>JAEOAD010000040.1:0-4800000 GCA_036365145.1 Orientallactaga sibirica | reverse complement strand
GGCCTGTTATCACGGTGGCAAGTGGCACCATGGGACACAAGGTCACCCCTGAGACCTTCTAACATTCTGAGCCATCAGCATGCAACTCCAGCATGAGAGAGCGGGAGACACGAAGTCCCTGATTGGTGAGAGTGGCTCCGTGCTACACGGAGCAAAGCTGTGGTAGTGAGGCTGCCCTGAGTTCTGGGGATCCAGTCCCTACTGCAGGTACTCAGATGGCAGGACAGCAAGTCAGAGATAATTCTAAATCCTGAAGATTGAACAATTTTCTGATGGAGTTTAGATTTAATTGGGAAATTTCATGCCTTCCTTCTTTTTGACCTTTTAATAAGGGCTGTCTGTCCTGTGCACAGCCTACTTGATCATCTTTATGTTTTGAGATTCCACAGGGTCATGTTTGGAAAGAATTTGCCTCAGGATGAAATTTTACCTTAAATTGTACTCATTTACAATTTAGATGAGACACTAGATTTTAGAATATTGAGTTGATTCAGGAATGAGATAGAGTTTTCATATTAAAAGGATAAACCTTTGAAAGGCCAGGGTAGCCTGCTAGGGACTTAGTATCCCCCAAATTCATTTTGTGAAATAATGACATATACGATAGATTTTCAAGGTCAGCAGACAAAAAGACTGTTGTGCCTTGATTTTGGACTTCCCTACCTCAAGAGCTATGAGAAATATATTTTTATTATTCATGAATTGCCCGATTTTATTGTTCATGAATTGCTCAGTTTGTGGTATTTTTTATAGCACACAAAGGGACTATGATACTCTTCGGGAGTGCTGTGTCATATGTTATGGTTTGCGTGTGAAATGTCCCCTACAGAATCAGGTTTGAATAGTTGATCCCTAACAGGTAGTGTTGTTTGGGAAGGTGTGGCATCTTAGGAGATGGGTACTCACTGGAGGAATTGTGTCGCTGTGGGAGGACACTGATATTTTATAGTCCTGACCGCTTTAGGGGGGCAGGGATATATTCATCATGGTGGGCCAGGAAAAGTGGCAGGCATGTGAGAGGATGCTTGTGAAAAGGCAGAGAGAATACTGGAGAAATATTACAAAAAGTTAAAGATAAAGCAAAGAGTGACCATCAAGGACAGAAAAGGAGCTTCAGGTCCAAGTCACAGAATCTGCTCTGTGCAACTGAGCAGAGGCAGAACTTAGCCTTTGAGCAAGAGCCCAGGCTCCTTCCCAGAGGAAAGTGCTCAGCAGGAAATCCCAGTTTACCAGCTTTTGTCCCCTCATTGCCAGTGAGATTTGACAGCATACCTTCTTTTTTTTTTTTTTTTTTTCATTTTTCAGTTTTTCAAGGTAGGGTCTCACTCTAGCCCAGGCTGACCTGGAATTCACTATGTAATCTCAGGGTGCCCTCGAACTCATGGTGATCCTCCTACCTTTGCCTCCTGAATGTTGGGATTAAAGGCGTGCGCCACCACGCCCGGCTCAGCATACCTTCTTTAGGGGCACCATGAATACATGAGTAAAAGAGGACAAAGCAATACAACAATGAGATTTCTTTTGTGGAGAGAAAACCAGAGAAGCATTTGTATATCCCAGAGAAATCATGTTCACTTCTCCTCCTCTTTTTTATTTTTTTCCCAAGGTAGGGTCTTAGTCTAGCTCATGCTGACCTGGAATTCACTCTGTATGCTCAGGGTGGCCTTTAACTCACAGCAGTCCTCCTACCTCTGACTCCCGAGTGCTGGGATTAAAGGCGTGCACTACCATGCCCGGCTCCCTTTTATTTTTTTATTAATATTTTTATTAAATAGAGAGTTTGTATGGACCCATCATTTGTTAGTACCATCACTTTCCTTCTTCCTGCCCCCATTCCATAGGGCCCCTCCTCACTGGGATTACTGGCGTTCACCATGAGGTTGTGGGTTATGAGATGTGAGAGCATCAGTCAGTCATTGAAAAGCAGTGCAATGCCTCTGGACATTCCAGTCTCTCCCCTCTTCCATAAAATTGCCTGAGCCATGGTGGGTGTGTTTTCCATCTAATTTAGTGAGCTCTCAGCAGGTTCTGGGTTTCTGCTTTGGTGCATTTTGAGTGTCCTCAGTGTCTGTCTCCATCACCGTGGTGCAGGTTGTCAGGCTCACCATGGAAGAGCAGATTCTCCAACCTAGAATGAGGTGAGGATCGGTTTCATGGGATAAGCATTGTTAATTTAGAGAGATTTGGTGGGCGTGGCCTCTCTTTTGGCCAAAGACTAGTGGGAGCTTCTTGTTGGAGTCCATGATCTTAGTCTCCACAGGATTCTGACCCAGCTCCAGCTATGGTCTCCTTTCCACTGAGTGGATAACTTAAGCCAATCAGAAAGCCATTGGCTACCCACCTAGGCTGGGGGCCACTATTGCACAGCTGTGTCCATCTTGTCAGGCTGGTTGTTCTTGTATAGTAGTGTCCCTTGCTAGCACATAAGATTGTTGGCTATTTTCCCTCAGTAGCTCATGTATTCCTTTCCAGCACTATATGGGCAGACCATCTGGGAACTGGCTTCCTCCGAGATTCAGCCTGATCTCTCAGTGTTCTTGGTAGGCAGCATCTTTTACCTGAGACAGGTAGACAAGTGCTTTGACAGAAGCCTGTCTTGTTTTGGGGACCTCATAGGTTTCTCTGATCAACAGATCAATGTGGGTTGTAGCCAGAGTTTTTATCTGTTTGACATTTGTTCTAGTTGGAAAGGATTGCACAGCCTGAGATATTTCTGGTGTTTTCCTCAAAGTATCAGAAGCATATTTGTATTGGATATCATGGGTTGAAGGAGTTCTAAAGAAAATGGTAACTTTGTTCTCACTGCTACTAAATTTTGAAAGGCTGGTTTTTATTATTAATAATCCAGCCCCAATTTTATATTGAAAAGATCAAATACCTTCTGGGATGACCTCACAAAAGGGTTCAGATAAAACTAGAGCCTCAATTATAAAAACTATGTGACTTTCTTCAAGATGTTTGTTTTTATTGTTATTCCTATGAGACCACTATGGTAAGCAATTTTTTTTTAAATTACAGAGATAGTGAGGTTAATATCAAAAGAATCAAATAATAACGGATGCATTCTCTGATCAAAAAGAACTTGTGGGCTGGAGGGATGGCTTAGCAGTTAAAGTGCTAGCCTGCAAAGCCAAAGAACCCAGGTTCAATTCCCCAGGACCCATGTAAACCATATGCATAAGGTGGAGCATGCTTCTGGAATTCGTTTGCAGCAGCTGAAGGCCCTGGCACACCCATTCTCACTCTCTATCTGCCCCTCTTTCTCTCTCAAATAAAATCAATCAATAAATAAATAAATAAATAATTTTTTAAAAAAGAATTTATATAGAACTCTAGTTAAACTTTCCAATGAACAAAGTTTTAGACATTTATATATCAATTGAGAAAGAAAAGGATTTATCAAATAATTCACAATGAGTAGAAGCAAGAGACAAAAACCCTTGCATAACAAACTCAACCAAATAGCAGGAGAGGCTCTCTCAGTAAGGCAAGGAAGAAATCTGGCCATGTACCTAACCAGCCAAGATGAATCGGAGAAACAGTGGGGGGTTTCGTGATTCCATTTCATTCTCCCAATGATGAGGACTTACAGTCCTCAGATCCTTCCCTCATAGATATCATTTGTCCTGATTTTCATGCAATTGAGGAAACTGGCAGAGAGAGAGAGAAAGAGAGAGAGAGAGAGAGAGAAAGAGGGAGGGAGGGAGGAGGAAGGGAGGGAGGGAGGAAGGGAGGAAGGAAGGAAAGAAAGAAAGAAAGAAAGAAAGAAAGAAAGAAAGAAAGAAAGAAAGAGGGAAGGAGGAAATTAATTTACATAAGATAAAAACCTGGCACATTGGAGAGATGGTATCCAAACCATGATGTGATACAAGAACTTGAACTTTCCTTCCACACTGTGCTATGCTACCTCTCTCCTTTGTCATGATTTTTTTTTTTTTCCACCAATGACTTTCCTGGCAGCTTGTATCCCAGATATGACTATGATGTCAATTAGTCTTTAACTCAGAGTTTTGTTGGAAGGAAAATAAAAATAAAACTGGGGCTGGAGAGATGGTTTGATGGATAAGGCTCTTGCTTGTAAGATGGAGCATCAGGTTCCATTCCCCAGGACCCACATAAGCCAGATGCAGAAGGTATCACATGCATGTGGAGTTTGTTTGCAGTGGCTGGAGGCCCTAGTGCACCAATTCCCTCTCTCTATCTGCTTCTCTTTCTATCTCTTAAATAAAATTAATAAATGAATAAAATATAGAAAAAATACAAATGAAAACTGGACTGATCATGGAAATTCAGACATCGCCATAGAATGCTCAGTGCCTCTCAGACACTATTGACCATGGGCTGCTCTCTACTACTTATTGAACTTTTATTTTCGCCTTTTTGGGGTTTATATTTCTTATATCTTAGCTTTTTTTTGCAGAAGACTGTGTGCTTCCAGTTTAAGATCCCAAAATATGACTGTAAGAACAATTCAGGGAAAACACTGAGGCAATGTAGTTTTGTGGTTACTAACTGGCCTGTTCTGAAACTTAGCTTCAATACAATGAAAGACACAATTCCTCAGGAAATAATCCAAAAACTGTTCCCCGTGAGAACAAATATGCATGAATTATTTAATCAGCAGCTCATACAATGAGCTGACTGCACTGGGAAACTTGCTCATTTATTTTATTTTGAAACACATTGCACATTTGGCTCAAGGCCCAGTGCTGAGTGTTTGATTCACTGAGCTTTGTGCTCTCTTTCAAATGACTTTAAGCCGTTGGTTTGAAGTTTTGATTGCTCATCTTATTTTATTTTCTGTATCTATTAAGGTGAATACACTAGATACAAAAATGCTGCCTTGTTAGCTGTTTTCCTCAGACTAGCAGTTATGTAGAAAATAAAAGTAGTTCAGATCCATCTCTTGGAAATATTAGTAGTTAAGAGTGCCTTTGAGTCACTGTAAATGATTATGTAAAATAGCCAACCCAGAGTTCCTTCTCAGAATCTCTAGGGGGAACCACCGGCATTTTCCTTTCTTTACAGCTTCTCGGACTATGCACAATACTCTGGGTTCTGCTGGTAATGTGACAGGCAGGAGGGGATATCAAGAGTGTGCAAATTGTGAGAAAATGTCTTGATCTGTCTACTCTTCCCTTTCTCTGTATTCCAGCTTGCACGAGAAACTGCTGTAAGATTTACCACAGCTTGTTCCCTTCCTCCCTGAGGAGAGGACAGGACAGGACAGAGCACAGCCAGTGACTATCTTGTAAATAAACTGTGCTACAGAAAATTATCTTGTTAGCCATTTGTTGGGGGTGTATGCATTTTACCGGAGACGTTCCTTTCTGATTAACAAGCGTCTGCATCAGCAGTGGAAGCCGGTTTTGACCTACATGAGTTTGAGGCACAGTTGATAGAGGAAAGGCACTCATGAATCTAACGACAAGGTCTCCGTGTTTCTTCAGCTATAGAGATTGTAAAGTGAATATAGCTTGAGACATTCACATCGTCAGTTTGGGCACCATGACTAGACTGTATCTGTGACAGTGCTTTGAGAGACGGATCACATTTACATGGAACTCTCTAGAATGTCACCTAATGGTGAAGAGTGACATTTTGGAAACAAACAGATTTGAATCTAGTCCTAGTTCTGTTTGTTGACATTAAAGAAAAGGTCATAATAATACTTCTGTGAGATGATGTGATGTGAACTCAATTATCAGCAAAATAACAACAAAATATAATCTATATTATTCCACAGAGCTCTGTTAAATTTCAAATTTTGCAGTTAACAAGTACTCTCTTTTATCATCTTGTTCCGCAGTAATTAAGGAGGTCACTTCTCATCACACAGGAGAGAGACCTGTGGTCCACAGGAGGCGTGAGGCGCAGGAAGGCTCAGCCCGAGCTCTGTTCCTCTTCTGGCGCTGAGCCGCTTCCCTGTAGGATCAACATGCTCACTGTCACAGGACCTCCCCAACAGATGCACCGAAGACTTTCAGGTATATTTAATAATACATTTTAACTATTTTATTTATTTAAAAATATATTTCAGGGCTAGAGAGATGGTTTAGCAGTTGAGGCACTTGCCTGCAAAGCCTAAAGGCCCAGATTCGACTCCCCAAGGCCCACATAAGCCAGGTGCACATAGTAGCACATATGTCTGGAGTTCATTTGCAGTGGCTAGGCCCTGGGGCCCACATTCTCTCTCCCTCTCTCTCTCTCTCTCTAATAAGTAAATAAAAATAAAATATTTAAAAAATACATTTCAGCTGGGCGTGGTGGCTCACGCCTTTAATCCCAGCACTTGGGAGGCAGAGATAGGAGGATCGCCGTGAGTTCAAGGCCACCCTGAGACTACATAGTTAATTCCAGGTCAGCCTGGGCCAGAGTGAGACCCTACCTCTAAAAACCAAAAAAAAAAAAAAAAAATTTCAGACTTGGGCGAGGGTCGGCAATGCTCGTGCAGGCTTCCCCACAGTGCAGCTGGGCCCTGCGCTGCTGGCCCTTGGGCACAGTGGGCTCGGGAGGCCTGCATTAAACAGAAAAGATGTCCCTGTCCGATGACCTGGGACTCCAAAACTGAAGGCTGGTCTAAAATCTTGAAGCACTCTGCTGCTGAGGCTGCAGGTGAAAAGACTGCTCTCGCTGAGGAAAAGAGCCAAAGGTTAAAACAAAGTATGGTCCCGGGTCCTTGCCCGGGTCACCGAACTAAAGTGAGGGGGCGGCCCCAAAAAAAATAAAATAAAATAAAAAATAAAATAAAAAAACAATAAAGTGAGGGGGCCCCTGAGATGTCCAGCAGATTGTGGACACACCCCCACACTCAGCAGCCGGCCTGGCCTGAAGGACCCCGTTCCCAGCGGCTTATCCGCAGGGTCAGGGTGGACGCGAGCAGGCGCTGGACACCGCGTGGTCAGTGGAGGAGCCCAGCAGTCCCTGCGGTGACGCACCAGGGAGGGACGAGTCCGGGGTGCTTCTGAGCCACCGGGTTCAAATCCACCAACTGCAGTGCTGAAGTGTCTACCAAAGCGGTCCTAGGGAGGAACGAGGCTGGTGCTGGAGAGGGCGATGAAGACGTGGAAGCTGAAACAAAGGAAGAATGTGAAAACAAAATACTGTGATATTTGAAATGCCCGGTGCCCCTGATGACGAAGCCGTAAGGATACGTTTCGAATCTGAGAGCGATAAATCGACAATTAAAGCTGCTGTTGACCTGAATGGGAGGAATTTTGGTGGACTGGTAGGAAAAGCATGTTTCTACAATTTGGATGAATTCATGGTCTTGGATTGGGCGGGACAAGTTTGACTTTAAGATTTAGAGCCATCTCTGACTCTCCTTTAATGAACTGCAGGCCAAGCAATGAAAAGGGCATCAGTCTCCCTGGCTGTCGGATACTGAGATGCTTGGATGGACTGGAAGATATAATTGACCCCTTTTTACTTTTTTTGATGGTGATGGTGAGGTTTTTGTTGTTGTTGTTTGTTTGTTTGTTTTGGTTTTCGAGGTAGGGTCTCGCTCTAGCCCAGGCTGACCTGGAATTCACTGTGTAGTCTCAGGGTTGCCTCGAGCTCATAGTGATCCTCCTACCTCTGCCTCCTCAGTGCTAGGATTAAACACAAAAAAAGTAGATGTGGTATGTAAAAATCTAAGTCCTTTAAAAGTGTTAAAGGCAAACACACAGACTCTCAAATGTCCATCAGTCAATTCCTTATAGCTAATTACAATGTTATATCATCTTCATTAACTGTCTGTTTAAAAAATTTACTTTTTCCCTTCAGTAAAGGGAATATTTTACTTGTATATAATGATTTTAGTGGTCATAAATAAGAAATGAGATTTTTTTAACATTAGTCTACTAAAATCCTATACATGGGCCTGTTTTTTCCCATTAGCCTTTCCACCTTTTATGAAGAACTCTAGCGAAACAATTTGTTTCTTATATCTGTTTATTCTCAAATATCTGGAATACATTTGATTACCTTTTCTGTATGAAGTGAAAGGATTATAAAATATGCAAGAGAGCTCTTAAATGATTGATGGTGGCATGTACCCTTAAAGCCTTCAATACATGTAACTGTATAAGAAAAACACACATGGGCCATGTAAAATGGAACCAGTGGCATGAGTGGAGATAACACAGGGACAGGACATATCAAAACAGGCTGTCAGGGAAGGGAGAACGTGGCCCTTTGTGTGTCTGAATCTGTGATGAAGAAAGAGACTGTTCAAACCATGCTTTGGATTTTTCTAAACTTGTCCCTGAGAAGATGGTTAGGACACTGTTTTTGGGTTATCACTACGCTTACATCATGCTCCTCCAGCTATGACTACACGTGGTGAGATTGTTCTGTTTTCTGTTTGGAAATGATGGACTGGGGTGTGTTGAAGCAGATCCCCATAAGCGCCTGCGTTTGGAGTGCAGCTGGTGGCTGTTTTGGAGGCAGAGCCTTACTGGGGTGGGCGTGTTGCTGGGACTAGGCTCACGGTGTCATAGACAACGCCCCCTTGCCAGAACTCAGCTCTTGCTCCTGGTTTCCACTTGCTATGGCAGGGGTCACGTCCAATCTCTGCTCATGCGTCTTTTCCCCTGCCATCATGGAGCCAAATTAAACAACTTTCCTCACGTTGGCTGCTTTTGGTTGGGTGCTTTGTCCCAGCAACAAGAAGGTAGCTGTAGCATATGTTTAGTCATTATTAAAACACTGATTTAGGGCTGGAGAGATGGCTCAGTGATTAATGGTGCTTGTTTGCAAAGCCTGACAGCCCGGGTTTGATTCCCCACTACCCACGTGAAGCCAGATGCACCAAGTGACCCATGTGTCTGGAGTTCATTTACATTCACAGGAGGCTTTGGCATGCCCATACTCACTCTCACTCTGCCCATTTCACTCTCAGTTGGCAAATGAGAAGGAGGAAAGTTTCAGGCGTAAGGATTTATCCCACTTCTCCCTTGGGGGGACAGCTGGGACACACTTGTGGAAGTCAATTCCTGCAGACACTGCCACCTCAGTTAATGCTGAGAGGGTCTTGCATGGACCTGCCCCTCCATCTCACAAACAAGAAAGGCCCATCCAAGGATACCATACCAGCTTCAGTTTAGGAACTGTGGCTTTGGGCATGACTCAGCACGTGTCGATACAACCTGTGAGTAGAAGAGCTTTCTGCTTTCTGCACATGGAGATACACAAAACTATGCCTAAAACAAAGCTGGGCTTGAGAAATGGATGTTCCAGGGAAGCAGAGTCCCTCTGTTCACATTCACACCCTCACTATCTGCACACAAGAGGCAAAGGGAGACTTGGCCTAGGTAATGTCCCTTTGGCTCAGGTCAGCAGCCGCAGAGACCATCTCATCTTGGAAACCGAGAGGCTACAAAATCATCCAGACACAGGATGAAGGCGACAGGAGCCCAGAGTTGGTGAATATCAGAAACTCAAAGGGCTCTGTTGAGAGGGCTGTCCACAGAAGCTTCTAGCTCCAGGGTAGGCTCTCAGACCAGCTGCAGTCGTCTGTAAAGAGCTTTAAATGGGATAATGTTGGTCCTTTGCTCCTTTGAGACACAAAGGAGATAAAAGCATAGAAAAACATTTTCACCGTGTCAGCCACAAGCTCTGGGGCATGCACTGTGTGGTGTAAGAGCCTTTCACGAAGAAGGGTATGAGTCAGGGAACAAGTGGAAACCCTGTAGATAGCAGTGGAGCGCAGTGTCCTGGGTCAGCTGTGCAACACAGGAACATCAAAGGAAAAGTGAGGAGCAGGGTCAAGGTGCAGATGGCGCAGGTCATTGTAACAGGAGGGAAGTTTATTGTCACACTGCATGCAGGCTGAACGGGGTAAACACCGTCTCTGACAGACAGAATACGTGCCTAAGAAGCATGAGTGCAAGTTTCATATCTAAAACAAGTTATGTCACCTACTACACTGAATGTATAGGAACGTTTTGTTTTTCTCAGATTTGCAAGTGTATCATTTCTCTGATTCAGTAATAGTTCCGGGCAGGGAGGCCTGTAACAAGGTAACGGTGGATCTCAGACGCAGGGAACTTGAAGTCTCAGTGTCAGAGGAACAACTGCGGAGCATGAAAATTCCAAGGGGGTAAAGCACAACTTTCTAGCCCAGCCGTCATAGCTGTTTTGATAAACTGTGTACATCATCTTTTCTTTCTTCTGGTTGGAACCTAAGGACTTTGAATCTGTGTGCAGAACTGAAGTGTGCTTCCAGACAGCTCCTTTTCATAAATCATCTCAAATGTCTCATTTTGGGCCACTGTGAAGTAATTCTTCCAATCCCCAATAATTCCTAAATTAACAAGGACATAAAAAAACACATGGTCTGGAGAGATGGCTTAGCGGTTAAGCGCTTGCCTGTGAAGCCTAAGGATCCTGGTTCGAGGCTTGATTCCCCAGTACCCACATAAGCCAGATGCACAAGGTGGTGCATGCATCTGGAGTTCGTTTGCAGTGGCTGGATGCTCCAGTGTGCCCATTCTCTCTCTCTCTCTCTCTTTCCCTCCCTCTTTCTGTCTGTTGTTCTCAAATAAATAAATAAATAAAAATAAAAACAAAAAAACACACATGAATTATTTTTTAAGTTATATTTCTTTTTTAAAATTTTTATTTATGAGAGAGAGAGAAAGAGAGAAAGGCAGATAGATAGAGTGAGAGAATGGGTGTGCCAGGGCCTTTAGCCACTGCAAACGTACTCCAGATGTGGGCACCACCTTGTACACCTGACTTACGTGGGTCCTGGAGAATCAAACCTGGGTCCTTTGGCTTTGCAGCAAGTGCCTTAACTGCTAAGCTATCTCTCTAGCCCATGAATTATTTTTAAAAATCCAAAATACACCAAAGATAAAGTTAGAAAACTTAACCAAAAACTTTGCTTCTATGTGGAGATTTTCACAACATTATTTTAAAGAAAAGTTGAGCATTTCTTATTGATAAAGTTGCTTTGCCAAGCACAGAGGCTCTGTTGAAAGCAGCATCATGAGAACCACTATTTCTGTTATCTAAAAATCTTAGGGAGTACATGTTTCTTAAGAGATTCTTTTATGTTTTCTAATTGTCCTGGGCCACAGAGTTATCACTGAGTACTCTGAACATTTTATTTCCTTGGTGACTTGTGGAAACTATGCAAGAACTATCAGTAGCCAAATTAAAAAAAAAAATGTCAAATGGAAAGCTGATAGTGTAATTTCCTAGAATTTACAAATCATGTTGTTTCCATGGTTATTAAACTTTTTTCTATATTTACCAGATGGAAATAGCTTTTAGAATGTACATGCAGTTCAATGCAAATAGATCTGGGGTAGTGTATTTGCAAGGAAGCCATTACAAAACAGGGAAGGACCACATGAGGCAGTACGAGTTATAGTTGAAGAAGTCCATCCATCAACACATGAACAGACAGTGAAAATGTGGTACATATATGCTATGGATTTTATTTAGTTATACAATGATGAAATCATTACATTTGCAGGAGGCTGGATGGTACTGGAGAACATTATTTGAAGAAAGGTGAATGTGAAGGTGTCTCCCATATGTGGACCTACTGTATGTTAAATAGTGTGTATCCAGATGGGAGCAAACAGGGCTAGAGGCCAAAATACAAGAAGGGAGTCCAGACGATGGAAATAAAAGGAGGATTTCTGGTAAAGTAATTTCTGCCAAAGTCCATATTTTTCCATTTTGTCACCGAGGACCAAACATCAACTAGCCCATCCTAAACTGTGCACCAGACACACTGTCACGATTTAATATGGCTTACAGTGCAATAGCGCAGGCTTAATTTTTTTTTTTTGTATTTAAAATATTTTATTTTTTTATTTTTTTTTTTTAATATTTATTGACAACAAAACATACTTACATACCAAAGGTGCGTATTTTTCCCTCCCCTCCCCCCTTCCCCTTTAGAACTCCACTCTCCATCATATCCCCTCCCTCTCTCCATTAGACTCTTTTTTTAATATGATGTCATCCTCTTTTACTTCTACTATGAGGGTCTTGCGGAGGTATTGCTAGGCACTGTAAGGTCATGGATATCAAGGCCAATTTCTGTCTGGGCAGTTGCATTGTAGGGAGTCGTACCCTTCCTTTGGCTCTTCCATTCTATCCGCCCCTCTTCCGCAGTGATCCCTGAGCCTTGGAGGTGTGACAGAGATGTTTCAGTGCTGGGCACTTCTCCATCCCTTCTTCTCAGCACTATGTTGCCTTTTGGATCATCCCAGTGGTCATCGCCATCTGAAAAGAGAAGCTTCTCTAACCAGAAGTGAGAGTAGCATTAATATGTGAATATGAGCATTAAGTGTAGTATTTTCCGGGCAGCTTGGTTTAGTATATACATTTAGATAAGGGCATGCTTTATACCCCTAAGGCTTATGACCTTACCTACCATAGACTTTGCTTAGGTTTTTCAGTACCAGGTATGTATTCCCTCCCGTGAGAGGGCCTTCAGTCCAATTATAGAGCAGTTGGTTACCCCACGGAGACATGCCACTATTGCACCTGTTCAGTCATTGGGCCTGTCTGGCCAAATTTGAATATTCAGCGTCCACTGTTTTCACTGCTGATGACTTCTGTCTCCCATACTCTGCATGCAGTGCAGCTTTTTCCAGCTTTCAGTTGGCTGGTCTACAGGGAGAAGGTTTTCTGCTCAGCACCAGCTTGCTTTCTCAGTGACCTTGCCTCTCAGGCAAGAGATGTCTTCAGCAATAGGGTCTTACTATCTGTTTCTCAGGGGAAACCAAGGGCTTTGGCAAAAGCCTTTAATGTTTTGGAGGCTACCGGGACCTCCTTGGCCAACAACTCACTGGAAGGTATCCCATCCCAGGTACTGAAAATTTTCTAGTAACAGTCTACAGCTTCTAGATGTACCATTATTCAAAAAAGTAGTTTCACATAAGTCTTATTCACAATCTTTTGAAATTAGATTGACCCTCCCCTTGCCCTTCTATTATGCATTCTCTACCCATGGCCTTGGTTAGGCCTTAATTTTTTTTTTATACTAAGAAAACTTTTCCCTCTGAGATCCTTGAAAGGACGGCACAGCTTCCTTCGAGGCTGAGCGCGCCAACGTCATGTGGACGTGTTTCAGCACTCATTTGTGCACATTCCTCGCTGTCTGCTCCCCAAGTTTCCTGGGACAAACATGTTCACTTGCCTTTGAGTGTCTAAAGAATGTCGACTGCATGAGGCTGTGGTGGCTTGACTCAGGTGTCCCCCATAAACTTAGGTGTTCTGACTGCTAGGTCCCCAGCTGATGGCTACTTGGGAATTAATGCCTCCTTGGAGGCAGTGTATTTTGGGGGACTGGCTTATGGGTGTTATAGCCAGCTTCCCCTTTCCAGTGTTTGGCACACTCTCCTGTTGCTATTGCCCACCATATGTTGGCCAGGAAGTGATGTCCACCCTCTGCTCATCCCATCATTTCCCCCTGCCATCATTGAGCTTCTCCTTGAGTCTGTCAGCCAAAATAAACCCTTTTCTCCCAACAGATGCTCTTGGTCGGGTGATTTCTGCCAGCAGTGTGAACCTGACTGCAACAAAGCGTTTTCAAAAAAAATCCTTTGCTATATTTGTATTATTGAAAACATGACTTTTCTTCAAATGTTTATTGAATGCATGAATGAGTGAATAAAAAGATGACTGGACAAGTGAGGCCAATAATATTTGTTACTTCTCTATTTTTTTAATTTGTTATTTATTAATTATGGACATACTAAGTATGGATGCATTATGTGTTGGTACCATCCTTTCCCGTGTCCCTGCCTCCATTCTGCTGGGGCCCTCCTCAGTGGGGTTGCCGGTTTTCCCCTTGGGGTTATGGGTTATGCATTGTGGGAACAGCAGTCAGTTATTGAAGGAAGGCAATGCCTCTGAGAATCATGGCACAACTTGTAGCTCTAACAATCTTTGCTCCCTTTCTTCTGCAAAATTCCCTGAGCCATGTTGGGTGTGTTTTAGTCTACTTCAGAGATGGGCTCTTAGGATCCTCTGGATCTCTGCCTTGGTAAATGTTGAATATCCTCAGCATCTGTCTCCTTCACCCTGGCACTGATGTTTTATGGTCAGAATATTCTAAATGCGGGCTGGAAAGATGGCTTAGTGGTTAAGGTGCCTGCCACCTAAGCCTAAGAACCGGGTTCCAATCTCCAGGTCCCACATTTAGCCAGATACAGTGATGAAAGGGTGCAATGCCACACTTGCCCACAAGGGGGCGCAGGCATCTGGATTTTGTTCGCAGCAGCTGAGAGACTGCTGGCGCACCCATTCTCTGTCTCCCTCTCCCTCTCTCTCTGTCTGTCTGTCTCTTTCTGTGTCTCTCTCTAAAAATAAAAATAAAAAATAGAATATTCTAAATGCTTATTTATAGTTTTCTATAATCTCCCCACCCCTGCAGACTGGTGCCTTGGTGTTAGTATTTGTGGTAGTTTGAATAGATGGTGCCCAATATATTCAGTGTTTTATTACAGTTTGTAATTTAGATCTGTAGCAGCCTGAGTGGAAGAGGTGTCAGTGGGAGATTTTAGGGTCCAGTCCTTGGTGTAGTTATTTTAGTGTGTGTCTGTGAGTGTGTGTACACGCCTGCAACTATGTACTTCAGCTCTAGTAAGCTCCTTGGAATTGGAGATTTATGTTTTTCATTAAATTCAAAAATTTTAGCTGGCTCTTATTAAATTTTTTTCTTGTAATTTGCTCTATATTGAACACATTGACTTATAAGTGATTCACATTCCAGTCCATGTGCAAACGCTGTGTGCTTTTTAGGCGCCTCTGCATCTTGTTAGCTATGTGGAACTTTGTGCTCCCATCTGGAGTCAGCACCTGCATTTTATTAAGATCTTCAAGTTATCTACGTCCTTCAAAGGCTGAGAGAGGACTGTAAACTAATTGACTCTCTAACCATACAGGTGGCAAGTGGTTTATCAAATGAATTGTGTGTCTTCTGGAAAAATCAATAACATTGATAGTGCTTACTATGAATTTTCTGTACTCCTTGCCCACCCTGAGGGGTGTCTTATTTTCTGGTTTTGAAAAAGAGATAAGGGAATGGAGCTTGGCGTGTCTGCTCAAAGACCCTGAGCAGGAGCAGGAGGCGGCGTGGACTTTAGTCCATTCTTTGACTCATACTGTACATTTACTGTGGGCTCAACCCTAACTTGTAAAAGGCTTGCAGTTTATTGCATTCAAATAAGGGGGTTCACAGTTTATAAAGTTCTTCAGCAAAGAACTTTGTGACTGAAACCTGAAGCTTTTCATGGGGTAAAATGTTGTCAGGGGAGAATGGAGAAAGCAGGAAGGCGATTCTGAACCAAGCTGCACCAGCACCAGGGTAGTGGGCGGGACTCATGAAGGACTCCCGGGTAAGAGGCCCAGTGAGCACAGCCTCACCTTGACCTCTGCTGCTGGTGAGGTCAGGGTCACAGGAGGAGAGGGCAAGAGCTGCAAGACGTGAGACACTTAATATCATTGAACCATATATGTCAAAACTTGAACAATATTTAATTTAAAAAAACCTTTTAAGCCATACAAGAAAGTCATGGCCATTTAGTGGTTATGAACATAAATATAGTTTACATGACACATAATGTCGTTCTTCAAGTTGAACCATAGGCTAAAATTGAAATTAAAAAAAATAGCTTTAGGAAAGATTAATGGAAGAAAATATTTTCCCTCTTAGGAGAAATTAGCTGCTACAGTCATTAAAACCGAGTTAATGAGAAGGACTGTTTCTGCCAAGCACAGTGGGACACTCTGGCAACCCCAACTACTTGGAGGCTGAGGCAGGAGGACAGCCAGATGGAGGGCTAACTAATGAGTTCAAGGCAAACCTGGATGATTTATAAGATTCTGTATTTTAAATAAAATTTTTAAAAAGAGTTGTGAGTTTTTTTTTTTAATGGTATAGAGTATTTTTTCTACTATAAGACCTTGAGTTCAATCCTCAGTACTACAGAAAGAGAAAGAATGAAAGAGAGAGAGAGAAGGGAATAGAGGAAGAAAAGAAGGAAGGAAAGATGAAAGGAAGGAAAGAAAGGAAGGAAGAAAATTTTATCCATTTTTTCCACTCTAATAAGGTTCAATTCTACTCTAAACTGAAAGTTGGCTGTTGAATAGCTGTAGTGAGTGACATATTCTGCATTCTAGAATGTGTTTTTGTCTGTGTGCACACGTATGTAGGCAGGAGGGGAAGGAAGGGAAGGCAGAGAAATGAGGCCTCCAGTTTCATGAGAGGTCCCCAATGCTGTCAACTTAAAAGCATCCCACTGAACCTGAAGGAGTGAAAGTAAACCCCGGGACAGCTCAAGGGAGTCTCCCCAGCTGAGGAGTTTCCTGTGGGAACTTTGGAATCACACAAAAGACATTCAGATTAAGAAACTGCTGAAGAGATTAAGACAGAGATTCTCCCAAGAGGCACAGTGCCCCGTGCATATAGGACAAATATGTCCAGAGATTAAAAATCAAATTGTACCCCTCAATGTGATCTTGCTCTTCAGTTTGCCTTTTCAGTCTGTGCAGCTGCAATTGAGGAGAACCTGGGATGACCAGGTGGTGGCATGGGAAATGCAGGGAACCTCACTCCTGTCTCCAAAAGGAAAAGAAGAGTTCAAGGAAAGATATGAATGTAGTAGCCAGGGCTTTTCCAGGCAGTAAAATATAACATGTTTCATACACACACACCACAAAGACCCTGCTATTTCAACAACTGTCAGTGTAATAAATACTGAGGAGGAAATGGGGGAGGGTGGTCAGCAGAAAGCAGCACACGGAGAACTTTTGACTGGATTTGAAGTTTTCCACAGGCTTCAAAGGGTCTGAGGGAAAGCAAAATTAAAAACAAAGACAAAACAAAACATGATGAGTTGATTCTCACTTTAGAATAATGTCTTAATAATTTAACTATGGTGAAAATGTTGCTATTTTGTATGTTTTCATCTGGAAGAAATATGGGTTTCCAATGCAATGGAGAGATCAAATATTCTAACACGTAATAAAGGTGAAGTGGCTGAATGGGCAGCAGAATAGTCTTCATTATGGGCACCTTTGTCAAAGATCAAACAGCGGTAGTTTCTCGGCCTAAGGTCTGGGTCTTTAATTCAGTTCCATTGGTCTATGTTTCTATTATTTATTTAATTAATTAATTAATTTATTTATTTATTTATTTATTTATTTATTTGAGACAGAGAAAAGAGGAGAGAGAGAGAATGGGTGCTCCAGGGCCTCAAGGCACTGCAAACGAACTCCAGACTCATGTGCCACCATGTGCATCTGGCTTACGTGGGACCTAGAGAATCAAACCTGGGCCCTTAGACTTCACAGGCATGCTCCTTAACCACTAAGCTATCTCTGGTTAAGTTTGTTTATGTGGTGTATTACATTGACCTTATGTTAAACCATCCCTGCATCCCTGGGATGAAGCCTTCTTGATCAAGATGAATAATGCTTTTGATATGTTGTTGAATTTAATTTGCAAGGATTTTGTTCAGGATCTTTGCATCTAAGTTCACTAGGATTATAGGCCTATAATTTTATTTCTTTTTGCATCTGTCTGGTTTGGGTATTACGGTGATGCTAGCTTCATAAAAGGAGTCAGGCAGGATTCCCTGATCTCTGATTATGTGGAACACTTTGAGAAAAAATGGGTTTCAGTTCTTCTATGAAGATTTGATAGAATTCAGCTGAGAAGCCATGCGGTCCTGGACTTTTTGGGGGGAGGGTTTTGATTACCCTTTCAATCTCCATGGATGTGATAGGTTTGTTTGTGGGGATGGGATTCTGTTGAATGACCATCACAGCTGTCCTTGTCCTTCTACAGTCCATCCATTTTTGATTGGGCAACATCATAAGAAACCACACTGGAACTTTCCACTCCATTGTCACACATAGCTCTGTGAAGATGCTGCCACAGCTATTTTAACTATGTTCATATAACATTTCTATGTTCACACATTTTCCCCCTCTCTGGTTCACTTACAATCTTGTTTTCCTATAACGGCTCCGCCCACAAAGCTCACACACCATAAACTAAGGCTCCCCTTTTGATCCTCCCAAATTTGGTTGTATTTTGGATGGTATCCTTGGGATGTAGTATCCACATAGATGCTCTTACGAGAGAGACCGTATATCCTCTGGTAATTGGTGTTTATGTTTTACAAAAAATCTCTTTGTTTTTAAAGAGAAGCACATCTTGAGTTTCTGGCTACAACTCTGCTGCGTTGACTTTTCTTTTCCAGTCCTAAGCAGTCATCCGACAAGGGGATGGAAACAGCTCAGTGTCTCTCTGTTCCACACAGGCACATGTTATCCTGCTCTGACACTGTGCTAAACTGAGAAGTGCTTGTGGGCTGAGGGAGGAACAGAACATGCACTTTCATAATCACTACAACTCCATTAATACCAAACTGTTTCTTTTCTTTTTCCATTTCTGTTCTAGCTGACTGAATGTGGTGCCTGGTATCATGGGCACATTTTTGGAAGTGTCACCTGTAAAGAAATCCATCAGAATCCATTAGGAAACTTTACAGTACCAAATCCAGGGTAGTTTCAAATCTCATTTAAACAATCACATGAACCTCCTGCTTTTGCATTTCTTGGTATAAAATAAATCAAATATGTTTTGAATATTAGTAAGTAATTTTAGTCACCAACAGTTCCTAGAAATCAGAAAAGAACAGTGAAATACAAATTCAGATATTTTTGGTACAACAAACCAAATATTCAGAGATAAAATAGAATTTGTTAGAGCAAACACTTTAGATTTAATAAAACTAGGGAGCCTGGCATGGTGGTACATACCTCTAATTCCAGTGCCTGAGAGGCAGAGCCAGGAGAACCTCTGCAAGTTCCAGTCAGCATGGTCTGCATGGGAAGCCCAGGACAGACAGAGATACACAGAAAAACAGAAAGTAAAAGAAAAATAAAGATTTGGGGGTGGGGGCAGAGAACTGAATAGGGAGTTCTCAGAGGAAGAAATACAAATGGCTAACACACACTTAAGAAAGTGTTCAACATCTAACCATCAGGGAAATGCAAATTAAAACAATTATGACGTTCCACCTTACTCCAGTAAGAATGGCAATCATTAAAATAATCAAATGACAAGCAGAGCATGGTGGTGGACACCTGTAATCCCAGCACTTGGGTGACAGAGGTAGGAGGATCACCATGAGTTTGAGGCCACCCTGAGACTACACAGTGAACTCCAGGTCAGTCTGAGCTAGAGTGAGACCCTATCTCAAAAATACCAAAAAAAAAAAAAAAAAAAAAATCAAATTACAACAAATGTGGAGAAATAGGACCCTCATTCACTGTGGAATCAATATGGAGATTCTTAAAAAGGCTGGATACAGAGCTGCCGAAAGACCCAGTTATTCCTTTATTGAGCATTTACCCTAAATACTACACGCTTCATTACAGAGATATTTGCTCAACCATGTTTATAGTTGCTCAATTCATAATAGCTAAGAAGTGGAATCAACCCAGGTGTCCATTATTGGATGAATGGTTAAGGAAGTTGTGTTACATTTATACAATGGAATTCACTCAGAAGTAAGAAAAAAAAATGACACAATGAAATTTGGAGAAAAATGGACAGTCTTGGAACAGATCATTCTCAGTGAACTAACACAATCACCGAAACATAAATGCCACATGCTCTGACTCATCCTCCAGTTCCTAATCTGGATCAGCTTGAGTTGCTGGCATATGGATGGGCAACCTGGTGCCCAGACAATAGGGATGGAATGGTTTGGGAGGAGGGGAAGGAGAAGAAAGGAGGAAATAAACACAAAGCTGAACCCAAAATGAACTGGACCATAGAAACTTTTCTCCTAGAAGGTAGACTAAAAGATACAACCCTCCACAGGAGTATAGGGGGAGTGCCCAAAAGGAATGTCCCTGGAGAAGGTGAGAGGAAGCCTAACCTTAAATTTTCTGGCTCTGGCCTGTAACTCCCAGTGCCAGAAATCGGTGTTACCCACATGGAGCAATTGATTGGAGAGACCTACAAGGTCCCCAACACAAGACAGCCTTCTGTCAAAGCAGTTGATTACCCAGCCAAGGTAACTGTAAAATCTTGTTGCTGAAGACACCATATTCTGCTCACACAGAGCATGGAGAGACCTGGCTGGAATCTGGAAGAAAGCCAGACCCCAGACAGTTTGTCCACCTAGTGCTGGAAAGAGCTACAAGAGCTGCTGGGGGACAGTGGCCAACAACGATGTGAGCAGGCAAAGGGGTCTAAGCTACTCAGCAGCAAACACCCTGACAGGATGTAGTCTCTAGTGCAATAGTGGCACACAGCTTTGATGGGTAACCGATACCTTTCTGATTGGTTGTGAGATCTGCTCAGTGGAAAGGAACCCCTATCTAGAAGTGGGATCCAGGTCAGAATCCTATGGAGACAAAGATTATGCTTTCTAATGTCAAGTTCCCACTAAATCTTGGGCTAAAAGAGGGACTACATCCATCAAATTAATAATGCTTATCCCATTTAACACGAGCTGACTTCACTCTCCATTGGAGAATCTGCCTTTCTTTTCAGATGGTAGTGAGACCCAAGGAGATAAACTACCCCTCGCACTTCTGCCAGCCCCTGCTGAATGATTGAGGAATTGGGGAGATGAGCAAGAATGCAGCTTCCATGGTGAGCCTGACAATAAGCACCAGGGTGAAGGAGACTGACCTTGAGGACACTCAACACCTACCAAAGCAGAGATCCAGAGGGTCCTAAGAGCTCATCACTGAAGTAGACTTAAAACACACCCAACACGGCTCAGGGAATTTTGTGGAAGAAGGGGCAGAAAGATTGTTGGAGCCACAAGTTAGGACATTATGCCCAAAGGCACTGTCTGTCCCCAGTAACTGACTATATAACCTACAATCCCATGGGAATATGAGCAACCCCACTAAGGAAAGCCCCCAGTGGAATGGGGGCAGGGATAAGGGAAAGGATGTTACCAACACATGATGTATCAATACTACGTATGTCTGTAATTAATACTAAAAAAGAAAAGAAAAAGAAAGCAAGAAACAAAACAACCAAGATAGCAATAAGGAAAGAATGAAACAAACTTGGGAAATTCCACAGAAACTTGACAGTTACAACTTCACTTTTCCTTACTGGCAAGATGGCCCTTTGTCAATAGTGACAATAATACCACACTGCACTTTGAAGCCATAAGCTTACTGAGAGTGTGTCTGTGATTAAATGTGTGATAAGCACCCCGGGCTACAAACTGAAGCTCAGATGTTAAAATTATAATGAAATTGATCCAGGCTAGTAATACTTCTTGGTGTTTAATAGATACGGTGATAGTTAATATCGACTATTAATTTGACAGACTCTAGAATCACCTAGAGCACAATAACTCTGGGCACGACTGAGAGGGACTTTCAAGGTTGGATTAACTGAGGTGAGAGGCTCCATACTAAATGTGCATGGTAGGATGCTGTGAGCTGCGGAGCCAGCGTGAACAAAAGTCAGAAAGTGATCTGAACACCCTCCTTTATCTTTGTCTGCTCCCTGAGTATAGATACGATGTGATCAGCTGCGACACTCCTGCTGCCATGACTCTCCTACCATGATGCACTGCGCCCTTAAACTATGAGCCGAAACAAACCCTTCCTCCTCTAAGTTGCCTTTGTCAGGTGTTTCGTCACTGAAATGAGCATAGTAACTCACATAGCTTCAAGAGCAAAAACTCTTTGGGATAATTACCATAAATATGAGTTGCTCAAAATTCCATATAATTCTCACCTTATGATTAAATTAAATAGTTTTAGAAGAAATAACCTACCACAAAATAGGTTATAGAAGCAAACACAATAGATATAAGCTTTTTAATGGGTAAGTGTCACACAGATCAGCCACAGGATGGAATTAGTACCTCATAAAAGAGGCACGGAAGGGACTGCTAAGCCCTTGTTCAATGAGAAGGTACAGATCAAAGGCTCACGAATCATACGGGCTCTTGCCAAGTCAGCCTGTCACTTGATCGTGGCCTTCGAAGCCTACAGAACTGTGAGAAAGGCATTCCTGTTTATAAGCCACTCAGCTTATGCAATGGGGTGTTGAAACTAGAATAAACCATGACAGATAAGAAGGTGCGAGAACAACAAATCTTAAATGCACTAAAGAAATTCAAAAGGAAAGCTGAGAGAGGACATGAATAGTGGAGAATGTGAGAAGCAAAAACGAAAAACTGTGACACGTGGACTGGAAGTTCTAGAGGGAAAGGATAGAAAAAAACTGAAAACTTGACATGTGCATATAGGCTGCAAAACAGCAAACTCCAGAGAAGAGAAAAACATCTTAAAATCAACAAACTGCATGTAGAGGAATGACCAAGGGCCTCCAATGTATTCAGTTGTTCAAGGAGTTGCATATAATTTAACTTGCTAAATGTCAATTTCTTGTTTGATAAATTCTATGTCCCCTGGGAATGAATATATATATATATATATATATATATATATATATATATATATATATATACAAATCTAAGTGAATGAAAAGTATGATAGACAAAATTATATCTGTAGTTTGGGTATACACCTAGCTAAAACTGTAAGCTACTCGGAGAAGTCTCCTTGGTTTTGGAGCTTTGTATGTAAAATGTGACACTCTAAAATTTTGTAATTTAAAACACTTTTTAAATAGAAAAGATCTCTGACTCCATATTATGGAAGTCCTTGTGTAGTTTACCTGAGAGGTATGTGACTAAGCATGACAAAGGTGCATGCAATGGAGAACAAGGAAACAGCGACCCTGTCCCAGGAAAGAAGGAAATGCTTTCCCTCCTTTGGCTTAAAAGATTAAGTCTCAGTGCCATAGCGTGGCTATATTGTTTGTCCAGTCAGAACAGGCTGTATTTAGGGATTCTGTGTTGCTTTCCCCAGGAACTCAATCTCTTTAATCGGCTTACGGTAAATCTCCTTCCTCATATGATGGTACATTGAATAAGGTTTGGCCAGTATCACAGTATGGTAGGGCTAGAAAACCAGCACGAATTGTTTCCCTTTGTTTGCTGTTCTACAGGCAGTAATTGAAAGTTCAGGTGACTGAGAAACATACTCGGCCCAACCTTCCTTCAAAGACAGGATTTAAAGAAAGAAGCTGTTTGGGAAAAGAGTAATTAGAGGCTGGAGTCCCAAAGCTCCAGGACAAGAGTAGGCTCAGGCATTTCCACATGATTCTCATTGTTTAACTTAATTTTATTTTATGCATGATTTTTTTTATAAAATGAAAAGATTTGGGGTTAATTCCTGGGATGAGGAACTCCAAATGCTCAGGTATACCTTTCTCCCAAGCAATGAGGATAGACCGCATTATCACACTTATATTATCTCACTGCCTTCTGTGCCAGCCTTCTCAGGAGGAGTGCATGAGTGCAGTATTTTTACACATCTTGAAATGCTGCATCTTGAGGCAGAAAGGAGCTGGCTGGATCCCTTTTCAAGATTTTTGTAGCTATGGTGAGCCGTAGAGACACAAACAACCCAAAATTTCTCAATTCAATATTGTTTGAAGCCCTCCATGAAGGTTGCCTGGAAGCTGTAAACAACAGAACGCACCTTGGGGAATCTGTACAGATTAGGTTAGGTTTTAATATAAATAACATCACAAAACACCAGGTTGATTGTTGTAGGGCAATTTCCTCCCATACTTTACGATTTTCTTTTTAGATTTTATGTCACTGACTCTAGGACTATCAGACACGCTGTATAGGAACGTTTTCTCAGTGTCTATAATATCACAGGTTCAGATCCCATCATGGGCTTTTCTGGGATCAGACTAGAAAAAATACAACATTCTTAGTTTGTCATTCAAACTGGACATTTATGTTTCCTGCCTTGCCAATCAAAAACATTCTTCAGCAAATGTGGTTTCATTTGAATACAATCAAAGATAAAATTACCCAAAGGCATAGGTAGAAATGTCCTGAGTCAGTATCATTGTCCCATTTGCTCTTAGTTTTCTTGGTAAAAATTATCCAGGTTCTATCCCCCTCACAGTACAGTCCAAACTTGACGTAACGCTTGGACTACTTCACAAGCCTAGCTCTGACGGCTGCCCTCTCCTAATGCTGCCTTCAGTTGCTTCAGCTGGCAGATAAACATCAAGCTGCTTTCCAAACGCATCTACTTTTTTCTTCCTCCCTCTGTTTATAATGCTTTTCTCTTCCTACGCTGTTTCCTGTTAAGCAAAAGTCCTCTTTCGGTCACACTCCCCATTTTGTGAACTCTTCTAATACCACCATCATCCCTTCTAGCCTGTGAAGACAGCGATGTTCAGTGAAAGTCTCAGAGCAACATGACCAACGTAATGTCACTGTTTTTACCTTTGTTGATCTCACAGACTGGTGAATCTTTTTAAAAAAAAAAATATTTATTTGAGGCAAAGAGAGAAAGAGACAGAGAATGGGCATGTCAGGGCTTCCAGCCACTGCAAACGAACTCCAGATACATGTGCCACCTTGTGCATTGACTTACGTGTTCCTGGGGGAATCAAACCAAGGTCCTTTGGCTTTGTAAGCAAGTGCCTTAACCACTAAGCCATCTCTCCAGCCCTGGTGAATGTTTTAATAGAAGGATAGATTCACCTCTCTGTTCCTAGAGTGCAGAGTCAAGTGAGTCTTGAGCAATTTGTTAAGTACCCAGTAACCAGCTGGGGCCTTTCGTTTTGGGACTTCCTTTCAGCACGCCTAAAGAAAGCCTTAGAAACCTTTTAAATACACCTATACCTGATTTCATTTGCTAGGTTTTATTTCAGGCTGTCATTACAATCAAAACTATTTTTTAAGATTTTATTTTATTTATTTATTAGAAACAGAGGGAGAGAGAGAGAAAGAGAGAGATAGAGTGAGAATAGGCACTTCAGGATTTTTAGCCACTGCAAATGAACTCCAGATGCATGTGCATCTGGCTTACGTGGAACCTGGAGAATTGAACCAGGGTCCTTATGCTTCACAGGCATGTACTTTAACTGCTGTACCATCTCTCCAGCCCAATACTATTTTAAATTATGGAATTTTAGCATAATTAGCAATTCATCTCCTTCACATTAAAAATATTTTATTATTGGGCTGGAAAAATGGCTTCCTGTGAAGCATAAGGACCCTGGTTCAAGGCTTGATTCCCCAGGACCCACATAAGCCAGGTGCACAAGGTGGCGCATGCATCTGGAGTTCCTTTGCAGTGGCTGGAGGCCCTGGCATGCCCATTCTCTCTCTCTCTGCCTCTTTCTCTCTCTGTCTGTTGCTAATAAATAAACCAAAAAAAAAAAGTGGAACTATTTTATTATTTACTTATTTGAGAGAGGGGGAGAACAAAAGAGAGAGAGAGAAAATGGGCCAGGGCCTCTAGACACTGCAATTAAACTCCAGTCACTCGCATCACTTTGTACAACTGGCTTTATGTGAGTCCTGGGGAATTGAACTTGGCTCTTTAGGTTTCATGCAGGCAAATGCCTTAACCACTAAGCCATCTTTCCAGCCCTTTTTTAAAAAATATATTTTATTATTTATTTATTTGAGAGAAAGAGAATAGAGACAGAGAACAGTTTATTTATTTATTTATTTTTTTTTTTTTTTTTTTTTCAAGCACAGTCTCATTCTGGCACAGGCTGACCTGGAACTCACTCTTTAGTCCCAGTCTGACTTCAAAGTCACAGAAATCTTCCTATTTCTGCCTCCTGCGTGCTAGGATTAAAGACACGCAGCACCATTTCAGGCTCCGTAAACACATTTTCAAAACAGTAATGACATGTAAAATATAGTAACTTTTAAAAATAGCATATTGGGATAGCAATAATACAGACTATTTCTACCACCACAATATCATCCATGTTGCCTTTTTAAGTTCCAGCCACTTTTCTTTAGTTCTTTTCTTGAATTCTAGTAACCAGTAACTGATTCTCCAGTTCAATAATTTTCTAATTTCCAGAATGTTATGGAATAGGATGTAGTCATACAGTATGTTATTGAACTTTTGTGTTTCACTTTTTTCATTTAACATAAGTCCATGAAGATCCAACTAAGGTGTTTTAAATATTAAGTTATTTTTTCTTGATTGCTAAAAAGTGAGTCATGAATAAAACAGTCTTCTTCTCATCTAGGAATAGTTAATTCCAGAGGTATTGATGTCATGGCAAAAGCACTCTAATGTGATCCAAAAGCCAATTAGGTAGATATCAGAATGAAATAAAATTCATTGTACTTTGAAATCTTCTCAGAAGTAATGCAAATATGACTTAATATTTTGGACAAAAGTATGGCCCACTGGTTGGACTATTTTGACAAAATTTCAATAAGAGAAGTACTATAATTTCACACAATATGTCACAGGAATAATGCAAATTATTGTATTTCTAATTTTCCTTGCTTGAAACCCTATACATTTCATGTACTGACCCATGTTTAAAAACCAAAGAATCTGTCTGAGCTAACCACAAGGGAAAAAGATATTCTGACATCATGAACATGATTCAATTACCTATGTTAAAATCACAATGCCTCCACATATGCAATTCCAAAAGACAAATCTGAAGAGTCAGTTAATGATTTCCAATCTTTACATCAGAGGAAAGCTAACCACTGGAGACTAGAACCCTGTTTTCATAGCTGGGTTTTAAGAGAGTGAAGGCTGTTTATAAGGAAATGAGAAACTATTAATTAGTCACTAAAACATAGCTTTCTGTGGAACCTCTCCAAATTACATTATGTTAATAGGAAAAAAATGAGGGGAAAACACGTTTATGAATCTTCCTAGAAGGAAGGGGAAAAGTAGAGAATTATTATGTACGATTTATAAGAGTAGTCTCTAAAGTGGTATGCATGTACATCAAGGAGTCCTCCAGATAATAAATGTAATTTATTGTTACCATCTATAAATTTGTATAAGCATATATACAAATATATTGTGTACATAAAGGTTCTATACAATTGTATATGATGATGAAAGCATGAAAAGTGAGCTTTATTTTATTATAATTTACAGACTCCCACTGGCATTCATGTTTTTGGTCAGATGATTGAATTATATGCAGTAGGATCACAAACATTCTGAAGAAAGAAAACACTTCTGGGAAGGAAGTAAACTTGACATTTTTTTATGCTTTGGTTTTAGGCACTTGAGAACACTGTAATTACAGTATTACACCTGTAACTATAATATAGTAACTTTATAATATAAGACCCAATAAGAGAAACAGCTTTATTTTTGTTTTGTTTTGTTTGTTTGGTTTTGCTCTGGAACAGGGTCTCACTGTGTAGCCCAGATGAGACTGGAACTCACTTTGTAGTCAGGTTGCCCCAGAACCTTTCCCCAGCCTGGTGATCGCTGGCATCTCAGGCAGGTACTTCACCTTGGCCTGGCCTCAACTGCTGCAAGGGATAAAGGACAATCTTGAAACTCTGTAAACACAGAGTTGTATGGTGTGGTCAACTGCTCTCTGATTGGATATGAGGCCCAGAGGGAATCCATTCCTGCTACAAAAGCCTATGGCTTGGAAGGTCATAATTTCCACTGCTCTTAGGCTGAATGGAGAGGTTATAGCCATCAAAAAGCCTTCTAAATCAACACTGTTCTCACGCTTGGTTACAGAATCTGCTTTTCAAACCAGGGCCTCCAGCCACTGCAGTCAAAGAGGGCCATTTGCAGAGTCGAACGTGGGTGCTTATTCTTCGAGGGCAAGTGCCTTAACCACTCTAAGCAATCTCTCCAGCCTGAAAGGAGATTTTTATCAAGCCCCGGAGGGTTCAGAAAAGACTGTGGAAGAAAGAGGCAAAACCAATGTAATAGCCAAGGGGTGATTGTACTGTCTGGCATTCTCCCCTCAGGAACTGACTGGTCTATGCATAATCCCAATGTGATTCCTGGCAGCCCCACTGAGGAGGAACGTCAGGGTAATGGGGGCAGGGAGAGAGGATAAAAGAGAATACCTTGATGGGAATTAAGCCCGGTTCTTGCATACAAAGAAGAAAAAACAAGGAAGTCAGAAATAGAACATTTCAGCATGAATGTGAAAGACTCATTTGTGAGAATACAAATTGAAGAAACTTGTTAGATATATCAGCAGAAAACCTTCTACAATATGGTAGAAAAAGGTAAAACTGAGGATTTGATCTAGAGAGTACAGAAAGTTCTACGTTTCCTCCACTTATGCCCATGCTTAGGAAACCATTTTACACATTTATAATCACTACAACCAGGCTCTTAATCTAAATTTGGAACCATATTCATAATTCCAAATCAATGTTAAATATTTTCTTTTAGATAATGAAAACAATCACATTCTTGTCATTCTAAAGTATTACTATACAGTATTCAAAGGAAATATATTTTATATAATTATAATATTTATAATGCAACATAAAATAAATGTAACAAATATACTTTGTATAGTTAGTAAATAAAATATGTACAGGATTATTCATTATATTATAATATCATTTAATATTTATCAATGTTCATAGTATATTCATGAAATACATACATGTAAAATTTAAGAAGAAACAAAAATATGTATTATTGGACTGAACACAGAAATGCTTTTGCAATGGTAAATTCTTTGAAGACTACTAAATTAGAACATATGACAGACACAATGAATGAGATTCGAGAACTGTTTTCTACATCATGGATTATTTTGCTGATATCTGCAAAGTTATCCATCTGGATTAAGGAGAATGGATGAACTGTGGCTGACATGCAGGGGAAGGCATTTGATGCTTATCTAAAAGAGGCCAAATGCAGAAGAAAGTCCTGGTGAAGAGATATGAGAAAAAAAGGATGCCAACTGGGATTATTTCAGAAGAAAAGGTAGAAAAATCAAAGTATCTTTTTGGGGTGGTGGTGGTGGTGGTGGTGTGTGTGTGTGTGTGTGTGTAAGAAAGAGAGAGGGAGGGAATGCCCATGCATATCAATGGTGGCAATCATGTGACATGACATGGTGGTGGTCAGAGGACAGCTCTGGGGGTTGGTCCTGTGTCTGCCTTGTTTGGCTTTTCATTGTTCACCACTCTGCTCAGTGGGACGTCTGGCCCATGGGCTTCCTACCCCTGGACTCTGATTTCCCATCGCCCTTCTCACTGTGGACGCGTTTCGATTACAGAGAACTGGTACAGCATTCTGGGGATCCAAACTCAGGTCCTCATATTATTTCTATAGTTGCTGATTTATAGAAGCTAATAGATCATTATGGAAATATGATTTAGTAGAATGTATGTATTGGGAACACTTGTCTTATTTCAGATTATGACATTGTAAAATATAAATAATAATAATATAACATAATACATAATATAATATATAATAATAATATAATATAATAAATTAATATGATTAAGACTTAATTTATAACAATTATTTTTTAAGGCAATAAATTTCAGTGAACTATTTGTGCAAAGCACATCATTGACTTTACATTAGGGTTACTCTAAGGATAAAACAAAGAGAAATCAAAGTCACGCTTAAGGAAAATATCACATTTTAATCCATTTTTCTGGAAAACTCCCTTAAATATATTCTTCACATTAAATTCCAATAATTTATAAGTGGAATTTTAAAATGAAGCAAGTAATTATAAAGTTTATAATTAAATTTAAGTCATTGTAGAAGGAAGTTAAAACTCATACAGGCGATACTTGGTTTTCTATATAAATTTTTAAATTCTTCATTTTATTAGAAATCATGTTGCTAAGCAACATTACATACATAATTTTATTTCACTAAACCTTGAACCTATTTTTTTCTAATTTTTGTGCCAAAGAGATGAAGAAGGAATGGGTATTAGATCTCTGATCGAAATTTCAATGTAGACCCTTTCATTTTCTGTTCATAATGTTCTTCAAATGCCTTATACTGGGACACAGTGAACTGATTCTTCCAGTCTCCTGCAATTCCTGTAAATACATATAAAGTAGAAAATTCAAGATGACTGTAAAAGTTCCCTCTACTACTAATTTTTTAAAAATACTTTTATTTATTTGTAAGAAGAGAAAGAAGAAAACAGAACATGAACACGCCAGGGCCTCCTGCCACTGCAAACGAACTACAAATGCATGTGTTCCTTTGTGCCTCTGGCTTTATTTATGTGGGCATTGATGCATTGAACCCTGGTAGACAAGCTTCACAACAAGTACCTTTTTTTTTTTTTTTTTTTTTTTTGGTTTTTCGAGGTAGGGTCTCACTCTGGCCCAGGCTGACCTGGAATTAACTATGTAGTCTCAGGGTGGCCTTGAGCTTATGGTGATCCTCCTACCTCTGCCTCCCGAGTGCTGGGATTAAAGGCATGCGCCACCACGCTCAGCTCCACAACAAGTACCTTTAACTGCTGAGCTATCTCCCTCCCCTACTACAAATTTTAATTTGACCAAATATCATATGCTTTAAGCTTTTAACTTCAGGATTTCTGTCTGACTGATAACTGTGATCCTCAACTACAAATAACATTTTACATAGGATAATATAAATAATATCTACTTGTATTTATATTATCCTGTGCAAAAAGAAACTTTGTAGAATAAAGAAATGTCACTGAAAGTAACCCCAACATTTCAATAATAATTTTTGGACACCAAAACTCTGTTAATAAAGGGTAAAGAGAATTTCTCAGTCAATTCCAATGTCAGATGATAACTTGAGAAAAAAATCTTGTGTTTACTTATGATTGCAAATTATTGGCGAAAAGTATTTAAACCTCTTTCTTTACTATATAATTTCTATCTTCAACATAGTAAGAAGATCAAAACTGTTTTTCAGTTAAGGATTGTTATGATGTTTGAAATACATACTTGGATACAGAGTTTAGTTTTTCAAGGTAGGGTATCACTCTAGCCCAGGAATTCACTCTACTCTCAGGGTGGCCTTGAACTTACAGCGATCCTCCTACCTCTTCCTCTCCAGTGCTGGGATTAAAGGTATTTGCCACCACTCTCGGCAGGAAAACACTTTTTTTGTTGTTTTGTTTTTTGTTTTTTGAGGTAGGGTTTCACTCTAGTCCAGGCTGACCTGGAATTCACTACGTAGTCTCAGGGTAGACTTGAACTCACTGCAATCCTCCTACCTCTACCTCCAGAGTGCTGAGATTAAAGGTGTGTGCCACCATACCCGGCTAGGGAAAACATTTTTAAGAGGAGTCTACACGCGACTTTTACTATAAAAAATTTTTAAATCATATGGAAAAGTTGAGAATACAGCAACACCTATAATTGTTACTACCTAGATCCAACAGTTGCTAATATTTTCATCTTCTTTGTTTAAACTGTACAAGAGGCCAAAGGTCAAAGACATACTGATCTGTTTACCATACTCTGTACATTATTTTAAAGTATATTTCAGCCATGATATTTTATGTCTTAAAAACTTATGCACACATTATCCAACGTGATCACATCTAAGGGAAACAGGAATTCATCGAATGTTTAAATTGAAATTGAAATTTTCCCATTTTTTCAAGAAAACTATACGGAGAAACCAGTGTGCATTTTCTCACCCTTTCTCATGAAGGGAGACACCGAGTGGTCCATCTCCTCCTTGGCCATCATGGTATAGTTTGCTTTAGGGTTTTGTTTCATCACATTGAAAGAGCTGTGATGTAGGATTTTATTCACAACTTCTTCAGGCAAATCTTTCTCTAGAAACTTTAACAATTTTTTAATTTCACGCTTAGGATCCTAAAAGAATTAAATTAAACATAATTTCAGTTAGATTTGTTCACACAGAAGGGAATGCACTTGCATGGGAGTCTATTTATACTATTTTAATGAAAGTAGTGGTTCTTGATTTTTATGTTGCTTTTTGTTTTGCTTCTCCCACTATGTATCCTTTCTTTGGCTATACAAGCCAACCATATTCTAGAAGGAGGATTAAAATTTATTTCATATATTGAAAAGGAAATTACTGTACTATTATATTCAATCTTTCTGTGCAAAATACAATTATTTTGAAAGATAACAGGTCATAGTACCTAAACACTATTATAAATAGGTACAATATTCAAAGCTTCTTGACTGTTAAGCAGATGTAAACTTTAAGTAAGAATTATCTATTTCAAGAGTTTTCTTTTCATTAAAAACAAAGCAATCCTATCCTCACTTCCTATGGAGATTTTTGGGAGTGTGCATATATGAAGAAGAAATAAAATGAACTCTGCTCATATTGAAGCCTAAGGAATGAATAGTGGGGGTGGGAAAGACAGACACTCATCAGAGGAGAGAGAAATTTGATGTGTCTCTTCTGGTTTACCCTTTTTGCTCCAAAAAGGACACTGAAAAGCATGTTTGATACACAACAAGACTGACACAGGACAATGACTTTGTGGCATTGCTACACCTCAGGGAGTAATTTTTCTTAGTGATCTAGTGCGATGAGCCAGGAAGACAACCTGAGGTAGAGCTTTCCTGAACAATTTTAATCTCAATTTATGGAAACTGAGCCAGAGTCTTCTATCAAGGTCCTAAGATAGCAGTAAGTATTCCTTGTAACCACACAGCAGAATATACTGAAAACTAGACAAAAACCTTCACCGTGCAAGCAAAAGAATCCCAGTGAAAGCTGATTCCGGAGTTGTGCCAAATCAGCTGTGTGAGTTGGGTGGAAACGTGATGGAGAAAGGATACAACGGTCAACTTTAGGATGAACATCTTGGAAGGGCGTCTGGCCATACAGAGAACCTTGAATCCTTGGGTAATTCGGAGCTTTTTTTTTTTCTAGAAGCAAATGCCAATTGTCCTTCCATATCTGAGGGACGAGACCGTTTGCTTGAAGACCTCACAGTGGCCTGAGTAAGGAACCCTCAAGCAGACTAATGTACATCTCCTTCAAAACCCAAACACACCGTTACTCCTAGTCTCCTGCAGGCCTATAATTTGGGTACTATGTCATCATAATCTAGACACTGGTGCAAGCATCTTCACACGATGAGGAAACATCTAGAAGGAGTGACTTTTACTCAATGACATGGCTTCTCTAGAAATGTAGAACAAATTTCTCAAGTTGGAGATGACTTAGGCATCTTACTGGATCTTACAGAAATTTAAGCAAACAAGGTGAGTCTGAGTCAGGCCCTCTGGACCTTAGGCAATTCGAAACAGATTACCCACAGTTGACTGCCAGACTTCTGTTTGAATGCTAGCATGACTCACAGAACTGGGTAGTAAATAGTTTAATGGTAAGAGAAGGTTAATCTGAAAAGAAGTTTTCATGTAGTTGCACTCTGTGAGAACAGGACATGTGGCCTAACGTAGGATGGACAGACAGAGATTAAATAATGCCAAACTCTATTAATAGAGATTAGGAGCAACACAGTCTTCTTTTTAGGTAGAGACATGCATGGGCCCAAGAGAACAGCCGTCCGTCTACCCTGGGAGACTGACAGAATTAGTCTGAGCCTGAAAATGGTAATCATGGGCAGCCCCCTGCTTTACCTCCTGGTTTTCTTTTTTTTCTAGGAATTTTTTCCCAGGCTTTTTCTCCCCCACTGGTGGGATCACTCTAGTCAAACCAACCAGTCAAGTTCCTCCGCACACATTTAAAGTTAACAGGTAAAACTCATCCCAGCTCAATGCCCAGTTTACATCCGGGTGTGTAAGGAGACCTGATCTAAGTGGCCATGTGGATGACCCACTCTGGACAAGCCCATTTGAGGAGCTTTTCTGCCTGACTTTCTCATAGCTTAACCTCCCCTTCAGAGTGTGCAGTTACCAACTCTTTATGAGTGGTAAAGCTCAAACTCAGGGCCACTGGCCTGAATGGCTCTGTTGCCTTCAAAACCAGAAACCCTGTTCAATATCTTAATGATTTCAAGTTTCAGAATACCCTGAGCTTTGAAGATAGGAATAAAATCACCAGATTTTAATTTCAAAGAGATCATTCTCCCTTAGAGGATAATATATGCAAGAGAAAGCAGTCAACGTAAGTCACAGTGTATGACAGAAATGTGGAAAATACAACAGAAGTTATGGTCAAATGATTAGGTTTATTTGTAGAGTAAGAATAAAGTTAGACATAAAGAAGTTAAATCTTTGGTTTCATTCAAAAATTAAAGTAATTGCAGTTTATGCTTACCTCTTTCATGTCTTCATAAAACAGGTAAAGGATGCGATAATCCTTTCTTTTCTCCCACCAGTCCTTCACATGATCATACCAGGATCCAAAACTCACTAAATTTAAAGATAAAATGCTTGTGATATCATAATTATTTATATAATGAAGAAATCCTTACATGTTTCTCTGAGTTGTCATTACCAGTACACACACACTGATGACTGTCCATGGAAGCAAGGCAGAAGGAAGAGAGAAGATGGATGACTGCTGGCCTTACAGATAGAGAGAGCTAGGTGGACACATGCAGAAATGACTACAAAGAAGCAGGGAGCTTCAGCAGAAATCAACCCAGATGATGCTCTGCTTTTGGTTTAGGAGCTTGCCCGAAGTGTGGAAAATAAATTTCTGTTGTTTAAATCTCTCAACCTGATACTTTGTTATGAAAGCCCCAGTACACCAATCTGAGATTGCAAAACAAGATGGAAGACTGAGTAATGCAAGCAGTAAGAAGTTTAAAGTAAAGAGAGAGAGACGAGGGGAGAGAGAGAGAGGAGAGAGGTGTGAGAAATAAAGTCACATGAATGGAGGAAAAAATAAAGCCTGTGGAGCAACTAGATTACATGGAGTTAAAAGAACCAACTGGGCTTTGCTAATGGTACTGATAATGACGAGCTTCTATATGCCAAGATGATGTCAAGAAATAGCAGTCTATGCTAGATACCACTGAAATGCATTTGCCTCAAAAAGCACATTTATACAAGAATATACTGATATGAGACTATTCTGTAGACTTGCTATGATGTTTCTCTGAAAAAGATTGTACCCATAAATATAGTAGAATCTTAAGAAACAGACCTTCACTCAAGAATTTTCAGTTTGTATAGTGAAAAGTATAGGAATAGTTAAGGTAACAGTGCAAGATGTAATTACAGAGTAAGTGCTATGAGGGCCTGGACAGTGCGAGATGACCTGTTCAAATGGACTGGAGAAGAAAGCAGTCACTAAGGAAGTTGTGAAGCCCAGGACTCGTAAATCGATGCCACAAATTATCCAAACATCATCCAAAGGAAGAAATGCTCACATGTTCTGCTTTTTCTGGAGCCTTCTGTGGTAGCTTGAATGTATGTCCCCAATAGACGCATGTGTTTGTTTTATTAAAGCTTGTCTCCAGCTGCCCAGCTGAAGGAGGTGTCACTGGGAATAGCCCTGAGGTGTTACTGGGAGCCAATCTGTAAGAGAGCAGTCTGAGCTCTGCCTGGCCCCCGCTGTCTGCTGCTGGTTTTGTGCGTGCTTGTGGTGCGGTTTGGTGGTATCTCTCTCTGCTTGGACTTATGAATGGGCGTCAGCTTCTTCTACCATTTCCATAAATAAACCCTTCCTCCTATAATCTGTGTCTGGTAAGGATGTTCATTCCAGCAACGTGAAGCTGACCACAGCACCTTCCTATTGCATTAGCAGAGTGCTTGGTACACACTGGTTTCCTAAAATTTAGATTTAAACTGTGTATTTCCTTGAAAAAAAGAATATCACTATGAAACCCCATAATTAAAGGGAAAGTTCGGCTCACCCTTTCCAGTCATGAATTTATCAAGGAACTCCTCCCAAGTTCCAGGCTCTGGGTGCAGTTTTGCCATCTGGTAGAAATAATAGTAAGATACAACCACATCCTTAGCATTCCGGGCCACATAGATCATCTGGAGAGACGCATGGGAAATTGCTAGTTAGTGGTTTTCTGAATGTTTGTTTCTCCTGATGCTCAGATTTATGTCAATATCCTGACAAAGTACCTTCACAAATGTAAATTGTTTTACTACAAAACTCATATCTCTTAAATCTCTGATTCTCCCAAAAACTGAAACTTATGAAGAATGAGAAAGCAATATTTTCATAGGTTGGACCTGTATTTCAAAACATACTAAGGGATATTTATTGCAAAAATGCTAAATTAAACAAATCATTTCCTTAAAAGAGACAAAATTACAAAGATAATCCAAGGAAAATTATATAACCTAAATAATTATATTTCTATTAAATAGAATGGATGTATAATTCATAATTTAAAATATCTTTTAAGACATTAGAGGCCCAGATGGTTTCCTTGATGATTTACACAAAATATTTGAAAATGAAATGATACCAGTTTTACCTACCCCAAAAATTACAGGAAATTAAAAAGATATAAAATATCTCTCAAATTATGAGATCACCATTACCATTTTACAAAGACATTATACCTCAATAACAAAGAAATTAAAATAAAATAACAGATTACTACATTTCATGATTAGATATTTATTTTCAAATTGGCAAATTGAATGTGCAATATACTAAAAGCTAATGTATAATAACTAAAGGTATAGAAGTTTTATTCAAACATTTGAAGAATCAGACCAGTTCTATCATGCCCACAGACAAAAACAATTGAACACCATATGATAGCTCTCAGAAGAAGCAAAGCATTAGACAAAATTCAGCATGCACTCCTAGTTTTAAAAAAAAACTCAGAAGAAAGTTCAAATGAGATAAATAAAACTGGCCAAAGTAGGGCCATGCTATACTCATGAACATGTTTGTTGGTTCTTTTTGGTTTCTGTTATAAAAAACAAGTTAAAATGGAGCTATTCATCTTGGCCTATCACTTCAGAGATTCTAGTCTGTATTTCTAGTTCCATGGCTCTTTACCTGTCACAAGGTAGACACACTACTTGTGGAAGGGTATGGGTATGTGGAAGCTAGGAAGCAGCACCTCATGAGATAGGAGGAAACCACTGACAAGATACACCTTCCAACATTATACTAAGGTACCTCCTTCCTCTCACAACACGCTACCCTATAATATCCCTTTCTTTATGAATTTATCAATGGATTAACCAGGGTTGAAGTTAGCACTCTCTCATCATCCAGTCACCTATTCATAATGACATAGTGCCACCAGCTACAGGCTAAACCTTCAACATATGGTGGAGCACTTTATATTGAAACCACTATAGAAGTTAAATTCCTCAGATCAGTTAAGGGCTTCAGCAGCAACGACAGCAGAAATACAGGTGGTTGTGGTTTGAATGTGAAAGGTCCATTTGGGCTTATGTGTTTGAACACTTGGTCCCCAGCTGATGGCTTGTTGGTAAGGCTCTGGCACCTTTAGAAGATGGAGGAATTGGGTACTGGAGGTGTTCCTTGAAGGCTTATAGCATGGCCCTACTTATTCAATCTCTGCATTCTGATACAGATGCAACGTGACCAGCCTGGCTTCTACTGCCATGCCTGCTTCCCGCGATGGATTCTCCCCTTGGAACTGTGAGCTGAAATAAGCCCTCCCTCCTGAAGCTGCATCATCTCAGGTTTTGGTCACAGCAATGTGTAGAGTAACTAAGATTCGGGTACCATTGTTTTATGTAACAGGCACATACAAAATGGATTTTACCTAAGCTCAAGAGCAAAACGTCTTTTCCTTGGGAAGCAACATAGTCAAGTTTCTGCCCCCTCTGCCAGTCAATAATAAGCCAAAGGTTTCAGATTTGGAAAATGGGAGATTGAGTAGTTTTTCTTTGCTAGGAACATGTAGCTATATAGGAAATTAAATGTAACATGCAAAAAAACCCAGCTAAGTGTTCTATTAAGTAAATTTAGCAGGGCTACAGGATAAAAGAAATATGAATATCAATTTAGTATCTATATATTAGTAGCAAAATTAAAAACCATTCTTTATGCCATAGATATTCAACAGATAATAAAGCTTTCAGAGGCAAAAGGTGAGAGAACATACCATGCCTTTTAGGGTCTTTTTTATTTTTTATTTATATTTTATTTTATTTATTTGACAGAGATAGAGACAGAAACAGATAGAGAAAGAGAGAATGGGTGTTCCTGGGCCTCTAGTCACTGCAAATGAACTCCAGATGCTTGTGCCTCCTTGTGCATCTGGCTTACGTGGATACTGGGGAAGAGAACCAGGATCCTTAGGCTTTGCAAGCAAGCACCTTAACCACTAAGCCATCTCGCCAGCCTTTAAGTCATTTTTTAAAAACTGTCAGCCCTCACCTGCAAGGATAATCCTGATACATTTACCTCCCTCAAGTTTAAGAATTGCTTTAAAATATTTTATGAAGAAATTTAAATCTACTTCAGGTTAAGATGTGAGGAAATATGATTATCTCATCATGTACTTGTATGCAGAATATATACAGAGAAAAAATTCTACTTTAATACTGAGAAGAAGGAAGCCTTTTTGGAAAAATAAAAGCCCAAGGCACAGATAACTTAATAATATGAGGTGATTGGTGTGCCATGGGAAAGGTCTACACCTAATTAGTCACTTGTAAAAGCCACGAGAAGCCACCAGGCATTCACTGGTATGGATAAAATTAAAGGTGTTACTGTATTTTGTGTTAAGGATGATGTGGAGTCATTGTGATTGTTGAACATTGTTGGTACTGTATGGAGATGTATGCTTTAAAATACTATTTTTAAAACATTTACTATAGATGGACAAATTCATACCATAAGATTCAATAATTCAATCATAGATATTTAGCCATGAGAAAAATGAGAATATACATAATAAAGTCACATAAAATATGCAAAGCAACATGGCTCTCTTTGCCAACAACAGGCAAAAGGTCAGCTCTATCCTTGATATTTTGTGTAAAAAAAAAAAAAAAAAAAAACATGGCATACCCACACATACAGGATGCTTGGCATTATTGCTTCCCAAGCTTGACTATGAAAGAGATTCATGTGAGCTCTTATTAAAACTCAACTTTCTGGGGATCATTCCCATGACTTGTGATTCAGTGGCTCTGTGTGAAACTTGAGAACACCCATGCGTAGCAAGCTGCCTCAGCTTTGCATTCGTGTGTATAAAAAGCACAGTGAAGACTGGGGCAATGACTCAGTGGATAAAGTGCTTGCTGCTCAACTGTCACTATCTGAGTTTGGATATCTATACCCGCCATGAATAGCTGCATGCTGTTGAGGGCTTCTGTAATCCCAGTGTAGCAACACTGGAGGTGGAGACAGGAGGTGTGAACAGATTGGTCAGGGGCAGATTCTGCCTCGGAACAAGGTAGAAGGTGAGGGTTGACTCAAAAGTTACCATCTGACCTGTACATGGGTGCTGTAGCATACACACATCCCAAACAAGTGAAACAATAACAAGAAGCACCCAATAGATGGTGGAAAAAGCTTAATCCTAAAACCAATGGCTCTGGTTGGTGAATCCTAGGTCCAGAACTGGGTTACCTTCCATAGTGAGCAGTTGTCCAGGGAGACGCATGAGGGCCATTTCCAAGCACTTGGTTAGGTTTAGGGTTAAAACGGAAGACCCTATTGCTGATGACACCAAAGTCTGCTATTTGAGGTCACCAAGAGACCACATGGGAAGTGAGAGGAAAGCCAGTTCTCTTCTGGCAAACCCTCATATCACTGGAAAATGTTACGGAGAGGTATGGGGTGATAACTGTCACCAACAGCATGTATAAGCAGGGGACCCTGTAAGCTATGCAATCAGCCAGTTGAGCAAGAAGTACACACTTGTGCAATAGTGGCACACAGCTTTCGTGGATAGCCTGCTGTTCTCTGATTGAATATGGGGCCCACTCAGTGGGAGAACTCATACTTGGAACTTAGTCATAATCCAATGGCCAGGAAACTCAGAAACCCCAGGGAGAAGGTCCCTTGCCCTGTGGATCAGGAGAGTAAGTAGAGTGGGCATTTACACATCCAAATGTCTCTCAAATCTCTACCCATATCTCCTTGGTCAAAGCTGCCTCACTCTTAGTTGGAGAATTTGTTTATTTTACAGATAGCAGAAAATACTGGGGAATCCACAGTAAGCCAGACACTGTAGCACTTTCTAGCATCTTTAGCACAAAACGGGAAGGAGAATCACCCAGAAATTCACTGGTTAAATAACCTGATTAATGCAGCTGTGAATAACAAGGTATAGGGGGATAACCAACATCTAACCTCTAACCCTACACACCGTCCATGGCACACATGCACCATCACTCACTTAACTAAACATGCACATACACACACTTATCAAATGAAAAATTCAATCTTACAATAAATTGATGATCGTAGTATTACATATGATTCACAATTAACATTAAACTATTATGATTTTCATATTATATTAAATATCTTGGAGATTTGTAATCTGTAATATGTATTATTACAAGTAATTATCAATTCACTTATAAAGCTATATGTAATTATCAAGTCACATTGGTAAACTAAAATCATGAAGAAGCATAAGGAAGAATTCCAGTGTGATGTGAATGCCAATTCTTTACAGGAAGGTGAAAGGCAAGGCCGCAGGACAGGAAACCTGCTATTGCCTCAGGACTCAGTGTAGCGTACGTTCTCTTTATCACGGGTGTCTATCTTGTTTCCACCCTTTGGACATAGCTGCCACACTATTTAATTTTCACAATGATTCCCTCAAGGGTCATGATTCATCATCTTATTGGTAAAAAGAAAGTAAAACACAAAGAAGGATTTTTTTCCTTAAAATTGGCTACCTTGCAGTTGTTTTTCCAAAACGACGAAGGGAGAAGTTGAACAGGTAGGTGTGTTTTCACTAAGCGAGGAGACGGCATGTTGTTTAGCTGTTCAACACCTACAAGCACATGCAGGTTATCATATATCATATACTGTTATGCATGTGGAATCACAAGTGCTGGTTACAGTATCACCTAATGTTTCCAATCATTAGTGTCTCGATAGAGTTATATGGCCAGATAATAGCTTCAAATAGTTCTGAAATCATTATTGAGATAAAACATGAAATCTCTTGGTTATTTACACTATTTTCTTGCCTATTAGCAGAATGGGGTGATGAACTTTTCAAGTACCTATAAAAAGTCCTCATCTAACACATCTTGGAGGAGCAGAAACAGCAATAGGCAAATCAAAATGTCCTGGTTGTTATTATTAAGTCCTTCATCTACTTTCCTAATTTTACTTTGAAAAGATTAGATTTGAAACATTTAAAATTCTCTTTCTTCTCTCTCATTTAATTGTCTGAAGTCACATCATGATGCTCACGACTACTTTTCATGATGCAAGGCCATATAGTCCCATAATCTTTTTCTTTGAGTTCATAAATATCAGCTGAACTACTAGCATATGCAATTCTATTTGATCAAACTCTGAATTTTCTTTAGTTATAACACACTACATAAACCATGAAGAACTTACGTGTTTTACAAAATGGACTACATAAGATTTTCTTTTAGGCTACCATTGTCTTTGCATAAACCTTGCCTAGCCAAATATTACTTTAATGCTATAGACTCATATCGGTTAATTATGCATACTTTTGTGTATGATTTTTGGCATTGGCTACTTCACACTGGACAGAAAGACAGGTGATGTACTCATACTGAAAAGGAACATTTAGAGAAAATACCACTGGTCAGTCCAGGAACAATTAGCTCCATGAATGGCACACGTCTATATATGGCATCGCGTTTACACTTTTCTGCATCCCCATTGTTGTAAATCAAATCCAGTATTTCACTGACCCATGTAGTTCCTAAGCAGAAATAAAAAGGAAGAAACTTCCTCAAAAACTAAGCACACAACTACCATATGACTCAGATATACATATGGTTATAAACCCAAAGATTTCTAGGTGAACATACCATAAACGTTTGTACATTCATGTTTATTGTACTACACACAGTCACTAAGAAATAGAACAGGCTTAGATGTACATTATCAGATGAATGCATAAATAAAATGTGGTACACTTACACAATGAAATTTTATTGGACTTTAAAGAGGAATAAAGTTATAGTATTTGCAAGGAAGATGGGTAAAAAGAACTGTAGATATTATGGTAAGTGAAATAAAACTGACTCAGAAAGATAAACATCACATGTTTTCTCTCATATGAAGTCTATACATAAATTTATGTAGATACATTTTTATATATTTGGGGTATGAATATAGAAAGGGGATAATGAAAGAAGAAGAGGTCTAAATGGAAAGAAGATGCAAAAATACCACAGTTAAACCCATTACATTAAATGCGAATGGAAAAACTAATTTGAAATATTTCATTTATTGCAAAGAGAAAGAATGGATGTGCTAGGATCTATTGCCAATACAAATGAAATTCAAATGCATGCACCCCTTTGTGCATTGGGCTTTACGTGGATACTGGAGGATCAAACCTGGGCCATCAGGCTTTGCAAGCAAGTGCCTTTGGCTGCTGATCTACCTCTCCAACCTTGAAAACTACTTTTAAAAATTTAGAAACAAATTAAGAAAGAGAGAAATTAAGGAGAGATGGAGACAGGTGCTGTCTAAAACCAACTTGTTTTCACTTCTACAATGTCTGCATTGTACATCCAGCTACTTCCCCATGAGGGCCCTATGTAATCACATAGTGTTTGTAATTTTGTCAGACTTCCACAAACTCAGAAATTTATAATCCAAAAATAAGATCAATAGCCCATATGCTTAGTAGAAACTTCTTTCTTGGGCTGGAGAGATAGCTTAGCAGTTAAGGTGCATGCCTGCTAAGCCTAAGGAAGGACCCAGGTTCAATTCTCCAGGTCCCACGTAAGCCAGATGCCCATGGTGGCACATGTTTCTGGAATTCATTTGCAGTGGCTAGAGGCTCTGGTGTGCCCACTCTCACTCTCTCTTTGTCTATCTCTCTCTCTCTATCTCTAATAAATAAATAAAAATAAATCTTAAAAAACTTCCTTCTTTAAGGAAATTAGATAAGAATCTGCAGAAAGGTGATTTTGGATTGCTTATTAATGAGAAAGATTGCTTATGAGTCCAAGTAAACTAATTGGGTAAGTTATTCTAAGAGAACTTTATATCTGCTCTGTATATCGCTCACAAAATGAATCAGAAAGCTTTGCCATAAGTAGATGTAGAGAAATTAAAATTGTTGATGCTTACTGAATCATCTCAAATTCTAATATTATCAAAGATGTCAACAACTATCAAATTTCATAAGCAAAATACATAAGCATTAAAATATATGTGCCTTCTATATATTTAATTATATATTAATGTATTGAAATTTGATTTATAGTTAATATATTATAAAATACATGGACCAAAACATTTTACATATATATATATATTTTTTACATATATATATATAACTTGAATTTGAATTTATAAAGAAAAGTAAGGCAAAATTGTTTGATTCATTCAACTGTGAGCATTTTAACATTGGAAGTGAATTTGTCTTATCTAAGACAAACTGTCTCAGCAAACCACCACATTATTCGGTCAATAAGTGCTTGAAACATTCATGTTAGCTCTGTCTAGTTATCTGCATATCAGTGGATTCCTGAGTATGGATCCCTATCTCATCATCCAGCATGAAATCTTGAAAGCACTCACCAGATTTGGGATAGGTGGCGATCAGAAGGTCATCAGGCCGGGCCTCAAATGACTCCACCTGAGACCACTGTTCAGCAGTGCTCCAGAAGAGAGGGATACCTTGAACTTCAACTAGTTCCCTCCTGAAGACATCCAACTTGTTATCCATTCTTGAGAGCCTATATTTTAACAAAGAGTAGCATGAATACAATTAAAAACAAGTTAATATTTTAATAGGTTGATAATTACCCATGCATCAGAGACATCAAATCCCAGTACACGTGGTATGAGTGTAGGAAGAAAAGTACACAGAACAAGGAGCCCTGTGCCTGTGATTCCGTATATATTGTTCACATATTGCATAAAACGTCTAGGTGCGTGTACTGAGGCAACGATTTCAAACTATGCGACAAACTCACTACACTGTGGAGTCCGAGGTAGTATATTAGCTTCAGGACTGCACGTTTATAGCAGTGGGAACTTTGATAAGTTGCATAACTGCAAAGCCCTTTGTACCCCAGCCTATCATGATGTAAGTCATATTGCCCTTGGTTAAATTAGAAGGTAGACTGGTGATTTATTCTATTTTATGTACAACAGGCTAAAAAAGTAAGAAAAAATTTATATGTGGAGTATGGTCAAGATTCAACAATTGAATTAGATGACAAAAGGGACGGGGAGAAATTAATATGATTAAGGTGATGACTTGCTTGAAGACAAAACGCACAGTTTCCACAAAAGATCTTTCACAACACTCACTTATGATGACCCAGTGTTATTTCTTGTTTTCTCAGCAGGGCTTTAAATAAAGGCATGTTTGCTAAGTGTTTACATGTCACACAATAGATTAACATGAATTAAACCTTTGTTCTTACTCTGGAACATTTAGGAAGACCTGAGTGGATAGTTTCCCTTCCTTAAAGTTCTAGTTTTAAAGTCATAGTGCAACAAACATTTCTAACAAACTTAGTTATGAAGAGGACTGCTTACCTGTGTTAGTCACTTAACCTCAAATTCATACATCTAATGAGGATGACCTTGTCATCCTGATCCCCCTACCAAGTGCTGGGATTACAGGCATGTACCAAATCTTCCTGGTTTGATGCTGTGCTGAGGTTTGCTTGTGTCTATAAGACAAGCACTCTACCAACCCAGATACATCCTCAGCCCTATGATTTACAGTTTGATACTTAAAATTTAAAACTAACAGATAAAATATATTCAAGTGCAAAGAATAATTTTTTAAGACAGCGCATCATATTACCTTTATATTGTACTTACATGTTAACATATACACACAAAGAGAAATTGACAACACATGTACTTTATTGCATTCTTTAAATGTTATTTTCCTATGCATTATGAGCAATAGCTATCAATGTGCCAATCATGGTGATGCACTTATTCTACATATGCTTTGTAAGTATAGCTCCAAACAAATAGACAATTCATAAAAATAAAAATAAAAATATTTATATGAAAAAGCTAAATGAATAGTAGATCATAAAACAGAATAGTGATACAGACTTAAAGAAGTAAATCATCTAACTGGAAATATTGAGAGTGACTTAGGAAATAGCAATAACATTTGGGATCAGGTGTGAGGGGTAGGTAGTATTTTAACCATCCTGAATATGATTAGTCACATGACTGGACAATGCGCGAACAAAGGTAAAGAAGAAGAAATGTGTGGAGCATTCAGGAAAAAAAGTCAATCACATTGTTAGAAGTGACTACATATGTGGATCAGTACTTCATAAATTGGTTGATCTTTTTAATAATGGCCATTTATTTGCCAAATAAGACAGATAATTTTTCCTGCATGAAATTTGCTTTCTGGTAGTTAACATATAACAAAAAGGTCTTTAGATTTCCAACAACTATTTTCCATTTACCCTAGATGCGTTTCAAGTATCTCAAATTTTGTCACACAACTTTACTCATCAAGCTTGATCTCCACTAATCCATGTATATTGATATCATGTCCACTTCTTCACTCACCAGAATATGGGAATTGTTTCAGAACCTGCTTGAATCTTAAATATGCCACATCCAACTGACTCAAATATCTTATTGCATTATATTCAAATTATCCTTAGCCTTGATTTCTTGTCATCTTGAACAAAGTTAATGGTTAAAATAATAAAATGCCTCCACTTTCATAGATTCTCTGTGTGACTCTGGACAAACCATAAACCTCTTTCCATTTGTAATCTTAAAACAGAGGCAATGAGGGGCTGAGAGATGGCTCAGAATTTAATAGCACTTACTTGCAAAGCCTGGAAGCCTGGGCTCACCTCCCCAGTCACTCACATAAAGCTGAATTGATTCTCTCATATGCAGCAATAAGAAACCCTGGTATGCACACACACACACACACACACAGAGAGAGAGAGAGAGAGAGAGAGAGAGAGAGAGAGAAAGAGAGAGAGAAAGAAATGAATAAATATTATTTTTTAAAAACACAGGCAAGCAGCAACGTTTTACCTACTTTAGCAGCTATGGTGATGGAGAAATGCAATATTGGGTGTCATGTATTTTGAAAACACCATATATAATGTCCATTAATTATATTGTTATTATTTCTAGTGTCAAAATCTTACCAAAATTTATGTTTGTCACTATGTGCTCAGAAGTATGGCACTAATCTTATAATAAGTTCCTCTGTATCCAAGCTTGTTCCTCCCATCTACTTGCTAACTAGTCACATGATCTCTGCAATCTTTGATCACAGTTTTATGACCTAAGGGAAAATTTTAATGATCTTTTTTATGGATTGCACAATCTCCTCTGTTTATCACACTTAGACTTTCACCTCTAGTAACTACATAATTAAAAATTCAAAGCCCTACACATTGTGTCCAGTCAAGATTGCACCTGCTAGTAATCCCAGCACTAATTAGAGGTAAATCACTGTGAGTTCAAACCCTGAGACTACATAGTTAATTCCAGGTTGCCTGGGCCAGTGAGACCCTACCTCGAAAGAAAATCAAAAAAAAAAAAAAAAAAAAAAAAAGATATTGCACCTGCATGACTGTTTAGAAGAGTGTACCTTTATTCTTCTGTATATGAGGAGAGGGTTTAATCATCCCTCAAGATCTTGTACAAAAGTCACATATTTTGAAAAATATTTCTAATAGCTCATAGAAAAAATCAATTACTCTCCCTTCTCCATTTTCAGTCATATATATATATATATATATATATATATATATATATATACACATATATACATCTATTCTTTTATATGTTTCACTGTGTTCTGGTGGCCTTTTAAAATATTTATTTATTTATTTATTTATTTATTTATTTATTTATTTTTTATTTTTTTAGAGTGAGAGAGAGAAAGAGAGAGAGAGACAGAAAGAAGAAAGAATTGGTGTACCAGGGCCTCAAACTCCAGATGCTTGCACTACCTAGTGGGCATGTGCGACCTTGTGCTTGCCTCACCTTTGTGTGTCTGGCTAATGTGGAATCTGGAAAGTCGAACATCGGTCCTCAACTGCTAAGCACCTTGACTGCTAAGCCATCTCTCCAGCCTTCTGTTGGCCTTTATATAAGGTCTGTTGCCCCAGTTAGAATTTGATTCCTTGTGTTCAATATATTTGACTTTACAATACCAGGTTCTATACTTCATTAGAATGAATTAAATTCATATGGAAATAAAATGAAACTTCTCTAATATATTATGTGGTACATTTAGAAATTGAATATATCATTACCATTACAATGCTGAAGAGCATGTCAACACCTAAGGACATACTAATTAGTATCAGCAGGTGCATTCTCACTTTATATTCCATGATACACATCACAAGGACCTGCTGCACACAGGAGTATTAAGAATATGCATATTCCTTCAGTATCCATTTTAATGTCATTTACTTAAAATAAAAATCTTCTAGGATGCTGGGCGTGGTGGCACACGCCTTTAATCCCAGCACCCGGGAGGTAGAGGTCAGAGGATCACCAAGAGTTCAAGGCCACCCTGAGACTACAGAGTGAATTCCAGGTCAGCCTGAGCTAGAGTGAGATCCTACCTCAAAAAAAAAAAAAAAACAATAATAATATAATAATAAATAAATAATAAAAAATAAACATCTTCTAGGTTAAGTGCCACTATCCTGTTTTACTATGGAGTACATTAGCAATGAGAAAACTTGAATAAATTTCACCTAGACCATGCTGTCAACAGGCACAGGTCAGATAGTTTGATGGTAGAGTCTACAATTTTAACCACTACTTTAATAACACATAATAATCACTGGAATATAAATCACAACACAAGGTGGCATAATGGAAGTGTCAGATGAGGCTGAAGTGGCCTGCAAAGGGGTGGGGCATGCTATTTGCTCTTGCATACGAAGTCTAGTTAAAAGATACAAAGAACAACCTAGATCCAAAAGATAAAGACTGCTACATTTTATTCAGTATCTCACACAATAAAGTATTTTATAAATACAGGGTAATGTGATAAGCTAAAGAGAAAATGAAAACAACTTAGAAAAAATATCCCTAAAGATATTTTACTTGATTATATAAAATTTAAGGTTTTTTGATGTAGACTCACTTCTTTGTAAATCTACATAAAGTTTTTCATAACATCAGGAGTATGCTTTGGTCAATAGCTGAAGGTCATAGCTCATACACTGAAGCTGTTCAAATCACATGTGTGTATGAAATATCTTGGATCTGTATCAAATGTTGTGTTTGAGTTTAAGATTCCATGTGATTGCCATCATATCCCTGGAAGAAGTGTAGTTAAATTTAGCTTACCTCTAAATTCCTCAGAGCTTTAAGCAAATATCCTCAGATGAAGAATAGGAGCCAAATATCATTAACAGGGTGGTCCCCTGATTGGTATATAGCTTAGTATGTGAAAGAAATAAGTTGGTGTAAGCTCAGAAAATGTTGAAGGAAAATTGTCTTTTCCCTTAGGCCACCTCTTTTTTGTTTACATCTCCTAAGATGTCTCTTGATACATAACTTCCTCATGAGGATAATTATAAGACCTTAGAAGCAATTTAATGTTCTCTCATTGTTAGACTTTCCTACCTACTGGTACGTTAAAATGAACCAATAAAGATATTATGTGTCTTATTCACAAAAAGTGGATATTAAACTAAAAAATGCATGCATTATCCTCCCAGAAAGTGATATTCTAACATTAAGCAAACCTTTCACATACTTATCAGCCCTGGTTTACTTCCATATGTGAAGGATAAAATAATGTTCGAGATACGGTATTTGAGGGGTCTTCTGAGAGTAGCAGTAGGACACTGACAGGGGACCATTTATGCATGGTCCTTCCACAAACAAGCAGGATGATCCTCAGTTACTTATTGCATCTTTCTCAGCTGCAGTCACTTGTCTGGAGAACAAGAGGTTTATAAAATTATCACTCCAAAGCAGGGTGTGGTGGCACACGCCTTTAATCCCAGCACTTGGGAGACACAGGTAGGAGGATCACTGTGAGTTCAAGGCCACCCTGAGACTACATAGTGAATTCTAGGTCAGCCTGGGCTAGAGTGAAGCCTTACCTCGAAAAACTAAAAAAAAAAAAAAAAAAAAAAAAAAATTATGTATGTATGTATGCTCCCTCTGTGTATATGTATGCATATGTGTACACATATATGTATACACATACATGCAAGCAGAGAAAGATAGAAGATAGAAAGCAGGCATGCCAGGTCCTCTTTGTGCATCTGGCTTTACTGGAAAATCAAACCTCAGTTGTTAGGCAAGCACCTTAACCACTGAGCAATCTCTCTAGTCCAAATCTCTATATCTTACTCAATTTAATCAATAATATCACAAACAATAAAGGAATTGGAATTTGAACAGAATACTTCTTTTAAAAAAATTTTTATTGACAACTTCTATATTTACAGACAATAAACCATGATATTTCCCTCCCCTCCCCCATTCCCCTTCAGAACTCCACTCTCCATCATATCCCCTCCCTCTCTCCATTAGTCTCTCTTTTAATTTGATGTCATCATCTTTTTCTGCTATTGTGAGGGTCTTGCGAAGGTGTTGCTAGGCACTGTAAGGTCATGGATATCGAGGCCAATTTCTGTCTGGACAGTTGCATTATAAGGAGTCGTACCCTCCCTTTGGCTCTTACATTCTTTCCGCCCCCTCTTCCGCAATGGACCCTGAGCCCTGGAGTTTGTGACCAAGATGTTTCAGTGCTGGACACTCCTCCGTCCCTTCTTCTCAGCACTGTGTTGCCTTTTGGGTCATCCCAGTGGTCATCGCCATCTGAAAAGAGAAGCTTCTCTAACCAGAAGTGAGAGTAGCATTGATATGTGAATATGAACATTAAGTGTAGTGCTTTAAAGGCAGTTTGGTGGGAATAATATATACATTTAGCTAGACAACTGCAGGCTTTATACCCCTAAGGCTCATGACCTCCCCTGCTATAGACTTTTGATTAGTTTGCCTAGATGTCCCTCCACAGATGAATGGATAGTAAATATGTGGTACATTTACACAATGGAGTTCTATTCAGTGGTAAAGAAAAATGAAATTATGAAATGTGCAGGGAAATGGATGAATCTGGAAAGGATTATACTAAACGAACAGAATACTTCTATATGGATGAAAAATGCCATCAGAATGCAACTACATAAAATGTTGCCCAAATAAAAACTCAAAGATCCTTGTGTAAAAGTTGGTTTATATAAACTTAAAATATAAACATTAGTGATATATTTTTTTTTTTTGCTTATGACCATTATTGGTTTTAAATGTAGGAATAAAACTGTATTCTTGCTGAGCATGGTGGCACACGCCTTTAATCCCAGCACTCAGGAGGCAGAAAAAGGAGGATCACCATGAGTTCGAGGCCACCCTGAGACTACATAGTGAATTCCAAGTCAGCCCGGGCCAGAGTGAGTCCCTACGTTGAAACACTAAAAAAATTAACATAAAAAAAAAACTGTATTCTAGTCCTGCCACATCTTATAATAAAAATCTTAATTTAAATGATGATTTTTAAATTTCTGTCAGGAACAGACATGAAATAAGAAAGAAATACCATGTGTGATGATAAATCTCTATTGTCAACTTGATTTGACCTAGAATCATCTCAGAAACAAATCTGGGGCTATCTGTGAGGAGGTTTCTAGATTAGGCTATTTGAGATGCGAAGACCCGCCCTCACTGTGGGCAGCCCCAGTCTAGGGACTGGACTGCCAACTCCATCCAAAGGGGGAAATTATCTGAGCATGAGCATTCACCTCGCTCACCTCCCTCCTGAGCGTGGATAAAGTGTGGCATGACGCTCACCTTCCGCCACCGTGACGTAATGTGCTTGTATTGCCTGGGCCTTAGCTGGAGTGAATAGACATGTGCTGGTGATTCCCTGAGGAGAAAAGTTTCACTCAACAAGATTTTTTAAAAAGAAGGTTCTGGGGCCTGGAGAGATGGCTTAGCTGTTAAGTGCTTGCCTGTGAAGCCTAAGGACCCCGGTTCGAGGCTTGATTCCCCAGGATCCCACATAAGCCAGATGCACAAGGTGGCGCATGCATCTGGAGTTCGTTTGCAGTGGCTGGAGGCCCTGGTGCTCCCATTCTCTCTCTATCTTCCTTTTTCTCTCTCTGTCACTCTCAAGTAAATAAAGAAAAAATTATTAAAAAAAAAAAAAAAAAGAAGAAGAAGAAGGTTCCAAGGCTGGAGAGATGGCTTAGCTGTTAAGGCACTTGCTGGCAAAGCCAAAGGATCCCAGTTCAATTCCCCAGTACCCATGTAAGCCAGATGTATAAGGTGATGCATGCATCTGGAGTTTGTTTGCAGTAGCTGGAGGCCCGGACACACCCATTCTCTCTTTCTAATAAATAAGTAAATAAAATATTTTTTAAAAGGTTCCAAACAGTGTACACTGTCTGCATGTATAGAAATATCACATTATATTTCATTACTGTATGCTTATACATTGATCAAAAATAATTTAGGAGCTGGAAAGATGGCTTAGTGTTAAGGCATTTGCCTGCATAAGCCAAAGGAACTAGGTTCAGTTCCCCATGACCCATGTAAACCAGATGCACAAAGGGCACATACATTTGGAGTTCGTTTGCAGTGGCTGGAGGCCCTGGCATGCCCATTCTTTCTCTGTGTCTCTCTTCTCTCTATCCCTCTCTGCTTGCAAATAAATAAAATTTATTAAAATAATAATAATTTAGAAACTTTTATCAAATTTGATATATAGTATGAAACCCCATAAAGCTACATCGAAGCCGGGGCTACATAGAAAGCTGGTGTCCCTCCTCTCTCATGTAAACAAATAATCTGTTTTCTGGATGTCTTTTATCTTTCTTCACTTTTCTCTTGTCAGTTCACATGGGAGACATTTCTTGACTGCAGCTGTCCCTCCACGTTTATGACAATCCTGGCAGATACTGTCATTCACGCATCAGTCGCTTCCAAGTCTCAGCAAGGTTCTCTACTTCCTTTCATGGGAATCTCAAGCTGGTCGAGGATCTTTTTCTGCTTTCAAGTATGTGTTAAGCAATTTATTCCAGTGTGAGAGCCGTGAATATACTAGAGATGTGAAATTAAAGCAAGACATTAGTCACATCTCAGACACAAATTTGAATGATTTCTTAAGGGAGGTGACAGTTTCAGCACCTGTGAGAAGGCCTGTGTTCATGGGATTGTGGAGCAGCCAAAATTCAAGGAATAGGAAGAGGCAGCACCCACACACTCCCAAAGAGTCTTAAGATATAAGAGAACTGTTAAGTCTGAATCTGTGACGCAAAGAGCTTTTAAAGGAGGGAATTCTTCTGGGGAAGTTTCTCTCTTATCTATTACACCTAAAAAGCCCATGTTGCAATATGAGGCCTGAATAAAGGTTTCTCTCAAAATATCGTTTGCTCACTTGTGGTCTTGATCATGGATAGAACAGGCTGAGGTAGGTACACAAAACCAGATAGAAAACCTGGGCCTCCACCTCCAGCCAGGGCAGTGGAACCACTGAGAACATGGCTAAAGAGCTCCACACAGTGACCCCGGGAAGATTCTGCAGGAAGCTAAGGGCAGTGGAGGGGTTGAGGTGACACAGCAGAGACGCTGACGTTACAGCTGATGAGATGCTGTGAAAACCACAGTTGGGAGCTGACACTTCCGGGACTGCAAGTGTCCAATGTAAGAACAGCTTGAAAAGGCATTTCCAAGAGCTAAAGTGCATGGGTCCTGCCATTCTCAGATCAAGAGTTGTGAGAACAGACGCTGGGTATACATGGTCCTAGGCAAGAAGTTTCTGATTTGAGTGCTTGCGACAAAAAGCCCGTGGCTTTGAAAGAGTGGAGGCATTAGCCTTGGTCCTCAGAGGTTGAGAATTTAAGAGTTTTATTTGGGAGACGGAGCTTGTAAACCTTTGGAACACAAAACCATCAATACTAAGAGAGCTTCCCCTTGTCTGTTCAGAGAGAACAAAAGTACGCCCAGGAACACAGTGATGACAAGTTCAATGAATGGCTGTGAGAATTAAAGGACTAAAGTCTCACAGCACTATCAGTTTAAAAGTTGGGTGGTATGGCTCTTCCTGTTGTATAATAATAAAGTCGGAAGTTCAATGCCAAAAATAGCCCTTAGACACATAGTTATATGCTTACATAGGTTCAACACAATATCAGCAATAACTATTATTAATCTTTACAGTAATTTTTGAGACAGGCATCAATTATCCGTGTTTTGCTGAAGGAGAAACCGACACTTGGAGAAATGGTGAACATTTTTCCAAAAATCAAATATTCTACATGTGCAGTCACACAGCACAAAAACTAAAAATGGGAGGGGGAACTTGATTGAGTGAAACTTCAGAAAGAGTACAACCGATTGAGAGAGTCAGTGAACAAAGTGAGCGCTCATCTGACTTGGTGAGCGGTCTACCATTAGTCCCTCACTTGGGTTAAAGGGGCATGTCGCTCTCCCACTGGATGGGCCCAAAACACACATGAAGAACAAGCAATCGCAACAATGCTTGCCTCAAGCTCTATTTAGTTCCCCATAAGTCCCAATAAAGGGCCAATAAACTAGGCAGTTTGTTGTAAATCTCCCTCTCTCTATATCCCCCCTGTCAAATTCCCCCTTCTGCTAGTTTCATAATAATACATCTATGTTTGCTTGCTGACCTCTTGTCAATATTCCTTAGTTCTTCTTGAGCTTGCAACAGTGAGCTATGATAGCCACCGGCTTGGGATGCATCTCTGGCAACTTAGCCCCCAAGTGAAGCCCACTAAGGCCTTAAAAGGCTCTGCATCGCTCACAAACCCTACACCAACTTCATCTCACACATGACTTCACACTACACCAATGTCATCTCATATCTTTCTTCATAGTGGGGAGATGAGACGATTTTAATAATTGCTATTTACTTTAACATGACTTTCAGCTTTACACACCTAAAATTTAGTAGAGACAGCTATCTCAGCAGAATTGTAAGTATGAAAAATAGTCCTGTGTCTTTATGAGAAGAAATCTGGAATTAAGAATTCCCAAACATTTCCCTATTTTTGTGCCTAAAAACATATATATTATAAATTTTTGTTTGTGTTCCCCTATTTTTCAATTGTTGTTTTCACTCGAAAGAGAGATTAAATACTTACCAAGCACCTGTTCTGAATACCAGATGTCCAGATTTTGTTCCTAGAGCAACGGATGCATGGAAGCTGTGCTCAGTATGTTGTTTTGGAAGGAAAAGGATGAAGCCGAGCTTGATGCCCCAGGCTAGTGAGGAAACCGCATAGAGCCAGTCACTGATCTAAACTTGAGAAGCCCTGGGCTTCGTGGGTGTCTGTTACACTGACAGGTAAAATAAAACAAAATACTCGTGGAGAAAAGACCATGTTCCGACTTCAACAACTTACCGTGTGGGATTATCGTGTTTAGTAAATGACAGTCCTTTGTTTTGGTTTTCGGGGTTTTGATTTCTACTATAAAAACAAATCAGAACATAGCCCCTGGTATCCTGTGAGACATAGCCAATGAAAAGTGACTTATCTGAAGACCTGTAACTATTTGAACAAGTTGAACAGCCAAGGGCAACCTCCCCATGAAGGAGAAAAGTGAAAGGAAGTGCAGCCAAGAAAAACTGAACCATAACCACCTGTCACGTGATCCTCTCCTATCCCAAGACCCATCAGCATATCCAGCGCCTCCAGCAGTCATAATCACATCTGCTTCAAGGTAGCAAGAACTGACTTGAAATTCCTTGAATTGCCCCTATCACGGGAATACTTTCTGTGGCATGTTTCCTTTTTGCCTCTAGGTTTCAAGTCCAACTGCTGTCCAAAGTATTTGAGGTTAAAGACTCCCATTGAGCACATGAGGATATAGTTAATGTTATTATTTGATTCCAGGGAAAACATCTTAAGATATTTTATATTTGTTTCAGGAAAGGCCAAGAAACAAACTGAATATCTTGTTACTATAAAAGTACAGGAAGACGAAGCAACTTGGAGCAAGGAGCTACTTTTAAAGATTAATTTAACAAAGAACAAGTTTTTAAAATTGTTTCTCCATCTGCCTTGTAGCTAAAAAATGATCCCCAACCTTTGAGCATGCCCCTATGCCTGCCTCTGAAAAGAAGACTCGAAATATACGTTCTCCTAAGATTGCAATGACAAACTCACTGATCAGTCACAAAGGCATAGTAGAAAGAAATGTGTAAATTTAAGGGAAATAAGACAGAACAGTTTTCCCATTAATTTTGTTTAAAAATCCACCCTAATTGACTTGATCTCATGGGAATGAGCCAAGGAAACGATATGACTGCACTTCCCCCTCGCTTAGATATCCTACCAACCTATCTTCTGTCATTTTGACCTTGTTTTCTTCCTCACTGTCTGACTCTTGCTATGGATTCCAAGATTTTGGTTTCCAGAAACGGCTACTTAGCTAGATCTTGTTTGTACATGCTTTTCCTCGCATTGTCTCAGCTCTAAGAAATGGCAGGCCAGTGTCTCTGTCTTGCTCTCATTCTCCTTTCGTCCAGCTCCCTTGCCAAATCAGACGCTAGGGCCCTGGATGGCATCCTCGTGTCTTTTCCCCAGTAAATCCTCTCTTATGTGGGGAAGTTCTTTCTGAAAAGACAGCTGAGGCGCAGCTGTGTGTCTTATAACCCACAGCAAAGATCCACATGACAGTGTCCGTAGCCTTTTCGCAATCCCAGCCCTATGCTTTATTTTCGGGGATTTAAACACATCCGTTAGTATGTCAGCTTGGAAGGCATCTCCATACTTAAATGGTAAGTCCCATTCATTGAAGAGGCATGTCACCCCATACATATAGACACATACAGACATGCTGGGATTCCCTCAGGAATGTTTCACTCTAAGATAGCTTGTCCTTGGCTGAAAGGCCTGTCATCCAGCACAGAGAACATACAACCACTACGACAGCATGCAGGCACACCATCCTAGACCACATAGGGAGAAGCTTCCACATCAAGACTGCCCTGCAGATGTTTCACTGGCCGGGGGATGGTCCTCAGCGTCAGGTCTCAGAACTTATGGGAGGGGCCATGCAACCACTCCTCCCCACTTCATCTCTAGCTGTGTCAAACCCTGTTGAGAAACGTGCATTTTGTGTGTGATATATGTGTGTTCATGTGTGTGAGGAGAGAGACAGAGAAAAGAGAGCTGCCTACAGCAATACGGAGATGTTCTCACCAACGACAGTATAGTGACAATGGCATACAAAGTACCCAGGACTTGATTTCTAAGTGATTTCTTCCACTAAAAGGAACTTTAGTTCTTTGCAAAAATAACTAGTATGAAAATTAGGGAAAGGAAATAGGTAATAATCCAAAGGCAGGAAGAAAATAAGCTCCAAGAAAATGATATGGGAATGCAGACACGACCCCTGGCTGGATTTAAATAATTTGAGTCTAGAAACATTTTGTGCAACATCTTGACATGTTGGGTTCACTCAGTATTTTTCCTCTAGATTAGACAATAGTAGGAGGTGTGAGAGAGAAAAACCATTCTTATTACATATCAAGGGCTCCTGAAATCAACATTTCTTATCACTAATGATTATAACCTAGGACACCCTGTCCAGGTAGGGCTTATAGGTTTTCCCATAATATGGTCACTTTTCCTGCTACACTCTATAAGCCATATCATAAATCTTTATAAGTGAATCCTGCATAAATCCCACAGTGAAGGGGTGGGGTAGGCTCATGGATAATTATACTGTAGGTTATAATTAATTGATTTTTAATTGTTGCTCAAATTGTATTTACAGGTATATTTATACAGAATATGTACACATATATGTATCATTAAATATCCTACTAAATGGAAAAAGAAAAAAAAACTACATATATAACTTGGAATATTTTTTAATGGTTATAAAATTCTGACAAGCTAAATTATATATGTGCTTTCCTATTATTCCCCCAAGTTATACTTTAATATTAATTTTAAAAGGTAGGAGCATTAGAATAAGAATAATAAGGTTACATATGACAAAATTTAAAAGTTTAATAGAAGAATAAGACACTTATTTCCCTACTGTATTAATAGCTCAGCAAACATGTTCGCTGCATCACAAGACTTCGCTCCCAAGAAGAGGAAGTGAAAACTTTGGTAAATTTCACTTTCAAATATGTCTTAAATCTCAGTCCGGAACTTCAGCGTCGACGTCTTCATTTGCTGCATGTAATGCATGTCAAACTTCTCGTTCATGGCCACTGTGAAGTGGTTCTTCCAGTCTCCTGTGATTCCTGTGAGAACAGGGATAAGAGCAGCGTCCGTTCATTCCCCAGTCACGAGCGTTGCTTAATAACACGCACCACTTTTACTAATACCGGCTGAATGTTCTGTAATTCTTTTTTAAAATAAAGTCTGTTTTTAAATAATTAATTAACTTAATTTATTTATTTGAGAGCGAGAGGGGCAGAGAGACAGAAAGAATTGGTGTGCAAGGACTTCTGGCCACTGCAAAGGAACTCCAGGTGCATGAGCCACTTTGTGCATCTGGCTGATCTGGGGAATCGAACGTGAGTCCTTAGGCTTCACAGGCAAGTGCCTTAACCACTAAGCCATCTATAGAGCCCTCTTCTTGTAATTCTTAATTTTACTAATAAAATACATGCCATGAAAATTGTATGATTTCACCATACAAAGATAAAGTTGTCTGAATTGTTTTGAAAATGACAGCAAATTTCACTGCTTGATTTTCCTTCGTTTCCTATGCGACTTCACTTAATTCTTCCACCAGTGTTAAGGCTCCCATAATGACTCATGTTGTACCTACCACCAAGGTATCTGTCAAATCCAGATTTTGGCCTTCATATACAATTGTTTGCATGACACTGATGCCTGGATACTACATAGGTATCACTAATTAGATTAGCTCAATAGTACATTAATTTTCTCTATAATCAAATTATGTTTCTCTATGTAAGTGTATCTACCTACCTTGCCTAATGACAACAGCAGTGATCAAAGACATAAACTTGGAAGTTTTCTCCTCAACTACAGGATATAATTCTTTATTCACATCCAGGTTTTCTTTGGCCCCACTGGGTTCTCTGACCTTCTGCTGCTGCCAACAGAGGCATTACTCACAACTTTCCATCATCTGGAGTATGTTAGCAGCAGAACTGGGCCTTCCTTTGATCTCTAGCACACATCCCATCTTCCATTCTAGAAGGGAGCCACCCACATTTTAAAATTAGCCAGGAATGTACTTGTTACCAGTTCAAAGAATGCTGATCTTTCCCACTAACATAACTCAGAAAAGCAGAAGACAGGAAGTGTGCCCTGAAAGTCAGGGGGAGCCTAGAGGTAGTAACGGCCCCTGAAAGCATGGCGGTTACTGTAAATGCTACATGAGTTTTGTAAAAGAAGGAATAATCTGAGGAGCAAACGAAATACAATCTGGGATTTCATGGCCCAGTGATAAGGTGATTTAAGTAAGATTCCCCAAGTCTCTCTGACAGTGTGGTCCATGGCAGGCTTCTAGATTCTCTCTGCCCAATGTGCCAAATACCCAGATGACTCTGGGTTCTCAACTTGACTGTATTTCAGACAATGGCACTTGATAAATGGAATTATGTGTTAAGTTTGGATACTTTTGCCAAAAAACCTGTATTTGAATCCTTAGCTTCCTATTCTTGAAGACTTTCTGTCACTTACACAAGGAATAAGACATACCATGCTAATTTTGATTTAATTTTTTCATTTCAGAAAAAAAACTGGCCAATAATGCATCCATTTTCTTGGTTACAACTTAAACAGATCATCTTTGTAAGATATATGGCATGGTACTGATGCAGGATTTTGGGATTCAGGAGGGGGTACCCCAGAATTTATGAACACCAAGTTTTGTGTTCTGTTCTACCTTTAATAAAGAATTAATAAAGATGGACTCAAGAAGGATAAATTATGAATTACTAAGTTTATTAAGGGGGGGGAATCACAAATTGCAGGGTTTATTTAAGGGAGAATCACAAACTGTGGGGTTTATTTAGGGGGGAAATTACAAATTGTGGGGTTTAGGAAACACCCTTTTGTGCAAACACTGCATAGTTTATAAGGTTCATTTAAGACAAATTGAGGTTTGGGGGTGGGGACTGGAGTGGAGCTGCACATAGACTTGAGCCAAGCTGAGACTTTCAGAGAGAAATTAGGGTAAAGCACATGAAGAGCACAATCTAGGAGCTTGTATAAGGAGACCTAGGAGGAACTGTGAGGCTCAATGGAGAAAAAAACAAGTGAGAGGGCAGAAGTCACAGAAGAGACTTAGACCCCAGTGGGGTCAGCTTACCCAGGAAGCACCGTAGACTGGGCAGCAGGGCGCTGCCAATCAGACTCCATCAGACAGTTTTTGCCAAGCGTTTCTGGTGCCAGGGCGAGCGAGCTGGCACTGCCTGGTTCTCCTCGAGCCTCAATCCCTAACTTAGGCTGACTGAAAAAAAAAGCTAGCTTTCCCCTACCCTCCTTCCGCGTGGAACTCACGCGCTTGGGAAGAGACAGCTCACGGGATTCAGCAATAGGTGGTGCCGAGGTGAGAGTGGGAGAAAGCGCAACAGTTAAAGGCGTTGGTTACAAGCATGCAAGCAGGTCCGGCCAGGTTTGATTCCCCAGTACCCACGCAAAGCCGGTACAAAGTGGCACACGCAAACGCATCTGGAGTTTTTCAGTAGCAAGAGGCTCTGATGTGCCCATGCACATTCTCTCTCTCTCTCTCTCTCTCTCTCTCTCTCTCTCTCTCTCTCTCTCTCTCTCTCTCTCAAATAAGCAAATAAAATATTTTTAAAAACTGAATAGCCAACTAGGGTGCAAACGTAGCTGAGAAACCAGTCGTGTTGAATGTCTCTGCAGAATAAATAGTTCAATATGCAGAGGATTCAAAGATCAAATATCCCAATGAAAACTGACGCTGGGTTCACAGGCTGAACAGCCCTCACACGACTTTGGCCTGTACAGCAGCAGTCGTAAAGGCAGACCACACAGCTTTCTCACCCTTTCGCATGAACGGCGTCACTTTCTGGTTCATCATTTTGTCTGGTAAAGTCGTGTAATTAGTGCATGGGTTGTTCTTCATCTCCTTAAACGATGTGTGCTTTATAATCTTGTCTATCAGCTCCTCTGATGGCTTTCTGCCCAGGAACTGTATGACTTTTATCACCTCTTTCCTGATATCCTAAAAGGAAAATAAACACTTTGAAGACTAAGTTTTGCTAACATTGAATCAGTATTTATTTGGATGAGAAATAAAAATGAGAATGAGAGAACTGGAGAGATGGCTTAGTGGTTAAGGCACATGCGTGCAAAGCCTAAGGACCCAGGTTTGGCTCCCCAGGACCCACATAAGCCAGATGCACAAGGTGGCACATGTGTCTGGAGCGCATTTGCAGCAGCTGGAGGCCCTAGTGAGCCCATTCTCTCCCTCCCTCTCTTTCTCCGGCCTTCTCTGTGTTTCTAATAAATAAAAAAATAAATCTTAAAAAATGAGAATAAGAAATAAAAAACCCTTTTATTTTGGTCAATCATCATAGAATTAGATTTCTAATGAACAAAAATAAGCTAGTTAGCCTAACACTTTTCACCCATAACACTTCCATATATAGAAAGTCGGTATGTCGTCTATTTGATGCCTTATAGAAAGAAGAAAAGATGACTCACTTTTAATATTATTAATTCAAACATTATAACTTGAAACATGGAAATTGTTGATCAAAATAAGGAGAAAATTGAAACAATTTGGAACATACTTTTTATTTAAGTCTATAATGTGTAGCTCTTTTACAGTCTGTATCTGCCTTTCAACATTTATAGATTTTCAGACACTTGCTCTCTTTTGCCAAGGTGAAGATGTGTGTATAGGTTTTTGTTGCTCTTTGTCTTGTTTTAAGAACTTGAGGTGTGAGCTTACTATTTTAGAAATTTTGTCTTTGGGAAATTGTGTATGCATGTGTGTATGTCTTCATGTGTGAGTGTGTGTGTACATTTTGCATGTGGAGGCCCAGGGACATCCTTGGTGTCATTTCTATTTTCTATCCACCTGTTTTGAGACAGGGTTTCTTACTGGCCAGAAAACCACCAAGTAAGCTAGAAGCTTGACTGGCTGACTGTAAACCTCAGGAATCAACTTTTCTCCATCTTCCCAATGGTAGGATCATAAGTCCATGTACCCACATCCAGCCTCCCTCCCTCCCTTCCTTCCTCCAGCTTTCTTTCTTTCCTTCTTTCCTTCTTTCTTTTTAAAAAATATTTTATTTTTATTTATTTATTTGAGAGAGGGAAAGAGAGAGAGTGAGAATGGGCACGCTGGGGCCTCTAGCCTCTGCAAATGAACTCCAGACGCATGTACCACCATATGCATCTGGCTAACGTGGGACCTGGAGAATCAAACTGGGGTCCTTAGGGTTCACAGGCAAGCGCCTTCACTGCTAAGCCATCTCTCCAGCCCTTTCTTTCTTTCTTATTCTGGGGAATCAACCACTGTTTCTCAAACTTGCACAGTAAAAACATTACCAGCTCAGCTATTCCCCCAGCTGTGTCTGGAAATTTTTTTAAAGGCAGGAGAGGGGGTGGGGCTTACTTTGTGCATTGGCTTTATGTGTGTACTGGGGCATTGAACCCAGGGTAACAGGTTTTGAAAGCAAGCTCTTTTAACTACTGAGCCATCTCTCCTACCCTTGGTTGGAGATATTTTGACAGGTGGGTTTATGTGTTCCTTCATAAAACATTTTTATGTACTAGATTAAATTTGTGCTATGCTATCCAAAGCATGTCCTTTTCTTTGAAAGTTTTGGAGACCATTGCCATCAATTATTGTAAAGTGGTGTCATTACGTCCAATTGTGAAATGATGATGTCACCTCAGAAATTCTGCAGTGGTCTATATCTCTGCGGTTTCTCACCTCTTTCATGTCTTCATAGAACATAAACAGCATGTGGGCATTCTTCCTCTTTTCCCAATAAGACTTTACATGATCATACCAGGAGCCATATGGAACTAAAATGAGTAGAAAAATATAGTTATAGAACAATGATGAAACAAAAATATAAATAAATTATCAGGGTATGAAAACTATGAGATTATTCACATCTATCAAGTAAAGTTCTCTGCATCAAGATATTTGTTGAATAATCCATGTACCAAAAACACATTTTCATGTTATATCATTACATGTTTGATAGTGTGGAATAAAGATGGGGTCCTCCCTCTCTTAATAGTTTAAATCAGAGGTATGAGGGCATTTTGAAAACTAGTGTGTGTGTGTGTGTGTGTGTGTGTGTGTGAATTAAATTAAGAGTTGAGTTTCTGGAACTTCCCGTGTTACTACAGTCTGAAGAGTTTAGTATCTGTTTCCAACTGAACATTTATAAACTGACTTTGAAAAGTTACTTTAGTAAACACTTGAACATTTATTATACCACTGGTAATTTAGACTGCAAGGGGTCTTTTCTTAGGGACAAGTCATGTTAATCTTAACCCAGAAATATGGAAGACTTTTGGTGATGATATGACATGAACAAGTACTGTTGGTCTAAAAAAGAGAAGTTTTTCATCACCTGTAAGGCAACAAAATAATAAATGATGCTGCGAGTCCATTTTCTGCTTTGAATTAATTCATTGTATACCTGCTCTGGTGTTTGAGTCTGGAAGTCATTTTTTTTTTCTTTACAGAAAAAGCCGCACAGTGATATTTATACTGTACTTATTTAGCTTTTTTCCAAATGTGCAACATTTTGTCTCTGTCCACAGTGTGAGCCTTTGCCAACTTGAGGTATACATTTATTCACATTAACAATGACATGGGGAATATAATAGAACTGAGCACTGAATTCCAATTTTAGAGAGAAATTGTCACTTTAATCCTTAAAATTAAGTTTACTACATTTATTTTTAGACATTAAACCAGAGTGTCCAGATTCTGCAATTTTCAATACACCGCTCAATTAAACTCTATTCTCACTATAAGCCTCAAGCACTTTTCAACTAAAGATCAATGACAATAGCACACTAGAAAAACATTTTCAGGGATGGAGACATGGCTTAGTGATTAAAATACTTGCCCACTAAGCCTTAAGACCCAGTTCAATTCCCTAGTGCCCACGAAAGCCAGATGTACAAGGTGACACATGTGTCTGGAGTTCATTTGCAGTGACTGGAGTCCCTGGCATGCCATTCTCTCTCTCTCTCTCTCTCTCTCTCTCTCTCACTTCACTCAAATAAGTAAGTAAATAAAATATTTAAAAGGAAAAATTATTTTTATGCTTACATTAATTCACCTATTTTTTCACAGATATAGCATTTGTCTTGTATCACTTATATGGAAAGAATTCAGACAAAGGCAGGTGTTCTTACCTTGTCCTTGCATAAACTTCTCCACAAATTCTTGAAAGGATCCAGGATGTGGGTAAGCAGTTATCATTTTGAAGAAATAATAATAAGAAACAGCCACATCCTTCGCATTCCGGCAAACATAGATAATCTAGGAAGATAAAGTCATGTACCCAGTCACTGAATGATTTTTAATCACAGTGTCACAGAGCTTTACTACCTTAAAACACATTCATTTTGGAAAATATATAACAACTTAAAAATTGCAGAGACCAGGCATGGAGAGATGGCTTAGTGGTCAAGGCGCTTGCCTGCAAAGCCTAACAACCCTGGTTCAATTCCCCAGTACCCAAGTAAAGCCAGGTGCCATGGTGCATGCATCTGGAGTTTGTTTGCAGTGGCTGGAGGCCCTGGAGTGTCCCTTCCTTCTCTGTGTCTCTTTTCTATCTCTGTCCATTTGCAAATAAATAAATAAAAATATTTTTTTAAATTATAGAGACCAAAGCTACATTTTTAAAACTCCAGACCATTCTAGCCTTGACCTGTGATCCTTTGCCTCAGATTCTCGAGAAATCTTTCCTAACCTCACAAAGAAGGTCGCTACCACCAGAAGACATGCAGAACACAGCTCGCCAACATTTTGGCAAAGGGGATTGAGGAGGGCTCCCACGAAACAGAATGACACATTGAAATAGGGGCTGTTTGAAAATGGAAGGAGGGTCAGTGAAATGGGGGATGGGAGTGAGGCCAAAGATATTAATGGGAGGGGATTATTGGCTGAAATGCCAAATAAGAAAGAAAGCATAATTCCCCTTCCCCGGCGCTGAGATTATGGGTGTGCACCTGTCACATCGCACTAGTAAAATACTTTTGATAACCTAAGCTAACAGCACTGCCTTTGATATTGTTAAATGTTTATTATTACTTCTTTGTAATTTTCATACTTAACAGTGAAGCAATGTGGCTATTATTCCCCACTTTATGAGAGGAAGTTGAGCAAAACTATCCTATTAATTAAAGAAAACAGATTGTCAAGTCACTCATCAACACAGTGTCCTTTTTCACGTGACAGTGTCCTCCCTGACGCTGTTGAGAAAGGCATGTGTCTGTGATTTTACCTGAGTGCACAGCTCAAGATGCTGTCTGTACTTCACAGCGGAGCTGGGTATCCTCCATGAGGCAGCTTGCTCTTATCCCATTACGGGAAACAGATTTCTCTTTCCTTGAACTGCTCTTACTTCATATAGCCTCTCTTGGATAGATTTCAGGACAATACAAATTCCAACAACACCTTGTGTTTCCATTTTACCCAAAGAAGATAAAAGGATAAAAATGCAGAATCTCTGGTTTAAGTGTCAATTTCTAGTTCCAGCACTGTGAAATTCTATCATCTTGTACAACAGGCAAAAGGATTTGGGCCATGATCTTTTTCTCCTCTACTAAACAAGTTGTGTCATGCGTCTAGTTTCCTGGAGGTCTTATACTCAATGCTTCAGGAAAAGGTATAAAATTAAGCTACAGTATCTCAGTATTCTCATACTTGATTCTCAAGCCTTCACTCTGCCATCAAAGAAGGCTGCTTTTCACACTGCTCCCCCTTCCCCAGATAACTGGATAAGATTAATCACACTAGATTTTAAAATTTTATCCATTTGCAAGCATCTTTGACATTCTTCAGTCTTATTCTTAGAAGTATGATTCTCACATTTCAAGACCTTCTGAAAAATATCCCTAATAGAGTATAAATGTAGTCTTTATTTTGTATCAAAGATAACAGTCATATTTAACCTTCTCAGTATTGTTTACAATTCTCCCTAGTTCTTTCCACCTACTAAATGACAGGAGGCTTATATCATTATATTCTAAATTTATATCTGAATTTTCTCCTCTTGCCTTCTTTCTTGTTCTCTAGTTTTGAATGCTTCCTGCATGTCTCAATATGCAACCCCCATGTTGTTTGTTTGTTTGTTTGTTTGTTTGTTTGTTTGTTTGTTTTTCAGCTTAGCTATGGGTCTTCCATGTTGCTTTTTCTTTGCCTCTCATTCTTGGAAAAATGGAGATCTGTCTTTCCCTAAAATTTTTTTAGTTTATTTCATCACTCTTGGCAGATATTGGTCTATTTCCTGAAATTTTCAGTGCACACATTTCTTTTACTGCTCTCAAGGGGAATCTATGGCTTTCCGAAAGAAATGGTCTCTCCTGCAACTTTCTTTGATTTGCTAGTTTATGTGTAATTCCCTGGAGATCATATCTGTCTTGAATTTCTTCAGTTGAAGAAGTGATACTCAACAAATTCAAAGTTCTTCCTCTTACACCTTTCCTCAACGTGCCTTTATTCCTTTGCTTTCTCTAAAGATATGGACATCACTTACCTCCTGGTTTCTCTTTCATTCCAAATTCTTTCTATCATTTTTTTCTCCAGCCATTTTTTAAAATTGAATTTAATTAATTTATTTATTTGCAAGCAGAGAGAGAGAAGAAGATAGAGAGGAGACAGACAGAGAATGGGTGTGCTAGGGCCTCCAGCTACTACAAAACGAACTCCAGATGCATGCACCCCCTTGTGCATCTGGCTTATGTGGGTACTGGGGAATAGAACCTGGGACCTTTGGCTTTGCAGGCAAGCACTTTAACTGCTAAGCCATTCTCCAGCTGTGTGTGTGCGGGGGTAGGGTCTCACTGTAACTCAGGCTGACCTGGAACTGACTCTACAGTTCCAACGTGGGCTCAAATTCAGAGGTCCTCTTACCTGAACCTTCAGAGTACTGGGATTAAAGGTATGTTCCAACACACCCAGCCATGCAATCTTTCTAATCACATAATTTATGAAATACATACTAAACAGATGTAAAGAGAAAAATAAAGTAACAGAAATCCCAGCTCCAGGGCTGAGATTGTGGCTCAAATGACACAGTCTTTGCTGGCATGCATCCTTTCTATCATTTTTTATTTTTATTTTATAGAAACAAGATTCCTATGGTTCACCAAGTTCATGGGCTGATTGATCATTACTTATGTTTTAATGCAGCCATAAACCTTTATAAGTAAATCTCAGATTTTATCATCATCGTTAATTTTTCACTTCTGAAGACTTACATTTTGTTGTGAAGTTTTACTCCATCAAAGTCCTGGTTCTCCATTGTTCCTCATAAGTTATACAGTACCCCACTCCACAGATCACACCATGTCCTCAAATCAATATTCAAGATTATTCTATTATTCTGCTTTTGCTCTTTTTAAAATCATGATCTTCTCTTTCTTTCACTCTCTAGACCACCACTACACACACACACACACACACACACAAACACACACCATAATGATAGCTTGTGCTGCCTTGTAACTGTATCAGAACAAGGCTATCTCCAGATGCAGCATCTCCAGATGCAGCATCCTAACCTTGGGCAAGAACCTCAAACCAAAGCAAATCTCTTTCCTATGTAGCTTACCCAGAGTGTGGTACTGATCTATTAACAACAGAAATGGGCTTGTACAGTAACTCAACAAATGATCATTTCTTGATACTTGGCTGGATCACCCTATCCTGACTTCACAATGCCACACACAATCTTTTACCAACGGGGGAAGCGGATACAATCAGCCATGACAACAGAGTGCAAACAACTAGCATGGCTGACAGTATGTGAGGCAGCAGCCAAGCAGGTGGCCAGTATCATTCTAACCCTCTCAGCAGTTCTCCTAAGGCGACACAACTCTTTCCCCTTTGATGGAAAAGCAAACTGAGCCTGAAAGATTTTAGTTAGGTTTTCTTTTCTTTCCAGAATATCCTCTATCAAATGGCACAGGTTGCAAACTACAATTCACATTTGTTAGAAATACAGGTATGCGGTGAAAATGACAAACAAGTATTCCAAATGCTATCTGATTTATGATCCCAAAGTGCCAGAGTGTGGCGAGACCCTGACAATATTGACCATGGCTTACCTTGCAGTTCTTTTCCCAAAATGATTCTGGAAGGAGCTGAGCTGGTAGGTGACTTTTCACTATTCTTGGAGACTTCATCTCTTTTAATTGTTTCACTCCTATTTAAAAAAAAAAAAAAGAAAGGTAACTTCAAAATTATTATTTGTGGGGCTGGAGAGTTGATTTTGGCTTTTCCTGCAAAGCCAAAGGACCGAGGTTCAATTCTCCAGTACCCACGTAAAGCCAGATGCACAAGGCACATGTATCTGGAGTTTATTTGCAGTGGCTGGAGGCCCTGGTGTGCCCATGCTCTCTCTTTCTATATGCCTCTTTCTCTCTCAAATAACTAATAAAATATATTTTAAAACATAATAGGGGCTGGAGAGATGGCTTAACAGTTAAAACACTTGCCTATGAAGCCTAAGGGCCCAGGTTCGATTCCCCAGTACTCATGTGAGCCAAATGTACAAGGTGACACTTTCTTCTGGAGTTCATTTACAGTGGCTGGAGGCCCTATAGTGCCCATTCATGATCTTTCTCTCTCTCTCTCTCTCAATCTCTCTCTGTCAATAGTAAAATAAATAAATAAAATATATTCTTTTTTTTAATTTGAGAGAGAGAAAGACAGAAAATGGGCATGCCAACGGCTTCTCAGCCAGAGTGGATGAACTCCAGATGTGTGAGCCCCCTTATGGGCAAGTGCAGCATTGTGCCCTGTGTCACTTTTGCGTCTGGAGAATCAAACAAGGTGTTCTTAGGCTTGACAGGTGGGCATCTTAACTGCTAAGCCATCTCTCCAGCCCAAATAAAATATATTCTTAAAATAACAGTAATAGTAATAATAATAACAATAATAATTTTATATTGTATTCATAACAATAAAACATTTTCACTGCAAAATAAATTAAAAATTAATGAAATTACAGAAAAATTTTTTAACATTATGTAAGCATTATTTTCTATATATATGTCCATGTATTCCAGTTCAACCAACTTTCAATCACACAAGCACAGAATTTTTATATCTGTTCATAGCATTCTATCTTAAGTATTATTTAAACTAAAATGGCAAGAAATATCCCCAAAATGTTAATGGCTTCATGCTTTTGCTACGCCACTTTTGACTGCCATTCAGCTGTTTCTAATTTTCCACAATAACAGAATAATCTGGGATGAGTATACTTTTGACAATATCCTTAGAACTTGACAGACATTTCACTACTATTGAAAATACTCTCAAATCCAGACTTCAGAAAAGAAATTATCACATTGCACTAGACATCAATAAATATAAGTAATGGCTGTGTTTATCAACTCTATTCCAGATATACATCACCCTACGAAACCTGCCCACATTTAAATCTATTTATTCTCCTGCACTAACTTGCACCCCTGCTTATTACCCCCTTGATTAAATTATCTACATCTACACCTTAAAGTGTGTGCTGTCCTCTTTAAAATCATCTAAAGAATTACCATTCAGTAGATTCTCTTCCCTGCATTCCAGGAAAGGTATTCGATTATAAATTGCATCTTGTTTGCATTTTTCCACATCACCTTCTTTATATATCATGTCTATAATTTCACTGGCCCAGGTTGTGCCTGTAAAAATTGAGCATGCATGAGTCTCCAGTAACTGACCAAGGCTGTTAACAGGGATGCTGAATTTCTGAACAGAAAGTTAGAAGTCTCAGGTAATACTATCTGAACAGTATTTAAATGGCCATTAGAATCACCCAATCTTTGCTCTAATATTTAATCATGTACCATGGGAAAGGAGCTTCAACAAATGCTGATAGGAAAGTGAATCATAACCAATGAGTCAATTATACACAAGGCAAGTTGTGACATTGTGAAAGCCGATGACACTTTGGACTTCAATTTTTACAAAAAAAGAGTAGAGCATTTTCATTAATAAGGGTAAATGGAAGCAGGTTTCCAAAGTCACAAACTTCCCTGGAAGTTTTCATGCCTCAGCTAAGCACTAGTTCAGAGAATATAAAAAGTAGAGATTTGGGGGCTGGAGAGATGGCTTAGTGGTTAAGGCACTTGCCTGCTAAGTCCTAAGGACCCAGGTTCAATTCCTCAGGATCCATGTAACCCAGATGCACAAGGTGGCGCATGCATCTTGGATTCATTTGCTGTGGCTAGAGACCCTGGAGGGCCCATTCTCTCTCTTTCTCTACCTTTCTCTCTCTCTCTTTCTCTCTCTCAAATAAATAAAAATGATATTTTACAAAGTAAAGATTTTGACGGGCCTCAGAAAAATCACAAAAAATGTTCAATTATGACATATGAACTAATTTCTTGTAAGAAGGGGAATATTAAGAACTGCAAAAAAGGAATAAATACTGTGAGATGTTTTGACAAGAACTGCCTTTAAGACCACAAGACAACTGAGCTTTTGCCTAACAGCATAAACATTTGTGTGAGGTAGGGAAGAGCCCCACCAGGAAGAAGCATAATGCCCTTTATTTTTCTTCTTCAAGGTGGGACCCACAAGATGTGCCCACTGGTACAATAGTGGTATGACTATTCTTGGAATAACTAATTATTTTGATTGTATTTGAGGTCTTGTTCACTTATTCCTGGTACTGTAATCCTGGTCAAAAGTCCATGGTTAGAGAGAACATAGGCCGTAGTGGGTAAGTTACCAATGCTGTTTGGTTAAATAATCATGTCATGGCCATAAAATTATATATATATACACACTATAGATGAGTGTTGCTCTCACTTTTGACTAGAGAAGTTTCATTTTGCAGTGGATAATGCTTAGTATGCTTAGTATAGACTGGTAACTGGTCATAGTATTAAAAATAAGATTTTTTTTTTGGAGAGAGTCAGAGAGAGAGATTGTACCCTTGCCTCACTTTGTGTCTGGCTAAACGTGGGACCCAGAGATAGAATGGGTATTCTTAAGCTTCACAGACAGGTGCCATAACTGCTAAGCCATCTCTCCAACCCCAAAATAAGTTTTTTTTGTTGAGGGTTCAACCCTAAATGAAACATCTATACACCCCTCTCTTGTGTTTAAGGTACATCACAGAAGTATGGATGGAAAGAATGTGCAAGTCAGAAATGGGAGGGGAACTCACAAAAGCACAGCAGCTGTGTTTAACTACACCACACCTGTCCAACATGGTTAACATTATGTCACTGGTGGGGGTGGTCTCCCAAAGCCTCATCACACCCTGAGGAGCTATTGGCAGTTAATAGTTATTGGGATTGGGAGATAGATTGTCTAAGGCCAATAATTGCTCACTCATATATAAACAAACCCAATAAATTCATTGGGTCACAAGAGAAAAGACATGACTGTTACTGTATAAAGGAAGGGGTTCAGAGTAACCAGCAAAGGGACAAGATGAGGGTCATAATGAGTGAACGTGATCAAGGTACATCTATTTATGAAATTGTCCAAATATTTTAAGTATGGATTAGATGTTAAAATGATTATATTTGGGTTCTATGGGGTTAAATATACTATATGATGAAATTTAAACATATAGCATAAAACAAACAATTTACCTGAAGAACAATTAAGTGAGGTTATGGCGTTTAGAAGATGGCAGACGTAATCCACCCTGTTGTTTACATTAAAGTGTCCCAAATATTTTGTCAAAGTTATGGAAAGGCATTGAGCTAGGTCATCAGTGTCACGTTCAAGTTAGAGATCGTGATCATACACTGAGATAGTGCAATGGAATTATAATACCGTGCTTTTTTCCAGTTTTTATCACCATCATTAATCTGCTCTTATTTGATATGGAAAGTGATTACAAAAACTGGAAAGTTTAATATTGATAATTCAAGATGGGGGTCATAATTTCTAACTGAAATTGGAACAACCTTGTCGCTACAAGGAGACTCACCAGATTTAGGATATGAGGCAATGACAAGATCATCTTGACTTGCTATAAATGTTTCAACATCATCCCAGTACTTGGTAAAGGGTTTATACATTAAAACTCCATGGAAATCTTCGAAAACATCATAATATTCAGGTTTGGAAGGCTCCATCTTCCCAGAGTGGTGCCCTGAAAAAATATTACATATATTTCACTGTTTGTACTTTGTAATGTTTCACATTCACAATGATCATGTATATTAAGGTCCCCTTAGTTATTTACTGCTTCATAGCTGTCACACTGGTGGGCTGAAGGTACACCAAAGAGATATGTGGCATACTCACGGTGCTGGAAGAATTTGCAGAATAAAGTAATTCTCAAAATTAAAATAAAATGTAGGCTATATAATATTTTATGATGATGGTGTAGTGGTTTGAATTACATGTTCACCATATATGTATGTGCTTGACCCCAGCTGAGGACAATTTGGGGACTGGATCTTTATAGGAGGAGGTGTGTTGTTGGGGCAGTCTGATGGGTGATACAGCCATCTCCCCCTTGCCCATGTTTGGCACACTTCCTTGCTTCTGTTGTCCACCCAATGTTGGCCAGAAGGTAATGTCGAGCCTCTGCCCATGCCATGGTTTCCCCCTGCCCTCATTGAGCTTCCCTGTGAGGCTGTAAGCCAAAATAAACCCTCCTATAAGCTGCTTTTGGTCAGGTGCTTTGCGCCATCAATACGAAGTAACTGCTACAGCAAGATTGGTATAAGAAGCGGGGTTGTAGCTGCTAGAAACCTGACAGTGTGGCCTTTGGTCTTTTGGAACTGACTTGCAGGAGGGATGTGAAGGATTTGAAACCATGTTCTAAGAGACACCCTGCAGGGCTGAAGGCAGCGTTTCATGACCATTCAGGTCAGATTTTAAAGTCCTGACTGCAGTAAAACTATGGGCTGTGAAGTTTTAGATTTTGAGGGTGAGTAAAAACTTTGTAGATAATGGGTCAGAAGCAGTTTATGTAAGAGCCTTGCTCTATTCTTCCTGTCTGTGTCCTGAGAACTTGTGCAGGGTTGCATTGCATAGAAATGGACTGGTGTGTGAGCAGGAGGATATGGCACAGAAAGAAACGAACTCTTTGAGCTGAAACTGCAGCCCATTCAGCTGCAATTGTTTGAGAGATTACAGCCATTGAGATTGGGACAGTTGTTCTGTTTGGGGCAGCAGGAAGAATGCAGACTCTTTTGAAAGTAAAGTGACTGAATGCTGAAGGCATAGCCTGGGCTTATCAAAACTAGCTTTATTTCCACCTTGGATTAACAAGTTGGTATCCCACGTGGTACTATGGAGGATAACAAAAGCAGGAAATAGGGTCATTGCATTTGCATCGTGGTTTTATTTACTTCTTCTTCTTATTATTATTATTATATTATTATTTTTTGAAATGGCCATGGGCAATGTGAAGCTGGGTTCTTGGGAGTCCCTGCATGGAAGTCTGATGGAGCCAACTGCATTTTACAGTGGAGACCCAGTGGAGATGCCAGGACTATGGGATGTCTGCCCTCTCAGATGAAGTTTTTCTCCAGGTTTTTAGCAGCTCAGGATAACTATCTTTTAGGTAACTATTTCTTTAGTATATGGATTCTCAATTCTTGAGAAATACATTGTTAACAAGTAATGAGATAAGTAGACACTGTGTCAAAAGGAACACTACAAAATTAGAAATATCTCCAAGATAAAATTTTTATAAAGATAAATATTCTACTATTCAAGGAACTTATCCACAAACCGATGCAAAAGAATCATTAGCTTGAGACTAATTAGACTGGGCCAAAGATCCTGTCTCAAAACTATTAATCATATATTTCATGTGTCAATATTTTCCTTTACCTAAATATTTAACTGTGGAGCTATAACAAGAAATAAAGTGCTAAAAGTCTACATCTTAATTACTTCAGATAATACACTTACATACAGCAGAGAATATATTTGCTAACAGATAGGACTTTAAACAGAATAGCATGTTTTAAAATTTTAGTTTGCTTTTTAAATCTGCACAACTTTGACAAAGTATTTTAGTTCTACTATGTTGCATTTTCTCCCATATAAATTAAAGAGATTAATGAATAGCATTTCTTTCAATTTCACTCCAGATTTCACACCTGAAGAGAGACATCATGTAAGAGCATCTGTTTCTGGTTTGTTATTCAATGAATAACTCATTGTGCGTTTGGAAACGACAAAACAGTATTAATCATGGTTATTCTTCTCCAAAGAGAAAAGAATCTTATTCCCTAAGAGTACTGAATATCCAAATATTATGTTTATATTTGCAAAACACAAATCTGTCTCCTCAGCAAGTCAGCTTATTACCCAAACCTTTGCCTGGCCTGCCGAAAATAGGAATTTTTGCTAGCATGAATCTGTATAAAAGGTAATGTTTTCCTTTTTAATGTGCTTAGTCATATGAACCCCATGTTGGTGTTCAGCCAAGTTTCTAAGACTTGGCTTTCAGTCAACAAGGAGTGACTAACATATTATTGTTTCATCACAGTTAATTTTGGTCTGCGAGGCTAAAACAGTGACATATCATAGAGCCTACCCACTCTTTTCACTACTTTTGTCTCATTTTACACCACATGGATTCGCTTTCTAGAGGTCCTGGTGAGGTTTACTTCCTTAAAAAGTGGATTTCGGTGCTGGAGAGATGGCACAGCCGTTAAGGCGCTTGCCTGCGAAGCCTAAGGACCCATGTTTGATAACCACATAAGCCAGATGCACAAGGTGACACATACGCAAAGTCACACATGCCCACAAGGTGGCGCATGGGTCTGGAGTTTGATTACAGTGGACAGAGGCCTTGGCATGCCAGTTCTTTCTCATTCTTGCTCTTGTTCTCACTCTCTCACATAAAAAATGGTCAGTCTGTAGAATTGCCTCAAAAAATGTATTTCAGTCAGAAATTGTCTATTTTATTTCAGAAACAAATCAGTTTTTTAAAAATATTTTATTTTTATTTATTTATTTATTTTAGAGAGTGAGAGAGAAAAAAGGCAGAAGAAAAAAAGAGAAAATGGATATGCTGGGGCCTCCAGCCACTGCAAATGAACACTTTGTGCATCTGGCTTATGTGGGTCCTGGGGAATTGAACTTGGGTCATTTGCCTTTACAGGCAAGTGCCTTAACTGCTAAGCCATCTCTCTAGCCCAACAAATCAGTTTTGTTTGATAAACATCTATGAAGTCATACTTGTTCAGAAACATCAACATAAATCATCCAAAATATGAGTCTATTTAATCATTTATTTAATCCAGTGACATTTTCTTCTTTTCTCTTTTTTTCTTCCCTTTATTTAAAGTCCTGTCGCCCTCCATCCCTTCACCTGACTTTTACTAGTGACTGTTATCTTTGAGAATGCCTCTTGTGTTTCTAGAATGGTAAATGATAAAATCTCAGAATCCTTTCCCTTTCAGACACCTGGATTTGTATAAACTGCCTAAATATAGAAGCTATCTGTGTGTCTGTCTGTCTTATCTATGTATCTATGTATCTATCTATGTATCTATCTATCTATCTATCTATCTATCTATCTATCATCTATCTACCATCTATCTACCATCTATCTACCTACCTTTGTGTCCTGAACCCAATATTGTGACACAAAGTATATGCTCGGAGCTATTTGTTAAACTTAATGATTACACAGTCTTTCTAGCTCAATAGTTTGTATTACAGATTTCCAAGTAAAGTAGGAAGACTCCATTGAATGTCCTGTCAATGATTTGCTAATGACTTTAGACATTGTATTATTTGAGGCTTTTCATCTAAAGATGGTGATATTATTTGCAAGGCTCCTGACAGCAATTGACTACCACTGACACACTGTATTCGAGGGCACCCAGGGTCAGAAGCTAGTCTCTGTATGACTTGTGTCTGTCCTACTTGCTGAAATTTTTCATCAGTGAAATAGACGTCCAGAATTCAGTACCTGCAAGGTAACTACTATGGTATACTTTTCTTTTCGAGACCTTTAAATAGCAAACTGTTTTGTAAGTGGATATTTTTAAAACAAGTCATTTCTAAAGGCTTAAAGGCTTCACATTATCATTTAGCTCAATATCAATTGATACTACATCACTCCTATAGTTTAACAAGGTACAAAGACTCCCAATTAGTAATATATCACACATGCATTTTACATCCTCTATATTTAAAAATCTAGCCTTATTAATAACAATAATAAAAAGTACAACCTGTCCAGATGAGGCCGTGAAGGAAATTGATATAGTGTAGTTCTCCTCAAATACCAGCCCAGGCTTTAAGCTGCAGAGAAAGGATGAGAGCTACTTCACCACTGGGAAGGTTTCTGGAGCTTTTATTCTGACTGCTGGAGGAGGAGGTGGAGATTACTTTGTGGGGCTTGTCCCTGTGATGCAATGGCTTTGCAGAGATAAGGACACACACACACACCTGCAGATGTATTTAGTCACACACTCATGTCCATTCATACAGAGAGGCAACTCTGCTGGGATTTTCTTTAAACTCCTTTGGCTCATAATTAGTGATAAAAGTTCCCAGAAGACTTCAGTGGTTTGGGGAGAGAGATGGAGAGGATATGAACGTAAGAGAGAAGGCCTGGAGGAAAACAGAAAAACGTATGGAATGGGAAAAGCGATTACTCACTGATGAATAAGAACAGTGGTGAAGTAGATATTCCTAAAATCTAAGTCGGGGGTGGGGTGGGGTGAAGGAGAAATTGAGAAGGAATCTGCTGGAGGGCAATGAGGGCCTGGGATCAGAAAACTGGCCAAAGGTTTGCAGCCCTACTCGGCATCCTTGAAAGTCAAAGTTTAAAATCTTCGCCTACAGCTCTGACACATCCTCCAATACGAAAGGCCAAATGAATACTAAAACAAAACTGAAGGGCTGGAGAGTCATATCAGTGGTTAACAGTGTTTGCTTGTAAAGCCTGATGAGTCCTTGATACCCATTAAAGCCAGAAGAACAATGAACAAATTGTCATATGGACCTGGATTTCCTTTGCAGCGGCAGGAGGCCCTGGTACGCTCGCTCCCACTTGCTCTCTGTCTCTGTCTCTCTCTCTCTCTCTATCATAAAAACAATAAACATTCTTAAAAGACAGAATGTAAACATTAGTCATCTGAGAGTAATCATTTTAGCAGCCTCCCCCTTATGTTCCAAATAACAAGTTGTATAGTGCAAAATTTAAAGATAAGGGGAGGCATAAGTGCTATTGAAATGTACAAGGGGATGAGAAAAATAACTGGTCCAAGGGTCTATGGAATCCATGAACCCTTCACCTTTCCGCTCATGTCTCTGTATCTGCTTTTGCTTCACTGGAGGAGAATTGCCTGTTCCTACTCTTCCTGACCCATCAATACCGCAGTCAGTTATAACTTTGCCAGCTGTCACCTCCCCTCCACTTCTAATTAGATTTCACTTCCTTTGAGAGACTTTACCTGACTCTTAGAAGACTGAGAATCTCTACAAGTGACCATCAAATCTTATACTTTCTTCTAAGTTGAACTCATCCTGCTATGATCTAAAGACAACTAACTCATCCAACTTCCTTATTAAACTATTCACAGCTTAAAATGAGGGTCATTATTTGAAATCATCATTCTCCCTTATGAGTAACAGACAAGTCAATAAATCCATAGTTTCTGAGTGAAAGTGGCCAATGTGTTCAAAAAATAAGTCAAAGCAGCAATAGTCATTATAGAATTAAGGGGGATCTAGCCTTACCCAAAGTAAAAGCAGTAGTTCCTGAGGAATTGGAGTTCATAAGATGGAGTAGCAGTAGGCAAAGTGACCGTGACACTTCATTCTTATCTGCTGAGCCATCTCCCTAGCCTCAAGGAACTGAGTTACAAAGTGTTTGAATCAGTGGCCAACCTTTGCTCCTCTGTCCTACAATCAAGGAAAATATCCTAGATATGACTTGCCTTTTAAAATGTTGATCTTGATCCTTGAAAGTTGGTAGATGCCTGCCTCCTGTTATACTCCAAAACACAGAAAACTGTATAGCTTCCATGTCGGCATAGAAATACGTCCCAAAGTCCATGGCTGTTCCTGATTTGTGAATACTTAGCTTTTTCTTTTCTTTCTATATCATGGATGTACTTTATTTTTTTTAATATATATTTTTTATTTATATTATTCTGATTTTACATTCATAGTATTGGTTCCATTGTCCTCCTCCCTGTCCTCCTACTTTCAAAGGGACTCTCATCAATGGGGAATGTGGGTCATGCATTGTGAGGTTAGTCAAGAGTTCTGGGGTGTAGGCCCCAGTCTCTGTGCATAAAGCCCCAGCTTATGACTCTAACAATCTTTCCGCCCCCTGTTACACGAGTTTCCCTGAGCCACACTGGGATCATTTTAGTTCTGCTTCCTTGATGAGGTTTTGGGAGCCTCTGTGTCTCTGGATATCTGGCTTAGTTGGAGTTGGATGTTCTCTGTGTTTATCTCCTTCAGCCTTTTTCTGGTGTCATGATCGCCATGAATGCTGTATTCTTGCCCTTCCCCTGCGTTGTTCTATGGTTTCAGCTGGGGCCCTGGTGAGGTGTGGTTAGCTGATCCTCCCTTCAGGTTCGTTGTCCACCTGAAAAAAGATAAGCAAATTCTCCAAAGGAGAGAGAAGTTAGTACGAGATAGAAGGGATGACCATCTATGTTTTGGAGGGAATTTTATATGCGTTGGCTCTCTTATAGCCCACATTTGGTGGTATCTTGATCTTGGAGACTGAGCTCATTTTTTGTACCTGTTTTTGACTTATTTCTCAGTTCCAGCAATGAGTTCCATTCCACTGAGTGGATCTATTAGCCAAATCAAGAGCAGTTGGTTACCCACCATGGCTGTTTGCCACTACTGCACTTGTATGAGCATTACGTCAAGTTGTTTCCTGCTGGGTATCTTAGACTGCAAGTTGTTTGGACCAATGTCGGACATTTTCCCACAGTTGCTCGTGTAGCACCCTCTGGTACTAGACTAGCTGACTGTCTGGGGACTGACCTTCTTCCAGATTCTGGCCATGTCTCTCTGTGTTTGGTCTCACACAAGTATACTATCTTCAACAGTAGGGTCTTACCATTAACCTTTGGTGGGTCACCAAGGACTCTGATAGAAGTCTGTCTTTTTTTGGGAAACCTTGTAGGTGTTTCAGATCAACAGCTCATTGTGGAAGTTAACCCCGTGCTGGCACTGGGTGTTATAAGTCTGCACTTAGGAAAGTGAGGGAGGAAAAAGATAGATAATATAAAAGAGAAAGTGAGTATAGAGAGGAGAGGGAGAGAGAGAGAGTGGGAAGCAGGACCAGACTAAAGTTGGCCTTCATGATGTTCTCTCCAGGTTCCTGTGGTTCAGGTGTTCCCTCTGCAGGCCTGGTGAAGGATCAATGTTTTAGCCTACTGTTCAGAGTAAAGGGTTTTATAGTATCTTTTCCTTTTGGGTCCCAATTTGTATCCCCCCTTGTCTTCCCTCCCACCCTCTCGTTTCCTCCCACCCTTACCCTCCCTCCATACCACCCTCCCTCTTGTCTGGGCCTCAGAGTGTTTATTAGGTTTGGCCGCATGTCACGTGGATTCAGGTTAGGAGCGACAGATAAACAAGACCATGCGACAATTATCTTTTTGTACTTGGGTGAACTCACTGAGGATGATCTGTTCCATGTTTGACCGTTTTTTGTTTTTTGTTTTTTTTTCAAATTTCCTTATTTCATCTTTCCTTACTGCTACGTAGAATTCCACAGTATAGATATACCACATCTTTGTTATCCATTCATCTAGTGATGGACACCTGGGTTGATTCCAGCTCTTTGCTATTATGAATTGAGCAGCTATAAACATGGTTGAGCAAATGTCTCTGATCTGAGGCTTGGAGCCTTTACAGCAAATGCCCAATAAGGAAATAACCGGATCCATTGGTAGGTCTATGGTCATCCTTTTCAGGAGTCTCCATATAGCTGTCCATAGTGGTTGAACCATTTTACATTCCCACCAGCAGTGAAAACTTGTTCCTATTTCTCCACAGCCTCGCCAGCATTTGTTTTCATTGTTTTTGTTTTTGTTTTTGTTTTTTTTTAATGTTAGCCATCCTTACTGGGGTAAGGTGGAATCTCATAGTTGTTTTAATTTGCATTTCCCTGATGATTAGGGATGTTGAACATTTTCTTAAATGTGGGTTTGCTATTTGTATTTCTTCCTCTGAGAACTCCCTGTGCAGTTCTCCGCCCCACTTTGTGAGTGGGTTGTTTGGTGATTTATTGTTTAGGTTTTGGAGTTCTTTGTAGATTCTAGAAATTAGGCCTCTGTCAGTTGTATAGCTGGTGAAAATTTTCTCCCATTCTGTAGGTAATCTGCTGGCTTTGGTTATAGTATTTTTGTCAATGAAAAAGCTTTTCAGCTTCATGAGATCCCAATGGTTGAGTGATTGTTTAATTTCCTGAGCTGCTGGGGTTTTATTCAGGAAATCTTTTCCCACTCCTATATCGCAGAAGGTTCCTCCTATTTTTTCTTCCAGTAGTAGCAGAGTTTCTGGTTTTATATTAAGGTCTTTGATCCATTTGGACTTAATTTTTGTGCATGGAGAGATGTGTGGGTCAAGTTTCATTTTCCTACATAAGGTTGTCCAGTTTGTCCAGCACCATTTGTTGAAGATGCTGTCTTTTCTCCATTCTGCATTGGTAGGGCCTTTGTCAAATATCAAGTAGCTATAGTTACTTGACCCAAAGTCTGGGTCTTCAATTCTGTTCCATTGGTCTATATTCCTGTTTTTATGCCAGTACCATGTTGTTTTTATTACAATGGCTTCATAGTATAGCTTTAGATCAGGTATGGTGATGCCTCCAGAGGTGTTTCTTTTTCTGAGGATGAGCTTGGATATCCGAGGCCTTCTGCCATATGAATTTTGAGATAGTTTTTTCTATCTCATTGAAGAAGGAAGTTGGGATTTTTATTGGCATTGCATTGAATCTATAAAGTGCTTTTGGTAAAATTGCCATTTTCACAATGTTAATTCTACCAATCCAGGAGCATGGGAGGTCTTTCCATTTTTGTAGGACCTTCTCAATTCCTTTTTTGAGAGTTTTTATATTTTCATTGTATAGGTCTTTCACTTCTTTAGTTAATGTTATTCCAAAGTATTTTATTTTCTTTGTTGCAATTGAAAATGGGACGATGTTAGTTATTTCTTTTTCTGTCTCTTTGTCCTTTGCATACAGAAAGGCTACTGATTTCTGTGCATTGATTTTGTACCCTGCTACTTTGCTAAAGGTGCTAATCACCTTTAAGAGTTTTGAGATGGAAGTTCTCGGGTCACTTATGTATAGAATCATGTCATCTGCAAATAGAGCTAACTTAACTTCTTCCTTTCCAATTTGTATCCCTTTGATTTCTTTCTCCCATCTTATTGCTTGAGCTAATACTTCTAGCACTATGTTGAAGAGCAGAGGTGAGAGTGGACACCCCTGCCTTGTTCCTGACCTCAATGGGAATTCCTTCAGTCTCTCCCCATTAAGAATTACTTGGGCTTTAGGTGCTTTATATACAGCCTTTATTATGTTGAGATATGGGCCATCCATGCCTATTCTCTACAATGTTTTGATCATGAAGTGATGTTGTATTTTGTCAAAGGCCTTTTCTGCATCTATCAAAATGATCACGTGGTTTTTGTGTTTCAGCTTGTTTATGTGGTGTATTACATTGACAGATTTCCATATGTTGAACCACCCCTGCGTTCCAGGGATGAAGCCTACTTGACCAAGGTGGATGATGATTTTGATGTACTGTTGAATTCGGTTTGCAAGAATTTTGTTCAGGATCTTTGCGTCTATGTTCATCAGAGAAATGGGCCTATAATTTTCCTTTCTTGTGGCATCCCTGCCTGGTTTTGGAATTAGGGTGATACAAGCTTCATAAAAGGAGTTAGGGATCTCTCCGTTCTCCTATTGTGTGGCACAGTTTGAGAAGAATTGGTTTCAGTTCTTCCATGAAGGTTTGGTAGAATTCCACTGAGAAACCGTCTGGTCCTGGACTCTTCTTTTTGGGGAGGTGTTTGGTTACCTCTTCTATCTCAAAGGGTGGGATGGGTTTGTTTAGGAAATTAATCTGCTCTGGGCTTAGCTTTGGTAGGTGGTATGTATCTAGGAATTCATCCATTTCCTCCATATTCTCCTGTTTTATGGAGTAGAGGTTTTTTAAATAAGTCCTAATAACTCTTCCTATTTCACTCATGTCTGTTGTGATCTCTCCCTTTTCATTTCTAATTTTGTTGATTTGAAGTGTTTCTTTTTTCCACTTGATCAAATTGGCCAGGGGTGTATCAATCTTGTTTTTTTTTTTCAAAGAACCAGCTCTTTGTTTCATCAATTTTCTTAATTGTCCTCTTAGTTTCCAATTCATTAATTTCTGCTCTGATCTTAATTATTTCTTTCTGTCTGCAGCTTTTTGGGTTGGCTTCTTCTAGCTTTTCCAATGCCTTTAGGTGAATGGTTAGGTTATTGATTTAGGATCTCTCTGTTTTTGTTATGAGGGCATTTAGTGCTATGATTTTTCCCCTAAGGACTGCCTTCATTGTGTCCCACAAGTTTTGGTATGATGTGTTCTCGTTGTCATTGAATTCTAGAAATTTTGCAATTTCATTCTTTATTTCATCCACAACCCGCACCGTCTTGACCGGACCTATGGATGTACTTTATATGTACCAACTTTGATGATCCTATAGTTTATTTTATAAGTGATAGGATTTTTATGCTGATAGTATAAAATAGATTGCATCATAAATGAGTTTTTGAAATTATTAATAGAATTCATTTTTAGAAAAGTTACAAGTTATCAAAATTTGAGCATATACTAACAAGAGGTGTCTTATATCCCCTACACAATTTATCCTATTGTTAACATCTGACAGTAGTATGGTATGTATGTTTGTGATCATTAAAGAACATAGGAACATACACACACAAAAACACACGTATATATATTAGTATTAACTAAAGTCAATAAATTATATTAAATTTCACTCTGTTATAATCACTTACATAAGTATTAATAAATATATAATGTTCTAAAACCATCATTACAGAAGCTTATGTAATAGTTTCAGCGTCCTAAAAGCCTTTGTGTTCACCCTCTCCAGCCTGCCTCCCCACCCCGCCTGAGCACCTAGCAACCATTCATCTTTGTAATCGCTCTAGTTTTGCTTGTTCCGAAACATTATGTCGTTAGTTCAGTGTGTAGCTTTTCTAGATTGGCACCTTTGACTTAACAATATGTAGTCAAAATTCTTGCTTGAGGCTGGGGAGATGACTCAGTGGTTTAAAACACTTGCTTGCAAAATTTTTCCTTGTCTTTGGGAGACACACTGGCTCTTTCCTTTTCATTACAAAAACATTTCTTATAGATTGTACTGTGCTTGTTTCATTCGACTGTGAAAATAAATCACGTTTATTTCCAAGTTCTGGCTACAGACAATGAAATTGCTGTGCACATGGTGACATGTTTTCATTAGATCTGTGCAAGTACCTAGGCACTTGCTGCTTCGGTTTAGAGGGACACCATGGAGACACCATGGAGACAGCTGCAGCATCATGCATTCCCGCCAGCTATGAACAATGCTTCTTTTGCGCTGCATGGCCGTCTGCGCTTGGTATTGCCAAAATGCTGGTTATTGTTATTAGACGGAGAGAATGTTTGTCTGTGCTTACTGTTTTCTATCAGAGAAATGCCACAGGATTCAAGTTTCTGTAATGTCATTGTCTTAGTTTCCTCTGCTGTTTTAAGGCTTTCTTAGAAAGTCCTTCATAAATTGCGTCATTCCCTAACAGTGTTTTCAGCTGTAAGCACTATTATTCTACAAGAGTCCTGCTGATATCTGGGCAAGGTACCTGGGTGCAAGTGAACTTCTTTTGTCCTGGGACTAAATCTATCTTACACAAAATTTTCATGTAGTGATATTCACTAGTGCTTCATAGCTCCACTTCACTCAATGTCCACTTTTGAGAGATAAGAGGGTAAAGGGGACAGTCCCTGGGCATTCCTCACTCCCAGTCACATATATTGTTCATAATTTTTTTCATATCGTAGGCAGTTATTTGCTGGGATAAACTCTTTTAAGTTTAATTCAAACTTTACAATTATGACTCAAAAAGTTTTTCTAGTTTTCCCACATAATAAAGTGTTGAGGCTTCTGCAATTAGTCTCAGAAAATTTTGAGTATCCTCTAATAATGTACAGTGTAGCCTTGGGGAATCAAACTCAGGCTGATAGACTTTGAAAGCAAGTGTCTTTAACCACTGAACAATCTCTTCAGTCCAGAATATCAGTATTTTGCCTTGGGACACATAAAAACTGTTGGTCATAGAATGTGAGCTGTGAATCCTACTTTCAAGCTCAAAACTTGTCTGGTGACATAAGACTACCAGCCAATGTCATTATATGATTTTTTCTAATGCTCAGAAGTATTATAAACCAAGCCACTAAGCTGTTACCATTTTATAAATGGTTAGCTTGGAATTATAACTCTCTCAAGAGGTCATGGGTGAACTATCAGTATTCTAGAAATAGTTCTCAGTGGTCTTCAAATATAATCAGTTTGAAGAGTCAGTTTCAGAAACCCCAAAACCAGTAAATTCATTCTTTTAAAAAATATTTATTTACTTATTTGTTTATATATTTAAGAGAGACAAAGAAATAGGTAGACAGAGATAGATAGATAGATGATAGATAGATAGATAGATAGATAGATAGATAGATAGATAGATAGATAGATAGATAGATAGATAGATAGATAGATAGATAGATAGATAGGGAAAGAGAGAGAATGGGCATACCAGGGCCTCTAGCCACTGCAAATGAACTTCAGATACATGTGCCATCTTTTGCATCTGGCTTACATGGGTACTGAGGAATCAAACCTGGGTCCTTAGGCTTCCTGAACCTAGGTCCTTAGGCCTCTCAAGCAAGTGCCTTAACTGCTAAGCCATCTCTCCAGCCCTAAATTCATTCTTGAACTGCTGTTCCTTCAAACCACTGTAGTACCAAGGACTATATTAATCAGAAATTGTATGTGCTTGTGTGTATGTGTGTGTGTGTGTGTGTGTGTGTGTGTGTGTGATGTGATAGAGAGAGAGGCTTTGGGAGACCAGCATATCAGAGTGGATTTGGCACATAAAACCAATTCTTCCCTCTGGAATTGTCCAGAAGACATACATTTCTCAAACACTTAAAGAAATTTGTGAGGGAAATCTCTACATCTCTGAAGAACTGCATGAAAACTCTTCTCAGAAAACCAGACCTTAAAGTGTGAGCCACTCAGCTATGACACACACATGCCATGGGAGTCAGTCATGAGTCCCAGAGTGGCAGGGGTAAACAGCAGCACTCACTTGACTGCCAAAAACAAAGTGAGAAACTTACTGCAACGGACTGTGCATTCGGAAGAGCCCTGGGAATGATCTGAGTCACTCGGGCTAATGGTGTTTGTCTTGTGAGTGGTGATCTTCACAGAAATTCAACACAGAAATCCTCCTAAATTCCTCTTGCATAACTAGAACTTTCAAGTAAACAAAAACCATGAAAACAGATATGCTAGTTTTGCACATTAATGTGTACGGGAGAAAGTTCTGCAACTGAAATGTGCTGACTCTGCCTTGGACCATATGTTCAAAAGATCCTTGGTCAGCCTAGAGAGATGGCTCAGCAGGTAAAGGCCCTGGCTAGCAAACGCTGAGACCCAGGTTTAATTCCCTAGTACCCATGTAAAGACAGATGCACAAAGTGGTAAATGCATCTGGAGTTTGCTTGCAATGGCAGGAGGCCCTGCTTTGCCCATTCTCTCTCTCTCTTTCTCTCTCTGTCCCTCTTTCTAATAAATAAATAAATAAAAAGTTTAAAAGTTTAAAAAGGATTCTTGTTGTTGGAAGCATCACTAGACAGAGACAGGACAGCTGATTGAAGCTTTTCACGGACACTATTGTTGCTCTGCCCACAGAGTCTTTCAGATTTTGGAGCAAACCCAGCTATCATTTGCAGGAGCTACTCCCTTTTCAGAGAAAGTATATTGAGTGATAGCGGGTCTGAGTAGAAACCATCAATTTACTACATGGCCCAAACTGTTCTTTGTGCATTGCATGCTAGATGATGTATGAAGCAATTGATTTGGACATGCATAGAATAGTCTATGATCAAGTAGAATATAACAGGCTCTGCCCGAGTAAGCCATCCATGTAACTCACATGATCCAGTAGTCAAATGTCCTTGGCCTTCACTCTTACTGCACTAGCTTCTCCCTTAGCCTGTACCTGTGGCTTCATGATGAGGTATTTCCCACATGATAGGAGAGGAAGAGACTTGAATCTTGTTTACAAATGGCTCTGCACAATGTGGAGGGACCACTTAAAAGTAGGTATTTATAGCTTCTCACTTCCACTGTGAATGAGTGCAGAGCTAATTCTGCACCCAAAGGAATGTGCTGCTCGTCCTTGCTTGGGCACTGCCTATGTTCCTCACACTTAAGTGGCTGGCTCAAAAGAACCGCGGAGAACACAACGTTCTCCAGACAGGGCAATGATCTGAATCAGTGTCCCAAACATGGTGTGGTCTCTCTGATGTGAAGATTCAAGGGTCCACCCTCCAAAACGTGAAAATGGAAGAGGTCGACTCCCCATTGTTGCTAGTGACCCACTGTGACATTTCTGCTTCTATATGCCCACGTCCTTATCCTCTGCTGGTCTAGAGTCATGTCTCCAAAAGTAACAATTCTTCTAGAAGATGACCAAACAATGATTCTATTGAACTAGGGACTGACTCCCAGCCACTTTTTGACTCTGAGTCAGCAGGTGAGTATTGACCATGAAGTGACACATGAAGACTTCCAGTAGGAAACTGGACTGCTCACTCACGATGGAGGCAGAAAGTACACGTCTGAGTAGGGTGACCATTAGCATGTCTTCTGCATTACTATTCACTGTGTCTATGCAAAAAATAAAAACGGAAACAATACAATCCAGGCAGGACTAAGAAGAGTCCAAACCCTTCAGGAATGAAGATTTAGATCACCTTGACAGGTAAAGCACCGTGAGGAGCTGTGCTGTGGGGTGAAGATGAGGGGCACACAGGAAGGTCGGGTGGAGATGGTATTAATAAACAGCAATTCTGAAAAACGTAAGTTACAGAAACAAGGACTGTAGCCGTCAGGAGTATTTTCTCATGAATAAGTTTTTACTGTACAATTGTATCACTTGCACACTTCTGTGGACTTTCTTTTCTTACTGCTTACCATGTAATGCAGTCTGCACTGATTCTATATTACTACTTAAGCATTATCAATTTTATATTATAGTGTTACAGTATGGGGCCATACTAACAAAAGTAGGAATAGCTCAAGTATTTTACTTCCTCTTGTGGAGAATGGATCGGTGCATTATTTGTATGCAATACCTCCCTAAGTTAGACAGATTTACATCTTATTATCATATTGACTTGGAAAGTAAATGTGCTTTCATCTAGAAGCTGTAGACTGTTACTAGAAAATTTTCAGTGCCTGGGATGGGATACCTTCCAGTGAGTTGTTGGCCAAGGAGGTCCTGAAGCCTCCAAAACATTAAAGGCTTTTACCAAAGCCCTTGGTTTCCCTTGAGAAATAGATAGTAAGACCCTATTGCTGAAGACATCTCTTGCCTGAGAGGCAAGGTCACTGAGAAAGCAAGCTGGTGCTGAGCAGAAAACCTTCTCCCTGTAGACCAGCCAACTGAAAGCTGGAAAAAGCTGCACTGCATGCAGCACTATGGGAGACAGAAGTCATCAGTAGCGAAAACAGTGGACACTGAATATTCCAATGACTGAACGGGTGCCATAGTGGCATGTCTACTCATGGGGTAACCAACTGCTTCATAATTGGACTGAAGGCCCTCTCTACTGGAGGGAATACATACCGGGTACTGAAAAAAACCTAAGCAAAAGTCTATGGCAGGGGAGGTCATGAGCCTTAGGGGTAGACAGCCTGCTCTTGTCTGACTAAATGTATATTTTATTCCCACCAAGCTGCCCTGAAAGCATTACACTTAATGTTCATATTCACATATTAATGCTATTCTCACTTCTGGTTAGAGAAGCTTCTCTTTTCAGATGGTGATGACCACTGGGATGACCCAAAAGGCAACATAGTGCTGAGAACAAGGGATGGAGGAGTGCCCAGTACTGAAACATCTCTGTCACACCCTCCAAGGCTCAGGGCCCATTGCGGAAGAGGGGGCAGATAGAATGGAAGAGCCAAAGGAAGGGTACGACTCCTTACAATCCAACTGCCCAGACAGAAACTGGCCTTGATATCCATGACCTTACAGTGCCTAGCAATACCTTCGCAAGACCCTCATAACAGAAGTAAAAGATGATGACATCAAATTAAAAGAGAGACTAATGGAGAGAGGGAGGGGATATGATGGAGATTGGAGTTCTAAAGGGGAATGGGGGAGGGAGGGAAAAAATCATGCACTTTTTGTATGTAAGTATAGAAGTTGTCAATAAAAAAAAAATATTAAAAAAAAGCAAGCCCCAGAGTGGAATAAAAAGTTTATAATGTGTATAACCAAGAAAAAAAAAAAAAAGAAAGTAAATGTGCTTTAACAACATTATATGTGCAAGTTGACACAGGTTGGACTGGTAATGATTAATTTTATGTAATAACTAGACTACATAACAAATGCCACAGCAAAACTATTTCTGAACATGTCCCAGCGAGTGTGGTTAGCATTTCATTACCAGAATCTTACCTCATCAACCACAGATGTAGCCAATCATCATTTGATCTCTTTGGGGGCCGAGCTTACAAAAACATGGACGAAGAGTCAATTCTCTCTTTCTTTACTTGACTTTGACATTCATGTTTTGCTGTCCTTGACCATCATATACATGACTCTCTGGCTTTCAGTCATAGGATTTATCTGAGCAGACTCTAGACTCTCTTCGTCCAAGATAATATTTCCAGGGCTTTGGTCTTGGCCTGAGAGTTAGACCTTAAGCTCCACTGGCTTCTTATGCTTTTTAATTCAAGATGAATTATGCCGGGCTGGAGAGATGGCATAGCAGTTAAGGCACTTATGTGTGAAGCTTAAGGATCCAGGTTTGATTCCCAAGTACCCACGTAAGCCAGATGCACATAGTAGCACATGTGTCTGGAGTTCATTTGCAGTGGCTAGAAGCCCTAGTGTGCCCATTCTCTCTCTCTCTCCATCACTTCTTGTGTGTGTGTGTGTGTGTGTGTGTGTGTGTGTGTGTGACTTTCTCTCTCATCACTCTCAAATAAATAAAAAAATATTGTTTAAAAATGAATTACACTGCCAGCTTCCTCAAACTTTGATCGATAGTGATGTGGTTTCTCATCTTCCTGATTACACAATAGAATGTGAGACATCAGCACACACGCACACACATACACACAACAGCACACACAAATACTACTGATTCTTTTTCTCTGAACTAACATACTAATTTTTCTTTTGTAGTTGTGTCGTACTTTGACATAACATTGAATGGTTTTGAGACTCATCCATCCCTCTTTTCTTTTATCTGGGCAGTTTGTATTCTTTTCCCTTGGGTTAGTAAATTTACTACATCAGTCAGTCCTAGCCCAAGGAGAATAATATTTGTTTTATGGAGATAAGTAATATTAAGTTGGGAAAGAATCTGAAGCAAAGAAATACAGGAATTGAAAGTGGTTCCTTTCCTCATTATCATTAATTCTTTGAATCTAAGCTTTGAACAAATAACTAAAGCCATGGAAACAAATACAAAACAAAGCTTATTAAACCTTTAGATGTAAAGTTATTAATAAGAGACCAGAAAACATCACCTGCTCCTCATCAAAAAATTCTCCAAAATGTTCTAGGAATCCCCAAAACTTCAGGCTGAGCAATTCTGTAACCAACACCACAGAGCCACCTCCTGTGACTTGGCCTTTAAACCAGACAAGATAGTGATCGCCCAGAGCTATCTTTATTTGCATCACCCTAAAATGCTTCACCTTGTTTGCAAGGCAGAGATTGCACAACTGGAAAGCTATCGTAGAAGGCAATGTTCTAATTTAGCAATAGTAACGTCAGCTGACCTTCACCATGCTCTCCTCCTTAGTCTCTTTTCTCCTGCTTTCAGGCTGCATAGACGCAAACCATACAATCCCAACTCTCTCCTCTGTCTGCTTCTCCTTTCCCGTGTTCTTTAGGAACCTCAGAGTTCCTATCAGTTAACACAGTAGAGGCTCTTTGACATGTTTCCCATTAGCCCTCCGTAGCTAGCCTTGCTCATTTCTCTTCCTGGAACAAAAGTCAATGGTGCTCTCTCTGCCACTTTCTCCTGCAAAATCCTGTTCTTGTCTGTTTGGTGTGTCTGTGGTGTTGTGATTCCTCCCATTAGAAGCAGTTCATCTTTTCAAAAGTAGTTTCCTTTTGGCTGTTGGCCACATGTGTCAATTTACCTGCTCGTTGCTGTGAACAAATGCCTGACCAGAAGCCACTTTGGGAAGAAAAGAGATTATTTTGATTTACAGTTCCAGGGTGTGGAGTCTATCATAACAAGAAAAGCATGGCAGGACAAGGAAACTGGTAGCACATCATCACATCAAGAAAGAGGAAGTGAGAAAGAGACTAGCAAGCTGTACCGGTAACACCCCTGGCCCATCCACAAAGACACACTTCCTCCAGCAAGAACCTACCTCCCAAAGGTTCCACAATCTTCCCAAACATCTGAGGACCAAGTATTTAAACACATTAGCCTATTGCCACACCTTACTACACCATAAATCCTCTACTAAAGCACAATATTTTGAACTATGAAGATATGTAAAAATTGATGGAAATTTGCATGCCATATCCCCCATGTTTTCCAGTTAGTGAAACTTAAATAAGCGAACGGGACAAATACATTCCACCCTCTGTATCTGCAAGTTCTGTTGCAGAATTTTTTCTGGAAAGATCATTCCAACACCAATATGAGTGAAAGTAGAGGAGTTTATTTCGCTAAGGGCCAAAAGAGCTTGAGATAGCTCTCTAAAGAAGCTCTGGGGCTAGAGAGATGGCTTAGTGGTTAAGGAGCCTGCCTGCGAAGCCTAAGAACTCATGTTTGAATCTTCAGGCCCCACATAAGCCAGACACACAGTGACACAAGTATGCAACGTTGTACATGCACACAAGGAGACACATGCATCTGGAGCTTGTGTGCAGTGCCTGAAGGCCTTGGTGCACCCATTCTCTCCTCTCTCTCACTTTTTCCACCTCTTTCTCCCTCTCTCTAATAAAAAAAGAAGCTCTAGCCCTGAGCTGAGATTTTATTTTTATTTTAAAGTTTTTATAGTCAAGGGGAGGGGTAAGTGAACAAACTGGTCATGGCAATTTGCATACTTAATTGTTTTTGTCATCAGGCCACCCTGACAATGAACTCTATTTTACTTTGTTTTAGCCTAAACTGTCTTTTTTTTTTTTTTTAAATCATCTCTCTAGGCCCTTTCTGGACAGTTTTTTTTGGGGGGGAAGATATTTTTTTATCTGTTAACAAAGATAAGTTTAGCTCCTCAGTAATTAACTTTTACAGTAACTTAATAAATTAACTGTTAGCTTTTTTTTTTTTGAATCCACAATTCCACATTCCAAGATTGAACCAATCAGGGATTCATCCAACCATGGATAAGAAATCTAAAAAATATCATAAAGTTCTAAAAAGATACAAAAGTTGAATTTTCTGTGTCTCAAACACTATGCTGACTCACCGTGGAGGAAATGGCGTGTTGCACACCTGGCTGGCGCCTCCCATGCCTCACAAATCCCCAGAGTCTCTCCTTGTTGAACTCTGTTGGGCCCCAAGCAGACACCACTTTCAATCTTACATTGAAGAATATGTATTGAATGCTTTAGTTAAATGCTTTATTTATAGCAATTATTTTTCTCTAGACCTGCTGATCTTTCTCCCATTCTGTAGGTTGCCTCTTTGCTCTATTCACAGTGTCCTTAGCTGTAAAAAGCTTTGTAATTTCATGAGGTCCCAGTGGTTGACCCATGGTTTTATTCCCTGAGCAATTGGGGTTATATTCAGAAAGTCCTTGCCTATGCCAATATGTTGAAGGGTTTCCTCTACTTTTTTCTCTAGCAGTTTCAGAGTTTCAGGTCTGATTGAGGTCTTTGATCCATTTGGACTTAATTCTTGTACATGGAGAGAGATAAGGATCTATTTTCATCCTTCTACAGATACATATCAAGTTTTACCAGCACCATTTGCTGAAGAGGCTGTCTTTTCTCCAATGAGTATTTTTGGCATTTTTGTAAAAGATCAGGTGGCTATAGCTACCCGGATTTACATCAGGGTCCTTTATTCTGTTCCATTGATCTACATGTCTGTTTTTGTTATTATGGCTCTGCAATATAAGTTAAAATCAGGTATGGTGATACCACCAGCCTAATCTTTGTTGCTCAAAATTTTTCTAGGTATTTGAGGGTTTTTTTGTGCTTCCAAATGAATTTTTGGATTGGTTTTCTATTTCCATGAATAATACCATTGGAATTTTGATGGGGATTGCTTTTTATTGAACATAATGGTTTAATTATGGAAATAAAAGGTTTTAATAATTTCCTGTCTTCAGTCTTCAGCTTTTCAATATCAGATTAATATCTCTTTGGAATGTATTGTGTTTTATTTTATTTTATTTTATTTTATTTATTTTCTTTTATTGGTTTTTTGAGGTAGGGTCTCAATCTAGCCCAGGCTAACCTGGAATTAACTATGTAGTCTCAGGGTGACCTTGAACTCATGGTGATCCTCCTACCTCTGCCTCCCAAGGGCTGGGGTTAAAGGCGTGCACCACACACCCAGCTATGTTTGATTTTATGAATCACCGTTTGAGTTGCTGGTTTTAATTTCATTGAAAAAAAAACATTCAGTTTTCTAGATTGGGATTAAAGTAGAATTTCCAACAATTTCTAAAATGGGCCTAAATATTTATACCATATTGTACCATGCAGTTATTTGAATTGAATTCACACCACTGATGACCATATACAAATATATCTCATTCATCTCTTAAAAATATAGAAGATTGGGGCTGGAAAAATGGCTTAGTGGTTAATGCTTTCCTGTGAAGCCTAAGGACCCCAGTTCGAGGCTCGATTCCCCAGTACCCATGTAAGCCATATGCACAAGATGGTGCATGCATCTGGAGTTCATTTTCAGTGGCTGGAGGCCCTGGTGTGCCTATTTTCTCCCTCCCTCTCTCTCTCTCTCTCTCTCTCTCTCTCTCTCTCTCTGTCGCTCTCAAATAAATAAATACAAATAAACAAAAATTTTTTTAAAAAATATAAGATAAGTCAGCTTGGTGGTGCACACCTTTAATCCCAGCACAAGGGAGGCAGAGGAAGGAGGATCGCCATGAGTTTGAGGCCACCCTGAGACTACATAGTGCATTCCAGGTCAGCCTGAGCCAGAGTGAGGTCCTACCTCAAAATACATATATATATATATATATATATATATATATATATATATATATATATGACACTTTAATTTATGCAAAATCAAATATTCAGCCATGTTCCAATTCTCTATGTAGATGGAAACAAACATCTCACATTAATATGCAGATTTGCATTCATGTTAATAGCTGATGTGTAGATGTGAACACCACCAAATAGCTTTAAACCAAACTGCATTATGATCTGCTATCAGTACATACTGGATTGTATGTCTATTTCATACACCTTTGTTGTTGGGTTACACAAAAATTTCAATGGCCACAAAAGGGATTACACATGGAAAAAATATATGGAGTCCTGGTTTTGTACATTTCTGGAGGTGTACATCAAATAAAGAAGAGTCCCATAAACATATATCATAGTATATGTTATATGAGTTTATATAAGCAAAAAGGCATTGCATTTAGGGGACCTTCAAACAATCTAGGAACTAGGTGGCTGCACACACATTTTAGATATAAGGAAAATAACATAGAGAGGCAAAAGTTTCTTGTTTTATCTAGGTCAAAATGGAAGAAGCTTGAAAAACTGCAGGAATGGTATTATGAGGGGGCATTGGGAAATGCACACTGCAGAGTGTGGAGCATGGAAGTGAACAATGTCAGGTTAATGTCTCAGAAGAAACGGAAAAGCTCTATGGGAGTGTTACGTGGAATGTTACATGTTGATTGTCACATGGAAATATCCAGTGAGAAATGAGGGCGTACGGAAGGTGCTGTTTAGAAAGGGTTATTTCCAACAGCAGGAACTGGAGAGGATGGAAAGGACATTGCAAAACGAAGAGATGAACTCTGTCCCTAGAAAGATTGTTCTACCCGTAGCATGAGCAAGCATGTTAAGAATGAGGTTAGGAAGGTGCTTTGTAGAACCCTCGTCTTGTACAAGGCCAGAGAGACGCATGCGTGGACAAGGTGGATGGAGGGCGCCTGGTGGATTAGCAGACCCGAGAACGTTACTCAGCACGTAAGCCTCACTCAGAGGTGCATAGGACAAGTGAGGAGAACCCTGGGGAAGGAGAGAATCAGAACCAAAGTTTAATCCAGTATTTTGGTTCCACTGTTTCTTTCTCATTGGCAGTCATTTTTCTGGACCCCAAAAGGATGAAGCATTCTTTGATAGTTGATGTTTTCAGGAGCACAGGGATTGGGTAAAATTTAACATTACCCATAGTGTCACAAAATCTTAAATATATTGAGTTGAGGAGTCAACCATTTCTTCTCTATTGCTCTTGAACATTTTGGAACCCCTTGAGCGTACTGAACTACGCAAGACAGAGAATTACTGTAGAATTGACACTCTTGCTGGTCTGCTTATCTTGAGGTAAGCAACACAGGGTAATTATTTAAATATTTATCTTAATATAAAAAAATGCCAACCTCCTCCAAGTATGAAGGTATTTCTGGGTCTCCTCGTAAGTATCAAAACAAGACATGCTATTTTGCTGTGTCAAAGGAACCTTGGCTGACACACCAGGACTGTGGGATGAAGAGAGAGGTGCTCCGCGTTCTCCATCCACTCGCTGTGAGAACACACCGCTTCCTCCGCCCCGCCATGAACTCCACATCTTGTTCTAGGAGAAAGAACTTGTGCAAGAAGAAGGCTGAACTTGCCAGAGACAGCCACTGAACTCTCCTCGAAGAAGTACTTATCAAAGCCTCGTGTGATAAGCAATATCTATGGAGCCTATTTAGAAGGGAGTAAAGTAGACCTGTTGCTGTGGATATTCAAGATCCCCCATTAGATTAAGTGAGTAATCAGAGCTGTGACCTTACACTGAACTCCTTCATCTCCTTGTAGAGGAACTTCACTGACTTCGTGCAGGAGCATGGGGTAACGGCTTTGACTCCCATCTCCAAATTCAGGACAGAATTGTGTTTGAATCACAGGTCTGACAATCACTGTGACTTTGAACAATTTTAGTCATTAATTTGCTAAACAAAATAACTTCCTCATGATGTTTCTGGGATATAGAATGAAATTATATATTGAAAAGTGCTATCAGAACTTTCCAAAGACTAAACTTCTTGGGAGTTATTTTTTAACTAATGCTGCTGTTTGGAATTCCCCACTTTTAGGGTCTCAAAGACCAGGTTTCTCAAAGTGATCATTTTTATTTACTACATAGTTTATTTTACAGAGGATGAAGGAGGAAGTAGCCATTCCTCCAACCACGGCTAACCAGTCATACCAGAAAATTTGTACAAAGAAGTCATTTATTTACTTATTGTTGGTTTCTTAATCTTGTTAGGCACCAGAACCATGAAAGCAAACCCTCTTAACAGTGAACTGAAGAGTGTTCAGAAGGAAAGGTGCAGATGTGAGAAAACAAGGCCCTTGCATTGCTTCACTGGGGTCTCAAGTTCTTTCCTGAACCCGCATCACTAGATGCAAGGGGACTTGTGTGAGACAAATGTGTATTAAATCCCCAAAGCTGCATTAGTTTAGATGTGAGAAGTCCATTCAAGACCCATGTGTTAAAGGGCCCAACCTTTGGCACTATTCAAATGTGGAAAAGCTTCAAGACATGGAGATTGGGGAATGGTGGGGATGGTGCACAAGGAAGGCCCAGGAGAGTGTGATACGACCACATAGCTGAGTGGTTACACGTGTCTGTTACCTGAGGAGAAGCAAAACCAGAGAATGCTGTGGCTCACTGCTCAGCCAGTCCGACCTAATATATGACAACTTGCCAGGTTCAGTGAAAGATTCTGTCTCAAGAAAATGCAGATGAGCAACACCAGAGATTGTGTTGTGTTCATACAGCCCATCAGACACACTACACACGCACGGGTCCCAAGCAACGGCTACAATTTACTATGAACACAAACTTCTAAAACTGACACAAAATAAAAATTTTCATCCTTACAATTTATCATCTCAACTACAGTGCCTTATCAAGAGAAAACTGATCAATACAGTTCAAAGTTGAGTCTTTAGGATGAATGGATAGGGTTGCCTTTAAAATAAGAATTGTAAAGGGACATACTGAAAAATAGCTGAAAAATAAAAGTATGTCTACTTTCTTCAGTTACTATCTGACTTGTTCTCCTTCTCTCAACTGTACTAGATATCCACTGTTATTCATCCTTTATATTCTTGCAAATATTGTTGATTGTTTTATTCCTGTATTTACCGGAAACTGCAATGTCCCCTACAGACTCAAATTTTGAGCACATGTTTTATCCACATGTTTAACAACAACAACAACAACAAAAAAAAAACATAACAAAAGATTGTGCAAAAAAAAAAAAAAAACCCTGTATTGTAGCCAACAAGAAAATGATTCTACTTCACAGGATTTGTCTAAAAATAGCTCTTAAAAACTCATGATTTATGGAGTCCGTCAAACTGGCCTCAGTAGGCAGACATTGGAGCTTGGGTGCAGAGGGGCCTGGAAGGAAGAGAGCGCTGCAGCCCACAGAGACTAAGGCAGGGCGGTCCCCAGGGGGCTCGCACAGAGCAATGCTCATTGACTGTGTGCAGAGTCTTAGAATCCACATGTCCACTCAGAACACAACACAAACCTTAGGCGACTGCTTTACCTGATTGTCTCGGGAGGAATTGTCTGTGTGTCTATGTCTTCCTATAAAAATCACAGACTCCGTCAGCTTGTTACAGCTTAGTTTTCATTCTGTGCATCCAGTCACTCTTTTCACATGTGTTGTCGTGGTTTGAAGTCGTGTGGGGAAGGACATTGCACCTGGACTTACATCACTGTTTACTTCACCCGGTCAAGTGGGTGTTGCATTGCAGCGCCAGCCTTTCCTCCACCCATGGAACTCCAGATGATGAGTAGCCATGAGCAGGTTCTGTGGTCTAATCTTTGCTTCTTTCTTCATAGATGTGGTCAGCCTCAAATAGTGCAGGAAGAGAGACAGTGTGGTCACTGTCTCAAGTATTTCCTCCATATTTACATTTTTGTTTGTAATATGTATGCAGTTACAATATATGTTACAATAATATGTATACAGTTGTATAAAACATAGAAATGCCAGTGTTACATCTAAAAATATAATGAAAAGCTAAGATTCAATTTCTAAAAGTAATCATTCACATATATTAATCTTTCATATTTGGCTCATAGCCTAGAAAAAGAAGACCTGTGAGTGAATAAATTTAAGTGCTTTCCAATTTTGTACATTTGAGCTCTTGTGTAAGTCTCACTATCTGAAAAGGGTTTAAGCAAAGCTGAGAGTATGTCACTAAGAATTTTTAAAGCAGCACATTATTACATAAATGGCAGCTTTTCTACCCAAGAAGTAGAGTAAGTTCCCGTGGAAGACTATGCGCATGATCACCCACAGAACTTTTGGGACGTTAGACGCTGCTGGAAGGCAGGATGCTCTTGCCCTCTAGTGGCAGCAGATATCTGTGTCTGTGGCTGGATCCACCAGGCAGTTATTTCATGTTCTGACTTCTGGATTGACATACAAAAGAAATCAGAAAGGATCACAAAATTTAAAGATAGACAGTTCTATTCAGTGCACTGAATTTTTGTAGGCCCAATGAGAGTGAATGATTGTAAATTTTTTATTTAACTTATTTCTCTTTCAGGACACTGAGAAATTAAGCTGGAACTGAGCTGGAAGCAGTCTCTCATAGCGCTGGGAGATGCTGTGCAGGTTGCTAGGGGAGAAAAGTCATCAACAATCTTACCCATGTGTGGACTCTGCAAGCAGTTTAGGTGCTTTTCTGTAAACCTCACAATCACTGTTCTATTTCTTAGTACCCATGTAAGACCAGATTCACAAAGTAGCACATGTGTCTGGATTGCGTTTGCAGCTACTAGGGGCCCTGATGGGCCCACTCTCTCCCTCTCTGCCAGGCATGGTGATGCACACCTTTAATCCCAGCACTTGGGAGGCAGACATAAGAAGATTGCTGTGAGTTCAAGCACAGCCTGAGACTACATACTGAATTCCAGGTCAGCCTGATCTATAGTGAGACCCTACCTCAAAAAAAAAAAAAAAGAAGAAGAAGAAGAAGAAGAAGAAGAAGAAGAAGAAGAAGAAGAAGAAGAAGAATTGACAATAAAAATAAGAAAATATTTTGATTTTTTTAAAAAAATTGTCAAGAACTATAAATAAGCATCATACTAATATATATAAAATATACATTTTAAATTTTTGTTTTGTATTGCAATTGGTAAAATTAATCTCATTAATTTACTGGGGTTACAATTTATTAATTAACCATTAGTTATAGTTTATATTCAATAATTATACACAAAAGAAAAATGGATAAAAATAAATTACTTCAATTCTAATCAGCTATTTAGAAAAATAATAAACTTGTGCTGACAATTGATTCTGAATATAATCATCTAAGTACATTGTGAGCAAAAAAAGGGATCTATTTTTCTCCAAACTTCTATTAGTTTAGATATCCTCTTTGTCAGAACTCAGGAAACTATCATCTCCTGAGAGTTTCACTTCTGAAGCCTTCCACTGCGCCATGATACTTTATTACATGCAAGCTCTGCTTCTGCCTTGCTTACCATCACTTACTCAACCCACCACTCCCTAAGTCACAGCACAGCCTCCAGTCTATTTGTCTTAAGTATTTTTTTAATCTATTGTCTGATTTTTTTTTGTTAAATCATTTTCTTTTATTTATTTCTCATACTTCCTGTTCCACCTGTCCCAACACAACTTTGCAAATATTCTCTCAGCTACAAGCATTCTTGCGCATGAGCAAATCACACAGAAGCACAAACCCATCCACCAACTTCTATTCTGGGATGACCTCTGAGACATAAACAGAAATGTAAGATGTAAGAAACATAAGAGTGTACGGCACCCAGGTCCACTTGAGAATTAAGGGGTAACATTAAACCTTCAATAATTTTCTAAGGGGAAAAAAGTGACTTGATCAAATCTCTTACAAAAATGGTGATGTCATGTCTTCTGAAAAGAACATACCTTCTTTACCTAAAGAGAGAGTTTATGTGTGAAATGATTCAGCAAGTCGCATCACTACGGCTGCTTATGAGAAAAACAGACATGAGAAGCTTGGGGATTTGGAGCCATGGATCGCTAGAAAATATGGAATATGTCGAGAAAGACAGGACAAAATGGAAATGTCTCATGACTCTAATAATTCCCCAGTGTTTGTTCATGATCATAGCACGGTCTACTTTAAGACCTGATATGTTGGGTGGAGGCATAAAGTATCATTAATAAGACTAGAAAGATCTTGACAAATAGCCAGTGTGATCACATTTTTCATCTGTACATTGGCACTGTTTATGAAGCATGTGAATATATGTTAATGGACATGTTATATGATTAAAGTAAAATCCAAATTTCCTAATATGGTGTTGTGTGAAAACTTTTTCACCCCACATCATACATACACATGCACACACACACCAAGTAAAAAATAAGTCAGTATATATTCTTCTTTGGCTTGAATACTTTATCTACAGCACTTCTTATTTTTCTCCAGGTCTGATGATCTTTCTACATATAAGAGTTATATGCCGTTCCTTTGTTATGGTCATACATTAAGCCCATCATTTAACATCATCTACTAAATATACACTTTGTTCCTTCACTTGTAAATAATTTCTACCTTGAAACTCAACACACAGTTTATTGATATCTTGCTAAGGATACGCACATTGTAATGTATTAAATTTCTGTATGCTCCTCTCACTGCAGTGAAATAAACACTCTTTCAGTGTGTTAGACATATATTAAATGTGCCCCAAATTGCATTTCACCAACAGTCAATGAGATAAATAGATCCCTGCCTTTGTGCACATTTAGCCCTCAGCTTCCTAGTCTATAGGCCGCAAATTCCTAAGACATTGTGTAACCAAAGGTATGAGAAAGTTGAAAACAGTAAAAGAATTCTCAAAAATGACCCACAACCAATTTAAAATCAAATGTGTAACGAATCCAAGTATTTCCCCCCTTGCTTGTTTTCAATCTTATATTGGCTCAATATTTTCTTGCAATGCCCCCCCCTTTTTTTGCAGTGGAAATGTTTTCTCTTTGTCATTACACATATGTAACTTATGTTTAGATTTTACAGGACCACAGCTAAGAAATTTTGGATTGTGAGGACTTTTGAACAGTGTTAGGATTTATAAAAGACTACAGGGGCCTTGAAGGTTGGATTGAAGCATTTTGCACTGTGAGGTGTTTGTGGATTTATGGAGATCAAGGGTGGAATGAGATAGTTTGAATCAAATATCCTTCACAAAGGTCTGTGTTTGAATGCTTGATTCACAGCTGGTGGCAGTTTGGGGAGTTTGGAGCCTTGCTAGAGGAGGTAAGTTGCAGGAGACAGGCTTAGGGGTGTTATAGCCAGCTCCCCCTTGCTGGAACTCAACCTCACCTCATTCTTGCCATCTTCTAACCATCGTGGAAACCCATGATGTCCAGTCTTTGCTCTGCCATGTTTCCCTCCTGGACATTATAAAGCTTCCCCTCGAGACTGTAAGCTAAAATAAACCCTTTCCTCGCATCAGCTACTTTTGGTGAGAAATTCTGGTCAGACAAAAAAAAATTTTTTTTAAACTAAAAGCAACTAGAAGAAGTATGTTAAAATATTATATTCTCATGTTTTTTTTTTTTTTTTCTGGGAAGCCATTTAGCCATTTTTTAGAACACAAAAGGATGAAAGGATTCTTTTTTTTTTTTTTTTTTTTTTTTTTTTTTTTTTTTTTTTTGGTTTTTCGAGGTAGGGTTTCACTCTGGTCCAGGCTGACCTGGAATTAACTATGTAGTCTCAGGGTGGCCTCGAACTCTCGGTGATCCTCCTACCTCTGCCTCCCGAGTGCTGGGATTAAAGGCGTGTGCCACCACGCCCGGCTGAAAGGATTCTTTTGACATTTAATGATTTCAGGAACACAAGGATTAGTAAAATTCAACATTGTCTATAATGTCACAAAATTGCAAATATATTGAAATGATTATGAAATATGTATTGTCTGCTATTCCTGAACATTTCGGAGTCCTTCAGCAAGCACTGAACAACACAGGGTAGTGAATTGTTGTGGAACTGGTAGATTTGTAGGGCTGCTTAAACTAAGATGAGTGACACAGCATAATTATTTTAACTCTTATTTCTTAATATAAAAAATGACAACCTCCTCTCACTAAGCAGAATGGTCCAAGTATGAAGGTATTTCTGGGTCTCCTCGTAAGTATCAAAACATGACATGCTATTTTGCTGTGTCAAGGGAACCTTGGCTGACACACCAGGACTGTGGGATGAAGAGAGAGGTGCTCCGCATTCTCCATCCACTCGCTGTGAGAACACACCGCTTCCTCCGCCCTGCCGTGAACTCCACATCTTGTTCTAGGAGAAAGAACTTGTGCAAGAAGAAGGCTGAACTTGCCAGAGACAGCCACTGAACTCGCCTCGAAGAAGTACTTATCAAAGCCTTGTGCGATAAGCAATATCTATGGAGCCTATTTAGAAGGGAGTAAAGTAGACCTGTTGCTGTGGATATTCAAGATCCCCCATTAGATTAAGTGAGTAATCAGAGCTGTGACCTTACACTGAACTCCTTCATCTCCTTGGAGAGTAACTTCACTGACTCAGCCTTCCTGAAGGAGCATGGCGTAATGGCTTAGAATCTCAAGTCTAGATGTGAGGCAAAATTGAATTTGAACTATAGATCTGTCACTTAATCACTATGATTTTGAACAATATATTTAAGCCCCTTCAACCATTAAGTGGATTAATATAAGAACTTCCTCAAGGTATTTCTGGAATACTAACTGAAATTTTATATTCAAAAGACCTATTAGAACTTTTCCAGTAATAAACGTCTTTGGGGTTGATTTTTAGCTCATACTAGTGTTCAGCTTTCCACAGCTTGAGGAGCTCAGAGGTCGTTTGTAAATGTGCTCGTTTCTACTGACTGTGGGTAATTACAGTAGTATACATTCCCTCAACCAGGGCTAACCAGTCATATACAGGAAATCTGTACCGAGCAGTTACAGGGTAAGTTAGGTTAGAGTCTAGAACCTGCAAGACAACCTGGTATGTGACAAATCCCCAATCCACTGAAGTGAGAAGTAGACAGAGACATGGATCGAGAGAGGAAGACAGGAAAGAAACGTCCTACACATCACACTGCTTCACTTGAACTTCCAGCGTTTCCCTGAAACTGCACCACACTGCATGTGAGAGGACTGGCATAGGACAGATGTACTAGTTCCAAAAGCCATGTGTTTCCACAATGGAAACTTTAATTAATTATTCTCGTATTTTTTGAAAGCAACATTGCAATTATACTGCAATAAGTTTTCTTGGAAAAGGAATGTCAGACATTGATTCAATTTTCATTAATAAGCTAAAAGTACACAGAATAAAATATTAGGAACAACTAAAAAATGAAATTATTCAGAGTAAAGATAGATGCAATCTAGGAAATGAGAAGACAGGGTTATTCATTTAAGAGAGTATTTATTATTTGCAAACTAAAAATGGATGAGATGAAGATAATGTGGATGAAATGAAACTCTGATCAGTAATAAATACAAGAGAAATAAAGAAAACCCTTGTTTTGTTACAATCATTTTCAAATTTTATTTATTTATGTATGTGTTTATTTATGGGGGAGGAGAATAGGTACACCCAGGCATCTTGGCACTGCAAATGAACTCAGGATGAAGTCTCCACTTTGTGCATCTGCCTTTACGTGAGGACTAGGGAATCAAACCCAGGCAAGCAAGTGCAATTAACCACGGGGCAGCCTCTCCAGCCCTTCATTTCTTTAGTGATTGAATGGTGCTAGACCACAACCATTAAGAGATTGAATGACCATTAGTGCTGTGGCTTGCAAAAAAAAAAAAAGTTATCAGTAAAGTATTTATAAAGATAATTATCAAATATAAATGTTTGCAAAGGAAATGTCTATTAAATATTGACAAAGCTAGGCTGGAGAGATGTCTTAGTTAAGGCACTTGCCTGCGAAGCCTAAGAACCCTAGTTTGATTCTCTAGGGCCCACATAAGCCAGATGCACAAGGGGGTACATGCATCTGGAGTTCAGTTGCAGTGGCAAAAGGACCTGGGTGTGCCCATTCGCACTCTCTCTCTCTCTTCTCTCTTTTTCCTCTCCATCTCCCTGTCTCTCTTCCTCTTTCTCTCATAAATAAATAAATATAAAATATTGACAATGCTACTGAATTTCTAATCATGATAAAAATAATATTCTCCTTACTTCCAGAAGGAGGCACTAAAACCCAAGAAGTGTTAAAGGAACAGTCCATGTCATTTAAACCCAAGCTTTAGCAAACTGCAAATATCTGCCATGTACATAATCAAACTTTAGGAAAGCACTACAGTTTGCTTGTGAGATTAGGTGCTTTCTGGTCATTAGAAATGGAAACTTTGAATTGTGCCCTGTTGCAGTCAGGCTGAGCCCTGACCTGAGTCTTTCATATTGTGTCAAATGGTGACATGGAGAGGGTCTTGCAAGCATTGTTTTAGGTGGAAGATGACTCTGTGCCTTGGAGGACGTGTAAGCCACATCATCAGTTTGGCATCACCCATGGCTGGTAACTTATTTACAAAAGTAGAAAAGGTGCTACCTTACCAATCTATCACAATGGGGCCACATGGGTATATTAAAATTATATCAGGAAAACCAAGTCTGAGAACTTACGAGACACACCAGACTGAGGAAGGAATGTAACTCCCTTACCGATACCCCACAAAGCAAAGGACACCTAGCACTTGGTGGCAATGACCACACCAACCTGTGACCTGACCATCTGGTGTGTGAAGGGATGAAATAGGCAAGGGGGTTCCCTATTTTTCCCCTAGCTATCTGCCAAGCGTGGCCCCCGCCGTGAACCTGGCCTACACGAATCGCTGTGTGTCTGTCCATGCGTTGTCCTTCTGAACTTGCTTTCCCTCTGGTCCTACCCTTTACCTCTACTGTCTCCACAGTCCTGCCCCTTACCCCTGCAATGGGTCTTAACTCTGCAGCTTCGCTCAGACCTGGGCCCCCCACAGCAGTGTCTGCTTCAGACCTCACAGCCCAGGTTATCTGATCTATGTAGAGACTACTTCCGTCCCATCATCATTCCAGATTCTGGATCTCAGGGCTTTTTGAGGCTCCTTGAAATCCACTTTCCCTTTTCAACCCTCTGTCACCATTCTTTGACCTACATATATACCCATATATGGACATATTTATAGCATGTGCTGGGTAATGTGTGATCTGAGAGCTCATATCAGTAATTGAATTTAGTAGGAACCTGTGTTTGCCCCAGCCTGGATATCAATGAATGTGGGACTGCTTGACAGATTGCTGGCACTGAAATTGCTCTACCATGTGAATTGATTGTGAGTCAATACATTCTGTCATTGTGGGAAGACACAGTATGTTCCTCTGTGTTTCTGCCCTAGTGTCCTCGTGACACCTTGAAGCTGAGTTGTAGAGGCCAAGTAATGTTAGTGTAATTTCAAAGTTTTGGCTCACCCTTAACTCACACACACACATGCAGGTACACACATGCCAACAGTCATATATACACACAGGCATGGGCACCATCATGCAACATGAGTAGAGGTAGTCACCTCCACGTTCTGAGAAGGGTTTTTATTTAAGGAGAGAGCTGAGGGTGGTTTGCCAGTGCCTGACCGGAGTGATCAAGGGAAGCATTATGAGAGACAAGGCTCAAAATGACAAGTTCCTGTTTTAGACAACCTCACTTGGACATGTGAGGCTTCCGTGCCCTTGAGCTCAGGGGTATCTCACTTATCTTAGTGGCCTCCAGGTATGCATTCATCTCCAAATTAGCAAAAGCTTCATATGTCCCTTCCTAAAATCATTTTGACTTATCCAGTCCTTCCCACTCCCACCAACCCTGTACTTTTAATAATCCTCTCTCTTTTGGATGACTCAAAGGGCAGCTGGTTCATCTGCTACAGCATTCTGTCCACATTGAGGTTAGTGTGGTATTTTCAGTATAGAAGTCTAATCTTATCATCTCCTACATATTCCGTGTACCTGTCAATAGCTTCCCTCTACCTCACAATCAAGGTCAGATCCTTGATCTACAAACACCTGACTTGCCTGGCACTTTTTTCAGCAACGTGACATCCTTTCCTTCCCATCCCCTTTCCTTCACCCTAGCATCACTGAATTCTTCACTTCTGTAGTTCCATCTTGATTCTCCTTCAGCAAACACTGCACACTATTTCTGCCAAAAACGGTTCAAGTCTTGTTCATTCTCTTAACTTCAATTGAAGTGTCAACTATTTAAGTAAAAAGCTTTTACTGGACTGTCTAGATCAAATCACCCTTCACTTCATATTCAGCGGCACTGGTTAACGTTGCACTTCTGCGTCTTTATTGGAGTACTTGGGACACTATTTATGACCTCACAGCAGCTCTAAGCTGTTGTTTCCTCTAAAAGACCTGCACCATCAACATTTGTTGTGGGTGATGGAGGAGGAGAAAAAAATCAAAGTAGAAAGGGGGCTAGTTAGAAAGCAGAAGGGGAATGAAGGAGATGAAATAAAAGTAGGCAAGGAAGTATGAACAAAATACATTATGTATATTATGAAAATGTAAATAAAAGGTCAAAATGAACTTAAACTGTACCCTTTGTGGTAGGACATCAGTTTTTGGTATCAATCTATTTTAATTACTTAATGCATGCATTTACACGGCCACAGGTGATAATGACTTCGGTCATTCCACATCCTAGACTGAGCAATGAGATTTAACAATTAAACAACAAAGGACCCTGCGGATGGCCAGTGACAATAGGATGATTGAAATAATTGCTCATAAATTTTACGCAGATTTGGACAGCAGCTAAGAGAGAATGGGAGAAATGTTGGTGTTGCAGATGTACTTTAGAATACAATGGCAAGTTGGGAAATAGATAAGGAAGAGAGTGAGAAGATTAGGAGATGGAAAAAAATCTAACATTTAAAAAATTTGCCCTTAACTGTAATACCTGTGCTTCCATACCTGTGTTCTGTAAATTAGAACAATAAACATTATTTATCATTTATCTTTGTTCCTATTTCATTCTAAATATTAAAAAACCAAGTATATATTTTTGTGCTTTTGCTTCAACTTCAGTAACTGGAATAATGAAGATCTATAAATTTTTGGATTATAACTTAAGCTATGAGAGTTTGGTATATCAATACTACCTTAATATATTTAGAATAGAATTTGATTATAGTATATAATTTGAATAGATAACTTTCTTGTCCTTTCCAACTTTTTGAAATTTCAAATAATTATCATCTTCTTAGAAATTAAAATATAGTTGTTCTATGGGTTAGCAAAGCATTTTGTCTTTTTTGCACATTTGTCCAGGCACTCTTGGCTGAAGGTGGATACTGATGCTAAGAGCTCTTATCAAGAAGATATTCCTGGTAAAGACCTTCTTGGGACTAGGTCAAAGTTAAGATAATTATCATTGATTCCAGAACATATGCAGGAAGTACATTGTGTTTACTTCCAATATCTTATCTGTACTATCTTAATTTCTTAATGTGTCACTTCAACTTTTTATCATTTCAAACACATGAATAATTATATATCAAAGATAAAAATCAGTCACCATTTTCTTATCAATGCTTGATCTCTTATTTTATAAAGCTCACGTAATTACACACACAAATAGCCATAGTCAATATACTTGAGAATTACAAAGAAATTAATGCACTCTACATTTTAGCTATCATACCCATGTGCTAATTTTATGTTAGGAGTCGTATCAGAATTCAAAAACAGAAAAGTAAATTCGCCTTCTTAGAATATTTCTAAGTATGGTATACTTGATTCAGTATGCAATAACTTTTACATAATTTAGTCATCTCTGAATTGCTATTGGAAAGTCATACGTCTTAATTTTCACTGTCGACAACCTACTTGCTCTCTAAGTCCTTTATGCTAGGCACAAATTTAGGTATCTGGGGTATAGTAGAGGGTAACACTGGCAAAGGTCCCTGCCTGGGGCTCTTACAGTGAAGAGAGTCCTGCCCTGGGCAGAATGTAAACTGTTGATTAACATACGATAAGCTCTTTAGGATAGCTGCAGATAACAGAAAATGAGAACATAAAGAGAAAGTGAGCAAGCAAAGGAGAGAAGAAGTAAGGAAAAAGAGGGGAGAAAGGAAAGAGAAAAAAGATATCAGCAATAAAAGACATAAAAATGCTAAAAAGTCAAAGAGGGCCGGGCGTGGTGGCGCACGCCTTTAATCCCAGCACTTGGGAGGCAGAGGCAGGAGAATCACGGAGAGTTCAAGGCCACCCTGAGACTACATAGTGAATTCCAGGTCAGCCTGAGCCAGAGTGAGACCCTACCTCGAAAAACAAAACAAAACAAAACAAAACAAAACAAAACAAAAAAAAAAAGACAAAGAGGAGCCAAGGCCCATTGATACCCTGAGACTCTCGGTGAGCTCTGCTGTGATGCATGACAGCTGTGAGGGACAGTGGAGAGAGTAGAGGCAGTATATATATTGCCTAGTGTTTGCAGTAACCATACACTACAAACTACAAAAATAATTTTCTGGCCAATATTTTATCACTTTAGTCATAAGAAAAGTATTTTAAATCAGTGCAAATGAAGTTCTTTAAAAGAATATATGTGACAATATGGATTAATACTATAAAGTTTATTCGTTTTATTTTTTTCCATTTTTCATGCTCTGAGATGAGTTCCATGCTTTTGTAACGAGTTTTGCTTGGCTTCGGATCAGCACTAAAGGGCTATCCTGACTACACACTACCATCTTAATATGCCACAGGAAATGAAAGCCTCTCCAGACTAATACTAAAGAATTCCAGACATCTGACAATCATTTTGAGCTATTGATCCTGGCATCTTCCTGGTGATTGTGCTATATGAAATGTTATTCATGGGGCTGTAGAGATGGCTCAGTGGTTAAAGACACTTGCTTGCAAAGAGTGACAGCCAAGGTTTGAGTCTTCAGCGCCCACAGTAAAGCCAGATGCACAAAGTGGTGCATGTGCCTGGAGTTCATTTTCAGTAGCAGGAGGGCCTGGCCGCCTGTTATCCCCCCTCATTCTCTCTCACACTCTTCTCTATCTGCTTGCAAATAAATAAATAAATAAATAAATAAATAAATAAATAAATAAATAAATATCCACACAGATCCAAAATCTACTAGAATATGAAGGTTCTGTTCACATATAACACCTTTAAACCTAAACTTTATTTGTGCCCACAGAGTAATGCTGCTTTCAGACTGGTTCACAGAAATTTCTTTTGGCAACGGGCATAGGTTAATGCAGAGGTGGCAAAAGTGCTGAAAATAAGTGACTAGTGGGTACGCAGCCCTGCAAAGCATATCAAAAGCACCTTTCAAGACTCAGGGAATTTCATGGAAGAGAGAGAAGAAAGAACATAGGAGCAACAGGCTAGGAAAGACAGCTGTGGAATGGTGTCTTCCGGTCAGGACATGGTCCTGACACACACGAATTCACAGAGTCTGTGGTTTCCTGCACAGGACCGGGCCTGTCGACATTCCATTGTGCATGCAGGAGGAGCCCACAAGACCCCACTTCTTCCAGAGGAGCTATTGCACTTAGGATCTGGAACAGGTGTGGCCATTGGAAAGTGGTCAGTACTCTAGTAAATACAACCTCCCACCCGTGTGCATGCAAGTAATCCAGATTTAACTCAGTGGATCACGAAAATGACATGAAGTAGGAAGAAGATTAGATGGGGAAAGAAGGGTTTGAATAGGAGTGAAACATAACAAGAGAGGGTAATGAGAGCTCAGTGAATGAGATCAAAAAATATTATGCACAACTATGAAGTTGTCAAAAAATATTTTTAAAAAACCCAATATGCTAACACCATGCCTAAATACCAAAGTCCTTCATTATAGGGATTCATAAATGCCAATGCTTATTACTGTTGAAAAAAATCTAATTGTGTTAGAGGTTGACAGTAATAAGACATTGTTATCAATGTCTTTCCTTGTCTGCATAGCTGAGGGCTAGAAACAGGAAATGAGGGCAGAATCATGCCAAGTGAATTGTTCAGTCAAGGAAACACGGCCCTCCTATATCCTTCTTAGAGATCTCATCAGAGGAAGAGAAAAGCCCTGAAGGTAAGGGCCCATAGCCACAATGCTTTGAGAAGAACAATAAGAATTTATGACATCCAGCAGAGAGCCAAGGTCAGCAGGGGTTAGAGCATCAGAGTACTTCACATGAAGGTCCAGAGAGTTCCAGTCACCCGGCATTCTCCCTTCTTCACAACTAGGAGATTTCCAGTGCTCTGGATCAAGTTGGAATAACATTCTCTCCCTCTCTCTCTTTCTCTGCCTCTTTCTGTCTCTCTATATCAGACAAATAAAGTAAAAAATTAAAAATAATAAGTTCTGTTAAATGGATCATATGCCCAAATTGCTGTGGAATGACTACCTACACACACACACACACACACACACACACACACACACACTTATAATGATTATATTGCAGAAAGGATATGCACCAATGCTGTCCTTGCAAGCCAGAACAAGAGATATTTCTAACTGGCATAGATCTCTTTAAGCATCCAATTGCAGAATTTCACAAATAATGGGAAAAAATGAGTGAGGTTTAATTATCAAAGTTTAATTATGACATAATGTTTAGGGAAGTATTGGCTAGGTCTCTTATTAGGGAGAATCCAGCCAATCTTGGCAAGCTTTCCAAGTGGAATAGTGGCAGAAACATATTGTATAGACATGTACTCGTGCTAACACTTTACCCATAAATACAGCCTAGAACTGAGTAAATTAATCTTTTATTTTAAATATTGTTATGGTGGTAAGCAACTTTGTAGAAATATTATTCAGCAATTTTATTGAGGATTTTTTTTTTTTGGTTTTTCAAGGTAGGGTTTCACTCTAGCTCAGGCTGACCTGGAATTCACTATGTAGTCTCAGGGTGGCCTTGAACTCACAGTGATCCTCCTACCTCTGCCTCCCAAATGCTGGGATTAAAGGCGTGTGCCACCATGCCCTGCTTTATTGAGGATTTTAATGTAAGAATTTACTATGATTTCATCGACCCATATTCTACTGAGCACATTCATTGTCCTCCTTTCTTTTCTCTTCTTTTCTTTTTGGATTTTTTTCAAAGTAGGGTCTCACTTTAGCAAAGGCTGACATGGAATTAGTTTCAGGGTAGCCTCGAACTCTTGGAGATCCTCCTACCTCTGCCTCCTGAGTGCTGGGATTGAAGGCATGTGCCACCATGCAGGGTTCTATTTCCTTTTTCTATTTTACTGTGTCATTCTTTTTCCTCTTCCACCCTGTATGTCCTGATGTTACTGGGCCCAATATTGTGTGGGTCTTATGGCGGAAACAACCACCACTGTGAGTGAGATCATGAATGCAGAGGCAGCTCATGTCTGGAGAACAATGCCCCAAGGTATTCCTTCCTACCCTGTAGCTCTCACATTATTTCAGCATCCTCTTCTGGAATGTTCCCTACGCCTTGGAGGATGGGATAGAGATGTTTCATTTAGCACTGAGTTCTCAACTGACTCTTATTTTCAGCACTTGGATGAACTTTGAGTATTCTCATTATCTACTGCAAATTTTTAACATCTCTGGTTTGCAATGTATGTTACACATTTCTGTAATATTATTTTAGTGTATTTTACTAAAAACTCTTACTCCTTGATAAGGTCAAAACAGAAGACTATACACACTATTTCTTAGTCCCTTACTATACAAACTGTATTCCGTCAACATCCCTGAGAACTTGTTCAACATGCAGAACCTCCAGTTGCCCCTTACAGAAATCTAAACAAGCCACACTGGTAAGTCAGAAGTACACTAAAGCTGGAGAAAGACTATTTTAATTTCTAGTTGGTGAATCTATCAAACAGCATCGGATAATCTTCCACATTCACCTTTTTACCACTCATTTACATCCCATCCCAAACTTTTTTTTTAATGAAAGGGTCTTTTGCAAATTTTGTCTTCCACACATTTTTTACACAAATACAAACACAAAACTTTGTGCATCTCTCAAAAGTTTTCAAATCTATGAAGCAGGAAGATAACTTTGGTACAAAGTAGTATTTTTTTAAGAAAAGTATGTTCTAATAACATAAAATATTAAATTTCCACTTTTTTGTCTTAGGTATCATTTTAAGGTGTGGTCTTTCACCCAGCCCCACTACCCCAATCACAAAGCATGTGGATGTCATTGAACAGATAAAGCCTTGGCAACAGTAATTTATACAATCACACAGATGTTTAGTGAAAACCAGGATCTGAAGTGACACGATGACTCAAGAACCTTCTACCCCCATCGTACTTACATTAATGGTTCATTTTATATGCCCATCACCATAGATTTTTAAACCCATATCCCAGCAATGTAGCATTAAGCACCGGTCTTGAAGATGAGTGCCATCACATCCATACTATACAAACAGCTTTAGTTTATTTCCGGTCTGTTCCTGGGTGCCGAGGTTTGAGTTGTTACTAAGCATTTGCTATGAACTACTCCTAGGTTCCAAGCAATGTGTGAATTTCCAGAGAAAAAAATGTATCTTGTCCATTTCTCATGGTTTCATTATTGTTTTCAATATATTAAAAGAAAATTTTCCTAGAAGAGTCATAAATCATTTAAAAAACGTTCTAGGAGAATTATGCCAAACTACCTCTGAAATTCCCGGTTCTACATTACTGATGACTTTCTTCAGAACGGAACACTGTAAGGACACCCAAAGGCAATTTACATAGCATCACACGACAAAATTAACTTCTTGACATCACTTTTTCTCTAAAATGAAGTCCACTGAATAAAGAACTTTATTTTATTATTGATTTTATTATTTTATTATTAATTTTCCCTCATATTTAGCTGTCCATTGTCAAACCACCTGGATTTCCTAAAGGAGCCATGTGACTGAAAGTAAATATGACCTAGAGTGTACCTGGAGTGGTCCTGATTATGTCTGCTTTAAATCACCCGTGAATTGATATGCGTATTTCACAATTGTTGTGCTTTGTTTTGTTTTACTTGTGGATTAACAATTTATCTGGTCACAAGTGGTCTAAATATATTAAATATATTCTTCACATCTGAGCTAAACAACTGGGATGAATAAAAGCAAATTGAAAATCAAGATAAGCAAGTTAGACTTAGTTAAAACATCACAGACTTTCCCAAATACAAGAAGGCCACAAAACTATGAATTGGTAATTAACTGTGAACAATTATTTGAATCGCACAATTATAAAGAAAACAAACAACTGCAATTAGCTGTCTTCAATATGAAATTCACTCAACGTGGGAATTAATTCTTATTGCTAGGGAATTATGGATGGAGGAATGGGATTTTGAGTTCATTAGATTTCCAGAGCAGAAGATAAATTTGCTAAGCAGTGTCTTGCCTTGATTAAATATATCTAATCAGCCTGTCTGGAATGAGCCCCATTCTCAGCTACCACTGGTACTCCAGAGACCGTATTTCAATCTCTAGTTTTGGACTATTTATGACCTATTAAGGTTATTTACTTATAACATGTTAATTACTTATCCATTATGTGGCTAGGGACATTTCCTCATTCAACTTTGATATGCCCAGTCCTCTTGGCCATTGTTTTTCTTTCCCACTATTCTAAATAAAGTCAGCCATAAAAGAATGAAAAGAAAAGAATGAAAGAAAAACTAAATGAGGATACAGTAGTGGTGTGACTCTGAATGAAGATAAACTAAGCACCGATTCTGCATGTACACCTGGGAGCAGACAAAGGAACTCCGTTAAAGCACAGCACATGATGCTTGAACTCAGCCTCCTGCACACGTCAGAGCAAGCAAGAAACACGAGCAGGTTGTTAGCATTGATGGGAATCTGACAGAAGGAAGATTCTCTAATATAATCATACAATTTGAATACAGAAAGCCATCATTTCCTCTCACTTCAAACCTCAACTCACTCTGAAGTTTCTTTTAAACCAGGAATAATGTGCCTGTCATATGACTATAAATTGGCTGTAAATATAACAGTTTTAAAGAACTTAAAATTTAAAAAGTGGGACATATATTGAAATATGTTGCCTATTTGAAATTCAAAAAATATCTAGTATGTTTCCTTTGTAAGAAAGCAAAGTAACAATAAAAAAAAATTGGAGTGCTTTGCGTGGTGACACAAGTCTTTAATCCCAGCACTTGGGAGGTAGAGTTAGGTGGATTGCTGTGAGTTCGAGGCTACCTTGAGACTACAGAGTGAACTCCAGGTCAGCCTGGACTAGAGTGAGATCCTACCTAGAGAAAAACAAAAAAAAATTAAATCTTTTCTATATATGAATATTTTCTACTGTGTATAATTTTTAAAAATATATATTTGCAATAATAATTATAGAAATAGATTTGGAGATTGGAGAAGGACTTTGATTTTTTTTTGCCTTTACTGATGTGAAAAAATAGAGTATCAGAAGGATGGTTGACCTCTCATTTTAAAATTATATTTCTTGTATAATTATTAATTTTAGTTAAATACATGAATATTATAACAGATATCTAAATGTATGCAATAAAGCATACAAAATTATGTAATGTAGCTAAATTGCCACCAAAATTTAGAAGAGATTTATATTTTTTTCCTAGAAAAAAATCAGACTATACCAAACATAAGAAACTTATAAGTTGACCAAAATAGTCAAAGAACAGGTTCATTTTATAAGGTGAAAAATGTGATGGATACATTTAAAGGTTTGTTATGTTATAAAATTTGAAAATTCTTGAAGACACTATTTTGTCCCCAGGATTTCATTTACAGGAATTAAATTTTTCAAAAGATACAAAAAAATTATAGATAGATGATTGATGATAGATAGATAGATAGATAGATAGATAGATAGATAATAGGTAGATAGACAATATCAAATCATGTTCAAATAATAGCTATAACTCTTCAAATAATCTTAAATAACGTCACTCCATTTCTTGTACAATACACTATCAATGTATGAATCACTCCTTTGTTAAAAACTTTTCTGTGAATTTCCTGGGAGAGGAACTGGGAAAAAACCAATTTCCTATTTGGAAGAATTCTTAGAATTTATGTAAAACTATTGGCTGAAGCAAGACTACAAAGTCACCACTTCACTCACCACTGGGTTTAAATAGCTGTGAAGTACAGACATCAGCCATCATCCAGACCATCAGCCCCGTTTGCTTCTTCCCAGTCTTGGGATCAAGGTATTGGGTTTACATAGCGCAAGGCTGCTGTCATTTAATCTGTTCTCTTTCTTCACTGTCAATTAAAATAGATCTGCCATATTTTCTACATGTTGACAAATTATAGAGTCTTAGAATATGCTAGGTTAAGTATATTTTCAAATTTTGATACCATCTCAAAGATTTAGGTGAGGCAGAAATAAACATAGTTGTGCATAAACCAAATAATTTTTATAATTTTGTAACTAAAGTATTGCATAATTAAAAAGGAATACCTAACTTAGGGTAAGGAATTTGAATTATCTTTTTTTTTCCAATTCAAAGGAAAACTGTTCGTATACAATAACTACTGATCTATATAAATACTATAGCAAAAGCCATTTGGCATGGTATTGCAGGACCATTTTTGTTGTATGTAATTTGGCTAACAAATGTAGATGTATTGACAATAGGCAATTATATATTCCTTCTTTGTGAACATGATTAAATTTAGGTACTTGAAAATATATACATGGATATAAACTAAATTTATTTGTTGTTTAAAAATACGCTTTTTCTTCTAATGCCTTTTTAGATCCTAGGTGTTAATACTACTTTGTTCACTAAGGAGTGAACAAATTACATGTGTAACCTGATAGATTCTTTTCTAAGTTCTAATTTTTCTTAATTTCTCTGAGGACTTTTTGCTCACATATGTGAATTCAGTATTTCTGATTTCTCATAGTTTGATAAAATCTAGAAATCAAACATGAAAAATCATCCAAATCTCATAATTCTATCTAATTCAATAATCTTCACAGTCATGTGGTAATCCCAATGTAGAAAAACATGAAGAGATAGCCAAATTATTTTAAAAATTAATTGCTGGAAGTTAATAGCAACTAGAGCTAATATGAATAAAATATTTCCCAAAGACTCAAAGAACAGAATGTCTTCAGATTCAAAATAGAAACAAGAAGTTTCAAAATTTTTAGATGAAAACACACAGGAATCACCCACAGGTGTTAGTTCACTGCCCACTTCAGCAAATCTGATGATTTTAGAATGAAGAGTTTTGCTTTCTAATTATATTTAAATATTTTTCCTTTCCTAGTTTTCTAACAGAGATATGTCACATTAAAGATCAAATACCTTGTTTTAGAAAGTCAATAAATGAAAATGTTGGAAAGCAATTGATATTTCTGAGCAATACAAGAATTAATATAAGAATTTATACCAACAAATGATATATCCATACAAAGGTTCAACTTAATAAAAAACTTAAATATAAAGAATTTCCTCTGGGGCTGGAGAAATGGCTTAGCATTTAAGGCACTTGCTTGCAACGCCAAAGGACCTTGGTTTAATTCCTCAGGAGCCATACAAGCCAGATGCACAAAGTGGCGCATGCGTCTGGAGTTCATTTGCAGTGGCTAGAGGCCCGTGTATGCCCATTCTCTCTCTATCTGTCTCTCTTTCTCTCTGCTTCTTTCTCTCTCTCAAATGGATAAACAAAAAAAGATTAAAAATTTTGAAAAAAAAAAAAAAGAATTTCCTCCATGTAGCAAAATTAAAATCTTAAGTTTTTAATCATAATTGATTCCAATGTCAAAAAGTCAAGGGAACAAACTTTGTGATAATGCGACCTAACACTTGGTTGTGTCTTCTTTTCCTTCATCCCCTTACATAGGCCTTGACAACTATGAAACTCCTCATCCTCACCTGTCTGGTGGCTGCTGCTCTTGCCAGGCCTGTAAGTGGGGAAGGACATGGGGAAGGTTCAACATTCGTGTCAAAAATGACTTGCCACCTCTTTTACACCAGGATAGATATGATAATACTTAATGCCTTTGATTGATCTCTAATTAGCTAGTGACATGAGAAATGTGTTAACTGTTCCACAATTTACCATAATCAGATAATCTGTGAAAACCCCATCACTGCAAATTGCACATCTGATTTGAAACAGGAGCACCCCACTGTCCCAAATTACAAATAAAAAGTAAAGTAAAAAAGGAAGAAAAAATAAAGTATTGCAGATACAATCAAGAGTATACAATCAAGAGTATACACAGTATCGCAGGTTCATCCCCCAGACGTGTTGTCTTCTAAGCAGGGTACAAATATGTAATATTTCATTAACAAATATTGCCTAAAACCTTGTGTTCTAATGTATCCTGTTGTGAAAACCAAAGTCAGACCCTTGTTTGAGATGGGCCTGTGTCAGCCTATGTTTTCCTAAGGAACAGAAAACATGTGTCAAAGGAAAAAATGGAGTGTTTGATTTATGCTGCCATTAAACTACACTTCAAAAAGCAAAATGTAGATTGAGGCAAAATGTAATTGATGATAAAATAAAAAAGTTTTAATTATGAAAAATATATTTTTTCCTCAAATTTTTCAATCTTTATGATCATTTTAGAAACTTCATGAAATATACATTGTTCAGAGAATAATCATCATTCTGAATTAATTAAAATTAACTGAAGAAATTTACATTTAAATACATTTTACATAGCTTTCTTAATTCATTTACTGAATAAAAATAGACTATTTTGATAAAATAATTATGATTTTTTCTGTTTAACATTAGAGAAAGTTGGTCTCTGACAACTTTCAACATTTTAAACACTTTATTAAATAATGTTAAAGTGCATAGTATCATGTGAATGTTGTTAAATTATTATTGTAATTTTGATTACTTTTAGTCTTATTACTGGTTTGCAATTCCTTGATTACTTTTCAGAGACGTCTTCAAAGAAACCTAGAACTCCTGCAGGTAAGTGTTCCATTCTGCTTGCAAAGAAGTCCCTCTAAGCACAACACTTATGAGACCTGAACACTTAACAGACTCCAAACTTGGATTCTTCCTCTATGAAAAAATTGTTTCCACTTCACTAAAACATAACCCTTTCAGTTAAAATACTAACAGATAATTTATTCTCATTAAATTTGTTATACAAGCACACATGGACTTACACAGAACTTCATGTTAATAAGTCTTGCTCTTATTCAAGAGAAATACACAGAATATGCTAAGGTACTTTATCTTAATATAGCCTTGCTTCTTACATTTGGTCTAATTGTGTACCATGAGTCATCAATTACTTACCTCTATCACATCCTTCTACACAAAACGTTAATGTTCCATTCCATCTAGTAACTGAATTAACAGCACTTCATTACTGTTGTTCTTTGCAGACTCACCAGGACAGCAGTGAGGTAAGCTGTCTACGCAGAGGGCCAGTGCCTCGTTTTTCCAGTGTTAACTATCTTGAATGCTGAATGCCTTTGTACTGACCTTCAAATGTATCCAAATACTCTCCTACCTGGATTTCTTTAGTGATTCTGCTTTCACGAAATCTATATGAAATGAATTGTTCAGATATTCTGGAAAACATAAGCTTAATAAATTTGGAATCTATTGAGGACAGGAGTAGCTATGGTACATTCTTTAGGTTTTTAAAATTATATCATAAAACTATAAGCATGGATTTATATTTTAACATCTACAAGTTAAATTGAGTGTTTGGGTTCAAGCAGAAAAATATTTATTTTTATGTTTATCTTTATTTCCACATATTAATGGAATGCTATATAATGCTTCAATAGATGTATACATCATGTATCATGGCTATAATTTTATAATTCACAATTTAATTTCAACAGGAAATCATTTAAAAAGGAAAATTTCTTGGGTTAAATGTTAGGTTATTCTTTTCTTAAAACATGAACACACTCTACTAAGAAAATTAATTGTTTTTATTATGTTTCAGCTTAGCACACAAAATTTTACTATATTTCATACATGTCTCATTATACCTTGTTATTAATGAATAAATGAGAACAAAGTATAATTTTTGTTCATACAAAATGTTTTCACAATTTTTGTTTATGCAAATGTTCTAATTGAATCAACCTCTTTCCTCATTAAAAAGTACATTTAAATTTTAATTTATACCCAAATGTTTTGCCTTTTGCTGAAATACCTATACTTTTATATTAATGACCTATGTAGAACTTTAATTCCCACACTCACTATAAAAGAATGCTGCCTGGGATAATAATGTCATACATATATAGCATTTTCTAAATGTTTCTGACTTAGCTATTGAATATGAAAATACCAAATTTTAGTTCAAAGTAATTATTTCACATTATTTATTGATAAACTCTTTTAAATATTAACATAAACTTTTCTTATATCCTATAACGGTAGATTTGATGGGTAAGAATAACTCCATGGAATATACTGTGGAGTTACAATAAGGACACTAGCATTAAAATGTGGATACTTGAGAGCTGCTCGTTAAACAAAATGAAGGTAACATATGTGCCTAGAACAGATCACAGACTATAAAAGGCAAGTGCACCTTCACATGCTGACATACAAAGAAAGTATAGAAAAAAAGGGTTAGAAATTGTGTGACAAAAACATTAGAGTATTAATGAAAATGAGATTTATTTTCTAATTACAGCACATTTTGAAGTAAAATTTCTTATAGAGTTTCATTCGTTTATATATTTGTTGCTAATATTATTTTCCTCTTTGTCTATCCATAAGGAATCCGTAAACAACCAGTACATGGTAAGTACTAGTTATGAAATGTAAACTATTTTTAATGTTTGCACTATAAAAATCTATTTTACAAGCCACACTTTGTTGATTTTAGCAGAGAGAACTTCTGAGAGAAAATCAGAGTGATGAAATCAAGGTACCAAATTTTTCCTTAAAATAGTGTGATAAAAATATGTACCAGTTTATTAAGAAGAATACCTTAATTTGGATTTTTCTGTGTTGTTTCTCCTTACTTTGAAGGACTCCATCTCACAGTCAAAATGACTAATGAATTTCTGAAAAGGCTTTTAAAGATTACTTATTTTAAGGACTTTAAGTGCTTAGTTGATAGCTATTATGGGACAAAGCACACATAAGATTAAAATTTAAACAAACAATTGAAAATGTAACCAGAAGATGGTTGCATTTTTTCATGAATGTTGAAGGAATGTTTCAGCTAGGGCCATCTATGAACAACATATCTCACTCAAGAATGTTTTGCATAGTGACGCTTCACTAATCTTCAACTAGCCACAATTTCTGACCTGGAATTGTTTAGTTTTTAAAAAATAAATTTATTGTTGAGATACGGTATAGTACTCCAAACGTATGAGATTAAAATATCTATCTTCTTAATCTATTTCATTGATTGGAAACTAGGGATGAATTAACTGAGAAAAGCCCTTTGATTTAAAGCCACTTTAGTAGACATGGGGAAACTAGCTAATGACAAGTATCCCCTGTAAATTTTCTACCCCCCAAAATACCTTTTATCCAAAGATATAAAAGAAACCAGAAGGCAATGAATGTTGACCAGAATGAAATATATAACTCAAGCAACACGAATGCTTGGAGTTGAAGCTCTATGGATACTGCCATTGACCTTCATACTGCTGTGGTACTGAGACCTGAGTACAGAAAATTCATTTGCTTAAGTTTTTCTACAACTTTGAGCCACATTCTCCTTTGGTACATTTTAATGGATTACATGACCTCCAATTCAATGCTTCAGTTCAATGTCTAGAAACCAATTTATATTTTTTAAAAAGGTGCATTGATTTCAAAAACAGGTTAACTTGCTTATAGTGACTTATTATAAGGGGGAAAGAACTCAAATGATTTTATTAAACTTTAAAATGCAAATTAGGATGTTAAATATATTAGCTTTCCCAGACCAATGTAGGAAAAATTTTGTCTTTATTTCTGAGATATTTAGTAATTATTAATTTTGCCTTTCGATATTTGTCATGAAAAATGAAATTACTTCTCATTTATTTTCCTAAGGCACATGTTATGAAAAACACTGAAGGTAAGACACTTTTATTTTAAGGAACTCCACATTTATGCATCATATGTACAATGTGCAAGTTTAAGAAATCTATATTCTGGGCTTGAGAGATGGCTTAGCAGTTAAGGTGCTTGCCTGCAAAGCCAAAGGACCGAGGTTTGATTCCCCAGGACCCATGTAAGCCAGATACACAAGGTAGCATATGCATCTGGAGTTTGTTTGCAGCAGCTAGAGGCCTTGGCATGCCCATTCTCTCCCTCCCCCTCAAAAAATAAATAAAAATTAAAAATATTTTTTAAAAAAGGAAATCTATTTTCCTATATTAAACTCAATATGGGATTGAATTTTGAAATATTTTTCTTACTGGACTTCCCAAACTGAGAAAGACATACAATGCTATGCAGAAGGCTGAACCGGAAGTAGGGATTTAAACCATTTAAATGTTAATCTGTGAAAGTAATGCTTACTGATTATAGACAGAAAAGCAAAATGTACCTCAAGGTTTACATTAAGAATTCATCAGAAGAGTGCCTCTGACAGCTGGAGCCAGGACGTCTCTATCTGAGGGCAATGCTAAGTGGAAGGGTCTTTACTGTGATTTCCTGGCATCAGTGAGCTTGGGGCTGTAAAACCTAGGGAGAAAACTGATTTGGGGTGGGAGTGGGGGTAAAAGCTTACTTAATTTATAAGTGACACTAAATAGTCTAAAGAGAAGCTGCCTTGGAACTAAATGGAACTTCCATTTCATCTGGAGAGAGCTGTGTTTATTGTTTTCGGTTTATTCATATGAAATTGCCCCAAGGTCCATGAGAATAAACATTCACCCTAGGGAGCTACATAACCCACGTCAATAAGACCTTTCCTTAAAGTTAACATTTTCAGCCAGGCGTGGTGGCGCACGCCTTTAATCCCAGCACTCGGGAGGCAGAGGTAGGAGGATTGCCGAGAGTTCGAGGCCACCCTGCAAGTACGTAGTTAATTCCAGGTCAAAAGGTTAACATTTTTACCACACTTGTTTAGATTTTATAATCTATACAATGATCTATCTGGTTGTTTTAATAAATAAGAATTATTTTTAACATGTTAAACTTCCCTGTTATTACAGTTTCTCCCCAGCATTTTTCAAGTAGAGTTAAAATTCCAAGGAAATACATTTCAGTTGCCCCGAATCTTTTCACAGGACTTATTTCAGTTCCTTCAAATCCTAAACTCTAAGGGATCCCAACCCTGTTTTCATTTTGTTTTCTTTTAGCAGAGGGATTCCAGCAGCAGTTCATCAAGTGAGGTAAATCATTTGCATAAAACTACCAAATCAAGCTCAGCAGGGGATACGAGTGGTAAGAGGGTTACATATCCCTCGAGATTTCATTATACCAGACAGTACATACACGTCATCATCAAAACTTGAGTATGTGGCTATTAAGTAAAACGTGTTAACAATGCAACTATTTGTCAAAGTCAAATTTACAGAATTACTGGGTAAACAATCCTACATGACCATGTATGGTGCCCTGTCTTGGCATTTATTTGCCATCCCCAGATTTTGATAGAACTCAATCTTATTAAAATTCCATTGATCACCACACATCCAAACCATGCTGTGTGCATTTTAGCACCTGTGTGGAAATCACCTGTTAATCCAGCACTGGAGTCACCTAACTTCCACTCACGCTTGTCTCCCTTGTTAAACTAGATGAAAAGATAAACCGAGGTCCCAGTTTTGACTTCACTGTGACATTTTCCAGGTCACAAAAGTAAGATGAACCGAACCCAGGGGTGGGAGGTGGGGCAGCTCCATTAACTGAGTATAGGTGTTTACTGTCCCTCTGCCTCCATCATTCTAAGTAATGTCCTGGCGAAAACAGTGGCAAAGAACAATACATATAACATTCGCCCAATTATTAATGTTATCTCAGTCACCCTGGAATTGTGTCTGAAGTCAGCTCAGTGAAGTTATTGGTAACAGCATACAATTGACTGACATTCATGCCTAAAGTGGAAGTAAATATGCATTTTCTTATTTTCTTAAAGGAAGCTGAGCCCAACAGCACTGAGGTGAGATAAATCTGCTAAATGTAATGTATACTAGTGTTCTCCAAGATAAATCAAAACTTACCTAAACAAACTTTATCTATTTTTAATAGCAGAGACAGATTTCAAGGAAAGACATTCTCAATCAATTCAGTCTGGTAAGACTTCAGTATAGTGTATCAAAATAGGCCAAGACATGGATGGAAATGGTGTATTTATAAATTATTTCTCTTTCTTCACACATAGAATAGACATGTTTACTCACCAGCCTTTGAAATAAACTAACAACTTTTGTATCCTAGTTATATAATTCATTGATGATTTCAGTTTAACATTTTAATGTAGTATTTTTCTAATATTTTATTGAATAGTTACATTTTAATGTGAAAACATATGATCTCAATGGTTGTTTATTGATTTGTCCACCTTGAGCTTCCTTTGAAGCTCTATTTTTTTAGAAACATACAATGGTATTTTATTCATTATGTCTTTAACTTAAATTTTATGATCGCTGTAATAATAGAAAATATGGATATAAATAAATTAATATAATTTATTTATAGCACATAGTAAAATCTGAATAAGGGTCACTTGGTGTTAGAACCATTTTTATTATTTATTTACTTATTTATATTTTAGAGAGAGGGAGAGAGAGAATGGGCACATTTTTAACTAGCCTCATCTACTAACTTCAATTTGTACAAACTAATTTTTACAAAGAGGAAAAACAGTTTTCATTTTCCTAGTAACCCTCCATAAGATACACTATAATTAGCTAACATATTTATAGGTAACTGTATTGTGACTTTGTTTAACTTAAAATAAGTTTTAAAGTAGTTTTTCTAATGTTTGTAAAAGGAAATCAATATTTAGGGTTAAAATGCACTGTGGTGGGATTGATATTTTCTTATTCTTCACCCTTGAGACAAGGCAGTGCAAAATTATTTACTAATTATCTAAAAATGATGATATTGGACTGAATAACTTGAAAGTGTTTTTTTTTTTTAAATAGGAACAGCTTTATAGACAAATCAAACACAACCAACTTCAACTGGTAATATTTTATTTATTATACTAAAAACACATATGCCTTATAGATATTAATTGGGTCCACTTTTTAAATTATTTATTATTTATTCATATATTTGAGAGAGAGAGGAGGCAGATATATAGAGAGAATGGGCACGCCAGGGCCTCCAGCCACTGCAAACTCCAGACGCATGTCCCTCTTGTGCATCTGGCTTACATTTTTCTCAGTATTCATTCTATCCTTGACATTGGTAATGATTAAGAAATTACTTATCTTCTTATGCATATCCTTACCTGCAAAGCTGTGATTTCTATTATTTTAAATCAGAATTGTAGTTTATTAAGAACTGCTGTTGATGTAGATTTAAGCCCAGGCATCAAGAGAGAGGAAAAGAAAGACTGAGAAGGACAGTTAATACTTTAAGTGGGTTTAGAATCCTCAGAATGAGAAATGCCTCATTTTATTTACGTTTGGACTGGTGTTATGGACCACAGCTTTATTACTAACCAGGGGAAATTTACTTTGATTGCACTTAGGTTAGTCAAATACAATGTCAATACAAATTCTATTATCAATCACTACCCTAAAAGAAAAAAAAAAAACTTTTTCTTCTTTTTTAGCAATCTGCCCTTGCCCAGGTGAGACTATTTATTAAAGCTGAACTATTTTAATATTTCTATCATGTTATACTTTATACATATGCTTACAATCTTTCATATAAACATGTAATATTCCATATGTATGGAATATACATATCAAATGCATATATACATATATATGCACAAATATTTTATTATAGTGTTGATTTCCCCAAATTCCATGCCGATTGAAGAATTCAAAGGTATGCTACCTGATGAACTGTGAAATTTTGATGAGAGCACAGATATGCCTCACTCTCCCTCTGAGTGGATAGTGTAGAGTCTACAGAAGCAATCATGAATGCTAAAGATGAAAACTTCTGCCAACGTTCTCACAATCTTCTTGTCACCAGTTTTGATCCTGTGAAACAGCCTCAAAGATTTTCACTGGGAGGACCAAACCAAAAAAAAAAAAATCTATTAATTACTACCAAAAAGTTGATTCAATTAGAACTTCTGAAAAAATACTTGGTCCTAATTTCCAAATCATATTTCTCACATTGACTCCTATTGTCAATGGAGGAAAAGTCAGTAATGACTTTGTCTGGATTCAAATAGCTTCTCTAACTTCAGTTTTCAAATTGCTTTTATCTATAAGAAAAATTCAAATAAATTTAAATATAGCAATGTGCCACTAGAATTCATTACAACTACTCCTAGAGGTTAACTCACTAGTGCATACTAGTATCTTGGCTATGTTTACGCAGTGCTGAGCTGCAGCTTCTACAAGGTTGACTTATATCTTCAGTACATTTCACAGTGTCTAATGGATATACATAGTAAATGTGAGTTATTCATAATGAATTAATTCAGTATACTAAAATGAAGCAAAATGTCTTGTTTCCTTTTTTAGCAGGCTGTCTTTGCCCAGGTAAGATTATTGATTAAATCTAAAACATTTTAAGAGTTCTACCTTCTTTTACATTTTTTAAAATTTTTATAGTATTTATTACTTTTTTATTTAGAAGGTTGTACTTTTAGACCCCCTCACCCTCACCCTCACCCCAATTCTGCTGAGGGTCTTCTTCAGTAGGGTTATTTATTTTCATTGTGGGGACCAAGAGGCTTCAGTCAGTCTCCGGGGGAGGGGCCATGATGCCTCGGGCTATTCCTACCCACCCTGAGGCTCTTACAATCTTTCCACCCCTGTTGGGGTCCCCCCCAAGGCCAGCTCAGGAGGGACGATAGGGTCTCTGCCGAATTGGGGTGAGCAGCGCAGAGTCACGACACAGACTCCGGGAGTTGGGTGAAAGCGGAGCGAGAATCCACAAACTCGTTTATTCAGGAAGTGCACATGGGTTTTAAGGGGCTGTTAATCCTTGTATGGGGCGGTCCCCTTTTGGTGACCAATGACAGCTTGTCTCTGGACAGGACATCTCGTAGTAGGCTTCTCGCGAGCATGGGGCTGTAACTGTTGTCACATCAAGCCTGCGCAAAACGCCACTTTTACAGAAACCACTTCCTGTTGTCTTCTGCCATGCGGTCTGGCTAGGACCAGGCCTGTATTGTGCCATACATATCCTCCTTTTTGTTTTTATTATTGGCAACCCTGAGAGGTATGGTTTATTGCCAAGCCATTGTTGAACCCAGGCCCCAAGGGATCATCATACGTGACAGTGCCTGTCTTAGGTTGTTCCATCTCATGGAGACTTACCCGTCATGGGCCAAATGTCACCTAGGTGAGGAAACCCGAGGGGGATAGCCTGGTATGGCTTTTGGAAAGCCATTGTTGAACCCAGGCCCCAAGGGATCATCACATGTGACAGTGCCTGTCTTAGGTTGCCCCATCTCATGGAATCTTATATGTCCTGGGCTGGCTGCCATCCTGGTGAGAAAACCCGAGGGGTATGGCCTGGTATGGCTTTTAGCATGAGGTCTGGCTAGGACCAGGCCTGTATTGTGCCATACACACCCCCTCTTCCACAGTGTTCCCTGAGTCTTGGTGGGCAAGATAGAGATCTGATTTAGTGTTACTTCCTCTGTAGCCTGTGTTACATTTTTATAACGTATGCTTTCTTTTAAAACACAGACATGCATTCCAAAACAGAATGCCTTCTACTACCCCAATACGGTAATATTTCATTTGATTTCTACCAAAGACAACATCTAAATAATGATAATGCATAGCTATAAACAAAAAAAATACATAGTCTTGCAGAATTGATAGGGCATATTTCCACCAGAGAATAAATCTTATGCATTTTTTATTTTCCTAAATTTTGGTGAATTTACCTGAGCAGAATTATTTTTCTGATGTTATAAACTGTTTTGATAGTTTTCAGTAATCTTAGAATATAATACAGTTTATTTTAAATTTTTGGATGGTGATATAATCTCATGCGTTGTGTGAGTGTTATGCCAGGTGTCTGAGTAACTTCGATTTCATTGTCTGTTCCATAGGAGCAGATGCACAGAATGAATGCCTACAACCAGCACCAAATGGTAGTATTTTTTACTATGTTATGAAATTCTAACATATTAAGTATGTTTGTTTTAAAATTGCCTTCCAAAAGGAAGGGTACAAGTCCTTACAATGCAACTGTCCAAACAGAAATTGGCCTCGATGTCCATGACCTCGCAGTGCCTAGCAATAACTTCACAAGACCCTCATAAAAGGAGAAAAAGATGATGACATCAAAATAAAAGAGAGACTAATGGAGAGAGGGAGGGGATATGATGGAGAATGGATTTGTGAAGGGGAAAGTGGGGGAGGGGAGGGAAATATCATAGTTTATTGTCTGTAAGTATAGAGGTTGTCAATAAAAAATAAAAATAAAAATAATAAATAAATTAAAATAAAATAAGCCAGGCATGGTGGAACATGCCTTTAATCCCAGCACTTGGGAGGTAGAGGTAGGACGAACACCATGAGTTCAAGGCCACCCTGACACTACATAGTGAAATCCAGGTCAGCCTGGGCTTAGTGAGACTGTACCTTGTAAAACAAAACAAAACAAAAATAGCCTTCCACTCTTGAATAGAGGCTTATTTTCAAGCAATTTTCTTACTAGCAACTTTCTAAAATACCATGAATTCTCTGAGGAACAAGAACAGTTTGTTTCTTTTCTTTCGAATGTAAGCTGTTCTCCACTGCCTCTCTCAGCTGATGGAGTAGCTTGTTTCCATCACAAGCAATATGGAATGTTGCTCTCCATAGCTATATTAAATTCTTTTTTCAAAATACACCTTAATTTTATAGTATCATGTATAAATTTCTGATTCACAAACTGAATGCACATAGAGGAATCTTGAGTTACATGGGAGTTGGGCTCCTGTCAGGAGGACATGTTGGAGATGGACCACGTGACAGGCTTCTCTTTTGGAGAAAGCAATCTGGAGAGACAATGTCTGTCAGAATACTGATCTGTTTCCTCACCAGTGAGGTGAGTTTGTAGGTCCTACCCTACATTCGGTCAGTTGCACACTATTTCTGGGCCTTCAGGTTTCACTTTTAAAGTAATGATCACTAACAGAAGCATGGGCAGACATAACAATTCTGATCCATGCATTAATCAACCGTGGAGCCCTCTACCCAGCACTCCCCACTTAGAGATGTATAGAGGTGGTTGAGGATGATTCATGTGCCTTAGAAGAAAATATAGCCATTGTGCAACCAACAGGCAATTGACAAAATTACTGTAAGGTACCAAATCTCTAACATGAACAAGTTTTTGATTGTTTTTTTTCTTCTGTCTTAAAATGTAATCCTGATTTGTTTTTCTTTCTCTTTCCAGGAACAGCCTGTGTATGCAATGAATCAGGTAAATCTGTTGTGTGTGTGTGTATGTGTGTGCGCGTGTGTGTTTATACTACTGCAAACACTGACTATAAGTATCAGGCTTTTAAAGAAATGTGTGTACCGGCTGCTTCATTAAGCAGTGTTGTTCTCACATTTAACTGCTGACTAGCGGTGAACTCTCTCTCCATGTCTAGTCCTAACATTGCTATGGAAGCTTGAATCTGTGTTGCCAGATAAAAAGGAGCATGTGATGTTTTTCAAACATCTCTGAATGAAGATAGCATCACGACAACTCTTGTGTTGGAAAGACACGCAACTTGGCACATCCATTATCCAATTTTGACTTTTACTATAGTTCTGGGTATTGGAAACTGTGTAGTCAGTTTTGGATCTAGTATTTTAAATCATCTCACTCTTGAATACATTGTTTACTTTCTTTGATCTTTGGCCACTTATGGGGAAGATTAATGTGTATCAGCTTCTTATCTTCAAATCCCTCTGTTTTGATGTATATATCTTTTTTTTTCTCTCCCTCTATTAAGGAACTGGTCCAGTTTGCCCATGAGGTTAGTTGATTTTATTATATTTAACCTTATTTGAGATAAATGTATTAACAAGTAAAGGAAAATTCAATATACCATATTTGTTCTAATATTTATGTAAGTGTTCAAAGAAATATTTGAAAAGAATCCAATTTTTTACTAGTTACAGCAAACATATCTTCTACCTAAATATACAAAGAATTAAATGTATTAGCACAGAAACAATTACCAAAAGTGTCATCATAGATCAGCACAGGGAGCTGTCCAAAATTCCAGGACGGAAACAAACAATTTGTTTCAGCTTCTGAAAAGGCATCAGTATAAAAAGGTTCATTCCAGGTTTTGGAGAGGCATTGGGATAAGAATGGGAAAAGTGTTTGTTCCTGTGTTTGGCATTCCTGGATCAGCTGTGCTGACTCCAGGAAAAGGACCCTTTCTTTCATCTCAGTCCTTAAGGAAAGATAAATAGATCTAAATCACCACAACTTTCCCTCCTAGTTCAAATGACAACGAGTTTTTAAGCCAGGTGATAATAAAATGCCCATTATTAGTTCCTCCTGGACCCTGGTAATTAGAAATGTGTGGGTAATGCTGATCCTCAGAGTTCAGTTTGGAATAATAACCTTAATGAAGCTATCCAGTTTTCAGATAAGCATCAGTTGCTCATCCACCTTTTTCTATCATTGCCTCTAGCCTTACCAACAATTCTACCAGCTCAGTGCCTATCCTTCCTGGGCCTACCTTCCACAAGCTGTGCAGTACTTTCCTTCCTATTCCTTGTTTGACCTCTACAATCCCATTGCCCCAAAGGATGTTGTAAAAACTCATATGCCACAGTGGTGGTAAGTTTAGTAAAATTTACTGAATGATGGTATTCTGCTAAAGGAAATTGATAGCACAGAGAATGAAAAGACTTAAAATAAACATGGTCAATCAATGAATACTGTACAGTATCTAAACTCTCTGAAACAAAAAGTTGGTCATATTTTCTGGCATTTGGATTCAAATTTATTTCTCTGTAACATGTAGAGCATGTTACCTATCCTATGAGTGAAATTCATCTAATTGAGGGTAATAGACTTCTGACTTGTAAGTCAACTTGTAAGTCATCCTTATTTAATTTTTAGTAATCTTTAAGTATTGTCCTTCTGGCTATACATACAAGAAATATAAAAATGTTGTGTATGAGAAAAACATACATATAAACATCACTTAGTCCTATACTCATGTCCTTTTGTTTATTTGAAAAAAAATGTGCTTTTATGCTTTTTTTTATAATGTTGAAAGTGATAAAATTTCAAATTTGTTAAATATATCATTTGGAAGATAAGAAATGATAAGCAGTTTAATATTTTTTTGCTGATTATTTCATCTCCCAATTTGAACATTCTTATTCTTCTTCTTTATTTTTCATCAGAGAAGCTAAACCAGTTCTCAGGAACTCCACAATTATAGCTCTTGGTAAGTTTGGAAGTTGAATATCTAATCATCATTCATACATCCATTTGAGATGTTAGTAATTATAACTACATATTTAAATATCAAGATAAACATCTTAGCTAATATAATTTATGATACTGGAAATCCTATCCAAGAATGAATGAGTATTTCTAATCTTCTGTGAAGATGTGCCTTCAAGACTAGTGAGGCCCAACAGTAGGGTTATATCTCTTATGATCACTGAGGTAATTATCAGTCATAAGCCACAGAGTGAAGTTGAATGCTTATTTTACGTATATAAATTCACTATTGGGCTTCTAATTGTGTGTGTGCATGTGTGTGTTCTTTTTGTCCAGTGGTAGAAAGCATCTTTCCAAAAGGTTGTAGTAAAGAAACTATTAAACTTCTGACATGTTTTTCTAATTACCTTGAAATATCTATAATGATACCACAAAAGAAATTACTCCTCAGTAACAAATTATTTTTTAATCAAAACAAAGCAGGAATAAATTCTATGATATGGAGAGAAAATGTCTAACAAAATATAGGTCATTACAATTTATATCCCCTCAAAAGTATTAATATATTAGCTGACAATGATTTCCCCTTTCTATTTACAGATGTGACTGGCACTTGCTTCCTTACTTTCTCCTCTCTGTTCCCTGTGTGAAGCCATCTTATTCAGGGCTTTGACTGCTGCTTTAGACTAGGATGACACCATGCTGAAGGCAATCTTTCTTCTTGAGTCATCTACTCTGTGTTAGACAGCATATCATGCCTTCCCAATGCTAACTTGTCCTGGTTTATTGTCTAAAGTCATGTTGCATCCTGCCAATAAGCAGAGCACCTACTATGAGAGTATCAAAGCCTTTACCAAGTTTCTATGATGGAAATTCTTGTTCTGAAAGCCTTTGAATGGCTTCTGTGCTTGCTACATTTCAAATAATTGTGCGCGGTGACTGAGATCATTTGTTTCTTTTCAATAAATTACATTCTAAGGCACAATCCCTGTCTTCTGTCATTATTTAGTACCTACATAATCCTGTTGAATGTTTATGAATGTGAAAAATTTTGTGATATTTTCAGTCACATGATGATTAAGATGTTTAGAACTGTTCACATCTCACTAGCACTGGCAGGTCATGGAAGATATTTGTAATGTAGGTACGAGGACTTTTATTTAACGACAGGTTTTCACAGACCACTTCCCATTTGTATCACTGTAAACACAGTAGTATGACAGTTGTGGGAGCACTGGGGATTTGAACCTGGTTGTGCAATTAGTTTATGACATCTAACCTACTTGAAAAAAAATTCACCTGATTATACCTGTATATATAGCTAGAAAGATTATACACTAGCAAAAGTGCAGCATGGAAGGCATTCTCACCAGGTACCCATGGTGAGCTGGTCAGTGTTCCTCGGAACCCAACTAATATTTTCAAAGATCTCCATAATAATATCTTTACTCCAAGCTTCCTACACTAAGGAAAAATGAATCTACCAGATCATAGCAAGCATGTGAAAAAGTCTCTCAGACCAGTTATAGAACATTCATGTGTGTGCTCAGCATTCTAACAATTATGTGAGTGATATATACAAATATAAAAATGTAGGAGATAGCTCTGGAACAATGTGCTTATTTTTCAAGAATGAGGATCTAAGTTCAACACCCTCATATAGTTCAGAACCCGCATAAAGAAGCCGAATGTGATGGTGCAAGTTTGTAATCCCAGCGCTGAGGAGACATAGACAGGAGGATCCCTGAGGCTTCCTAGCCAGCCAGTCTAGCATGCTTTGAACGTTCCAAATCAATGAGATAACTTATCTCAAAATACTGTCCCTGAGCAACAACAGCTGAGGTTGTCCTATGACCTCCACATTCTGTGCACACAGGATACCCACATGTAAACATGCACACACATGCAAATACAAACTTAAATGTATAATTCCCAATTGTATTGTTTGCCCCAAAATATAAAAAGTCCTTTAGCATTGGGTTTCCTGCTTTACCTTTTATGAAGTGCAAGGGGGGAATCAAATTACTCAGACTAAAGGACCAGCAAGAAAATTGAAGGGATCCAGCCCTTGCGTCTCCCCGCTTCTGTCATCTCCATAAACATCTTTTTACTTATTTATTTTTTTTGTATTGTCAACCTTTGAACTCCTCTTTGCTGGTTCTTTGTAACATACAGAATAAATTGCTTTAAAGTACAGTCACACTACTGTGCTGTAGAAGTCTAGAACTTAATTTCTCCTTTGAGGCATGAATTTCAACGTCTAATTTGTGAGTGTGCCTTTCAACAGTTTCGGTAAAGCTTTAACTTTCTGGATCTCCACCAAAGATTTTCAATGGCTATTTGAATAAAAGATCAAAATCTGAAAGCCCTACAGTAAGCTTCTAGGGCTCTTGGGACTAAGTATACAAACCAGGTGCCTTAGAGGCTAGAGTGTAAATTCATCTGCTAACAGGGCCATGTTCCCTTGGAAGTCCGGAGAAGAATCCCGGCCTTGTGTCTGGATGTGAGTGTCTATTGGAAATCTTCAGCATCACTTCATTTGCAGCTGTATCCTGTAGCTGTACCATTGCCATTTTGCCTGAATCTTCACACAGTATTTTCAAAGCGATCCTCCCTAGCGTCTGCATCTTAAATTCTTTCCTCCTTATTTCCCACAATGTTCCTTCAGCCTTACAGAGCATGATCAAGCTCTGAGTGCTGAGCACTCCACGGTCATTTCTCAGCACCTCCTCAGTGGTCACCACCATATGCAAAAAGAAGTTGCCATGGCTCAGTGGTTAAGGCGCTTGCCTGCAGCCTAATGATCTGGGTTCAACTCCCCAGTACCCACATAAAGCCAGATGCATGAAATGGTACATGCATTTGGAGTTCATTTGCAGTGGCTGAAGAACTTGGAGTGGTCCCCTCTCTCTTGCTCTTTCCCCCCTTGCAAACAAATAAATTAATTAATAAAATAATTTAGAACTCAATACGAAATCAGACTGCCAACAGGCCTGCCATGGCTCAGGGAACACAACATTTTGGAAGAGGGGGCAGGAAGATTGTAAGAGTCACAGAGTGGGTAGGAATACCCTGAGGCATTGTCCCCAGCTAACTCACAGGGACTGACTGAGGCCTTTATGACTCCACAGTGAAGACCAGAACCCCACTGAGGAGGGTCTCCAGGGTAACAGGAGCTTAAGCAAGGGGATAAAAGAGAATAATCTGTTAAAATTTATATAAAATAAAAATTAATATTAAAAAACAATCAAAGAAGCTTCCCTGACCAAAGGTGAGAGAAGCACTAACCTGTGGGCATAAACATAAATATGTGTAGGGTAATTTCATGTGCACAACACACCCATTTAGCCAAACAACAGCCGTAGCTTCTCGCCCCACTCCTGTAGGGTTATGATCTCAGCCATGGACTTTTGCTCTGCTTTTCAGTTCAGGGCATGAACTGAGCGCAGCTACTTTTCAGGATGAGTGTGTTTCACCTACGCTGCTCCTTGGTGCTCTCCACTTGGCTTGTCTTGGCCAACTAGTCATGTGCTCTGGTTGCTGTGGAGGGAGGGGCTAGCGGAAGCTTTTGGCATCCAGGTGCTTGCTCGTCTTGCTTATGAGGAGGTGAGGAGGTGAGGAGGTGAGGAGGTGAGGAGGTGAGGGTGAGGAGGTGAGGAGGTGAGGAGGTGAGGAGGTGAGGGTGTGGAATGCTACCTGGAGGCGCTCTTGAGGAACTCAATGGCTCCCATCCTATCCTTCAGGGTCTTTTGATTGTGCAGTGTGGTATGCGTGTTCTGGATGCTTCCAAGGCTCTTACGGGTGCAGACTGAGTTGGACAGCTGTGAGTTGTGAGCTAGGAGCAGCCCTTTCTGGCAGCCAGCTGGGGCTGGTCAACACTGATTAGAGGCAGATCCTCCTGACTCTCCAAAGTGATGTCACCTGGCTTGATAAGTTCCTGTACTGATCTTGTCTCTTCCCCAAAAGGAGCATGTCATGTTCCTTTGCCTCATCCCCCCCGCCCGAGTTTCTTTGGTGAGGTCCTATTCTTCCATCTTCTCCAAAAGCCTCAAAGTTCTTTATTAAGTCATGTGGTAGCCAGGCTGCTGAAATTTCCAAGCCTATGCAAGACTTATGAAATCAAGCCTCACTTTGTGAAAGCAAAGAATTCTAAAGTCGCTCCAACAACCTGCCCTCGATCTGTGATTGTGTTTCTTACCTCCCAGCATGCCCCAGGTACTATCCACTCATCTTGTTTTCTGTAGCAGGTACTTCCTCATTATTTTGAACAAATACCTGACCTGAAGCAACTTAAGAAAGAGTAGAGTTTATTTTTGGCTTACAGTTTCATGGGAAGGAAGAGATAGTGGCAAGAGAGGGAAGCAAACCACTCATCACGTTGGCAGGCAGGAAGTAGAGAATGAACAGTGACTGGGCAGCCCAGCTACATTCCTTAAGGCCTGCCGCTTGCTCTTCACTTCCTCCAGCAAGGCTCCACTTCCTAAAGCTTCTACAACCTTCCCAAAGAGCACCACCAGCTGGAGACAAGTGTCCAAACGCAGGTGCCTGTGGGGACTAGTTTACATTCAACTCATAATGCCTGCCTTCAGTAAGAATCATGATAAAATGGTTTTGCCAGACCCCCAACCTGTGACGTGACCATCCGCTGGCCCACCTTGTTCCTTTCCTGTAAGTTCTTCCTCGCGTGGACATCTCCTTCCCTGTACCTGAGTCAGCAAATCTGAACAAATGCTTCCTCACTGAGCTTTCACAAGTATCATCTAATAGTGTTTTTTTTTTTTTTTCATTAACACTGTTTGCCTCAGAGATGAACCAGCCGTCACAAGCTATGCCATCATGTATCTGTAAAGAACACAGATATTTCCAGTTCTTGTTCAGTTACATCTACATCAGCAGTGCTAAGCTTTGTTTTATTTCAGTAAGGTCTTTTTGTCCTTGGGCTATTGCAACTTACTTCATTTCAGCCCTTCTGGTGCTTGTGACCTGTCGGGGTGTGGCAGTTTGAATGGATGGCCCCAAACATATTCACGATTTTATTAAAGTTTGTAATTTAGATCTATAGCTGTCTGGTTGGAAGAGGTGTCACTGGACGGAAGGAAGGAAGACAGCCCAACTACTTTACATTGAAACAGCGAAAAGAATGCTGACGTAGCCGGGCGTGGTGGCACATGCCTTTAATCCCAGCGCTCTGGAGGCAGAGGTAGGAGGATCGCTGTGAGTTCGAGGCTGCCCCGAGACTCCATAGTGAATTTCAGGTCAGCATGAGCTAGAGTGAGAACCTACCTCAAAAAAACAAACAAAAAAAGTGCTGAAGAAAGACTATGATAGATATACAAAGTTTACTGGAGGGGAAAAAAAAAAACCCTGCTATTCCAGGTTCTAATTTATTTAATCCTTAACTTAAAAATATGACTGTGTCCTACACACCTGATATTGGTTTCAAAAACATAAAAAATAAGTGGAGTGGTCATGAATTACACATGGTCCCAAGAGCCACTGCTGAGATGCCACATGAGGCAGGGCAAGATGACTCTAATAGTCTGACAAAGCCATTGAAAGATGGACTGTGGTTTGCAATAGAGACCCAAGAATGTTTAGATGTAACAAAACTATACAAGGGCTACCACCGAGCACAATGTTGGCCTGGTATAGAAATTTTCCCTGGCTACTCTGCCCAGCTAGAGGGGCAAAATTAAAAAAATCCAGAGACTGTCAGTCACTGGTTGTAATATTGGACTTAAACTGCAAAAGTTTTATGTTTCCTTGATGGTTATTGAGTGTATATTGTTCCAGTCCCTCCTTGCCATGTCTTATAACATTTTAAAATGTTTATTCTTTGCCTTTATATGTTAAAATTATTTAACTTGTGTGATTTTTACAAGACCCACAGCTAAAAAAACAATCTTAAATCTCTGATAACACTTAGGGCTTTAAAATTATCTTCAGTTGAAAAAGACTGTGGGCGGCTGGAGGGATGGCTTAGAGGTTAAAGCATTTGCCTGCAAAGTCAAAGGACCCAGGTTCAATTCAGCAGAACCTGGGTTAGCCAGATGCACAAGGGGGCACACGTATCTGGAGTTCATTTGCAGTGGCTGGAGGCCCTGGTACACCCACTTTCTCTCTCTCTCCCTCTCTGTCAAATAAATAATTTTTTTTTAAAAAAAAAAAAGAAAAAGACTGTGGGGACCTTTAAATTTGGACTGAATAAAATATACAATGTAAGATGGTTATGAATCTATTGGGGCCATGGACAAAACATGGTAGTTTAAATAGATGGCCTCCAATATATGCAAGATTTTATTAAGGTTTGTAATTTAGAGCTACAGCCACCTGGCTGACAGAGGTGTCACTGGATGGATCTTAGGGTCCAGCCCTAAGGAGTGGAGTGGATCTGGAATCCAGTCTAGAGGTGGGCAGAGTGCTCAAGCTCAGCCTGGAGGTCCTGAAGTGCGCTTTCCTCTGCTGGGGATGGTGTTGGCCTCTCTCTCGGCTCAGGCCTGTGGAAGTGGGCCAGCTTCTTCTGCTATTATAGAACGTCCCCTGGATCTGTAAGCTTCAATAACTATCCCTTCCTCCATAGCTGTGGCTGATTTCAAGGCTCATCTCAGTGACTTAAAACTGTCTGCCACGAAGGGCTTTACAATTGTCTGGGAACCAGGGATACCAGCTCCTTGCATAGAGTTATTGGCCATCGGGATTTTGTGTGTATGTGTGGGAGTGTCAAGGACATGTCTGCGCCATTTAATAGAATACAAAGCTGGTCAACAAAACTGCATTTTTGGCCGATACTATTACACATCAAGGCATGGATGCAGAGCCGTTATCTTTTGGGATGAGAGTGTTTCACCTATGCTGTTTAAGACTGTCTCTTACAGTGCTGAGAATAGTGAGTAACTATCACATACAAAGCAGGGCTGAACACTAATCACTGTTGGGTACTATGCAGTGCCAAGCACAGTGAATTAGTACCAGGTTCTATGCAGTGCCCAACATAGTAATAATACCGGGTACTGTTCATGCTGAGCACAGTAGCACAGTAATGCTTGCAGTAACAAGCACAATAATAATATCAGAGGCTGGGCTGGGCTGAGCATCATACTAATAATATCGGGTACTGTGAAATGCCCTAACCATGTTGTTAGAACGCTATCATGGCTTCAGTAAAATACACTGTGATATTTTATAGATGTGGAATTGAAGGTTGAGAGAGTAGATACCTCCATAACATCCCCTAGCTACCATGTAAAGTAGATTTCACATTTGAAAACTTTCCTAGAGTGGCCACAAAATTTACCATCTAAGGTGCAATAAATGCATAGCGGAACAGATAAAATAGACTATTATTTAGAATGAATGGGGCGTATATCATTCCTTCTTTTTCTGTCTTTTGGATTATTTTAATAGAAGAATATTTAGAATGAATGGGGCATATATCATTCTATCTTTGGATATATATTCTGTCTTTTGGATATCCATACAGTCATTATTTTAACAGAAGATTATTTAGAATGAATGGGGCATATATGATTCGATCTTTTTCTGTGCTTTTGGATATCCATGCAGTCATTATTTTAAAGCATTCAATTCAGTTCAAGATATTCTCCTGTAGTTATTGTGTTCTATTGTTTTGTTTTCCTCTTTTTTGTTTTGTATTTATTTGCATGTGTGCATGGGCACACACACATGCACACGCATACGCACACATGCACGCACACACCAAGGTCTCTACTGTTGCAAATGAATACTTGTTCAGATTTCTATTGGTGGGAAGGAATTGAACCATGGCCAGCAGGCTCTGCAAGGAAGTTCCTTTAACCACTGAGCCATCCTCTCAAACCCTTGAACTTGTTTTTGTTCTGTTGTGTTTGTCTTTGGGACAGGGTCCCATTTTGCAGTCCAGGCTCACCTGGCACTCTAGGGCAGACTGGCTAGCCTCAGACTTGCCTGTTGTGCCTCAGCCACAAGTACAGGCAATACAGGCATAACCTCCAAGCCCACCTTATTGTCTCATTGTTTTTAATACCAATAACAACCTTTTCATTATTATTAAACAATCTCATGAAGTTTGAAAAATTATAATAAAGACAAGACAATTTAAATATGCCTAAAGGATTAATTTATTGAAATGACTGGAAAGGAAAGTGGTTCTCAAAGAAATAATAGTAAATCCAATTCCAGAAAGTATTTATACATAGTTTTGATATACATTTTCAATGCCACATTGAGTGTCTATAGTATTAACTGAATTACAATTTGGAAAGCATAAATAGTTCATAAGTCAATCAAATAAGATGAATGTCATATCATATGTAAAATAAATACAAGAATAAAATTTCTTCTTTTTCAAGTCAATTCAAAATACATAAATTTGGTAATGATACAAAGGTGAAGAGATTCCATTTCCAGACTCAGTCAGTTCTGCAAAAGAAAGAATATAGAGTTAGTTATGTTAACAATTCCCCTCTCCCCTTATGACTTCAGTAGGACTAATTCACTAGCCTTCTAGAAGCTATCTTCTCTTATTCTAACACTTGGGCCAAATAATTTATTTTAACTCATGAATTAAAAGACAACTTCAGATGATATATATGGATTATGAAACCTAAGGCAGACATTAGAATGCAAGTTTGTCTTTAAGAAAAGATAAAACAGGACTGGGGCCATAACTCAGTCAGGAAAGTCAGAAGTGCTTAAACATATTTACATTAAAGTAAAAGAAATCCTGGTCTCTGTTTTTCCTAAAAATGATGATAATTATATGTAAATATTTAAGCCCTTGAAAGCAAGCCAGTCAAACTTATTGATAGCACGTAAATGAAATCTATATTTCATTGAAATGTAAACTATGCAGAATTTCTGGTTGGTTAAAAAAATCAGTGATTGGGAACAAAATGGTAATTATTAAGTTAATACAATAATGAAAGTTGCTACTCCCCTCTTGTGCTAGGAAATATAAATCTACTATAAAAGTTTATCAGCCTAATCTCTGAACTCCCAAAAACTTACCAAAACTGAGGAGGCGACTTTAACCTTGCAATCCTCTTAGACCTGAAATATAAATACAAAATGCAAAAGTTTTCATGCATCTCATTTCTTCACAAGATCACTTGCCTTAAATGCATTCTGACTGACAGAACAATCCTCTCAATCTTTTGTTCTCATGCATGCAGGGCAAACCCAGCACAGACACTCTGAAATGTGGGTAGTGTGTGTGCGTAAGGGAAACTCGACACTTCACTAAATGTTGTTTTCTCCATTTTAAACCCAATGAGCTTGTCAAATGTAATTTTGTCTTAGTAATTCTTGATCCTTTGTAAATCAGAATGCCCAAGAGACCAATTAAGTCAGAACCCCTGTGATTATATCTTCCCAACTTTCACTTTCTTCTGCACTGCGCATCATCAGAGCAGGAGCATGGGGCTTTCTGGGGATGAGCCCCAGGCACTGGAATTTGGGCCTAAAGGGAGAATCTTCCAGCTGATTCTATTGTGTAGTCAGCACTGAGACTCACTGGTCTCAAGTAAATCTTTATTTCACTCTAAAGCTTTCATTTGTTCATTTGTTACATTTGTCACATTCACAGCCCGGGTGAAACCCAAAAGCGAGTAAAGTTGGACTTACAACAACGGGGTCCACAGGCTGAGTGACGGGGACCTGGCTGGTGGGGTTAGACAGAAGCTGCAGGAGCTGGAGAAGGTCTTGGCTAGCCATGGCTCTCTGGGGAAAGGGGATCACTTGCTGGGGAAGAACGAGCACCTTGGGCTGAGCGACAGGCAGCTGGGGCTGAGACAGGGCCACGGGGGTCTGAGGGATGGCCTGAGGAGCCTGGTGCACCAGAGATTGGAGCAGAGACTGAGCCAGGTGCTGGTTTTTGAGATCAGCAAGGTTGGGGATTTCGGAGTTGAACAGAGGAAGCACGGTTTCAGAGTTAAGGAAGGGCATCTGGCTGTGCTTGGAAAGGATGGTGTCTACTTTAGCCTTGACTTCCTGGACTTCAGGAGAAAGGACGGGCAGGAAAGGAGGGACCAGAGCAGCCTGGGCAGCAGCTTGGGCAGCAGATTGGGCAGCAGCCTGGGCAGCAAGTTGGGCAGCAGCCTGGGCGGCAGATTGGGCAGCAGATTGGGCAGCAGCTTGGGCGGCAGCCTGGGCAGCAGCCTGGGCAGCAGCTTGGGCGGCAGGCACGATGTTTTGTGCAAGGGGAGTGCAAGGGATGGGCTGAGTGAAAGGGAAGTTGAGAGGCTGAGACTGGATGAAGGGATGGATTTTATCCTGGAGTTCCTCCTGAAAGAAGAAGGAATGCTTTAGTCTACCGTTCACCTATTGTCTGTGCTGTTAACTCTGTTTTAGCCAATGACACCTGAGTGAAAACAGTCAGAGGGAATCTTTCGTTTATTTTCTTAAGAATTTGTCTGGGACTAGCCACATGTCGTAGCATATGCTTCTAATTCCAGCACTTGGGAAGCTGAGGCTGCAGGATGGACTATATAGTGAGTTCCAAGAAAGCCTGAGTTGTAGGTAAGACGGCTTCCTCCACTAAAAAAGGGAGTGGGCTAAGAAGAAATTATCTGCCGTTAGGGGAAGAAAATGAGGAAAATGTTCCTTAAGGGATTTCTCCTTTTCCAAGTAGATTCACAGTTCAAACTAAAATTAGTGTTCAAGATTTTTTAAGTTAAGAACTGAATATATGAACATACAATTATTTGATTATATTCCCATTCGCTACCCTTTTTCATTCCTTCTTCCCTGCTCCCATCCCACTAGGTAGTCCTTCCTCTGTTTGTCTCATAAACATCTTTTCACCTTTTCCTTTGACTCCCATTTGTCATCATAATAACAATTTTGAGAATAAAAGTAACATCATTTCCAATGTAGAAATGCTTATGCTAATGTAGATTAATTAAGAATAGATAGATACTCTGTTTTTGATTTCAAAAATATGTTGGCATTCCCAGTATTTAATTCTTTACAGTGATTATGCGTATGTATCATTTGTTCAATTACCATTCCTTAGTCTTGATGATTACATTGCAAACATCTCATGTTATTTATTTGTCATGAGTAAATTACCTCTACTTGTTGCTGTGCCACATGTTTAGCCTTCTGGAGTTTTGGCTAAAAGACAAACCATATATAAGATGAGGTCATCATCTTTAAAATAAACTATAGGAAAAACTTAAAATAATGTACATTCAAATCAAAAGGGCTTACCTCGTTGATGCGTGTAATAAATTCCTTCAAAAAATAAAAAGGCATCAGATATAATATTAACGAATAATCCTTATTTTTCAAGGAATATTAGGAAAGTAAGACACTGAATGGGTTCATTTAATAGATTACCAATGGAATAGTGTACTTTTGAACAATTCTGTTTAAGCCTATTGTATAGAAGAAAGATGAGAGCAATCAAGACAGAAAATAAAATTAGTGAATGTAGTATAAAAAGAGGATCTAAAAGATGCTAATTTCTCATTATTACCATGATCCTTTCTCTGATTACAACTTTCTCTGACTTTATGATCCTACATGATTTTTAAAACCAAGCTGACAAAAATCATTGAAAATACATTAATAACATACACTAATAACAATGCATTAGCATAGCCACTCTTAGTGTACTTGTTAATGTATTAAGCCTCAAGTAAATTTATAAGAAATAAATAATTTTTCCTAGGCTTTTGCAACTTTGTGAAGAGAGGAAATGTATAGTTATATCCTTTACTAAAAAGGTGATAGAACACCTCAAAAAATGTATGGCATGGAAATCTATATTAGTCTATCACATAGATTCCCAACTACTATAAATTCCACTGTTTCTTGTTATGTAAATGATGACAGTAATAAGAAAATAGGCCCTGCTATATGCTGACCCACTAACTTGGAGCGTTCACAAATACCACATTTCACAGATGTTGTTTTCCTGTCCTTAAAAACATATAAACGAAATTCTCATTTGAATATATCTGTCACAATTTGACTGACTAAATAATTTGAGGTAAACTCAACAGAAAAACAACACAGCACATTACTGCTCTAAACTTGGGACGTCATCTCTGAATGTAATTGCCTTACCTGGCTGTTTGAGAGGCTCTCTGAAGTCTATAAAATAAAAACCAACAAACAGATAAATGTTCTATATCATTAGAAATATAGTTATGTTGTGAATGGAAAGTTTCTCAAAAAATTATTACCTCAGTGGACACACTGAGTTCTTCCTTCTGTAAAGAAAAAAAATGCATCATTTTAGTATCTATGGATAACTTGTTAGTAAGCATGCTTCCTATGTAGTTATCCTGTGATTCAGATCTTTTATAAATTTAAAAAATAAAAATTCATGTACTTTTTAAACTTGAAAAGTGATACTATCTTTTATTACATCCTAGTAAATTTTAATTGATAAATTTCTGCATTGTCTGAATTTAGAATAGAAATTTTAATGAGTAGCAGAAAAAAGTTTCGTTTACTAAACATATTTTATTATGAATGTGAGTGCATTCATAGTATCATTTTAATTATTGCTTGTATTTCTGCATCTAGATGTCTTTGGATAGGTAGGATTTGCCCACTGCTAAAGTAAGAGACATATATTTTATCATCAGAATTAGATACATTTGCCTAAGTGGCACAAATAATTCTAATTTGTAATACTCTAATCTGTAATTTCTCCTTAGTCAATTATTCATTTGTTGGATTTTCCTTTAGGGAGTCACATAGAAAGCATTTGCCCCAGATTTGACACCCCATAGGAAACGAGTAATTTTATGAAAGAATTATTATGTTGAAATTCTCCATAATTTGTACGCTAAAAAATATTGGTGCTGTTATTCTCTACAAGTAGGTGGATAGTCCTCTACATCTTCGTTCCTGAGGAACCTGCTGCACTTACCTCCCTTGCAAGAGCAAGTGCCACAAGGCAGGCGAGGAGAAAGACCTTCATGGCTGCAGGTCCTGAGAGTGAGGAAATGAGGATGGTGATAGATTAGTCAATCAACCAAAGTCAAATTTTACTGTGACTTCTGAATGTTCCTACTCCTCTTCCTTACCAGCAATTCAGATATTTCAGCTCACAACGCTAATTTTTAAAAAGTCTCACTGACTGTAATATGAGCCCTGTACAAAAGCCATGAAAATGTTAAAAATGTTTAAAGAAAGAATTATTGACTTGTATTTCAAAATCGTTTATTAGCACCTTAATTTTCAGACACTGAACAAAATGTTAAGATCTCAGGCCTGAGTAAGTCTCACTTCTTCTAGGGAGACCAATAAAAATTATATATATGCTAGGTGCAATGTATATGTGACAGCTGGAAGGAGACTGAGGCAGGAGGATTGCAAGTTTGAGGCCAGCCTGGGATGAATAACAAGATCCTATGGAAAAGAAAAGCAAATAAGAAGAAAGGAAGAAACAGAAAGAACAAAGAAAGAAAATGTATACAAAGAAAATCATTGTTTATTTCTTTTTAATTAAAGTGTATGATTGCAATAAATATTTAGTATAATCATATTTTCTCATTTTCAGAAAAACTAAGAATTTCATTTTTAACATTTTCTCCCCTTGTTCCACTAAATAGATTCCTACTTGAATGAATATGTTTGTTTCTTCTCTACTTATTCCCACTATGTTGTCATCACACTTTCATATGTAATAATGCCTTTCATCCCATATGTCCTATGACTTTGACAAGAAACATTATATATTTTTCTTTTGTGCTATGAAATTGTGCACCTAGGTTCTTGATAATTTATCCAAAGGACAGTGTCTCTTGACACTTGGGCTGCTTCTCCTTGTGAAATAGCTACATAGAAACATTAAAGTATTTATAATAACCTCCTTGCTGGCTTTTCTGTTTTTTAATATCATCTTTTTCAAAAACATCAAAACAATGTTGACATGACAATATTCATTCTCCAATTTTTAAACTAATTTTCTGAATTAAAAAATGTTATCCATGAGAAATCTACCAATTTATTCATAAAATGATCGTTTCCAATATTTAAAAGTAGAAAATAATTTTTTACTGAAAAGATACGTCTCAGATTTGTTTTGTTTTGTTTTGTTTTTCGAGGTAGGGTCTCACTCTGGCCCAGGCTGACCTGGAATTAACTATGTAGTCTCAGGGTGGCCTTGAACACACGGTGATCCTCCTACCTCTGCCTCCCGAGTGCTGGGATTAAAGGCGTGCGCCACCACGCCTGGCTACGTCTCAGATTTTTATGGATGTTGCATTTATTTATTAATTTTGCCTTGCCTAAGGCTGCCATAAGCTTCCAAATAACTTAATTATCCCAGTTTTAAAAGCTATTTCTGTATTCTTATAGATTACACATGTAGGGAGGATTTCATTGTAGTTTCTATGTTCTATCTTCAACATTTTACATAGCACTGTGTGAGCCAGCACTTCATTGTTGCTTGGTATTCTACAAGCTGCCTTTCTTTAGAATGATCATATTTCATTATTTTATTTCTAAGTGATCTCTGCCCATTCTGAATTTTCTTACAAAGCACAACACTTTTTGTTTCTATTTAGCTTCTCCATTTTCACATCTTAAAATTATCTTGAGCTACTTTAAACTAGTGAACTTGAAAGTGGAAGATCCTGGATATATACTTGAGGAGTACTCTTCTTGTTTATAAACATTTGAAGTAGTGCATGCCTCTGAATGCCCTTCCTTTATTTGATTTATTTGTGTCTAAAAACTACCTACTGGAAAGTCTTTCTGACCAATTTTTCTCTCTCCATGATGTAATTTAAGTGCACTTGTTTTATGACTATGATACAGTAAGTCAAATTGGAAGACTTGAGAAATCTAACATCACGCTGGAGAGGTGGCTCAGCTCTTAAAGATGCTTGCTTAAAGGCCTGGTGGCCTGAGTTTGATTCTCCAATACCCACGTAAAGCCAGATTCACAAAGTGGTGCATCTGGAGTTCATTTGCAAGGGCAAGAGGCAGATGCACCCATTCTCCCTCCTTCTCGCTCTCTCTCTCTCTCTCCCTCTCTGCTTGCAAATTAATAAATAAAGTATTAAAAATAAGTCTATAATCCAAATCTCAATATGTTCACTAGCCTTTGTCTCCACAATTTGGTTAGATTAATGATGCCTATAGTCACTGAAATTTATACCAAATCCTTCTGTGCATTTCCATCTTTTTAACCTAACCTTTGAAAAATAACTTCAGCACTCTTTTAAAATCCTTCATTTTTCACTCCAAAACCTATCTTAAGTAACTATATTCTCTCCATTCCTCAACTTAGTTTACACCTGGAGTTCTTACCTTTAGTGGAGGACAAGAAGTCAAGGTGAAGCTGGGTAGAAGATGGTCCTTCTGCTGCTATGCCCAGGTATTTATACTACATTTAATGACATGCTAATTTTGTGGTTTGAAAAAAACTCAAGAATGATTTTTCACTTCCAAGAAGTACACGTGGTGAAAAAGTGATTTCTTTCCAATTGTCTGTCCCAAGAAGTTCTGGGGAGCACTGTAACAAGGGCGTAATTCACATGCTTATGAAGGAAACGCAACCAAACAACAACTCAAAGTCATTGGAGGCACCGTAGCTTACCTACATTACTGTTCACTCAGGTTTTTGCAACCTAGTAGGGTCTTAAATCTCAGTTTGGAGACAATTTTATATGGACACCAAAGATACAAAGGGCTTTGCAAAGGCCACCATTTCATATTACTCTGAATAGTAAGAAGTCCATGCTGGTAGCCTAGTCATGGAGGGCAAACTTCTTAATTCTTATAGACACTTAGTTTGGGAAAAATTAAACACTTTAATTCAAGTCAATATTTTGTACATAAGAAAAAAAATTGTGTGCTAATCTAAGTGAATTATATTGGCAACATTCCCTGTAATTCTGTAATAACAATCTTCAAACATGGCTCAAGGTGTAGCTCACTCGTCTAATGTGGACAAGTACTGGATTCTATACACAACATTGAAGTTTCTCTTTTTTCTTTTCTTTTTTTTTTCTTATCCCTTTCCTTTCATTTCCTTCCACCTTCTCTTCCCTCCCTACCCCCTCTCTCTTATCTTTCCTTTTTCTTCAAAGAGTCATAGAGATTCATTTACCTAGAAGTATTCATTATCTTTTTCTGTATTTCAAGTTTCAAGTATAGTGACAATAATTATTTTTGATTTAGTGGTGCTAACTCCATACCAACCACCAATCACTATAATATATCACACACACATACTCTTGTTAATTTACACAAATACATCTTCAAGATTTTTTTCTCTGTTTAGAAACAGAGAAATCTGGGCTGGAGAGATGGCTCAGCAGTTAAAGCACTTGCCACAAAACCTGACAACTGAAGTTCAGTTCCCCAGTAGCCACATAAAGCCAGATGCACAAAGTGATGCATGTATCTAGAGTTCATTTTCAGTGGCTAGAGGCCCTGGCACACCCATTCTCTCTGCTTGTCTCTCTTCTATCTCTCTTTCTCTCTGCTTGCAAATAAATAATAATATTTTTAAAAAAGAATCAGAGGAGTCAAATTTAGAGTGCAAGGACTATAGTCAATAGTGTCATTGTATGATGAAAAACTTTGGTTACATCTGTTACTTACTTAAATGACTAGAGATAATACCAATGACACATTGGGGAAAAGCATTCTCGATACATACATGGAGTCTCAACATTAGAAGGAGGTTAATGTTTGAATGACAACAAGACCCTGAAAATAATGATGCCTGAGAACAGGTGAGCATGAAGGAGGCTAAAGAAAATGGGTAAAACAAATTCCAAGTTGGACATGCTTTGTCAGGTCACTACTTCCCTGCACACAGCAGTACAGGAAAACCAGCAATGTCAAACACAGCTCCCACAGGAAAGCAACTCGGAAAAGTGATTCATTATGAAAAGTAATAAGCGTGCCATGAATCACTAATAAGCTACAGTAGGCAGATTGGGATAGCTGCTTCATTTCAGATGATGAGAGGAAAACAAGACCAATGAATCAACCAAGCCATGAGTCCTGAGCACAGTCTTGATATCAGATGAAGAAAGCCGATCCAAGCATGGACGAGACTTCTAGGTTAAATATAGACACTAGAATCTCACTTATGAGAATCAAGTAGCTACAACTAAATTGAGAAGATATTCTGAACCAGGAAGTTCAAGCAGGGGCTAGATGGAGATGAGATCAGAGAGAAAGGGGCCAGGCAATGAACCAAAGCAGGCTGTGGTCCTGAGGAGCATGGCATGTTCTGCAGACAGTGGGGATACACAGAAGGCTCGGGATAGAAAGTAACTCTGAGGCAATGACTACTTTCAAAGAACACAAGTAGTAGTACAGACTCGTTAAAATGGAACCGTCTGTGTACAGGCTTTTACTCACATTGTTTTATTTATTTATTATTTGGACAAAGAGAAACAGAGAGAGGGTGAAAAAGTGAGCATGGGTATAGAAGGACCTCCTTCCATTGCTAACAAATCCCGGACACGTGTGGTGCCGCTTTGTGCAGCTGGCTTTATGAAGGTGCTGGAAAATTGAACCTGGCCTATCAGGGTTTGCAAGCAAATGCCTTTAACTGTTTTTCTTTCTTTTTTGTGGCAATGAATAGATTTTTTTTTTCTTTTTGAATAGTGTTTTTCTTTTTCTTTTTCAGAAGACAGCAGGGGAAAAAAAAAAAACTGAAACCCAGAGAAAAGCAGAGTGTTGGCAAAAGTACCCAAGTAGAGGCTGAGGGATGCTTCACAGTGCTTCATGTGCAAGATTTACAAATGTAGTTCCCAATTATTTTTGCTTATTTAGAGATTGATGTTCATAAAAGTTTTTTATCTACTTGTGTTTGGTGTCAGTCATTGTATAATATTCTTTATTGTCACTCTCTAGCTTTAAAAGATAGTTACATTTTTAAATAAAAAATCATTTATGCCTAATAATGATTCTTCTTATTATACCATAAGTTCATATCATGCTAAATCTGGAGATTAGCATGATAAATCTGGAAGAGAGACACTGCTAATTATAAAATATATTTTATAGCTTTTGGAAAACCCAATAAATGTCTACTATATATTGGAAATTTTCCAATATTCATTCTAAGACTATGGTCTTACTGAGCCAGGAGGAAGCCAGGAAAACATGATGAAATGATCGAATGTCCTAAAGTCAAATAGAGAAAAGGAAAGAGGAAGATGGTTGGCTTTCCAATGTACCTTTGGGTTTTATTCTGAGTTGCCAAGGTCACAGGCAGCAATGTCTGACTTCTGAGAAAATTAACACAAAAGCGAGCATGCTCTATGCCATGAAGCTTTCCCTTTCTATTTTCTCAGCAAAATGCTTTGCATATTATGTAACAAATACAGCATTTCCGTGAGGTTCTTTTGCCAATATTGAATTACATTAACCATTATGCTTACAGATTGGGCTGGACCACAAAAAGAACAAAACCATGATCACAGAATGCAGGGACAACACTTGAGAGTGCAGTAATTTTCCAATGAAAAACAGAAAAGCTACAGATTAGGGTACAACCATGAGTTTAGCACCAGGAATGCCTCACAACAGAATGACAGGTAAGGTACAAAGTGCCATGTTGGGCAACCCAGGCTTGTGCAACTTAAGACTTCCATTTTCAGAGAGTAAAGTGAGAATTGCACCCATTTTAAACTTCTTGAGAGCCTTTGGGGAAGAGCAAGCTGTCATCAATAGAGTATGTCCTAGGACTTGGGTGATGGCCCGAGATGTGCCAGCTTTGGATTTGCATGAATCATAAAGGTAACAGTTGAAATCATGTGAATAAAAAGAGAGCAGATTACAGGACAAAGTAAAAGAAAAAGAACCAGCACGCTCAGAAAGTGAGACTTAGAAGAGGCCTTGGGATATCCATATCATATTTTTACATGTGATGCAAAAGAGGAAAAGCTTAGAGCTGAGAATCTGCAGCATTTGTTCAAGATACTATAGGCATTTAGAAAGGTAGATGATGTGTAGATGTGCTGAGATCTTCTAGTTCTTGGGTCTGGGGAGATGGCTCAGTGGTTAAAGCCCTTATTTACAAAGCCTGTCAGGCTGGAATCAATTCCCCCGCCACCCACGTAAAGCTGGATGGGCATTAATATTCAGGGAACTATTTAGAAACTATACCAAAACATAGGAACATGGGCTGTGGATTTACATAAGGCTTTAAGTATACTATAGCATCGGTGAATGAAAAATATTATGCAAAGAGGGATAGTTTAGCATTTTCTATGTAAATGGAATATTTAATCCCTTTCGGTAATCATAATTTTTAATATAATATAACTACATGTTATTGCTCAGGAAGCTGTTAAATTTACAAAGGTAAGCAAGAATTACAGAATAACAAAATGTTTCTAAGCAGGCGTCGTGATAGGCCCACTATCCTAATTCATCAAATGCATTTTTCATCAGGTCCTGGTTGCTCTTACTTTACTTACACTCACAAAATTCACTCAAGTTCAGGAGGACACTTGCATGGAGTATATATGAGAACCAAGGTCAGGGTTTCTGAAGCTTAGCATTCCTCGCTAGCAAAATGGTTCAAGCTACCATGACCTGGATTGTGAGAATAACTTCCTAAATGGCTTCAAGACTCTTCTTTCCCTGTGGCTATTTATGTGCAAGCAGAGTGAGAAGAGAGACAGACAGAGAATGGGTATGCCAGGGCCTCTAGCTGCTGCAAATGAATTCTAGATGCATGTGCCACTTTGTGCATCTGGTTTTACATGGGTACTGGGGAATCAAACCCAGGTCCTTAGGCTTTGTAGGCAATTTCCTTGAATTCTGAGCCATCTCTCCAGCCCTAGATAGCATAAGAATCTTTTTATGATTTATTTTTATGTCTGTAAAATATTTTGGGGTTAATTATGACTACTGCCCACCATGTCATAGAGCTGTACTGAATGTTTTTAAGACATTTTCTCCTAAAATGGATGGAGTAGCTACATAAGCATCATGCAAGGGTTTGTGCATCATGCAAGGGTTTCTGACAAGCTTGGAGTGTAAAACCATATCCAGCTTTATGGAATTCAAATTTGTATTTTAATAACCTCCCTATATGATTCATAACATAAATCTGAGAAGTCATGCCTTGAGAAATTCTAATGATCACTTATGAAAACCAATAAAACAAAATCAATAACAGGTTAGAGAAATCATACGAGTTTACATTTTATAAAGTCACACACAGTGTATTTAAATTCCTTTGAGTATTTTATTCCAACTGAATCCCCTGCTGATATTAAGGAAGTAGAAGGACTGAGACATGAGCCTAATGGTATTAGAACATAGTTGAAGATGGCCAATCAAGGAGGAATATGCTGCAATACTATTTGGGAAAAATAAAGATAAATGAAACGTTGAGGGCGAATTTAAAAGGGAATGAAGAAAGTTAGAGATAAACATAAAAGAATTTGGATTCAGGAAATAGATGACAATTTTACTCAGATATATATTTTAAAATTACTTGTCTAGTCTCATGGGAAACTATTTGGGACCCTGGTTGCAGAGACTAACATTATCTACGAGTAAGTGAGCTGCACCAAACCAAAGTGTAAGCATCGTTGTAGCATTGTTAATGGTTAAGCTAGGATCTCCTTTGACTGTTCAGGTTTGACCCCATAAACTGGTTAATGCACATTTTTTCTCATCACTCACCTCATCCTACTTCCTTTCTGATATGGGAGGAATGACGTAAGTACACTGTGGAATAAAATAGATCATGATTTCATTTATTCTTTGCCTTTTGCAATACTTAACTCGCAAATTTGATTAGATGATTCAAATTCTGCTAAACTGATTTCACTAATGATGCACAGACATGTTTCATTTCTCTGCTGTGCCATCTTCCAGCCTCTGCTTCACTTCTCAAAGCAATAAATTTCAAGCATATTCTTATGTGTCTGGATGTGACTTCTATTGTTTCATGTTCATAAGGGTAAATTGGCATATCTGCTCCTGTGATTACTTGGTTTTCCCAGTGTTGATAACACAGGGGCAACTTGAAATGAGACATCCTTCAGGTCAAGTACTTCCGGTCTATTCCGTCTCTTTTCATACCTGCCAAATAAAGGGTGTCCAAGCTCTACAAGATTGTTTGACTTATTTATCCAAACATTTCTTTTAGTTGTTTAACAATTTTCCATAGCATATACCCCAAGCTCTCAAGGTCTTCACACTCTCTATCTTGGGCCCTGAAGACAAGGAGATATGCCAGGTGCCTCTCTGACACCAAGCAGCATTGAGAAGCCATACCATCTAATGTCCACAAGTGGCACTGGCAATGATTTTCGCTCAACTAGTATTTATTGAGTGACACTAGCTATCCTGCACCATTCTTCAAGCTTCAAACACAGCAAGGAATAAAAATCTGATGTCCTGCCTAAAGAAATGTACATTGGGTTGGGGAAGTAGGGGTGTGGAAATTATTAAAACTCTAAAGGTGACATAACAATTCCAACTTTAGAAAGGAGTTAAATGTGGAAGGAAGCATACCCTTTACTTTGGCATTACAGAAATCATTAGGCCACGAGTATTTCCATACTCATTTATGCTGTCTATGCATTTCTTGCATCATTTCTGCTAACTTGGGTTCAATCTCTTCATTCAATAATACATAACTGCAACATCCCCAGAACATAAGTACTTAAGCTACCACACTGCCTAATCAAAAGCAAAGATTTATTTTACATATTCTAAGCAAAATATATAAAATTGCTTTACAAATCATTTATATTTTATCTTTTGCCTCTCACCCACCCTTACTCTACAATAAACTGTCCCAATCCATCAACACACATCACCCTGCTCACTCAAAAACTGTAAATTATATATAAATACATATACATATAATTTATACATATATATATATTTGAAATGTCCACCTACATTCCTTTATAAAAACAGCTATAACTCATATAATTCCTATAAGAATCAAGTTGAGACAAGTTTTCTAATACTCACTGTTCTTTTTGCCTGCTTTGTTCTTAGGAAGGTGACTTAGATATTTATCTTATGAAGTCATTGATGGTATAGACAGAACTACAATGGCAAAATGATAGTGGTCATTCCTAGGACGTATAGTTGGGGAATTTCTGTTTGCAATGTGATTATACATGCTGGCATTTCACCCAGCCCCAACTACTGTGCATCACCCTACAGAATATCACACTGATGTTTTGCAGTGTTCACGAAATTCCAATCCTACTACATCATTTCTTCAAGAATGAAATTTCAAATATCCACTTCCACTATCTTCAGTTTGCCTTGAAATCCCATTCTCATCAGCTATACGTTTCCTTCTCAGAATTTCACAGGCCTTTCTAGATCTTCTCTCACTACACTGCAGTTTTCTTAGGATCTGTACTCCATGTAATTATCTTCAAGCCTGGCTCATCATTCCCATATGGTCACTTCAATTTCAGAGGTTTTGGTTGTGTATATATGGTGACAATTCCAGAACCTGTATCTCCAGTATGAAGTTCCTGTTCTCAAATTTAAACGCATATAATTCTTTAACTCTGAGATTTCCTTGAGGATTGTGACACTGCCCCTAACTTGGCATGCTTTCCCAATTACACAGTAAGCCCCTGAACAGCAGAAATAGAGCTTCTTACTTTCTAGCCTCAGTATCAAAGAGGTGTGACTTTACCTGATAGTCACATATTTGGCCATAATTGCAAAAATGGTATTTTTCATCTTAGCAATTTTATGAGAGGAGAAGATTGTCTTCAGTGGAAAAATTCTTCATTTTTTTTCACAAAAAGTCCCTGACTTTAATTATGGAAGAATTATTGAAGGAATAATAGGGAAGTGTAGCACAAACATTAAATAGTCATTCATGGGATCCATCCTTAAGCCTCCAATTTATTGAAGTTACCTGTAATATGACAGAAGCTCTTTGTTGATGGTTCCTATGCACAGGGAAGTTTGCAGCATTCGCAGTGAGCATGCCGTTTAGAATATAGAACATGCTTGGTTTAGTTGTGAAATGCTAGTGTGCGATCACCAACAATCTCAAAAAATGACATTTTCTTCTAAAGTTTTGGACTAGATCCAACTCAACTTTTTTTTCCTCCCTCTCTCTGTGCTTACAGTTCACTGTTTCTATACCCTTTACAAATCATAGTCCATAGAGTTCCTAACTTTTTGAAGCAGAAAATATGAGCAAAATAAGGCTTCCGCTTTTGTGTTCCAACCTAAGTGCAGTTGGTTCTATTGACTTGTGGTATTTAAAGGTCTGTATTGGTGTGTGTGCCGTGGTGGATGATCCGGTTAGGAGCACGTGCACAAGCCTCAGTTGGATCCCCAGAGCCCACATAAAAATTCAGGCATGGCTGCATTCTTGTCAACCCAGGCACTATTGGGGGTGATACTTCAGTTTGCTTAAATACCCCAGGCCTCTTGGGAGACACATTGTCTCCATTATCTCCCAGTGTACCTTGGTAATGTTGATTGACACTGAAAAGAACAAATATCCTGGCTCTGCTTCTCAATTTATACAGAAAACTGTAATTCCTCATTAAATATATTGGCTGTTTTCTATTTTTCCTTAGAGTTTTCTCTGTGTAGTGAGTGTGTGTGTGTGATTTTGTGTGTTTCTGGTCTTTGTGTATCGTTTAACTTTTGTCTTCATTATGAGCCATATTGTCTACTTGGTTCTGGGACAGGTGATTGTTTGACGTAGGGAAGGACACTGCGTTTCCCGTGTCTGAAGTGCCAGGTGAATCGTGTTACTTGGAATCTTATCCAGTTGTGCTCTGGGTCACAATGAAGGATTTTTATACATTTAGATTGACACAACTAGTAGATTAACACAAGCATGAGAAAATCTTCAGAAACCGTTCTCAAGTGTTATCCTGACTTGAAATTTTCTCCGCTTCAATAATCTGTATTAATGTCAGACTCTGATCTTTCATATTCTCAACTATTTCTCCCCAAGGGAATCACCTGCTGCTTTAGATCGCCTCTTTCTCTGATGCCATTTGTGAATTTTTTTTTTTTTTTTTTGGTTTTGCGAGGTAGGGTCTCACTCTGGTCCAGGCTGACCTGGAATTCACTATGTAGTCTCAGGGTGGCCTCAAACTCTCGGCGATCCTCCTACCTCTGCCTCCCGAGTGCTGGGATTAAAGGCGTGCACCACCACGCCCAGCCTACCATTTGTGAATTTTGCCAAGTAATATCCTGGTAAAATAGTGCTATTCTATGTTTTTGTTTTTTGTTTGTTTTGTTTTCCACTCTCATAGTGTTCTGAAAGTTTTGTATTATATATATAATTGATTTTTTGTTATTTAAAGTAGAAGGCTGTATCCATTCTGATATATTATCATGTCCAGAAGTTGAATTTGGGGGTAAAAGTGCTCAAGATGTCCTGGTTCCACTGCCTTTTCTAGTCCCTTTGACCACTCGGACGTCAGGCCCACGTCTTCACCACCATTTCCCATACTGCCCTTGTGTTTATTTTCACAAAGGTTCTAGGTGTCGTCTTCTTTCAAGGCCTTAACTAGAATGTTCTTCTAGCTACTTGCCTGGTTTATTTGTCCACTTCTCTTAGCTGATTTTCTTGTGCTGTGGAAGGTTTTTCCTGGCCATACTATCAAATATTGAAAACTCCATCTCCACCAAAACTTCCTATTTTGCCAGTCAGTTTCCTCCATGGGACACATCACTATTAAAATATCTATGTACATATGATATACATGTCTCTTTAACAGTTAGTTACAATACCAAATCCATAATGTCCAGACTTTTTGCTTATGGTTTTATTCAAAGTGTGTTCAAGAATTTTCAAAATATATTGGGTATTTAATTATTTATTGCTTCAAATACAATTTTATGTTAACATATACATGCTCATTATTTTTTTACATTTTTAAAAAGTATATATAGAAATTTAAAGCCGGGTGTGGTGGCGCATGCCTTTAATCCCAGCACTTGGGAGGCAGAGGTAGGAGGATCGATGAGAGTTCGAGGCCACCCTGAGACTACATAGTTAATTCCAGGTCAGCCTGGACCAGAGTGAGACCCTACCTTGCAAAACCAAAAAAAAAAAAAGTATACATAGAAATTTAGTCAAGAAATATAAGAAATTGTGTTTGGATGAGACTTACAAGATATTTTATAGGTATTTTCATATTTTTAACTGCTCTTAAAGTACACACCGAAAAATGCCAAGTAATAAGACCACAAATATCTACTGTGCAAAATTTCATAATGAAAGAGAAAGAAATTAAAGAAAACTAGCATGAAAACCCTAGTTATATGAGGCTGAGAGTGGTGGCACATGCCTTTAATCCCAACACTTAGGGGGCCAAGGTAAGGGGATCACCATGAGTTCGAGGCCATCCTGAGACTACATAGTGAATTCCAGGTCACCCTGGGCTAGAGTGAGACCTCAAAAAATTAAAAAAAAAAAAAAGAAAGAAAGAAGAGGGAAAAAAAAGAAAGAAAAGAAAGGCAAGAAAGCAAAGAAAAAAGAAGAAAAGAAAAGAAAAGAAAAAAGAAAGAAGAAAAGAAAAAAACCTAGTTACAATTCTGGGACAGGTTAGCCTATGCTCAAAACACAAATGACTATTATATATTGTAAACTTCTCATTCCTGTTATCATTGCCTCAATCAACTGCGTTAAAGCATTCCTTGGAATCTGAGGAACAAAAATCGGAAAGAACATTTCTAATCATAGAGACTTCTTAGAATTCGACTATCTTTTGAGGTATTTGAAACCACAGAATTACCATATCACGGAGGAACAAGGTTTAAATAGTATGAAAATGATCCACTCAAGATCATCTGCTCTTTAGCCCTCTGGTCTTCCCCTGGGAAACAAGGTAATACATTCTTTCTCTTACAGCATGTACTCATGAAAAATAGTTTATATCTGTTATGCTCTTCTGCATAATAAAAAATAAAATATTTATAAAGATGCTGTTATCAGTATAGTATAAATTGTCTAAGATTTTTGATTTATACAAATTGCTGATTTACCTTCTTTTATTTTTTTAAAATACCACCTAGACACCAAAAGCCTCATTGAGAGTGTAACTTGAAGTGTTGAAGTCAAATTCTGAAGTTAGGATCAAGATAATCTGGTTTCTAGAAATCATGCAACTGCTGATTTTGTGTCCATTAGACCACACTTTCTTCATCTGGGGATTACCTAGTTTCTGAAGATTATGAATAATATCATAAAATTCCTAGCACAGTTATCTATATATAACAGTTTCTTGATACAATTATGAAATTTACTCTTCAGTAATTTTAGAACATGCCTAATTACTAACGTTTTAAATATATATCCCAAATGAATTTTAAACATGTATGCTACCTGTAAAACATGCATAAAGACACTAGAAATTTTAATTTTAATTGTTAAATCTGTTTACCCAGTGGTAATTGATTGATGTATAGGAAGACAAAAATCTTGAATATTTCTCTATAGCTATAGGGTAAGAGGTTGCTCTGCCAGCGACAGGCCTCAGAGACTGTGTGCTCCACTCACTTGTGGTGGGTGTGGTAAATGAGACCTATTGGGTGCTGGCTAGCTCCACCTTCAACGGTCATCCAGTCAGCAGGACTCCTGATTCCACATTTTAGAAAGCCCAGCTTTAATGCGTGCCTGCTGAAAACAAAATGCCTCACACTAAATTGTGATATTTATAGCCATGAAAGTCCCAAAGTATCTGGTTTTATTCATCTACATTGCATTTTTTGATGTTGTTGTTGTTTAATAAATTTATTTATTTGAGAGAGAGAGAGAGAGGGCATACCAGGGCCTCTAGCCACTACAAACAAACTCCAGACAAATGCTCCCCCTTGCACATCTTCATCTGTCACAATAATGTCCCTTTTCAGAGACAAGACATATTATTGATTTTCTATACATGTTTCTACAGGACCAAGAAACCATGAAGTTCTTCATCTTTTCCTGCCTGCTGGCTGTTGCTCTCGCAAAGCATGTAAGCACAGAGGGCTGTGTTGTGATACCGGCTCCCATTTAGATCTATGAAGGACGCAGTCTGTTACGAGATGCAAAGGACACAGGCATTGGCAGCAACGAGCAGAAGCTAATCATATGGCCTTGTAATCTAGGATCAGGGAGATTACCCACCCTCCCCTCGGGGACCTATCAGAAGGACCAATCCTTCACAGAGTATCAAGGGAAAGGAGTTCTTTCCCCTCTGGGATGTTTTCATTTCTGTTGGAACTTTCCAGAGGAGCCATTTCCACTTTGATGCATGTTCTGGAAGCATCAGAAAGTCCATCCACTGTGATTTGGAATGCCAAAGCTAGCTATCAATGGCTGAAAGAAATTTTGACATTCTTGATTTTAAAAAAAAATAGCTTATAAATCATGATGACAACAGAGCAAACAGGGGTATGCAACAGAACAGGAAGTGTGTAGCTCTGGATTTCAGTAAGACTTATTTGTCAAAATGTCCGCTTGAAGATGTGATAGCATTTGTGTCATGGAACACTGTGCATATTAATAGACTTTGTAAGCACTGATATTGGTAGTGTAATATATAATATACACTATACATACAATGTACAGTGTATATTAGAGTATCAGTGAAGCTAGTCTTTCAGCTTTATTAGTACCCTCATCTCAAGAAGACTCATTCATTCCATCACCTCCATCTGAACTTAAATTCTCACTGTAATATGAACAAGTTTGTTTACTAAGAAAAATAAAATTATACTTTGGAAATATTAAATAGGATCAGTAATTCTTCTCTTTCTTTTTATTGAGTAGTTAGCCTAATAGGTTTTTAATATTTAAAAAAATGTTATCCAGGTAAAAATATCAGTGCAATTAACAATTAATAGATCAAAATATTCAAAAGTCATTGTTCAGAGTTTTCTCTGGGAACTTCAGATAATGACAGATAAGTTTTAAAAGAAAGCCCCATTACACTCAATTTATCCAAGAAATGGTTTTGGTTTTAAGTTAAATTGTCATTATGCATAGTAGGCAGAGCTACACTGTGCATTTTAAATAAGCCATAGATATTAATATGTACTTGTTTTTATTTAATCAGGCCATAAAGCAACACTCTTCCTCCTCCAATGAGGTAAGGCAGTACATTATGAAGACAAATTCTGGCACCTAATAGTACATTATATGTCCTTGTTCAGTTTCACTTCTGTGATCTTTCACACTAGCACTATAAAATCCTGAAAAATTGGAAGTTCATTCACTATAATAAAAATTATTAAGAGAATAAAATAGACTAAAATTAAAATGTGCCATCATTAGACCTGTAAATTTTTCAGCTTGCTGAAACAATAGTTATGCAATCATTAGTATAGTAAAAATAATGAACATTTACACAAGACTCAAATTTCACCCAGTGAATTGCTATGATCTCCTGCTATGTATATCATTTTAAAATCAAAGAAATGAGTGACAACACAGAAGACAAAATTGTGCCTTTCCTCTTTGCTTGTAGCATTTCCAAAACCATTACTACAACTTTCTTTAGTATAAAATCAGTGCACATTGATACTTCTTTGGGTAAAGTGGGTTAAAAGTTCACAAATAAGTAATGAAAAAATATCATTTCTACCTCTTAGGAATCTGCCAACATTTCCCAAGAAGTAAGCCATCATTTCTCATATTAAATATTTTTTAAGTGTTTGTTTAATTTTAGGAAGTTATAAAATTCATTTTTTTATATTTTCAGAAGTTTAAGCGGGACAATGTCTTCTTCCAAACAAATCAGGTAAAATTCATTTATTACTGTGTTGATTAATGAGGTATATTTTCTTTTACTTACAAGTTATTTCCTCATTTGCCATATGACTATTATTTTTTCATCTCTGACCTTAAAATATGTAATTTCTATTATCTTACTTATCCATTAAGCAAAAATGTGAAAAAACAAAATATATTTATGATTCATTTTAACCATATTTTCTAGGTGTCATCTCTCCAAACTAGTTATTATTAATACCCATACATCTTCACCCTCCCAGTTTTAGACTTCTTGAAGTACCATGTTATATTTTCTAAGGATTACTTAATTCTAAGAAATGAGTGGGTATCCTATTGAATCAGAATTTAAATTAACTTTGACTTTTTTAAATCATTATTTGATCCAAATGCCATTAACTTTTAAACCCTTCTTGGCAAATCTGATTGTAATGTGTTGTATAAGTTTTTGTAAATTTGAAATTGTCATAGTTGAACAGTATGCCCAATTTCAAGGAAATTTGAAAACCAGGATGAAAAGAGGTACTTGTCTTAATTCAATGATTAATTTACTTCAAAGGTTATTAATGTATATATACGCCAACTAACCCACTTCCTCACTTAGCTCCCAGAAACAATAGAGATCTAGGCCTTTTCTGACATTAATTACTTAGCTATTTAATATTTTAATTTTAAAAGATACATTCCAGAACTTGCAGTTTTAAATTTAAATAAATTTACTTTTATTGGAAACGTTATATGATGTCTATTCAAGGTAGAGAATTGATGAACTATAGTTGTTTTTAAAAATCTTAGGAACTTCCTAAATTAATCATCTACTTATTCACTTAAAAATATCCATGGAGGAATAACTATGCCTAAGACAGAACTCTAGGTTCTGGATGTAACTGTGAGGGCAGTAGGACCTCTCCCTTACAGACCTTGCATTTGGTTTACTTCTCACAGTAGACCTATTACCAACTGGACAATTTTGACACAATTCGTCCAAAACAAAAAATGAAAATAAAATCATCATTACACTTCTCTCTACAGAAATGAGTTTGCTCTTTACATTTAATAGACTATGTTTTACAAAAAAAAAAATAACTTTTTAGGACTAATGCTTCTAATGATTTTTAAGTCAGGAAACCCACAAGTTGATGAAATGGTGGGGTATTTGATTAGTAGTCCTTATAGCTAACATTAAATATTATTAGTATCTCATGATACATTTGAAATATTCCTCCTTAAGTAAGCAAGAAGGTAATATCTATAATCCTTAAAGGTATAATTACTCTACCGCCATCAATTTTTCATCCCTCAGTCTACCTTGTGTTCCCAGTGGAGATACTTCCATTTCAATAACTGATAAGGTGGATCCTTTCTGTTTGTTGCAAATGTGATAAATAATAATTACCTAATCAACACTTCTAATTTTCATACTAATTATGCAATAGTTAATTAGGATGGGATGTAATTGCTAATTCCCAAAGAATAATGTTGATAATGACATATGCTTGTCACCAATTTTTTAATTTCTACTTTTGTCTCTCCAGGACACTTCTATCAGCTCATCCAGTGAGGTAGGATAATGTTTCTTTGCATGACTTTCAAGAAGCAAGAGTTTTTCAATATTGTTCTGCAATTAGTTGATATTCCCGGAGAATACACGTCTAAATCTTCAAGAGAAGGAAATAGGAAAACATAGAGTTGACTCAAAATCATTTTTCTATCACTGATATAGACCAAGTTCATCAGAAGCCTGCTTCATTCTACCGGTTTGCCGTTTGCTGTTGTGTATGTGACTGTGAGAAACTGACTTTAAATTTCAGCTTAACGCCACATAAAAGAGCTGGTCAGCCATCTTTACCACAGCTTCTCTTGGGGAACCTTCTTATTATTTAGAGGAGTGTTGTTCAAAGGAGTCAGAACTCGCAGATAAGCAGCATGAGCACCCTGGAAACTAGCTCCCAGTACAAAACCCCAACCCCATGGTACATCTGCTGTACCAGAAACTCTAGGTTCAACTGAAAATTCTACATTTTACTAAGGCCTGCAGGGGGCGCTGGTGCTTTGAGAACCATTTTAAGGGAGTTGTAGATTGTGTAAGAGATTCTGTAGGTCTCATCCGTGGCTTGGCTGAAGTAGGAGGGGTAGTTTATCTCCTCAGGTCCCTCCACCTTCTGAAAAAGAACAGATTCTCCAACAAAGAGTGAAGTCAGCATAGTTTAAATGGGATAAGCATTAATTTAGGGAGAATTTGGTGTACGTAACATGGTGATGTATGATATTCAATAAAATATCAAATTTTATGTAGCCAAACAACAATGCATAACCGCAAACCCCATGGGGAATACCTGCAACCCAACTGAGGAGGGTCCCCAGCTGAATGAGGCCAGGGAACCAACACATGATGTATCCATACAAAATATGTTGTTAATAAATAAATAAAAATAAATAAATAAATAATAAATAAATAAATAAATAAATAAATAAATAAAAGAAATTACATAGGTCATCATCGCCTGAAATGTGTTGGTGAGAAGAGCTGCGCTGGATTGGAGTGTGTCTTCAAAGAGCAGGCAGGATTGTCATGGGTTAGCCCAGAGCCGCAGGCCTTGGAAAACACCTGACCTCTCCACAGTCCATCCTTGGGAAAGTGGCCTCAGCCTTTCCTCAAAAGTCATGTCTCTTTCCATCTCAAACCCAGAGCCTCTGCCACATGCGTCATTTCAGCAAAGATATGTCTCTCTCTCTCTCTCTCTCTCTCTCTCCTCCTTTCTCTCTCTGGTCCTCTCTCTCTCTGAGAAGGTCTCAAGCTTTAGCTAAAGCAGCCTTAGAAAACTCACTCTGTAGCCAGGTGGGCCTCTAACTCACAGCAATGCACCTGCTTCAGTGTTGCAAGTACTAGGCTTACAGCTAAGCTTACTTGTTTAGTTCAATCACTGGCTGATATTCCAGGCATAAACATCAGAAATGTTCTGAATAATGTGAGATTAATGAAATGTTAAAATTATAATTATTAGCCATGCTATTATTTAACATATGTATTAAATAATAAATTTGGCATGATATATTATGTGTAGTAATGCACAGAAAGAATAAGAGGATTGAGAGGACTCTCATATATGTTAAAACTTTCTAAATGGCTTAATATCTGAGTGTTAATTGGCTAGGTTTTGAATATTTAAATTATTGACTCTAGCTTTCTACTAAAATTATTTAGAGAAAACTATTCTGTACCACTCAATAAATCTATTTTTTTTCTTGTTTGCCTTTAGGAATCTGCTGAGGCAGACAGTGTAGTAAGTAATCATAATACTATTCAGTTAATGTTATCAGTAGCATTCTAATTTTGTATTTCTCTAACAAATGTACTATTTTAACAGAAAAATGTTCAGACTGAGGAACAAAAGGTCAGCCTGAAACAGCTGGTAAGTTTTCCTTACAATTTATTACTTCAATAAAGGAATACATTTTACAAGCCATTCTCTTCCAAATAATCCCATTATTTCTTCTCAAAAAATACTCAATGCCAGTTTTACAATGATTACTTTTAACTATTAATACGACAATATAGGAATACTACCCTAAAAACAAATACAGTGTTATCTTTGCAGAAAAAAATGAAGAATCAATTAAATTTAGTAGAATTACAAGCATTAGAAAAATATTTTAAATTTAACTTGATTTACTTGAGATAACACTTTAATCGCATTGCTGGACAATTAGTGAGTTTCTCTTTTCGGTAGCAAAGTGGATTTTGACACCTCAAGGTCACATGCTGCAGACGTCCATTCTCATTCTCAACCAGTGAGGGAGTCCTTCCTCTACGGGCCTCAAGTAGCCAGATGACTGCAATTATCATGTGCTCTTGAGTCATTTTTATTTTGAATTATATGTTAAAATGTTTTCGCTGGTTCAACTGGCAATAATTCATATATTACCTATATAATGTTAGTTCATTTGATTTCATATGGCTAACTCATTCTTTAGAGAATAATCAATACTCAAGCACTGATACACATCTTTCCTTCTAGGAAAAGATCAAGCAACTTTACCAAGACTTTAACATCCCTCAACTTTGCCAGGCTGTCCAACAACAGCAACAACAGGCTATCATGAACCCATGGTCTCAAATCAAGACAAACCGTAATGCTCCCATTGTGGTGAGTTCTACATTAATTTTTGTCCTTTTTTATTGTTTTTTTTCACTTTAAAAGAATAATAAACTGAGGGGAAATGTTGTAATTTTGAATGAAGAAAGTAAAACTAATTTCAATAACACTTTCTAGAATATATATTAAAATTAAATTATATAAATAGATTACTATTGTAAAGCACTACTTATAATTATTTAAAAAATTAAGTGGTATACAGCTGCCATAAGTTTGTATTAATATATTTAATTTCATTCTTTTTAAAAAATAGTGGCCTTTTATTTACTTTTTTAGGGGGGGAGCAGATATATATAGAGAGAATGGGCTCGCCAGACCCTTCAGCCGCTGCAAACAAACTCTAGACACATGAGCACCTTGTGCATCTGGCTTATATAGGTCCTGGGTAATCAAACCTGGGTTTGATCAAAACCTTTGGCTTTGTGGACAAATGCCTTAACCACTAAGCCATCTCTCCAGGCCCTATTTAACTTTATTCTTATAGAATGTTTTTGAGGTACAGAATATTGTCTCTATTATAAAAGTCTACAGAATTGGCTAAAACTCCAATAATATGTCCAGTTTGCTTCATAAAGCATTTTAGGCTTGGGAAGCCCTTCCAGGCAGGAAAAGCAAGGGTGAGAGCAGGAAAGAGAACATAGGGAGCCAGGGCTTACTTATAACTTGATATTTGAAGCCACGAGTCAGGGGATTCCACTGCATTCACTCTGGGAGCCAGCTGCATGACACAGTGACCTTGGGCACATGACCTTCCTTCCATGCTTCCCACATTTTGGATAGGAATGATTTTCCTAGGGGACCCCTGGGAGCTGAGATGCCATCATCACGGGTTACAGCATCTGTGCTATTGACTTCAAGGTGGATGGCCAAGAAACATCCACGTTAAAAATCAGCGTGCATCTCAAATTATGTCCAGAAGGTGGCAAAGTTGGGAAAGGAGACTAAATGGACTAAAGACATGAGCAATTAATCAACAAATCAAGTTAATAGTCTCATCGCACGTAGTCCTGACCTTTTTATAAACAGAGGGTACACGTCCACTTACTTCCACGACTCATGACTTATGTTCACCACAGTAATAGAGATTTTTTTTTTTAACTTTACAGTAAAAACACACATTTCACTCCATCTAGACGTGAATTTGCTGGAGAATTTGTTCCTCTGCCCAGCGAATCCAGTTGTAGAAGGAGCAAGGTCTACAGATGGTAGCTTCTCAAATCAGCCTTCACACCGTGGTACCATGGTGACCATTCTCGATGGCAATAGTGTGCACTATCTAATAATTAGACAAGAACCAAGACTGCAGGACAGAAAGAAAGGAAGGAAGGAAGCAGAAGTCTGAGCTGAGTGCTGAATCGACAGCTTCAGAGTCTCTCACGACCTGTTAGGACCGTATTTCTGTTCAAGAACAGAATTATTTCTACACTGCTGTTACAAAAATGGACAAGATTTTTAAAAAAATAAGCCTCAAAGCAAAATAAATTATATCTAGAAAGTGACATATATTTTACTAGACTATATGATTAGGCCATAAAATTGAAACTCATTTTTTTTTGTTTTGTATAGAAGAAAGATGAAGACTCTTCTGAGGTAAGAGAGTTTCCTATGAAAACAATTATTGGCAGCCAGTACCAGCTATTAAATTCTACAGTAGGCTTTTTATTATTCTGTTAATATTTTCGATATAAGGTTAAAAGAACCAAAGAAAATTAAAGATAAAATGTGGCCATAAAATAAATTTATGGGAGCATAGTAAAGCAGTAACTTTAAAAGTTAACACGAGGCCGGGCGTGGTGGCTCACGCCTTTAATCCCAGCACTTGGGAGGCAGAGGTAGGAGGATCACTGTGAGTTCGAGGCCACCCTGAGACTACATAGTGAATTCCAGGTCAGCCTGGCCTAGAGTGAGACCCTACCTCAAAAAAACAAACAACAACAACAGCAACAAAAAAGTTATCACGAGAGACTTGTGCAGGAGCAGATTGTAACAAACATGGCTAATCTCACCTCCTTTCCTGGAAGTCACTGGATATTGATAATATTAGTTCACAAGCCATGGTGTCTGCCCTCAGTTGTAAAAATAGAGTAAGAGGAATCCGGTGTATGCTTCCTAAATAAGAAATCAAGCTCCCACATTTGGTGCTGGTTTCCAAGCATTTCGCTACTGATGTCACAAAACATATGTCCAAGGGTACCTTGAATATCACCTAATGATTGCCCTGGTTTTTCCCCTTGTATTTCACTTATGAAAAAGTAAAAACCAACATGAAAGAAGATTATGCTTTCAAATATAAAAACTTAATGTGTATTATTTACTTTTCTTTCATAAGGAATCTACCAGCATCTCCCAGGAGGTAAGTCACAACTGCTTCTACAATTCACTTCATATGGGTAAAGTAGTAAGTGTTGTTTATTTCACATAAATGTATGCAGGACATAGACAATGATGTAAATTCCTTCCTTCCCAGGAGAAATGAAGATTCTATTATTCATTCTCAATTATTATACATCTATAGCATTTTAAATATTATTAGAACTTCTTAATGAACCAAATATGTTCTCTGAAATTTACTCATACAAATTATACAGAAATATTAGTCAAAGCACATATGTGAATATTTTTCACATACAAATGCCAATTGTGTAAGTGAAATAAACCAATATTATTTAAACTGTTTCCTAATATGCTAATAAAACTGAACATGAAATTTTTATTCAGTAGCATGGAGATAGCAGGCATTATGACATTATAACATTCCAGGTCTTGGAGATCCAAAATGAGTAAATTATAAAAATCACATTCAATATAGGGGTTAATTTTCATTAAGATAGTACATGTGTATTTCCATTAATTGAAAAACCAGGCACAATTCAAAGAGTGAAAATAAACAATTCTCATCTTTATGGACAATATAGTTTTCATGTTTTATTGAAGAGAAATTTGGCATAATCAATAAAGTGTTGAATTCAATGTGTTAACTTCTTTCCTTCTTTCATTAAGGAAATCTTGAAGAAGATTGTTGATATGGTAAGAGTTTTTACTTATACCTAGTTGTAGTTTACTTAAAATATTTAAAATTGGGAGAAGTACCATGCTTAGAAATTTCCTCTTTTGATAAATCAGAAAAAAATACCAGTTCAGTTATATGAAAGCAATTTTTATTTGGATTTTATTTTGCTTTGATTTTACTTAATTGTTATTAATTTTCACAATTAAGCATTCACATTTACTTAAATTCATCAACAATTTAAGTTTGACACTAACTTTTTAGAAGGAGAATTAATTTTTTTTGGTTTTTTTTTTTTTTTGAGGTAGGGTGTGAAAGACTACATACACAGTGAATTTTTAGAAATTTTTGAAGAAAAATTCTTTTTTGTTGACCTTTCTTGGCCTTTCACAGAGACGATCATGTTGGTAACATGAAATGTTCCATCGTCTTATTACTGTTTCTTTAATTTGCCACAGATTCGTTTAGCTCTTATCAACAGATCTTAATTACTTTTTAAAATGCTTCTGGAGTTCATCTAGTGAGGACAATCTTCAACCCTTCCTTTAAAAACACAACCAGTCCAAGTAGAAATGTCATACAAACATGTACATGAAACACATGATGAGAGCTATTCAGAACTCTCTGTTTATATTTGCTGATATAATTTTGCAATGTGAGTGACACTAAGAAAGACTAAGTGTGTGGCTTAGAGTCACAGACTCCAGAGAGTACAGTTATGACACATCGGTCTCAGTCCATCTGGTCACAAAGATCAGACATGAAATAATGAATTACTGGAGACCTCCATAGTTGTTTAAAAGCTCTCTCCTTGCCTCCTAACACATAAATTGCATTTTTATCTCAAGCATATTTGTGAGTGCATAAATTAATTATAAAGAGTCTTAGCCAGGTGTGGTGGTGCACATCTTTAGCGCCAGCACTTGGAAGGCAGAGGTAGGAGGATTGCCATGAGTTGAGGCCACTCTGACTACACGGTGAATTCCAGCTCAGCCTGAGCTAGAGTGAAACCCTACCTCAAAAAACCAAAAATAAAAATAAAAATAGAGTCTTTACTTTTACAGTTGTTTCCTCTAAACTCATTTACAGTGTTTTTCTTATATTAGAAAAATTTTATTTTGCTGGGGTCTTCTTGGAATTATATCTAGTATCTGAGTCGCTAATGTTACAATCCACCAGTTTATGTCTAGCTCCCCTTTGAAGCTTAGAAAAGATTAAATCTGGACTGATCATTAATTTTTTTTCTCTCTTTTAGGTCAAGATCAACCAGTTCCGCCAGCTCACCTTCCCCCAGGTTATCCAGCCTGTTCATCAACAGCAGTTCGCTGCTCACCCTTGGAATGCCTTTGCATTTGCTCCCTTTTTGGTATGAATCTGTATAAATTTATGATTGTCTTTTGAAGTCAAATTTAAATTGAAGAGTGTCGAGGCCCATAATAAAATGAAAAACACATGATTCAATTATGGTAAAATACCATCATGGCAATCAAGAAGCTCACCTTGACTGAATTTTAGTTTCCTAAGCTCAGTGTGGCCAAGTGTATAAACTCCATCTCCTTTTGAGAGTTAATTTTCTCTCTATTTCTACAGGAATTTAGTGAGGTAGATAGATACTGATAATGCTAGTTTTATTTTTACAAAATAATCTGAAATTTAAGAAGTAGAATGTATTTCCCAGGATATCTATAAGAGCGCCTTCTTTCACTTAACAAAATCCTCTCACTTAGGAGGCTTTACTGTTCTAACACTAGGAACAAATGGTAACGTTAAAAAAAGGACAATTTTACTATAAATATTAGTGATTGGACATCAGAAGTCTTAGGAATGAGTGCCAGGGCCAAAGGATCTCTGGATAATAGTTCTTGCTTTTACGTTTGTGTTTCCTAAGTAGGCATGCAGCATTTAAAAGATTTAATATAGAAAATAAAAGTAAGAACTAGGCTTTCCATGTGACATCCTTAGACAGGATTCAAGTGTGAACTAACATGCCTTGTTTCTTTTTCTTGAAGAGGAACTTCTAAGATTCTTGAACGGTCGGCTGCACCCTGGGCTTGGGTAAGTGCCTTTGGCCTGGGCATCACGCATGCGTTCATCCCAGTGCAGCGCACACCAGCAGAGGGTACTGACAAGAGCCGTCTAGTGAGACTTTACATCGGCACTTCACTGAAAATAGTTCAACTTTTTCTTTGTTTGGTTTTTTGAGGTAGGGTCTCACTCTAGCCCAGGCTGACCTGGAATTCACTCTGTAGTCTCGGGGTGGCCTCGAACTTACGGTGATCCTCCTACCTCTGCCTCCCGAGTGCTGGGATTAAAGGCGTGCGCCACCCAGCCTAGTGAAAATAATTTAACTTTTGATATACATGTTTTATTACAAACGATAGCCATTTGTACACTTCGTATGCATATACATGTTTACAAATACATGAAAACAAAGGGTAGGAAGTTTCTTTTACAAGGGAGACAATCAGAAAAAAGGAATACCATCTGGAGTAGATCACTTCCAGAACAGTAAAAGCCAACACTTGATCTTTTCCTTTTCCCACAGAATATCTTCTGGGAAAAGAAATTACTATCTTTATAGAAAGAATGATGAATATGAGGACTTATTTCTATTTTATTTATATTCCCAAAAATTTAGGCTACTTAACATAATATTTCCTTCCTGTAATGCTACTTGCATCTGACCAAGCTCCTGTACATTCGACAGGCTGGTATTACCACAACTGGATTCATTTGTTCTTTAAGTATTTTACAATTGCGTGTCCTGGGTCCTGTAATAAGGAAGACTTAATAGGTTGAATAAAAGACTGACCCAACCATTAGCTTCAGCCTAGTAGAAACACGTTTGCAAGGACATTTAGTAAATACCAAGTTACACTTATACAAATGATACTGTAGAATGAAAAAAGTGAATTAATGGATCAACTTATAACCGGAACCACCAGGAGATCCAGAAGTATGGAAAGAAAAGCATTATCAGAGGAATATTTTAAGGCAGAAGTAAATGAAATAGACATAATATTATGTAAACCAAAACTTTAAATATAAAGTATTAATAATGTAGACTATAAAGGATTTACTTTTTATAAAATGTACTTTTTTCAAAAAAGACATTCTGAACTTGTTTTATGATATCATGGCAGAGCTTATGCTGAATAAAAACTATTTGGAAATCAAGAATAATTAAAATATTTCTTCAGAATATTTTGAGAATTGCAAATAATTCTGTTAGTGGAACTGCAAGCATTAAATTGAACACATTTGTTAAATATGGATAAGAATTTAGCAGTATTCATTTATGAAACAAATACTATCAACAACTGCTGTGTTGGTTTCAGGAAATTTTAATTAGTATTCACTGAAAATAATTAAATTAGTCTACCCTACCTGTTCGAAAGGTTTATGGATCATATATATATATATATATATATATATATATATATATATATATATATGTATTAACCCAATATTTTCTTTTTCTTCATAGGTTGGAGTAGAAAATCATTTCTCCATAGCTTCCTCATCTACCCGGTCATCGCCTACTCTCCACAGTCCTGGCACACGTGTGGGAAAGACGACAATGTGGAGCCCAAGGACGAGTGTGTGGATAATTGTCTGAATGTTCTCATTCTTCCTTTGGGGTTGTATTAGATACGGCAGATATGGATTGCAGCACCATGTTAACTAGAGTCTTGAAGTCTTTTCATCATTCTCTCTGAAATAAGAACCACACTGTGTCTTTCCAGAACAATAAAATTTCAAATGCACGTTGAGTCTGTGATCTTTTACCCCCATTCCTCACAGCTGTCCACTTTAACCATTCCTGTGTTCTCAGTGCGAATGGGACCAATTCCTAACAACTTTTCAATTTGTTCCTATTCCCATCTCTCTATCAAAATGGGGAGGGGGACTGGGAAAATGGTTCAGTAGTTAAAGGCTTTGCTTTCAAAGTTTGCTGGCTCAGGTTCAATTCCCAAGCCACCCATGAAAAGCCTTATGTAAAAGTGGAACGAGCACCTATCTAGTTTGCATTCGGAGCACCCACACCCACACACCCCCACACATACCTTCATCGTGTTTGTATTTCAATCATTGAAGGAAGACAGCTAACAACATGTGACATGATGACTAAGAAAACTAGGGTAAAAACTAGCACTGATGGAAGGCTGTCATAGACCTGGTGAGAAAAGAAAGCAGTTGTGATGGTGGCAGGGTCTTGGGCAGTGACATGGGAATCATGTCGAAGGGAGCTGTAGGAGCATGGTACTCAATACTGGGTCTGTCACATTTCATCACGGATGATGGAGGGGGGCATGAGGCCCCCATCCCTTGTGGAAGACATTATAAGCAGTAATGGCTTGGAGATTGAGAGGCATTTTATGCAGTGGTTAGTCACAGGCAAGACCCATGTGCACTGGTACAGAATCCTCTATTGGATAATCCCTGTTACACTCAATGAGGCACACATCAACATAGAAGTTGTGAAGAGGTTTAGCAGATGGGAAATGGGAAGAGAGATCAAGAGAAGATAATAGGAGGGGAGTGTGATCAAAATACATTATATTCATATATAAAATTGTCAAGAAAAGTTTTTTTATTAGTTATGGACATACTCAGTATGTAAACAGCACATCTTGGTATCAACCTTACCCACATCCCTGTGCCCACCACCTCGTTGGGGATGCCAGCCATCCGCATGGGGATTGTGGGTCATGCATTGTGGGCAGACATCAGTTATAGGGAAGAGGCAATGTCTCCGTGCGTAATGTCCCAACTTGTGGCTCTAACATTCTTTCTGCCCTCTCTTCCAAAAATTTCCCTGAGCCATGCTGGGTTCGTTTTAGGTCTGCTTCAGTAATGGGGTCTTGGGATCCTCTGTGTCTCTGGTTTGGTAGGAGTTGAGTGTTCTCTGTGTCTATTTCCTTCACCCTTGTGCTGGTTCCAGGTTCACCAAGAAAGCAGCACTCTTGATCATTTCCCCAATTCTTCTATGGTTTCAGCTGGGGCCCTGGGGAAGTGCGATGGGCTGATTCTCTCCTCTGGATCCTGCGTCCATCTGAAAAAGAGAAGCAGATTCTCCAATGGAGAGTGAAGTCAGCACAGGTTAAATGGGATAACCATTGTTAGTTTAGAGGGAATTTAATAGGTGTAGGCACTTGTAGATCATGATTGGTGGGAGCTGAGATTTTCTTTAAAAAAAAAATAATAATAATATAAGCAACTTCACTGGGCCAAACACACAGAGAGTACAGGGAAAATACTGAGCATGTTGGACGAAGACTGGAAGGTATAAATAACTGGGGGGGGGGGCATCAGAGAGGAGGGCAGTGTGTAAATTATTACAGCATTACTGGTGGGACTAACTACATGGTTTGAACTTGTAGGTGTTGTGATCACACATTATTTGTAGATAAGAGTCTTTGTATGATGAGATAATTTGGAGTGATGAAAACTGAAAGCCTGAGGACTATTAGTGTTAAAGTTGGTGCCACATCATGTTCTGATTCCATTCCCCCTCAGCCTTGTTCAGACTTTGCCACTGACCATTCTTAACATTTTCTTAATAGTTCACAGTACCACCCTGCTATTAATCATTTGACCTGGAAATACCCTTGTTGGGCCCTGCCCGGTGTGAAGCCGAGTGGTTAGCCCAGCCAGTCTTGGCCTACTCCTGGTGAGGCCTAGTCGAGCTTCCAGAGCCTGAGTAGAGTTTCGTGACCTGCCCTTGAAGTGACTCAGCACCTAAGCTGAAACTGCCTCCACCCAGCTGCTGCTGACGTGATGAAATACTATTGGCCCTTATACCTTTCTCTCATCCCCTCTTCCCGCCCCCTTCCTCAAAATATATCAATACCTCCCGTGACAATAAACGGGGAGATTCCCGCCTTAGACGGTCTCCGTGACTCAATGTGGTTTTTCTCCCCAGTGTTTTAGTGGGGGGAGGGGTTTGAGTCGCCAACATCCGCCTTCCCGCTCAGCCTCAAGAGAAGCGGCTGGCCCGGTTCTCTCTCTCTTCCGCTCTACCTGCCGGTGGTGGAGGGAAAAAACCCCAGCATACCCTGATCCTGGAAGTCCATAAAGTCTGTCACTATGTTACCAGGACTTTGAGTTTCTAAAGAGAAAGAAACAAGGCTAACAATACAATCATCCCCTCTGTAAGTGGTTCCAAAATTTTACAGATCAGAACTGCTTCAAAAATGTTCACTTATTTGGGGCTGGAGAAGATGGCTTAGCGGTTAAGGCATTTTGCCTACAAAGCCAAAGGACCCAGGTTTGATTCCCCAGGACCCATGTAAGCCAGATGCACAAGGAGGCACATGCATCTGGAGTTCATTTGCAGTGGCCGAAGGCCCTGGAGTGCCCATTCTCTCTCTGTCTCTCTGTCTCTGTCTCTCTGTCTCTGTCTCTCTCTCTCTCCCCCCTTCTCTCTCAAATAAATAAATAAAATATTTCAAAAAGTTCATTTATTTGAGTAAAAATTATGTACCTACTCACTTTTCTCATCAAAACAGTTAATAGCATCATTGTTCTCAAGGTTTCAATAAGGCCCCCTCCACTTAACATCAGAACAGGATTTCCCTTTCAGTCAGACTCTTCAAAGCATCCAGAACACACAGTAGCCTCCCAGCCTGACGTTTCCACAACTGAGCTTATGTAAGGGCATTGACTCTCACTCTCTAATCTCAAAAACAGACTGAAGGCCAGTCCTCAAGCTCCTTATCTTCCATTTCACTCCGGACCAAAGAAAGTCCTTTTAATAAGAATGTTTGTGGCAAAAGTGACAATCATAGTTATGACACCTTGATTTATTCAGCAACCACCATGTGCAGCTTAAATTAATAGACATTGTCCCAGTTTTCACAACCACTTAAAACCATGTGGTGGAGGAAACTGTAGCCTATGTTCAATGACACTACATATTTGGTCTTTTTATTAAGCCTTATATCATATAACTTATAATTTTCATAATCCTCCTCCCTTGACTAACTCCTCAACATATGTTGCAATGACTTTTTTTTATACTCTGGAAGTCCTACAGGCCTCTTACATCAGCTTCCACAATTTTTTACTATAAATATTTTCTATTATCCTCCCAATTTGAAAATCTTCATCATCTCCCAGTCTGGTAATCTTCAGTATTTAATCCTATAGACCCTTCCTTATAACATTACAATAGCTCCTTGTTGAGTAAGTGTCTTTAAATGAAATATCGTTTTTATTTCCAGTGTATGGAATTGGGCTGCCAATATAAAGATGTTGTTTTATAATCTCATTTTTCAGCAGATGGTTTTATAAGAGTGATGGGAAAGAATAATAACGGGGCATCAGTGGAATGGAGTGGAGGAGAGGTACACAAGAGAATGATCTGATGTGACTATGACCCATTTGCAAATGTGTTCCTTTTTAAAGGTCATAATAAAAACTATTATTAAAAAGATGAGCCTGCCATTGAAGGAGGATTTTAAACATAAATCAAGGAAACACATGATAAAAGTTGTCCACCCTTTATATCATTATGACAACCATGCTGACATCAATATCTCTTTGTTAGACTGCTTTTTTTCAGTGAAATGTGTCAACATTTTCATTGGCATAGTGTTTAGGCTTGGAAAAAAATGGAGTGTGTTTACTTTCTTAGATGACAAAAGTATATGTTCTGGTACATCAGCTTTCTAAAGTAATCTACTCCTCACTGTGTGTAAGTTGTAGAGAAAAGAAGAATGCCAGTCTTGTATTTTGTTGACAGGTATTTCTTAATAGCAAATGTAACCCACACCTGTCCTATCTTGATTTGTAAATCAACAAACTGGTAACACCATACATTACTTAGTAGCCCCGAATTAAACATAGGGTGCATTCAATGTCAGTTTTAACACTTTTGCTTATATAACACAAGTGGCACTTGAAATTGAGCACTTGGAGTCACATATTTCTTATAACATTATAAATAAAAATTGTTAGTGGAGTGGCTAGATTCAGCAAACCGGATAATCTATTATCTTACACAGTTGTGTCTTGGTACAAGAGCATTTAAAGTCTTTCAGGAATTGCAATCAAAGCATAATTTTTATGACACCAATCATTGTGTTGTTTAATAGTTTTTCTTAATTTAGTTCTTTTAACTAAGTGAATGTTGTATCCATTGACAGACCCCTCCCCAATCAAAACCCTCTGCTCCAATCCCTGGTAAGTACCACTCTATTCTCTGCTCTCCTAGGTTGACCTCATTAGATTGCGTGTATAAGTGAGGCCGTGTTATTTGTGTCTCCATTACGAAATTATGTTATTTAGAACTTTAAAACAAATTATTTTGTGTAAAATACCTTTCATGCTAGCCAAGATATTCTCTCTGTCTCTATGTATATTTGTGATTTGTATGTATGTGCATATATACACAAAATGAATTTATCTATAGGATAAAAATACAAATTAATTATATACACATAATACACACATACATGTATTATATTTCAAGCATATTATTTGGAATACTAGTAATCAGCTGATCTTTTCTGTGTTTGGAAAGACAAGCTAAAAGGATTCAACAACAATCACTTGAAACATAATTCCTTGTTTTCTAAACCTTCAACAATTTAGATACAAAGTAATTCATAAATCAGAAAAGAATATTTGCATACTATTAATTATGCAAAATCAAGTAAAATTTTAATGATTAAAATAAAATAAGGAAAAATTTATATATAAGAATAAAAGGCCAGATGTGGTGGTACATTCCTTTAATCCCAGGACTCATGATGCAGTTAGGGGATGGCTGTGAGTTCAAGACCATTCAGAGACTACATAGTAGATTCCAGGTCAACCTGGGTTAGATTGAGACACTACCACCAAAACCAAAAAAAGAAGAAGAAGAAGAGGAGGAGGAGGAGAAGAGGAAGAAGAAGAAGAAGAAGAAGAAGAAGAAGAAGAAGAAGAAGAAGAAAAGAAGAAGAAGAAGAAGAAGAAGAAGAAGAAAGAAAAGGAAGGAAGGAAGGAAGGAAGGAAAGGAAGGAAGGAAGGAAGGAAGGAAGGAAGGAAGGAAGGAAGGAAGGAAAGAAAAGGGAAAGGGAAAGGGAAAGGGAAAGGGAAAGGGAAAGGGAAAGGGAAAGGGAAAGGAAAGGAAAGGGAAAGGAAAGGAAAGGGAAAGGAAAGGAAAGGAAAGGAAAGGAAAGGAAAGGAAAGGAAAGGAAAGGAAAGGAAAGGAAAGGAAAGGAAAGGAAAGGAAAGGAAAGGAAAGAGGACTACAGGGCTGTGGAGATGGTTCAGCAGTTAAAGGCACTTCCTTGCAAAACCTGACATCCAGGGTTCATGTCCTCAGTATGCACAAGAAAAAAAAAAAAAGGCTGATTGGTAGTATTCCAATTAGTATGCTTCTGTTATAGTGACAATATCAACAGAAATTATTACAGAAATCCAGCCCTTAATTCTCTGGTAGTTTTTTTTTTTTTTAATCAGGTAAAATCTGAGAGTCTTTTAAGTTCTTGAGTAATTTTAGCCAGGTAAGGTGGTCCTTACTTGTGATCCCAGCTCTCAGGATGCAGAGGCAAGAGGATCACCGGAACTCTAGAGCACAGCCATTTCTTTTTTTTTTTTTAATTATTATTTTTTATTGACAACTTTTATACTTACATACAAAAAACCCACCTGATATTTCCCTCCCCTCCCCCATTCCACTTTAGAACTCCAGTCTCCATCATATCCCCTCCCTCTCTCCATTAGTCTCTCTTTTAATTTGATGTCATCATCTTTTTCTTCTATTTTTGAGGGTCTTGTGAAGGTATTGCTAGGTACTGCAAGATCATGGATATTGAGGCCAATTTCTGTCTGGGCAGTTGCATTGTAAGAAGTCATACCCTTCCTTTGGCTCTTCCATTCTATCCACCCCCTCTTCCACAATGGAGAAGCTTCTCTTTTCGGATGGTGATAACCACTGGGATGACCCCAAAAGCACAGCCATTTCTAAACAGAGTATGGGACCAACCAGGAGTAGATAGTGAGATCCCATCACAAAAACTTAGCATTTCTTGATGAAGCACTTCCTGTTCAAGCTTAAGAGCTTAGGGGTGGCTTGAGACTCCTTGATTTTCAGTCACCAGATTAAACATTAATAGGGGCACAGCCACACATGTCTACCACCCCAACCCTGTGAGGAAGTGAGACTGAAGAATCACAGGGCTGAGCCACAGCTGTGGAATCAGTAAGATTCCACGGAAAGAAAAAAATGAGTGTGTGGGGGGGACTATTCCCACAATACTTTATGATCAGTGTGTGCTTGACAAAAGGGTGAGTTAGCTACTGCTTCATCATATCTACCTTAGCTGGACGCAAATAAAATAAAGTTTCTGTCCATTCTCTTTATTCTTGTCTTGACTTGCCATGTCTATGAGGATATAAGAAAAACTAGATCTTATTCATTTGATTAATAGTATTAAGTATACTTTTCTGGATTATGTTTTATTTATTTATATTTGTTTCACATGAAAAATGTTCTCAAATTAGCCTAGAAATCTTCCTGAAGAGAAATGAATGTATTTTTGCATATGCACAGACACACACACGTATTCTTTTCCTGTAATGATACAGATGTATTTGTCCTCTAGTAAAAATTGAAAAGGAAATAAGGGGGATGGCAAGGTGACAGAGTGTTCTCAAACACTAAAATTACTGGAACAAAAATAGGTCTTTCCTGACTTGAGTCCAGCTGTACCCATAGCGCCCCATGACTCCTCCCACTTTCTGGTGAAATGAGAGGACCTTCCTCATAATATTCCTGGTGTTTAATTACTGTGAAAATCACACGTGGTTAGTGGCAGTGCTCCAATTATCAACATACCCTGTACTCTGAATTTCAAATGACATGTAATTTCTGAAAGCTTGTTTCCTACCTTATTAGGGTATGGGAAAATGAACAGGAAAAAAAAAGGGGAAACGTGGACAGTGTTAGCCAAGCAAACATTTGAAAGTCAGTCTAGCTCCTAGTACTTGGGACACATCTGTTAACTCACTGTTCAGTAGCCAGTTTTATGTCCTAAGGTAGAAATGGCACCTTTAAGAAAATAATTCCCTGATGACCCCATGCATTAGTCCTGTTTTGAAGGTTAATAACAATAGAGACATAAAGGTAATTATTGTATTCTCATAAAGTTACAATTTTTGCTTTCTGCTTTTCTTTTCCTGTAATGATTAACAATGCCCCCTGAAGATATGTGACCTTTTTTTTGTTTTTGCCTTTTTTTTTTTTTTTTTTTTTTGAGTTAGGGTTTCACTCTGGTACAGGCTGACCTGGAATTAACTATGTAGTCTCAGGGCGGCCTTGAACTCACAGTGATCCTCCTACTTCTGCCTCCCAAGTGCTGGGATTAAAGGCGTGCACCACCATGCCTGGCTGATATGTGACATTTTTATTCACACAAACTATTGACAATCTGAGTTTTTGAATGTTTGTTCATTATTTTAGTGAGACTATTATAATAGAAGATATTACCATATAAGTATCCTTTTTAAAAAGTGAACACATAATCTTGTATTACATGCAGATTAATTTTCCTCTTAGCACTCATCTTTGAAATGAGAATTCAGCAAAACCCTGACTTGAGGGAGCCATTTGTTCAGGTGAAGTCCTGTTATCTTCACCTGAAAAACAAACTGGCTAACCAAGAGAAAGTCCAAGATTCTAATATTAATTTCATTTATTTATTTGAGAGAGAGAAAGAGGCAAAGGGGGGAAGAATGGGTGTGCCAGGGCATCCAGCCACTGTAAATGAACTCCAGATGCATGCTCCCACTTGTGCATCTGGTTTATGTGGGTCCTGGAGAATCAAACCAGGGTCCTTTGGCTTTACAAATGCCTTAACTGCTAACTCATCTCTCCAGTCCTGAGATTCTAATATCAAATGTGGTCATTGTATCTTCGTAATTTAATGACCAGTGATATACTGTCTGTTTCTTCTATATTTTAAATGATATTAGCTTAGTGCAATGAAAATAACATAATATAATAATTTATTTCTGAATTCCACTTATTTTAACTTTGTTCCAATGAGGTAAAATTTTGGTATCTCATGACAGTTATGTCAGTTTCCTAGGACCTCAGAAATGCCTGCCAACTAGCTTGTGTAACAGGTAAACACTAACTATAATAGACAAAAGGTAAAAAATATGAGTTTCAGAACAAAATTTCATTTTATAGGATTCTTAAAATGTACATGAAAGTATGTTGAATCTTTAGGGAAGTACTTGGAAGGTATATTTATCATAACCCATTCAGTAATTATATGTGATTTTCCTACTAAAGATTATTTCTCAGACTCAGAAATTAATGAAGTCTTCAATATGTTTTCAATGTGTCAATTTCCACTAATCAATCATTAATAATCATAGATACAATTAGCATCTCTGTGTAGCTCAATGAATTGGTATAAATGTTTATCTTCCATTCACACGAGAACATTTTTATTTACAGGCACATCAATGAACTAGAGTCTTAATCACTATAAGATATTTTACTTTAAAGCATGGTGCTTAAAGACAGGTATATGGATTTGAAATAACTTTGAAATAACATAGAGCTTTCTGTGCTGAGCGATTTCCTTGTTTTCTGTTTCCTTTCATTCTACTGCATTTGTCTGCTCCTTACTCTGTATTTCTAACTGGTGGTAAAGCTCCACTGTTTTGCATTTATATGTTAGCTAGACATTGCTTCTTTTCTGTTCACATTTCTTGTTAATGGTTTCATTTCAGATACTTAGAATAATTTCTAGAATATACTATGTACTAAAGAATTATCCCATTAATAAATTAATTTTAGTTCTATTTTCAAATTCATCATCTACATATTTGTGATTGCATATAATAAACTCTAGTACACAACATAAAAAAGTCATTGTATTTGGAAGACATTTGAGTGATCTTTTCACAGAGGAATCCAAACTTCGATTCAATCTTCCTGAACATTGACTTTCCATGATGCACAAACTGAGGGAAGGACATTACTGGAGTGGGCGTTTCAGGAAACATTGTGAATGAGGCATAGAAAAAATTTTCCTGGCAAGGTTTTAAATGACCTTGAATGTATGAAAATTATCTTTAACTACAGCTAGATAGTAAAAAATACCAAAACCTTTTAGTTCAGTGAAATTATTTGTTGCATTTATTTTAGAAAAAAAATTGAAGCAGTTTAGGAGATGGCTCAGTGGATAAAGTATTGGTAGGGAAGGCATGAGGACCTGAGTTTACATCCCCAGACCCATCATATGAAGCTGTGCATGGGGGTGTATGCCTGTTACCTTAGTGATAGGGAGGTAGATAACATGAGGGTCCTTAGAGCTCACTGGCTACTGCCTTGCCAAGTCGACCCAGTCTCAAAAAATAAAGTGGAGAGCAGCTGAGGAAGACACCCACCATCTACCTTTAGCCTCCACATGCACATGCACTCACAGCTGAGCACATGCATATGAGCACACAAGCACAGACACATCACATCACACACACACACATGAAAAAAGAAAATATGGGAGGCTGAGGTGAAAAATGGGTTTTAGAAACAACAAGAAGTTGAAAAACCTACTAGAAAGATGGTAAAATTATCTAGCAATGGAAGTTGAAGTGGCACAGAAGTTAGTGGTGTGAACTCATCATAAATTAGTCTTCCATGGAGTTTGGTGTGAGTGAAGAAAGACAGTAATGATGTGGGGACTCGGTGATGACATGGCACGGAGAGGTTAAGGGGGCTGTGGATACTGCCTGGTAAGCAAAAGTACTCATGAGGCAGGAAAAGCTGTGAGAAGAAATAGAGAATTATGAGTGCGTTCCCCACAGGAACAGGTTTACCCAGACTTCAAAGAGAACAACTCAGAACAGAGTCAAAGGAAAAAGAAAAACAAGAATGGTTATCAGTTCCCAAACTCACAACTAAATCATTGTAAGAAAAACAAAACAGTTTTTGCTAAAAAAAAAAAAAAAAAAAAAAAAAAAGCAAAATAAAATCTTGAATATTAAGATAAATTAGAGAGCTTACTAGAATTTGATCATGCCCCAAGCCAATCTGATTGGCAGACAGGAAAATGTGTAAGGCCATATTTCTTGTCCTCACAAGGACAAGGCTATTAGAGTGTCATAAAAAATAATAAAACAAGATGATTTACTTATTCAAGAGCAAAGGAAATACCAAATCAGAACTATTAGAAAGTAGCAGTTCTATGAACCATAACCCTATGGAAAGAATAGCATTTCATCAGAGCACAGCTTTTAAAGACCATAAATAACGACGGGTGGTCTTGAGGGCTAAAAATTTAGTGGCGTATGTGGTGAAACGTAACAAAGATTTCTACTCAAGATTATCAGTCCTTTGTTTGGTTTTAGGCCCTGTTTAATAATACATAATCAACATGTAAAACGCCAGGTAAATTTTAAGATTAGATTAGTCAAGAAGAAGTTTTAATCTACTTGTTTGTTTTAATTTCAAGCTGCTGTTGAGAATTCAAATATAGCAACAATATTTCTAATCCATACCATACATACACTTCTAGGAAGGAAGAGATCATTCAAGATGTTTTATGCCATTAACATCTGTTAACAGTCTTAAATGTATATTAATTCTTTAGCTATCCATACAGCTTGGATTTCCAAAATGATGTATCTTAAAATAATCAGAGATGCATAGAAATCAGAATTTTATCCAGAAATCTCAAATTTTCATCATTTGGGCAAAACTCAATTGTGCGTGGATTTTATAAGTAGTGATAATGTTTTAAGAACTTTGTTTCTTTAAATAGATGAAAATAATTCTCATTCATATTGAAAATTTGCCAATGGCAAATCTTTGAGAATTAGATTTAGGCTTAGCATTAAGAGTTTAGGCATTGACTTTAGAATATTGAGATGTTAAAATACCTTTAGAAATAAATAAAAACTTATTTTGGACCACATAGGTAGTACATGAGAGAAGTGAGCTACAAAAACAGAGCGCAGAAAGGCATTCTACATGGGAACACCCTCATTAGTTTATCATGTTCTCAATCAGCAGACGCTGAGAACTACCACGAATACGTGGCACAAAGATGGATGGAAACTGTTTCTAATTATCATGACTTCTTAGAACTAAGCCCTGCAAGGTCTCGCCCTACCGTATCGCGGAGGAACAGTATAAATATACTGCGGTAACTTGCCTCAGGCCTCTCACTACTTGGACTTCTTGTCTTCCATTTGGGAAACAAGGTAAAATTTTCACATCTTTTTCTTCATCTTTTTCTTCTTCTATGTGCCAAATGATATTATAAAACTTAGTAATACTTTACAAAAAACCCAAAGAAATTAGTATCTAACTATACTTTGAACTTGCTTTGAGAATTTTTAAATTACTGCAGCTAATAACTTACCTCCCTTTGGTTTTGCCAGACATAACTTGCACAGAGGGACCAGACAATATGTATTAGCCTTCTTATCTTGTGATGATGTGCCCAAGTCTTTTGCTAAAGGGAAGGTGACCATAATGAGGTTTGTGAAAATCCAAGGCGCTGTGATTTGTTCAGTAATGCCCTGGGCCACTTTATAACGCTGAACATTTAACAGTGTTTCTTATTACATACGCCACAGTAAGTGTCAATATAGCAATTACTTAATAATTGCACCTATTTCTGTTTCTCATTTATCGACATATTAATCATGTGATTGACATGTGTTAAGATTTGTCCATGTTTCAATTTATTTAAGGAGAAAAGATATGGACAAAAACTTGATTACTTGGTTATATGCATTTCAGACAATGTGGTCTTATTTTAAAACATTTTTCTGAAATACTTCTAAAATAAATATCATATGAAAAAATATAATTCCCTCTCATAAAAAGAAGCAAATATGGACTGGAGAGAGATGGCTTAGTGGTTAAGGCGCCTGCCTGCTAAGCCTAAGAACACCCATTCAATTCTCCAGGTCCCACGTTTAGCCAGACATAAAGTGATGCAAGGAAGCAATGCCACACTTGCCCACAAGGGGGCACATGCGTTTGGAGTTCGTTCACAGTGGCAAAGGCTGCTGGCATGCCTATTCTCTCTCTCTCAAAAAAAAAAAAAAAGAGAGAGAAATATAACAGACATTTTAGTATAGTGGAAAATTAATCAATTTAAGCAAAGCATTTTTTTTAAGACAGTAAATTGTTTCTGGGTGCCCAGTCTCTAGATTTTCATAACCTTGGGTCATTTGACTCTTTAGAGTAATTATTTTAATAATTGTGCAATATAAAAGGCAATATATTATTACAAACCAATATGTATTAGAATAACTTTATATCATTTTTTTTGTCTTGGTTTTTATCCATGGGAAAAGCTGAACTGACATATAATCCAAGAACTAGTGGAACTGCTTATAGTCTTAGTGTTATGAGACTGAGTTACAAATCAGTAAATTCTACCATTATCTAGATGTGGGAAACAAAGGGCAGTGGCTGGCTAAGCTCCAGCATCCAGTTCCAGGATTAACTGGCCACCTGGAATCCTGATGCCCAACATTGAAACAGACCTGCCTACTTCCTCTGATTGTGGAGCCAGGCTTCCTGATTTATCTTGTCTCAAAATGGCTTTACAATCAAGTTGCACTTTGCATTTCTGCTCCCTGTTCTCCCCCAGACTGATGGGTTGTACACATTGTGTCCTCACAGTGGGTCCCTGCAGGTTACCACTGTATCTTCAGGTCTAGATTAGTTCTTGGAATATGTAGCAAATGTCTATTGAGTTTGTGAGTAAACTAATGATTTCCTCAACTATATACACACCCAATGGTCTCTTTCAAAATTTTATTTATTTGTAAGAGGAGAGAGAGAGAACGGGCACACCAAAACCTCTTGCCACTGCAAACAAACTCCAGATGCTTGCACCACTGTGCATCTGGCTTTACTTGGGTACTGGGGACTTTAATCCAGGCTATCAGGATTTGCAAACAAGCACCATTAACCCACTGAGCAATCTCTCCAGCCTCATCACCAATAATCTTAATGATATACTGTGCCAGAAAGGACTTTTCACATCTTACAAACTAAGACCTAATGTTATGTACTTTTCATAATTGCTTCTTATAAAGAACTTGCTGTACTCTGACGCATACCTTTCTCTAATTAGTCTGCTTCTCTCTGTCTCCATTCACCTTTCCCTCTTATCTGACACACAAATGAATTAATATGCAACTAATGAAAACACCATGACTTTAAAGAGAGACAACATCACTAACTGGCTCCATATCTATTTAGCAGGACTCAGCAACCATGAAGGTCTTCCTCTTCACTTGCCTCTTGGCAGTTGCTCTTGCCAAACACGTAAGTACATGAAACATTTATGAGCATCTATTCTTAGTGAAGCATAAGTGTGCATATAATAACAAGGATGAGCATCAAGAAATAGTGACTGAGTATTTCTTTCAAATTATAATCAAAGACAGTTTTGACCCTCCCCTTATACAAGATAGAAAGGTAGGCATAATTTCTTTTTTTAATTTTTATTTATTTTTTTATGTTTTATTTATTTGAGAGAGAGAATGGGTGTGCAAGGGCCTTCAGCCATTGCAAACAAACTCAAGATGCATGTGCCACCTTGTTCATCTGGCTTACGTGGGTCCTGGGGAATTGAACCAGGGTCCATTAGCTTTGAAGGCAAATGCCTTAACTGCTAAGCCATCTCTCCAGTCCCCAGTAGGAATAATTGCTATGAAGTCATCTTCTTATGGATTTAGAGAGATTTCTATAAAAGGCATGTACTTCCTTCTCTGGAAGCACAAGAAAAAAGGTAGATTTCAACAGTACTTCTAAGGCACAAACAAAGCACCATTCTTGATGCCCCCAGTATGGAATTTAAGTAGGCTAGGCAGTAAACAAAGAAACTTGCCCATTCCTGTCTAAAATCCCAATGTAAGACAATCTCTTAATGCCTCAAAACATATTTCTCTAGTGAAAATATAATAATATCTTCTCGTAAAATGATAAAGTGGAACTAGACACTCCATGTGAAGTATTTTTGAAAACATATATACAATCTGTTGACTTTAACTGTCCATACCACCATCCCTCTCCTCTATCTAGTAACTCACTTGCACAAGTGTAATTCTCCATGAGGAACTCAGAATTCTTTGTTGTTGTTGCTGCTGCTGTTGTTGCTGTGTGTGTGTGTGTGTGTGTGTGTGTGTGTGTGTGTGTGTGTGTTTGTCTCCACTACATCACACATGAATCATAGCTAGTGTTTGCCATGTTAAATTTGAAGCCAACTTGAGGACAAATATTAGGTAAGGATTCCAGTTCACTGACAAGAAAAAGAATAAGGATGATGTTTTAGTATCACTCTCACATCAAGCTTCATTGTTTAGTCATCATCAGTTTTTACTGCTCTCTCTAGTCAGCAATGGTTCTCAATCTTTCCTTTGAATGGAACAATTTAACTCAAGTCTATAGTGATTTTATTATCAAGTGATAGATCACAGGTGTTCATTAGATTTTGGTACAGTTTATTTGGAACATGAATATAAGGTTGAATTTATGTGATGACAACTCATCAAATAAAAACTACTTTAATATTCACCTTTTTCTGCCACCTGACAGAAGCACTTATTCAGTGCTTAGTCTAACAATATATTCTAGCATAAAATATAACATTATGATGTTAAAATGTTTTAAGATTCTGTGGTGTAGCTATGCATATGCAATACTTTAACCTGTGACAACATTGATACTTAAAATCCCCAAAACAAACCACTTCCTAAAACTAAGAAATATATTAAGCCATAACAAGAATTTATTTGAAGAAAAAAATTCTACTAACATTATAGGAAAACAGAATATTACAAAGGAACTACATTTAACTAAAAGTTCTCAGAAATGAGTGTAAAATTTTAAGGCTACAAAAATGAGTGATAGCCTCACATTTTCAACAAGATATGAAAGTGAAATTTTCATTTTATTTTTTTATTTCATACAGAAGATGGAACAATTCTCTTCTAGTGAGGTAAGACATTTTAATATAAATACAAAATCATTTCACCCAATAAATATATGATATAAACTAAATTGAGAAAGACTTGAATGTGTGTGTCCCAGGGCAAGGGTGCCCTCCTACATGTCTGGAATAAGGATTCAACCATGAATCCATATTAAATGTTAATTTAATACCCAAAGACATTTATTCTATGTAACCTGAGGACTTTCTTGACTTTCTCTATTTTTCATGTCTTTGAAAAAGACAAGAATTTAAAGGAAATTGGAAATTGTGCAGATGAAATAGAAAATATTTTCTTCTTTGTTTTGAGAAATTTTTGTCTCAGTATAGTACTGAATGAATTAGCTATCCTAAATATGATAATTTAATAAACTGTGATCAACTTGTTGTACAATTCAGACAAATATGTTATCTACCCACTGAATGATGACTATAGATTGAAATTTTATAGCTAGTACAAAACAATTGATGCAATATTTTTATTCATTTTCTTAGGAGACCATCAACATCTCCCAGGAAGTAAGTACTAACTTCTTAAATTAAATGCATTTTATCATTGTATTTAATCAAACTTGTAAACTAAATTTTGTTTTACAGAAGTTTAAGCAGAAGGATATGGTCATTCTTCCCACTGAGGTAAAGTTGATTATTCTAATATGTAAGTCTTTTATGAGATATATGCTTCTAACTATTTCACTTTCTCAGTAATACAAAATTCTCATTTTAATTATAATTGTGAAAATACAGATATTTTCATTGATTTACATAAATTTAATGGTCCACTATAAAGTCTCCAGAAAAGATTTGAGAGCCATTTGTTAGCCATTGTATTAAATCAGAAAGTATTGTATAGAATTTTTTAATGATCCATCACCTTTACTCTCTTCCCAAATTCGATATTCTTCTATTTAAAGTACTTGCATTTTCTTTGCTGTCACTTTATACCAAAAGCTATTCTACCACGTTATAATAAACAATGCATCACTCTTCATTTTGTTTGCCTTTTACCAGAACATCTGTTCCACAGCCTGTGATGTATGTACTGTTTTTATATCTATAGCACAGAAATCAAAAATATTGCCTTGCTTTGAACAAAACTGAAATGAATCTGTATCTTAAAAATATATTACAAATCAATCAAATTTTAAATGAAGATCATTTGTAGAAAATGATACCCAAGTTACATTCTCCTATTTTAACTTTATAATGCAATTGAATATGTATTTGCATGAATGAGTCAACACACTTCATTCTCAGAGTCCGTGTGAACTGGAGAATTCATAATTTTAGTGGTTGTCATTCTTGAAATCCTCAATCCTTACATTTTTCTTCTCTTTTTTATGCTCTTTCTATCTAGTTTATTGTGCAATGACTTTCTTATTGAAATTGGCTTATTTAAATTTAAATTGATATGTTAATGAATGTATCATTAAATACATATTGCCAAAATCATATTGGCTTAGTGATATATTTTTTCTAATAAAATGAACAATAAATAATGGCAAGTAAAATGAAAAGAAATTTACCTATGTGGCACCTAATTCAATCTTGTGCAGTAATGCAAAGATGTATTAAAGACGACTCATTCTTCTTCTTTATTTTATTTTATTTAAGGAAACCACAAAGAACATTCCACAAATGGTGAGAAATGTTTATTTATTTGAACAAGTTGATATATAAATTAATATGCAATTTTATAACATTAATGACATATGGGAACATCTACAAACCTCTCCTTTAATAAACTGGAAAATAATTTATTTGCTGTTATTTTTTAATTTTCCCTCTGACTCTATCAGTATCTACCTAAATTAACTCATATTTTATTTAAATGTTTCCATCAAAATAAGATGATTTTAATTTTTTTCTTCTTTACCAAAGGAGATTAATAATCAACTAACCTGTGGGGTTTTTCAAATATTTTAACACATGTTAATGATCATATAGATAATATTAGTCATATTTAAAATAACCATTAACATTGAACACAATAAAGGCTGATATTTCCTGCGGCTGTCAGATTTTGATTTTTCAATTTTGTACTTTTTCTGTATTCTCATTGCACATAGTACAGGGTGTCATAAAGACACTTTCACACAAGTAGAAAATGTACATTGTGCACAACCAGATTTTGATTGTTATCATTTCTCAAGGAATCTTCAACTAACTCATCTAAGTAACACTGTAGCATCAAAAAGCAGATTCATACAAAAAAGAACAGATTTCATGCAATTGGATGTTCATTAAGTGCTTACCAAAACTTAATGTGATTGTAGGGAGACTGACAGTGAATGACTGCACAGTGCTGAGTGATTTCCTGCTTCTTTTTCACAGTATATGTCAGATAACTAACTCCAGAGTGACCAACAGTTTAAATAAAGCCAGTGTCAAACCAAGCGCCTAAAATCAGCCTTCAGAGGTTAATTTTGAGTGCTGTCCTAATGATAAATGTTTTACCTTAATTAATTTGCTTCATTAAGTTCTAATAAATAACATAATTTTTAATAGTAATGACTTGAACCCTAAACAGTCAATTTCTGAAAATACACTAGTATGATTCTAAAACTAAATTATGCATGTTAATTATTCTTTATTAAGGTGCTTGCTGAAGTTCCCACAAAAGTAATATTCATTTAAATGATATAAAATTACTATAAAATGTTATAAAAATAAATGATACAAAATTAATGATAATCACTACCATGAAATAACACAACTAACACCAACTGGTAATGTTTTGATTTCATGTATGTTATAGCACATTCCTTATCAGAAATTAATGATAGTCAATTAAATAAAATAACAAATTAATACTAATGGGTAATATTTTGATTTTCCATATATCAGACAATGTTCCTTACCAGACATTAAGTTCACTGTGGAAGATAATCACTGCTTACAAACATAAGAATTTCTTATGCCCAATTTTAAGAAAATCATCATGTCATGGATGCTCTTTTCAGTATTGTCACAGGTCCCCTCAATGAAAACGCAGCACCTGAAATTTGTAGGAAATATTTCTTTCTATATTTAATTCCTCTAATTTCCAGGCAATAAGTTTTCAAATAGATATGTATTTATATTTTAAGAAGAACGAATGTCGAATATTGCCCCCACTGCCTTCTGAGAAGATAGATACCACTGTGTAGTCAGGGTGTCACTTCATCAGTTCACAAATCTTATAGACAGTGGCATCACAGATCGAGATCTCAAAAGATTCCTGAGCACTAGGAGTTCATGAAGCCATGCTTCCTGGGATTTGAAGTTCAGGGAGAGGGCATGGAATTGTATGTACTGAAGCCCACACAATACAATTTTCTGAATTGGAAATCAAGAGAAGTATAACTGGCTCTGCAGAGTTATATTCAATAACAGGTATTTAATGATGGGAAATACTGCACAGAAAAATGGCAGATATAGTTATCATTAATAGGTAGCACTCAGTGGGTAGCATGCTTGCCTCGCATGTAAAGGCCCTGAGTTTAAACTCCAGTCGTGCCAAAACAAAAGCAAAACTAAAAGGTAACTATTTGTCTTTTTCAGAAAATTCTACTTGCTATAAAGGTCTTATTTATACGTTGTCAAAGTCCTTCTATAGAGCCGGGCGTGGTGGCTCACGCCTTTAATCCCAGCACTCGGGAGGCAGAGGTAGGAGGATTGCCGTGAGTTCGAGGCCACCCTGAGACTACATAGTGAATTCCAGGTCAGCCTGAACTAGAGTGAGACCCTACCTCGAAAAACCAAAAAAAAAAAAAAGTCCTTCTATAGTATTCTCAGTCTTAACATAATTCTGGATGCATCCAATAAGAGTGCCTCAGCAACTCTGAAGACCCATCTGATTTTCTACAACTATTTATTTTCATTGTTGATAAAATGAAAATTCTAAGGGAAGGGGTTTCACATAAAATCTCTAAAAAGAGTCTATGGAGCCAGATCAAAGGCTGTAAAAGACACTACAATGCTATGGCAACATGTGACTGTCATATGAATTTAAAAGTTACAGTCTCACAAGGCAGTGTTCTCAGGAAAATGAAGCAATTCAAGTAGGGCCCAGCGTCTGGAGTCACAATCCAAGTTCACTTCTTTCCAATTCCAAAGACCAGACTGAGTTTTGGCGCACAAACTGAGACATGCATCTTGTACTTCCGTTTCTCCATGCACATGTTTTTAATCTAGACACCATCCTTAAGGAGACAGTATCTTCCACTAATTCTGAAATAAGCTTATGCATCTAGAATACTATTTTATTAAGTAGATTCCCACCATTTATAAATTTTCTAACTGAAATTCTAAGTCATTTGCTACTGTCAACATCTGCTTTGATGCCTGGAGGACATAAAATATGAGCATGCATATTGATCATTTTCCTTCTCTCTAGATCAAAGACTCCCAATCTGATGAGAAGATGAACTTGTTTCAATATCTCCAGGCCTTTTCTCAAAGACAGATGGCCATGAACCCATGGGGTCAGATGACTCAGCCTCTCTACCCCACCGTCCGCACCATGGTGAGTTCTACATTTTGAGGTAGAAGGAACAGAAAGGTTAGCTGAAAAATGCAGAAAATTACTAGGGACAAGATGCCCCAACTAGTCGAGAAAGTAGAACAGTAATAAATAATTTCTAGTGCTCAAGAAAATGAGTTTTGAGCAATGTAGTTTAAATACCATAGCAAGAGTACAATAGTAACCATGTAATGTCACTTAAATTTAATATATATGCCCTAAGTATTTGCTTGTATTTTTTTTACTTGGCTCCTCAAGCACTCTTTAATGTGGGAGAAAGTAGAACTCATTATTATCTTAATTTAATAAATGAATCATACTATAAGGAAGTATCAAGATACAATTTCCCAGCTTCAAGTAAAAAATTCCATGTTATTTCATGGAACAGATTTGTCTTAAGGAACTTCTTCTAATACGAGGAATAGAAGATGAGTTCTCCCTATCTTTTTACTAGTACAGGACAAGAACTCCCCACCAGTGATATAAAGCAGGTTTCTGTAAAGATGCCATCTTTATAATTAGAAAGATCTTATACATTGTCCTTGTATCCATTATTTTCATTTTTAAAGTAAATAAGTTTAAAGACTCTTTATGAATTAGAATGGAAAACTTGTAATAAAAATTTGAAAAGGGAAGACCAAATGGTCCACCTCAAAGAATTTGAAGAGTAGATCTGTACTTAGAGATATGACCAGAAAATTGAGTACTATTTCCTTTTCATCAAGTCATGCACTAATATTTCTGTCACAGCAATTGACAGTGTGCATGTTAAATATTTTTTGAGGTGAGCCCAACAGACTGGCCTTTTTTTTTTTTTTTTTTTTTATGAGAGAGAGATAAATGAGAATAGGTATGCCAGGGCCTCTAGTGACTGAAGTTGAACTCCAGGTGTGTGTGCCTCCTTGTGCACATGTGCAGCATTGTGCGCTTGCATCACTGTGCATCTGGCTTATGTGGGACCTGGAGAGCTGAACATAAGTTCTTAGGCTTTGCAGGCAAACGCCTTTACCACCAAGCCATCTCTCCAGCCCTGCATGTGAAATTTTATAAGCAGAATGAGAATACCATGTGAGTCACTCCAGAATAAGAGCTCTAGTCCACACAGCTTCATGCAAGGTGCTAGTTCTCAGACATTTACTACATATCAGAGATAACTAAAGATGAGATGCTCCAGTGCTAAAAATAAATGGCCTAGTTTTAGCCCTACTGTTTTCATCTCTGAAAATCATTAAAAGTCCAAAGCAAAAAGAAAAATGCTAATATTATTAAAAATAAAATGTATTATTTCTTTTTTAAAGGAATCTGCTGGCTTTCCTCAGGAAGTAAGTAAAAACTATATTAAGTATATTTAGAAAAAAGATTATATTTATTATTTCCACATTTGTAACAAAAATGTTATTTATTTTACAGCAATATAAACAGAAAATGGACATGGGTATGCATGCCACACAGGTAATATTTCTTCATGTTTTATTACTTATTTTATTAGTTTTTTATTTTATTGATAAGATATAACTTAAAATATTTGCATTGTATTAGCTTTACTGTTATAAAGTATTTTTAGAGCTTGGCATGGAGTTTTCTTGCAGCAGCAAGAGGCCCTGGCATGCCCACATATTCATTCTATCATCTATCTGTCTATCTATCTATCTATCTATCTATCTATCTATCTATCTACCTACCTATCTATCTATCTGTCATCTATCTATCATCTATGTATCTATCTATCATCTATCTATCATCTATGTATCTATCTATCTATCATCTATTTATCATCTATTTATCTATGATCTATCTATCTATCATCTATCTATCTATGATCTATCTATCTATCATCTATCTATCTATCATCTATCTATCATCTGCCTATCTATCATCTATCTATCTATCTATCATCTATCTATCATCTTTTTATCCCTCATTTTAAATAAATAAAATACTTTAAAAAATTAAGGCCACATGGTGGTGGCATATGCCTTTAATCCCAGCACTGAAGGCAGATTTAGGAGGCCCGCCACTCTGAGATTACAGAGTGAAGTCCAGGTCAGCCTGAGCTACAGTGAGACCCTACCTGGAAAAACCAAAAAACAACAAAAAAAGTATCTTTATAGATCTATAATAGTGAGAGGTGATACTTGTTAACTTACATAACACGTTTGTGAAGGGGGTCCCAAAGAATCTTAAGTGTGCCTCATTTGTGAACCACACAGTCAGAAATCAGTAAAAAGGACTGAGGAGATGGTTCAATGAGTAAAGTGCTTGCCTTGCAGACATGAAGACCTGAGTTCAGATACCCAGAACCCACATAAAATGCCGGGTAGAGTGGCACACACCTGTAATCCCAGCAATGGGGGACAGAATGAATCTCACTGTTTCCCTGGCTGGCTAGTCAAGCTGAATGAGTGAGATCTGGCTGTAGAGAAAGATGGCATGTCAAATAATAAGATGGAGGCAGTAAAGGAAGACACCCAGTGCAAACCTCTGGCTTCCACACACATGAACACACATGAGCACTCACTCATACCCACACATATACATGAATACACACATAAATGCATACCATGTACACATAAAAAAATCACCAAAAGGATTTCTTATTCTATCACATTTGGTTGCAAGGTGGCCAAAGAATGCTGGGCTGGTATTGTATTGTGTTGACTAAGGGCACACATGTAAAATTTATTCCTTCCAAAATACAAATCCACTCTCCTTCTGGGGACCCCCAACCCAAATTTAACATGTGTCACAATCTGAATTTAACTGGTTTTTAGCAGAACCAAAAATAGAAGACTTGGAAACAGCATATAACATCAAATCATTTGGATAATGAAATTTTTGTGTACTCCATAAGTATTTGCTACCTTAAAAGGAAGAAAATACATATAACCAACATGGTGAGAGTAAGTTTTTTTCTTCTTTTATTTCTTTAAGGAAACTCCTAAGAAGACCATGGATATGGTAAAGTATTATGTTTGAATGTTCTGAATTTGATTCACATTTCTAAAATGTAATGAAAATATTAATATTTTTGAAATATTTAACTTCCAATGATATGATACTAATGTTCACCTATTTTAATGGACACACAATTAAACACATCTGTGGGATACCATGTGTTATTTTAATACTTTTAAAATGCATACTGATCAAATAAGAGTAATTAGATATTAACTTTTCAAAGTACTTAAAACAAAACCTCATCACTGAAGGAGAACTAAAATGATCCCAACGTGGCTCAGGGAAATTCATGGAAGAGGGGGCAGAAAGAGCATTAGAGCCACAAGTTGGGTCATTATGCACAAAAACTTGGCCTGTCCCCCATAAATCTTGACTACCCCCACAATGCATTACCCACATTCCCCATTGATGAGGGTCCCGTTGGAGCAGTGAAAACAGGGAGGAGGATAATGGAGTCACCAATTTGAATGTAAAATTAGAATAATATAAACAAAAAAATAAATTATAAAAATTAAATTTTCTTTTAGCCTCTTAAATGTGATTCTCTCAAGAAGACATGCATGGGGTCAATTATTGTCTCCACTCTTATTTTAAAAGATATTTTTTAAAAATATGCTTAAGCTGGAAGTTTTTACTGAACTTTGTCTGTTCTACCTGTCATACTGGCATCCCCATAATAGGAAAAGGATATTTTAATTCCATCAATATTAAGATTATTCTTATATGGGCTGGAGAGATGGCTTAGTGGTTAGGGCACTTGCCTGCAAAGCCAAAGGACCAAGGTTTGATTCTCCAGGACCTACATAAGCCAGATGCACAAGGGGACACATGCATCTAAAGTTCCTTTGCCTTGGCTAGAGGCCCATTCATTCTCTCTCCTTTGTCTCTGTCTCTTTCTCTCTCTCAAAAAACAATAAAATATTTAAAATATTTTTAAAATGATTATTCTTATAAAGACTTAATTGCCCTGTCATCAATTCTTTAACACTATTATTATTTCTTATTTATTTATTTATTGTTTTTTCAAAGTAGGGTTTCACTGTAGTCCAGGCTGACCCGGAATTCATTATGTCATCTCTGGGTGACCTCGAACTCCCAGCAATTCTCCAACCTCTTCCTCCCAAGTGCTGGGATTAAAGGCATGCACCACCACACCCAGCTACTAATACTGTTTTTTTTTTTTTTTTCCTGAGAAATCTTATTACTAGTTTTTATTTCTTAAGTAACTTTGTAGTCGCTCATCTAATGAGGCAAATGATACCTTTAAAATCAAATAACCTGCAAGTTTACTGAGAAATCCTGCATTTTTCTAGCTATTGAATGATTATTTTAGGCAAACCTTGGGCTGCTGATTTTAACTAACTATCCTATTATTTGTTGAAGAAGGTGTTGCTGGGAACTGCATGTCAGGCAAATACTCTACTACATTATATCCCAAACAAACCCCTCAAGATATGCCACAAAAAGAAATAAAGGGAAACCCTTGTAAGAAATAAGACAGTCATTTTGGAGGTCAGAAATGAGCTGCCCACAAAACCTGGGATAGCTGTTCTGTCAGATGTGCTCAAGTGCTGTTCAGCTGGGGTTTTGGTTTCGTGGCAAGATGCATTTTTAAAACAAACCCGGAATTTCAGTCACCTTTGGTATAGTTAACTCGGGACCTCCTCTCACGTGTTCATCATACTGTGTTCTGGACTGAGCTGTGAGATGCTCCTACCTCATGCACAACAAGCACCTGCTGCGTCCTGGGTTGTAAGGAATCTTGCAGCTCAGACACAGCTTGTCCCTCCCCTCCCTCCCCTCTTGGGAGCCCAGGAAGCATTCTCCTCTTCACCTCTAACTGTGAGCTCAAGGACATAAAAATAGTCTTCAGTGCAAAGGCAAAAGGGTTACGCCAGATAATCCAACTCAGCAGATCTAGTTAGTGGTTAGTCAGTCTCTCTCTCTCTCTCTCTCTCCCCCCTCTAACTGCCTCTTCTTCTCTCTCTCCTCTAACTTTGACATTGTAAGAACAATGCAGACAAATTAAGAATCTGAATTTGAAATAAAATGTATTATGTATTATCTTGACAGAGCACAATTTGAAAATGAATATTTTGTTCAAAACATGACCTTTAATTATTAAACTAAGAACCTCCAGCCCCTTTCTATGATAGTTAAGACAAACTTTTGGTGAATTATCCAAGAGAAATAATTTTCATTTTCTTTCCCTAAGGAATCGATGAAAGTGCTCACCGAGGTAAGAATTACAGTCAATGAAATTTTATTCAGTGAAATTACGTGCATATTATCCCAGAGCAGAACATTTGCATTTTGTAATGGCTTATTTTTGTCAACAGAAAACTATGATGACTGAAGAAGAAAAGAACTTCCAGAACTATCTGGTAAAGTTCCCTGTGTACATGTTTAACATGTCAGCCCCACTGAGACTCTGCCAAGCTGCAGTCATAGTCACAAAAAGGAACTATTTTAAATAAAATCTAATCTATTTAGGATGGTCTTACTCTGTACCCCTGACTAGCCTGAAATTCACTATGTAGCCTAAGTCTCAAGGCATTGACTCAAGGCATTCCTCCTGTCTCAGCCCCACAACCCCCAGTGCTGTAATTACAGGCTTGAGTCACCATACTTAGCTTATTTTAAGTAAATTCCAATTATTATAAGCATCTTCCTTATGTATTATTGAAACTGTTATAGAAGCTTGGACAGGCAAGCATTCACCCACCAATTATTGTGATATATATATATAATTTTCCTACTTTATAAAAGTTGGATCCTATCCTAAAGGAAGATGCTGGTATGTATAATTACATTTTTAATCCCTACAAATATCTATGGTCAGATCTGTTTATATGATTCAAACACAACACAGAGGACAGCATCTATTTTATCATAAACTGTGAATGCACTGTATAAAGTTCTATGTCTATATTTATTCATTTCCTTCTTATTTTTATTTTTTTTAGAGAGAGAGAGACAGAGAAAGAGAGAAAAAAATTGGCACACCAGGGCCTAAGACAGTGAAATTGAACTCCAGATGCTTGCACCACCTAGTGGGCATATGAAACCTTGCACTTGCCTCACCTTTGTGCATCTGGCTTATGTGGGATCTGGCTTCGCAGGAAAGCAAAGCACCTTAACTACTAAGCCATCTCTCCAGCCCTATTCATTTCTTAATAAGACTCAGAGAGATGATGTCATCCCAGAATTTACTAAGAGGTCACACATTGGTTTGACTCTAAAATGAGGGTTTTTCTGCCACATATGTGAAAACCACAACTGGGACACTTAGCTTAGAAAGTGAAGACATTATCTTCTTACTTTTATACATGTTCTTGCATTTTCTTTACTGTTTATGTCACTCAAGTATTTCAACTTTGAGGTTTGAATTAACCAAAGGTCTGTTAATTCTACAATGCATCCTGTAAATTTTAACTTAGTTGCTTTTGTATGGATAAACGGCTTTCTAGGGGATGGAGAGATGGCTTAGTGGTTAAGGTGTTTGCCTGCAAATCCAAAAGATCTAGTTCATTTCCCCAGGACCCATGTAAGCCAGATGCACAAGGTGGCACATGCATCTGGAGTTCGTTTGCAATGGCTGGAGGCCCTGCCATACCCATTCTCTCTCTCTCTCTCTCTCTGTCTCTCTCTCTCTCTCTCTCTCAAAATAAACAAATAAAAATAAAATATTTTAAAATAAAAACTGCTTTTCTATTAGGACATTTAAACTGACACATAACTTTTTTATTCCTTTGACTATGTCCAAATTTTTTCTCAAACATGGGCATTAGAATAATTACCTATGAATTTTTTTCTAGAACAAAATTAATCAATACAGGGAAATCACCTGGCCCCAATACCAAGAAGTTCTTCAGCAATATCAGAACACTATGGACCAATGGGCTCTTTACCAACATATGCCCACTGTGGTGAGTTCTTTTTGTTTCCTTTTACTTTAAAATAGTTCTCATTTTTGGTAAAAGTAAGGTAATGGAATAAAAGAAAAGTGAAATTTCAACAAGGTCTTAAGTTGAAAGAAAACAAAATTAAATAAAATTTTCTAGGCAGAAAATTAAATTACAAATCATATACAACAGATGCAGCTATAATAAATAAAAGTTACCTGTGCAGTGGTTTTAAATTTAAATATTATTATCACAATTATTATTATTATTATTATTATTATTATTATTATTATTATTGAGAAAGAGAGGGAGACAGTTGGCACACCAGGGCCTTAGCCACTGAAATCAAACTCTAGATTTTTGCGCCACCTAGTGAGCATATGCAACCTTGCGCTTGGCTCACCTTTGTATGTCTGGCTTACATAGGATTTGGAACTCAAACATGGGTCCTTAGGCTTTGCAGGCAAGTGCCTTAAATGCTAAGCCATTCTCCAGCTGTGGTTTTAAATTTAAATATTCCTTGGAGATAGATCAAAGTAGAGAATATTTTTTTCACTTTTAAGAGTATATGAAATTCTAAAAGCAGCTGAAAACACCCATTTATCTTCTATTTTATTACAAAGATGACTTAGGAAGTGTCTTCCCTAACATGAGTGAGCAGAAGTAAAACACAGCATTGAACCCAGAGGACTGACAATTTAATATTAGTAATATGGGATCTAGTTTCACAAGATTTTATAGGAATCATTTTATTTTAGGCAAGTCATATCATTTCTCACAATATATTTTATAACTTAAATTTTTGGATATGCATATAGCATTCAAAGATATGATGCCTATTATTGTCTGAAGTTTGTATATGAGATGTCAAAAGTATACCCTAAATATTTCCATGGAAATATAAGTGGTTTTAGTCTGTTCCTCATTATGAACATGTCCTAATTAATTTTTTTTTTTTAAAGAGATACTTTTAAGATTCCTGAATTAGCTGCTTCTACTTTATTTTGGTAAGTATGCATTCGACCTAGATTCACACTGAAGCAATTTAAGTGGATATTTCTGTAATGAATGTGCTCTTTAGTAATATGGTTAGGTAATGTACTTGTAACATTGAAGGAACATATTTTAGTTTGATATTATAAATTTTCTTGTGTCTTTTTCACTAACAAATGGAGTTATAGTAAGGTATGGTGGTTCACACCTATAATACCAGTACCAGGGATGTTGAGGCACAAGGATTGACATAAGTTGAAGACCAGCCTGCCTTACATAAGGAATTCCAGTTCAGCTGGACCTCAGCTGGGCTGAGACCTTGTTAAAAAAATCTCAAAAAAGAGCACAAAAATGAAAATTATTAGTGTAATGTGTATGCAAGTGTGATTTGTAGATATTTTTAAATAAACATTAATAAATTTTCACTACGCTAATGAGATAATAAACCATATACTGTGCCTCCAAGGGGGGGAGGGAATCCCATGGAGGCATTCCTGTCACCTCTCAGCAGAGCCAGAACATGCATACTCAGCATTCTGGGTGGAGGGTGTTAATAGAAAGAAAAAAATCATGAGAAAAGAAAAATGCAAAAAAATGTGTAATATGCCTTGAAAATTTTAATTTGAAATGATTTCTGGAAGAATCATCCAAATTGTGGAGTAATTTTGTTAAAAACCTAAATTCCAATTAGATTAAAGGTTTAAAACACATGGAACAGTAATAATTTGTATGCCCAATAAACTCCTTGGAAAGCAAAAGCAAGTTAAACATTCTTCAACATTGACTTAAGTGTGTATCATTTAATAAATGCTCAGAAATTCTATTTTTTGTATGTTAGATTGAAGAAGCCACGTATTAAATCTCTTTACTTCATTCAAATCTATTTCACTAGAAAAGAACCTCTCTCTACTTCACAAATGTCATAAAGTTCAACAAACATAAAAACAAATGGTTGTTAATATCTTACTGTGTCAAGTATCAACCTCATGCCAAACTTTGGTAAATGTGAATGCATTCTGTACACAAATGAACATTTCCTGTAATGGAAATCAAATATTTTCTTTTGCTTTCACAGGTTTGACTGAAAAATCCATCTAGTTTCTTTCCTGCCATGGTTCGTTTGCATCTCGGCATGTGTGGAATGCTGTACTGAGAAGGCAGATAGAGGTAGCGAGGAGAAGGAAGACTGAAGACTAGCTCCAGAACTGCTTGGCTGCTTCTTGTTTGCTGTGCTGCATATGTTGGGTCTGTACTGTGGCTCCAGCACGAGATTGATGGCTGTGTTACCACTGTTTCTGCGTCATTGAGCCACACTACATTCCCCCCAAAAAATAAATAAAATAGATAAAATTTCAAGTGAAGTCTTTGGTGTGTAATTCTAATTTCTACTGCTTATATTGACCCACAAGGTACTGGAGCTATAATCAGACCTTTAACACAAATTTAATTATCTTGACTACTTTCACGATTACTTGAGTGCTTTGTTACTTCCGTTCTATTTCTGCTGAGATATATATATATATATATATATATGGTTTTCGAGGTAGGGTCTCACTCTAGCCCAGGCTGACCTGGAATTCACTATGTAGTCTCAGGGTGGCCTCGAACTCATGGTTATCCTCCTACCACTGCCTCCCGAGTGCTGGGATTAAAGGCATGCACCCCCATGCCCAGCCTGATTGATAATTTTTAATATTATAAATCATACACGAAGGACAACTAGGTTCACAGTTCTACTGAACCATTCTTATCACATTTTTGACTTATTCATTTGCATAATTTTCCACAGCGACAATCTAAAAGCATGTGCCAATGCTTCAATACCCTTCATCCCACGCTGACCCTTGTGGACTCCTCCCTCTAGTAATGGTTTCACCAAAGAAAGAAGGAGGAAAAGCAAACAGCTGGGGCCTGTTTTCCAGGGGAAACAAAGAAGGAAGCATTCCAGGCATGATAGATGCGGGATGTTATATGGATCAAAGACAAAGGACAAAGACGAAGGCTGTTTGAGCTTTCAATCTGTGTTACAATCTGTGAATGGGAGGAAATATTATAGGGGCATATGGGTAACTCTACATGGTAACCTCTGATGGGAAGACAAGGCTGGAAGACGGTCTCTGAGACCATAAGATGCTCTAGCCCTGTGTGTCACAGTCTATCAATTCCTCGTGCGCACTCTGCACCTGCTTTCTTGTTCAGCCTAAAGATTGAAGGGTACTTCAAAAGATGAATCTGACACACATTTTGAACAGGTAGAACAGGGAAAATCTAAGAGAACGTTTCTTTGTCTTCTTAGAATCCCTCGTCCCTTAACACTCTGATGACTGTACATTCTATCTGGCCTCTGTTGGCCACACTTCTCCCAGACCTCATCCTCGCACAGTTAAAATTTTATCTTCATCTCCCTCTCTACCCTGAAACAACTCTACTTGGACAACACCCAGCCATAGAAAACTCTGCCATAGAAACTTCATCTAAGCAGCTGAGTCTCGACGTAAGTTTATGTTTTCTAAACTCTGTGGGTCACCAAGGGAATTTTATCAAACATACTCTTGATGGCGTTAAAGTTGTCTATCTCTCACACACTCCTTATATTTCAAAAAGCTATCTCACCAAGAAACACCTTCCCTTCCCTTTACATTTCATAGACAATATTAAATTCATGGAGCACAAATACTACCTACTCCCTGAAGTGACACACCTATAATTTGGTCTAAATCTGTACATAACTAATTCTTTCCATGAGGTCTCAAAGGGCACATGATAGTCCTCTATTTCAAAACTAATAGCTCATTCTGGCTTCTCTTCAGATTGTATAAATCTTTCATCTTTTAAATTTCCCTTAGCTAGTTATCCATCCTTTTTCATGATGTCTTAAAAACAGCAGTGATTAGTATGGCACCTTTAGACCAAACGGTATTATACAGGGCATCTTAGGTATGATCTCCTTATCACTATGTATGTTGTTATAATATTACTAATACAAATGATCACTATGCTTAAAGTCCTATTACATCATTGGTATACCTTGACGAGGAGAACCCTGTAGCATAAAGAAATCACATCTTCTAGGATCACTATTCTACTTGGACATTTTCATTGACTTCTTGATAATTCTTATGATATTCTTTTGCTATTTCTGCCAGATTTTTTATGGATCTCTGTTTTTGCACACCAATATTATACTTTCTAGGGCTCTGATCTCAGATACTTCTAACTTTACGCATATTTTCTACATGGTTTGATTCATTCAGCCATTTAAATGTATATGATCAGCATATGAAAATTAGGTTGTGATTCTGCAGACTTATCTAAAGTGCCACTCTGTCCTCAGATTAGAGAGAGACGATCTCCTGGTGTACTACTGAATATTTTCCTAGATTTGCTGTTTACTCAGATTTAAATGTAATTGGAGGAACAAATATAAAAATTATTTTACTTGAATCCTCCCACTCAAAACATCCAATATGCAAATTACTTATTTAAGAACTAACATTGGTGGGCTGGAGGGATGGCTTAGTGGTTAAGGCATTTGCATAAAAAGCCAAAGGACCCAGGTTCAATTCCCCAGGACGCACATTAGCCAGATGCACAAGGGGGCGCAATGGCTGGAGGCCCTGGGGTGCCCATTCTCTCTCTTTCTCTTTCTTTCTCTGCCAAATAAATAAAATAAATAAATTAAAAAGATCTGAAATTGTTATAGTAGTTAAAGTATAATATAATACTGATGATAGTTCCTTTTTGCCATCATAAATGAGCATCAAGTGTCTGTCAAAGATTCTCCAGATCCACGACCCTTCAATGATATAAAACTACTCCTAGTTGGTTGGGTGTTTGTTTTTGGTTCTTTTCTTTTCTGTTTATTCATTTAGTGACACCATTGGAGGAGGTTTAGAAAATCTTAAAGCATAAAGCACAATATAAAATATAGAAGCATAGGTAGGAGTATCTCTTTATTCATTCATAGATTTAAAAAAAGTACTATACTTTCATTCCTACAAAATAACAGGGCACATTACAATTTTCTATTAGTTAATCACACAATGATTGGCTGAGTAATACCAATACCTTATTATTTCATCTGAAAGAAGAAATCATGGACTTTAAACACATCTTTTCAACATCTTCACTTACAATAATGTAGTGCTCTGGAACTTTCATTTTCAAGTTAAAACTTTACTGTGGTCTTTAGATTCCTTTTATCTCCCAGATTGCATTTCTTATATAACTCCAGGGTCTATAGTACCCAATAGCCACTGCTTGAGAAAGGGAAAGAGGGAGAAAAGGAAATTGATAGAGTATTAGGAAGGAAGAAATCAAACAAGAAATTTTAAAGTAAAAACATTCCTATTCATGAACAAGCACATGTTAAAAAAGAATGCTTAAGGGCTGAAGATATGGCTCAGTGGTTAAAGGCACTTAGCTGCAAAGCCTGACAGCCTGGGTTCAATTCTCCAGTACCCATATAAAACCAGATGCAGCATCTGACATTCGTTTGCAGTGCCTAGAGACTCTGCAGCACCCATTCCAACCCCCTACCCCACCCCTTGCCTCCCCACACCTCTCTTCTCTCTCTCTGCTCTCCTCTCTCTCTGCTTGCAAATAAATAAATAAAATATTTATATATTTATATATTACATATTTATTTAATTTATTAATATTTATAATTATTGATGTATTATTTAATTAATTTATTTAAATATATGTTTATATATTTATAATAAATAAAATAAAATTTAAAAAGAATGCTTAGCCATTAATAGTGCATTAACAGCACATACTACTAATTTCAAACTGAAGAAAAAAGATGTCAGGGAAATCTAAAATACAATTCAGGGGCTGGAAAAAGATGGCTCAATGGCTAAGGTGCTTGTCTGCAAAACCTGATGACTGGAGTCCTGAGTTGGATTCCCCGGTACCCACATTAAAGCCCAAGATACAGTGGCACATGCCTCTGGAATTTGCAGTGGCAAGATGCCCAGGACTACCCAGTTCCTCTCTCTCTCTCTCTCTCTCTCTCTCTCTCTCTGCAAATAAATTACGCAATAAAAATATTTTAAAAAACTTAAAAAATAAATTAAAATTCAATTCAAATGGTGGCAAATGAGGCCAAGTGTTTAAAACCTGCGTGGCACAGCCTTGCTGAAAGACTGAGGAGTGAGCCAACCGAAGAACCTTGGAATAAAAAGATGTCATCGGGTTAAAGAAGAAAAGAAGAAATCCTGCTCTTCCAGCTGTCTCTTGAACTTTCAAGCTACTTACAGTCTAATGCTTACTTTTCACATGTTTGCTCACATTAACATATTTTTCTGTTAGTGATATTAAGGTTGATTGTATTGGACTGCAATGTGTGTGTTTAATTATCTCTCTCAGTTGTGATGTGTTTAGCGTGCTTTATGACCATAAACTTGATGCACTTTGGGGTGTGCTCCAAGTGGTTACAAGTGCACTATGTGATCCCGTGCTGTTCAGGGGAGTGACCTGAGAATTGCAATTACTCTAAGCTAGTGGACAGTAGTTCAGATCTTTTTTCTTACTAATTGACTTCCTCAGTTGTTAGTTGAGAACAATGTTCTCTGTGAACATATATTTTAAGAATATTCTTTTGTCTCTTTTAGGGTATCGTTAATTTTTCTCATTTGTGTGAATTCTAACAAATTCTCTTTGATAAGTGTCCTTGTTTTTCTTCTCTTTTTCTGTCTCTTCATCTCTTTCTACCCCTCTGTTTCTGTCTTTGTATCTATCTGTCTGTCTCTCTCATCAAAGAAAGATTTTTTTGGACTGGAGAGATTGCTGAGTGGTTAAGGCACCTGCCTGTGAAACCTAAGGACCCAGGTTCAATTCTCCAATTGAACTCCATTCCCCCAAGTAAGCCAGATGCACAAGGTGGCACATGCATCTGGAATTTGTTTGCAGTGGCTAAAGTCCCTGGCGTGCCCATTCTCCTCTTTTTTCTTTCTTTCTTTCTTTCTTTATTTCTTTATTTATTTACTTTCTTTCTCTCTCTCTTTTCCTCCCCCTCTCTCTATCTCCAAAAAATAAATAAAACTAAACATAAAAATAAAAAGGTTTTCTTAGCCTTTTGATTCCAACTAGTTTGGCATTTCTGCTATGCTCCTAGTCAGACCAGTCAACACATGTGTTCCTTTGTGTCTCTGAGGAGAGAAATAACTTAAAACGCATTGTTTGCTTTGTGAAAGGAACCCATTTCTAATGTGCACATTTGCAGGGTCAGTCAACATGAAGCTGATTCTCTGGGCTTGCATCCTGTGTGTTGCTCTGGCAAAGAAGGTGAGTGACTGACTTAAAAATATACTGATGGGGGTAGGTAACCATCAGAGCAGTGCTGGCAAGTATCCATGCTTAAGGGAAAGTTTCACAGGGTTTATGAAAATGCAGCAAAGAACATGGTATTGGTGTGAGGCTGGTCCTTAAAACTCTGCAAAAGGAAAATTTTCAAGTAATATATTTTTTAAATTTATTTTTGTCAGTTACTTAGTATGTAAACATTACATGTTGATACCATCCTTTACCTCATCCCTGCCCCTTTTCCAAAGGGATCCTCCTTGTTTAAGATGCAGGTCATCCCCATGGGGAATGTGGGTGGTGCATTATGGGGGTAGCCGTCAGTTATGGGGGAGAGGCAATGTCTCTGTGCAAAATGTCCCAACTTGTGGCTCTAACAAATTTTCCGCCCCCTCTTCCGTGAAAGTCCCTGAGCTCTCACAACCTTTTTTTCACCCCCTCTTCTGTGAAATAGCATCAACAAGAAAACAAAGGTGAGTTAGGGAACCGAAAGCTGGAGGAAGCAAGAACTATAGGGAATCAGGATCCTAATAAATTGTAGGTGGTTTCTTGTTTTTGGTTTTTTTGTTTGTTTGTTTTTTTATAGAATTCCTCTGGCAGTGAGCTATCTATGTAGAATCTCAAAAGAAACCTGATGGGCCAGAAGCCGACAGATACAATCTTCAGTATGATGTGACCAGATGAGAGACACCAAGTTAGGAAGTGTCTGGGAGCAAATCCCCAGTCCAGCCCAGCCCAGCCAATGACTGGCTAAACATTCTCTTTGGGAAAACAATAATATGTACCCAAATAATTGTTTTGAATATGAAACAATTACTTAAGTGCTCAACAGTTTCTAGGATATAGTGGAAACTCAAATGCTACTTCATATTATCTCTATTATTATCATCTCATCCAAATTTCAAAATACTCTAAACCCAGAAATTAGTTGAATTGAGTATTAATCTTTAAAATGGTAAATGTAGAGTTTCCTGCACTTGTTTTTAATCTTTAATCTATAGTGCATTATCTATGGTGAATTCCTAAGATGTTGAAGCTTCATTGGAAAACAAATGCTAGATGTGTGAAGAAGTGGCAATGGGCCCACCTCTCTCTCTCTCCCTCTCTCTCCCTCTCTCTCTCTCTCTCTCTCCCACACACACACAATCACACACCACAGGAAAACCTGGGAGAAGAGAAAACAATAAAGCTAGATACATGGATAAGAAATTAATGGCCTTTCATATCACAAAGGTTTATGTTCATGCACAATATTACAAACAATCCACGATCAAAATATATAATGATGTAATGGTAATGTTGATATTTAATACTGATGGGTGACTCAGTTTTCCTCAGTATTATGGAAGTATGAATGCAGACATCTTCAAATAAACAACCATATTAAAATGTGTTTTTTCTTTGTTTCAGAAGCATTTTGCCTTCACTCGTCAGGTAAATTTTTTCATCTATATACAATTGTATCTCTGTTTTGACCTTAAAGTATTCTAACTTTTAAAATTCCATATTTTCTTGACAGTGTAATTTAATGACTTCTATTGCTATTAAAATATTAGTTTCTGGGCTGGAGAGATGGCTTAGCGGTTAAGGCGCCTGCCTCCTAAGCCTAAGAACGCTGGTTCCAATCTCCAGCGGTTCCAATCTCCAGGTCCCACATTTAGCCAGATGCAAAGTGACGCAAGGGCGCAATGCCGCACTTGACCACAAGGGGGCGCACACATCTGGATTTCATTCACAGCATCTGAGACACTGCTGGCGTGCCCATCTCTGTCTTCCTCTCTCTCTCTCTCTCTCTCTATCTACCTCTCTCCAAAAAAAATAATAAAAAATAAAAAGTTTAAAAAAAATATATTAGTTTCTTTAACCTCTTGTGATTTGATGAAAAAGCATAAATATACTTGTCCAGACATAGTCTATTTGTTTTCAAAAATCTGAATCACTAAACACACTTTCTTTATAACAAACATGCTGCTATGACCAGATTCCCTTCATGCTTCCATGTAGTATTTCTTAACTTGTACTTAAGTCAATTGAGAAGTGATATATGCTATATATACATATGCATAGTCCAGTGTGACTTTGCTTGCATAAAGTATTAGAGCAGAACACATAGGATTCTGGACAGTCATATTTCCAAGTGTATGTGAACTGCTCCACAAACTACAAGCAGAAAGAGTTCACGTACCAAGTACCTTGGTTATTTTGTGTAGCAAACACTCATAAATCATCCTGTGTAGGAGACAAAAGTACTTATTTACAGATATTTGATTTTTTTCAGTTCTTTGTCAATTTTATCTAGAATTCTGATGATAGACAGGTGCTAAGACACTTGTCAATGAAGCGATCCGTAAGTGCACCATAAAGAAATATGATCATTTTGAGCTGAGCGTGCACGCCTTTAATCCCAGCACTTGGGAGGCAGAGGCAGGAGGTTCGTAGAGAGTTTGAGGCCACCCTGAGATTACATAGTGAATTCCAGATCAGCCTGAGCTAGCGTGAGACCCTACCTTGGAAAACCAAAAAAAAGAAAGAAAGAAAGAAAGAGAGAGAGAGAGAGAGAGAGAGAGAGAGAAAGAAAGAAAGAAAGAAAGAAAGAAAGAAAGAAAGAAAGAAAGAAAGAAAGAAAAAGAAATGTGATAATCTAGCAGAGAAAAGCCAAGGAATAGGGTCAAAGAATTTTTAAAAGATGATACAAGTTGAGGGAAATGGAAAGGAAGGCAAACAGCTATTGCTCTTAAGAACAGAAACTCCAAGAACTTTACCCTCTTACTCATTCTGAATGTAAGCTGACCTAAAGAATCCCAAGTCCTTCAATGGTGTCAAAATTAAAAAATAAAAAAGAAGAATGAAAACCCAGAGGTAAGATGCTATTCATTTATTTTACCTCATGAATAAGTACAAAATCCACAAATATAGCAAATACTGTCATTGGATTAAAATGAAAAAAAAACTTAAAGCAAACATTGTTTCCTTTGTTTCAGAAACCAGCCACATCCAGTGAAGAGGTAAGAGGTATTCTTATTTATTTATACTGGAACTCATCAGTATTTATTTTACATTATTAATTCTTCTTAGAAATAGCATTTGCCATCAAACAATATTCATTCTGTATTATGTTTTCTCTTGAAAAACTAAGGGATTAGTCTAGGAACATGTTCACTTCTCTTTTTTTGAGGATCCACTTAAATGTGCAAATATGTGCATATTTACATTGACGCCCTGTGTACATATGCAAATAGAGGCATATTTATATTGGTACACTGTGTAACATCTAATCTATCCCTATGCCCCGCCATTGTGCTGCTGCTTGACTATGTGGTTGAGCAGGTAACTGTGAAATTCAATTTTGTAACATTTGACATTACGGAAAAGACTGTTGACAAAGAAGGTAATGCTTTCCAACAAATTTGAAAGCGGATTGATCCCTGAGGATAAAGGTCTATTATAGACAAAAATAGCTTGGAAACACAGATTTTAAAAACTCCATCAACTGTTTTAACACTCAACATATAAGAAATGTTAGATGTAGTTTACCATATTTTAAAATCTATGATGTTTATCAAAATTCAAAGATGTCTGAATTATGATTGAGCAGTGCAACACACCAAACATTGCAGGAGCCTGATTTGTCAATGAGTGGGGACTGCTTACAAAACTTGGCCAATTCATGATAGGAAGTAAAACTTCATGTATGCATATCCAAGAAGCATTCTGATTTGGGGGCCTTCTTACTAATCATGCGCCCTTGGAGCTCCCCCACAGACTCACAACACGGATCAGACACACTAGCAAACAAGAGGCACATACAGATGTCCAGCAAAAGAAATAAGGCGAAATCTGTATCGCCAGCAGTGCTAATGAGTCACTCACTTTAAGCATCAGTACAGCAGGCAAAATGATTTATCCAAAGCCAAGTTAGCTATCCACATCCTCTGCCTACCCTCCTGACAACAACTTAAGATAAGTGGCCTTAAAGGAGTAGAAGCCAAAATACAAAGGGACAGACCTGGGACGTGGCACATCGACATCCCTGTCCCAAAGAGAGATGCTCGTGGATGGCTTCATCGTGAGGAACAGATGCAGAGAGAGAATTCAGAAAGGACGAGGCCTGTAAGCACCACTCCCACCAGCCTCTACTGGAGCCATAACCCACCGGCAGTCCCAGCTCTTTCCTGCCCTGGCCCAGCAGGGAGTCTATGCTCCATGACCCACAGGCAGTCCCAGCTCTTTCCTGCCCTGGCCCAGCTGGTAGTCTATGCTCCATGACCCACAGGCAGTCCCAGCTCTCTCCTGCCCTGGCCCAGCAGGGAGTCTATGCTCCATGACCCACAGGCAGTCCCAGCTCTTTCCTGCCCTGGCCCAGCTGGTAGTCTATGCTCCATGACCCACAGGCAGTCCCAGCTCTTTCCTGCCCTGGCCCAGCTGGTAGTCTATGCTCCATGACCCACAGGCAGTCCCAGCTCTCTCCTGCCCTGGCCCAGCTGGTAGTCTATGCTCCATGACCCACAGGCAGTCCCAGCTCTCTCCTGCCCTGGCCCAGCAGGGAGTCTCTCCATGACCCACAGGCAGTCCCAGCAGCAGGTAGTCTATGCTCCATGACCCACAGGCAGTCCCAGCTCTCTCCTGCCCTGGCCCAGCAGGGAGTCTATGCTCCTTAACAGTCTTACAAGGTGCTCCTCTCTCAACTGGGACTTACTCACTTTTCTTAACTGTTACCTTCCATTTCACACAAGTGCCTTTAACCACTTAGCCATCTCTCCAGCCACACAACTATGGAAGCACATTAACATCAAGAAAGACTGAACTGGTGTTCTTATAAAAAAATACTTGTCGTGTATGGCCATGGTCATAATAGAGGTAAGAGGTAACTAGGTCAACCCTCGTCTACAGTATCATTTTTTTTTTTTTTGCTTTTCTTCAGGATTACTATGGCAACCAGTTCCCACTTAATCCATCCCTGAGTGTCCCTGAGGAGCCCATGAATGACAACTTGCCGCCTCTTCTCCTGCCTCCTCTTTACTCTCGCCCAGAAAATTCCCTCTCCAAAAACCCTTGGGTTCCTGAATCAGAATCAGAGCTCTCTGCATACCCTTGGATTCAAAGTTCTTCTAGAGTTCGCTACATGGACCAAGACCCTAGTAACACTGCAGATGCGTCATCAGATGCCATTGTCCCCACTGCCCCCCTGTCTTCCCCACCTCCTCCTCCCCCTCGGCCCTATCCCATTTTCCTTCCTTCAAGGATCGTGTCAGATCCTGCTGCCGCCCCTATGCCAACTGAATCTGCTACAGACCCTGCTGTACCTCGGCTGACTGATCTTGCTCTCCCTGAACCTGCTGCAGTCAAACTGACTGAACCCCAGCTTCCTATGTCTGAGCTTGCTGCAGCCCAGCCTCCCCTACCTGAACCCGTTGCAGTCCATCCTGATGAAGTCAAATTTCCCACAGCTGAACGTGTTGCAGTCCATCCTGAAGAACTCAAATTTCCCAAAGCTGAGCCTGTTGCAGCTCAGCCCCCTCCACCTGAGTCGGCGGTGGCCCATCCTCCTCCAGCTGACCTTGCTGCTGAGGAGCCTGTGGAAGTCAAGCCTGCTCCAGCTGAAGCCAATGTCATGGCACCTGCTGAGGTTCATCCTGCCGCGAGCCAGTCATCTGTAGAGAAGCCCACTGCAGGGGTGCCTGCTGAGGACAGAATTCCTGCAGCTGAGCCCCATGAGACCAAACCTACCACCCAAGACTCGCAGCCCTCTTTCTTCGACCAGGTAAGGCAACCTGCCCCTTCCACTGTAATGCATGAGACTTGTCGAAGCAAAGAAACACCAGTCCTTTACCTGTACACATGAACATGTTGAACACTGGGAGCTGGTGACTGACATTCACCTGATGAGCTGCAGGTATCAAAAGTGCACAATTTGAGTTGGGTTGTGGTGGCACACACCTTTAATCCCAGCACTTGGGAGGCAGAAGTAGGAGGATCACTGTGAGTTCCAGGCCACCCTGAGACTACATAGTGAATTCCAAGTCAGCCTGAGCTAGCATGAGATCCTACCTCAAAAAAAAAAAAAAGTGCACAATTTGATGAATGTCAACATATGTTGAACTCAAGAATTTTCAGGAAAATGAGTATGCAAACTGGAACCCAAATTCCTTCCTGTTTCTTTGCAAACCACTTTCTTCTTTCTCATGGCGTTTATGGACTTCCTGTCACTGCAGTTGGACTCGCATTTCCTATAATGTGATGTGGGTGGGACGATACCATATGAACATATGTCTCCCTTTGTTTACATTTAGATATCTTTTCATGAATCTATACATACCAATAGTTTATTTGGGAAGAATATTGTCTCATTACATAAATATACCATACATTTTCCAATCATTCATATATTGATAAATGTTTTAGCTTCTAACCTGGTTGGCAATCCATCATTTATTCATGCACTAGCTAAGTGCCCAGTATATTGTGGTAAATAAAGTGATTAGGTGAGCATCTTCCCCTTTTCATATGAAGGAGGATGTTACAGTTTTTCATGTATCCATCCCCACATAATACACACACACGTGAGTATTCTACTCTTAGCCTATAACCCACAGTATGTCCTGGAACTCTGAAAGCAGTATGCTAAAGTAATTACTGGACCCAAACCCTCTGCTTTTTATATCTTAGCACTGTCCCCCATAAGCTGATGTTGAGATCCTGACAAACTCTTCTTCCTCATATTTTATGCACATCTTTCATTCAAGAAAAAGGTTTCTGTTGCTCATCTTGACATGAAGCAAACTTTTCTAAACATCTTTATACTCATATTTTAAATATTGCACAAGTACTTTGTTCCCAAGTTTTATTTGATATGGTCTAACCAATGGGGCTATTTTACTAAAGACAAATGGGACTTTAAACTGTGTAGAGGGTTCTATGAACTTAGCATACTGGAAATAAATGGGGGGTTGAAATCCATCACTAGGGGCTGGGGACATGGCTTATCTGTTAAGGCACTTGCCTGCAAAGCCAAAGTACCCAGGTTCAACTCACATAAGCCAGATGCACAAGATGGCACATGCATCCAGAGTTTGTTTGCAGTGGCTGGAGGTCCTGGCGCGCGCCTCTCTCTCTCTCTCTCTCTCTCTCTCATAAATAAATAAAATCATCACTAAATATTACATACCACAATTCCTGCAGGCTTCTTCTGGCTTTTTCCTAGAAGAATATATGAACTTTTCTTGTTGTAAACTATCAAAGTTAGAGGCTGCAGGGATGGCTCTGTGGTTGAAGGTGCTTGCAAAGCCTGGCAGCCTGGGTTTGATTCCCCAGTGCTCACATAAAGCCAGCTGCTCAGTGACATATGTGTCTAGAGTTCATTTGCAGTGGCAGGAGGCCCTGGTGTGCCCACACTTTCCCTTTATCTTTCTCTCTCTCCCCCTCTCTTTCTATCTCCTCAAATAAAATATTTTTTAAAGAAACTAAGAGAAGTCTAAAGAACAGGGCTTATTTACCATCACCGCACCCTTCAGCGTGTTCAGATGCACTTTTCAGCTCCCAGTATATCCCCATATAGTTCACATGTATGCAAAGGAGACAGGAAAGAAAGGGAGGGCTCAAAGAAACAAGACCTGGTCGGAAGATGTCCTGAACACAAAGCCAGATGCCTTGGGCTGCCTCCTGAATCCAAGGGGACTTACGGGGGCCTTTGTTTCTCTGGTTCAAAAGTAACTCTGGTGGCAACAGCGCATATTTTAAAGCTGAACTGTAAGATCAGCAACACACAACTCAGAAAAGGTCAGTTAGAAGACAAGCCTAGTACCTTGAAATGAAGTATATTTTGTCATGTTTAAAAAGATGTTTCTTTTTTCTTTCTTTCTTTTTAGACAGAGAAATAAAATTTCCTGGAGAACAGAGCACCATTTGCTGTTTTGTTCTGGTAAGTCATGCATAGTAATGAGGTTTCGAAATTAGAATAAATAGGCCGAATCCCATTGTGTGAAACTGCCTTGGGGTATATATGACTGCATGATTCAAAGAAAGTGGGTGTGAAGTGGGCCCAGAAGTTATGGCAGGATGAACAAATGGCCTGTGTAAGGTCCTCGGCCTACCTTGGAGAAGTTCTTCTTTAAATAAACTCAAATTGATTATGATTTTACTATGCCACAATCACCCTTGTCAATTTAGGAAGAAAGTTCCATAAACAGGAAGGCCACTGAGCTGTATGAGAGAGGAGCATGGCTAAGGCCCTCACAGGCCGTTTCACATGGCATCCATTCAGCCACCAACACTGAAAATCACCAGCTTAGGAAACGAGTAACTTCTGGTCCCAAACTTCTACCCGCTACACCCCTCTCTCCTCCAACACAGGTATCCCACAAAGACAAGCATGGGCTAGAAGTCCAACTGGACTCAAATATCTTGCTACTCAGATCAAGAAATAAGCAGCAAATTTGGTTACCCGAGTCCCAAGCCCTCTTTCTTTCATCCCTTCCTTCCCAAAAACGATTACCATTTTGTGATTATAAATGCACTAGATGGAAAAACGGAAAGACATTACTTGACTGTCCACCAAAGGAGAACTTCTCCTGAGAGGATGTCAGCAGTTGAGGCAGTGTGGAAGAGCGGCTATGACTGTCACTGTTGTCAGGGATATCTCACAACAAAGGCGATTGCCAAAGGCAGGCAGAGGTGTTGGTTTTACTTAAACCCTCACTACTGCTATAATATTTTAATTTTCATCTATTTTACTGGTGTCCAAGGTTCAAGGACCCAGCTCCAGACATTACATGCATATAATAGTTTCAGGTTTTCAGCAGACATTTGTATCTGGTTTCCTACTGCACTAAATATTCCATTCAAAATAATAATTTTAAAATGTTATTTTTTTTCTGGAAAAATCTCTCTGTGGAGCAGGAGTTCTCCTTTAAATTATTCAAAATCAGGATACAGTACAGATCTGAAATCAAAACCCACTCAAAAACACCCTTTGTGATGATATGTGTGTGTGTTTGTATTCAAATAAACCACAAGACTGAATTAACATTTCATTTTAAATACATTTTTAAATATTTAATTTTTATTTGTTTATTTAAGAAAGAGAGAGACAGAAAATGGACATGCCAGGACCTCCAATCAGTGCAAATGAATTCCAGAAGCATGCACTATCTTGTGCATCTGGCTTACGTGGGTCCTAGGAAATTGAGCTGAGATCCTTTGGCTTTGCATACAAATGCCTTATCCACTAAGCCATTTCTCCAGCCCAATATTTCATTTTAAAATAGTTATATAAATGGGCTAGAGGGATGGCTGAGCAGTTAAGTCGCTTGCCTGCAAAGCCAAAGGACCAAGGTTCAATTCCCCAGGACCCATATAAACCAGATGCACAAGGTGGCACATATGTGTGGAGTTCATTTGCAGTGGCTACAAGTCCTGGTACACCCGTTCTTTCTTTCTCCCTCTCTGTCTCTCTATCTCTCAAATAAATAAATTAAATTAAATTAAAATAAAAAAAATAAAATAGTTATAGAAATGCAGTATTCACTCCTAAAAATATTCATAGTTGTTACAGGAATTCAGTATTGTAAAAAGTCAGAAGGAAACAATACAGGTTCTTTATGACATGGCTTTTTAGATGACTTTCTAGTATTTTAGACTAACATTAGAATCATACATCAAAAAAAATTTGTTTTGGGCTGGAGAGATGGCTTAGTGGATAAGCTCTTGCCTGTGAAGCCTACGGATCCCGGTTCAAGGCTCGATTCCTTGGTACCTACCTAAGCCAAATGCACAAGGTAGCACATGCATCTAGAGTTCATTTGTAGTGGCTGGAGGCCCTGGTGCACCCACTCTTCTCTATCTCTCTGCCTCTTTCTCTCTGCGTCTGTCTGTTGCTCTCAAATAAATAAATAAAAATAAGCAAAAGTTTTTAACAGTTGTTTGAAGGGAAAATTATTTTGGTAATTTATTATATAAAACTAATATGATATTTTTCTTTTTCAGATACAGATGCAAAAATCAATGAAGTCTAAGCAAATGCTGTCTTATTTCAAGGATTATTTCATTATGTTTTATTAAAACTATAAATCTCTTCATATTGGTTTATGATGGTTTTTCATTAGGCTTAATTTATAACAAAATAATATTAATGGCATGCTTTACTTCCAGTTCAAACTGTAAAATCTCAGGACTGGGGAAAGTCTCAGTTGGAAAAGAGCTTCCTCGAAAGCATGAGGACCCGAGTTCCATCTCCAGAACCAACGTGAAAGTGGCGGCACGTCCTTGAAGTCTGAACGCTGAGGAGGAAGAGACGAGAGGGTCCCTGGGGCTTTCTGGGCAGCCAGTCCCGCTTAATTGCAGAATTGCAAGCAAATGTGGGACTCTGTCTCAGAAAAGGTGGATGGATAATGGTTTTGACAGTGACACAAGGTTGCCCTCTGGCCTCTACATACACATTGACCTATACATGAACACGCACACACACACGCACACACACACACATATAATATATATATCATGGGGGCATTGCAGTTAAGGCACTTGCCTGTGAAGCCAAAGGAACTAGGTTCAATTCCGCATGACCCACGTAAGCCAGATGCACAAGGGGCACATGTGTCTGGAGTTTGTTCTGGCCTACTGATTGCTCTGTGTATTATACCAAAAAGCTGAATGGCTCCATTATAAGTCCTAATTTCTCACACACTTGCTTTAATGTACACAGTTCCATTATCAGAGATTCATTAAAGTTAAGACATTTCTCTCTTCATTGCAAAGGAGAGCTGTCCCTGTAGAGAAAACGTCCTTATCCCACTAGCATAAGCCCCTCCACAGGTGCATGTCAGCACAGCACACATTTCCTGAACATCTACCAGGGCCAAGCATGCACCAAGCCACAGAGAAGCTAAAATGAGTCCTCTGTAGTTCCAGCTGTAAGGCACACCTGCCTGGTTTTCTTGAGTATTTATGTGATGAACCCTTGGGAATGAGAAGTACCTTGGGTCCTTGGAGAATACTAGTTAAGGCACCAGGAAGAAGAGACAGAGAAATGACATTGTGTTTATGTACAGCTTCTGCTCACCGTTAACTTCATGCCATTAGGTATATATACTTAAAACTTCTCAGCCTCACTCAAACTCTTTTTATTAATGTTTATTATTATTATTAACAACATGTTTCATATGGATACATCATGTGTTAACAAATAGGCATAATAACCTCTACTTGTGGTAGTTTGAATGGATGACCCCCAATAGATTCAGTTTTATATAAAACTTCTTGGATTTCTAGCTACTAGCTGGGGGAGGTGTCACTGGGTGGATCTTGGGGGTCCAGCCCTAAGGTGTTACAGGAGGCAGATCTGAATTCCAGCCTAAGATATGCAGAATGCTTGAGTTCTGCCTATGGTTCCTGGAGTGTGCTTATGGTACTGGGGGAGGATTTCTATCTGTGTGGACCTGTGAAAAGGGGCCAGCTTCTTCTGCCATTCTGGAGCCTCTGCTAGATCTGTGTCAATAAACCCTTTCTTCCTCCCACAAACTGTGCCTGCTTTGGAAGTCAATCCCATTCATATGAAGCTGACTATGACACTACCTAGTCAAAAAACTGTTAGCATACAGAAAAGCACTTGACACATATCAGCTATTATATTGCTGCCCAGTGCTACACATCCAGGAGGAAAATATTGATGAGCAGCGCAACAGTGGAACTTTACAAGGGTCTGGTAAAGGAGCAGAAAATGGGTTCTCTGTACTCAATAGTCCACACCTGCCAAGGTTTCACAAAACAGTCTCCAAAGGGGAAAAAAGCCATTTTATTAGCTATTGAATAGTTCCCAACATTGCCAGCAATTGGGCTTAAATAGTTGGATAATTCCCTTGAAAAATAGTCTTTAAAAATACTCCTCTTCTCTCAGAATCACTGAAGAAGTTTCCTGTCACACCAAATTGCCTCACTCAGCACAAAGAGGCCACATTGGTCATTGCCCCAATTCCCTAATGGCAGGGTTACTTCAGAAGGGGAAATTGAGGCAGTTTAGGGGTTACAGGTCCCCAAAGTTACTACCTTTCTCTTGGCCTAAACATCAGAATTTTCCTTGAGTGCATAAGGGGAAAATATAGGTCATTACACTTTACTACAGGTCAGAAATGTAAGACGCGTGGCCTTTTCTTATCTCTGCCCACCTAGGGAGTCCTTCAACTCCCTTCAGAGAAGGCTCTTCCTAGAAATTTAAGATTTCTGTGAAAATTACCCCTTTTAAGAAATCCTGACCCAAACACCTGGCATCAGGACTAGACTGGCTTAACCAGCTTCCCATGCATACAGCACATAAAAAATCCCACCCTGAGTCTTGAGGCTGCCTTCTAAACCCCTTCTTTCCTCCCTGGTCAAGACCACTGCATTCCTTCCTTCCTTCTCAGCTTCTGTGCTTCTCAAACCCCCTATGTCTTCCCTCCTTTCCTTCTTTCCATCCTAAAGCTCTAAGCTATAATAAAATCTTTCTGAACCTTGGAAATATACTGCTGTTGGGCTGGAGAGAGGATTCATCAGTTAAGAGTGTTTCCTGCACAAGCAAGAGGGCCTGAATGAGACCTCTGAGCTCCATTCCCCGTAACATGACCACCCATTTCTGGGACTGGGAAAAATGCCACAGCTCTGGAGTTAGTGAAGAGACTCTGTCTCAAAGAAACAAGCAGATGAGCAACAGAGATACTTGACCTTCTGTGACCTCCATGCATTCATGGAGTGTGGCACCTGCACACACACATATGTGTTCACCACACATGTATACCACATACATGTTATAACTACTACACACAAGTAATGATAACTATTATTATCAGGCTCCAGCCCAAATCATAACTTATTTGTTGGGACGGTATTGCAGTTCTCACTGCTGACACAAACCACCCAGTCAAAAGTAGGTCATGGGATGAAAGTGGCTTGTTTGGCTCACAGTCTCAAGGGGAAGCTCCATGATGGCAGGGGAAAGCATGGCTTGAACAGAGGCTGGACATCACCTCTGCCTGTGCCACAGAAGATGGAAAACAGCAGCAGAAAAAGTGAGCAGAACTGGCAAGCTAGGGCTAATTACACCAAGGTCCACTCCCAGCAAGACCCCTCCTCCACAAGGCTCCAGTGCCCAAACTGCCATCAGCTGGGGATCAAGCATTCAAAGCAAATGCGTTTAGGGAAGGCTACCACCATGGTTGGGAATGAGAAATGGTTTATTTATTTATTTATGAGAAAGAGGCAGAGAGAGAGAGAATGGGGTGCACCAGGGCCTCTAGCCACTGCAAATGAACTCCAGCACCACTTCGTACATCTGGGGAATCAAACCTGGGTCCTTTGGCTGTGCTGGCAATTGCCTTAACTGCTAAGGCATCTCTCCAGCTTGGGAAATGGTATTTTTAAATTTCTACCCATCTGAATCTAAAGTGCACCTAGGGAGAAGTCCTGTGTTGCATGGAGAGGGAAGATATGGACCTGCACAACTGTGAAAGCCGCTACCCCAGCACTGCAGAAGCAGACACAGATGACCACGAGTTAGAGGCCAGAGCACATAGCAAGGCCAAAGTAACAAGAGGAGGAGCAGCAGGAGGAAGAGGAAGAGTAGGTGGTGATGATGGAAAAGTGCTACAAGTGCCATGGAAATAAACCTGTGTGTTTTTGAACATTTAAGAGTGGTCTACCTATCGCCCAATGTTTAGTCATTTAAAAAATCATCACAGGAATTTTAGGGAATACTCTGGAAAAAATCTGAAGTCAGTATCCTGGGAGTATGGGCCATTACAGTGCACAATGAGAAGGGAGTGATGAAATGAAAGTGCTGCCTTTGTAGCCAGGGGTGGTGGCGCACGCCTTTAATCCCAGCACTTGGGAGATAGGAGGATCACCATGAGTTCAAGGCCACCCTGAGACTACAGAGTGAATTCCAGGTCAGCCTGAGTTAGAGTGAGACCCTACCTCAAAAAAAAGAAAGAGAGAAAGAAGGAAGGAAAGAAAGAAATTAAGAAAGAAAGAAAGAAAGAAAGAAAGAAAGAAAGAAAGAATTGCCTTTGTGATGATTGACATGAATTTTGTGTATTTTCAGTTAGAAGAAGAAACGAAATCTGTTGACCCCAGTTAGGAAGTCTGGGTTAGTGACAGGACAATTAAAAAGAAGGAATTTAGAAAGAAATAGATAATATTTGATGATTAATTAGATAAAACAGACCAGGAGTGAAAAAATAAAGAAATCCAGGGTTTCTGCCCTGTAATAAAAGTACAAGTGAATAGACTACTCATGAAAGATAAGAAAATCATTATTTATTATGTATAATTTTACTTTTTTTAGAGGAGAAAAGGAAGGATGAACGTGACAATTTGGGTATGTCAACTTTAAAATGATAAAGGTAACAAAAGGATGTGCAATCCAAGCCGCAAAAAAGGGATAAAACTTCGGGCAACGCTGAGGAGTGAGGGTTTGATGGCTGTTTCAGCTGTCTCACATGGAGCATCTCATTGGGGTGTCATTAGAAGCCACAGAAATAAAATCCATACAAGGACCTCATCGACATGAGAGGTGCTAGATCACGGTTATAATAGTAAGCTTCCGCCACGGTGTATGCTTTGCCAGAGTCAAGCCTACTAGAAGAATATGACCCCACACGCTGTGAGCTTCTTATTTATGTGTGTGTCTGCCTCTGTTGCGCCTTCCTACACTACCACCAAACTAACTCCCCAAGGGCAGGAGTCTCTGCCTCGCCTCTTCAGGAGGGTCTGGAAGAACACCCAGGGCACACTGAATGATCAGTAAACACGTTGGGAAGAGGAGCGCAAAAAAGGGAACAAGTGAAAGAGTTATATGCAATTACATATTGTACTGAAGTCCACTGATTGGGTTTTCAATATTTAAGCCTTCTGTTAGTGTAAATTCAAGCCTTGAGGAAGAATTCCTGAATAGGCCATGAACAAGAAACAACAGGAAAATGAAGAAAATTAACCAAAATAACCCTAACGGCTATAAAGCCTTGTCAAGTCTTATCAGTGAAAACTCATGCCGCATAATAGTGTCACATTGAGAACACAGCCTTTTGTTGAGACTCTTGTCGGGTAAAATACATACATAAAAATACTGACGGTTTTGAATAAACAGTATTTTACCATACAGGAAGACTTCTTTTTTTCTTTTATTACGAAGTGTAGTCGAATGCTTTCGGGCTGCATTCCCAACAGTATGAGGTTTCAGTAGTCTATCATTACAACAAGATTTGCCTTCTCAGTTTCATGGTTTGGGCTGCATTGAGAGGAGTCAGACAGTGAAAGGTAAATGCTAGCACACTGAGCTGACACCATCCCCACTGCAAAAAACACACAAGGATGAGGGTGGAAAACGGGTGTCAGGTTAGGCAGAGAAAATTCACCCAAATTAGAAGGCTGGGGACTTCCTTAATGACTTTATCATTTATCACATTTCTTTGTTTTCAAAACTCCTACTTTTTTTTTAATTTTTGGAGAGAGACACAGAGAGAGACAGACAGACAGAGAGGGAGAGGGAGACAGATAGAGATGGGCACGCCAGCAGTCTCTCAGCTGCTGAGAATGAAATCCAGATGCGTGCGCCCCCTTGTGGTCAAGTGCGGCATTGCACCCTTTGCATCTGGCTAAACGAGGGACCTGGAGATTGGAACTGGGTTCTTAGGCTTAGCAGGCAGGCGCCTTAACCACTAAACCATCTCTCCAGCCCAAATCCTACTTTTTAAAAGTTCTTTTCTTTTTGGTTTAACACATTTTTAAAGCTCATGTCAATGTATATTAAATACATGTATAGGGGCTGGAGAGATGGCTTGCCTGTGAAGGCTAAGGACCCCGCCCGGTTCAAGGATCGATTCCCCAGGACCCACGTAAGCCAGATGCACAAGGTGGTGCATGTGTCTGGAGTTTGTTTGCAGTGGCTGGAGGACCTAGTGTGCCCACTCCCCCTCCCAATCTCTAATAAGTACATAAATAAAAACGAAAACTTTTACAAAAATACACGTATAGCTACCACTGTCTATAAGGTTCGTGTTAACTCACAAAACTTTTCCATGGCCTCAGTTATTAGAGATTATCAGTGTTCCTTTTCATCATCTACTTCTTACTGTTTGTAGGCTCAAGATCTTATCTAGTGAGGACTGGGGAGATGGCTCAGCATACAAAGTACCCACTGAGCCACGTAAGCAGCTGATGACAACCCACTTAAAGGCCAGACCATGTGCTCGTGCATCTGTAATTCCAGGTCCCTCACTCACGGGAAGAAAGGAAGGAGGGAGAGATAGAACATGACCCGGGGGCTCACAGGACAGCTAACCAAAAGAATGCCAAATGAACAAGAGACCCTGCCTCAAACAAGGTGGAAGGCCCAACACCCAAAGTTGTGCTCTGACCACCACAGGGGCACCATGGCATGTGTGTGTGCCCACGCTCACACACAGGAACACACACTTGCACATCACACACATACACATATACCAAAAACTAGTCAGTGATTTAAGATAATGAGTTCTATTTATCTGGACATTTCCACAGTCTCTAATGCCTTTCCCTACAGTAATGTGTTGGTGTCACCTGGGCCTCTTCCCGTTTTTCTCAGATCTCAGCATCCACACTTCTCCTGTTACTGCCATGCACCTATGTTCTTGCAGTATTCCAAACACACTTGTCTTTTTTCTAAAAACAAACAAAAAAAGGGCTTGGTCTTGTCCATTTCAGTCACAGGTTCTGCCCCTCATCTTCTCCCCAGTTTCTCAGCAGCACTCTGGGGCCCAGGGGCACCCTCAGGAATCACTCCCCTCTCCCTGCCTTTGTGCTGATCTAGCCCAACACATGGCTTAGATAAAAACATCTGTACACTGATATTTTATCTTACCTAAGGACAGGGAGTAAAATCTTCATCCAAAATAAAAATTCTAGGGCCTGGAGAGATGGCTTAGCAGTTAAGCGCTTGTCTGTGAAGCCTAAAGACCCTGGTTCAAGGCCCAATTCCCCAGAACCCACATAAGCCAAATGCACCAGGTGGCACATGCATCTGGAATTCATTTGCAGAGGCTGAAGGCCCTGGTGTGCCCATTCTCTCTCTATCTATCTGCCTCTTTCTCTGTCTGTCTGTTGCTCTTAAATAAATAAATAAAAATAAATAAATAGAAATTTTAAAGCATACCATAAAATATTACTTCCTTTAGTATCATAAGCAATAATTTTTTAAATACCCACACATTTGAGTAAGTTACAAACTGCATACAGCATTATAATACTTTTGCCTACAATCACTTTGAATATAAATTTTCATGTACTATAATAGCAAATATTCTAAAAGAAAAAAAATAACCAAATATCTTTTTTCTTGAATTTTAGTGGGGAAATTCTCAAAACAACTGGTATTCATCCAGTGACAAGGTAATACTTTAATATTTTAACATTTAAATTTGACTTTTAATATTTTCCTTCCACATTTGAAATGCATTTATTTCTCCTAATTTGTGTGTGAAAATTGGTATCAATATTATGGGCTTCATATAAAATCAGGAAATACAGTTTTGTTTGTTGTTTGTTTGTGACAAGGTCTCATTTTACAGTCAAGCCTAAACCACAATCCCCCCGCCTCAGCCTCCCAAGAACTTTTGGGAGTACCAATGTGTGCCACAACTCTACATTTGCCATTTTTAGAATATAAGATGTGTTTAAGATAAGGCTTATAATTTAAGTAAAAGTATAGAAAAGTGTAACATAAATAGGAATTCCAGCCTGCATATATTGCTTGTCCTTGATTGAAATACTGGGCTACTTATTTTCATAACTGAGAAGTAAACCTGTGGTGCCTTAGTTTGGAAATATTCCAGTTATATATTTTTATTTATTTATTTGAGAGAAAGGAGAGAGAGAGAGAGAGACAGTGGGCATGCCAGAGTCTCCAGCTGCTACAAGGAACTCCAGAAGCACGTGCAACCGTGTGCAAACCTGAGTCCTCTGGCTTTGTGTACAAACGCCTTAACTGCTAAGCTATCTCTCCAGCCTTTCATGTACAGATAGATTTTTTAGATTTTATTTATTTATTTGAGACAGAGAGAGTGGGGGCAAGAGAGTGAGAAAATGGGAGTGCCAGGGCCTCTTGCCACAATTTAAACCAGTGAATTTTACTTCTGCTGAATGTCCCAGTTAGAGGATCTCTTCTGTCACACACTCTTTGCTTTAACCTGCACAAGAAAATATATTCCTCCCCAAAACCAATTTAATGAAAAATAAAATGGGAATTTATTGTAAAAATGCAGTAATAGGGCTGAAGAGATGACTCAGTGGTTAAAACATTTGTCTGAAAAACCTAATGACTCAGTTTAATTCCCCAGTCCTCACTTAAAGCCAGATGTACAAAGTGGTGCATGCATCTAGCATTTGTTTACAGCAGTTGGAAGCCCTGGCACACCCATATATTTTCTCTCCCTCTCTCTCTTGATCTGCTTGTAAATAAATAAAATGTTTTTAATGCAGTAATGGGTATAAAGAACTACAAATGCTTCAAGTTTAATGGACACTGTACATTTTAGCTACAGAGTTAATTAGTGGATTTTCTTATTTAAAGAAAATGTCTATCACAAGAATATTTTTAGAACCATACCATCATGACTTGCTATGAATATCTAGTGTCACAGGACATTGTGAGATGGTATCAGGGAGCTGTAGGAAAGTAAACATAGATGCTGAGGGATTCGATCTTCATCTACTATCTCCATCCATCATCTTCAGCCCCTGCCAACTTCTGGAAACCTCAGCTCGGGAGACTTCATCCTGCTCACCCATCGCTCCAGTGAGTATCTAATGGCAAAGGAAATATAAAGAATTAAGTATATCTTTGTGTCAGAAAGAACTGGTAGCAATGCTTCTGGGAAAAAAATTGAGAGAATATAACTCAAATCCTGTTACTGAACTGAAATAGCAAGGCTAGAGTCAGAATGCTGGCAACTGAGAGAACAGAGCCCAAATCCCGTTTCTGAACTCCATCAGCAAGGCTGTAGTCCAAAAGCTGCTCTCATTATCAACACAGGCGATTCTCGTTTGTCTGTTTTATTCTTAGAAACTACGTGATTGGAGCTTCTATGATGATGGTCTTTCCAGCACTGGCCTCCCGAAGAGGACGATCTGCCTGAACCCCCACTCTACTATGACTCTCCATTTTACGCACCCCTATAATGAAAGGAAGGGGATTTAATTATATTTGTGGATGTATCTGGTCATTTCCTGACAAATGTTTCAAGTTACATAAGAGAACTGTGATAAGAAATAGAAAGACAGGATAGAATTGGGTGAGCACTAAATAAAGGATTCTGGAGTTACAGATGAAGTTGGTCGATATGTCAAGATCAACATTTAGCAAAGGGTCAGCCAAAAATAATTACTGATTTTTGTTGGACCGTATCTCTCCTTCTTTTAAGTGGAGATCCTATAACAAAGCCAGATGCTAAGGTTTTGAGTACCATATGAGAGGAAGTGTGTGCTATTTAGCAAGCAAGTGATAAATACAATCAATCATTTTAAAAATATTTTTATTTATTTATTTGACAGAGAGAAAGAGGGAGAAAGAGAGAGAGACAGACAGACAGACAGACAGAGAGAATGGGCATGCCAAAGTCTCCAGCCACTGCAAACAAACTCCAGATGAATGTGCCACCTTGTGCATGTGGCTTACGTAGGTCCTGGGGAATCGAACCTAGATCCTTTGGCTTTGCAGGCGAGCGCCTTAACCACTAAGCCATCCCTCCGGCCCCAATCAATCATTTTTGTTTTGAGATGTTCTAAGAATACTTCTCCTGCAATGAATCCCTTTATTTGATAACCAAAACTGTAAGAACTTATGTAGGGTACACTATCCCTGGTTTTGGAGATTTTAGCATACAAAAGCCAAGTTCAGATTCAGTGTACTTCCAGTAAATATACCACTTTGTTTTTCAACAGAAATAAATTCTCCAGGGGCTGAAGAAATGGCTTAGCGGTTAAGGCATTTGCCTGCAGGTTAAGGCATTTGCCTGAAAAGCCAAAGGACCCAGGGTCAATTCCCCAGGACCTGGGTAAGCCAGATGCACAAGGTGGTGCATGCATCTGGAGTTCATTTGCAGTGGCTGGAGGCCATGGTGCATCCATTCTCATCATCTTTCTCTGTCTCTATCTCTCTTTCTCTCTCTCCCTCTTTCTTTCTGCCAAATAAATAAATATTTTAAAAAGTACAAACTAAAAAGGAAAATAAGTATATTAGACATCATTTAAAAGGCAGCAATCTCACTAAGGAGGGTCATCAGTGGAGCAGGGGTGGGGAGGAGGGAAATGATGGTACCAACACATGATGTGTCCATACAAAGTTTCAACTTAATAAAAAATTTAAATTTAAATTTTAAAAAGGCAAATGGTTTTTTTCATCAAACATCTCCATTAAAAATATGGAAGAAGCCATAATGCCTTTAATCCCAGTATTCAGGAGGCAGGGATAAGAGGATTGCGGTGAGTTCGAGGCCACCTTGAGACTATATAGTGAAATCCAGGTCAGCCTGGGCTAGAGCAAAACCCTACCTCAAAAAACAAAAAACGAACAAACAAAAATAAACATGGAAGAGGTTTGGGAGATGATAAGTGGGTAAAAGGTTCAGTGAGCAAGCATAAGGACCTGTGTTTATATCCCCAGGGCCCACAAAAAAAAAAAAAAATGCCAGGCCTAGTCACATGTGTGTAAAATCTCAGTGCTGGGTCAGGTCCTTAGGCCTTGCTGGCTAGCTAGTCTAGGCAAATCAGTGAGCTCTTCGTTCCGTGAAAGACGTTTCAAAAGTAAAATGTGGGGGCTGGAGAGATGGCTTAGCGGTTAAACGCTTGCCTGTGGAGCCTAAGGACCCCGGTTCGAGGCTCGATTCTCCAGGACCCACGTCAGCCAGATGCACAAGGGGGTGCACGCATCTGGAGTTCGTTTGCAGTGGCTGGAGGCCCTGGCGCACCCATTCTCTCTCTCTCTCTCTACCTGCCTATTTCTGTATCTCCCTCTCTCTCAAATAAATAAATAAACAAAATAAAAAATATTAAAAAAAAAAAAAAAGTAAAATGTGGGGCTGGAGAGATGGCTTAGCGGTTAAGGCGCCTGCCTGCTAAGCCTAAGAACCCGGTTCCAATCTCCAGGTCCCACATTTAGCCAGATGCAAAGTGACGCAAGGGCGCAATGCCGCACTTGCCCACAAGGGAGCGCACGCATCTGGATTTCGTTCACAGCAGCTGAGAGACTGCTGGCGGACCCATCTCTATCTGTCTCCTTCTCCTTCTCTGTCCTCTCTATGCTCTCTCCAAAAAATAAACTAAAATTAATAATAAAAAAATGTTGAGAGCAACTGAGGAAGAGACCTGACATTGACATACGGCCTCCACACAGGCTGTTTTTAACTCCAATAATAAAACAGCATAAGAACAGCAGAGAAAGAACATCTCCAGTGCTAATCACAAATTGTGAGAGCTGACGTCAGTGTGCACAAGCTCACAATCCCACTCCTTCTGCTCCAAGATACACTCACTCATTTTATAGTCGAGCTCCATACCCAGAGTTGCCTTTCACAGAGCATTATTCTCTTGGGCACATACCACACGTCCATCTCGAACTTTCTGAAATCCTAAATGTTTGTCATTTATTCATTTAAGCAAATGTTTAAAAACATACTGTGTAAGGGAAAAACATTGATTCAAGCTCAAAGCTTTAATATTAAAGGCTACAGAGTCATTTTAAAAAAATCTGAGAAAAATGAGGCCACAGGCCAGGCATGGTGGCACACGCCTTTAATCCCAGCACTTGGGAGGCAGAGGTAGGAGGATCACTGTGAGTTCGAGGCCACCCTGAGACTACAGAGTGAATTCCAGGTCAGCCTGGGCTAGAGTGAGACCCTACCTCAAAAATAAAAAAATAAAAAAAATGAGGCCACCCTCTTCTGGGATATTTTGGCATCACTGAGCAGGTGAGCAGTGCCCCAGGGGAATGGGAGCGAGCGCCTAACAATCGATCAACTCACAGTGCACGCTCTGCCTTGGCCTCTGGGATGGTGGCCCTGGCTGTCTCTCAGCTAACATGGCCATTGCCCTAAGGAAGTTGGAGGAAGCTCCAGTTTGATTTGGGTTACGTTCACTTGTGACTCTTCCTCCTGACTGTTTCCTTTGGATTGTCTCTGGTTGCTAGACAAAGTGTCCCTATTCTTGTCTGTGAATGCCTGCATTGAGCTCTCTTGCCACACTTATTTTCCTTGTACTAAACACTAATCCCCAGTACACCTCTTGGGTGAATTTGCTCTTTGTTACCATAAATGACTTATTGGGCCATGCCCCTTTTAACGGAAACCCTGTGTACACCTTACTGCTTCCATGGCGCTTAAGGGACCGACATGTAAACTTCCGAACTGGCACTCAATTTATTCTAGTATTTAACATTCTAGAAACCTTCACATTTAAAACATTATGCCTAAATTTAACTGATTCCAACCCCAAAGGGTGAGACTACATTACTTCACCTCTCAAATTGTCTAGAGCATTGTCATTGCTGAATAAACAGTAACCTCCAAACAAAACACTTAGCCATAGTGCAGTTTTAAAGATATCATCAGAGATCTCTCCTGACCTAAGTAGTGTGAATAGTTTACTTACAGGAAAACTGCTACGTATCCAGCCGTATCTACTTTACCAATGAGCACCAGAGCCGCCAACCCACTCCATGGTGTGTCTCTCCCTCCTAGAACACATAACGCTTACATTTCTTCAACATGCACACTTGGCTAAGATTAAGTTTGAATTATTCACAGCTATTTGGTATTTGGATGTGTTTCTATGACATGAAGCTATGCTTGTAAATTTTTTTAATGTTGCTTACTAAAATGTAGTTTGTATTGTTCGTTATGGAAAAAAATAGCCCTAGGAAAATAATGATACCAACTATGTTAATGGGGAGAGCGCCCTCTCGTGGCAGTGCACCAAGGGGAATCTGTGTGCACGGACATTTAACCAGCTTTATGAATGAACAACAGGGGCAGAACCATACATATTTTACATATTAAAGTTAATTTCGCTTTAAAAGTCCATCTCGGAACAAAATTCTAAGTAGCTGCATACAGTCAGTTCTTAAGTGAAATTGTAGTTCTTTTAATTAGCCACAGAAGCACTCAGACAGAATACTCAAAGGTAATTAGACTCACCAGGATCTTGACAGTCATTTGCTCAAGTCTTAGGCTCATATAGCATTCTTATGTTTTCATCAAGTTTGAGATTTCTATAGGAAAGGCCTGACTTTCAAAAGCAGGTAGGGAGAGAAAACCCTGCTAGTATCGCTTATTTCTGGCAATTTCTCTCTCTCCCTCTCTCTTTTTCTCTCTCTCTCTCACACACACACACACACGTACATCTCTCTCTGTCTCTGTCTCACACACACACACACATCTCTCTCTCACACACACACATCTCTCTGTCACACACATCTCTCTCACACACACACGCACACACACATCTCTCTCTCTCTCACACACACACATCTCTCTGTCACACACATCTCACACACACACACACACACACACACACACCACATCTCTCTCTCTCACACACATACACACATAGAGCTCACCCTCCTCAGGATCCAGACTATCTAACATTTTTTTAAATTTAGAACCACCCCACCAAGCAATTATATGCCCTTCATTTATACACTACATACATACCCTACAATTATACACCATTTGTAAAGTTGACTAGTTCTATGCACTCAAGAGCCTGGAGATGCTGGGTCCCAAGCTACAATCCCTGGCCCATGCTCATGAGTGGATACCCTCAGTAGATGGAAGTGTTTCAAGAGGAAGATGTCATTAGACATTCATGGGCTGGAGACAGTGAGCCAGTAGAGAAGAGCAGCTCAGGATTGTGCAAAGGCATCCAGAGGCTCAAAAGCAGAGGCATGGACCGCAGGCCGAGGAGGACTCTGCAGACCCAGTAAACTCCCTGTGGAAACCGAGTCCTTTGAATTACAGAAAAGTAGGAGTTGCGAGGTTGAGATGAACTAATTAGAAATACTAGGACATTCCTAACGATGGCCTTCTATTCAATGAGTCCTCCTTAGAGTTCAAGCTGTGTGCAAAATAGTTCCCATTTCTCTCTGTTATCTTACAAGTCAAATAACAGCACTGGTTACTAGAATTGGTAGCTATAATTTTATAGATGAGAAAATCAGTAGTGCTGGGGGGGGTAGGTATCTCACTGGAAGTATCAGCCGGCAAAATCCTGCAGCATCAGAACGGACTGATGCCATGCACCCCAGTGCCCTCACTGCAGAGCACAGTGGGAGGAAAATGGTGGGACAAAGCCTGGATGAGACTAAAGGGAAAATTCATTTGTTAACATGGGGAAGGGTTGAGGCCAGGAGAAGCTGAAAGCATGAAGCTTACTGAGGTTAGTGATTCAATTGATATGTTATATATATTATATATTACATATTATATTATATTATATTATATTATATTATATTATATTATATTAAAATAGGTGTATGTATATATATGAATATGCTTATCCAAGTTATTTACAGATGCCAACCACTAGATGTGTATAGATATAGTGATGTGGCTGCATAACTGAATTTCAAAATTAGAAATGTCAATGGAGAAAACCCCACCCTAGGAAATCAACAACGTCTGTAAAAGTGTCCACTGACTTCTAATAAGCAGAGATAACAAATGGCCGCGTACGACACAGAACACGGTGGTGTGCTGTGTTCTTGCTAAACCACAATGACAATGGGGTGCTGGCTTCCTGTCCTCCAGTCTGTCTAACACATGGCCACCAGAATGACCTTTCAAAATCACAGATCATGGCAGCTTGGTGGGAATAATATATACATTTAGCCAGACGAGAGCAGGCTCTGTGCCTCTAAGGCTCATGACCTCACCTGCCATAGACTTTTGCTTAGGTTTTTCAGTACCAGGTATGTATTCCCTCCCATAGAGAGGGCCTTCAGTCCAACTATGGAGCAGTTGGTTACCCCAAGAGCAGACATGCCACGATTGTACCCGTTCAGTCATTGGGCCTGTCTAGCCAAACTTGAATATTCAGTGTCCACTATTTTCACTGCTGATGAATTCTGCCCTGAAAGCACTGCCCTGAAAGCTGCCCTGAAAGCACTACACTTAATGTTCATATTCACATATTAATGCTACTCTCACTTCTGGTTAGAGAAGCTTCTCTTTTCAGATGGTGATGACCACTGGGATGACCCAAAAGGCAACATAGTGCTGAGAAGAAGGGATGGAGGAGTGTCCAGCACTGAAACATCTCTGTCACATCCTCCAAGGCTAAGGGCCCATTGCAGAAGAGGGGGCAGATAGAATGGAAGAGCCAAAGGAAGGGTATGATTCCTTACAATGCAACTGTCTGGACAGAAATTGGCCTCGATATCCATGACCTTGCAGTGCCTAGCAATACCTTTGCAAGACCCTCATAATAGAAGAAAAAGATGATGACATCAAATTAAAAGAGAGACTAAATGGAGAGAGGGAGGGAATATGATGGAAATTGGAGTTCTAAAGTGGAATGGGGGAGGGGAGGGAAATATCATGCATTTTTTGTATAGAAGTTGTCAATTAAAAAATTTTAAAAACTTACAGATCATAAAAGCCATCTCAACGACCAGTAGCCCAGAATGTTGGGGGCTGAGACTATGAGATGTGTCTCTCTCTGTACACTTTTCCTGTTGTCTATTTAGGGTCTGCACAACAGTTTTCTCCGTGGAGCATCCAAATGGAACACTAAAGTAGATGAAAAGCTGTCGCCTGAGACATCCCATGGCCACTACATAAAGCGAGAGAGATAGATGCGTTGTCTGAAGGTCTCTGCTGGAAGTGTCAATGTGCAATTTCTTGTTCACATTCATCTCACCTAAGCAAGTCATAAAGTTCTGAAGCTGGAAACCAAACCTTTCTACAAGCCCAAGAATGTTGGTAGACATTACTAATGGGTGACACATACATTTTGTTACTAAGTTAATAGATGTCAGCTGCCAACAGGGTAATGTTCACCCTATTTATTTGTCTGGGAAAAAACCCTTTTGTGAAGTAGTCTCTAACTACCAGCTCTACCTCATCTCCCATCCACTTACCACAGGTCCTATATTCCAATTATCTTCAACAAGCATGGGTCACCCAGTTCATCAAGCCATCTCATGCTCTGTGTGTGCACACGTGATGTACTCAGTTCAAGGTTTCCTTCTGTCTACATCTGACTAGAGAAACATCTCCTCACCTTCAAAGCCAAGCTCAAGGTTTTCTGCATTACTGGGTTTTATCAGGGATGAATGTGGTGGCACTCGCCCTCAGGAGACTGAGGCAGGAGGATTGCAAGTTTGAGGCCTGCCTGGGCTACATAGTGAGTCTCAGGCCAACCTGAATGATACAGTGAGTTCCAGGCCAGCCTCAACTTATACAAGACACTGTCTCAAAAGGACACGTGGCAGGAGCTAGGGACATGGCTTAGTCTGGTAACGTGTGTACTCAAGCATGAGGATCTGAGTTCACATTTCCCAGGACCCATGTAAATGCCAGGCGTGGTGAGTTCTCGTCAGGACCCATGTAAATGCCAGGCATGGTGAGGTCTTGTCAGGACCCATGTAAATGCCAGGTGTGGTGAGGTCTTGTCAGGACCCATGTAAATGCCAGGCATGGTGAGGTCTTGTCAGGACCCATGTAAATGCCAGGCGTGGTGAGGTCTTGTCAGGACCCATGTAAATGCCAGGCATGGTGAGGTCTTGTCAGGACCCATGTAAATGCCAGGCGTGGTGAGTTCTTGTCAGGACCCATGTAAATGCCAGGCGTGGTGAGTTCTCGTCAGGACCCATGTAAATGCCAGGCATGGTGAGGTCTTGTCAGGACCCATGTAAATGCCAGGCGTGGTGAGGTCTTGTCAGGACCCATGTAAATGCCAGGCGTGGTGAGGTCTTGTCAGGACCCATGTAAATGCCAGGCGTGGTGAGGTCTTGTCAGGACCCATGTAAATGCCAGGCGTGGTGAGGTCTTGTCAGGACCCATGTAAATGCCAGGCGTGGTGAGTTCTCGTCAGGACCCATGTAAATGCCAGGCATGGTGAGGTCTTGTCAGGACCCATGTAAATGCCAGGTGTGGTGAGGTCTTGTCAGGACCCATGTAAATGCCAGGCATGGTGAGGTCTTGTCAGGACCCATGTAAATGCCAGGCGTGGTGAGTTCTCGTCAGGACCCATGTAAATGCCAGGAGTTCCCAGGACCCAAAATGCCAGGCGTGGTGAGTTCTCGTCAGGACCCATGTAAATGCCAGGCGTGGTGAGTTCTGCCAGGCATGGTGGACCCATGTAAATGCCAGGCGTGGTGAGTTCTTGTCAGGACCCATGTAAATGCCAGGCATGGTGAGGTCTTGTCAGGACCCATGTAAATGCCAGGCATGGTGAGGTCTTGTCAGGACCCATGTAAATGCCAGGCGTGGTGAGTTCTCGTCAGGACCCATGTAAATGCCAGGCATGGTGAGGTCTCCCATGTAAATGCCAGGCAGGTGACCAGGACCCATGTAAATGCCAGGTGTGGTGAGGTCTTGTGTCAGGACCCATGTAAATGCCAGGCATGGTGAGGTCTTGTCAGGACCCATGTAAATGCCAGGGTCTTGTGGACCCATGAAATGCCAGGCTGGTGAGTCTTGGACCCATGTAAATGCCAGGCGTGGTGAGGTCTTGTCAGGACCCATGTAAATGCCAGGCGTGGTGAGTTCTCGTCAGGACCCATGTAAATGCCAGGCATGGTGAGTTCTTGTCAGGACCCATGTAAATGCCAGGCATGGTGAGGTCTTGTCAGGACCCATGTAAATGCCAGGCGTGGTGAGGTCTTGTCAGGACCCATGTAAATGCCAGGCATGGTGAGGTCTTGTCAGGACCCATGTAAATGCCAGGCGTGGTGAGGTCTTGTCAGGACCCATGTAAATGCCAGGCGTGGTGAGTCTTGTCAGGACCCATGTAAATGCCAGGCGTGGTGAGTTCTTGTCAGGACCCATGTAAATGCCAGGCGTGGTGAGGTCTTGTCAGGACCCATGTAAATGCCAGGCGTGGTGAGGTCTTGTCAGGACCCATGTAAATGGTGAGGTCTCTTGTCAGGACCCATGTAAATGCCAGGCGTGGTGAGTCTTGTCAGGACCCATCTTGGTGAGGTCTTGTCAGGACCCATGTAAATGCCAGGCGTGGTGAGGTCTTGTCAGGACCCATGTAAATGCCAGGCGTGGTGAGGTCTTGTCAGGACCCATGTAAATGCCAGGCGTGGTGAGTTCTTGTCAGGACCCATGTAAATGCCAGGCGTGGTGAGGTCTTGTCAGGACCCATGTAAATGCCAGGCATGTGGTGAGGTCTTGTCAGGACCCATGTAAATGCCAGGCGTGGTGAGGTCTTGTCAGGACCCATGTAAATGCCAGGCGTGGTGAGGTCTTGTCAGGACCCATGTAAATGCCAGGCGTGGTGAGGTCTTGTCAGGACCCATGTAAATGCCAGGCGTGGTGAGGTCTTGTCAGGACCCATGTAAATGCCAGGCGTGGTGAGGTCTTGTCAGGACCCATGTAAATGCCAGGCATGGTGAGGTCTTGTCAGGACCCATGTAAATGCCAGGCGTGGTGAGGTCTTGTCAGGACCCATGTAAATGCCAGGCATGGTGAGGTCTTGTCAGGACCCATGTAAATGCCAGGCATGGTGAGGTCTTGTCAGGACCCATGTAAATGCCAGGTGTGGTGAGGTCTTGTCAGGACCCATGTAAATGCCAGGACCCATGGGCGTGGTGAGTTCTTGTCAGGACCCATGTAAATGCCAGGCGTGGTGAGGTCTTGTCAGGACCCATGTAAATGCCAGGCGTGGTGAGGTGGTGAGTTCTTGTCAGGACCCATGTAAATGCCAGGCGTGGTGAGGTCTTGTCAGGACCCATGTAAATGCCAGGCGTGGTGAGGTCTTGTCAGGACCCATGTAAATGCCAGGCGTGGTGAGGTCTTGTCAGGACCCATGTAAATGCCAGGCGTGGTGAGGTCTTGTCAGGACCCATGTAAATGCCAGGCGTGGTGAGGTCTTGTCAGGACCCATGTAAATGCCAGGCATGGTGAGGTCTTGTCAGGACCCATGTAAATGCCAGGCGTGGTGAGGTCTTGTCAGGACCCATGTAAATGCCAGGCATGGTGAGGTCTTGTCAGGACCCATGTAAATGCCAGGCATGGTGAGGTCTTGTCAGGACCCATGTAAATGCCAGGCATGGTGAGTTCTTGTCAGGACCCATGTAAATGCCAGGCGTGGTGAGGTCTTGTCAGGACCCATGTAAATGCCAGGCGTGGTGAGGTCTTGTCAGGACCCATGTAAATGCCAGGCGTGGTGAGTTCTCGTCAGGACCCATGTAAATGCCAGGCGTGGTGAGGTCTTGGACCAGGACCCATGTCAATGCCAGGCGTGGCATGGTGAGGTCTTGTCAGGACCCATGTAAATGCCAGGCGTGGTGAGGTCTCTGTCAGGACCCATGTAAATGCCAGGCATGGTGAGGTCTCGTCAGGACCCATGTAAATGCCAGGCATGGTGAGTTCTCGTCAGGACCCATGTAAATGCCAGGCGTGGTGAGGTCTCGTCAGGACCCATGTAAATGCCAGGCGTGGTGAGGTCTTGTCAGGACCCATGTAAATGCCAGGCATGGTGAATGCCAGGACCCATGGCCAGGCGTGGTAGATCCTCATCAGGACCCATGTCAATGCCAGGCATGGTGAGAGTTCGTCAGGACCCATGTCAATGCCAGGCATGGTGAGTTCTCGTCAGGACCCATGTCAATGCCAGGCGTGGTGAGGTCTTGTCAGGACCCATGTAAATGCCAGGCAACCATGGTGAGATCTGGAACCCACAGGACCCATGTAAATGCCAGGCATGGTGAGATGTCAGGACCCATGTCAATGGCTGTGGTGAAATATGTCCTTGAATGAGGACCCATGTAAAAGCCAAACAGGACATTTGGTGAGTTCTTCTTCCACATGTAAATGCCAGGCATGGTGAGGTCTTGTCAGGACCCATATAAATGCCAGGCGTGGTGAGGTCTCGTCAGGACCCATGTAAATGCCAGGCGTGGTGAGGTCTCGTCAGGACCCATGTAAATGCCAGGCGTGGTGAGTTCTCGTCAGGACCCATGTAAATGCCAGGCATGGTGAGGTCTCGTCAGGACCCATATAAATGCCAGGCGTGGTGAGGTCTCATCAGGACCCATGTAAATGCCAGGCGTGGTGAGTTCTCGTCAGGTCACATGTCAATGCCAGGCATGGTGGGATCTCGTCAGGTCACATGTCAATGCCAGGCGTGGTGAGGTCTCGTCAGGAGTCTCCTGCTTTTATCCAAACAGCATTTATAAATTATGAACTCCAGGCTCAACCATGTATGCAAAGAAGAGTTTGGAACCCACATTTTTGGCGTTTTTTTCCAAGCTCATACTTCTTTTTTTTTTTTTTTCCCCAGAATTACCTGTGCTGGTCCTGGTGCTATACAGTAATGACACTTCCATAAACCTCATGACCATCGCACCACCCGGACATGAATGCACTGTTGTGTAAAATATGTCCTTGAATCCTTTGGTATGTTTCACTTATAAAAGAAAAGAACAGGACATTTGGTTTCTAGGAACTTCTTCCACCAAGTATTTCTTGGTATCACAAAAGGACAGCCAGAGATTTCTCAAGCTGATTTTCCCATATGCATCAATTAGTTCCAGGCCAAGTCTTCACCATTATGTGTTTCTGGACTCAAACTGTGCCCATCTGGGCTGAAAGAAATTTTATCTGAAAGCTCATCTAATCTTTGATCTAAAAGAGTTTTCTGAAGCACCTATGCAATACACAATAGAGAAATTTATTCCTACCATTTAATTCTATATTCCTTTTCAGGCATATTTTATGAGGAGATATTAAAAATAGCTAAATGTGGGCTGGAGAGATGGTTTATCAGTTAAGGTGTTTGCCTGCAAAGCCAAACGACCTCGGTTTGATTCACCAGGATCCATGTCTGCAAATGCACAAGGTAGCACATGTGTCTAGAGTTCCTTTGCCGTGGCTGGAGGCCCTGGCACATGTACTCTCCCTCCCTTTCTCTCCCTCCCTGTCTCCTCTCTCTTTCTCTCTCTCAAATAAATAAAAATCACAATATTACAAAAAATAACCATCTATTTAGAACAGAGATTTATCTTTTCCTTCCAGGGAGCTCCCAGCTTGGAATGTGAGTGACGCTCCCAAGCACAGGCAAGGCGCCATTTGATCTATTTCAGCCATGACTCTTCAGTGAATTGTGAGTTCCATAGAATTCAAGACGAGTCCTTACTGGTGAGAGAGACCACATACTTAACCTGCTCCCATCATTTTTGTAAGCCAACAGCCACCCGCACGGCCCACAAATTATTCCTCACTAGTCACCTCCTTCGCAGTGGTTTTTAGGAGGGTCACTGCAAGCTAACCTAACACTCAAACAGCCTGAAAACTATGACACACTATTGATTCATGATCTCCTTAGTCTCCTTTTTATCCCAGTTACAAATTACTGAATCTTAACTGCAAACATTTACACCTTCTCTTCATGGTTAATACTTCTTCATCTATACATACCTTCTGGATTAGAGTCCATTTAATAACATTTTTACTGATTTATCTGCAAGGCACTGTGTTTTTATATCTTTGTCTTGTGAGTAACTGCCATCCACGAGCCAGCTGCAAAAAGTTGTATAAGCATCTGGTGTTCATCTGCAGCAGCAAGAGGCCCAGGCACATGCACACACACACACACACACACACACACACACACACGTTTAAAGCTTGGACATTTTCTGTCAGAAATTCATCGCAATGGCCTGACAAGAGCAGGTTTAGTACACCACACGACGCTTAGGTTTGGATAGTTCCCTGTGGCTGAGGCCAGAGATGGTTCCCATGACTGAACACTCAGGACCCGAGACTAGCCAATTAGTGGGGTTTCTTCTAGAGATACTTCTGTGTTCCAGTGTTAACCCTGGTTTTGTCCTTATCTCAGCATTCACATTTTATAAATTCAGCCTTATTTTTATTCATCAAATACCAGTTCCCCTTTCAGTGTTTTAGTAGCAAGAAAAAAGTAGTTATTCTTAAAACTGCTGAAATATGGGGCTGGAGGGATGGCTTAGTGGTTAAGGCATTTGCCTGTGAAGACCAAGGACCCCAGTTTGATTCTCCAAGTCCTACATAAGCCAGATGCACAAGGGGGCACACCGGTACTGGAGTTCATTTGCAGTGGCTAGAGGCCCTGTCACGCCCATTCTCACTGTCTCTCTCTCTCTTTCACAAATAGGTGGAGTGTATAGAGGACAGACACTAGGAGTGAACAGATGGGGTGTGTGTTGGACAGACACTAGGAGTGAACAGGTGGGGTGTGTGGTGGACAGACACTAGGAGTGAACAGTGGAGTGTGTATTGGACAGACACTAGGAGTGAACAGTGGGGTGTGTGGTGGACAGACAGAGTGAACAGTAGGAGTGAACAGACACTGGGGTGTGTGGTGGACAGACACTAGGAGTGAACAGTGGGGTGTGTGGTGGACAGACACTAGGAGTGAACAGTGGGGTGTGTGGTGGAACAGGAGTGAACAGTGGGGTGTGTGGTGGACAGACACTAGGAGTGAACAGTGGGGTGTGTGGTGGACAGACACTAGGAGTGAACAGTGGGTGTGTGGTGGACAGACACTAGGAGTGGGGTGTGTGGTGGAGTGGGGTGTGGGGTGGTGGTGACACACTAGGAGTGAACAGTGGGGTGTGTGGTGGACAGACACTAGGAGTGAACAGTGGGGTGTGTGGTGGACAGACACTAGGAGTGAACAGTGGGGTGTGTGGTGGACAGACACTAGACAACAGTGGAGTGTGTGGTGGACAGACAGTGGGGTGGGGTGTGTGGACAGACACTAGGAGTGAACAGTGGGGTGTGTGGTGGACAGACACTAGAGTGACACTAGGAGTGAACAGTGGGGTGTGTGTGGACAGACACTGGACAGTGGGGTGTGTGGTGGACAGACACTAGGAGTGAACAGTGGGGTGTGTGGTGGACAGACACTAGGAGTGAACAGTGGGGTGTGTGGTGGACAGACACTAGGAGTGAACAGTGGAGTGTGTGGTGGACAGACACTAGGAGTGAACAGTGGAGTGTGTGGTGGACAGACACTAGGAGTGAACAGGTGGGGTGTGGTGGACAGACACTAGGAGTGAACTAGAACAGACACTGGGGTGTGTGGTGACAGGGGTGTGTGGTGGACAGACACTAGGAGTGAACAGTGGTGTGTGGTGTGACAGACAGGAGGGGTGTGTGGTGGACAGACACTGGAACAGTGGGGTGTGTGGTGGAGAGACACTAGGAGAACAGGAGTGAACAGACACTGGAGTGAACAGTGGGGTGTGTGGTGGACAGACACTAGGAGTGAACAGTGGGGTGTGTGGTGGACAGACACTAGGAGTGAACAGGTGGGGTGTGTGGTGGACAGACACTAGGAGTGAACAGGTGGGGTGTGTGGTGGACAGACACTAGGAGTGAACAGGTGGAGTGTGTGGTGGACAGACACTAGGAGTGAACAGTGGGGTGTGTGGTGGACAGACACTAGGAGTGAACAGTGGGGTGTGTGGTGGACAGACACTAGGAGTGAACAGTGGGGTGTGTGGTGGACAGACACTAGGAGTGAACAGTGGGGTGTGTGGACAGACACTAGGAGTGAACAGTGGGGTGTGTGGTGGACAGACACTAGGAACAGTGAACAGTGGGGTGTGTGTGGACAGACACTAGGAGTGGTGGACAGACACTGGAGTGAACAGTGGGGTGTGGGTGGACAGACACTAGGAGTGAACAGTGGGGTGTGTGGTGGACAGACACTAGGAGTGAACAGTGGGGTGTGTGGTGGACAGACACTAGGAGTGAACAGTGGGGTGTGTGGTGGACAGACACTAGGAGTGAACAGTGGGGTGTGTGGTGGACAGACACTAGGAGTGAACAGTGGGGTGTGTGTGGTGGACAGACACTAGGAGTGAACAGTGGGGTGTGTGGTGGACAGACACTAGGGGTGACAGACACTAGTGGGGTGTGTGTGTGGACAGACACTAGGAGTGAACAGTGGGGTGTGTGGTGGACAGACACTAGGAGTGAACAGTGTGTGGTGGAAGACAGTGGGAACAGTGTGTGGTGGACAGACACTAACAGGAGTGAACAGTGGGGTGTGTGGTGGACAGACACTAGGAGTGAACAGTGGGGTGTGTGGTGGACAGACACTAGGAGTGAACAGTGGGGTGTGTGGTGGACAGACACTAGGAGTGAACAGACACTAGGAGGGGTGTGTGGTGGACAGACACTGGAACAGTGTGTGGTGGAACAGGAGTGGGTGTGGTGGACAGTGGAGGAACAGTGGGGTGTGTGGGACAGACACTAGGAGTGAACAGTGGGGTGTGTGGTGGACAGACACTAGGAGGAACAGTGGGGTGTGTGGTGGACAGACACTAGGAGTGAACAGTGGGGTGTGTGGTGGACAGACACTAGGGGGGTGTGAAGACACTAGGAGTGAACAGTGGGGTGTGTGGTGGACAGACACTAGTGGGGTGTGTGGTGGACAGACACTAGGAGTGAACAGTGGGGTGTGTGGTGGAGTGAACAGACACACTAGGAGTGAACAGTGGGGTGTGTGGTGGACAGACACTAGGAGTGAACAGTGGGGTGTGTGGTGGACAGACACTAGGAGTGAACAGTGGGGTGTGTGGTGGACAGACACTAGGAGTGAACAGTGGGGTGTGTGGTGGACAGACACTAGGAGTGAACAGGTGGAGTGTGTGGTGGACAGACACTAGAGGAACAGGAGTGTGAACAGTGGGTGTGTGGTGGACAGACACTAGGAGTGAACAGTGGGGTGTGTGGTGGACAGACACTGAACAGTGGGGTGTGTGGTGGACAGACACTAGTGGGGTGGGGTGTGGGTGGACAGACACTAGGAGTGAACAGTGGGGTGTGTGGTGGACAGACACTAGTGAACAGTGGGGTGTGTGGTGGACAGACACTAGGAGTGAACAGTGGGGTGTGTGGTGGACAGACACTAGGAGTGAACAGTGGGGTGTGTGGTGGACAGACACTAGGAGTGAACAGTGGGGTGTGTGTTGGACAGACACTAGGAGTGAACAGTGGGGTGTGTGGTGGACAGACACTAGGAGTGAACAGTGGGGTGTGTGTGGACAGACACTAGGAGTGAACAGTGGGGTGTGTGGAGTGAACAGTGGGTGTGTGGTGGACACTGGTGTGTGGTGGACAGACACTAGGAGTGAACAGGTGGGGTGTGTGGTGGACAGACACTAGGAGTGAACAGGAGTGAACAGTGGAGTGGGTGTGTGGTGGACAGACACTAGGAGTGAACAGGTGGGGTGTGTGGTGGACAGACACTAGGAGTGAACAGGTGGGTGTGGTGGACACAGACACTAGGAGTGAACAGACACTAGGAGTGGTGTGTGTGTGTGGACAGACACTAGGAGTGAACAGTGGGGTGTGTGGTGGACAGACACTAGGAGGAACAGTGGGGTGTGTGGTGGACAGACAACAGTGGGGTGTGTGGTGGACAGACACTAGGAGTGAACAGTGGGGTGTGTGGACAGACACTGGAGTGAACAGACAGACACTAGGAGTGAACAGTGGGGTGAACAGTGGAGTGAACAGTGGTGTGTGGTGGACAGACACTAGGAGTGAACAGTGGGGTGTGTGGTGGACAGACACTAGGAGTGAACAGTGGGGTGTGTGGACAGACACTAGGAGAGTGAACAGGTGGGGTGTGTGGTGGACAGACAGACACAGGTGGGTGTGTGGGTGGACAGACACTAGGAGTGAACAGTGGGGTGTGTGGTGGACAGACACTAGGAGTGAACAGTGGGGTGTGTGGTGGACAGACACTAGGAGTGAACAGGTGGGGTGTGTGGTGGACAGACACTAGGAGTGAACAGTGGGGTGTGTGGTGGACAGACACTAGGAGTGAACAGTGGGGTGTGTGGTGGACAGACACTGGAGTGTGTGGTGGACAGACACTGGACAGACACTAGGAGTGAACAGTGGGGTGTGGTGGACAGACACTAGGAGTGAACAGTGGGGTGTGGGACAGTGGAGGAACAGTGGGTGTGTGTGGACAGACACTAGGAGTGAACAGTGGGGTGTGTGGTGGACAGACACTAGGAGTGAACAGTGGGGTGTGTGGACAGACAGACACTGTGTGGTGAACAGTGAACAGTGGGGTGTGTGGTGGACAGACACTAGGAGTGAACAGTGGGGTGTGTGGTGGACAGACACTAGGAGTGAACAGACACTGGAACAGTGGGGTGTGTGGTGGACAGACACTGGACAGACACTAGGAGTGAACAGTGGGTGTGTGTGGTGGACAGACACTAGGAGTGAACAGTGGGGTGTGTGGTGGACAGACACTAGGAGTGAACAGGTGGGGTGTGTGGTGGACAGACACTAGGAGTGAACAGTGGGGTGTGTGGTGGACAGACACTAGGGTGTGGGTGTGTGGTGGACAGACACTAGGAGTGAACAGTGGGGTGTGTGGTGGACAGACACTAGGAGTGAACAGACACTGGGGTGTGTGTTGGACAGACACTAGGAGTGAACAGTGGGTGTGTGTGGTGGACAGACACTAGGAGTGAACAGTGGGGTGTGTGGTGGACAGAGACAGTGGGGTGTGTGGTGGACAGACACTGGAGTGAACAGGTGGGGTGTGTGGTGGACAGACACTAGGAGTGAACAGTGGGGTGTGTGGTGGACAGACACTGTGGGGTGTGTGGTGGACAGACACTAGGAGTGAACAGGTGGGTGTGTGTGGTGACAGACACTAGGAACAGTGGGGTGTGTGGTGGACAGACACTAGGAGTGAACAGTGGGGTGTGTGGTGGACAGACACTAGGAGTGAACAGTGGGGTGTGTGGTGGACAGACACTAGGAGTGAACAGTGGGGTGTGTGGTGGACAGACACTAGGAGTGAACAGTGGGGGTGTGTGTGTGGACAGACACTAGGAGTGAACAGTGGGGTGTGTGGTGGACAGACACTAGGAGTGAACAGTGGGGTGTGTGGTGGACAGACACTAGGAGTGAACAGTGGGGTGTGTGGTGGACAGACACTAGGAGTGAACAGTGGGGTGTGTGGTGGACAGACACTAGGAGTGAACAGTGGGGTGTGTGGTGGACAGACACACTAGGAGTGAACAGTGGGGTGTGTGTGGTGGACAGACACTAGGAGTGAACAGTGGGGTGTGTGTGGGGTGTGTGGTGGACAGACACTAGACACAGTGGGGTGTGGTGGACAGGAGTGAACAGTGGGGTGTGTGGTGGACAGACACTAGGAACAGTGGGGTGAACAGTGGGGTGTGGTGGACAGACACTGGTGGACAGACACTAGGAGTGAACAGTGGGGTGTGTGGTGGACAGACACTAGGAACAGTGGGGTGTGTGGTGGACAGACACTGGGGTGTGTGGTGGACAGACACTGGGGTGTGGACAGACACTGGAGTGAACAGTGGGGTGTGTGGTGGACAGACACTAGGAGTGAACAGTGGGTGAACAGTGGGGTGTGTGGTGGACAGACACTAGGAGGAACAGTGGGGTGTGTGGTGGACACTAGGAGTGGTGGTGTGTGGTGGACAGACACTAGGAGTGAACAGTGGGGTGTGTGGTGGACAGACACTGAGTGAACAGTGGGGTGTGTGGTGTGGTGGACAGACACTAGGAGTGAACAGTGGGGTGTGTGGTGGACAGACACTAGGGGTGGACAGAACAGTGGGGTGTGTGTGGGGGTGGACAGACACTAGGAGTGAACAGTGGGGTGTGTGGTGGAGTGAACAGACACACTAGGAGTGAACAGTGGGGTGTGTGGTGGACAGACACTAGGAGTGAACAGTGGAGTGTGTGGTGGACAGGACACAGTGGGGTGTGTGGTGGACACAGGAGTGGTGGGGTGTGTGGTGGACAGACACTAGGAGTGAACAGTGGGTGTGGTGGTGGTGGGGTGTGTGGTGGACAGACACTAGGAGTGAACAGTGGGGTGTGTGGTGGACAGACACTAGACAGACACTAGGTGAACAGACAGACACTAGGAGTGAACAGTGGGGTGTGTGGTGGACAGACACTAGGAGTGAACAGTGGGGTGTGTGGTGGACAGACACTAGGAGTGAACAGTGGGGTGTGTGGTGGACAGACACTAGGAGTGAACAGTGGGGTGTGTGTGGACAGACACTAGGAGAACAGTGGGGTGTGTGGTGGACAGTGGGGTGTGTGGTGGACAGACACTAGGAGTGAACAGTGGGGTGTGTGTTGGACAGACACTAGGAGTGAACAGTGGGGTGTGTGGTGGACAGACACTAGGAGTGAACAGTGGGGTGTGTGTTGGACAGACACTAGGAGTGAACAGTGGGGTGTGTATTGGACAGACACTAGGAGTGAACAGTGGGGTGTGAGTTGGACAGACACTAGGAGTGAACAGTGGGGTGTGTGGTGGACAGACACTAGGAGTGAACAGTGGGGTGTGTGGTGGACAGACACTAGACGTGAACAAGTGGAGATTTATGGAAGATTATAGGTGTCAACAAGTGGACCGACACCCACAGTAAACAGGTGGGGGGTGTGGAGTAAATCTGTGAACACTATGAACCCTCTAATGAAGTTTGGATTCCAAACGTGCAAGATAAAATATGACAACAAATAATTGTGGACAGCACTGAAAAGAAAATACAGTGGGCCAGAGAGATGGATCAGTCATCAATGTGCTTGACTGCAAAGATTAACGCCCCAGGTTCAATCACCCAGTGCCATAATACCAGATGCACAAAGTGGCACAATCATTTGGAGTTTGTTTGCAGTAGCTGGAGGCCCTGGTGCACCCATATTTTCTCTCTCTATTGTTTTCTCTTTCTCCTTGCAAATAAATATATTTTAAAAAGAGAGAAAATATAAACAATAAAACATGTACCTCAGTGCCACTTGCTTACAGAGAATTAAAAGTAGAATAATATGTACAAGTGTATCTGGAAACATTCTATTTTGGGATAAAAACTAAACTGATGACAAGAAAGTAGCACTTTCTCGATAATAGGAGACAGAGCTTTCTGGGCACAGAGAAGAACAAGTGAAAAGTTCTGAAGACAGCCAGTAAACTGAACATGTTCAAATCTCAGAAAGAAAACTGTCTGCTTGCAGGTTGTTGGCCAAGTATAGGCATTAGGAAAAAGACAGTGAGGAAATAAAGAAACAGCCAGGTCATTGGAGGCTTACAAGTGGAGACAGAGAGAAAGGAAGAAGGAGGAGGAGAAGGGAAAGCCGGTAGAGGAGGAGTAGTGGAAGGAGGAGTGGTAAGATAAAATGAATAGATGATAGCAATTGTTGAGCTACAAAATGAAATGTCATTGCTGTCAGAAAACATAACATCTTGTCAAATGCAGTAGCTTTGACATAACAAATTGAAAACAAGGGCTGGTGAGATAACTCAGTGGTTAAAGGCCCTTGCTTGCAAAGTCCGCCTGCTCAGGCTCAATTCTCCAGCCACCCACATAAAGCCAGACTAGCATGCATTTGAAGCAGCAAGCAATCCTGGTACACACACACACACACACACACACACACATACATACACATACACACATACACATATATACACACACAGGCACATATACACATACACACGAATAAGAATTTACAGAAATAAGAAAATAGAAAAGAATTGGCAGAATACTAAAGGAGAACTGCAGCAGACTTGCATAGGGTTCTTCCCTTGACTGAAACCTTCACCAGAGAGTCCCATGGCCACCTCCTGGCCTTGACCAGACATTTGAGAAGGAAGAGAACGCCAGAAATTGACTAAACATCGTGCACTCCTCCTTCATGACATCAACTTAAACTGAGCGATGCAAATGATATAATTGATTAAAATGGAGTTGCTGGGATGGAGAGATGGTTTAGTGATTAAGGTGCTTGCCTGCAAAGCCTAAGAACCCAGGTTTGACTCCCCAGAACCCACGTAAGCCAGCTGCACAAGGTCACACATGCACACGAGATGGTGCTCACATCTGGAGTTTGATTGCAGTGGCTAGAGGCCCTAGTGTATCAATTGTCTTTCTCTCCTCCACCCCTTCATTAAAAAATTTTTTAAAGGGGGCTGGAAAGATTGCTTTGTGGTTAATGTATTTGCCTGCAAAGCCAAAGAATCCCAGTTCAACTCTCCAGGAGCCACATAAGCAAGATGCACAAGGGGGCACATTCATCTGGAGTTCACTTGCAGTGGCTGGAGGTCCTGGCATGTCCATTCTCTCTCTCTCTCTCTCTCTCTCTCTCTCTCTCTCTCTCTCATAAATAAATAAATAAAATATTTAAAAATTTAAAAAGAAGTTGCTTACAGTTTTGTTCTATTTCTCAGAGTGGTTATAAACACAGAAATTGGATTGAAGCTAAAATGTTATCTGTCCAAAGAGAAAGTATGTAGGGGCTATTAAAATGGCAAGTCTAAAATTCACAAAAGAAAGGGCAGAGTCGATACTGCAGAAGTTTAGTAGAGAGAACCATTTCCGGTTAGGGAGGTAAAAGAAGTGGTCTTCTGAGACAGACTGGGGGGCTGGTGTACGTGCAGGCCAGGAAGGGCGCGCAGCGGGGAAAGGTGCTGCTTGCTGCTCTTCAGGTTCACAAGCAGCTTAGGATTCCTAGCCCAGCTTTTCCTGTGCTGGCCTCTCTCAATTAAAATGAAACTTGTGGATCCACTTACAATATGCCTAAAACCCCTGATTTCTAAACACAGTACTCTTATATATAAGTCATAAAATGAATGCACATGCCTGTAGACCTATTTAAGAATCAAATTTCGTGCTAAAGGTGCCTGTGATGATCGCTTGCTTTGTACAGTCTCAAACCACGTTTAACATGAACAGCAATGTAATAGAAGACATTACATCAAAAGCCTGCACTTTCAGTCTGTGGTTGACTGCACAAGTGAGTAATAAAATAATTCTTAGTTACAAAGCCTACTGGGCTTAGTGAGTGAGTGACATGCACAACTCACCTCTGACAGCATATAAAAACACCTTTATCACTTGTAATTTTTATTTGTTAGCTGTTTTTATCATGATGTTCCATCCCTTCCTTTCTAGTTAGATATTTATGTGCATTAGGCAGCCTACCAGATGAGATTCAGTACACCAGGTTCTGGTAATTCTTGCCAGGTAAACAATTATAGTTTCTTAGTGACCGAAACCATATCTGTTACTGTCACCACCACATTTTCAAAGCCTCACAAAGATATGGCCCGAGGAAGCGTCACCATAATTATTTGTTTTGTGAATAAAAAAACTAACAAATAAAATCACTGACCCTTCTGTGCCTCAACTTCTTTAATGGAATTGGTGATTATTATTTTGCTGACATTGATATGTCAGTGGGAGTTTTTGGAAATTATAACCCTTGTGTAATATATATGGTCTTGTAATATAGTAAATAAATATATAATAATTTATTGCATTATGGTTTTTGCCTTTCAAACACTTGAGTAAGAAAAATATATACCAAAAAACCAAATAATTCCTTTAACGATTGAATAATGTTTTTATTTGAGAGAGAGACAGAAACAGAGAGGAAGAGGTAACGAGAGAGAGAGAATGGGCATGCCAGCAGCCTCTCAGCCACTGTAAACGAACTACAGACACTTGTGCCCCTTGTGAGCGAGTGTGGCATTGCACCCTTGTGTCACTTTACGACTAGCTAAACGTGGGACCTGGAGAATCTAACAGGTGTTCTTAGGCTTGGCAGACAGGCACCTTAACCACTAAGCCATCTCTCCAGCCCGACTGAATAATTTGATATCTTTTCTTCTCTTAAGATAACCTAAAGAGTTCATCAAGCAGAATTCTAAGCTTGAAGAGTTAGTCTGAGAGACGTATGTTTCCCCCATAACAGACATGCCACCATTTCACCCATTGGTACAGTTTAGCCTGGCTGGCCAGTTTTAAAGCTTGCAGGGTCCACTAATGGTTAATAACATTGATGACTTTTCTCCCCCAACAGACTGCACAGGTCTTTCCTGACAGCTAGTCAGCAGGGAGGAGGCTTCCAGCTCAGCTCCAGTTGATTTCTCAGTGACTTCTTGTTCCCCTCCACCGCCCATGTTATTGGAACAGATGGTGGGCATGGATCACTTCACCCGTACAGAAGTCAACAGTCATATGCACTTGGCACTGATAAGTGTTTTTGTACTTTTATTTGAATGATGGTGCGTCTAGTTCTGGTAATTGAACCAAGACAAAAGAATGAAGTTACAGTGACAATATCTGCCTGGTTCAGGATTTCCTCATCTCGTGTCCCTGCACCTTAGCCCACACAGAGTGTCATTATTCTAGATCTACGCCATCTTTTTATTTCCTCCCCTGAATTAAGCAAAACAGTCATTTAACAAAACTCAATCAAATATCTAGTGCATGAATGATATGAGAATGTTCTGTGTGTTCAACAGAGTTGAGTGAAACAGACGCATACCATATCCAGCTGCGATGCATAAACTAGGAACTTCCTGTCCTACCAGAGAACTGCTTCCAGGGACTCAGGGACTTGGAAGCTTTCAGATCTTATCGGCACAGACTGTGGTTTTCCACTTCAACTGCTGACATGGAAAGTTTGGACTGCCTTTCTTTAAGACATAATGGACAATTAAGACAACAGTGACAGAAGCCTCCCGAATGTCTTCAGATTTTGAAGAAGTAGCTAGATGAAGTCTTCCTCAGGCCAGCTTGGGCCGGCTGAGGGTCAGCTCAGCTGCACAGTGCCCGACGTGGTTAGGGGCAGATCCTGACAACATCCTGGCTCAGAGAGAGTTTTACTTTCTGGGACCCAGCAGATTACAACAGAAAATCTCAAGTAACTGAAAACTCACACTATATTAAATTTAATGTGACAATATTCAAAATAAATCAAGGATATGGATATGTCATTTGGTAATATCAGGAAATATAAACCCATCTAGTGGGCTGGAGAGATGGCTTAGTGGTTAAAGCACTCACCTGAGAAGCCTAAGGACCCAGGTTTGATTCCCCAGTACCCAAGTAAGACAGATACACAAGGTGGCGCAAGTGTTTGGAGTTTATTTGCAATGGCTAGAGGCCCTGGCATACCCACTTTCTTTCTCTCTATCTATCTGCTTCTATCTCTTTCAAAATAAAATGAGTAAAATAAGACACTAAAAAAAATAAATAAAACCATCTGCCATATACACACATCCATCATCACCACCATCATCAAATATAAAACTGTCTGTCTAGTTTACCCACTCAGTGAATTTACTTCATTGTCAAGGCAATAATTGGTTGATTTAGTTAAAACTAGTTATCAGAACTGGTTTTATACATTTTGGGAAAGCTTCTAATATGCATAAATACTATTGGTATCTTCTCTAATTCAGTGAAGAAAAAGATCTGGTTATTTTAACTAACATTTTGGGTGTGTTTGATTTTTTAAATATTTATTTGTAAGGAGAGAGAGAGAATGTATGGTTGTGTCAGGGCCTCTTGCCACTGCAAAGTAACTCCCGATGCATGCACCATTTTGTGCATCTGGCTTTATGTGGATACTGGGGAATCAAACATGGCCCAGCAGGATTTGCAAGCACCGTTAACTGCTGAGCCATCTTTCCAAGACCAGGGTTTTTGTTTATTTTTTGACTAGACAAAAATGCTAATAGTTTCAATATTAATGAAGCAGCCCATCTTACAAGGACACATTTTCAGAAGGGTAATAATGTTTTACTACGTGATGTGCCCTACACTGTCCAAGATCAAATTAACCAGGCAACTCCCCGTAATAGACCAGGTAACTCCCCCATAACAGAAGCTGATTATTTAGCATCAATGCTAGCATGGACACTAGAAATCAGTCATTATCAGCAATAACAGCAAAAGCTCAAAACAAACGCTAAACATTTTTTTAATTTTATAAAAGGTTATACTCTTTTAGCCCTTCACCCCCTGCTCCTATTGCCCAGAGGGCCATTCTCAGTGGTGTTATGGTATTCACTGGGGATCATGAAGGCCTCATCAGTCCCTGTGGGGCAGCAGGGAGACCATGCCTCAGGTTATTTTCACTCACCCTGTAGCTCTTACAATCTTTCTGGCCAGCCTCTTCCCCAGTGTACTCTGTAGCCTCTGGACTTATGCTATGATAGGTTGTGCTTGATCACTGTGTCTTCCACCATCACCCTGGAGCTGGTTGTCAGGCTAGTAGTAAGAGTAGTGTTCATGTCACTGCTTCCTCTGCAAGTTCTCCTGGTAGATGTTGTAGAGGTGGCACAACTCATGGTAGGCAGTTGACTATATTTTTTGTCATACAGATGGATCTTGGTACTCCTCCATTTTTTCTGCCATCTATAAAATAAAACAGATACTCCAACCAAGAGTGAGAGAGAGCAGCTTGGGTTAAAGGGGATGTGCGTAGTTATGTGAGAGACTTTGGATGTCTAATAAGCCACTCTTCTTATCCACCTGCGACCAGAGGGGGATTCTCTCTAGAGTCTATATTTCCTATTCATAGGACTTTGACTTGGTTCCCAGTAGCACATATGAGTTCTCTCCTATTGAATGGGCCTCATGTCTAATCAGAGACAGGTTGGCTACCCATAAAGGCTGAGTGTACTTCTTGTCTGGCTGGATGATTTGAGAGTCTGCAGGGTCCGCTACTTAGTCATGCTGTTGGTACCTGTTGTCTTCCAGCAGTTCCCATAGTGCTTTCCAGTACTATGAGGGCTAGTGGGAGGGGTAAACTAGTTTCCCCTCTCAGTTCCAGTAACCCCATGTCCTGTGAGTGCACCCTGTGGTGTCTTCAGCAATAGGGTCTGACCTTTTAGCTTTGGTAGATAATCAAGTGCTTTAGCAATGGCCTACATTGTTTGAGGGACCTCACTGGTCTCCCTAGCCAACAGCTCACTGTAGAGGGGAACCCAATTCTGGGTTGGATTTACCAGCCAGAGCCTCTAATTTTAAGGTTAAGCTTTGTCCATCTTCTACAGAGGGCTTCTGTCCAGACTGTTCCCCCTCCCCTTTTATTGGTGGTCATATCTTAGAGAATGCTAGCCAGAAGGAGGGTTTCTATGGAACTGACTCATATTGTCTTACGTTTTGACAAACTTTTTTGTTTAAGATATTTATTTTTATTTTATTTATACTTTTTATTTTATTTATTTTTATTTATACTTTGTGGATACATCATGTGCTAGTACCAGCTTTTCCCTCCTCCCTGCCCCCATTCTGCTGATGGCCCTTCTCAGTGGGGTTGCTAGTACTTTTCAAGGAGGAAATTCGAATGGTGATGGTCACATGTAGGTAGTTGAATGTTACAATTATATTTAGCCCCCCCCCAAAAAAAAACAGAAATAGAAATCATTGATTTGCCACTACTTTTAAAATTTGAGGACAGGACTGGAGAGGTGGCTTTGTGGACAAAGCACTTGTTATGCAACTCTGAGTCCCTGATCTCAAATCCCCTGACGCCATGTAAAGCTGGAAGCTGTTTCCTTCTTTAATCCCAGTGTGCCCAAGGTGTGAAGCGAGGAGACAGAAACTGGAGAAGCTCCCAGAAGCTCCTGGAACAGTGAACAAGAGATCCTGCCTCAGATGAGGTAGATGACAGCAAGAAGTGACCTGAAAGTGCTGAGCAGAGCAGGACTTAAAGATGTTTTCAAAATCAGACCCACATGAAGCCAGCTCACATGGGCTCAGCCTGCTGGGGAAGCACCAAGGAACTTTACTGGCCCCACTCCCTAGCTCTGAACTTGTGGTATCTAGGCCCATGCTCTGCCTTCTAGGTCCATATTTTGTACTCAAACTAAGAATTATCATTTATAACAAAGGATTTTAAAGTAACTCACTTGAGGAAACCATTTTAAGGATGATAAAAGGGAGTGGAATAAAATTAGTCTAGAACACTTAGTCATGACCAAGGAAAAACCAGGAAAATATTTCTCCCAGGGATGATTTAAAACCATTACTTAAAGTGTGGGAATCAGTATACCACTGAGATGATTAGGGAAGGGGTTATTAACTAAGCCATTGTCTGAAACCCACTGAATCACTGGTCCCTTTCAAAAATGATTGGTGCATTTTTTTTCCTAAAGACGGGTTTTAAATTTTAAAAGAAGGATCCAGACAGCAGAACTGAGAGATCAAAGGGACAGAAATCTTGCAGGATTCTAGATTTCTTAGGCCTAGGAGTAAGGTAAGATATCAAATATTTTCTTTCACAATTTCTTATTTATTTGCATGTGCATATGTGTTTGTGGACATGCCAGGGATTCTTGCCATTGCAAGCACCCATCTGACTTTATATGGGTGGCTGGGGAAGGAAGTACCTTAAACCCATGAGACATCTCCCTAGACTCCTGCTCTCATGATTCTTAAGAGGCCAACTTGCTGAATTCTGCAAGACACACCCCACCAAAGTCTCCCTAAACATGCTGGGGACTTTCATACCTAGAGGGAAAGAGATAATATATTTACATAGGTTATAAATCAATATTAGAGTTTACTTTATTTATTATTCTAGATTAGAGAAATATTGCCTGTTGTAATAAATATTAACATCTGACTTTTTAAGTGGAAATTCCCATATTAGACTGTTAATATTGTGTTTGTTGTGGTAATTCTTCACTGCCCAAGCAGGGGCCTCCACACTCTGAAGGGTGTATTTTCTTGGATCAGCATAGCACAGAGATGGGGCCATATTGTCCATTATCTCCTTCATCCATGCCATCTGCCACTAAAATGAGTCTTTTGGTCAAGCCAACAGTTTTGGTTTCTATAAACAGCCATTCTCAGAGAAAAAAGTTATAAAGACAAATTTTATCTTAAATTATAAAATGTATATAAATATTGAAAACTTTACCCAGCTACTTCTATTTTTAGACTGTACCACCTAATTATTTTGACAATGTCTTTATTTCTGTTGTGCTATTTTTAAAAACAGAGAATTTTGAAACTAATTACAGTTTACTTTTTAGGTATATCATCTAAAAATGAGGCTCATAATTCTTCTTGGCCTCTTGGGAGCTACGTTGTCAGCCCCAGTAGGTGATCTTATAGTACTTTTGATTCTACCATGTAAAACTGTAAGAGCCCCTCTTTTAAAATCCCTTTTCTTTCTTTGTTCTCGTCTAGCTAATCCCACGGCGCTTTATGTCTGCTAGTCACAGCAATGAGGTTAGTTGAAATAATTAAAGCAATCTCTTCTAGTTTTTAAGTGAAAACCCACTGAGAAGAGATAAAAGCCTTCCCTTAACTGGCCTGCCCCTGTCCACTGACTCTCACACATATCCAAACAAACTTCCAAGCTTCATGTTCACTACGTATACCGTGTTACTAATAAAACGTCATTTGGCTCTCTTTGTTTGAAAGAAAGACACTGCATCTCCTATGTATTTTGTTCTAGTAGTTCTAATACATTGTACTTAGCTGTGTAAAATTATAAAACTATCTAAACCACTGGGATTGGCTAGAATTGTGCAATCTCATACAGAGTAGGGCAGGGTGAAATTGTTAAATCTCAACCTTGTTTTCAACTCTAACCTCTAATCACTATAATTTCATGCAATTTTAGCAGGGTAAATGTCTCCTAAAAGGAAACTGATCAACCAGCCCTGACTTGTACTATATCTGAAATAAAAATTTGACATGTGTGGTAATCCTGTTTTCATATTGGCTTTCCTTTTCTAGTTGCTTCTGAATCTTAATAATGGACAACTCCTGCCACTTCAGTTCCAGGTATCTCCATCTCGATGGAGAGCTTAAAACTTTTTCAAATGACAATTTCTCATGTCATTTTTGTATGAGAACAAAATGTTTCCTGATCCTATTACTAAAGTTTCAATGTTTAATGTTATACATTTGTCATATGTACCCTGGAGGCCATCTATGTGGAGATTAAAGTAAAAACTGCAATGTAATTAACAAGTCTTTATAAAGAACTCTGTACGATAGGCACTAATTCTTCCAATTTTAAGATAGTTAAATGAACTATTCTACACAGGGTCATATCTAGCCAACCAGTGGGAAGAAGGCAAACCAACACTTAAGTCTAGCTTTGAAGACATTGTGTTCTGTGATCACAAATTATTACTGCATGTGTAGTTAGTTCATAATGGGGGGGATTCTCAATTTTTATAGTGCAGCACTAAATATAGAAATTGTTTATATTTTTGTCTCATTCTTCCTCAAGACTTATTTAAGAGGTTTTTTTTTTTTTTTTTTTTTAACCATAAAAAGTAAACACTTTCCTTCACCTGTGTATTCCCAGGGCCCATTTAACGCGTGGATCCCTCCCTTCCCCGGCCTTCTGCAGCAGCAGCAGCAGCAGCAGCAGGCCCCGATTCCTGCACTCCCACAGTTCTCCTTGCCAACTCTGGATCAGTTTGCTCAGCTGTTCCCAAATCAGCTTCCTTTCCCCACACAAGTAGGTGCTGCCCAAGGAGGGCAGACTGGACAACTTGACCCCTCTCAGCCTCAAACGCCACCACAGACCCAGAAGGCTGCTAATCGTGTAAGTCAGGCCTCCTCCACCATGTTGTGTAGAGAGAGAACTGAGACTGAGTGTCAAAATGAGTGTGAATCAGCATTGGGTAACACAGGGGTCTTATGCAAGTGTATTTTTCCTCTCATAATATTTCTATATCATTAAAAGTACTTTCTTATTTTCTAATTTTTAAATGAAAAATACCACTTAGCTCAGTTGCTTTGGGTTACAACCAGGACTCAAAAGAATTAAATAGGATCTGTGCAAGGGAACTGGGAAAATTTCATCTAGAAACAATGAGAGCCCAGAGAGAGGACCACCACTTCTGGCAGGAGGCTGCTGGCGTAAAGGACAGTTGCAGGGCTCCAGGAAGAGCACGCAGGAATTCCAAATGACAAAGCCAAGTATGATGCGCTCCTGTGATGTCCTGTCTTCTTTTTCTGTTAATTTCAGATGATGTCCTATGTAATCCCCTTCACAATGCCTCAAGATCAAACACAGGTCAGTGAAAACACTAGCAAAGCCAACAGAGAGAGGTGGCCACCCCCTGCCATGCTTCCTGTCCTTCCTCGAGGCTTCTAGTAGCACGGCTTTCACAGCCATCCAACACTCTCACTGTCTGGAAGCCCCCACGGCTGGCATTATCCAGGTATCTGTCTGTTGATGCTGGACTCACTCAGCCCCTTAAGAACAGGCAGCTGAGGAGAGTGTCTAGGATCACTGAGTTCCAAGACATTGCTGTGCTGGAAGGGAGGGAGGCCAGTGAGCCCCCGACAGGTCTCCTCTGAATCTGAAGTGCTCACAGGAGAACAGTCAGACAGTAACGCCAGGGCTGACTGTGTCATCCTAAGTTTTGTGGCAGAGAGAGGAACATCTGCATATGAAATGACGCAGAAACATAAAACATCACTCACAGTACTGAGCAGTCATAAACTTCTATTGAAAACTTTATGCACCAGTTAGAACTTGACACCTTAGTATAAATAAATGCTGATTTCTCTCAAATAAGGTTTTTTCAATGAGCATAAATTAATAGAGTCAATGTTATTAATATTTTATAATATCCTGGGTCCAAATAAATAAGACTACAAATAATACACTATGTGATTCACTAGTGGACTGTTGACCTCTTCATGGAAAGTCATACTGCTTGGCTCTGAGATAGACAGATAGATAGATAATATATAGATAGATAATTTATATACCATTGTCTCCTTTGCACTGCTATTACAACATGGAGCATGCTTCCCAGACATTATCTCATTCTATGCCACAAGCACTTACAGAGCAAAGTGTGACAAATACAATGACTTCATTTTAAGGATCAGGAGACCTAGTCTTAAGGAGATTAACTTCCCAAATGCCAACAAAGTGAAGAGCTGAGTTAGAAGTCGGCTCTCCACCCTCTCTTGAGCTGCTAATCCAGTTAGAAGTCGGCTCTCCACCTCTCTTGAGCTGCTAATCCAGTTGCTGTTAACCTGGGCTTTGTGTCCAAACCTTTGGTGGCAATTTTGAAAATGACAAAGAGGCCACAGTGAGGTGACAAATGTGATGACGTCCTGACATCCTCAATGAGCGGTTTTGAAGGTTAGGATAGAAAACTATTGCACAAAATGTACTCAATTAGAAAACAGTTGATATTTTTTAAATGTTACATGTAGTGCAATCACTTAACAATTCAAGGAAGTAAGGTGATATTCAAAAGCGTATGCATGCCCTGAGGTCCTCACTTCCACATGTGTATCAAGACATAGAGAAACAGAAGTGGAGGCCAATACATGAAAATGTATATGGTGGTGATTTTGTTACTGTCTCATTCTGGTTCTTCCAATATTATAAAATGCATGAGGATTATTTTAATAAAATGGAAATTGTTAAATTTTTAATTACTTAAAGATAAATTTCTTTTTATTCACTATGACAGAATGCATATTTATCAGCTTTTGCTAGGCGTAGTAGCTCATTCCTATAATTCCAATTTAAGATAATGAAGTTAGAAGAAGAAAAAGTGTGCCTCCCTCCCCAGTGACTGACTGCTGGTCTCACAACTCATAACCCTCAACCCCGTGTGAATACCAGCAACCTCACTGAGGAGCGCCCTCAGAGGAATGGGGCAGGGAGGAGGGAAATGATGGTATCAACACATGATGTGTCCATACAAAGTATATTCATGAAAAAAAGAAAAAAAGTAAGAGAAATAAAAGTATCCCTAATTCTAAAAAGAAGACGAAGAAGAAAAGGTAGAGCTGGAGAAGTGGCTTAGTGGTTAAAGATGCTTGGCAAGCCTTGTTTGATTCCCCAGCACCCATGTATAGCCAGGTGCACAGAGTGGTGCATGCAGCTGAAGTTTGCTTCCAGTGGCAGAAGACCCTGGTACATCCATACTTACTCCCCACTCCCACTGCAAATATATAAATAAAAATATTTAAGAAACAAAGTAGAGAAATTGTGGCTTCAGCTGACTAATGGACTCGCTTCTTTTCTACACACAGACGCTGCAGTACTATCCCATTTACATGCTCCTGCCATGGGGACAATCTCAACAAACAGTCACTCTGTCACCCCAGCAGACAGGGCAGCAGCAGTATGAGGAGCAGGTATGTGAGAGTTTATTTAAACTCTGGCTGAGGAGATGGCTCAGCTGTTAAATGCACTTGCTTGCAAAGGTTAATGATGGCCTGGATTCAATTCCCACTACCCATGTAAAGCCAGATGCACAAAATGGTGCATGTGACTGGAGTTCATGTGTAGGAGCAAGAAGACCTGGCATGTCCATTCTTTCTCTCCCCCCACCACCCCGCTGTGTGTGGGGGGTGTAAATTCTGATTTTCTGCGTTTGGTGGCTCATGCCTTTAATCCCAGCACTCAGGAGGCAGATATAGGAGAATCACCATTAGTTTGAGGCCAGCTTGATGCTACAGAGTGAGTTCCTGATCGGCTTCATCTAGAGATCCTACCTCAAAAAAAAAAAAAAAATCTAATTCGTTTTCCTTGAGATTAAGATAAATTTCCAGAGAAGAGAGTGATTGGGCACATTTAGTGAAAGTGTTCAAGCTTGACTTACTAGACCACAAGAGCAGGTTACAATCTCCCAGGACCTGACAGAACATGAAGGCACATATATCTATCTCCCAGGACCTGACAGAACATGAAGGCACATATATCTATCTCCCAGGACCTGACAGAACATGAAGGCACATACTATCTATCTCCCAGGACCTGACAGAACATGAAGGCACATACTATCTCCCAGGACCTCATAGAATGCGAGGGCATGTACTAGGCTGTCTCTCAGCCCCACTTGTGTCGATTACTGTGGTGATGCACTAGGCTAGATTTTAAGTGAAGGAAGTCAGTGAGTGAACTCCAGTAAAGTCAGAATCTGAAAGTTGCATCACTTTTGGCTATGATGTTTTCTCACTTTCAAAGTCTACCAGCATCTGTTATATATAAAGGTATGTGCTTATTACCAAAAATAATTTTAAAAATCTAGCAGCTATCTTAATAAAAAAGATACTTTTTGGGAGGGAAAGATATCTTTAATCACTAGATCTTGATATACAATTAGTGATATGTTGAATTTTGTGACCCTAAAATGAATTTTCGGAATTATAATATAAATTGAGAACGTTCACTGATAAGATATTGAAAGGATTCTTGACAATTGAATCATAATTAGCTCTTGCCAGTTGAAACATCGGAACTTTAAAAAAGCATTTTGAAGCTGGGCGTGGTGGCACATGCCTTTAATCCCAGCACTCGGGAGGCAGAGGTAGGAAGATTGCTGTGAGTTCAAGGCCACCCTGAGACTACATAGCTAATTCCAGGTCAGCCTCGGGTAGAGTGAGACCCTACCTCAAAAAACCAAAAAAAAAAAAAAAAAAAAAAAAAAAAAAAAAAAAGCATTTTGATTAATAAAAGAGATGTGATCTTAATAATCACTTATTGCAAACTTATGACAAAAAATCATCATGACAAATCCAATGCTTTTTGTTTTTAATTTGACAGGTGCCATTCTATACTCACTTTGGATATATGCCACAGCAGGCAGAACCTGTGAGTAAATACGTTTTTCTAAAACCATCATTCAGAACTACTTGCTTCTCTGTTAAACACAAAAATGCCTTTCAGCCAAAGGTCATCAGGAACATACCTTTGGTTGGATAAAGTCAAACTTATCCACACAGCACTTACGATGAGAACACACACTAGGATCCATGGGGGTTTAATGGGAAGATAGCAGGAAGATGGCTCATGGGACTTGGAAGCATTGGGTGACTGTGCAGGAGTTCAGAGAGTGGCACTCTGCTCTGGGGCGGGCATTTTCAGGAAGGGAGGGGAGTCAAAAGTATGTTAAGGGTTCTGACAGAACGTGAGCAATGAAAGCAAAGGCTATAGAGACTGGTGAAGAAGCAGATCACTCCTATTGGCCAGGATGTAGGGACACTTGGTGTCATCATCCACACACCTTGACAGACAAGACGATAAAGTCACCTCATCCCCCCAACTTTACCATGAGAGAGACCACCCTTCCCGATGCAGATGTCCTGCCGATTGGTCAGAGACCACCCTTCCCATGCAGGCGTCCTGCCGATTGGCCATGCTCTACTGAATACCTGGAAGAATGTTGGGAACAGAGCTCTTGGATTCCAAGAGGAAGTGTGTTGGGTGTGTCGCCACTTCTCTGACATCCGGATTGCTTTCCTCTTTCTCAAATCTAAACTCTTAAGAAAACAATTTAAGATGTTAAAAAACTGCTTAACTTTTTGGGAGTAATATATAGTCATATATTACTGATTTGGATGTCTTTAACTTGCTGTTATTTTTTTTTCAGGGTGTACCAGGACAGCAACAATTGGCTTTTGAGCCCTTCATAGGCACAGCTCCTGAAACTGTTATGATGGTAAGATTCCTTTCAAACTTTGGTAGAAACTGGAAATCAACATGTGGCAGTTCCTTCACTTGTACTAATTTAATATATGCATTCAAACCACACAGTTCCTCCAATATTGATTGAGAGTCTTGCCAGGCACTCGTATGCATCCTTGTTTAAAAGTATATCTGTGAACTATACTCATAGAGAGATGGCTTAGAAGTTAAGCACTTGCCTGTGAAGCCTAAGGACGCCGGTTCGAGGCTTGATTCTCCAGGACCCACATAAGCCAGATGCACAAGGTGGCCCACACTTCTGGAGTTTGCAGTGGCTGGAGGCCCTGGTGCACCCATTCTCTCTCTCTCTCTCTCTCTCTCTCTCTCTCTCTCTCTATTTCACCCTGTCTGTCACTCTCAAATAAATAAATAAACAAAATTTTTTAAAATAGTGTATGGTCTGCTACACTAATGAAGGCACTTCTTTGTGGCATCTAATGCTTCTGTATGTCAATCCTTTCCCTTCGTCTCCTTGCCAAATTTAAACACCTACTTGAACCTGTAATGACTTTGCTCCACTCTCACTCTCTCAGCCAGCAGAAGGAGTGCCTCCATACTTACAGAAAGACGTGGTGCATTTCAGGCAAGATAGTGCAGGAGTTTTCATGCCTCCAACTTCACCAAAACCCAACACAGCTGAGATGTTCACCCCTGCTATACACCCGACCATTGCTCCAGTGCTGCCAGAAGAGAAGGTCGGTATCCAGAGATTCATTTTATGAAAGAAATTATCTAATGGAAGCCATGAAGTTAGAACTTAACTTATAGGGCTCAGTCATAGAAATAATAACACAATTAATGCTATAGTAGAATATATAGTCTTAACCATAGATAAAGAAGTAAACAATTATTTATTTAAAATCAATATATCAAAATATAGTTTGACTTTAATATAATATGACCTTTTTATGAATCCTTTTCTCACTAGGCCAAGACTGGTAGCCTAAGAGAACCATAAGACATTGTCCTAATCATTCAAAGGTTTTGGTAGGTATTTGCCAAAACTCATGCCTTATGTGACATGACAATTCTTGATAGAAAAATTCATCAGAGTAATAAATGAAGAATTCTTACCAAAATGATTATGGAGAAGCAAACTACTGTTTGTACGTACCTTCAAAAAATAACAATTATGAGACTTTCCCAATTAATTTTTGTTTTGTTTTGTTTTTTGAATTTCGAAGTAAGGTCTCACTCTAGCTCAGGCTGGCCTGAAATTCATTATGTAGTCTCAGGGTGGCCTTGAACTCATGGTGATCCTCCTACTTCTGCCTCCTGAGTGCTGGGATTAAAGGTGTGCACCACCACGCCTGGCCCCAATTAACTTTTAAAAGTCTTATCTTCCTGAACCATCAACTTGTCAGATCTCCATACAAATATTAAATATACTAGGTCTCTACAAAATAAATAAGCTCTATGTTCTTTACATAATCAGTCCTCCCAAGTCATCATTTCACTTTGCGAGCTAAACACTGTGATAATACCCATTTACCCTTGTCAGTTTACAATAAAATTAAATTTCAAAATAACAAATTGTGCAATGATAAATTTCAAATATAATAATTCTTTTTTTTTTTTTTTTTTTTTTTTTTTTGGCTTTTCGAGGTAGGGTTTCACTCTAGCCCAGGCTGACCTGGAATTCACTATGTAGTCTCAGGGTGGTCTCAAACTCATCCGATCCTCCTACCTCTGACTCCTGAGTGCTGGGGTTAAAGGGGTGCACCACCACATCCGGCTAAATATAATAATTCTTATATTAAATATATCCTTGATGTCTTATATTAAATATAACCTTGATGTCTACATGAGCTTGGTTGGCAAATGAATATGCATTGGGAGTTTGGTAGAAGGCCAGGCCTGAAATTGTACTAAAAATTAAAGAAAAAAACCATACCATTTTACCAGAAGAGCAAATTGAAAAATGAGGACTTGAAATCTCTGATAAGGCTCCTCCGACCCTCTTCCTATGAAAACACACCCAGCATGCTTTGGATGCATGGTCTGTATAGTAAAGTCAAGAAGAGTCAGCAGTCTCTAGAAGTTTCCCAACTAATGTGCCATTTTCTATCACACAAGTTAAGCAGATTAATCACAGATACTAAAGAGACTTTAGTATGGGGTGAACTCTGCTCAATGTGAAATCACTAGTAAAGCTTTCAAACCTATTAATAAGTAATTTATAAACCATCTAGCAAAGTTTATGCAAAACAGTCAGCTGGTATTAAAATGCTGCTCTGTCTTATTTTTCAGAGAGAAGGATGCAGTGGTACCTTGGATATCTTTTAGGTTATCTTCTTCTGATGCTGATATCATTTTTTTTAAATGCCATATATTCACTATACTTTGGAATTTTTCTTTTCTTAAAAATACTATATGCATTTATGTCACAGAAAAGCAATGCATACATCATGTAATCATCCTCTTTTTACAAAGCTGTATTTCCTTTCAAAGTCTGTCACTGTGTAATCAAATATAACAATAGTCAAAATAAAGCAAATATAATTACATTAATTGGATAATTATGGATGCTTCTACAAGATTGTGTCACCCATGAGAATAAAGATATGCTGTCTATGGACTTCTGTGTGTAGTCCTTGGGAATGATGAACTAAAATGCCTAAAACTTTCATCTATCAATGTCTCCATTTTTCTCTGACCCACTCATTCAGCTCCCTGTAGAGATCACAGTTATTTTGTGAGATATATTGGAAATGTTCACTGTCAATATACCATAGCTACATAGAGAGATGGCTGCCTTTGCTCAAAGGGATAACTATCCCCAGCCCCAGGAACATGCTTGCTTGCTTGAAGAGAACATGCTATAAAGTGGGGGCAAAAATTTTGGATTTTATCGAATTTGTCCTTGAAGTTGTCACTTAAACCTCAGTCTGTTTGCTCATATATAAATGGAGAAAAGATAAATTAACTTGCAGAATTTCTGAAATTACTATCTAAAATGATACATGTAGGGCTGGAGAGATTGCTAAGAGATTGTCAAGACACTTGTGCACAAAACCTAACAACCCAGGTTCAATTCTCTAGTACCCACGTAAAGCCAGATACACAAAGTGGTGTATGTATCTGGAATTTGTTTGCAGCAGATGGAGGCCCTGGTGCACACATTCTCTTTCTCTCTCTCTCTCTCTCTCTCTCCTTGAAAATAAATAAAATATTTTTTAAATGACACATGCAAGATACCTGGCTCATACCAAGCACTCAGGAGTTAATTTTTCCTCTTTCACACATGAGCATAAAAGTACTTTTAACTTGTTTGTTCAGCTCCAGACTTTAGCAAAAATTCTGAGAAAATAGGAATGTTGGCATTCACTGTGCATCATACAGTTTGTGGATGTGTGTTGCTGCATGCATATGAAAGGAACAACAAATGAAGGAATGAATGAGCACAATGCTGCATTTAGTAGTGTTATGATTCTGACTACTTGTCCCATGGGAGAGCAGTGCACTAATCTATTATACCTTATTATTTGTACACTTTTCCCTGAGCTGTTACACTCAAAAAATGTGATTCTGGGTAATTGACTCACCTCTTAATGTTGGATGAAAAAAAGCAAGATATCTGAAAAAAAAAAAGTGGGGTATTCAACAGCTCTGAGCTTTGGGTCCACAAATTCCATCAGTTCCAAGAATCAGTTTTAAAATTACATGATATGATTTGGATCATGTGCTTGAAATACACTCTGGATCAGAGCAAGGTCACCACTCTTACACTGTATGTATGTATGTATGTATGTATGTATGTATGTATGTATGTATGTATAGAGAAAGAGACAGAAGGAATAGGCACTGCAAGGCCTCTAGCCACTGTGAAGAATTCCAGAAGCACAGACCACTTTGCGCATCTGTCTTTACTATGTGGGTACTGGGGAATCAAACCCAGGCCATCATGTTTTGCAACCTTTAACTGCTGAGCCATCTCTACAGCCCTCCACTCTTCTCTTTCAGGAGGTATAGCAAGGAAGGTATCCAGAGACTACAAAGGAAACAAGAATGTAGCATAGCTTTTCTGTTCATGACAAGATGGTGGGAAAGCCAGGAAAAGTGTAAAATAAAGCAGGAATTATAATCATCTCAAGAGCTTAGTAATATTATGTGGCAGAATAATAAATGTTTAAAAAACTCAAGTTTGATGATTAAGGAAGGAGCAGATGGCTGGTGACACAATTTCTGACTAACTTTAAGGAAGGACAATATAGTTGGTGATACATAATTCCTGATTAACTTTAAGGAAGAACGGCTAGTAGCATAATTCCTGGCTAACTTTAAGGAAGCACAGGATGGCTAGTGTGGTGATTTGATTCAGATGTCCCCAGTAAACTTATGTATTCTCAATGTTAAGTTCCCAGCTGGTAGCAATTTGGGAACTGGAGTCTTCTGGAGGTGATGTATTTTGTGGGGCAGGCTTCTGGAAGTTAAAGCCAGCTTCCCCTTGCCAGTGTTTGGCACACTCTCCTGTTGCTGTTGTCCACCTGATATTGGCCAGGAGGTGATGCCCTCCCTCTGCTCATGCCATCATTTCCCCTGCCATCATGGAACTTAACCTTGAGTCTATAAACCAAAATAAACTGCTTCCTCCCACAATCTGCTCTTGGTCAGGTGTTTTCTGCCAGAAATTTGAACCTGACTGCAACAGTAAAATTCGTACTGAAAAGCGGGTTCATTGCTGCTAGAAACCTGTGTGGCTTTTGGTCCTTTGGAGCTGATTTTTGAGAGGAATGTAGAAGTATTTCAAACCTTTGTCTAAAAGATGCCTTGCAGTGATCTAAGTACAGTTTCATGGACCATTCTGGTCAAAGTTTAAAGACCTGAATGCGGTAAGAACTAAGGTATGTGCGGTTTGGCTTGTGAGGGTGAGAAACAGCTTTGCCTGGACTGGGCTAGATGCAGTTTGTGTGAGAGGTTTGCTGTTATGCCCATGTCCTGAAAACTTGTGCAGGGTTGTATTGCATAGAGGTGGACTGGTGTGAGCAGAGAGATATGGCACAGAAAAAAATGGTATCCTTAGGTCAAAACTGCTGCCTGTTCAGCTACAATTGTACAAGAGATTACAACCTTTGAGACAGGACCAGCTGGCATGCATTTGGACAACAGGAAGAATGCAGACTCTTTTAAAGGGGTCTCAATGCTGAAGGAGTGTCCTGTTTTGCAAAGTCTGCTTTATTACCCTCTGGATTATCAAGATGGGAGTCCATCTGGTATTATGGAGTATAACAAGTGCAGGAAATGAGGGTCATTGAATTTGCAACATGGTTTTGTATTTTGGAAATGGCCATGGGCACATGTGAGGCAGGCTTGTTGGATTATCTGTGTGGAGGCCTGATGGAGCCATGAGGATGAAATGTGGGTTGCGGTGGAGACCCAATGGAGATGCCAGGACTACGAGATGGCTGCCAAGGAGAGCTGCTACCACCAGATGAAGTTTTGCTGGGCTGTGAATAGCCTAGCTGGAAGGTCAGAATTGAAATTTCAGAGACTTGTCACTAGTTAGAATTATCAAACTTGGAGACTTGTCACTAGACTTATCTGGCTAGAGTTGTCAGACTTGGAGCTACAGAGTTTGATATTTTCCCTGTTTTAAATCTTGTATTGGTTGACTACTTCTTTGCTATGCTCAGTACCATCTTTTGCACTGTGAATGTTTATTCTGTGTCATGATGGGCTTTTTTTTTTTTTTTTTTTTTTTTTATTACAGCTCAGTTAAATAACCTTGGACAATGGGGATATTTGAACATCATTGGGTTGATAAAAATTATGGGGACTTTTAAAGTTGGACTGAATGCATTGCACTTTACATTATGGATGGTTATCAATTTGTGAGAATTAGGGGTGGAATGTGGTGGTTTGATTCAGGTGTTGCCCATATTACTTATGTGTTCTCAATGCTAGGTACCCAGCTGGTGACTATATGGGAATTGTATCCTCCTGGAGGTGGGATATTGTTGGGGGCTGACTTATGGGTGTTACAGCCAGCTTCCTGTTACCAGTGTTTGGCACACTCTGCTGTTACTACTGTCAATGTGATCTTGGCCAGGAGGTGATGTTCACCCTCTGCTCATGTCATCATTTTCCCCTATCAAAAGAGCTTCCCCTCAAGTCTATAAGCCAAAATAAACCTTTTCCTCCCACAAGCTGCTCTTGATCGGGTGTTTTCTGTCAGCAATGCAAACCTGAATACAACAGCTGGTAACTGGCTGGTAACATAATTTCTGGTTAAATTTAAGGAAGGACAAGATGGCTGGTAACATGATTTCTGGTTAAATTTAAGGAAGGACAAGATGGCTGGTAACATAATTCCTGGTTAAATTTAAGGACAAGATGGCAGGTAACATAATTCCTGGGTGTTCCTATGAGGATGCTTTTGGAGGACACTGGCATTTAAATTAGCACACCACTGATCTTTTTCTAGTGAACCTATATTCTCACTTTTATTACTACCAAGTTCTGTTCTTTTAAATTTCTATTAACATACAGTAATTTTCTGTGCTATCTACATAAATAAAACCACATGCTATGTATTTGTTTGTATATGGTTTCTTCTCAACATAATGCCTTTGTGTTTCATTCATGTTATTACTTAAATGATGTAGGACATGGTATGTGCATGTAACAACAGTTTCTTCATACATTCTCCTAGAGTATTTGAGATGTTGACAATTACTACCATTAGAAATATGGTTGCTATGAAGATGCTTGTCCATTTCTGTGTAAACATGCATTTTCATATTTCCCAAATAGACAGCAGGAAGTAGAGTAAGAACAAAGTACATGAATGCGTCTTATAAAAGACTGATAGAGAGCTGTACACCCTGGTCAGCAACGTCTAAAAATTTCAGTTGTCTACATTGTAGCCAACATCTGAAATTGCCTGCCTTTTCAAGAAACCATTCCCATAAGTTGCTCTTCCAGGTTTCCCTTAAATGTTAACCTTCACAGAGTTTGGCCTCACTTCTTTTCCTCTCATAAAACGCACTAAATGAACAACACGACTGTGAGTTTAGTAGCATTTGTAAGTGATCGCTGATTCCTAAATCTGTATCTCAGCATTTTTTATCTAGTATGCTAATTACTACAGCTTAGAATTCTGCCTTTTTAATTTTAACAAAATGATGAATAGGTATTTTATGGGTTTATTTTGGAGTTTCTTAATGGCTATTTGTATTATTTGTTATGCTTGCTGGCCGTTTGTATATTTTCTTTTTTGAATTGTACTACTTTGACACAAATCAATTAACTGAATTTTTATGTTTTTTATATTTTTGATATTTTGATACATGCCTACAGTGTATTTTGAGCTTTTTACCCCAACTGTCCTGTCTCACCTCCCTCCCATCCCATTAACACCCACTATTCCATTGCCCATTCTACTTCCATGTCTTTTTGTTTGTTTGTTTGTTTTTTGAGGTAGAGTCTTGCTCTAGCCCAGGCTCATCTGGAATTCAATATGTAATCTCAGGTTGGCCTCAAACTCTCAATGATCTTCCTGCCTCAGCATCCCACACGCTAGGACGAAAGGCATGCACCACCACACCTGACTCCATGCCATTTGTTATTCCATTGAGTTAAATTAGGGTTGCTTGCATGGTCATTCATGGAAGGTTATTTGCTACAATGTGAGTGACTTAACAGTAGGTTCCACTTATCAGTGTCAATTAACTTTTAAAGGATTTTAAAAAACACAAAATATATTTTCTCACATACTTTTCAACCTTGGTGTTCTTGTCTTCACATAGGTCTGAGTACTCAGCTGTTATAACTTCTCTTTAAAATGAAGACCTATGTAAAGTCTATTTAGTATGTGTCTGATAGATGTGAATTACTTTAATTGTATGGGAAAATGTTTTATTATAATGCCCACATTTTTATTGTTTTGCTGGATATAAAATTCTAAGTTACCAAATGTTTTCTTCCATACAAAAAATTAATTACATTATGTTCTCTGGCCTCATTAGTCTGGATAAAACGTCATGCATCATTCATCTTAATGTTGACATATGTGCCATTAGTCACTGGTCTGGATAAAACTTCATGCGTCATTCATCTTAATAATGACGTACGTGCCATTAGTCACTGGTCTGGATAAAACGTCATGCATCATTCATCTTAATAATGACGTACGTGCCATTAGTCACTGGTCTGGATAAAACGTCATGCATCATTCATCTTAATGTTGACGTACGTGTCATTAGTCACTGGTCTGGATAAAACGTCATGCGTCATTCGTCTTAATGTTGACGTACGTGCCGTTAGTCACTGGTCTGGATAAAACTTCATGCGTCATTCGTCTTAATGTTGACGTACGTGCCATTAGTCACTGTTCTGGATAAAACTTCATGCGTCATTCATCTTAATGTTGACATACGTGCCATTAGTCACTGGTCTGGATAAAACGTCATGCGTCATTCATCTTAATGTTGACGTATGTACCATTAGTCAGTGGTCTGGATAAAACGTCATGCGTCATTCATCTTAATAGTGACGTATGTGCCATTAGTCACTGGTCTGGATAAAACGTCATGCGTCATTCATCTTAATGTTGACGTGCGTGCCGTTAGTCACTGTTCTGGACCATTAGTCAGTGGTCTGGATAAAACTGGTCTGGATAAAACTTCATTCATTCATCTTAATGTTGACGTATGTACCATTAGTCAGTGGTCTGGATAAAACGTCATGCGTCATTCATCTTAATAGTGACGTACGTGCCATTAGTCACTGGTCTGGATAAAACGTCATGCGTCATTCATCTTAATGTTGACCTATGTACCATTAGTCAGTGGTCTGGATAAAACTTCATGCGTCATTCATCTTAATAGTGACGTGCGTGCCATTAGTCACTGGTCTGGATAAAACTTCATGCGTCATTCGTCTTAATGTTGACGTATGTACCATTAGTCACTGGTCTGGATAAAACTTCATGCGTCATTCGTCTTAATGTTGACGTATGTACCATTAGTCACTGGTCTGGATAAAACTTCCTGCGTCATTCGTCTTAATGTTGACGTATGTACCATTAGTCACTGGTCTGGATAAAACTTCATGCGTCATTCGTCTTAATGTTGACGTATGTACCATTAGTCAGTGGTCTGGATAAAATTTCCTGCGTCATTCATCTTAATAGTGACGTGCGTGCCATTAGTCAGTGGTCTGGATAAAACTTCATGCGTCATTCATCTTAATAGTGACATATGTACCATTAGTCATTGGTCTGGATAAAACGTCATGCGTCATTCATCTTAATAGTGACATATGTACCATTAGTCAGTGGTCTGGATAAAACTTCATGTGTCATTCATCTTAATAGTGACGTATGTGCCATTAGTCAGTGGTCTGGATAAAATGTCATGCGTCATTCATCTTAATGTTGACATACGTGCCGTTAGTCACTGGTCTGGATAAAACGGCATGCATCATTCATCTTAATAGTGACGTACATACCATTAGTCAGTGGTCTGGATAAAACGGCATGCATCATTCATCTTAATAGTGACGTACATACCATTAGTCACTGGTCTGGATAAAACGTCATGCGTCATTCATCTTAATAGTGACATATGTACCATTAGTCAGTGGTCTGGATAAAACTTCATGCGTCATTCATCTTAATGTTGACGTATGTGCCATTAGTCACTTTTAAGGCTTTTATGTCTTCTGTTCAGCCGCTTAGCTCCAATAGCTTGGGTGTGGCTTTCCCTAAATGAGTCACTTTTGGGGTTCACAGAGTTTCCTGGACTTGTGTGTTGGTTTTGATTAAATTCACAAATTTCTTCACCCCTTCTTATAAGAGTTTTGTTATTGTTTCAAAAGGTCCTTTTTTCAGTTAAAATGTCCCACATTTTAACCTAATTATTTTAAATACTTAAAGACTAAAGGGTTGAACCTTCATCAGGTCCTTAAAGGGAACACATGAACCAAAGGGCCCTGGAGAGAGTATGATGAAGACTAACCTTAATTTTCTCCTGTTTCTTTCTCTCTCTTTCTCTGTCTCTTTTTCTCTCTCTCTTTTATTTTCTCTCTTTCTCTTTTATATTTCCTATATTTTTCCTTGGTGCTGGCCTGTACCTCCAAGTACCAGGATGCAGTTAACATTCACAATGAGCTGTTGATCAGAGAGACCTACAAGGCTTCCCAAAAGAAGACAGACTTCTGTCAGAGTACTTGATGACCTACCAAAGGTTAATGGTAAGACGCTACTGCCAAAGACACCATATGCTGTTGGTATGGAACATGGAGAGACCTGGCTGGAATCTGGAAGAGAGTCAGTCCCTGGACAGTTAGCTCGTCTAGTGCCAGATGGTGCTACATGAGCTACTGGGGGAAATGGTCACCATCTGTCCAAGCAACTCGAGGTCTAAGCGACTCAGCAGCAAACAACCTGACGTGATGCTCACACAAGTGCAATAGTGGCACACAGCCATGGTGGGTTACCAACTGCTCTACATTTGGCTAACAGATCTGCTCAGTGGAATGTAACCCATAGCTGGAACTAGAAAACAAGTTAGAATCATACCCAAATAAGGAGTTTGCTCTCCAATATCAACCTCCAATATCACCAATCTTGGGTTACAAGAGGGCCTACACCTATTAAATTCTCTCTAAACTAACAATGGTTATCCCATTTATCCAGTGCTGACTTCACTCTCCATTGGAGAATCTGCTTCTCTTTTTCAGATGGACACAGAACCTGAGGAGAGAATCAGCCCATGGCACCTCACCAGGGCCCCAGCTGAAACCATAGAGTCATTGGGGAAATGATCGTGAGGGCTGTTTTCTTGGTGAACCTGATATCAGCACAAGGGCGAAGGAGACAGACACAGAGAACACTCAACTCCTACCAAACCAGAGATCCAGAGACACAGAGGCTCCCAAGACCTCATCACTGAAATAGACCTAAAACGAACCCAACATGGCTCAGGGAAATTTGCAGAAGAGGAAGTGGAAAGATTGTTAGAGCCACAAGTTGGGACATTGCACACAGAGACATTGCCTCTTCCCCATAACTGATGGCTACCCCCACAACGCATGACCCACAATCCCCATGAGAGTAATTGACATCCCCAAGAGGAGGGTCCCATCGGAGAGGGGGGTCAAGGATAAGGGTAAGGATGGTACCAACATATTCTGTTTACACACTGAGTATGTACATACCTAATAATGAAAAAAAAGAAGATAATGCTATGGATTCTTAACCATGTTAGGACTCACCTTTTATTCAGTAATCTCATCTTTAGTGATCTTCCTTATAGGAACAAAAGTTTGTGAGCAAGGACTTCAGCTACAGCATTATGTACAACTATGAATACATTAGAAATATTTTAAATCACAGTAACTGATGATGGTGAAATGGTAATCCAGTCACAAGTTAAAATACCATGCAGCTCCTAAAAAAACCTATTGATGAAAGTTACTTTAATTTGAATGCCATGCAGAAAAATCAGGATTTAATTTGCACAGTCTTGTATTTTATGTGCATAGCTCCTCTCAGGGTGCTATGCCCACACTCATTATACTGGAGAAAAACATACTAAAATGTTGGTGTTTATCTTTGGGAGTAATTTATTATATATAAACGGTGGATAGTTGTAATTTTTTTAAAAAAAAAAAAAGGGGGGGGGATAGAGGGATGGCTTAGCAGTTAAGGTGTTTGCCTGCCAAGCCAAAGGATCCAGGTTTGATTCCCCAGGACCCATGTTAGCCAGATGCATAAGGGGGTGCATGCATCTGGAGTTTGTTTGCAGTGGCTAGAGGCCCTGGTGCATCCATATTCTCTATTTATCTCTCTCTCCAAATAGATAAAGAAAAATAAATTTTTTTGTTTTGTTTTGTTTTGTTTTGTTTTTCGAGGTAGGGTCTCACTCTGGCCCAGGCTGACCTGGAATTAACTATGTAGTCTCAGGGTGGCCTTGAACTCACTGCGATTCTCCTACCTCTGCCTCCCGAGTGCTGGGATTAAAGGCGTGCGCCACCACACCCGGCAATAAAATATTTTTTTAATTAAAGGACAATTTATATTATTTTTAGCATTTTATTCAAAGAAGTCTGAAAATAACCTCTTTCACAATGAAACAAGTTTAAAATAACAGGTTTTAAATGGCTTTAAATTACTGATGCCCTGCTATAATTCACTAGACAGGTAATACTTTAATTCATTTTGTGTTCCTTGTGTTGTGGTTAGGAACTGAGTAATTCTGAATTCTAGCTACACAGCTTACTAAATTTATAATCTTAGACACTTCACTCTCTAATCCCATTTTCTTCATCTGTAAGACAAGGATAATTCTGTACTTTATCCCACAGGGCTGTTATGAATGTTGGTTTGTGTTTATGTGTTTACAGTGCGTATACAGCCATTATTTTACACTTGTGATTTGCAATGCTTGGCATTTTTCAGTACTTAATGCATAAACATTGTAACAATAATATCTTAAATAAGCTAAAGTTAATATTATTTTCTAATTAAAATGGGATTAAGCATAATTAAAATCTTTGTTGAATGCAATCTTCTTCTAATATTTTAATAATTCAGAGAAAAAGTAAGGTATGACCTTGAAATTCTGGACTATGAACATGGAAAAAATAAGATGCATACCAGAAGACTATAAGTTCAAGCACAAAAATTTGATATAAGAAGAATCATTTCTATAATTGTTTAAGCTATGTTGCAAGCAAGAAAATAGTTTTACTCTATTTTAATACTGAATAATTGAATGGTTATCAAAAGTTTAAAAATTTGTCCAGGCTAAATCAGCTGGTAAGAGAGAGGCATGACTCAGAACAGACACAGGATTCTGTGGGAGCTGGGAGGAGTCAGTTCATGAGGGGTCTTGGGAGCACTGTCCATAGACGTCTGCGTGATATAGGCATGGTACCAGAACATACTTCAAAATATTCAGGTCTTCTTGAAACATGCCACACACACACACCAAAAAAATGTGATAGCACATACACGGAAGTCTTTAAACTAGAAAATGCCACACTTAATATTGGTATAAATTATATGCATAGATATTTATTTTCATAAAGTTTTTTTTTTTGGTTTTTCGAGGTAGGGTCTCACTCTAGTTCAGGCTGACCTGGAGTTCACTCTGTATTCTCAGGGTGGCCTCAAACTCATGGCGATCCTCCTACCTCTGCCTCCCGAGTGCTGGGATTAAAGGCGTGCGCCACCACGCCTGGGTTTTTTTCATAAAGTTTTGAAGTAAACTACAAAAGCAATAACTAGTGATATATTTGCAATGCATATCAAACACAGCAACTTAAGCTATAAAGACTACATTGAGTTATTAATAAAATTTCTTATAAACTCAAATTATAATAAAGAGATCATATGTCATGAGTGTGTAGAGGAAATAACTACAGAACTTCAGCTGGGGGCCTTTGGGCTTCAAGTTAAGGCACCACAGACCAAGAAAACCCAGGATGTTCAAAGCAGGGCCTGGCAGCTCAATTCATGCACTCAGGAGCATTTATTCAGCACATACTGGGGGCCTATGTAAGCCAGGCCCATTCATTGAACCATTAGGTGGACAATGGCTCAGGCAGGGTCTCTGTCCCTCATTCTCATTAAGCTGGAGAACTTTGCAAGCAGCTTGGGGACCAAGTAGTCAGGGCATTGATGAGTTGACTCAGAGTCTAGAACGCTGACAGACAGCAGTGTAATTCTTTTATAGGAGTTCATGCACTAAAGTTACATGTAGGTGAGAAGGCAATGCTTTCTGAGCCTTGAAGAGAACTGGGGTGAATTTGTGTCCCCTCTCTTTTAGAGAAGACAGCATGGATGTTTGAAATTAAAATAAATTCTAGTAGTTCTGACATATAGTAAAACCTGGCACATGGTTTTCAGTTTACAGAGAGGGAAATAATTGTCTAAAAGGTGGGCACATGGTGAATTTTCCCAAATTCTAAATTGGACAGGTGGCAGGATGTGGTGTGATTCATGTCTGCTCTCTTATTGAATCAAAATCCATTAATCCACTTCTAATCCGCCATGGGTGGCTTACAGTGTACATTTCCTTGCCACTGATTCAAATCCACTAACCTAAAAGGATTTCTTTATTTACTTGGCTGTTAAAGTGTTTTAGTAGCCATTCTCCTTCCTGTACCACACAGCCTAAGAGTATCATCGTTGGAAGGGTACAGAAAGGTCGTCACACCAGTTCCACCGACCACACGAAAAGCACTTCTACTACACCCCAACTTGTGGTCACACTGCTACTTCCTCAGTATCTGCAGAGAGGAATATCTTAATCTTATAGAATGTTTTCTTATAGAGCATTTCACATCTTGGCACACTGATTGTTACCTCTGCCATCTTAGTTCCCCCAAAGTGAGCCTAGGACTTCTTTCACATGACAGCCTGTCCAACCTATTTAAGATGAAGCCACTCAAGCCCTCTTTTCATGGCAAACATCTTGGTTGTCTTTCCATGGGTCACACTTGCCTTTGCTGGGACAACCAAATACTAAGGACTCAGTATGGGACATTTTTGTACTCAGAACCTTCAGTATTGGGCATGATTTTCTCCAAGATTAACACAAGAAAATGGCAGCAGTTTTTAGGCATTAATTCGGCCAGAAATATGGAATATTAAATAAATAATAATCTGTAGATGTGTGAAAATGACACAGTCAAATAATAAACCAGAAAGAATTGCTCCCATTTGATGCCATTTACTTTCAAAATCTCCATACTTATATCCTTCTAATGTATTTAGCCCCTGTAGCGACAGCTTCAGGTTCGCTGAGATGAACTTCCAGACCAGGCACAGTTATGGAGGAAGGGATGTATTGAAGCTTACAGATCCAGGGGACGGTCCATAATGGCAGAAGAAGCTGGCCTGCTCTTCACGGGACCAAACACAGAGAGCAAAGCCAAAAGCCAAAACCACACAGCACAGCACACTTCAGGAACTCCAGCTAGGCACACTTTGCATATATTTAGATTGAAATCCTAAACCCACCAGCATACCTTAAGATCCTCCCAGTGACACTGCCTCCAGCCAGGTGGATGCAGATGCAAAGTACAAACTAATAAAACACTGAATATATTGGGGGCCATCGATTCAAAGTACCACAGCCCCTATCCGGTTCCATTTACCATTTAGGATGTATTCACTTATGTCTGTGTTGCTAAGAATTGATGCTAAGGCCTTATGAGTGCTGGACAAGAGCTTTACCCCAGCCCTCACAGTCCTTTATTATGATGGCCAGAGGAAGAAGTCTGACCTACTCAAAACTACTCAACTGGTATCTAAGGCTTTGATGCTGCCAAAACCATCATTACAGAAAGTCTGGCATCATGGTGAGTGATTCTATAGTTCATTTCATTTTTCAATCTAAGGAAATCCCTTTAACAGATAAGAATTTGGAGTTTTGATAATCTCATCTATGTGTTTACAGCTAATAGAGGAAGGTAAAAAAATCTAAATACAAAAGCTACAAATGTATAGTTCTTCCCACCTCATTTAGCTTAAAGACATCCATCCATGCTTGGTTTGGTGTTCATACTACCTGATGAGAGATAGGGTTTCAGCAATAGAACTGAACGGCCACCTCTTTAGACAACCTACCACCTTAACCCCACAGCCTACACAAACGGAAGCCAAAGCCAAAAAAGATGTTCACCAAAATATAGTTCTATGTAGAAAAGACATGCCAATATTGAAAGTGTATAGCCTATAGTGGTGTTTCTACCACATTACTTTTCTGAAAAATTAGTTTTTTGAATTCTTTTAAAAATATTTTTATTTATTTGCAAGCAGAGAGAGAGAGAGAGAGAGAGATGGGCAAGCCAAGGGCCTCCAACCACTACAAACAAACTACAGATACATGCAACACTTAGTGCATCTGGCTTATGTGGGTACTGGGGAATTGAACCCAGGTAATGGCTAGTGCCTTAACCACTGAGCAATCCCTCAAGCCCTGAAAAACTAGTTTTTTGGTTTTTAAAAATATATATATTTTATTCCTATTCATTTATTTATTTGACAGAGAAAGAGGGAGAGAGAGAGAGAGAGAATGGGGGCACTAGGGCTTCCAGCCACTGCAGACGAACTCCAGACGTGTGTGCCCCCTTGTGCATCTGGCTAATGTGGGTCCTGGGGAATTGAACCAGGGTCCTTTGGCTTTGCAGGCAAATGCCTTAACCGCCAAGCCATCCCTCCAGCCCGAAAAACTACTTTTTAAAAAAGAACCTTCCATAAGCTCAGAGGTAATAGCTTCACTTTGAAAATGAAGACAAAGGTCATTGCAGGTTTAACTAAAGACCACAGAGTTGCCAACTGTTTTCTCTCTTCTCTTAGATTCACTTTCTAAAAATCTGTAAATATGGATTGCCCATGAAAGGCTGAGCAAGGATTCTTTTTAAGAAGATAAATGTACATATTAGAAACTTTCCTTCAATTCAGTGAATAATTATTCATTATTTAACACATCTACATACAGCATTAAGCAGTGTGGAATCAATACACCAACACTAACTGTTCTGAAATTGTTATTCACTGCATGTGTGAAAACAACAGTCATCCAGTTTGCCACCTTATCTAAACATGAATACAGGGCAGGTTTCATCAGAGACTCTAACTGCTCCTCAAGTACAACTTGAGAAGGAGTGTTTCTATCCACTCATTCTGCAGTCAACAATATGCTGGATTGCTGTAAATAATATTATCGACACAAAAATAGCATCAGAAAAGATTTGCAGGACCTGGGGACGTGGCTCAGCACTTTAAGTCACTTGCTTGCAAAGCCTGCTGGCCTGGGTTCAATTTTCCAGTGCCCACATAAAGTCAGGTGCACAAAGCAGCACATGCATCTGGAGTGTGTTTGCAGTGGCAAGAGACTCTGGTGTGCCCATTCTCTTTCTCTCCCCCTATTCTTTCTCTTTCTGTTTCTCTCTCCTCTCTCCTTCTTTCTCTCTCTCTCTCCCTCTCTCCTTGCAAACAGTAATATATTTTAATTTTTTAAAAAAGAAAAGATTGGACAATTTCCTAATAAACTCTATTATGGCAACATTCAATTTTTCATACAAATAAGCCTAGATCAGACTCCTATATTTTTATTCCTTCCATAAGGCAGCTCCTCTACTGTATTCAGAACTAGTCAAATGTATACACTTTAAAAACAAATATTTATGAGTCAACTGCTATAGGGAAGTCAACATGCTAGATATTAGAACCTAGGAAGTGAAAATGGGCCCCCTCTTCACTAGATCTTTTCCCTAGCTTATAACTCAATAACGGAGGGTTTCAGAAAATAATTTTGTAGACCTTCAAAGGAGTAGTTAGATTCATTCTGTTCTCAAAGGAACCACATATCACTTAGATGGACTGCTAGCATTATGGTGATTTTTAAACTTTTCTCTCATCATTATAAAATAAACTCTGTGATTCACTAGGGAAATTTAGGTTAAACAAGAATACAATAGGATATGCCTGAAAATTGAAGGGAAAACATCTCAGCAAGGTCCTCATGTAGCAAGGTAAGAATTGGTTTATGAACCCTTTGTCTCAGATGTGTGTGTCATGATATATAATTCATTCTTTTACTATGGCCTTCATTTAAAAAAATAGGGCTGGAGAGATGGCTTAGTGGTTCAGGTGCCTGCCTGTGAAGCCTACGAACACCCATTCAATTCTCCACACAAGTGCGCAATGTCTGAAGTTCATTCACAGAGGCTGAGGGCCACTGGGCGCACCCATTCTCTCTCTCTTTCTCTCTGTCTCTCTCAAATTAAAATAAAATAAACTTTGAAAGCCACTTTTAAAAAGGTCAATGGTGCAGTTAGCCCATTAGTGCTGGAAAGTGCCACATGAGCTACTGGGGGATAGTGGCCAAGAATTGTCAGAGCATCCAGAGGTCTAAGCTACTCAGAAGCAAACACCCTGAGGGGGTGTACACAGCAGTGAATGGTGGCACACAGCCTTGGTGGGTAACCGATGGCTTTCTGATTGGCTAAGAGATCTGCTCAGTGGACGGGAGCCCACATCTGGAACTGGGAACCAGGTCAGAATCCCATGGAGACATGATTATGCTTTTGAATGTCAAGTTCCCACTAATCTTGGGCCAAAAGAGGGACTACATCCATCAAATTCTCTCTAAATTAATGACATGTATGCCCTTCAGTTTGTGCTGACTTCACTCGTCATTGGAGAATCTGCTTTTCTTTTTCAGATGGTTGTGAGACCCAAGGAGATAAACTACCCCTCGCACTTCAGTCAAGCCCCAGCTGAAACCACAGAGGAATTGGGGAGATGAGCAAGAATTCAGCTTGCATGGTGAGCCTGACAATCAGCACCCAGGGTGAAGGAGACAGATGCTGAGGACACTCAACACCTACCAAAGCAGAGATCCAGAGGTTCCTAAGAGCCCATCACTGAAGTAGACTTAAAACACACCCAACACATCTCAGGGAATTTTGCAGAAGAGAGGGCAGAAAGATTGTTAGAGCCACAAGTTTGGACATCATTCCCAGAGGCACTGCCTCTCCCCAATAACTGACTGCTGCTCTCACAACGCATAACCCACAACCCCAGGGGGAACCCCACTGAGGTGGAGCTCCAGCAGAATGGGAGCAGGGGCAAGGGAAAGGATGATTCCAACACAGGATGTATCCATACTAAGTATGTCCATAATTAATTTTAAAAATTTAAATCAATGGGGTTGACGAGACTACTAATGGTTAATGCATTTGCTTGCAAAGCCCGATGACCCAGGTTTGATTCCCCAGTGCCCACATAAAGCCAGATGGACAAAGTGGCACAAGCATCTGGAGTTTGCAGTGGCAGGAAGTCCTGATGTGCCCATTTCTGTTTTCTGTCTTCTGTCTCTCTCTTTCACACACTCTCTCTCTCTCCTTGCAAGTAAATATAAAGCTGTGAGAAGGAAAGAACGGGCTGAGTTCACATTTCTTGGTTTGGCAGCTAAGTGATGGATCACCACCAGCTAAAGAAGTACATAAAATTGAGAGCTGGATGTGTAAGAAAAGTGCCAAATTCACACAATTAGACTGAGTTTGAGATATGCATCAGACATTGGAAGGTATTATGCAATTTGATTGAAAAAACATGGGCTAGAGACATGGCTTAGCAGTTAAAGTGCAGAAGCCTGCAAAGCCTAAGGACCCAGGTTCAGTTCTCCAGGTCCTACATAAGCCAAGTGCACATGCTGGTATATACATCTAGACTTCTTTTGCAGTGGCTAGAGGCCCTGACACACCCATTCTCACTCCCTTTCTCTCTCCCCCACCTCTCTCTTTGTCTCTAATAAATAAATAAATAAAAATAAACTTTAAAAAAACCCTAAGGCCTCAGGAAAGAGTTTTAGAAGTAGATGGTTCACAGTGTAAATAAAGGTCAAGAAAGGAGTGAAGATCTAGAAAAAGATAGCAAGTAAGTCAAGGGGAAAGCATCACAAAAAATACACGGCTGCTGTTGGAAGAGAAAGGATGGGAGGTGGTGGTTTCAAGAGCCAAGAAAAGAAGAATGGGCCTCCAGCACAGGACGTCACTAGTACACATCAAAAGACTTAAGGTAACACAAAGACAGAAAAGCCTTAATGGTTTTTTGAATTAAATAGCAATTGGAAACTTTCATTAGCATGTCCTCAGCTAAGCAGAAGAGGTTAAAAGTTTTAGGAAATGAGGAAGGTAGCTTCACACACGTACATGTGCACATGCTCACACTCACCTCAAGGGAAATCTACTCTCGCCCCAAATGGCTGAAAACAAAAACCAGTGTGCAATACATTATAGCTGAACAAAATTTAATATTTCTCTGAGTTTCTGGCAATTTTTTCTAAGCATCTAGAATGCCATTGTAAAGCACACATTACAAGTGGTCTGGGGATCAAATTGTTGATATTCAAAACATTCTTGGTCAGAGTTCTAGTTACTCTACTTTAAAACAACTCCTGGCATTCTCTCTGTCTTAGACTCAATTTGTGAATAGGCAGGTTTGATATTCACGTTTTTCTACTATGGCTGGTTATTTTGGAGGTTATATGGCATAATGTATAGAGAGCACTTTTGTTTGTTTACTGATAAGTTACAAATACACACAACTTGAAAACCACACAAGGATGTATTTGGTAGTTTTGAAGCCAAGTTTTCCATGAAGCTGCAAATGTTAGGGTTTCCCCAATTTCAACACATGGTGATAGCAGATGACTCAGCAGAATAATAACTAATCCCTAGGGAGCGGCCTTTGCCACAGCCTCCTCCATCACATCATACCTCTGAGCATATAAAACGGATGCCACATTCAAGGGTCAGTCACCTCAGTTTCTCAGAACAGCATCGGAAAAGGAACTTAGGTGAAGTGTGAGGTAAGAGATGCCTTCAGTATCGTTGGGAGCTATGGCCATGGAGCACTTGATAGATTTAGATACATGCATACTTATACAAACTATATACTGTACATACATATTTATGTATTTACACTGTCAAAATTGAAATGATTAGATTATCACATAACACTTGCTTGAATTTTTTAATTAGACAATCATTTTGAATTTTTCTCTTTCTCTATAAAATGAAGGTATGGTGGGGTAGGGAATTGCACAAAACCCATGACAGCCATATGGTTAGCCATAGTTAAGATACAACTCTTAATAAAGGGAGTGCAGGGAATTGTCTGGGCAGAAGTACCCTGTGGGGGGTGAAGAAAACTAAACCCTAAAACCCATAGGGTCAAGCTAGTCAATCAAAGGGCCAGGACTGGATTTCCTCTCACAAAGAGCTATTGGCAATGTAGTTTTAAAAATGCAAAGCACCTTTCATTTGACCAAAAGAACTTTCTCTAGTAACACACTGACGGTCTGCGTTAGCAGTACACCGTGACTGGTCTTCACTTCCCCCTTCCCCTTGTCTGCCAGGGTCTCCGCACAAGATGAAATCTCTCCTTCTGCTCGCGGCCATCGCGCCATCATGGTGGGGACCATGGCTTTCCCGGTAAGTGTTCACGTCTCCATTCTAGAACGTGTATATATCTGCTGTTCTGGTCTCTGTGTGGGTCTTTTTCTTTCTATGTACAATTCTTTATAGGATAGCTAAAATCATATTGGTCATATACTCTTGTGCATAATTTCATTCCATATTGCTTTTGCAGTAGCACACTAGGTTATTTTTAAATGTACAGTAAGTAAATAAACAAAAATTAAAATAATGCATTAAAAAAGGGCTGGAGAGATGATTCCGCGGTTAAGGTAGTTGCCTTCAAAACCTAACAACCTGAGTTTGAGTCCCCAATGCCCACAGAAAGCCAGATGCATAAAGAAAGGGTGCATGAATCTGGAATTTGTTTGCAGTGGCTAGAGAATGTGGTGCACACTTTCTTTCTCTCTCTCTCTCTCTCTCTCTCTGCTTACAAATAAATGTACAAAAATTTGGGGCTGGAGATATGGTTTAGCTGTTATGGCACTTGCCTGTGAAGCCTAAGGACCCATGTTTGACTCAACAGATCCCATGTAAGCCAGATGCACAAGGTGATGGCATGCACAAGGTCACACATGCACACAAAGTGGCACACATGTCTGGAGTTTGATTACTGGAGGCCCTAGTGTGCCAATTCTCTCTCCCTCTTTCACTCTCATTCTCTCTCTTTAAAAAAAAAAAAAAAAGGCCAGTCTGTTAGGCTTGCCTCAAAAAAATAAATTAAATTAAATTAATAAATTTAAATCCATTAAATATGTATAGTAAGGAATAAGATATGACTCGAGGGAGGAACACTCTTCTAGCATGTGAGATGACCAGGGGTCATCCTATAGTAGCATAAAAAGAAGCAAAATTAAAATGCATGTTAACATTTTTTAAAGCTGTTTCTGTGTTTTCTAGACAATCACTTCCCATATTTCTGAATGGGTTCTGTGAGACAGTATTAGACAGGAGTCAAATTATTTATGTATGCATATATTTATGTTTCTGCAAGGGTTTCCAACTGCACAAATTAAATTTAGTTCACTCTTTGGTCTTTAGGTCTCTCAAGACGAGGAACGAGAAAAACGAAGTGTAAGTTGCTTTCCCCCTTTAAAAATGAGCTTTCTGTGTGAAATATTCATAAAACTAGTTAAAGACACATTCCAAACCTCCAAGACTCTACAAAGATTCTTAAAAACTACAAGGAAAACTGGCACAAGACAGACATTTAAAATTTAGGGGATCACGGGGGGGGGGGTCCTGAAATCAGTGTAAACTGGTAGACTGCTCTCCGCTTGAATAGAGGGAATCTCCTGTGACAGTCATACACAGACTAAGATGTGAGTCACTGCGATGACAGGATTGCAACATTTTACCAGTTATCTAGCCTTAAAGGCTCATCGCTTCTCATGCTTCCATGTTACCTAGCTCTACAAAGCCCATCCCAGAGAAGACAGAAAAAAGAATTGAACCTTGAGAGCAAAGAGATGTGTGTTAGTCAGGTTTCTGTTACTGTGACACAGCCCTGAGAAAAATCAGCTTTGACGGAGGGAAGGTTTGCTTTAGGTCACTTGACCCCATTGCTTTGGGACTGGGATGGAACAGCACATCATGATGGAGGTGTGTAACCAAGAAGGCTTACTGGCCTCATGGTAGTCAGGGACCCAGCAAAGACCAGCAGCTTCACGGTCTCCTTCAAGGGAACACCCACAGTGACCTGAAACCTCTTAAAGCTTCCCGTTAACTTCCAGTAGCATCAAGCTAAGGACCAAGTCTTTAGTATGTGGGCCTTCAGGGGACATTCTCAATCCCAACTATAGTAATGGGCCAGTTCTGATAATCTGACTAGATGCACATTCACTGAGGGATTATTTTGGCATGAACAGAGAAGTAAAAATGTTTAAGAAGATGATAATAAAATTTGGAGAAAGTTTTCTTTAGAATTACTTTTGTATTTGCAGAAATCCTGTTAAGTGAAAATTATGGTTTTGAAGCCAAAACTATCAACAAAGTATTCAGAATGCAGAATTGTTGATGGCGAGGACAGATGAGTGAGAGGGGACACAGAAAGAGATGGTTGTGCCCATGGTTTGGGTTCGGCCTTGTACGAAGGCAAAGAGAGCTCGGATGGCACCAGCACCTCTCATCTTGACCTCGCAGTTGTAGAAATGACCATTAGAGATTGTTACTTTGAATGCCAAAACACTAAAGAACATGGTTATCTCTAAATAATTTTCAAGACGTAGGTAAATGAATCAAGTCCCTGTTAATGGATTTAGACTTTTAAACTACTTTTTAAACAAATGAAGAGACAAGCGTTAAGAAGCAACATAAAGGGCAAAGCAAATTTTCTTCCTTTTTTCTCAACAGGCCAGTGATAGTGATGAAATACGCTCTCGGTATTTTGCTCCCCCGTATGGATATCCATTTGGCCCATATCCGCTATTCCTCAATCAACCCTATCCGGGGTTCAGATATTATTTTTATCCTTTGCCCATCCCTGTGGCTCCTCCTAACACCACTCCTCCTATGGGAAAGTAAACCAGAGAGAAAAGTGGCCGAGGTAAGCACACACAATACAATTATTTTGTTGATGTTATTTATTGTTTGTGGATTGGACTGAATAGTTCAAATAAAGTAAATGGCACACTGTTCCTAGCTAATCCCATTAAGTCCCAATCTTATAAGTATTTTTCTTTTTTTTTTTTCCTTTGAGGAAAGCCCAACAGACTGACCTTATTTTATGCATGCGCGAGAGAGAAAGAATGAGAATTAGTGCACCAGGGCCTCCAGCCACTGCCATCAAACTCCAGATATGTGTGCCCCCTTGCACGCATATGCAACATTGCACACTTGCATCACTGTGTGTGTGACTTACATGGGATCTTGAGAGTTGAACATGAGCCCTTAGGTTTTGCAGGCAAGCACCTTAACCACTAAGCTGTCTCTCCACCCTGTTTAAGTATTTTTCTCTGGTAGAAACGGCTGGTGCCAGCACTCAGAGGTACATAATATCACCTTCCATCATCCACCAGCGCAGCAGTTTAAGTACCTTATTTCCCGTGACATAAAAGAAACAAGCCCTCTCTTATTAATATTTCATAAAATGTTTTAATTTTTCCTGCCAATATCAGTGATTGTGTTTTGAGATTTATTAGAGGGGTAGAGGAGCAAAATGTTAATCCAATGGGAGGTCACAGTAGATAGATGAACTTGTAAAACCTAAAGTTCCTTCTCTTCCTTAGAAAATTTTGTCAGTTCTCTAATACTAAACACCCAAACCTGTCTTCTGAGTGTAACATTAAAATAAAGTCCACCTGTAGCAAAAGTCCTGTCATCTCAACATATCAAAAAGAATGTGGACAGTCTGCCAGCTACTGAATGTATCTGGAAAGTACAGGCCATATGACAGATAAGTCAGGACCCATGGGATTGCTTCAGGAAACAGAAAACTTTCAGCTAGAAAAGTCTGCCTGCTGTTCTAAATCTTTTCAAGCTTCATGAGTGGAAAGCTTTCCAAACCTTGGTCTATGCACACTTTTATGCCAATATCTGTGATTAAAATGCAAAAATCTTACAAGCTCCCTAAGGGATGCCCCATTTGAATCAATACTCACCTGCCTATCATTTATTTCAGGTTACTGCAAAACAGTGGGATCTGCTGCTTTGAAGAACCAGTGTTCCTGTTGACACACAAATCAGTTCAACTGAAGTAACATACTGTTGTCTAGACATTGTCTTTAGGACTTTTCTTTAATAAACATAAAAGGCACTACCTGGATGTTTGAATTTCTATTTATTGCAAGTAGTGATGAAACATAAGAGCTAGCATTACACTTGTTGACCAAAGGGCACTCAAGAGAAAGCATGTGGGGTGCAGGTGATGAAATCAACAGCCTTGGAGTGTCCTGAATAAGCACTGAGTATGTGCATCGGCAGGGCTCACTTGCTTTAGGTAAAACACACCCTATAACTACATGTGTGCCTTATATTTGAGTAGGATCAACACTTTACTTGCTTCTTTGGGGAAAGATATAAACAACCGAGCAGTGTTTACATTCAGGAAGATCATAGGTGATAATCTTATACCTTTATATCATTCTTATGGAGTACTAAAAGTTTTCCAAGTCATTACATCACATAAGCCATGAAGTAACCATAGCTTTTATCTGTAGAAATTGCACATGATGCATGTCCTGTGGACCACGTATGTCACAGATGTTGAGCTCTGCAGGAATATGCAGGGCTGGCCTACTCTGCCTTGATTTTGGCAGCAGACATGGTGAAATAAATTCTGAGTCCAAGATCCCAAAATTCTGAGTCAGTGTTGGAAACTAGTTAGGTCCATCTTATTTTATTTTATTTCAGCACCCAATTGCACCAGCAACGCCTTCCAAATCATAAACTGAGCCTCATTTTTTATATGCTTGGTTGCCATAGAAGGTTCTTTATTGCCTACCATGTGAAATCTATTTCCCCACAGGCTTTCAAGACTTCCTCTCCCAGAACTGAGTTTCTTTTCAAAACCCTCTACCACCACCCCAAACCCCCCACATCTCCCCACTGACTCTCTCCAGGCATCCCCATCCCTCCCTTGTAACTGGCCTTCATCTCCCTACTCATGATGATTTCTCCCAAGGACTATATTGTCCACTGTTTCACCGTGAAGATGCCAGTTATCCTTTAAGAATTAAGTCAATGTCGGGGGAAGTAGCATTGAGAAGGAAATGGGGATAGGAAATAGGGGACGAGGGGATGAGAATTAACTAAAACAGACTGTATTTGAAAATACCAGAATGAATGATACCTAAATCTCTGTGTGGCAACTAAAGCATAAAGTAAAATGCAGATCAAGGCAAAGGTTATAACCTTCATGAAAAACTCTTCAAACTTTCCAAATAGAACAAGCATTCAACACTTTGATCTCCTTCTTTAATATTTTATTTCTACTCTTTTTAAAAATATATTAGTTACTTATCTGCACACAGCATGACCATATGTGTATAGGGGCAAGCACACCAGGGTCTCTTGCCAATGTAAATGAATGCCAGTCCAATTTATGTGGGTGCCTGGATAATTGAACACAAGCTAGCAGGATTTGCAAGCTAATACCTTTAACATCTGTTTCAACTCTTTATGAAACTTTTGGTGCTTTGCTTTCTAGAAAATGTTTCAGTTATATCAATGTATTCTATGTTGTCCTGGCGTACATCCACAATATACCACCTCTGTCTACTATGTAGTCTTTTGAAGTATACCCACAAATAACATTCCTGTCTCCTATGTAAACCTCTGGAGTACACATACCCACAATATGACATCCCCATCTCCTATGTAAACCTCTGGAGTACACATACCCACAATATGACATCCCCATCTCCTATGTAAACCTCTGGAGTACACATACCCACAATATGACATCCCCATCTCCTATGTAAACCTATGGAGTACACATACCCACAATATGACACCTCCATCTCCTATGTGAACCTCAGGAGTACACATACCCACAATATGACACCTCCATCTCCTATGTAAACCTCAGGAGTACACATGCCCACAATATGACGTCCCCATCTCCTATGTAAGTGCCTGGATCATACCTACCCACAATACCTTCAGTATTCAGCAGAGATGAGGCACTCAGTGATAGCCCTCAGCTTGTTAGGATACATCAGTAAGAACATTATATTCCAAATTTTCAAAAGAAAACTTTGTTTTTCTGACATCAATGTGGAAGAATGTGAAAGGCGCCTTCTTACAACAAATGAAATTATTTTAATATTAATATTTAAATTTTAACAGTTCTACTCAATGTTACAACAGCCAAGTGGGTAGTTTCCTGTTTAACCTCATGTGGTGGTTTGAATGGATGTCCACCAATAGATACGGGAGTTTATTAAAGCTTGTAACTTAAATCTCCAGCTTCCTGTCTGGAGGAGGTGTCACTGTGGGCAGATCCTAGGATCCAGTCCCAAGGTATGTTTGGGGGCAGATCTGTTTCCAGGAAAAAAGTCTATGCAGAGTGCCTGAACTGTGCCATCGTGGGGTCCTGGGGTGTGCTTGCTTAGGATGACCATGGTGGTTTCGTTGCTCTCTCTGCATGGACCTGTGAAAGTGGGCTCACTTCTGCCATTATGGAACTTCCTCTGAATCTTTAAGCTTCAAATAAATTCCCTTCCTCCCATAAACTGTCTGGTCTTAATGTTCGTCTCAGTGACATGGGGTTGACTGTGACACCATACTGTGCCATAGAAACTGTAGTGTCCATAAAATATCAAATCATAAATGAAATTCTTTGTGGGAAGACAACAATGGCATCATAAAAATAAACATTAATGTACATTATAGAATCAATTTCTATAAGTTTTAAGTTTATTAATTATCTATTCTTTCACATAAAGAGTGAATACACATAGCAAAATTTTGTGAACTTTACATAGGAACAACTTGTCCCAAGTGTCACTTCCAATAAATCCCATGATGAATACGAAAAGCAAAGCCCTAGGGAAGTAAAAGGTGGTGATAAAAATAAGTTATATTGCAATATAGGACATAATTCATCCAGTAAGATCCTCCTTGGACAATAAGCCTTTCACTGTGTTACAATGACACCCTTTGTCTCCATAGCTAAATATCAGGAAATTAGAACAAGTCTCTTTGAATAAAGATCGTCTCCTCCAGTGCAAGGTCAAATTGTTCATGTGAAGACCCTCAGCATCAGTGCGGAGAGGCAGCCACTGTCCACGCATAAAGTGGCTCAATGTCAAGGCCAGCCAAAGGAGCTACTCAGTGTGACTTTGAGAAGAAACCTGCTGTTTTCCCTGGACATTTTCAGGAAGTACAGGTTCCTCAAAAACTGGAATAGTGATTCCTTGTTATTAAAGTCAGTGATCCCAGTGAACACCTGGGGAAGGACAGAAAGAAAACTAAATAGTCCTTCACACAACCTGGTTAATTTTATAGCAACCATTTCCCAACCCGGCTACTGACATGCTGGAGGTCACTGTAGGACTCACACAGGCCAGCACGAAGAATGAAATGGAGGCCTGAGCCACAAGCAGTCCATGTCATCAAGACCCAAGACCAGCAGCGGCTGCTCGGAGCTGTGAGAGACTGGGAGGTTTGAGCGTTGAAACATCTCCTTAGCACTCGGGTTCGAGCTTCAATTTTACTCACCTCATAGGACGTCACTGTACCTTTCTAGGAGAAAGAAATCCTACCGTTTTCTTTTGACTACTATAATTATGAGGCATATGTAATCTACTAAAATCACATTAGACATGTCTCCAATCAATTTGAGCAACAGCTTTCGTCAACTCTTTTCGTCTTGGATAGGTTTGGTTATTGGGTTGGTAACACAGCTTCCCAACAAGCCTGTCCATCAAAGGTCCCTTGCCTTCTGGAACCTAGTGCTGACTGATGAGTTTGGTGTAGCTCAAGCACTGCCCCCCAAAATGTGTCCTTAAGGGCTGGAGAGATGGCTTAGTAGTTAAGGTACTTACCTGGCAAGCCTAAAGACCCAGGTTCAATTCCCCAGTACCCATGTAAGTCAGATGCACAAGGCGGCTCATGCATCTGGAGTTCATTTACAGTTGCTGGAGGCCCATTTTTTTCCTCTCTCTCTCTCTCCAATAAATAAATAAAAATAAAATATTTTTTAAAATGTTCCTTAAAGCACCTGTCTTACCAGTTCACCTCAAAAATAAATATTCATCCTTAAAATATGGCATTGGTAAATTTGCAATATACATACATATAGTAATATTTTGAAAGTGTCAATTTTAAAGTCATTTTGTTCAAGTCTTCTAAACTAAATTACCATAGAACAACTCTCAGAATATTTAAAACAGTTAATAAAACTCTAGTATCCCTGACCTATGAACTGTAACCAGCTAGGTCCCAAATTCATTACAGTTTTCATTCCAACCACTGAAGGAGGCTTTCAATGGGAAGAAAAACACAAAGATGCACTGTTTTGTCAGATCTCTGAGGAAACACCTACATGTTCCCCATATAATCTTCTGATTTCATTGATACATTCACTGAAAAACTATGTCACAGTGTCATATTATGGGTATTGAAAAGGTGAAAGCATCTTTATATGCTCAGTACAGATACAACTATGATAAGCCCAATTGCATAGGACACACAGGATGTGTGAGGGGACGATGCTTAAATAATGAAATGGGAGACAGACTGTGGAGTTGTGAATGGTGGGAGGCTGCTGCAAGGTGTCCCCACACATCTTTTCACTCACAGGGACTCGGCTATGTGCCCAGCAGGTAGCAAATTGAGTTTTACTTTTTTCAGATTTTCTCAGATCTACTGGGGGGGGGGGTTGTGTTCATTTGTTTTTAAGGCAGAGTCTCACTCTAGGCCAGACTGACCTGGAACTTATCCTATAGCCAAGGTTGTCCTCAAACTCATGAGGATCCTTCTATCCTAGCCACCCACGTGTTGGGATTATAGAAATAAGCCACTATACCATGCACTGGAGATATATTTTGCAAAATTTTTTTGAAGTAGATTGATATTAAAGGTGCTGTATTTGGGCTAGGGAGATGGATCAGTGGTTAAAGACATTCGCCATGTTAAGCCTATGGACCCACATTCAATTCTCCAGTACTAACATAAGGTTAGATGCACAAACTGGCACATGTATCTGGAGGTCATTTATATTAGAAGGCTTTGGCATGCCCACAACTCTTTCTCTCGCTTCCTGACCATCCCTTCTTAACTTTCTATCTCTCTCCTTCTCTCTCTTTCTCCCTCTCTCTTCTCTCCTCATGAATAATTAAAAATATTTTATTTATTTATTTGAGAGAAAGAGAAATAGACAGATAGAGAGAAATGGACATAGACAGGGCCTCTAGCCACTGCAAATGAATTCCAGATGCATGGGCCACTGGGTGCATTTGGCTTACATGAGTACTGGGGAATCGAGCCTTGGTCCTTAGGTTTTTCAGGCAAGCATCTTAACCACTAAGCCATCTCTCCATCCCCTAAAAATATTTTTAAATAAAGGACCTATGTTCAACTCTCTAGATTCCACCTATGCCAGACACACAAAGGTGAGGCAAGTGAAAGGTCACACATGACCACTAGGTGGCGCAAGTGTCTGGAGTTCAATTGCAGTGGCTGGAGCCCTGGTGCACTAATTCTCTCTCTCTCTCTCTTTCTGTCAAATAAAAAAAAATTTAATTAAATAAAAATGCTTACCTAGCAGATGTGGAAGCCAACTTTACATTTTTGACAATTGTTGTTAATCCTGATTAATTCCAACAAAAAATTATTTGTCTTTAAAACTGTTGTAGCCGGGCGTGGCAGCACATGCCTTTAATTCCAGCACTCAGGAGGCAGAGGTAGGAGGATTGCCATGAGTTCAAGGCCACTCTGAGACTACATAGTGAATTGCAGGTCAGCCTGAGCTAGAGCAATACCCTACCTGGAAACCACCCCCCAAAAAAAAAGTGTTGTAGACTAGTAAAAGGAAATAAACATGTACACACTCTCAAAGAGTGTAATAAGTATCCCAACAAATATTCACAAAGTATCTTTTTTTTAAATATATTTTTATTCATTTATTTGAGGGGGGGCTGATAGAGAATGGGTGAACCAGGGTCTCCAGCCACTGTAAACAAACTCCAGATGCATGTGCCACCTTGTGCATCTGGCTTACATGGGTCCTGAGGAATCGAACCTAGGTCCTTTGACTTTGCCGGTAAGCACCTTAACTGCTAAACCATTTCTCCAGTGCCTCACAAAGTGTCTTTAAGAAGGCTGAGGATTAACTAGCTCCACCTGCCCAAATGAGGAAAGGATGTATAAGCAACTCAGCTGAACTTCAGCGGATAAGTAGGTTCCTAACAGGTAGACAAGCATATAGTACATGTCCAGCAGATATTTATCAGATAAATGTTCTAGATTTTGTTTTTTACTTGGTTTCTTATAGTGCTGGTAGTTGGATGCAAGGCCTCAGGCATGCTAAGCTGAGCCCTACTACCAAACCACCCCCAGCCCTCCACAGGAATGTTAAATGGCATTCACATTCATCAGCAAAGAGAAAACGAAGGCAATGTAATGTTTCAGAACTATTTCTAACGAAGATATAAAGTCTCTTAACCTTAGGAACCACCTCTGTCCTGAGAAGCAAAGGGAAGGGTTTCAAGTATTGTATATCTAATTCAGTAAATTACATCTCTAATAAAGCTATAGGAAAAATAAAGGTCAGATATCACTTGCTGAGTTATTTCATGTGACAGCAAATGTATTCAAAAGGCAGTATTTCTCCAGAATTTCATATTAGTTCAAACAAACCCAGACCAAGCTGAAACTTATGGACAAAAACCCTGGATCCAGCCTTGGTAGCTGGCAGCTGCTAACAGCCGCAGCAAAAGAGGAGAAGCTAGGAGCTGACAGCTAGCGCTTCCCTCCCAGTGACCTCTGAAGGAAGGTTCTGGTCTCCCCCACATACAAAAGACTTCAGTGGGTGGAAGAGAAGCGGCCACCCATGTGCTTGAGAGCCTAGCAGAGTCCAGCTTCCTCCACAGTCAATGCTAAGGTGTTCTAGGAAACTGAATCCCAGAAAAATTCTGCCAGTTCTTCTGTAATGTAACTTAGAACTTCAACAAAAGCAGCTAATCCGCCTGCTCCCTTTAGAAGCTACTCTTAGTACAAATGTTACTGGTGTGTCCATTGTACATAGATTTCACAGATGTTGTTATACAAATGTTACTGTTACCATTGCACATAGTGTGTCCATTCACAGACGTTGTTATACAAATGTTACTGGTGTGTCCATTGCACATAGATTTCACAGACGTTGTTATACAAATGTTACTGGTGTGTCCATTGCACATAGATTTCACAGACGTTGTTATACAAATGTTACTGGTGTGTCCATTGTACATAGATTTCACAGATACAAGTGTTACTGGTGTGTCCATTGCACATAGATTTCACAGACGTTGTTATACAAGATTGTGTCCATTGCAGATTTCATTGTTATACAAATGTTACTGGTATGTCCATTGCACATAGATTTCTCGTTGTTATACAAGTGTTACTGTGTGTCCATTGCATAGATTTCAAACAAATGTTACTGGTATGTCCATTGCACATAGATTTCATTTCGTTGTTATACAAATGTTACTGTGTGTCCATTGTACAAGATTTCATCAAGTGTTCTTTGACCATATTCATACCACCTCGCCCTTTATCTCCCTCCCTCTCCCTTATTCTCATCCATCCTCCCTTCTACCTGCGTTCCCTTTATACTATACACATATGGTTTATGCATTTATGTAAGATCTAGATCCATGGATGAGAGACAGCATGTAATATTTGTCTTCCTGAGTCTGACATTCGTTCACCTAGTACAATGATCTCTAGTTGTGCCTGTCTTGACACATGAGACATAATTTCATTCTTTTATGGCTGAATAAACCTCCATTGTGTATTTATACCACATTCTTTAAAAGCTCTGATTTCATCCCAAAGAAAGTGTGATTCCCACACTGACATCTTGCTTTAATGCTGTCTGGATGCTCATTAGCTAAGCAGATTTCTAATTATATTCTTGCTCTTAAAGATTCAGATTTATCAGTGTCAGGTAAGATATGACTTCACACCTAAAACAAACTGATAATCATTTACTCAACAAATATTTCAGCTTCTATTGTATCACAGCTTATTTTCAAGGCTTGGAAACTTGTTTTCTAGTGGAAGAAGACAGAGCAGTAAGAAATAAGTATGGAAAAGAATCACATTTTGACATGTCATAAAGAACACAAAATTCAAAATAAAAGAGCAGTGACTATTCAGAAAAGATGTGAACAAAACATATCTGAAAAGTAGACAACTGAGCTGAGTCTGACTGATGAAAAGGAGATGCTGGTAACAACACACAAAATCACAGTAACATCATGCTAGGACCATGAATAGAAATAGAAATTTCCTGATTCTGGGAAGAGTTTGGCGTGTTCTAGGAACAGAACGGTCATCAAAGCTGGTGTAGAATGAGAGAAAAAGTAGTCCACACAGAGGGACCAAGGAGAAATCAGATAGAAACTTAGAGGGACCTGGCAAGGAATTTGGCATGTATTCTCCATGCCACAGGAAGTCATTAAAAGATTTTAAGCAAGAAAATAATCATATAAAATATGTTCAATATTTTTAGAATTGTGTGAAGAATGACTGAAAGAGCATTACTAGAGTGTATGTAAAGTGTTCAAAGTGGTAAGCACAGGAATGGTTCAGGTGTATGATGTCCGTGATTGGCAAGAGAATAAATATAATATTGGAGAACAGGAGCATATTCTATAGACAGATGAGATAAAGAGACAAAATCTGAGACATCTAAGATTTTCCCATGAGCCACTGAGAATCAGGAGACTAGGACAGGGTAGAGATGAGGAGAACACTCATCTAGAAACGGGACATGCTTAGAGCCTACTCGACTTTGGTCCTGGTGGGCTTGGGGCATCTATTTCACATCCAGTGGAGATCAGTGAAGTCACAGCATGTTGACAGTATTAAAGAAAGGCAACAGGAATAGAGTGAGTCAATCAAAAATGATGCCAAGGACAGAGAGAAATGAGAGAGGTGCAGAAGTCCTTTTGTTTAGCACAAGAAAACATTATATTGGGCTGGAGAGAGGGCTTAGAAGTTAAGGCATATGTCTGCAAAGTCTAATGACCCCAATTCAATTCTCCAGGTCCCACATAAGCCAGGTATACATGGTGGCGCATGTGTCTGGAGTTCCTTTGCAGTGGCTGGAGGCCCTGGCATGCCCATTCTCACTTCCTCTCTCTGTTTCTAATAAATAAAATCAAATCAAATCTTAAAGAAAACATTATAGCAAGGATGCCTAAGGCTGTTTTAAGGATGCTGAGGGAAGACTTACTAGGAAGTCCTGCAGGCTCTCTTCCCGCAGTACAAGGATGGTTCAGATGAAGGTTTGCATCCAAAAAGAATACAGCACATGGCCAGGGCTGGTGGATTTGTTTCAGATGGAAAAATCTTAAGTATAGGGACCTTATTCACGACGACCTCCTTTTTTCTGGGGACTTGGGTATGGGGGTGCTGCTCTTTTTGTAGCTTTCCCTGATGAGCACCAGACCTGCAGGAGAGCTCCTCTCTAGAGCTCACTCGGTCCCACTCACGACCCGCCTGCGCTCCTAGATGGCAGCACGTGAAGAATGTCCAAGGCAGCATGAGCTTCATGAAGGCCATCATCGCCAACCCCACCAGTCCCTGAAACATGACCTGGATAATTCATGTGGCTCAAACAAGAATGCCCAGCTTTGCAAAGTCCCTCCAATGGCCTGAGAAGCATTTGAAGTAGATGGTTAATTCTACTGCAGAGGTGATTTTTCTGGAGCAAAGTATTTTCAGCATTTTCAGGAATTCTTGAAACATATTTTTCTGCTAAAACAATATTTTTGTTTATTTTTATTTATTTGAGAGTGACAGAGAAAGAGGCGGGGGGGTGGGAATGAATGGGCACACCAGGGTCTCTAGCACTGCAAACGAACTCAAGATACATGTGCCACCTTATATATCTGGCTTACGTGGGTACTGGGGAATTGAGCCTCAAACCAGGGTCCTTAGGCTTCACAAGCAAGTGCTTAACCGCTAATCCATCTCTCCAGCCCTAAAACAACATTTTTTTAAAGTCTGAGTCTGTGGTATTTGTGTAATAAATAATTTTTAATCATATATTTGTTTATTTATTTATTTATTAGTTATGTATATAGTGTATATACAGCCATGATGGTACCATTGTAAGCCTTCTCTCTCCCCCATGGTAATGTGGGTCTTGCCTTATGGGGTAGCCATCAGTTATTCAGGAGAGGCAATGTCTCTGAACATAACTACTCAACTCATGGCTCTAAGAATCTTTCTGCCCTCTCTTTGGCAAATTGTGTACTAAATAATTTAACACTGAACTGAAAACCATTATTATTCCTAAATCAATGGCTGAGAAATGATCATGAAATAAAACATAACTTGAGGACTGATCAGACTACAATCCTCCTTGTCACTTGACCCTTGACAGCCAAAGAAAATGGGATGATGGAACAGTTCAGATGAGCTGGCTGGACTTAACTGCATTTGCAAGTGTGTGAGCCGTTCTGAAACTCTGACCTCTCTCCTTGAACAATGGAAAGGAACTCTTCTGAGAAACAGAAGGTCTCTGTTTACTGTGTCGAAACCACATAGGCACTCTAGAATTTGAAACAACGTTCCTGACTTTCTAAGATGCATAATAGTTCCAAGAAGCAGACAGGGATACAGGAATATGCACAATGCTAATATTATGTCTTGTTTTTCTTCTGGAAATTCCACAGTGAGTCCTGTGAACATTCTCATCTGACTGTGTTTCCACACCCCCAGTCATAGTTAACATCACTCTCAGAAAAATAGAAGTAAAACAAGATATTCTTTCTTGAATTATCCAGACAAAGGATTTGTTTAGCTACACTGCACCAAAATATGAACCACATTGATGGTTGTAAGATCAGTACTCTAAGTCAGAAATGAGCTGTCCTTTAAACATAATTAATTACTCCCAACTCAATAGTCTAATATTTTCCATCCAAAATAGCATACCTACATTACTAAAACTTATAAATCTACAAAACACCAGTTAATTTATATGAGCTTAATTCAGTGCTGTGTCATGAGTATAATGAGGAGTAGATGTCATGGTTGAAATGCAGAGGGTCCCCACTGATTAACATGTTCACAGAGTAAAACTTATACAAAGGGACTCAAGAATGTAAAATGCAGAGGACCCCCACTGATTAAAATGTTCATACAGAGTTAAACCTATACAAAGGGATAATCAATTTCTTTTTTTTTTTTTTTTTTTTTTTTTTTTTTTTTTGAGGTAGGGTCTCACTCTAGCCCTGGCTAACCTGGAATTTACTATGTAGTCATCTCAGGGTGGCCTCAAACTTGTGGCAATTCTCCTATCTCTGCCTCCAGAGTGCTAGGATTAAAGGCATGCACTACCGCCCAGCTAAGATAGTCATTTTTTAATCTTTGAAAATAAATAAGTATAATTCTGGAACAAAAAGACCAACCATAAACCACACTAGACATAGTCACTTGAAATTTGGGTCATTTAGCTAAAAGAAGACATTTCAAATTAGAAAGGACTGTGGCTAGATTTTTAATTTTGAATTTTGAGTTTGGGTGAATGAGTGACTAATATAATTTGTATTTTTAGATTCTCCTACAGTTTCATGAGTACAAAGGAATCTTTAAGAGCACATGCCCAGTCTCCTCACTCTTCATGACCAGCAAGTCCACTTCCCCCTCTGCAATCATTGGCTAAGATTGACCCAGCAATGACCCTGCTGTCGTCACATCATCTCTTCTGTCCTCCTCATACTGGGTAAAAGTAGGAGGAAGTAGAATGGCAATCAAGGTACTACTGCCCTATAATTAGTCTCAGTTAGTGATCTTGGGTCTTCTCGACAGCTAAGAGGCCAAGGAAGACCTGCTGCCGAGCAAGACCTGACGGACAGCCCAGTGCAGGTAACGGTCCCGACTCCCCCGAGCCCGCCCTTCCACGACACTAACTTGAGGCCTCCTCACCAAGGGTCCTTTGAATCACATATTATTCTTTGCAGCCCCTACTGATAAGCTTGGATACACTAAGCAGCCATTTAATGCTAATTTCTAACCCAAGTATTGGATTTTGGATGGTGTTAGGATATGTGTTTTTAATTTTAGTTAATGTTGAGGTTTGGCAGTGGATAAATTATATGAGACACCATGAATTCTAAATAAGAGGGTACTTAGGTCAATACATCTACTTCTAGAGAAAAATAAGCAGACTTTGTTTCTCAGGAAACTGGGCCTATGACGATTATCCAGACCCATTAATTACCTTCAAATCTTATCTCTGCCTAAAAGTCATACTTTTGTCATAGTTTGTTTCAAAGTATGACTTTCGAAACTGAATTGTTCTCTCATGTCACAAATGATACCACCTTGCCACGTTATAAAAGCCAACGCAAACGCCTCCCGTCTGGTAGCTGACAGAGGTCACGTTTGGTCCCACCTCTGCTTTCTGTTTCTGCTGAGAAGAAGCTACTATGACTTGATGGAACATTGTCCTTTCTGTATTACATACATGTCATTTATGTGAACTGAAACAGATTGTAAGTGACCGTGTGACGCTTACTTTTCAGACAGTGATCTTAAAGGAGCTCTACTCATCCCCTAGGAGACACTGGTTCAGTTGTTCACATTTGATTGCACACGAGCTGTTTCCCATCCAGTGATGGCTTCCAGTGATTCTGAAATCAATTTAAGACACAGACTTCACAGTCACCTCAGAATTATGGGAAGAGAGGCAAATGTAGCTTATATGCTTTCCTTACTCTTTTTTTTTTTTATTTGAGAGAGACAGAGAGGAAGAAGCAGAGAGAGACAGAGAATGGGTGTGCCTGGGCCTCTCAGCTGCTGTGAACAAACTCCACACACGTGCACCCCCTTGTGCGCATGTGCGACATTTCGCACTTGCATCTGGCTAAACGTGGGACCTGGAGATTTGAACAAGCATTCTTAGGCTTTGCAGGCAGGTGCCTTAACTGCTAAGCCATCTCTCCGGCCCTCCTTACTTTTGCTTTGGGGAGGACTGGGGTGTTGATTCTGCAACTCTTACAAAGCCTAGCTCACAGTGACTCAAGTTTACACAAGTGTGGCAATTATAACAACTTCAGTGCAAAACAAAATTCACTTCACAAATGCAAGATGTACATAAATATGAAAAGTTTGAGGTATTATATTATTGTCTAAAATGGCAATGTTTTCCTATCTAAAAAGCAAATGTGGCATTGTATACTCTTTCAGAAAAATACTACTAATTTTTGTCTTTAAACATCTCAAAGACATTCAAGTGTGTGTGTGTGTGTGTGTGTGTGTGTGTGTGTGTGTGTGTGTGTGTGTATACATATATACATATATATATATATATATATATATATATATATATATATATATATGCTTTACTAAAATAACGAAGTTATTAATAATGCTTATGACCTCAGTAGGTTTAGGTTATGACGAATGCCACCTCCTAGTCTCTCCTCCCTGCTGTATCCTGAATCCTTCTGTGATTGTTGATCATGAAGCGCAGAATTGTAGTAATGACTCAGTTCAGATTATTATCACAGGTCAGAAACGTAAGGTCCGGGCAAGCAGGGAAAGGCTGGGTTTGAATGCAGTCCTGCAACGTGTCCATACCTGTCTGTTTTCTGATCATGAAGGCATGCCTCACTCTTGCTCACCCGGCAAGTGCTCTTACCTGCCAAGCCTCCTCCCCAGCCATTGCCCTCTTTAACCTAGTATCCAGGAGATCTCTACCTTCTAAACTAAGCTTTCCTTCTAATGTTCTTTTCCTTCACATACACTGCTTCTATCAAAGGGCCCATGGATACTCTCAGGGCATTTTCCTTTATATGAAATGTTTCTCTCCCTGCTAAACTCTGCCAAGCAAATCTCACCAGTATGTCATTTCCAATACAAAGATTTGATGATTCTCTTAAGATTTCCCTTAACAAAAATAAAAACAAAACGTAAACTACTTTGTAGCATTTTCCAGTCTCCTTTTATAGGGATTTGAGTATCTTTCAGCTCTGCCATCAATAAAGTTGAAGCCTTTTGTTGGCAAGGCCTGGGTCAGATTCACCTCTATCATTTCAGAGAGCAGAGTGCTTCATTCCTAGTAGATTTGTATGAAATGAAAAGATGATTAAATTTAAAATTTTTAATTTTTATCTATTAGAGATGAAGAGAGGGAGGAAGAGAGAGAACAAGTGACAGGGCCTCTAGCCACTGCAAATGAATTCCAGATGCATGTGCCACCTTATGCATCTGACTTACATGAGTGGGACCTGGAGAATTGAACCTGGGTCTTTAGGCTTGGCAGGAAGTACCTTAACCACTAAGCCATCCTTCAGCCCAAGAAGATTAAATTTTAATGATACCTTCATTAGTAGGCAGAAATTAAATTCAAGTTTTGTTCCAAGTTTAGTGTTTCTCACACTTTTTAAATTTTTGTTGTTGTTGATTATTTATTTGAGAGTGGCAGACAGAGAGAGTATGGGCTCACCAGGACCTCCAGCCACTGCAAATGAACCATAGATGCATGTGTCACCTTGTACATCTGGGTTACGTGGGTCCTGGGGAATCAAGCCTCAAACCAGTGTCCTTAGGCTTCACAGGCAAGCGCTTAACCACTAAAACATCTCTCCAGGCCCATGCTTCTCACACTTTTGATAAGACACACTGCCTTTTGGGGATAGATTGCTCAGTGGTTAAAAGTGCTTATTTGCAAAGCCTGACAGCCTGGGTTCAATTCCCCAGAACCCACATAAAGCCAGATGCACAAAGTGGTGAATGCATCTGGAGTTAATTTGCAGTAGCAAGAAGCTCTAGCACATCCATCCATCCATCCATCCATCCATCCATTCATTCCTATTCTCTCTCTTTCTCTTTCTCTCTGTTCATGCTGAAAAATATTTATTTTTAGAAAGATACACTGCCTTTGTTTATATATTATTTCCTTATTTGAGAGAGAAAGCAGCAGATAGAGAATGAGTGTGACAGGGCCTCAAGCCACTGCAAATGAATTCCAGATACATGTCCTACCTTGTGCATCTGGCTTTATGTGGGTACTGGGGAATCAAACCTGGGTCCTTAGGCTTTGCAGGCAAGTACCTTAACCACTGACTGCCTTTGTTTTTAAAGCAAACCAAACATTTCATACATTATTTTAAGTATTTATATTTATTTTTAGGTGCAACAATGAGGAATTTTCTGCTTCTTGTGAATATTCTGGCACTAACCTTGCCTTTTCTGGTGAGCTGATTTCATTTAAGCATTGAGTGTAAGATGTTAAAACTCTTATTTAAGGGATCCAGTTATGCAAATTTCAAAATTTCAGCTTTGCTTCCTAAAATAAAATAGCTGCAAACTTGTTTCCCTGTATTTGTCCCTGTTAAGTGTTCTTCTAAGTAATCATTAGTTTGTAATAAGTGAAACATCAAGCTTCATGTTCAGAAAGTTTTTCTCATTCCTAAACTATAGAAAATACATACTGGCCAGGCGTGGTGGTACATGCTTTCAATCCCAGCACTCATAAGGCAGAGGTAGAAGGATCACTGTGACCTTGAGGCCAGACTGAGACAACATAGTGAATTCCAGGTCAGCCCAGGCTATATCTCAAAAAATCAAAGGAAGAAAAGAAAAATATATGCTGGAGAAAACATTACTAAAAATATTTAAAATTACAAAAAAAACTGCAAAGATAATTTATAACCAATAAATATGGGCTGGAAAGATGGTTTAGCAGTTAAGGCATTTGCCTGCAAAGCCAGAGGACCCAGGCTCAATTCCCCAGGACCCACGTAAGCCAGATGCACAAGGTGGCACATGCGTCTGGAGTTTGTTTACAGTGGCTGAAGGCCCTCAAGTGCCCATTCTCTCACTTATCTGCCTCTTTCTCACTCTGTCTAATGAAATTAATTAATTGATCAAAATTAAAATTAGGGCTGGAGAAATGCCTTAGCACTTAAAGTGCTTGCCTATAAAGCCTAAGGACCCAGGTTGAATTCCCCAGTTCCCATGTAAGCCAGACACACAAAGTGGCACATGTGTCTGGAGTTCATTTGCAGTGGCTAGAGGCCCTAGTGTGCCCATTCTTTCTCTCTCTACCTCTCTCTCTCTCAAATAAATAAATAAAATATATAATAAAAATTTTAAATATATTTAAAAATAAAAGAGAGGAAATATAAAAATCATAGACCAGAATCAGATAAAAATGCCAGGAGTGTGTTACTGCTAAATGTCCAGCCCCTACTCCTGCATTTGATAAAACTTCAGCCTCCAGCCTGGATTCCATGTGCAGCCTGGTATGTGGTTTTGAGACTGGGTCTTGCATAGCCCAGATGGGTCTCAAACTCACTATGTAGTCACGAATGTCCTTGAACTTCTGATGCTGCTGGGATGACAGGTGTGTGCCACCACCTCCAGTTTGCAGGGCTGGGAATCACACCCAGGGCTTCATGCATGCCAGCAAGCACTACCAACCGAGCCCCAGCCCAGCCCTCACAAACTCTTTGAAGTGACTGGATTGTTATCTCTCCCAGACTTCAGGTTCTTTAGGAACTAAATCCTTAAGAGACTTTAATGATTTTATTTATTTCTCATTTCTTTTCTATAATGCCTTAGGCTGCGCAGATGCAAAGCCAGGATCCAGCAGTAAGTTTGTGTTAATTTTCTTTATAAGCCACATGAGGTCCAAAATGTAATGTTATGCAAAGGTCAATCCTATTCAAATGTCCCCTGTCTATAAACTAAATAAATATTTGAGCTTTTCAACCAGTTTCAAAGACCTTTACAAGTCTTCCATTAGCATTCTATTTAATTTCATGTTATGCTTTTCCCATTATGTGAAGCATAATGTCCATAAGCTGCCCAAGGCTGGCTGGCAATGTCTTGAATTACACACTATATTTAAAAGTAGACCAAGAAAAAAGGTTCTGTTCCTTTACTTTGAGTTGTGTTTTTACTTGTTTTTTCCCCCATTGTTGGCTATTACGATGTTTTATTTTCATGTTCACTCAGAAGTTCCCAGAAGCATATTGGCAACAGCATGAAAAGGAGGAGTCAAGAGGACAGTGCAGTGTAGTGCCCTCTGGTCAGGAAAGCTTCAAAGGACAGGGCTCTACTCCATTTATTATTAAACTGAAGCAGCGTCAAGTTAGTCTCTATTAAACAAACCTATTCGGTAAATTCTTAGACTCAAAATTACTCCAAGAATTACTCTAACTTTTGTATTGTTTCACTTTCATCTATTATGTTTTATTGCGGCTATCTGTGCTTGAAGAACTTTAGTTTCCCTTTGAGTAATAAAATTTGAAGTTTCAGCCACAAGATGAGCCACGACTTTCTACTAAATGGTCACTTTTTCTTGAGCTACTTGAACCTACTTTATGCCATATTCTGATTACCATCTTCACAAAAGCTTCAAGCCCCAAGGACATGACCAAACAAGTCTTTAAAAAATTGTTAAATTTTATAGATTGTACTAATCAAACCTATAAGTAGTCAAAATTATTCAAATTAAAATAGTAATATGATATCTCTATATAACAAATTACCCCTTCCTCCAAAATAAAAATATTGAGTATAATATTCATTATGCCTTTAATACAAGATATATTTGAAGCAAGCCAGAAAACAAAAGCAAAACAAATTTGGTTGATTTTTTATTAACTTTATTTTCATTATTTTTAAATAACCCCTAGGTTGCAGAGGTGCAAAACCAGGAACAACTAGCTGTAAGTAAATTTTAATTATTTCTCTTAGAAACATAAACTCCAAAATAAAATATTCTGCAAAGGGCATTAATTGCTACCTAAAAACTAAATGAATGATCCCCACAGTAACCTCCATCTCCATCTGAAAGCCTGGTTTCTGGGAACATTTCAAGTCATGACAGTTTGACTTCCAAATATTTAACACGAGGTAGGGAGGAAACAAAAGTAAAGCTTGCTATGTCTCTTGTCCACTTCTTACTTTATTTTATTTTATCTTACTTTATCTTCTTTTATTTTATTTTTGAGGTAGGGTCTCACTCCAGCTCAGACTGACCTGGAATTCACTATGTAGTCTCAGGGTAGTCTTGAACTCATGGCGATCCTCCTACTTCTGCCTCCCAAGTGCTGGGATTAAAGGCGTGCGCCACCATGCCCGGCCTCTTGTCCACTTCAGATCTTGCAGAAAGCTCTTTTTCTTACGTGCCTTTGAACTTTCTCAGGCACTTGCATTCACAACTCCCTTTTGTTCCAAAGTATGCTTGAAGGAAGACATTCGGATATGTTTCCTTTCATGAGAAATGCTTGCTTTGCACTTGAGTTTATTCATTCCTCTCTATTTACATGTAGAATACTGGAAATGTTATACTGCACATAATTGACAGAGAACATGCAACTAGAACTAGAAACCCTTATCTGATCATTTGTGGAGAATATTAAACTGAATGAAACAAATTCAGTCTAAATTCAGAAATCCTCACACATCTGACTATTTTGACAAAATTAGTTTAGAGGAAATAAAGTGTGCTATCTCTCAGGCTAATTGCTAGTTAAATAAAATTTGTGAACAGGACTGGAGAAGGCTCAGAGGTTGGAGCAAGTGTGAAGTAGGAACACAGCCATGTGTCTGTATGTGCTGGGTGTGCCTGTCTGTGAGGTTCTCTGAGATCTTTCTGGGTGTTGTAACTGCAATATCTTTTTACTTAGTTCTTTCCATAGATGCCAAGCTCTGGGAAATATATATTACTAATTACCTGATTTGTTTGAAACAAATATTATTTCTACATTACTGAAAATGTTTCACAATATCAAAGATCATGAACTAAAAGGGATATTTACATAACTATATTCTGTAAAATAATTATTATTGTAAAATATGACTGCCAGATTTCACATTTCCAATGTTGCATTTCTCAACAGAAAATATTAGGTGATTTCAAACACTGCTGACTTAAGATATCTGCATTTTGACACGCAATTATAGCTTTCTGAATAATTTACTTTTTCTGCAGTGCCGTGAAAAGAATGAACAAGTGTTTGATCAGACGAGAGCTCTCCCCACCCCAATCCATTACGTGCTGAGCAGCAAAGCTCATTATGATCCCAGTTACTACCAGTACAGACCAGCGGTAGCAGTGAGCCCCTATGTGCCTTACCAATACTTTCTAAGGCTTCTGGTGCTTAGGCCCCCCGTCCAACTTTCCAAATGGCAGGTCCTTCCAAACATCCCCCAGATTGCTGGGGTACCCCACCCTAACCCCCGCCCATCATTCCTTGCCATCCCTACAAACGGGAATCAGGATGAAAGCGCCATCCCCGCCACCCATGCTGCTGCCTCTGTGGAACCCACCCCCGTTCCCGCCATTGAGCCAGCGGCCAGCACTGTGGCCAATCCAGAAGTTTCCACCCTGGCTATCACGGTGGCCTCCACTGCTACTGAGCCGGCCACAGTGCCAGTCTCTTCGCCTGTGGGGGAAAAACACTAAGGAAACTTCAAAGAAGAAAACAGGTAAATAAGCGAAGGTTCAATGAACAAGCCAGGTGACAAACATGGGTTTCCATAGAGCACAAGTTCTAAAGCAACACAGACATATTGCATTAGGAGAGTCTGCAAAAGAGGCTAATATTTTAATTTAGGATAAATGTAGCACTAATAAATTAGAGTATTTGAGTAAGAAATAAAAACAACCTAGTTATCCAAAATGAATAAAGTGGAAACATTACCAAACGTGTTCTATGACTCCTAGAATCTAATATTTTACTTCATCTCTACTCAACACAAACTATAAGAGAAAAGTAAAATACTTTGTACATGCTCTTATTTGGGGTTAAAAATTAATTATTTTTATGTTTTTAATTATTTATTTATTTATTTATTTATTCGAGAGGGAAAGAAGTAGATAGAGAATGGGCACACCAGGGCATCTTGCCACTGCAAATGAACTCCAGACACGTGCCATCTTGTGCATCTGGCTTACGAGGGTACTGGGGAATTGAACCTGGGTCCTTTGGCTTTGCAGGCAAGCGCCTTAACCGCTAAACCATCTCTCCAGCCCAAAATGATTTTTTTTAGATCATGTTATATACTAGAGTCAGGTGGAATGGCAAGCCTGTTACTCCCAGTTACTAGGGAGGCTGAGGCAGGAGGATTTCTAGTTCATGACTTTCCTGGGCTACTCAGTTCAAGGCCAACTAAGCAACTTGATGCAACACTGTCTTTGAATAAAAATTTTATTTTATTTTTATTCATTTGTTTATGAGAGAGAGAGAGAGAATGGGCGTGCCAGGGCCTCCAGCCTCTGCACACAAACTCTAGACACCTGCACCACCATATGCATCTGCATCGAGTCCTTTGGCTTTGCAGGCAAGCACTTGAACTGCTAAACCACCTCTCCAGCCCATCGGAATAGAAATGAGGAAGGGATGAGGATAGAGCTCAGTGTAGATTGCTCGTCAACACATAGGAGGCTCTAGGTCCCATTTCCTATACTGAACAGACCAAGGCAAATAAGTGATTCTCTAAATTCTATAACCATATCATTGCACTCTAATTTTGGTATAAACAGGGTGAAAGGAAAGGGTATACACTCCATGTATCCTTTTATTTCAGACATCATTCCTAGAAGTATCCATGCAGTTGAGCACCACAAATGTCTCCTTAGAAAACCTATAGAATTACAATGCTTAACTTTTAAAGCACATGAATATTAAATGGGCACATTAAAAATATTAAATTTAAAATAAATGTCAATAGTTTTTATTTGGAACAATAGATAATGGTGGCCTTTAAAATAAGTTAAAAGTTTTATTAAGTTAAATAAAAAGATTAGTGAATTTAACTTTTAGAACATTAAAGAAAAAAATTAATGACATAGAATTTCTAATTATTTTAACATAATAATAATAAATAATAAAATTATTTTAATTTGGAAAGAATGTAACAAATCTTGAGTTTCTTTTCAACATTTTTTTTTAGCCATCAAACTGACTTCATGATTTATGATCTAAAGTGACACACATGGTCTGTGATCTGAGAGCCTTCACAGACCAGACAGCTTCTTCCACCTTCTTGCCTAACATCCTTAGGCTGCTCAATACCCAATCTGAATTTTCTTTTTTTTTTTTTCATGTTTGGGTGCCATCAGCCTTAAGTAGGAATGATTATGTGGAAGAATTTTAAAACTGATTAGTCTGAAAAATACAACATCTGGGAGAAGTAAAATGAAATTTAAAAGTATTAAAATATATCTTTAACCAATGCCCTAAATCTCTACTAAATGATACAATTTTCCATGATTTTGTCAATTGATTCTTACCAGAAACATTTGGATATTTTATTATTCTCTCAAATATAATAAGGAGAAAAGGCTAGCACAAATTGGAAGCAAACCAAACCTGTTAACTTTCAGATAATGGAAAGAACTCCTATGCCATCTACCTCCATATGGGCTGTCTAATTTACAGAAAAACATAGAAAATTCATTTGGTTTCATTAGACTTTCATAAGTATAAATTGTGTTTGTGAGTTATATTTAATAGTGTATCTATTCATAAATGTATGGTAAGCTTGGTAAATATTTGATATAGATTTTTATATAGATTTTTTTAGAAAATAAATGAATAGGAACAACATAAAAGCAAGTGTCATTTAACATGTAGTTATGTCTTTTGTTTCTCCAGGAGTCTTATTCTACAAGCATGTTTTAATAGAGTAATCATTAAATAAAGGCTTGTTCAAAACCCATTAGTCTAGATTTCTGAATTAAAACCACTTTTTATCACTTATATAGAAGCAAGAAAAAGTGTCTTTGTGTAAATGTCAGGTGAGCTCTATTCATCTTCTAGCTCACTGTGTGCTATTTTTAAGTATTTAAATGTAAACATTTAGTTTGATAGGGTTATTGGCTAGAGACTGAAAAGAACTCATGGAAGCTAAATAAAAGAACTGTTAACATACTGTGAACTAAACTCTTCAACTGTCTTTCACAGGCCTTGCTGAGACCACGTGACCACTTGTCTTCAGGAAGAGACGGTGTGATTTTCACTGATTCTGTTCCTTTCTTTTCTCCCCTTACATTTTACACTCATCCTTGCACAATAAAGTCAACAAAATGCAACAAAAGTCTCACGATGTGACTGTGGAGCTGCCTCAGGGATCCCTGGTGCCTTAACACCACAAGGAGCAGTGGGTGTGGACCTGAGCACGGGGCTCACCGGTGGCCACACATCACAGTGTCCTCAGGCTCTCATAGTGGACCGTGCTCTCACACAGATAGGCACTGTCTCTTGAGAATGACAATAAAGAGTTTAAACTTATAAAGTTGCATTCTGAAAAAATGGTTTAATGGTTCAAGGTGCTTGCTTGCAAAGCCTGATGGCCAGGGTTCAATTCCCCAAGCCATCCACAATAAGCTGGGCACAAAGACTTGTGCAAGCATTGGGTATTTGTTTGCAGTGGCAAGAGGCCCTGGTACACACACACACACACACACACACACACACACCCCTACAAATAAAGAGATGAATAAAAATAATAACTAAACAAACAAATTACAAAGTTGCTAGAACCAGAGAAGAACTGAGACCTGGCGCTCCGATCAGAGTACCACAAATGACTCTTGGGAGTATTAAGTGTAAGTGTTCAAATAAAGTCTAGCTGCAGTACTGCAAGAGACTCTAGACAATCACAACCAGTTTCCGCCAACTCGGAGGTCACATGACACATGGAAAAAAATGTGCTCAAATGCACACTCACATATACACACACCACAGCATACCAGAAATCTCCAAGAGTTAAGATTCTTCAGTCTAAAGACATTTGGTAAATAGTGAAAGTTTAAGAATATGACATAATTTTCCCTTAAATGTTGCAAAGGTCACTTTCAAATTTAATAATTTAATAAATCATGCCAGAAAAAATGTTGATTATCCAGCCTTTACAAAGTATTTACTGGTTACCTGGTGAGTCTGATGCTCTAGTGTTCAACAGATAGGCTGTAATCAGGAGAGACTCCAGGTCTGTTCCCTGCTGTCACCCAAAGGCTAGCACCTGAGGGCACAGTCGTGGCTGATGTCATTTGCTACAACCACCAAATAGACTCTTCATTTCTCTTAAAAACAGAGTAGTACATAAAAGTGCCAAGACTTCATCAATTTCAAAACATAACCTACTATGTGTAAAGTACGACAAAAGCTGTTGTGGGGGTGCAAATAACCTTTAGTAATAATCAATCAGTCAATAGCTACGTGGTGCATGCTAGATGACAGTCTTTTATCTGTGCATGTTGTGTTGCTGTGGTCACTCCTGACGATGTAAAAGAAAGAGTAACTTTCCACAAGCAGCTCTACGATAATCTTGAGTACAAAGTCTTGCTTTAAAGTCCACACTCCCTAAAAGCACATGCATGTTCCAACTGAATATAATTTTTAAAAAACAGAAATAAACCTAAACACGTACAACCAAATAAATTTCACAAGGTATGGGGAAAAGTGATCTCTTCACAAACGGTTCTGGGAAAACTGGATATCCATGTGCAAAGGATGAAATTTACCCTGAATCTCAAAGCACAGACAAAAATCAATCACAATGGGTAAAAAGCAAATTAAGCCTTAAAACATAAACTTCATAGAAGAATTCACAGAGGTAAAAATTCTTGACATTGCCTAGGCAATGATCATTCTGAGCATTACTCCCAAGCTCTAGCTATAAAAACAGCAAAAGTACATCAAACGAGAAAAACATCTCCAGCAGCTAAGGGGAAAAATTAATGTAAAAAGACAGTCTGGAGATTAGGAGACAGTATTTGAAAATCATGTATCTGATAAGAGGTTAATATTCAAAATAAAGAACTCATAAAACACAAAGGAAAAAACTTCTGCTTTTAATAGACAAATGGCATAAACACACATTTCTACAAAGACATAAAAGTGATCGACAAATGTAAAACAGATTCTATACACATTAACCATCATGGAAATGTACATCCAAACCTCAGGGAAACATAACCTCACACTCAGGATGGTGGCTTTATTAAAATAACAAACTAGGGCTAGAGAGATGGCTTACTGGTTAACACACTTGCCTGCGCAGCCTAAGGACCCATGTTCAACTCTCCAGATCCCACGTAGGCCAGACGCACAAAGGCAAGTGTAAGATCGCACATGCCCACTAGGTGGTGAAAGCATCTAGAGTTCGATTTCAGTGGCTGTAGCCCTGATGCATCAATTCTCTCTCCCTCGCTCTCTCTCTGTCTCTCTCTCTCTCTGTCTCTCTCTCTCTCTGTCTCTCTCTCTCTCTCTCTCTCTCTCTCTCTCTCTCTCTAAAAAAGGAGACAAACTATGTTGGCAAGGGTATGAGGAAAACAAACCCCTTGCACACTGTTGATTGACACATCTATTATGGAAAACGGTACAAATGTTCGTGAGGAAATCAAAAACAGAACTCCAATATTACCTCAAATCCTCTTCTGGGTATAAACCTAAAGAAAATAGAAGGACCGCATTACAAAGACATCTGCAATCCCTTGTTCTTTGCAGCACTGTTATAGCCAAGACATGGAAACAACCTTAGTGCCTTCCACGAGGTGGCTGGATAAAACAAATTTTGGAAACATGTTAATGCATTTACATGTTAAAAATATGTTAATGGAGCTGGAGAGATGGCTAAGGACCCAGGTATGATTCCCCAGGACCCACATAAGCCAGATGCACAAAGGGGTACATGCATCTGGAGTTCAGTTACAGTAGCTAGTGGCCCTGGTGTGCCATTCTCTATCTGCCTCTCTCTGTCAAATAAATAACGTATGTATGTATGTATGTATGTATGTATGTATGTATGTATGTATGTAGTTATGTTAGTGAATGGATTCCTCACTTTGGACTAGAGCAAATATCCTTATACAAAACCAGGAAGAAGTGATTAGCAACTAGCTAACTCCTTTACTCCCGGCAGTATCCTATCCTATAAGCAATTACTTGTTTATCTTTAGTTCTGTTTTTGGCTTCTAACACTTTCTATTCTTTTTATACTTATTAGATTTAGCATTTATGGTAGACTTTTCTCTAAAAATATGTGGTACAGACTGTTTTACATGTAGCTATAACCCAGATGGTGCATCCATTCTTCTAATCACTCTTCTGATACTTAAAACTTTAAAACCATGAGACCAAGATTCACTAACCCCTGACACAGCTGAGAGAGAAGAGGATAAACATGAAACCTAGGGCATCTCGCCTTCTGGAAGGTTCTAAATAAAACCTTAAGTTACCACCTTGATTATTTTAACAAAATATAACAAAATTGAATTTGTTCTCTTTGACTAAAAAAAGACTCTTCCTGTGTCAACATTAGGGAAGATATGAAAGGATAAGCAAACAGATAATGTTATATGAGATGATTTTTTCCAAAAACTTTGTTAGTGAAATGGATGTCTGAAGGAGGAAGCATCCCATATAGAGAGAACAGCTAAGCCAAAGATCAAGGTGTTTTCCTCAAAACTAAACAATGTATTTTTTTCTGATGTCTGAGGACAAAGATTCTTTCACCCAAAACCCCCTCTTGGCTACATCCCCATATTTCACTAACAAAACTGTAATTTTAAATGTCATGAAGAGACATGTAGTGATGATTGTTCTGAAGCAAATGGAAAACTTACTTTGGAAAGAAAGCAAATCACATTATGAGTCAAGATGGCGTAACGTAACCGTCTTAAGTGTGTGTAACCGTCTTAAGTGTGTGTGGCCTTTCTGCTTGAAACTGACGACCTCAGGTCTCATGAAAAGGTGGCATTATGTATTGTTCTGATACTGGCCCATCTACCCAGCAGTCATCCATCTAGCACAGGGCACTAGACTATATTGAAGTAAGGAATTCCCAGTTGAAATAGGACGGATTTGGGAAAGGTGCCCATAAAAAAGACCATCCTCTTTCATTTGATTTCTCATTCGTACAATCATCTTCAGTATTGAGAACAGAACCTTATTGCTAAATACTTTAATAACTGAAAAATTGGAACTTATCATAACAATTGCTGGGAGGCAGTTAAACTGCCAAAATTGTTAACTCCTTTCAATACATAAATGAATTAGCATATAATTTGTTAATCACATTTGCAAATGATCAACAATAAACTACATGCATTAACAGGCATTTCTTATTTAAACTTAATATCCTTGGGCTGGGGGGATGGCTTAGCAGTTAAGGTGCTTGCCTGCAAAGTCAAAGGACCCAGGTTTGGTTCCCCTATGTAACCCAGATGCACAAGGTGACACATGCCTCTGGAGTTCATTTGCAGCAGTTGGAGGCCCTGGTGCACCCATTCTCTCTCTCCCTTTCCCCCTCTCACTCTTAAATGAATAAATAAATACATGTGTTTAAACTTAATATCCTCTATTCCAGATTATCCATTCTTACAGGTAAGTTTACTTAATTGACGTCAGATAGCTGCTGACATGTAGGATTCACACACAGATATAACTCCAAGGAGAACGTGATTCACCATCTTAGGACTATCTCACAATAGGTACTGCAATGAATTTTCAGATGCAGTGATGAATGCTTACATCTGTGTTTCCCCGAGCCCAGAATGTTTACCATCTTCCCCAGTTTAGAAATATAAATATGCATGTAAATGTCAAATAGTTAAAGACTTTGAACATAATAATAACCAAAGTAAGCTTCATATAATTGATTGCAAGAGCTCTAAAGTAGTGGCAGAAAAAATAATTCTTATATTCAATTTCAAATACTTGAGAAGATGTTCTTAGTTTTTCTAAATAAGATTATTTTAAATGTTTCTGTATAGTTTTGCAACCAGAAGAATTATTTCAATTTTTTTCTTTGAATATTTCCATGTGTTATTTCAATTTCTACCAAAAGAGCACCGAACTAAATATAAGCAAAAATAGTTGATTATGATGATACTGAAAATAAAGGCTATGTGCTAAGGATATTAATTAATTTTAAATTAATATAGTTACTAACAAATTCTTTTGTTTGGTAAAGTTTTTCAAAAGAAGCATGATGGCCCAGAAACCATAGAATTTCCAGAATAATCACAAATTACCACAGTCTACAGGGTGGAGAGTAAAGACACAAAGGGAAAGGACTTCTCTCCAGGAAGCGTCCACTGACTGTTGCCAGTGTTTGCAGGTCAGCTCGGGGCAATCCTCTCCACACAAATATTGTCCTGTACCCAACCACCACCACCTCTCCTGCCCCAGAAAATTAGGAGGAATGTATAAAAGCTGGGACACTTTATGGAACTAAGGAATCATACCTTTGATCTATTATACATAGGCATCAGTGTACTTAGGTCCACTGTTCAGGTCCAAAAGAACAACTCTTGGGAACTGGAGAGATTGCTCAATGGGTGAAGGCACTTGCCTGCAAAGCCAGATGGACATAAAGCCAGATGCATAAAGTGGCACATGTGCCTGGAGTTTGTTTGCAATGACAAGATGCTCTGGTGCATCCATTCTCTCTCTTCTCTTTAGATCTCTCTCCTCTCTCTCTCTCTCTCTCTCTCTCTCTCTCTCTCTCTCTGTGCAGATCTCTCTCTTCTTGCAAATAAATAATAAAATAAAATTTTTAAAAAGGACAACTCTTGCCTGGGATCCAGAGAAGACATCCATACCAAGTGTCACGTCACACACACCTGCATCTAGAATGCTCCTGCTTCAGACCTCTTTGGTCATCGCTATCATCCCTCCAAGAAGCAAAAGGGACCTGGAAAAGGGTTGAGGCCGGCGGGGGGGGGGGGAGCCTTGTGAGGTTGAAGAACTAATTTAGCAGCAACCATGATGAAGGAAACAAAAGCAACGTGTCAAGTTCTTGAATCTGCAGGAACAGACCTGAGGCATCACATACAGAATGTGCTGATGCCAGGGTGATAGGGCACCCGGTGCAGAATCATACAAAGGAATATTTTAGAGGGGACGAGGCAGGATCCTACATAACACCAATGGGAAATGGAGCAGAGCCAAGAAGGTGTCCGAGAAGGAAAAGGGTTCATGAAGGACTGAATGAGCACATGACAGAGGGTAAGAAAGTCTGCTGAAAAGACCAAGCACTGCAGAATGGTTAATGAAAATACAAACTCAAAATTATGCACTCGTGTCCAGGCATGGGAGTTCACACCAGTCATCCCAGCGTTCGAAAGACAAAGGCTGGAGGACGGTGAGTTCAAGGCCAGCCAGGGATATAGCAAGGCCTTATCTCAGGAGGAAAAATAAAGTAGCAGCAACAAAAATAAGAAAATATCACTAGTCAATCTGGAAGACATTTTAGGGAAATACCGAGCACTGACACCAGGCTTCAGTGGGCTAAGAAGAAAAGTGTCAGGAAGTAGAAACCATTTCCTGAAACTTCATTCTGACTGACTGTGAAGTAAAAGGTCACAGTCAGGCAGTAAAGACAGGCTGAAGTAGATGAAGGTTCGAAGAGATTATATGACCAGATTATTTGCTCCTCAGAGACTGAGCCCTTCAATGCCAAGAACTATGGTTTGTAACAGTTTTGACTCATTAAATAATTTTGTTTTTAGCTTAATTATGTATGATTCTATAGCATCTTGTTTGTAAGATGACAGTTTTCACAATCCCTACGGAATCTACTCTTTAACCATATGTGAAAATTCATGTGGACACTCTCATTCATCTGTTTTGTTTTCCTTGTCTTCCTTCATTTCATAATCATTTCCACAACATTTTAGGCCTAATATAAGACTGATCTAAAAGGGATGTAGCTCTGCTTACTCCATTACATACAGATGATACAAATACACTCAATTCACAATGCAAATATTAAAAGTTCACGGAAAATTTCCATACACAGTAGCAAAATTGCACCAATTCAAATTGCCCTTGCCAAGCAATACAAACTTATTTCTCTCAGTTAGATTTCTAAATTTACTGACTTGTTTGGCAAATTTGATAAGGGTTATTAATATATTAACCAAGATTCCTTTACTAACCCATCAGCCTAATTTTTCTTCTAATCTAAATGATCGCACTATTTCTTTTTTTAAAAGTCTTTTAATTCTAATTAATCCTTAAAAGTATTGTTTATCCCAGGATATAAATCATTATACTAATAATTACAGGAGCCAATTTACATAAATACCAGTGAAAGTATGGTATGATAATTTAGCAAGAGCTTTCCTTGGTGATATCTTTTTTCTTCAGAGACAGTCAGCAATCAGGACACCAGAAAATGAGAAAGGCAATGAGCATTTGACCAGGACAGTACTCTGCCAGCACCCCAGGATTTCTCTGTCCTCCAAAGAGGAAGTGGTATTTGCCTTATCAGTCTGTAAACATGCTGAGTTCAGTCTTCATTTGTGAGTACCAATAAAATCTGCATGTGCCTGGTCTCAATGTTCCTTTAGTGTCACAAGGGAAACACAACCAATCACGCCTAGGTTACACGTGAGGTATTAAATATTTCTGCTCAACTATCACCCTGCCAGTGTTTACTAGCCAGGCCTAAAGAAAACTCCTACCTCTTTTGCACCAAACTTACCCACTCCTACTTGGCAAATTTAACTCTGTCAAACATTCAGGACCCTAAAAAGCACGCTCACTAAGAACAAAACTTATGACAAGCCAACATGGACTGAAGGCGTTACAAGTGATTCCCACATGCTATAATTGCCACTGTTCCTAAACCAACTCTAATTGAACAATTGTTAGTAGTTCTATACCCAAAAGTGAATCCTCTCACGAGCCACAACTAATCCGCCAGCTATTGCAATTCGGGCATCTGATGCAACATCTACAAGCTTCATCCTCAGTGAGTCCCATCACAACCTTAGAGGCACAGGCCACTGACTCAGCAACAGGGGATACAGCCACAGATGGCCTCCTGCAACCGCCCCAGAATCTATGTCAGCCTCCACAACATCCGCCGTGGATCCTTGAGGGGACAGACTGATCAGACAGTCCCACAATCTACACAAACACAAGCGCCAGCTCCACACCCCAGCCTCTTGCTTCCACCCTGCATCTGATTGTACCATGACTTAGAAGCTGAAACCGTCTCAGAAGATGACCCCACACTCCTGGTCCTCAGTGATCCTCCCACACCGGGAACCACTAGTCCACTTTCCACAGCCCTAGGGACTGTGCCTCCACCAGGGAAGGTTCCACACCTCCACCCTTTACTGGGACCATACCACTACTTCTGGTGCTACAACAATTCTACAAGGTGCATCAATTTCATCTTCAGAAACTTCTAGCTCCAAATCTGAACCCTGAAGGACTTGAACCACCAAAGATGACAGCAACAGCCAGGCCTATGCATTTATTACTCAGGAAGATGAAGGTCTCACGTGACACATCTGTACAGATTCCAATTCCATTTCATGTTTGCATTTTGCAGATGTTTAAGACAGTCAAGTTAAAATATTTGTCAACTGTGTGACACAAGAGATCAAGATTCCTTTTAGAAATTTTCCATAAGGATATACAATTGATAATGATAAATTCATGGAAAGGACAACTCTTTTATGCTTCTTTGATGTAAATCAGAAAGTTGTCCACAATCGAATCGACTAGTGCACACTGTCAGGATTATTGTATTGTGACCATGATCAACTGGATTGGATCTAGAATCACCTAGAAGACAAATCTCGGTGCACGACTGCGACAGAGTTTCTAGATTGAGTCAATTGAGGCAGGAAGATCCATCGTAACTGTGGGCAGTGCCATCCTATGTGCTGAGGTACTGGACTGGTTAAAAAAGAGGAAACTAGCTGAAATGGCCACTCCCTCTGTTTCCTGACTGTGATGCAAGGTGACCAGCTACCTCAAGCTCATGACCACTTGCGTTTTTCCTATAATTTTGAGAATGCCTCCTCAGTTCTGAGAAATATCTATTTCTCAATTTGGTGAAGATTCTCATAATTTTAAAATATTGTCTCCTAATTCACAAACTTATACTTCTGTTTTATTAGATTATTTTATATAATTTATAACTGTGATAAGCAAAATAATCTACCCCTACTCCCAAATAAAAGCTAATGCCCTAAATCATGTAACCTGTGTATATGTAACAAGGGCTTTGCAATCCAATTAAAACCAAGAATCCAGGGCTGGAGAGATGGCTTAGCGGTTAAACGCTTGCCTGTGAAGCCTAAGGACCCTGGTTCGAGGCTTGATTCTCCAGGACCCACGTAAGCCAGATGCACAAGGGGGCACACACATTTGGAGTTCGTTTGCAGTGGCTGGAAGCCCTGGCGCATACACTCTCTCTCTCTCTAACTGCCTATTTCTGTATCTATCTCTCTCTCAGATAAATAAATAAAAAATAAAATATTTTTAAAAAACCAAGAATCCTAAAATGAGGAGATTATCAGACTATCCTAGTGAGCTCAACTTAATCACATTAATATTTGAAAAGCAGAAATAGAAGGCAAAGACTATCTTTAAGGATGGATGTTAAAATATTCAAGAATTTAACAGGAATATTTTCAGACATTTAACTTTTCATAATTTTTTAAAGCTTTTTGTATTTTTGTCTATTTATTTTCAAGAATACAAAGAGAGAGAGAGAGAGAGAGAGAGAGAGAGAGGATGGGCACACCAGGGCCTCCAGCCATGGCAAACAAACTCCAGATGCATGTGCTACTTTGTGCATCTAGATTTGTGTGGGTATTAGAGACTCAAACTTGGGTTGTTAAGCTTTGCAAACAAGTGATTTAACCTCTAAGCCATCTCTCCAGCCCCATGTTTTATCATTGTTATTAGTACCGAGGTATAAGTTGATAACCTCTTTCTTCTATCTAAGTAACATGGTAACAACTATATATATTGATAACAAGCTTCATCTATTTTCCCAAAACTTTTTGAATATCTATGAATTCACATTGCAGAAGGTATTAATAACTATAATATAAATCTTAAACCTATTGCGTAATATAAGAACTTCATACTTTCTTTACAAAATTGTGAGCTATAAACTCAAATTTGAGAAATATACACAACAAAGCCCTTAGCTTCAAACATCCTTTTTCCTGTACTCCAGCACTCAGTCAAAAGGAAAGCCATAAACCTAAAATAATATTGACATTCTAATAATTACATATAATTTTGTTAACTTTAAAGTGATCACCTCAAGTCTTAGAAAAGACAACCTTTCATATTGTTGTTACACAGTCTTTATTATGATCTTGATTATCAAGTGCATGCCCTAGGATTCAAGGGCAGCCAAACTGTCTTCTGACCTGCACAAAGTTCTGGGAAGAAAAGGTTGATGGAGAATGGGTGTCTCCAAGAGAAACAGCTGAGTGGAAGTAAGCTCACTTGCTATGTAAGGCAATGAAGGAAGGACGCGGTCTGTTTCTGTATACGCTATACCTTCCGAAGGAATCCTTAGTTTTCAAGCAGGAACTGTGTTAGTTCTGTTTCCTACTGAATCCATATGTACAGATGTGATATTCAATGAATATCTGTTGAGTAAGTAAGAAGTATCACTCTAAACCCAGTGACGATGAAAGTGGAAATTATAGTGATTATCTCTATAAACAGTTAGGACTAGGAATATATACATGAACAGTTAAACTAGGAAAAGTGATTGCACAAATAAGATAAATTTTAAAGAATAATGATAATAATGCCATAGAGTTTTACAGCAAATATTTTAATCGTGACAACTCATTCAGGTAAGTAGTACCAGAATGTTACTTATTCTTCAAATGAGAACAATGGTATTCAGATGGGTTTACTAAGGCTACATTATAGTAACATGGCAGATTTAGGAGTTAAACAAAAGATTTCTGAACACCAAGTTCAGTGTTCTTCCTACTACTGTAGGATTGTCTTACAAAAGTTTTGGGTTAAATTATACTGATGATATATCATTGCTACATTTGTTCAGAACTAGAGCATTTATGATTTGTGATGGCATGTCATTTAATGTAGATACATATGGGAACAGATAACTAAATTATATAAAATTAATAAAAAACTATTATTGCAAGTGTAAAGTATCTACATTTCTCATGTACATGGGTCATAGCAATTGGAAAACTGTTCAGAAAATAGATCAGTCCATAATAGTGTGTGCTCTTCATTGGAATTCGAGGCCCAATGTATGGGCATTTTGAATTTAAAACATTAAGTATGGGACTGAAGGGATTGCTCAGTGGTTAAAGCACTTTCCTGAAAAGCCTAACAACAGAGGTTCAATTCTCCAGTACCCACATAAAGCCAGATGCACAGAGTGCCATATGTATCTGGAGTTCATTTACAGTGGCAAGAGGCCCTAGCATGCACACACTCTCTCTCTCTCTCTGTTTCCCTCTGTGTGTGTCTTTCTCTTCTTGAAAAAATATATATATAAAAGCTTGAGTGCATTTATTCTGAGGGAAAAAGACTACATACTCTTATTACAGATCTCTTTAATTATATTGAATTTTAGAATACTGAAACCAGAAAATACAGTCGATCAAACCCAAAAAAATTTGAAATATTTGATATTATATAAATTATTCTAGAATAAGAATCTGAATCACAATTTTCCCAAATAAGTGATGAACATAAAAGCCAGTATATTAGTCTATGATTTTTTGTAACTATCAGGTTTTATACCTTCTCCTTCCAATTAAAACATAGATAAGTTTGCAGTGTTTCTGTAAGAAAAAAATAAAAAAGTAAATGTGTTAGGATCAAACTGAAATAATCACATGCACATTTTTTCCTAAACTCTACTCCCTACCACAACCAATGGGCAGAAAGTAGGAGGAGCGTGGGGTGGTAAGCTTGCCTTATTAGAGGGAAGCCTGTCTATTACTTCACACTACATCTGAAGATTTCTGGTCTTAGAGGCAGTGTCTGGTCCAGAAGAAGCGAGGCTTGAACAGACTCACAGGAGGCACCCACCAAGGTAACTGCACACCTCATGCCAATCCCTCCAGCGTGCCTCACTCCACAGTCCGCTCTTCTCTATTCATGTCTGGTTTCTTGATCAAGAAGAGGTTCAGAGACATCAGTGAGTTCAACTTTGGATAGGCCTGGTTAAAGGTACAATAGTAAAAGCAAAACCCAAGTCCACAACAGAGTTGGACAGACCAGTCTTGACGGTGAATCCAGAGCTATTTTTAACTGATGGTGTGAGTCCATACAGGGACGCTGTTTTAGAGTGAAGGAGAAAGGTGCTAATATCATAACAGTAGTGAAGAAGGAAAGGAAGAATGAAGAAAATCCATGAAAGAAATTTCAAAGAGGTATAAGCCAAGAAAAAAATGAAAGGGAGGGGCTCCTATTAAACAGTAGGGAGAATTTCATCCTGTAAATTTCTCCTTGAAAATACATACATCGCTAGCCAACCTGCAAGCTTTTTAAAGTTTTATTTATTTATTTACATGTATGGGTGAGTGAGTGTGTATGCACACACAGAACAAAGCATCTTACAGCTATAAATAAATACCAGATGCTTGCACCACTTTTTTCTGCATTCAGCGTATGTGAGTGGCTTGGGAATTGAACCTGGGCTGGCAGTCTTTGCAAGCAAGCACCTTTAACCACGGTGCCATCTTTCTGGCTCTCATAAACTAATTTGACTGGAACTTTTCCAATATGTAAGCAGGGCACAGAGGTTGTTACAGTAGTTGTGATGTGATGCTTAGAAGATGTTAGAAAATAAACACATCAAAAATACACACATGCAAGATGTGTCAAGTGCAGAGTAACAACAGGGAAGGTTGTAAAGGGCCTGATAAGCCACTTGAAGATTTTTGCTTTTTATTTTTTTAATTTTAGGATAATAAATGGGAAACCAGTGAAATGTTTTAACTAGGAAAACTAGAATAATCTGGTTTGTATTTTCTTTCTTGTTACATATATTAATTATACTAAACAATGAATTTCATCATATTTTCATATACATATATAGTATATTTTGATCAAATTAACCCCCTCTAGGACTTTCTCTTCTCATCCTTTCTCCTTCCACTGGTCCTTTCCCTAGTCCCAAGCAGTCAACCTTACACTTCATGTCTTATATTTTAATATAAATTCTGTTCTTGCGTGAGTGAAAACTCAGCATTTGTATTTATTAATCTGACATATTCCACTTAACATAATAATCTCAGATCCATCAGTTTTTGTGAAAATGACAATTTCACTCTACTTTATGGATGAATAAAACTCCGTGGATGTCTATGCTACCCGTCTTCATTCAGCCACTGATCTGCACTTTTGCTGACTCTGTAAATTCGCTGTTGTAAGTAGCACCTTGATAAACAAGGGTGTGCACTGTATGCTGACGGATTCCTTCCGGTGTATTTCCAGGCATGGGAAACTGGATTACACTGGTGAGAAAGTAGATTCAGGTGTATTTCCAGGCATGGGAAACTGGATTACACTGGTGAGAAGTAGATTCAGGTGTATTTCCAGGCATGGGAAACTGGATTTCACTGGTGAGAAAGTAGATTCGTCCAGACTTTGTGGTAATCAGGATGGAGATTCCTCAAAAAAAAAAAAAAAAAAAAAAAACTAAAAAGATTTCCCTTTTATAAAATTCACTGGCTGTGGTGTTGATGGAAATCCAGGCTATGGGCAGGTAGCAACCTCTTTTGGCAATGAAAGTGCTCCTTGGAGCCCTGTCTCCCAGAACGCTTCCTAGCACTAGGCAATCAGAACTGAGTAGAAGGCTACTAGTGAGGATGAGCAGAAAAGAATTTGCTCAACACACCATCTAGGAGGTTAGACATGGAGGGCTGGTGACTGGGCGTGTGGGGAAGAATCAGAGAGACCTGAGGTACCAGATCGTGCCAGTGGGTGAAAGTATGCGAGCACAGAAATGGGGCCCTAAGGAGTGATGTGTGGGGAAAGATCATGATGAAAACTAAGTCCAGACACAGAAGGGAAGCTGAGGGCGCAGCAGTCACACACACAAGCCACACACTACTAGAAACCACACTGAGCCACCCTGAAGTCATTTCCAAGAGAGCTACATACTGCTTTAATTTCCATCTTCCCTTCACAAAATTCTGGTTACAGTTGTTCTGTGCACACACCCAAGTAACCTGGCATTATGGAAAGAAACAAGATATGTTTCTCACACAAACAACCGTCTGGTATTTTCTGGTATTTCTTCAAAATTAATCTAGCATGAATTAAATTACATTTGATTATTCAATTGCTTTAATTGAAAAGTATATATTGCTCAGCAAGTAAATAATATATTTTATAAAACATTTTCACATAAATATATGCAGGATCTTATAAATTAAAAATATAGAGGGTAGAAGAAAAAGTCAAATAATATCACAAAATTTTATGATCTCATGGGTCTCTCCCAACATATAACAATACCTACTGCAGCATGTCACATGTCACACAGAGGAGCTGAATTATGTGAAGTTGACCTCTGAAGTTAATAAGTACATCGTGTTTCTGCCTAAAACTTTCCCTGGACTACACTGTTGTGATTTTCTTAAATAAAGGGAGTTGGGAGGGAAGGACAGTAGTGTCTGTTGTCTGCGTATTTCTGTGTGCAGTGAGTGGGTAATGGGGAGGTGAAGTGCTTCTTAGGTATAACTGCTAAACAAAAATAAATTTGTGGCTGGAGATATGGCTTAGAAGTTAAGGAATTTGCCTAGGAAGCCAAAAGACACAGGTTCGATTTCCCAGGACCCATGTAAGCTAGATGCACAAGGTGGCACATACATCTGGAGTTCGTTTGCAGTGGCTGGAGGCCCTGGTGTGCCCATTCTCTCCCTCTCTCTCTTTCCCAAATAAAAAATTAAAAATAAATAAAATTCTTCTTTCTGAAAGTGACAATTTAAATAAAAAATATTCTCATTAGTGAACTAAATGGCAAAGTCTACTTTTTTTATTGCAAAGAATGGTAGTACTTTCAAATCCTTTGTATGTTTAAATTTCGCATCCACATTTAAATTTTTAACCCAAGGGAAAATGTACTTTGTTCTTAAAATCATCAGTAATTTTTTTGTTGTTGTTGTTTTTTGGGGTTCGGTCTCACTCTAGTCCAGGCTGACCTGGAGTCCACGCTGACCTGGAATTCACTATGTAGTCTCAGGGTGGCCTCAAACTCACGGAGCTCCACCTACCTCTGCCTCCTGAGTGCGGAGATTAAAGGCATGTGCCACCATGCGTGGCATTGTCACTAATTTTTTATTGTGTACCAATGGGCAGTTGGGTTGAATCCATTCTCTTGTTGTTGTTGAACATTTAGCAAATGTGTTTTTCTTGTTTCTTTGATGATAGATACTAAAAGATTAGGATGAAGGCTTTGATGCTCAAAGGACTCGTCCTGGCCTTTGCCATTTGTCTCCAGGTAAGATCCTACGCTTGGAAATGACAGGACTAAGTAAAGTCGAAGACTGTGTAACATTGAGGTGGGTTCAAAAACAGATTATGTAACAGTGAGGTTGGTGCAAAGACAGATTATATATCATTAAGGTGGGTTCAAAGACAGATCATATAACACTGTGGTGTGTTCAAAGACAGATCACGTAACTGTGGTGTGTTCAAAGACAGATCATATAACACTGTGGTGGGTTCAAAGACAGATCATATAACACTGTGGTGGGTTCAAAGACAGATCATATAACAGTGCAGTGTGTTCAAAGACAGATCACATAACACTGTGGTGTGTTCAAAGACAGATCGTATAACACTGTAGTGTGTTCAAAGACAGATCATATAACACTGTGGTGTGTTCAAAGATAGATCATATAACACTGTGGTGGGTTCAAAGATAGATCATATAACACTGTGGTGTGTTCAAAGACAGATCACATAACACTGTGGTGTGTTCAAAGACAGATCACATAACACTGTGGTGTGTTCAAAGACAGATCATGCAACACTGAGGTGGGTTCAAAAACAGATTATGGAGACAGGTGTGGTGGTGCACTCACTCCTTTAATCCCAGCACTTGGGAGGCAGAGGTAGGAGAACTGTGATGAGTTCCAGGACACTCTACCTCAAAAAAAAATTTTTTTAATTTTAAAAAAACAGATTATGGCATTTCATTTTTAAAATCAGGAAGAATCATAAGAATAAGATGAAAATGAACAAGAACAACTACCTTTTTCATCTACTATACAGGGAGATATTCTAACTGAATTCACGTAGTGATGCGCACATGAATCCCGGCACTCTGAAGGGGTAGAGGCAGCAGCAGGATTGTACCCTGAGACCACCTTGGGCAACAGAGTCAACCCAGGCACAAACATATGCATAGGAAGTATTTTTCTAGTATAAATGATATGTTAGGCCACAAAACAAGTATATACTGAAGAATATTGCTCCTGAGTGCCATGTTCCAGTGCTTTGGAAACTCTATTCAGCTCTATTCAGAACAAATGCTCTGTGTTAGGCACATAAATATTTCTTTGTATCTTCTCAATCCCTTTCTTATATACAATGTCCTTCCTGTGTCATTTTCCAGCTTTCGCATTCTGCTTTGTGGGGTGACGTTATAACCACCTCTACCTTCTTTCGTTTTGCACATATGCTGAATCTTTCTTTTTTCATCCCTTCACTTGTGGCCTTGAATGCTGAGTCTCTTATAAAAAAAAAAAATTGGGGTCTAGCTTTTCTTTCTATTCTGATCCTCTGAGGAAGTCTGCATTTAAAAAAATATATGTGTTTTATTTATTTGAGAAAGAGAGAGAGAGGCAGATACAGAGAATGGGCACACCAGGGCCTTCTGCCACTGCAAATGAATTCCAGATGTATGTACTACCTTGTGCATCTGGCCTATGTGGATTCTGGGGAATTAACATGTTTTTGTTTTGTTTTGTTTTGTTTTGTTTTGTTTTGTTTTGTTTTGGCTTTGCAGGCAAGTTCCTTAACCACTAAGCCATCTCTTCAACCCAAGTGTGCATTTTTTATTAGACACTTTAATCCATTTACATTCAAAGTGCTTATTAAGGGGCCAGGACTAATTTTGACGATATAGGTAAATTATTTGGTTGTTTGCAAGTATTTTATTTCATTCTCTTTTTGAAGTAGTGGTGTGTTTGAATCCACATTTTGTGCTTCTACTAACGATTTTTAGTGATCTATTTCAAGCTGGTGACAAAGTTAACCTTGATTGATACAACTCTACACTCTTCACTTTAACTTTTAACACACATACATGCACCAGGGCTTCTTGCTGCTGAAATGAATGCCTACCCAGCTTTATGTGGTTGGCTGGAAAATTTAACCTAGGTCAGCAGGCTTTTCAAGCAAGCCCCTTAACCACTGACCCATATACCCAGACCCACACTTTATATTTTTAATATAAAAATTTACATCATCTCTCCTGACCTGCTGATTAATCTAGTGATGGTTTTGTTGAGTCTCCTTCATGTGGTATATTTCTTATCTCACTGCTGGCTTTATTTTTAAGTATATGATGTAATTCATTCCAAAGTAAAAATAAAAATATGCTCAAAACCAAAATTCCCCCTAATCAATATAGCAGAAAATGCAAAACAATAACTGGTTCATGCTGTCACTTGGTAATGTCTCTTTGCCTGCAGCTCAGTGAGAGTCAGATGTCATGGCAGCGCACACCAGAAAACACGATCGATGGTCAGTCCGCCCAAAGCTCTTCAGTCCCGTCACCACAAAGCAGACTTCCATCCATGGAGCTCATTAGAAATTCTCGGTCCCTTTCTCCTGACTCTGCCTCGGCTATCCACAAAGCCCTCCAGAGTGCCTCTTCCTCACTCTTCAATACCCAGGCATCGAAGTCTCTCCCATCTGCAGCTGCGTTCCTTTCTGAACTTGCTAACCAAGGAGCCAGCCAGTTATCTTCAGTTTCTAGAACACTAGATAAAAAGAAAACATCAGACCAATTTGTGTCTGCTAAGAAAGGGTTAAAACAATTCATGCAAGGCTCCTCTGATCAGACATCACAAAGCAGGCTTCCATCTTTGGAGCTCATTAAAAAATCTCTAGCCCTTTCTCCTGACTCTGCCTCAGGTATCCACAAAGCCCTTCAAAGTGCCTCATCCTCACTCCTCAACCTTCAAACATCAAAGCTTCTCCCGTCTGCAACTGCATTCCTTTCTGACCTAACTAACACAGGAACCAGCCAGTTATCTGCAATTTCTAGAACACAAAATAAAAAGAAAACATTGGACCAGTCTGTACCTGCTAAACAGTTAAAACAACGTAGAGTCGCTCGTGAAGTATCTCTTCCTGAGATGAAAACTCTACAGACTTTGAAAAAAGCTTTACCTACATCATCGAGAACACAGCAGTCTAGGTTCAACAAGGAGAAACAAGGACAACTGAATGAGACAACTGCCTTAAGTGCTGCCAAAGGGCAGCTTGCAAAGATCAAATCTATAAGACCATCTCAAAGCAGACCCAGCTCGAACAGCATAACCATCTAGGTCCAAATGGGGATTAAAACCAAAGACACCATGGACAGGTACTACAAGGGCTATCAAGAGACAGCTTGCAAATCTATAATACCATCTAAAAACAGACAGCCTCCATTTCAAACAGCAAAGCACAGGTTAAACAAGGCAAAAGAGAGAGAGAGACTAAGTCTAAGCCTAAGAAGCCACCTGCTTCTGAACCAGAGGCACAGAGAAAGCATACACAAAGGAAACGGAAACCTTTCCAGAAAAATCAAGAAGCTACTTCCATCACATTCTCGTCCCCTGCTCCATCAAAATTCCCACTTTCCAAAAATCCATTTCATCAACCTCCTTGTTCACAGTCAAATCAGAAACTTAAGTGTCCATCAAAGGCTCATCAACTCTGCCTGCTTCCACCAAGACTGTGATCAAATGCCCACATCTCCACTCACATGGATACCATGATCACCAACACGGTTCCTCTCACAAACCATCCTTTCATGAGCCAAGACCTCAGACCAGACCAACAGATATTGCAACGAAGCCAAATTACTTAAGCGGTACCTCAGCCAGTGCAGTTGGTGCTGCACCTGTGGCTATGAAGTTATTTGTTCTCACTAGTACTCTATGCAGCTAGTTGCCTCAACTAGTGCAAGGACCACCATCACAGAGAGATCAGATGTCACCCTATCCCCAACGATTGCCACCACAACCTTAATGACATCAGCCACTAACTCTGCAACAGGGGCTACATGTTCTGAACACTTAGTGCAATCAACACACCAAGAGACGGTCACTTCTGTGGACACAGGCATCAGGGTCCACCACCTTGGAGGCCTCTGCCTCCACCATTACATCTGAGCCCATCACAGAGAACTTGGAGGCTGAAGCAAGCAGAGCAGACGTAGCGACCCTCCCAGCACTCGATGGCTCTCCAGCTGTGCCCACAAGTCCCCATCCCAGCCTCTTCATTCCTGTCACTGCAGCTTCAATCGCAGCTTCCATGCTCACTGGAGCAACAACTGCAGGACTGCTCACTGCTCTAGGGACCCGTGCCACCACGGGCACAGAGAGGACTGGAACTCCCATCGCTGCTCCTTCTAGTTCTGCCAAGACTGCATCTGACGCCGCAGCAGTCACACCAGGTTCCACAGCCATCAGTACCCTGCCACCACGGCTGTATCAAATCCTCCCGTGACACCAGCGGATGTGACAAGCAGTCACTCACACAGCAGATAACGCTGATGCTGCTGCAGCTAGAGATGCCCCAACTTCACCCACTAATACCACAGCCTCTTTGGCTAGCTCTGCAACCTTAGAAACGGGCGCCGCCTCTGTGCCTACAACCGCATTGACTAGCTGCGAGGTTCCACGTCTCTGGTGGCGTAGTCCAGTCACACTCACTTAGAAGCCACCACTGCAACCGCTGCAGCCTGCACAAGTCCTGAGGCCACCTGTAGTCTCACGTGTCATAACTTCTGCCAGGACCAATCACTGCTGCCTGCATGGTCTCCAAGTCGAGTGACCACGACTCCAATCGCCACAAATCCAGCTCTGCTTAAGCTGCCTCTGTTCATGCCAACAGCACATTCCACCCGTGCCACAACTGCAGCCGGTGAGCCCACCATTCACACCAACACTGCCTCTTCTAATGACATCAGCGCAGAGGCTCGTCGCGCACAGACAGGAAAGCAGAAGAGTCATCTCCTGCAGAGAAATAGAGCAGGAAATCAATGCTAGTCTAGTACTCGCAAACACTAAATCACAGCTGTTTGTAATCTCACTATATTTTAGCAAGTCTACGAGAGAGTGCAGTTTCTGTCATTTTACAAATAAGGATATGGAGATCTAGGATGGGATCAAATTCAGAATGCATGGTGTTCAAACTAAGACAAGAATCCAATTACCTTAATATTTAAAACAACTCTCAGGATCCCAGAAGATAGGTTAACAAATGCTTGAATCACAATCACCTGGATACTTTAAAAAGGGGGGGCGGTGGTTACTCAGCCATGCCATTCAGAAGCTTTTCTTTTGGAAAAGATTGCTAGCAAGTGTTCAGATGGGGAGTGTGTGATGAGGTGTTACGTGTGAAACCCCTGGCCTTGTTCAGACAGGGAAATGGGTCTGCACTCAAGACCAAGACCAAGAGTGAGTGAGCCATAGAGAAGAAGTTAGAAGTCATTGCTTTGAACACCTAGAGCAAGAGTTAAACCTCAGTTAAGTTAAAATAGGAATGAGAATATAGTGTCATCACTTCTCAGCCTTTGGGCTAAGAACAAGTGGAAAATAGAATGTTATTATTAGTGCAGAAAATCCATACAGAAGAAAATGGAGTTTAGAAAACTTTGTAGAATCAAGAGACAATGTAATGGCTAGCTAGCTTTTATAGAACCACAGTCTAAAATTCTTTTTTTTTTTTTTTTTTTAATTCTAAGACAGGGCTGGAACACAGCTCAGGAGTAGAGTGCTTGCCTAGAAGGTTCAATTCCTAGCATTATGAAAGATATAGTTAAAAATTTAAAAACCTATTTTAAGTGAGAAGACTTAGGACTATGTCAGGGAAAGGATTGCCATAACATGTTGTTTTAGACATTATGGTTGTACTGTTAAGAGGAGATGAAAGCATCTGAGGTAGTAGTAGTGATGGGAAAGCCCTCCAATGTGCCTAACTAGATGTGATCTGCTTTATTCTAAACATCAAGCACGTAGTTAAATAGGGTTCACTCTAACATAGAATTAGGAGCTGTCAGGAAAGTTGGAGAGGGGCTCTGGGGACTATATAGAAACACACTATAAGGGAAATAGAAATAGGAGAATAAAAAATAACAATTTTAAAACTAGATGCAATTTATAGGATTATAAATTAACTCCCTGTCATTCTCAACATTTGTTCTACATCTTACTTCTCTATATTGAACTTTTCAATCTCATCTTGCCTCAAGAATTTACTTTTATCTCTTTTCAGAAATGAAATCATTATAGAAATTGTCCTTAGAGTATTTCTTCTTTGGCTTTTATTCAATAAATCATTTCAAAACTTATTTTGTATTCATTTTATCAGCACCCATGTACTTAAAAATTAGTTCAAAAAATCAAAATATGTATAATTTTGTTTATTCAGTTAAAATAGTTCTATATGCTTATTTCTTTAACAATAAAATTCCCACTGGGTGTGATGGTGCATGCCTTTAATCCCAGCACCCGGGAGGCAGAGGTAGGAGGATCAATCGCTGTGAGTTTGAGGCCACCCTGAGACTACACAGTGAATTCCAGATCAGCCTGGGCTACCTTGAAAAAACAAAAATAAATTAAAAAGTAAAGCTCCCAAGAGTGAGGAAAGCTTAATACAAGCCTGGTAGAATGGACGGGTGTCAGATCCTGTGAGTTTAAAGAACTGTTAACTAGGATGGCAGAAGGAGGTTGGAAGTTGGGCTGTTTATAATATGGAATAATAGTAATTTTTTTTGTGGGGGAAAAAAAAGGTTTATTTTGGCTTATAGACTCAGCGGAAGCTCCATGATGGCAGAGGAAAACAACAGCATGAGTAGAGGGTGGACATCACCTCCTCACCAACACTAGGTGGACAATAGCAACAGGAGAGTGTGCCAAAAACAAGGGGAAACGTTGGAACAATACACAGTTGGGCCCAAATCTCCATCAGCTTAGCATTGAGAACACCTAAGTTTATGGAAACCTGAATCAAACCACCACATGCTGCCTTTTTCTTTGTGATGGGTAGTTAATTACTGAACATAGTAATTTAATTTTAGTTGTTGCAGGAGGAGTGAGGATAAGTAAAAAGGAGAAAGGTTAGAAAAAAGCAGGAGAAAAGAATGTGTATTTTATGCAAACACTGAAATCTCCAAACTCTGAAAAGGGGTGCTAAGAAAGAAGGTAAGGTAGTCCAGGGGATGGTATCTTTGGGAGAAGCAGGGTGATTTGTGTATCATTCGATGGCTAACGAGTAGCAATTACACAGTCACATAAGATTCCACACTGGTAAAGTACTGGAAAGAGGCTCAAATGGTCTGAAGCACCAATAGGAACAAAGGTATAAATGGCATGGAAAGTAGGGAGCAACAACTTGTACAGTTACAGAGAAATCCATGTCACTAGGTTACAAGAATCATGATTTAGGCACTGCAAAGTCCTTGAGGACACGGACAACAACATGCCTTCAGAAGGTGGTGGGAGTTTAAAGTGAGTAGAGAGCAAAGAACTAAGAGCACCAGTGACCAGGGCTGTGGCCCATCTTATGGAGACTGAAATCAGGAGGACTGAAGACCTCTTACCCTGAGATTCAAGGTCCCAAGGCAGATAATGGTGTTCAGTTTGAGGACAGGGAATGGAGATAGTCTTAGAACTTAAAGGCGTTCCTTTGTGTTGACTTGAAGGTCTGTCTAGTAGCTGTCAGTCTTACCCTAAGTATCTTTGCTCCGTTGTGAATGCACTTAGGAGAGGAAAGGGAGGCTTTATTTTAATGGCTGTTCCAAAGTCTTCTAGATCTTACTCATCTTACTCTTGGCTGCAAGCTACAGATACCAAGGGAAAATGCACAATCATATATTGCCTCTTCTGTACCTTAGGATGCCCTGAATCTCCATTTCTGTACAAATTTCCATGCCTCTTGCTAGTCAAGGAAAGTACTCCCTAACAAAATCCAACTCTCAAAATTTATTCAGACTTCAAAAGCCAAGAACATTTCCCAAATGTGATTTGTCCTTTTTGAAACTGAGAAATTCTATTCTTTTATTATATGACTTACTGATTATATTTTATCTGTCCTGATCCAAGCTGTGCCCCTAAGTTCCAACAATCTATCTTGAGGAGCTCCAATGGACATCAAAGCCAGCAGAGGACACTAATGCTTATGAATAGAAAAGAAAAATCCTAGTTCTACCAATGATGCCACAGACCTTAAAGTTTTACTGACATTTTTAATACTAAGGCTGCCAGACCTATCATTTATTCTCTAACTAACCAAAATTAGATTTCTTTTTAACCTGAGTTTCATGAGACACTTCTGGGAAATGTTTCTTTAACTGGAGAGAAAAGTATTACCCTCCTTCTTGCAGGTAAGAGTGAAACCCCCCTCCCACTTACTCCAGGCCCATATTTTGTGAAGAAAAACTCCTATAGCTAGGTGATAACTCAAAGAAAAGGAATTCTAACAATGTCTCTAGAACCCCTCATTCAAAGCAGCTACATGTTTAGGGACTCTGATTTCCTCAAAAAATTAATTACCATTCGCCTGTCTTCCTCAGATATCATATCCATGGTAGAGGAAAGTTCTCAGAAGTAGTTTAGCAGATCTAGTCTCAGAGCAGCAAATACTGAATTTCAAGCTTCAGAAAGTAGGAATGTTAGCTACCAAACTACTGTTTATATTTTAAAAATACTGTCTAGACTTTAAGAAATCTCTTGTACCACAGGCTGATCAAGAATTTTAAGAAATAAAATTTCAGACAAGATTGGGTGCATTTAGGGCGGTATAGCCAAAGACAAAAACCCACACTTTGATGGTTTACATTCCTGTTGTACATAAACACCATTGCTCTAACAGTCAGTATGGCTGTGAATGCCACCCTCCTTGGAAACAAGGAGACAGTGACTGACAGAACAACGCATTCTTCCCTGGATATGCACCCACCCTTTCAACCACTGAGAAGAAGCACAAAGTGTGCGTGTTGATGGACAGTTCTCAAGGTGTGGGGGCTCTTTTCACTATTTCTGAAGATGAGCCTAACTTTGTAAGATATTGAACATGAAACTTCCTTGGTTACTCTATACTTATAATCAATTTAAGATTACAAACTCAGTTTTCTTTAATAAATTTATAAAGTCTCTAAGATAGACTCTTCATCTCTTTCTTGTTTTGGAGACAGAGTCTCACTCTAGTCAGGATGACAAGGAACTCACTCTGTAGCTCAGGCTGACCTTGAACTCACAGTGATCTGCCTACCTCAGCCTCCCAGTAAAGCGCTGGGATTACAGGAGAGAGCCGCCATGCCTGGATACTCCTAAAACACAAGTGCTAGTGGCCAGGTGACATGCCACCTGTCTTCCCATGGATTCTGCACCATTTCCACAGCAGGCTTTATTGTGATGTTAGCCTTTTCAGAGTCTGTTTCCAAGGATACTTTCCCAGTCAAATAGTCCAGAAAACCGAAACATTCATTCCCAGGGACTTATACCCCCAATTTTGCCAGCAGATTCCAGTTTTTACATAAGGGCTTTGTCATAAACCTAAAGAAGTTACTACTTAAAAGAAGGCAAAATCACTGGGCTAAACACATTAAAATTTGGATAAAGTTAAAAATAAACCATTAGCCAAGGAAGCTTTTCTACAGCTGCCAAAATAAGGAATACATGCTCTCCCAGACATGTCAGAGATATCACTGTGATCCTCTGCCGGGAAAAGTAAAATGTGGCCATTAATGAAATCAACCCTCCAACAATGGAAGAAGCTACTGTTGAGACAAAGTTTCACTTCTGTGTGGAGTCAGATTCTCCGTCTTTAAGTCAGGTTCTGTCTTCAAGGGAAATGACCTGCAAGTGAGAGGAGCATTCTATACCCCTGAAGCAGAGGACCCCACTTTTGAGGTAAAAACAAATCTCTACAGTCCAATCAGAATTTCTACCATATACTTCTTCCACTTGATGGATGTCACACTGTTACCCACCATGTCCTTCTGAAAGTCAGCAGTTTAGAAAGTAAGGACATTCCCCACAGAAGAGGAGTGTATGCCATAAGCACTGTGACACCAGAGAGAACAGTTGGAGTGACACGTGCAGCCCTGAAAGCTACACACTATTTGGCATCAATGAACATGAAATCATCACTCCAACTGGCATGACCAGGAGATGACATGTTCATAAAAGTGACACTTACTCTGTTCTGTAAACAAGTATCACATTTTTAAGCTATCTTCCAGCAACTAAATGACTAGCCTCTTCATCCTGTTTTCTTCTGTGTGCAGAGATCTCTATGAAAAAGGCACTAAGCTTGTATGTACAGCACGTCTCATTCTGAATTCAATTTCATAAATATTAAATGATTACAATAGAGATTTAAAAAATCATTCCACTAAGTCAGCCAATCAGAGAATGTCTTTATCCTGTAACTTTCTTTGTCTACTGGCAGTGTTTCTACTAGAAACAAAAAACCTTTGTCAAATACTATCTAGAGACTTTCTTCTCTGTCAACATTTCCCACAGCAATGAAGACACAGCATCCTGGTGAAGAAGGAGAAACCTGTAATCCCAGCATTGAGATGCTGAGGCAGGAGGATCCTGAATTCAAAGCAAGCTTGGATGTGTACCTAGAGACTGTTTCACACATAACAAATAAAACATCAGAACCTTCAACTGTGACATCCTCATTTTCGGAGAGTTACCCATGCCTTTAAAACATCCATCTTAAAATCTATTCTGATATGTCTGCAGAGTGGCAATGTACCTATGCCATGCCAATTAACTAAGAGGAAAAGTTGTGAGATTTTTGTATGCATCGTAGCCAATAAAGACATTTTTGTCCTTGAAGTGGAAACTATTACTCTGCCTAACACCGCTGACCTTTCTCACAGTTAGGTGTGCCTGAGTCTCAAAGTTCCCACTTCTAGCCACATGGGGAGGGCCAGCTGTAAAGCCCTGAGACTAGATTTCCTTCCCTTCCACCTAATCAGCTAAACCTTAAAATGTGAGATAAAAAATTATAATGTTTGATATAATAACAGCTTTTTAAAGAAATTCATCTGAAATTGATCATATAATCCCTAGAGCTAATACTGTTTTTCATACCCTGATTCGTGCTTCTGGGTGAATTTAAACACAAAATACCAATTTTCTGTCAAAAAAGTCTTTAGGGATTGAAATATTTTGTAGGGGGGAAATCCCTAAAAACAATAAAACCTACAAAATTTGACACACTGTTTTTTAAGTTTCAAGAAAATAGCAGAGGCCAGTACCTTGTTGATTACTTCTGTTTTAAAAAAATGAAATTTCTGGGTTGGAGAGACGGCTTAGTGGTTAAGGCGCTTGCCTGTGAAGCCTAAGGAGGACACTCCTTCAAATCTGCAGGTCCCACGTTGAGCCAGACACAAAAGTGTCTCAAGTGCGCAATGCCGCACATGCGCACAAGGGGGCCCATGCATCTGGAGTTTGTTCACAGCGGCTGAGAGGCCCTTGCGTGTTCATTCATTCTCTCTCTCTCTCTCTCTCTCTCTCTCTCTCTCTCTCAAAAAAAATTATTTTTTTAAAAAAAGGAAATTTTCCCTCTCTGAAGAAGAGAGTTAACAGGTCTCTGGTAGTTAACGACCTTCACAGAGCTACATTAATTGCCAAAACTTTCAGGAACTCTTCAGACATTTAAGAACCATGAGTCAGAAGAAAGCATCTCAAAACACGACACTGTGGCTTGCTTGGAGGAAATGTGACTGAGTGGACGCGGGTGGTCCTGTGGTTCCCAGAGTTTCTGCTGCTGACAGTAACCCCACAAAGTAGCTGGCAAGCTTGACTATGCCTATCTCCAGTGCCACTGGCTCCATGCAGAAGGCAAATACCTAGCACCAAAAACAGGGCAGAGCCTAGCTTCCCTGCAAGTGAAAGGTGTGGGTGGCTCTTTATCTCCTCGAGAGTCGTCGATGGTCTTTCCGTGTAACGTCAATGCTGTAGCTAGCAGATGGCCACCTCCTGGGGAGCCAGGGCCTGCCCTGGTGGTTGATGCAACAATGGCCATGATGACCGTTGCTTCAGTCACTGGGATAAGAGCCACTGCCTCACTGGGATGCCACTAAGCCCAGAGGAAAGACCGGGAGGGTGCCCAGAGCCACTGTAACCCATGGCTGAAGATGGGTCTCCGGAAATGTACTCCCATCCTCCCAGAGAGAGCGCGAGGACGCCCACGGAAGCGGCTGTTTTCTTTGGGGCTGATGGCACCATCCCTAGATCGGAGCCGACCATCACGTCAGAAGGAGACCACGTGAGTCCAGGCAGCGAGCACACGCCCGAAGGTGACTTTTCAGTGCCGGCCAGCAAGCTGCCCACCGCCAAGGAGAAGCGCAAACTGGAGGAGCACGCGGAGACCCGCGCAGAGAAAGAGGTCCCCGCTCCCACCGAGACCACCCACTCCACCGCCAGCGAGGGGGTCAGCGAGAGCTTCCGGCCCGTGAAAATCGGAAGCATCCTGACACCAGTGGGGACTGTTTCTCTAATAGATTTTCCCAGCACGCTGGCAAAAGAAGACTCTCTCTCGGCCTCCAGGGGCGCGGGCGGCAGGGACGGCTCCCCGACGGCCCAGCTCTCGGGCGCGGACAGCGTGCAGGACGCCCCTGCCCTTGCGACGGAAAAGGCAGAAACGGACGCTGCCGTTGACCCTTGCTCGGTCAGACCCCATGTCCCCGACGACGAGGCTGCCCAGGGCACCGAAGCCTTGACTGCAGACGCTGAAATCCCCGCCTCTGCGGAGAAAGACGTGGCGGACAACCCGGACCCCAGCCTCGCAAAAGGAAAGGTAGCGGGAACTGAGCAGGACCCCAACGTTGTGAGCGAGCTGAGTGACAACGACGAGAAGTTCATCACCGTGTTTGAGCTCACCAGCTCTGTGGAAAAAGACAAAGGTGACCCAGAAGAGCGCTTAACCGACGAGTCTCCTGATGGGACCAAAGCTTGGGAGGACAGAGAGACTGCCGACGAAGCCGAGACCCACTCTGTCCTGCTCACGGCTGTGGAATCCAGGTATGACTTCATTGCTCCTGCCCCCGGGACGAAGAGCTTCAAGGGAGATGCAGCCACAAGCATAGCCCCAGGTTCCTCTGAAAACGCTGCAACACACTCTGTGATCAAGGTCATCGAGCCGCTGTCAGCAGATGGCCCTGCGTTAGATACGCCCGACAGCAAGGAGGAACCTTCCAACGCTGACACGGGTGTCTTTAAACTACTGAAAGAAGATCCAGATGAGTTTATGATGTAAATGCAGGAAATGGGAGGGACGCCATGTAGAACTGTACAAGAACCTAGAAAGCCAGTCTTAACATCTAGGAAACTGATCTAGCAAGTAAAAAATATCTAAAAGAAAAAAAAAATCATGTGGACATTTAAGGTAAGTATTAAAATTAGAAAATGCATTGCTTATAGATAAAGGTTACATGAAGTATCTATTTACAAGTCTCAGCATTTCCCTAATGTCATGAGCTTGAGTAGCTCATCTTCATGTGAACTGTTCCAAACTAGCATTTAGAGCCATGAGGGCAGCAGGGAACGTCCATTTCCTGAAATAGTTAATTTAATGATGTAGGCTATTTTGACTAATTATCAGTATTGAACTTTAATGAAAATTAAGGCTATGAGGAGAATCAAAATAATATGTAAAAATTACTATAGCATTAATTTTTTTCCCAAAATTCTAGTTCTAAACATTTTTCTTCATGAATATCCCACAGTGATTCTCCTGTATTAAAAATATATTTATGGGCTGGGGAAATGGCTTTGTTGCCTGCAAAGTCTAAGGACCCTGGTTCAATTCCCCAGGACCCACATAAGCCAAAAGTACAAGGGGGTGCATGTGTCTGGAGTTCATTCGCAGTGGCCGGAGGCCCTGGTGCACCCATTCTCTCTTTCTGTCTCTTTCTCTACCTCTCTCTAATACATATATATATATATATATATATATATATATATATATACACACACACAAACACACACACACACACACACATATATATATGGCTGGAGAAATGGCTTAGCAGTTATGGCACCTAAGGACCCAGGTTTGATTCCCCAGAACCCATGTAAGCCAGATGCACAGGGTGGCGCATGCACCTGGAGTTTGTTTGCAGTGACTGGGGGCCCTGGTGTGTCCAAGCTTGCTCAATCTCTCTCTTTCTCTTTTTCCTTCCCTTTCTCACACACTCTCTCTCTCTTTCTCTCTCTCTCTCTCTCTCTCTCTCTCAAATAAATAAAGTAAAATAGAAATATATAGTTATATACCCCACCAATAAGAATTAATGCTGTCCTGTAATTGTTTAATACCCATTTCTAAGATAAGAAATAAGGCTGGACATGGTAGCGCATGCCTTTAATCCTAGCACTTGGGAGGCAGAGGTAGGAGGATTGCCATGAGTTCGAGGCCACCCTGAGACTACATAGTGAATTCCAGGTCAGCCTGAGCTAGAGTGAGACCCTACTTCGGAAAACCAAAAAAAAAAAAAAAAGAAAGAAAGAAAGAAGATAGGGCTCTGGATGCTAACAAAACAAAAATGAGATTTTACATATATGTTGTTTTATCTAAAAATGCTGTTTATAAACATAGGAATCAATTTAATTTTCTTAAGAATTGTATCCTGACATTTTGTCAATTCTTTTCAGGTCTTAAACACTAGATGTTGCACTCTTCTTATGCACATGGTTAGCAACTCAAGGACATCATTCTTTCCTGACAGACTTTTGCAATGAGTTGGTTTTCTTCTACTTTGCTGATTTTTCTTCAATAAATCATGTTGACAGCAACTTTTAATGTGTGCACATATGTTTGATATTCAGACTCACAGTATGCAGGTGTGTTTGATATTCTAGTTCATAATTCTTAAATTAATAGACATATAGAAAAATAAACATTGTTTAAAGAATAACTTAGCTCTAGTCACCAGAAGTGATGTTAGTCTATAGGAACTCATAATTTCATTATTAAAAAGAAGAAATAACAACATAGCCAAAACACTGAATGAAAAGCAAACATATTCTTAATGGGAAGAGAAGTACAGGGGTTTTACCATTAAGTAGAGAATAGGGTGGAATAAATATGGAAGAGCATTAAAACCCAGAAATGTATTATACTACACATGTTTAATAGGAGATGAAATGGGTTTCAAAATCATGGCTATCATGGTCAATATTGCTCAAACAAATATTTGGAAGAATCTGAAGATTATTGTGTTTGAAATTATACTCAAGTTCTTCATGGATTAAGGATTTAATGTGAAAAAAGAAACTATAAAAAGCTTTAGAAAGCTACAAAAATGAGGCTGATAAATCTAAACATATAAGAAAATACAAAACAAATATTGAGAGATTTGATGCCATGAATCATCAGAATTATGTAGAAAAATACAATTTGCTATATTCAAAAAGAAAAATACTGGGAGAAAATCACATTACACACAGCAGTGTAAAGATTACTATTCTTACTCTGTCAATCATTCCAAATAAAAACATTGAAATGGCCATAGAAACAGAGATTTTATACAATATTATTTGTGAAAAATACATTAAAAATATATTGAATAGTCATATTCTTTAAAAGGTAAAATTATGGAATGCCATTTTTAGCCATTTGACAATTGATAGTCAATATTCAATATGGGACTGAAGAGATGGCTCAGTGGTTAAGTTTGCTTCCTGTACAAGCAAGAGTGTGTGAGGGGGGTCTGAGACCACTGAGTTTGAATCTCCAGATCCCACATAAACATGTGGGTCTGGCCAGGCACATCTGTAACCCCAGTCTTGTGGAGAAAAGAGACAGAGAATCACTGGGGTTGGTGAAAAGCAAGCTCTGGAATCAGCAAGAGACAATTGTTGCAAGGAAAAAACAAGTGGGTGAGCAATGAAAGGGGATGTCTGCTCTTCCCCTCTGACCTCTACGGGCAAAAATACAGGGTGTCACATCAGCACACGTATGTGCATACAACACACATACATACTACACTCATGTTTACAAGAAAGAACATTTTCTAAGCTTCCAAATTCCCCAAACTTTCCTGTAAGTATGGATAGGAATTTTAGTTCTAAATATGCACATATACATGTATGTATGTATGTATGTATGTATGCATTACATGCACATATATAGTTCTATTTTAGCTGCTAAGCATTTTCTTTAAGAAAATATCAGAGAGACTATGATGTGTTTGGGTGGTTTTTTTTTTTTTTTTTTTTTTTTTTTTTTTTTTTTTTTTTTTTTTTTTTTTTTTTTGGTTTTTCGAGGTAGGGTTTCACTCTAGCTCAGGCTGACCTGGAATTCACTCTGTAGTCTCTGGGTGGCCTCAAACTCACAGCGATTCTCCTACCTCTGCCTCCCGAGTGCTGGGATTAAAGGCGTGCGCCACCACGCCCAGCTTATGATGAGTTTTAAAGATGGACTGAATATATTTTATATTATGAGATGACCATGATCCTATGGAGATGAGGCCTGGAAGGTTCTAATTTAAATTAGATTTGTTTGGGTGTCAGGTTGACAAAGGGTAAACTTGTGGTGGTTTATAGTGATTATGAACTTAGGACCTACAATCACCAAGGTCAGGTCTGCACAAACAACCCAAGAGGAGGGAAGGAGGGGCTGTGCCTTCTCCAGGTCAGCTGGTGACTCGACCTCAGCTGAAGAGACACTGCTGTTTATAAACATAGGAATCAATTTAATTTTCTTAAGAATTGTATCCTGACATTTTGTCAATTCTTTTCAGGTCTTAAACACTAGATGTTGCACTCTTCTTATGCACATGGTTAGCAACTCAAGGACATCATTCTTTCCTGACAGACTTTTGCAATGAGTTGGTTTTCTTCTACTTTGCTGATTTTTCTTCAATAAATCATGTTGACAGCAACTTTTAATGTGTGCACATATGTTTGATATTCAGACTCACAGTATGCAGGTGTGTTTGATATTCTAGTTCATAATTCTTAAATTAATAGACATATAGAAAAATAAACATTGTTTAAAGAATAACTTAGCTCTAGTCACCAGAAGTGATGTTAGTCTATAGGAACTCATAATTTCATTATTAAAAAGAAGAAATAACAACATAGCCAAAACACTGAATGAAAAGCAAACATATTCTTAATGGGAAGAGAAGTACAGGGGTTTTACCATTAAGTAGAGAATAGGGTGGAATAAATATGGAAGAGCATTAAAACCCAGAAATGTATTATACTACACATGTTTAATAGGAGATGAAATGGGTTTCAAAATCATGGCTATCATGGTCAATATTGCTCAAACAAATATTTGGAAGAATCTGAAGATTATTGTGTTTGAAATTATACTCAAGTTCTTCATGGATTAAGGATTTAATGTGAAAAAAGAAACTATAAAAAGCTTTAGAAAGCTACAAAAATGAGGCTGATAAATCTAAACATATAAGAAAATACAAAACAAATATTGAGAGATTTGATGCCATGAATCATCAGAATTATGTAGAAAATACAATTTGCTATATTCAAAAGAAAAATACTGGGAGAAAATCACATTACACACAGCAGTGTAAAGATTACTATTCTTACTCTGTCAATCATTCCAAATAAAAACATTGAAATGGCCATAGAAACAGAGATTTTATACAATATTATTTGTGAAAAATACATTAAAAATATATTGAATAGTCATATTCTTTAAAAGGTAAAATTATGGAATGCCATTTTTAGCCATTTGACAATTGATAGTCAATATTCAATATGGGACTGAAGAGATGGCTCAGTGGTTAAGTTTGCTTCCTGTACAAGCAAGAGTGTGTGAGGGGGGTCTGAGACCACTGAGTTTGAATCTCCAGATCCCACATAAACATGTGGGTCTGGCCAGGCACATCTGTAACCCCAGTCTTGTGGAGAAAAGAGACAGAGAATCACTGGGGTTGGTGAAAAGCAAGCTCTGGAATCAGCAAGAGACAATTGTTGCAAGGAAAAACAAGTGGGTGAGCAATGAAAGGGGATGTCTGCTCTTCCCCTCTGACCTCTACGGGCAAAAATACAGGGTGTCACATCAGCACACGTATGTGCATACAACACACATACATACTACACTCATGTTTACAAGAAAGAACATTTTCTAAGCTTCCAAATTCCCAAACTTTCCTGTAAGTATGGATAGGAATTTTAGTTCTAAATATGCACATATACATGTATGTATGTATGTATGTATGTATGTATGCATTACATGCACATATATAGTTCTATTTTAGCTGCTAAGCATTTTCTTTAAGAAAATATCAGAGAGACTATGATGTGTTTGGTTTTTTTTTTTTTTTTTTTTTTTTTTTTTTTTTTTTTTTTTTTTTTTCGAGGTAGGGTTTCACTCTAGCTCAGGCTGACCTGGAATTCACTCTGTAGTCTCTGGGTGGCCTCAAACTCACAGCGATTCTCCTACCTCTGCCTCCCGAGTGCTGGGATTAAAGGCGTGCGCCACCACGCCCAGCTTATGATGAGTTTTAAAGATGGACTGAATATATTTTATATTATGAGATGACCATGATCCTATGGAGATGAGGCCTGGAAGGTTCTAATTTAAATTAGATTTGTTTGGGTGTCAGGTTGACAAAGGGTAAACTTGTGGTGGTTTATAGTGATTATGAACTTAGGACCTACAATCACCAAGGTCAGGTCTGCACAAACAACCCAAGAGGAGGGAAGGAGGGGCTGTGCCTTCTCCAGGTCAGCTGGTGACTCGACCTCAGCTGAAGACACTCCTCCAAATGGCTCTTTCCATAGGTGCAGAGTAGCGCTGTACACATCACATGTGGCTCTCTATACTAATTACCTCACTTCTAATCTTGCATTCTACCAATTAATTATGCCTCTCAGCACTTAGCTCTCCTCTAAAGCCTACTACACCCCATGTTTCTGTAAACTCAACAAAATATCTGACTCCCAACCATTCCCTCACTCTATAGGAAGTACTAGAGACAAGCTCCCTGAGAGCTGGAACCCAGAAATAGTGAGCTCATGAGCACCTACTACAAAGCATGTATTCAATAGATGGTTTCAAGGGAAGAAATAGCAGGAACATATGTTAGAATATCCTATAACAACAGCATAAACAAAGAAGAGTTATTTTGGTTTACAGTTTTAGGGGATAAAGTCCATCATGAAGGCATAGCTCCAGGGTGGGGAAAAATGGATCTGAATCATGGTAACATTCATAAAATTGTTAGTGATGTTAAACCCTTGCAAAAACAATCACAAAAATCAGTATCAATGTGGCAGTACAAGCCTTAAACATCAGCACTGGGAAGGTGAGTCATGAATTCAAGGACAGCCTGGGCTATATAGCAAGACCATGGAAGAAAGGAAAGAAAGGAAGGAAGGGAGGAAAGGAAGGAAGAGGGGGGAGCCAGGCATGGGAGGCCACCCTGAGACTACATAGTGAATTCCAGGTCAGCCTGGGGTACAGTGAGACCCTACCTTGAAAAACAAAAAAGAAAAAAAGGAAAAAAAAGAAAAAGAGAAAAAGAAAGGAAAGGAAAAGAAGGGAGGAGATGAGAGAGAAATAAAGAGAGGAAGGGAAGGAGGGAGGGAGAGGGGGAACAAGTGAGGGAGGGAAAAAAGAAAGAAAGAAAGAAAGAAAGAAAGAAAGAAAGAAAGAAAGAAAGAAAGAAAGAGAGAGAGAAAAGAAAGGAAAGAGAGACAGAGGGAGGGAAAGAACAAGGAGGAGGGTGGGAGGGAAGGGATGAAAGAAGGAAAAAGAAAGGGTGAGAGCACAAACAAATTGTGTCAGACTATTCACTAGTCAGGACTCTCAACAAACAACCAAGTGGGATTCTTAGAGAAAGAAAAAGAGATGCTCGCAGTTTGGAGTTGTTGCAGAAGGGAGTCAAGTCATGGGGCAACTAGCAGGTAGTACCTCACACAGAGCTCCATCTTGGTCTTAAAGTGCTCCTTTCTTCCTGGAAACTTTAGTCTTTGCATTTGTCACGTTCGAATAATTGGATGAGGTCTACCCACATAATAGAGGTCAACTGAGTTGAAATAAACTGTAGATGTTAAGATTCGCAGTAAAATATAGACTAGTATATGACAAAACAATAGAAAACTTGACACATAAAATTAACCAGACACCACATGTAGAAATCTAGAGTTAAATGTCATATATAACTAGTGGCTCATGTACCCTGAGCTTATTTCACTGTAATAAATTTACTAGCTGTTAATGACATAATAAAAGCTCTAGACTGCATCTCTACAGCTTAATCACTATAATAATTAACAATTCTCTCTATAGAAGTTAATTAAACATGTCTGGGGAGATGTCTCAGTGGTTAAAGGCACTTGCTTGCAAAGCCTGCAAGCCAGTGGATTAATTCCCCAGTGCTCACAATAAGCCAGATGAAAAAAGGTAGCACATGTATCTGGTATGTGTTTGCTGTGGCAAAAGACCTTGACACATGCATGTGCACACACATGCACACACACAAACAGAGAAATAAAAAATTAAAAAAGAAATTAGACATGCTTAAAATATTTTAGTACAAGAGAAAAAAAATACCGAAATCACATTCACATAGTTGCAAATGCAGAATCCTGAAAGAAAGAGCGAGTCACTTCTAATGTCTCTGTCGCTTTGTTTACAACATCGCCGTGCAGAAGCACACAGGTCTGAGTCCTCATCTTTGACTTAGAGTTTCAGTTCTCATTGACTTAGTTATCCTTAAAAATGTGTTTTAAATATACAACAGGGCCGGGTATAGTGGCACACGCTTTTAGTCCCAGTACTCAGGAGGCAGAAGTAAGTGGGTTGCTGTGAGTTTGAGGCCACCCTGAGACTACATAGTGAATTCCAGGTCAGCCTGGGCTAGAGTGAGACCCTACACACACAATAGGGCTGAGGAAATAGCTCTGTGGAGAAAGTGCTTGTGCGCCTGGATCCCCAGAACCCATGGAAAGCTGGGCTTGGTAGTGGCTGTGACCCCAGTGTGCCAATGGCAAGACAAGAGAATCCCCCCGCAGTTTTCGGATCACAAGCCTGAAGAAAGCAATGATTAATGAGAAATCCTACCTCAAACAAGGTGAAAGATGAGTGCTGACACCCCAAGGTTGGCCTCTGACCTCCACACACATGCTGTGGCCCGCATTCAAACACACCAACACACACACACACACACACACACACACACACACACACACACACACAAAAAGCTAGTAGGCAAGGAGATACTGTGAACAGTGGCCTCCAGTTTGCCATTCAGTTAAACAGTGTGGAGGTCTCCATCTGCTCCTTAATTCTCTGTAGTGTGTACTAATGCCAAGTGGATATGTACTGCTTAGCAGCTAACCTGAAAGAAAGGCATTGCAAATCTGATTAACCACGAGTAGGCCATCCAGGAAAATTTTTCCTATCTTCCTGGTGATGATCAATATTTTCATGGAACTAAAGTTTACTGACCTTAAAGCAAATGTCAAAATTACTGCATGTTCACATTTTGTATTATTCAATACTGGCACATGTTTGTGAACAAGATGATGTAAAAATATACTTTAATAAAGAATTATTATGAATCTAGACAAATAAGGGGTATCAAATTGTTTGTTAGTCATCTTTTGCTCATTTTCATGTCAAGAACACAATATCCTGGGAACACCAATGTTAAAATTGAGTTCATTTCATAATTATTTAAAATTAACTCTCAGAAATTAAATATTTTACCTTAAAAAGCTAAATCTGAACACAAAGGCTACCATTGTCTATAGCCCTGCCGTCTCAGAGTCCACATTAGCACATAATAACGAAGTGCTACACTGTAAATACCAGAGTTGATTATGAAAATACTCATCAGACCTAGTGTTTGTAGGCAAGTGACAATAATTACTGCTTTTCACGAAAAGGTTAAGAAAATATCCCAAATGAAGGAAAGAAAATTACCCAAAGTATCACATTTAAATTATAAACAACAAAACTTCATGCTTTGTAAGGCACATGTAATGGACAATGACATTTCTGAGAAAAATGAGAAGGACAAACATCAACTTTGAAGATATGCCACTCCTTTTCAGTGTTGCAGGAACTAGGTTGGATTATTCTAGAATCAAATGCTAAGATAATAACAATAACTGGCTTAGCAATACAGAAGGGATAAAGGAGAGCGAAATCCTTCATACGGCAAGAATCGCCTAACCTCCATCCTCCTCCCAGATATCAGAGCCGCGGAGAGGCTGCCACGATCACGCACGCAGAGAGAGGGGCCCATGGTATGACAGATGTTCTAAAGTTTCAAGAGCTTCTGAATGAAGCTTCTTTAGATTTTGGTTATATCTAGTTTCAAATATACGGTAATATCTCAAGCTTGCTTTCTAAGTTCAGCTAATTTTTATAATCAGGAAAAAAAACAGGGATGCTTCAACAAGTTGTGACCTAAATTGCATTCACTTTTGTTAAATGGAAATAATTTTAATGGAAATAGCTTGTGCTCTGGAATCCCAGACAGCTTTAAAATGATCTTTTAAGACAAAGACTAATATTTTAGCTTTAGTCCTCTAAAAATGAAAATGTGAGCTGTGTCAAATCAATTTTACTAAATTATATAAGAAAACATTGGGTCTTCTTTTTGAAATTAGTTGAGTGTTCCTGTTCTGTTTCCTTCACTTATTGCAAAGGAAAGAAAAAAGAAATATCAAATTGTATCTCATGCTCTGCTTGAAATTGCAAACTTTCACATGATGGCAACCCATGTATTAATTTAGTCTCCTATTCTCATTCTTAGAGCAGCTAACCCTGTCACCAAATAAACTAATCACTTTGAGTATTATAAAATTGGTCTCTACTGGGTTAGAGAATGTAAACAGGATTTGCCAGTTGTGGTCAACTTTTGAAACTATTGGCCAAGTATTCTTTCTTTAGAGTCACAGAGACTTAGCAGTAAAATGAAGGCACTGTAAAGTGTTTCAACTTAAAGACGGGAACTTCTCTCAGCCACTTTTCTTCGTTGGGCGAAGAATGAGTTAAGTAAATGTGAGAAAAACAGAAACAATAGATTCAGTACTGTAGTATCATGTGTGATTCAAAATCATAAATTATATTTTTTATAATACACTTCAAATAAATGCAATTGAAGAGTTGTAAAAATTCTGTATTTGGTAAAGAAAATCTTACAATAGTGATTGTAACAAAGAAAAAATAAAAACTTTACTGGAAGATAATAAAAACATAAACACTTGTAGAATAAAAATAATGCTGGATGATAAAATTACATAACAATTTTATTTCTAAATTAATGTATATTTTTCAGATACAAGTCAACACAAAATTTTTGGTCTAGTGTATTAAGTTTGTAAGGTCAAATATAAGAAGCAAAGATCATTTTAGTGAAATTTTCTTGGTTTATTTTATGTGTATAAATTATGAAATCAACAAAATATAAATAGAATACTATATAAATATAAATAAACAAATAAAATACTATAAATAGAATACCACATCACACCACATCAGTTTTTATTTTTGTTTATATTGTCCAGTCAGATATTTAAACAACTCAAACACAGCATGGTAGACACATAAGTTGACATACTTGTTAAGCCTTACATTTTTTCAACTATAAACAGCACTAAATGAACACTATTGCTTCTTTCCTATTGGTTAATTTATCAAGGCTATTTATAAGATTAAGATTTATGACAAGTTCTTTTTTGAACACTTTTTCTTTACCAACAGCTATCCAAAAAAAAATCTCAATGAATAGAACTAATATTTGTGTGACAGGGTAGCAGCCTTCCTATATTTTCTGTCACATCTTAGGCATAGCCTCTAAAGTAACTCTATTAACTATAAAGTAGTAGATCAAACAATGAGTTCAATGTGTGATTTTTGACAATGAGAACTTTTGTCTATATTTTTATAGACTAGTTTTTGAATTAGAATTCTTAAACTGACATAGCTATTAAACTAAATATTTTTCTTATAAATCTGATATGTTCATTTTGCAGCATAGATGTACCAAAATAGACATAAGTATTTTTCCTTTGGTTAAAATTCAGTAAAGAATAATGGTACGTATTTTATAATCTCATTGCCAGCGAGGCCTCTCCCTGCTTTGTTGTAGAGGACTCTGAGGCAAGATGAAGACTCTGGTTTTGTTAGTCGTCATCTTGACCTTCACGGCCTGCTTCTCGGTAGGTATAAATGCATGTTTCCTTCCTGCCTGTTTCATCATAAAGTATGTGTTCTGTTCATTGTTTCCTGCCAGTGTAGCTTTATTCCTGCCTGGTAGCTTAGTTAACCTTCTTTATGGTTTACTTGAAATGTAATCTTAACTGTCTTCTTTTTCCCATGTATTAGTAGTATTCTAGAATTCACAGTGTGTGTGAACAGGACACTGTACCGTTGGAGTTATTTGCACTTGAGTAAAACAGGGTCTTGGAATGCTACCTCTCCAAGAGCACCTAGATGCAACTCAGTCCCCAGTAGGTCCTCCACAAAGAAAACTGTGATGACAAGGAATACTACAAACTAAGGTTCAAACTTATAAGTATATTAAGTGGATAAAATAAGGAACTCCAGATGTGAAACATAAAGTCACTGGTTCCAGACTGAGCATCTGAGTGAGTGGGAGTCATGATAAAAGGGAATCAAATCTAATCAAATCTAACCCGACCAGGAAACAGGAGCACAGATGCCAGCACTGCTGTATGAAAGTGTCAGAACTTTTCTGCTTAAAGGACGCAGATCATCTTTACCTCATGGCCTGTTTTTATCATATTTTAGTCTGCTGATGCACATAAGTGAAAAAATGAAAATTAAGTTTCAGTATATTTCTGGTTTCTTTTCACATTTTGAATCACAATCAAAAAGACAAACAGCTTGTTACGGAATATGGGGAGATAGCTCATTTAGTAAAGTGCTTTCTGTGCAAGCTTGAGTTTGGATCTCCAGCACCCAAATTAAACCCCAGCCATGGTGAAAGGGGATGGAGACAAACCCAATCTCGATGACATTCGCATGGAGACAGATAGCACTAACATAGATGAGAAAGATACTCACATGGAGACAGACAGCTCTAAAACAGACAAGAACTGGGGGGTTGTTGTTTTTTTACAGAGAATCATACTGAAGACCTCAAGAGTCTGCCTCTTTGTAGACAAAAATGACAGTGTAAGGGTTAATGTGAAATCCTAAGAGAATGTCATGTTAAAATTCCCCATAACTGAAGCAAAACTGTGTCCATGGTATCTTTGAAATGAGACTTTCACAGAATGAACACTCATGAAATTACCATGATAAATTTAATTTGGGAAACAATAAATTATCTCTCAATTATGTAAATATTCACTGACGTATTGCATTATGATTAAGTTCTGTAGTAAAGAGCCATGTTTTGCATTACCCAAAGCCTTCCATAGTTATTTAATCACCAATATCCTTTCAACAGAGCATATGAGAGAACAAATTTGGGGTAAATCTTTAATGATACTCAAGGTTTTAAGAATTGTAGAGATACAGTTGATTTTCTTTGTTATTCACCAAATATCATAAATCACATTATTTTAAACAATTCCTTATGGAATCAAGATAGAATCAGTCACACATAACTGATTACACAGGCACATATTTACAAGTCCTAAACAAACACTTTTGATGTTGACTTGTGTTGTATTCTTTTAAGTCTAGTCATAGTTCCAAGGAAAGGTTTAAGCCATCAAAGTCTGTCAAGAAGCAAAAAGACGTCCGGAAGCAAGTAAACCGTGGAGCAGCTCCGTCTCCCCGTGGCGCCCGTGGTCGTCGTGGCCCCAACATCCCCCCGCGCCCTCGGCCACACGTCTGCCCTCCTCCTTACCATAACTCTCCAGCATACCCGTACCCGCTTCCACACGCTCAACTGCCTCACCCGTTTCCTGTTGGCCCTCCTCCACGCCGCAGGCCTCATAACCCCCGCCGCCCCCACGGCCCACCCTGCCCGCCGCCCAAACCTCCATCACCCCCTAAGAATGTTCCAAGCCCCACCTCCCCAGCGCCACCAGCCACATCTGCCCCTGAAACCACAGCTGCCACTACTTCCAGCACCTTCCCACCAGAGACTCTAACAGCTGAGACTACTCCACATCTTGCTAGGGATGGGACCACCACTGCAGCTGAGGGAGGAGTCACCACTGCGCCTGAGGGAGGATCCACCCCTGCACCTGAGGGAGGATCCACCCCTGCACCTGAGGGAGGAGTCACCCCTGCAGCTGAGGGAGGATCCACCACTGCAGCTGAGGGAGGAGTCACCACTGCGCCTGAGGGAGGAGTCACCCCTGCAGCTGAGGGAGGATCCACCCCTGCACCTGAGGGAGGATCCACCCCTGCACCTGAGGGAGGAGTCACCCCTGCAGCTGAGGGAGGATCCACCCCTGCACCTGAGGGAGGATCCACCCCTGCACCTGAGGGAGGAGTCACCCCTGCACCTGAGGGAGGAGTCACCACTGCACCTGAGGGAGGAGTCACCCCTGCGGCTGAGGGAGGAGTCACCCCTGCACCTGAGGGAGGAGCCACCCCTGAGGCTGAGGGTGCAGTCACCCCTGAGGCTGAGGGAGGAGCCACCCCTGAGGCTGAGGGTGCAGTCACCCCTGAGGCTGAGGGAGGAGTCACCCCTGCACCTGAGGAAGGATCCACCCCTGCACCTGAGGGAGGAGCCACCCCTGCGCCTGAGGGAGGAGTCACTCCTGCACCTGAGGAAGGATCCACCCCTGCACCTGAGGGAGGAGCCACCCCTGCACCTGAGGGAGGAGTCACCCCTGAGGCTGAGGGAGGAGCCACCCCTGCGGCTGAGGGAGGAGTCACCCCTGCGGCTGAGGGAGGAGTCACCCCTGCGCCTGAGGGAGGAGCCGCCCCTGAGGCTGAGAATAATAGCACCCCAGCTTCTATGAATGACAGCCCCCCAACCAAACAGACAACAAATTCTACAACAGCCTGAGATTACAAATACACCAAACCACAAAGACAATGAGAAACAGGTAAAACATATTTTACAAAATATTTTCTAAGTAGACTAGTCAGTTTGAGATATATCTAAATGAGATCAGGGTTTCCTTAATATAATCAGTGAAAGATAATAGCTGTAAGTCTGCTATAGGAACTAGTAGTTTTCATTCCCTGTCTTCTTTAAACAACTAGATTTTTGTCTCTCTTAGTAGTTTAAGCCATATCTTCAAATGCAATGCTAGCCTATTGCTACAGAAGGACTTGACAAAAGGCTCACCAAATATGTGCATGTTTTGACTTTCTTTTCCCAATATTAAATGATATTTAATTTCCTGAAAAGCTCACTTTAGAGCTTAGTAAATTACAGTTACTTTGCACATCATATTATTAAATTCCTCAGCATGTGCATTTTAAATGAAAAGAAGCCTTCTCAGATTTTTTCAGTACCTACAATGCAAAAACAGATAAAGCCCTTTGGCAAGTATTTCAGTTATTCTTGAAAACAGAAATACAAGCAAAATAGCAACACATGAAAACTTGCACAACATGATCCTTTAGAAAGAATCTTAAGTGAGTTGGAAATATCAAACACTGATCCTATTTCTCAATACACAGGATCTTCAATATAAATATGAATGGGGATAATTAGCCCAGTTATATAATATCAAAACCACAATAAGAGATGCCAGCTGTTGGACACAACCGCTCAGATGTTTTTGGTTTCAATTAGATGTAGTCTAATTTCAGACTCATAACAACCCTGTGAGGCAGACATCATTGACTGCATGTAATAGTGAGAAACTGAGGCTATGGCCATCTTGGTGCCTTTTCAAAGATCAAGACATTGTAAATGACTGACATTAACTGATGTTCTGACTTCAAATGTGCTACTCTGGAGTTGACTATTTGAAGTCAGTTGGAGGGGAGTGTCTGTGCTTGCAACAACTTTTGATGGTGATTTGTTCTGTTTTATCTTCATAGACCCTGAAAACCTGAATATCTATATAGTTGTAATCACCTTCACTCATGACATGATTGAACAAAATAGAGAAATGTGAATTCTTACCATTTCTTCTTTAGTTTTGCTACCTGGTAAATACTTTCAAAGATAACTTGATTTATGCAATTGATCTCGTGTGTTCTGCCTCTTTTCTATGCTTCCAAACAACATCAACTCCGTTATCAACTTCTTCAGATGGCTCTGTAACACACAAAGTGTATTCAAGAGAAATTGTAAAGCTTTTAAATTACTTCTTGTTGATATAGAACACCAATATATCTAGTTATAACTAAATAATTATATGTGCATATAATGTAAATTTATATTGAATAATTATATTTTGTATAACATAATATAAAATTTAACTATACACACATAAATTTTGTCCTGTATCCATGGAGGACCTCTCACATTGACTAACATCCATAGATACTCAAATCTCATATAAAATGCTATGCTATTTGTGTAGAGTATATACAGGCCTTCCCATTTCTTGTTAATATTTTATTTACTTGATATATATATGTATGTGTATTATGATATGTGTATGATGTGTGCATGTGTGTATGTGCTCAAATTCATATGTGTGCATGCAGGCATGCACACAACTTCTGCAGCACACATTGGAGATCAGCTCACTTCATATGTTGGGCTTCACTTTCCACCTTGTTTGAAACAGAGATTTTTTTGTTTCATTGTTGACCACTGCATTCACCAGGCTAGCTAGCCCATAAGTTCACATGTGATTCTTCTGACTCTGCCTCCCTCCATGATCAAGGGCACTGGGATTATAGATCCAAACTCAGGTATTCACATTTGTATAGCAAGCACTTATCCCCTGAGCCATTGAACTCAGCACAGAGAAAATATGTCAAGAAAAATAATGAAGTCTTAAAGACAATAGTAAGATCTATAAAAAATTAATGATAAAAATGTTTAAATATTTTATTTATTTATTTATTTAAGAGAGAGGGAGAGAGAGAAAGAGGCAGAAAGAGAGTATAAGAATGGGTTCACCAGGGCCTCTAACTACTGCAAAGAAACTCCAGATGCATGCACCACCCTGTGCATCTTGCTTTACATGGGTATTGGGAATCACACCTGGGTCCTTAAGTTTCAGACTTACTACCAGCATGCAAATCCTAAAAAGTAAAGTGTTACTAAGTGAATAAAAAAAGAGGGTTAGCCGGCTGTGATGGCACATCCCTTTAATCCCAGCACTCAGGAGGCCAATATAGGAGGATCATTGTGAGTTTGACGCTATCCTGAAACTACATAGTGAATTCCAGGTCAGCCTGGACTAGGGTGAGACTTCAAAAAAACAAAAAAGGGGGTATAATGAAATCAAAATCATAGCATTTTTGATGAAAATGAATTACGAATTATATCCAGGTTAAAATAAGAAAATAAATGGTTACGTTTTTAAAGGTAGTAATAAATAAAACTTCATCCCAGAGGAAGTAGAAAGAATTAGAATTTCAAATAAAATAGTTTATTTGTAGGAAAAAAACTACATCCCTCTAAAGTGGAGGACACTGAGTTCTTATATGTGAATGAGGTATATGCCTTGGCTCCTGCTGCCTATTCACTGCCCCCTCCCTCATGAGGAGCCCCACTGACTACACGCCTCCCTCATGAGGAGCCCCACTGACTACACGCCTCCCTCATGAGGAGCCCCACTGACTACACCCCTCCCTCATGAGGAGCCCCACTGACTACTACACGAGGAGCCCCACTGACTACACGCCTCCCTCATGAGGAGCCCCACTGACTACACGCCTCCCTCATGAGGAGCCCCACTGACTACACCCCTCCCTCATGAGGAGCCCCACTCACTACACGCCTCCCTCATGAGGAACCCACTCACTACACGCCTCCCTCATGAGGAGCCCCACTGACTCACCTCCCTCATGAGAGCCCCCCCACTCACTACACACCTCCTCATGAGGAGCCCCACTGACTACGCCCCCCCATGGAGCCCCACTCACTACACGCCTCCCTCATGAGGAGCCCCACTCACTACACGCCTCCCTCATGAGGAGCCCCACTGACTACACGCCTCCCTCATGAGGAGCCCCACTGACTACACGCCTCCCTCATGAGGAGCCCCACTCACTACACGCCTCCCTCATGAGGAGCCCCACTGACTACACCTCCCTCATGAGGAGCCCCACTACACACCTCCTCATGAGGAGCCCCACTCACTACCCGCCTCCCTCATGAGGAGCCCCACTCACTACACGCCCCCCGCATGAGGAGCCCCACTCACTACGCCTCCCTCCCCCACTCACTACACGCCTCCCTCATGAGGAGCCCCACTCACTACACTCCCCGGAGCCCACTCACTACACCCCACAGGAGGAGCCCCACTGACTACACGCCTCCCTCATGAGGAGCCCCACTCACTACGCCTCCCTCACCCACTCACCCGCCTCCCTCATGAGGAGCCCCACTGACTACGCCTCCCTCATGAGGAGCCCCACTGCCTCCCTCATGAGGAGCCCCGCTCACTACACGCCTCCCTCATGAGGAGCCCCACTGACTACACGCCTCCCTCATGAGGAACCCCACTGACTACACGCCTCCCTCATGAGGAACCCCACTGACTACACGCCTCCCTCATGAGGAGCCCCACTGACTACACACCTCCCTCATGAGGAGCCCCACTGACTACACGTCTCCCTCATGAGGAGCCCCACTGACTACACACCTCCCTCATGAGGAGCCCCCACTGACTACACACCTTGCCAAACTTCCCTCCAGTTGGGCAGAATGTGCTTTCCCACAGCATTCCCAGCCTTGGAGATGTACACTCTCTGGGCCATTTGACCAGTGGAATATGACTAGGATCAAAGTACATTGTGTACCTGTATGAAGACTGCCAATAAAATGGTTCTAAAACAATAAAAATGATGACATATGAAATAACAGTAGGGAAATTATTCTTGTCCTCTTGCTTTATGTACCCAGAGCTTCCATTCTATGTGGGCCCTTGAGAACAGGAAGATACATCCAAGCTTTGGAGACAAGCTAACAACTGCCAAGCCATAAATGGAAATAAAGTCTCCTTTTGTCAGTCACCAAGAATTCTTTTGTTGTTGCATCAAAGCCAACTTGACAGGAAGGTCTCATGTAATCTACAAAAAAAAAGTTTCCACTAAAATGAAGCCAGTGCCTTTCAGTACCACCTTTTTCTACATTGTATTGATAGCCATGTTTTAGATTGAAAAACATTTCCTGGCACTGTGTCTCTCTCAAGTGCCATTGTTACTATGGGAAAAGACATGGCCCAGTAAAAACTAACTTTCTCCCTCCTTTCATGTTGTCATTTTAAATGATATTTGCCTTCATGCAAATACTCAAATAACTTAGACCTTCTGTCATCAAGACATACCCATCTACAAAGCCATATCAAGGCAGAACACCATGTTCACACTCCCAGACATCACTTAGTCTTCTATTATAGCAATTCTGTAGATGCAGGAAGATCCCAAGTTCCTTAATTATGCAGTCCCTTCTACTCTCTTTCTTGCCCAGCTTGGATTTTTTTTCATTTTTTTCCTCTAATAGTCCACCAATGCAGAAAGATCCCAATTTTGATCAACATAAATAATTCTTCTGATTCTAGACAAAAGCTCCTGTACTAGCCTGCTACGGAAAAGCATACAGGTTTAGAGAGATGACTGCAGCTCGAGACCCTTGAGCTCCAAGGGTACTGAGCAATCCTGCAGTTTTGTTTGTGCAAACATTCTTCATGTGACAGACCTCCAGTCTCAGCCCCACCCCTGAACTGGAGACATTCATGATGACTCCCACTCACCGTACATAGACACCTCAACTGTTGCCACCCACCCCTCTTCAGCTAGAGGTAGACATTCATTTCTGCTCCTCACCCACACCGCCACATCCTCCATCCTGACTTCAGCATTGACTATTTGCAATCCATTTTCGATGTCATTGCTTTGAATTGTTTCACCCTGAAATGTTTGTCTAATAATAACAATATGCCTCAGTTAAGTTCGATTCCCTTGGCTCAGTGACCAAATTCTTCCTGAACCCCTTGTTCATGAGTACCATCCCTAAATCCAGTCCATCAGAAAGACCTAATGATCATATCCCTTGAAATTTTGATTGCTTTTGTGCTAATGCCAGTGTCCATCTGGACAATCAAAAGCCTTTTAACAGAAGTCTCTTCTTCCAGTTTCACTTGCTACACCCTATATACCATACTGTTCAAGGGCACCAAATGGAAGAGGAATAAATCCAACTAATTTAATTAGGTGTGTTATTCATTTAATGTACTAGTTATTGATTTGGGTGTTTGTGTCTTCTGGGACTAATGGTAAACCCTAAAACACCTCTGATCAGCTGTGCTGATCATATTAAGTGAAGAGAGGTCAGAGACTCACAAGTAGCTCATCAGTATTTCAAAAATGTGCATGTTTATGAACCCTGGCCTTGACTATGCCACATATTGTATCCTTCAAAAACAAGCACTGAGACATTATGAATAGTGACTGTGGTGGGCTTTCCAAGTTAAAGGATCAATTGTTCACACACACTTCCCATGGCATAAATCACTGGTTGTTTCTCTTGGACTTTAAAACTTTAAAAAATAAAATTATTTTTCAAAAGGCTAATGAGGGCTGCAGAGATGGTTTATCAGTTAAAGCATTTGCCTGCAAAGCCTAAGGATCCAAGTTCGATTCTCCAGCTCCCATGTAAGCCAGATGAACAAGGGGGCGCACATATCTGGACTTCGTTTGCAGTGGCTAGAGGCCCTGGCATACCCATTCTCACTCTCCCTCCTCTGTCTCAAATAAATAAATAAATAAATAAAAATAAAATCTTTAAAAAGGCTAATGAAAATGAAACTGAAACTTCAGCACTTCCTCCCTCTGAGACATGAATTGAAGTTTCAGGCTTTCCTTATTCTGAGACATGAATTGAAGATTCAGCACTTCCTCCTTCTGAGACATGAACTGAAGCTTCAGGACTTCCTCCTTCTGAGACATGAACTGAAGCCTCAGGACTTCCTCCTTCTGAGACATGAACTGAAGGTTTAGCACTTCCTCCTTCTGAGACATGAACTGAAGCTTCAGGACTTCCTTCTTCTGAGACATGAACTGAAAGTTCTGGATTTCCTGCTTCTGTGACATGAACTGACTCTTCAGGACTTCCTTCTTCTGAGACATGAACTGAAAGTTCTGGATTTCCTGCTTCTGTGACATGAACTGACCCTTCAGGACTTCCTCCTTCTGAGACATGAACTGAAGCTTCAGGACTTCCTCCTTCTGAGACATGAACTGAAATTTCTGGATTTCCTGCTTCTGTGACATGAACTGACCCTTCAGGACTTCCTCCTTCTGAGACATGAACTGAAGCTTCAGGACTTCCTCCTTCTGAGACATGAACTGAAGGTTCTGGACTTCCTCCTTCTGAGACATGAACCAAATGTTCTGGACTTCCTCCTTCTAAGACATGAACTTAAGCTTCAGGAATTCCTTGATGTGAATTGAAGCTTCAGAAAAATAACATTTTCTGAACTGGGTGTGGTGGTGCACACCTTTAATCCCAGCACTCAGGAGGCAGAGGTAGGAGGATCGCCGTGAGTTCGAGGCTACCCTGAGACTACATAGTTAATTCCAGGTCAGCCTGGACCAGAGTGAGACCCTACTTCGAAAAACAAAAGAAAAAAAAGAAAAATAACATTTTCTTTTTCCTCAGAAGCATTCTAACTACTTGTAAGAATTACAATAACTGCAAGATGGCATCTCATGTTTGTTCAGTGAATTAGACCTGTGTTGAGATTTCAGTCCCAACTCTTGTAAACTGTGTACTCACTGTCACTTCCTTTTGCAGTTATCTTCTCATTGCTGGGGCCTGTGAAAAATCAGCCAAAGACATCTCTTGCCTGAGAGGCAAGGTCACTGAGAAAGCAAGCTGGAGTGGAGCAGAAAACCTTCTCCCTGTAGACCAGCCAACTGAAAGCTGGAAAAAGCTGCACTGCACGCAGTGTATGGGAGACAGAAGCCATCAACAGTGAAAACAGTGGACACTGAATATTCAAGCTTGGCCAGACAGGCCCCAATGACTGAACAGGTGCAATAGTGGCATGTCTATTCTTGGGGTAACCAACTGCTCCATAATTGGACTGAAGGCCCTCTCTACAGGAGGGAATACATACCTGGTACTGAAAAACCTAAGTAAAAGTCTATGGGAGGTGAGGTCATGAGCCTTAGGGGTATAAGCCTGCTCTTGTCTGACTAAATGTATATATTATTCCCACCAAGCTGCCCTGAAAGCACTACACTTAATGTTCATATTCACATATTAACGCTACTCTCACTTCTGGTTAGAGAAGCTTCTCTTTTCAGATGGCGATGGCCACTGGGATGACCCAAAAGGCAACATAGTGCTGAGAAGAAGGGACAGAGGAGTGCCCAGCACTGAAACACCTCTGTCACACCCTCCAAGGCTCAGAGATCATTGCAGAAGAGGGGGCGGATAGAATGGAAGAGCCAAAGGAAGGGTATGACCTCTTACAATGCAACTGCCCAGACAGAAATTGGCCTCTATATCCATGACCTTGCAGTGCCTAGCAATACTCTACAAGACCCTCAAAATAGAAGAAAAAGATGATGTCATCAAATTAAAAGAGAGACTAATGGAGAGAGGGAGGGGATATGATGGAGACTGGAGTTCTAAAGTGGAATGGGGGGAGGGGAGGGAAATATCAGGTGGGTTTTTTGTATGTAAGTATAAAAGTCAATAAAAAACAATAATTTAAAAAAAAACAGGGCTGGAGAAATGGCTTAGTGGTTAAGGTACTTGCCTGCAAAGCCAAAAGATTTTTCTATTCCCCAGGACCCATGTAAGCTAGATGCACAAGGAGGCACATGCGTCTGGAGTTAGTCTGCAGCAGCTGGAGGCCCTAGCATGCCCATTCTCTCTCTCCCTGCCTATTTTTCTCTCTCTCTCTCTCAAATGAATAAAGAAAAATAAAATATTTTTTAAAAACACAAAAAAAAAATCAGCTTATGGTCGGAAGGATTTATTTCAGGCTTACAATTTGTACAGGAATTTTTAATGTTTTGGCCGTCCTTACTTCATAATTATAGCATTGTGTATTGATGATATTTAATATAACCTTTCTGTATTGATGACTTCTGTATTAGCCTTTTGGATTTTGTAAAAATAGAAGTTTAAGACCACAAATTGGAAGAAAAGTATATATAGTTCATACATAAGCACATTCAGCTTCAAAAGATTTGATTAACTGCTTTGAACTTAGATGGCCATAATCCTGTTTCAAATTTAACAATAGAATTTTTCTCTGGCATTATCTGCATATGTGTGATTTCACTGTTAGTAGATTATTTCATTGAAGCTCATGATCATGAAAGCTAGCACTGTTCTCTGGTTCTGTAATTAGTGTACTTTCACTGTAGAGATGTGAATGAAGCATGTATGTTCACTGACAGCTGTGTTCACTTCTGTGATAAGGTGGAGTGTAAATTAAATACCTTCGCACAACTTCACACACATGTATTTATTAATCTCACCTATTAGAAAGTAGAAAATGTACCAATAAGAAACACAAAACTCAGTATGTTATTTCAGCTTTACTTTATAACAAGGATAGTTTGCTATCTTGGGCTTACAGAATAACAAATCTTTACTCAGTCGGCTACAGAATTAACCCCCCCCCTTTTTGAAGTCGGGTCTCACTCTAGCCCAGGCTGAGCTGGAACTCACTCTGTAGTCCAAGGCAGACCTCAAACTCACAGTGCTCCTCCTACCTCTGCCTCCTGAGCACCAAAATTAAAAGTATGTGCCACCATGTCCGGGGTAATTAAGCCCTTCTCATCTGTTTCTAATATGTACAATTTTTAGTGGTTTTGCACAAATATGATAGGCTAATTAGATACATCTTATGACCTATACACCATGTTTTGTTTTGGCCTTTATGAAAATTATGATTCATATACTTTATATAAGCTTTCTAAGTGCAGAAACTTTTCACTTCCATATCTAACCCTGGGAACACTAGAATAAAATGGCTTACAGTCTCTGCCTTCTTTTCCTCATTCTCTATCTCCTTTTTTCTTTGCTTTGACTGATGGTTTTGAGTTGTTCTGTTTATATAAAAGCATAATACTCTGTGTGTTTACTCTTGAAACTTTCTTAAATTAAAGGATTTTTATAGGTTTTTTAGTGCTGAGGAATAAATCCTGGGTCTTGCACATTCTACCACTGAGTTATATTCTCTGCTGTTAGGGAGCTTTACAATGGAATAGAACCCATGTTGGCACTTACTAAGTGATTTTAAGGCTGATGAATTATTAATCCTGAATATTCTTTCCAATATGATGCAATTTAGGACATGTTAAGAGTTCTAAAATATTATCTTGATCTGGATGGTATGATCTGCTGTCCCAGTCTGTTGCTCAACATAGTCTGCCAGTCTTTCCCGTGTCTCTGCTCCCTGATTGTCCAACTGCACCTTGCAAAACTAGAATCAAAGGAACCTCGGTATCTTCTAAAACACGTTTGAATCCTGTCTTCCAAGGAAGTAGACCTGTAGGTTTTATTCTACAAATCACTGGTGATTGTGATAGCCATTACTGCATGTTTGTTTGTATTATGTTATCTATCAACTAAGTAGCAATTGAAAGAAAACATCTTATTCCTTTAATACTATGCCCCTCATATCTGTGACTGTATCTCTACAATTTATTATACAATAGGACAATCTGTCTATAGTAAGAGAGCCAATGGTAAATGCTTTTTTATAAAAATGTCTTTAGTCTCTGTAATAATGCTGATATTTGTCGGTAGCCCTTCCAAAATTATGATTGCTAAATATTCAAAAAATGAAAGTGATCTACATAGCTATATTGGAAAAAATGAAATTATGACAAAGGAAATGTATTTTGGAGATGAAAACTCTAGGAATATTCTCCAAAAGAGACCTTGAAGGGAGACCTGAACTTGTTTGGCTTGTATGATTGGAATTATTTTCTGCTTGTTTTGTTTTTTGAGGTAGAGCCTCGCTTTAACCAGGCTGACCTGGAACTCACTATGTAGTTTCAGGATTGCCTCAAATTCACAGAAATCCTCCTACCTCTGCTTCCTGAGTGCCAGAATTAAAGGCATGTACCACCAATTATTCATGTAGCAAAATTTGGATAAAAGAGTAGTCGTTTACTTGCTTACATTCATGGGCTTGAGACATTCATGTTAGACCCCCTTTCTACTTGCTATAAATAATTCACTTCCTGTTTTAACATACAGGGAAATTCTCATGTGGCTTTCAATGGGAAAGAAATCCACTTCCCTGAGGTAGTTACCATGAGTCTACTTTATGGACAATATGACCTTTTATCTGGTTCTATTTTACTCTTAACTTTGGCTACTTGAAGCTCCAGGCCAAACATATAGCTAACTTCCAAAAGGCTCTGACCTTTTGTTATAGGTATCTTGTAGTATCCATGTTCCCCCATAACACAAACTAATCCCACACCACACATACCTCCACCAAAATTTCTTAGAACAGTCTGTAATTTTGAAGCATTATAAATATTGAGGGTGTCACTAATCCAGAAACCAACCCACCCATTTAATCTAACCTAAAAGAACCACATTTATATATTTTTCATGGATCCAAAGTAACAGTTATTACTTCTACATTTCAACAAAAATAACTTCCATGCCAAGGGCAGCAAACGTCAACTGTGTTATTGTATTGCTGGGTTTATTTTTTTAATTTTGCTGGTTTAATTATATCTGGAAAATATTCCCATTTCCCATGTGTCTTACTAGCAATCACATGTCTGCTGTCATGTTGAATTTCCTTTGTCCAGAAACATCTTCTATTATAAGGATTGTTTTAGGATGTAATGGGTCCAGACAGCTAAAGCTATAAATTAATGAAAGATGAGCTTGCTTGACTGTTTCTGTTTCTTGATGGATAGGTACTTCCCGTGTGCTTGTGTGGCACTGTTTGCTGGTTGTAACCCACTCAGAAATCGTCTTTCTATGTGACCAGTGTTGATCTGAAGTCCTTCAAAAGCAGTGACCCATTACTATGTAGCTCATACCTTAACGTAAAACACTTGGCTAGCAACTCTATTGGCATCAAACAAGAAAGAGGATATTGATCTTTCAACAAACTGAATTATAGTCAAAAGAGGTGGGTTTTGACTTTTCCAATATTAACATCATCTTCACTGATATCTAGGAATGGAAATTGTTCTACAGAATAAGTGGTAAGATTTGCAAACCAGTAATACAACTTTTTACTGTTTATTATATCAATAATTTTTTTCAAAGCACTGAAACTCCAACAATGTGATAACATTAAATACAGTAATCTATAACTGAGATCAATGCTGGCTGCACTACTGGTGAGAATGGATATCTTGTTTTGTTTTGTTTTGTTTTTCAGACAAAGTTTCCCTCTACTCCATGTTGACCTGGAACTTACTCTGTAGCCCAGACTGGCCTAGAACCCACAGCAACCCTCCCACCTCAGCCTCCTGAGTGCTGGGAGTAAAGGCTTGCATTACCATGCCAGATTATTCCTACTCTGGTTTCTTTATTCCTATGACACCTATGACTGAGTAGAGATTTTAAACATTAGTCATTTTAACATGAAGTAACTACAATTTGCACTATATCTTACACCCAGCATTGAGTCCATAAATATTCAGTGAAAGGGAAAGGAAGGATGAATACAGAAAGGAATTGAACTCTATGGAACAGATATTATACATGTCCACATTTTTCAAATAAAGAAATTAAAGCACAATGAGAAAAAAAAAACTTGTCCCATATAACCCAGCTAACAAATATTGGTATTAGGCTTTGAAGGAAAATGATCCTATCTAAGGATTCACTTGGTCTCTATGGACATTTATGAAGAATATTTGATGTATGAGGAAACATGGAATGCTGGGTAAGGCCTCAGGCCGTGAAGTGAACTGACTTGGAGTCAAGTCTCACAGCTCACAGGATCTGTGTGAACAGAGGTGATTAAGCTCATCTTTCACTAATGTTTGACTTCAGCTTTCCTTCCCCCTCCCCCTGTGGAACAGAGGGAAAGATAGGTAGTACCTACTCTTATTATGCAACTTGAAACAACTAGAGATTTTAGTGTCATCTAGTATAGAAAACTTTATTAAAGCCAAGATTTACTAAAATACGAAGCTATGAGTTTTCATTATTTTAAGTAAAAATATTTCTGTATAATTCTCCCATAATCAAAACCACATCATATTTGCATTTAAATTACTCAAGTTAATAAATAACAAGTACCATATAACCTTTTTAACACAACTTTTCCAGTAGCTGCATTAAAATTGTCCATATAAGAGTCTTTTAAAAAAAAAATCCAGGTGCTGGAGAGATGGCTTGGCAGTTAAGGCACTTCCTTCAAAGTCTAAGGACTTATGTTTGACTCTCCAGGTCCCACATAAAACAGACGCACAAAGTGACACAAGCACACAAGGTCACACATGCACACAAGGTAGTGCATGTGTCTAGAGTTCAATTACAGTGGCTGAAGGCCCTGGTGCACCAATATGCTCTCTCTCTCTCTCTCTCTCTCTCTCTCTCTCTCTCTTTCTTCATAAAGAAAAGCCAGTCTGTTTGCCAGGCTTGCCTCAAAAAAAAAATCTGGGTTGCTGGGGATCTAACTCAATGGTAGAGTGCTTGCTTAGCGTGCACAGGGTTCTGGATTCAATTCCCAGTGCAAATAAACAATGTAGGGCTGAGGAGACGGCTCCGTGGGCAAAGTATTCACTGAGCAAGCCTCAGAGGTACAGTTCAGAACTCAGCACTCCTGTAAATGGCAAGAGGCGTGTGACCCGCCTTCAATCCCAGTACACTGGAGACAGAGGCAGGGTATCCTGGAGCTAACTAGATTAACCTATAGGCATTTAGGAAAATCCACATCAGTGTTCAAGTGCCAGACCTTGCCTTAGTAAATAAGAGCAGTCAAGACACAGACATGAACCTCTGGTCTCCACACACATGTACACATACCACACATAAGTGCACCCACACGCCTATGAACTTGCACACACATAAACATCTAAAGGTAATCACACATGAGAAATAAAATGCAGTTAAATGAGAGAAACTGCAAGTGCCTTCTGACAGCTCCTCTTCCCCCACCACTAGAGATTTCCAGACCTTCCTACATCTTAACTCAAGCACACAGCTTGCTCCTCCTCCTACAGCATTTGCTCAGCTTGGCCTGTTGGTACAAGACTATACACTAGGCTAAAGCGTGAGAAGCTGAGACAGGATCACTGCTAGTTCAAAGCTTGTCTGGGCTACAGAAAGAGCTGAACAGAGGCATCTTAAGAACCTCTGTGTCAAAATTAAAAATAAGTTTTAAAAAACCTGTAAGGCTTATGGCTCAGCAAGGTCTTGAGTTTATTCCCCAGCACTGCAAAAAAAAAAAAAAAAAAAAAAAAAAAAAACTCAATTCATTAATACAATGTAATATAAGAAGAATATATAGGATAATATATGTAGAAGTTCCCAACTACTAGATATAATTTCATTAGTTCAAATGACAACACAAAATTAAAAAGTAAAACCCAGATTATCTGAGTAAACAAGGCATTTATTATCAGTAGTCTATATAATGCTGGTCATGGGGTCTAATATGTGTGTGTGTGTGCGTGTGCACACATGCACATGGGTACGTGTGTGCAAGTGTGCACATGCACACGTATGCTTATGTGTGTGTATTGTGCTTTCATTATGATCTAGCAATAGCTATTTAATAGTTATTTCTCATTTGAATACTGATTTCTGTTCCAAAATTCTTTCTAGGTCATGTATGAATTAAATTTTAAAATATTTTTACTTGCCACATAAAGTTTTTTTTAAGATAAAATAGGATATAGGATGAGAGAGACATAACAAAAGACACCCTGCTAAATTAATTGAAATATGACAACATTTTCTTCAAAATAAAGTGGAAGTGACACACCCTAGGACCCAGTTTATTCTCCTGAGACTAAAGGACATGGTGATTTATCCATAGTCCCCTTGGAAGCCCCAACCTAGAAGTAGCTGACTCCTCTGTAATGAGAAGGTGCAGAAGGAGAACGCCAGTTTGGCAACGATGAGCTTCCTATCTGCTAGTGAAGCATCACCTGGAAGTTACTTTACTTCCAACTAGTCTTTTATTGCCAACAACATGCTACTGTAATATATATAAGCACTGAAATTTCTTGTCCTTTCTCACTTTTATCTCCACCATTCAGCAAGTAATCACCAGCTCTAAGAAGGCTCTTATCTCAACGGTAGGTACTTGGAAATATGAAGATTCTTTAAGTTGATCTCGAACTTTTCTCGGTTTTTAGAGATAGCATGTTAATGGGCTTTTATATAACATTCATATCTATCAGAAATAGTAAATGCTTTAAATGAACTTAGAGGTGTTAAAATGCACTAAATTTTGAAAAAAAAATGAAAAATAAAAGCAAAACATTCATGTTGGCCACTTGGGACAGTTAGTTCTCTAAAGTTCACAATCTATTTTCTCCCTGTTGCAATATTCAAGTTCTCTAAATTTTATAATTATAGAATACTCTCAGATATACTCTAAACAGCAATTGTTCTAAAACAAATTTATCTAACATTTACTTTTATTTACTTAATATTATTAATGTTATTTTGCTTTCTTAGAAACTTTATGTAATATGTATCTTGGAAAAAATAATGCTTAAATATAGTTATATTTACGAATAAGTTAACAACCGGTGAAAATTTGACCCTGAGATTGTCTTTCATTGTTTGACCCACACTCAGCCCATAGAATGAGCTACAGATCTGCGCAAGAACATGCAGGATTGCTTTCCCAGAACTCAGCCTACAAGACACTTGGAATCTATCAGACATTTTGAGATAATTAAAAGAAAATATATTTGAACAACTCTGTTTTGTTCTGTCCTGGTCCTTGATGGACATGGATGGATGGTGGAAAACAGACTGGAGACATTATGGAGACATAGTGAACTAAAATAATTTGATAGACTATTGTTAAAGCTTGGACATATAGCAAGTGAGTCTTTTCTCTTTGACTTGAATTGACAGGACAACTGCTTCCCTCTCCTGATTTCTGAAGTATCATGAGTATCTCAAACACAAGTCTAAAAATCTACTGTTATACAAATGCTGTTTTAAAAATAAAACGCTCAAATATAAATGCCCCCTTCAAAGTAGCCAATGGTAAAGGCAAGAGCTTTACTGTGAGACAGTTCTATTGTTCTAATCTCCCCTGAACAAGTATCTGCCATTATCCACTGTCAGCCTAAACGTTAAAACTGAAAACAAACTTCATCTCAGAGTCAAATTTTGTAAGTCGACCAGACCATTCCACATTAACACTGAGTCCAAGATAAGGGTAGGCAATTTTTAAATGCTAAAACACAATATGTTATGTTACATGCTACCTCGTGTGTTGAAACCTCTTCCAAACAGCCCTTTATAAAAGTATTGCTAGCCAGGTGTGGTGGCACATGCCTTTAATCCCAGCACTCGGGAGGCAGAGGTAGGAGGATCGCCATGAGTTCAAGGCCACCCTGAGAATACATGGTGAATTCCAGGTCAGCCTGGGCCAGAGTGAGACCCTACCTCGAAAAACCAAAAAATAAAAAAATAAAAAAAGTATTGTTAACCTGTTGTTGTGCTTATTTTTAGGGGTTCCAATAAGAATGACGCCACTATATTTGATCTTGGGCTTCTGGGCTCTTGTAGGGTGTTTCTCAGTAAGTATCATTCATTAAATCCACTAACGTAAATTTCTATTCTGCTCATGAACTTCTAGTTCAGAATGGTTTTTATATGAATTATCTGCATTTCCTAATATATAATAACTGTTACTTACTGGTGAAAAACTGCTCTCAATGGTGGGAATGATGTGAAATATTTTCCCCACTCCAAGAACATTTCCCCTTGGAAATTCAAATTCAAGTCCTGAACTTCATACATGGTGAAAAGCCTATGGAATGGTAGCCCTCAGGTCAAATGCCCTCCATAATCCAATGAACTATCAAGGCTAGAGAAGGTCCTGGGTCCTGTAGAACTGTCTCAGCACTTTTTGTTTGTTTAATTAATAATGCTCCACAAAAGGGAGTTATACTGGTATTATAGGGGCCAGGTTGAAGAATGAAGGAGAAGTCAGACTGCAATGAACAAACTAGACTAAGTTATCATAGAGTTTGGTGATGAAGGAAAGAAGTAAGAGGAAAAAACAATGAAAACAACCAGAGTAAGATAAGGTACAGCCAGGAGTGGTGGCATACACCTTTAACCCCTACCAAAAGATGAGGGGGAGCTGGGTGTGGTGGCACACGCCTTTAATCCCAGCAGTTAGGAGGCTGAGGTTGGAGGATCACTGTGAGTTCGAGGCCAGCCTGAGACTACATAGTGAATTCCAAGTCAGCCTGGGCCAGAGCAAGACCCTACCTTGAAAAACCAAAAAGAGGATAAGGATTAGCCTTGTCAAGGTAAGGGATTACGTGAGTCAAACAGCCAGAGTGAGATAAGGACAGCTGAGGGGAGCTTTGGTAAGGAGTTATGTAAATTATGTTTTCTTCTTGAGGAAAGTCTTTTGTCTATGCACATTTTAGGTTATGAAGAAAACTAGAACCAGGAGCTCAGTCAAAAGGTCATCACAGTAATTCATAAAACAAAAAAGAGTAGAAGCAAGAGAGGTGCAGGGAAGTGTGAGCTGGACAGGGACTGAGCACAGGGAGCAGCTGTTTTGTTCATCAAGTGTTCTGGTGTAAAGGTAGTGTCAGGAAGTCATATGGCAAGCACATGAAGTAATGGGAAAACTTGACAGAGCCAAAGAGAATATTCATAACGGAAAAGGAACCATCATCACTAACTTTATGGGCCATGCCCAGTGAAGTAGGAAGTTCACATGACTTGCTTGAAGCTGTTGGGCCATCTTTTGGCACACATGATGAGGAAGGGAAGGGTGAGGAAACCAGCATCACCTTGGATGCTGGGCCTTGAGGGAGCGTGTGGGAAAAGCGTCAGCTAAGATTCTTCGGAGGGTACCAGGCAATGCAGGCCACCATCAACTTGTGACCATGCAGTGCCTGTGGAATCGAGACACTTGCCTTCTCTTTGACATGCTTTCTCCCTCTTTCAAATGTAAAGCCGCACTTCAAAGGCTGCCGTTCCACTGAGACAATGTTCAGTCTTAATCTGTCTAAAACTAATTACTCTAAATTCCTAGTGTATTCCTTTACTGCAATTTCAGCAGGTTTTTTTAATTTCTAAAAGTTGTACCCTATGAAAACCACTAAGCTTGGTATTAATATAGCAAACGGTAACAAATAATATTTGCTGAGTATTATACCAAGGCAAGCACTGCCTATGCATTCTGGGTAACAGTTCAGAGCAAATGCCAGTGCCAAGGGACTTGAAGCATGACAGGTAACATTCCACAACAAACTGGACAATGGCCCCAGGATGTGGAGGCTTTATTAATGTCATTCTCCAGGCATGGAAAGAATTACTTAAATGACTTTATAGGGCTCTGGGGAGATGACTCAGTGAATATAATACTTGGCATGGGTTTGAATCCCCAGTAATCAAACAAAATGGCAGATGTGATGGTGTGCACCTGTAATCCCAGAGCTTTGGAAGCAGAGAGAGGCAATCTCTAGGCTGCTGCCTAGCTAGTCTATCCAGACCAGTGAGGTCTGGGTTTAGTAAGAAACACTGTCTCGAGAAGAAAGGTGGAAAGTGATCGAGAAGGATGCCTGCCATTGGCCTCTGGTTGCCACATCGTGCACCCATACACGCACACACACACATGCACTTACACCACACATACACACATCCAAATAAATAAATTCAGCGAATGACTATATATTCACACAACTTCTACAGAGCAGAAGCAGAACTCCAACTCTGGAATGTGAATTGCAGAGACCACCGTCCCTCCTGTCTTTGAACTGGGTTTGCACTGCCTAGTGTAGCAGCTGCTGGCTCTATAAGATCACAGTATACATATTGCACCCCTCACATCACTCACATCAACACAATCCTCAAAGTGTGTGTTCAATATTGTGTTTTACGATTTACAAGCGATTGGTGCTTAAAACAATCCTGAGCTCCTGAATGAGACATGTTGCAGTCAGTTCCATGCTGCTGGGATGAACCCTCAACCAGACAAAGTTTATGGGAGGAACAGGTTTATTTGAAGCTCACAGATCCAGGGGAAGTTCCTTCAGTGGTGGAAGAATCTGACTCCCTTTCACAGATCCAAGTAGAGAGAAACCACCGCCAACCAGCAAACACCATAAAACAAGCATGACCCACCAGCGCTCATACCTGCTTTTACACACCTTGGGCTGAAATTCAGATCTGCTCAGTGACACACTCCCTCCAATAGGAGGCTGCCTGCTAGGGGCTGAAGTTGCAAACTCAATTTTAATAAAACACCTGAGCCTATGGGGCCATACATTCAAACTACCACAAGACATAAAAACATGTCTCAATCTTATAGGTCACTGGAATCCATTTGGAATCATTTCAAAGATTCTACTAGAGGACAAGCAGGGGAATTTTGCCCATATGTTTCCTTTTTTGAGTATGTGCAAGAGGGTTTTATGTTCATGTATGTGTGTGGGGGGGTGAAGGTGTACATGTGTGGGTGCTCCTGTGTGTATAGGGGCACATTTTTGTATATGCATGGAGGCCAGAGGACAACCTTAGTTATTACTCTTCAGGAACATTGTCCATGTGTTTGGAACAGCCCGGAGCTCATCAAGTAGGCTAGGCTGACTGGCAGTGACCCTCAAGGATACTCCTGTCTTTGTCTCCCCAGGGCCACCATGCTCAACTTCTTTATGTGGGTTCTGGAGTCTGAACTCAGGCCCTCATGCATTCAGGGCAAGAACTTTACCAAGTAAGCCATCTCCCCACCATTGTCTTTGTTGATCTTTTCCTTTCCATTTGATAACATCTAAGCTTTCATTAGAAACTTAAGTATTCAGAAAGAAGAGATAAACTTCTCCCTTTCTCTGATTTTAGCTGTATAACAAATTACCACAAGTGAGGATATTTTTTAAACCTGTTAGTAGTCTCATCATTTCCTTAGTCATGACTCTACACTTGGCTTAGCTGGGTTCTCTTCTTGGGGACCTAACAGAGATGGTGCCATGAGGTCACGTGTCAGTCATCCTGTGTCTCACGTGCTGTGAGGATGCGCGTCAATCATTCTGCGTCAACAGGTGCCTGTGGAGAGCAGGTTTTGGGGACCATCTTAATATACCATCTGCCTCAGAAAGTATGCACACAGCCACTTGATTTTGAAATATCTAATTTTAAAATGGTGTGCTTTCTTTCTTTCACAGCCTGGGGAGAGTCACAGAGGCCACAGAAGACCACATTACCCTAGACCACTGCCTCCACCTCTACCACCTTTTGGCCCAGGATTTAACCAACCACCCCATCCTCCCCATGGTCCAGGATTTCCATACCCACCTTTCCATCCAAAACCCTGCCCACCCAGACCTCCATTTGTCCCTGAAAATCCTCCTTCCACTCCCCATGCTCCCCAAACACAAACAATTCCACCACCAAACACCAGCGTCTCTCAATCCACTGTTGTTCCTACTACAAACTCCACCATTCCTTATCAGAGCATTTGGGATAGAATCATTTCTGCTTTGATACAAGGATGAGATATTCTGAAAGCTCTGAGAAATTTTAGGAAGAATAATCTTTAAGAAGCTTACAAAACAACTCCCTCCCACGCATACACCAAATATCATACAATGAGAAAATAAAGAGCTGAGCAACACTATGAAGCCTCTACTTGTTCCCATTTGTGTCATTCAAATGAAACCTAAAGCTGTCAGGAGCCTGGCCTTGTGCCACGAGGCCAACGTGGTAGAAGAAATGCAGTACCTGAACTGTAGCTTAGGGAGCCAAGCTAACAGCATAGGTAGCAAGGTGTCCTCCTGAGAGCCACCATCGAGCAGTCGCAACACACTGGTAGGTGTTAGCAGTAAGTGAAGGCCTCCATGGTGCAGGAACCCTGAGAATTCCTGAGCACTGTCTTGACATTAACAATAATGCCAACACTTGGAAATATGTGCTTGAAACTGATTTAAAATATAGGTACAAAAACATAAAAGGAGGATGGATTGGTAAATATAAATAGATTAGAAATTAAAACTCTTCAATTAATATATTACTATTTTTCTTTTGGTGAAGCTCAGAGAACCAAGGCTAAGAACAAGTACTTTATTTAAAGTAGATCTGAATATCAATCCAACAGACCCAAATCTTACACCCACATTCTTGACGTCCAACAAAACCAAAATGTAGGAAAAACTGAAGATGATAAACATGTAGGTAAATCTAAATACATAATGATTATTAAATGCTAAAGTGTCTTGCATAGCTTAATATTATATAAGTGAAATTCATTAAAATAATAGCATAAAATCTGAAGGTGTGCTTACCTAAATAATTATAAGTCCTTGTATTTTGGGGAAAGTGATAAAAATGCTATCTTAAGATATAGTCTCACTTGAGCCCAGACTGACTTGGAACTCATTCTGTATCTCATGCTGGTCTCAAACTCACAGCAATCCTCCTATCAAGCACTGGGATTACAGGTGTGAGCCAACACACCCAGCTAAGGTAGACTTTACTACATCAGGGATGCATGCCTTCCTCTAGGGATTCACTACAATAATAATACAAGGTGTTCCCAAGAAAGCAGTGGACGTGAAATGAAATAGGACCGAGCTGCCCTACTGATCTTAAAGAAGAAATATTAATACGGAAAAAATGAAATGTAATAGCTGATGCACATGGGATAGAGCTAAACACAGACTTCAAGACTTTGCACATGATACAAGCAGCTAGATTTTCTAATAAAAGGCAAAGATTATGGGCCTAATTTTATTTAATTATATACTGTCCACAAGGGAATCTACTTCAATAAAAACATGTATATGACTAAAATAGAAAAAAACAAATACTACCTAAAAAAGCTTGGTATGTGGTACTTGTCCACTATTAGTGGGCAAGACAACCTAAAGAAGAGAAGTATTACTCAAAATAAGAAGGCATAGGTTGCTGAGATGGTTCAGTGATTAAGGCACTTGCCTGCAAAGCCTAAGGACCTGGGTTCAATCCCCCAGTATCCATGTAAAGCCATATGCATAAGGTGGTGCGTGGAGTTCATTTGCAGTGGCTAGAGGCCCTGGCATGCCCATTCTCTCTTTCTCTTTATCTCTCTCTTCCTCTTTTTCTCTCAAACAAATAAAGATTTTTTAAAAGACACATTTCATATCTAAAAAACTGATCAATTCAAAATTAGCAAACAAGGCAGATTTGCTTGGAAACCCAGCCTCCAAGTAGGTAACGAAGACCAAGTTCAGTGGAAGGTAGAGCATGTGCATCTCAAACAGGGAGGGCAAACCCTGACCCATGAATAAATGTCTGCTTGCCTCACACAAGACACCAACAACAGACCTAAGAAACGATGCCATCCAAGTCTTGAGTGGCAGAAAGGACACTTACAGGATCATGGCGACATACAGGAACATGGTTACTTTAGGAATGAGTGACCCCACACACAGCTCCATCACTAAGAAGTCCCATCCCAGCATGGGGGAGGACTTCCTGAACTTACATAAATAGAGTATGACCTTCAGTCAACCTTCATCCTCCTGAGATCACATGCAGCTGGGAGTGGGGGACAGGACAGGAGGTGGCTGGGGTCTCAGGCCCTGAGTGGGTAATCACAGCTGCCCTGACTAAAAAATGATAATGGCTATGTTATGCCCAGAGAACAGTGCTCCTCAATGCTGCTGGATAGTTTTACTAGGGAAGAAATGTACCTGCTAAGCAATCTTATTCCCTCTCAGTAGTAAGACTACAAAAACAAGAATCTCCTGTAACAAAAGGCAGTGTTACTTTAAATGTTGTATGAGAAAGTGCCTAGTCCAGATATTCTCTAGCCAGGTTTTAATTAAAGTTTCCCTTAAGTGGTGGCTTTTGTTTTTAATAGGAGTGTGCTTCCGCCTGCTTCGGGCACACTAATCTTTGGTTGTCTATGACCCATGAAGAAATTGTTTGATCCTGACAGTGTGTATCCTAAGTGTCTCACAACCAATGATCCATTGCAGCTATAAATCACTTTAAAGCACTTGGCTTAAAGTGCACTAAATATCAAGACTATTTACAGCACCAAACAGAAAGAAAAGTTGTTTATCTTTTTTCAAAAACTACACGTGCTAATAAAGAAGGTAACAGTTCAGGACATAATCAATACTAGTCAGATCTTCTAGGTCAGATAAAGGTACAGTCACAAAACATACTCAACAAACCAGCAGCTAGGTGTGAGTTCCAACTGTCACCTTTCCATCAGCACAGCCACCACAAGGCAAAGAGAACTTGGAAGCAAAGGATCAATTTCAATGCAGTTCCTTCCTCCTACTGCCCAAGGTTCTAAAATTAACTTTTAAATATAGATCTGTTTTCTCCTCACTGAAGAGAGATTCACTATATTATAATATTTTAATTGAATTAAGTAAATAATTTATATTGAGAAATTAACATTTACTAATAACATGGATTAGATTTTTGTTTCATTTCACTTAATTACCAGAACGATTCTGTAAAGTAGAATTATCATCATCTTATTTTGTAAAGAGCAATATTAAGACACAATGTAATTGAGTGATAACCATATAAAACACTCTAAGAAGGTGATTTCAATTCACATAAAATATATTTTACATAATAACTAGATTATTTACTTCTTCAACCATAAACTATTTTCTAAACAAGTACTTACATGCAATACAACCTGATGTTTTTTTCTGTCCATTTTTTAAGTTCTGTTTGCTATTCCGTAAATTAATTTCATATATTACTAATGAGTTATATGCAAATTTCAGCAAATATTGTTAAGTTTTATGTTCTTAATAGTTAAGTTGGAAGTCAACTAAGTTGGAGAAACAAAAATTCTTAATGGGGAAAAACATCAAGCTTTGAAATATCACGAATTTAATATCAATTCTAGCTTATCTAGAGCAAGTTACTTTACTCTCCTATGATTTCTTATCTCATTGATAGTCTCACAATAATGCCTGAGACAGCAAAGGGCTGTTCTGAATTTACATAAGCTAAATCCACCAGAAGTAATTAGAATTTGGACATAGCCTAAAACATGGTGCAGCTCAACAAACTATAGTTATTGGGAAATAAAATATAACACACAACATAGGGAAACGTCTCCCACCTGTGCAGATGATATCTTACATGGTATAGGTCTCAGTGACTGGATTCAATTTAAACTGAAAATTGAGTGACTTGCTGCAGCCTCTAGCCATAAATTAAAACTATATAATGTCTCCATAACTACCTTCTTCACTCAGCTACTGTACCTTGTATCCATTCATCTTGTTCAAATAATGACAATACCATATGCTTATATAACATAAAATATACTGGCATGTTATTTTAAGAATTCAGCTATGCATTAGCTGCAGGGAAAACTGTGGAATAATTTCCATATATCTAATATCTTAAATAGCTCAAATAAATGTAGAAAGTATCTTTAAATAAAATTACACATCTAGGAAAGAAATATCAAAATTAAACTAGAAGGGGCCAGGCGTGGTGGCACATGCTGTAATTCCAGCACTTGGGAGGCAGAGGTAGGTGAGTTTGAGGCCAGCCTGGGACTATAGAGTGAGTTCCATGTCAGCCTGGGCTACAGTGAGGCCCTACCTTGAAAAACAAACACACAAAAAAACCATAAGGGGACTTTTTCTTAATTCTTCCTCTCGCACCACTAAATCTTTTCAAAATCAAGACAAAGAGGTATTTCAATTACTTATTTTTTCTATTCTTCAAAATCCTTATCCTGAAATAATGTCTTTCCAAATAAGTCAACTTTCTGTGTATATGTCAGTTCTGGTGTGTGTGTGTGTGTGTGTGTGTGTGTGTGTGTGTGTGTGTGTTTATACTGTAATATTCAGTGTTTCTAAAAGATCTTTTCTTTGTCTTTCTGCCCCATAACTTCTGACAAACTACTCAGGAAAAAAGTTTGCAAAGAAAAAAAGCTCTCTGCACACCTCCCAAGGCCTTATGACTGCTGAACAGGGTGGACCACAGCTCTGGGGATTAAGCTGCCAAGCTGGCAGCAGCAACCATCAATGCTTTGTTTCCATGCAGATTCTCAATACAGATGCTTACCTCCCTTCAATCTTCCTCCTCACTCCGCCAGGAATCCAGGATGCAGCAGTATTTAAGAAAGGAGATTCTCTCTGAAAATTCTTTTCTTCTCAGATTTTCAAATTGTGGCTACCTAAACTGAGTATTTGGTAAACGTAAAATTAAGCAACAGTTTGATTATTCTAAAGAATCGCCTACCAAGGTAAGTACTTAGAAATATCTGTGTAAGAATTTTGACTTTGGAAATCTGACTTCGCTCCTATTCTCTAGCATTTCATAGCTGGGGTTTTTAAAAGAAATAGTCATGCTGCTCAAAATTCTCAGGTGCATTGTATGGGAAAAGTATTGGCTATGATAGAACTTGACAATTTTTACTAATTTCTTAGTGAGATTGTCAAGAGCAATGTCAACTGCACAAGTGGCATGCAATTTCACAAGCTAGTGGCTTTTCTGCTGATGCATTTTGATGGTCTTTACAGAAAATCATGGCTAGAGACTGGAAGGCATTATAATGATAGATACACATTCCTCCCTCACCAGAATTAGACTTCTTGCATATTTAAGATATGCAAGAAATGCTTTTAAGACAGCATCTTAACAAAGGCAAATGTATGGGGGGAGCAAGCACATGAACACACAAGTGCTGCATCTGTAGATCTCTCTTCCCATGCCACTGCAAATGACAGACACAGCCCTGTCCAGGATGCCCTGTCAGCATCATAATGGCTGAGTTTTGCCAGGTCATGCCAGGGCTTCCAGCCACTGCAAATGAACTCCAGATGCATGTACTCCCTCGTGCATTTGGCTTACATGGGTCCTGGGGTATCAAACCTGAGTCCTATGGCTTTACAGATAAGCACCTTAACCACTAAGACATCTCTCCAACCACAAAGACAAAGTTTCTTCTTTGTAATTCACACACTGACAATAATTAGCTCTCAAGAATCACTTGGAGTAATGTAATTAAAACAGTAATGGTGACTATAATTTAAAAAAAGAATGACTTGGAATAAAAGCATATCTGAGAAATAATGATACTTTAATAGATTAATGTTAATGAAAACACATTGCATAATTTTTCCTTCTAATAACTTCAACAGTAATAATTCAATAATTACACTAAAAAGTTATTTTTATTTCTATTTATTTATTTGTGTGTGTGTGTGCGTGCGTGCACACACACAGAGGCATCCTACTTTTAACATCTGGCTTTCTACATGGGCAGCTTGGAAATTGAACCTGGGTCAGCAGACTGTCCAAGCAATGACTTTTAGCCACTAAGCCATCTTTCCAGTCCCAGATGTTATTTTTTCATGATATTTCAGTCACATTGACAATACCCAGCCACAAATCTACAGAAACCCCTAAGTTTGACTAGTTTCTTGAGAAAGACAGAGAAAGACAGAGAGAATTGGCATGCCAGGGCCTCAGCTACCTAGTGGGCATGTGCAATCTTGTGCTTGCCTCACCTTTGTGCATTTGGCTAACGTGGGATCTGGAGAGATGAACATGGGTTCTTAGGCTTCGCAGACAAGTGCCTTAACTGTTAAACCATCTCTCCAGCCCAAGTTTGACTAATTTTAAGTAAATTTACCAAAAGTACACACAAGCTGATTATGCTCTTCCAAAGTAGTTACCAATTACTAATGGCAAAATGGATTGTTTAAAAATGCTTTTGTATTCAAAATATGCTTTGAAAAATTACTTAAGGAGGTTGAAGAGATTGCTCAGTGGTTAAGGCATTTGCCTGCAAAGCCTAATGACCCAGGTTCAGTTCCCTAGTACCCATGTAAAGCCAGATGCACATAGTGATAAACTCATCTGGAGTTCATTTGCAGTGGACAGAGGCCCTAGCACACCCATTCTCTCTCTCTCTCTCTCTCTCTCTCTCTCTCTCTCTCTCTCTCTCTCAAATAAATAAAATTTTTTCTAAAAATTACCTGAGAATTACCTTTCAAAAAGTAAGTGCCATCCTTTTGTCATATAGTGTCACAAACAGCAGCAATGCACATGAGCTGCTTCCTTTGTGTGGTATACCCTGCACATCCTCAAGGATGCACTACTTCCTTTCTCTTGCACACCCTCACATCCTTAAGGGCAGCAGTGCTTTCTGTCTCTTTGTCATGGCTCATGGCTGTTCTAAAAAACCTCCTAAATTCTCATCTAAATTACTAAGAAAATGTTGACAGGTTTGACTAATGATGGTCAATCACTGGATTTCTTTCAGGAGCAACATTAAGGGATGAAAAACTTAACTCTCATCTTGGGCCTTTTGGCTCTTGTTTCACATTTTGTGGTAAGTGCCTTTAATCTTAAGAATTCTCAATTGATGTATTTTAGTCATTGCTTCAAAGAAGGTTTTGACACCAAGGATACCTTTCTTAATATAAGAATACAGTATCAAGCTAATGATCTTTTCTTTTGCCTTTTTCATGTGTAAGTACTAATTTTCTGATCAGTGACTAGACAGACAAAAAGGAGTCGGGGTTGGGAGAACTTGGAGGAGCTGTCTCTTCCCTCGAAACATCTGTCCTTTTATAATTTCTCAAAAGAACTATTTCAAACTACCAGAAAAAATACATAACTTAAGCTTAACGAGGGTTTTAAGATTATAAGAAATGAGAAAATATGAAGTTAAGCTTTCCTGAAAAATTGTCTAAAATGGAAACATGATGTGTTAATACAGAGATTAGTAATTATAATCATTTTATAAAGAATATTTATAAAGACTTTAAAATTAACAGGCCTTTCTGATAGCTGAAAGCACACTATTATAGTTAGAAAATTCCTACTAATTAGCTTGAAACTCAAGTCCTACATACATGAGGAAAAACTAGAAAAAGAAAAAGTCACTCAATCAAGAAACTCATGTTGCCAGGCGTGGTGGCGCACACCTTTAATTCCAGCACTCGGGAGGCAAAGGTAAGAGGATCGCCATGAGTTCAAGGCCACCCTGAGACTACAGAGTGAATCCCAGGTCAGCCTGGACCAGAGTAAGACTCTACCTCAGAAAACCAAAAAAAAAAAGAAAGAAACTCAATTGAAACTTCTGAAAAACTTTCTAAAACCTACGAAAATTTAGTCAAACTCTATGGAAAATCCCAAAATAATACCATATTGTGACAAAATGTATAGTCAGAAGCTTGGGAACTTTCCTTCTCAGAACAGCATGTGTTGTTACTGTGGAGATCAGAGAGGACAGTGTGCGCTGTCACTGTGGAGTAGAGGTTAGAGAGGACACACCAGGTAAAAGTCTGAAGGCTGGGCATTTTTGTACATATTGATAATTATTGACAATCTACTGAGTTGTCACCTAGGAATATATGGCAAAAGCACCAATCTTGTCTAAAAACTGAGATTTTTATAGGTTGTCTTTATTTCATAATTTCTACATGTTAGAATTTCACAACCTCTCTGCATTACACTTGACCAACTATGTTAACAGACAGACAATGAAAGAAACAGAATATACTGAATTTAGTTGACAATAACTTCTTTTAGTTTTTGGATTATGTCATTCCACTCATTCATAGCCCATATAGAAAAATCTTCCATTGGTCTAGTGACAGTTCTATTAACTATGACTTAGCACTTATCTCATAGATTTTGGATTTTTTTTTGCCATATACTGTTAAAAGTTTGGCCATAATGATCCCACTGAGGAACTTTTTATGGACATGTCTGTGTGGGATGAAATCCTATGGGCTTCTTATAAGCTGTGTGTCCATATGTTTCCCAACATTACATTTTCATTTTGATATTTTTATATTTTTAATATTTTATTTCATGACAGATCAGTTCCAGAAATATAATTGCTACATGTTCTCATTCTCTTTCATATGTAGTTGCTTACAAAAGGAAATAGCAATCTATAGTTGTGATCACTAGAAGCTTGGAAAAGTAAAGGAGGAGTAGATAAAGGGAAACTAGATCACTGATACCAAAACACAGTTATACAGTGGCTATCAGAGCCTGGAAGAGGAGCAGAAGGCAAGAGGGGTAGAGATAATGGTTAACAGGCACAAGAGTATAGCTGGAAAATGAAAATAACTTCTAAGGTTTATAACACAGTGCTATTGCTATAGTTGACAATAATTAATCAAGTATTTTATTAAATTATTATATTTATTGAGGGAAGTACAGAGGCAAGGAAAGGCACCCACGTGACTAGTGACCCCACGTTGAGGGACTGGAAAAAAGCATGGAAAGAAAGAGAAAAGAAAGTTCAAGGAGCTCCTGCCATGTGGGAAGCTGGAGGGGATAAAGAACCCATGCAGAGAGTAAGGGCTAGGGGGTCCAGCCGAGGGAAAAACTCACCCACAGCTGGAAATTCCCAACTGATCAGAGAGAGAGCATGCCTTCCCCTTGCAAAGGTATTTATAACCTTTTGGGGGTCTAATCAAATATTTAAAATAGGTAATAGAGAAGATTTTAGATGTTCCCATCACAAATAAATGACATATGTATGAGGTGACACATATGCCAATTGCTCAGCCTAAGCATTACACATTGTATACATGTATTGAATTGTCACACTGTCATAAATGTTTGACTGTCAACTGAAAATACATAATAAAATATATAAAAATACACTTATGAAGACGTAATAAGTTCCAGCCCTTTACAGCACATTGGGGTGTCTACTTTACAATAACCAAGTGTATGTTTTATAAATAACTGAAAGAGAAGAACTCAAAGGCACAAATAACTAAATTTTGATTAGAAGACAGAAATATTGATTGCCTTAATTTTATCAGTACATACTCTATACATGCTTTAAGGTATTACACCATATCTTATAAACATGTACTTTCATGAGTTAATCAAAGTTCTTAAATGTTTAAGATGAATATATTAACTCTCCTAACTTGACTACTTTATACTGAATACATGTATAGAATTATCATATTTTAGCCCACTAATTTATACCGTTAAAATAATAATTTATAAAAATATATAAACCTACATATGCTAATGTTTACCCTTTGAATAATTTAATTCTAAAAGCTTCTTTTTGGTTTCCTATCCACAGACCAGTAAGAGTCACCAAATTGCCAGGGGGCCATATTCACCCAACCGGCATTCCAAACAAAGACAGCCAGCACTGGGCCCTCAACCAGCGCAGTCCCACATCAACAGGCAAACTAAACCGTCTTATGAGTATTTGATTATCCCAGGTTTCGGAGTCGTTCCATATCCAGCAAGAATACCTGCTAAGAAACCTCAACTCTCTCTAAATCCAGCTTCAAAACCAAAACCTGGTCAACCAGGACATGTATGGCCCAAACCTCCACGTCCCCCTAGTCCTGTACATCGTCCTTGCCGCCCTCCTAACAATAAGCCCCAGATAACAACCACCACCACAAAACCTACCACAACAGCTACAACCACCCTCCCTACCACAGAACCCCTCACAACAATAGCTGCAACCACCCTCCCTACCACAGAACCCCTCACAACAGCTGCGACCACCCTCCCTACCACAGAACCCCTCACAACAATAGCTGCAACCACCCTCCCTACCACAGAACCCCTCACAACAGCTGCAACCACCCTCCCTACCACAGAACCCCTCACAACAGCTGCGACCACCCTCCCTACTACAGAACCCCTCACAACAACAGCTGCGACCACCCTCCCTACCACAGAACCCCTCACAACAACAGCTGCAACCACCCTCCCTACCACAGAACCCCTCACAACAACAGCTGCGACCACCCTCCCTACCACAGAACCCCTCACAACAGCTGCAACCACCCTCCTTACCACAGAACCCCTCACAACAGCTGCAACCACCCTCCCTACCACAGAACCCCTCACAACAGCTGCAACCACCCTCCCTACCACAGAGCCCCTCACAACAACAGCTACAACCTCTGCCTCCTCAACAGAGCCTGAAACCCCCACACTAACAACAGTTATCACCACAGGATCTGATGAAAGCACTACCCAAACCACCCCTCCCTCCACCACGCTGCTCACTACCACCCCCAAACTACAAGTCTATTAAACAATGAATACCTGCAGCGACTTTGGGAAAGATTTCTTACTCTTTTGGGGTCAATGTGATATGATATTCTGCAAACTACTCTGAGCTGGTAGAAGTAAACTTTGGTGATTTTAATGAAACTAGCCTTGATCTATCAAAAAAAAATCAGCCTAAAATAAATATAATTTGAGCAATAATGTGTTTCTACTGCTATCATGATGACTGCCATGAGACCCCACATGATTTCACCACCAATAACCTGTGAGACTATTTCCTGAGGTCAGATAGAGACCTTTTTACAAAAATACTACTTTGTTTATTCATATACTATGTGTGTATATATATGTGTGTATATGTATAATTTTTACATATGGATATAACTGAAGTTGAGTGAGCAGGACTAAATGATCCAGCAAGAAATCTTGAGGCATTCAGCAGCCCTATGGAGCTTGTCAGGTGCCTAGGCATGGTGGGGCAAATGGAGCAAAGAGTGACACCAGGGCCTGTAATAGAACAGAAAGGAAAAACCATTCTATAAGACTATGTGTTGTGCAGGAATGTAACTATCAAATAATGCAGCCCTCAGCAGAGAGAACAAGGACAGAACTTCTACCTTTCTCATCCACTTCATAAGAAAAACCTGACCAACAGCTCACCACCAAGGAGCCCCTCTATGTCACCCTCGCAGCCTACAGAGCCAACAGAGAAGCAAACTGCTGCTGGGGAATTACTGCCACCACAAGGAGACTGACTCACCATCTTGTGGCCAAATAAGCAGACAAGGGAAAATGAGTGCTTCCCACTGATTCAGGAAGTGCCAGCAATGGTGGGGAGACAGATTTACCAACTTCTCATTCCCTTTCCCAAGGAGATTAACATTTCAATAAGAGGTGCAGGAAAAACTGGATATGTACATGTTGAAGAAATCAATCTAGACCCTAATCTGTTTCTATTAACTCCAAATGAACCAAACACCTCAATATAAACTAGAGGGAAAAGTAGGGACATAGATAAGGTGGGGATTCCTGAACAGGACTCCAATTGCTCAAGAAATAAGGTCAACAGTTGACAACTAGAACCACATAAAATTAAAAAGTTTTGTACAGCACAGGAAATGGTCAATCAAGTTAAGAGAGAGCTTGCAGAATGGAAGAAAATCTTTGCCAGCTACACATCTGACAGAGTATTATTATCTAGAATACACAAAGAACTCAATAAAAACTATGGGCTGGAAAGATGGCTTAGCAGTTAAGGTGGTTGCCTGCAAAGCCAAAGACCTAGGTTCAATTCCCAAGGACCCACATTAGCCAGATGCACAAGGGGGCACATACGTCTGGAGTTCATTTGCAGTGGCTACAAAATGGAGTGCCTGCCCATTCTCTCTCTCTCTCTCTCTCTCTCTCTCTCTCTCTCTCTTTCTCTGTCAAATAAATAAATAAAAATAAAAACTAAACATCAACAAGACAATCAACCAGGTCAAAATAAAAAATTGGGCTATAGGGCTGGAGAGATGGCTTAGCAGTTAAGGCGTTTGCCTGCAAAGCCAAAGGATCCTGGTTTGATTCTCCAGGATGCATGTAAGCCAGATGCACTAGGGTGTGCATGCATCTGGAGTTTGTTTGCAGTGGCTGGAGGCCCTGCCGTGCCATTCCCGCCCCCTCTCTCTTTCCCTCTTTCTTTCTCTCTCTCAAATAAATAAATAAAATATATTTTAAAAAATTGGCTATGGAACTGATCAGAGGGTTCTCAAAAGAACTACAAATGACTAATAAATATTTTTTCTTAAACATATTTTAAAATATTTTTATTTCTTTATTTGCAAACAGAGAGATACAGAGACAGACAGAGAGAATATGTATGCCAGGGTCTTTAGCAGCTGCAAATGAACTCCGGATTCATGTGCCACTTTGTGCATCTACCTTATATTGGCATTGAGAAACCAAATTCAAGTCATTAGACTTTGCAAGCAAGCACCTTAACTGCTGAGCCATCTCTCCAGTCCCTAATAATTTTTTTGAGTATTCAACATCTTTAGCACTCAAGGAAATGAAAATTAAAAGTACTATGAGAGCTGGAGAGATGGCTTAATGGTTAAGGTGCTTGCCTGCAAAGCTAAAGGACCCAGTATCCACATGAAGCTAGATGCACAAGATGGCTCATGCATCTGGAGTTCAGAGATCATTTGCAGTGGCTAGAGGCCCTGACACACCCATTCTCTCTCCCCCCCCCATCTCCTTTTTTCTCTCTCTCAAATAAATAAATAAACAAATAAAATATTTTTAAAGCACAGTTATCAAAAAAAACAACTTTGAAATTCCATCTCACTCCAATCAGAATGGCTAGCAACAAATGACAATAAATGCCAGTGAGGGTGTGGAAAAAAGGGAACCTTATTCATTCTTGGTAGGAACTCAAACTGATGAAGCCATTTTGGAAACCATTGTGACTATTTCTCAAAAAGGTAAAAAGAGAGCTACCTGGATGAGCTATATACTACCCCTGGGCATATGCCCTAGGACTGCACACTTCATTTCAGAGATACTTGCTCATCCATGTGTATTATTTCTCTATTCATAAATAGCTAGGAAATGGAATCAGCCTAGATACCCATGTAATAATGAATAGATTATGAAGATGAGGTATATATACACAATGGGGTTTTATTTGGCAGTAAAGAAAATGAAATTTAGCCGGGTGTGGTGGTGCACGCCTTTAATCCCAGCACTCGGGAGGCAGAGGTAGGAGGATCACTGTGAGTTTGAGGCCACCCTGAGACTACATAGAGAATTCCAGGTCAGCCTGGGCCAGAGTGAGACCGTACCTCGAAAACCCAAAAAAAAAAAAAAAAAAAAAAAGAAAGAAAGAAAGAGAGAGAGAGAGAGAGAGGGAGGGAGGGAGGAAGGGAGGGAGGGAGGGAGGGAGGGAGGGAGGGGGAGGAGGGAGGGAGGGAGGAGAGAAGAAAGAAGAAATGAAATTTTCAGGAAAATGGATGAAACTAAGTGAGGTAACCCACACTCAGACACATATCACTCAAGCTATATCTTCTCTCTCATGTGCAGATACTAGTTTCAAATTTCTAGATTAGTAGGTATAAGTTAGAATGAGTGTCTGCAGAGGCCAGGAAGCTAGAAAGTGATTGTAGGGGAGTGGACAGTAGAACACATGAGACATGACAGTAGAGAGGTGTCATAGTGGAAAAGTTTCAGAAGGGATAAGGGCAGGGAGATTAGAGAGAGAAGAGGTAGGAAGAGGATGAACCAAAACTAAGGATATATGGAAGCCCACTGTTTGGTGAAGCCAATATAAAACATTACTTCAGGGCTGGAGAGATTGCTTAGTGGATTAAGGCACTTGCCTACAAAGCCAAATGACCCAGGTTCGACTCCCCAGGAGCCATGTAAGCCAGATGCACAAGTTGGTGCATGCATCTGGAGTTTGTTTCTCTCTCTGTCTTTCTCTCACTCGCTCTCTCTCTCCTCTCTCTCCCTCTTTCTCAAATAAATACATAAAAATAAAATACAACTTTAAAAGTATTTAATCAAAGATTCCCTACATGAATAAAGCTGTACCCAGAAGTCATAGGTATTAATTAAAAATTCCACTGCAGGGATGATATACCGCCCAATAATCCATTTATTAGTCAGGGGTGCCACAAAGACCTCTAAAATCATATTGGCTATTGCCATGGTCTTGGTTGCCCACCAAAACTAGGGACTTGTAAGTCCCCATTGCTGAAGACACCATCCTGTTCAGTTGCAGGACATGATGAAACCAAGCCAGAAGTGAGCTGGTTCCTCACTTTCAGCTAGCTTTCTTCAATCCAAGCTGCTAGGAAGAAAAGTCATGAGCAAACATGCCCAACTGTAGACTTGCCGGACAAGATGCACCTGGCATGAAAATTCCATGGAAGTTAGCAACTGCTCTCTGATTGAATTTGAGGCCTGCTAAGGAGGGAAATAATGCTGTAAATCTGGTCAAAATCCTGTGCATAGGGACACAAGCATGAGCAGGGGTAACTCAATACTGTGGTTAGGCTGAACAGATAGCATGGACAGCTGCCATCTAAACATCTTTGTTGGCTCCCATAGATTGGCACTGCTAGCAGCCTCACTCATGGAATTTCTTCATACAAACAGCAAAAGCTAAGTTACCAAGAATAAGTGACTGCTGTGTGCTCAGCCCTAAACATAGCATCAAAACCACCCCTTCCATGGATCAGGGGACCTCAAAGAAGAGTTGGAAGAAGGTAAAAGCAAGAAGATGGGAAAGGGGCTGAGGAAGGCTGTCTCCCAGATACAAGAGGGCCACTGTACTCATCAACTCACAGCAGACGTGGTTTCCTGCACAAGATTGAGCCTGTCAAAGTTCAACAGGGGAGGAGTTCATGAGGCCCCTCACCTCTCAAAATGGAAGATTTCTGATTTCTGGAAGAGAGGAAGTCATGTCCTTCAGTGATGTAGCCACAGGTGGGTTGTTCATTCTCCAGTGAATAACCTTCCTCTCATGATCATGCAAGAGACCCTACTTTATCTCAGTTCATCAAAAAAAGATATGAGGGCTGAAGAGATTGCTTAGTGGTTAAGGCACTTATCTGCAAAGCCAAAGGACCCGGGTTCAATTCCCCCAGGACCCGTGTAAGCCAGATACACAGCTGGGACATGTGTCTGGAGTTCTTCTGCAGCAGCTAAAGGCCCTGGCACACCCATTCTTTCTCTCTCTGTGTCTCTGTCTCTGTTTCTCTCTCTCTCTCTCTCTCTCTCTCTCTCTCATAAATGAACAAAATATAAAAATTTTAAAAACATGAAAATTGGATGGTGATAAACTAGGAAGAAGAAGAGGTTTAGTGAGAAGGGAAGTAGGATAACAGAGAATAATTGGGAGTGGAATCCAAATGAATTTTATGCATGTAAGAATGTGTCCAATATATATAAAATCAAAATTTTACAAATTAATCTCTTTAAAAACATAATGTTGGTCTGGAGAGATGGTTCAGCGATTAAGGCATTTGCCTTCAAAGCCAAAGGACTGAGGTTCGATTCCCCAGGACCCATATAAGCCAAATGCACAAGGGGTACATGCGTCTGGAGTTCATTTGTAGTGGCTGGAGGCCCTGGCATGCCCATTCTCTCTGTGTCTGTCCCTCTTCTCTCTCTCTCCCTCTCTCTGCTTGCAAATAAAGAAATTTTTAAAAAGCATAATGTTCATCTTGGCTCCATAGTAGTTATTCTTTGCTGGTATGTGGCATCACATTACTTTTTCGTCTTCTGCCCTTTACTAAGTTGTACTGACTGGCAGAGGAACCATGGTGCTCTGTCACTTTAACTATCAGAAGGAGTCACTCTGCTTACTTTGAGAGACCACAAGAAAGGGTGGAAGATCTCCTCCTGCTTGGGAATTTAGCTCAGGATGTTCAGGCCTGCATCACTGTCAGCATTCACTATCACATTTCCCAATCAATCAAGTAAATGATATACTGAGAAACTTAGACACACACAAAAGAAAACTGCCCACTTCAGAAAATAACAATTATTCTTGGTTTGCCTTTGAAAGAAAATTATCTGACAGAAGTTAACCTTGTTCTAAATCTAGTAAAGGTCCTAATTCCAAAATTTTCAACAAGAGTGTGATAACACTTAAAATTATTTAGCATTTTCTTTCTTTGCTTCCAGTTGCCATCCAAAAGGATCATCTCAAGACAAGTGATCATATTGAGCATCCTGAGAAGAAAGATCTACACAGCACTTGGTATGTGGACATATGAAGGACAGTCTAGTGTGAACAAAGCCACTTTCAAGTCACACCAAATGTTAGAAATGGTAATTCAACACACATTCACATCCTGTTGGGTTGTTTTCTAGCCCTTACAAATTATCATTAAGTAGGCAGTAACGTAAAGTGTTTTGAAAACTATTTGAATGAACATTTAAATCATTCAAATAGTTACTCTCTTCTCTTATGAACTGCTAAGTAATGTTGCTAACATAATCAACTCCCTTCCTATTAGAATATATGATCCCAGGAAGTCCTGTTTGACATTGAAAATAAAGAAAACCTGGCAGTTCATTGGAACTTGATAATAGTAACACGTCCTTCTTCCAAATGGGCAGGTTGTTCTCTTCACAAGACACTGGTCCTGTCATCAAAAACTGCCTCTGAGCCTTTAGCATGAGTCAGACTTTGTTCTCAGTACAATGTGTCACATGCACTACTCCAGTCAGTCCTCAGGATGTGAACCTGCAAAGCACTCAGAGTGACATAGCAAGTTGCAGAGCCAGGACTGAAACAAGGCTGGCTCCTGCCTGTAGCAGACCTCGTCACCTAAGATCCTCCAGCGTGAAGACAGTGGGTTCTCCAACCCCAGAATGCACCAGTCTGTCAAACTGTTCACTGCAGGTGTGACAAGAACTCCAAAGCGGCAGCAAAGAACTGTAATTCTACAGCTTCCTCCCATCCTCAGATCATTTACTTTGAGTAGGTTTTCAAAGAATGGAGATTCCTCCTGCATACATCACAGCTGACTGTTTGTGTAACCCATTTCTCCACATGCTTAGAAAGTATCTCCAATAGACCATTATCCACCCAAGGATACAAAAATTAAGGAGTCTATGAAAGTAGGAAGAAACTTCCAGAAACTAAAGATAGATTTGGTAAACATCTAGCCAATGTCTTTCGTGTCTTTACTTTCCACTACTCATGGAACTATGGGTGTGCTTTTTAAAGATGTAATAAATATTTTCAAGAGTCCTATCTGTAAATTAAATTAAATTTGATATGTACAAAGTTACCAAAAACAATTGGGTATCATAGTATTACTGGCAATGAAAATCCAATGACCCCAAAGAATGTATATAGATTAATAGTATGATGTAAAACTCACTGAGGAATATGGCTCAAAGGTTTAGTGTTCCTCAGTAATGAATACAGATGAAAATATTTACTGCCAAATCATAACTGCCATTTCCTTGTGTGGATAAAGACTACCATTCCAGATGTCACCTTCTTCACCAATAAAGCATTTTCCTGATGACCATATGAAGCAACATGACCCATGTAAAGCACTCTACTCAAGTCTCCCACTGTCCTGAGAAAACCCTAAGATAGCAACTGGCCAAAATCATACCTCGCCACACTTTGGCCTGCACCTAAGAAGAAACCTCTACCACCCCATGAAGGCAGGTGTTGGGGATTCCGATTTTTGAATTCTATTTTAACTCAGATAATTTTGCATAAAAACCATACAACACTGTGTTTTCTTTTGTGTTTTTTTTTTAATTTTGAAAATACCCTGAGGAAAGATTTAGAAAAGAAACACAGCTTTCAACTTTTGCCAGGGAAACTGAGACAGAAGGTACATTTTCTTCAAATTGCCCCCCAGTGATCTAGCAGAATTGCAGGGAAGGAAAAATCTCAGTGGACTGAGCACATTTGAGGCTGCTCTGAGTACCTCTATGGTGATCATGTTTCTTCTGGCTTTTATTACACATAACCACACGAATCATCCCACTTTAGACATTGACCTTCTTGCTTTGGAGATTTCCGCACACCCTACTGTGCCCTGCACAGAGCCTGACATAAACAGTCTTGCCACACCCTTACATAAAGTTAGAAGTTAGATGTGGGAAATTTGAAATGATTATAATCCATAAAAGCCACAAGACTGATCATCATTTTCAAGATTTTAATGTGTTTTGACATTACTTCTCACCATGAGGAAAATATCAACTCTTTCCTTGACATATTAGAAAAACTTCCAGTCCTTCTCTGACTCCCATTCTAGGGTGACTTTTAGGAAGACACTGCAACCCTTTCCTCCCACTTGAGCGCACTTTTCCAGCTCAAGTGCCGTTCCCCCAAAGTACCCACTCCACTCTCAGAGCAAGCACACTTTCCTTTGCTGAAACTCTGCATAAGGTCCTACCTTGTATATACCTGGGGGGATATACTTTCTTTAACTCACATGTTATAAATATGATTGGCTTCTATCATACTAGTTCATATGCTATAGACATAAGTGGATGTGATCATATTTATCAGAGACTTCTGTATATCATGTAGACTAAAAAAAACTTGAAAATCACAATTACAAATGATTTTAATACACTATTTTCTTTTTTCTCCTGCCTGTTTGCCTACATAAGTCTTGGCAAGTAATCTGTTTTACAGAAAGCATCTAAAGCAATGAAAGCAATGGAGTGATTTTAATACACTATTTTCTTTTTTCTCCTGCCTGTTTGCCTACATAAATCTTGGCAAGTAATCTATTTTACAGAAAGCATCTAAAGCAATGAAAGCAATGGAGTGCTGTGTAAAGAGTTTAGTCTGAGACATGGTGAAAAGGACTGCTGAGTGCCTTGCCTTTGAGAGATGAAACACCAAAAGCATAAAAATATTAACACTGAGGTGAAATGTTAACATCCTTAATTAACAAAACTCGTGTGGAATAAGGAGACAATATTTCTTTAGAAAGAGAAATCCTGACATCAGCTGAAAACATGCCAATGATTTTCCTTCCATAAGTGTGCTGCCTAGGAAAACTAAGAATGTTCTAATCATAAATTTACCAAAATGCTTAATATGTTTTAAAAAGCAATAAAAGTATCTACTTATATGGTAGCCTTATTGGTTTAAAATGTGCCATTTCCTTATGTAGAATTTCTGAATTCTCATTTTCTCATCATGGTTATGTATAGGGTTTGAAGACAATATATTAAAATGTGTAGTGTGGGTTTTTTCCAGTTAAATAACTTGAGCCTAGATAAAGTATCCATCCACGTGGCCATGAGCGAGAACCATCTACCTATTTTCAGATATTGCAAGAAACGATAAGAATATCACCCTTGGGATCTGAAGTCCAGCTTGGTAAGCCCTTCAACCACAAGCCTGCATCATTATTCCATTCAGACCACCGCTAGGATTTCATTGTGACAGCACTTCACCTTTTTGTATTCTTGAAATGTTCTGAAAGCTAGAATTTTTGGAAACCCACCTAACAAAGCTGAATTGTACACAAGTATTGAGCTGTCCACTAGTACTCTGAGCAGTTTAAATAAAACGTCCGGGCCCCAGGCCACTTTCTCAAAATATCTTTTTTTGGGAAAACCTGACATCATGCCATTCCTCCTCTCTTTCTAGAATCAAATCTCATGTGCTCCTGGATGACACCATGTCTCATTTGTCAGAGATGATCACAGTCTCACATGAGTTGAAATTAGGTCAAACTGCCACTAGCAAAGAACCACTAGTCCACACAGTGTTTGTAAAATGAAATTCTGATTGCAACTTTCATTTTCCTCGACCTTGTTTGCTTAAGAAAAGAGATCTACTCCTCATCATCTGGACACAAGGCTTCCCCCTTGGTTCTCAGGTCTGAGCGTGAAGGCTCATAGGTGGTTTACTCTGCGTCTGGAGATCTCTACAAGTCACAGTATTGAATAGCTCAGTAACTTCAGGTCATTGCCCTTGTTGTCTTAATAGCCAGTCATTCTGGAAGTTGTATTCTTAGTGTTGACATAAATTTATGAAGCTATCTTGAGACAATTAATAATTTATTTGAATTTTTTTACATATTTCCCATACCAACCAGGGTCTAATATGTTCCTCAAGGTTCCATAAGCATGTGAGCCACTGAATAAGAATAAAATGTATCCATTTCCATGCAAAATAACATTTTTAGAATTAAAGGAAGTAACTAAAACAAAGTGAGTGCCTTATTTATTTTAAGAAATAAAATGTCCTCAATTTGCTGATAAGGCCAAAAGGATCAGAAAAAGGTTTAACAATATGGAACAACCTGAGCTGCGTGAGAACACCTCAAGGGCAAACTACAGCTTCCTCCTAAATTTAACAGGATTCCTTCACTGTGATGGCAGACAACAGTGCCAAAGGGATAACATGAAAAATCAAATACAAGTAAATCCAATAAGGTTGCCCAGTCCCACAATGGATGTCTCCAATCAAAACATAGAAGACACAATAGGATCAGAACCCCAAAATGAAGACACAAGCTATGCAACCTTGGCGAAGCAAGTAGCAGAACTTGCAGAAAATCAACAAAGAACCAACAATTGTATGATTAGACCTAATAGAAAAGAAGGGCTCCAAAGACAGTTAAATGACCTGAAGGAGAGCAAAGAAAGAGAGGACCTCAATAAGCAGCTAGCTAAGCTCAATGAAGACATAAATAAATGCAAGGATGAATTCCAAGAAGCATTAAGAAAATCAGAAAATGATGTGAAAAGGGAACTCGACAGAGGGATGGATACCATACATAAAAAAGCAGTAGAAAATGCGAACCAAATTGAACAAGCCCAAAACTCTATAGAAGCTCTCAAGAATAGAGTCAGCAGCCAGGCGTGGTGGCACATGCCTTTAATCCCAGCACTTGGGAGGCAGAGGTAAGAGGATCGCCATGAGTTAGAGGCCACCCTGAGACTACATAGTTCATTCCAGGTCAGCCTGGACCAGAGTGAGACCCTACCTTGAAAACCAAAAAAAAAAAAAAAAAGAAGAAGAAGAATAGAGTCAGCCACATGGAGGACAGAAACTCAGAACTAGAAGACAAAACAGAAGGACCAGTTTGTGAATACAAAAGTTTCAACAAGTTCAAAAAATTTTGTGAACAGAACATTAGGGAACTGTGGATACCCACAAACATCCCAACATTCGGATCATGTGGATACCAGAAGAGGAAGAAATTTGGACCAAAGGAATGGAGAACTTAGTCAACAAAATTATCAAGGAAAACTTTCTCACTCTCTCAAAAGAAAGTGCAATCAAGTTACAGGAAGCTAACAGAACTTCAAACAGACTAGACCAAAGGAGAAATTCTCCAAGGCATATTATCATTAAGACTCTAAATATCGATAACAAGGAGAAAGTCCTAAAAGCAGCTAGGAAGAAACAACACATTACATACAAAGGTAAGCCCATTAGAATTACTTCAGACTTCTCAATGGAAACCCTGAAAGCCAGAAGGGCCTGGAATGGAGCACTTCAAAATCTAAGAACTTATGGCTTCCTCCCAACCTACTCTACCCAGCAAAAGTATCCCTCAAAATAGATGATGAAAGAAAAACTTTCCACAATAAAACTTAGCTTTACAACTATATGAACACAAAGCCAAACCTACAGGGAATTCTCCACACAGAAGAATCAAATAACCATCCTCAAGTGCCCACAAGAGCAGTCCACATTAAACAACAAAAAAAAAAAAAAAAAAAAACCACAAAGACCAAAAAAACACCAAACCACATAATCCACCACAATATGACAGTGATAACCTCACAGTTATCACCTTAAATATTAATGGCCTTAATTTACCCATCAAGAGACATAAGCTAATAGGGTGGATCAGAAAATTAGATCCCTCAATCTGCTGTATTCAAGAAACCAACCTCACCACTAAACACAGACACTTTCTCAGGGTGAAAGGATGCAAAATGATATTCCAAGCAAAATAAGAAAGAAACAGTCGTTGCTATACTAGTATCAGATAAAATAAACTTCAAACCAAAAGTAATCAACCCAGGTTTGATTCCCCAGTACCCATGTATAGCCAGATGCACAAAGTGGCGTATGCATCTGGAGTTTGTTTGCAATAACTAGACAGCCTAGCATGCCCACTTTCTATGTTTTTCTCTCTCCCTCTCTCTCTCTGTGTATGTGTGTGTGTGTCTGTCTGTCTGTCTGTCTGTCTGCTTGCAAATAAATAGAAATATTTTTAAAAAAGAATTAGTCACAGTGAAAGTATGAGTGATATTGCAAATATAAAATTGAGCAAAAGAAGCCAGACACAAATAAGTACATGTTGCTTGATTATGGTTAGGTAAAATTTTAAAGAATACAACAGTTAAAAATTAGGATAGTGGTTACGTGAGGGAAAAAGAGGAATAAAAAGTAGAAAGATACCAAACTGATCTTCTGAGGTGATGGCAAACTTCTACTTCATCACTGTTATGGCTAGATATGTATTTGCCTTCTCTTTAATTTTATGTATTTATTCATTTGTGAGGCAAGGAGAGAGAGAATGGGCACACCAGGGCCTCCTACCACTGCAAACAAACTCCAGACACATGCACCACTTTGTGCATCTGGCTTTACATGGGTACTGAGGAACTGAACCTGAGCCACTAGTCTTTGTAAGCCAGTGCTTTAACCACTGAGCAATCTCTTCAGCCCTGTATTTACCTTCTTAATTAACTGAAACATAAACATACATATACATTGTGTGTGTGTGTGTGTGTATATATATATGACATCCCACCAAAACATAAAAGAAGATATTTCCAAATTTAGATACTTGATCTTATCTAAATATCAATAATTATTTGATCCATGAATCCATGAAATCCATGAAAGTAAAAAGCAATACATGATTCACTTTCAAGGAGAAACTAGACCAGCTGCTTTTCCTCCTTTCTGAATATACCATCCTTTTCTTAAAATGAAGACAGCACACTTTCATATATTGCCACACAAAGCACAAAGGTTTCATGTCAAAATGCTTAGTTTAAAAAAAAAAAAAAGACCAAAACAGTATTATCTACTTAGAAAATTTTGTAAGAACTTATTTCTAATCCCATTTTCACATCATGTAATATGCCTTCATCAATCAATCTTTCAAAATCAATTGAATAAACTCGCTTCAGAAACATCTGCCACCTCTTTTCTGCCCCATTGAGTTCCTTCTAGAATGCTGTGGAAGCCTGCCAATGCTGCGCTGACTGCTATCACCAGTGAACCCCAAACTGCCTCTGCAGCTACTTCAAAACCAAGAATGTCTCTGGCCATCGCTGAGTGTGAAAGCACCCATAAGGTGATGTCTGAACCACAAACAACCCCAGCAACAGTCGTGGGACCTAAAAGCTATGCAAATGTGTCTGTAGAGCTTAAAGTTACCCAGAGATGACCACCACACTGGAGAACACCCCAGCAGTGGTCACTGAACACCAAACATCTCCAGAGATGACCACCACACTGGAGAACACCCCAGCAGTGGTCACTGAGCACCAAACATCTCCAGAGATGACCACCACACTGGAGAACACCCCAGTAGTGGTCACTGAACACCAAACATCTCCAGTCACTACTGTCAAACCAGAAGCGACCCATACTGGGCCTGGACTAGCCACTCCTCCAACAACAGTGATTTTGACCACAACAAGCACAGCTCCAGCCACCACCACTTCACCCACCTCTACCACAGCTCCAGCTTTCAAAACCCTTTCTCCTGAATTAAAGAATTTCTTAGTTTCCCAACTTAAAGCATAGCTATTAAAACTTCTAGACTAAATATATAGTCATAAAATGTTGAGAACTTTTAGTACAAATGATCTGATTTAGTACAAAGTATGACAGACCATATTAGCATGTACAACCATAGATGTTAAATGTCAATCTATTATAATTACTAAAACAAAAATGTCTCCTGGTAAAGGCTAATGCCCCTAATTGCCAGCTATATCCCTTATAATCAAAATTAAATAAGTACCTTCCAGAAAGTCAGCTATCATTCTTAGATAGAAAGCTATCAGGCTACATTTCAAAAATAAAATATATGAGTCGCTGTAAGTGGTCCAGTCCTGCTAAAGGAAATACTCCAGAGGTTCTCTGCCATCTGGATTTCTAGGATGATTTATTCAGACAGAAACTAAAAATATTTATTTAAAACTATAAATTCTCTTGGTTTTTTTTTAATTTTATTACTTTTGTACAAACTCAGTAAGTAGTCTGAACTCACACCAACCTGAAACAGTGTTGGCGCTCTCCATTAAGTCTATAAGAGGGGAATTTGCCTGTGTAGAGAATTTACTAGAGCACTGGAGGCTTCGTGCAGGAAGCCCCAGCTATGGAAGAATCTAACCAATATAGCAAGTATATGCTTCCGCCAGGCCAAGGAGCCTGAATCACAGCAGACTTCACAATCTGCTTCACACTAAAGCCACTAATACTGGCTTTGCTGAAGATCTCGCAGTGCTAAGAAGCAATTTGTCAGTTATTAACAAATTTAACATAAAAAATAAAGTTTCATGTGCTGGAAACATGTTCCTTTCAGAAAAGTGTAAATGTAGTCACTAAAATTGTTTTCAGACATACATCCTCACATCAACTCAGACAATTCAATGGTAAATTGTAACTTGCCACCAGTTTTCCAAAACCTAATCTTGTATATATCTTCATACAATCAGTGTGATTGCATGAAAAATATGTAGTCATTATTTTAAATACTTGATACAACTACACAGATATTAGATTTATTGTACTCTAGCAAAAAAATTGTTTAAAATAATTTGCTTTGTGTATGTGTGTTCAAGTAGATAAACTCAAAACTAACATTTCCTTTAAATGACAAAATATCAAACTTTTGACCCAAAGTTATCAGAACTAGTCTAAAAAAAAGTATGCATAAACTAAATTAAATGCCATACTTATAACTTAGAGGGAGAAAATCAGTCTATGCTCTAAGGAGTGAGCAGCTCATGGAAAAGTGAGAAGATGTTACGGGTAGCTGCAAGAAGTAAGAGTAGCAGATCCTGTCAGACAGCCAAAAGCCCATGAGCTGTCTCATGTGAGGTTTTTCACTGTGGAAGAGCCGTACCAGCCTCCCTCTCTCCTTCACGAGGACATGTCCGGTGACTAACCACTGCTGGAAACATAGAAGAACCTCAATAGAGATACAGGTCAGTTGTTAACCCAAGTGATCAACATTTACCAAGACTGACCCTATAGAAGAGATCAGATGAATCTGACAGAAAAACCACCTCCTGCCGTCTTAGCACACGGCTTTCACAGAGGCGCCCTCTGGTGTCAATCCTACTAAATGGCAGGTTCTGTCTCTTCTGGGTTTGCTTTAGATTGAGCCGGTGCTGCTTGCTTTGTTTTTATAGTCATACATTGTATAGAATGAATTTTGATCCTATTTCCAAAAATTACCCTCTCCTATCCCCTAACTAAAATCCTCTTCCCAATTAATCTACATCCTATTGTTAATATGTCAGAAACGTAAGTGTTTACTAATAGTCTGAAATATAGAGAAAACAGAGCTAGAGCTAGGTTCTAATATCTGTTTCTAGCCATGTCTGAGCTGCGCACACATTGTGAATTTCAGACCCAAGAACACAGTGACACTGACAGTTCATAACCCAGGCACGCTTACCACACTGCTGGCAGTCGAGAACTGGGGGACCAAATTAAAGCTTGTAGTAGGCGAGGCGTCATCTAAGTGACAAGTGTATACAGACGCTAGGTGAAGAGTGAACTTCAGAGAAATATGAGTGGAGGCAGGGAACCACTGTAAAGCAATAACGGGAGTTGTTCAATGACAAATGGTTCATGGGACCAGGAAGAAAGGTTAGGGTTAATTTGGAGTCAGTGGTGTCTGAGACTTGGCAAGTGGCTTACAATGAGGTATGATGTTGCTCCCCTCAGAGACATTTGGCAATGTCTAGAGACATTTTGGGTTGTCAGAGCTAGAGGCAAGGTGTTGTGTTCTAGTGGGTAAAGGCTCCAGACATGGCCAAACATCCTACAATCCATAGGAGTGAGAATAAAGGAAGGAAGGGAGGAAGGGAAGTTTCCATTAATGATGAAAACTGAAATGCTTGTGAGATGAGTAAACAAGAGGTGAGGGGTCAAAGAGAGAAAACCAGACAGGTCCTGCAAGGAGACGCTTGTGAGGTGAGTGACCAAGAGGTGAGGAGTCAGAGAAAACCCAGTCAGCTCCCATAAAAAGAAGCCAAGAAAAAGGCAGCTTTTGGATGGAAATGGAGTGAGCAGAATCTGGTTTGTCCTTGAACATAAAGCTGACTAAAATTATGCAAAAATAGGAGAAAGAATGAGTGAAAAGGTGAAGCCCTTCAGAAAGCAAGGAGAATTAAGAACAAAGGCAGAGGAGTGGTAATTTAGTAAAGGTAAGGATATTCTGTTCTACCATGAAAAGGCTGAGTCCAGGAGCAGACAAGACTTCTCTTACTAATGCCTTTTATTTTCTCAAAGTTGCCTGAATGAAGGGAGTGGGGAAGAGAAAGATTTGCAGAGGAACAATCCCACAAAAGGGCAATGGGCTACTAATCCTCTTGCAATAAAGCTGTGATTGTCCTAACAACCATCTGTTCAGGTTGCAAAATAGTTGTGTCTTCCTAGAGCCACAGCTGTCTACTGCTGCCGCTGTAGCCAGGATGCGGGAAGGTGCCGGGAAGTGGTTACTGGAGAACACACTCCCATTCTCTCCTTCACAGGATTACATTGCATAGCTTTCAGTTTAACCTCTAGTCTCCCTTCTCCCCCAATTCCTAGCAAATGAAGTCAGAGTAAAAGGAGTCACTTCACTGCCACATTCCTACAAAGGCACCTGTTTCTGTTCCCGCCTGTTGCATCTTTACACCTTTTGCAAAGGCATAATCAAAACCCAACTTCTCCATTTGTTCCCTACACCCAAAAAGATCCTTCCTCCTCAGGTTTTTCTCCCTGCAGGTATTTCCTGAATGGTTAGTGGACTTTTTTCATGAAAGATTGATGAACTTTCTTTGACTCAGAAAGCTCTGAAAAACTGAAATATTTTGAGACATTCTGCCCTACAGAAAACCACTGTGGCAGCTCCTCTGACTCCTTGTGAAAGATCCAACAAACCAAATGTTGCTGTAATTCAGTTACTTGTCTACCCCCACCAGGCTGCACCTGATTCCTGTCATTACTCAAATAGCTTTCTTATAAGCTGAGCCCCTTCCCCTGCTGAGTGCTTCAGCCTCCATGCAGTGGGATGCTGCGGCCCCTCGCTGTACTTCAATAAACAGTCTCTGTTGAGATCAAGTCTGGTTTGCTTTTCTCTTTCACTTTCCTTACATTTCTGGTGCTGTGACTCAGATCAGAGCCCTTAGGGGTTTTCAGGACATGTGCCCCTCCTTCTCTTCCCTTCTCTCTACCTCCTTCCCAGTGTTTCATTCACTTGGGGCACAGAAGCTCACCTCACTCACTAACTGCCCATATAATACCCAAACCCCCTCTCTGAGCTCAATCAAGTCGCCAATAGCCCTTTGAGTAATTCACAGGTCAGACTTCCTTCTCTCCCTCCCTGCTTCCCTAGCCCTGAACCTTTGAACTCTAGAACAGAGGCCGTTTACCACTTGACCAACTTCCACCCACCAGGTTCTGGCCTTCAGGACAAGGTACTCACTCCAGGTCTGCAGCAGAGGTGCCCCATCTCAGACCCTAGAAACTCTGGGAGTTTTTCACTCTCTCCTCTGTCCATGGACAACTGGAGGCTCCAGGAACCCTCCACAATTATTGTTCCACAAGACATCCTAAGAATTATGAGTGTGGAGATGATCCCTCCTAATTTGGGGGTCACTCCTCAGCCCCACTAAGCCTTGGAGACCACTCTGGTGGTGGGACTAGCCACTCCATTTAGTCTTTGTCCTCCAAAATGGGTTCTAAATTAATAGTTCCAAAAGATATCCCATTAGTGTATCTCAGAGCTAATTGAAAAGAACTTGGACTGACTGAGCTCCCACCCACAAGGTCACTCTATCTGTTCAATGACAGCCAGTGACCAGAACGTGGTACTTTGCATTTCCACATTCTCACTGGTCTCAATAACTTTCTCTGATAAAACAGGAAATGGCCCAAGTTTCCCCACATCCAGGGCTTTTTTGTCCCTCTGCTCCTGCTCCTCCCTCTACACCCCTTACTCTATTCACCAATAGGTATCACTGTAATTATAGTGTATCAGGAAGTGCTGGGTGTCATTTGAAACTATTAATTTACTAATTTATTCAATCAAACTACCACCATAATTAATAGGAATTATGTAACTCATACCCTTGTGACATTGCATGAGTCACTGGGTAATGAGGAGATGTGGGAGGTTTCAATCTGCCTTCCTTTCATTGCTGAACAGATCCTCTTAGACTGTGTTGGGTCTAGATAATTCTGGTCCATACTATACACATTGAATAGAGTTGACTTAGGAAAATAGCCCACTTCTTGGATTGAAAAATCCTAGAAATTCAAAGATTACACAAACCATAAGAGTATTTCACCAAGATTCCATTAATCCAGAGATTCTTAATATAGATCTTCATAGTTGCACTCTCATATCTATGGAACCTCCACTCTGAAATTCACTACATAGTCTCAGAGTGGCCTTGAACTCATAGCAATCCTCCTACCTCTGCCTCCCAAGTGTAGGGATTAAAGGTGTCCCACCACGCTTGGCCAATAGTCCTTACTTTGTTATCTGACTCCAATGGTAGCATCTTCCAAAGTGACACAGTGCAGGTGAGCACAGTCTGAGAAACTAGAGCTAAGAGGCTCAGACCCTGTTTTCTGTCTCCGTAAGCTCAGATGGAGCTTCCTCAAAACAGCTTTGAACTGCTAGTGTGATACCAGAGGACAGGTGGGGTGGTGCTGCTTGTCTTGCTGAGCTGGCGTCCTTATTCAGCAGGGCAGGGAGCTGCTCCATAGCAGTTTTAGCTGTGAGATGGACAGGAGTAGGCAATGGGGAAAGAATGTTAGATGACAAGCTGGGCATAGTGACACACATCTGTAATCCCACCATGTGGAAAGCTAAGGCAGCATTCTGTTCATTGTCTATAACTCACATCGATGTAACCCCACAGTTCTCCAGCCAACATTGTGTTCATTGGCATGGGTGAATATTTTGAAGGAAATAGTACATAGACTCAATAGGACCTCAAATTGTCTACAAATCAAAGAAACTTAAAGTTGAAACCAATGAAAGACTAAGAAATGTCTAGACCTAAGCTTAGCCTGTCATTTATGGTTCATAAAACCCTCCAATGAATCTTGACATCATTAAGTTATTTTGTAAACAAAAATTATCTCACCATTTTTACTTATGTGTCTGGTTTTGGAAGAATTTAAGAAATTTTCCCTTTTGTGATACATATCTCTTAATGCCCGGTTCCATAATTACATGATCGCAAGTTGTCTACTTTCAGACTTGAATTTTCTTGTCTAAGAAATTACTCAGCCTCCTTAATGTTACCTGTTTATTTTAATCTGATTGCTCGGTTTTCTGGCTAGAGCAAGTCCCATTCAAACTCAGGGCTGGAGGCATGTCTGCAACAGAAAATATACTCACTGATAGATCCCTGAATCACATGATGCTTAGGCAGATGCAAACAATTACAATGAATGATCTAAACAATAGAATCCTGCCCTAGCCTGGTGATAGAACACGGGTTTCCCCACCTAAGCTCAGAAACAATTGTGTCCTGAGATTCAATTCTGCTTCTACCACAAACAGGGAAGTTAAGGAAAGACCCTCACCTGCACATTCACTTAGAATATAGCCAAGGAGACATAGACTCCACAGTGTCTCAAGTTCTCTCTCATATTATGAGGCTGCTTGGATATTTAATGCTCTCACTACCACCATCAAAATGAGGCCTCAACCAATGGGATTTCATGAAGCTAAAAAGCTTTAGTACAAACATACCATAAGCAGATCCAATAGATTACCCACAAAAATGGAGAAAATACTCGCCAGCTATACCACTAACAGACGCCTAATATCTAGAATCTACAAAGAACTCAAAACACTAAACAATAAGAAAAAAAATCAAACAACCCACTCAAAAAATGGTGTAGAGAACTGAATAGGGAGTTCTCAGCAGAAGAAATACAAATGGCTAACACACACTTAAGAAAATGTTCAACAGTCCTAACCACCAGGGAAATGCAGATTAAAACAACTATGAGATTCCACCTTACTCTAGGAAGGATGAAATCATTAAAAAATCAAATGACAACAAATGCTGGTGAGGATGTGGAAAGAGGAACCCTCACGCACTGTTGGTAGGAACACAAACTTGTAAAACCACTATGGAAACCAATATGGAGATTCCTGAAAAAGATGAATATAGAATTACCACCAGACCCAGTTATTCCCTTACTGAGCACTGCCCCTAAATGGTGTATTCTTCACTACAGAGATATCTGCTTAAACATGTTCATAGTCAAGTGCCCATCATTGGACAAATGGAAAATGAAGTTGTGCTATATATACACAATGGAATTCTAATCAGCAGTAAGAAAAAATGATGCAATGAAATTTGTAGGAAAATGGATGGACTTAGAACAGATCATACTCAGTGAACACACAATCACAGAAAGACAAAGGCCACAGGTTCTCACTCATCTGTGGCTCCTAACCTGGATCACCTTGAGTTGCTCACATACCAGATAGGCAACATGAGGCCCAGACAAAAGGAATGGAAGGGCTTGGGGGTGAGGGGAAGAGGAAGGTAAGGAGAAATAAACACAAAATTAAACCCAAAATGAACTTGTACCATAGAAACCTTTCTCCTTGAAGGTAGACTAAAAGATATAACCCTCAACAGGAGTATAGAGAGAGCACCCAAAAAGAAGGGGCATGGAGTCGGTGGAATGAAGCCTAATCTTAAAAACTTTTGGCTCTGATCTGTAACTCACACTACCATAAATAGGTGCTCCTCACATTGAGCTATTGATCAGAAAGACCTATGAGGTCTGCAAACAAGACAGGCTTTTATCAAAGCACTTGATTACCTACCTGAGGAAAAAGATAAGACCCTATTGCTGAAGACACCAAATTCTGCCAACGCTGAACACAGAGAGACCTGGCTGAAATCCAGAAGAGAGCCAGTCCCCAGACAGTTAGCCTATCTAGTGCTGGGAAGCACTACATGAGCTGCTGGGGGAAAGTGGCCAACAGTGGTGTGAGCAAGCAGCAGTCTAAGCTACTCAGAAGCAACCAGCCTGACAAGAAGTACACACCAGTGCAGTGGTGGCACACAGCCTTGGTGGGTAACCAGTGGCTTTCTGATTGGCTAAGAGATCCTCTTGGTGGAAAGGATCCCATAGCTGGAACTGAGAACCAGGTCGGAATCCTATGGAGACAATGATTATGCTCTCCAATGTCAAGCTCCCACTAGTGTTTGGCTAAAAGAGGGGTTACATCCATTAGAACCTCCCTAAATTAATAACACTTATCCCATTTAACCAATGCTGACTTCACTCTCTGTTGGAGAATCGATTTTTCTTTTTCTGAAGGTAGTAAGACCCAAGGAGATAAACCACCCCTCGCATCTCAGTCAAGGCCCAGCCAAAACCACAAAGGAATGGGGGAGATGATCAAGAGTGCTGCTTCCATGCTGAACCTGATGATCAGTGCCAGGGTGAAGGAGAAAGACCCTGAGGACACTCAACACACACCAAAGAAGAGATCCAGAGGCTCCTGAGAGCTCATCACTGAAGTAGACTTAATACATACCCAACCAAGTCTCAGGGAACTTTGAGGAAGAGAGGGCAGAAAGTTTGTAAGAGCCACAGATTGGGATGTCATGCCCAGAGTCACTGCCACTGCCCCCCGCCACCAATAACAACTGGCTGCTGCTCCCACAACACATAACCCACAATCCCATGGGGAATACCAGCAACCCCACTGAGGAGGGCCCACTGCAGAATGGGAACCCGGAGGAGGGAAAACATGGTACCAAAACATGATGCATCCATATAAAGTATGTTCTTAATTTTTAAAAAGCCACTTAAGTGTAACCTCCTCCATTAGGCCTTCCATGCCCTTATGCTCTCTACCAATTTTTCCTTCACCCCTGTGCCAACTCCTGTTTTTCCCACATGCTTCCTGGACAATGTTCTCCATATCCAGCAGATTGACAGCCACCAAAGTTGAGATTGTGAAATGAATAGTTAGAAAAAACCTTTGAAGAATGTCTCATCCTCTCAGCCAGTTTTCCATTAACACACATTCTGTACTGAAGAAGAAAGAGTCAAAGTTCACACATTAACACATTCTGTACTGAAGAAGAAAGAGTCAAAGTTCACACGTTTACACACATTCTGTATTGAAGAAGAAAGAGTCAAAGCTCACACACTAACACACAGTCTGTACTGAAGAAGAAAGAGTCAAAGTTCACATGTTTACACACATTCTGTACTGAAGAAGAAAGAGTCAAAGCTCACACACTAACACACATTCTGTATTGAAGAAGAAAGAGTCAAAGCTCACACATTAACACATTCTGTACTGAAGAAGAAAGAGTCAAAGCTCACATGTTAACACACATTCTGTATTGAAGAAGAAAGAGTCAAAGCTCACATGTTAACACACATTCTGTATTGAAGAAGAAAGAGTCAAAGCTCACATGTTAACACACATTCTGTATTGAAGAAGAAAGAGTCAAAGCTCACATGTTAACACACATTCTGTATTGAAGAAGAAAGAGTCAAAGCTCACACACTAACACACATTCTGTATTGAAGAAGAAAGAGTCAAAGCTCACACATTAACACATTCTGTACTGAAGAAGAAAGAGTCAAAGCTCACACATTAACACACATTCTGTACTGAAGAAGAAAGAGTCAAAGTTCACATGTTAACACATTCTGTACTGAAGAAGAAAAAGTCTAAGCTCACACACTAACACACAGTCTGTATTGAAGAAGAAAGAGTCAAAGCTCACACACTAACACATTCTGTACTGAAGAAGAAAGAGTCAAAGCTCACACGTTTACACACATTCTGTATTGAAGAAGAAAGAGTCAAAGCTCACACACTAACACATTCTGTACTGAAGAAGAAAGAGTCAAAGTTCACACATTAACACACAGTCTGTACTGAAGAAGAAAGAGTCAAAGTTCACATGTTTACACACATTCTGTACTGAAGAAGAAAGAGTCAAAGTTCACACGTTTACACACAGTCTGTACTGAAGAAGAAAGAGTCAAAGTTCACATGTTTACACACATTCTGTACTGAAGAAGAAAGAGTCAAAGCTCACACACTAACACATTCTGTATTGAAGAAGAAAGAGTCAAAGTTCACATGTTTACACACATTCTGTATTGAAGAAGAAAGAGTCAAAGTTCACACGTTTACACACATTCTGTATTGAAGAAGAAAGAGTCAAAGTTCACACATTAACACACAGTCTGTACTGAAGAAGAAAGAGTCAAAGTTCACATGTTTACACACAGTCTGTACTGAAGAAGAGTCAAAGTTCACATGTTTACACACAGTACTAACACATTCTGTATTGAAGAAGAAAGAGTCAAAGTTCACATGTTTACACACATTCTGTACTGAAGAAGAAAGAGTCAAAGCTCACACACTAACACATTCTGTATTGAAGAAGAAAGAGTCAAAGTTCACATGTTTACACACATTCTGTATTGAAGAAGAAAGAGTCAAAGTTCACACGTTTACACACATTCTGTATTGAAGAAGAAAGAGTCAAAGTTCACATGTTTACACACAGTCTGTACTGAAGAAGAAAGAGTCAAAGTTCACATGTTTACACACAGTCTGTACTGAAGAAGAAAGAGTCAAAGTTCACATGTTTACACACAGTACTAACACATTCTGTATTGAAGAAGAAAGAGTCAAAGTTCACATGTTAACACATTCTGTACTGAAGAAGAAAGAGTCAAAGTTCACATGTTTACACACATTCTGTACTGAAGAAGAAAGAGTCAAAGTTCACACGTTTACACACATTCTGTATTGAAGAAGAAGAAGAAAGAGTCAAAGTTCTGTACTGTTTACACACAGTCTGTACTGAAGAAGAAAGAGTCAAAGTTCACATGTTTACACACATTCTGTACTGAAGAAGAAAGAGTCAAAGTTCACATGTTTACACACAGTCTGTACTGAAGAAGAAAGAGTCAAAGTTCACATGTTTACACACATTCTGTACTGAAGAAGAAAGAGTCAAAGTTCACACGTTTACACACATTCTGTATTGAAGAAGAAAGAGTCAAAGTTCACACATTAACACACATTCTGTACTGAAGAAGAAAGAGTCAAAGCTCACACATTAACACATTCTGTACTGAAGAAGAAAGAGTCAAAGCTCACACATTAACACATTCTGTACTGAAGAAGAAAGAGTCAAAGTTCACACATTAACACACAGTCTGTACTGAAGAAGAAAGAGTCAAAGTTCACACGTTTACACACAGTCTGTACTGAAGAAGAAAGAGTCAAAGTTCACATGTTTACACACAGTCTGTACTGAAGAAGAAAGAGTCAAAGTTCACATGTTTACACACAGTCTGTACTGAAGAAGAAAGAGTCAAAGTTCACACATTAACACATTCTGTACTGAAGAAGAAAGAGTCAAAGCTCACACATTAACACATTCTGTACTGAAGAAGAAAGAGTCAAAGCTCACACATTAACACATTCTGTACTGAAGAAGAAAGAGTCAAAGCTCACACACTAACACACATCCTGTACTGAAGAAGAAAGAGTCAAAGTTCACACGTTTACACACATTCTGTATTGAAGAAGAAAGAGTCAAAGTTCAGACGTTTACACACAGTCTGTACTGAAGAAGAAAGAGTCAAAGCTCACATGTTAACACATTCTGTACTGAAGAAGAAAGAGTCAAAGTTCACATGTTAACACATTCTGTACTGAAGAAGAAAGAGTCAAAGTTCACACGTTTACACACAGTCTGTACTGAAGAAGAAAGAGTCAAAGTTCACACATTAACACATTCTGTACTGAAGAAGAAAGAGTCAAAGTTCACATGTTTACACACAGTCTGTACTGAAGAAGAAAGAGTCAAAGTTCACACATTTACACACATTCTGTATTGAAGAAGAAAGAGTCAAAGTTCACACGTTTACACACATTCTGTACTGAAGAAGAAAGAGTCAAAGCTCACACATTAACACATTCTGTACTGAAGAAGAAAGAGTCAAAGTTCACACGTTTACACACATTCTGTACTGAAGAAGAAAGAGTCAAAGCTCACACACTAACACATTCTGTACTGAAGAAGAAAGAGTCAAAGCTCACACACTAACACATTCTGTACTGAAGAAGAAAGAGTCAAAGCTCACATGTTAACACACATTCTATATTGAAGAAGAAAGAGTCAAAGCTCACATGTTAACACATTCTGTATTGAAGAAGAAAGAGTCAAAGCTCACATGTTAACACACATTCTATATTGAAGAAGAAAGAGTCAAAGCTCACACACTAACACACATTCTGTACTGAAGAAGAAAGAGTCAAAGCTCACACAGCCTCTGTGGAATTCTGGTGTGACAGATTTTGTTCCAGAGGTTGTTGAACAGACCCCACCTGCCTCTCTGAAGACCACAACCCTGGAATCTGTGGGTAGCCCTTAATTGTTCTTTTGGTGAGAGGAACCTCATAGGGTGGCCTCTCTTTAGCCCATGTCATATCATCTTTTTCATTATTTGAAATAAAGCAAGTTATTCAACAGTTTGGGAGGGCAAATGGGCCATACTTACTAAAATTTAAGATGTTAAGATGTTGCTATCCTTAGATATAGCATTTATAGGAATAGCAGCTACAGAAATACAACTGAAAAATGTTTATGAGGGTGTGTATCATAACATTTTATAATTACAAAGTGGAATAACAGATTATACATCAAAAAACAAAAATATGATATAATTTAACATTAAAAATAAAGTTCACCTATGTGCACTGACACAAAGTTCATTATTTCTCAAGTTACAAAGAAATATGCATAATAGACTTTATTGTTAGTCTATATCTTGGTGTTTATCGGTTCGTTCTTATACGATAAAATCTGTAGTTTTGAGAAATAATTTGGAAAAGAGATGGAAGTGAAGAAGGAGTATAATTGTTTATAGTCTGCACTTTTTTAATTATACAATGCTCATCTTCCTGAACTACCCTCGAGCCAAGTGGTAGACATTGGGTAATATGTTGTCTGTAGCTAATAGTCCACCTAATGAAGTGTTGGGAAGTGGAAGAAACCAAATGATTTCACAGAGGACTAACACTTGATTGGTCTCTCAAGTTGCCAATCTCCCAGAGCTAAGTTTAAATTCCTTCTAGAAACATGAATCATCAAAAAATAAAATTTTACACTAGAGTAAACTGGAGAATTCATCTGGATTTTGAATATCATTTTGCCTGGTAGCACAAAGGTAACAAAATTTCAAATAGAATGCTCATTTTTTAAGTATCGTCCTCTCTCAAATGGAACAATAACAGAGTGAAAGAGTAACGTTATTTTGTTCTTACAGGTAGCAATTTGAAACATGAAGACTACGATTCTGCTGCTCTGTCTTCTAGGATCAACTCAGTCATTACCAGTAAGTGGGATACATATATTTCATGTACCTGTGAGACTCAGCAATGTCTTTGTCTTAATAGCAGACCTTTCCATTCTTACTGCTTTCCAACAACTATTTTGTTCTGTGGCTTTTTTTTTAAGTTACCTGCTTTTATTTTCTAAGATGTTGGAGTGTATTTCAACATTTAGCATTTTTAAAATGCATCAGTTCTATAATATATGAATTTCAATTATCTTTTCAAAACAACAGGACAGAAATAAAATACAAAGTAATACTTTAGATAGCCATTCAAAGAGAGTAATTATTTTACTTTCAAAAAAAAGTTTGAGCCAGGCGTGGTGGAACATGCCTTTAATCCCAGCATTCAGGAGGCAAAGGTAGGAGCATCATCATGAGTTCGAGGCCACCCTGAGAATCCACAGTCAGCCTGAGCTAGAGTGAAACCCTATCTTGAAAAAAACAAAAACAAAAAAAAAGTTTGAGATTTTCTTGGTGACTAGCTATGTGCTCTAATGAAAGGATAAACTATACTTTCTGATCTTTCTAATTGAAAACACAAAATATCCAGATTGCATAATCTCTAAAAACACTATTGCACTGTGTGACCCAAAGCATAAGCATTTGGCTTCGCCAGCCCACATCAGATGAAGAACTGTCTTCAGTGATAAGCATTTTTGACTTAGAAATTTTTATCATATTTAGAACACAGTTAGACTACGTTCACACATAGCCGACATTGGAAAGAGGACTAGTGCTCTCTCCTTACTCCAGTTGTCCTCTGTTATCTTAGAGACATGAAATCGGGTGCTGTGGATCCTCAAGTAGGCTTCTCTTTGATCAAGATCTTAAGTATGGACCTGAAGAGAGAGATTACAGGAGGCATGCTATGAAAGAATTAAAATAACCCTCAAGATCACTTGATGCCTCGCTGTCATCCAAACAACTAACAAATATTTCTGAAAACTCTCTAGATGACAGACATGCTGCCAGTTTGCTGAAGATGCAATGTGGACAAAGAGAGGGTGGGGAGATAGGATCCTGCATAGACATATAGAAAGAGAGGGTGGGGAGATAGGATCCTGCATAGACATACAGAAAGAAAGGGTGGGGGGATAGGATCCTTCATAGACATATAGAAAGAGAAGGTGGAGAGATAGGATCCTGCATAGACATATAGAAAGAGAGGGTGGAGAGATAGGATCCTGCATAGACATATAGAAAGAAAGAGTGGGGGGATAGGATCCTGCATAGACATATAGAAAGAGAGGGTGGAGAGATAGGATCCTGCATAGACATATAGAAAGAAAGAGTGGGGGACAGGATCCTGCATAGACATATAGAAAAAGAGGGTGGAGAGATAGGATCCTGCATAGACATATAGAAAGAGAGGGTGGAGAGATAGAATCCTGCATAGACATACAGAAAGAGAGAGAGATAGGATCCTGCATATAGAAAGAGAGGGTGGAGAGACATCCTGCATAGAAATAGAAAGAAAGGGTGGGGATAGGATCCTGCATAGACATACAGAAAGAGAGGGTGGGGAGATAGGATCCTGCATAGACATATAGAAAGAGAGGGTGGAGAGATAGAATCCTGATATAGACATACAGAAAGAGAGGGTGGAGAGATAGGATCCTGGAGACATATAGAAAGAGAGGGTGGAAAGACAGGATCCTGCATAGACATATAGAAAGAAAGGGTGGGGGGATAGGATCCTGCATAGACATATAGAAAGAAAGGGTGGGGAGATAGGATCCTGCATAGACATATAGAAAGAGAGGGTGGAGAGATAGAATCCTGCATAGACATACAGAAAGAGAGGGTGGAGAGATAGGATCCTGCGTAGACATATAGAAAGAGAGGGTGGAGAGACAGGATCCTGCATAGACATATAGAAAGAAAGGGTGGAGAGATAGGATCCTGCATAGACATATAGAAAGAGAGGGTGGAGAGATAGAATCCTGCATAGACATACAGAAAGAGAGGGTGGAGAGATAGGATCCTGCGTAGACATATAGAAAGAGAGGGTGGAGAGACAGGATCCTGCATAGACATATAGAAAGAAAGGGTGGGGGGATAGGATCCTGCATAGACATACAGAAAGAGAGGGTGGGGAGATAGGATCCTGCATAGACATATAGAAAGAGAGGGTGGGGAGATAGGATCCTGCATAGACATATAGAAAGAGAGGGTGGGGAGATAGGATCCTGCATAGACACATAGAAAGAAAGGGTGGAGAGATAGGATCCTGCATAGACATATAGAAAGACAGGGTGGGGAGACAGGATCTTGCATAGACATATAGAAAGAGAGGGTGGGGAGATAGGATCCTGCATAGACACATAGAAAGAAAGGGTGGATAGAAATTATCCTGTATAGACTTTGTAATGATGGTAGATCTCAGACAAGTAATTGTTGTAAAGGACTTTTAAATTATAATAGCTCTGCGATAAAAATGAATAGGGTAAACTTATGGGAGATGGAACAAAACATACTATAGATACATATATATGTCCTTATTAAACAAAACATGCTATGCACACATATATTATTAAACAAAACATGCTATATAAAAGTATATGTTCTTATCAAACAAAACATGCTATATATACATATATGGGTTCTTATTAAAACAAATTTTCACTGAAGAATTAATCTTTGAAATAAGGCAAAGTAGGAAACTAATTTTCATTAAGATATTTAACTTCACTGAATAAATTTACCAAGAATTTGTTCAAAATTAAGTCTCTAGCATATTTAGATTTGTTAAAACTCAAGACGATAAGACTTTCAGGACCCCAAGTCCCATGTAAGACGAATATGGAGTAAGACACAGGCTAATGTGAATTGTGAGTAGCCAGTTATGTGAGAAGAATGAGACTGTTACTGGGGGGACACTAGGAAGGTAACACTGAAATGACTGCTAGGTGTTGAAATATATGTATTAAATAAAAAATAAAATTCAGGTACAAGGAATTTTCTATTTTATGAAAATAAATTTATTGACTTATAAAATCTTAAGAGATAAACCTATTTGCATATTAGACACTTAAGACAACCTAATGATTATTTTCAGTAGATAGATCAAAAGTGTATATTTTAGTAAAGAAAAATAATAATAAACATCCTGAATCACATGATTACATATATTTAAGATATGATGAGCATGATCAAGAACATGAGGCAGCTTTAGATGGAGCAGGCTGCATATTCAAGGGAGTGGTCAGATGAATTTAAGCAAGGGCCTGAAGCAGGTGAGACAGTAAACCTGTGTTGAGGAGAAAAACATTCTAGTCCAAGTAACAGGGAGAGGTGAGCCTCTGAGGCACACGTGAGCTGCAGCTATCCCAGGACAACAAAGACCTTGGATGATCACACTGAGGGAGTGAAGGAAGGACAGAAGGTCACAGAGGCACCAGAGGCCCAGGGACAAGGACCTCACAGCCACCACAGGTCTCTGGCTTATACTCAGGGAACCTGACAATCATTGCAGAAGTTGAGCAGGGCAGTAACAAGACTGGACGACTGTTTTAAAGGGGTTTTTCACTGTGGCTCCTGTGTAAGTACAATGTATATGTCCATAATTTTCTGCTGAAAAGGACCCCTAAGAACAGATAATTCCAATCACTCCTGCTAGAAGTGAGGGAGAAACTCTAAAGTACACCCAAGAGGGAGTGACGGAGCCCTCCAGCATAAACCCAAGAGCTGACCCAGCTGAACCCCCCCTCCTGCCCTCTGGGACACAGCCAGGAGCAAAGGCAGTTTGAGGTCCTTCTGAAAGGAAGGCTTTATTTTACTCAGCAACTAAAAAACTGCCACTCACAAGGTCACCTTGGGCAGATTGTCTGGCTTCTCTATAAAACAAAGCCACACAACTAGACTACAGCGTGTGGATGACAAGGTCATCTTCTTGAAGAGCCCATGATTTTTAATCCATGGGATAAATATTCTGGCCAGGAAGGAGGGTGAAGTTCCCAGCAGGCTTGACAGGTCAGGCACAAGGCTAACATGGAAGCTTCGTTGGCCCAGTGGGACTTGAGGCAGTTTAATTCAAGCTCACAAGAAGCCATAGGAAGAGTGGATACTGCCTGTGCTGGCAGAGGAGAAAAGCAGTTACAGGAAGTAAGTGGGAGCCAGGAACAAACACTGGAATCCTGCATACCCAGGTTGACCTCTGCCCCTCCCTGCTCCTTTGGACCTGGCATTTCCCCACCCCATGACTCCACCTCCTGTCAAGCACAAAACGTTCCCAGAATTAAGATTGTTGGAGGTAAAGATGTACACCTTTGTTCTCTGGGACAATCTGTTACCTTCCAAACGTCAATGGATACAAACCTCAAACACATCCCTGCCTTATCAAATATTTATATTCACAGAAGCAACTTAACCCTGCTTCGGGACTTCCACCAACCAAACCTGCTCCAGATCAGGTGACTCTGGTAAACCAACAGCAGCCAAACCAGGTAGGTGAGCATCCCCCACAGGGAAGATTTACAGACCCGCAAAGTGAGCTCGTGCAGACTGGTGACAAAAAGCAAGCTTTGTTCACAGTCTCATGACTAAAGAGATGTTTCCTTTGAGAGAATCTTTTTTTTTTTTAAGCCAGGTTTTGAGTTTTAACTTTGATTGAGGAAATCAGAACACTCTCCTTCTCTTTCCTTTCATGGGGAATGTTTTGGTTTGTAACTATATCTAGGCAGCTTTGGCAAACAGCAGCATCACCTATTTACAAAGCTGAGGCATCCTGCCCCTGAGATACTGTGACATACATATCTTATGTGAATGTTCAGAACTGGTAGAGATTAAGACACAACCTATGAAATACTGCAGATTTCTTCATGGGCCTCTTGTCATTGTTGCCAGTGATCTTGCCTGTGAATATTCAGACCTGTTTCTTCAAAGCATATTTACATGGTTCTGAAAACAACATCATCTTCTGATTTCTATGCTCCTACCCCAACTCTTTCTCTGGTATGTGGAGTCCTGTCGTGCCTACGTGTCCAGCCTGATGCGAAGTCAGATCGATAGCACTAGATCTAACTTCGTCTCTTTAATCAGGGGACATTATAGAACATTCAAGTCAGGAATCAATATCCCTCTTAAAGAATCTGTAGTTATTTGAAGACATTCTTTAGGAAAAAATACAAAATCTAGCTGGGCACTCAGGAGGCAGAGGTAGGAGAATCACCATGAGTTCAAGGCCACCTGAGACTACATAGTGAATTCCATGTCAGCCTGGGCTAGAGTGAGAACCTACCTCAAAAAAAAAAAAATACAAAATCAGATATGTATAATTAGATACTAAAGCAAATATTTATAATAAAATAATAAACAAGTAAATGAGCTGATGAATACCATAAACTTGACATGTTGTTAGGACACCCCAGGTGCACACAGGGGATGAGGAGGCCGACTGAGGACGGTGCAAAGCTAGTGAGACCTGAAGCTTCACTCTCACTGTGATGGGGAAAAGCCCTCTGGGAGCAGAGCAGACCCTGAGACTCCACCGACGCTGCTCTCAGGAGGTTATTACCTATGCTGGGACGGGATGTGCCGCCATTCACTTGACTTCTGAATGCACAACATACAAAGTTCATACCTGAGAACCATTCAATCAAGCAAGAAAAAAATTCCCAAAAGACCTTGACGTTTTAAGACTTCAAATCATTGTCTTATGTTATTTCATTTGAGACTAGACTCATTTTAACACTCTCAGGGGTGGATGATCCTTGGTGGCTACTGACTGGAGAAGCTGAATTTATGAACCCTCCTTCCCCTCCATTCTTTTTGTTTTCTTCTTAATTTCCTTTCCTTACAAACACTGTGTTCATTGGGAGAAGCCATATGATTTAGAGTTATAAACTTCAGGAGCAACACTTTTCCTTGAAAATGCTACTGTTTGCTAATTTGTTTCCTTTTAGTTTTGAAGTATTATAGTTTCAAACACACCAAATTTATTTGTTGCTGAAAAGGCTCATCTTGTTTCCCTAGAATATCTTCAAGAGTTAAAAGAAATATCATGATTCTGATGGCTCTTCAGTTCATTGAGACCTCCCCACATGCTAGCCTAAGCCAAGAAGAGTCAGGAAGTTAAGAAAGAGGAGATTCCTAGCACTCATTATAGGGACACTGAAGAACAAAACAGTTTCATTAGAATTTAATTCCTACACTGGGACTAGGGACTTAGAGTTGGGGAAGTTGTAGTGTTAAACTCGTCTTTCTTTTTTAGATTTTATTAGCTTATTTAAAATTATGTGGATTTCTTTATGACATTTTCACATATATAATTAACACAGTTTCATCATGTTTACTCCCGTTCATCCTTCTCACACTCCTACTGATCTTCTTATTGCCACCTGGTCAACCTTCTACTTTCATGTATGGGATTACTAGAATATTGTGTGTTGCTATATGGTGACCCAATGGGTTTAATTAGGCTGCATACAGCAGCATAGATGGGGAGTTATTTACAGGAGTTGGACAACTTACCAGTGGCTACCCCCACTACACTCACCACACCCCCAGAAACCATTAACTGCCAGTAACTCCTCAAGGAGGCATGCAGCCCTTGAGCCTCTTCCTCCCACCCCCACCTACAAACATTAATTATTAATGCTCAGAGTGCAGTGTTAAATCTATATTTGAAAGCAAATTTGACAAATTTCATATCATTCATGACACAAATAGTTACTGATTGTTGAATGCTGTTAAGAGCTGTTACTATATGATCTGATGTAGTACCTAACACTTTTTCTTAAGTTTGGTTAGGCAATAGGAGAGCTTAACTTGAATGAGAAATTGGATCAAGACTATATTCTTTGCTCTGCATATAGTATGGCCTTCAGTAAAATCAAGATGGATAGTATTAAAATCAATGTTTTGGATGTCTGGGGCAACATAAATATGACTTTCATAAATGGACTCAAGGAACCAAACGCTCCTTTATTGTCCCACATCAGACAAATGAGCCAGGATGAGCCAGAGCGGGAGGTTAGATCTGCCTCCAGTCTGTGTCCTCCCTAAAAGATGCCACCCAGCTCAACAAGATCAACCCCTGTTGGGATTTTATGTGATGATATCTAGTAATAAAGAGTGTGTACCTGAAAAAAAATTATTCAAGAGTATCTACCATTGGAAACAGACAATCTCTTGTCTAATATCCCAGTTTTAATGCCTTGCAGGTCTTTCCTTCTTTAAGTCTGATTCCATTAACTCAAGTGTTCACCCTAGGGGCAGATCTGCAGTTGGTAAGTACTCTTGACCTCGTGTTAGTACCCAGACACACATATACACTGTAGACAAGTGTAAACAGAGGCCAAGAGAAGAGTCAAAGGCAGCCGGATACTACTCGACGTACCCTTCTAAAGTGTTGTCTAGTGAGAGAGTCTCTTAAGCTCCTGTTACCTCTTCTGCAAGAACCTTCCCCATTCCTCCACCACACCTTCCTTGATGGCCTAGAGTATCCACACACCCACAGACACTGCTATTGCTGGTATCACTCCAAAGACAAGAGCAAGCTAGAAAAAGCAGAAAGAGCTTCACTCTTCTTGAAGAATATCTACAGAGTTTAATCTAGTTACAAAAGAAAATTAGTTCCTTTCCTGATTTTTCCAGGGTTCATATTTAAATAGACTCTTAACTCATATTTTAGACTAGATATTTTATTCTGTCCCTCACAATTTTCATGGGATACCTATGTAGGATTCATTACTTTAGGGGGAAATAAGTTCATCAGAAATATTCCAAAAACCATTACTGTAGTCAAGGTGGGGAAGTAACCAAAATAATTCCGAGACTGAGTTAAATGTCAAAGAAAAAGGTCAATACAGAAAAAGCAACAGACTTTGTTGTGTCAGCAACAAGTCTTTGAATTTCATCATCTCTGTTTCTGATGACATACATAGTAAAATACAATGCAATTAGATAATAAATCATCCCTGAAAATATATTTTTACATTTTAGTAACTACATTTCAAATTTCCTGGATAATCAAATTGAAATGAATATAATGAAAATCTTCTTCTAAATCCCACAGATTAGCCCTTCTACGGGAGTGGCACCTGGTACTCAAACCCTCCCGGTGAACCTGGGGGCGTTGAATGGACAACAGCAGTTGCAACCCCAAGTATGTCCAAAGAGTGGCGTTAAGTTAACATGGATCCAGCAGGGTTACCAGAACTTTGCTCAAGGTTCTTGAAATATGTACCCAGATCATTTGCAGATACAAGTTCTATTGACCATAGTGTTTGGTAATTTGATTCTTGCTGATGACCCAGGAATCCACACCCAGAAAACTAAGCATGCTCCCTCACGGTTGTTCTAGAAGACATTTAGGAAGGGAACAAGACAGTGTGAAGACTTGGGGAAGAGTAAAAAACAAAAACTATGTGGAGAGAAACTGAGTAGGACGGGTGCTGTCTAGCATATTCTGTCTTCTACTGAAGACTTCCTGGATGGCCAAGACCATTCCAAGGAAAAATTAAGAGCTGAATAACGTTTAAGTTCAACAAAGCTAATCCCCTTTTAATGACTGTTTGGTACATCACTGTATGCTAAATTCCCTATTGTGAAAAGTCATTGTTTGTTTGATTTATTAACTATGCACAGTGAACATTCTTGTCACTAGATCTATAATTGTATCAAGTTTTCTCTTTGCACCAATTCCTCATCCAAATCTTCCTCAGTTATTAATTTTAAACATTCCCTGATTGTCAGTATTTCTTACCTTATTCTAACAACACTGACGAAGCTAGCGTATTCCAAGCAATATGGCCCATAACTTCTCACCAGCAATCTACGTTAATAGTGAGTTTTTCCATTTTGTTTCAGATGTTACCAATTATTGTGGCCCAACTTGGAGCCCAGGTAAGATTATTTGAATATGGTTTTCATATTGACATAATTTTAAGTCCATTTTTAAAATGAGTAAATAGTGATACTTACAGTCCCTCAGTTAGTAAGCAGCATACCAGATCAGGTGGCCAGTCAGCCCTCCACACCTCACTGGAAAGGAAGAAGTAAATTCATGGGATTAATGTCACTAGTCATGATTTAGGAGGTTCATTTATTTTTGATGTGTGCACAGTCTGTGTGGTGTAGTATCATGTCTGCATGGCATGTGCACATGTGTGAGCACACGCATGCACCCCATGTGCACACATGTGAATCCAGAGGGCATAGAGTGCCCTCCTCTTGTTGCTCGTCTGCCTGTTTCCCTGAGGCAGAGTCTTTCAACGTGGAGCTGCTGTTTCTTCTATCAGTGACCTGCCCCCACCAGTCTGTAGTCGCCCCCAGCAGAACTGGGGCTTTAGACACTGTGAGCACACTGAGATTTTGGGTGCTGGGGAATCAAAGTCAGATAGTCTCAGGCCCTTTTGGACTCTCATCCTCACTCAATAAGCACTTACCTGCTGAGCCATCTCATCACACCCCAGGATTGATTTTTTAATCTCAAGTTTATTTTTAGTTATATATATTTACCCCAAAATGTTCAAACCCTTTCTCTCCTTACTATTTATTTCAAAATGATTTTTGAGTATGTGAGGGCGATCTGGCTGCGTCATCTGTCACCCCATTGATCGCCAGGGTTGATTCTGCTGATCTGGTTGGCTAGGCAAGTGTCCCCCTCCTCCCTCACCGCTCCATATGCATCACTCCCAAAGCTCTGCACTCAGTCAAAGAGAACGACCTTCACCAAATAGAGGAGGACCGGTCTTCAGTCAAGGGTCTACAATAGCTGCGCTCCCCTGCTAGAACCTCCAAACAAGCTCTCAAAATGATTTTTGAGAGCACTGATAAAATTACCAAGTATTGACCAAGGATTTAATTCTAAAACTTGAATCAACTGTAAAATTCCAATCACTCTTTTTAAATATATTTTTAATTGATTTATTTATTTGAGAAAGAGAAAAAGAGGCAGATAGGAAGAGAATGGGCATACCAGGGCCTCTAGTCACTGAAAACGAAGTCCAGATGCATGTGCCCCTTTGTGCATCTGGCTTACGGGGTCCTGGGGAATCGAACTGCTGTTTTTAGGCTTTGCAGGCAAACACCTCAACTGCTAAGCCATCCCTTCAGCTCCAATCACTCCTTTTTAAAGACAATTTCATTCTATATAAGTGTCCCAAATTGTCTTGAGCTGCAGTTACAGGAGTGCAGCATCATGTCTGGCTCTATCAATTACTAATTCCACATCTAGAACCTACCCCAAGAAAAACGCAACCTGAAATATAGCAAACGTTTAGGTAGTAGATACAATACTTTCATCAAAATAGCATCTCTAGGGACTATCGCTCAGTGGTAGAGCATTTGACTGCAAAATCACATTTGTGGTAGAGAAGAATACTGACTTAAGTTTGAGGTAAAACAGGGCAGTAGTGCGACATAAGAGCAAACCATGTTCTATGTGAATGGCAAGACGGCGGTTTTTCTCCATTATTTCTACATTCTTCAAATTTCCTCCAAAGCATGTCTTTATTTAATCATATAAAATGTATATTTTTAAATGCAAGCTACCTCATATTATTCAAATTATATACATTACCTGCCCCATATCATATGCTGATGTAAATTTTGTAATATAGATCACAGTTTAATATGTTATTAATAATAAAACTTTTCTTTATAATGTTTAAAAAGTATTAAGTTTTTAAGTTATTAGAATATATATACATATTTCAGTCTTGAGCATATTAAAATTTGTCTGAAACATTCTATTTTGCTTTTAGGGTACTCTCCTAAGCTCAGAGGAACTGGTAAAAAGAAAAAAAAATTCAATCACTCTCATTTTACATTCTTTTCCCTTCTGCCTCAGTATTTTCTGTCCTCTCCATTTCTTTTGGCCACAACTCTGGCTCTGATGCTCCTGACAGCGAGCTGAGCATTTGCGTATGTCCTCGGGTATGTCACTCTTTTCCAGCTGCACATTTCATCATCCTCAACGTTTCTATTAATTGATTTTGTATTAGTTTTCTATATTTTACTATACAATTAAATTCTAACTTATGAACATTTTTAATTTTATGTTCACTAAACTCTATATACATTACTAAAAAGCATGTAAGTATAGAATAATATAGATATTGACACTGCAGGGAATACTAAATTTGTTGTATTTCATCCTTATAAGAAAATATTTTTCCATATTGTGAGGGTGATGAACTCTTTCCTACACTCATGAATAAATGAAAGATGGAACTCAAATAACAATCTTAGTACATCACTTGGAATTTCTATGCAATAATCCCATAGGTCATGTTTTAAAGAAAACTTGAATTAATGTATCTAAACATAACAACAGCAGTAAGGAACTGAGGCAACATCTGGGAACAGTTATTAAATAGTTTGCTACCATGAAGCAGGCAGATATTTGCCATATCATGCATAAATAAAATCAAGTGATGGGGTCAGGATCTGTTTTGCCAAACAGCTGCACATGAGCAGGTCCTGTTCTTGGGGCCTTCTACATGACAGCGTGTCTCTTACAGACACTGTCTTTAACCCTCAAGAAGCTACAAGGCTAGACTTTTGACAGAGCTGTACAGGTATAATGAGGCTCAGCAAACTTAAGCATTTTAGGTGTCAAAGTCAAAAATAATAAATCAAAAAATTTTCAAAGCACTACGTTGGTGTTTTTAAACACGTTTTAGCACAATTTGTAATAATAACTACATACTTCATGCAGCCCAAAACACACACGACTTTATAAAATAATACTCACCCTTACAATATGAAATGCACTCTGATACCTATAGCCTCGTGTTCTGTTTGTACTAATGCCCCTCTTTCCTTATTTCAGAATTGTAGGGTGGCATCGCCCTCAGCTTAAGCTTCTATATGATATTCCTCCAGTCTCATCCAGCAGAGGTCTAGTTCTGGTTTCAATAGCTCTGGAATCTGAGACAATGTTCCCCAAACTGCATCTTAGCCCTCAGATCACCTCAGCATGACTTTGAGACTAGAGTAAAGGTGGGTCAGTGCACCTGCCCCGACCTGCTCAAGCAGCGTCTAACAGTGAGGGCTCCTTCAGTGACCTGCGAACACACACAGTGGCTCAAGTACCAAGAGAAATACTTCTGAGCAAAGCCTTTGAAAAACACCACAGAGCAAACTTGAAAAGATGCAAGCAATCAAGGTGATGATGGTTAATGTTCTTGCACTAGCTTCTCTATTAACGTGTGGTCTATTAAATTACTTTTCTTGAACATCCATAGGCAAAACAAAGGCTGTATTTTAGGTCAATAAAAGAGATACAGCTTATCAATATTTTATGGATTTTCTACCTAAGTATTACTGCCAGATCGGCTGATAATATCAAACTGTACGTTGGTCCTTTTCCCATGGCTAGCTTGGACTTGGCTTTCCCATCCTGAGGGAGCTAAGAGTCAGCACCGAATCGCAGCAAGGAAACCAGCATCAGGCTCTGCTCTGGAAAGGAGACGCCTCAGGCTCTGACCTCCCTCTCCACCCTCCCATGCTAACCCCAATTTGCTGTCCTCCAAATGAAACAGCCTTAAAACGTGCTCCTTCTCATTTCATTTTCTGTCTCCTTCCCTCATGTCAGCCATTGGCCTCGCAAATCTTCGCAGGCCTCTTCATGCATCCTTTGTTCCCTGGAGGTGTCCTGCCCGCCAATCAGGCAGGGACCAATCCAGATGCGCAGAAAGGAGTTCTTCCAGCAGGACAGTCAGGAACCGCCCAGGGAACCACTGAGGGCCACACACCAATGCCCACCGACGATGACTTTGCAATGACCACTCCTGCGGGCATCCGGAAGGCTGTGCACATGACTGGGGAACCCACTACAGAATCAACAAGTAAGTAGTCCTCCAGGCTTGGAGTGGGATAGGAGATTTCCTTGCCTTTTGGGAGGGAGGGCGGGGGGTGATGCAGGAGAGAGAGAATATATGAACGTGAGTGTATGTGCCCATGAGCATGGCCGGCAGCAGCCACAGGAAGAAGTCAGTTGTCTTCCTCTGTAACTTTTCTTCCTGTTTCCCTGAGACCATCTCTCACTGAACGCAGAGCTCCCACTTTCAGTTAGACTGGATGATCAGGGGAGCCTCTGTCTCTGCCTTTCACACGCACCTGCTTGTGCAGCAAGCGTTCTGGCCTGCTGAGCCAGCTCTGCAGCCCCAACAAATGTCAGTCCTAATAAAAGCAAGGCCTGTCTACTCTGAGGCGCCTGGAAAAGTGTTTTTATTAGGCCACCAATCCTGAGATATGAAAGCTCTGAAAGATGTTTAGTTACTGGTAGAGCACACTTCCCATCTCAGGTCAAAGCTGGAAATATTTGCAAGCAGACTGTTGTCTCCTTCTTGTCTTCCTGAAAACACAGGCTCAAACACAACCAACGCCCTTCAGGTCCTGGTGAAATTTCTTCAACTTACTAACTGGAATGAGCCTTAGAACCTAACATAGTACTGGAAGGAACCTGTGGAAATGATCTCCTCTTTACTGGGACAAACATACAACAAGCAGCAGCCTATGGGAGGAAAGGGTTTATTTAAGCTTATAAATTCCAGGGAAAACTGTTGGGGTCCCCCCACCCCAGGGCAGCCCAGGAGGGATGGCAGGGTCTCTGCCCAGTTGGGGTGAGAAACGTGGAATCATGACACAGACTCCGGGAGTTGGGTGAAAGTAGGCAGAGGGCGAGCTGCAGCAAACTCATTTATTCAAAGAAGTACAGGGGGCTTTAGGGGGCTTGGCTGGCCAATCATTGTATGGGGTGGGCCCCTTTTTGTGACCAATGACAGCCTGTCTCTGGACAGATCATCTCATAGCAGGTTTCTCACGAGCATGGAACTGTAGCTGTTGTCACGCCAGGCCTGTGCAGGACGCCATGTTCACAGAAGCCACTTCCTGGTTTCTTCTGACATGCCGTCTGGCTAGGGCCAGGACTGCATTGTGCCATACAGAAAACACCAACAACAGTGGAGGAGGCTAGCTCATTTCCATTGTCTCAAGCAAACAGACATCACCAAACACCCAGTGAAAACCCACAGCACAAACAGCCATAGCTCCAAAACGACTCTCCACACGCCTAGGAAGGCTGGAGTACAGACCCACCCCCAGTGACACGCCCTTGTAGTAGAGATCTGCCTGCTAAAGCCTTAAGAAGGAAGTTTGATGTTAATAAAACATCGGAGTCTGTGGGGCTGTACATTCCAGCCACCACAGAGCCCCTAGGAGTCTGCTAGAATCAGCACAGTAGAGTTGTAAAAGAGGCTCTCCTAATGCCAGCTAGCAAAGATGATAATTTAACATGTGACTGTGTCTAGAGCCAAATATCTTTAGATTAAAAACAGGATTTGGCATTGACACTCCTATTCCTAAAAAAGAAACTTGATCACTCCCCCCCCCAAAAAATGATTAAATGCAATATTCCTCTATGTGCATTTAAGAGACACTTTCTTTTCTTCCAGGCATTCATTGAGCTGCTACACATTTCTTCAACTAAATAGCCATCAGTGTGGTGATCGTGTGTGAGTCATTGTTAATCAGGTGGAATAGACTGAGACACACTGAAAGTCCTCAGAAGAAACCCTGAGTTTACCTGGACACTTTCTCAAAATGGCAGGAAATACATTACATGTAGAGAGTACTAACTTCTGGGAAAAAATAATAGATAAATTTGACTTTGAAATATTAACAAATACGTGTATTAAAATATATTTTGAAAACTGTTTCCTTCTTTGAAGATAGTAGGTGTTGGAAGTCTTTAGAAAGTGCATGTGGTATGGGCTGGAGAGATGGTTGAATGGTTAATCGTTTGCCTGTGAAGCCCAAGGACCCTGGTTCGAGGCTCGACTCCACAGTACCCACATAAGCCAGATGCACAAGGAGGCATGTGCGTCTGCAGTTCTTTTGCAGTGGCTGGAGGCCCTAGTGTGCCCATTCTCTCCCTCTCACTCTCCCTTTCCCTCCCTCCCTCTCTCTCTCTCTGCCTCTTTCTCTCTGTCTGTTGCTCTCAAATAAATAAATAAAAATAAACAATTTAAGCCGAGCATAGTGGTGCACGCCTTTAATCCTAGCACTTGGGAGGCAGAGGTAGGAGGATCACCATGAGTTTGAGGCCACTCTGAGACTACATAGTTAATTCCAGGTCAGCCTGGGCTAGAGTGAGACCCTACCTCAAAAAACAAAAAAAATTTAAAAATAAACAATTTTTTTTAAAAAAGTACATGAGGTGAGCCAGCACATCCCCTGAGGCTCTCAGCCTAGGACTTCCATTTATATCTCTTCATTGACCGTTTTCATACATATATATACATATATACATATATAGTCTATCTTAACCCCTTCTGTTACCGTCTATCATCTCCCCTCCCCACCAACATGCACTGCACTCTTCTTTCCAATAGGCCTCTCGTCTACTTTGAATCATTTTCCACCCTCTTCCACCATCCGGGACAGATATTGATGATCCCAATATTACGGAAGTCTTGTTGAGGTCACTACAGTCAGTGTGAGATCACAGACGTGAAGCACTGCACCCTGTCTTCAACTTCCTGAATAGTTCCTGCCCCTATTCTGCAATGTCCTCTACTTCCTACACTGTTGCTGCCCCTATTCTGCAATGTCCTCTACTTCCTGCACTCTTCCTTTCCCTATTCTGCAATGTCTTCTACTTCCTGCACTCTTCCTTTCCCTATTCTGTAATGTCCTCTACTTCCTGCACTCTTCCTTTCCCTATTCTGTAATGTCCTCTACTTCCTGCACTCTTCCTTTCCCTATTCTGCAATGTCCTCTACTTCCTGCACTCTTCCTTTCCCTATTCTGCAATGTCCTCTACTTCCTGCACTCTTCCTTTCCCTATTCTGCAATGTCCTCTACTTCCTGCACTCTTCCTTTCCCTATTCTGTAATGTCCTCTACTTCCTGCACTCTTCCTTTCCCTATTCTGTAATGTCCTCTACTTCCTGCACTCTTCCCTTCCCTATTCTGCAATGTCCTCTACTTCCTGCACTCTTCCTGCCCCTATTCTGCAATGTCCTCTACTTCCTGGACTCTTCCTTTCCCTATTCTGCAATGTCCTCTACTTCCTGGACTCTTCCTTTCCCTATTCTGTAATGTCCTCTGCTTTCTGCAATGTCCTCTACTTTCTGCACTCTTCCTTTCCCTATTCTGCAATGTCCTCTACTTCCTGGACTCTTCCTTTCCCTATTCTGCAATGTCCTCTACTTCCTGCACTCTTCCTTCCCTATTCTGTCCTCTATTCCTGCACTGTTCCTTTCCCTTCAATGTCCTCTGCACTCTTCCTTTCCCTATTCTGCAATGTCCTCTACTTCCTGCACTCTTTCCCTATTCTTCCTCTACTTCCTGCACTGTTCCTTTCCCTATTCTGTAATGTCCTCTACTTCCTGCACTCTTCCTTTCCCTATTCTGTAATGTCCTCTACTTCCTGCACTCTTCCTTTCCCTATTCTGTAATGTCCTCTACTTCCTGCACTCTTCCTTTCCCTATTCTGCAATGTCCTCTACTTCCTGCACTCTTCCTTTCCCTATTCTGTAATGTCCTTCTACTTCCTATTCTGCAATCTTCCTGCACTCTTCCCTATTCTGCAATGTCCTCTACTTCCTGCACTCTTCCTTTCCCTATTCTGCAATGTCCTCTACTTCCTGCACTCTTCCTTTCCCTATTCTGCAATGTCCTCTACTTCCTGCACTCTTCCTTCCCTATTCTGCAATGTCCTCTACTTCCTGGACTCTTCCCTTCCCTATTCTGCAATGTCCTCTACTTCCTGCACTCTTCCCTTCCCTATTCTGCAATGTCCTCTACTTCCTGCACTCTTCCTGCCCTATTCTGCAATGTCCTTCTTCCTGCACTCTTCCCTTCCCTATTCTGCAATGTCCTCTACTTCCTGCACTCTTCCTTTTTCCCTATTCTTCAATGTCCTCTACTTCCTGCACTCTTCCTTTCCCTATTCTGCAATGTCCTCTACTTCCTGCACTCTTCCTTTCCCTATTCTGCAATGTCCTCTACTTCCTGCACTCTTCCTTTCCCTATTCTGCAATGTCCTCTACTTCCTGCACTCTTCCTTTCCCTATTCTGCAATGTCCTCTACTTCCTGCACTCTTCCTTTCCCTATTCTGTAATGTCCTCTACTTCCTGCACTCTTCCTTTCCCTATTCTGCAATGTCCTCTACTTCCTGCACTCTTCCTTTCCCTATTCTGCAATGTCCTCTACTTCCTGCACTCTTCCTTTCCCTATTCTGCAATGTCCTCTACTTCCTGCACTCTTCCTTTCCCTATTCTGCAATGTCCTCTACTTCCTGCACTCTTCCTTTCCCTATTCTGCAATGTCCTCTACTTCCTGCACTCTTCCTTTCCCTATTCTGCAATGTCCTCTACTTCCTGCACTCTTCCTTTCCCTATTCTGCAATGTCCTCTACTTCCTGCACTCTTCCTTTCCCCTATTCTGCAATGTCCTCTACTTCCTGCACTCTTCCTTTCCCTATTCTGCAATGTCCTCTACTTCCTGCACTCTTCCTTTCCCTATTCTGCAATGTCCTCTATTCCTCCACTGATTCCTATTCTGTAATGTCCTCTCTTCCTGCACTCTTCCTTTCCTATTCTGCAATGTCCTCTAGTCTTCCTTTCCCTATTCTGCACCTCTATTCCTGCACTCTGCCTGTATTCTACAATGTCCTCAAGTTCATACATTCTTTTTTTAATATGTTTTATTTTATTTATTTATTCTGAATGTCCTTGATTCCTGGATATTCTGAATGATAGACTCTTCCTGCCCCTATTCTTCAATGGGCACATCTACTTCCTGCCTGTTCCTTTCCATTCTGCAAACAAACACTCAGATTTCCCTACGCTATAATGTCCCACCTTGCATACCTGGTTCTACGTCCTGTCTTCCTTTCCCTATTCTGGGGAATCAAGCCTTGAACCAGGGTCCTTATGCTTCACAGGCAAGTGCTTAACTGCTAAGCCATCTCTTCAGGCCCAAGTTCATACATTCTTCCTGACCCTATTCTGCAATGTCCTCAAGTTCATACATTCTTCCTGACCCCGTTCTGCAATGTCTTTGAATTCATACATTCCTCCTGCCCTGGCCCTGGACAAATGACAGACAAGTCTCATTTAGTTCCAAGCACTCAATAATCAGTTATTCTCAGGATTTTGATGCGGTTTGAATCTCTCCAGTAGTCACTGACAACTCACAAAGTTGCTCTGACAAAAGGTCAGAGTCACACGAATCTGTGGACATAGTCATAGATAATGAGAAAGCAGTATGACGGGTACAACACATCCACTTAGCCAGACACCACTAGTTTCCCTCCTAGGACCATTATCTTCGAAGCCACAGGCTTTTGATTCGGTTTTCAGTGCCATGTGTGAATTTGCTCCCATGGAGTGGGCCTCAAATCCAACTGGAGAGCAGCTGGTTGCCCCCACAACCATCACGCCACTATCATACCAGTGAGCACATCCTGCCTGCCTGATTGTTGTGTAGCTCACAGGGTCCACTTCTGGGGTAAAACTTTGATGCCTAGTCAATAGGGAAGAAGCCTAGAATGTTCTTTGGAAGAATGAAGCAGTATGATCAAAGGAGATGACAGTCAACAATGTGAAGATAAATGCTGGCATAATCACAACTACCTCCTGGCTCACTCCCCCACAAAGAGCAATAATTTAATCTTAAATAAACAAATTAATTTTGATCATTTACAGCATAAAGTGGAAGCAGATCATTGTGTTTCCTCAAGCTGCTTTATAGTTTGTTGCAGTCAGGTTCGCATTGCTGGCAGAAATCACCCGACTAAGAGCAGCTTGTGGGAAAAAAGAGGTTTATTTTGGCTTACAGGCTCGAGGGGGAAGCTCCATGATGGCAGGAAAAACGATGGCATGAGCAGAGGGTGGACATCACTCTCTGGTCAACATAAGGTGGACAACAGCAACAGGAGAGTGTGCCAAACACTGGCAAGGGGAAGCTGGCTATAATACCCATAAGCCCGCCCCCAACAATACTCTGCCTCCAGGAGGTGTTAATTCCCAAGTTGCCATCAGCTGGGAACCTAGCACTCAGAATACTTGAAGTTTATGGGGGACACCTGAATCAAACCACCACATTCCACCCCTGGCCCCCATAAACTGATAACTGTACATGATGTAAAATGTAATGCATTCATGCACATTTAAAAGTCCCCATAGTTTTTATCAATTCCAATGATGTTCATACATCCCGATAATCCAAGGTCTTTTAACTGAGCCATAATACCAAAAATATCCCCAAAAAACCCATAATGGCACAGAATAAAACAGTCACACTGCAAAGGACGGCATTGGGCAAAACAAAGAAATACTTAACCAATACAAGATTTTAAACAACCAGGGCAAATGTCAAACTCTGTAATTCCAATCCAACAACTACTTAGTGACAAATCTCCAAGTCCGATACTTCTGAGCAGCAATAAGTCTCTGTAGTTCCAATTCCGCCCCTCCAGATAGGCTACTCACAGTCCTGGAAAACTTCATCCAGGGCCAGCAGCTCTCCTTGTCAGCCATCTCATAGTCCCGGCATCTCCACTGGGTCTCCACTGCAACCCATGGTCCATCCTCATGGCCCCATGGGATCTCCATGCAGGCATCCAGCAAACCTGCTTCACACTGCCCATGGCCATTTCCAAAACATAAGACCGCGTTACAAACTCAATGACCCTCTCTTTCCTGCATTTGTTATACTCCATAATACCAGGTAGGGTGCCAATTTGTTAATCATAAATCAGACTTTGAAGAACAGGACACTCCTTCAGCATTCAGGCCCCTTCAAAAGAGTTTGCATTCTTCCTGTTGCCCCAGTGCAGGGTCCAATCTCAAAGGTTGTAATCTCTCATTTGCAGCTGAATGGGCAGAGTTCACCCAAAGATTTCATTTTTTTCTGTGCCTTATCCCTGCTCACGCCAGTTCATTTTTAAAAGCAACCCTGCACATTTTCTCAGGACAATGTGAACATAAACTGCTAGCCCAGTCCAATCACAACTTTCTCACCCTCATAAGCCAAACCCACAATAGTTCTTAGCATTCAATTTTCAGCTCTGACCAGAATAGTCCATTAAATAAACAAATTAATTTTGATCATTTACATTCATACAATCAGCTCCAGAAGGCCAAGCCAGATCAGGTGTGTTTCAGCAATCCCACTTTACCAGTTTGTTGCAGTCAGGTTCGCATTGCTGGCAGAAATCACCCGACTAAGAGCAGCTTGTGGGAAAAAAGAGGTTTATTTTGGCTTACAGGCTCGAGGGGGAAGCTCCATGATGGCAGGAAAAACGATGGCATGAGCAGAGGGTGGACATCACTCTCTGGTCAACATAAGGTGGACAACAGCAACAGGAGAGTGTGCCAAACACTGGCAAGGGGAAGCTGGCTATAATACCCATAAGCCTGCCCCCAACAATACTCTGCCTCCAGGAGGTGTTAATTCCCAAGTTGCCATCAGCTGGGAACCTAGCATTCAGAACACTTGAAGTTTATGGGGGACACCTGAATCAAACCACCACATAGTTAAAGCTAGTGTTTATGATATTTAGTGTTTAATTTGGGACATCCTAAGCTGCAAAATGCCATTGGTAAAAAGAAACACTAAAACAAACCAGTGTCATAAAAATGCCCCATCCATCAAATATATAGAATTTAACCTGGCAAACTGGGTGTGGTGGTGCACACCTTTAATCCCAGCACTCAGTAGGCAGAGGTAGGAAGATCGCTGTGAGTTTGAGGCCGCCCTGAGACTACATAGTGAATTCCAGGTCAGCCTGGGCTAGAGGGAGACCCTACCTTGAAAAACCAAAAAAAGAAGAAGAACTTAATCTGGCTTAAAATTATAACCCTGGCCACAGCAATGCACCCAGATAGGAAGCAGAGGCCCCAGATAGAACCAGTGTGGCCATGCTAACAACATTTCTCATCGTATGCATTTTCCTCATCAGTATGAAACAACCAGGCAGCAAACACATGCCAAGTTTTTCAGGAGTTTATGATTTGTCATTCTGTGTTTCAGATTTGTAGACTCTGAATAAAATAGATATGAACTGTGGGGGTTTTTGAGCAAACTTTAAAAATTTAGCCAGAAACCATTTCATGAAAATGTAATTGTAAATGTAAATGTAAATGTAATCACGAGTGCTGCGACATCAGGTGATTCCTAACAGACGAGCTCTCCCTTCTCCAGGAGGTCTCCAGTGACATGTGACTGTGTGTCTGATGACCACTAGTAACACGTGACACCTCTGCTTCCAATTGTTCAGTCTGGTGATTAGTAGTAAAAACAATTTCCGATTGTTCTGTCTGCTAATTAGTAAGATTTTCCACAAATTAATTTCTGGTTTTCAAGTATTTAGACGATGTTCTCTTCTGTTAATGGCATCACCGCATACTTCAGTCACACCACGATGCTGACTTTGACCTTTCACCTGCTAGAAGCAGCGCCTGGTGCTATGAAACATGGCATAGTGACTGGAGAATCCCAGGCAGTTATCTTCAAATGGAAGAACAAATTCAGTGGATGTACAAGTTCAATGCCATGCTGGTTTGAACCCTGGGTAGTATTATCCAGATCTTTACAGACTAATTCCTGAGCCTGTAAAGGAAGGCAAAATACCCAGAGGAGCCAACACAATGTTGACATATGCAACCAAGTCTAACACTGACTGCAGAGCCTCACTGATCACGATTGTCTAACACTGACTGCAGAGCCTCACTGATCACGATTGTCTAACACTGACTGCAGAGCCTTGCTGATTGCAATTGACTGATGTGAGTGAGTGGAATGTCAGAAATTAGAACACACCGCCCAGATGAGGGCACGCAAATAGACTTTTGGCAAAAGAGGAAAATCAACTCAGTGTGGAAAGGGTGAAAACGAGGCATCAGCATAAAAAAAATTAAGATTATAGATTCTAGATTACAGACCTTATACTTTTGACTGAAATGGCTCATATACCTAAATATAAAATTATAAAATTCATATAAAGTAAATGGAAGAAAATCTAGGGATTTTGTTGGTAGCTTTTTAGTCAACACCAAAAGAACCACCCATAAAAGGGGGGGAAATCGCTAAATTGGACTTTAAACCTCTGTTTTACCAAAGACCTAAGAAAATGAAAACATAAGCCATACTCTGGGGAAAAGTCTTTGCAAAGCATAGCTCTGATAAAGAACTGATATCCACAATAAATAATTTTTAAAACTCCATAATAAAAAATAATTCAGCTTAAAAATAAGGAAATGGGGCTGGAAAGATGGCTTAGTAGTTAAGTGCTTGCCTGTGAAACCTAAGGACCCTGGTTGGAAGCTCGATTCCCCAGTACCCACGTAAGCCAGATGCACAAGGAGGCACATGCATCTGGAATTCGTTTGCAGTGGCTGGAGGCCCTGGTGGTCCCAATCTCTCTTCTCTCTCTCTCTCTCTCTCTCAAGAAGTAAGTAAAAATAAATTTAAAAATTTTTTTAAATAAGGAAACACTCTAAATAGACATCATCTCAGAAAAGTGTGCACAGAAGGCAAGTAAACATGTCTAAACACTCGCTGAGGTATTTCAGCAAAGAGCTTCAAGTTCAAAGACACACCTCCTGAAATGACACAGACAATACCAACCCCTAGCAAGGATGTGAGCAGCAGAGCTCTCCCCTATTGCTGGTGAGGTGCAAACTGGTCGAGATGAGAGATAAACAGGAGAATGTCCCAGAACCATGGAAGTCTATGGCACATGGGTCTCTTTAACTTCTTCTACATACGGATATCTAATTTTTCTCTCCTTGCTAAAGGTTAAAGTCATTATACAGCCTCTAGGGTTTTCCTTTCTTTTCCCTCTCCCCCTTCTTTTCATTTCAAGCCACCAAAAAAAAATGTCAACTTAAAATTCAAACCACTGGATGTTGCCTTGTTAAAATTAAGTCCTCACCAATTTAAAATATAACTAAAATCTTAAAAATATGTCTCTCCATGTTTCATGTTGTCATATCTAATGTTGGCCAACCATGTCATTTCATGTATTCTATGTGTCATGCAATTTGTCCTTATGTATGACTAAATTTATGGTCATTAATTCTTCCAATTTTATGGTCATTAAATGTTCTGATACTCATATATTTTAAGATGATAGTAAATTATTAAAACGAGATTTACAATATATTTAAAATAATTAACCTCTATGCTTCTGACAACATGCTTGTTCATACTTACTACAACAATAGACATATTTGTATACCAAATTCTAATCCTGCTTCTACAGAAAGAGATGTGTTTTGGATCAGAAAAGGTAAAAGATTGTTATAAGGTATGTTATCAAAAGGATATGAAAATGAACTTAAACTGAAAAAGGTATGGGTTGCCTATGGTAAAATGGGTTAACTTAAAAGTTTTCATTCTCCATATATTTTTCTCACCTTAATTGTTCAGGTAGTTCACTTTACTCTTTGTAATAAATTGATAAATTTATTCATATTGTTATGTCTCAAAACAAAGTGAAATTGAACTATACATATATTTCCTACTGTTAACCTCTGACTACTAAAAAAATTAAATGGTCATATTAAAAGTCTTATGATAAAGACAATAAAAAATTTTTTGGTAGTTATGAGATGAACTGACTAAGGAAGATAAACTGGAGAGGAAACTTTAAATGTGGATAAATGTTTGATGAAAAGGATTGTTACAGAGTGGTTATATAGATTGTATGGTAAAAATGTGTAGATAAAATTATGAATAAAATATGTAGATGAAAGTATGAGTAAGCTTAAACAGAAGGTTAAGACAAAGTTGATTAATTCTTGAAGTACTTGCTCAGATTACAGACTCTTTGAGATATAAGATGACTATTTGCCTAGGGCTTATATCTGACTAACAAAGGATGGCCTGGCTGGTAGCAGATGCTATGGTATTCAGATGGTAAACTTAAAAACTTTAACTCATTGATATTCATCTGGCCATGATAATGGTTGTGAAAGACTGACTTTAAAGTTCTTGACCAAGTTTGCTATGGTCGTCCATTTGTCATCCTTTCATTATTTAATAAGATTACTCTATCTTTAAAAAAAAAAAAAAAAAAAAACTACTGTAACCTTCAGATGGTTCCTGTCTTGTTCATGCTGTTTTACAGGGTGACTATCACTGAGATTATTGTCTAAGTCTTACAAAAGGGGATTTAGTCATTGTGACTTTGTTCTTGGGAAAACTGAAAAAAAAAATCCTTCTGCCCTAGGAAAGCCTGCAGTATACAAGCAATGTTAATATAGTTTGTCTAGACTTCATATGTTCTACCAGTCATAAATATTGCCTTATGTTAAACTTAAAAATGGTTCAATGATTAAAGGTAGTTGATGAAGAAATCACTTTATGTCTATTATAATGTCTCTAATGTATGTTAAAATCAAACTAATTTAGCTCAACAATAACCAGGTTTGGCTTTATTCTTAAGCTACATATACTCGGTCTCAGTTAAGGTTTTTACTTAAGTAATTGTCTCATTTCTTGTATCTTATATGTTCATTGCTTATAGATATATTGATACTTAAGACATGTTCCCTGCTCTAGAAAATGATCTTAAATGCTGCTGTTCTGCTTCCATTTTGTGGGGTAATTTGTACCTGCACAGGTATCTAAACTAATCAAAGATGTTACCAAATACAAATGCCAAAACTTTATGCTGTCTTACTTGACATGTTCTGCCTGTAATTATAACTATTACACATTTAAAAAATAAGATGTGCCTACCTTCTAAAAGGTAATTCTCTGTATTTCTCTTACCTTGTTTATACACTTCAAACTTAATTCTCTATAATAAGGTGACATAGTCTTTTGTACTGACACTGTAGTTTTTGTACTATTTCCAGGCCATAATTTGAACTACAGCTTCTGACTAGTACTAAAATTATCTTGTGTTTCTTCTTAGCTCCATAACACAGCTACAGATATCTCTCTATTAATTAACCATTTTATCAGGCTTTAGAAGAGATTTCCCCTGGACTCACACTGATGTAAATAAAAATAAGGCTGGAGAGATGGCTTAGTGGTTAAGGTACCTGCCTCCTAAGCCTAAGAACATCAGTTCCAATCTCAGGTCCCACGTTTAGCCAGATGCAAAGTGACGTGAGGGCACAATGCCTCACTTGACTGGATTTCGTTCACAGCAGTTGAGAGGCTGCTGGTGTGCCCATTTCTATCTGTCTTCCTCTCCCTCTCTCTCTGTGTCTCTCTCCAAAAAAAAAAAAAAAAAAAAAGATTGATTCTCCACTCCATCTTTGGTGCCGGTTCTGTAAGCCTTAGTTTCCCATATCAATATCAAGGTTAACAAAATCAAGATATTTTAACTAGTTTTGTCTATTTATTCAAACTCTATCTAAATGTTACATAAAAATTGAAACTAAGCCTTTATTTTGTTGCATAGGACACCTGTTTACAACAATAGGTTTATTAAGTATTCTACTCTTATACATTTTCCTATTGGGTAAGACTTATTTATTGGCTATAAACTTATTCTAATAAATAAAACTGGGCCTAATTATATAAAGTATATTTCATTGTATATTTCATTGGTTATATATAACCAATATAATTATATAAAACATAAACAACTGATCATAACAAATTATCAAGACTAAACAAACGTTTAGCCTTTCAGCCTAACATACTTTCATTAGTTCTCCTAAAGATAAGACTTTTTGATCTTTGGACCAAGTAAGTAAAGACCGTGAACCTTCTGTATTAAAGACTTACACACACACACACACACACACACACACACACACACACAAAACTTTAAACCTAAATTTTAGAATTAGTTAACTTCTTAATCTCTATCATATTTAAATTTAAAATAATTTAAGATATTTCAACTATTGCTTCAATACTAGTCTCTTATACTTCCTACCTTACCTAAACCAAATCTTTATATTCCCACAAATTCCAATTAACTTTCCATCCAAGTTAACAATTCCTTCTTCCTTACCTATCACCTATATTATTATTATTTTTTCTACCTTAAATATAATGTTCATGTCACGTATGAATGTCATGTCACATGTAAAAAAAACTCATACATGGATAATAACCAGATCATAATGGCTAATAGATTTGACATGATCTAGGTGTTTCTTTCCTAATGGCTCTGATAACTATCACCCTCCTGAAGAGCTGCCTCCTGGCCCATTCATAAGATTGACATGGAATAATAGCCTACTATGTACATAAACTACAAAATGAAGTTTGGCAAATAGGAAACTAAAAGCTGAAACTGCCAAAATCCACACTGTGTGACTAAGACTTCAGTGATGGACTACAATAATTGTGGAGAGGTAAATGTTACCAATCCAGAGCCAATAATATTTTGGGCTGTATTAGTCTTTTTAATGGCCAATAATATTATTTCTCTACATGTGACCTGACATCTCTCTGTGACCAACTAAGATATCTATTGCTATAAGTGAAGAAATAGCACAGCTCTACTTCCTTCAAGTTAAAACTATCCTGTCTCTGACATGTACTTTATTTCCCTTATTATGATAATGTTCACCCTCTCTTTTGGTCCTTGCATACTCAGACGCCTCACTGAATTCCTCCAAGACAGAATCTTCACTTCACAGCCAATCGCTGAATTCTTTTTTTTTTTTTTTTTTTTTTTTTTTTCGTGGTAGGGTCTCACTCTAGCGCAGGCTGACCTGGAATTCACTACATAGTCTCAGGCTGACCTTGAACTCACTGCAATCCTCCTACCTCTGCCTCCCAAGTGCTGGGATTAAAGGTGTGTGCCACCACGCCTCGCCACCGATCACTGAATTCTTCATGGCCACTGAATGACTATCAGCCCTTAAACATCCACCTTCCATAGGACTGGGGGACACCCCAAGAGATCTACGGCCCCTTCAACTGAAAGTAGTTGGAGACAAGTCATTGCCCCCATCCCAGCCCACACGGTCCTGCCCTCGATGCCCCACAGTTCTCCCTATTCTTTTATCTTTCCAAAGTCTGGACTGGAAGTTTAATAGCCTTCCCTGAAAACTAGAGGGAACTAAAGATTTAATAACTCTCCCTAAAACTAGCAGGCAATAAAGAAGTCACAGAGACATGCGGCCTTGACAGGCCTGTCTACTCCCGATTGATAACCTTCTCTTGGCTCAGAAAACCTTTAGGAAACAGAAACCATCTGGTGGGATATCCTCCCTAGACAATTTAGCTTTAAAAAAGCTTATTCCGAGCAAGGACACACATAACTACGGCTCCTTATCTATGTGCCTTGGGCCTGCAGCTGCTATAGTCTGTTTTTCTTAGGATCTTCCTTATAAGCTTGCATCCCAGCCTGGCCCAATGCTTCAGCCTTCATCTCACAGGAAGGCTGCTGCCCCTCACTCTTTTTCTCAATAAACCGTCTTATCTGTAGAGATCAAGTCTGGTGTTCTCTTTTGCTTTTCTCTTACAGTTTCCTTACAAATAGTCCCTTCCTATGCTGAATGAAAACAAGAACTGGATATGAGAGACACAAGTATGTGGGGACATAGTTTGTGCGGGGTGTGTATGCTGGGCTTCAAAGTACTGAAGAGTCATTCTGCTACTCTGTGTTGTGGACTGAGTGAGGAATGTCCCCTTGGGCTATGTATTTGACACATGGTCCCCAGTAGGTGGTACTGTTTGGGGAGGTTGTTGAGCTTTGGCTATGAGGCCCAGCTGGCAGATGTAGGGCTACTGGAAAAAGCTTTGAGAGTCTGCCCACCCCAACTTCCAGACACAGGGTTAGGTCCTGATGTGTCTGGATGCAACTAAGCCACTTCCACAGCCATCATGTCTGCCATGTAGCAGATTCTTCATAAATGAAGAGAGGAAGGAGGCTCTGAATCAGGAAGTCAAGTCTGAAACTGAAAGGTCACTCAAACACTCCCCAAGGTCATATTAGTTAGAACCTGAAACATTCCTTCCTAGGAGGGGCAGGACTCAGGAAGTGAATAAGCCTGGGAAAGGGTTTCCAGACGCTGCCCTAAAGCTCTATAAAGGGAATACCAGTGCTTGGAGAGGAGACTGCCAGTGCTGCCCTGTGCTCAGAAATGTGGCTTCAGAGAGCTGTCGCCTGTGCTGGGGTGCGCTTTCTGGATGCAGCTGCCTTTGCGTTGAAGCGGCTATGGGGAGGTCATCATCCAGGATGGGATGAGATGCAGCTGCCTTTGCGTTGAAGCGGCTATGGGGAGGTCATCATCCAGGATGGGATGAGATGCAGCTGCCTTTGCGTTGAAGCGGCTATGGGGAGGTCATCATCCAGGATGGGATGAGATGCAGCTGCCTTTGCGTTGCTCAAAAGACACAGCGACTATGGGGAGGTCATCATCCAGGATGGGATGAGATGCAGCTGCCTTTGCGTTGAAGCGGCTATGGGGAGGTCATCATCCAGGATGGGATGAGATGCAGCTGCCTTTGCGTTGAAGCGGCTATGGGAGGTCATCATCCAGGATGGGATGAGATGCAGCTGCCTTTGCATTGAAGCGACTATGGGGAGGTCATCATCCAGGATGGGATGAGATGCAGCTGCCTTTGCGTTGAAGCGGCTATGGGGAGGTCATCATCCAGGATGGGATGAGATGCAGCTGCCTTTGCATTGAAGCGACTATGGGGAGGTCATCATCCAGGATGGGATGAGATGCAGCTGCCTTTGCGTTGAAGCGGCTATGGGGAGGTCATCATCCAGGATGGGATGAGATGCAGCTGCCTTTGCGTTGAAGCGACTATGGGGAGGTCATCATCCAGGATGGGATGAGATGCAGCTGCCTTTGCGTTGAAGCGGCTATGGGGAGGTCATCATCCAGGATGGGATGAGATGCAGCTGCCTTTGCGTTGAAGCGGCTATGGGGAGGTCATCATCCAGGATGGGATGAGATGCAGCTGCCTTTGCATTGAAGCGACTATGGGGAGGTCATCATCCAGGATGGGATGAGATGCAGCTGCCTTTGCGTTGAAGCGGCTATGGGGAGGTCATCATCCAGGATGGGATGAGATGAAGCTGCCTTTGCATTGAAGCGACTATGGGGAGGTCATCATCCAAGATGGGATGAGATGCAGCTGCCTTTGCGTTGAAGCGGCTATGGGGAGGTCATCATCCAGGATGGGATGAGATGCAGCTGCCTTTGCATTGAAGCGACTATGGGGAGGTCATCATCCAGGATGGGATGAGATGCAGCTGCCTTTGCGTTGAAGCGACTATGGGGAGGTCATCATCCAGGATGGGATGAGATGCAGCTGCCTTTGCGTTGAAGCGACTATGGGGAGGTCATCATCCAGGATGGGATGCGATGCAGCTGCCTTTGCGTTGAAGCGGCTATGGGGAGGTCATCATCCAGGATGGGATGAGATGCAGCTGCCTTTGCGTTGAAGCGGCTATGGGGAGGTCATCATCCAGGATGGGATGAGATGCAGCTGCCTTTGCGTTGAAGCGGCTATGGGGAGTCATCATCCAGGATGGGATGAGATGCAGCTGCCTTTGCGTTGAGCGACTATGGGGAGGTCATCATCCAGGATGGGATGAGATGCAGCTGCCTTTGCGTTGAAGCGGCTATGGGGAGGTCATCATCCAGGATGGGATGAGATGCAGCTGCCTTTGCGTTGAAGCGACTATATGGGAGGTCATCATCCAGGATGGGATGAGATGCAGCTGCCTTTGCGTTGAAGCGGCTATGGGGAGGTCATCATCCAGGATGGGATGAGATGCAGCTGCCTTTGCGTTGAAGCGGCTATGGGGAGGTCATCATCCAGGATGGGATGAGATGCAGCTCATCATGCGTTGGATGGGAACTATGGGGGAGGTCATCATCCAGGATGGGATGAGATGCAGCTGCTTTGCGTTGAAGCAGCTATGGGGAGGTCATCATCCAGGATGGGATGAGATGCAGCTGCCTTTGCATTGAAGGCGACTATGGGGAGGTCATCATCCAGGATGGGATGAGATGCAGCTGCCTTTGCGTTGAAGCGACTATGGGGAGGTCATCATCATCCAGGATGGGATGCGATGCAGCTGCCTTTGCGTTGAAGCGACTATGGGAGGTCATCATCCAGGATGGGATGCGATGCAGCTGCCTTTGCGTTGAAGCGGCTATGGGGAGGTCATCATCCAGGATGGGATGAGATGCAGCTGCCTTTGCGTTGAAGCGGCTATGGGGAGGTCATCATCCAGGATGGGATGAGATGCAGCTGCCTTTGCGTTGAAGCGGCTATGGGGAGGTCATCATCCAGGATGGGATGAGATGCAGCTGCCTTTGCGTTGAAGCGGCTATGGGGAGGTCATCATCCAGGATGGGATGAGATGCAGCTGCCTTTGCGTTGAGGTCTATCATCAATCAGGATGGGATGAGATGCAGCTGCCTTTGCGTTGAAGCGGCTATGGGGAGTCATCATCCAGGATGGGATGAGATGCAGCTGCCTTTGCATTGAAGCGACTATGGGGAGGTCATCATCCAGGATGGGATGAGATGCAGCTGCCTTTGCGTTGAAGCGACTATGGGGAGGTCATCATCCAGGATGGGATGCGATGTAGCTGCCTTTGCATTGAAGCGGCTATGGGGAGGTCATCATCCAGGATGGGATGAGATGCAGCTGCCTTTGCGTTGATCATCCAGGATGGGATGAGATGCAGCTGCCTTTGCGTTGAAGTGACTATGGGGAGGTCATCATCCAGGATGGGATGAGATGCAGCTGCCTTTGCGTTGAAGCGGCTATGGGGAGGTCATCATCCAGGATGGGATGAGATGCAGCTGCCTTTGCGTTGAAGCGGCTATGGGGAGGTCATCATCCAGGATGGGATGAGATGCAGCTGCCTTTGCATTGAAGCGACTATGGGGAGGTCATCATCCAGGATGGGATGAGATGCAGCTGCCTTTGCATTGAAGCAGCTATGGGGAGGTCATCATCCAGGATGGGATGAGATGCAGCTGCCTTTGCGTTGAAGCGGCTATGGGGAGGTCATCATCCAGGATGGGATGAGATGCAGCTGCCTTTGCATTGAAGCGGCTATGGGGAGGTCATCATCCAGGATGGGATGAGACTTCTCATAGTCCCTCTGCATTGGAGGCATTCATTGTTCATATAAGCAGCTTCTCGACCTGTTCTGTGAGTATCCCCAATAAACCCAAGGGTTCAGCAAACCTGGTTTTGATGTCATCATTCTTTTTTTTTTTTTTTAATTTTTCTGAGGTAGGGTCTCATTCTAGCCCAGGCTGACCTGGAATTCACTTTGCAGTCTGAGGCTGACCTCAAACTCACAGTGATCCTCCTACTTCTGCCTCCCAAGTGCTGGGATTAAAAGCATACACCACCATACCCAGCTATTGGTGTAATCATTCTTTGGTGTGTTGTCTAAGCCCTATCTGGGGAAAAGACATGTGTTCATATCTCCCCAGGGAAAAGGTTTCCTGTAACAATGGCATTGACACCTCAGCCAGTAGCTAACATAAGCCTCTCGGCCCTTAGGTTGCTTCTGCCAGGTATTTTGCCATAGTGACAAAAAAAAAAAAAAAACTACTACAGTTTAAATACATGTAAAAGTTTTCATTTGAAAACTGAAACACTGTAGCAATGCTATAAAAAATAGATGTGGCTGGGGGGATGGCTCAGTAGTTAAAGGCACTTGCTTGCAAAGCCTGTTAGCCTGAGTTCAGTTCCCAGCACTCAGGAGCAAAGAGTGACACATGTGTCTGGCATTTGCTTGCTGTGGAAGAAACCCTGGCATGCACACACACACACATGCACATATACACATATGTCTTCAAGTAAATGAATTAATTCAAAATATATATAAATATATATAGTATTATTTCAACTTTTTTTAATTTGAGAGAGAGAGGGAGAATGGGCACAACAGCGGCCTCTCAGCTGCTGTGAACAAACTCCAGACACGTCCACCCCCTTGTGGGAAAGTGTGGCATTGTGCCCTTGCATCACTGCATCTGGCTAAACGTGGGACCTGGAGAATCGAACAGGCATCCTTAGGCTTGGCAGGCAGGTGCCTTAACCACTAAGCCAGCTCTCCAGCCCCAACTTTTTGTTTTCTGTGTTAGCATATTCTGTGGACATGCACACACAGGCAGACACACACACACATGCACAAGCAAGTTTTTAGATGAAATGGAGGACAGGCTAATAAGCAGTCTGCCCCAGCAGTGGACTCCAGCCGCAGGATAAAAGCCATCCAATCAACTCAGCCTGTGGAAAATGAATGGAAACGATAGCCTAATCTGGGTTCTAGTTAAAGGAATACAGAAGCCACAGAACAGGTTTAAATGTAGGGCTGGAGATGGCTCAGCAGTTCAAGTTGCTTGCCTGTAAAGTCTGATGTCCCAGGTTCAGTTCCTCAGTACCCACATAAAGCCAGAAGCACAAAGTGGAACATGCAGCTGAAGTTCGTTTCCAGTAGCAAGAGGCCCTGGTATGCCCATTCTCTCATGTTCTCTCTCATGTTCTCGCTCATGTTCTCTCTCTCTCTCTCTCCTTGCAAATAAAAATAATAAAATCAAAAATAATCTTAGGTCAGTCTTCATGGCTCACGCCTTTAATCTCAGCACTTGGGAGGCAGAGGTAGGAGTATCTTGTGAGTTCAAGGCCAGCCTGGCACTGTAGAGTGAGTTCCAGGTCAGCCTGAGTTAGAGTGAGACCCTACCTCAGAAAAAATCAAAAAGAAAAATTTTAAATCCAAATGAAACTTCTTTCTTTCTCTACAAGTGATAAAGATGGAACTATGTTTGCATGTGAGGAGCACTGAGCTGTAAATCCAAAAGAAACTTCCTTCTTTCTCTACAAATGATAAAGATGGAACAGTGTTTGCATGTGAGGAGCGCTGAGCTGGGCTAGTACTCTGAGTACTTCCTGGGGCTTGGAAGATAGTGCTCTGCCTGGAAGGGCTGTTTGTGCATCCTGTGATAGTGCTCTGCCTGGAAGGGCTGTTTGTGCATCCTGTGAGAGCTGTGTGTGCCTGATCAGCTGATCTAAGCTGCTTAATAATGTGCGTCTCTCCTCGACTCTTCCACTCCAAAGTAGTTGTGGGCTTACCAATGAGGGAACCCACACATCTTCTGTGTCACTACTCAAATCAGACTTTATGTCAGCAAGCTTTACCTAGTTAATTACAAATCATTTTCCTGCCTACACACCCTGTCTGCCCCACAAACTATAACTGTGGTTTCATTTGCTTTTCAAAGGAATGTCTCACCAGACTGAGTGAAGCTGGCTGTGCCTGTGCAATCAGCAGAAAGAAATATATTTGGGTGACTTTTACATCACCTCAGCAGGTTTACAGTGTCATATCTAATCAAATCCTAGTCTTTTTACCACTCCAATGGCAAGCATACTTAACATTTCTCAAGTTCTGATAAATTACTCTATGTGTTTTAAAGAAGTCAAAGCATGGGCACGCTACAGGCTCCATAGTACACACAGGCATATTCACACATTAAATCACCTTACCTCATATTCCTTTTTACTGCACTTTCTATTTTTGTTAATTATTGTACCACATTTCAAGACCCCAAAACTCATAACCCTCAAGAAGCTTCATCCACCCTCTGGCCCTCCTCATCACCTATGATATAATGCAAGTCCTCACTGTTCCTGCTTCAATGCCTTGGCAAAATTTCAGAAATGTCTATGTAAGAAAGTCTCTACAGAAAATGCACTTTTCTTTTGCAGAGAGAGATAGAAGGGAAACAGAATGAGCATTGCAGGGCTTCTAGCTACTGCAAATTAACTCCAGATGCATGTGCCATTTTATGCATGTGGCTTTACGTGGGTACTGGGTAATAAAACCCAGGGTGTTGGGCTCTGTAAGCAAATGCCTTAACCACTGAGCCATCTCTCCAACCCAAAAATGTACTTTTCATCTCACAGGAACACTTCTTTGCAGAGAAGGTGTGGAAGCTGCAGCCCCACTCTGCAATGGAATAGCGCCTCTTTCCAAAAGAAAGCCCTTGCTACACTTGTATTCATTGTCATGGACTTGGTGCTAAGAAAGAAGTGTAACTAATTTTTCTATTTCATAGTGTCATTTTTCATGTTTCAACTTTTTATTTGGAAGTAATTTTAGGATAACAGAGTCATTAGAAAACTAGTATAATGTGGTTTTATGTATTCGACAACCTGTCAACTATAATAGTAACATCTTCAATATTAACTAAACTCCAGGTTTGCCTCAAGTTTTACTGACTTTTCCACTATTGTTTTGTCTTTTTTCTGAGATATTCTAATAATGATTTTCTATCCATCCTCTCTCCTGTACACTTATTAATTGGAATCCTTTTCTTTTTTTTTTTTCTTGTGTGTGTAATGTGTGGAGTGTGAGTGGTGTGCGTATGTGGTGTGTGTGCCCATGCAGCTCAACTGTTGTGGGGTGCACTAGACTGTGGGGCTGAGTGGAACATGGGGTGTCCTGCTCCATGGCTTTTCTGCCTGTTCTCATTTGAGCTGAAGTCTCTTGATGATCCCAAAGCTTGCCAGTTTTTTTGTGAGCTCCAGCAACTCCCAGATCTCTGTTCCCCTTCCAGACTGGTGTGACTGACCTGGGTGTGCATGGTCAGAAACATGGGATTTTGGAGATTGGAACTCAGGCACCTCATGCTCCCACTAGGCCCTTATGCTGTCAAGAAATACATTTAACCACTGAGCCATCTCTCCAAACCAAACTGGAACTCTTCTATGAGAACAAGTTAACATTTTCCCCAGAAAACCTTTCAGTTGTCACCCATACTAATCACTATTAAGTCTTTTCATGGTTTATGACTCAAATATCCTAAATCTCTCCCTGAATAAGCTAAAACATATCAACAAATAGAGTTCCATTTCTTCCACTACGCATTGCCTAACGCGGAGACCACCCTGAGTCACACAACTGAGTCATCCAGTTAGCATCCAGTCAAGCCACAATCAGTCAAAAGATCATTAGGGCCGTACGTGGTGGCACACACCTTTAATCCCAGCACTTGGGAGCCAGAGATAGGAGGATCACCATGAGTTCAAGGCCACCCTGAGACTATATGGTGAATTCCAGGTCAGCCTGGGCTAGAGTGAGACCCTACCTCGAAAAACTAAAACAAACAAACAAAAAAAGCTTATTAGTTAAGGTCACACGTGGAAACATGGGTCCACAGCACTAGCAAAGTACAGTCAACAGAAACCTTCATGAAAGTGTTCTGAATCAGTGAATAACTGGGTATCTGGTTAAGCCTAACCAGAGATACAGATGCTAAGAGCCCTATATAATGACCAGCCTAAATATTCTTTCTTTGTTTAGGAACTCTATTCATTTTTGGTATCTTTTCTTCTAGAGATTTAAATTTCCAAGTCAACAGATTTCTGTATCATACATCTTCATGTCCCATTCCAAATTCACCAATATATACATATATACATATATGTGTGTGTGTGTGTGTGTGTGTGTATAAATTTTTCGAGGTAGAGTCTCACTCTAGCCCAGGCTGACCTGGCATTCACTATGTAGTCTTAAGCTGGCCTTGAACTCACAGTGATCCTCCTCTCTGCTACCTCTGCTGGGATTAAAGGTGTGTGCCACCACGCCCAGCTCATTTTCATTTTCTTGATTTTTAAAAAATTTTTATATTTTATTTTTATTCATATTTGAGAGAGAAAGAGGCAGAGAGAGAAGGAGAGAGACAGAGACAGAGGCAGATAGACAGAGAGAAAGGGAGTGCCAGGGCCTTCAGCCACTGCAAATGAACTCCAGGTGCATGCACCACATTGTGCATCTGGCTTACATGGGTCCTGGGGGATCAAACCTGGGTCCTTTAGTTTTGCATGTTAGTGCCTTAACCCCTAAGCCATCCCTCCAGGCTTCAATTTATATTTTTTGAGTATGTGAAAAAAACTTATTTGAAAAATAATGGAAGCTGGGCATGGCGGTGAACGCCTTTAATCCCAGTACTCTGGGAAGCAGAGGTAGGAGGATCACTGTGAGGTCCAGGCCAGCCTGAGACTACATAGTAAGTTCCAGGTCAGCCTGGGCTAGAGGGAGACCAAACCTGGAAAAAAAAAAGGATGGAAATGTACAGTTTAAAAGAAACCTAGAAATGAACAAGGAACACATGAAGGGATTTTTATCTTACAAGCTGAACTTGTACACGTGCAAACAGAAACAAGACATACGGTTGCTTCTTTAATGTTAACTTGTGTTCACACACTAGATGGCTTGTCAGAGTATAGACCTGGTCCAATGAGGCAAAAACATAGCTGGGAATTCTGCATGTCTCAGAATTCCTAAGAGATGGCCACACACTGCACTTGGAGACTAGATCTTTTAAAAACACAGACCAAGTAGAACCATGACAGAGATTGCTGGGGAGAGCTGTATTCTACATGTAACAAATTCTGCCGTGAGTCAGGACAACCATTTTGGAAAACAGTTTCGCTATGCAGCTCAGAGAAGTGTTTCAAAGGTTAGCTACAGATTAAAAGGTCCTAACAAACTACAAAATATCTGTGTCCAGATCCTGTTCTAGATGAATTAAATCAAAATCTTTAGGTGTGGAACCCATTAATAAAGATTTTCAACCAAAAGGTATTTAGTGAATGAAGATGATTACATAATTAACTAAATATACAGATATCTAAAATATAACTGAAAATATGTAATACTAATTTGAGTCTATCACATAAACTATTATGTGTAATATAATTTAAATTATGGCTCACTAATTCAACAACTTTAGTGCCAGTATATGCTAGGTATTTTCTAATACTCATGTGACATAATTCAATAAATAATTTTTAAATTCCTTTCTTTAAGGAATTTGTATGTATGTTTGTATTATATACCTAAAAATTAAAGTGGATGCAGCCAAATTTAAAGCAAAGTTAGTTCTGGACAATCTTTATTTTCTCCTTTATTTTTTAAAAACAAATAAAAATAGATTTTTTTTTCCTTCTAGCATATTAACATGATGCCAGTATTAACACTATAAAAGTAATCTTTACTTAAAGACCTAAATTAAGCCTTCTTGGCAATTTCAAATTTCTCTTTCCTTTCTGAGAGTTGAGATGAGACTAGGCATTTCCCTTTGCTGGTTCTGTTCTCTAATCCTACAGAAGGTCTTCGCCGCCTCCTGCTGGTCAGAAGTATCCACAGCGAAGCTGAACAGTGAGGTGCTGGGAAAAGTCAAAGCACTGTAGCCATGCAAACATTTTTGTCCCTCCTTCAGTCAAAAGTTGTTTATTGGGTGCATGTCATGTGGTAGACAATATGATAGGTGCTGACTATGGAAAAGAAATAATATACAGCCCCACTCTTGAAATCACCCTACATTTTTCTCTAGGAAACTACCAGGTCCTAGATTTCTTGATCCTGTGCCTTAAGAAAATACAACTTTCTGCCCAGAAAAGACATTTGGTGTGCATTCAAAAGGGCTGTGAAAACAGAATATCTCCATGCAAAATGAGGAAAGCCTTTGCAAGAGCACTCGCTCTCTCTCTCTCTCTCCCTCCCTCTCTCCTGAGATAGATAATGAAAGCCCAGGCCTCATGGGCTCCTGTGGTCTGCACACAGCATCTACTCCACGAGAAAACCGATTCAAGCCTGAGTCATAGTGAAGTATGTTCCGTGTCCCAAGAAAACTCAGATGTTCTGGAGTCTTCTCTTGGGCATGATTTAAAGATTCACATCGATGGAAAGCAACTAAATTTATACAACAAAGACGGGGCTTCTAGTCTTACCTTCTTCATAACTGAAGTTACCCACTTGATGTGGGGGTGGCATGATATTCTACAAATGACATTCCTTAGAAGTTTCAACCACAAGTACCCACAGCAGACAACTTGGATCTGAATTCCACTTAAATATGTATTAGTAAATCAGTACAACTTAAAAATCACTGTTTTTTTCTTTTAATTCAAGAAGTTTGATCCTGTTGATAGCCACAGTTTTATTAAAAATTCAGCCAGATCTTGTATCTTAGCTAAGATGGGGAATATAAAATCAGCATCATCCATTTTACTTTTGATACGCTGATAGGTAATCTGAACTATCTTCTATAATAAAACTTTAAAATGCTTTCACCCTGGATAAAATCAATATTATAATGTTCTGTTTATCCTTTGTTAATCTTTGTTTGTGGAGACAATGGTTCGTGCAGCTCAGGCTGGCCTCAAGCTCACCGTTTATGTGGTGCTGAAGATAAACCTAGGGCCTCGTGCATTCTAGGCAAGCGTCTGTCAACTGAAGTGTATCCCCAGACCCTATCTTTAATCAATAGTATGTTCTTGTTATTTATTTTTTATTTATTTATATGTGGAGGAAAATTTTTAGCTAATTAAAATAAATGCTTTACTTATTATCAGGAAAAAAATTTCAGCCAGGCAGGGCATGGTGGTGCACCCAGCACTCAGGAGGCAGAGGTAGGAGGATTGCCATGAGTTCAAGGCCAACCTGAGACTATATATTGAATTTCAGGTCAGCCTGGGATAGAGCAAGACCTTACCTTAGAAAAAAAAAAAAATTCAACCAGCTGTGGCAGCATTCATCTTAAATCTTAACACTCAGGAGGCTGAAATAGGAGAATCACCATGCATTTGAGGCCAGCCTGGGCTATAGAATGAGATCCAGCTCAGCCTAGACTAGTGAGATCTGCCACAATAAAAAAATTAATTTGGGGGCTGGAGAGATGGCTTAGAGGTTACAACATTTGCCTGCAAAGCCAAAGGTTGATTCCCCAGGACCCACATAAGCCAGATGCACAAGGTGGCACATGCATCTGGGTTTCTTTTGAAGTGGCCGGATGCCATGGTGTGCCCATTCTCTCTCTCTCTCTCTCCCTCCCTCGCCCTCTCTCTACCTCTTTCTCCCTCTCAAATAAATAAAATAAAATAAAAAATTAATTAATTTTAAAAAATAAAATTCAGAAATATAAAACACTACAAAGGTGTGAATTTTAGAACAGGCCACAGTGCTGAGATGAAGCGCTCAGCACTGAAACATCTCTAACACACCTTCCAAGGGTCAGGGTCCACTGCGGAACAGGTGGCAGAAAGAATGTAAGAGCCAAAGGAAGGGTAGGACTCCTTACAACGTGCTCCTCCAGACACAAAATGGCCTGGATATCCATGACCTCACAGTGCCTAACACTACCTGCACAAGACCATCATAACAGGAGGAAAAGATGATGACAACAAAAGAAAAGAGAGACTGATTGAGAGGGGGAAGGGATATGATGGAGAGTAGAGTTGCAAAGAGAAAGTGGGGGGAGATTACAAAGGTTTATTGTCTATAATTAGAACAGGCCACAGCACCAGAGCTTAACACTGCATCACTTCAAATACTTTCTGAACAAAATCTGAATTTGTGTTTGTCTACCCAATAGAAGGTCCTACCATTCTCACCCAAATCTACCAGTGTTTTTATTTATTTGAAAGAGAAAGGAAAAGTAAAAGGTGTGCACATGCATCTGAAGATCATTTTAGCAGGAGGGGGCCCCGGTGCATCCATACTCTCTCTTTTTGTCTCTTTCTCACACTTATCATACTCTCAAATAAATAAATGTTTTTAAAAAGAGGAAACAAATAAGACAATTTATCTGAGCTCAGAATCTATTGTTATCTGTAACATGGGGGAATTTTTACACAGTGTTAATATATATTAAATATTTAAGTCCACACCTCCTCTTCAATCAGAGAAGATTGTGCTTGGTTTCCAAGAGCTGCTTGCATTGTGGAAAGCAATGTCACTAAGGCAGCATTACTCAACAGCTCTTAAGTCAATAACAACACACACTTTGGTCCCCACAACAGCACAAAAGCACACACACACTTCTGTCTTCACATCGGTGGTCAAGGCAAGCATTTTTCAGTAAAAATTTGAGACATAAGAGTTAACTGACATGTGTAAAATACATTTTCATCCACATTTTATTAATGATTCTGTCATTTTAATTTTTGACATAAGAATTTATGAAAATTTTCATTTGAAATTACTTGCAATAGCCCACTGTTATTCAATCTCGCCTTTTCTTCCTTTTCCATCTTACTGTTCCTAAGTCTACCACAAAATTTCTCTGCACTGCTATTTCTTTTCTCTATGGATCTCCAGTTTCCTGTTTACTGCCAGAGAAGTGTGTTCTCTGCAATCTTTTTAGATAGCAGAGACAACATATCTACTTCAACATGTGCTCTTCTGGACCACTCTGTCTCATCTCCATCCCACAGAACAAGAGATGATTTTGACAGTCACATAGAAATCAGGTCCAGTTCACTTCCAAGAATCCATTCTTCCTCGTTTTCTCACTTCAACAATCTATAATTTGTCTAGACATGCTCTGCTTACGATAAGTAAAGTCATTCCCTCTTTTACCTTCCAGACAGGTCCAGCCTGCCATTACTCACCTTAGCAACATTTTGGTTGGGGTTATTTTGTTGTTTTGGGTTTGTTCCTAGTTTCTTCTGTACCTCTGCTCTGACAGCATGGCAGTAATTGTGCTGTTTCTAGGTTCTGTCTGTCATCACAAGTCAGTGCAAGCATCTGACTGCTTCGTTCTGGCTCCTTGCTCAGCCATTAGGTACTGAAATAGAACCTCGTTATTACACTTCTCTTTCTCCTTTCGATTATACTGTTTCATGTAATATTATATGTTCTTGTAATATAATTTCATTTTTAAGTTATATGTGATAGTAGGTTATACTATGAATTTAATTTCAAAACAGGAAGAATGCATTCTACAAAAGAAGACTTGAGGTCCAGAAAGAACCAAAATTATTCACTGTCCCTATCCCATCTCCCTCAGGCACTATTTCCTCCTCTCTGACCTACATTTCAATTTAATGCTTTACAGTTAGATTCTGCTGCTAGCCCTGCCTATGAAGGTCTCTTCTCTGCAGACACTGAAAGTGTCTCTGAATTTGGGGCGGGAGAGAGTTTGGGGGGAAGTGGTAGGGTTTCACTCTAGCCCAGGCTGCCCTGGAATTCATCCTGTAGTCCCAGAGTGGCTGCCAGCTCATAGAGATCCTCCTACTTCAGCCTGCTGTGTGCTGGGATTAAAGGTGTGGCCACCACGCCCAGCACTGACAGTGTGTCTGTGAGATACAGCTCTACTGCAGCAACTGCATTTAGTTCCATACTGCCGTGAACTTCCGCATCTGACCTTGGGTGTGTGCGCATCATTACCTCACCAGCTACATTCTACGTTTCTAGAAGCAAAATTACTTGACATGATCTTATGCCACTACTCTGCACACAGTTAGACCTCAATCAATTCTAGTTGAGGAATAAACCAACATCTAAACTTTAGGTGGCAGCATAGTTCTTGGCATGTCCATCTACAGTCACTTTCGAGAGACCAAGCTCTAGGTTTCTTGACATGAGAGGCTTTCCCACAAACTTCCCTCCTTGAGGAAAGTGGCCATGGTTATTCCCCTTTGTAATCACAGCACAAATGATCCACGGCGTGTTTGTGAATGACTCTATGAAGGCATTAAGTTCATGAAGGACATTTTCATGTAACTACAGTTTGCTAAGAATAAATTTAGTATGAATGAATGCAATTAAATTCACTTAATTATAGTAAATCTCGGGGTAGAGATTCACAGAATTTCACTTCAGATTGCTTTATCATTCTGTTCTAACATCATGTCTATCATTCAATCCTCTCCTCTGAAGACAATTTTTTCCATGAGATTTTTAAAAGAGATTTGAAACTTAAATAGTGGTAAAGGAAAAAACTCAATCTCACTCTACAGTTAGCAGGATTTTTAAAACATTTTTGCTGACAACTTCCATAAATATAAACAATATACTACTATTAGTCCCTCCCACTACCCTCCTTTTAATCCCCTCCCACTACCCTCCTTTTCCTCCCTCCCAACCCCTCCACTGATCCCTTCTTCTTTCCAGCTAGTCTCTCTTCTATTTTGACGTCATCATTTTACCTTCTATTATGCAGATCTTCTGTAGGTAGTGTCAGGTACTGTGAGGTCAAGAACATCAAGGCCACTTTGTGTCTGAAGCACAGCATCCACTGTTCCCTTCCTTTGGCTCTTATCTCCTTCTGACGCCTCTTCTGCAATGATCTCTGAGCAGGAATTTGTTCGCCTTTGAAAGTATTAGGAATTAGAGCTGGAGAGATGGCTTAGCAGTTAAGGCACTTGCCTGTGAAGCCTAAGGACCCAGGTTTGATTCTCCAGTTCCCACGTAAGCCAGTTGCACATGGTAGTGCATGCGCCTGGAGTTCATTTGCAGTGGCTTCAGGCCCTGGTGTGCCCATTCTCTCACCCTCTCTCTCATAAATAAATAAAAATAAAATCTTTAAAAAATATTAGGGTTTATATACAAGGAATAGATTATTAAGATTGGAAACTACTGAATGTCCAGAAGAATTTATTCTAATTTATTTTACTACATGAGCCTTACCAGAAAATCAGCATGTGAAGACTCCACATGTTTGGGCTGCAAGTTCACTGAGAAATCCTGCTGGAGCGGAGCTGAAAACCTCCTCCTTGTAGACCAGCTGACAGAAAGCTGGAAAAAGCTACACTGCATGCAGCTCCCTGGGAGAGAGAGAAGTCATCAGTGGAGATAAACAACAGTTGACACTGCATGCCTTAAGTTGGGCAAGCCAGGCAAAATGAACCAACGGATGCAGTAGTAGTATGTCTGTTGTGGGGGAAACGAACCACTCTCTAATTGGACTGGAGGCCCGCTCCATGAGAGGGAATACATGTCTGATACTGAAAACCTGTGACAGGGAAGTCATAAGTTCTAGGGGTGTAACGCTTGTTGGTATCTGGATAAATGCATATATTATGCTCTCCAAACTGCCCATTAAGCACCTCTCTTAATGTTCATACCCATGTACTAATGCTACTCTCACATTTGGTTAGAGAAGCTTTTCTTTTCAGATAGTGGTGACTTCTGGGATGACTCAAAATGTACCACAGTGCTGAGAAGAAGTGACAGAGGAGTGTCCAGCACTGAAACATCTCTATCACATCTTCAGAGGCTCAGGGTCCATTGCAGAAGAGGTGGCAGAAAGGATGTAAGAGCCAAAGGAAGGGTAAAGCTCTCTACAACGTGCTCCTCCAGATACAAAATGTTCTGAATATCCATGACCTCACAGTGCCTGACACTATCTACACAAAGCCATCATAAAAAGAGGAAAAGATGATGACATAAGAATAAAAAAGACTGATTGAAGGAAGGAGATATGATGGAGAATGGAGCTGTGAAGGGGAAAGTGAGGGGGGAGAGAATTATCATGGTTTATTGTCTATAATTATGGAAATTGTCAATAATATAAATAAACAAATAAAGGAAAAGAGAGAAAATCAGCATGTTATAATTTATTTTTAAATATTTATTTTTAATATTTTTGTTTATTAGAGAAAAGAGAGAGAGAGAGAATGGGCATGCCAAGCCCTCTAGCCACTGAAAACAAACTCCAGACGCATGCACCACCATGTGCATCTGGCTTACATGGGTACTGGGGAATCAAACCTGTGTCCTTAGACTTCACAGGCAAGGGCCTTAACTGCTAAGCCATCTCTCCAGCCCATGTGTTATATTTTAAATATCATCTATTGTTTCATTTTATTTTCATAATAAATATGTTCAAATTGTTATTCTCTGTGTGTGTGTGTGTGTGTGTGTGTGTGTGTGTGTGTGGCTGTACACATGCCATGGCTCACATGTGGAGGGCAGAGGACAACCTCAAGGTGTCCATCCTCTCCTTCACCATCTTTGAGACAGACTCCCTCTTGTTGTCTTGTTGCTGTGTGCACCAGAGTAGCTCTCCTGAGAGCTTCCAGAGTCTCCTGGCTCTGCTTCCCACTACTTCAGGCTCATGGCAGATGTGCATGCCACTTTGTGTCTGGCTCTATGTGGATGCAGGGGAGGGTTGAACTAAGGTCAATAAGCATGCAAGCCAACACCTTTAACCACTGAGAAATCTTCCCAGGCCCTATACGCAAACTGTCTATCATTCATAATCCTAACAAAGATTATTACTATTACAGTTCATTCCTTCCTCATTACTGCTCTATTCTTCTGCACATCTATGAGCTTACAGAATTAGGACTGTATAACATAAACGGGTATTTATTCTAATTTTTAGGTTATATTAATGATTTCAAAGAACATCTGTTACAACAGTTTCCAAACATGTTGGTCACAAGATACCCTTACACTCCTTAAGAAGTGTCAAAGGCCCGAAGAGCTCTGAGGATTAACACTAGGAAAACATTTTAACACTTAAAGAGTAACTTTTTAAAAATAACAATAACCAATCATATCTTCATATAAACAAAATATTTATATGAGAAATAATGTAAGTCCCAAAATAAAAATTTTAGCAATAATAGGAACATTAATTTTATGTATATTTATAAGTCTCGTTGCTGTCTGATTAAACAGGATACTCAGACCTGCTTATCATCGCATACCCTGGCTGCACAGAGCACAACCCCACAACGCAAACATCAGACGATGACAGTGAATAGGGCAAATCACATCTCAGTTTTGCTTTAAAATAATTTTGACCTCAGGGCCCCCAAAAGGGTCTCGGGGTCCTCATGTGCTCACAAGCCACACTTTAAGAAACATCACCCACAGCAGATGTGGGTGAGCAAATGTTGCTGGGCCTCCATTTGCAGAGCAGGTCCTCCTGCACACGCTCCTAGAGTCCCGACGGGTTTGGGTGTTCCAGTCCACCCTGGCATGCTCACTGTGGCTGTGGTCACCTCCTAGGCCCAGAAGACGGCAGTGTCCTTGTGGTTCACCGTGTCCCAGGCTCCACAACCAAAACGGGACCAGAGATAACCAGAGAGTGGGTTTGCCAGAGCTGAGCTGGGTAAAGTAACAAGGAAAGACATTTTTGACAATATTAAAAAAAAAATTTTTTTTTTGTTTTTTGAGGTAGGGTCTCACTGTAGCCCAGGCTGATCTGGAATTCATGATGTAGTCTCAGGGTAGCATCCAATTTATAGCAAACCTCCTACAGTGCTGGGATTAAAGGCGTGTGCCACCATGCCCAGCTTCAAAAAATATTTGCTTATTTTGAAAAGACATTAACAATTTAGTTAACACATAAACTAAAAGTAGGAAGTCACGTGCCATCTATAATGGTTAACTTGTCAGGTTGACTGCATACCAGGTTGCTCAGGCATTTAGTAAAATATTACTATGTATTTATTTTTGAGGACTTCTGAATGGGACTGGCCTTGCAGTCAGCTGCGGAGTGAAGCACTGTGTGTGGGCCTTGCCCCGTCGGATAGAAGAAGGCAGAAGGCTGAGCATCTGAGAGAGGCGGCTCCTGCCTACGTGTGAGCTGCAGCATTGGCTTTTCCTTCCTTTACACTGCACCTGAAGCATCAGCAATTCCGAGTTTCAAGCCAGCCAGGACAGAAAGTAAAACCAACCATGTGGTGGTTTGATTCAGGTGTCCCCCATAAACTTGTGCTCTGAATGCTAGGTTCCCAGCAGTGTCTTGTTGGGGGTGGGCTTATGGATATTATAGCCACTGTCCCCTTGCCAGTGTTTGGCACACTCTCCTGTTGCTATTGTCCACCTGATGTTGGCCAGGGGGTGATGTCCACCCTCTGCTCATGCCATCATTTTCCCCTGCCATCATGAAGCTTCCCCTTCAATCTGTAAGCCAAAATAAACACTTTTTTCCCAAAAGTTGCTCTTGGTCGGGTGATTTCTGCCAGCAAAGCAAACCTGACTGCAACAGTAATGTTGGTACCGAGGAGTGGGATTGCTGTTAGACACCTGACTGTGTGGCTTTGGCCTTTTGGAGCTGATTTTCAAGAGGAAAATGGAAGGATTTGAAATCTTGGCCTAAGAGATGCCTTGCAGTGCTGTAAGTACAGCTTGATGGACTATTCTGGTCAGAGTTGAAAGACCTGAATGCAGTAAGAACTATGGTCTGTAAGAGTTGGCTTATGAGGGTGAGAAAGAGCTTTGCTTGAAGCAGTTTGTGTGAGAAGCTTGCCGTTATGGCCGTGTCCTAACAGCTTGTGCACAGTTGCATTGCGTAGAAATAGACTGGTGTGAGCAGAGGGATATGGCACAGAAAGAAATCTTTGGGCCAAAACTGCTGCCTGTTCAGCTGCAATTGTTTGAGAGATTACATCCTTTGAGACTGGGCCAGCTGACCTGCATTGGGACAACAGAAAGAATGCAGTCTTTGGAAGGGGACTGAATGCTGAAGGAGTGTCCTGTTCTTCAAAGTCTGCTTTATTCCCCCCTGGATTAACAAGTTGGCACCCTACCTGGTATTATGGAGTATAAGAAATGCAGGAAAGAGAGGGTCATTGAATGTGCAACACAGTCTTGTGTTTTGGAAATGGCCATGGGCAGTGTGAAGCAGGTTTGCTGGATGCCTGCATGGAGACCCAATGGAGCCGTGAGGATGGACCGTGGGTTGTAGTGGAGACTCAGCAGAGATGCTGGGACCACGAAATAGCTGCCAAGGAGAGCTGCCAGCCCTGGATGAAGTTTTCCAGGACTGTGAGTAGCCTAGCTGGAGGGGCGGAATTAGAACTCCAGAGACTTGCTGCTGGTTAGGATTATTGGACTTTGAGACTTGTCACTGTCTAGAGTTGTTGGTCTTGGAACTACAGAGTTTGATGTTTGCCCTGGTTGTTTTAAATCTTGTATTGGTTGAATATTTCTTTGTTATGCCCAATGCCATCTTTTACAGTGTGAATGTTTATTCTGTGCCATTTGGGTTCTTTGGTGATTTTTTTTTTTTTTTTGTATTATGGCTCAGTTAAAAGACATTATGGGGACATTAAAGGATTATGGGGATGTTTGAACAGCATTAGGATTGATAAAAAAAAATGTGGGGACACTGAAAATTGGACTGAATGCATTGCATTTTACATCATGGATGGTTAACAGTTTATGGGGGCCAGGCGGAATGTGATGGTTTGATTCAGGTGTCCCCCATAAGCTTAGGTATTCTGAATGTTAGGTTCCCAGCTGATGGAGATTTGGGAATTAACGCCTCCTGGAGGTAGGCTTATGGGTATTATAACCAGTTTCCTCTTGACAGTGTTTGGCACACTCTCCTGTTGCTATTGTCCACCTTATGTTGGCCAGGGGGTGACGTCCACCCTCTGCTCATGCCATCATTTTCCCTGCCATCATGGAGCTTCCCCTCGAGTCTGTAAGCCAAAATCAACTCTTTTTCCCAAAAGCTGCTCTTGGTCCTGTGATTTCTGCAGCAATGCGAACCTGACTGCAACAAACCACAATCTGGGTTCCTGTGGGTCCCGCAGGCCAATCTTGAGACTTGTTATGTCTCTCATTGTGTGAGCCACCTCCTTACATAAATCTTTTGTAAATGTATACATTTTGTGGGTCCTGTTTCTCTGGGAAAATCTGCCTAAACAGCAAGTTATAGAGCTGAATACTGATAGTAGCCAGCCAGACATCACCTCCTGGAGGAGCTTCTCCCAGTGAACCAAGCCATTTGCAAAACTCTCTCTCCTGGACAAGAGACGCAGGAGTTGGAAGCGGAGGGACTCCCTGTGCCCTGGGCCTGGTGGCTAATCTCTCCCTGTAATGAGCTCTACATTCCCTACATGAGCTGCGTTAACTTTCTGTAATCACGTGGGCTTATGTGATTAAGATTTTACAGTTGAGAAAGTCTTTCTGTGGGGAAACACTAGAGTGGCTACAAAAGTAACAGTAACTGTTTTTAAAGCACTATTGTGTCGCTGGTCGTGGTGGGCAGAGGGAGGAGGATTGCCGTGAGAATACAGAGTGAATTCCAGGTCAGCCTGGACTAGAAAACCTGGAAAAAAACTATATATATATATAAAAAATAAATTAATTCATAATAAATTACATAAATATTTTATATATATATATATATGATGTGTCCAGAATCTAATTCTAGATAAGCAAGAAAGGTTACTAATAATTGCACTCCTTTGGTGGGATTTTAAAAGGCCTGCCAGGCCCATTTTCCTGGTGGAGCCTTCTTAATTAATAATAAATTATATAAATATTATATATATATGATGTGTCCAGAATCCTTTGGTGGGATTTTAAAAGGCCCACCAGGCCCATTTTCTGATGGAGTCTTCTTAATTGTGCCTGGTACAATTTTGCTCTGGCTCCCAGGCCACAACTAATTGAATTAAGGATGGATATTTTTCTGGACAACAGTCTACGAGATGCTCTGACTTAAAACTTATGCTCAGTACTAGACACCTTTATGAAATGTTGACTAGTTTAATCAGCCGTGTTCTATTGGGAAATTCAAATTAGAGATTTAGGAACAAGTAGTTGGTAAGAACTGGATTCTTTGCAGCAGAATATCTGTGTCTTTCTAAGGGTAGCTGCCACCAAGGACAAGAGCTGCTGGCAGACAGCAGAGCACTTACGAGGTATGGGCTGACATCCTGTCGCCATGAGGCCTAAGCGTGCATCTGATCCTATTTTGCTCTTACTAGTTAAAAAGTATGTTTTGCACTCACAGTGCATAGCAGTGTGAGCTGGGTGTTGCTGTGTGACTAGGAAGACAAGGCAGCCACAGTTACTCTGCATATAGTAATGGACCAACAAAAAGAACACTGAAGATTTAGAGCAGGCATGAAAATCCAGATGTCTACCCAGACAAGCACAGTGACATCTGAGTACAGCCGTCAGTTGTGAGATGAACATGGGGAACATTTGCCCTCTTAAAGGGAACAAACAGTCCCCAGCTTTGGTCATAGTTACCATTCAAAAGGACAGACAGTACTTGACAAAACGTCTGAGAAATAAATAATGTAGAAGACTGAGGAAATGGCTCAGTGGATGAAATGCTTGCATTCGTTTTCAGTTCGGCTCTCCAGAACCCACATGGAGCTGAACACTACAGCTGAACACTAGCACACCTGGTGCGAGATGAGAGGGAGAGACAAGAGAACCCTCCAGAAGCCTGCAGGCCATATGGACACCACAGTGGGTGTCTATAATCCTAGCACACCTGGTGAGAGATGAGAGGGAGACAAGAGAACCTTCCAGAACTCTGCAAGTCAGCTGGCCTGGCTAATGCAACAGTGAACAATGAGATTTTGCCTCAAACAAGCTGAGTCACTCACACCTGCACACACACACACACACACACAGAGAGAGAGAGAGATACACACCAAAAATGAGGTAATGTATGTGAAGTAAGTAAAGCAGACCCAGCACACTGGAACCATTCATCAATGTGATTTCATTCATACTATTTCCAATATTATGTACATATCCATAGGACTTGTCTAGAGAAAAGAGCTTCTTGGCAAACTTACATTTTCTAACTCCTTAGCACATTCTAGCTCATAAATATTAGACTGCTTCTCTGAATCTAGCTGGTCTCCTAACTGAGAATTTAAGGCAGGCTGGCTGCTGTGGTTTGAATGAATAACAGTCTACCCATTTCTTAGTATTTTTGATCTACAGTTTCCCTGGGTAATTACCCCACCAACACCTTCAGACATTGCCCATCAGACAAAAAAAAAAGTGCACAGTGGGTAAAATGTGATTTTCTCCAAGTTGGTTTAGACCTTTAATCAGAGAGTACCAGTTCTGGCCAGCTCTTCAAAGGAGACCGGTTTTCCTGTCTTTAAGACATGACAGTGAACTAATAAATGAGCAAGGAGGCGATCCTCAGAAACAGCGCAGTGGTGTAGCATTCACAGACAAAGAGCACAGCATGTTCAAAGCACATGAGTCCCCAAGTATATAATGCTGTGTTAACAGAACCTGTTTGGATCCAGGGCATTACAGGTAAACAAGTATTGCATGGGGTTCGGAGCCAGATGAACCTGGATGCAAATTCTGACATGCTTATTAGATACAAATCCTTAGTTTGTCCCTTACCTTTATGAGTTCATGTAATTGCCTCGAAAGACCGAGACAATAAGGTCTTTTAAGGCTGATCTGAAAATGGAATGACATTAAAAAAAAAGTGCCTTCCCATTTTCATTTAGCAGGCATTTGATAAATTGTTACTTTCTTATTTTCATTCCACCTTCCTCCTGTGGCATCTAAATCTGACCCACGTTATCTACATTCAGTGCTTCCTCTAGTGGAATGGATGTGTTACATCAGAAGAGAGGAGGCATGAGCGTCCTGAGAAGCTCCACAGAGGGAGGGGTTATTCGCCTCCCACCTGGAGAGAGCACAGGGCCAGGCTGCCCCTTCACCAGGCACAGGCGTCCACAGTTGATGGGATATGGACATCTTGTGTTAGTTTTCTTTAGCAACCATAAGTCCCCTTATGTGACAGACTCTAAAGATGGAAGTAGATGACTTCTCTGCCTTCAAGGAGTTCACATCACAGACCACGACAGTCACCTGAAATAACATTTCCTAACGTGTTCTACAGAATACCAGTTCTAAAGATTTTTAGATGGCATAAGAAAACTAAGTTTGAAGAAAATCTTTAAAGTTTCCTTGCTATGAGGTTTTCAGGACCAGCAATGTTCTTGAAGACCTAAGATGCAGTATTTGTGTTTGATCACAGGGATTTTATTTTCCCAAGAAACACCTCCAGAGGCTAATAGTGTGTCAGGACATTCTTTGGGCAGAACTGTGGAGATTCCTCACCCAGTGGTCATGAAAGTCCTTGGGGTTGATGGGTGGGAAGCAGGCATTCTCCCTGATGTTACTGAGCAGTGCTGTGCCAGCCCATGTTGCAGCAGTAAAACAGCCATAGACGTCAGACCCAAAATTGACTACAAATTTGGTTTTACAGTTTACCTGCATGGCCTTCAGCCACTTGTGAAAGTGCTGTGGTCATCTTTTCTCTACGGGAATCATAAAAATACCAGACTTTTGGGATTCCTGTAGAGAATAGATATAATCAGAGGGAGAGTACCAAGTGTAGACTAAAGCAGAACCTAACCTTCCCTTGCTCACCCTCTGCTCTGTGGGAGATTTTATTACATCCTGGGAGGTGAGGACAACCAGCCAGAGATAAACACATCCTGCTCCCCTGAAGAGACGGCTGCACGTCTCTGTTATTTCCCTTACAGTTTTGTACCACTCGGCACTTCTGTTTTTTGGCCAGAAATGCTGACACAATAGACAGAGAACAACAGGGTCTTCATCCTGCCTGAGAAAAAATGAGAGCCTTCTGACAACAGCTCAGACATGGATACATCAGAGTCTACACTTCTGTACCATTCTCCAAGCATCATCTTGCATCATGCATTCAGAAAAATCCTCCAAACTTGTCATCTACGACTTTCGTGTTTAAGATTCAGAGAAATAGTGTGTGTTTGGGAGTGGGCACTGACGATGTTTAACCAACATTTCATACATCCTAGAATAGTCTGAAAGTCATAATGCTGGTTCTCCGATCATTACCATAATCCATGTCTACCTAGAAATAGTTCAAGTTTAATGATAAAATCAAAGCTAAAAGAATAATGTAAGCATGAGACTTTGTATACAATATATTTTATATAGCATATAATTACTCGTTCTCTATTTGCAGCTCATTATAGAATGAGCTATTCAATATAATTGAATGTACCAGATAAATGACATTTATCTTTGGCCCACTTCTTGCCCCACTCATCATGACTTACCTGTAAAGGAGTTCTAGAAAGCAGAAAAGAAAATGGAGTGGCTGAGGGCAAAGGCTGAGTCCATACTGAGATGCTGAGCGATGTGGACACAGCCTCTCCAAAGGGGACAGCGAAAGGGAGCTGTCACAAAGAGCTGCCTGAGCCCCTCTCCTCCTGCCCCTGCCCCTGCCCCTGCCCCTGCCCTGCCCCTGCCCCTGCCCCTGCCCCTGCCTAGAAACAGAGCTTGAAAGATCAGACTTGGATCCTTGCTGAACCTGAACCACCCACACAGGCTTCTGTCTCTGGTCTTCCAACAAACCTAAAACAATCTCTTTTGTGCACCAATGTATTCATTGTCTGGAATAGTATCCCTAGGTGTTATCTATCAAACACGGTCCTCTTTCTTCTTTTCACTATTTTCAGAGGTTTCCATTCACATCGATACATGCCGTGAGCTCTCCACCTATTTTACCAACAAATTTTTTTGCAACATAATTTTTTCTGCATGGCACTTATCCTATTGGGTTGCTTCTGAGAGAGAAAAGTCATTAACAATCTGAACCAGCAGTGGACCCTGCGATCTACACAACTGACCAGCCACACAAGATATGCCCATGGGTACAAGAATGGCATGTCAGTTATGTGGGTACCCAACTGCTCTCTGATTAGATTTGAGGCTTGCTCCCTGGGAGGAAATTCATGCCTGTACTGAAAACCTACACAAAATGTAGCTATGAGGGTCATAGGTCTTAGGAAGAAAGAAACTACTATTGTTTGGCCAAATAGATATATTTCACCATCAAATTGACCGGTGCTGCTCTCACTTTTTGTCCGAGAAGCCTCTTTTTGCAGATGGCAATGACTACTGTAAAGACTCATCGAAGTGCAGAGAAGAAGTGATCTCTGAATGCTCAGCACCAAGTATGACATCTCTATCACACCCTCAAAGGCTCCAGAAAGACTGCAAAAGAGGTGGTGGAAAGAACATAAGAGCCAAATGAGAGAGAGAAGTGCTTTAGAATGCTCTCTCTCTTCTGGACATAAAGTGACTGTCGCACTCCATCTCACAGCACCTGTCGTCACCAGCACGTGAGTTGCAAATACTCAGCCTATCAGTATTTCATTATGAGTAACATGATGGAGGAGGGCAAAAAGACACAGACATCAAAACACAAGAGAAACTAGTGAGAAACATGAAGAGGTTCAATGGAAAGTAGAAGGAAGGTGAAGGAAGGAGAATAAAAGAAAGTAATAGGAGGGGATTATGATCAAAGTACATTATATTACATGTATGGAAATTGTCAATTAAAAAAAGTTTTCACCCTGACAGAATTTCCATGCCAATGCAATAGTGGCACATAGCCTTTGTTGGCAGCATAGCTTTCTGACTGGCTAAGAGATCCACTCAGTGGAAAGGAACCCAGAGCTGGAATTGGGAATCAGATCAGAATCCTATGGAGACAAAGATTCTGCTCTCCAGTGTCAAGCTCCCACTAGTCTTTGGCTAAAAGAGGGGTTACAGCCATCAAAATGTCCCTAAATTCATAATGCTTATACCATTTAACTGTCTGACTTCATTCTCTGTTGGAGACTCTGTTCTTTCACAGAAGGTAGTGAGACCCAAGGAGATAAACTACCCCTCGCACTTCAGCTGAGCCACAGCTGAATCCACAGAGGAATTGGGGAGATGAGCAAGAGTGCTGATTCCATGCTGTTCCTGATAATCAGTGCCAGGGTGAAGGAGACAGACCCTGAGGACACCCAACACCTACCAAAGCAGAGATCCAGAGGCTCCTAAGAGCTCATCACTGAAGTAGACTTAAAACTCACCCACCATGGCTCAGGGAATTTTGAGGAAGAGGGGGTAGGAAGATTGTAAGAGCCACAGGTTGAGACATCATGCCCAAAGACATTCCCTTCCCACCAAAAAAAGCTGACTGCTGTTCCCACAATGCATAAACCACAACCCCAAGGGGAATATTTGCAACCCCACTAAGGAGAGTCCCAGCAGAATGGGGGCAGGGATGAGGGAAAAGAGGGTATGGATGTATCCATACAAAATATGTTGTTAATAATAATTAATTAATTAATTAATTTTTAAAAATTTAAAATAAATGCCCAGGGCCAAGAATATAGAAAGGACAATAGACAAAAAAATTTTAGCCAGGTATGGTGGCACACACCTTTAATCCCAGCACTCAGGAGGCAGAGGTAGGAGGATTGCTGTGAGTACAATGCCAGCCTGAGACTACAGAGTGAATTCCAGGTCAGCCTGGGCTAGAGTGAAACCCTACCTCAAAAATATGTGTGTGTGTGTGTGTGTGTGTGTGTGTGTGTGTGTGTGTGTTAAAAGTCTTATATTATGGAGAACAAAATCCAAAAGCTAAAATGAAACTTTACCGTCCTTTTTCATGGTTTCTAGTAGCTTAATGGAAGAAGGAAGGAGAAGGGAAGGGGGAAGGAAAGGGGAGAGGAAGAAGGAAGAGAGAGGAGAAGGAAAGGAAAAAAACATCTCTCAAATAACTTTGCACACCTCCTTCTGTTTTATTTTACAGATGCATGGAAGAGGAAGAATACCAGGCCAAAAATATAAACAATGTTTTCAATACAGTCATAGCAGAAAATTCCTAAAATCTAGGGAAACAGATGCCCATCCAGGTACAAGAGACATATAAAACACCAATGGAGAAGACCAGAAAAGAAACTTCCCACGTCACATCATAGTTAAAACACTAAATGTGCGGAACAAAGAAAGACTATTGAGAGCTGCAAGACAGAAGTTTCAGGCCACCTATAAAGGCAAGGTCATCAGAATAACCAGTGATTTCTCAATGGAAACTTTAAAAGCCCAAAGGGCTCGGAATGATACGTTTCAAGACATGAAACACCACAATTGCTAAGCCAGACTACTATACCAGGTGAGACTGTCAGGCATGATTGAAGGAAGAAGAAGATGTTTCCATGATAACAGGCTAAAAGAACTTCTGACCACCAAGCCAGCTCCACAAAGCATACTAGAAGGAAAACTTCAAAGGGAAGAGAAGGATAAACACATCAAAGGAGCTACAGGGAAAAAATAAATAATGTGAGGATGGTTGTTAAGCAACTGAGGACTAAGAAAACAGAAAACACTACAAAATGACAGAAATCAATACACACCTTCAATATGACTCTGAATATTAACTCTCTAAATTCCTCAATCAAAACACACAGATTAGACTAGAAAATACTACCTATCTCTGCTGTCTCCAGGATCCCACCCCTCACCACCACCACCACAAAAGATGCCGCTATCTTGGAGTAAAGGATGGAAAAAGATATTCCAAGCAAATGAAACCAGGAAACAAGTGTCACTACTCTAAAATCTGACAAAATAGACTTCAAACTAAAACTCGTCAGGCTGGGTGTGGTGGCACACACCTTTAATCCCAGCACTTGGGAGGCAGAGGTAAGAGGATCATTGTGAGTTCAAAGCCAGCCTGAGACTACATAGTGAATTCCAGGTCAGCCTGAGCTAGAGTGAGACCCTACCTCGGAAAAAAAAAAATTAAAACTAGTCAGAAGCAATCAAGAAGATCACTTCATACTGATCTAGGGAATAGTCCATATAGAGGACATTACAGTTCTAAACATATGTGCACAAAACACAAATGTACCTAATCTCATAAAATAAATGCTACTAGAGCTAAAAATCAGAGTTTAATCCTAACATAATAATACTGAGTGACTTTAATACTTCACTCTAACCAATAGGTCATCTTGGAAAATACAGAGAAACACTGGAGTTAAATGATAGCATATCAAATGAGTCTAAGAGAATATTCTCTTCAATACCACAGAAATACCCATTATTCTTAGCAGCCCATGGGACTTTGTCTGAAATAGATCACAATATAAGGGACTGGACAGATGGCTTAGCAGTTAAGGCACTGGCCTGCAAAGCCAAAAGATCCTGGTTCTATTCTCCAGGACCTATGTAAGACAGATGCACAAGGGGGTGCATGCATCTAAAGTTCGTTTGCAGTGACTAGAGGCCCTGGTGTGCCCATTCTCTCTCTCTCCCTCTCTCTCTCTCTCTCTTCTTCTCTCTCTCAAATAAATAAATAAATAAATTTTAAAAATAGATCACAATATAGGACTCAAAGCAAGTTTCAACAAACTTAAGAAAATTTAAATAACTTCTTGTATTCTATCTAATCACAATGTAATAAAACTAGACATCAATAGCAAGAAAAATTACCCCCCCCAAAAAAAAACACATAAACTCCTGAAGATTAAATGAATGGATCATTGAAGAAATCAATGAGATGGGCTAGAGAAATAAGTCCGTGGTCAAAAGTGCTTGCTTGCGCTGACAGCCAGGGTTTGACTCCCCAGTACCCATGTAAAACCAGATGCACAGAGTAGCACATGTAACTTGAATGTGTTTGCAGTGGCAAGAAGCCCTGGCATGCCCATTCATATTCATTTATTCTCATTCTCACTCTTTCTCTCTTTCTCTCTCTCTTTCCCCTTGCAAATAAATAAATTTTAAAATAAGAAATTGAGGAGAAAATTTTAAATTCCTAGAATTGAATAAAAATGAGCACACAGCATACCAAAATATATGGGATACAATAAAGGCAGTCTTAGGAGGGAAGTTTATAACTTTCCTACAAAGCCAAAGGATCCTGGTTCAGTTTTCCAGGACCTGTGTAAGGCAGATGCACAAAAAATCAGAAAGGGGGCTGGAGAGATGGCTTAGTGGTTAAGATACTTGCCTGCAAAACCTAAGGACCCAGGTTTGATTCCTCAGTACCCACTTAAGTCAGAGGTACAAGATGGTTCATGCATCTGGAGTTTGTTTGCAATGGCTAGAGGCCCTGGTATGCCCATTCTCTCTCTTTCTCTCTCTTTCTCTCTCTCCCTCTCTCTATCTATCTCTCTCTCTTTAATTTTGATATACCAAAATTAAACCAAGATAGTCCAAGAATTTAAATAGATCAATAACAAGCAATGAAACTAACCCAAAAAATCATCCAACAAAAAAATCCCTGGTCCAGATGGATTCACTGCAGAATTCTATCAGACCTTTAAGGGAGAACTAAAACCTGTCCTCCTCCAATTATTCCATGAAGTCAAAAGGAAAGGAATACTTTCAGACTCTTTCTAATACTAAACCATATGAAGGCACAACAAAAAAGAAAACTATAAACCAACCTTCCTGATGAATACAGATGCAAAAATTGTCAATGAAATACTTGTAATCTGTATTCAAGAAAACATCAAGAATATCATAAAGCACAATAGGTAGACTTCATTCCACACATGCAAGTGTCCTTCGACATAAGTAAATCAATAAATGCAATACATAACAGAAATGGACTCAAGAACAGAAATCACAGGATCATCTAAATTGATAAATAAAAAGCCCTTAACAAAATATAACATCCCTTCATGAGAAAAGTCCTGGAGAAGACAGGAACATATCTCAACATAATAATGGCCGTCAACAACAAACTTAGACCAGTATCATGCTTAATGGAGAGAAATTCAAAGCATGCCCTCTAAGGTCAGGAGTAAACAAGGGTGTTCATTCTCTCTACTGCTATTCAACACAGTGCTTGAAGACTTAGACAGAAAAATAATACAAGAGAAGTAAAAGGGAGAGGAAAAGGAAAGGGTGTGGTTAAAGTACCCTCACTTGCAGATGATATGATTCTATACATAAGGGACCCTAAAGACTCCACCAGACAACTCCTAGTAGACTTGATAAACACGTTCAGCCAAGTGACAGGATACAAATTTAACACAAAAATCAGTAGCTTTCTTGTATATCAATGACAAAGGTAAGGAGAAAGAAATCAGAGAAACAATCCCATTTTAAAGTAGCCTCAAAAAAGTTATAACTTGGAATAAACCTAACCAAGAAAGTGAAAGACATCTACAATGAAAATCTTACAACACTGGAGAAACAATATACTAGAAAATAGAAAGACCACTCACACTCAGACTCATGGACCTGAATAGTTAGAATTGTGAAAATGACCATCCCACCAAAGGCAACCTAAATTCAACCTAAAACTCCGTGCAATCGCAAACAAAATTCCAGTACCATTCTTCACAGAAACAGCAAAATCAAATCCCAATATTCATATGGAAGCAAAAAAGACTACAGATAAACAAAATAATCCCCATCAAAAAGAACACTGCTAGTGGTTATCACCATACATGATTTCAAGTTAGACTACAGAGCCATAGTAATAAAAATAGCATGGATCTGGCAAAAAAGCAGACATGTAGATCAATAGAATGAGATAGAGGACTCTGGTTTCAGTTCATGTAACTACAACCACCTGATTTTAGACAAAAAAAAAAAAAAAAGCCAAAATACTCACTGGACAAAAGTTGCCATGGTCAACAAATGATGCTGTGGAAACTGGATAGCTATCCACATGTAGAAGGATGAGGCTAGATCCTTATCTCTCGCCCTGCACAAAAATCAACTCCGAATGCATCAAAGACTTCATTGTGAGACCCAAGACTCTGAGTTGCTAAAGGAGAAAGTGGGGAGCACACTATAAGACCTAGGCATAGGTAAGGACTTTCTGAATGGGACTCCAGGCACTCAGAAAACAAGATACATAGATGACAAGTGGGACATGAGAAATTTCAAAAGCTTCAGTACAGCACAGGAAAAGTTCAGCTGAGTGAACAGGCAGGCTACAGAGAAAATCTTTGCCTGCTACACATCTGACAGAGAATTGATACCTAGAATATACAATGACTTCAAAAAAACTAAAACACCCAGAAAATTAACAAACCAATCAAAAAGTGAGCTATGAGAGCTGGGCATGGGGGTGCATGCATTTAATGCCAGCACTCGAGAGGCAGAAGTAGGAGGATCTCCAAGAGTTCAAGGACACTCTGAGACTACATAGTGAATTCCAAGTCAGCCTGAGCTAGAGTGAGACCTTACTTCGAAAAAAAGAAAAACAAACAAAAAAAGTGAGCTGTGTGAGTGGATAGAGAGTTTTCAAAAGAAGAACTACAGGACTACAGAGACTGCTCAGCGGTTAAAGGCACTCACGCATGTACAGCCAGATGCACAAAGTGGCACAGATGTCTGGAGTTCGTTTGTAGTAGCACTAGGCCTTGATGTGCCCATTTTCATTCTCCTCTCTTCTCTTCTCTCTCACTATATATCTATCTCTCTCTCTCCTTAACTCTGTCTTTCTATCTCCTTGCAAATAAAAGTATTTTCGAAAAAAGCAAGAACTACTAGCCCAGTGTGGTGGCACACACCTTTAATCCAAGCAGTGGGAGGCAGAGGTAATAGGATCACTGCGAGTTCGAGGCCACCCTGAGGGTACAGAGTGAATTTCAAGTCACCCTGGGCTAGAGTGAGAGCCTATCTGGTAAAACCAAAAAAAGAAAAAGAAGAAGAAAGAGGAGGAGGAAGAAGAAGGAAGAAGAGGAGGAGGGGGAAGGAGAAGGAAGAAGAACTACTCAAATGGCTAATGAGTATTTTTAAAGTGCTCACCATCCTAGCCGGGCATGGTGGTGCACACCTTAACCCTTCCCAGCACTTGGGAGGCCGAGGATCACTGTGTATTTGAGGCCAGCCTGGCACTACTGTGTGAGTTCCAGGTCAGCTTGGGCTAGAATGAGACCCATCTTGAACAAAAACAGCTGAGAAGTAACAGAGGAGAGTTCAACACTAAGTAAGATCTCTATCACATTCTCCAAAGCTCAGAGCCCATTGCAGAAGCGTGGTGGAAAGAATGTAAGAGCCAAAGGAAGGGGAGGACTGCTTGGGCTGTCTTCCAGACACAAAGTGGCCTTGATATTCATGACTTCCCAGTGCCCAACACTACGTACACAAGACCTGCATAAAGTAGGGGAAAATGATGACATAAAAATAACTGGAAAGAAGGGATTCAATGGAGGGTGGGTTTGGAAGGGAGGAAATGGGGTTGGAAGAAGAAAATTATCATGGTTTATTGTCTGTACTTGTGGAAGTTGTCAATAAAAAATTTAAAGTAAAAAACCTAAGAAAATAAAGTGTCCGCCACCCTGAGGCATGAGGGAAATGCAAGTGAGATTCTATGTCACTCTGGCCAAACATCTAACATAAAAAAATGACAACAAATGCTAGAGAGGATGTGGGGAAAGTGACTCTCATTCATTGTTGGTGACAATGTAAACTGGTGCAGCCATTATGGAAGTCAGTGTGGTGGTTTCTCAAAAAGCTAAAAATCAATCTACTTTATGACCAAGCTATTTCCTAAGGACTCTACACTCTACTTCAGAGATAGTTCCGCAGCCATTTTTATCACCACTCTAGTCACAACAGCTATGATACAGAACCAGCCTACGTGACATCCACTCATAGAGTATGAAGATGTGGTACATATGCACAATGGAGTTTTATTCAACTGTCTGAACTTTTAAAGAAAATGGATGGAACTAGAAGTAACCCTGATGCACAAGGACAAGTGCTATGTGCTCTCTCACATGTGGGGGTTCTAGCTTTGAATTTCTTGATTAGTGGGTATGTTAGAATAAGTTCTTATAGAGACCAGGATGCTAGAAAAAGGACCACGTGTGTGAGAGAGATTATTCAGGGGACAGTAGAACATGTGAGACACAAAAGCAAGGGGGGATTAATTGTGGCAGAGAAAGTTTTAATCAGATGGAGGGATGTGGTGAAGGGAAGATGAACCAAAACTAAGGACATATGAAAAAACAAACCACAGAGAAATTTTCAGATAAACTCTTAAGTATTTAAATGAAGGTCCCCTACATGGGTAGATAAAGCTGTTTCCAAAAGCCATAGGGTGTTAGTGGAAAATCCCAGTGCCAGGATTGACATGCCTTGCAATGAGTTGATCAGGGAGGCCACAGTGGCCCAAAAACAATAGGGGCCATTGCCTTTATCTTGGTTACTGAACAAAATCAGATGGTAATAAAGCCAGGCATGGTGGCACACACTTTTAATCCCAGCACTCAAGAGGCAGAGGTAGGAGGATCACCATGAGTTAGAGGCCATTCTGAGACTATACAGTGAATTCCAAGTCAGCCTGAGCTAGAGTGAAACCCTACCTCGAAAAACCAAAAAAAAAAAAAAAAAAAAAAAAAAAAAAAAAAAAAAAAAAAAAAAAGATGGCAAGTCCCTACTGCTTAGGTTGCAGGAGGTAAGAAAACAAGCTAGAAGTGAGAGGGAAGCTTCCTTCCTACAGGCCAGCTTTGTACATGCCAGAAGATCTGTGCCTGCTGCTAGGGGAGAAGACCATCAACAGTCCTGGCCTGTTGGGGACCCTGTGTACTACACTCCTGTGGCATGTTGCATTTATTTTTGTATTAATTGATTTATTTATTTGTTATTTATAAACAAGAGAGACAGAGAGAATGAGAATGGGCGCACCAAGCCCTCCAGCCACTGCAAAGAAACTCCAGACACATGTACCACCATATGCATCTGGCTTATGTGGGTTCTGGGGAGTCAGACCTGGGTCCTTAAGCTTTGCAGGCAAGTACTTCAACCACTAAGCCATCTCTCCAGCTCTACTTTTTTTATTTTTGTTGTACTTTAGACACAAGTATTTTTGTTGTTTTTTTAATCAATCTGCTGAGTCACTGATAGAATCAACTCACATTATTTTTTATGTCAGCCATAGAAGCTCCTGATTTAGTGGTTGCACCTGTAGTAATTAGAGTATCAGAAAGTCATTCACTTATACTACCTTCCAAATGATTTATAATTAAAATGTTTCATAGAATGTATTAGCATCACATTTATTAACATTCCCAGTAGCTTATAGCCAAATGAGACCAATTCCAAATGACTACATGACTGGTGTGTCCCCACAGTGTCTCACATGAAGTGAGGTGAGCGGAAGTGTACCTGTAGGGTGGTTTGAAGGAGGGTGTCTCTAAGTCCAGACCCGCTGGGGCTCAGGAGCTCACTCTGGCTCACATCCTCTGCTGATGTGATGCCCAGCTTTTTGCTCATGCCATGCTGTCCCCATCAAGATGAAATTTCCCCTCAAAACTGTAAGCTGAGGGCTGGAGAAGATGGCTTAGCCGTTAAGGCGTTTGCCTGCAAAGCCAAAGGACTCCAGTTTGATTCCTCAGGACCCATGTAAGCCAGCTGCACAAGGAAGCACATGTGTCTGGAGTTTGTTTGCAGTGGCTGGAGGCCCTGGCATGCCCATTCTCTCTCTCTCTCTCTCCTCTCTTTCTCAAATAAATAAATAAAATATATTTTTAAAAAACAGCAGTGTCAAGCTGTTATTTAAAAAAAAAAAAAAAAAGTAAGCGGAAATAAATCCTTTCCTCCTGATAAGCTGCTTCTGGTCAGAAGTTTTGTCCCAGCAACTAGAAGGTAACAGCTGCAGGCTTTCTAATCACAGTGTGAACTTTACATGATAACCTGAGGGCTCTAAAAGTTTGTGAGAGGGGCAGCAAAATGCTGAAACCAACACTTCAGGAAAGCCTGATATTACTGTGAGGGATACTGAAGGCAGAAAAAAGGAAGGAAGTAAACATCTAGGACCCAATAATACAGGTAGAAACATGAAGGACACTTAAAGGTGGGAAGAAACAAGCAGCTATGATATTTTGGATACTTGGTTTAAGAACAAAGCATATCACATGAATCCTACCAAAGAATTATTTCCATCCCATAAAAATACTAAAACTTCCTTTATGACTTCTTACAATGCAACTGTCCAGACAGAAATTGGCCTCGATATCTATGACCCTGCAGTGCCTAGCAATACCTCCGCAAGACCCTCAAAATAGAAGAAAAAGATGATGACATCAAATTAAAAGAGAGACTAATGGAGAGAGGGAGGGGATATGATGGAGATTGGAGTTCTAAAGTGGAATGGGGGAGTGGAGGGAAGTATCAGGTGGGGGTTTTTTTGTATGTAAGTATAAAAGTTGTCAATAAAAAAATAATAATTTTTAAAAAAAGAAAAAAATACTAAAACTTGTACAAGACCCATACATGTACCTATTTCCCAGCTCAGTAGTCAACTGTAATGTTCGGCACCCTGGAATCAGCACCAACTTCCATACAGAGTTAATGCCATTCATCAGGTCCCTCCTATCTTCCTCAGAGCTCATGGAGCTGCTGCAGCACCACACACACACACACACACACACACACACACACACACACACACACACACACACACACACCAGTGCCCTTGTGGTCTCATGTTTTATGCAGTTTCTCTCACAGAAAGGACAATTGGCCACCTACTGAGCACCTAATGTGTGACAGCTGTTATACTGTTAACAGATCAGTGACTCCAGAAAAGGCTGTGGCAGTAACTTTCCCTTACTTTACAGAGAGAGAAAGTGGGACTCAGAGTAAAATAGTTGATCAAAGCCGGGCGTGGTGGCGCACGCCTTTAATCCCAGCACTTGGCAGGCAGAGGTAGGAGGATTGCCGTGAGTTCAAGGCCACCCTGAGACTACATAGTTAATTCCAGGTCAGCCTGGACCAGAGTGAAACCCTGCCTCAAAAACAAACAAACAAACAAACAAAAAAATAGTTGACCAAGACAGGAATGGCAGGGCATGCTTTGAACTCCAGTACTTGGGAGGCAGAGGTAGGAGAATCACTGTGAGTTTGAGGCCAGCCTCAAACAAAGTGAGTTCCCGGTCAGCCTGGCCCAGAATGAGACCCTACCTTGAAAAAAATAAAATAAATAAAATAAAAATTTGATCAAGCATAGATATCGGAAGAGGGAAGGACGAAGAGAGGCACAGAAAGGAAAGACTTCTTTTATTCCAGTAACATTTTGTAGCTTACAAAGCCCATTAACATTATTAATTTCCCTGCATCCTAAAGATAATTCTGAGATCAGTGGAGAAAGAATTTTTCAAGGGCAGGTTTATATAATGTTATTTGAAGCCATTAGGCCTACACTTGGGCATGGAGATCTTTCTCCCAAAACACCAGTTTCCTCAATGTTCCCTATAATTGGCAAGGTCTCTGCTTCCCTGACAAGTGTACTGAGTCATCCCTTCTTCACAAGCTAGTCTGAAGTGTTTCCACCCTGCATTAAACCAGACTTCTGGAAAGACCAAGAGGAGCCGCTAATGGTCTGTGTCCAAGGCCGTTTTATCTGTTCCTGGAGAAACCCTACCCGTGTGGATTCTTAACCTTTTCAGTGACCTGACCATGCCTTACCAACTTGGCTAGATGCTGTTGCCCGGAGATGGCCTGCCTGAGGGCTGCAGACATGGCTCAGTGGGTAAACTGCTTGCCATGCAAGTGTGAGTACCTGAGTTTGAGTCTAGACCCCCAGACCCCACGGAAAAAAAGCTGTGTCAGCCTTCTGTAACTCAAGTACAGCTACAGCAAGATGGGAGACTGAGGCAGCAGGATTTCCCAGAATCCTCAGGGCCAGCTACCCTGATGAACCCCAAGAGACCCTGCCTCAAAAAAAGGTAGAAGGCAAAAAGCAATGCCCAAAAGTTGTTCTCTGACCTCCACACAGTGCTATTGTATGTGCACACATGAATACATACCACACACAAAAAAAGAAAAAATTTACAATTTTTAAAAAGTGTGAAGTGAGTTGTGCCCTTGATGTGTGATTCCTAGGATGCTCTGAACTGATGCCCTGCTTCCCACAAAGAACAGGCATCAACGGTTGGCCCTGAGTGATTTTTGCACAGTCCAACTGTAATTTCTTACATAAACCTAGCTATCACTAACCAATTCTCTTCTGTTATGAAAATACCTAGAAAAGCCGGGCGTGGTGGCACACGCCTTTAATCCCAGCACTCGGGAGGCAGAGGTAGGAGGATCGCTATGAGTTCAAGGCCACTCTGAGACTACATAGTGAATTCCAGGTCAGCCTGAGCTGGAGTGAAACCCTACCCTCCCCCCCCAAAAAAAAAAAAGAAAATACCTAGAAAATTCTTAGATTTAAAAAAAAAATCACAAAACTTTCATTATCTAGCCAACATTTTCGTCTTCTCTTTCTGGCCCATGAAAGTATTTTACCCTGGAATGGTGGAGGCAGGGGAAGAAGTTATTTTTAGCACAATGAACATGAGTGTCAAAATCTTGAGAATGCTGGCATTGGGTCACAAGCTCACAGATAAACATTTGCACAAAACAGATAATTGCTTGTTTTGCGCCTATTTTACATATATTTCCCCAGCTCACCAAAATGATTGTGCTCAAAGCCCACGTCCATTATTTCCTTACTGGTGTCCCTGCAATTGAGTTCTCTGAATAAATACAGGTGGTGAGTTACAATTAAAATAATGAGGCCCTACAGGTCCGACGTCCTTGCATGCAATGAAAGGTGTGGACTAATTGCAGGAGCAGAAGGTTTTTTTTTTTTTTTTTCTCCATTTTGCTTCACTTTGATTGGTGGATTGGCACTTTAAATAAAGGTTTCTGATCTTCAGGGAATGAGAGGTACAGAGAGAGTCCCAGGCACAGGCCAGAAAAAACTTAATCTTCTTTTCTTAGAACTCTCTTGATTGGCATCATCAGGCCGAGCTCACAGTGAATGCCAGCAGCTAAGGTAAACATGATTTTATCATCTCCCTGTCTCCTCTAAGTTCTCTCTTCCTATCTTTAGGCAACCTTCATAAAAAGGATGTGTCTTCATTTGTCACCAGATGCAGAATGACAGCCTGTTATAACTGTTAGCATTTTCCAGAGATGGCATGACTATTACCCACCCAATTACGCAAAAAAGTTATGGAGACATCTTTTTTTTAAATGCTTGTTAGTGGTCACGCCTAATGTAGAAAGTACTAGAAAATGAGCACATCTCTTCACTCATCTCCATGCGTGCAAGAGCAAAGAGACAATTCACTCCAGGAAGGAAAGCTAAATAAGGGGATATATTTCCCACTAATATCAGAGTAAATTAAAATATCTAACTTATTCTAATTTGAAAAGGTAAGTTTTGGCATGGTGATGTAGATGTAAACATCAAATTCTATACCTTATATGTCTGCAAATAAAGGTTTAGCGTGAGACAATTTTTGGTGGCATTACTTATCAAATGCATTTCAAAATTTACCCCAGAGATTGAGCACATCATAGCCGTCTGTGCATGCTGCTTGATGGACCAGTATTTCACTTCGTTGAAGAGATGTCTTAATTCATAGCTCATTTTATGAAATGAAATCCAGCATTCAAAGAACATTTATGACATTTGCTGTTAAATGTACACTTACACTGCAGCTTCATGAAAACTGCTTAGATATTTTTCACTGCTTATCAGTTCACTCCAGAAACCACTAAATGATCAGCTGTTCAGCAACCTACTGGGTTTTACTGCTTTTTTAAAATTGGAATTTTTTTGGAAGAGAAGACTCACACTTATTTTATTATTATCTATTAATTGTTCTGAATGAAAGTCCACTTGATTAATTTCTCCATCTAACTGTGTTTAGATCCCACTTTTCAAGATGAAGGGCCTGGTCCTTTTCCTGTGCCTACTGAAAATGAGCTTTGCAGTGCCGGTGAGTCATCCCAGGGCTGCCCTAACCAGCTCCTGACTAATTGTCACACAAATCCATCCCCTAGATAGAGTCCTGCTGGTCACACAAGCTGAGAGTCCACTTAACCCAGTGGTGTAGTAACTATGGAATCCATTTTTCCACACTGGTATTTGTGCTTATCAATATATGAAAATATTTGAAATGTTTAAAAAGGGAAGTGTCTTACATTTTTGAATCTATATATATATAAATATAGTTATATGGTTTAACACATTTAACTGACTGCACTAAGTATAATAACATAGTATTTCATCTGAAATACTTGTACAGGTGTTGGTGGTATTGTGTAGTGCAAACATAACTGCTTCTATGATACTTTTATATTTAATAAAAAGTACCCTTGATATCATCTTTAAAAAACACACAATCAACAGGTTTATATCTAAATTTTTTTTTAAAAAAATAGCAATTATGGGCTGGAGAGATGGCTTAGCAATTGAGGCACTTGCCTGTGAAGCCTAAGGACCCAGGTTCGATTCTCCAGGTTCCACATAAGCCAGATACACATGGTAGCACATGCATCTGGAATTTGTTTGCAGTGGCTAGAGGCCCTGGCGTGCCCATTTTCACTCTCTGTCTCTCCCTCTCTCTCCCTCTCTCTGTCTCTAATAAATAAATAAATAAAAATAAAATCTTTTTTAAAAAACTTTTGAATGTAAATCCAATTAAGTTTCATACATGAGTTTCTTAATCCATGGCCTCATATCATGTCCCATGAACCAAAAGCATATAGGTTTGTGGAAAGCATATGAAAATTCAACTTGTGTTTATCCCCTTTGCTTTGAATATGGTAACGTTCCAGGACATAAATGCTCTCAGTGTCATCTTCTGTGTCTTTGCTGTATTTCTCACTGTGTTAAAACTACAGCCTCTCCTTTTCAAGTAACACCATCACTGTGCTAGTGAAAGTTTGATGTGGGAGCCAAATTATTAAGTATTACAGTTCCTCTAGATGACTTAAATTCTCTTCCTTCTGTCCAAAAGACCGATCATTCAAGTAAGGAACCAATGTGGCGGCCTGTCAGCTAGACTTCCTATGACTTCCTTTCCACAACACACACTGAAGGAACTTTCTCAACGAAAAAAACAAACACAAAATTACTCTTATTTCCCCATAGGCATTTCCTCAACAACCTGGGGCACAAAACATGGCACCTCCCGGCATGGCTAGCTTGAGCCTTGAGGTATGTATTTAGAGTTTTGTGTATAAAGCTGACATTTGTGTGCCCTTGGCTGTGGAGAGAGATGACAGGGAACTTCTCAGTTTTCCTGGTCAGAACTCTTTGCCATCCTGAGCAACTCTAAAGAAGTGAATGACATTTATTAGACTTTAACTTGACTGTAATTTTGTATTCTCAGATGTCTTAACTTCTAAATCATCTGTGAATCAAAGCAACACTAACATATGTCTTCAATCTAAGTATTACACTTACCGAAACACATCATTATATAGTCAGAAATGGTTAATGTTAGCAGTGTACTCTTACAGGATATAGTTCTCATGATGAAAGTTTTTATCTGTATAAAAATTTGTTTATGGCCGGGCATGGTGGAACACACCTTTAATTCCCAGCACTTGGGAGGCAGAGGTAGGAAGATTGCTGTGAGTTCAAGGCCACTCTGAGACTACATAGTGAATTCCAGGTCAGCCTGAGCTAAAGTAAGAGCCTACCTCAAAAAAAAAATTGCTTATGATAAATCCTATAAAGGGGATTAATGGGAGGGGAATAAGAGAGGGCTATGGGGTAAATATAAACAAAATACAACCTACAAGCATGAAAATATAGTGAAACCCATTGTTATGCATAATTAATGACTCTAGTATTATTATTTATTTAATTTATGGAATTGAAGCATCCCAAATTTCATGTTGATAATGCTAAATGTCATGAGAAATCAGAGGTGTCAAAAGGCAGATAACAAATGTGAGAAACACCGACCACTTTTTTTGTTCGTAGACAATGAGGCAGCTGGGAAGCCTGCAGGGACTGAACGCGCTTTCTCAGGTAACTCTAAGAGATGAAGAGCTGGACAACGAAACCCTTGTCCGTCCGTGTTTACTAGTTCAGATAGGAGTGTGGGTGCGGCAGCGGTGTGAGCCGCAGCATCGTTTAGAGCAGGCCTCAGCCTGCACATTCAGAGATCAGATGAGTGCTGAGATAGCCCAAACTGGCGGTCAGGCATGGCGGCGCACGCCAGCAGTACTTGGAAGGAAAGGCCTTGCATAGCGAGCTCCAGACCGGCCTGAGCGACATGGGAGGGGTGTGGTGGCAGAGGAAGGTCAAGCATAATATTAACCAGCCCTCGGAAGGCTGCAGCAGGAGGACTGCAAGTTCACAGGCCAGACTGTCCCCTGTCTCAAAACACCAACAAAATAAGCAAACTACATACATGTATACTTGTTTTTAGCCAAAATCATCCTTTCTTGCACTAATGAGTTTACTATATGGCCCAAAACACAAATTCCTTAAAAGCTAAACCTCAAACAAGTTAATGGGTACACTGTGGTGTGGCCCAGAGCAGGTGTTAAGCCTGAGTGCCTTCTTAGCGAGACAGGCAGCAGGTTAGCCTCTAGAAGCTAAGTCTCCTGGAAGGAGCACGTGACCTGTCTGTCTTACAGTACCAACAGCATGGCCACTGCTTGTTTACATGTCATAGCACTGGAGCACAAGTGCGCTGTTCTCTCTCGCCCTCGCTCTCTCTCTGTCTCTGTCTCTCTCACTCACTCTCCCTTTCTCTCTCTCATGTCAGCAGTATTCCAGACTTGGCTTTGGAAAAGCATTTAATACCTTATGGTTGCAAGGTCTCCTCCCACCACCTTCCTCTTTCCCATGGATAAGACCATCGGAGCACGAAACACAACAGGTAAGTTAATTGCATCAGTGTGTTTGAAACTTCAAGCTTTCAAATCTTTCTCTACTTGCCCTCTTAAAACTGATACCTACTAGTAATAAATAAGGATCTGTAATTAACAAAACAGATTATGCTAATGCCAAATAAACCAACTCCTATAAATAATGTTTTTAGGAGTTTTTACATACTTATTTCAAACAGAAAGATGTAGCCTCTAAAATATAAGAGCTCTACATTAAAGATACCAGCAATAACAATAAATAATTCTCAGAAATTAAAACAGACACACTAAATAATTTAATTTTAATCAAAAACATTTTTAAGCAGGGCATGGTGGCGTACACCTTTAATCCCAGCACTAGGGAGGCAGAGGTAGGAAGATCACTGTGAGTTCAAGGCCACCCTGAGACTATATAGTGAACTCCAGGTCAACCTAGGCAAGAGTGAGACCCTATCCCAAAAAAACAAAAAAAAAAAAAAAGATAAATAAAATAAATAAATAAATAAATAAAATAAAACATTTTTAACTGGCTCCAAAGCTTATGAAATTTCAAATCTGACAGCATATTTCCAGGGTTAAGCTGTAAGACAGTGAATGCCTATGGCCATCATGGGCAGTGACTGAAGAACCAGAGTTATCAGTGTACCTCCATGACAGCTTGAGAAGTCTTCAGTTGATCTGTGAATATTATAAATAACACAGAGACAATCAATCAACACAAGTAATTTCAAAAATTAAAACATGATGGTTTTAACTTTAGTTAGACTTCAACAATAGAAGCATTACCTGCAAAAAGCCACAGTTAGCAAATATATTAATGGTGACTGTTACTTCACTTGTTTCCAGAATGGATTCCATGATCTAGAAAGTTAATTAGTGCTTTTAATCACCCTTTATCCTCTCATTAACTCAAATATATATTAATTCCACACCTCTTCCAGGCACTCATTAGTAGCTATATTAATGTCAGAGACAGGGGCCATAAATGAGAGAAAAAGTTCTGTGATAGGTACAATACCTCCAGTGAGAGAGTGGTAAAATCAGAATGTACACAGGTAGTCGTGGTTTCCCAGAGGAGGAAATGACTCATTCCACCAGTAAGTTCAGGTATGTAGCTTCCACCTCCCCAAGCAATAGCCGTCCCAAAGAAGCTAGAGAGGTAAGTGCACATCGAGCTTCCTCCAGTAACGGGGACTCTGCCTGCATTGTCAACTCTCCTTCAACACCGCTCTTCCAAACAGACAGCATCCAAGCCCCATTGCTGTAGAAATTCTAGGCACCATGGTTCAATGAACCATCCCTTCCTGACACTCTTTTCAAATTTCTCTACAGTATGAATATTCTTTGCCTGTGCACCCCCCACCTCTCCCATCACAGCCATCCCTGAAGCCTCACCAGCCAGGCCTGAAACCGTTCCTGCAGCCCACTGCTGCCACGGCCAACCAGGACACAGTCCAGAAGGGAGGGCCTCAGCCTCCAATGCACCCGGGACAGCTGCCCTTGCAAGAAGGAGAACTGACAGCAGACCAGCAGCAAGAGGTGGCTCCATCCGAGAAGCCACCAACACCTGAGGTAACTCTTCTCCCAAGCCACCTCAGATCACCTACCAACCAAATGAAAAGATACCGACTGGCAGGCCATACTTAACTAATCACAGCCTAGGGCCTAACACACTAAAAGACAAACACATTATTAATCCATCTTTCACTGTGAGGACTCACACTGTCAGTAGAACAGAAATGTCCATGTCTACCCTTTATTATCAGAGGCAAGACACAGATTCTAAACAATCTGTGCCTCTAAACTTGGATTGCTGGGAGCTTCGCAGGAAGCAGAAACGTTTGAAGAAGTCCAGGTTCACTGCCTGGAAAGACATGGGAGAGCAATCGCTCCCTCGGCACAGCAAGCAAGGTTTGTATGATTACTTCTCTATAGATGTTAAAACCACACAAAAGGACCTTGTACTGATGACAGAAAGAACACTGGACAGAAAAAGAAAGGCGTCATGTAGCCAGTGTGTTGCAGACATTAATAGTACCCTCCCTCATCCTGACTACAATCCTATAAATATAATCCTTTTTAAAGATAAGAGGACATGGGCTGGAGAGACGGCTTAGTGATTAAGGCACTTGCCTGCAAAGCCAAAGGACCCAGGTTCAATTCCCCAAGACCCACGTAAGCCAGATGCACAAGGTGGTGCATGTGTCTGGAGCTTGTTTGCAGTGGCTGGAGGTCCTGGCATGCCCATTCTTCTCTCTCTCTTTCCCTCTTTCTCTCTCTCTCTCTCTCTCTCTCTCATTCCCTCTTTCTCTCTCTTAAATAAATAAATAAATAAATAAATAAATAAATAAATAAATAAAACTAAATTTAAACAAATAAAGATAAGAGGACTTTGAGAGGTCACCAATTTTGCCCAAGAGTGCATAAAAAGTAATAGAGCCGGAATCGAACCACCCAAATATGCACCAGATCCAAAGTTCAGCAACACCTAGTCTTCCACACACAGCAAACCATGACAGATGTGTCACCTCAGTAAAAGACAACTGTAAACCCTTGGGTCATCCCAGGGCCAATGGAAAATAAAACAGAGAAACACATTTTAAAGTGTTTTATTGTGATTATAAATAAGAGACATGTGTACTCGCTTTATCTTTTTTGGATTGATAACTTTAACATTTTTTCTATGAGATAGATGCCAATAATGGATTTTGCTGACCCACAGTTTCCATCAGTAAGTACAGATCTCAATGAAATACTGTCTTGGGAAAAAAAATCTCTACATTTCAAGAGTTAAATGCATTTTTTAAGTTCCCCATTATCTATGAATGTGAAATATTACGCTTCTTTTTTCCTAAATATTGAGCACTAGTTTTTCATACTAATCCTCTTGAAATGTGTTTATATAATTCTTAGGCATAACTGTAATGGAACCTGGCCTATCTGAATTATTTATTCTGTTTTCTACCACTTAAAGGTATTCCAAATCGCCCATGTGATATCTCGGGGGCCGATGGCACAGAATAAACCACCCGCAGTAAGTTCTTATGGTTCACTTCCATTTCCTTGTTTGAAATTCACTTAGAAGTTTTTCCTTGGAAAATTCATTTTGGTATAATTGTTTTGTTGTGTTTAGTTTTATCCAGGAATGTTTTACATGTCCTATGGAGCAAATCAACTGGTGAGTCCATATTCTATTGTCATCTTAAAGGCTGAAGTTATAAAATCCATGCCTTACATAAGACATTCTAAATAAATATTCCCTGATTATCTACATTAGCAATTGAAATAGCAGAGTGGGGCTGGTGAGATGACTCAGCAGTTAAAGGCACTTACTTGCAAAGCCTGATGGCCTGAGTTGGATTCCCCAGTACCCATATGAAGTCAGATGCACAAAATGGCACATGTATCTGGAGTTTGTTTGCAGATGTGTCCATACTCATTCATTTATATTCTCTCGATGATGATGATAGATAGACAGATCCCTTTCTCTCTTCCTCCTTGCAAATAAACAGAAATATTTAGAAATAGCAGAGTGGCATACTTCCCTGTCTGGATAATTGTAGCCAGGTATGCACACACAGCTGCATGAAAGCGTAAGTAAATTTTAGATGTGGCAGACTGGCTACACTTACTCAATAGTGACTCTGCTTTCCACTCTGCCTCTGGACACAGCATTAGTATGAGTCTTACGGGAATAGTAAGTGACTTTTGTTTGTCTTGAGTAGATAAGGATGAAACAGAAGATGGCTGGCTCATGACATGATGCACGGTTTCTTTTTCAACAGAATGCCCCTGCCAGACTTGGCTTTATGAGTTCAGAAGAAATGCCTGTGAGTAATGTCTTAGCTCCTCTTAAAGTAAAGTTAGTCACGAACGGGCACAGACAGCTGGCTACAGCAGACATTGGCCATAAAAGTATCCAGACAAGCACAGGATTTCGGTCTAACCAGTCAAAAACCGAAGCTTGATTCTGAGCAAAATCAAAGGATTTGAAGGATTTCAGAGCCAGGCATGGTGGCATGTCCTAGATCAAAGAATATTATCTCCATGAGAATAGGTTGTTATTGTCAGTGCATATTAAAGTCTCAGGTCTATGATCACATAACTTGACCTTTTTCCACCTGTTATGTCTGTTAGAGCAAAAAAGAAAACTAAAAATATGCTGAATTAATGAGTTATGGTCAACTACACATCCTGTCAAATTTATAAATACACACACATGTTATCCCCAAAAGAAAACTCACATCTCAACATTTTCAGTTCCTGCTGTACCACAGGGAGATAAGATGGAACCCCAGTGATAATAATGTCAAATTCATGGGAAAAGAAAACTCACAACTCAATGGTTTTAGTCCCTTCTGTATACCAGACACAGAGGCGATGGAGCCCAAGGACTAACGATGGGAAAGACAGAAACAGTGATGGTCTTGTCAAATTCATGGGATAAGGGGAATGACCACTTTATTAGAGAGAAATAGGGAGGAAAGAAAGGCGTCCAGCCCAAGGGTTCACAGTCCATCTCTGGATAAGACAATGTGAAAGCTGAGACTCAGGGGAAGGCAGGAAGATTACTGTATCTCCACAACACCAGTACAACCAGATGGAAGTTAAATTTTCAAGTCAGGTGCTGATTACCGTCATATAACATTAATTAATCTATTTGTATTTATCTCATTTTTAAAAGATTTCATGGTATTTTGTGAAGAACACAATAAATATAACCAAAAAATGAAGATAGGATTTAAAGTGAAGAATAGTGAGGAAATGAAAATAATGTAAGCAACTCAGATCTGCTCAATTACAAACAGTGCTGATATTGGGTTCCCACACTCATGGGAAACACGGTTTTGGAAGTTTTGGAAGTCTACATGTCCACAAGGAGAAAATATTTTAGTTCCTCCAGAGAAATGAAGCTTTTCTTTTACTTTGTCCACACACACAAAAAAAAAAAAATTTAAAAGAAAAGGGAAAGGAAGAGAAGGGAAGTTGAACTCTCACAGGAGGCTTCTAGAACTATCTGCAATTGCACAAGACTGTGCTTTGCATATATATATATAGAGAGAGAGAGAGAGAGAGAGACTTCCTCACTGTTTTGACTCATTTTAATTCTGATCTTCCATTATCTTGTGTTTATTGTTTTTCATAAGCTACCACAAAACCTTTTGAGAAGAAAACAAAATGTACTAAAAGTAATGAATATTAGTAGATGGTAATTAGCCCTTACACTGAAGCGTTCGTTTTCAACCAGTTACATTGGTGTCACACTTGCTGGGACCAGCCATCAGCGAGGTCCTCCAAAGTGTCCCTCAGCAAGTTCTGTTTGCTGGCGGCAGTGCCCACCCCACCATAGGTGTTGCTTGTTTTCCCAAAGTTGGCTGGCAAAGGGCTTCTCCTTTTCATGGCAGTGGCTTCTCTCCGAGATGCAGAACCCTGCTGTCCCCACTATGTTTCAAAGCTGGTTCCGTAGGAAATGTGCTTTCACAAGGTTCTCAGCCACTTCCTGTTCTCTATCAGTTATCAGAGCTTCTCAGTGAGTACAGCCGCTGTCATTGGGTAGTATTGTTACCAGCATGCCATAATGGTGTCTTTGATGAATGCTTATTTTTCAGGGAGAAAGAGGAGGTCCCATGGGCTATGGATCTATGTTCCCAGGATATGAAGGTCTGAGGCACACCCTTAGGGGACTGCGCCCCAATACAGCCAAGGGCGGAGATTTTACTCTGGAATTTGACTCCCCAGTGTCTGCAACCAAAGGCCCTGAGAAGGGAGAAGGAGGCGAAAAAGGCTCCCCACTGGAAGAGACCAACCAAGAAAACCCAGAAAACCAAGCTCTCCTTTCTCACATAGCACCTGGTGCTCACGCAGGACTCCTTGCTTTCCCTAATGACAACACTCCCAGCCTGGCAAGGGGCCCTGCAGGGCAGAGGCAGGGACTCCCTGGGGTCACCCCTGCAGCTGCTGACCCACTGATGACCCCTGACTTAGCAGACGTTTATGACACTTATGGTGCTGACATGACCACGCCCCTGAGTGATGGAGAAGCGACCACCGATGCCACAATGTCCCCAGACACTCAGCAAACATGGATGCCTGGCAACAAAGCACACCAGCCCCAGCTGATGCACAAGGCATGGCACTTCCAGGAGCCCTAGCGACTGGGAAGCTTCAGCTACTTTCTTTGTGCCCAGGCCTCCCTCCCAGCTTTGTTATTCACATTGTACCTTTGTGCTAAAACACTTATTAACCTTCTGCAGCAAAGGCATTCAGAGCACTAAGCATGTATTAATAAATCCAAGTGGCTAGAAATAGTGTAGGTCCCCTTCTTGCTTTCATTTCTTTATGAAAATAAAATATGTCAACTCTCTCTGTGATTTAGAAATGCTATTAATAACATCAGAGCAGAATCTAAGTACTCAACAACCTTGTTTCTAGCTATCATAGGCATTATCGGGTCTCTCTTACTGGCATGGCACTACTGTATCCAGGAAATGTGGCACCACTTTCGTCTCTCAGCATAGGCACGTACTTACAGACTTCTCAAGTATTTCACGTAAACTTTATTAAGTGGAGTTTGATAGAGACTACTATTACTGGGTTTCATATATTGGATTTCAAATTCTCATTTGTAGAATATTTTATTTAATCTAGTAAAAGAAAAAATAATTAGCCTATTTTAAATAAAGAATTTTTCTCACTGGAAATAACGGGAATCGTATGCTTATTGTTTACATGTATTTAAGTTGATAAGAAAAGCATACTCACCCTTATGTTTGGTATTCATTAACTCATTTTATTCCATCCATGCATTTTGTTTTCATCAAAAGTTTTCTGAATATCTGCAGAAGTCCTAGCACTGTGCCAGGCATCAGGTTCGCAGCCCCTTCCTTCAAAGATTAGAACGGGCTTGGTTGTCAGGTAGACAGATAATCACAGTAAGAACAAAGCAACTACTGTAAGGCAAACTGATTATCTCACAGCAACACTGCAAACAGCCCTACAGCACCTTTGAAACATGCTGTGAGAAGACCAGGCCCTAAGTACTCCTAGAACCACAGAGAAGACACTTCTAATCCAACCCAAAAGACAGCCAGGGACTGCACAGGTTCTCTCAGAACAGTACCATAAAGAATTGCAAACAAAGCCTCCCAGAAGAAACACAAGAGTCACATGGCAATTAGCTCCATCTTGTAAAAGAGATCGTGGGAAATGGAATGCAGAAAATGGCCCTTGCTTGTCACCAGACCTAGGTGTGTATTCATCAGACTATCTGTCTAAAGTGACAAGTTACAAACTCAGATTTGACCAGCCCTGAAAATAAGCCTCCTGCTCCATCCCCCATTTCTCCTGTTCGCCAGCCCAGATCTCATACGCTATAGAACTAGGCTCTCCCTATCCTTAATAGAAGTCGAGGACGCTGCCAAGCACCTTAAGAACTGCATACAAATGGGCTTAGGTAAAGAAATAGTGACTTTCAGTTTGTGGATGGGGAGATAGTTTGGTTAGTTGTCAAACATGACAGGAAGGAAGAGAGGGCAGGAGGGAGGGAGGGAGAAAGGAAGGGAGGGAAGAAAGAAGGGAGGAAGAGGACAGGAGGGAAGGGAGAAAAGCAGGGAAGGAAGGAGAGAGGAAGGGAAGCAGGGAAGGAAGAAAGATGGGAGGAGAGAGGGAGAGCCCTAAGACGCGTCTCACCTGGCGTACTTCAGGAGACTTAAAGCTCCATTACTGACTCCTCCTTAGGCAGGGCGCAGTTCTCCGCCACTCCATAGACTAGAGCTGAAAGAGAGACACAGCAGATGAAAATTCAGTTTGCCTCCTGAGTGAGTTTAGCAAAGGTACAAGGGCACGAGAATGGCTTCCACAGTAGCTAGCATGCACTCACTGAGATCTCCTTGAGCATTCCAGTCAGAGAAGCAGCATGGAAGAAGACATACACACAGATGCGGGCTCCATCCTTGACATATCTTAGAGTATATAAGACTTCAAGGCCGGAGAGATGGCTCAGTGGTTAAAGATGATTGCATGCAAAGCTTGCTGGCCCACGTTCACATCTTCAGTACCCACATAAATCCAGATGCACAAAGTGGTGCATGCAACTGGAGTTTGTTTGCAGAGGCAAAAGGCCCTGGTATGCCTCTCTCTCTCTCTCTCTCTCTCTCTCTCTCTCTCTCTCTCTCTCTCTTTCTCTTTCTCTCTCACTCTCTTCTTGCAAATAAATAAAAATATTTTTAAGCCAGGTGTGGTGGCACATGCCTTTAATCCCAGCACTCCAGAGGCAGAGGTAGAGGATCACCATAAGTTCGAGGCCACCCTGAGACTACGTAGTGAATTCCAGATCAGCTTGGACTAGAGTGAAACCCTACCTTGAAAAACCAAAACATAAATAAATAAAAATATTTTTAAAGACTTGAATGTGAAACCTAATCTTTCTGTGTGCTGGTTTCAGCATGGGGCTCCTGCCTTCCTCATAGGGTTAGTGTGGAAACTAATAAGCTGGAGTACTCGGAAGAGAGTATTGAATCACGGCATGGTCTTTCAAACTGACCCACTTAATTAAAACATCAGGGCTGGAGAAATGGCTTAGTGGTTAAGGCGCTCACTTGCAAGCCTGATGGTAAAGGTTTGAATCCCCAGTACCCACATAAAGCCAGATGCACAAGGTGGTGCGTGCATCTATAGTTCAATGGCAAGAGGCCCTGGCATGACCATTCTCTTTCTCTCTCTCTCTCTCTCTCTCTCTCTCTTTCTCTCTTCCTCTCTCTTTCCCTGCTAGCAAACAATAAATTGAAACTTTTTTTTAAAGCTACAAAAACAGCAGGAACAGTGGAAGGATGGAATTGTTCCGCTCTCTAATGAGGGTGTGCTTTTCCATCCACACACCTCCCTTCTGTTCCTTCCCTGTCACTCACAGCATGCATGTGAGGGGCTATAGCTGTGTTGCTACTGAATATTTCCATATCAAGGGTTCAATGTTGGCTGCTACTATTAGTAGGCTAGGTGCTTAATAGTGTAATAACTAGCCGAGTTTCGTGAGAAAGATATCATCATTGAGCCCTTGAACATCCTGTCTTTACCACACAGCCATTTTAAATACTGGCACAATGCACAAGCAACAAGATGGCCAGGCACAGAGGCTAAGTGTCATCCAAAGGGGATGTTATCTTCATTACTGAGAAGTTCCTCCATCACAGGTTCTCTCTACCAGGAATTTATATGAAAAACAACTATCTTCACACTACATCCCATCCTGAGAGGTCTGTCCAAGTCCTTTCGCCAATCCTCTCTTCGTCACAGTCTTCCAACGCCATGACCAAAGGGCCAATGTGCAGTTCCCTGAGTCAGTGCAATTCTGAATCTTAGTCATTGCTTTCCACACAGACAACCAAAGTTCTGCCCACTGAGTGGGACTGCAGTACATTGACTGTCTGCTTCCAGCTAATACCAGAACACCACACAGCAATCCATGAACACTCTTCTCCTCTCCATAATCTGGTCACAGCCAAGGTAAGCATGGACTTGATTCCTCTACACTGGGACACTTTTGATGATGAAGGAGAGGGTCGTTAAGGACTGTGCTGGACAGTGGATATAAGTCATTACTACCTAAAGCAAGCCTAGACAGCTGGTAATGCTGGGCACATGGGACTTCCTATGAGGACAGACCTGTGAGCTGAGAGAAAGTGGTTATAGTTAGATAAAGGAAGTATAAATCAGTTGTGTCTGCAGTTTACCTATGCCCTCAACGCCTGGTGCCATATTTGTCACTTCTACTCCTGCTTCTTGTGCTCCATTTTATAGCTGAGTGAATAATACCACCTCGTCCAAGAGGAGCCCCTCAAATGACATAATTGCTTAGTCTTCCATACTAAGGCATGCTGTCTCTGACAGTGCCCAGCAGCAAGGCAGGAAGGACTTAAAACAAAGGAACCCCTAAGGCTCTGTGTTGTCTCCCCACCAGGGCTGTCCACACTGCTGCAGACATTCCCAAAGCCCACGTGATGGGAGAACTGACAGCAGAGCCTGAATTCCTTTCACACAAACTCTGTATCCTACTCAAAAATTTCAGCCTTCCAAGTGGTATTATACGTAGAATGTGCTGTCACCAGAGCAAAAAGAAATCCAAGGCTGGGCTGGGAAGGTGGCTTAGCAGTTAAAGGCGCTGGCCTCATGGCCAAGGCTCCACTGCCCAGTGTGCACGTAAAGCCACAAAGTGACACGTGTGTCTGCAGTTCTTTTGCAATAGCAGGAGGCACAGGCGAGCCCATTCTCACTCATTCATTTCCTGTCCTCCCTTGCAAATAAGCCAAAATGTTTTTTTAAAGAAATCCAAAGCCACCAAGCACCAGGTTTCTTCCTTCCTAGTAAGTAGCTTAAGCAGCATTGATTTGCGGACACCTGTCGCTGTCCCGGCACTCCTCAGAGCACCAACTCTTGAAATACATGATCTCGTGAACTCCTGCAGTATGCATGCTCCTCCCTGTGCTTGAATTGTGTCTTCAGTATCCTGAGCAGTCATGATGTCCTATGCTATGTAAAATGATCAAGGTCTCTTGGGGTTCTATTACAACAGAATATAGGACAGTTAGTTGATACAGTCCTAGAGCAAAACATTATAAGCTTTGTCTTTTGAAAGCAAACTGCTTCTAACTTTTCTTACTGAAAGGAATAGGAAGAAATCACTTGACAGACCAAGAGCTACTTGCAAGTACCGCATTGGAAATAAACCTGAAACTAGAAAAATCACCTGAATGCATTTTCAATAATTCACCAAAACACTCATGACTCACTTAGTTTTTGTACAGGCCAAACAGCTGAGTGAAATGTGGAGCTGGTAGGACACCTTCCCATATCTGCCATGTCTTCAGCAATAGCACCAATCTCTGCAATTTCCTCTACGACACTCACCATCTTAGTGGGCATGACTTCCTTCCAGGGTACCCTTTATAATATAGGCTTCACCCCACTAATGTAGGAATTCTTATAGGATTCTGACAGTTGTAGGTATAACAATTTTTACTATATACTCTGGGACTCAGGAAATAACCACATGAATAGATTCATCGGCCTCACTGTTAGATAGATGTGGATCAAGATTCCCTCATTCATAGGACTTCTAGAAACACTAAATAGTAATCTATAATTGCTTTTTAGATTCCAAACCACTACACAATTACCCCCAGATGGTATTCACCCACACAACCCTATGACAATCTCCCTAGTAAATTGCCCCAAGTCACTTTGCATGGGACGTCTCCACTGTAATCACCCAAATAAAGGCTCCAGGTCCTGGAACTTGGTGCTTTACTATGAATCCACCATGACAACTTGACTTTGTATCAACAGTCCTCAAATTGTTCTGTCGAGGAGCACCTCAGCAAGCTATCTCCGTTCTTTCCGATGACCAGTAATTATCATCTCAAGACACTGTCGGTCAAGATATCCTGGTAAGTACCCCATGCCATGGACTCCTGTGGCCGCTGCATTCTTTTGCCTCGAAGAGATAAGAACCACCACATGTCGGCTTCTCCTGAATTGTGCTTTTCCCACTGAGTGTTCTAAGCAGCTCCCTCCTTATACCTTCCCTCCAGAGAATAAAACCACAGAGGTCGCCCTTTCTTAATGAAAAGGTGTTTTCAGGCCTCTTCTGGGTAGAGCAGGGAGGAGAGTGAGTCTGGACTGGTGAGCATAATGCTCATTATGCCAGCATGGCAGGCGTAGCGCACCTACCACAACCCTTATATAGCGCGTGAACAGTCTTTTCAACATCGCATCAAGTGACTTTACTTTTCCACTTATAGATACAAAGACGAGATTCTTTTCTGCATATGTGTTTTTAGTATGCAGCGTAGGCATGTTTCTGTATGTGTGGACATACATGGTGTGGTTTGTATGCGTGTGCCAGTGCACATGGAGGTGAGGACATCCTTGAATGCAACACTGTCCACCTCCTTCGAGACAGGGTTTTTTCCTTGGCCAGGGGCTCAACAATTACACTATCCTGTCTGGCCAGTGAGCCTGGCCTCTACCTCGCCAGTGCTGGGTTACAGGTGCATACCATTACACCTGGGGATTTACAAGGGTACTGGAGACTAAGCTCAGCTATTTCCAACTGAGCTATCTCACAGCCCCAAGGTTCTTTTAAAAATAAGTTTTCTTTATTACATGTTTAGATGAAAGCAGTTATAATTAGATATTGTGATGGTCCAAAAATGACCACACACATTAATAATCTTGAGGAAAACAAATAATTTATTCAACCTTTCCATTGATGGATGAAGAGAAAAGTGCCCAGAAGAATGATGTCTTTTTTCAAGTTCTAGTTGCTTTTTAAAAATTTTTTATTTACTTATTTATTTGCAAACACAAAGAGAAAGAGATGGGGAGTGAGAGAGAGAGGAGAGAGACAGAATGGACACACCAGGGCCTCTAGCCACTGCAAGACAAACTCCATATGCATTCACCACTTTGTGCATCTGGCTTTATGTAAGTACTGGGGAATTCAACCATGAGCCATCAGGCATTGCAACAAGCACCTTACCTGCTGAGCCATTTCTCTAGCCCAAGTTCTGGTTGCTTTGAGAGACTCAGTCCCATCAACACTCACTCACACATATTGAATCACACTTTCTTTATAACCCAATGAATACTGTGAATGATCTTTTCCAAAAATTAAATGGAGAGACCTCACTAGACTCTGTCTATAATCTCAGTGATCACTCAGATGCCTTCCAAGTACTTCTTCCTTGGGTCTAAGGTTAAGAAACTGTATATAACCTAACTATTTAAACATCCACCCACCAGTGTAAGGCACATGAGACAAACTGCCCTGGATTAAGTGTTTAAATTTTATTGGAGTTTGAGAGATTCTCTTCATAAAAATAAGTGTTAATCACACAAAAGCTCAGAGCTTGTCATGTGTTCCCTATCCATCCAAAACTGTTCTCAGCACTAAACTGGGTATGGAGGCACACACCTATAATCCCAACACTCAGGAGTCTGAGACAGGAGGACTGTCATGTGTACAAGGCCAGCCTACACTACATAAAAAGACCTCATGTCAAAAGAACAAAACAATCTGCTCAGCACTTAAAGGCTGCGGACAGCAGCAGCTCCAATTATGTAACACCAACAGGGCTGCACTGGCAGAGAGACCTTCATTCCTCTGTCCAGAAGGTGAAACATTCCTCTCTCCCATAAACAGCAGAGCCTGCAAGGAAGTAGAGTCAAGAACCACTCACGGCATCCAGACATTAGAAACAAAAATTTCTAGTTTGAAAATGATGATTACCGCTGTTTGCCATAATGTCTTTGCTGAGCCTTCACCTCTCTCCCTGCACTTTCATCTTTCCCCCAGGCTCAGCAGCTTTCCTCACAGACTCCTCTAACAACCAGTTTGGTAATGACTTAAACATAAGCTGGAGCAGGCACAGAGAAGGAATGACTGTGAGTTCTCCAGAGTGGGTGAGGAATTACACTCTAATTTATTCACAAGCTAGAAATGCCTGGTGTTAAGACTGTGCTTTGGGAAAACAGGCATTAAAAGGGAAAGCCTGGAGTTATGTGTCTAGCACGCTTTGTGTGTCACTTCAAAATGACTGTCTACGACCATGCAAGCTCCATGAAACACAAGGAAAGACTCCAAAAGACCAACAAAATGACTGTCTACGGCCATGCAAGCTCCATGAAACACAAGGAAAGATTCCAAAAGACCAACAAAATGACTGTCTACGGCCATGCAAGCTCCATGAAACACAAGGAAAGACTCCAAAAGACCAACACTAGAGAACTGTTATGGGTGACAAGCTACTGTTATTCCTCCTCACATAGGAAAATGGAGGGAAGAATAGAGAGAAAAGAAATAGAGACAGAAAGGTGAGAAAGAAAAGAGATGGATGGATAGACAGATAGAAAAAGGAGGAAGAGAGGGAAGGAGGAAGGGAGAAGAAGGGAGAGAGAGGAAGAAAGAAAGGAAGAAAGGAAGGAGGGAGGGAAGGACAGAAGGAGGGAGGGAGGAGATCCTGGTAGACTGAGTCTTGTCTTGGCTCTCTAAGACTCTTATCTGTACAGTGCCCAAAATACCCTTTGCTGTTTTCAAGCCAAGTTAATGAAACACTGTTTGCCCTTTGAGAGCAGGGTCTAGGAAGGATTTTGTCTCCTTTTGCAGTTTCCAAATTGTTCCCATAGCATATGTTCTGTGAAGACCTTGTGCTCATCTTGCTCTTCAGCAGGAATCACAGGTGCTCAGCAAAGATTCAAGCGAAGACCACGTGCAATTCACTGCTCACCACTACACATCACAGGGCTTGATCACTGAAAGGCAGCTACAATTCACTGTTTTAGACACTAGGAAAACAGAGTTAACAGAAGACCCAGGGCTGGGGAGATGGCTTGGCAGATAAAACACTTGCCATGCAAGCATGTGTACCTGAGTTCAGACCCCAAGTATCTACATGAAGCCAGATGCCATAAGACCGATGCCTATAATGAAAGCACACATACAGTGATCACGCTGGGAGACAGGGACAGGAGAGTCCCCAGAAGTCTGTGACCAGTGAGCCTGGTGAATGCAGCCCTGAATTACAAGAGGTCTGCCTCAGATGAGACAGAACGTGAGCACCAACACCAACACTGAACTTTCCTACGACCTCCAAGCATCCAGCCTGGCATGCATGTTCCCATACTCTCACACAGGAAAACACACACACATCATATACATGGAAAAACCTGCCGATGGATGCCAACTTCAACGAGGTGCTAATCTAGAATTTGCTATTTGTTGTTGCAAGAGTAAGGCTCAAGTAAGCCTTAGCCCAACTTTCCTTTGTATCCCCAGGTAAGTGTACAAAATTTCCCGCTTCTTACTTCCCACAATCACCTGCTGCAGGAATCCAGTGAAGCTGCTGTGACTAGGTTTAATTCACTCAGCTAGCACATTTTGGAAATGGGGTAAGTCCTGCAGCCACTAGAGATGATGAAGCCATGACAAACGTTCCCGTCGAGGTAAGGACGCACCAAATGAAGAGAAGCTAAGTCTGCCAGTAGAGAAGAGGAAAGGTTCGCGGAGGAAAGTTTGTTTTTGTTTTTTTTTTCAGCTGGTACTTCAAAGACAGGGGCAAATTTTCCAAGCAGAAAAAACATACAGAGGGTAGTTGAAGCTTTGTAAGTCCCACATGCAGAGAGATGTATATGTAGAAGTGTCTGGAGAATCTTGGGAGGGAAGCTAGAACACATGTCAGGGGAATTGTACATGATAGTTTAAGAAAATAACAGGTGATAATGAACTTGGATGCCACACTAAGGCAACATTTTGTTCTATGTCTCCCAGGGAAACATCAAAGATGTATAGAATCATAACTGGTATGGGGCTGGCGAGATGGCTTAGCAATTAAGGTAATATTAATAAAAAATAAATCCAAAGGACCCAGGTTTGATTCCCCAGGACCCACATAAGCCAGATACACAAGGTGGTGCATGAGTCTGGAGTTCATTTGCAGTGGCTGGAGGCCCTGGTACACCCATTCTCTCTCCTCCTCTCCCTCTCTCTGTCTGTCTCTCATAAATAAATAAATAAATAAATAAATAAATAAATAAATAAATAAATAAATAAAAAAAAAAAAACTAGCATGGGGAATAACCAGACAGTGACATGGAATACTGTGATAAGATTGGACCACAAAAGCCACATATGGGGGCACATGTCTTTAATCCCAGCACTTGGCAGACTGAGGTACAAGGATTGCCATAGGATCACCATGAGTTCAAGGCCAGTCTAGGCTACAGAATGAGTTCCAGGTCAGCATGGGCTAGAGTGAATCCCAGCTTCAAAAATAAGCAGACTGTTTTCAAAAAAAAAAAAATGACTCCAAGACTGGAGAGATGGCGTTGTGGTTATGGCACTTGCCTACAAAGCCTAAAAACCCAGGTTCAATTCCCTAGAACCCACATAAGACAGATGCACATGGTGATGAATATGTCTAGAGTTTGTTTGCAGTGGCTAGAGGCCCTGGTGCTCCTATTTTCTCCCCCACCCCTTATAAATAAATAAAAATTTAAAAATATTTTAAAGCTGGGCGTGGTGACGCACACCTTTAATCCCAGCACTCGGGAGGCAGAGGTAGGAGGATCACCATGAGTTCAAGGCCACCCTGAGAGTACATAGTGAATTCCAGGTCAGCCTGAGCTAGAGTGAGACCCTACCTTGAAAAAACAATTTTTAATAAGCAAAGAGCCAGGTGTGGTGGCACACACCTTTAATCCCAGCACTTGAGAGGCAGAGGTAGGAGGATCGCCATGAGTTCGAGACCACCCTGGGACTACACAGTGAATTCCAGGTCAAAAAGCAAACAAAGATGATTGGAGCATGAGATGGAATTTTTCAAGTGGTCTCATCTATCTTGACAGTAGAGCTGACAGGATCACTGGGAACAAGAGAAGAGAGGGGCAAAGAGAGGGGCAAGGAGACCCAAAGGTTTTAGAACTGTGGGTCAGGAGGGCAGAGATGTGACTCATCTGACTCTACAATTCTATATATTATAGTTTTTTTTCTCTTTCTTGATAGTAGGGTCCTCTACTTATTCAAAAAACTAACTATCTCTTAAATGTTTTTCTGTCTTCAAAAGCTCAACAATAAGGCTCAGAGTCCATTGTGGAAGAGGGGCGGAAAGAAAGTAAGACCCAAAGAAAGAGTAGGATCCTTACAACATGCTCCTCAAGACACAAAATGGCCTGGACATCCATGACCTCACAGTGCCTGACACTATCTACACAAGACCATCATAATAGGAGGAAAAGATGATGACATAAAAATAAAAGAGGGCTGGAGAGATGGCTTAGTGGTTAAACACTTGCCTGTGAAGCCTAAGGACCCCCGTTCAAGGCTTAATTCTCTAGGACCCACATAAGGCAGATGCACAAGAGGGCGCACACATCTGGAGTTAGTTTGCAGTGGCTGAAGGCCCTGGCGTGCCCATTCTCTCTCTCTCTAACTGCCTATTTCTGTATCTCTCTCTCTCTCTCTCTCTCTCTCTCTCTCTCTCTCTCTCTCTCAAATAAATAAATAAATAATAAAATATTTTAAAAAATAAAAGAGAAACTGATTAAGAGGGGAAAGGGGAATTTAGAGTGGGAAAGTGGGGGAAGGGAGGGAAGTACCATGGTTTATTGTCTATAATTATGAACATTGTCAATAATAAAAAAATTTAAAAATCTTGACAAAAAATAAAAGATTATTGAGGAATTCTTTTTGAAAATGAACTGATGGAACCAGATGTGGTGACACATGCTTTAATCCAGCACTTGAGAGGCAGAAGAAGGTGGATCACTGTGAGTGTGAGGTCACCCTGGCACTATATAGTGATTTCAAGGTCTGCCTGGGCTAGAAAGCGAGACCATACCTTGACAAAAAGGGAAGAAGAACTGATGGAGCTTTTAAAAATCCCAGCACTTTTCAGGCGGAGGTCCTTTGATCACCATGAGTTCAAGGCCACCCTGAGAGTACATGGTGATATTCCAGGTGTTGCATGGCTAGAGTGAGACCCTTGAAAAACAATTTTTAATAAGCAAAGAGCCAGGTGTGGTGGCAACACCTTTAATCCCAGCACTTGAGAGGGGCAGAGGTAGGAGGATCGCCAGCAGGTTGAGACCACCCTGGGACTCTGGTGAATTCCAGGTCAAAAAAAGCAAAACAAAGATGATTGGAGCATGAGATGGAATTTTTCAGTGGTCTCATCTATCTGACAGAGGAGCTGACAGGATCACTGGGAACAAGAGAAAGAGAGGGGCAAAAGAAAGGAGCAAGGGGAAAGGTTTTTAGAACTGTGGGTCAGGAGGGGAGAGATGACTCATCTGACTCTAGAATTCTATATATTATAGTTTTTTTCTCTTTCTTGATAGTAGGGTCCTCTACTTATTCAAAAACTAACTATCTCTAAATGTTTTGAATATGGATTCAAAAACTCAACAATAAGGCTCAAGTCCATTGTGGAAAGAGGAAGAAAGAAAGTAAGACCCAAAGAAAAAGAGAAATCCTTGTATGCTCCTCAAAGACACAAAATGGCCTGGTTGTCCATGACCTATCAGTGCCTGACACTTTCTTCTTTTTACCATCATAATAGGAGGAAAAAAGATGATGACATAAAAATAAGGGAGGGCTGACAGATTTCTTTTCTTTTTAAACACGCCTGTGAAGCCTAAGGACCCCCTGTTCAAGGCTTAATTATCTAGGACCCACATAAGGCAGATGCACAAGAGGAGCACATCTGGGTGGTTGCAAGAAGTGACTGAAGGCCCTGGCTGCCAATTCTTCTATAAGAGTGAAAAAGCGTACATATTCTCTGTATCTCCTTTCTCTCTCTCTCTCTCTCAAATAAATAAATAAATAATAAAATATTTTTAAAATAAAAGTGAAACCCTCCACCTTAAGAGGGGTAACCAGACAGTGACATGGAATACTGTGATAAGATTGGACCACAAAAGCCACATATGGGGGCACATGTCTTTAATCCCAGCACTTGGCAGACTGAGGTACAAGGATTGCCATAGGATCACCATGAGTTCAAGGCCAGTCTAGGCTACAGAATGAGTTCCAGGTCAGCATGGGCTAGAGTGAATCCCAGCTTCAAAAATAAGCAGACTGTTTTCAAAAAAAAAAACTCCAAGACTGGAGAGATGGCGTTGTGGTTATGGCACTTGCCTACAAAGCCTAAAAACCCAGGTTCAATTCCCTAGAACCCACATAAGACAGATGCACATGGTGATGAATATGTCTAGAGTTTGTTTGCAGTGGCTAGAGGCCCTGGTGCTCCTATTTTCTCCCCCACCCCTTATAAATAAATAAAAATTTAAAAATATTTTAAAGCTGGGCGTGGTGACGCACACCTTTAATCCCAGCACTCGGGAGGCGGAGGTAGGAGGATCACCATGAGTTCAAGGCCACCCTGAGAGTACATAGTGAATTCCAGGTCAGCCTGAGCTAGAGTGAGACCCTACCTTGAAAAAACAATTTTTAATAAGCAAAGAGCCAGGTGTGGTGGCACACACCTTTAATCCCAGCACTTGAGAGGCAGAGGTAGGAGGATCGCCATGAGTTCGAGACCACCCTGGGACTACACAGTGAATTCCAGGTCAAAAAGCAAACAAAGATGATTGGAGCATGAGATGGAATTTTTCAAGTGGTCTCATCTATCTTGACAGTAGAGCTGACAGGATCACTGGGAACAAGAGAAGAGAGGGGCAAAGAGAGGGGCAAGGAGACCCAAAGGTTTTAGAACTGTGGGTCAGGAGGGCAGAGATGTGACTCATCTGACTCTACAATTCTATATATTATAGTTTTTTTTCTCTTTCTTGATAGTAGGGTCCTCTACTTATTCAAAAACTAACTATCTCTTAAATGTTTTTCTGTCTTCAAAAAGCTCAACAATAAGGCTCAGAGTCCATTGTGGAAGAGGGGGCGGAAAGAAAGTAAGACCCAAAGAAAGAGTAGGATCCTTACAACATGCTCCTCAAGACACAAAATGGCCTGGACATCCATGACCTCACAGTGCCTGACACTATCTACACAAGACCATCATAATAGGAGGAAAAGATGATGACATAAAAATAAAAGAGGGCTGGAGAGATGGCTTAGTGGTTAAACACTTGCCTGTGAAGCCTAAGGACCCCCGTTCAAGGCTTAATTCTCTAGGACCCACATAAGGCAGATGCACAAGAGGGCGCACACATCTGGAGTTAGTTTGCAGTGGCTGAAGGCCCTGGCGTGCCCATTCTCTCTCTCTCTAACTGCCTATTTCTGTATCTCTCTCTCTCTCTCTCTCTCTCTCTCAAATAAATAAATAAATAATAAAATATTTTAAAAAATAAAAGAGAAACTGATTAAGAGGGGAAAGGGGAATTTAGAGTGGGAAAGTGGGGGAAGGGAGGGAAGTACCATGGTTTATTGTCTATAATTATGAACATTGTCAATAATAAAAAAATTTAAAAATCTTGACAAAAAATAAAAGATTATTGAGGAATTCTTTTTGAAAATGAACTGATGGAACCAGATGTGGTGACACATGCTTTAATCCAGCACTTGAGAGGCAGAAGAAGGTGGATCACTGTGAGTGTGAGGTCACCCTGGCACTATATAGTGATTTCAAGGTCTGCCTGGGCTAGAAAGCGAGACCATACCTTGACAAAAAGGGAAGAAGAACTGATGGAGCTGGAGAGATGGTCTAATGGTTACGGTACTTGCCTGCAAAGCCTAAGGACCCAGGTTCAATTCCTCAGGATACACGTAAGCCAGATACACAAATGGCGCATGCGTCTGGAGTTCATTTGCAGTGGCTAGAGATCCTGGCATGCCCATCCTCTCATCTGTCTCTCTCTCTCTCTCTAACTCTCTCAAAATAAACAAATAAATAAGTAAGATGTTCTTTAATGTACTGAAAGAAAAATGACTGCTTTTTTAAAAATCCCAACTTTTCAATTACCGGTCCTTTGAGCTCTTGGTTGTGTGGTGTTCCTAAGTGTCTTGTAGATAAAGCAGGTGTTGCATGGCTGGTGGACTTGTCACCATCTTGTCATCACCCAGGAACAGAATCCAGCTGCTGGCAAGGCTCTGGTACTGCCAAGTACTGCCCTTGTGCTTAGCCTGAGAGGAGGTGGGGCAGACCCATGCTCTGTGCTCCCTGGTCACCAGAGCCTCGGTTTCCACTCGTGTTGAGTGCACTGCTCAGAGGGATGAGGAAGGTGAGGAGGTCGGAAGGCTGAACCCTGGAGTCAGGAACACGTCACTGTAACATGCTGAGGACAGACGTACATATGAAATCCTGTGTCTGTGATTGGGATGGGTGGATTTCGGTGAACACTAGTGGGAAAGCGGCCTATAAGCAGAGGACTGTTCCATGCGCACATGGCCCCTCTCTGTGGAGAGGGACTGGGAATGCATGCCTCCTTTGAATATGGATGTGTCCGTGGAAGTGTTAACATTTCTGGGAAAAAGGTGATTAGGTGGTGTCTGGTAAGAAATGACGTAAAAGATTAAATGAGCTTCAACCTGCTCAATTATCTAGTCTGCTCTAACTGTCTATTTCCTCTCTCCTCTCTCCTCTCCTCTCCTCTCTCCTCTCTCCCTCTTTTTTTCTTCTTGCAAATATATGTGTAAAAATGTCTCTAAAAATCATTTACTTTCTTACAGTTTTCTTTTCTTTTTCTTAAACTGATCCTTTAGATAGTTATAAGTTTAGTATTCATATAACCTGCATCAACTATTAATTATCAAATTTAGCTTTGACTTACCTAGCAATTAGGGTGCAAGGGAGACACAGAAATGCTGCAGAGCAAAAGAAGGACTAAGCTATAACAAGGTTCTATAAAGAGTGGTCACATACATCATTCTCATGGGGGGGCAGCACAGCCACCTTCTTTCTGTGAGAAGTAAGAAGTGACGAGTACAGTCCGTGGGAGACACACACTGTAACAAACACTCAGTGTCCCCAACCCTCCACCTGTCATCTTAGACACTGGGCTACACTGTCTCCTCAGGGTGAAGAGAGAAGGCAGACAATACTGAGTCTTCTTAAAGCTGATCTTGAACATATACACAACAGTTCTGATTGCTCAGAGCTCCAAAAAGTAACTATTAACTGTGAGGGTGGTCCAGATAAATCACCACCCCTGGCAGTTATCACTGACTTCAGTCATTTTCCTACTTAACGCGAGATCTCCAGGGTACAAAACCTGAATGGCCTGAATGGTTCCTTTTCTTTCCTTACATTCCGTCTGTGCAGACGCACAGACACTCTTGTAGAGGCTGCTTTGTTACTTATGCTGTTACTTGTTCTATTTTGTTTCTTTTTGAGACAGTTTCCGTCTTAGCAGAAGCTGGCTTCAAACTCATGGCAATCCTCCTGCCTCAGCTTCTCAAATGTTGATATTACAGATATGTACCAGCATGATGAAGAAAAATATTACTCAAGATTCTTTAGGAAATGTGCTAGTGTTCAGTATAAAGCAACTACTGAGACCCTCTAATAGTAATAATAATAATAATAGTTGCATTTATTTTTCTGTATATGTATTACAATATTTATATATTTGAGCTATATACTATAAACTTTAAATGAGTTATCTCATTAAGCTTCAACAAACCTATAAAAGGAGCTTCTATTCCTTGGTTTATAATGAAGAAGTTGGGGCTGGAGAGATGGCTTAATGGTTAAGGCGTTTGCCTGCAAAGCCAAAGGATCCCGGTTCGACTCTCCAGGACCCACGTAAGCCAGATGCACAAAGGGGCGCATGCATCTGAGGTTCTTTTGCAGTGGCTGGAGGCCCTGGCATACCCATTCTCTCTCTCTCTCTCTCTCTCTCTCTCTCTCTCTCTCTCTCTCTAATATATATAAATATAAGAAGTGCTTTTAAAATAAAAAATGAAGAAGTTGAAGCTCAAAGAGAGTAAGACTTAAAAACAAGTACTTTGTGTTGGGCGTGGTGGCACACGCCTTTAATCCCAGCACTCGGGATGCAGAGGTAGGAGGAACACCGTGAGTTTGAGGCCAGCCTGAGACTACATAGTAAATTCCAGGTCAGCCTGGGCTAGAGTGAAACCCTACCTCAAAAAAAAAAAAAAAAAAAAGAAGAAGAAGAGTTTTGTAGAAGCCAGCATTTGAACCCACTACTGAGTGAGGAACTTTCCTACCCACCCAGTTCCCTGTGCAGGACCGGTGGGCCCCAAGAGGTGAGGAGATGGCTTTGGAAGAATTTGTGAATAAAACAGTATACCCACTCAGTCTGAGAGACCAATCCCTGAGCAGAACTGCCCTCCCTCTTCTTCCTGGGAGAAGAGTTTCTGACATGTAAGGCCTGGGAACATACCATAAGGGTGATCTCAGAAAGATGCTCAGACACACCTGCCTGTCGGAAAAGGGGCCCTGAGACACACCTGAATGTGGACTGGATGTTTTTTCTCTGTTTAGTGATCCCACGCTTCTAATAGTGACAGTCCACAAACGTCTACTCCATAGCTGCCTAGAAAAGCCTTTTCCCTGGACACTATAGCATTATTACTGTGACGTTATTAGCAACTCATTACAGGATCACTTACAACCGCAAGGCACCTTCCTATGCTAATTGTTCAGTCACTGGTTATCTACTGAGAGGCACTGTCCATTATTATTTCATTGACTTACTATAAGGATTTATGGGGCAGAAAGTTATTAGACAGTTGATAATTTGTAGTTAGTTTAAGTTCCAGAGCTGGGGAGATGGTTCAGTAATTAAAGGCACCTGCTTCGAAGCCTGATGACTTTGGGTTCGTTTCCCCAGTACCAGTGTAAAGCACCCACCAGACTCACAATGTAACACAGATGTCTGAAAGTCATGTGCAGTGGCAGGAGGCCCTGGCACACCCATACTCTCACTGACTCTCATTCTCTCTCTCTCTTTCTCTCAAATAGATAACTTTTTTAAATCAGAGAAAAAAGAAGGGATATATATTTAATTTCAGGGAGAAGCACATTTATGCACAAATACATAAAGTCTGCCCCAGAATGAGAAACCTTGTTTTAAGAATAGAAGAGGGAATCCAGGCGTGGTGGCTCATGCCTTTAATCCCAGCACTCGGGAGGCAGAGGTAGGAGAATCACCATGAATGGAGGCCACCGTGAGTGTACAGAGTGAATTCCAAGTCAGCCTGGGCTAAAGTAAGACCCTACCTCGAAAAAAAACAAAAAAGAATGGAAGGGGGTTGGGGAGATGACTTAGTGGTTAAGGCACTTGCCTGCAAAGCCAAAGGAGCTAAGATCTGATTTCCCAGGACCCACATTAGCCAGGTGCACAAGGAGTCACATAAGTCTGGAGTTTGTTTGCAGCGGCTGGAGGCCCTGGCACAACCATTCTCTTTCTCTCTCTCTCTCTCTCTCTCTCTCTCTCTCTCTCTCTCCTGCCTCTCTCAAATAAATAAATATAAAAAAATAAGAATGGAACGTGACTGGTCATGGTGGCGCACACCTTTAATCCCAGCACTCAGGAGGGCTGAGGTAGGAGAATCACCATGAGTTCAAGGTCACCCCAAGACTACATAGTGAAGTCCAGGTCAACCTGGGCTAGAGTGAAAATCTTCCTTGAAAACTAAGAATAAAAATGGAAGGGGGACTGGAAAGATAGCTTAGTGGTTAAAGTGCTTTCCTACAAAGCCAAAAGACCCAGGTTTGATCCCTCAGGACCCATGTAAGCCAGAAGCACAAGGTGGTACATGCATCTGGAGCTCATTTGCAGTGGCTGGAGGCCCTGGTGCACCCATTCTCTACCTGCCTCTCCATCTCTCTCCATCTCTCTCTCTCTCTCTCTCTCTCTCTTTCTCTGTGTCTTCTTCTTTCTAAATAAATAAAAATAAAGTATTTTTAAAATTATTTTTTTAAAAAAGAAGGAAAGGGAAGCACAGAGAGAAAAACAAAAAACAGATTAAAAATCAAGAAACAGATTCACATAAAAGAAAACTTAAAGTCAAATCATAAAACATGTTCACACAGTTGTAATAACTTGGAGAGAAAAAGAATTATAAAAGTGATAACTTCAGTAAATTGAGAAGTCACAGACTGGCTTCAAAACACTTTATACACTTTAGCGTTTCTTGTTTGTTTGTTTTGTTAAGAAAGAAGAATGAGGGGCTGTGAAGATGGCCCAGGGGTTAAAGGTTCTTATCTAAAAAGCCTCCCTGCCAAGTCAATTCCTAAGCCACCCACGTAAGTCGGACATAAAAAGTGGTACGTCTGGTACAAGTTTGCAGCAGTAAGAGGCTCTGGCATGCCCATACACATACACACAAACACACACACACACACACACACAAATAAATAAGTAAAATTTTAGAAAAGAATGAGGGGCTGGAGAGATGGCTTAGCAGTTAAAGTGATTGCCAGCAAAGCCTAATGACCTGAGTTCGATTTCCCGGTACCTATGTAAAAGCCAAAGGCACAAGGTGGTGCATGCATCTGAAGTTTGTTTGCGGTGGCTAGAGGCCTTGGCACACCCATTCTCTCTCTTTCTCTGTCTGTCTGTCTGTCTCTCTCTCTCTCTTCTTGAAAATAAATAAATAAACTTTAAAACAAAGAATGAAAGTGGAAGGGGAAACTGAAGGTAGGTAGAGGTTACAAATAGGACAGTGGGAAATGGGAAAATGGGAGGTGGGAGGAGAAGAGATTATCAATCAGAACTAAATATGCATAGAAATTCTATATGGAAACTTTTTACTCTCTATGTTAAAACAGGGCTGGAGAGATGTCTTAGTGGTTAAGGCATTTGCCTGTGAAGCCTAAGGACCCCGGTTCAATTCTCCAGGTCCCACATAAGCCAGATGCACAAGGTGGTGTATGCATCTGGAGTTCATTTGCAGTGGCTGGAGGCCCTGGTGCTCCCATTCTCACTCTTTCCCTCTCTCTGTCTCTAATAAATAAAATAAAATAAAATAAAATAAAATAAAATAAAATAAAATAAAATAAAATAAAATAAAGATAAGCTAAGATATCAGGGCTGGGGAGATGGTTCAGTGGATGAAGCACTTTCTCACGAGTGAGAGAATCCAAGTGCTGCTCACCTATAATCCCAGCACTTGGAAGGCAAAATGGAATCCCCAGGGCACAATGGTTGGCTCGACTAGATGAACTGGCTAGCCCTGGGTTCAAGTGAGATACCCTCCCTCAGTAAAGAAGGTGGAGAGGTGGAGGTGAGGGAGACACCTAATGTCAGACATCTGGCCTGTACACACAAGCACACATATGCACCCACACACGTGTGAACATACATACATACATGCACACACTCATGCATACACACACATACATGCATGTGCCAAAAAGATTAAAAGTAAAATTAAAAAATTAAGACATAGCTGGGTGTGATGGCGCACGCCTTTAATCCCAGCACTCGGGAGGCAGAGGTAGGAGAATCTTCATGAGTTCGAGGCCACCCTGAAACTACAGAGTGAATTTAGGTCAGCCTGGACTACAGTGAGACCCTACCTTGAAAAACCAAAAAAGAAACAACAAAATTAAGACTTGTAGTTTTTTTTTTCTACACTGAATCCAACCCTGCTAAGTCTAAGCTCCTCCAACGGAACGGCAGGGCATCACAAGTCCAGATTATGGTACGATCACCACCCAGGCCGCTGGCACAGGTAAGTAGTGTGAATGCAGAAGGAAAACAGTTGGTGGGGGGGCAACTCCCAGCAACCTGTGTGCCCATGAACCAGGGTGCCTCCACCTGGTTCAGATACTGTGCATGTGCATGTAAACACACTTGCCCTCCCTGAAGAAAACATAGCGTCCAAGGATCGGGAGGAAAGAATGGTGAGTTGAGAAGGCAATCAATGGTGGAGTTTAGTGCTGACTCCCAGTAACTATTCATGCCAAACCCCAGAGAAAACATGCAGGCTCTATGTAATGTCACAGGCACAGTCAAGGTTGTGGGGTCACACGTCCCTCCACCACACCTAGATGTCCTCCCACTTACAATTCATGTCAGTGCACACACAGAATCACACTCTGCTCAGACAAAGGCAGTCATATACTTGAAACGGGTATACCTATGCATATCTTGGATACATAGTGACCTAAAAATATTTATAGCTTACTGAAAGATGATTATTCCAGCATTAACCCTGGGAAACAGGACCAACAGAAAATGTAGTATTATGGGCCCCAAGATGAAAGACATGTCTTGGGAAAATAGCACCATGCACAAGCACTGGGTAGACATGGTTTTACCCAGCAGAAACCAGCTTTGGACAATAAATTCAAGCCTTGTCCATTTTCAAATGCCAGCATTAGCCTAAGCAGACATCACATGATAAACATTTTCCCTCGGGAAGACATAAGACAACAGAAGCACCAGGTTCAACAAGAATGCAAAGCTTACTCTTGTCCGTGGAAAGTGTAATTGGATTTATGTAGACATGAACTCTGATTATAACGTCGGGTGGTAGAAAAAGATCATAACTGCAGTGAATTTTTCAGCTCCTGTTTTTATGCGGTTGTCTTATGAACAGCTGGAGTTCACAGGCCACGTTGCCCAGCTCTTCTAAAATTCTAAACCCACAATGAGTGAACTACAGTTGACCTTAACAAGGAACTATGCCCTAATGGTCTTATATAATGTGGATGAAATCCAGTCCCTGAGTTAGTTATGGACATAATATTCCAAGTTATTCTAATTATACATTAACTATACGTGGATCAAATATATACATTCCTCTGCCTCTTGATGATAGCCAGTGGTTTACGCCAATGACAGATGGTTAATATTCACCTTTGTTCCAAAAATATATTTGTATAAATGAAATCTCTATGCTTCAAAGCCCAACTTCACAAGGACAGCATCTTCTAAATCTCACTGCAGTAAGCTCCTTTTCGTGAACTGTGATTATGGGTAATAAGAGACTTGATTTGACAGCTCCTATAATAACACATCATAAATTTCACATTGGTTTTTTTTTTTCAACCTTAAACTCTTGTGATGGCAAAACCATTTTCCTCACAGCTGATTGGCTGTGCATGTCTACCACAGTGCTTAAATGTGATGTTGCTATCAAGCACCCTGACAAGGAGGATCTTTTTTATTTTAAATCTTTTTGGTATCGACCTTGACACCTTCGTGAAGAATTTCTGTATTCATATTAAGAAATCAATGTGTTTTTCTCCCTGGCTTCAGCGCTCCGTACTCATTTCCATCACAGACTGTTAAGAATAGATTTTAAAAACAGGCTAACCAAGCTCAAGTTTACCTTTCCTATATCACAGCTTCTAACTGGCATTGGGTAAGTAATCAAGAGCATCAATATCAATGCTATAGCGTGGAATAACGAGCTTCATCTACAGACTCTGATTTCCTTACTGAACTCTCTAATGTTGGTTGCATAGTCATCTTTGTAGACTACTCTTCTAATCAAAGTGTCAATTCCTCCATTTATTTGATATTTGTTTTTTATAGATTTTCTTATAAATTACTTTGGCCTCCTTTATTACTATACCTTTGTACATCTTCCAATAAAGAAGTCAAATTTTGTCATCAATGCACTAGAAGTATCTCAAAATATGATGCCTATCTATTTTCTCTCTGATTTAACGCAGCTGAAGATTAAACTTGGTTCTGAGGACCCTCTCCTAAGGGTATGACTGGATAGAATGACTAACATGACATGGGCTACCTTAGAGGTGAAGTTTTGCTCTTCATTTAATTCATTTGTTCTGTTTTCATACTTGAGCTGTTTCTCATGCTCAATCTCCATTTTTCCCATAAGGCTTATGAAAATTTTGGTGAAAAAATGTTGCTGCTTCAGTGCAGAAATACAGCTTTTCCAAAGCCATACAGCCTGGTGAGTATTTGCACTGATTTATCCCAATAGCTGGTCTTTCAGATGTCCAAGCCCATCACTCTCACTTGTACAAAACACTGCTGAGATATGTGAGAAAAGCCATAGAATGCATGCTCACAGATGCAATGGAAAAAGTGATAACAGTAGCTGTATTTCATGACATCTACTGAGTGTTATTTTAAGCTTAAAAAATAATCATAGACTCTTAGCCAGTCGTGCACTTTTAGAGGTAGAAGGGATATTAAAAGTCATCCAATATGACGTGGTAATTTAACAGAGATAACATGGTATATGTGCTAAAGAAAAGGTCACGTTTTCCTTCACGAATCTGTGACAGCTGCTGTAAAAATGAGATGGAGATGGAGTGGGATGAATGAAACACCCAGACCTTCCCAGGATTCTAACCCTAATGAACGGCAATTCTGGAAGTGTGTGGAAGAAGCACCCCAGCCACGCTCTCGTCCTTAGCTGCCTTGTGTCGCTGCACCTGCACTGCGCACGCTGGCCTCAGCAGCCACCTGAGGAAAGAGCAGCTGGACAATGCTGCTTCTCTTCCTGTTTCCCTGACCCACTTTTGAGCATAAATCCTTTTTTTCATTTTTCTATTTATTTTTTTGTTTTTTTTTCAATGTAGGATCTTACTATATAGCCCAGGCTTACCTGGCACTCTCTCTTGAGTCCCAGGCTGGCCTTGAATTCACAGTGACCCTCCTACCTCTGCCACCCAAGTGCTGGGATCAAAAGCATAAGCTACCACACCCAGCTCAGAAAATTCACTTTTATTTATTTACTTATTTATTTATTGGTTTTTTGAGGTAGGGTCTCACTCTAGCCCTGGCTAATCTGGAATTCACTATGTAGTCTCAGGGTGTCCTCAAACTCACGGTGATCCTCCTACCTCTGCCTCCCAAGTGTTGGGATTAAAAGCATGTCACCATGCCTGGCTAGAAATTCACTTTTAAAGTTAAAATTGTAATAATAATAGAAACACAAACAGAAGAAAGAAGGGAAATTGGCAATTTGGAATTCTCCAGTTTATATAAGTATAATAGAAAGTTGCATATATCTTAGAAAATAAGTGTAAAGTCCTGATTTTGGAAGTGATGTTAAACTTGGGTTAACTTGGTACAATACCAGGTAGTAACAGTCTGACTCTTGGCATGAGCTGGCAGCAAAGCTCTTCTACTTTGGCACTATCCTTGACAGACGTGTGGTTAGTACCTCAACAACAGCGGGCCCTGGGCATCATTATTTTACATTCCAAAAATAATCTTGAGTTTTATGTTCTAGGTCACAAATGGAAAAATGAAGATGCTCCTGGTCTTTTTAGGACTGCTTGGAAATTCTGCTGCTATGCCGGTGAGTATCTTTCATGTTTGGCCTTTTCTTGGTGTTTTATTGTCACCTCACTGGGAATAGCTGGAGGCTGATTTCAGCTAAAGTTCTCCATTTGTCACTCACATTCTTTCAGTTCCAGATGCCCATGCCCCGGATGCCAGGATTCACCAGCAAAAGTGAGGAGGTACGTATGTCCTGTGCCTCGGGAGAGGCTCAGCACACTCCTATCCTAGAAGTTCACTTAAAAAGAGAGAGAGAATACTGGGCTAGAGGGATGGCTTAGCAGTTAAGGTGTTTGCCTGCAAAGCCAAAAGACCCAAGTTCAATTCCCCAGGACCCACATTAGTCAGATGCTCAAACGGGCACATGCGTCTGGAGTTCGTTTGCAGGGGCTGGAGGTCCTGACATGCCCATTCTCTCTCTCTCTCTCTCTCTCTTTCTCTGTCAAATAAATAAAAATAAAATGTTTTTTAAAAGACAGAATATTGAGAAGGGCACCTTTAATCCCAGCACCGGGGAGGGAGAGGTAGAAGGATTGCCATGAGTTTGAGGCCAGCCTGAAACTACATAGTGAATTCCAGGTCAGCCTACCTCAAAAATAAAGAGAGAGAGAGAGAATATTGAATATTGATTAATCTTCTGTAATATAAAATTCTTATAAATAATACATGAAAGGAGGGAAAGTTCAAAGTCTGAAGTTGACGTGAAGAAGTTACCCAGTATGATTCTATTGAGAAGAAGCCACAGCATGTGAGAAAGCAGAGCCATCTTGTCATGGAATCACCTCCCTCTCAAATCCTGAACTCCAAATGACCAAAACAGTAAAAATCTTCAAAGCAAATCATGTTTGTTTTCTGTTCTTCTATATTGATTGTTATAAATGTAAACTTCTGACTTAAAATTAAGACACTAAAAAAAAAAAATGGCCGGGCATGGTGGCACATACCTTTAATCCCAGCACTTGGGAGGCAGAGGTAGGAGGATCACTGTGAGTTTGTGGCCACCCTGACACTACAGAGTGAATTCCAGGTCAGCCTGAGCTACAGTGAGACCCTAGCTTGGAAAAAAAAAAAATTAAGATACTCACCAGGCATAGTAGCTCTCATCTATAATTCCAGCCTGAGCTACAACCCAAGCTCCCAGGTCAGCCCACTTAAGCGTGAAACCCTGCCTCAAAAAACAAACCAAAAAGGCCGGGTATGGTGGTGCACACCTTTCATGCCAGCATTCAGGAGTCAGAGGTAAAAGGATTGCTGTGAGTTGGAGGCCAGCCTAAAACTACCCAGTGAATTCCAGGTCAGCCTGGGCTAGAGTGAGACCCTACCTTGAAAAACAAAACAACAAAAATCAAAAAAAAAAGAAAAACCCTCTAGAATTATGTAAATGTGCTCACTTTAAATATGTTTAATTAGCAAAAGAAATTGTTAAGTATTGTACCTTCAAATCAGAAATTCAGTTTATTCCTTATGATTTGTGTATTTATTGAATTTTTTAAATTTAATTTTTTTATTTATTTGAGAGTGAGAGAAAAAAAGAGACAGAGAGAGAGAGTGTGAGTGTGAGGGAAAGAGAGAGAATGGACATGTCAGGGCCTCTAGCCACTGCAAACAAACTCCAGACACATATGCCACTTTCTGCATCAGGGAATCTAACTTTGGTCCTTGTGCTTGGCAGGCAGGCACCTTAACCACTGAGACATCTCTCTAGCCCAACTTAATAAAAATTTTAACTTTCCACTTTGTGAGGCTGGTGACATAGTCAGTAAAGTGCTTCCAAACATACCCAAAGCTCTGGGTTTGAGCTCCAGCAGCCCAGTGTGGTACCACATGCATATAATCCCATCAGTCCAGGAGGGGCAAGCACAAGGATCAAAAGTTCAAGATCAAGTTGTGCGTGATGGCACACACCTTTAATCCCAGCACTTGGGAGGCAGAGGTAGGAGGATCACCATGAGTTCAAGGCCACCTGAGAATACATAGTGAATTACAGGTCAGCCTAGGCTACAGTGAGACCCTACCTCAAAAAAAATAAATAAATAATAAATAAATAAATAAAAAGAAGAAGTTCCAGGGAGCTGAGCCAGCCTAGGAAACACGAATGAAACCATGTCTCAAAACCAACTTTCAAAGTAACTGTCATTTTGTACTTTCATTTCAGATGATGCGTTATGGTCAATTCAACTTTATGAATGCCCCACCTGTAAGTTTTTTCTTGTATTATTTCTGAGGGTTTCTTGTTTAATCCAGATATTATAAGAGTCCCAAGGAAGGAAAATCATTTCACTTATTCCCTCATAGAAAAATCTTCTGGTTCATTCCTATTGTTCTTTGTATTATTATTTGTATGCATACATGTGTCTGTGTATACTTGTGTTGCCATGGTATGTGTGGAGGTTGTGTGTGTACATGAGTCTGTGTAAATTTGTGTGTGCCACGGCTTGTGTGGAGGTCAGAAGACAACTTTCAGGTTGGTTCTCTGCTGTCCACCTCACCTGAGGCAGTGTTTCTCACTCTGGATTCTGGCTCTGCTACTCTGCTGTGCTCACCACGTGTTTCCAGGAAATTCTCTTGTCTCTGCCTCCCATCTCACTGTCAGGGTTAGCATGCAAGGATTACAGAAACCTGCTTTGGCTTCCTGCTTTTTATAAGGGGTGTAGGAACCGAACACTGGTATTCTAGCTTGATCAGAAAGTGTTTTATCATTGAGCCATCTCCCCAGCCCCATCATTGTTCTTTCTATAAATAAACATCATGTACTAATTATGAGTATTTTATTGATTGATTGATTGATGACATTGTATATCAGTGTGCCAGAGCGTCTTGTCCCTGCACACAAATTCCAAATGTATACATCACTTTGTATATAGAGCTTTATGTAGGGCTGGGGAATTGAACCCAGGCCATCAGGCTTTGCAAGCAAGCACTTTTAACTGCTGAGCCATCTCCCCAGCCCTACAAGTATGTTTTTTTTGTGTTTGTTTTTGTTGTTGTTGTTGTTTTGTTTTGATTTTTTGTTTTTTGAGGTAGGGTCTCACTCCAGCTCAGGCTGACCTGGAATTCACTATGTAGTCTCAGGGCAGCCTCGAATTCACAGTGATCCTCCTACCTCTGCCTCTCAAGTGCTGGGATTAAAGGCGTGCCCCACCACACTGGGCTGTTTTTATATCTTATAAAAACTTATTCTGAGAAACTATTACAAAATACATGTTCACATGTAATGACAAGGAAAACTGAAATAATGATTATTAGGGAAGTGAATTTTATTTGGATTATCTTCAAAGATAACACTGAAATTGTGGAATGAATTTGGTTTTACTGAAATATGCTCAGGTGGTTCTTATACCTGAGTGCTAATTCTTAGAACAAACTAACCATGAGTCAAGTATTAGTTGGATTTTTAGGCATAACTTGTCTGACAGGAGGGCTGCCACAAGTTCAAAGCCAGCCTGGGTTACATGGTGAACTCCAGGCTAACCAGGGCTATATAGCAAGACCTGTCTCAAGAAAAAAAAAAAGAGAGAGAGAGAGAGGAAGAAAGGGAGGGAGGGAAGAAGAAAGGAAGAGAAGGAGGGAGAGAAAGAAGGAAAGAATGAAGGAAGTCATCAAATTCTTTGATGGGAAGAAGTTGAATAAGAAAAAATAATGGGAGTAAATATGATCAAATACATTATATGTGTATTTAGATTGTCAAAAAAATATGAAACAGTTCTTAAAATGAAATTTCTCATTCACTTCTGCCTTTTTTTCTAGAAGATTGAACTTGAAGAAGGTTGAGCGTCGTGGCTGGGTCTGGGGGTGGCACTAGGAGGTGGGAAGAGTCTGGATTTCAACCCTAATGTGATTTCCCTGCTTCTGCTACTTTTTCAGATGATGCCCATGGGCCCATACGGGCACGGTATGCCTCCACCATACCCTCCGCCTCCGTACCCGCCACCGCCCTACCCACATATGCCCATGTGGCCTCAGCCACCACCCAACACATGGCAGCCACCCCCCGTACCCAAGCACCCCAGCAAGCCTGATGAGACCCAAGAGACCCAAAAACCCAATCAGACTGAGCCAAACCAGCCACAGGGGCAAAGGCAGCCTGCAAAGGAGCCACCGAGTGAGCCCGCCAAGGCCAAAGAAGAAGGTCCCCTGCCACAGGTGAGGCCTCAGAGAAACTCCAAGTCATGGGGCCAGAGACATGGCTCAGTGGTTAAAGGCATTTTCTTGCAAAGCCTACTGGCCTGAGTTCAATTCCCCAGTACCCATGTAAAGCCAGATGCATGAAAAACTCGAGTCATTAAGAGGGCCATGCACATTCACTTTCTCTAATACTCAACACAGTTACTGCTAAGTGATGAAATGGCATTTAGTTTGACATTCATCTAAAACTGCCTGGTGAGTGAGTCATTTCCAGCCTTGTTTGGCTCAAAATTACCCAACATTTGTTGTCTTATAGAAGAAGAACAGAAGCTAGTAGAGAAGAAGAAGAGATTTAGTGGAGGAGGAGAAAAAGGGAGGGAAAAAAACAGGGTCAAAGCCAGGGATGATAGCTCACACCTTTAATCCCAGCACTTAGAAGGCAGAGGTAGGAGGATCACTATGAGATTAAGGCCAGCCTGAGACCACATAGTGAATTCCAGGTCAGCCTGGGCTATAGCAAGACCTTACCTTGAAAAACCAAAAAAAAAAAAAAAAAAAGGAGGAAGAAGAAAGAAAGAAAGAAAGAAAGAAAGAAAGAAAGAAAGAAAGAAAGAAAGAAAGAAAGAGAAAAAGAAAACAAGAGTCAAGTGTTCTGGCACAGGCCTGTAATCCCAGCCCTAGGCAAACCAAGGCAGAAGGATCATTCATGAATTCAAGGACAGGCTGGCTTACATAGTGAGACACTGTTTCAAAATAAGCAAAAATCAATGGAATAGAGTCAACATAATAAAGCAACATGACCAATAGAGTCAAGAAAAGACAGTTGACGTTATCCCCAGCCCTTTTACTGGTCCTATGATCATGAACAAGTCACTTCATTTTCTAGACTTGTTTCTCAGGGAATAAATTAAATGGCTTCCAAGTCCCTCCCAGACCCATGGTGAGATGATCTGCACAACTCTGCTTCAGGATGGCACCAGTGTGGCTGGGGCGTAAGGCCAAGTGGTGCACATGGCTCCTGAGATCTCATTGTGTGGTGCTGCAGAAACACTAGCTTTTAGGGATTTGGTATCCATACAATTCTACATGGAAGGAATACCAAATTGGATAAAAAGAAACACACTCCTGGAGTTGAACCCTGGTTTCAATCATTCCCCTGCCACTATATTTTGGGCAAGGGATTTAACTTCTCTGAACCTCAGATTTTTCAATAAAATGAGAATAATGATGATCTGAGATTTAAATGAATTGAGTGAATGAATGTAAAATACCCAGCACAGTGCTCAGAGTATACATACACGATAATACCAAGTGTTATAATCATGCCACCCTGAGACATACAGAGAAAATTAATGGAAGTAGAAAGCTCCTGGTTCAAAAATCATAATGCTTACTACTTTCCTCTGTTCTTACTTCTATATGACTCTGCCTCTTCTTCCTCAACAGGCATTTCCACCGTTTGGCAATGGGCTTTATCCCTACCCACCACCACCATGGCCAATTCCACACGTAAGAAATTTTTTTCTTTACAATAGTAATAAAAAATAATATTAGCATGTTGTTGTATGTTAAACATGCTAACACAAAGTTCATACTCTAATGGAATTTCAGATACCAATCAGTGGAGAGTATAAAAGAAAATGATGTCAGTAATTGTGCAGAACAATGCTAAAGAATTATTGAATGAAGTTTTTACTTTGACTAACTGGTGACATAAATACAGTCTATAGACTGGAGAGATGGTTGAGCTGTTAAGGTGCTTGCTTGCAAAGCCTAAGAACCCCAGTTCAATTCCCCAGGACCCACTTAAGCCAGATGCAGAAGGTGGCACAAGTGTCTGGAGTTCATTGGCAGTGCCTAGAGGCCCTGACAGGCCCATTCTCTCTCTCTCTCTCTCTCTCTGTAAATAAATAAATAAAATATAGAAAAAGCAGGAAAACAGTGAAAAGCAGCAACTATTAATAGCTTAATGAATTAATGTTAAAGGGTTGTGTTACTCTACTGCTATCTTCCTACTTCCATAAGAGATGAGAAAACAAAATGATTATTTTCATTTAATGCATTAGGTAAACAGATAAAATAGTTTAAAAACTATAAAACAAGCTATGATTAGACTTCATTATATCTTGTTTCTAGCAACAGGGATAACAAAAATACATGAGCTCTCAAGCAATTCTTAAAGCTTAAAATGAAATACATTAAGTACAACATAAGCAATAAAATATAACTAGCAAAAGACAGACTTGCTGGCTGTTCACTGAACAAGTCAAGGACTAAGGCTGCCTTGCTCGGTTTCCCTACAAGAGCAGCAGGGCGCTTTCCTGAGCACTCGAGTGAGGGAGCTAAAGCAGAGCCACCTCCAGACTCACAGATGAGCCAGAAACGACTGCCGCCCTCACTTACATATGATTTCCTGAACAGAGCCAAACTGTATTTTTGTTTTGTTTTGGGTTTTTTTTTTTTGGAGGGGGGTTTGTTTGTTGGGGTTTGGTTTGGTTTGGTTTGGTTTGGTTTGGTTTGGTTTGGTTTGGTTTGGTTTGGTTTGGTTTGGTTTGGTTTTCAAGTGACCTGGAATTCACTCTGCAGTCCCAGGCTGGCCTCAAACTCATAAAAATCCTCCTACCTCTGCCCCCTGAGCGCTGGGATTAAAGACATGCACCACTACACCCAGCTCCAAACTGAGTTGCTATTTTTCTTCATTTTTACATGCATACATAATATATTTTGTTCTTATTCACCCCTACCCCAATGCCGTTCTTTCCTCTTTTCCATTAATACACCTTTTACTTTCATGTTTGCTTGGATTTTTTTCTTTTTTGGACCCACTGAGTTACGTTAGGGTTGCTTGCATGATCATGATCATAGGGTGGGAAGTTATTGACTGTAGAATGGGCAGTTTACCAGTGGATGCATGACTCCCGTCTCCCAGCCACTAGTAGCTACCGTTAGCTACTCGGGGAGGTGTGGACAATAAAGTGCTGACAGGCTCAATGTGCAAGAAAACACCGCAACTGGAAGTTCATGGGTGTAACAGCCACGTCAGAGCCAGAAAACAGCTTACCACAGTCCTCCCCGCTCTCCTGCTCTTACAATCTTTTTTCTGTTTAGACTGTGACAGGGTCCCAAGAGGAGGCGTGCCATCTCTTCTCTGCTTTTATGGGGACTTCTGTCCTTTACCCTTCTGTGTTAGTCTCTTAAAGTGCCGTGGCAACTTTAAAAGGGCACAGGAAAGGGTATTCTTACAGTCTTTCTGCCCCCACCCTCTTCCGCTAGGTTCCCTGAGCCTTGAAGAAGGTGGTTTGGATGTCCTACCTGAGGCTGAGCACACAATAGCCACTTATTCTCAGCAATTTTACCAGCTATGCATCTCTACATTAACCTCTGCCCGTTGTAGTGAGAAATGTCTGTGATTGAGGCTTCAGGCAGTACTAATCTGGGGGAGCAAATACAGATATGTCAAAGGCAGTGTTGACATACCATCCACTTAGTATAACCACAGTAGCATGTTCTTCCCTAGAGCATGTGTCCCTAGCCACAGATTTCTGGCCAGGTTTCCAGTACTAGGCATGAATTCCATCCTGTGGAATGGACAAGACCAAGCAGATAGGTCCTTGCACCCGTGGACAAACCATGCCTGGCAGATCAGTTGTGAAGTACACAGATGCACATCTGGCTAGGACTGCAGATTGCTCTTCTTGCCCAGCAGCATGCATAGTACCATTTGGCATGAAGAAAGCAAACCAGCAGGAAGGAAACTTCCAGCTCAGGTCCAGATTAGTTTCTCTATGTCCTGCAAACGGATTTTTTAAACTTTCCCACTCTGTTTCTCTGTATGCAATATACTTTTAAATTTTTTTATTTTGCCAGGTATGGTGGCACACACTTTTAATCCCAGCACTTGGGAGGCAGAAGTAGGAGGATCACTGTGAGTTCAAGGCTACCCTGAGACTACATAGTGAATTCCAGGTCAACCTAGGCTAGAATGAAACCCTACCTTGAAAAACCAAAAATAAAAAATTTAATTTTTTTGCCTTATTTTATTTATTTATGTATTATTTATTTATTTATTTGCAAGCAGACAGAGAAAAAGGCAAACAGAAAGAAAGAGAGAGAATGGGCACACCAGGGCCTCCAGCCATGCAAATGAACTCCAGACACATGCACCACCTTGTGCATCTGGCTTTATGTGGTACTGGGGAATCAAACCCAGGTCATTTGACTTTGCAGGAAAGCACCTTAACTGTTGAGCTGTGTCTCCAGCCCCCTAAGCTTTTTATTTTTAGGTTAGCATACAAAGTAATGGTGTCATTATATCATATGTGTGTGTATAGATATATATGCATATACATATATGTGTATGTGTATGTGTATACATATATGTGTGTGTGTGTGTGTGTGTGTGTGTGTGTGTGTGTGTGTGTGTATGTATATAGTCATTTTACTTTCCCCCACAGCTCTCTCTCATCCCCATTAACCCTCTCTGACTGGTCCTCTACTGTCCCCTAAATATTCTCCCTTCTGTTCTCCCTTTTATTCCTTCCTCTCCCCTTCATTAAGACCTCTTCCTCCAATCTCATAGTCCCCTTTCTTTCATGACCCCCACACACATACAGACATACATTTAAATCTAAAGATCAGGAGCTGAGGGGATATCTCACTGTTGAAGGCATTTGCTTGCAAAGCCTGCTGACCTGGGTTCAACTCTCATGTAAAGTCAGAAGCACAGAGTGGTAAGGACAAGCATCTGGAGTTCACGTGCAGTGGCAAGAAGTGCTAATGCTCCTGTGCTCATTTTCTCTCTCTCTCTCTCTCTCTCTCTCTCTCTCTCTCTCATAAAAATATTTCAAATGGGCTGGAGGGATGACTTAGCAGTTAAGACATTTGCCTGCAAAGCCAAAGGACCCTGGTTGGATTCCCCAGTACCCACATAAGCCAAATGCACAAGGTGGTGCATGCATCTAGAGTTCGTTTACAGTGGCTGTAGGCCCTGGCATGCCCATTCTCTCTGACTCTGTCTCTCTCTCTGTGTCTCTGTCTGTCTGTCTGTCTCTCTCTCTCTCTCTCTCTCAAATAAATAAAACTTAAAAATATATTTTTAAAAATATTTAAAATAAATAAACTCAGAGTTCACATCCAAGAGACACATGCAGTGTTTGTCTATCTGAGTCTATTACTTGGCTTCGTATACTGGTCTTCATTTGTATCCATTTCCTGAAAATGTCATAACTTCAGATTGCTTTATGGCTGAATAAAACTCCATTGTGTATGTGTATTCATGCATCTGTAGATACATCTATTTCCATTTCATAGCTGTTTTGAATAGTATAACACTTTAGTATAAGTAGTAAACATTATACACCAGGATCTCCGTGACATGTTGACTTGAGTCCTTCAGATATCCATACAGCAGTGGCAGGGCTGGGTCATGTGACACTTCTCTTTCTAGTTTTCCACCTTGGTTTCCATAGTGGTACACCACTTTCCATCCCCTGCTGCACTTTTCTGGTTCCTCTTTCCCCACACGCTCACCAGTATTTGTTGTCCTTTTTTTTCATGATGACACTGTTCTAATTAAGGAGAGATAGAATCTTAAAGGAGAAAGGAGTTATAATTTGTATTTCCCTGATAGCTAAGGATGTTGAACTCTTGTTCAAATATTTGTTGGTCATTTGTATTTCTTTTTTGAGAATTATTTATTCATTAGCCCATTGACCAATTGCTTTCTTTTGACCATCAATTTTTTTCAGGTTATATATTCTAAATACTAACCCCTGGCTGAGATATAGTTGATAATGACTTTTTTCCCTTCTGTAGGCTGTCTCTTCACTCTAGTCATTGTTTCCTTTGCTTTGCAGAAATCATTTAATTACATATAAACATATTTGCCAATTCTTGGGATTCTTTCCTATGCTACTGGAGTCTTACTCAGAAAATCCTTACCCGTGCCTGTATATTGAAATGTTTTACCTATGTTTGCCTCTAATAGTTTTGAGGTTTCAGGTCTTACATTCAAGTCTTTGATCCACTTTGAGCTGACTTGTGTAAAGTAAAATATGTGGATCTAATTTCATTCTTCTGCAAGTGAATATTGTTTGTCCAGCATCATTTGTTGAAAAGACTGCTGTTTTCCCACTGTATGTATGAAATACCTTTTCTAAAAGTTAGGTGGCTAGATATGTATGAGTTTACTTCTGGCTCTTCTGTTCCACTAACCCATATGTCTGTTTTCATGCCAGCATCCTGCTGGTTTGTTACTCCAGCTCCATAGCATAGTCTGAGCTCAAGTATGCTGGTGTCTGCAGAACTGCTCTTTCTGCTGAGAACTACTTTGGCTACTGAGGTCTTCTGTGCTTCCATATAAATTTTAGAGTTATGTTTTCCTTTTTCTGCAAAGAACATAATTGGAGTTTGGGTGAGCATTGCACTGAATATGTAGATTGTTTTCAATAGTATAGAAATTTTTATAATACTGATTTTGCCAACCCACGGGCATGGGAAGTCATTACATCTCACATTTACATGTGAGCTTTTGAGTTCAGTTAGGAGCTAAGCATAGTGGCTTAAACCTCTAATTCCAGGACTCAGAAGGCTAAGGTAGGCATCCAGCTTTTATCATGAGTTCAAGGCTAGCCAGGTCTACGTACTGATTTAGGACAGCCTGAGCTACAGAGAGATGCCCTATCTCAAAAAAGTCACATTTAATTGGGAAAAACAACTCTCAGTTAACATCCAGAATGCAAGCACTCTAGACATAATGTCATTCTTTTATCTCTTAATACATGTTCTAATATACTTGGCTCCTACTGTGTCAGGATTTCTCTTCTCCTTCCTTCTTCCTCCTTCTTTGTTTCTTCTTGTTGTTTTACTTTTTTATTTTTATTTATTTGAGAAAGAGGCAGATAGAGACAGAAAATGGGCACACCAGGGCCTCTAGCCACTGCAAATGAACTCTAGATGCTTGCACCACCTTGTGCACCTCATTTATGTGGGTCCTGGGGAATTGAACCTGGGTCCTTTGGCTTTGCAGGCAAGCACCTTAATCACTAAGTCATCTCTCCAGCCCTTCTTCTCCTTATTTTCTTCCTTCCTCTCTTTACCCCCCCCCCAAGGTAATGGCTAAGGTCATACAGTATATCTTGAACGGTGTAGTCTAGGATCCATCTGAGTCTTGTAAAGCCAGTATTCACTAAATAAATCTCAATAGCTAGATAGTCATTCCAGAAATCGAAGTCTGTAGGACTAGTACCCCATTACCAATGGGCTAATTTAACATACCTTCAGTCTTACAAACAGAAACAGAGAAAGTGGTTTCCAGTCAAGCCTTGTAGTGCACATCTGTAATCCCAGCACTTGGGCAGATAAGTCAGAAGAATTGCTATAGTTCAAAGCTAGCCTGAGACACAAAGCAATGCACTATCTCAACATTTTTTTAAGGAAGGAAGGAAGGAAAGAATAAAGTTCCCCATGTGTTTTTAAATCTTTCAGAGGGGACCACCACCAGCTTTTGTACGTCCACAGTTCAGCAATGAAGAAGGAGGAGTAAGTAAAATTCAAGCTGTATTTCATTCCTCAGTAGGGCTTACAATCTGTTAGCCTCTACTTTTTGATCCTCATCTTACAAAAACTTTAATGTAAGACCCCTGTGTCTCAAGCATCTAAGAATTTTTTAAGTGAAATAAAATCAAGCCAATGACCTAAATAGATGTGATACACTGATGGGCATAGCAGCATATGCCTGTACCCTCAGCACTCCACAGAGGGCATAGCAGTGCATGTCTAAATCTCAGCACTCAGGAGGCAGATATGAGACCTGGGGACCGATCCCCAATGTTGACTATAGCAACACATGCCTCTAATCTCAGCACTCAAGAGGCAGATGTGAGGCCTGAGGTACAGTCTCCTGCACCATAAGAAAATCAGATACATCTTTTCTTTTTCCTCTACATGTATGGAAAGGCTTCTTTCATATGTTTTCTAAGAAGCTTTTTGCAAAGTTAAGGATAGACTCAGACAGTGATAAACACAGAAGGAAGTTAAAAACATCTTAGAATATTACTCTCACAAGGGAATTAAATTATTATTTAAATTCCTTATTGTTCACATAAATTAAAATCCAGACAAGATAAATTACCATTCAATTTTACCTACTGACTTAGTGGATCCAGACCCAAATTATATGCTGCTCTGTTTTTTGAAGAATAAGCAATTATATTCACAGAGTGACATACTCTTAAAATATTCTAAAAACTGGCCAGGTGTGGTGGCACACACCTTTAATCCCAGCACTCAGGAGGCTGAGAAAGGAGGATTGCTGTGAGTTTGAAGCCAGCCTGAGACTACATAGTGAATTCCAGGTCAACCTGGCCTAGAGCAAGAGCCTACCTCGAAAAACTACACAAAAAAATTATAGACCGAATCAGAAAATAGGTCATTTTAGTGATTACAGCACAGTACCCCACTTGTGGCATTTACTCTTTTCATGTATATATGCTGTGTGCTCAGTAAAGTGTAGAAGCCAATAGCTTGTGGGGGAGGAGTTATTATTAAAATAATGACTACCACAGGGTGCTTTCAAAATATTACTGTGAAATACATAAACTCATCTGTATGCAACCTAACCTAGATGCTGGCACTTCAGAGTTTTACTATAAATATTAGAAAGTAACAGTGGGGCTGGAGAGATGGCTTAGCGGTTAAGGCACCTGCCTCCTAAGCCTAAGAATGCTGGTTCCAATCTCCAGCAGTTCCAATCTCCAGATCCCACGTTTAGACAGATGCAAAGTGACGCAAGGGCGCAATGTTGCACTTGACCACAAGGGGGCGCACACATCTGGATTTCGTTCACAGCAGCTGAGACACTGCTGGTGCGCCCATCTCTATCTGTCTTCCTCTCCCTCTCTCTCTCTGTCTCTCTCTGTGTCTCTCTCCAAAAAAAAAAAAGAAAGAAAGAAAGAAAGTAAGTAAAAAATGGAACAACCCAGGCATTAACAAAGGCATCAAATCTTCATTCTTCCTCTTCGGGACACTTCCCAGTTTTCTACATGATACTGGAGATGTTTTCTCACCTACCTGTTTCATCACCTCAGTTTCTCTAGATTGTGCTTGTTTTAAAAGAAAATATAGAGGGCTGGGCTGTAGCTCAGGGCAGAGTACCTGCCTATTAGGTACAGGCCCCATGTGTGATCACTGGTTCAGGCTGGGAAGTAGATAACCTAAGTGTCATACAAATGTCAAAAAAAAAAAAAATCCCAGACAGTTGTCATGGTAACTAAATGGTTAATTAAATGAAAAAATATTGTGCATTTCCCACTGTGCTGGAAAACCTGGGTATTAAAAATGCAGTAATTTCATTCAAAAACTTCACATGGGAAAAATCAAGAAAATAAGCCACTGGTATTCAATGTGCTAATCACTATAACAAAAGTTTACAGGGCTGTGGAAACCCAGGAGCAGAGTCTAAATCCAATTCTGTCCAGGGAAGTGGGTGCACAGTGGTTGCAGTCAAGCTGAGGTCTTAAGGATGTACCACGTGTTCAGGGCAGAGGGGAGGTGGATATGTTTGGAGGCTGGAAACTGAAATGGAAGGGAAATGAGTATTCAGAGAACTTAAGGTACTTTTAATGAAATTCAATGTCATGGCTATGGATCAGATTATTATAATATTATTATTATTAATTATATAATACAAGCACTTATTAGACATGCCCCAAGTTCCAGGTATGGAGCGATATGTGTGTTGTCTCATTGGACCTTCATGACAATTTACATGGTTAGTGTCATTCTATTAGAATGTCCATATTGCAAATGAACAATGTGAATGTAGTCAACAGTCATAGTACCAAAGATAGTCAGATTTTAACAACCTCATCTAGAGCCTCACCGCTTAGCACCAAGATGAACCCCATTCTAGGTTATGCTGAGGGATTTAGAGCTTCTCCTTTGAGGTAAAGGGAACTTTAAGTACATATTTTAAAAGGAAGGTAGCACAATGCTCAGAATCCATTTCAAGGATCTACTATTCTGGTGGCGTGGCAGTGGTGAGGCAAAATTAGAGGAAAGTGAGATGATACATACAGTAGCCAATAAGAACCCATTGCAGGGCTGGGAAGATAGCTTAGTCAGTAAAATGCTTGCAGGGCAAGCGTGACAACATGGGTTTGATCCACAGAATCCACATAAAAGTTCTAAGCATAGTGGCATGTGCTTGTAACATTCAAGCTGGGGAGGCTGACACAGGTGGGTCACTGGGGCTCACTGTCCAGCCACTTTAGCTTAATTGGTAAGCTTCAGGCCAATGACAAACCATGTCTCAAAAACAAAAGAAGGTGGATGGTGGTCTGGAGTATGGCACACAATGTTGTCCTCTGGCCTCCAGAGGCCCGTGTACACACATACACACACACACACACACACACACACACACACACACACACACTGAGAAAGAAAGAAAACTACTGCAATAGCTCAGGGAGTCTGGGATAAAAGAAGAGAGGACAAAGATGAAAGTTTAGATTGTCTATGTCTTGGTATTTAACTGTCTGGGGCAAGCAGGGAGAAAGGTGAAATGAGGGAGTAAACTGAGAGTGGTACATGACCTTCAGATTGCAGGGTTGGAGAATGAAGTTCAGGTGGGTGACTGCCATGCTACAACAACCTCACGAGAGAGTATTATCAGACAGACTCATAACTCTGGGCAGTCAGAAGTATTGGCATTCAATTGGTCACTCAAGGTAGATGGGCAAAATGAGACCAGAAAAGTGAGGAGAGAGGTGGAATCACAGAATAAAATGGCCAGCCATAGTGCTGCATTCAGGCAAAGTCACGGCAAATTTAAAGTCAGCTTGGGCTACATAGCAAGACTCTGTCAAAAGAAAGATGGGGAACGATAGAGGAAATAAAAGAAAGAAGGAAGGAAAAGAAAAAGAAAGAAGGGAGGGAGGAAGGGAAGAAGAAAGGAAGGAAGGAAAGAAAGAAGAGAGAGAGAAAGAAAGAAAGAAAGAAAGAAAGAAAGAAAGAAAGAAAGAAAGAAAGAGGGTAGGAGGGCTGGAGGGAGGGGCTGGTTTAGCAGTTAAGGCGTTTTTCTGCAAGGCCAACAGACCCAGTTCTATTCTCCAAGACCCACATAAGCCAGATGCACAAGGGGGCATATGCATCTGGAGTTCATTTGCAACGGCTGGAGGCCCTGATGTGCCCATTTTCTCTCTCTCCCTCTTTCTCTCTCTCAAATAAATAAATAAAATATATCTAAAAAATAAAAGAAAGAAAGAAAGAAAGAAAGAAAGAAAAAGAAAAAGGAAGGAAGGAAGAAGGAAGGAAGGAGGGAGGGAAGGAAGACAGGGAGGGAGAGAAGGAGAGAGAGGAAGGAAAGGAAGGGGGAAGATAAAAAATTTTCAAAACTAAAAACATGAAAATTAAGCTGGGCATGATAGTTCACTCATGCCTGTAACCTCAGCACTCAAGGTGCTGGGACAGGAGGATTTCCATGAGTCCAAGGCCAGCATTGAGTGATATCATATCTCACACACACACAAATAATAATAAAACCAGGACAAAAAATTAAGCAAGGCCTGTGCCTACAGGTCAGAGAGTACCAGAAAGGCAGTAGTCATGGCAACCAAGAAGGAATCGAATTTCAGGAAAGATACCAGGCAGGGCATGTGGCGCACACCTAAAGGCACTCAGGAGGCAGGTAGGAGGATCACCGTGAGTTTGAGGACACTCTGAGACTACATAATGAATTCCAGGTTAGCGTGGGTTAGAGTGAGATCCTGCCTTGAAAAACCAAAAGAAAAAGAAAAGAAAAAAGAGAGAGAGAGAAAGCACAGCAATGGCTTTAAAGAACTCTCTAACTGATAAGATCTCCTTTGATACTACACAGTTCCAGCGCCATGCTAGGGAATAAGGAATGATTCTTCATGCCCATCTTCTTTTCTACAGAACCCTTATTATCCTTATTATGGATATCATGGCTTTGGGGGCCGTCCTTATTATTCAGAAGAGATTGAAGATTACGAAAAACCCAAAGAAAAAGACCCTCCTAAAGTTGAGAGTCCAGCGCCAGAATCCTCTGCTAACTCAACAGGGACTGAAGCTAACTCCACCCAAACCAGCCCTGGAGGAAACGACACCAGCACATTGGGGACCAGTTCCCCTGGGCCAAATACTGAGAACAGTCCTACAGTGCAACATGGCATCTTCCCACCCACTACGGTTAATATTTCAAGTCAGGGCATCCCCAAAAGACAAACCCCATGGAAACCAAATAAGCCAAATATTTATGAAAATGATCCCAATCCTAACACTAAAAATGTTCCTTCAGGAAGACCCTGGCATACCACTGGTGCCGGCACCGGGAACAGACAGTATAGGCCTTCTTCCCAAAATCCACCAGTCCAGAGGGGTCCTCGGTGGAACTCCCTTCCTTGGGACAGCAAACAAGCAGCTCGCCCAGGAAATCCACCTTATCGAAAAGCACCCCCTCCCACTTCAAGAGTTAATTATCCCAACTACGCAGGCAATCCAGCAAATTTCAGAAGAAAACTTCAGGGGCCAAATAAGCCATTCACTGGGTCCAATGTTGCCTCAAATAAACCGTTCCCTGAGGCCAATGCTGCCTCAAATAAACCGTTCCCTGGGGCCAATGCTGCCTCAAATAAACCATTCCCTGGGGCCAGTGCTGCCTCAAATAAACCTGTAGGGACCAATGTGGCTGCAAATAAACCATTCATGGGGGTCCATGCTGCCTCAAGTAAAAACCTCAGGGGAACCAATGTGGCCTCTCTAGGTCCCAAACAGGGTGCTGCTGGCCACAATGTGAAAATCCAAACTCCAAAGGAAAAATCATTAGGACCAAAAGAAAGAACAGTCAGTCCTACAAAATACCCAATGTCCCCCTGGAGAAACCCTCCACAATATGGAGTTAACAGACCAAATTATAAACTGCCCCGCCCCAAGGGCAGCATGCTAGACCCAAATCTTATTTCTATTGATCAACGTGAAAGCTTCTACTATCCAAGAGGAGATTCTAGAGCTGCACCAAATTCTAACGTACAAACCCAAGGCCAGAATTTGCCCAAAGGGATTGCTTTAGAGCCAAGAAGAATATTTGAAGCAGAAACTAAACAGCCCGAGCTAAAACAGAATGCGCATCCACCTACACACCCTAAGGAAATCCCTTCTCCCACAAGAGAACATTTTCCTGCGGAAAGAAACACCTGGAACCACCAAGAAATTCCCCCAGTCTTTAAGGAAAATCCCATGACACGGGAAGAAAACTTACCTCCCCCTTCCTATGGCTCCAGGGGAAGTGCTTTCTACCATGAATACAGTTCCTATTATCCTAGGGAAAACTTACCACATATCAAAAGCAATGCATGGGACGACACAGTTGATTCTCCCACTAGAGGTCACCCAAAGAATCCCCGGTATCCCATAAACACTCCAGACGAGAAGGAAACAGTCCCTTATAATGAAGAGGACCCGATTGATCCAACTGGAGACGAGCCTTTTCCGGGTCCACACGGATGGGGTGAGGAAGAGCTGAGCTTTAAAGGACACCAGACGACACAGCACTACGAAGAGGAGCAGTACGTGACAAGCCAACCAAAAGAGCGTCTTCTCTATTCCTTGGGCAATCCTTCAAGGCCCAAGGAACGTTTTCCTTACACTGAGTTTTATCCCTGGAGCGCAGAGGAAACTTTTCCGTCATACAATCCAAGTCCCACCATATCACCGCCAGTAGACAACAGCTATTATATGAGGAATGCTGTTGGGCAAGGAGAAAGCAGTCTCTATCCTTCGTGGAATTCCTGGGACCACAAGAATCCAACCCCAGGGCAGAAAGAAAGTAAGCCATATTTTACCAGAAACTTCTGGGATCAGTCAACAAGTCTATACAAATCATATCTACCTGATCAGAAACAGAACTATCCCTATGCCAGTAACCCTCCTGCTGGGCTCCAGATAAACCCAACCTGGCATGAAGATGAGAATTTTAACTATGATATGCAAATTCCTAGGTTAAATTCACCAAAGAGAGAACATTTGGCTTTCCCAGACTTAATTCCTCAAAGTTACCCCGTGGGTCAAACAGAAGCACATTTACTTCACCCAAGCCAGAGAGGGTCCTGCTGTATCGGCAGCTCTGCAGGGCACAGAGATGACCCACTGGCTCTCCAAGACTTCACCCCATCCTACAGCGTCTCACCAGGGGAGAAGCAGGACACGGGTCCCACACACACAGAAGGCGGTCACACCAAGTACACACGACCCGTGGTCTCCTCAACAAGCCTCCTGCCTGGCCAAAGAAACAGTTCAGAAAATAAGCTGGCCGCAGAAAGCCCAAACCCAAGCCATTTTAGAGATGATGTGTCCACTCTGAAGAGAAACCCACCCTGTGCTGTGAAGAGTCAGGTGGAAAGGGGACTCGTGGCCTTCCCTGAGGCCAGCACTCAACCTCATACACCTTGCCTCAAAGGTGATGCTAGAGGAGATGATGTTCTGGAATCCGCTTTTGAAAGCAGGCAGATGAGCGAAGGCACTGCTGGCCTTACCCCTGAACGGCTCATCACTGGGACACCTGGCAAAGGCCCAAAGTCCGAAAGCGTCCAAAGTGAGGTGGGAGGGGATGGGGGCGAGCAGCTGCGGAAGCCGCCCACCGTCCTGCAGGTACCATGCTTGGGCTCCAAGCAGGCAGAGCTCCACTCCCCCAGCCCGGGCCCTCCACCCACCAGTGACCGAGGTCTGCCTGTTCCTACTGAAAACCCCAGCACATTGGTTAGATTAGCTACTGGGGAACAACTGAAAGGCATAAGCACAGACCAATTTAATACAGATGAACGTACTCCGTTTGAGCCCTTCCAGGGGACCAATCCACTGGACCAAATGCAAGACTGCTTACTGCTTCAGGCCTAGGGACAGCTTCACCAGGCACTCTTGGGTGGGAGAAAACAACTAACACTCTATACCAAAGGGTCCCCAACTTTTCCCCTGACTTAACTATCTTACTGTCTTGGAGATCCTTAAGTATTTGCTCCTCCCAGCAATAGGAATAGTGGTCCAGATGGACTTAAACGATTGGGCCTCGAGGGCTGGCTGGATCCAGCACCATCACAAATTAGTGCATACCTAAGAAAAAAGTATAAAGGCCATGACCACTGCTCCTTGAACTTGGAAGCCACCCGAATCCAATGTAGTTTCCTTTTGCTTGTTAATTTCTCCTTTTACTTTCAAAAGTTCCTGCTTGCAAAGTTATCTGGTTTTGCACATCTAACCTCCTTTGCATTTTGGATAGGGAGCTGCATGGACTCCTGTGTAATCCTGGTGCACTCACTGTGGACTTCATATATGGAGATCTGCACACCAGGGTAGTCCTTGTGCACTCTTCTTGGTTCTTGTCAGCATTTTATTTTTTAATATTCTTTTTGACATTTTTTTCTTCCTTTAATTATTTTCATTCTTCCCTTCCTTCCTTTCTTCTTTCTCTATCATTCCATACTGGGCTCTCTACTTTTCTTCCCCACCGGTCTATCATTCCTGGCATGCTAAGCTAGCTCTCTGTACCATCATTGATCTTTTCTTCAAGTTCTCGTCCTCTGTTGCGTCCTCCTCGCCTCACATTCTGTTCTGTCTCATAATGTGTTGCTGCCAATTGATCCCCTCTTTTTCTGATTTTTGCCACTTCCATCTGTCTTTTTCCTTTATTTTCATATTTTAAGATTCAATACTCTTTTCCTCTTTTTATCTATTCGCTAAATTCTTTCTAATTTTTGTACCAGCCAAACCATCATTGTAGAAAATATTTGAAGTAGTGGAAACCGATGCATACTTTTGTTTTTAATTTTCTCATGTTCTCTACCAAGCAGACTGCTCAGCTAGAGGAATGCCTTTCATGGGAAGGGAAGACAGGCTTGTTGCCAGAACCAGTAGTCAAGGGGAAAGTAGGGAATGAGAAGTGAAGAATGTCACTCTGGGGCTGAGCATCCAGAAATAACGACTGCAACTTGCTGCACCCTGTCCCAGTGCATCTTCTCTAGATGTCAGAAGACACGTCGGCAAACATCACCTCTTAGATAGTTTTCTCTATGAGCTCGTTATAAATCACTCTATCGGTGTGTACTGTGACCAAGACTTCTCTCTTCTTCACAGCTTCAGGGGATCTTGATTAAATAGTGTAAATTATTTTGTAAAGTAGATGTTTCTATATTGTCTGGCTTAGAATACATTTGAGCTTTATTAATATTATTTTTACTATTATTGAGGGCATTTTGGGCCTGTTATCTGGATATTGCTTACTTACAGGGGCAAAATTCTCAAAATTCCTTAAAACATTACTCTCTATCCTTAAGTTTTTAGAAGAAAATTTCCTGGGACAGATTTTGTAAGATCTTAGAAATTTTGGGAAAACCTCCTGAAAAGGAATTTGGGTCTTGTATCACCTAAAATGCATGAAGAGACACCCAATAAATGTTTACGGACTGCCTGGCTTTGGATACCTTTCAAAACTCATCAGAGCACTACAGAGGGCTCATCAGTGAGATGCGTGAGGTGCTGAGGAAAGCATCACATTCTACAGCTTCCTCTATGTAGCAACATTGGCATCATTGCATTACAGACTGTTTGTGCTGCCCGCTGGTTGCTTACATGCCTCCACATCCCACTGGCTTTATACTTTTAGTCACGTCACACACTGAAAAATTATTAACTCATTCTGTATAAAAAACTATGTTTTAATAATTGTCCTCTCAAAATAAAAGTGCGTTATGTTTCACTGCTGTTTTAAAAATATCTTTGTGTGTGTGTGTGTGTGTGTGTGTGTGTGTGTGTGTGTGTGTGTGTGTGTAAATGCTTATGGGCACACCATAGTATCTTGCCCCAATAAACACACACCAATGCATGTGGGATTTTTTGCACCTGGCTCTATCTGTTAGGTAATCGAAACCGGGCCAGCAGCTTTTGCAAGCAAGCAACTTTAAACACTGAGCCATCTCCCCAGCCCCAGCACTGAATTTTAAATTATTTTTTCTGAAATTTCAGTGTGAGTACTTTCATTGTGGGACACACAGTTGGCCCATTACATCACCAAGTACTGCTATAAAATTATCTGTAATGAAAAATGCAAACAACACAGTGTGAAAAAAATATTAACTTTGAGGAGATAATAAAAAGAAGGGGAAATGTTCTCATAGAAAGTGACTGTGAAAAACAGAAAAGAAAAGAAAGGAACTATGTGTCTCATGAGCACAGAGGTGCTCCTACAAGCATGCTGCCAGGTCATGTTCCAGGCACTAGAGGCCTCAACCATCCTGAAGGCCCTGGGTCAGTGATCCATAAAGCTTTCAAAGTCTGCTCCAAAGTTTAAGTACACACAGTAGAGATGGAAGCTTCTGATGACCAATGACCCCCCCACTTCTACCTTCCCCATCCTGCTACTACTGCCCCACTTCTGTGGGGGGTTCCTACATCAAGTGGTTGTCCTGCTGATTCTAAAACAACTAGATGCGACCTCTTCAGTAGTTAAATAGTAAAGGCTGTCTGAAGATTACAAATGCAGGAGATAATAATCCAGCAAGGCTAACACACTCCTGCTTAGATGCCGTTCTGGAGACATTGGTCGAGGTGACTGGGTAAGTTGTGCACTTGTTACTCATGTGGGGAGCAAAGTAGATGAGGCTTTGCAGGCTCCAGCCACACCTCTACAAAGTCAGCCCAGCAGCCACATCATGGAGCTTCTTCCTCAGGCTTTGTGGCGCTTCTAACGATGTATATCACAGCCCACGTTTACTCGGGCCACTCACACAAAATCTAACTTTATACATCTTTAAAGAGAATTGTGAGTGACTTTTATTATTCATTTATAGTATTTATATACTTATATTTCTGCCCATTTGTCTCTGTTCTTTCACTTACCCTAGTCTCAGTCATAAAAGAAAAAAAAAAAAAAAAAAAAGACTCATCTTGTCTTCAGGAAACCAAAATTCATTTCTAAGAACCAAAAGGGAACCAGAGATATTGGACTTAAAACCCACAGATCTGTGCCTACTTCACAAAACTTTAAAGGTTTCACTGTGACTCAGGCCAAATGCTAACATAAACCTCAAAGGAAACTATATTTGATGGAAGATAGACTTGACAAAAGAATATAGCACTTGATTTTGTGCACCCGTTCTCCCATGCCTCTGCACCTCACCCTGTCCCAGTGATATTGCTGTATCTTTTCCTCACTTTGAATTTAGAGTCAATTCAATGCAAGAAAACAATCCAGCAGGTAACCAGCAAAATCCATGCCAGCAAAGGAGAAAATGAAAAGAAGCCAGGTAGAAACTGAGCTGTAATTTGAAGCACAAAATCTTTGAGTAGATGAAGCTGCTCTCCGTGTCCCTGCACCTCCCCAATCATCCTCGGCTTTCATGGTACCATTTCATCTGTCTGAGCACGTAGCACCTTCCATTTCTGCATTTCATATGAGCTTGTTCAGTAACTACCTCTGAGCTTATCCACATAAACAAATCTCATTCCTCTCTGCACTATGTAATGAAGATATTCTTGGTGGTTAAATCTACTAGAAAGAGGACTGGAGAGATGGCTCGGTGGTTAAGGCATTTGCCTACCAGATGCACAAAGTGATGCATGTATCTGGAGTTCGTTTTCAGTGGCTAGAAGCTTTGATATGCCATTCTCACTCGTTACCCTCCACCCGTCTCCCTTGCAATTTATTAGATTTTTTAAATCTAATAGAAAGACTTTTTCTTATATGTTGACTAATGTGTCATTCTTCCAGATCACCCACTACCCCATTCAAGAATGAGTCTATATTTAGTCCATCAGCTGTTAAATTTCAGTGGCCACTTCCTCCTTCGGCTTGGGTGTGGATGTCTTCTGAGTGATGCACGCCATGTGCCATGTGTTCTCTAGCTATCTCATCCATGTTGAAACATACCCGTTGGGGGAGAGGGGAGACTCCCAAGGCTCATGAGATCCTTCCCCAAGGTGATTAGACACAGTAAACTGTTGCTGGAGAAGAGGGACCATGGGTAGAGCTGCCTGCAAGTTGTGCAGGGAGCTCTAGTGATGAAGCCTTTGTGAGTTTTCACCACACTGCTTTGTGTATCATGGTGATGCAAGTTGCCTGAGTCATCCATGCTCTTCGAAGTAAGCCCAATTTATCCACTGGTTCTCCAATACTAGACCTGAGTCCACTGGTCTTTGGTCTCTTTCCTGGCTCTATGGAGAGAAGAGATGCTTGCTCCCATCACACAACACCGTGTCAGCATTTCTCCAGCTTTACTGTGCACATGAACTTTACAACATGTAGGTGTCAAGAGGCCATGGATCTGGAGCAGGGGCCTCATATCCATTAACATGCCCCAGGTGGTTCTGATTCTGCCAGTGGATATGGCAAATTCAGGGTGGTCAAGTGCTAAGATATTTCCTGTAATGATTGCACACTCACCAGGGAGGGGACAAAAGACCTTGACCACTAAAAAAAGTTAAGAAAAAAACAGAGGATGTGTATAAAAGATTTGATAGAGAGGGCTGGAGAGATGGCTCATCAGTTAAAGGCACTTGCTTATGAGGCTTGACTGCCTGTGTTCAACTCCCCAGTATCCACATAAAGCCAGATATACAGAGGAGAGCGTGCATCTGGAGTTTGGTTGCAGTGGTAGAAGGCCCTAAGATACCCAGTTCTCCCTTCTTTCTGTGTCTTTCTCTCTCTCTGTTTCTCTCTCCTTGCAAATAAATAATAAATAAAATGTAAACTTTTTTTTTTAAGATTTGATAGCACAAGGAGAAAGAGAAGCAGGCTGATCCCATCTCTATTCCTACCCTGCCTGATCTGGTGCTCCTTCCTAGCTTGGTCTGGCTCATGTAGTTCTAAAAAGCTCCACTACCAAGTGTGAAAGCCCAATCCAGTCAGCACCTTATCCAAGACTATCCCTACCCCAACATCTCCAGCTTTCCTAAGGGCTTACAGCAGGCATATCATCATTCATATTTAACCATTCGTGTGTCATAGATCATATGCAAAGTTTTTCCTATGTTAGCTTTACCTATGGAATAGGAAAATTCTTGAAAAGTAAGATTGTTTCTTATCCTCTTACATACCCCTCATAGCTACTGGTGATGTCCTCAGCAGAATAGAAGCTACAGTGTCATTTACTCTTTCTTTCTTTCTTTCTTTCTTTCTTTATCTTTCTTTTCTTTCTGAGAGAGAGGTATATAGAGAGAATGGGCATGTCAGGGCCTCTAGTCACTGCAAACAAACACCAGATGCATTAACCACCTTCTGCATCTGACTTTATGTGGGCACTAGAGAATTGAATCCAGGTCCTTAGGCTTTGCAGGCAATCACTTTAACCAAGGAACAACCTCTCCAACCTCACTTTCCCTCGAAATGCACATGTAAATGGATAGAATTACATGATTTCACAAATTATATCATTAAAATTTTAATTAATAAGTTAATAGTTCTTTTCCCTCTAAAACCTCAAGAGTCTATGTTTCTCTTGATATTTTGGCTTCTAAACTCTCATCAGAATGCACTATAAGCTGAGTTTATAGTCCTAAGGCTTCTCTAGCCTACATCTCTAAACTTCCACATTCTCCTGCAAAACAGTTCAAAAGGCCTGTGAACCACAGTCAACTTTATCACAGCAACAGCCCCACACCTCTGTACCAGTTTTTGGTATTAGTTACTTTTGTCTGCAGTGACAAATACTGACACCAACGACTTCAGGAAGGAAGGGTTTATTTTGGTTCACGGCTAAAGGGTCCAGGCCATCAGGGCAGGACTGATATGGCAGCAGGATCATGAAGTTGCTAGTAGATTAGACAGTCAGGAAGCAGAGGGATGCATGCTGGTACTCCACTTGCTTTCTCGTTTGTTCCTTTTTATTCAGGGATGCACCACCCCTTTCAGGGGAGGTCTTACCTCCTTAGCTAAAAGTTCTCTGGAAATGCCCTGACCCAGAAGTGTGTCTGCTAGGTAACTCTAAATGCCCACCAAGTTGACAATCAAAATGAACATTTCACAAGTGCATTCCCTTGAGGACAACCTTGAGGCTTCCTAGAATTTTCACTAACATAAATAATGTCATTATACACATCTCTGCTCTTTATCTTAGGATTTTCACTAACATAAGTAATGTCATTATACACATCTTACCTTAGAATTTTCATTAACATAAGTAATGTCATTATACACATCTCTACTCTTTATCTAGCGTTTTATCAGAATTACTGGGGAGGGTGATCTGACAATGTTTTAATATTTATTTATTTATTTATTTATTTATTTATTTATTTATTTGACAGAGAGAGAGGAAAAGGCAGAGAGAAAGACAGAATGGGAACACCAGGGCCTCCAGCCACTGCAAACTTCAGAAGCATGTACCACCTTGTACATGTGGCTTACATGGGTCCTGGGAAATCTAACCAGCATCCTTAGGCTTCACAGGCAAACACCTTAACTGCTCAGTCATTTCCTCAGCCCCTGAACATGTTTTCCTATAAGACAGCATACTAAACAGATGAGAGTCGAGGTTTTTACTGATAAATGTAAAATTTTTAAGTCCATTATGTATCAATTTTTATTACTTCTAAACTTTTGTTTTGTTTTGTTTTCCAAGGTAGGGTCTCACTCTAGCCCTAGCTCAAGCTGACCTGGAATTTACTATGTACTCTCAGGCTGGCCTCAAACTCACAGCAATCCTTCTATCTCTGCCTCCAAAATGCTGGGGTTAAAGATATGTGCCACCACACCCAGCTATAAACTTTTGTAATGGGGTCCCATGAGGACTAAAGGAAGCAATGCCTATTCATTTTACTATGGGGGGGTGAGGTAGGGTCTCACTCTCGCCCAGGCTGACCTGGAATTCACTATGTAGTCTCAGGGTGGTCTTGAACTCACAGAGATCCTCCTACCTCTGCCTCTGAGTGCTGGGATTAAAGGTGTGTGCCACCACGCCAGGCGTCATTGTACTTTTAATTGAACCACTAGGTGGAAACAGAAGTCTGTAGTTCTAAAGCCATGATTCAGTATGTCCTCGCTTCTGCAGATCCTGGGAATTTGTGAGAGCTGCAATTTCTCCAGTTGGACTAAACCCTAGAACTACTTCATCAGCAACTTTGGAGGTGAGCTCAGGAATGAATGTTAAAGCATCCTTCAGGTGTGTTCATGCACGCTAAAGGTTGAGAACCATTTATCTAACATATATCAACATTTTCCACTGTTGTGTTGTCTTGACAGAAAGAAGAGCCAAAAGAACAATTACAGCCGGGCGTGGTGGCACACATCTTTAATCCCAGCACTCAGGAGGCACCATGAGTTCGAGGCCACCCTGAGACTACGTAGCTAATTCCAGGTCAGCCTAGACCAGAGTGAGACCCTACCTCAAAAAAAAAAAAAAAAAAAAAATTAGTACATGACAGGGGCAATTTAGGGAGTAATGGTGACTACTACAACCACTAGACTAAGTGTCACACCAACACACTCGTACACAGAGGATATATCCTAAAGTTTATAGACATCTATGAGATGCATATTTTTATTTCTTTTTTTGTTGTTTTTCGAGATAGAGTCTCACTCTAGTCCAGGCTGACCTGGAATTCACTCTGTAGTCTCAGGGTGGCCTCAAACTCACAGCGATCCTCCTACCTCTGCCTCCCAAGTGCTGGGATTAAAGGTGTGCACCATGGGGCTGGAGAGATAGCTTAGGGGTTAAGCTCTTGCCTGTGAAGCCTAAGGACCCCAGTTCAAGGCTCGATTCCCCAGTACCCACATAAGCTAGATGCACAAGGTGGTACATGCATCTGGAGTTTGCTTGCAGTGGCTGTAGGCCCTGGCATGCCCATCCTCTCCCTCTCTCTCTCTGTGCCTCTTTCTCTGTCTGTCTGTTGCTAATAAATAAATAAAAATAAACAAAAATTTTAAGGAGAAAAAAAAAGGTGTGCACCACCACACCTGGCTATTTCCATTTTTTTAAGATTTATTTATCTATTTATTTATTTATTTATTTATTTAAGAGAGGGAGAGAGAGAATGGATGCACCAGGGCCTCCAGCCACTACAAACGAACTTTAGATGCATGTGGCACCTTGTGCATCTGGCTTATGTGGGACCTGGAAATTCGAACTAGGGTCCTTAGGCTTCACAGGCATGTGCCTTAACCACTAAGCCATCTCTCCAGCCCTTATTTTTTTTTTTTTTTTTTTTTTAAGAGAAAAGTATCTTATGTTGAAATAGCCTGCCTGGTGTATTTAGACACTTAAAATTTGTATGTCACCCACTATACACATTGCTGCCCCACAGCCAAGATCTGAAAATGCATTAAAGGTAATTACCCTATTCTACTGTCCTAGGTCAGATGTGCATGTCTATTGTGAATCAGCAGTTCTGTCCACAGAACCTTCAGACACGCATGCCAATTGCCTTTGGCTTTCTTCAAGAAAGTCTCTTTTTAAATGATCACTTATGGCTGGCTATGGTAATGCACTCCTTTAATCCAGCACTGGGGAGAGTAAGGCAAGAGGATTGCCAAGAGTTCAAAGCCAGCCTGGGCTACAGAGTGAGTTCCAGGTAAACCTGAGCTATAGTGAGACCCTGCTTTCAAAAAATAAATAAATTATTATTCATTATTTTGAAAAAAATCCTACAATTTCTCTGTGAGCTTTTTACTTAGGTAGTTCTGGCTAAAGTTGTTTGAGAAGTGAGGGAAGGGGTGGTTAATTTTGTTCTGTTTGAAGGGTTGAGATCAAGCCCTAGGCCTTAAGCATGCTCAGAAAGCTCTCTACCACTGAGCTGTGTCCCCAGGTGCCATAAGTTCATGTGCTATCGAGACCTGGCCTTTTATTTATTTTAAATGTAAAATGATAAAGCTATTTCAAATATGTACATGTATGAAATCAGTAATTAGTGCAAAATTATGACAAACATGCAAACTATTTGTCAATAACAAATTGTATTTAACTTACGTATAAGAAAGTTAACACAGCAAACCTTATATGCTTATGAATGTGTTTAATTGTTCAAACTGTGCTAGAGAACATGTGTTCACTACAGCCATTCTAGTACATGGTTTCACTAGAATACACATTTCACTTGACTCAGCCACAACATAGATGATTTCCCATTGGAATTTCTTTGCTTTCTTTCTTTCTTTTTTTTTTTTTGCAAATTCTAGTACTAACCTGTCAAAAAATTACCCCAAAAAAGAAAAGCCTGTTACCAAGTCTCAATGGTATGCCAAAATACATTGTTTCCATTTATATATCATGTTACATCACTTTTAGGAAATTGGTTTCATAAATATTATAAATCTCATTTTTATATTTGCAAATAGTTATAAAATATGTCCTCTATAATTTTTAATGAAGATATATAATTGGCCTTTGTTCACACATGTATTTTCTCTACACAGTGAATTTTTTTTTAAAGAGAATAGTATAGCATTGCAAAAACTCTGGCTCTCTAAAACAAAGCAACAAAAAAAGATTAAATTGTGCTTCCTGATTTTTACTCTTTGCATGTTACTTTCTCCCTTTATGTTTTTAAAAGCTAGATGTTCTACTCTTAAATATACTCAAACATATCTCCTTAAGCAATCATGAAGATTTAATACTTAGAGTTGAGAGGGAACTACCAAATAAAGATAATGTTATTGCAACTATTATTGAGAGGGAAAGTTAGTTTTACACCATCAAAAAATAATCTTTGTTTCAAATTAACGAGCAGTAAATATACTAACTGTTCAGATGCAAATGGAGAGCCTCAGATAAAACGTGGCAGAGTGAGCCAGGATTCAAATCAGTCGGGATAGCAGGAGTCAGGGGTCAGGGCTGTTTCCACCATCTTGATCTCCCCACCATACATGAGTGGGACCTTAGCTGTGTAGCACTTGTTTCTGTCGTACGTGTAGCAGGTCTCTGCAACACTGTCCTCATCACAGATGTTGCTCTGGGAGGCAGTGACTATCTGATTATCCAGCTCCACTTCTGTGAGGTCACATTTCTTACAGCTAAAAAAGATACAAACATTAGAAAACCTTTGTGAGGGCTGGAGAGATGGCTCAGTGGTTAAGGCGCTTGCCTGCAAAGCCTAAGGTTCAATTCCCCAGTACCCACATAAGCCAGATGCACAAGATGGTACATGCATCTGGAGTTCTTTCTCTCTCTCTTCTCATCCCTCCCTTCTTACTCCCTCCCAGTTTCTCTCTGTGTCTCAAATAAATTTTAAAAATGAATTTTAAAAAAAAGATATCCTTTGTTAAATATTATCTCATGGTCTTGCTTACAAACCATGCAACCATTGCTGGTGTGGGTTTGATTCCTCAGCACCCACATAAAGCCAGACACAAAGTGGTACATGCAACTAGTGTTCAGGTGCAGCAACAAGAAACCCTGGCACAACACACAATGCACACACACACACACACACAAATGAAATTTTTTAAATAAATATTATCTCAAAATATGAGTGATTATATATTTCTATCTAAAGTCAGTTAATTCTTGCAGCTCTGACCTATAATAAAGATATTCTTTTAGACCTAACTACCTGTACAAGATAATATTTGATGAGATTATTCAACCTTCAATATACAAAAAATGCTTACATATAAGCAATATAACTAATTATATAATTTGATAATATGGCTATTTTACCTTTACCACAGCAACTTCTACTGTGTTGGGTTTATTCCTAGCTATATACTTATTTAAATGAGTTATTTACAGTGACAAGAAAAAATAACATATGAAGAGAAAAACAAGTGTACATTGAGAGTCTTACTATGTAGCCCAGGCTAGCCTTGAGTTAGTGTTATGCTAACAAGCATGCCGTAATAGGAAGAATTTTTTTAACTATTTGATATTGGATTCTATCATCTTCAAAAACCTATGCACTTATAAGCTGAAATCTACTTTGACTATCAAGATAAATTGGCTCTTCATATACAAACGGCAGTAGTTTCTTCTTTAAAGTAAACTTAGAGTTACATTTTATCTATGACAACGCCTTATGAATTCATGATGCATAACTAACAGTCTCTTCAAAGAATCAGACATTTGTAAACGTTTATACCCCAATATATTTCATTATTGGTCATAAAGCTCATTAAAACTTAGTAACTTTTCTGCTGAGAAGATAGCTCAGTCAGTAAAGGGCTTGCCTCTTCAGCACAAAAACTTGACCCCTAGTGCCCACATAACAATTACCAGCATGGCAGTGAACACCTGTAATCCCAGCACTGAGAAGACAGAGGCAGGAGGATCCCTTATGCGTGCTGCCAGCCACTCCATCCTCCCTGGTGAACTTCAGTCTCCAAAAAAAATTTAATAAATACATAAATAAAAATTAAAATGAAACAGTGGGTGGCATGAGGAATGACACCTGATGTTGTCCTCTGGCCTCTACATACACATACATACATGTGCACATGAGCGCACACACACACACATACACACACACACACACACCACCACTAGCTTCAACATTTGCTAGCATAGAGGCAAATCTTACAGGTCTGACAGGTGGTACACAAATTTGGTCCTCAGTGGTGAGGTCGGGTCAGAGATGTTCTCCCTGTTGTTCAAAGGAACACTAGAGAAGAGAAAGAAAAACAACAAAGTGTGGAACACAAATACTATTATTTCAGGAAACAGGAATATTCCCAGATTAGAAAATTACCATGACTTCATGACTTCACACACCATTGTAATACTTTCTTCTTTTTTTTTTTTTTTTTTTTTTTTTTTTTTTTTTGGTTTTTCAAGGTAGGGTCTCACTCTGGTCCAGGCTGACCTGGAATTAACTATGTAGTCTCAGGGTGGCCTCGAACTCTCGGCGATCCTCCTACCTCTGCCTCCCGAGTGCTGGGATTAAAGGCCTGTGCCACCACGCCCGGCCTTACTTTCATTTTTATACAGTAATGTGCTGTGGTTTAAACACCAGCACGACCAGCCAGCGTCAGCAGTGGACGTCTTTTCCTGGTATTCAGAGCTGCTTGCTGAAAGACTTGGGGTCTCAGTTGTAGACTGAACTGTGGGGGACAGAGGAACTGAGGTTGGGACTCAGACCACCATGACAAGCTGCAAGCTCTTGCTTTTACTGCAGCATTATCAACTAAGGAAAATTTTAATTATTAGCAGAGTATACAAAGCTTGATATGTTTGAAAAAATATTCTTCTTAGACTTCTACATCCAAGCAGCAAGGAGTTCATACCCTCCTTCACTGTGCCAGATGGAAGATGTCTGCTTTTCCTCTGTGTTCCTGTTGTCACAAACTCCTGGCCTAAGTGGACTGTAACACATTAGTTTCTTGCCTATAGACTAGTTGATTTCCTAGACTATGTAAGTTATTCAAAAAAATTCATGTAGTCCCAGTGCCTTACTACTTGTGAGACTTGCAGAGAATGAACAGGCAGATAGATATAATACTAAAGATATGGAAACTATAAATTATTTAACCAAGTTCACACAACACATAGCAAATGTGAAACTCTTATTGATCTCCTATGGAAAACAGATCATCAGGCTGGAGAGATGGCTCAGCAGTTAAAGGGACTTAGCTTGCAAAGCCTTATAGCCTACGTTCAGTTCCCTAGTACCACATAAAGCCAAATACACAAATGCACAAAGTGGTGCATGCATCAGAGTTGGTTTGTAGTGGCAAGAGGCCCTGGCATGTCCATACTCTGTCTACCTCTTTCTGTCTCAAATCAATAACTAAAAATATTTACAGTTGTCGGGCATGGTGGCACACACCTTTAATCCCAGCACTTGGGAGGCTGAGGTAGGAGGATCCCTGTGAGTTCAAGGCCACCCTGAGAGTACATAGTTAATTCAGGTCAGTCTGGGTAAAAGTGAGACCCTGCCTCAAAAAACAAACAATTTTTTTTTAATTTTAAAAAAGAAAAAGATAATCATCAACTAGTTTGGGTGATTTTATTGGCTTTAAAATTTTTCATTTGTGTCATCATTGTTCTCATGTGCACCAATTCCTTCCCAAAGAAACAAAGAGAAACTGATGCCTATTCAATCAATAGCTAGCAATAATGTCCACAGAAATACTCAAGCCTGAAGCCTGAATATCATCCGTGATCCCCTCCCTGTCATGACATATCTGACCAGTGTAATCCGGTGACCAGAATTTTTACATGGGTGAAACTCATCCGCTTGCCTGTCTTCTCATTATTGCTGCCTTTGTTCAGAATATCATCATTTCTCACCCAGAATATAGTAATACCCTCATGTGTCTTGACCCATGATTGCCAAAATGACCATTTTGAACTGCAAACCCAATTTCCTTCTCTGCTTAAAACCTACAATGTCTCTCCCACACATCAGAAGACATTCTTAGCACGACACAGAAGTCATCTCATAAAATATGTCCAGCTCTCCATTCTCGCCTCCCAGCACACCTCCTATTCACAGCCCAAGACACTGTAGACAAGCACCTACATTTCTACACATCACTATGCTAGCCTGATCTCCAAGCACTAATGATGCCACCGCTAACATACACTAGGCACTTACAGCATGCTGGAACTGTGCTGAGCCAGTGACATGATAATCTCATGTAATTCTCACAACATACTTGTTTCCTGTACTGGGATATGTCCCAACCATCAACCTCCTTATACATATTTACCCAGTTAAGTCCCACTTAGCTCACTGCCTTCATCCATTTCCCCACTCCCTCCAAACGCCCTGCTTGTCTCCCGTGGCCTCCTCCTCTCTCCTGGTGCCTTACAGTGGCTTCTACACCACTGTACGACTAGCCCTCTCATAGCATTTACAATGTAGGATGATTTTGTTTTGCTTTGTTTACTATTGAAGTTGCCTTTTTAGTTGTTTAAAGTTTCCTGTCAGACTGTAAGTACTCCAACTGAATGGACTATTTTATGGTTTCTTTTGGGAGAAGTTTTATCATCATTATTGCTTGTTTTCAGTTTTGGGATGTTTTGGTCTCAGGTAGCCTAGGCTGGCCTAAACCTCCCTATGAAGCCAAAGATGATTTTGAACTTCTGATCCTCTTGCTTCCACCACCAAAGATCTGGGATCACAGGAAGTGCCATCATGCCCAGCTCAGCATGAACTATTTTACGTAAGCTATTGTATCCGACAGATCAACCCTTAACACTTATTTCTCAATAAAAAAAGATTTGTTATGAATGAATTAATATTCTTTACTAAGTTATAAGGATTCATATGATATCAGAAAAGATTTTAAATGATGAAAATGACAAAGAAATAAACATTTATGAGAGTATAGTGAAAATCAAACACTGATCTTTTATCAATTATTCTATTTAATTCTCAAATGCTATAATGTCATATTCAAACATAGTTATCCCTCTTGGAATTAGGCTCCAATTAGTTAAGGAATTTCTTCAAAATAACAACATTACAATAAGTGCTGGAGTTGAAAATAATGCCACAATAATACAGCAATGGCAATGTACTTTCACAAGTAAAACCAGAGGTTAGGGATGGCTCAACTCTTAGAGTCACTTGCTTGCAAAGCCTGCTGGCCTGTGTTTGGTTCACCAAAACCCACATAAAGCCAAATCACAAAGTGGTACATTCATCTGAAGTTCATTTGCAGCAGCAAGAGGCTCTGGTTTACCCATATACTTTCCCTTTCTCTCTCTTTGTTTCTCTCTCTCTCTTTGTCTCTCCTCCCCCCTTGTAAATAAAATTGTTTTTTATTTTTATTTGAGGCAGAGAGAGGGAGGAGAGAGAAATTGAGAGACAGAGAGAATAGTCACGCCAGGGCCTCCAGCCACTGCAAATAAACTCCAGGCGTATGCATCACCTTGTGCATCTGGCTTACATGGGTTCTGGAGAGTTGAACTTGGGTCCTTAGGCTTCCCAAACCTCTAAGCCATCTCTGCAGCCCCTAAAATTGTGTTGTTGTTGTTGTTTTTTAATAAAGCTGGGCATGGTGGCTCATGCCTTTAATCCCAGCACTCAGGAGGCAGAGGTAGAAGGATCATTGTGAGTTCCAGGCTAGCCTGGGGCTACAGAATGAGTTCCAGGTCAGCCTGGGCTAGAGTAAGACCCTACCTTGAAAAAAGAAATGGAAAAAGAAAACAGTAAAATCAGGAAAGATAAATGCACATTAGGCAAAGTGGCATGAAGTAACTAAATTGTTTGATTTCAGGAAACAATGAAATATGATTTTTTAAATCATGTAATAAAGGAAAGAGATGAATTAGAGAATCATGGAGCTAGTTCACACCTTTCTCCCCTTAATGATTTAAACATAAGACAGATACTCTTCTTCCACATGGATTAGCTGACAAGCTCACAGGTATATCCCTTCCAATTACCCACCTCTGTGTCTTGTCCCTAACTGGGAAGTGTATGAAAGGGGTATGAGTGCTCAAGAAAACCTGCCATGGGAACTGATAGCTGAACTAAGACCTCCAGAACCAAGAAGAGCAACCACACTGAGGAGAGGGGAGGGAGGAGTTCCTCGGGAGAGAGTAAACAGAAGAGATGGATCGCTGTAGTGAGAGGCTGCAGGACTTCTGGTTAAACATGAAGCAGAAGACATGGAAATGGACAAGTGTGACAGTGATGCAAAACTCTGTAGGGCAGCTACTCCATGACAGCCGTGCTATGACCTAATGCTTGCTAACACTGGGGAAGCAGAGATGTTAACAGGAGAGTGGTTAGGTAAAGAAAGTGCAGTTGCTCCAGGAAAGAAAGACACAGGCTTAAGAAGTAGACACTCAAGCCAGGCGTGGTGGCACACGCCTTTAATCCCAGCACTTGGGAGGCAAAGGTAGGAGGATTTGCATGAGTTCGAGGCTACCCTGAGAATTCACAGTGAATTCCAGGTCAGCCTGAGCTAGAGTGAGACCCTACCTCAAAAAAATAAAAAATAAAAAATAAAGTAGACACAATTTCTTTTTACAGCAAAAACATAAGTAGGCACTGTTTCTCTATTTAAACATGAGAAAGTTTGAAATGGGCTAATAATGTCCTCATTTAGAAGATCACAAAGTTGTTAAGTGACCCAGCCAGAACTTGAAACAAAATTCTTAAAGACGTCACATTTTTCTTATGGATTAAATGGGACTGAATGCTATGTCCTCTTTCTACATGAGGTATTTGATGGGGGAAACTATTAAAGTAGGAGTGTTTCACGAGGAAAACTTACACTGACGGGATCTAACAAACTCTCAAACACTATCAGCTTCTTCCTGTTGATGAGTAACGGCAGCACATATCATTGGACTATGTGTGAAATGGAAGAAAGTGCGAGTGAATCTACAAGTGAAAATTAAGTCAAGTTAGGTCAATTTGATGGATCTGCCTTCTCTTCATGAAGACATTGAATACAATGGCAAATACTCAGCAGTCCATATACAGGGAAAAACAGGGTTTTAATGTCATCTGAAGTTTCAGATGAACTGATTCAAGATAACTGAAAGTTTCAGGGCATGTCAGTGACTAAATCAGAACTTATAAAACTTCCACTCACTAACAAGATTCAACCTCATTTAAAGAGCTACACATCAAAGGGGGGATTAAAGATAAAAACCTAGTTCAATCACATAAAACAGCTGCTGACAGCAGAAACAACAGAAACGTGGAAGGTCACTTACATAATCCGGATGTGTCTCTCCACGATGTCCTCACTGGGGTTTTCTGCAGAAGGGAGGATCCTGGAAGTGACACGCGCACACTTACATTTGTTGTCAGCAAGAATGGTCCTTTCAGCTTCACCTAGGGTTTGGGAAGAAAATCAGATCATGGAAAAGGAAAACACGTGTTTGTGTTTCCTATTTCCCTGGGCAGAGTGGTGCAAGTCTGTCATCTCAGCACTTGGAACACAGAGTCAAGACTGCTTTCCAGGAGTTCCAGGCCAACTGATCTACACAGTGAGTTTCAGGCCAGCCAGGACTACAACGGCAAGATCTTGTCTCCAAAGAAAAAAATAGTTTTATTATTTATCAGTACTAGTGCCTTCTATTTGTTTTATTACCTGTTTGGTTTTTTTGTCTTGTTTTGTTTTGTTTTTTGTAATATGAGATTCTAAGTGGAATCTCCTATTACAGTGAAGGAAATCCAAATATAACCTAAAAGGAATTTTCCCCCTCTGGTTTTGTTGCTGTTGTTGTTTTTTGTGGGTTTTGTTTTGTTTTTTAATTTTTGGACTAGTTAGTTGAGAACCTGGGCTAAAGGAATTATAATTTTCATCTAATGCTTCTAATTATTTATTTATTTATTTTGAGAGAGAGACAGAAAGAGGCAGAGAAAGAGATAATGGGCCCACCAAGGCCTCTAGCCACTGCAAACAAACTCCAAACACATGTCCCTCCTTGTGCACTTGGCTTACATAAGACCTGGAGAATCAAACCTGAGTCCTTTGGCTTTGTAGGCAAGTGCCTTACCCACTAAGCCATCTTTCCAACCTGTAATGCTTCTAATTTTAGAATAATCTCACCTAGCAAAAATTGGTGATAAGTAGCAAAGTAAGAGGAAAAAAGAAATCTAGACATTTCCCCAACCAAAGCAATTCATTCAAAAGTGACAAAAACAGTGTAAGTCCTTATAGATCCAACTTGAAGCATCCCATCTTGGAATAGATGGCAAGACCCTATTGCTGAAGACTTGGCACACTTCGGTTGCAAGATCACTGAGAAATCCTGCTGGAGCTGAACCGAAAGCCTCCTCCATGTGGACCAGCTGATAGAAAGCTGGAAAAAGCTACACTGCATGCAGTTCTATGGGGGAGAGAGAAAATACCAGTGGAAATACTCAACAGTGGACACTGCAAGCTCTAAATTTGGCCAGCCAGGCCAAATGAGCCAACAGGTACAATAGTGGCATGTCTGTTATGGGGAAAACCAACTGCTCTCTAATTGGACTAGAGGCCCGCTCCATGGGAGGGATTACATGCCTGATACTGAAAACTTACAACAGGGGTAGTCATGAGCTCTAGGGATGTAGCTTCTGCTGGTATCTGGCTAAATGTATATACTATGCTCACCAAACTGCCCAGTAAGCACTTTATTTTTTTATTTTTTGGTTTTTCGAGGTAGGGTTTCACTCTAGTCCAGGCTGAACTGGAATTCACTATGCAGTCTCAGGGTGGCCTCAAACTCATGGTGATCCTCCTACCTCTGTCTCCCAAGTGCTGGGATTAAAGGCATGTGCCACCGCACCTGGCTCCAATAAACACTTCTTTTAATGTCCATACCCATATATTAATGCTACTCTCACTTTTGGTTAGAGAAGCTTCTCTTTTCAGATGGTGGTGACCTTGGGATGACTCAGAAGGCACCATGGTGCTGAGAAGGGACAGAGGAGTGCTCAGCACTGAAACATCTCTAACACACCTCCCAAGGCTCAGGGTCCATTGCAGAAGAGGGGGCGAAAGAATGTAAGAGCCAAAGGAAGAGTAGGACTCCTTACAACATGCTCCTCCAGACACACAATGGCCTGGATATACATGACCTCACAGTGCCTGACACTACCTACACAAGACCATCATAATAGAAGGAAAAGATCATGACATCAAATGAAAAGAGAGACTGATTGAAAGGAGCAGGGGATATGATGGAGAGTGGAGTTTCAAAGGGGAAAGTGGGGGGAGGGAAGTACCATAGGCTATTGTCTACAATTAACGAAGTTGTCAATTAAAAAAAAAAATGAGAGCCGGGCGTGGTGGCGCACGCCTTTAATCCCAGCACTCGGGAGGCAGAGGTAGGCGGATCACCAAGAGTTTGAGGCCACCCTGGGACTACATAGTGAATTCCAGGTCAGCTTGGGCCAGAGTGAGACCCTACCTCGAAAAACCAAAAAAAGAAAAAAAAAATGAGCCAGGCATGGTGGCGCACGCCTTTAATCCCAGCACTCAAGAGGCAGAGGTAGGAGGATCACCAAGAGTTTGAGGCCACCCTGAGACTACATAGTGAATTCTAGGTCAGCCTGGAGGATCACCAAGAGTTTGAGGCCACCCTGAGACTACATAGTGAATTCTAGGTCAGCCTGAGCTAGAGTGAGACCCTGCCTCGGAAAAAAAAAATGTTTTGGCCAGGCATGGTGGGGCATACCTTTAATCCCAGCACTTGGGAGACAGAGGTAAGACGATTGCTATGAGTTCAAGGCCAGTCTGGGACTACAGAGTGAGATCCAGGTCAGACTGAGGTATAGTGAGACCCTATCTTAAAAAAAAAAACTTAAAAAGCGGGGTACAGGTGCTGGAGAGATGGCTTAATGGTTAAGGAGCTTGCCTCCAAAACCAAAGGACCCAAGTTCCATTCCCTAGGACTCACATAAGCCATATGCACAAGGTGGCTCATGCATCTGGAGTTCATGTGCATCTGGAGGTCCTGGTGCACCCATTCTCTGTCTCTCTTTCTCTCAAATAAATAAAAATAAAATATTATAAAAAGAATAATTGTAAATGATAGAATACATACAGACTTAAAGTGCTGTCTATAAAATTCTTTTGCATTTGGATTTCGTTTTCCCTCTCTCCTCACAAATAAATGAACTTTTTTTTTAATATTTTATTTGAAAGACAGAGAGATGTAAGTATGGGCATGCCAAGGCCTCTTAGTATTGCAAACAAATTTCAGATGTATGTCCCACTTCGTGCATTTGTCTTTACATGGATACTGGGGAATTAAATATCCGTGAAATTCTATCTGTAAAAACAATTAATAAAATATTCTGAAATATGAGCTCACTTTAATATAATGTGTCAGTATATAAAACAAATTAATTAACACATAGGTAAACACTAAACCTTTAAGTGTACATGCCAATTTTAATTATCTAAGCTGTATGTCAGATAAGGAGGTCTATCCAGTAAATGTCACAAAGAATGAACAAAGAAAAATTCTTGTTAGCTGAGTTTGGATGAGTTAACAGGTAAGTAGTGACAGTCTTATTTGATAGCACTACTCAAAAAATAAGTGTTAAAAATTTTTATCTTATAATTTTAGGCACATAACCTTTAAATTTCACTCCCACTTAACTGCAACTAAAAACACTCATGTAGAAACAGCACATGAGTTTACATGACAAAAGTTGGAGGGACAGGACAGGGATTCCACCTGGACTGCAGAACACTCCTGAGACTCCATCCCCAGAGCAGAGGACATAACTGTAATACTTCAGTTTGACTGAAAATAACCATCACCAAAACATTTTTAGAACATTATTACTGTACTTATAATTGTTTGGAGAACTTTAAAGTGCATTATTATGCTATTATTCATAAATTCTTAATAAATCTTCTGGCAAAAGCCTAGATGGTATTAGAGAAGAAAGGACATGGAGTCAATTCAGGACAATTATATAACAATGATTAACAATTTAAAAAGAATAAAATGATTTAAATGGACTCCTCTTCTATACTTCTATACCTATAACTGTTAAATGTTTTTTCTCAATGAAATATCAGTGACTATGTAATATCCACTCAAAAATATACTTTGACAGTCAAGTAAATGACTTCTCTATATTCTATAACTGCACATACTGTATTTCCTTCCAAAATCACAAGAAGAGACTGTTGTCATTATTACTATTACTACAACGTAGAAACATTTGGCCGGGTGTGGTGGCTCACGTCTTTAATTCAACACTCGCAGCACTTGGGAGGCTGAGGTAGGAGGATCACTATGAGCTTCAGGCCAGCCTGAAAGTACATAGTGAATTCCAGGTCAGCATGGGCTACAGCAAAACCCTACCTCGAAAAATAAAAATAAAAAATGGTATTCTAATATATCAACCAGAAAATGTACAAATACTTTGTTTTGTTTTTTAATATTTTTATTTTTTATTTGTTTGCAAGCAGTAAGAAAGAGAGAGAATGGACATGCCAGGGATTCTTGCTACTGCAAACGAATTCCAGACACATGCACCACTTTGTGTATCTGACTTTACGTGGGTATTGAGGGTTTGAACCTGGCCATCAAGCTGTGCAAGCAAGTACCTTTAACTGCTGAGCCATCTCTCCAGCCCTGTACAAATACTTTTGATTCATCAAGACTTCCACTGTAACATTCTCTCACTGAAAGGCAGTGTTTTTCCTAACAAATCTTTAGTACAGCTTTGCTTTACTGTGTTCCAAAAGTACCTGAGACATACTAGATACTTTATGTCCAATTTAACTTTGTTCAAGCAAATAAGACATACAATTACTTCATGGTGGATAGGATATGGTAGATGAGTTTACTAAGAGGCAGTTTCTCTATGCAGGAAGGATAAAACAGTAGTTGACAGTGTGGGCTAACAGGGTTAGATTGCCCAGGTCCTACCTCCCACTTGCTGTATGATCTTTGTGAAGTTACTGTATCTCTCTAGGTCTCAACTGCTTCTAGCACATGTTGGAAATAATAATAAAACCTATCTTCATGCAGTAATTGTGGGAATTAAATAGAATTCTATGTGTAAAGTTGTTAGCATAATACCAAACACAGTGTTCCATAAATAGTAGCAGGTCAGGGATAGTAGCTCATACCTGAAAACCCAGCACTAGTGAGTCAGAGGCAAAAGGATCAAGTTCAAGGCCAACCTATACTGTACAATGAGACCCTGTCTCAAAAAAGAGAAGGTGGAAGCCGGGCATGGTGGCGCACACCTTTAATCCCAGTACTCAGGAGGCAGAAGTAGGAGGATCACTGTGAGTTCAAGGCCACCCTGAGAATACAGTTAATTCCAGGTCAGCCTGGGCCAGAGTGAGACCCTATCTTGAAAAACCAAAAAAAAAGAGAGAGAGAGAAAGAGAGAGAGAGAGAGAGAGAGAGAGAGTGGGTACCTATTTTACATATAGCTACATCTATTTTTTTTATGAGGTAGGGTCTCACTGTAGCCCAGGCTGACCTGGAATTCACCATGTACTCTCAGGCTGGCCTCAAACTCACAGGGATCCCCCTACCTCTGCCTCCCAAGGCTGGGATTAAAGGCATGTGCCATCACACCCGACTAGCTACATATACTTTATATATGTTTATGTGAAAATAAATATATACATGTTTATGAATATATTAATATATTATATATTGTTTGTTACTATAATTTCACATTAATATATTTTATATTTAAAATGAGGTGAAGATTTTACATTAGAAAGATATTCATGTTGCTAGTAAAAAAAATACATATGTATAGTGACTTTGTAATTACATTTCTATCATGCCCAACCTAGAAAGAATTGGCTCAGTAAATGTTAGAAACAATCTAGTCCATTGTATCACTTCTAAATCATGTACTTTCTAGATAAAAATTATTTAATACTGTACTTCTTTATTCAGAATGCATTCCATTTTCTACAGCCATCTGGAAGGTCAATAAACATAATATGAGAAGTTCACTCACAGGTTAGAGGTAACCTACATAACAATGCACATTATTGAAAGGTTAGGACCAGATCTATGAAAGTTGTTAGAAAATCATGCCCATCTCTGTGAAGAGATCAAAATCACAATGCATTCCATATCATACTTATCATAATTCTTCAAGTTTCTAAAACAGTCATTAAAGAGACTCAAAGAAAGAACTAAATGTGGAAATTAATTTAAGAATGGCCACTTGTAGTTATCCAAATAGCTTTATTCTTTGCTATGTAGATTAAATTAGTAGAAACACATAAGAGAAAGGAATACGAATCCCACAGAGCCTTGTCTACATAAATATTACTGCTGGAATAAAGACTGAAGCATGTTAGAGAGCAAGAAGTGGCTGGTGGCCACCAAAAGCATAAACTTGTCTTTAAATTTGAAAGACACACCTGCTCTCTATCTCTCCTGCTATCTGGGTTTATTTGATAGTAGCACCTACCTGTCACAAGAGCAGCCTTGACAAAAAGGGCCAGGACTCCCCAGAAAAGAAAACAGTTCTTCATCTTGACTTGCTTTTGACAAACTGGAGCCAGAGTCAGGATGAAGGTGTGTGATCTATAAGGAGTGTGCAAATGATGGTGCTTCTGCTTTCTTAAAATAACAGTCCAGGCAACCAGCAAACTAAAAACATTACACCTGTGGTTGAAGCTTGAACTGTAAATGCTGCACTGGAAAGAAATGTATAATTCATACTTAAGTATTTCCTTCTAGAGTCTCCCCCAAAAGACATGATTTGGGGTGGCCAATTATATTTGGCATCTATTCTACCCAGATAAAAGACTAATAGGGATGTTGGATATGGAATCTATTATGAATGTTTAAATGTAAGTTCTCAACTTTATTCTATAGATATATACTCACAAAGTCTTTAAATAAAATATATGATATCTGGTGTGGCAGGAACAATAAATGAAGGGAAGAAAATGAACAGACAGAACAAAAGCCCTGGAAGGCTCAAACTGTAGCCTGTGTCAACTGTTCCAATCTTTAGTTAAGCAAACTCTTATTTAAACATCAGTGTATTCATTCTTATTACTTTATATTATTTTATAAGTTCAGACATAGAATTATAATTAGTAACTGGTGGATCCTCGATAATTTTACCCCATTTTAATTTAATAGCAGAGTTTCTGTTTTACCACCTAAAAGTTCCTTTCCAAGCTGTAGACTCGGGAGATTACCTGAGATACCTCAAAAGCAAACTGAATCACTGGAATATTTTGTCTACAAGTTTCTCACTTATGCACTGTCAATTAAAAAAAAACAACTGAGCTTTGTATAAAGCAGATTCCTACTCCCTTCCATCCAAACCATGTTTCCTATCTTACAGAAACCTGTAAGAACAGGATGGTTGTATTTATACACAACAGCATCATATCCATGCATGTAATTTTGGATCTTATCTCTAATTTTCTAAGGGTCTCCGAGAATTTAAAGAGGTAATAAATAATAGTTCAGGATCATAAGTGGACAACCTAAGAGTAGGAAATGACATAATGAAAGTAGTATTATGGGCTGGAGAGATTGCTTAGTGGTTAAGGCACTTGCCTGTGAAGCCTAAGGATCTAAGTTCAACTCCCCAGAACCCATGTAAGCCAGATGCACATGGTGGTGCAATCATCTAGAGTTTGTTTGCAGTGGCTAGAGGCCTGGACCACCCATTTTCTCTCTCTCATAAATAAATAAAAATATTTTTAATGTGATATTAATTGCAAACACAGATATATGTATATATGTATGTATATGTGAGAATATATATATGTATGAGAGACTGTAAAAAAAGGGTGGGGGAAGAATCAATCAAAATTCAAGATATTCTGAAGAAAAACCTACTTTTTGAATAATGGCATATCCGGAAGCTGTAGATTGTTACTAGAAAATTTTCAGTGCTAGGGATGGGGTACCTTCTAGTGAGTTGTTGGCCAAGAAGGTCCCTGTCACCTCCAAAATATTACAGGCTATTGCCAAGGCCCTTGGTTTTCCTTGAGAAACAGATGGTAAGACCCTATTGCTGAAGACCTCTCTTGCCTGAGCAGCAAGGTCACTGAGAAATCAAGCTGGTACTGAGCAGAAAACCTTCTCCCTGTAGACCAGCCATCTGAAAGCTGAAAAAAGCTGCACTGCATGCAGCCCTATGGGAGACAGAAGTCATCAGCAGTGAAAACAGTGGACACTGGAAGCCTCAAGTTTGGCCAGACAGGCCAAATGACCGAACAAGTGCAATAGTGGCATGTCTGCTCTGAAGAAAACCAATTGCTCTCTAATTGGACTCAAGGCCCGCTTTATAGGAAGGAATACATGCCTGGTACTGAAAAACCTAATCAAAAGCCTATGGCAGGGGAGGTCGTGAGCCTTAGGAGTATAAAGCCTGCTCTTGTCTGCCTAAATGTATATATTATTCCTGCCAAACTGCCCTGAAAGCACTACACTTAATGTTCATATTCACATATTAATACTACTCTCACTTCTCAGATGGCGATGACCACTGGAATGACCCAAAAGGCAACACAGTGCTGAGAAGAAGAGACGGAGGAGTGTCCAGCACTGAAACATCTCTATCACACCCTCCAAGGCTCAGGTCAATTGAGGAAGAGGTGGCGGAAAGAATGTAAGAACCAAAGAAAGGGTAGGACGCCTTACAATGCAACTGCCCAGACCAAAATTGGCCTCGATATCCATGACCTCGCAGTGCCTAACAATACCTTCATAAGACCCTCATAACAGGAGAAAAAGACGATGACATCAAATTAAAAGAGAGACTAATGGAGAGAGGGAGGGAATATGATGGAGAATGGAGTTGTGAAGGGGAAAGGGGGGAGGGGAGGGAAATATCATGGTTTATTGTCTGTAAGAACAGAAGTTGTCAATAAAAAGAAGTGATATTAATTGCAAACACACACACACACACACACATATATATAAAAATATGAGCAGGGAAGAAATTGCCTGAAAGCTTAGCACTCAGGAGGATGAGGACGGGAGGGTAAAAAGATCACAAAGTCAAGGTCAACCTGCCTATATAAAAAGACCTGTCAAAAAAAAAAAAAAAAAAAAAAAGACCTGTCTCCAAAGAAGAGAGGCAAAGAGATGAAAGGAAGTAAGAGAAGGAGTCCTACCACCCTCCATCTATTCTGAATTGGACAAGATATAACTTAGGGACAACTGTAGTTTTTCTCAAGTCCAAACAAGTTCAATATTAAACGTGGGGAATCATTACTTTACAGAAACACTTTTTTAGTGGTTTTAGGGACTGAACCCCAGGCGTTTGTGTCTGCTAGTCCAGTGCTATATAACTGACTACACCCACAGGCCCCAAACACTTTTTTTTTTTTTTTTTTTTTTTTTTTTTTTTGGTTTTTCGAGGTAGGGTCTCACTCTGGCTCAGGCTGACCTGGACTTCACTATGTAGTCTCAGGGTGGCCTTGAACTCTCAGTGACCCTCCTACTTCTGCCTCCCAAGTGCTGGGATTAAAGGCGTGTGCCACCACGCCCAGCTTCCAAACACTTATTTTTAAAAAGGGAGTTTTAGTTAGTCAAATTGAAGCCAATTGTGTGACACTGCTACCAAAAAAGAAACACTATTCTTTACATGAGATTTAGTGCAAAACTCTTCTCCTTGACTGTTCTGTACGTATTGAATACTATGCATTAAAGGGCACTGACACCATGGAGCGTATACATGAAGAAGAAGGTAGTAAGACCTAGAAAGAAGAAAAATTAAAAAAAAAAAAAAAAAGGTGTCGAATTACTACAGACTTTAAACCTAAAAGCAGCTTAAAATTCATTGTAAAAATATTTGCTACCAACCCACATTACCCATGGGGGGAGGACAGAGAGAAGGCTAACAATGGTACCATCGTGGTTGTATGTATACTATATACATAGCTAATAAAAAATGCTTGCTACCTTTCATTCACTCAATATATTTTAGGCATTGCTTTGCTTGTTATTAGACACCTCAGTAAGCAACAAGACAATGCCACTCACAATGCATATTTACTTATTTATTTATAAATGAAACTGGATTTTATTAGAGTTTGGTCAAACTGGGAAGACAAAAAACTTCCTAATTTGTCCTCCCTTTTCAAAGCACTTTCATTTGAATGAAGATGATACAAGCCCAGTGTGGTGGCGCACATCTTTAATCCCAGCACTCAGGAGGCAGAGTGAGGAGGATTTCCACGAGTTCGAGGCCACCCTGAGACTACATAGTGATTCCAGGTCAGCCTGAGCCAGAGTGAGACCCTACCTTGAAAAACCAAAAAAAAAGGGGGGGAGAGAGAGAGAGAAGAAGAAGGAGAAGAGACAAATACTAAGCAAACTAAATTAGAATTTCTACAATGACATGAAAACTGTGAAAAATAGGGCAAAGTAAAGTAAGGATGGGAAGGATAATTGGATGGTAGGTGAAGGGAGGACTATAAGCAGGTGGAGGACGGCAGGTGAAGGGGGGACTGTAAGCAGGTGGAGGATGGTAGGTGAAGGGGGACTGTGAGCAGGTGGAGGATGGTAGGTGAAGGGAGGACTATAAACAGGTGGGGGACGGCAGGTGAAGGGGGACTGTGAGCAGGTGGAGGATGGTAGGTGAAGGGAGGACTATAAGTAGGTGGAGGACGGCAGGAGAAGGGGGGACTGTGAGCAGGTGGAGGATGGTAGGTGAAGGGAGGACTATAAACAGGTGGGGATGGTAGGTGAAGGGGGGACTGTGAGCAGGTGGAGGATGGTAGGTGAAGGGAGGACTATAAGCAGGTGGAGGACGGCAGGTGAAGGGGGACTGTGAGCAGGTGGAGGATGGTAGGTGAAGGGAGGACTGTGAGCAGGTGGAGGATGGTAGGTGAAGGGAGGACTGTGAGCAGGTGGAGGATGGTAGGTGAAGGGAGGACTATAAACAGGTGGAGGACGGCAGGTGAAGGGGGGACTGTGAGCAGGTGGAGGATGGTAGGTGAAGGGAGGACTATAAGCAGGTGGAGGACGGCAGGTGAAGGGGGGACTGTGAGCAGGTGGAGGATGGTAGGTGAAGGGAGGACTATAAGCAGGTGGAGGAGGGCAGGTGAAGGGGGGACTGTGAGCAGGTGGAGGACGGCAGGTGAAGGGGGGACTGTGAGCAGGTGGAGGATGGTAGGTGAAGGGAGGACTATAAACAGGTGGGGGATGGTAGGTGAAGGGGGACTGTGAGCAGGTGGAGGATGGTAGGTGAAGGGAGGACTATAAACAGGTGGGGATGGTAGGTGAAGGGGGACTGTGAGCAGGTGGAGGATGGCAGGTGAAGGGGGACTGTGAGCAGGTGGAGGACGGCAGGTGAAGGGGGGACTGTGAGCAGGTGGAGGATGGTAGGTGAAGGGAGGACTGTGAGCAGGTGGAGGATGGTAGGTGAAGGGAGGACTATAAACAGGTGGGGATGGCAGGTGAAGGGGGACTGTGAGCAGGTGGAGGATGGTAGGTGAAGGGAGGACTATAAGCAGGTGGAGGATGGCAGGTGAAGGGGGGACTGTGAGCAGGTGGAGGATGGTAGGTGAAGGGAGGACTATAAGCAGGTGGAGGACGGCAGGTGAAGGGGGGACTGTGAGCAGGTGGAGGACGGCAGGTGAAGGGGGGACTGTGAGCAGGTGGAGGATGGTAGGTGAAGGGAGGACTATAAACAGGTGGGGGACGGCAGGTGAAGGGGGGACTGTGAGCAGGTGGAGGATGGTAGGTGAAGGGAGGACTATAAACAGGTGGGGGACGGCAGGTGAAGGGGGGACTGTGAGCAGGTGGAGGACGGCAGGTGAAGGGGGGACTGTGAGCAGGTGGAGGACGGCAGGTGAAGGGGGGACTGTGAGCAGGTGGAGGATGGTAGGTGAAGGGAGGACTATAAACAGGTGGGGGGACGGCAGGTGAAGGGGACTGTGAGCAGGTGGAGGATGGTAGGTGAAGGGGGGACTGTGAGCAGGTGGAGGACGGCAGGTGAAGGGGGGACTGTGAGCAGGTGGAGGATGGTAGGTGAAGGGAGGACTATAAACAGGTGGGGGACGGCAGGTGAAGGGGGGACTGTGAGCAGGTGGAGGATGGAAGGTGAAGGGGGGACTGTGAGCAGGTGGAGGACGGCAGGTGAAGGGGGGACTGTGAGCAGGTGGAGGATGGTAGGTGAAGGGAGGACTATAAGCAGGTGGAGGACGGCAGGTGAAGGGGGGACTGTGAGCAGGTGGAGGACGGCAGGTGAAGGGGGGACTGTGAGCAGGTGGAGGACGGCAGGTGAAGGGGGGACTGTGAGCAGGTGGAGGACGGCAGGTGAAGGGGGGACTGTGAGCAAGTTCCTTAATGCAATCGTTCAGACACAAATTGGCCTCAATATCCATGACCTCAAAGGTCTTCACAAGAGGGTCTACACAAGACCCTCATAATAGGAGAAAAAGACGATGACATCAAAATAAAAGAGAGACTAATTGAGAGAGGGGGATATGATGGAGTGGATTTGTGAAGGGGGAAGTGGGGAAGACGTGGGAATTAGCATCATTTATTGTCTATATCATATAAGTTGTCAATAAAAAGTTTAAAACAAATAAAATTAATAGAAACAATCCCTGTCTGATGAATTAGGTTTGAAGGAAGTGAGCACAGTGAAGACATGAACACGTGGAGTGGGAGTTGGGTGGCCTGAACAAGGCTCCCTGAGAAGACACATGGGGACAGAACCAGCAACAAGTGAAATGGAGCACATGCTCACACAGCAAATGACCACGTGCCGGCAGACCGAAAACAGTGCACACTGCCTCAGAGCCTCTGCAAAGTCCCAAGACTAGACAGGACAGCATCACTGTTCCACTCCAATTTAGGTGTTTTGTTGGGTTTTTTTCTTTTATTGTTTTTTTCAAGACAGGGTCTCACTCTAGCTCAGGCTGGCCTGGAACTCACTCTGTAGTTCCAGTCTGGCCTTGAACTCATGGTGAGCCTCCTACTTCAGCCTCTCAAGTGCTGGGATTAAAGGCATGAGCCACCACACCTAGCTCCAGTTTAGTTCTGTAATATGGAAATTGAGGCGCTAAGCAAGCTGGGTTGTAGGGGGTTTCCATAGTGTGTATTGTTTCAGGGCCTCCTAAGTGCAAGAAGCAGTCTATAACTGAGCTACGCCCCTGTTCCTGGGCCCATGTCTCAGGCCACTGGAGACAGTCACTTCCAAGCTCATTCAAGTTGCTGACAGAATTCAGTCCCTTGCCCTTGCATGGTCTTGTTGTATGTCCTTGCTGTCAGCTACTACTTATTCTCAGCTAGTGGGCCCCTTGCTTGTCAAAGTCAGCAATAGTGAATCAACTCGTCCTCATGTTCATTTCCTGGACCTCTGCTTTTCACTCCCTTCTCCCTCTACTAGACACTGAAAGTTCTGATAAGAGTTAAGGGTTGTGTTGTCAGTGGGTGCAACCAGACGAACCAGGGTAATCTGTTAAAGGCATTTATCCTTAATCACATCCACAAAATCCCCTTTGCCATGTAACATGTAACTCACTGTGTGGTCCAGGCTGATCAGCCTACCATAGCCTCCTGAATGCTGGGATTAAAGGGTGAGCCATCACTTCCAGTTAACTGACATTTTTTGAACCCTAAATATTTGGCTCTTGCAGAGGTTGCAAAATTGATGGTTACTCATTCATAGTATTTGTGAAATTTATATTTAGATACTAAGAAGCAAAAACTAAATTTAAAAAGAACTCAAAACATGGAGAAAAAACTATCCCAAATCATTTCTAAAAATAAAAAATAAATAAAGATTAAAAAACTGAATTCTTGGGCTGGAGAGATGACTTAGTGGTTAAGGCACTTACTTGCAAAGCCAAAGGACCCAGGTTTGATTCCCCAGGACCCATATAAGCCAGATGCACAAGGTGGTGCATGCATCTGGAGTCTGTCTGCAGTGGCTGGAGGGCTTGATGCACCCATTCTCTCCCTGTCTCTCCCTTCCTCTTTCTCTCTCTCTTTCTCTCTCTCAAATAAATAAATAAAATTTTTTAAACTGAATTATTTTTTTCCCAACAGCTTTCCACAGACACTTGGGGCAATTTTGTGGTTACATGTTTTTAAGGAGAACTGCACCTGTGCTGTGGTCTGCTTTTAAATAAACCTGCACCTGCAGTGGTTTCTACACAACTGCTATTTAGAATGTGCTTGTCAGTTGTCTGACATCACCGAAGCTCATCCTCACCCACAGCCTTCTGGAAGGTCCTAGTTGACAAATACCTATTTATAAAAATTCACAGTAAAATCCCTGTTTAGGTTTCAAAACCATTTCTTCAGATACAGTTGTAACCAAGGTCCACAGGAAATCCCTCAAACAGCGGTCCAGTCTATCTCTGCCTTAATGAACTCTGGTGGTCCAGTCCATCTCTGCCTTAATGAAACTTCAAATCTATTTTAGAGGAGACTTCTGCTGTAGTCAAATATGGCTGGTCTCCTTTTCCTGTACTATATGACTTGCTGTTTCCTGTTTCAGAATCTTTGTACCCATTTTCCTTGACATGAATTTCTTTATCTTTCCAGCCCACTCTCATAAAAAATCCTAAAGTATTTTAAACTAATTTTAGTAAGCCCTCCTTAATGTGCTACCATTCAGTTCACTCCTTTACTCAGAAATAGCTTATAAACTCATTTTTAACTATATTTTTAGCATTTTATTTTATTTTGGGAGAGAGAGAGACAGGAAGAGAATGGGTGCACCAGGGCCTATAGCCACTGCAAAAGAACTCCAGACCTCCAGACTCATGGACTACCCTGTGTGTCTGGCTCACATGGGTACTGGGGAATTGAACCTGGGTCCATAGGCTTCACAGGCAAGCACCTTAACTGCTAAACCATCTCTCCAGCCCTAAACTCATTTTATATCTCCACATGCTATTTCACATAGATTGGCATATCACATAATCTTTTAGAATCATTGTTCTTCATATGTATATAATCTTCTTTCCAATGCTACGTTGTGCTTTCTAGAAGCAAAGAGGAGTTCAGAAAAAGCAGGATCAAATGACATTTTTAAAAATTTTTTTAATGGAAAGCTAGAGCTGGGCGTGGTGGCACACACCTTTAATCCCAGCACTTGGGAGACAGAGGTAGGAGGATCACCACGAGTTCAATGCCACCCTGAGATGAAATAGTGAATTCTCGATCAGCCTGGGCTACAGTGAGACCCTGCCTCAAAAAAAAAAAGAAAGAAAGAAAGAAAGAAAGAAAGAAAGAAAGAAAGAAAGAAAGAAAGAAGGAAAGAAAGAAAGAAGGAAGGAAGGAAGGAAGGAAGGAGAGGAGAAAGAGAGAGAGAGAGAGAGGAGAGGAGAAGGAGAAGGAGAAGGAAAGGAAAGGAAAGGAAAGGAAAGGAAAGGAAAGGAAAGGAAAGGAAAGGAAAGGAAAGGAAAGGGGATGGAGAGATAGCTCAGCAGTTAAAGGTGCTAGCTTGCAATGCCTAACAGCCTGGCTTCCATTCTCCAGGACATATGTACAGACAGATGAATAAAAGTGGTGTGGTGAAGCATCTGGAGTTCGTAGTGTATGTACCTGGAGTTCATCTGCCGTGCAAGAGGCCCTTGAATGCCTATATTCTCTTTCTCTCTCCTTTCTCTGTACCTCCCTCCCTCCTTCCCCACTTTCCTCCCCTCCTTGGAAATAAACAAATAATTTTTTTAAAGGAAAAGAGCATTTCCATTCAGATTGATATAAATGCTAAATTATTTTGGTAGGCACAATAATGACTCATCAAAGATGTGCATGTCCTATTTCTCAGAACTGTGAGTGTGTGAAATCATAGGCAGTAGGGAAATACACTTGTAGTTCGGAGTACAGTTGCTGATAAGTGACCTTTACATGACATCATCCTGGGTTCTCCAGATGGGTCCCAGGATCTTTACAACTGAAAGGATGAGGATAGCGAGAAAGATGCTGAGATCCACACCACTGGCTCTGCGGTTGATGGCAGGAGTGTGAGCCTGGGAATGGGGGCAGCCTCTGGAGGCCAGAAAGGACACAAGAACACGAGTCTTCCTGAAAGACTCCAGAATGAACACACTCTGCTCGTACTTATTTCAATCCAGAGATGATTTATGGCTTATCTCCAACAGAAGACTGAGGATAACTAAAATGTTTTGCTTTACACCACTAAGTGTGTGGTAGTTTATTATAGCATCGATTAGATATTTTTGGGGGGCGGGGGTTTCAAGGTAGGGTCTCACTCTAGTCCAGGCTACATTAATATCTTGACAAAAAAAAAAAAAAAAACAGGGAAAATCATGGTGGCATGAGAAGAAAAAGGAGATCCTCTCACATACTCAGGAGTCTGGCTGAAGCCTCTTGCCAGCAATGAAGCGAGAATTCCAGCAGTTCTCAACTGCTGAAAGGCTTGTGCCCTTTCCTATCTGTAAACCTACCATTTTTAGTAATCTAACTCTAAACATTATTTACAGTAAAAGCCATGTCCTAAATCCCTGTGCAGACCTAGTTGCTCCTGATTTTATCTCATCAGATTGTGGTACCTCTAATCTCAATCATTGACGAGGGGGACAGAGATAGAGGAGGTGAGGGTCCCCTAGAGACTCACTGACAATGGAATTCCAAAAATCCTATGTATGGTTGCCACCAGGAAATTTGATTTCATCTCTCTCTCTCTCTCTCTCTCTCAGAACAGCCTACACCCATGTTCTTGGTTATACTTAGTTTATCTATTTATTTACTTGTTTAAGGACGAGAGAGATAAAATAAGAGCATGCCAAGGGCTCTGCCACTGCAAATGAACTCCAGACACATGCGTCACTTTGTGTATCTGGCTTCACATGGGTCCTGGGGAACTGAACCTGAGCTTTGTAAACAAGTACTTTTGTAACCACTGAGCATCTCCACAGCCCTCAGTAATGCCTTAATTCTCCTCTGAGTGCCCTTCTTCTCCTACATCACACATATAAATATATATATCATTAAGGAAAAATGTATCATTAAGGGGTTGGAAAGAGTGCTAAGCAGTTAAGGCACTTGCATGCAAAGCCTAAGGACCCATGTTCGACTCTCCAGATCCCACATAACCCAGATCCACAAAGGTGAGGCAAGCAAAAGGTTACACATGCCCACTTGGTGGTGCAAGCATCTGGAGTTCGATTTCAGTGGCTGAGGCCCTGGCACTCCAATTCTCTCTCTCTCTAATAAAAAAATTAAATTAAAATATCATTAAGGGCTGGAGAAATGGCTTAGCGGTTAAGGCATTTGCCTGTGAAGCCAAAGGATCCCGGTTTGATTCTCCAGGACCCATGTAAGCCATATGCACAAGGGGCACATGCATCTGGAGTTTGTTTGCAGTGGCTAGAGGCCCTGGTGTGCCCATTCTCTCTGTCTGCATCTCTTCTGTCTCTCTGCTTGCAAATAAATAAATAAAAATTAAAAAAATATATATATATATATATATATAAGAAAATCTCCAGAGCCGGGTGTGGTGGTGCACACCTTTAATCCCAGCACTCAGAGGCAGAATTAGGAGGATCACCATGCATTTGAGGCCACCCTGAGACTACAGAGTGAGTTCCAGGTCAGCCTGGGCTAGAGTGAGACCCTACCTCGAAAAACCAAAAGGAAGGAAGGAAGGAAGGAAAAGAAAGAAAGAAATAAGGAAGGAAGGAAGGAAGGAAGGAAGGAAGGAAGGAAGGAAGGAAGGAAGGAAGGAAGGAAGGGAGGGAAAGAGGGAGGGAGGGAGGGAGGGAGGGAGAGAGGGAAAGAGGAACGGAAGGAAGGGAGAGAGAGAGAGAGAGAAAGAAAAGAAAGAAGGAAGAAAATCTCTGGGCTGGAGAGATGGCTTAGTAGTTAAAGCACTTGCCTGAGAACTCTAAGGGCTCATGTTTGACTCTCCAGGTCCCATGTAAGCCAGACACACAAGGTAACTCAGGGTCACACATGCACACAAGGTGGCACATGCACCTAAGGTTGGTTGCAGTGGCTGGAGACCCTGGCACACCAGTTCTCTGCCTGCCTCTCTCTCTCTCTCTCTCTCTCTCTCTCTCTCTCTCTCTCTCTCTCTCTCTCTCAATCTCTCTCTCTCTTGTTTTCTCATAAAGGTGTGAGCCACCAAGCCCAGCAAAAAAAAAGTGTCTGTCTTGTCTAGGAATGTTACAATAAATAATAAACAATTAACTTGAAAAGAAAAGAAAAGAAAGAAAAGAAAAAAAAAAAAGAAAATCTCCAACTCTGCCAGCTCATTCTCAAATTCTTTTCAACATTGAAGCCAGGAATCCTGGGCAAAGCCTGACATGAGGTCCCTAAAACCCCTTGATATGTAGCTAAGGTGACCTTGAACTCCTGATCCTCCTGTCACCACCTCCCATGAGCTGGGATCACAGAAGTGCACCACCACAGTCAGTTTAGATGTATTTTTGTCAGTATATTCCATGATTTAACTTCACCAAGTTAGAATTCTTGGCCTTCCATAGGTTTAAATCATGTAGTGAATTGCATATTGCTCATTTATTACTAACCCAAGCCTTTGACACTTAGAAGCTGCTATAACTTGAGTTAAGCACCCTTCAAAGGCACATGTACTACATGACTGGTCCCCACACTGGGAGACTTCATAGAACTGTTAAGAGATGGTATCTAAATGGAAGCAGTCTAACCAAGTGAGGGCTTGGTTTTCAAGGTTTTTTAGGTATGGTTTTGCTGTAGCCCAAGTTGACCTGGAATTCACTATGTAGTCTCAGGGTGGCCTCCAATCCACAGCAATCCTACCTCCCAAGTGCTGGGATTAAAGGCATGTACCACCGCGCCTGACTTCTTTTTATTATTATTATTATTATTATTATTATTATTATTATTATTATTATCATTGGCTTTTTGATGTAGCATATCTCTTTAGCCTAGGCTGACCTGGAATTCTCTGTATAGTCTTAGGCTGGCATTGAACTCACAGCAATCCTCCTACCTTAGCCTCCGAGTGCTGGGAGTAAAGGTGTGTGCTACCATGCCCGGCCATGCATGACTTTTTAAATTTTTGTTTATTTATTTGTGTGTGGGGGTGTGTATGTACACACACACACCCACACATACACGCACCCGCAAACACATGCCAGGGTCTGCTGCTGCTGTAAAACTGTGCCTGTCTGGCTTGGGCTTTACGTGGGTGGCTGGGTAACTGAACCCAGGCAGCAGGCTTTGCAAGCAAGCACCTTTACCCACTTAGCATCTCCCCGTCCCCAGAGCCCCTTCTCTTGTCCTTCCACTCCTTAGCTGCCCAGAAGTGAGCATCTCCCAACTTGCCCGACATGCTGTCTTGCCACAGCCGCAATCAGTCATGGACTGCAGCATCACAAACTAGGAGCCGAACAAGCAAAGAAAACCTGCTCTTTTTTAAGGTATTTTGTTATAGGAGTTAGTTAAAGCTGATTATTGGCACCAGGTGTGGTGGTACACACCTTTAATCCCAGCAAAGATAGAGGGAGGCAAAGATAAAACAATCACCGTGAGTTCAAGGCCCCCCTGAGACTACATAGTGAATTCCAGGTAAGCTTGGGCTAGAGTGAGATCCTACCTCAAAAATCCAAAATAAAAGGGCTGGAGAAATGGCTTAGCGGTTAAGGTCTTTGCCTGCAAAGCCAAAGGATCCTGGTTCGATTCCCCAGGACCCACGTTAGCCAGATGTACAAGGGGGCAGATGTATCTGGAGTTCCTTTGCAGTGGCTAGAGGTCCTGAAGTGCCCATTCTCTCCCTCTCGCTCTCTCTCGATTTCTCTCAAATAAATAAAAATAAATAAATAAAATTTTAAATCCAAAAAAATTTTTACTTAATTAATTAACTCATTAAAAAGTTAAAAGAAATAGGGCCAGGAGTGGTGGTGCATGCCTTTAATTCCAGCACTTGAGAGGCAGAGGTAGGAAGATCGTTGTGAGTTCAAGGACACCCTGAGACTACAGAGTGAATTCAGCCCAGGCTAGAGTGAGACTCTACCTCAAAAAAACTAAAAAAAAATAATAAAAATAATAAAGTTTAAAAATAAATAATTAATTCCCCGTTTTCTGTCACCTGCTAAATCCTTTCTTCCTGAATTTCTTGGTTGATAATATGTCATCTATTCTGCCAGCCAAGCAAATATGGGACTCACTATAATCCTCATCTGTCCTGCTTCATAAGATTCTTCACCATCAAAGCTATAATTATCATTGGTTCAGTAGTTAACATTTTTCCTACTGAACAAAACAATGGCAACCACAGGCCTACCCAGCATTTCACTGATAAAGTCATATTGGGATTTGGTTTGGTTTCAGCCTATTCTGGGTTAGAGTAAGAGGCTGTCTTAAACACACACTCACACACTCTTAATCATTCAGGCTAGCAAACCAAGTACTCTCTATTTCTTAAATAAAAGCTTCCAAAAGGTAAGGGATAAACAAAGGGTTCGATAGATAAGGTAAAAAATAAATTCTCAACATACTTATCATATATTTCAGTAGAAATTTTTACATCTTACTTCCAAATCATTTCTAAGGCTTAAAGTAGACACAGACTTTATTCACAAAAAAGAATCTGTTACATGCTTGTTTCAGAATAAGTGGTTTCTGACAGAAAACGGATGGAAACTAGATTTCATCTCGTCTTTTTCTCTTCTCTATACCTAAAAATAATCCTTCTTGCTTTTTGAAACACAATGTTTAATTTTAGGATATTAATATTTCTCAATAACCTGAAAGCTATTAACACCAAGAATAGATTTTTCTTCTTACTATTTTCATATCAGATTATTATTTTTACTATTCCTACTTCACTAAGCATTTTAAAGGAAAAAATACTTTTCCACAACTTCAATCATCCCAATCTAGTCTGTAATTCTGGAATAAGTGGCAAAAATGCAGTGAACTATTATCTTAGGTTCACAAAATTATATATTAAGAATTCCACGTTTGAAAAAAATCCATGTTTTAAATATCAGTTACTTTGAAATTTTAAAACCTATACTTTCTAGGCATGGTGGTAAACACTTGTTACCAATCCTTGCGATCAAGAGTCTGAGAAAAGCCGGGCGTGGTGGCGCACGCCTTTAATCCCAGCACTCGGGAGGCAGAGGTAGGAGGATCGCCATGAGTTCGAGGCTACCCTGAGACTACAGAGTGAATTCCAGGTCAGCCTGGACCAGAGTGAGACTCTACCTCGAAAAACCAAAAAAAAAAAAAAAAAAAGAGTCTGAGAAAGAACCACCAGCCTAAGATACATGACGAAATTACCTTTCTGAATATGTAAGAGTAAAGGAAGGGCAGGGGAAAGGTTAATCAAAGTTTAGGATGTTATGAATCAGCCACATGGAAACCTACTTCTGTGGATAACACTGTACCCAGAAGCCGTAGATGTTACTAGAAAAAATTCAGAGCCATGAGTGGGATACATTCCAATGAGTTGTTGGCCAGGGAGGTCCCTGATGACAACAAAACATTATAGGCCATTGCTGAGGCTCTTGGTTTCCCACCGGAACTAGATGGTCAGACCCTACTACTGAAGATTCTACAGCATGGGTTGCAGGTCACTGAGAAATCAAGCTGGAGTTAAGCTGAAAACCTCCTCTGTGTAGACAAGCTGACAAAGAGCTGGAAAAAAAACTATGTTGCATGCAGCCTTACAGAGAGAGAGAGAGCAGTCATAAACAGTGATAAACAATAGTGGACACTGCAAGCCTTAAGAATGGTCAGCCAGGTCAAATGTGCCAATGGGGAAGAAACCAACCACTCTCTAATTGGACTGGAGGCCCGCTCCACAGGAGGGAATACATGCCTGTACTAAAAACCTAGCCAAAAGCCTATGGCGGGGGAGGTCATGAGCCCTAGGGGAATAATGTCTGCTGTTGTCTGGCTAAATGCATATATTATGCTCACCACACTGCCCTGTAAGCAATTGTCTTAATGTCCATACCCACATATTAATGCTATTCTCACTTTTGGTTAGAGAAGCTTCTCTTTTCAGATGGCAGTGACCACTGGGAAGATTCAAAAGGCTCCACAGTGCTGAGAAGTGACCGTGGAGTGTGCAGCACTGAGACCTCTCTATCTCACCTTCCAAGTTTCAGGGTCCATTGCAGAAGAGGTGGCCGAAAGAATTTAAGAGCCAAAGGAAGGGTAGGACTGCTTATAATGCAATCTTCCAGACACAAAATGGCCTGGACATTCATGACCTCACTGTGCCTGGCACTACCTACACAAGACCCTCATAACAGGAAGAAAAGACAATGACATCAAAATAAAAGAGACATTAGCTGGGTGTGGTGGGGCACGCCTTTAATCCCAGCACTTGGGAGGCAAAGGTAGGAGGACTGGTGTGAGTTCGAGGCCACCCTGAGACTACATAATGAATTCCAGATCAGCCTGGGCCAGAGTGAGACCCTACCTTAAGAAACCAAAATAAATAAATAAATAAATAAATAAATAAATAAATAAATAAATAAATAAATAATTGAGAGGGGAAGGGGATATGATGGAGGGTGGATTGTAAGGGGAAATATGGGGGAGGGAGAATTATCATGGTTTATTGTCTATAATTATGGAAGCTGTCAATAAAAACATTTTTAAAATGCTGTGTGTGCTAGTGAACATTTGAAATCACAGCACTAAGGGGGATTAGTTGTTGCTTAGCTACATAGGTCAGCCTGGGCTCTATAAGACCCTGCCTCTAAAAACAAAACCAGTCAAAAAGAGAGTGAACAAAACCCAGTACCTCTAAGCACTCTTAAAGTTATTGTTCATTGACTATTATTGATTCGGTAGTCCAGAAAGAAATAAAGATTGGCCTAAGCAAATTTACTGGGACAATACTTTCAAACCCCAGACCATATGCCCTGAAGGAAGGACTTTAGCATCACCTAGAGTGATGCAATAAAGATTCAAGTCAATTATAAATTATAGTTGCTACAGAAAAACAACAGTTAAAAATTAAAAGTATAGCCGGGCGTGGTGGTGCATGCCTTTAATCACAGCACTCAGGAGGCAGAGGTTGGAAGATTGCTGAGAGTTCAAGGCCACTCTGAGACTTCATAGTGAATTCCAGGTCAGCCTGACCTAGAGTGAGACCCTACCTCGAAAAACCAAAAAAAAAAAAAATCAAATGTATGGGGAGACAAGCAAGAGTGCTGCTTCCATGCTGAACCAGAAAATCAGCACCAGTGTGAAGGAGCCAGACACTGAGGACACTCAACACCTACCAAAGAAGAGATCCAGAGGCTCCTAAGAGCTCATCACTGAAGTAGACTTAAAACTCACCCACCATGGCTCTGGGTATTTTGTGGAAGAGGGGGAGGAAAATTATAAAAGCCACATGTTGAGACATCATGCCCAGAGGCATTCCCTCCCCCCCAAAAATAAATGACTGTTAACTGCTGCTCCCACAATGCATAACCCACAACCCTATAAGAAATAACTTCCAACCCATTAAGGAGGGTCCCAGCAGAATGTGGTCAGGGACAAGGAAAAAAAAGGGTACCAACACATGATGTATCCATACAATATATGTTGTTAAAAATAATAATAAAAGAAAAAATCAAATGTAGCCGGGTGTGGTGGCACACGCCTTTAATCTCAGCACTTGGGAGGCAAAGGTAAGAGGATTGCTCTGAGTTCGAGGCCACCCTGAGATTACACAGTGAACTCCAGGTCAGACTGTGCTATAGTGAAATCCTACCTCAAAAAAAAAATGTTAAAAAAAATTATTCAGGGGGCTGAAAAGATGACTCAGCAGTTAAGGTACTTGCCTGCAAAGCCTAAGGACCTGAGTGCCCATGTTAACACCAGATGTACAAGGTGGTGCATGTGTCTGGAGTTTGTCTGCAGTGGCTAGAGGCCATGGTATATCCTTTCTCTCTTTAAAAAAAAATTGGGGGGGAGCTGAAGAGATAGCTTAACAGTTAAGGTGCCTGCTTGCAAAGCGTAATAACCCGAGTTCAGTTCCCCAGTACCCAGGTAAAGCCCAATGCACAAAATGGCACATGCATCTGGAGTTCACTGGTAGTGGCTAGAGGCCCTGGCCTGCCCATTCTCTCCCTCTCCCCCCCTTCTCTCCTTAAAAATAAATAAAAATATTTTTAAAAGATGATTAAAGAAAACTATTCAGTATTTGCTCATTTTCTATGGGGACTGTGTTTTTCTTTTAATTTCCATAGACATGTACATCACAGTACCACCTAAGAATGCATATATATATATATATTCTTGCCTACAAAGCCTAATGACTGGGGTTTATTTCCCCAGTACCCACATTAATACCAGATGCATAAGGTGGCACATGTGTCTGGAGTTTGTAGCGGCTAGAGGCCCTGATGTGTCCATTCTTTTTTTCTCTTCTTGTCTCTCTCTCTCTCTCCTTGTAAATAAATAAATATTTTTTAATTTTTATTTATTTAAGAGAGAGAGAGAGAATGAGCATGCCAGGGCCTCTCCCCACTGCAAACAAACTCCAAATGCATAAGCCACCTTGTGCATCTGGCTCATATGGATTCTAGGGAGTCAAACCTGGGTTCTCAGGCTTCGTAGGCAAGCACCTTAAACACTAAACTACCTCTCCAGCCTCAAAAAAAAAGAGATAGAGAGAAAGGAAGAGTATGCCAGGGCCTCTAGTCACTGCAAATGAACTCCAGGTACATGTGCCATCTTGTATATCTGGTGTTAACATGGGCACTGAGTAATCAAACTCAGGTTCTTAGGCTTTGCAGGCAAGCGCCTTAACTACTGAGCCATCTCTCCAGCCCCACCATCACCTTATCTATGTACCATCACAGCCTAAGTTTTTATATACATATACATACACACACACACACACACACACACACACATATTTTATTTATTTATTTATTTCTGTGTGTATATATATTCCATAGGTTTATTTATGTACGTCACAGCACCACCTAAGTTCACATACTATATATTCATAGGTTTATTTATGTACCATTGTAGTACCACCTAAGTTCATCTATATTTTGGGGAATGTAATTCTTTTTTTGTTTTGTTTTGTTTTGTTTTTCATGGAGGGTCTTGCTCTAGTCCAGGCTGACCTGGAATTCACTACATAGTCTCAGGGTGGCCTTGAACTCACAGAAATCTCCTACCTCTCTGCCTCCTGAGTGTCGAAATTAAAGGTGTGCACAACCACTCCCAACAAATGTAATTTTTTTCACTGAGACAGTATCCAGCTCTGAAGCCCAGGCTAGCTGTGTGCTACAGGTGGCTTTGAAATAAAGATCCTCCTGCCTCAGCCCCCCCAAGTGCTAGGATTATAGCACACCTGGTAGAAACACAAACTTTCCATTAAAAATTTTCCTTTGGCCAGGCATGGTGGCACACGCCTTTAATCCCAGCACTGGGGAGGCAGAGGCAAGAGGACTGCCAAGTAATCTGAACTTAGCTTTCAATGGCAAGAAGCCTGGTGTGCCCATAGCTCAAATAAATAAAAATGTTCTAAAGAAAAAAAAATCCCAGCACTCAGGAAGGAGAGGTAGGAGTATTGCCATGAGTTCAAGGCCACCCTGAGACTACATAGTGAATTCTAGGTCAGCCTGGGCTAGAGTAAGACCCTATCTCAAAAAAATAGGGGGGGGGATTTCATTCTTACCATTGCACAATGTCCTAGGCACACACTATTCTTTAAATTGTATTTTTAAATGTATTCTTATTTGAGACAGAGAGAGAGGGGAGGAGAGAGAATGGGTGCTCCAAGGCCACTGCAAACCAACTCCAGATGTATGTGCCACCTTGTGTATCTGACTTATTTTTTTTTAATCATGTAAAGGTTTAAAGATGCTTTTGACAGGAATGGTGGCACATGCTTTTAATCCCAGCCCTTGGGAGGCTGAGGTAGGAGGATCACTGTGAGTTCAAAGCCAAATTGCACTACAGTGAGTTCCATGTCAGCCTGAACTACAGTGAGACCCTGCTTCAAAAAAAATGCTTCATAGGCTGGAGAGATGGCTTAACAGTTAAGGCACTTACCTATGAAGGCAAATGATCCAGGCTCAATTCCCCAGGACCCACATAAGCCAGATGCATAAGGTAGCACATGCATCTGGAGTTCATTTGCAGTGGTTGCAGGCCCTGATGTGCCCTCTCTCCCTCCTTCTCTCTCTCTGCCTCTGACTCTTTCTCTCTCAAATAAATAAATAATAGATATTTTTTAAAGCTTCACTTTTGGGCATTTATAACAGTATTTGTTTCAAATTATGTTTGTGAAAATATATATTCTTTTTTCTTTTGTATTAGAAAAACATTTTTGGTTCTGGGAAGATGACTTAGCAGTTAAAGGTACTTGCTTGCAAAGCCTGCTGATTGGGGTTCAATTCCCCAGCTACACATGTAAAGGCAGACAGGTATTCATTCATAGCAGCAAGAGACCCACATGTATTCCTAAGTGTGCACACATGCACGCACGCACACACACACACACACACACATACACATGCAAATAATTTTTTTAATTTTTAAATATTTTATTTACTTGAGATAGAAAGAGGCACAGAGAGAGAGAGAATGAGAATGGGTGCACCAGGGCCTCTAGACTAGCCACTGCAAACCAACTCCAGATGTATGCAAGACCTTGTGCATCTAGCCTACGTGGATGCAAAACCATTATTTTGTGATATGATGCATCTTTTATACTAGTCAAATGGGCCAATGTTAATATGGACATTAGCTAGCTCACAAAAAAATTAACTGCCGGGGGCTGGAGAGATGGCTTAGCGGTTAAGGCACATGCCTGTGAAGCCTAAGGACCCTGGTTCGATTCTCCAGGTCCCATGTAAGCCAGATGCACATGGTGATGTATGCATCTGGAGTTTGTTTACAGTGGCTAGAGGCCCTGGCATGCCCATTCTCACACACTCTCTCTCCCTTTCTCTGTCTCTAATAAATAAATAAATAAAAATAAAATCTAAAAAAAAAAATCAACTGCCGGGCATGGTGGCGCATGCCTTTAATCCCAGCAGTCAGGAGGCAGAGGTAGAAGGATCACCATGACTTCAAGGCCACCCTGAGTCTACATAGTGAATTCCAGGTAACCCTGAGCTACAGTGAGACCCTACCTCGAAAAAAAAAAAAAAAAAAAAAATTGACTGTAATGCATGTATTATTTTTCTTAATCTGAAAACAAATGTGAAACACTGGTGTGGGAGCCACGCACCTGGCTCCGAACCAGACTCACTAGTGTAATCGCTCCAAGTCCGTATCTCTACCTGGACAAAATCTAAGTTATAATTAACAGTTGTTGAAATCCACTCCGTTGATCTTAGAGATGGTTCATACATCACTCAGCACCTAAGTATTCCACTGCTTGTAATCTTTATGCTTCAAACAAATACTGACTGAATGCCTCCTCTGTGGCATCAGATGAACGAAACCTAAGTGTCTGAAGAGATCCACTAAATGCTACGCGAGAACTGAGGAACAAAGAACTAAGGCAGCGAGATGTCAAAGAAGCACAGCTGTCTTAATTCCTTTTTTACTTTGCTTTGGTGTCTCACTTATCTGTTGTTGCATTATTATTATTATTATTATTATTATTATTATTATTATTTGGTTTTTCGAGGTAGGGTTTCACTCTAGCCCAGGCTGACCTGGAATTCACGATGTAGTCTCATGGTGGCCTTGAACTCACAGTGATCCTCCTACCTTCTGCCTCCCAAGTGCTGGGATTAAAGGCGTGCGCCACCACACCTGGCATATTTTTTATTTTTCTACACAGGTTATGGTCTCATATCCCATCCCCCCAGGTCCCCATTCCCTGAGGGCCCTTCTCAGTAGGGTTACTGGTGTTCCCTATGGGGTTTGTAGGGCCTCAGTAGGTGTGGGAGGGGGGAAATATCCCTCAGGATATTTCTATCCACCCTGTGGTTCTTACCATCTTACTGCTCCCTCCTCCGCAATAATCCCTGAGTTTTGGAAGGTCTGTTAGCAATTTGGTTTAGCGTGGAGTTCTCTGTAGCCTCTATATTTCTACATCAATGTTCATTTTATTTTATTTCATTTTTAAATTATTTTACTTTAAGATGGGAACCTCTGATGGCATGTGCTTTTAAATGCTGGGCTTGTAAATGCTTTGTAAGAAAGGGGACTGGCATATAGAAAGGCAGGTGTGAGAAACTATAGAAATGATCCCTGAAAGTATAGTCTACCACAAGGCTGTGGGGGCATACATTCACATTCAAACCACCAATAGATATTGAGTGTTGTAATTCTAAACATCAGAGGTCTTTTAACAAAGGATCTGCTCATCAGAGTTAAATGTGTCATTTCTCAAACATGCTTAAAAAAAAAAATCTTGGCACGGAGAGATGGCTTAGCGGTTAAGGTGCCTGCCTGCAAAGCCTCAGGACCCAGGTTTGATTCTCCAGGTCCCACATAAGCCAGATGCACATGGTGGTGCATGTGTCTGCAGTTCGTCTGCAAAGGCTGGAGTCCCTGCTGTGCCCATTCTCTCTCTCTCTCTCTCTCTCTCTCTCCCCCTCCCTCTCTGTCTCTAAAAATAAAGTAAATAAAAATAAAGTCTTGCTGGGCGTGGTGGCACACGCCTTTAATCCCAGCACTCGGGAGGCAGAGGTAGGAGGATTGCAGAGAGTTCGAGGCCACCCTGAGACTACATAGTTAATTCCAGGTCAGCCTGGACCAGAGTGAGACCCTACCTCGAAAAACCAAAATAAAATAAAATAAAATAAAATCTTTAAGATAAATAAAACAAATCTTTTCCAACTATTCCCGGAAAAAAGTTGGAGCTGGAGAGATGGCTTAGTGGTTAAGCGCTTGCTAAGGACCTGGGTTCGAGGCTCGATTCCCCAGGACCCACGTAAGCCAGATGCACAAGGGGGCGCATGCATCTGGAGTTGGCTTGCAGTGGCTGGAGGCGCTGGTGCACCTGTTCTCTCTCTCTCTGCCTCTTTCTCTCTCTGGCTGTCGCTAAATAAATAAAAAAATAAAGAAAGTTTCTCTCTCTCTCTCTCTCTCTCTCTCTCTCTCTCTCTCTCTCTCTCTCTGTCTGTTGCTAAATAAATAAAAATAAAGTTTGCCAGGCATGGTGGTGCACGCCTTTAATCCCAGCACTGGGGAGACAGAGGTAGGAAGATCGCCATGAGTTCAAGGCCACCCTGAGAATACAGAGTGAATTCCAGGTCAGCCTGAGCTAGAGTGAGACCCTACCTCGGAAAACCAAAATATTAATTAATTAATTAATTATAAATTAAGTAAATATAAATATATAATAAATAATTATAATAAATAAATAATAAAAAAGAGAGACTAATGGAGAGAGGGAGGGGATATGATGGAGATTGGAGTTCTAAAGTGGAATGGGGGAGGGGAGGGAAATATCATGTGTGTTTTTGTATGTAAGTATAGAAGTTGTCAATAAAAAAATAATTAAATTAAAAATAAGTAAATAATATAAATAAATAAAAATAAAATAAGTAAAATAAAATAAAAGCTGTGCTTCTCCCTTCGCAGAAGCTAAGGGAGGACTAAGACGTTCAGACTGGCGCGCGGGGTCCCCGAGGCCGCCGGCAAGACGCTCGGCCCGGCCCGGCCCGGCCCGGCCCGCCCCGCCCGTGAGCCAGGCCGCGGAAAGCAAGCCAGAAACCCGAGCCCCCTTCATCGAGCGCCGAGGAGAAGAGACTACGAACCGAGCGCCCGAGGCTCCCGGCGCCGCTCCTCCGACCGTCAGCAAGCAAGGCTCCGCGCGCCCTCTACCGGTCGTCACGAGCCGCCGCCGCCACAGCCGCGCGCTGCCCACCCGCTTCCGGCCCGCGCGCCCCGTCGCCGGAAAGGGCTCCGCGGAACGAAACTTCACACGCCAAGAGTTCCCGCACGGAAGATTTTTCAACTCGCCGGAACTGACCGCAATCCGAAAGGCACCGCCAGGCTGGGATCCACGGGAGCGAGCGGAAGTGCCGGTTCAGAGAGCATGCTGGGAGCCGGCCGGAAGCGGAAGTGGCTGGCTTGCGCTGCTGCCGCTGCCGCTGCTGGAAGGCGCTGCCCGCTGGAGCTCGTGGTTGGAGGCGGCGGGGCGGGCGTGTGAGCCATGGGGAAGAGATCCCGGCAGCGCGGGGCGGCCCGCTGGGCAGCCGTGCGAGCGCAGGCAGGTCGTGCCGCTACGGACGAGAACGAAGACGACGTGGAGTCGCCGCCCTCGCCGGGGAGCTCGGGCTACTACCAGGACGAGATGGACGACTTCCATGAAGCGCGCTCGCGGGCGGCCTTGGGTGCGGGCTGGGACGAGGCCGAGAGTGGGGAGGACGGCGACGGCGAGGAGGACGAGGAGGAGGTGCTCGCCCTGGACGTCGGCGAGGAGGATGGAGAGAGTTCCGGCGCCGAGGAGGACGACGACGATGGGAGCGAGGCCGACGCGTCCGCGGACCCCAGCTTGGCGTGGGGTCAGCGGAAGAAGCTCTACTACGACTCGGACTACGGTTCCGGCTCGCGATCCCGGTCCCGAGGCCGGCAGACCCAGCAGGACGTGGAGGAGGAGGAGCGCGAGGAGGAGGAGGAGGCGCAGCTGATCCAGCGGCGCCTGGCCGAGGCCCTGCAGGAGGACGACTTCGGGGTCGCTTGGGTGGAGGCTTTTGCAAAGCCGTCGCCCCGGGTAGAGGAGGCCGAGACCCGAGTCGTGAAGGACCTGGCTAAAGTGTCGGTGAAAGAGAAGCTGAAGATGTTGCGCAAGGAGTCGCCGGAGCTCCTGGAGCTCATCGGAGACCTGAAAGTCAAGCTGACGGAAGTGAAGGATGAGTTGGAGCCGTTGTTACAGTTGGTGGAGAAGGGGATCATTCCTCCTGGGAAAGGAAGCCAGTACCTGTGCACCAAGTATCACCTCTACCTGAACTACTGCTCCAACGTCAGCTTTTATTTGATCTTAAAAGCTCGGAGAGCCCCTGCGCACGGGCATCCTGTCATAGAGAGGCTTGTCACCTACCGCAACCTGATCAACAAGCTGTCGGTTGTGGATCAGAAACTGTCCTCCGAGATCCGTCACCTGCTCACACTTAAAGATGGGACTGTAAAGGAAGCGCTGAAGCTAAAAGCTAAACTTACCAAGGCCAAGCCCAAGTCTGGTTCGCAGACTGCTACAGCTGATCTCTCGGACGGTTCGGACTTTGATGAAGCCGCACTGAAACACTGTAAGGAAATGGAAATGGAAGACAGGCAAAAGTTGAAGAGAAGGAAAGAAGAGAACGGTGGAGAACACGCTCCTGAAGATCAGAATGCGAAGAGAGCCATCACCTACCAGATTGCTAAAAACAGGGGCCTTACGCCTCGGAGGAAGAAGATCGATAGGAACCCCAGGGTGAAGCACAGGGAGAAGTTCCGAAGAGCCAAAATTCGAAGAAGAGGCCAGGTTCGGGAGGTTCGCAGAGAAGAGCAGCGCTACAGTGGCGAATTATCTGGCATTCGTGCTGGAGTTAAAAAGAGCATTAAGCTTAAGTAAAGTTTTTGCTTACCTTAGTTTTTATAGCAACTAGATGAATAAAATTATTTTCAACTAAGTTATGTGTTAACTTATACCTAGTTTTTTAAGTTTAAAACTTCTTGTCACCGTGAAAATTACAATAGGTTATTGCTTTGGAGTTTAGTTTGTTTTTATGAGTGGGTGGGCACATCGGGGTCTCTTGCCACTACAAGCAGAGGCCAGACACTTGTGTCACTTTTCTCATCCAGCTTTACTTGAGTCCTGGGGAATTGAACCCAGACCAGCAGAATTTGCAGGCAAGCGTCTTTAACCACTGAGCATTTCCCCAGCTCTGCTTTGGTTTATTTGTTTGTTTTGTTTTTTTATTTTCATAGTGGGATTGAACCTGTGGCTCTGGTACAAGCTATGCATTTCACAGTGCTACATCCCGAGCCCTCAGCTACTGCTTTATTTGCCTTTTATACTAAAGTTATACTAAGAATTGTGGAGATAGCAAACAGGTACTTGGGGAGAAAAAGACATTGCTGAAAAAAGCTCTCCAATATTTTTCATATGCTAGCTTAGAAAATTTTCTTAGCTAAATTGTGAAGTGTTAGTGGAACTTGAGACAGTTTTTGTTTTATATGAAAAGAATACACCTTTGGCAGTTCCTTGTAAGGTAGCTTGTAAAAGGTTCAGACATTTCTTTTTCTCAACTGTAATTTTCATGCAAGGTACCTACCTAATAATGGTGGGTTTAATGTTAACATGGATTCTCTGCATTGTATGGTAAGCACAGGAATGAAGGGGAAAGATGTGTAAATGGTGTTACCCATTTTCTAGTAGTCCTACATGTGGCAAGTAAGGTGGACATTCCATTTCCCCCTCTCTGCTGGTGAGTCACAGGGAATGCTGTCTATTCGGATTTCTTCTCAGTAAGTGGCAATTTCAAGTGCTAACAAAGTTCCATTTCTCTTTAGAGTTAATGGAGAATATTAATAATAAATTTAGAGGAGGGGAACAAGGAGGCACAAAAGAAGCCCTAGCTGTGTTACAGTTGAAGCATTAAACTGCTGTCACTGCTAGAGATGCAGACATGCTGAGTGGCTCGTGTGTATTTATCACTTGCCAGGTACAATTGTGTATCACTGCATCTGATCCTTAAAATAACTGTACACCCAGTTGAAATATTGAGGATGAATATGCAGGAATTCTGGGAGATGAACTTTCTAAGAGAAACATGCTTGGGATTTGAATCTAACCAACATAACAGCATTTATTCTCTTCCTTAGGACTTGAGGTCTCCCCCAACTCTTATTTAGTAGCTGTGACTTCCAGGCATGTTACTTGATTTCTCTTTCTTTTCCTATTTAAATCTGGATAATAATTGCACCTGCTGTGAGGGCTGTTAGGGTAAAGTAGAGAGGGGAGCCCTGAGAAAACGTGAGATACAGAAAGTTTGGAACTGCTCCATGCAGAGTAGGAAGTTAATGTGGGAAGAATTAAGTGGCTCTATTACATCTTCCACATTTTGTATTTAGCAACCAGTGTCATGGCCTTTCATACTTGGAACCCAGTTTAATGAAGCAGATGTCAGTATCATACTGCTGTGCGAAGCAGAACCTGTTTATGACAATATCAACAGACCACTAGGGGAAATGAGGCCTTTTAACACAGGGTCTCATGTACCCCAGGCTAACCTGGAACTCACTAGGTGACCTTGAGCTTCTGATTCTCCTGCCTCCACCTCCCATCTACTGGGATTACAGACGTTTGCCTTCATGCCCAGATGTACACGGTGCCAGGAATTAAACCCAGGGCCTTGTGCATGCTAGGCAAGCAGTTTACCAACTTAGTTTTATCTCCAGCCCCAGGAAATATTTGAAGTAGGCAAAAACTCGGTATTTTTTTTCCAGTGACTATTAACCAACTGACGAGAGCTTTGAAGTTAATTTCTCTCCATCACCAGTGTGTACCTGTCAGAAGTTAGCTTTCAGGTAGAAATGTTCCTCACAAGACTTCTGAAAGCTACCTAGTACTTTGTATTTGGCAAACTGCAAAGTTAGTGTTTGTGATCTTAAAGATAAAAATGTGGAAAACTTGAATGATTCACAAATCACAAAATAATTTGACATGTCTAATTTTCCATGCTTGTTAATTTTATTCTCACATACAGAGTAACATTACCAAAATTAAAGGAGACATGTCAGATCACAATGAACACTAAAAGATCATTTTAAAAAGGCATAGCCAGGGATGGTGGTGCACGTTTTTAATCCTAGCACTGGGAGGCAAAGTGAGGAGGACCACTGTGAGTTCAAGGCCAGCCTGAGACTACATAGTAAATTCCAGGTCAGGCTGGCCTAGAGTGAGACCCTGCCTCAACAAAAAAAACAAAAGGGGTCCTGGAGAGATGCGTTAGCAGTTGAGGCACTTGCCTGCAAGCCCAAGGATCCTAGTTCAATCTCCGAGTACTCAGGTAAAGCCAGATGCACAAAACGGCACGTGTCTGGAGTTTGTTTGCAGTAGCTAGAGGCCCTGGAGTACCCATTTTCTTTCTCTCCCTCTCTCTCAAAAATAAATTTTAAAAAATATTTTTTTTAAATGTAGCCAGGTGTGGTGGCACACACCTTTAATCCCAGCATTTAGGAGGCAGAGGTAGGATCACCATGAGTTCAAGGCCACCCTGAGACTATAGTGAATTCCAGGTCAGCCTGGGCTAGAGTGAGACCCTGCTTCAAAAAAAAGAAGAGGGGCTGGAGAGATAGCTTAGCAGTTAAGGCACATGCTTGCAAAGCCTAAGGACCCCCGTTCAATTCTCCAGGTCCCACATAAGACATACACATGGTGACACGTGTGTCTAGAGTTGGGTTTGCAGTGACAGGAAGCCCTGGCACATCCATTCTCTCTCCCTCTCTTTGTCTCAAATAAATAATAAACAATTTTTTAAGTGTTTTAAAAAAGAAGAATGTAGGAGCTGGATGTAGTGGTGTTAGCCTGTAATCTCAGCATAAAAAAAAAAAAAAAAAGTGAAATGGGAAGAGGGCTTGAGGCCGGAGAGATGGCTTAGCAGTTAAGTGCTTGCCTGTATAAAGCCAGATGCACAAGGTGGTGCATTCATCTGGAGTTTGTTTGCAGTGGCTGGAGGCTCTGGCTCGCCCATATTCCATATCTCTCTCTCTCTTCCTCTCTCTCTCTCTCTCTCTCTCTCTGCCTCTTTTTCTCTCACTCTCAAATAAATAAATAAAATGTTTATAATATTTTAAGAAAAGAGGGCTGGAGAGATTGCTTAATAGTTAAGGCATTTGCCTGCAAAGCCAAAAGGACCCTGGTTTGATTTCCCAGGACCCACATAAGCCAGATGCACAAGGGGGTGCAAGTATCTGAAGTTCGTTTGCAGTGGCTAGAGGCCCTGGCACCCCATTCTCTCCCCTACGCTCTCAAATTAATTAATTTTTTTTTTTATTTTTTTGGTTTTTCGAGGTAGGGTCTCACTCTGATCCAGGCTGACCTGGAATTAACTATGTAGTCTCAGGGTGGCCTTGAACTCACGGCAATCCTCCTACCTTTGCCTCCTGAGTGCTGGGATTAAAGGCGTGCGCCACAACGCCCGGCTCAAATTAATTAATTTTAAAAAAAATTTATAAAAAAAATTAAGAGCCATGCATGGTGGCACATGCCTTTAATCCCAGCACTTGGGAGGCAGAGGTAGGAGGATCACCATGAGCTCAAGACCATCTGAGACTATCAAGTGAATTCCAGATCAGCCTGGGCTAGAGCAAGACCCTACCTTGAAAAACCAAAAAAATTAAGAAAAGGAAGACCCTGAAGCAGCAGGCCAACCTAGGCTACATAGGGTGTACTAGTCCAATCAGGGCTAGTCTGAGCCCCAGCCTCAAAAAGACAAGAACAGCTGGAGAGATGGCTTAGCCATTAAGGAACTTGCCTATGAAGCCGAAGGACCCAGGTTCAATTCCCTAGTACCCACGTAAGCCAGATGCACAAGGTGGTGTATGTGTCTAGAGTTCATTTGCAGTAGCTAGAGGTTCTCTCTTGCTTTCAAATAAAAAATAAAATATTTTTTAACTAAAATATTTAAAAACTGACATTAAATTAGAACAACTAGTTGGTAAAGAATGGGTTAGGTGGAAGGGGTGTGAGAGAATGGAAACAATACAATAATAGGAGAGGACTATGAGCCTAATGCATTGTGCCCATGTATGGAAATTGTCAATAAAAGAAGCGATGTGTCTTCAAAAAAAACCATCTGGGTATGATGGTGTTCTCCCTGTAATCCCAGCCCTGGGAGGTAGAGGCAAGGAGGATCAGGAGTTCACACAGACTACATTTCCAAAGTTTAAGAACAGCTGACTACATAAGAAGACCTTGTCTTAAAATTCTACCGTGGGCCCACATAAACAGTTGGGCATGATCATACACATCTGTAACCCTAGCCCCATACGGAAGCAGAGACCCCAAGAATCACCAGTGGTTACAAAAAAAATAAATAAAGCAAACTAAGGGGCCAAATAAGAATGGGGGCTGGAGAGATGGCTCAGCAGTTGTAGTTAAAGGGGCTTGCTTGTAAAGCTTGAGGACCAGAGTTCAATTCTCCAGTACCTACATAAAGCCTGGCGACCAGAGTTCAGTTCCCCAGTACCTACATAAAGCCAGATGCACAAAGCGGTGTCTATGTCTGGAGTATGTTTGCAGTAGCAGGAGTCCCTGGCACACCCATACTCACTGGGCCTCTTTGTCTCTTAAATAAATAAAAAGGTTTTTTTTTTTTGTTTGTTTTTTTTTTTAAGAAAATGTCGGGTGTGTGGCACACGCCTTTCATCCCAGCACTGAGGAGGCAGAGGTAGGAGGATTGCTGTGAGTTCGAGGCCACCCTGAGACTGCATAGTGAATTCCAAGTCAGCTTTTCAACTTGGGCTAGAGCTAGATCCTACCTCGGAAAAAAAGGGTGGGGGGGCTGGAGAGATGGTTTAGTGGTTAAACGCTTGCCTGTGAAGCCTAAGGACTCCGGTTCGAGGCTCGATTCTCCAGGACCCACGTAAGCCATATGCACAAGGGGCACACACATCTGGAGTTTGCAGTGGCTAAAGGCCCTGGTGTGCCCATTCTGTCTCTCTACCTGCCTATTTCTGTATCGCTCGCTCTCTCTTTCAAATAAATAAATAATAAAATATTTTTTTAAAAGGGTGGGGGATGAAAGAGAGCAGGAAACCCAATGTTCCACTCTACCATCCACTGCGGGCGAGCACACGGGCATGTCCACAGGCATGAACCACTCACCTAGCTAAATAAATAATAGGGTGGAAAATGAAGAAAACATCTGACATCAACCTCCGGTCTCCACACCCAGTACACACAGGCACACCACAGACACATGCCAAAAAAGTAAAAGTACACCGCACACACGGGCTGGGGAGGTGGCTCGGTGGTGAAAGGCCCTTGCTCGCAAAGCCTGACCTCCCAGGTTCAATTCCCCAGTCCCTACATAAAGCTAGATGCAGAGTGGTGCATGCATCTGGAGTTTGCAGCAGCAGCAGGGGTCCCTGGCATTTTTTGTCTCCTCTCTTTTTCTCTCTGCTCTTTGCAAATAATACTTTTTTAAAAAATGTAGGAGCTGGGGAGATTGCTTAGCGATTAAGGTACTTGCCTGCAAAGCCAAAGGACCCAGGTTTGATTTCCCAGGACCCAAGTAAGCCAATTGCACAAGGTGGCACATGCTCCTGGAGTTTGTTTGCAGTGGCTGTAAGCTCTCCCTCTGTCTCGCTCTCAAATAAATTAAAATATTTTTTAAAAAGTAGATTACTTCTTAACACTGAAACGTCGCCATCACACTTTCCAAGGCTCAGGGTCCATTGTGGAAGAGGTGGTGGAAAGAATGTAAAAGCCAAAGGAAGGGTAAGACTGCTTACAATGCAATCGTCCAAACAGAAATTGACCTCAATATCCATGACCTCGCAGTGCCTAACACCACCTTCACAAGACCCTCATAATAGGAGGAAAAGATGATGTCGTCAAAATAAAAGAGACTAACAAAGAGAGGGAGAGGATATGCTGGTAGCTGACCTGTAGGCTGACCTCAAACCCATGGCAATCCTACTTCAGCTGACTGAGTGCTGAGATTAAAGGCATGTGCCACCATGCCTTACTGTTGATTTTTTATTATTTACTTGCAAGCAGAAAGAGCGAGAGAATGGGCATTCTAGGGCCTCTAGCCACTGCAAATGAACTCCACACAAATGGCACTACTTTGGGCTTCTGGCTTTACGTGGGTACTGCGGAACTGAACTTGGATTCTTAGACTCTGTAGGCAAGCGCCTTAACTGCTAAGCCATGTCTCCAGCCCTGTTGTTTGATATTTCGAGACAGTCTCACATAGCCCAGGCTGACTTAGATTTAAGCAGCCAAGTTGGCCTTAAATTCCTGACTCTCCTGTCTCAACCCCTAGTGCTGGGATTACAGGTGTGGGCACTACCACACCTCTACTAAGAAGCAGATTTTTTAAATGTTTTATTTAGTTATTTTGAGAGATAGGTGAGAGAGAGAGAGAGAGAGAATAGGTGCGCCAGGGCCTCTAGCCACTACAAATGAACTTCAGATGCATGCACCACCTTGTGTATCTGGTTTACATGGGTCTTGAGAAATTGAACCTGGATCCTTTGGCTTTGCAGGCAAATGCCTTAACCACTAAGCCATCTCTCCAGCCCTTTTTGTTTTTTAGTTTAGTTTTTTTAAAGTAGGGTCTCACTCTAGCCCAGGCTGACCTGGAATTCACTGTATAGTCTCTCAGGCTGGCCTTGAATTCATGGTGATCATCCTACCTCTGCCACCCAAGTGCTGGGGTTACAGGCGTGTGTCACCACAACCAGCAAAGAAAGAACTAGATTATCAAGGGCATGCACATTTGAGGCATGATGTTAACTGGTATAAATGTCTGTATTAAGGGACTGAGGATGTAGCTCAGTTGGTAGGGTGCTCTCCTAACATACTTAAAAATTAAACTCTGGGGCTGGAGAGATGGCTTAGGGGTTAAGGCGCCTGCCTCCTAAGCCTAAGAACGCTGGTTCCAATCTCCAGTGGTTCTAATCTCCAGGTCCCACGTTTAGCCAGATGCAAAGTGAGGCAAGGGCGCAATGCCGCACTTGACCACAAGGGGGCGCACGCATCTGGATTTTGTTCACAGCAGCTGAGAGACTGCTGGCACACCCATCTCTGTCTCCCTCTCCCTCTCTGTCTGTCTCTCTCTGTCTCTCTCTCCAAAAATAAATAAAAAATAATTAAAAAAAATTTTTTTTAATTAAACTCTGGGTTGGATCATTAGCACTCACAAACTGAGTGTGGTGGCACACACCTTAACACAGGAGGTGGAGGCAGGAGGTACTTAGGGAATTCCAGGCCAGTTTGGGCTACATGAAACCGTATCCCAATAGGGGGGGAAAGAACTGGGCATGGTGGTGCAAGGCTTTAATCCCAGCACAGCACTTGGGAGGTGAGGTAGGAGGATTGTTGTTTGAGACACAGTGAGTTCTAGGAGGTCAGCCTTAGCTAGAGAAAGACTCTACTTCAAAACCCAACACCCCCCAAAAGAAAAAACTGGGGATGGTGTGTGAGAGATGGCTCACTTGGTAAAGGCACTGCCACCCAAGCATGAGAACTCGAACAAATTCCCAGAAACTACATCAAAGCCAGGGATGCAGAGCAATCTCAGCACAGAGGAAGGGGAGACAGGAGGACTCTCAAGGCTTAGTCATAAACCCATAAGCCAGTCTGGTGAATCGGTGAGTCCCAGGTGCAGTGAGAGACTCAAAAAGAAAGGTGGAGAGTGACTGAGGAAGATCCCCGACATCATCCTCTGGTCTCCACATACACACACACACACACACACACCACAGACATACCACACATACCACACACACACACACACACACACACCACAAACATACCACACACATACCACACCACACACATACCACACACACACACACACAAACACACCACACACATACTACACACACACACACACCACAAACATACCACACACATACCACACACCACACACACACAAACAAACACACCACACACATACCACACACACACATACCACACACACACACACACACAAACATACCACACACACACACACCACAAACATACCACAAACATACCACACACATACATACACACCACAAACATACCACACACATACCACAAACATACCACACACATACCACACACACACACACACACACACACAAACACACACATACACAAACATACACAAACATACCACACACATACCACACACACACACACACCACAAACATACACACACACACCACACACATACCACACACACACACCACACACACACACACAGATGTGAACATGCACATAAACAAAAATCTGCATTAAAACAAGGTCAACATGAAGTTTTATACTGACTACCTTAGTTTTGTATAAGACTTTTCCAAACTCCCAGGCAATGTCAAACAGAAAAGCACTATTTTAGAATCATACTCAATCTACTGTGCCAAAAAAAGATGCTGACCCTTCTCCAGTGAAGTCTATTCTGATTCAAAACACTGAGAAGCTTATACTATAAATAAGAGCGTCCATGGCTTTAATCTCTACAAGGCTCTGTGATGCACTATTCTAAACATCAATCACCACAGCATATTTAAAACCCAACCAAGGACAACTAACACTACAGATGAAGGTCTGTCTTTAAGGCGTCTTCTGTTTTATCTCACAAGAAAATTAACAGAGCTGGATGTTTTCTGTAGTTGGACCTTGTCACGTCTAAACAACAGAGCAAGACGCTCTGTGTATTCCCAGAAGGAGCAGCGTGTCTCCACTTGTTTTGATCAACTTGGTCTCTTAATTGTGTGCCACAGCTGAGTCATCCATCCCAGAACAGACGTCACTGATGGATGCATGGCTGTGCTTATAGTATTGATCCAGAAACTAAAAGCACCAGAAACTGGGAACTTGGAGTACCATCCACTTTTAAAGAAAAAGTTCATAAATAGCCTTGCCTATAAATTTCAGAGACTCCTATTTCAGCTGATTTTTTGTATTCATTATGCCGTCACTTAATTAATGGTGGTAAAACATAAAGGTCACCTAAAAGCAGAGATACACAAGCCAATACGCTAAGACTGCACAGCATCACTGTCTCTAACCTGATAGGAATCGTGGCTTTACAAGGGAAGGGGCGAGCTGGCATTTAGACTAGGTAATTTTTGGCAACTCCCCTGGCTAATTACTGGCCCTTGCTTAGAATGATTTGTGGCATTTCTGCACTTTTACCTGTGACGCAGATTCTTGCTGTGTGTGTGTGTGTGTGTGTGTGTGTGTGTGTGTATGCACATGTGTGTGAGACAGAAGCTCCTTACATAGGTTCTGCTCAGCCTGGGGGCTGGATGGCAGGTACATGCTGTCTTGAGTGACCCAAATTTCTCTGGTGACACATGGCAAAACATCTTCAGGAAGGAACCTGACAAGAGTTTCTGCATGCAAAAGCGTCCCATCAAAGTACAGGCATTAAAAGCATGGATGTGAAATCTGTTAATTTTTTTTTCTTTAACACAATTTGTGATTCCTAAGAGGCAAATGACTATGAAGACCCTCGCCCTCATCAGAAGCAGAGTATCTTGGCACAAGTTTGTAATCCCAGCACTCTAGAGGGTGAGGCAGAAGGATCATGAATTTGAGGGCAATTTTGCCCAAATAAAACAAAATACCTAGCTGGTCTTGGTGGGGCATGCCTTTGATTCTAGAACTCAGGAGGTGTTATTAACTGTTCTTTGTGAATCATTCTTGTTTGTTTGTTTGTTTGTTTGTTTGTTTGTTTGTTTGTTTGTTGAGGTAGAGTCTCCCTTTAGCCTAGACTGACCTGGAATTCACTGTGTAATCTCAAGGTGGCTTCAAACTCACCACAATCCTCCTACTTCTGCCTTCGAAGTGCTGGGATTAGAGATTTGCGCCACCACGCCCGCTCCTTTTTTAATACGTCTTGTTTTAAAGATCTCCAGGACAGTATTAGAAATCTCACAATAATCTCTTTTGGTAGTTTAAGAATGATTCACAGTAGCCAGGCCTGGTGGCGCACACCTTTCCTCCCAGCACTCAGGGGGCAGAGGTAGGAGGATCACCATGAGTTCAAGGCCACCCTGAGACTACATAGTGAATTCCAGGTCAGCCTGGACCAGAGTGAGACCCTACATCAGAAAAAAAAAAAAACAAGTTTACTTTTCCTTTCTGAAAAGTTTAACTCCTACAGAGAGAAAGATTTGACAGAAGTAGGTGAACATGCTGTTGCCCGGCAGCGATCTCTCAGTCGGCATTGTGCAATACCAACACCAAGCTAATGAGCCAGGAATTCAGGATAAGAAGAGATAGCTGGGCCTGGGGGCTCATGCCTGCAATTCCAGCAAGGGGGCGGGAGGTATGGAGGCTGTGGTGTTAGGTAGAAGGGTCATCACCAGTCCAGCCTGGGCTTCATGTGAGACACTCAACTCAAAAAAAGAAAAAGTAATAACCAGGAATTCTTTCTTTGAGACATGTTTGCTTAGGGGAACCACTGGTTCAAGTATTAAAGCAGCAGTGGTCAACTCCTCAACAGAACACAAGACAGGGAGCTGGGCGTGGTGGGGCACGCCTTTAATCCCAGCATTTGGGAGGCAGAGGTAGGAGGATCATCAGGAGTTTGAGGCCACCCTGAGACTACATGGTGAATTCCAGGTCAGCCCTGGGCTAGAGCAACACCCGACCTCAAAAAAACAAACAAACAAAAAAACCACAAGACACTGTGAAAATGAAAACTGCAAAACTGGTTGGTTTAGAACAACTCATGTACTGCAGGAGTGGTAGCTCACCTCTTTCATTGCACTCCTGGAGAGGCTGAGACAGGAGGATGGCCATGAGTTCAAGGCCAGCCTGGAACTAAAGTGAGACCTTGCCTCAAAATAAACAAACAAGCAAAAACAAGTCAGGGAAATCGGGAGCACTGGAAAACCAGGCAGAAAAGCAAAAAGCAAATCTATGGTTTCTAGGGCTGGAGAGATTTACTCTGAGGTTAAAGGCCCCTTGCTTGCAAAGTCTGACGGCCTGGGAAGTTTATTTACAGGGCAAAAGACACACACACACACACACACACACACACACACACACACACACACACACACACACACACACACGATTTCTGGACATGAAAGGGAACAAAAGAAGCTGTGTCAGTAGCCGCTCTCCTCGGCTGGGCCGGTCGTGTGAAAAGCTCACGAATCAAAACCGTGAGGCAACAACGTGGAAGTTCCCGGGCGCCAACGGCAGGCGGGCCCAGTCTAGCACCTGGAGGGCACCGGTCCGCTCATTAAAAGTCAGCCATGTGGAGGAGAGAGGGATTTGGGAGGAGGAAAGGGGAGGGTGAGGCAGGGGACGACCATGACCACGGTTTGCTGTGTATACATTTATGGAAGTTGCCAATGAAAAGTTGAAAATTAAAATTTTTAAAAAATAAAAAAATTAAGCCGGGCGTGGTGGCACACACCTTTAATCCCAGCACTCGGGAGGCAGAGGTAGGAGGATCGCCGTGAGTTCAAGACCACCCTGAGACTACATAGTGAATTCCAGGTCAGCCTGAACTAGAGTGAGACCCTACTTGGAAAAACCAAAAAAGAAAAAATAAAAAAAATAATTAATTAAAAATAAAATACAATACATCAGCGTCCCCTGCACTGCACCGTCCTCGGATCTCAGCGCCTCCCGCTAGCGATGGGGTGTGTGTTGGGGCTCCCGGGCTGGAGGAGGAGGAGGAGGACGGCGGGGAGGGGGGAGGACACCGCCCCTGGGCCTGGGCAGCGGAGGCGGCGGCGGCCCGAGCGGAAGGCCGCGCCGTCGGAGCGCAGCGCAGCGCCCGCCCACCGGGAGCAGGGGGCGGCGGCGGCCGGGCCTGGCGGGGACGGGCTCGGCATCGATCGGGCGCGCTTAGGCGGAGGGAGGAGCGAGCCAGCCGCGAGCATGGCCGAGCGCCCGCCCGCCACCGCCTCCGCCACCGGCGCCCGCGCGGACAGTGACGCCGGCGAGGCCCCGGAGCGCGGCGGGGCGCGGCGGCCGGACGACGAGCGGGAGGGCGAGGCGGGGCCCTCGGAGCCCGGGTCGCCGGTGTCCGCCCCCTTCTTCCTGCTGTACCCGGGCGATGGAGGCGCCGGCTTCCCCGCGCGCCCGCCGCCGCAGCCGCGCGCCTGGAGGACGCCGCCGTCGCCGGGATCCCCGCTGCCCTTCCTGCTGCTCGGCTACCCGGGCGGCGGCGGCGGCGGCGGCGGGCGGCACCGTGAGTGCGGGGCCGGGCGTGGGACGGTGGGGCCGGGACGGTGGGGCGGGCGGGCCGGCTCCCTCTCTCCCTCCCTCGGTGCGCGCCCACGTGCCCGGGCGGCCGGCGGCGGTGGGCAGCATCCCCGCCGCGTGCAGCATCCCGGGCCCGCCCGCATCCCTGGCCTGCATCCCGGGCCTGCCTGCAGCCCGGTGTCCTCCCCACGGCTCCTCCGGGAGCCCCCGCGCGCTGCTCCCCGCAGTAGGTGTGGCCGCGTCCGGGGAGCCTTCCCCGTGCCCTCCTGGGCAGTGCAGGGCGAGGGTGGCCGGGCAAGGGCAGCTGCCGGCGCTGTGGTCATTTGTCAGGAGCACCCCTTCAAGACCCGGTCACCCTGAAGGCGGCTTTTGGTTTTCAGTGACCAAACACACCTTTATGAGTGCCGACCGGGAACGTGAGGACTCCTGGAAAAACAAAACAAAAACAAGCAAACAAAGTCAAATCTGGCTTTCAGACGCCAGGCCGCGCGGGGTTAAGAGAACGTGGCTGACCCTCAGCTCAGAGCCAGCTGTCCACCCCAAGCACCGCGCCGCTGGGGACAGGAGCTCGCCTCTCCTGCTTTCAGAGCACACCTGGGCAGGTGTCCTCAGCCTGCCCTGCCCTGCCAAGAAACTCCGATTTGGCCTTCCTTTCCTGAGCTAACCTTTAGGGACAAAATAAGCATTTGTTGAATGTCTCCCGTGCGCGCCTGTGGCGTGGCTGTCACGGCCCACGTGTCCCTCTCGGGGAGTCTGCTGAGATGGACTGCTTTACACGAGGAAGCTCGCGGTCAGAGTAATTGCAGGATTTGTCTGCAGTTACAGTGCAAGGGAAGGAAGGAGCTTGACCCAGATTCCCCGCCTTCCACCACCGAGCAGTCCAGAGCCCAGGTGGTTAATCTCAGGTCAAGGTTATCCCCTCCCCCTGCTCCCTACCTGGCATGGGCCACTAGTAGCCATTGGCTAAGACTTAGTATAGCAGCAGTTTGAGATGTCTACGTTGATCTCCAGTGTCCTAACTCGTCTTAGGAATGTGTCCTTTCAGTACAGCAGAGGGGATAAACATAGGAATATATTCTTCTTGAAATATTTTGAACTATCTAACCGTCTTTCTACTTTGTACTTGAAGCAGACCCTCTCCTCTGTTTTATTGTCCTCCTTAACAAATTGTATTGCTGTGTAATCTGTCTCTTGGCCACATCACTTTAGAATGAGGGGACTCTCCTGTCCGCTCTCTGTGTAACAGTTGTAGAAGTTTTCATGCAGAAGAACGCCCCAAGTGTCGGCCAATGTCAGTGTTGGCATTACCTGAATTTCAGTTAATTTATTTGCTTCCTTCTGCTCTGTAAAGATTGACTTTATTTTTAAAGCATTATTGGAAATTGAGACATAAGGCAGATCCCCATGAGTTTGAGGCCACCCTGAGAATACCTAATGAATTCGGTGGGCCTGGGCTAGACCAAGACCCTACACCAAAAAAAAAAAAAAAAAAAAAAGCCGGGCGTGGTGGCTCACGCCTTTAATCCCAGCACTCGAGAGGCAGACCCCACCCTGAGACTACATCAAACTAGAAAAAAACCAAAAAAAAAAAAAAAGAAAGAAAGAAAGAAAGAAAGAAAGAAAGAAAGAAAGAAAGAAAGAAAGAAAGAGAAAGAAAGAAAAAAAAGAAAGACAGAGAGACCTGGTACATGCTAGATAAGCACTCTCTGACTGAAGTACACCCCCTCAGGAAACAGATTTCAAGCTAGTGTGCCCAAGTTCCATCTTTTACTGTGACCAGACCATACTAAGAACTGTAGGGAGAGATAACATGTAAATGTTTTATAATGTCCTCATAGACTTTAATTCTGAAATGTCTAAGTGGTCAGAAAAATTAATTCATATTAAGGTAGGATCTCACTCTAGCCCAGGCTGACCTGCCACTCACTCTGTAATCCCAGACTAGCCTCGAACTCGTGTTGATCCTCCTACCTCTGCCTCCCAAGTACTGGGATTAAAGGCGTGCGCCACCACACCCAGCCATCAGATTTTACATTTTAATTACCAGGAGAGTACTTAAACTCAACATCAAATGACTATTAAAATGACTGAGCTCTGTTTGTCAGTACGTTTACCCAAGCTGGCCTCAAACTTGAGATCCTCCTGCCTCTGTCTCCCAAGTGTTGGGATTACAGGTTGTGCCACCAAACCTGGCCAAAGATTATTTTAATAGATTTTTTTCCCCGCTGCTGTGGAATGAAGCAAGGTCCTTGTACATGCTAGGCGTGTGCTCGTCTCTGAGCGGCATCTTCAGCCTGTTTCACCCCTCGTTTGCTCATTGGTGAGTTGGTTTGTTGGCTGTTTGTTTGGTTGGCTTGAGACCAGGTCTCACTATGGAGCCGGAGCTTGTCTTGAACTCTCAGTGATTCTCCTCCTTCAGCCTCCTGAGTATGCCGAGTGTGTAGGCATGTGCTGTCGGACCCTCAGAACACATTTTTTCACTTCAGATGGGCAGTGTTACAAGAAGTTTTTGGGAAGCTGATGTTACATAATGACATGGAAACCCAATAATTATACTTTATGATACTAAAACAAGGATCCAGAACCCATTTTTTAACTCCCTGATACAAGTGTCCAACCCAAGCCAGTAATATGCATTAGTTTTAAAGAACATGTTAAGGCCAGGCATGGTGGCCTTTAATCCCAGCACTCAGAAGGCTGAGGTAGGACGATTGCTGTGAGTTCAAGGCCAGCCTGAGACTGCATCATGAATTCCAGGTCAGCCTGGAATAGAGGGAGATCCTACCTCAAAAAACACCTTTTTAGGGCTGGAGAGATGGCTTAGTGTTTAAGGTACTTGCATGCAAAGCCTAAGGAGCCATGTTTGACTCTCCAGATGCCATGTAAGCCAGATGCCCTGGCACACCAATTCTCTTTCTAAAAAAAAAAAAGAAGAAGAAGAAAGAAAGAAAGAAAACCTTTTTATTTTAAAGATTGTGACTATTCTCAGATTTTTTTTGTTTGTTTTTTTTTTTTTTTGAGGTAGGGTCTCACTCTAGCTCAAGCTGACCTGAAATTCACTATGTAGTCTCAGGATGGCCTCAAACTCACAGATATCCTCCTACCTCTGCCTCCCAAGTGCTGGGATTAAAGGCCTGCGCCACCACGCCCGGCTTCAGATTTTTTTTTTTGAGTCAGGGTCCCCATGTAGCTAATCCTCTTATTTGCTATTGACTAAGGATGGTCTTGAACTACTGATTCTCCTGCTGGAAGAGCTGCACCTCAGCGCTGGAATTACAGATTAATTTTATTTTTAAAAATATTTTGATTGCCAGGCGTGGTAGCGCATGCCTTTAATCCCAGCATTTGGGAGGCAGAGGTAGGAGGATCACCGTGAGTTCAAGGTCACCCTGAGAATACATAGTGAGTTCTAGGTCATTCTGGACTAGTGTGAACTCTACCTCAAAAAACCTGTGTGTATATATATATATATACACAAGATGAGAAAGAAAGAGGGAATATTTTTATTTATGACAGAGAGACAGGGAATAGGCCAGGCATGGTGGCGCACACCTTTAATCCCAACACTTGGGAGACAGAGGTAGGAGGATCTCATAAATTCAAGCCATCCTGAGACTACATAGTGAATTCCAGGTCAGCCTGAGCTAAGAGTTAAACCCTACCTCAAAAAACCAAAAAATAAAATAAAATAAACAAAGAGAGAGGGAATAGGCATGCCAGAGACTCTTGCTGCTACAAACTCTAGAAAGTATGATGTGCCAGTTTGTACATTAATTGAAAACAAAACAGTATTTGTGGGACCTCGTGAGTGTGTGTGTGTGTGTGTGTGTGTGTGTGTGTGTGTGGACACCGCCTCTTGGGACCTTTTGCCACTCGAATGAACTCTAGACACTTATGCGTTTTATGTGTCTGCCTTTATGTGGATAGCTTGAGAACTGACCGTGGGCCCGCAGGCTTTGGGAGCAGGTGTCTTCCCAGCTCCACATTAACTTTTAATCTGAGTACAGAAGCTTTGTTGTTAAATGGCAGTATAAAAATAGCAAAAACATGTGTAAACAGAAGAGGTAGCCTAAACTTTATAGGGCTTGGAACATGTATAAAATCTTAATAGGATATAATGTCCATAAAATGAGCATGTTCAGAGTTGAAAGAAGGTTCCCAGTGTCCCTTGCTGCTAATCCATTTTTATGTTCTAAGTGTTAAATCTCATTCACTGCCTTGCCTTTAAAAATTTTATTGTATAAAAATTATAAATAACACGTAGATCTAATATCATAGCTTCCATGTTCTGTAATACTGATGTTCAGGCTGGAGAAATGGCTCAGTGGTTAAGAGCTCTTCCTGTGCAGGCATGAGGGCCTACGGGGGTCTGAGAGACTGCTCGAGTTCCATCCCCAGCATCCACATAAGCAATGGCGTGGCACATGTATCTGTAACCCCAGCCCCCTAGGAAAACAGAAACCTGGGTAAGAGACTGTGGAAGAGTGATGAAGGAGACACCCCAGTTTGGCTCCACAGGCAAGCCCACCCCGCATGCCCTTGGGGTATCTAATGTAAATACACCACACCTCCTTATCAGCGGTTACCCATGTTTTGTTTTGTTTTGTTTTGTGGTTTTCCAGGCATGGTCTTACACTAGCACAGGCTGGCCTGGAATTCACTCTATAGTTCCAGGCTGGCCTTGAACTCACAAGTGATCCTCCTACCTCTGCCTCCCGAGTGCTGGGATTGAAGGTGTGTGCCACCATGCCCGGCTTGTATACCCACTTTAAAAAATATTTATTTATTTAAGAGAGACAGAGACTATGAATGGGCATGCCAGGGCCTCTTGCCACTGCAAACAAACTTCAGATACATGTGCCACTTTGTGCATCTGGGTCTATGTGAGTACCAGGGACGCAAACCCAGGCCAGCAGACTTTGCAATCCTTGAACCATGGAACCATTTCCCCAGCCTGGATACCCCCTTTTGAATTTAAGTTATCTTTCCGGACTTCTTTTGTATTCGTAAATACACATGTGCCTGTAATACCTGATGCCCTTTCTCTCTTGGTATGTGCACTTACATGCCAACTTCTCAACAGATACTTGAAAAGGAGCTATTTGCGTGCTGTGGTACAGTTCTTTCAATGCCTTTTGTTTTCATTCTAACAGTAGAACTCTCTTGTGAATGGGCAGGATGGCTTCTCTTCTCTGTGTCGCATACAGGAGGCATGTCTGCCGTTGGCATGGTTCACAGCTTCTATCTATAATTACTCTGAGCTTTTTCCAGCTCACAGAGCTGCAACAAATATTGCGTTGAAGGCTGCGCGGCACACATAGACCTCAGTTCTCCTGGTCACAGCAGTGTGTCTTACTCACAAGGAAGTAGCTTGCTTTCTATATTTGTGTGCTGTTTTGAGACTGGAGGAGGGCTTGAAGAGGAATAGAGAGAGGGGGAAAACCTTGAAAGAGGCTGTGGGTGTTACTACGACTACCCATTTCAGAAAATACTTAACTGTGAGGGCCGTGGAAAACTCCTGAACAGGACAGAGGGTGTGGCATGGGAAGGATTTGCCTGTCTCTCAGAGATGCTCTCAGAAATCCGTAATGTGGCCCAGAAACTTCCACATTTACATGTAAAGCCAGGAATGAATATGTAAGGGCAGAAAACCAATGTTATGCTTACAGTTTCATATGTGTATATGTGTATACATACATATGCACACATATTTGTGAACTATATGTATATATGTTCATCTTCCATGAATATTTGTTATCTTTCCTTTTCTGTTTGAATTGGTTAATAGTTGTCTAAAAATTATATCAAGGACTGGAAAGATGACTCAGCAGTTAAAGCACTTGCTTACAAAGCCTAGGGTCCCAGCTTCAGTTCCCCAGGACCCACATAAAGCCAGATACACTAGGTGGCACATGTGTCTGGAGTTTGTTTGCAGTGACTAAAGGCCCTGGTGTGCTCATTCTCTCTGTCTGTCTCTCTTCTCTCTCTCTCTGCTTGCAAATAAATAAAAATATTTAAAAATAGCTTTTAAAAATATATCTACCTATGATTTGAGCATGAATTCATCAGTTCATCTGCTCTATTCTTTTTCTAATTTTTGAGAAAACAAAGGTACTTTGATGTTGGGGGGGGGGGTCTGGGGAAGGTTCTCACTCAGCCCAGGTTGACCTGGAACTCACTCTGTAGTCCCAGCCTGGCCTTGAACTCACATCGATCCTCCTACCTCTGCCTCCCAAGTGCTGGGATTAAAGGTGTGCACCACCACACCGGCCCACAAATTTTTATTTATTTGTGTGTGTATATGTGTGTGTGTGTGAGAGAGAGAGAGAGAGAAAGAGACTGAACATGGGCATGCTACTTAGACTGGCTTTACATGGTGTGGTAGTTTGAATGCATGTCCCCGTAGACGCAGGTGTCTTATTAAATGAGAGAGAGAGAGAAAGAGACTGAGCATGGGCATGCTCCTTAGACTGGCTTTACATGGTGTGGTAGTTTGAATGTATGTCCCCGTAGAAGCAGGTGTCTTATTAAATGCTTGTACATTGAGTCTCCAGCCATGTGGCGGGAGGAGGTGTCACTGGGTGGATCCTGGGGTCCAGCCCAAAGGTGTGTTTGAGGATGGATCTAAATTTCAGCCCAAAGGTGTGCAGGGAGGTTTGAGCTCCGGGCTCCTTCCTGCTGCAGGTTGCACTTGCTGCTTTCTGGTGTGTGCTGGCTGTGGTGGTCTCCCTCTCTGCTTGGACTCATGAATGGCAGCCAGCTTCTTCCACCGCTGATGGAGCTTCCCCTGGGCCTGTAAGCCTGAAATAAATCCCTTCCTCCCCTAAAGTGTGTTTGGTTGCGGTTTGGATGGAGAGACGGCCTAGCCGTTACGGCGCCTGCCTGTGAAGTCTAAGAATGTCCATTGGATTCTCCAGGTCCCACGTTTAGCCAGACGCAAAAGTGATGCAAGCGCACAATGTCGCACATGCCCACAAGGAGGCACACGCATCTGGAGTTCGTTCATAGCGGCTGAGAGGCTGCTGGCGTGCCATTCTCTCTCTGCCTCTCTCTCTCTCTCTCTCTCTCTCTCTCTGTGTGTGTGTGTGTGTGTGTCTTTCTCAAAAAAAAAAAAGTGTTTGGTTGGATGTTTGTCCCAGCACTGTTGGAGCTTTCTACTGCACATGGGTACTAGCAATCAAACCTGGGCCATCAGGCTTTGCAAGCATGTGCCTTTAACTGTTGAGACATCTTTTTAGCCCAGTTTGTTTATTTTTTATATTATTTTATTTAGTTGAGAGAGGGAGATAAAAAGGCAGATAGAGAGAATGGGTGTGCCAGGGCCTTCAGCCACTGCAAATGAACTCCAGACACATGTGAAACCTTGTGCATCTGGCTTACGTGGGTGCTGGAAAATGGAACCCATGTCCTTTGACTTCACAGGCAAACACCTTAACCACTAAGCCATCCCTCTAGTCCCCAAAGTTTTATTTTATTTTTTTTATTTGAGAGATAGGTAGAGAGAGAGGAAGTACAGAGAGAGAGAGAGAGAGAGAGGGAGAATGGGGCCTCCAGCCACTGCAAACAAATTCCAGATGCCTGTGCCACCTTGTGCATCTGGCTTATGTGGGTACTGGGGAATTGAACCTGAATGCTTAGGCTTCTCAGGTAAACACCTTAACTGCTAAGCCATCTCTCCAGGCCCAGAACCCAAAGTTTTGAGTGTGTCCCTTCATAGTAAAACTTTTTTTGAGGTAAGCCCAACAGATTGGCTTTTTTTTTTCTTTTATGCATGAGAGTGAGTAAGAGAGAAAGGGGGAAAAATGTGCCAGGGCCTCCAGCCACTGCAATCAAACTCCAGAAGCATGTGCTATCTTGTGTGCATGGGCGACCTTGTGTGCTTGCATCACTTTGTGTGTCTGGCTTACATGGGACCTGGAGAGTTGAACATGGGTCCTTAGGCTTTGCACATTGTCTTTGAATCTTGGCTTTTCTTTGGCTGATCCCCTTTGATAACCACAGGCTAGTTCTTTATAGACAGTTTTTCTTACTTTCATCTTAGCTTCATTCTGGATCCTACCGTAGCCTGATTATGTAGCCAGGAATGTGACTGATAAGATAATGACAGCACTAGGGGCCCATGTGCATGTGGAGAGCTACACATTCCACTTGCATTGGTGCTCATCTGTTTGTGACTGCAGGCCTGGGCTGGAGAGATGGCCCGGAGGTTAAAGGCGCCTGCTCAACTGAAGGCCACAGGATGAATTCATATTCCTGAATAATCTAACACCATACCCATGTTCTTTATCACCATACACATCCACAAAGAATCCAATGTGGGGGCTGGAGGGATGGCCTAGCAGATAAGGCGTTTTCCTGCAACGCCAAAGGAGATGCACAAGGGGGCGCATGCATCTGGAGTTCATTTGCAGTGGCTGGAAGCCCTGGTGTGCCCATTCTCTCTCTCTCTCTGTGTGTCTCTCTCTCTGTCTCTCTGCCCCATCTTTCTCTCTCTCAAACAAATAAATTATATATATATATATTTTTTTTTTAAATCCAGCATGGTTGGAGAGCAGGGCAGGTTGTTGGGTAGAAGTAGAAGGGCTTAAAGGTAACAAAGAAAGCAGCTTCTTAGAGACTGACAAAACCAGCTCACTTCACTGCGTCCTGTAGATCTTGTGTGCGGCTTTCACTTTTCCTGTCTGTTAAACAGGTAGAATTTTCGGAACTGAATAAAGGAATTTTTTGTTTTGTTTTTTGTTTTGTTTTGTTTTGTTTTGAGGTAGGGTCTCGCTCTAACTCTGTAGTCTCATGGTGGCCTTGAATTTACAGTGATCCTCCTACCTCTGCCTCCCTAGTGCTGAGATTAAAGTTGTGCGCCACCACGCCCAGCAAACAAAGTGTTTTTATGTAAATAATAACTTCTTTGTTAGCTATATTTTTTGAAAAGTACTTAAAAAAATAAGAGTTGATATAGAGAGTTGCTGCTCTTCCATCATTGTGTAATGAGGAATCTGTAGCTAATACACATAAGTAGAATCATGTTTTGTTTTTTGATTCTTTTTTAGTTTTTCAAGGTAGGGTCTCACTCTAGCCCAGGCTTACCTGGAATTTACTCTGTATTCTCAAGGTAGCTGTGAACTCACAGCAATCCTCCTACCTCTGCCTCCCAAGTGCTGGGATTAAAGGTGTGCACCACCACTCCCAGCTTTGATTTTTAATTTTTTTTATTACAGACATACTCAGTATGGATACTTCATGTGTTGGTACCATCCTTTCCCTCCTCCCTGTCCCCTTTCTGCTGGGGGCCCTCCTCAGTGGGGTTGCTGATATTCCCCATGAGGTTGTGGGTTATGCGTTGTGGGAACAGCAGTCAGATATTGGGGAGGCAATGCCTCTGGGTATGACATCCCAACCTGTAGCTCTTACAATCTTTCCGCCCCTCTTCAGCAAAATTTTGGTGGGTGAGTTTTAAGTCTACTTCAGTGATGAGCTCTTAGGAGCCTCTGGATCTCTGCTTTGGTAGGTGTTGAGTGTCCTCAGGGTCTGTCTCCTTTACTCTGGCGCTGATTGTCAGGCTCACCATGGAAGCAGCACTCTTGCTCGTTTCTCTACTTCCTCTGTGATTTTAGCTGGACCTTGGCTGAAGTGCGAGGGGTGGTTTATTTCCTTGGGTCTCGCTGCCTTCCCAGAATCACATTTTTGTTGTTGTTGTTTTCAAGGTAGGGTTTCACTCTAGCCCAGGCTGACCTGGAATTCACTACGGAGTCTCAGGGTGGCCTCAAACTCACAGCGAGCCTCCTACCTCTGCCTCCCGAGTGCTGAGATTAAAGGCATGTGCCACCACGCCTGGCCAAATCATGTTTTAAAACATATTTTTAATTTAATTGCAAGCAGATAGAGAGGTGGAGGGGATATGGGCGCCCGAGAGCCTTTTTCCACTGCAAACAAACTCCAGACACATGCGCCCCCTTGTGCATTTGGCTTCACATGTGCCCTGGGAGAATTGAACCCAGGCCTGCAGGCTTTGCCAGCAAGTGCCTTTAATCAGTGAGCCATCTGTGTAGCCCTAGAATCACATTTCAACCAACGCTGAGGGTATCACAACTATTGTCCTTCAAGCCAAACCTTATTAATATTGACACTTCTCCTATTGCTAAGTGTCTCATGCACTGGCTTTAAATTTTGTTTAGGGGCCCATCATGGTGGCTCACACCTATAATCCCAGCACTGGAGAGGCTGAAGTAGGAAGGAAGATCACCGGGAGTTCAAGGCCAGCTTGGACTATAGAGTGAGTTCTAGGTCAGCCTGGTCTAGAGTAAGACCCTGCCTCAGAAAACAAACAAGTTTGTTTAGGGGAGTCAATAGTGCACCATAAGCAGTAAAGAATTTGCTGAGCCAGCTTCAACCTGCTTGTCTGAACATGTTTTCGCAGAAATTTAGAAACAGCTGGCAATACCAATGCCATTTTATGAGCCATAGGGACAACTGAGGTCTTACTGTCCCTCAAAATGGCTACAATATACAGGGTGTGGTGGTACACGTGAGGTAGGAGGATCGCTGTGAGTTCAAAACCAGCCTGAGAATAGTGAATTCCAGGTTAGCCTGGACTTAGAGCAAGACCATACCTCAAAAAAAAAAAAAAAAAAAAAAAAAAAAAAAAAAAAGCTACACTATAATGTTGAAGTGTTTTCTTAAGACTTAATTAAAATTTTACTGTGACTTGTTCTAAATTAAATCAAACTTGAAAAAGCTAGTAAGTTATATAAAAAAATTTTTTTTAATTGTTGGACTTGTGAGGGGCCTGGGGTATAGCTCAGTGGTAGAGCATGTGTTAAGCATGAAGAGGTACAAAAAATATATTAAAGGAAGTATAAAGTTGCAACGTAGTGGTTTCTAGAGGGTAAAGAATTAATATGACAAAGCCAGTAATAAATATATATATACATATATAATTTCCTAATTTTTTTCCATTTGAGATAAGTTCTTGCTGTGTATCTCAGCTGACCTCAAATTCTGGATCATCTTGCCTTAGCTTCCTGGGTGCTGGGATTACAGGTGTGCATCACCACACCTGGCTTACTCTAGCTACACTTGTATCATTGTGAAAGGTGGCACCTCCCAGGGCTGCCAGCCAGGGTGGTCGTCTTGGGTAAAGCCTATTTTAGTAACTTCCTCGCCCTGTTGACACTCAGCATGTGTCACAGGGGAGTTGGTGGGGCAGAGGCGGGATAGCTTGAAAGAGTACCAGGAGAACCTTCAAGAACACAGGAAGTAGGGGTGGCGGGCAGTGGACGGCAAGGGCACAGAGAAGCAGGGGCTGTTATAGCTGTTGCCCTTTAGAACGCAGTTCTAACTTGGGTCTTTTTAGGGACTCTCCACAGACATTTTTCTGCTTCTGCTGTCTTTTTCCTGAACTTAAGAAATCTGATGGTCACATGATGAGAAAATTTTGCAAAATTCTAACTCTTTGCTGTTCTCACTTCCTCACAACTTGGAGCAGGCAATGAACCCTTTGCTCAGCCCTCCTTTTAGCTTTCCTGAGTCGGTCATGAACGCGTATCCTCGCAGGTTTTCATTGCCTGGAGTGAGGGTCATGCTTGTGTTTCCAGGACTGTAAGCCAAGAAGCCCTTCTTGTCATGATAATGGCTGATAAACAAATAACTATATTTGCTTAATATCTGCATGATAATTGCTTACTGCCTGCTTTGTGCATTTTCCTAATGTTTCATTTAGCTATGAAGTGGTTCCTATGATCTCCCTTGGTTGGTGAAGAATTGAACACACAGACCAGCAGTGTGGGCAGTTGCTCGGCTTCTATGTGGGGGATGTAGGACTTGTGGGCATGCTGCCTCCAGAGTCCACATGCTCTACCCGACTCCTTCATCCCCTCCACAGCTGGAATTGTGTCCTAGATTGGAGCCTTATTCTCAGGCAATGGCCCTCCAACTCCTGTCCCACCCACTAAAACCTAGTCTACTATGAATTAATTAATTAATTAATTAATTAATTAATGAATCACAACTCGCCATTTGGACAGAGTAACTATGTATCTGACTTGGGAATGTCTTAAAACGCTGTTTTTTGTCTGTAGCCTTGTTCTTTCATCTGTATCCTGATAGTTAGCACACATGACGTGCGATGTATGCTTGCTCAGTGGACGAATCTGTTAGATACACTGGAAAGCACATGGGAGTGTGGCAGGAGGATCATGAGTTCAAGGTTAGCCTGGGCTACATAGCAAGACTCTGTTAGGGAGGGAGGGAAAAGCCTGTGTTAAAATCAGCTGCCTTTTTTTGTTTTGTTGCTTTATTTTTTTTTTAAAGGTAGGGTCTCACTTTAGCTTAGGATGACCTGGAAGACACTCTTGTAATCCCAGGCTGGTCTCAAACTCACGGTGATCCTCCTACTTCTGGCTTCCGAGTGATGGGATTAAATGTGTGTGCTACTGTGCCTACCTCAGCTTCTTTTTTTTTTTTTTTTTTTTTTTACTTTTTTAATTTTACTTTTTACTTTTATTTACTTATTTGCAAGGAGAGAGAGGGAAAGAGAATGGGTATACAAGGACTTCTTATAACTGCAAACAAACTCCACACGCACGCACCACTTTATACATCAGGCTTTATGTGTGTGCCGAGGAATCCAACCCAAGCCATCTGGTTTTGCAAGCAAGCACCTTAACTGCTGAGCAATCTCTCCCCGGTGTCTTGACATATAAACTGAGCTTGGTTTTGAAACACTGAAAACTTTTCAAAGGTTGAAGTCATATAAGGGAGTGGAAAAATACCAAAAGCGAATACAGGGCTGAAGAGATGGCTTAGTGGTTAAGGCGTTTGCCAGTGACTCCAAAACACCTATGTTTGATTCCCCAGGCCCTACGTAAGCCAGATGCACAAGGTGACACATGTGTCTGAAGTTCATTTATAGTGGCTGACGGCCCTGGTGTTCCCATTCTTTCTCTCTATCTGCTTCTTTCTCTCTTTCTAGCTCAATAAATAAAATAAATAAATTTTTAAAACTTATTTTAAAAAACATGTATTTTTTGGAGAGAGAGACAGAGAGAGAAGGAGAGGAAGACAGATAGAGATGGGCACGCCAGCAGCCTCTCAGCTGCTGCGAACGAAATCCAGATGCGTGCGCTCCCCTTGTGGTCAAGTGCAGCATTGCGCCCTTGCGTCACTTTACATCTAGCTAAACGTGGGACCTGGCGATTGGAACCGCTGGAGATTTGAACCAGCGTTCATAGGCTTAGGAGGCAGCACCTTAACCGCTAAGTCATCTCTCCAGCCCACATGTTCTTTTTTAAAAAAAGCGAATAGAGAGTGCTTTGGTGTTACGTGTCTGTATCAGCCAGCATCTGCTGGCTGCCCTGGGACTTGGTCTACTGAGCAGATCCAGACATGACGTGCATTTCTCGTTGAGGACTGGGCCACTTGTGAGGCTGTTTATTTAATTTTTTCTTTTCTTTTTTTCTTTTTCTTTTCGAGATAGGGTCTCACTCTAGCTCAGGCTGACTTGGAATTTACAGCGATCCTCCTACCTCTGCCTCCCAAGTGCTGGGATTAAAGGCGTGCGCCACCACACCCAGCTTTTACAGCTGTGTAAATTCAGGAGAGAGGCAACTAGATTTCCCAGAGTTGTTTATATAAGCTGTTAATAGGTTCACATGTGTAAGTCATTGTTAACTGCCACCGAGCCATGACGTCAGCTTCATTTCTCAAAGTGGACCTTCTTTCTCATCTTAGCCTGGTTAATTTTATTTATTTATTTATTTATTTATTTATTTATTTATTTATTTAAGAGAGAGAAAGAGGCAGAGAGAAAGAAAGAGAATGGGCAGGCCAGGGCCACCAGCCACTGCAAATGAACTCCAGATGCGTGCACCCCCTTGTGCATCTAGGTCCTGAGAGTCAAACCAGGGTCCTTTGGCCTTGCAGGCAAACACCTTAACTGCTAAGCCATCCCTCCAGCCCAGCCTGGTTAATTTTAACGAGTCATGATGATGACTTGTACTGCTTCTGGTGGCTTCTGTTTCTAACAAAATAACGATAACTCCACTTGCTGGGGGTAATCATGTTATACTCTCTCATTGTCATCTTTGGTTAGTATCTGTGAAGCAATGCTGTATTTATTGATCAATTTTCTTATTGCTGTGACAAAAGTACCTGATGAGAAGCAACTTCAGAGGAAGGTTTATCTGGGCTCACAGTTCAAGGTCAGACAGGAGCATGAAGCCGCTGGCCAGCCTGCAGTTAGGAAGCAGAGTCATAAACGCTCCCGGTCCGCTCATGTCCTTTTGACTCAGTCCAGGAAGCTGCCCATGTTTAGAATGGGTCTTCCCATCTCAGTTACCTTAATGTAGAAATAACCCAGACGTGTGTCCGCTTGGAAATTCTATATCCAACCAAGGTGACAGTCGAGACAAACCATCACAAGTACTGAGCCTACCAAGTGTACGCATCTCACACACTGAAGAAATCTGAGAATTTAGGTAGATCTGGTAGATTCTGGAAATGGGGAAGGTGGCGGAAGGAAGGCCTGGAGCATGTGATGTAACATCTAGCCTTTCCACGTGCGCCAGCGTGGGGATGCCTCGCCCAGAGACACCTTCTCATGCTGATGCCACAAGAGAGAAACAAAAATGAGTTTTTTATTCTTTTGCTGTTGTTGTTCTGTTTTTCTCAAGGTAGGGTCTCACTCTAGCCCAGGCTGACCTGGAAATCACTATGTAGTCTCAGGGTGGCCTCGAACTTATGGCAGTCCTCCTACCTCTGCCCTCGAGTGCTGGGATTAAAGGTGTGTGCCACCGTGCCCAGCGAGTGTTTTATTCTTAATTTGTAAAGCCATAATCCCAGAAGCCTGTGAAAACAGACCATTGAGGGACTGTTCTGATTGATTTGGTTACACAACTTGACAAGTTTTTTTTGTTTTGTTTTGCTTTGTTTTGTTGTTTTTTAAAATTTGTTTTCAAGTAAGGTTCTCACTCTAGCCCAGGCGAACCAACTTGACAAGTTTTAAGCACCACTGTGATGCCAGAATAGGAACTCGTGAATAGAGGAGAGAGCTGACTGTCAAAATAAGAAATGGCTGGGCTGGAGAGATGGCTCAACAGTTAAACAGCTTGCCTCTGAAGCCTGAGGGCCCAGTTCGACTCTCCAGGTCCCATGTAAGCCAGATGCACAAAGTGTGCACAAGATGGCACACATATCTGAGGCCCTGGCACATCAATTCTCTCTCACGCTGTCACTCTCACTCACTCATAAATAAAATACAAAAAAAATAAAGAAATGGCATAGCCTTCCCACATCAGACCTGTAAAGTATCTAAATAATATCATTTTTAAAATGAGAAAGGTAGCCAGGCATGGTAGTGCATGCCTGCAATCCCAGCTCACAGGAAGCTGAGAGGATTGTGAGTTTGAGGCCAGCCTGGGCTACATAGCCAAAAAAAAAAAAAAAGACTGAAGCTGTAACTCAGTTAAGTATTTGTGTGACATGAACAAAACCCTGGGTTTGATACCCGGGACCTTGAACTCATGCTGATCCTCCTTCCTCAGCCTCCTAAGTGCTGGGATTAAAGGCACGTGCTATCAAATCCAGCCCATCTCAGGTAGTTTTAATTTTCTTTTACTTATTTGAGAAGGAGAGTGATAGAGTGAGTATGGGTGCATCAGGGGTTCTTGCTGCTGTAAATAAACACCAGGAGCATGTGTCACTTTGGCATCTGGCTTTACGTGGGGACAGAGAAATTGAACCCAGGCTAGCAGGCTTTGCACACAAGCTCTTTAACCACCGAGCCATCTCCTCAGCCCTCATCTTGGATTTTTTTTTTTTTTTTTTTTTCAAGGTAGGGTCTCACTCTAGTTCAGGCTGACCTGGAATTCACTATGTATTCTCAGGGTGGCCTCGTACTTACAGCGATCCTCCTACCTCTGCCTCCCAACTGCTGGGATTCAAGGTGTGCGCCACCACGCCCGGCCCAAAAAGTAGAGATTTATAAGCAAGCACCTTTAAGTCTTAAGCCATCTTCCCAGCCCAGAAGTAGAGATTTGTATGTCTTACTGATGGAATAATATTTTCCTTTTGTGTGAAGCTAATATGTTGACTTATTTAGTAACGACACAATGATTAAGTCCTTAAGCTGGCCATGGTGGCTCACACCTTTAATGCCAGCGCTCGGGAGGGTGAGGTGCTTGGTGTTTGGAGTGATTCTCGTTGATCTTCTCTACGCAGCTGCTTTCACCCTTGCTTACAAGCAGCGAGTGACTGCTCTAGACCCTGTGACGTCGACCTCATGGACAGTGTAGCTCTGAGACCACAGAAGGACAGGTTTTCTTACCCACCCTCAGTTCTTTTTTTCTTTTCTTTTTCATTATTTTTTTCCAAGGTAGGGGTTCACTGTAGACCTGGCTGACCTGGAATTCACTATGTAGTCTCAGGCTGGCTTCAAACTCAGCAATCCTCCTACCTGGACCTCCCAAGTGCTGGGATTAAAGGTGTGCACCTCCATGCCCGGCTCATAGTTCTTATTTTTAAATCACTGCCGATCCTGCCACGGGCTGTCAGCTATGGAAAACTAGCAGGTGCTAGGTTTTTCTGTCCTTGTCGTTTTATTTGCTCTGGACTCCCTCTGTCCTCTGCCTACACAGAGCAAGACTGGGGAGGATCTTTAGAAGGGACCTTAGCAAGCTTATTACTGAATAACCTAGATGTTCCTGTTGTGCTGGCGTGCTGCCTTCAACCCAGACCTCCTCTGCGGAGTTAGTGAAAGGTTGTTTGTCACAGCTATGGTCACTTTGAATTCAGGTGGAGTATTTGTCCTCTAGCCATGATTTCACTTTCTGGGTTTTCATTTGCTTGAGGTCAGCTTTAACCTGAAAATATTACATAGAACATTCCAGAAATAATTGTAAGGAGTCTTGGGCCTTTCCTTTTCATCCTGCTCAGGACAGAGTCAATCCACTTGGCCAGTGTCCACACACAGGTGCCCTTCTGTCCTCTGTCAGCTACCCTGTGTTGCAGTCTGTGTGTTCAAGTGGCCTTTAGGTCATCGTGTGACACTATGTCACAATGCCTCTGTCATTCACCTGACTAGGTCCTGAGTCACCTCACATCATCACAACAAGAAGGTGAGTTGGTACAATATTCTGAGACAGAGACCATATTTGCATAACTTATTACAGTATATGGTTATACAAAATTCTATTTTTCTAATTAGTTGTCATTGTTCATCTCTAACTCTTCTGATTTATAAACTATCATGTATGTATAGCACAGGGTTAAATGGGCATCCACTAAGAAACCTTCCCTAAAGACAGAGGGGGTGGCTGTATGGGACCCCAGACACCCACAGAGCATTCAGGCTTGACCACGTGGTCATTGCTCAGAATCTTAAGGTTATATGATTGACCTAGAGCCTTTTCTATTTTCTTTTCCTTTCTTTTATTGCATGTTTATTGTTGTTTCAAAGACAGGCTGAGGATAACCTTGATTCTGTTTTAAATATATCTCCTTTTTTCAAGGTAGTATCTTGCTCTCACGCAGGCTGACCTGGAATTGATCTCAGGCTGGCCTCAAATTCACAGTGATCCTCCTGCCTCAGCTTCCTAAGTGTTGGGATTAAAGGCGTGTGCCACCACGCCCAGTCTATTTATTTGTTTGAAAGAGAGAAAGGAAATGGGCACAACAGGGCCTCTTGCCACTGCAAACAAACTCTATCTAGATGCATGTGCCATTTTATGCATCTGGTTTTAATGTGGGTACTAGGGAATTAAACTCAGACCAGCAGACTTTGCAAGCAAGTGCCTTTAACTGCTGAGCCATCTTCCCAGTCCATCCTTGAATTCTTTTTTTTTTTTTTTTTTTTTTTTTGAGGTAGGGTCTCACTCTAGCCCAGGCTGACCTGGAATTCACTAGGTAGTCTCAGGGTGGCCTTGAACTCATGGCAGTCCTCCTACCTCTGCCTCCTGAGTGCTGGGATTAAAGGCGTGTGCCACCATGCCCGGCCATCTTTGAATTCTTGATCCAAGTTCTAAGATTACAAGCATGTGCACCACTCCCAGCTGGGTTATAGTTCTTCTCCTTAAAGCTAAAACATTTAGCCGGGTATGGTGGTGCATGCCTTTAATCCCAGCACACAGGAGACTGAGGCAAGAAGATCTCTATGAGTTCAAGGCCAGCCTGAGACTAATTCCAGGCCAGCTTGGACTAGATAGAGACCCTACCTCAAAAAATAGAAAGTAAAACAAACAAAAAAACCCTAAAACTTTTAAATATAAAAAAAATGGCTTTCAATTTTCTAAAACACTTTCAGTGAAAGTCCTTAGCATTTTTCTGTTACTTAATAGCTCAGAAAACCAGTGCAAGTCTTTTTGCTATCAAGCTATAAATACCTTATTGGACTGAACACATGTGCATCCATGTTAGCTGATTTAAGATAATTACATAATGTGGCTTTAGATAATGTGTCCCAAGATGGGACGACTTTTAAATATGACATGCAGTCGGGCGTGGTGGCGCACACCTTTAATCCCAGCACTTGGGAAGCAGAGGTAGGAGGATCACCGGGAGTTCGAGGCCACCCTGAGACTACATAGTTAATTCCAGGTCAGCCTGGACCCGAGTGAAACCCTACCTTGAAACCACCCCCCAAAAAAAAACAGCAAAAAAAATATGACATGGATTTAACATCTCCTTAGAAATATTCGTCATGTTCACTGCAGAAGCTTAGTAGATACAGCAGTGTCCAAAAAGGAAAGGAAATGGCCTCTAATTAGGAAGGATTTGGCTTCTTTAAACGTTTATTGATTTAAGAGGGGTATGTATGGACACACCAAAGCCTCTTGCTACTGCACACAGCTCCAGACCACTTTGTGTGTCTGGCTTACATGGGCACTTAGGCAGGCCTTGTAAGCATGCACCCCTAAATGCTCAGCCATTTCCCAAGCGTGATTCTACTTTTTTAATTTCAAGGTTGCTTTACTTACTCTAAGGCCCAATCTAAAAAAGTCAGGCCTTTGTATCTCGGAGAAGCAACTTATAGATACTTAAAAATAAGATCCTTCAATTAAAAGCCAGCTTTGTGATTATTTAAAAATCACACCTTTAGTGTAGTCAAAAATTTTAATAGCTCTGTGCATAAGAATAGAAGTGAATTTTGCGCCTGATAAGTTACTGTTATTGCTTTCTATCATCTTTGCTGAGGAGCACTGCTGGTATGAATCCTCTTGTTCTTCAGCCCTTCTATCCCAAAGGGTGAGGATTGATGGGGATCTGTGCATTGTGTTATGTCTGATCATAGTTTGACTAGCAGAGTCTGGAAGTGGGTTGTGCAGGATGAGAGAGAGAGCAGTCTAATTGCTCTTCCCGCATCAGCAGCATCTATAAAGCATCCTGGGAATTGCTCACTCCTAGTTCAGAGCAGCTGGTCACATGAGCCTGAATTTTCAGTTCAGTTCATTAGTCAGCCATTTTGGTGAACACCCTGCTTGCTGCGCACAGCCAATCCTGTTGGAACTCAGCATCCTGGCTCGGCTGAGCCCTGGAGGTGGCTTCTGCTGCTGAAGATTTTTTTTTTTTAAGCTGAATTGAAAATATAGGTTTATTTTTCATTCATTTTTTTTTTGGTCTTTTGTTTTTTTGTGGGTTTTTTTTTTTTTCTGCACAAAGAAGGAGGGCTTTTCCCCCACTCATTTGTGCTGAGGCCAGTTTTTTAAAGCCAGCTGGAGCCAGCAGTGGCTGCGGCATCCTAGCCTGTAGAGAGCCCAGCTAGGAGAGGACCGGCATTCTCTAGGTATCCCAGTGGGCCGAGGACGCTGGGAGAGGTAGGAACTGTCAGGAAGAAAACAGAGTGCAGAATTGCTTATTTTGAGCAGTTGGTTGTATAGGTATTTTTCCTTATATTTTTTTTAAGCCTCTTTTATCCCTTTTCCAGAAAGCTTCTTTTTGGGGCTTTGGATTTGGGGTGTGTGTGTGTGTGTGTGTGTGTGTGTGTGGTGTGGTGTGAGTGTGTTGTGGTCCCAGCTGAGTCATCATGTCGGCCCTGACTCCTCCGACCGATATGCCCACCCCCACCACTGACAAGATCACCCAGGCCGCCATGGAGACCATCTACCTTTGCAAATTCCGAGTGTCCATGGATGGAGAGTGGCTCTGCCTGCGGGAGTTGGATGACATCTCGCTCACGCCTGACCCTGAGCCTACCCATGAAGGTATGGTCAGATCCAAACACCACACCTGTCTCCCCAGCTTCCTCATTGTCTTCTGGGCTGGGAGGGCCAGAGGAGGTAGGAAGAACCTGCATGCCACTTTTTCTAAGCATCTGTAAGACCTTTCATCCTCACCTAGCTCCGCTCCCCCTCTCTGCTTTCACTGGGAAAAGATTTTTTTTCCTACCCCCTGAGGTCTTCTTTCAAAAATGCTTGTGCTGTTAGAGTTCTTTGTCTCTAAATCTCCAAAGGGAACATTTGAGATCACTTGACCATCTGATCCTAGCTGATCATAAGCAAGTCATCAGTTTTGTTCCCGTTTTCAAGGATAGAAATTACAAGTGACTCCTAGCAGGAAATTCAGATAGCATGACTGATGGAAGGACTCTATCAGCACAATAGGAACACCCGAAGTGTGTCTTCTCATCTAGGCAGCAGCAGGCTGTGGCATCGAGAAAATATTTCAAAAATACTATCCTTTTATCTATTATTATAAAGTTAGGGGATAAAGCTCTTTTATATTCGGCATTGATTAAGGAATATGAACTCTCAGAAAAGCATGCCTTGTAAAGGTTAAACATAGTTAACATGCTGATCCAGGTCTCTGGAACCTATGAGCTATTCCTTTAAAAATTATTTGTGTTTACTATTATGACTCATTTGAAATGTTCACTGTCAGTGTCCTTGAAATCTTTGTGGTCTCTCGACTTTCTCCCAGAGTGGTTCCTACATTGTCAAGCATTTCTCCCTTTTACTCCTTAATTTCTTAATGCCAAGGTGCAAGTTGTTTTCTTTTTAGTATGATGGCTTCTAAGCATCTTCAAATAATGAGGATGAAAATGCTAGCATGTTGGAAGAAAGTATTAATGCGCTCCTGCCTGGCATCTAGGCATATGTATAAGACAGAGGGTCCAAGGTGAAGTGCACATGCAGGTAGTTAGGAAAAGTGACCCCTTGCCCTTGACCTTGTGTAGTTACCGTGACTCGGATTACATCTTTCTGTTTGATAAGAATTTTCTCTTCCCAGTCAGACTTGAGAAAATTTTAGAGAGGGTTAATGACCCAGAAAAAAAGCAGTCAAATTGCTTCTTGAGAACAGTTTTTTGTTGTTTTTAAGACCTCTGGCATCTAGTACATGGGCTTATCAATTAAACAGCTTCCCTCAGCTATGTGCCCAGGGTCAGAAGATGACAACTGAAATTCTATACAATGCCAGTATTGTTTCTCCCAGCCCTCCGAGCTGCTTGAAAAAAACTGCCAGAAGCCTTTTAGCAAATGCCTCTGCATATTTTGTTTGGGAAAAAAAAATCCCCATCATTTTTAAAAGTCATGTACTATGAAATATTCCCTTATTTATAACTCTCTTTCTGAATGGTTTGAAAAAATAATTTTTAACAATTTTAGTACTTTTTGAGTATATGTATGCTTTTTAAGCAAGAGTTCTGTGGGTAAGGAAAAGTGAACTATTGGGTTTGTGTAGACTTTTGTGCTGGCCCTGTTTGAATTCTTTTATTTATTTGTTGTTTGTTTGTTTGTTGTTGTTGTTGAGGTAGGGTTTCACTCTAGTCCAGGCTGACCTGGAATTCACTCTGTAGTCTCAGGGTGGCCTTGAACTCATAGCAATTGTCCTACCTCTGCCTCCTGAGTGCTGGGATTAAAGGCGTGTGCCACCACACCCAGCTGAATTCGTTTTTAAAAATATTTTATTTACTTATTTGAGAGAGAGAGGGAGAGAATAGGCACAACAGGGCCTCCAGCCACTGCAAATGAACTCCACATACATGCACCACCTTGTGCATCTGGCTTACGTGGGTCCTGGGGAATCGAACCTAGGTCCTTAGCAGGCAAGTGCCTTAACCACTAAACTGTCCAGCCTCTGTTTGAATTTTTCATTGAGAAATGTGTTGTGCAGATGTGAACACAGTAACGTGGGAAATGTATGAGGAGTACAGATGGAACTGTGACAGGCAGTCCTTTCATTGAGGAAGTCAGACAGGCAAGTAACCAATTAAAGGGGATGTGGAAAAAAATGAGTTGCTGACAGAATGTTTGGGGAGTTTACCTCAAATTAGGTAAAAGATACGGTTATTTCAAATGGTTAGAAGTTTTTATCATGGGCCTTGAACACATGCACAGTTCTAGTGGTCCAGGAAGCACTGCATGGAGATTTCATTTCCTTGCTCTACTGGCCAACTCTGTTTAACAGTCACTTGGACCCAAGCAATGTTTGCTTTAATGTTAATACCAGTGACAACGATTAGACTGAACGTAAATGTGTCCATTTAAGGAGCGATCGCTATTAGACTGGACGTAACTGTGTCCATTTAAGGAGTGATCGCTGTTAGACTGGACGTAACTGTGTCCATTTAAGGAGTGATCGCTGTTAGACTGGACGTAACTGTGTCCATTTAAGGAGTGATCGCTGTTAGACTGGACGTAACTGTGTCCATTTAAGGAGTGATCGCTATTAGACTGGACGTAACTGTGTCCATTTAAGGAGTGATCTCTGTTAGACTGGACGTAACTGTGTCCATTTAAGGAGTGATCTCTATTAGACTGGACGTAACTGTGTCCATTTAAGGAGCGATCTCTATTAGACTGGACGTGACTGTGTCCATTTAAGGAGCGATCTCTATTAGACTGGACGTGACTGTGTCCATTTAAGGAGCGATCGCTGTTAGACTGGACGTGACTGTGTCCATTTAAGGAGCGATCGCTGTTAGACTGGACGTAACTGTGTCCATTTAAGGAGTGATCGCTATTGGACTGGACGTAACTGTGTCCATTTAAGGAATGATCGCTGTTAGACTGGACGTAACTGTGTCCATTTAAGGAGCGATCTCTATTAGACTGGATGTAACTGTGTCCATTTAAGGAGTGATCGCTGTTAGACTGGACGTATCTGTGTCCATTTAAGGAGCGATCGCTGTTAGACTGGACGTAACTGTCCATTTAAGGAGTGATTGCTGTTAGACTGGGCGTAACTGTGTCCATTTAAGGTGTGATCTCTATTAGACTGGGCGTATCTGTGTCCATTTAAGGAGCGATCGCTGTTAGACTGGACGTAACTGTCCATTTAAGGAGTGATTGCTGTTAGACTGGACGTAACTGTGTCCATTTAAGGAGTGATCTCTATTAGACTGGACGTATCTGTGTCCATTTAAGGAGCGATCGCTGTTAGACTGGACGTAACTGTCCATTTAAGGAGTGATTGCTGTTAGACTGGACGTAACTGTGTCCATTTAAGGTGTGATCTCTATTAGACTGGACGTAACTGTGTCCATTTAAGGAGTGATTGCTGTTAGACTGGACGTAACTGTGTCCATTTAAGGAGCGATCTCTATTAGACTGGACGTAACTGTGTCCATTTAAGGAGCGATCTCTATTAGACTGGACGTATCTGTGTCCATTTAAGGAGCGATCTCTATTAGACTGGACGTAACTGTGTCCATTTAAGGAGTGATCGCTATTGGACTGGACGTAACTGTGTCCATTTAAGGAGCGATCTCTATTAGACTGGACGTATCTGTGTCCATTTAAGGAGTGATCGCTGTTAGACTGGACGTAACTGTGTCCATTTAAGGAGCGATCGCTGTTAGACTGGACGTATCTGTGTCCATTTAAGGAGCGATCTCTATTAGACTGGACGTAACTGTGTCCATTTAAGGAGAGATCGCTATTAGACTAGACGTAACTGTGTCCATTTAAGGAGTGATTGCTGTTAGACTGGACGTAACTGTCCATTTAAGGAGTGATTGCTGTTAGACTGGACGTAACTGTCCATTTAAGGAGTGATCGCTGTTAGACTGGACGTAACTGTGTCCATTTAAGGAGTGATCTCTATTAGACTGGACGTAACTGTGTCCATTTAAGGAGTGATCGCTGTTAGACTGGACGTAACTGTGTCCATTTAAGGTGTGATCTCTATTAGACTGGACGTAACTGTGTCCATTTAAGGAGTGATCTCTATTAGACTGGACGTAACTGTGTCCATTTAAGGAGTGATCGCTGTTAGACTGGACGTAACTGTGTCCATTTAAGGAGCGATCTCTATTAGACTGGACGTAACTGTGTCCATTTAAGGAGCGATCTCTATTAGACTGGACGTAACTGTGTCCATTTAAGGAGCGATCTCTATTAGACTGGACGTAACTGTGTCCATTTAAGGAGCGATCTCTATTAGACTGGACGTAACTGTGTCCATTTAAGGAGCGATCTCTATTAGACTGGACGTAACTGTCCATTTAAGGAGCGATCGCTGTTAGACTGGACGTAACTGTGTCCATTTAAGGAGCGATCGCTGTTAGACTGGACGTAACTGTGTCCATTTAAGGAGCGATCGCTGTTAGACTGGACGTAACTGTCCATTTAAGGAGCGATCTCTGTTAGACTGGACGTAACTGTGTCCATTTAAGGAGCGATCTCTGTTAGACTGGACGTAACTGTGTCCATTTAAGGAGAGATCTCTATTAGACTGGACGTAACTGTGTCCATTTAAGGAGCGATCTCTATTAGACTGGACGTAACTGTGTCCATTTAAGGAGTGATCTCTATTAGACTGGACGTAACTGTGTCCATTTAAGGAGTGATCGCTGTTAGACTGGACGTAACTGTGTCCATTTAAGGAGCGATCGCTGTTAGACTGGACGTAACTGTGTCCATTTAAGGAGCGATCTCTATTAGACTGGACGTAACTGTGTCCATTTAAGGAGCGATCGCTGTTAGACTGGACGTAACTGTGTCCATTTAAGGAGCGATCGCTGTTAGACTGGACGTAACTGTCCATTTAAGGAGCGATCTCTGTTAGACTGGACGTAACTGTGTCCATTTAAGGAGCGATCTCTGTTAGACTGGACGTAACTGTGTCCATTTAAGGAGAGATCTCTATTAGACTGGACGTAACTGTGTCCATTTAAGGAGCGATCGCTGTTAGACTGGACGTAACTGTGTCCATTTAAGGAGTGATTGCTGTTAGACTGGACGTAACTGTCCATTTAAGGAGTGATCTCTGTTAGACTGGACGTAACTGTGTCCATTTAAGGTGTGATCTCTATTAGACTGGACGTAACGGTCCATTTAAGGAGCGATCGCTATTAGACTGGACATAACTGTGTCCATTTAAAGAGCGATCTCTATTAGACTGGACGTAACTGTGTCCATTTAAGGAGCGATCTCTATTAGACTGGACGTAACTGTGTCCATTTAAAGAGTGATTGCTGTTAGACTGGACGTAACTGTGTCCATTTAAGGTGTGATCTCTATTAGACTGGACGTAACTGTCCATTTAAGGAGCGATTGCTATTAGACTGGACGTAACTGTGTCCATTTAAGGAGCGATCTCTATTAGACTGGACATAACTGTGCCCATTTAAGGAGTGATCACTGATTATGTGAATAGCTGACAGAATGAAACTCCTCCTGTCTGGACTACCTGACAGATTCTTAGAGAAGAAAGTCTGACCAACAAATGCCCTTTGCCCTCAGCATAAATGCAGAAATGGTCCTTCCTAGACACTGATACATCCATAGAAGCTTCGTGCATTCTAGGTGGTGTTTTGTGCAACTGTTCCTGGACTTTGCTGTGCTCAATACTGTAGGAAGGCCTGGGCTGAGGCTTTCTGCTTTACCTAACCCTCAGAGGCAAGGTTAAACACATTCTCCTCCCCCCATCTCAGTTCAATGCTTATTATAATCAGTGATGGATTGCTCTTTTTACATGTTTTTGTGTGCTTTTAAATATGTTTTTGTGTGCTGAGTGCAAGGCCACCCTGAGACTATATGAATTCCAGGTCAGCCTGGGCCAGAGTGAGACCATACCTATTTATTTACTTTCTTATGTGCAATCAGAGAGAGAGAGAATGGGCATACCAAGGCCTTCTGTCACTGCAAACAAACTGCAGATGGATGTTCCACTTTGTGTATCTGGCTTCACTTATGTACTGGGATTCAAACCCAGGGCACCATTTCAAGGAACAATTTTAACCACTTTCAAGCAATGATTTTAACCACTGAGCCATCTCTCCAGCCCTTCTTTTGGTTGTATTTTTAATTTTATTTTTAATTTTTATTTATTTATTTGGTTTTTTGAGGTAGGGTCTCACTCTAGCTCGGGCTGACCTGGAATTCACTATGTAGTCTCAAGCTGGCTTTGAACTCAGGGCAATCCTCCTGCCTCTGCCTCCCGAGTGCTGGGATTGAAAGCATGCACCACCATGCCCGGCCTTCTTTTGTTTTAAATAGAAGAAATCTATAACTTTAATTGTCCCCCAAGAACAGAGCCAGGGACTGAGTCCACAAAGGAGAGGAGGGTCAGGAGAGGCTTCATGGTGTGAGGCGTGAGCTAGACCTTGGGAGGTGGTCACCAGACAGACGTGAGGCAGGGCTTCTCCAGTCACCTTATAAACTGCCCACCCCAGGGAATAGCAGCAAGTGGCTAAAAGTTTACGATGCTGTGGTTGGCACAACAGGATGCCATGCTGGAAAGGGGCTAGACTGAGGAGTCTGGACTGGACTCTAATGAACAGCTACGGGGCTCTGTACGGAGCAGTTTTTAATATGGAATAATCCCTCTGGCAGCCATGTTGTGGATGGATAAAAGCTCTCCAGGGACCCTTAGCTCTGGCTAGGAAAATGGTGCAGGCAAGAGGTAGCAGACAAACGAAAGCAGGGATGAGGGAGCGCTGAAGGGAGCCACAGCCGCCAGACAGGCCCTTCACTTACGACCAAGTAGCCGTGGGCCTGGAAGACAAAGATGGGGCAGTGCCCCGGGTGACAACCCAGTGCTGGGCCTCACATCCCATGCTCCCTTCACCAGTAAGGAATGAACAAGGAAGAGAAGGCTTGGTGCCTGGTGCTGATAAATTGTGGCAAACAAAAGGAGTGCCATCAGGCTCTGAGGTTAGTCTTGCCCCCCCCCAACATGGCTCACGTTGATGCCTTCCCCGGTGGCTTTCCCTGATTTAGGGACAGCACCTTGACACGCTGGATCGTCGTTTGTGGAGGCAGGAAGTCGAGAGGGAGAGAAGAGCGAGGCATTCATGATTTGGGGTATGGCTTGCTTCCCTTTTGTCAACGTAAGAGCAACAGCCTTCTTTGTGTACAGTTGGGTGTTTCATTTTTTGTTTTTTTAAATTTGGTTTGGTTTGGGTTTTTTTGGTGGGGGGACACTAGCCCAGACTGTCCTTGAACTTGCTATGTTAGCCAGTGCTGTTCTTGAGCTCCTGATCCTCTTGCCTCCACCTCCCATGTGCTGAGAGTACAGGCCTACACTACCACACGTTTCTGAAAACTGAAGCATTGTCAAATATCTAGAAATATGCACCCTGTGTTTTTCTCAAGAATAGCAGCAAAACACCTTCAAGCATGATTGTGGTGATTTCACAGTTACACCACTCCCAAAATGGAGTGGCATGTTTTAAGTGATATGTGCATAAGGTTTCGGTCCATCTGATTCTGGGTTTCTTGGCATTACTGAAACAAGTACATGTCTAATTCCAGCATCCGGATAACAAGAAAGGTGTTTTTAGAAATTCCTCACTCAGGACAAGCTGTTATTATCAATGTGAAACAACAACCTGGGCTGTAATCGTGGCTTGGTTTATACGGTACCCTGTTGGTTACCTCGCTGACAATTTGCATGCTTACAAATCTTTCTTTTTTGTTTGGTTTGGTTTTTTCAAGGTAGGGGCTCGCTCTATCCCTGGCTGGCCTGGAACTCACTCTGTAGTCCCAGGCTGGCCTCAGACTCACAACAATCCTCATATCTCTGCCTCCCCGATCCTGGGATTAAAGGTATGCATCACCATGTCAGACTACAAATCTTTTTCTTTCTCTCTTTCTTTCTTTCTTTTTTTTTTTTTTTTTTTTTAGGCAAGCCCAACAGATTGGACTTTTTTTTTAATGTGAGAGAGTGAGAGTAGGAGTGAGAGAGACAGAGAGAGAGAGAATTGGCATGCCAGGGCCTCCAGTCACTGTAATGGAACACCAGACACATGTGCGCCTAGTGCGCATGTGTGACCTTGTGCACCTGCGCCACCTTGTGTCTGGCTTACGTGGGACCTGGAGAGTCAAACATGGGTCCTTAGGCTTCACAGGCAAGTGCCTTAACCACTAAGTCATTTCTCCAGCCCTACAAATCTTTTTTTAAAACTTTTATTGATGCCCTCCATATATAGACATATACCAATACTCATAATTCCCTCCCACCCTCTTCTTGATATCTGAAATAGAATATGTAAAGAAATGAAGTCCACAGCCAGGCATGGTGACACATCCCTTTAGTCCCAGCACTCGGGAGGCAGAGGTAGGCAGATTGCTGGGGCAGCAGAGTGAGTTCCAAGTCAGCCTGGGCTAGAGTGAGACCCTACCTCAAAAAAAATAATCAAAACCAAACAAACAAAAAGAATGAAGTCCTGAGCCTTTTGTGCCTTATATTTTATGTGACTAAATTGAATTTGACTTAAAAGATTAAAAAAAAAAGTAATGCTCTGTTTCAAGAGAGAAAATATGGGCTGAGGAGATGGCTCAGCAGTTAAAGAGAGAAAATTAGTATTTTTAGGCTTATTTTCTTTACCCAGTTAAAATATTCTATTTTTGAAAAGGATTTGTGATATAAGCGAATTCCCTAATTCTTTTTATTATTATTATTTTTTAGAAAAAGAGAGAGAGAGAGATAGAGAATGGGCACACCAGGGCCTTCAGCCACTGCAAATGAACTCCAGGTGAATGTGCCACATTGTCCATCTGGCTTACATGAGTCCTGGGGAATTGAACCTGGGTCCTTTGGCTTTTCAGGCAAGCGCCTTAACCATGAAGCCATCTCTCCAGCCCCAAATTCCCAATTCTTCAAGTAAATGTCCAGTTTTCAGCTAATTTCCTTGTTTCATCCACATTCTTTAAAAAATATTTATTTGCACGTGTGTGTGTTTGTGTGTGTACATCAGGGTCTCTTGACACTGCAAATGAATGCCTATCTGGTTTTATGTAGGTGGCTGGGGAATTGGACTCCCGGCCAATAGGCTTTGTAAGCAAGCACCTTTAACTACTGAGCCATCTCCCCAGATCTATTTTTTTTATGTTGTTTTAAAAATAGGGCCTCACTGTAGCCCAGGCTCACCTGGAATTCACTATGTGGTCTCAGGGTAGCCTTGAACTCATGGCAATCCTCCTACCTCTGCCTACCAAGTGCTAGAATTAAGGGTGTGCATTGTCACGCCCGGTTTAAAAAAGAATCTTCTTTATGGGGGATTGTTGATTTTCAATTGGAATCTGGGCTCAAAATGCAAAGTGATCACGAAGACTTCTGGATACCTAGTGAGTCTGATTTTACCTGAAGAAATAGAAGGGGCGGCAGAGGTAGCTCACTGAGTGTGGCGTGCTCGCACTGGGCATTGCGTGAGGCCCTGGGTTCAGTGCCCACACCGCACCGAATAGTAACCAGATGTTAATTAACTATGGAAAACGTCTTGCTGCCGACATGGATATATGCGTGCTAACAGTGAAGGTGTTGTCAAGTCATGGGGCTGATTTAGTGATCAATAGACACTGTCAGCTGTTATGCTCGTCACTAGAGACAAAATAGGCTTCGGTGATGTCTTTGTGGATCCAGTTACATCAGTCCTCGTGGTCACTCCTGTTTCAGATCTGGTAGTTTTGTACGTCACTGAACACAGTCCGGCTGACGTCCTGTGAGTGTCCCAATGAGGCCGTGTGCCACCAGCAGTCAATATGCACAGAGGTGTTCACTGACAAGAGTTGGGGTTTGTTGTGTTTACTTGAGCAGAGTCTCTGCTGAGTAGGCCTGGATGACCTGGAACTCACTAGGTAGACCAGACTGGCCTGGAACTTGGGCTAATCCTCCTGTCTTTGCCTCCTGAATTTCCCCATCCATATGCGGTATTTGAAATGTTCTCCACAGGACTGTACAAAAGTGGCATGAGCCGGGCATGGTGGCGCATGCTTTTAATCCCAACATTGGGGAGGCAGAAGTAGGAGAATCGCCGTGAGTTCAAGGCCATCCTGAGACCACATAGTGAATTCCAGGTCAGCCTGGGCTACCATGAGACACTACCTCAAAAAAATAAAAATAAAAAATTTAAAGAGTGGCATGAAAAGCTATGTATGGCAGGGGTGTTCCTGACTCAGGATGGATTGAAGAGCAGCCATATTAAATCTTACTCTTTAGCCACACATGCCCAAGCCTTTCCCCAAGAGACTTTGCTTATCCAACATGCTTTCAAACTTGCTTTTTATTTTTATTTTTTGGTTTTTCAAAGTAGGGTCTCACTCTGGCCCAGGCTGACCTGGAATTCACTGTGTAGTCTCAGGGTGGCCTCAAACTCACAGCGATCCTCCTACCTCTGCTTCCCAAGTTCTGGGATTAAAGGCGTGCGCCACCATGCCTGGCCTTTGCTTTCAAACTCCCTTTCATTACCTGAGACTATATAGTGAATTCCAGGTCAGCCTGAGCCAGAGTGAGACTCTACCTCGAAAAAACAAAAACAAAAACAAAAACAAACAAACAAAAAAAAACTCCCTTTTATTACACTTACCTATCCAAGGGGGCTGTTGATTCTATACTTCAACATCCTGCGTTCCTTACATGTCCCCTGAAGTCTGTGTGAGTGCTAAGTCAGGAGAGGCACCCTCTCCTGACTCACCTCACACACAAGCCCATAGCTAACAAACCTAACCTCCTCTCTTGAGTCACCCAGTATTGTGCAAATTGTTTCAGTGTGCTCAGAAACATTCTCTCCTTAGTTAATTGTAATTTCTAGTAATCTATATAATAAGTTCTTTGGGGCAAAAACTTTCTTTTTCATCTTCAGACATCCTCATAGTACTGTGCACATTCACAGTAGACAGACTTTAGGTATACTCAGTAATTCTTGTAACCCCAGAAACAAACTAACTTTAGACAAAAAGGTTTCTGAGACACCTTCCCTCTGCTGTAATATATCTTAACTGATGGTTTCTGGGGTTTTCTTTCTTTTTCATTGAATAATTGTTTATCTCACATTCTGAATTCACCTGACCTATCTTATTTGGAACATAGCAGTGTGTTCTTCCTAGTGGGTAACACTTTTCCGTACTGATGGAGTATGGGAGGCTGCATGGTGGCACGGCCTCTAGGAGATGAATCTGAGCAGGCTTTGTGGAAATCACGTTGTCGGTATGAGTCAGAGGCCTTAGGAAGTTAGTTCCAGTGTCCTATCCTAGGACTCATCAGAGATACAGGCAAATGATTTACATCACGGGTGTATTTTCACGGTTCTGTGACTTACAGTAAAGTGGCAGAACTTTGAAAGCTACTTAAAGAGCCCAAGAGGAAAATAATTTCATAGTTGTAGAATTCCTGCACAGCAGGCAGTAACTACAGTTATGGAACAAAATTCAGTGACCCAGGGAAACGTTCAGAATATAATGTGTATTTTTTGCATGCTCGTGGTTTTACTACAGTATATCATTACTGTCTTGTTAGTTATCAACTTCCTGGGCTTAGTTTATACATTCAACTTTATCATAAGTATATATGTGTAGGAAAGTACTCAATAAAGAGAGAGTAAGGAAAATACATAGTATACAGACAGCATGGTACTCTCCACAGTTTTGAAGCACCCACGAGGGTCTCAGAACACAGTTCCAATGGGAAAGAACAAACTACTACATGTAAAACACTCTCCCTCCAAAATAAATAAAATAAAACGTTTTAAGAGCTTATGCTCAAGTTACTGTAGCCACACTTTAAGGCAAATACAAGTGCCTTTAACTGGTGAGCCATCTCTCCAGCCCCCAAAATGTTTTTTTTTTAAGTCCCATGGGTACATGAGTAGGAATGGTCACCTTTTCAAAGCAGAATTGCTGCTTCCAGTGACTTCTTTTTTATATTCCTAGGAGATATTTTGTATTTGGGGGCCACAGGCTTTGTGTGATGACTAGATGCTGTTTTCCTATCACTGAACAGTTGTGTGCCCTGCAGAGTATCCTCCAGTCACTACACTTAGGAACAGTTACGGTAGCATTTTATTTATTCCTTCTTCTTTTGGTTTTCTGAGATGGTCTCATGTGACCCAGGCTGGTCTCAAACTTATCACATAGCCAGAGATGTCCTTAAATTCCTGCTCTCTTGCCTCCACATTCCAAGTGCGGGAATTACATTCCTGTGAGCCTCCACACCCTGCTTATTCCATTCCTAAGTGCTTAGAAAAGAAACCCCAGATAACCAGGACCCTCTTTTCACAGGTCTGTGCTGTCCTTTGCTTTGGCTCTGACGCAGCCCTTAGTGACATTAAGGGCACATTTGTTGTCACAAGCCTTAGACTTACACTGTGGGTCATCAGCGGTGTGGTGACATGTGCACAGGCAGCCCTTGCGGACTGAGAGAAGGCTGTGGCTTTCGGTAATAATCTCAGGAGCCTACTGGGCAAAGTTCTTTTCTTGTTGTTCAGCTAGGAGAACCACGTGACTAGTCACCCTTTCATGGTGAGTTTTACCCAGCAGCCTGTGGGGTTTTGTAAAATCCTAAATCAGGGGGAGAAGTCCCAGTAGATGTGTGGTGTTCCCCAGGAAAGCGCGCAGGAGTTGCCTCACACCTGGGTAACTGTGGTGCAGAGACCAGCTTTGATCTGCCTATTTCAGGTCACTTTCACTTTCCTCCAGCCTTGATTCTGCTGGCTCTGCCCTGGCCTCTGCCGCCTGCACAGGGCCCAGCAGTTTGACTCTCCAGTGGTGAGCTTTGTCTGAACCTTTCTTAAGGTTCTGTTTTATTCTTTAATCTGGTCCCCCACCATACACACCTTTTTTGGGGTGTTTTGTGTGTATGGTTGGTTGATTGGTGTTTTTGAGACAAGGTCTGGCCATGTAGCCCAGGCTGACCTCCCAATTCTTGATTCTCCTGCCTCTGCCTACTAGTGCCCAGGGTTATGGGTGCTACATGCGTCCCACGCCCCACTCACTCCTGTCTTTGCAGTGCCGTTCACTCAAATGCTTCTGTGCTGCACAGCTTCAGTTTTGCTAATGGCCTGAAGCTGATTGTCCCAGTCTCTGGAATATGAATCTCTTTCCAGTATTTGTGCCGGGCTTGGTAAGTACTGCTCAGTGATGGCGCTTAGATGAAGTTCAGGGTGATCCAATCTGTCAATGTAAATTTTAAAAAAAGTTGTATTTATATATTTATTTATTTGAGAGAGAGAACAAGGCAGATAGAGTACTCCTTTTGTAGGGCATAAAGAGTTTAATGGGACAAAATTTTTTAAAAGTATTTTTATCTATTTGTGAGGAGAGAGAGAGTATGTGTATATGGGCATGCCAGGGCAAACAAACTCCAGATGTATGTGCCACTTTGTTTGTCTGGCTTTATGGGAGGACTGGGGAAGTGAACCTGAGCTGGCAGGCTTTGCAAGTAAGCACCTTTAACTGCTCAGCCATGTCCCAGCCTGGGACATGCCTGTTTGTTTGTTTGTTTGTTTGTTTGTTTGTTTGTTACTGAAAACATGTCAGGGACCTTTTGCCAGGCGGGAGCTGTAATCACTGAGCTACAGCTCCAACAGGGAAGTTTTGTCATTGTGAGTTTTCTAGTACTCAGCAATTTTGCTGTGACGGTTGTGAAGTTCTTGGGAGAAGGGACTTCTTTGTCTTGTCTTTTTTAAAATGTTTTATTTTTATTTATTTATTTGAGAGAGAGAGAGACATACAGAGATAGAAGAGAGAGAGTGGGCACGCCAGAGCCTCCAGCCACTACAAAACTCCAGATGCATGCACTCCCTTGTGCATCAGGCTTATGTGGGTCCTGGGGAGTCGAACCTGGGTCCTTTGGCTTTGCATGCAAGTGCCTTAACCGCTAAGCCATCTCTCCAGCCCCTGTCTTGCCTTTTTTAAAGGCATACACCACCACTCCTGGCTTTTTTTTTTTTTTTTTTTGAGACAGGGTTTCATATAAACTTGGCTGGCCTCCAACTCACTAAATAGCCAAGGATGACCTTGAACTTCTGAACCTCCTGGCTCTGACTCCTGAATGCTGAGAGAGTGGGCCTGTGCCATACCCAGCTTCCCAAGACCTGTCTTATAAAACCAACCAAACAATTCAATTTTTTAAATATTTTACTTATTTTTTGTTTGAGAGAGAAAGAGAAGGGGCGTACCAGGGCGTCTAGCCACTGCAAACAAACTCCAGATGCATGTGCCACCTTGTGCTTCTGGTTTACAGTGGTACCAGGGAATCAAAGCTTGGTCCTTTAGCTTTGCAGACAAGCACCTTAACCACTAGGCCATCTCCCCGGCCCCTATTTTTTTTTTTTTTTTTTTTTTTGAGGTAGGGTCTCACTCTAGTCCAGGCTGACCTGGAATTCACTCTGTAGTCTCAGGACTCCTCCTACCTCTGCCTCCTGAGCCGAGTGCTGGGATTAAAGGCGTGCACCACCATGCCCAGTTTTTATTTTTTTTTTTTTTTTTTTGAGAGGGAGAGACAGAGAATGGGTGCATCAGGGCCTCTACCTGCAAACAAACTCAAGATGAACGCACCTCTAAGCCATCTCTCCAGTCCCAGTAAAACAATTTAATAGTGTGGTACCATGAACTTTCATTCTGGCTCCTTCTTTGAAACTTGTTTTTGTTGTGTCTCTTACTGCCACGTTAGGAATTTTCTCACACTCTAGTAAAATCTGAATTTTCCAGATGGTACATTGGTGACTTTATAAGACACCAGGTTCCATGTCTGTATTCTGTCTGACAATTCTTTGTGGTTTTTAAATACCAATGGTCCTTGGCAGAAGGGGTGGGTTTTTACCACCACAGTTGCCTTGCTTCTCTAAGACTGCCAATTTGTTACTAAGATGAAAGGCTGCTGGGATTTATTTTTTCTCCTAGAGCTGTAAATGTAGAGAGTGCGTGAGATGTTCCACACTGCACTGCAGACTCCTACAGTGCCTGGCCTGGGAACTCCAGGTAGAGTGTAGAGAGTGCGAGAGATGTCCCACACTGCACTGCAGACTCCTACAGTGCCGGGCCCTGTGGGCTTGCAGCTTCCATCTGTCACAGATGTCACTGCATCCTGTCTGTGTGTTTGGGGAAAGATAGCGTGTTAGAGAGTTAGGAAATGTGTTTATGTGTGTTGTTGTTATTTTAAGGACGTCATGTTTCCCCCGAGCTTTGCCGGGTCCGCAGTGTGCCCCACATGCTTTCAGAGTCACTTGGTGATGAAAAGCAAAGTCGAATGATGGTGACATAGTGCACACTTAGAACTCAACCTACCTTAGGGTTCAGTAGAAACGAAGCCTGTGCCTCTTAAGAGCTAAGTGTATTGGTTGCTCTTTGATAGAAGTTCTGCAGGAAGAAACCTTAGCCTCCAAGCGTCTGAGTAAGCTTGGTTAAACCACTGCTTGGCTGGTTTATTCCCAGCTGCGCTCACTGTAAAACCCTCCCTTTCTGTTTCCTTTTTGAATCTTATTTTTAATAACACTTTCCCTTCTTGGCTTGCATGACGTTTTTTTTCTTTCTTTCCTTTTGCCGTTTGCAAAGACTCTTGGGAGGATTTGACAGATTTGGTGAAGCAAATGCGTGATGACACCGAAGGTGCGTGCCACACCTGTGTTTCTCAGCCCTTCTCTCTCTCTTTACCTTTTTCTTTCCTTTCTGTTCTTCTAAGCACCTTTTAATTGTTTTCCATACAAGGGAGTGTCCTATTTGGGTTTTATTTCTCATGGCAATACTGAGAAATCTCTTGCTTACAGTTCTCAGTGAAATAGCACCAGCGGACTCATACATGTCCCTTTAGAGCACTTGTTAAATAACACATTTAAGAGGGATGTTATTTTTGAAAGAAAAAGATAAAGAGATTTTATTGGAAGAAAACACCCAGTTTTTCTATGGCATGTTTTTATTTGTTTTCTTATATATTTGTGACTTTGCATCAGTCAAAAAAAAGACCTCAGGAAGGTGAAGCATTTGTTCTAGAATATTGCCCTGATTTGTAGATGGTGTGAACAGCGTTCCTTTCTGGAAGAATCACCCTGAAAAGTAGCAGATACATGCTAATATACGAATGTCCCCTACACCAGCCTACTTTCCGTTTTTAAAAAAATTATTTTGCTTATTTATTTACTTATTTATTTGACAGAGAAAGAATAGGCATGCCAGGGCCTCTAACCACTGCAAACAAACGCCAGATGTGTGTGCCACCTTGTGGATCTGGTTTTACTTGGGTACTGGGGAATTGAACCTGGGTCCTTTGGCTTTGCAGGCAAGCACCTTAACCATTGATCCATCTCTCCAGCCCTGCTTTCCCTCTGACATGGCACCTAACATTGGGCAGTGCAGAGTGAGTTACACATTTTACACTAAAATTAGAAACATTAAATTTCCACTCCTTTCTTTTACTCTATTGCTTTATATGCATTCACTTTACCCAGGCAGCGAAAGGTGTCTCCAGGCATCACCACACTTCCCTGCTCACATCAGCCCCCTGCTCAGAGAGCCCTTGTTCTCGCTTGGTCCCTGATTCTCATGTGTTTATTAGTGAAAACTTTCCAGGAGCAGAGTATAGTCCTGGGCTATGTTCAATGTCTGGTCTCATCAAACAAAACCAAGCAGGTTTTCTGCTAGTGACGCCTAACAGCATCTTACTGTTCTCTACGTGAGGAAATCATCATCCCAAGGTTTTCTTTCCCTTTTTTTTTTTTTTTTCTTCCCTGAGGTAGGGTTTCACTCTGGTCCAGGCTTACCTGGAATTCACTATGTAGTCTCAGGGTGGCCTCGAACTCACAGTGATCCTCCTACCTCTAACTCCTGAGAGCTGGGATTAAAGGCGTGCGCCACCACTCCTGGCTCTGGCTTTTTTAAAAGATTTTATTTTTATTTATTTGTTTATTTATTAGAGACAGAGGGAAAGAGAGAGAGGGAGAGTGAGAATAAGCACTCCAGGGCCTCTAGCCACTACAAACGAACTCCAGATACTTGCGCCCCCTTGTGCATCTGGCTTATGTGGGACCTGGAGAACCGAACTGGGGTCCTTAGGCTTTGCAGGCAAACACTTAACGGCTAAGCCATCCCTCCAGCCCTTCTTTCCTTTTTTTGTTGCTTCGTTTTTGTTTTTCCTTTACTTTTTCGAGGTAGGGTCTTGCTCTAGCTCAGGCTGATCTAGAATTCACTATGTAGTCTCAGGGTAGCTTTGAACTCACAGTGGTCCTCCTATCTTCCTTTAGAGTGCTGGGATTAAAGGCGTATGCCACCACGCCCGGCTGTTTTTAGCTTTAATCACGAAACGCTTATAAGTATGGAAAGTAAGAAACAGCTGCATGTGGAAGTCTGTCTCCTCACCCAGCTTCAGTTATCATCCATATTTACCATTTTGATTTCATCTAGATCCTCCCAGGCTTCTTTATGGAGCATTTGTAAGCAAACTCCCAAGTACTAAGCTGAGCGTGGTGGCTCACGCCTGTAATCCCAGCACTTGGGAGGCTGAGGCAGAAGGGTACCGTGAGTTTGAGGTCTGCCTGAACTAGAGTGAAACCATGCCTCATAAAAACGAAAACAAAAATAAACAAAATTATAAGCCTGGAGGCAGAGGCAGGAGTATCACTGTGAGTTTGAGGCTACCCTGAGGCTACATAGTGAATGCCAGGCCAGCATGGGCTAGAACGATACCCTGCCTTGAAAAACCAAAAAATAAAAATAAAAAAGGGCTGGAGATATGGTTTAGTGGTTAAGGTGATTGCCTTCAAAGCCAAAGGCCACGAGTTTAATTCCCCAGGACCCACTTAAAGTCAGATATGCAAGGTGGAGCATACATCTGGAGTTCATTTGTAGCTGGTACACCTGGCACACCGTCCCTCTCACGGCCAGTCCTCTAGTGTATGGACGCAGTGCTCAGGATCCGTCTGTGTAGTAGTATTAGGACACCGTCCCTCTCACAGCCAGTCCTCTAGTGTATGGACGCAGTGCTCAGGATCCATCTGTGTAGTAGTATTAGGACACCGTCCCACTCACAGCCAGTCCTCTAGTGTATGGACGCAGTGCTCAGGATCTGCCTGTGTAGTAGTATTAGAACACCGTCCCACTCACAGCCAATCCTCTAGTGTATGGACGCAGTGCTCAGGATCCGTCTGTGTAGTAGTATTAGGACACCGTCCCTCTCACAGCCAGTCCTCTAGTGTATGGACGCAGTGCACAGGGTCCGCCTGTGTAGTAGTATTAGGACACCGTCCCTCTCACAGCCAGTCCTCTAGTGTATGGACGCAGTGCTCAGGGTCCGTCTGTGTAGTAGTATTAGAACACCGTCCCTCTCACGGCCAGTCCTCTAGTGTATGGACACAGTGCTCAGGGTCCGCCTGTGTAGTAGTATTAGGACACCGTCCCTCTCACGGCCAGTCCTCTAGTGTATGGACGCAGTGCTCAGGATCCGTCTGTGTAGTAGTATTAGAACACCGCCCCTCTCACGCCCAGTCCTCTAGTGTATGGACGCAGTGCTCAGGATCCGTCTGTGTAGTAGTATTAGAACACCGTCCCTCTCACGGCCAGTCCTCTAGTGTATGGATGCAGTGCTCAGGGTCCGTCTGTGTAGTAGTATTAGAACACTGTCCCTCTCACGGCCAGTACTCTAGTGTATGGACGCAGTGCTCAGGGTCCGTCTGTGTAGTAGTATTAGGACACCGTCCCTCTCACGGCCAGTCCTCTAGTGTATGGACGCAGTGCTCAGGGTCCGTCTGTGTAGTAGTATTAAGACACCGTCCCTCTCACAGCCAGTCCTCTAGTGTATGGACGCAGTGCTCAGGATCCGTCTGTGTAGTAGTATTAGAACACCGTCCCTCTCACAGCCAGTCCTCTAGTGTATGGACGCAGTGCTCAGGATCCGTCTGTGTAGTAGTATTAGAACACCGTCCCTCTCACGGCCAGTCCTCTAGTGTATGGACACAGTGCTCAGGATCCGTCTGTGTAGTAGTATTAGAACACCGTCCCTCTCACGGCCAGTCCTCTAGTGTATGGACGCAGTGCTCAGGGTCCGTCTGTGTAGTAGTATTAGGACACCGTCCCTCTCACGGCCAGTCCTCTAGTGTATGGACGCAGTGCTCAGGATCCGTCTGTGTAGTAGTATTAGGACACCGTCCCCTCTCACAGCCAGTCCTCTAGTGTATGGACGCAGTGTTCAGGATCCGTCTGTGTAGTAGTATTAGGACACCGTCCCTCTCACGGCCAGTCCTCTAGTGTATGGACGCAGTGCTCAGGGTCCGTCTGTGTAGTAGTATTAGGACACCGTCCCTCTCACAGCCAGTCCTCTAGTGTATGGACGCAGTGCTCAGGGTCCGTCTGTGTAGTAGTATTAGGACACCGTCCCTCTCACAGCCAGTCCTCTAGTGTATGGACGCAGTGCTCAGGATCCGTCTGTGTAGTAGTATTAGGACACCGTCCCTCTCACAGCCAGTCCTCTAGTGTATGGACGCAGTGCTCAGGATCCGTCTGTGTAGTAGTATTAGGACACCGTCCCTCTCACAGCCAGTCCTCTAGTGTATGGACGCAGTGCTCAGGGTCCGTCTGTGTAGTAGTATTAGAACACCGTCCTCTCACAGCCAGTCCTCTAGTGTATGGACGCAGTGCTCAGGATCCGTCTGTGTAGTAGTATTAGGACACCGTCCTCTCACAGCCAGTCCTCTAGTGTATGGACGCAGTGCTCAGGGTCCGTCTGTGTAGTAGTATTAGGACACCGTCCCTCTCACAGCCAGTCCTCTAGTGTATGGACGCAGTGCTCAGGATCCGCCTGTGTAGTAGTATTAGGACACCGCCCCTCTCACGGCCAGTCCTCTAGTGTATGGACGCAGTGCTCAGGGTCCGTCTGTGTAGTAGTATTAGGACACCGTCCCTCTCACGGCCAGTCCTCTAGTGTATGGACGCAGTGCTCAGGATCCGTCTGTGTAGTAGTATTAGGACACCGTCCCTCTCACAGCCAGTCCTCTAGTGTATGGACGCAGTGCTCAGGATCCGTCTGTGTAGTAGTATTAGGACACCGTCCCTCTCACGGCCAGTCCTCTAGTGTATGGACGCAGTGTTCAGGGTCCGTCTGTGTAGTAGTATTAGGACACCGTCCCTCTCACGGCCAGTCCTCTAGTGTATGGACGCAGTGCTCAGGATCCGTCTGTGTAGTAGTATTAGGACACCGTCCCCTCTCACAGGCCAGTCCTCTAGTGTATGGATGCAGTGCTCAGGATGCCAGGATCCGTCTGTGTAGTAGTATTAGAACACCGTCCCTCTCACGGCCAGTCCTCTAGTGTATGGACGCAGTGCTCAGGGTCCGTCTGTGTGGTAGTATTAGAACACCGTCCCTCTCACGGCCAGTCCTCTAGTGTATGGACGCAGTGCTCAGGATCCGTCTGTGTAGTAGTATTAGAACACTGTCCCTCTCACAGCCAGTCCTCTAGTGTATGGACGCAGTGCTCAGGATCCATCTGTGTAGTAGTATTAGAACACTGTCCCTCTCACAGCCAGTCCTCTAGTGTATGGACGCAGTGCTCAGGATCCGTCTGTGTAGTAGTATTAGAACACCGTCCCTCTCACGGCCAGTCCTCTAGTGTATGGACGAAGTGCTCAGGGTCCGTCTGTGTAGTAGTATTAGAACACCGTCCCTCTCACGGCCAGTCCTCTAGTGTATGGACGCAGTGCTCAGGATCCATCTGTGTAGTAGTATTAGGACACCGTCCCTCTCACAGCCAGTCCTCTAGTGTATGGACGCAGTGCTCAGGATCCATCTGTGTAGTAGTATTAGGACACCGTCCCTCTCACAGCCAGTCCTCTAGTGTATGGACGCAGTGCTCAGGGTCCGTCTGTGTAGTAGTATTAGAACACCGTCCCTCTCACGACCAGTCCTCTAGTGTATGGACGCAGTGCTCAGGGTCCGTCTGTGTAGTAGTATTAGAACACCGTCCCTCTCATGGCCAGTCCTCTAGTGTATGGACGCAGTACTCAGGATCCGTCTGTGTAGTAGTATTAGGACACCGTCCCTCTCATGGCCAGTCCTCTAGTGTATGGACGCAGTGCTCAGGGTCCGCCTGTGTAGTAGTATTAGAACACCGTCCCTCTCACGACCAGTCCTCTAGTGTATGGACGCAGTGCTCAGGGTCCGTCTGTGTAGTAGTATTAGAACACCGTCCCTCTCACGGCCAGTCCTCTAGTGTATGGACGCAGTGCTCAGGGTCCGTCTGTGTACTAGTATTAGGACACCGTCCCTCTCAAAGCCAGTCCTCTAGTGTATGGACGCAGTGCTCAGGATCCGTCTGTGTAGTAGTATTAGAACACCGTCCCTCTCATGGCCAGTCCTCTAGTGTATGGACGCAGTGCTCAGGATCCGTCTGTGTAGTAGTATTAGAACACTGTCCCTCTCACACCCAGTCCTCTAGTGTATGGACGCAGTGCTCAGGATCCGTCTGTGTAGTAGTATTAGGACACCGTCCCTCTCATGGCCAGTCCTCTAGTGTATGGACGCAGTGCTCAGGATCCGTCTGTGTAGTAGTATTAGAACACCATCCCTCTCACAGCCAGTCCTCTAGTGTATGGACGCAGTGCTCAGGGTCCGCCTGTGTAGTAGTATTAGGACACCGTCCCTCTCACACCCAGTCCTCTAGTGTATGGACGCAGTGCTCAGGATCCGTCTGTGTAGTAGTATTAGGACACCGTCCCTCTCACACCCAGTCCTCTAGTGTATGGACGCAGTGCTCAGGATCCGTCTGTGTAGTAGTATTAGAACACTGTCCCTCTCACGGCCAGTCCTCTAGTGTATGGACGCAGTGCTCAGGGTCCGTCTGTGTAGTAGTATTAGAACACTGTCCCTCTCACGGCCAGTCCTCTAGTGTATGGACGCAGTGCTCAGGGTCCGCCTGTGTAGTAGTATTAGGACACCGTCCCTCTCACACCCAGTCCTCTAGTGTATGGACGCAGTGCTCAGGATCCGTCTGTGTAGTAGTATTAGAACACTGTCCCTCTCCCGGCCAGTCCTCTAGTGTATGGACGCAGTGCTCAGGATCCGTCTGTGTAGTAGTATTAGAACACTGTCCCTCTCACGGCCAGTCCTCTAGTGTATGGACGCAGTGCTCAGGATCCGCCTGTGTAGTAGTATTAGAACACCGTCCCTCTCACAGCCAGTCCTCTAGTGTATGGACGCAGTGCTCAGGGTCCATCTGTGTAGTAGTATTAGGACACTGTCCCTCTCCCGGCCAGTCCTCTAGTGTATGGACGCAGTGCTCAGGATCCGTCTGTGTAGTAGTATTAGAACACTGTCCCTCTCACGGCCAGTCCTCTAGTGTATGGACGCAGTGCTCAGGGTCCGTCTGTGTAGTAGTATTAGGACACCGTCCCTCTCACAGCCAGTCCTCTAGTGTATGGACGCAGTGCTCAGGGTCCGTCTGTGTAGTAGTATTAGGACACCGTCCCTCTCACGGCCAGTCCTCTAGTGTATGGACGCAGTGCTCAGGATCCGTCTGTGTAGTAGTATTAGAACACCGTCCCTCTCACGGCCAGTCCTCTAGTGTATGGACGCAGTGCTCAGGATCCATCTGTGTAGTAGTATTAGAACACCGTCCTCTCACGGCCAGTCCTCTAGTGTATGGACGCAGTGCTCAGGATCCATCTGTGTAGTAGTATTAGAACACCGTCCTCTCACGGCCAGTCCTCTAGTGTATGGACGCAGTGCTCAGGGTCCGTCTGTGTAGTATTATTAGGACACCGTCCCTCTCACAGCCAGTCCTCTAGTGTATGGACGCAGTACTCAGGATCCGTCTGTGTAGTAGTATTTGAACACCGTCCTCTCACGGCCAGTCCTCTAGTGTATGGACGCAGTGCTCAGGATCCATCTGTGTAGTAGTATTAGAACACCGTCCTCTCACGGCCAGTCCTCTAGTGTATGGACGCAGTGCTCAGGGTCCGTCTATGTAGTAGTATTAGAACACCGTTCCTCTCACAGCCAGTCCTCTAGTGTATGGACGCAGTGCTCAGGATCCATCTGTGTAGTAGTATTAGAACACTGTCCCTCTCACAGCCAGTCCTCTAGTGTATGGACGCAGTGCTCAGGATCCATCTGTGTAGTAGTATTAGAACACCGTCCTCTCACGGCCAGTCCTCTAGTGTATGGACGCAGTGCTCAGGGTCCGTCTGTGTAGTAGTATTAGAACACCGTCCCTCTCACAGCCAGTCCTCTAGTGTATGGACGCAGTACTCAGGATCCGTCTGTGTAGTAGTATTAGGACACCGTCCCTCTCACGGCCAGTCCTCTAGTGTATGGACGCAGTACTCAGGATCCGTCTGTGTAGTAGTATTAGAACACCGTCCCTCTCACAGCCAGTCCTCTAGTGTATGGACGCAGTGCTCAGGATCTGCCTGTGTAGTAGTATTAGAACACCGTCCCTCTCACAGCCAGTCCTCTAGTGTATGGACGCAGTACTCAGGGTCCGTCTGTGTAGTAGTATTAGAACACCGTCCCTCTCACAGCCAGTCCTCTAGTGTATGGACGCAGTACTCAGGATCCGTCTGTGTAGTAGTATTAGAACACCGTCCCTCTCACGGCCAGTCCTCTAGTGTATGGACGCAGTGCTCAGGATCCGTCTGTGTAGTAGTATTAGGACACCGTCCCTCTCACGGCCAGTCCTCTAGTGTATGGATGCAGTGCTCAGGGTCCGTCTGTGTAGTAGTATTAGGACACCGTCCCTCTCACAGCCAGTCCTCTAGTGTATGGACGCAGTGCTCAGGATCCGTCTGTGTAGTAGTATTAGGACACCGTCCCTCTCACGGCCAGTCCTCTAGTGTATGGACGCAGTGCTCAGGATCCGTCTGTGTAGTAGTATTAGAACACCGTCCCTCTCACGGCCAGTCCTCTAGTGTATGGACGCAGCACATTTGTCTTCCGGTTGGCGGTGAGTGGATATTTGGCTCATCACCACTTCGTTGCTAATTATGAGAAATGCGTATTCAGGTGAATATGTTTCATGTTGGGAAAACATCTAAGAGTGGTTTTTGAGGTTGGGTCTCAATGTAGCCCAGGCTGACCTGGAAGTCACTCTGTACTTCCAGGCTGGCCTCGAACTCACAGTGATCCTCCTACCTCTTCCTCCTATGTGCTGGGATCATAGGTATGCACCACTACCAAATTTGACATTTTTAAAAGCTGTCAAACTGTTGTCTAAAGAAAGTGCACCATTTTATCTTCCTATTAGCAGTGTGCAAATGTCTGATTTCTTTGCTTCCTCATTTTGTTTCCTTTTGACAAAATCTTATTATAGCCCTCCAAAAGACTTGGTTATCTGGTTGTGGTTTTGGTTTGCATTCCTGTAATGAGTACCTTTTCACGTAATTCCTGGCTACTTGTATATCTTCACTGGAGAAATAACTATTCAAGTTTTTTTTCTATTCTGTTCTTTTTTTTTTTTTTTTTTTTTTTTTTTGGTTTTTTGAGGTAGGGTTTCACTCTGGTCCAGGCTGACCTGGAATTAACTATGTAGTCTCAAGGGTGGCTTCGAACTCACAGCAATCCTCCTACCTCTGCCTCCCAAGTGCTGGAATTAAAGGCATGCGCCACCATGCCCGGCTGTTCTTTTCTTTTTTAACTGAGTTTTTTGTCTTGTTATTTGTTTATTTATTTATTTGCAAGCAGAGAGAGGAGAGAGATTCTAGCCACACTTCTTCATAGCTATACTCCTTCATCACCTGTGCAATGCAGTTTTGTCCTTTAAGATTGCACTCAGCCAACCCAGAACTTCCATAAGTGTGTACCTGCTCTAAATCTGAGGGAAGTTGGGGTCCAGCCAGACCATTTTCTTCTTTGTGTATCCTCATGGCATGTGTTGTAGGGGTCCTTGTTGCAGTGCATTTGCATGCACCGCAAACCTTCCCACAAAGCACACCCAAAGGCAGGGGAAATCTTAGGATACTTACAGCCCGAAACCCTGAACTGACGTCAGGTCGGCTAGCTTAGCCTTCAAAATAAGGACCATGTTCAGTTCTCCAGGACTCACATAAGCCAGATGCACAAGGGGGCCACGCATCTGGAGTTCATTTGCAGTGGCTGGAGGCCCTGGCGTGCTCATTCTCTCTCTCTCTCTCTTTTGCTTCTTTCTTTCTCTCTCTCTTTGAAATTAAATAAATAAATAAATAAAACTTTTAAATCCTTTTCTCTGGAATAAAACAGAGCTTTTCCAAAGTGGATGGTGTTTGTCCTGAACTTGGGCGTTTCCACTCAGATAGCTGTCCAGTTCTCAGAGCAGTGGTCTCTGCCCGCCTGGAGTCTTTACTGACCGAGCTGAATAAATCCTAAGTACTCTGGTGTCATGATGTAGGTCCACTATCTCTGCTTTTGGAGCATTAAACACATGATCTAACATAAGCTAAATGCTACTATTATTGAAAAAAGCTGGGTGAAAGTTCACTATTGGATTAATGCTAACACTGTGAGATCGATTGTCTTAATCATTTTTCTCTTAGGAGGAATATAACTAATGATGATATGAAAGTTTGATGCCCTTACTTTGGCTTTGTCTGTGGGATTTAATTCTCAATAGCATGGAAGCAGGTTGTGATGTGCAGCTGGCAGCACCCCTTCGTGTCCTCACTAGCTCCTGAGTCGGCAGGAGTGAATACAGCATATGTTACCTCGCGGGCGGGCAGGTGGCTATCCAGCTCCCTCCAGCCTGCACCATCTGCTAAGAGAGGTGATGTGGGAGTCCAGCAGCTCTCCAAGCATTCGTCCCCACACCAGTGGACACTGGAGAGCCACTAGTGCTGGTACTGTGTACAGATCAGCGTTTGCTGAAGTCACTCTAACTGGCTCTTTTAAAGGATAATGTTCTCTTTCCTGTTCCTTCTTTCTTGACCCTCCCTCCTTCCTTCCTTTTATCCCTCCCACCCTTTCTTTCTTTCTTTTTTTCAAGGTAGGGTCACAGTCTAGCCCAGGCTGACCTGGAATTCACTATGTATTCTCAGGGTGGCCTTGAACTCACAGTGATCCTCCTACCTCTGGCTCCCGAGTGCTGGGATTAAAGGAATGTGCCACCACACCCTGCCACCCTCTCTTTCTTTCTAACCAAGAATTCCATACATGCTAAGAAGGTTCCTACACTCCAGCCCCTTACTCTGTCTTTGACAAGTTGATCAGCGAAAGCTGTCTTTGAAGGATAGCCTTAAAAGATTTGTTAACATGCAAGGAATAATGGTAATATAGGCCAATACTGACTTTTACATAGTTTTTCTCTAAAATATTACCTAAGGCAGGTACATCCCTATAATACCAGTCACTCAGGAAGCTCAAGGAAGACTGTGAACTCAAGACCTGTTTGGGCTACATATTGAGACACTGTCTCTAAGAATTAGTTAATTGAGCAATTAAAATATTGTCTGAGGGCTGGAGAGATGACTTAGTGGTTATGGCACTTGCCTGCTAAAGCCAAGGGACCCAGGTTCGATTCCCTAGGACCCATGTAAGCCAGATGCACAAGGGGCGCATGTGTCTGGAGTTCATTTGCGGTGGCTGGAGGCCTTGGTGTGCCCATTCTTCCCCCACCCCCGTATCTCTCTCAAATAAGTAATATCTTTAAAAAATAATATTTTAAAAATATTTATTTATGAGAAAGAGAGAAGGGATACACCAGAGCCTCTACCCACAGCAAATGAACCCCAGATGTACATGCCACCTTGTGCCTCTGGATTTACGTGGGTACTGGGCAATTGAACCTGGGTCCTTCAAAGTGCCTTAACTGTCTAAGCCATTTCTCCAACCCCTTTATCAAGAATATTTTGAAGCTGGGCGTGGTGGCACATGCCTTTAATCCCAGCACTCGGGAGGCAGAGGTAGGAGAATCACCATGAGTTTGAGGCCACCCTGAGACTACATACATAGTGAATTCCAGGTCAGCCTGGGCTAGAGTGAAACCCTACCTCAAAAAAAGGGCAGGGAAATGGCTTAGTGGTTAAGGCACTAACCTGTGAAGCCTAAGGACCCCGGTTTGATTCCCCAGAACCCACATAAGCCACATGTACAAGGGGGCACATGAATCTGGAGTTAGTTTGTAGTGGCTACAGGCCCTGGCATGCCCATTCTCTCTTTCTCTCTATCTGCCTCTTCCCCCACCCACCCAAATAAATAAATTAAATATTTTTTAGAAACCAAAAAAAAAAAAAAAAAAAAAGGAATATTTTGAAGGAAAACTGACATCTTTTTTTCACAGTAAAAACATGACCAACATAACAGTAACAGTATCTTTGCAGGTTTTTAAAATATATTTTGTTTATTTATTTGAGAAAGAGGCAGATGGAGACAGAGAGAGAATGGGCACATCAGGGCCTCTAGCCACTGCAGAAAAACTCCAGACACATCACTATCTTGTGCATCTTGCCTTACGTGGGCACTGGGGGATCGAACCTGGGTCCTTTGGGTCATTTGTCCCATTGAGTCAGTATCAGGAGTCTGGGCAGGTCAATGTTTATTTCTCCTTGAGGACCTGTGACCCTGACTCAACTGTCTAACCCTAACCTCCGTCAGTATGGTGGTACTTCCTTGGTTCATGGCAAGCTTACCTTGCCCTGTCAGGCAAACGCCCACATGGTGAGCCTATACTGTGTAAAATAGCATTGTCTTCCCAGTAACCAGGCTTCCCTCTCTCCCTGCTGGCTGTAGATCCTAACTATCTCATGGCGAACGAACGCATGAACCTGATGAACATGGCCAAGCTGAGCATCAAGGGCCTGATTGAATCAGCCCTGAACCTGGGTCGGACTCTGGACTCTGATTATGCACCTCTCCAGCAGTTCTTCGTGGTGATGGAGCACTGCCTGAAACATGGCTTGAAAGGTGGGCTATGGCCTCAACGGGCAAGTGCCACACACCTGGATCCCAGCAGTACAGACGCTCAAAACATTCCTTTTTTCATTAAAACATTTTTTTTTATTTATGAGAGAGTGAGAGAGGGAGAGAGAAAGAAAACGAGCACGCTAGGGCCTTAGCCACTGCAGGTGCAGGCGCCACCTTGGGTGCATGCACCACCTTGTGCATCTGGCTTATGTGGGTTCTGGGGAGCCAAACCTGAGTCATTAGGCTTTGCAGGCAGGTGCCTTAACCATTAAGCCATCTCTCCAGCCTAAAGCATTCTTTTGTTTAAAAAAATTATTTATTTATTTGAGAGGGAAAGAGGCTAAGAGAAAGAATGGCTGTGCCAGATCCTCCAGCCACTGCAAACGAACTCCAGATGCATGTGCCACCTTGTGCATCTGGCTTACATGGGTACTGGGGAATTGAGCCTCGAACCAGGGTCCTTAGACTTCACAGGCAAGCACTTAACCAGTAAGCCATCTCTCCAGCCCCCAAAGCATTCTTTTTTGAAAACTTTTTTATTTATCTGCAAGCAGAGAGAGAAAGAGTATATGGGCATGCCAGGGCCTCTTGGCCCTACAAACAAACTCCAAATACATGCACCACTTTGTACATGTAGCTTTATATGGATACTGGGAGAATTGAACCCTGGACCAACAGGCTTTGCAATCAAGTGTATTTAACTGCTGATCCATCTCCCCAGCCCACAGAAAGCATTCTCTGTGGAGCTGTGGAAAATGGAGTTTGCACTAATATTAATAGGATGCAGTCTAAATGGCAGCAGGGCTATGGCTGACTTAAAGACCTTATAGGACTTTAAAAAGTACAGATCAGCCCAGCGTGGTGGCACACGCCTTTAATCCCAGCACTCGGGAGGCAGAGGTAGGAGGATTGCCATGAGTTCAAGGACACCCTGAGACTACATAGTTAATTCCAGGTCATCCTGGGCCAGAGTGAGACCCTACCTCAAAAAACCAGAAAATAAAAATAATAATAAAAATTTAAAAATAAAAAGTACAGATCATTCAATGTCAACATTGGAAGGGCCATTATAATTAGGCTTCCTCTTTTTTAACATATATATAATTTTTACTTTATTTATTTGAGAGAGAGAGAGATAGAGGCAGAAAGAGAGAGAATGGGCATACCAGGGCCTTCAGCCACTGCAAACGAACTCCAGATGCATGTGCCACATTGTGCCTCTGGCCTATGTGGGTCCTGGGGAATTGAACCTGGGTCCTTTGGCTTTGCAGGCAAGTGCCTTAACCATTAAGCCATCTCTCCTGCCCCCTCTTTATTTTATTTATTTAGTTAGTTAGTTATTTGTTCAAGGTAGAATCTCACCCTAGACCAGCCTAACCTGGAATTCACTATGTAGTCTCAGGCTGCCCTCAAACTTGCAGCAGTCCTCCTGCCTCTGCCTCTGGAGTACTGGGATTAAAGGTGTGCACCACCACGCCGACCATTATAAGTAACTAAATCCAATATGGCTGTTCCATCTGCTTGACAGGGCAGTCGGCCTGCCTAGAGTGCAACCTAACTTGCTGAAGATCACAGAGAGTTGGAACCAGGCAGGAGTGCAGCTCGGCTTCCCTGACTCATCACTCAGCTCTTCTCGCTTCACTGTGATTTTGATGTGGGCCCTGGTCTTATTCCTTTCAAAGTATGCTGTTTCCAGGGCTGGAGAGATGGCTCAGCGGTTAAGGCACTTGCTTACAATGCCTAACAACCCAGGTTCAATTCCTCAGTGCACACGTTAAAGTCAGATGCATGAGGTGTCCCGTGCATCTGGGGTCATTTGCAGTGGCTAGATGACCTGGCATGCCTGTTTTTTCCTCTCTCTCCATATAAATAAAATAATTTTTTAAAAAATACCCAGCTTGCCAGGCGTGGTGGTGCACGCCTTTAATCCCAGCATTTGGGAGGCAGAGGTAGGAGGATTGCCGTGAGTTCGAGGCCACCCTGAGACTACATAGTGAATTCCAGGTCAGCCTGAGCTAAGTGAGACCCTACCTCGAAAAAAAAAAAACCAGCTTGAGGCCGGGCGTGGTGGCGCACGCCTTTAATCCCAGCACTCGGGAGGCAGAGGTAGGAGGATCGCTGTGAGTTCAAGGCCATCCTGAGACTACATAGTGAATTCCAGGTCAGCCTGGGCCAGAGTGAGATCCTACCTCGAAAAAAATAAAAAACAAAACAAAAACCCCACCCAGCTTGCAAAGCAGTCTTTGCCACTGTGCTGTCTTCTTTCCTAACCCATGGCTTTAAGGACTAAATTGTTAAAATTTGTGGTAACATTACTGCATTACAGGGCTGTAGCACAAATTCTTTTTGAAAGAGTCTTAGAAATACAGAGCTTTTTATTTTTTGAACTTTTGCCTGTTCTGAAAGCATGAATTTTTTGTTTGTTTGTTTTCTGAGGTAGGGTCTCACTCTAGCTCAGGCTGACCTGGAATTCACTATGTAGTCTGAGGGTGGCTTCAAACTCATGATGATCCTCCTACTTCTGCCTCCTGAGTGCTGGGATTAAAGGTGTGCACTACCAGGCCTGGCTAATGTTTTTCTGTTTTTGTTTTTGTTTTTTTGAGGCAGGGTCGCACTCTAACCTAGGATGCCCTGGAACTCACTTTTTAACTGTAGGCTGGTCTCAAACCCATGGTGATCTTCCTACCTTACCTTCTCAAGTACTGGGATTAAGAGCATGCGCCATCACACCCAGCTGTTGATTTTTTAAAAGTATTTTATTTATTTATGAGAGAAAGAGGCAGAGAGAGAGAGAGAGAGAATGAACACACTCAGGCCTCTAGCCATGGCAAATTCCAGATGCATGTGCCACCTTGTGCATCTGGCTTGACATGGGTAGTGGGGAATTGAACCAGGGTCCTTATGCTTTGCAGGCAAGCACCTTAACTGCTGAGTCATCTTTCCAGCCCTGTTGATTATTTTTTAACTGTCTAATAACTTAGGGTTGGATCCCTGAGACAACACTGAGGGGTGTGTGTGTGTGTGTGTGTGTGTGTGTGTGTGTACACATGCACGTGTGTGCTGGAGTGTTATGTTGCAAAGAATATATAAATAATATTAAAATACTGTGTTGTTTTGTTGCCTTAGCCAAGAAAACTTTCCTTGGACAAAACAAATCCTTCTGGGGACCTCTGGAACTGGTGGAAAAACTTGTTCCAGAAGCTGCAGAGATAACAGCAAGCGTTAAAGATCTTCCAGGACTGAAGTAAGTCTAAGGGTGAATTGTTTCCCAAGAGCAAAACTCTCCTTATATCCTTGAGGAGTGACACTAAAGATAAAGGGGTGTGTGGGGAAGACCGTGAGGAGGACCTTCCCGTGAGGCTGTTGGCCGCAGCAAGTGGCTGGTCCACACTGGCCACAGCCTGAGTTGCACATGCTGTTGTCATTGGGTTTCTGTGTTCTTACAGGACACCAGTAGGCAGAGGGAGAGCCTGGCTTCGATTGGCATTGATGCAAAAGAAACTTTCTGAGTATATGAAAGCTTTGATCAATAAGAAGGAGCTTCTCAGGTAGGAGCGCCTTCGTGAATGTTCTTTCCGTGGTGCGTCTGTGTTATGCAACGTGGAGCCATTTCTGTAGGACAGAAAGATTGCACAAAACAACCACTCTCTTTTCTCTCCTTTTCCCTTCCTTTCTTCAGACAGAGTCTCTAGTAGCCCAGGATGACCTTGAACTTCTGATTCTCGTGCCTCCATCTCCCAACTGCTGGGATTAGAGGGGTGTGCCACCGTGCCTAGCATGATGTCATTAATAATTTCTGCCACGCCTCACACACAGGTAGTCCCAAGTGGCTGTTTTCCACAGCACGTGTGGTCTGTCAGGCACATGTGGTCCTTTGCAAGGCAGGCCAGAGCTTAACTCCTCCAGGAAGTGGGTGGCTTCTTGGCCTTCTTGGCCTGTGAGCAGGCTCAGTGAGACAAGTTGACATGGAGCTGTAGCATGCAGTCCATGCAGACACAGAACTTTCCACATGGATTATGAGTTCGAGGCCAGCCTGAGATACAGAACAAAACCCTGTCTCCAAAAAGAAAAATGCACTCATAGTGTGGATAGCCAAGCATGGTGGTGCACGCCTTTAATCCCAGCACTCTGGAGGCTGACTTAGGAGGTCCACTGTGAGTTTGAGGCCAGCCTGGGCTATAGAGTGAGATCAGGTTAGTCCCAGCAAGAGTGAGACCCTGCCTAAAAGCAAAACAAACAAACAAAAATAGGTCAGCCTGTAGAGTGCAAGAAGATGTTTAGCATAATGAACAAAGGATAGAAATAAATAGAAATAGAATTCCACCAATCTAGTAAAAACTGCAGGGCTGAGGAGATGGCTCAGGGGTTAAAGATGCTTGGTTGCAAAATCAGACAGCCAGGGTTCGATTCCCCAGTGCCTGAATAAAAGCCAGGTGCACAAAGTGTCTGGAGTTCACTTACAGTGCAAGAAGCCCGTTTTCTCTTTCTCTCTGCTTGCAGATTATAAATAAATCTACGAGTAGCAAACTGGCATTTTAGGAGAGAGAAGACTAGCTGGGAGGGGGGTTATAATAGAGTGTTCTGTGTGTCTCTGTCACAGTGAGTTTTACTGAGTGCTCTGTGGGTTTCCGTCACAGTGAATTCTATGAGCCCAATGCCCTCATGATGGAGGAGGAAGGCGCCATCATCGCTGGTCTGCTGGTGGGTCTGAACGTCATCGATGCCAACTTCTGTATGAAGGGAGAAGATCTGGACTCGCAGGTACGGGAGCCCTTCTTCGACCCAGTGCGGCCTCCCTCCGAGGGCTGAGGCTTGGGATTTGGGCTGGTTAGATCACACCAACCAAGCTAGACGAAATCCTGTCTCATAAATAGGATTCCTGTCATTTTGATGTGAATATACAGAATGGTTGGCAGAGGTAGAAGGATCGCTGTGTGTCTGAGGCCATCCTGGGACTACAGTGTGAGTTTCAGGTCAGCCTTGGCTAGAGTAAAACCCTACCTTGAAAAAATGGGGGAAAATGAGGTATTTGTCTACCAGGTTTTTCACATTCTTGACTTGGTTATCATTATATTAAAGCGGTGGAGAGGGTAGAACGAGCACAGAGGAAGGAGAGGGAGGCTAGTGTGGTAGATCCGAGGGGGGTGAGGGGGGAACGTGATGTGGTGTGGCAGCTCAGAGTGAAGTTCTGAAGCCAGGACTGGGTCCACATTCTGTCTCCCCGTTAGTTTAGTTTCTTGCTGAATATATATATATATATATAAATTCTTTCTTTTTTTATTTTTTGAGGTAGTTTCACTGTAGCCCAGGCTGACCTGGAATTCACGATGTAGTCCCAGGCTGGCCTTAAACTCACATCTATCCTCCTACCTCTGCCTCTCAAGTGCTAGGATTAAAGGTGTGCGCCACCACACCTGACCTGAATATATTTTGTAGTTTATATTTTGTAGTTAGTTTTTTTTAGCATTATTTATTTATTTATTTATTTATTTATTTGAGAGAGAGAGGCAGATAGAGAAAGAATGTGCACACCAGGGCCTCTAGCCACTGCAAACAAACTCCAGATGCATGTGCCACCTTGTGCATCTGATTTAATGTGGGTCCTGGGGTATTGAACCTGGGTCCTTTGGCTTTGCAGGCAAGAGCCTTAACTGCTAAACCATCTCTCCAGCCCTGTAGTTAGTTTTTTAGGTGTCTCTAGATTCCTTGGTATGATATGTGGATAAATAGAGTATTTAATAGGGTAATTGTGAGGAATAAAGGACTTTGAATGTACTTTGCTTAGAACAGGCATGTTTTAATTCCTCAATAAATAAAGATGGCATTTTCACTGTGTTTCTTATCTGTTCAGTATGAAATATCATAATCAGTTTCTTTATATTTACTCAAGATAAATAGAAAAGTATGAATAGTTTGATTCGATTTTTGGAGGCTTTGGTCTTTTTTTTATTTGAATTCTTTCCCAGGCTAACCTAGAACTCACTCTGCCACCCAGGCTGGCCTCCAACTCATAGTGATCCTCCCACCTCAGCCTCCCACGTGCTGAGATTAAATGTATGTACCACCATGCCCAGCCAATTTGAACTTTAAAAAAATTATAATATTTATTTCTTTATATTTATTTATTATTATGATTTATTTATTTGTTTGGGTTTTTTTTGAGGTAGGGGCTGACCTGGAATTTACTCTATTCTCAGGATGGCCTCAAACTCACAGTGATCCTCTTGCCTCTGCCTCCTGAGCGCTGGGATTAAAGGCGTGCGCCACTATGCCCAGCTAAAAAAAAATTATATTTAGTTAGGAAAGAGAAGAAGATAATGAGCACACCAGGGCCTCCAGCCACCGCAAACAAACTCCAGACACATGCACCACTTTGTGCATCTGGCTTTATGGGGTACCTGGGAATCGAACTTGGGTTGTCAGATTTTGCAAACAAGCACCTTTAACCATTTGCGCCATGTCTCCAGCATTGCTGGTTTGAATTTTAAAGAAGGGCTGGGAGATGGCTTAGTTAAGCACTTGCCATGTAAGCATGAGGACCTGAATTTGATCCCCAGAACCCATGTTAATGTGCTGGGTGTGGGCTAGAGAGCTGGCCTAGAGGATAAGAGTGATGCCTCAAACATGAGGGCCTAAGACCACCTGAGTTCAACTCACCAGGTCCGTGTAAACAGATGAGCATGGGCTTGCATGTCTGTAACCACAATCTTTTTTTTTTTTTAATGTCTTTTTTATTAATTTGAGAGAGAGAAAGAGTCAGACAGAGAAAGAACGAGTATGGGCATTCCAGGGCCTCTTGCCATTATAAACAAACTCCAAACATAGGCACCATTTTGTGCATCTGGCTTTACGTGGGTACTGGGGAATTGAACCCAAGCCGTCAGACTTTGCAAGCAGGTGCCTTTAGCCACTGAGCCAGTTCTCCAGCTCTGTAACCCCAATCTTGTGCAGAGTAGAGATCAGAGAATCACCAGTTCTTGTTCAGAGAGAGAGACTCCATCTCAAGGAAGTGTTGGGGGAGCAATGGAGGAAGGACACTCTACACTCGCCTCTGGCCTCCACGCATGCGCAGGCATGTGCATCTGCACATACACACACACACTACACGTACAAAACGATGCTGGGTGTGGTGGTGTGTGCTTGTCATCCCCGTGCTGGGGAGGTGTAGACAGGCAGATCCTGGGATTCCTTATCCAGCCACACGTACAAAACGATGCTGGGTGTGGTGGTGTGTGCTTGTCATCCCCGTGCTGGGGAGGTGTAGACAGGCAGATCCTGGGATTCCTTAGCCAGCCAGGCTAGTGTACTTGGTGAGGTCCAGGCCTACAAGAAACCTGTGGTCTGCACATGTACAAGCACATTGTCACCGACACACACCCAAACACAGAAATGAAGTGGCAGCATAGAAAACTGAAGATGAGCATCAGTGGAAACTTGAAAGAGGGCTGGAGAAATGGCTTAGTGGGTAAGGTGCTTGCCTGCAAAGCCAGAGGACCTCAGTTCAATTCCCCAGGATCCACGTAAGCCAGATGCACAAGGTGGCACATGCATCTACAGTTCGTTTGCAGTGGCTGGAGGCCCTGGTGCGCCCATTCTCCTCTCTCTCTCTCTCTCTCTCTCTCTTTCTCTCTCTCTCTTTCTTCCTTTGCCTTGTTCTCTCTCTCAAATAAATAAAGAAATAAAATATTTAAAAATAAAAAAAAGAGAGAAAGCTTGAAAGAATAGATACCAAAATTTTAGCCAAGGCCATCTTGAGGTAGTTAAGATTATGGGTATTTTGTGTCACTCCTGTTTTTCTCTATTCTCTGAAACTTCTTCAAGAGAATGAGCATATTTTGAAATTGTAACTATACATATTAACAAGGTTATTCATATAAGGAAATAGAAATTCAACCACACCATACTGAAAAAAGTATTAAAGATAGAAACTCTGCACCTTACTTGTGTTATCCACTCTGTCTTGATCAGGAACTGACCTTCTAGTGCTGTTGACTTAATTATGTTTGTGTGGTGCTGGGGATGCAGCCAGGACCTAGCACACACCAGACAAGCACTCTAACCACTGAGATACATACCCAGCCCCTACTGACTTGTCTTGACTCTTCTTATTTCTCAGTGTATAATGATATTCATAATAATTATTTTTATTATACATTTATGGTAATTGTTATGATTATGCGATTCACTGTGAGTGCCTAGAAGGAACGTTTTATGCCTTGGAAAAGGTATCTGATTTTCGCTTGCATTTTTTCTGTAGGTTGGCGTTATAGATTTTTCAATGTATCTCAAGGATGGGAGCAGCAGTAAAGGTAGTGAAGGGTATGTACAAAGACAAGTGGGTTTCTGGTTTGTTCTGAGGTTCGTTTTTCCCCTTTGGTACTAGTTACAGTTTGCAACAACACTCTTTGAACATACCAGCCAGAAGAAATTTTTATGATAGAGCTTTAATCATGTCCAACTATTGTAGTGATATTCCTGCTAGGTAGTTCCTGGGCCAATGAAATAATAATGTGCAAAAGGAATCTAATTCTCTAATTTTTCCCCCTTTGGTATTTTGAGACAAGATCCCCCACTATAGCCCAGATTGGCCTAGGATTCATTACATAGACCAGGCCACACCAAACTTGTATCAAACCCCCTGCCTCTTCCTCTCAGTTGCTGAGTTACAGGCATGGCCCACTATATCCAGCTAATTCCCCATAAGTTTAAGGGGCTGAAAATGTGGACATGCCTGTGAAATCACTACTTAAGAGGCTGAGGCTGAAAGATCATCTCAAAACCAACCAGGGCTGGAGAAATGGCTCAGCAGTTAAGGCGCTTGCCTGTAAAGCCTAATGACCCAGGTTTGATTCCCCAATACCCATGTAAAGCCAGATGCATAAAGTGTGTGCACCTGGAGTTCATTTGCAGCAGTTAAAGGCCCTGGTGCACCTGTTCTCTCCCTCCCTTCTCTCCTCTCTCTCTCTCTCTCTCTCTCTCTCTCTCTCTGTGTGTGTGTGTGTGTGTGTGTGTGCCAGGCATGGTAGTGTACACCTTTAATAAAACTTTTAAAAATAAAACAAAAACACAAAAGCTTGACTGTAGTCTTGAACGTAAATCGTGCTGCAAGGCCTACCCTTTGAGAACAATGACATCACATCAGTGAGTTAACTTCAATCAAATGGAAAGAAGTCACTATAAATACTAGAAAACTGAAGTATGTTAGCTCGAAAGAAGAAAATATTTTATCTTGAAATGTCGGTGGTGCATTATAAAACCCAAATGAGTAAGGTTTGTAAGTTGCCATGAGAGCTTAATGTGAGTCCCTTAAACCACGGAGTCTTCCTCCTCACTGTGCCGAGGGCTTCTTGGCAGGTCTCTCTTCTCGTTTTGCCCCGTAGTATCAGTTTTATGAAAAGCTGGGTGGGAGGGGACATCTTGGCATTTCTAATATTATTCATCTCGCCTCGTTTTCTGTCTTCCCTGCAGAGATGGTCAGATCACCGCGATTCTGGACCAGAAGAACTACGTAGAAGAGCTCAACAGACACCTGAAGTAAAGAGCGAGTGACTGATTGTCTGGTGGGGGGGTTGGGGGGGAAGCAGTGAGGACAAGTTCAGAGCACAGTGACGAGGCCACTTCAGTGCATGGCACTATGAGAGGTTATGGAATGGGTTGATTAAACAGGTGCACAGAGATGAATTGGAGCAGCCCTCTTGTGTCTGTGGCTGAGCCACCACTGCAGGAAGAGTCCTGGGAAAACCATTCATTGCGTGCGTTCTTTTTCAGTGACAGGTCTCTTTTTTGTTTTGTTGGTGTTGGCTGGTTTTGTTTGTTTGTTTGTTTGTTTGTTTGAGGTAGGGTCTCAGTCTAGCCCAGGCTGGCCTGGAGCTCACTCTGTAGTTTAGGGTGGCTGCGAATCCACTGCAATACTCCTACCTCGGCCTCCCCAGTGCTGGGTTGATAGGTGTGCACCCTCGTGCCCGGCTTCAGCTCTCTTGTTCCCTTGCATGTCTCACACTTTCACTTCACCATCACTACTAGTAATTTACCAAGTGCTCACCAGGCATTTCCAAGACTCTATGTGTCCTGTGGAGGAGTCCAGAAGCTATTGATATACTTCAGCACTTTGATGGTCTTTTTATGCTAAAGACTGATGAATAATTCAGAAGAATGATTAGCATAGCCATTCCTTATTATCTTGTATGGCTATGCAACTCTCATGAGTTCTGTTATTAAAACCGTTGCTCGTCTTCTGAGACCGACAGAATGGTCATGCTTTTCTTCCTTTTTCTTTCTTTTTTTCTTGGATTTTCGAGGCGGCGTCTCGCTCTAGCCCAGGCTGTCCTGTGGTAATGCATGTTGTCACAGAGGCACAGAGATCCTTGACAGGCTCTTCTCTCATTGATAACACAGCTTAAAAATGGTCTCAGAAGGAAGCTTCTGGACAATTCACTAGAGTTTTTTTTTAAAGTGCGGGGGGGGGCGGGTGCGGGCATGGTGGCACACTCCTTTAATTCCAGCACTCAGGAGGCAGAGGTAGGAGGATTACAGTGAGTTCAAGGCCACCCTGAGACTACAGAGTGAATTCCAGGTCAGCCTGGGCTAGAGTGAGTGCCTACCTGGGAAAAACAGAGAGAGAGAGAGAGAGAGAGAGAGAGAGAGAGAGAGAGAGAACGAGCGCACTAAAGAGAGGGAACAAGAGGCAGGAAAATCAGAGATCGTGGCAGCTGCTGAGATAACAAAGGGAATAGAGTTTGTGTTTTATTATTATTAGTGCTGAGATTGAACCAGGGCCTTTCATATTCTAGGCAACAACCCTACTGCTGAGCTCCACCCTCAGCCCAGGTTACATCTGTCTAGAGTAAAAAGCCGCTGCTCCAAGGGCAGCTTGGGCTGGGAAGGAGGAAGAACTGGGTGCCCAGGACTTTTCTTCCTCATTTTCATTGAAGGGGTGCAAAATTACCCTCCTTCCAGGGGTGAAGCAGAGCGCCATTCTTTTGGGCCAACCAACGAGGAATTATTTAACCTTAATAATATTTGGTTGGCCGGGCGTGGTGGCGCACGCCTTTAATCCCAGCACTCGGGAGGCAGAGGTAGGAGGATTGCCGTGAGTTCAAGGCCACCCTGAGACTACATAGTTAATTCCAGGTCAGCCTGGGCCAGAGTGAGACCCTACCTCGAAAAACCAAAAAAATATATATATATATTTGGTTGAGCCTTGCAGTCAGGGAAAAGTTGTTCTGGGTGACCTAGAACTCCGGACTAAGAACTAACTGCATTCATAGTCCGCTTACCTTCTAGATGGGTTAGCCGTGGGCTGGTTTCAAGCCCTTGACATTGTTTCCTCTTTAACCTTGCATCTTTAACCTGTTAGAAACAGGCTGTGATAATTGCCCCTTAAAGAAAGGCTTGTTTTCATTCTAGCTGGAGGGCCAGTACTGGACAATGAGTTACCACCAGCTTGGAGTATTTTCATTATAGTGTTTGGAATCTGCCACCTTTAAAAAAAAAATAAATCTATACTTATTAATTTGAGAGAAAGAGAGAGACAACATGGGCATGCCAGGGCCTCCTGCTACTGCAAACCAACTCCAGACACATGTAATCTGTACAGCTGGCTTTATGTGGGTACTGAGGAATCAAACCCAGGCCATCAGGTTTTGTAAGCAAGTGCTTTTAACCCACTGAGCCATCTCTCCAGCTGTTTAAAAAAATTTTAGTTCCCTGCCTACCACAGTATTACTACTGATCATGCCATCTTTCCTGGAAGCTGGCAAACTGACATTCCTATGTTTCCGATGGTGTCTAGAAAGAAGATGGCTGGGGGGGGCAGTCGGGGGTCGCTTTTCATCCTCTTCCGTCCTGCCTAGCAACTCTGTTAGTGTCTTCAGCATTTTGAGAAGTTTCGGGTCCGGCTAACATATTCAAGACCAATCTAAAGGAGCAACCATGATTGTACTGAGCTGTGACAATACCAGCCAGCAAGGACAGAGTTGACCACAAAGATAAATATGATGTTTACTCGGTCCCTGCCTCAGTTTCTCTATCTGTAGTTGGGACATCTAACAAAAAGGATGTTGAAAAGAGTAAATGAGTTACTACATGTGTAACAATTTAGAAGAGTGTTTGGTATACATATAGGCTATTATTGACATATGTAAGTAAGGTCTTAAGGTTTGTCATGTGTACCTCAGCCCTTTTATTCCACGGAACAAATACCGACTACAGACTCCAGCACCAAAGATACAGTACTTAAGGCAGACACAGCCTTGGTAAGATGTCTCAGGGAAGATATTATGTAGATAGGATCAAAGTATGTTATTTGCGTATGTGAAAAAAGGCATAGTGAAACTCATTTGGTGTAATAAATATACACTAATTAAAATTTTTTAAATATAGATGAAACTGAACATTTGACAGTGAGTGCTAGGTGTAACTGCTGTTTGAAAAGGCAAGGACGGGGCTGGAGAGCTGGCTCAGTGGTTAAGATGCTTGCCTGCAAAGCCTAAGGACCTGGTTTTGATTCCCCAGTACCCACTAATGCCAAATGCACATAGTGACGCATGCATCTGGAGTTTGTTTGCAGTGGCCAGAAGCCCTAGCATGCCCATTCTCTCTCTGTGTCTCTCTTCTTTCTCTCTCTCTTTCTTTCTGCATATAAATAAAGGAGGGAAGAAAGGAAAGAAGGGAGGGAGGGAGAGAGGAAAAAAGAAAGAAAAAAAATTTTAAAGGCAAGGATGGGATATTGTTATTTTCAGAGACGCTTACGTTGTTTTCTCTTGGCAGTGCTACGGTAAACAACCTCCAGGCAAAAGTAGATGCTTTAGAGAAGTCCAACACTAAACTGACAGAGGAGGTAAGTATTTTGGAAACTCTTTGACCTATAAATTTTTCTAATGTTCATTAGTAGAGCCAAGTCATTTCCATGTGACCTTGGAAGTGAAGGATTGGACTTTTCAGATATTATCCACCACAGGAAATAGCTAACTCTTTGTTCTGACTGCCCAGCCCCTTGTTTCCCCAGCACGACCACATAGGCCTGCTACCTGGCTAATCAAATATCCTTTGTGTAAGCTTTTTTTTTTTTTTTTTCTTTTCTTTTTCCCTTTAAGATTTTATTTTTATTTATTTATTAGAGACAGAGAGAGGGAAAGAGAGAGAGAGAGAGACAGAGCGGGCCAGGGCTTCTAGCCACTGCAAATGAACTCCAGATGCATGCACCGCCATGTGCATCTGGCTTACGTGGGACCTGGAGAATAGAACCAGGGTCCTTAGGCTTCACAAGCATGCGCCTTAACCGCTAAGCCCTTTCTCCAGCCCTGTGTGAGCATTTTGTTGGGCCAGCCTAAAGTAAATATTTATTATATAGCACAATCCTCATAGTTTCTTCATTCAGTAAGCATTTTGGGCACTATTTCTGCAGTAGAACTAGACAAAGATTTCCCCAATCCCCTTTTAGACAAAAATTTCATTGTGCAAGGCACTGGCCCGGCTATTCCAGGCTGGCAACCACCTGATGCCTACATTCTGTTTTCTCTTCAGGGCGCTTAAGATAAGCAGCCCAGGTGAGGAGCAGAGTAATCCCTGCTTACAAGTCATGTGCTCCCCATTCGTCAGTCACTGACCTCTAAGAGGCCCAGTTCCTGCACTGGCCAGGAACTTCCTCTTTCAACCTCATGTTACTCTGAGGAGGAGATGATAGGCATGTGAAAACACTTGGGAAAGTCCTTAAAGAAAGAAGAGGAACTTAACCTAATGCTTGACATTGGAGTGGTATAGAGAGATTTTTCCTAACTTGCTGAAGCCCAAGCTATAGGGTTGTTTTGTTGTTGTGTTTTGTTTTGGTTTTGGTTTTTGAGGTAGGGTCTCACTCTAGCCCAGGCTGACTTGGAATTGACTATGTAGTCTCAGGCTGGCCTTCAACTCAAAGCGATCCCTCATACCTCTGCCTCCCGAGTGTGCCATCATGCCCAGCCAGACTTTTTTTTTTTAATCTTTTTGGTTTTTCGAGGTAGGGCCTTGCTCTAGCCCAGGCTGACCTGGAATTCACTATGAAGTCTCAGGGTGGCCTTGAACTCACAACAGTCCTCCTACCTCTGCCTCCTGAGTGCTGGGATTAAAAGGCATGTGCCACCATACTCTGCTCAGATTTTTTTCTTTAATAGTCTTAGATGCTTCTATGAACATATATAAAATTATCCAGATTACAAAGCCTGTTTTCTCTGTTTTGAATTATTATGTTATGTACACTGAGATAAATTTGGTTTAAACAAAATCAAACTAAAGCACTCAGCAGGAATATGTTGTTAAATCAATGGCTTTTTAGAACCAACTTTGGTATTGGTGTGAGTGAGTGTGTGTATTAAGACAGTCTTGGGCTGGAGAGATGGCTTAGCGGTTAAACGCTTGCCTATGAAGCCTAAGGACCCCGGTTCAAGGCTCAATTCCCCAGGACCCACGTAAGCCAGATGCACAAGGGGGCCACACGCATCTGGAGTTCGTTTGCAGTGGCTGGAGGCCCTGGCATGCCCATTCTCCCCACCCCCCTGTCAAATAAATATAATTTTTTTTAAAAGAAATAAGTTTTCACATTAAAGCAGCAATAATGTATGTTAGCCTACATTAAGGGGATTTCCCATAATGCCTCATGAGAACATTTATCTTCTGAGGCAGGTTCTCTCAGGGTAGCACAGGCTGGCCTAGAACTTGCTGTGAAGCTTCTGACTCCATTCAGAGTGGTGGGAACATAGGAGTGTGCCATCATATCTCACATATGAGAGCATTCTTATTGTGCTATAGCTTCCTTTAGCTACAAATGGAATATGAAAGCCTGAAATTAATTCCTCATGGATCATAAGTTATTCTATGTTACATGAACAGAGAATAAAAGATTATTGATAACTTTGATTGACAGCTTGCTGTTGCAAACAACAGAATCATTACTTTGCAAGAAGAGATGGAAAGAGTTAAAGAAGAAAGTTCCTACATGCTGGAATCCAATCGAAAGGTAAACCCTAGCTGGTTTTATAAAATATTCATAGAAAGTGGTTTCCATGTGTCTCCAGAGGGCCCTCAGCACTTGCGTGTGTCACACACACAGCTTTACAGACCCCATGCGTGACTGAGTATGTGCTGTGGACCACCAAGAGTTCCTGTCGTCTCCTCAGCCACGGTGCCCTCTTACATGCTTGATTCCATGTGTTTAGAGACTTCAAGAAAGTCTAATTCTTGTTGTTATGTACTAAGGGTTTGTACTGTAGCTGTTAAAATTGTGATATGAAGCCGGGCATGGTGACGCATGCCTTTAATCCCAGCACTCGGGAGGCAGAGGTAGAAGGATCATCATGAGTTCGAGGCCACCCTGAGACTACATAGTGAATTCCAGGTCAGCCTGGACCAGAGTGAAACCCTACCTCGAAAAACCAAAAAAAAAAAAAAAATTGTGATATGAAGTAACCCATGCTTTATGGAGTGTACTGCTCTGCTGAAGTGACACCTCAGGTAGCTGTTAGCTGTGGGAGAGTTAATGTGTACACAAAGCGCTGAAGAAACTAGGTCAGGCATGAGACTACAGAGTGAATTCCAGGTCAGCCTGGGCTAGAGCAAGACCCTACCTCAAAAAAAAAAAAAAAAAAAAAAAAAAAAAAAAAAAAAAATGAAACAAACTAATTAAGTAAGTAACATCGGATGTCCCCTTCTGTAGTTCATCTGCCTATTTTTTCTTGACATGGAGTCTCGCACTGACTCTGGAACCTGCCCCAGTGATTCTCCCGTGTCTGCTCCCAGTAGGACTAGAGTTACTGACATGCGTGGTTACACCTGGTTGTTTATGTGGGTGCTGGGGAGGCAAACTTGGGTGGTGTCAGGCCCTCATGCTTGTGAGGGAAGCACTTTTAATTGCTGAGCCCCTACATCCTCCTCCCAGCTTGACAAAACTCAGCTTCAAATGGATCAAAGACCTGAGCATGAGACCTGAAACTCTGAACACACTAAAGGGAAAAAATAAGGAAAACTGTTCAAAATATGGGAATGGTTAGAACTTCCCGAAGAGGACTCCTGCTGTCCAGAAAACAGGGACAGATAAACGGGACTCAGGAAATTACAAAGCTTCTGTGCAGCACAGAAAACAATGAACCAAGTGAAGAGACCCAAGGCTGGAGAGCCCGCTCTACACACTCCCCCACAGCATGCTGCACCTGCATAGACACGCATACCACACACACACGCGCACATACACACACAGAAAGAGAGAAAACAATGAGCCAAGTAAAGAGACCCAAGGCTGGAGAGCCCGCTCTACACACTCCCTCACAGCGTGCTGCACCTGCATAGACACGCATACCACACACACACGCGCACACACACACACACACACACACAGAAAGAGAGAAAACAATGAACCAAGTGAAAAGACACAAGGCTGCAGAGTCCGCTCTCCAGTCATGAAAACTGCTCCCCAGCAGCTAACTGGGCAGTTTTCCATGCATCGTGTATTTGACTCTGCTGCATGGACTTGGTGGAAGCCACTGGAATGCTTAGAGCTGCTCTGATGTCCTGCTTGGGTTTGCTGTGATCTCTGGCGAGCGCTCTGGGAAATGAACGTGGTACCATTTAAACCTTTGGTTCAACTCATATTTTGTAGGAAATGCCATTTTAGGAAAATTTTTTGTTGTGTTTTGCCTGTGTGTAGTATGTGTGGTGTGTGTGGTAAAGGCACATGTGTGTGCAGATCCTGTGTGTGTGTGTGTGTGTGTAGAACATAGGAGAACACCGGTATCCACCTTCATCCCCCTTTATTGCTCACTCATCCACATGGTGTTTTTGGTTTGTTTTGCTTTGTTTTTGTTTTGTGGAGGTAACGTCTTGTTTTAGCCGAGGCGGACCTGGAATTTCTTCTGTAGTCTCAGGATAACCTCGAACTCACAGAGATCCTCCTACCTTGACCGCCTGAGTGCTGACATGAAAGGCTTGTACCACCACGCCCAGCCCGCATGCTCTCTTGAGATGAAGTCACTCACTGACCCTGAGCTTGCTGTTTTCACGAACCCCAGGGGTTCTCTGTCCCTCCACCCCTCAGGACTAGTCACAGAGCCCAGGCCCACATGCATGTGGGTGCTGAGGAATCACACTCGGAGCACAGGACCACACGCAGATGTCTACATGGGTGCTGAGGAATCACACTCGGGCTCCAGACTGGCCTTGAGTGCCTAATTGTCCTGCCCCAGCCTCTCAAGTGCCAGGGTTACAGACTTGAGCCTTCATGCTTGGTTTTATGCATTCTGTGGATCCAACCCGGGACTTCCTGCCGCTAAGCAAGCACTCTACCCACGGAGCTGCATCCCCAGGCTGGTCTTAAACTCATGGCAATCCTCTTGCCTCCGCATCCAAGTGCTGTGATTATGAGCATGATTTTCAAAGGCTAATTTTGAGAAGTTGTACTGTTTTGTTTATACAGTTTAGAACTTTAAATATAAAGTGGCAGGACACTCACAATTCACACTCTTTTTTTTTTTTTTGTATGTTTTTGTTTTTTCAAGGTAGGGTCTCACTCTAGCTCAGGCTGACCTGGAATTCACTATGTAGTCCATGATCCTCTGTCTCCCCAGTGCTGGGATTAAAGGCATGCACCACCACGCCCGGCCCCCCCAATTTGACACACTCTTGAAATTCATTTGTGGTTAGACCTGATTGGGTCTCATTTCTTCTTTTCATTATTTTGATTATTTTGAGGTAGGGTCTCACTCTACTTCCTGGCTGGCCTCGAAATCACAGCAGTCCCCCTACCTCTGCCTCCCGAGTGCCTGTGCCACCAGGTTTGGCCATTTCTTCTTACTAAGTAGCCATGCCAGCCTCTGCTACGTCGTCGTGCAGTGTTTACATCCTTAACTTTGTGCTCTGATTTCCCTCTTCAAGGGTCCTAAGCAAGACAGGAGTGTGGAAGGACAAGCACTGAGCGAGGCAAGGAAGCATCTGAAGGAGGAGACCCAGCTGAGACTGGTGAGCCACGCTTGGGTTCCGTTTGCTCAGAGACGCAGGAGAGGCAGCGGCCTGATCAACCAGGGTCAAAATGTCAGCGGTGTTCCACATTTTATAAACCCTAGAAAGTTCTTTATTGTGCTTTTTAACCCCTATTCTTTTTTAAATTAATTCATTTATTTATTTAAGAGAGAGACAGATAGAGAAAATGGGCATGCCAGAGCCTCTAGCCACTGTAAAGGAACTCTAGACACACGTATCACCTTGTGCATCTGGCTCTACGTGGGTACTGGGGAATTGAACCCAGGTCCTTGGGTTTTGCAGGCAAATGCCTTAACCACTGAGCCATCTCTCCAGCCCTTAACCCATATTCTTTTTTATGTTTTTTTTTGTTTTTTTTTTTTCAAGGTAGGGTTTCACTCTAGTCCAGGCTGACCTGGAATTAACTATGTAGTCTCAGGGTGGCCTCGAACTCTTGGTGATCCTACTACCTCTGCCTCCCGAGTGCTGGGATTAAAGGCGTGCGCCACCACGCCCGGCTCTTCTTTTTTAAAAAATATTTTTATTTAGTTGTGGGGAGAAAAAGAGAAAATGGACGAGCATGAGTGCACCAGGGCCTCTTGCCACTGTGCATGAACTTTAGATGCATGCACCACTTTGGGTGTCTAGCTTTATGTGTGTGCTGGGAAACTGAACCTGGGCCAGCTAAAGGCTTTGAAGCAAGTGCCCTTAACCACTGAGCCACCTCCCCTGTCCTTAACCTATATTCTCCACAGATTTTTTTTTAGCCCGTAGCCACATGAAATAGCAGCTGAGTACAGTTTTAGGAGCAGATGCTTTTGGCATTCTTATAGAACTCACTCACTTTTTCTTTATTTATTTGAGAGTGACAGAGACAGAAAGAGGCAGATAGATAGAGAATGGGCACGCCAGGGCCTCCAGCCACTGCAAACGAATTCCAGATGCGTGCGCTGCCTTGTGCATCTGGCTTACGTGGGTCCTGGGAGAATCGAGCCTTGAACTGGGGTCCTTAGGCTTCACAGGCAAGTGCTTAACCGCTAAACCATCTCCAGGCACTTAACCTATATTCTCTATAAAGCTTTCTTAGCCCATCTTCTGAGTATTTCTAACATCAACAAAATGTTGTTAATCCTTTTTTTTTTTTTTTTTTTTTTTTTTGCTTTTATACTTTGTATTATGGGAACACTAGTTATATAGAGCCTACATACTTGTTTGTGATGGGGTCTTACTGTGAAACCAAGGAGAACTCAAGCTTGAAGACCTCCTGCCTATAATCCTCTACCAACTAATAAAAGGGAGTGGCTGGGAACGTAGCTTGGTGGAAAGCACTGGGCTCGCATATTTGAGGCCATGGGTTCAAGTTCCAGCCTGGGGAAGAAAGCTATGCAGTCCTCACTCTTATCTCATTCCCTATGCCTTTGCCCCAGGAAGGTCCTGGCATGTCCCCTAGAACATGGCGGCTCCTTCTCCCAGACAAGCCATTGTAGAATGATGCTCTCCTAAGACTGGGTCCAGCTAGGCGTGGTGGCGCACGCCTTTAATCCCAGCACTTGGGAGGCAGAGGTAGGAGAATCGCCGTGAGTTCGAGGCCACCCTGAGACTACATAGTGAATTCCAGGTCAGCCTGAGCTAGAGTGACCCTACCTAGAAAAACCAAAAAAAAAAAAAAAAACTGGGTTCAAGCCCTGGCTGGCTTGAATTTCTCATCCTCCTGCCTTTACCTCCCCAGGGCTGGGTTACAGCATGCACCACCACACCCAGATTTATGAATTGCCAAGGTCCACCTCAGAGCCTCATGAATGCTAGGCAAGCGTGTTACCAACTGAGCCACATCCACACTGTATTTCTGAATTTATTCTTTTTTTTAAAAAAATATTTATTTATTTCAGACACAGAGAAGGAAAGAAGCAGATAGAGAGAGAGAGAGAATTGGTATGCCAGGTCCTCCAGCCATTGCAAACCAACTCCAGACACATGTACCACCTTGTGCATCTTACTTTACGTGGGTCAAACCTGGATCCTGTGGCTTTGTCAACAAATGCCTTAACTGCAAAGCCATCTCTCCAGCTCCTTGAATTTATTCTTGTTTTTCTTTGTGTGTGGGGGGGGTCAAAGTAGCCTGAATTTATTCTTAATTTTAATTATAAATAGAAAAAAATTATAATTCAGTATTGGTCTTAAGATTATTTTAAGCAGGGCGTGGTGGCGCACGCCTTTAATCCCAGCACTTGGGAGGCAGAGGTAGGAGGATCGCCGTGAGTTCGAGGCCACCCTGAGACTACATTGTGAATTCCAGGTCAGCCTGGGCCAGAGTGAAACCCTACCTCGAAAAACCAAAAAAAAAAAAAAAAAAAAAAAAAAAAAAAAGATTATTTTAGAAATATATATATATATATATGTGGCTTATAAGTAATGATTAGAATTTCTCAGGAGGAATGCTTTTTCTATAATAGACTTCTTCCAGGTATTCACTTAACTACATCAGTAATTCCTTGTATTTACACATTAACCCTTCCTAAAGATCAAATAGTATGCAGGATACCACCCCCCCCAGTGTTTCTGAGAATGGGAAGAAGCAGAAAATAATGGGCTATTTATTTTATAACTAAAAGTTACTACAAAGTAACTTAACAGTTTATAACAGATGTTCCAGTTTTTTGAAATCGTAGCATTGTTTTTAAAATAATTGACATTTAAGGGGGGCGTCTCAGTCAAGTGACATACAGGAAGAATCTAGGGCCTCTGTCAGCCACTCTGGCCGTCCTCAGGAGCTGAGCTGTTACCCAGCCGCTGTGTTTTAGCCTGGATCTGCAAAGCGGTGCAGGTTTCTGCTGTAGGACACAGCATTGACTTCATGTCTGTGGGCTTGCCTGGCATCTGCAGGTTGTGGCACAGTAGGAGTTGACTTGGGCCTGGAGAGCTTGTCAGATTTATGTTATTGAGCAAATGTTCCTCTGCTTAATCCCCGTGGTAATTCTTACTGCTAATGTCTCTGAAGATGAATTCCTTTTGGCACTTTTGCCAGAATATTGAATGTGTTTACCTTTCCTTGTGAAATTGTTGGGTCTTTCCCTAAGTGAGGAAAAGGAGTGTAAGCAGTGTGCTTGCTTTGGGGCAGGATGTTGAGAAAGAACTGGAGCTGCAGATCAGCATGCGGCAGGAGATGGAGGTGGCCGTGAGGATGCTGGAGAAGGACGTGTGTGAGAAGCAGGATGCCCTGGTATCTCTGCGGCAGCAGCTGGACGACCTCAGGGCCCTCAAGCATGAGCTTGCCTTTAAGCTGCAGGTAGGGGATGGGGCGCGCTCAACTCCTGGGCTCCCCCAGCTTCTGGGTATCACACTTCAAATGCCAGGGAGAGAATCGTGCCTCATTTTTGAAGCCAGCTGCCAGTAAATGACTTTAAGGATTGGAATATCATAAAAGTCTCAGTTGCTATTCTAGAAAATAACATTATAAAGAGGCCCCAAGGTCTCATTCATTATTCTTTCTTCCTTTCTTCCTTTCTTTCTTTCTTTCTTTCTTTCTTTCTTTCTTTCTTTCTTTCATTTTGTAAGCATACAAAATGATGGATTTCTTTTTTTATTCTTATTTTTTAAAATTTTTTAAAATTTATTAGAGAGAGAGAGAAAATGGGCCCAGCAGAGCCTCCAGCCACTACGAACTCCAGATGCATGTGCCACCATGTGCATCTGGCTTACGTGGGACCTGGAGAATCAAACCTGGGTCCTTAGGCTTTGCAGGCAAGCACCTTAACCACTAAGCCATCTCTCCAGCCCCTTTCTACTTTTATATCATATGTAGTTTTTTCTTTTATGTAATAGGCTTATTATAAATCTTTTTTTGGATAATGGGTGTCTTTATAACAGTTTTATACATGTAGATTATTGTATTTTGATCAAACTTAATTCCCCATCATCCTCCTGTGTCCCTCTCCTCCCCTAAATAATCCTCCTTCAGCTTCCATGTGTATTTGTAATACACACACACACTTAAAGACTAGGCTCATTATGAGTGAGTGGTATTTGTCTTTTCCTCTCCCGTTATGTTCTTGTTCCCTCCTTCCCTTACTGTGGAACCCCTTCCTCACCTACATAGTCCCCTTTCTACTTTTAAAATCTTTTTTTAACTTTATTTTATTTGTTTGAGAAAGAAAGAGAGAGATAGAAAGGCAGATAGAGATAGATAATAGATGCACCAGGGCTTTCAGCCACTGCAAACAAACTATAGATGCATGCATCCCCTTGTGCATCTGGCTTACGTGGGTCCTGGGGAGTCGAACCTGGGTCCTTTGGCTTTGTAGGCAAGCGCATTAACCGTTAAGCCATATCTCCAGCCCCTTTCTACTTTTATATCATATGTAGTTTTTTCTTTTATGTAATAGGCTTATTATAAATCTTTTTTATCCTGTAATTTCTATTCTCCAGCCTCTCAGCTGAATTATAGAGTCCACTAGTTTGTTTGTTTTTTAATTTATTTATTTGAGAGAGAGAAAGAAGCAGAGGCAGAGAGTGAATGAGTGCACCATGGCCTTTAGGCACTGCAAATGAACTCCAGACACATGTGCCACCTTGTACATCTGGCTTTACATAGATACTGGGGAATTGAACCTGGATCCTTTGGTTTTGCGAGCAAGTACCTTAACTGCTAAACCTTTTCTCCAGCCTTTTTTTTCCCACTAGTTTTTTAATCAGGAAATGGTAAATTGGTAAACCTCGTAATTATGATAAGGTTTCATATTACAATACTAATTTTATTTACTTATTTATTTATTTATTTATTTGAGAGTGATAGATAGAGGTAGAGGGAGAGAATGGGCACACCAGGGCCCCTAGTCACTGCAAACAAACTCCAGACACATGTGCCACCTTTTGCATGCGGTTTATATGGGTACTGGGAAATCAAACCTGGGTCCTTAGACTTCACAGGCATGTGCCTTTACCACTAAGCCAGCTCTCCAGCCCTACAATACTAATTTTAATAAAATTAAATTTACATTTTTCCCACTTGGAAATTAATTGATATGCAAACATATGAGCACTTGTGTTTATTTCTCATGTGCCATTATGTTTCAAAGCCACATGTTCTATAGATATTTATAACTCTTCTCCATGCAGAGTTCAGACTTAGGAGTGAAACAAAAAAGTGAATTAAACACTCGCTTAGAAGAGAAGACCAATCAGATGGCTGCTACCATTAAACAACTGGAACAAAGGTAAAGTGCTATTTTGTTAGTGACACTTTGAGCTTTCAATGTGACAAGAGGATATTCAACAAAGAGATAATATATGAAATTTCCCTCTGCCTCTATCAGACATGTTGATAGAAAAAAAGCATTAAGATTTGATCTGTTATTTCCACAATATTACTGAAAACATTGTTCAGAAGTGCCTTACTCTGAACACCAGCAGTGGAAACAGCCCCTCTGGCCACTCAGCCTCACAAGCGTGCTGGGAAGCGTGATGAATAAATAAGCACGTTTGCCCGGAGGCCCAGACAGGCTTTCTGTCATTTGCAGCCAGCGTGGTCTGCATGGTAAGTTCCAGGCTAGTCTGTGCTGAAGAGTGAGACCCTGTCTCAGTAAGTGAATCGTGTGTCACGGTGACTCTTGTTCCTCACTAGCCTTTGCATGCTTGCCTGCAACATGAGGGAAAGTCCTGACAAGTAGATATGCTTTGAGGACCCGTTGGGGGTCTTCCTCGTCCTTGACCTTCTCTCTCTCCTCTCCTTTTCTTTTCCTCTCCTGCATAGTTGTCTAGCTTCTGCTGACCACCCCCCATGTCTCCACTCTGGCCTCCATCCGGACACCAGTTTTGAGTTATTAATCTGACCAGCTCTCTCACCAATCCTTACAGTTCATTGTGCCCCAGACATCCTCCCTGTGGCACCCCCTGTTTCTCTTTTCTCTAACATCACCATTTTCTTCCTGGGGTTCAGGGCCAAGAGCAATGTCTGAGCCACTACAGCCACGTGCCTGTGGCATCTAAGCTCCCCGGTGTTTCCACCTTCAACACCCACTCCTCACCCTTCTTGCACCTGAACAAAACCAAACCACTGGTCCCTGGCCACACTTTCCACTTTTTCCATCCACCACCTGTCTGATAGTTCCACCAACACCGTCCCCTTCCTTCTCCCCTATTCTTCAGATAGGTTTTATACACGAACGCTCAAATGCCACCACCCGCCTTCAGCACATCTTTCCAGCTAAAATGAAGCTTTCTCCCGTCTCTGCCCATGCTACTCTGTTATTTCCCACTGTCCGCTTTCCCTTTCAGAGGTCTGTACACGTCTCATCTGCTGAGAGCGTAAGCCCCTTGAGTTACTTAACACATCTTTTACGTTCCCTCACTGGGTCACGTGAATGTGCAAGGCATAAATTTCATGGATGGGTGAGATGAATGGGTGACTTTCTTCAAATGAGCCTTTATTAGGGAGGGTCCTGAACAGCAGTGTATATTAATGCCAAAGTTAATTGCAATTTATAAATGAGCTTGAAACGTTTAGTGTGAATGATACATAAAAGGCATCCATCTGCAAGTTACCTAAGTGCTTTCTTTTAAGCAGTTTTTACAGTGTAACACACTGGATCTTGTGTTCATAAATTATGCTTCTGAGGTGTGTCATTATTCCTCAATGATTTTTGACTGACTTTTAAGGCAGACAGAATGGAAATAATGACTTACTGAGTGTTAAACTGATTTACTTTCTTGCTATCTTTGTTTTTCCTATTTGCCCATTTTTTTTCATTACCCTTTCACTCATTTTTATTTTATTTTATTCAGTGAAAAAGATTTGGTGAAACAGGCAAAGACCTTAAATAGTGCAGTAAATAAGCTGATCCCAAAGCCTCACTAGACGCTGCGCAGCTGTAGCCCCCAGGCTGGCGCCACAGATGCGACAGGAAGACATCTGAACACTCCTACTTAAGCTCAGATTCTATATGGAATTTCACCAAAAGTTGACTTTGAATTTATTGAACTTTTAATCAAACTTCATTGTTATTTTTTCCCCAGAATTAGAAAATTTGGTATGTGTTCCTAATTAAATACCAAATAAGCTTTGAGAAATAATTTCTGAATTGAACAAGAAATAAAAACACCATTTTTTAAAAGCCTAGGGAATTGAAGCTCTGTATATATGTGAAGAAAGCTTTTACAACCCAGTCCCTAATAATAATCAGCTTAGGTTTGTGTCCCCATCAACAAGCCCGTCCTGCTAGAGGTGACAATCTTGTGAACGTGGGCTCTTCTCAACTACTTCTCTCTTAGGCCACAAACCCTTCTCTCTCGCATTATGTAATCTGATCTCCAGGCCAAGGATTAGTGCTCTATTTTATTACAGTTCTATTCTCAACAACCAAAATTACTTGCATTTTTTTTTTTTTTTTTTTTTTGCCTTAGTGATTCTGGGCAAAAAAAAAAAAAAAAAAAAACAGCATCTTTACATTTCTTTAAATGACATGAAGTTAGTAATGAGTTAACGCATAATAACACAGTGTAGAAGGTTGAAAAACTCCTAGCATTAGCCATCTTCTACCTCTGCCCCTCTGTAATTCCACTTCCTGTCTAGGTAGCTCAGAGAAAACAGTTTAATAAAAATGCTCTTTTCCTATAAAAAATGCATTATACATTTTTCAGATCTACCCTACCCTGCTCTTTCTATGGGAATCAGGAGGGCCAAGTGTGGACAGGAGCCATGACCCTTTGCCTCTCGCTCCTTACCTGAAACTTTTACTTCAGAACCTCTGCTACTTTTTCTTGAGATGGGGATTTCCTAGAGGTTCTGGGAATCTAATTGCTTAGTTGTTAGAGAAATGTTTCAGATTTAAGTAGTTAAATAATGAACTTCTGCTCTTTATTGTTATGTAGTGTCTGTAAGATGAAGGTTCCCAGTAGATGTCCACAAGCAATATTGACAGGGCTTCTTTTTCTAAGGGACCACAGATCTGACCCTTGGGCTTTACATTGTAAATAATACTATAAATACTTCTGACTTTTTTAAAAATGATTTTTGATTTGGGGAGACAGGCTTTTACATAAATAAGCCTTTATTCTTTCAAAAGGTCTTGGCAAAATGTTTGGGTTTTTTGTTTTCTGTTCTCTTTTTTCTCATTCTGATGTGCTATGCAGCATTTCAGCTACTAAGGTGGGGACAGAGATAGTCCCTCTGACCCCAGCTCTTGAGATTCTTTACCTGGTCCCTGGCAAAAACCAGAACTAAGAGAATAGGACAGCGTTTGTGTGTGTTTATAGGTCCTTGCACAGATCTGAACCAGAATCAAGCCAAAGAGCATAGAACCAGCTTCCGGGGGTCCTGTGCTCTGGACTTAGAGTTCTTGTAATTTTGCACCTGGGCGAATAAAGCTGTTACTGCACTCTCCTCCCTGTCCGCCTCCTGTGGTAACGAGTTGCCTTTTCCACGAGCATTTGGAAGGAATAATCAAAGCTTAGAATACACGTAGCATGCCTCTAAATTCTGCTATAGAAAGCTCCAAATCGCCCACTTCCTAAAACGTGGCTCTTCCTAGGTGCAGAGTTATGATGGCTAGTTAGCGTCCACCAGAACCTTTCAGAGAGCATGGTCAGGTGTTTTGTGAGCCCCAATACTGAGCTCTTTGTCTGATGGCCACAGATCCTTGCATAGGGGTAGAAAGGAAAGAGCCAGTCTCTGGACAGAGGCTTTGTGCAGGAATAACTTGAAGTCTGAAGAAGGAGTGATATACAGTGATTTAATATACGCAGTCTGGGGAAAGTACTAGAAAAGGTTACAGTTCCACATAGAAGAAGATAGTTGCCCATCTGCAAGTTCCAGTTATGTATGTAAAACAGAAATATAACGTACCAAACCTATTATGAAATAAGAGAAAAAAGTGATTCACCTTAAATTACTATGTGCTTGAGGTTGGCTCTGGATGGATTTTCTAGAAAGTGATGTCTGACTGTGTATCATCTAATGGCTGTAAACTGTAGTACTAGAATAAAAAAAAAAATGGAAAATCAGCTTTTCCTCTGCCTGGTTCACCTTCATCTTGCTTTTTAGAATTTCTTTCTTCTCCATCTTTTTCCCATCATAATTTCTTCCCACATCCTAGTTTTGGTTCTCCCCCTCCCCTCCCCTCCCCGTCTTCCCACGCCTTCTTCCTTGGCTTGTTTTATCTTGTGTTGTGCATTAGGTCTTCCTCCCCGCCATGGCTTTTGTTTTTATCACAAGTTCATGTGGCCCACATCCAGATTGCGCCAGGCTGAGCGAGGCCGCCAGTCTGCTGAGCTGGACAACCGGCTGTTCAAGCAGGACTTCGGGGACAAGATCAACAGCCTGCAGCTGCGAGTGGAGGAGCTCACCCGGCAGCGGTGACGAGGGCAGCCCGAGCTGACGGGTGGTTCTGGGTAACACCACGGCCAGGCAGCAAGGAGGGTGTTAGCTTGACTCAGTTCCCAGCATCCTTTCCCGAACACTGGAATTCAGAAAGCTTCACAGCTATCAACATTCCCAAAATCCAGCCAACGTCTTTTAGAATGAGATAATTAGGAGTCAGTTGCAGGGTACGTGGCACACACCTGTCTGTGGTCCCAACACTTGGAAGAGTGAGACAAGAAGGACCCAAGGCCAGATAGTGTAACTCTGTGTCCAAAAAATGAAGTCAGAACCCAAGTTCCTAAATATATAACAACCAACATCCCACAGAACACCACTGATGATAATGGTGAACCCTACAACATGCCGAATACACTGCGATGACTAATGTCTACACATCAGTCCTTTCCGTAGGTGACATTGCTCTCTGCCTCTGCGTTCAGACACAATTACAGTTTAGAGGGTTAAATGTGTCCTGATTCACATAATTAACCTATTACGTGGTGACACTGTCATTTTAGAAACTGTCGCTCCGTGTCCTCCACATTAGCTCAGACACACTCACTGGGAGCTGGAGCCACTGGCTTCACTCACAGAAACAGCGCTGTGGGCCGTGGACCACGGGGCCTCCGAGACACTCGTGGTTGATGGTGTGACTGCAGACTACGTTCAGAACTATAGAGAATAGCTAGTTAATGCAAAAGGGATATATAATACTTGTACTTTCATAGTCTAACTTACCAAAATTGTATAAATACTGTCTCAGTTTTAACAAATAGCACTAATTATCATCCAGGTGGCCACAGCTCTTCGTTGTGGGTGACCTGACACTCACAGTGTTGGGCCTCAGGCACCGCTTGCTCCAAATGTGCCTTTCGACTCAGCCAACAAGTGACACATGGTCTACATGCCATGGCTTTGCCTGCTTAGAGCTTGGTTCTCCATGTGTTTCTGCATCAAGCATTAAAACTTAATTTCTGAGCCAGGCATGGGAGTGCATGCTTCTATCTATCTATCTATCTATCTATCTATCTTTTATTTATTTATTTATTTATTTATTTATTTATTTATTTATTTATTTATTTATTTGAGAGGGAGAAAGAAGGAGAGAGAGAATGGGCACGCAAGCACCTCCAGCTGCTGCAAATGAACTCCAAACACATGTGCCACCTTGTGTATCTGGCTTGTGTGGGTCCTGGGGAATCGAGCCTGGGTCCATTGCAGGCAAGCGCCTTAACCACCAAGCCATCTGTCCAGCCTGAGTGCGTGCTTTTAATCCCAGCACTCAGGAGGCTGAGATAGGATCACCAAGAGTTCGAAGCCAGCTTGGGCTACAGAGTGAGTTCCAGGTCAGCCTGGGCTAAGTGAGACCCTACCTCAAAAACAAATATTGCTAGGGCTAAGCGTTCTTTACAAAACATGAATACACAGGTCAAAATTTCATCCTTTTCCTTTCCCACCTGTCCCAGGAACCAGCTTGAGTTAGAACTGAAGCAGGAGAAAGAAAGAAGGCTACACAACAGCAGAAGCGTTACAGGAAAGGGGTCCCAGAAGCCGGAGCCCAAGGTGGGAGGGAACATTTGTTCTCGCATTCCTTTTCTTTACTTTGCTTCACTGTGAGAGGCCAGCCCAGCGGACTGCCCGTTCTCTTCTATCACCACGTGCTTACATGCTGTGGCCTGGAGAGGTGCTGTAATCAGACAAAAGTTTGATTTTTTTTTTTTTTTTTTTTTTTTTTTTTTTTTCAAGGTAGGGTCTCACTCTAGCCCAGGCTGACCTGGAATTCACATATAGTCTCAGGCTGGTCTCGAACTCATGGCAATCCATCTACCTCTGCCTCCCAAGTGCTGGGATTAAAGTTGTGTTCCAGCATGTCTGGCCAAAAGTTTGATTTTGAATCAGCTGCTGGAACACACTGACTTACTTTCATTTAGAAAGGGACATTTTAGGGTTGGAGAGATGGCTTAGTGGTTAAGGCACTTGCCTGCAAAGCCAAAGGACCCAGGCTCGATTCCCCAGGACCCATGTAAACCATACGCACAAGATGGCGCATGTGTCTGGAGTTTGTTTGCAGTTGCTAGAGCCCCGGCACATACATTCGTTCTCTCTTTACCTGCCTCTTTCTCTCTCTAATAGTAAATAAAAAAAAAAAAAAAATGTAACAAAAGGGAGGCATTGGTGCCAGGCATTGTTTGTTTGTTTGTTTGTTTGTTTGTTTGTTTGTTTGTTTGTTTGTTTCTGAAATAGAGAAAGAAAAAGGCACATAGAGAAAATGAGCCGAGACACATGCACCACCCTGTACATCTGGTTCACGTGGGTTCAGGGAATGAAACCTGGGTCCTTTGGCTTTGCAGGCAAGCACCTGAACTGCTAAGTCATCTCTACAGCCCTGGTGCATGTTTTTAATCTCACCACTCAGGAGATAGAGGTAGGAGGATCTCCGTGAGTTCAAGGCCACCTTGAGACTACATAGTGAATTCCTGGTCAGCCTGGATGAGATCGAGACCCTACGTCCTAAAACCAAAATAAATAAATAAATAAAATGAAATGAAAATAATCTGGTGGCTCTGATGGCTCAGTGGTTAAAGGCTCTTGCTTCCAAAGCCTGAGAGCCTGGGTTCAATTCTCCAGTACCCACATAAAGCCAGATGCACAAAGCAGCACATGCATCTGGAGTTTGTTTGCCGTGGCAAGAGGCCCTGGTACACCCACTCTCGGCCCACCTCCCCCACTTTGTCTCTTTTTGCTTGCAAATAAAATTTTAAATTTTTTTCTAAATTAAATACTCTGAAGCTAAGCATGGTGGTGGCGCATGCCTTTAATCCCAGTACTCAGGAGGCAGAGGTAGGAAGATCATTGTGAGTTTGAGGCCACCCTGAGACTACATAGTAAATTACAGGTTAACCTGGGTTAGAGCGAGACTTGTCTCAAAGAAAAAAAAATCTGAAAATACCTTATTGGAAACTATGAGAATGGTTGAAGATCTGCTTGGCATAGAGTATTAGGAAACATTCTTTATTTATTTATTTATTTATTTGACAGAGAGAGGGAGAGAGAGAGAGAATGGGCACACCAGGGCCTCCAGCCACTGCAAACAAACTCCAGACGCTTGTGCCCCCTTGTGCATCTGGCTAATGTGGGTCCTGGGGAATCGAACCTGGGTCCTCTTACTTTGCAGGCAAATGCCTTAACCACTAAGCCATCCCTCCAGCCCCAAGGCAACGTTCTTAAATGTTAGACCCCGTCTCTAATTTGAACAAGTGAGATGAAGGGTACTTTGTTTTCTCCCAAGCTAGGGCTTGGCAGCAGAAGCCTTAGCATGGTTGTTTCACATCCTGAATAATTAACGACTTGGGCTATTTTCTTTTGGCAGGATGGCAAGCACAAAATTCAAGAGGAAAATGTTAAACTTAAAAAGCCCCTGGAAGAAAGCCACAGGTTAAGCTATAAAATCATTTGGGGGCAGTGGGAAAGAGGGAGGTGTAGATAAACCTATGTTAACACAGATCACAATCATGTACTGTTAATATTAATAACCCAGAAAGACATGTTACGTACGAACAGAGTGCTAGACAGTGTCTATTAAACCACGTCAGAGGGAGGAACGGTGAGCAGCTGTCCTCTGAGCACCCCTGGGTCAGCTCTCTCGTCCCTTGGTGATCACTGGAAAGAGTCTTGGTAAGACCACAGCTCATGCCTGTAACCCTCGTCCTTGGGAGGCTGAAGTGAGATCACAAGTTCAAAGCCAGCTTGGGCTACACAGTGAGACCTTATCCTCAAAAAAAGATGATCGTGCCAGGCACAGCACACACACTTTAACCCCTGGCGCTCAGGAGGCAGAAGGAGGAGGATGACCATCTTGGACTACAGAGTGAGTTCCAGGTCAGCCGGGACTCGAGTGAGGCCACACCTCAAAAAAAAAAAAAAGATAATTTCTCATCTTTACTAACTGGTATGTGAAGGAACAAGACAAGTCATAGCACTTAGGCTTGTGACTGACATTTCCACTTTACTGCCAAGTTTCCGATAGTCTCGTTCCCCACATTATATTATTCCCTTTCCTTTACGGTCTCCAACACCTCCCTTGATCCCTCTTCTTAACCACAGTGCTCCCTGTAAGAGCACAGAGTCATTTCAAGGGACCTGAACAGGGATTTGAGCAGGTCAGAAACAGAATGAGGCAGGGCATGGCGACACGTTCTGGGAGGCTGAGACAGGAGGATCTCCATGAGTCTGAGGCCAGCCTGGAGTACAGAGTTGTTTGGTTTTTCGAGGTAGGATCTCAATCTAGCCCAGGCTGACCTGGAATTCACTATGTAGTCTCAGGGTGCCCTCAAACAGAGTGAGTTCTTGGTCAGTCTGTGCTACAGTGAAACCTTGCCTCCAAGAAACACAAATTACATAATGCTACTGCAAAAAAAAAAAAACATGATCCATGCCAGGTGTGGTGGCACATGCCTTTAATCCCAGCACTTAGGAGGTAGAGGTGGGAGGATCGCTACGTGTTCTAGGCCAGCCTAAGACTACATAGTGAATTTCAAGTCAGCCTGGGCTGGGCTAGAGTGAGACCTTACCTCAACTTTAAATAAAAAGATCCAATTACATATTCTCAAAAAGATAAAACTGAGCTGGGTGTGGTGGCACACGCCTTTAATCCCAGTACTCGGGAGGCAGAGGTAGGAGGATCGTCATGAGTTCGAGGTCATCCTGAGAATACAGAGTAAATTCCAGGTCAGCCTGGGCTAGATGAGACCCTACCTCAAAAAAACAAAACAAAAAAAAATTAAAAAATTAAAATTAAAAAAAGATAAAACTATGCATGCAGATAGTTAAGGGAAAAAAAAAAAAAACACAGCAGTTGTCAAAGAGAGGGAGGAGAGTGAGGAGGCAGGTCATGAGCATACATTTGTCTAAAGCCATACAACGTGGACACTGAGTGAACCCTAACTGATTGTGGATCACTGGAGTTGTACATGTTATAAAGAAAATACTATTGTCTTGGCAGTAAAATATAATTCCAAATATATTTGTAAATGGGAACTGTAACATAGGTCAAGGGTCAGGTTGTAGGAATAGATTAACGACCCAAATGTCCAGCATCTGAGGTCAAGATGGCATTAATGGTGATGTCCCCAGCAACGTAGAAGAGCAGGGCTGTTACTTGTGTCACAGGCTTTCTGTGCTGGGCGCTGACTGAGGGGATGTAAACGGAAACATGGTGAGTCGTAATCATTACTGTTTTCACTTCTCCATTGCAGGCTGCAGGCTCACCCGGCAGAGGAGCAGGTAACTGGCCTCTTGTTTGTTAAAGGTTTGCTTACAAAGCCTGCAGGCCCGCGTCGGATTCCCCAGACCCATGTGGAGACCCACAGAGTGACTCACTCATCTGACGCTGGTTTGCAGTGGCGAGACCTTATTCTCTCCTCTTTCTCCCTTCCTCCCTCTCTAAATAAATAAATAACGTCAAATTTAAAAGGCTGATCAAAAGGATATTTCTGGCCTGGGGAGATGGCTTAGCAGTTAAGGTACTTGCCTACAAAGTCTAAGCACCCAAGTTCAATTTCCCAGGACCCACATAAAGCCAGATGCACAAGGTGGCACATGTGTCTGGACTTTGTTTGCAGTGGCTAGATGCCCTGGCACATGCATTCCCACTTTCCCTCTGTCTCTCAAAAAAAAAGAAAAAGAAAAAGAAAGAAAGAAAAAGAAAAGAATTATTTGCCAGGCATGGTGACGCACGCCTTTAATCCCAGCACTCGGGAGGCAGAGGTAGGAGGATTGCCATGAGTTCGAGGCCACCCTGAGAATGCAGAGTGAATTCCAGGTGATCCTGGGCTAGAGCGAGTCCCTATCTCGAGAAACCAAAAAAAAAAATTTTATTTTAAGGATATTTCTCTCCATTTTATGTCAGGAAACATTACAGATGGAGTGAGCTCTCTTGGGTGTCCAAGTACCTCACAGATAATTTAAACAAGAAATGAGAATTGTTCCTTACTTAGCAAATTGCTCACCACCATTACTTCCTGATCTCTGACTTAATCTCCCATTTAGAAACAGATTGACGTATATATCTTTTTTATGAGATGAGAGAGAGAAAATTGGTGCACTAGGGCCTCCAGCCACTGCAATCAAACTCCAGACGTATGCCACCTTGGGCACATGCATGATCTTGTGCATGCATCACCTTGTGTGCCTGGCTTACTTGGGGTCTGGGGAATCAAACATAGGTCCTTAGGTTTTGCAAGCAAGTGCCTTAACCGCTAAGCCATCTCTCTAGCCAAAGTTATATATTTTTAAATATTTTTATTTTTATTTATTTATTTTAGAGAGAGAGAAAGAGGCAGATAGAAAGAGAGAGAATGGGTGCAACAGGGCCTCCAGCCACTGCAAATGAACTCCAGACACATGCGCCACCTTGTGCATCTGGCTTACATGGGTCCTGGGGAATCAGTCCTGGGTCCTTTGGCTTTGCAGGCAAGCACCTTAACCACTAAGTCATCTCTCCAGCCCCCAGGTTATATAATTTATTATTGTATTTATTTGAAAGAGGGAGGGAGAGAGAGAAAAAGAGGCAGAGAGAGAGAGAGTCAGTGTGGGCATGTCAGGGCTTCCTGCTACTGCAAACAAACTCTAGATGCATGCACCACTTAGTGCCCCTGGCTTCACATGGGTACTAGGAAATGGAACTCAGGTCCTTAGGCTGAGCCATCTCCCCAGCCCCACCTTTTTGATCACTCTTGATCACGACTTCTGATCCATAGTGTACAACTCCATGAAAACCTCGTCCTATGATGGCCCATAAGGAGGAAGTAAATGCTGCTATGCCCAGATCACTGTCACAACATTTTTTTTCTAGGTTTTTTAGGTAGGGTCTCACTCTATCCCAAGCTGAACTGGAATTCACTATGTAGTCTCAGGCTGGCCTTGAACTCACGGTGATCCTTCTACCTCAGTGCTGAGATTAAAGGTGTGCACCACCACACTGCCCTGTCACTATATTTGAAGATATAAAATGTAATCTAATGCTTTTCATTTTCAATGGCAATGAGATGAAGGATGGGGCCTTTTTTTTTTTAAGTTTTACTTTACATTCTTGTACGCATGAATTTTCTTAGAAATAAAATCATGCATATTATAAAAATTAAGCCAGGTGTGGTGGTTCATGTCTTTAATCCCAGCACTTGAGGATCGCCGTGAGTTCCAGGCCACCCTGAGACTACATAGTGAATTCCAGGTCAGCCTGGGCAATTGGAAGGATAATTATAGGGTTTGTAGAGTAGTATTACAGTGATAGAACTATATGGAATGAAGTCTTCCATCTGTAGTATAGTTATAATAGCTCAAAATTTAACGTTACTGGGCTGGAGAGATGACTCAGCTTGTTTTGCAAAGCTCGGCAGCCTGGGTTCCATATCCCAGCACCCACGTAAAGCCAAATGCACAAAGTGGCACGTGTGTCTAGAGTTTGTTTACAGTGGCAGGAGGCCCTGGAACACCCATACTCACTATCTCTCTCTGCACCTCCCTCTCTCTCAAAATAAATATTTTATTTTGTTATTTATTTATTTGAAAGAGGGGGAGGGAGAGAGAAAGAGGCAGATTGAGAATGGGTGCACCAGGGCCTCCAGCAACCACAAACTCCATATGCATGCACCACCTTGTGCATCTGGCTTACATGGGTCTTGGGGAGGTCAACCTGGGTCCTTTGGCTTTATAGGCAAGCACCTTAACCACTAAGCCATCTCTCCAGCCCGGTAAAAATATTTTAAATGGGGCTGGAGAGATGGCTTAGCCATTAAGGCAATTGCCTGTGAAACCAAAGGACCTAGGTTCAATTCCCCAGTACCCATGTAAGGCCAGATGCACAAGGTGATGCATGAGTCTGGAGTTTGTTTGCAGTGGCTAGGAGGCCCTGATGTGCCCATTCTCTCCCTCTCTCTCTCTTCCTCTCTCTCTATCTGCCTCTGCCCCCATCTCTCTCCTCTCTCAAATAAATAAATAAATTTATATTATATATATATATATTTTGTATATATTTATATTATATTTATACTTTAAATGAATGTTAGGAAGGTCATCCGTGTTTCTGGGGGTAACTGGCTTACTATGTGGTTTAGGTTCAGCCGGTGCTGTCTGAGAAGCCACAGGTGTGTCAGCTGTGCCAGGGAGATGGCAGCCAATCAGAGGTAAGTGGTGGGAGATGAGCAGGCTCTTGGGGGGGGGGGTCACTGCACCCTGGCCCCTTTCTAAGAACAATGGCTTTGCTGTGTAGAGCAGTATGCTCTCTCAGTGTCAGGAGAGGGCTTGTGGAAAGCCAGAGTTAGTCTTATAGTCATATTGATTCATGTTAGGAAGTCCCCATTAAAATATAACTACATATATAAATTGAAACAGATAAGCAAATGTAAATTTATAAATAGGAATAATATTGATAAGAATCATACTGCTTTGCTATCTTGAGACAAAATCTCCCTGTGTAGCCCAGGCTGGCCTGGAACTGGGTGTGTAGCCAAGACCAGCATGAACTTGTGAACCTCCTGCCTCAGCCTCTCAAGCACCAGAACGATAGGTGTGTGACGCTCTGTGTGACTTCGTGCTGTTCCTTGCTTCTTGTCTTGTTTTGTTGTTCTGGGGACGGAACCCAGGACCTTGCAGGTGCTGCTGAGCTACCTCCCAGCCCGACACTGTGGAGAAAGTGCTGGAGAGGGCCCGGGTAGTAACTTAGCAGTGAAGGACCTAGGTTCGATTCCCCAGTAACCACAAAAGCCAGAGACACACAAGGAAGTCATGTGACACACGTGTCTACAGTTAGTTTGCAGTGGCTGAAGGCCCTGGTGCACCCATTCTCTCTTATAAATAAATAAATCTGTCATTCCACGTGCTGGAGAAAGAGTGAGGAGAAAAGCAGCTCCTGCGGCCTCTGCCATGCGTCTCCCGGCAGGTGAAGCGGCTTTCCATGGTGAGAGGGGCATCGCCCAGAACCACTCAAGTCTACTTTCTGGTCGGAGGAGCTCACCCCTCTGGGCCTGCATCCTGCCCGGGGCGGAGGACGTGAGCTCTGCTCACCAACTAGATCATTGGTTTTTCCCCAGAAGTTTCTGGCACCTTCCCAGCTCGTCATGGCGGCGGCACGGTGATAGCAGGAGCTGTATCTGGTTCGTGGTAGTGTTCCCCAGCATCAGATACCGTGCCCAGTTCATAGAAGATGCTCAAGAAATGTTGTTTACTAATCAGTGTAAGAAACAAATTCCTGGAATTTATAATATGCCAAAGTCTGCTGTTGCAGTCAGGTCCTCATTGCTGGCAGAAATCACCTGACCAAGAACAGTTTTGGGGGAAAGGGGGTTTATTTTGGCTTACAGACTCGAGGGGAAGCTCCATGAGGATAGGGGAAAACGATGGCATGAGCACAGGGTGGACATCACGTCCTGGCCAACATCAGGTGGACAATAGGAACAGGAGAGTGTGCCCAACACTGCTAAGGGGACAGTGGCTATAAAATCCATAAGCCCGCCCCCAACAAGACACTGCCTCCAGGAGGAGTTAGTTCCCAAATCTCCATCAGCTGGGGACCTAGCAGTCAGCACACCTAAGTTTATGTTGACACCTGAATCACACCACCACATCTGGATTACATCCTATACATCATGATGAATGTTAACAAACAACATGACCTACTCTTAGGTTAGCAGAGCCAGGTGACAGGTGAACTGCCTTGATGGAGAAGGAAGCTGGAATTGCACAGATACTTCCCAGAGCAGAGGAAACAGCTAACCTCGTGTGACCTTTCCTCTCCCAAGCCATGCAAAGGAACTTTCCAGTAGAAAAAAAAAGTCGTTCTAGGCTTTGAAATAATTTTTTTAACTGTAAAATAAATATATATCTATAATAATTCCAGCGCCCAAGAAGCTGAGGCAGAATTTTAAGTTCAAGGCCATTCTGGAATACATAGTGAGACCCCAATCTTAAAAACATGTACACAAAAATTAAAAATAAGCCCGTCCTGCTTCAGTGCACTCCACACGATGATGTGGTTGAGCTGAAGGTGTTTCTCAGGGGAGTCCCTTGATGAAGAGCTGTGTCTATCACTCTGTGGCAGCTGTGCCAGGGCCACCACGAGGTGACACACGGCCTGGCCACAGGAGGTGCAGAGCGTTGGGAGGCAGGTGGCTGCTGCCCCGCCGCACCATCGCAGAGGATGTGCCCGGGGGAGCCCCGCGGGAAGGCAGCCAACCGTGCCCTGCGCTCAGCAGACGCTGGAGTCCTGGGGGGGCCATGCTTGGACTAAGCACCCGAGTGAACCAATGCGCAGAGAAGGGAAGCGTGTCCAAGATGAACGCCTTGAGCTCGGGCACTGCCAGGGCTTCTGTGCCCTGTGTGTGCTCGGGCACCGCCTGACCCGTGCCAAGCATCGTCAGTGCGGGGCTGGGCACGGAGCACCTGCTTGCCCTGTTGGGTCCTCTCTGACCTCATGCTTGTCCTGTGGCCCTCTTCTCTCAGCAGAACGTGTGCAAGAACTGCCAAGGGACCGTCCATCATGCCTGCTCAGCCAGCAAACGGCCCCTTCCCTCGAGCCCCCTGGCCGAGCGCGAGTGTGAGCCCGGCCTTGAACCCCTGGCGCAGCGGCCCTCGAGCAGCCCACGCTAGACTGCCTGGGACCCGGCCCTTAGCATCAGCCACACCGGCGACAGAGGGCGACAGGATGCTCTTGGTACCCCAGGTCCAGGGGAGAGGCAGTGGTGGGGGCGCTGGGACATGTGCTCAGTCATAAATAAACGTCATGCAGTTGAGCCTTCCTTCTCTAAACTAACCGAGCCCGGCCTGAAGGCTCTGCAGGCCGTGTGAGTAGCGAGGAGAGTGGGCTAGGGAGAGAGATCAGAGACCAGCAGGTCCCCAGGCCGGCAGGGCCGGGTGGGCCTCGGTGGTAAAGCACTGTGCCCCGCGTGTAAGGCCTGGATCACTCCTCACTGTCCCCTCACCAAAAGAAAGTCACAGTGGTAGCTTTAAGGGGAGAACACTGATGTTGACTGAGGTAAAGGTGACACACGCCACCTATGTCCCAGCTGCTGCTCGGCCCCTTTACTCCCACTACCTACCTCTTTCCAATGTCTCCACCGAACTGTGAACCCAAGCTCAGGGAAAACAGATTAAAGATTAATATAAAATTTGAATGTATTAAAAACAATATTGTAATAATTTCAGGACCAGAATTTTCTGGTCAGCTACCAGGGTTTTCATATCTGAAAAGAACATTATTTTTTCACATGATGGCTTCGAAAGTATCTGCCCTTTGCAGAATCTCCTACCACAAAACAAGCCATGTCTCTTGCCCAGTCCCTCCCTCCACACCATGAAGCAAAGAGCAAGACATTGTAAAGAAACAGGAAGGCCTAAGCAAAACTAAGCCACACAGAGATTATAGCAAGTCTACTCTGCCAGCAGCCTAGAGCAGTGAGCTCGCTCAGCGTTGACTGAGTGTCCCTTCAGTAAGGAATCCTTATTCGGAACCAGGGTCAGACCCAGGAAGGTAAACAGCGCTCAGCAAACGACCCTCTGTGGGAAGCGGAGAGCGCATTCAGCAAGGGAAGGGAGAAAACTGTGGGGCGGCTTTGATTGCGTTGTATGAAGACAGAAGACGCTCTAATTCTGTTGTTGGTTTAGCCTTCTGGGTGGGAGCATGCTGAAACGTGTTATCTGATAATTCTGTCTCCTAGAAAGGGCATAGTCTGGGGAAATTGTTATTCCAGAAGTCTGGCCTGTCGGTAAGCTACAGTTTGTGAGTGCTGGGGTAAAATAAAAGAATCGTCTCAGCCTCACTTGTTGGTTTGTCTTCTTTAACCTTAAAATAAACTTTGTCCTCAGTTTTTGGTCACCTACATGAGCCAGCTGTTTTAAGTGCTTCCTATAATACAGGGCACAAAAATACATAGAATGGGAATTGTCCTAAGCTAGCACAAGTTCAAGTTTTGCATCTGGCTTATGTGGGTACTGGGGAATTGAACCTGAGTCCTCAGGCTTCCCAAGCAAGCGCGTTCTAGTTGAGAATTAACGAGGCAGCCCATAGCATGGAGTGCAGCCCCAAAGATCTCTGCCTATTCTTTTGCTCCTCAGCACCCCCCAAAAAGACAAGAGACCAAGTCATGAATATTTAGATGTAGTTATCCCTGATCCTGATCTTCCTTACAAAGTGTGTTCCTCCAACATGTACAACAGTATCAACTGCAAGTGAGAAATAAACCTTCCCCATCCTACTCAATAGATACTAGAAAATGGTTCCTGGGAAGCGAGCAGAGGTGTTCATAGATGGGAAGACAACACCATGACCGCATCCCGTTACACAGTCCACAGGAGCCTGTTCAGTGCTCAGGCTGAGGCAGGAGGTCAGAGCCAACCTGGTCTACAAAAACCAAAAGCAGGGCTGGAGAGATGGCTTAGCAGTTAAGTCACATGCCTGTGAAGCCTAAGGACCCAGGTTTGATTGTCCAGGTCCCACGTAAGCCAGATGCACATGGGGCACATGCATCTGGAGTTCATTTGCAGAGGCTAGAGGCCCTGGCATACCCATTCTCACTCTCTCTCTTTCTCCTTCTCTCTCCCTCTCTCTAATAAAAAAAAAAAATAAATTAAAAATAAAATCTTTAAAACAAACAAACAAAAAAAAAGCTAGGGGCTAGGGAGATAGCTCAACGGTTAATGGTGCTTGCCTTGCCTGATGCCCAGGTTCATCTCCCCAGCCACCCATGTAAAGTCATGACAGGCATTCGCTTGTAGTGGCAAGAGACCCTGCCACACACACAAATAATTTTTAAAATAGTTATTTATTTATTTATTTGAGAGACAAAGAGGGACAGAGAGAATGGGCATGCCAAGGCCTCTAGCCACCACAAATGAACTCCAGACACATGTGCCACCTTGTACATCTGGCTTTTGTGGTACTGGGTAATCAAACCTGGGTCCTTAGGCTTCACAGACAAATGTCTTAACAACTCAAGCCATATCTCCAGCCCACAAATATTTTTTTGAAGCAGGGACTGGAGAGATGGCTCAGTAGTTAAAGGCACTGGCTCCACAAGCCTGCAGAGGCAAGTTCGGTCCCCAGCCCCTTCACAAAGCCATGCAGAACGTGAGCACATGTGTAATCCCAGTATGCCTACAGCAATGAGAGGTGAAGCCAGGGGAATCCCGAAGCTCGCAGGCAGTTGCACTGCCCTTCCCAGTGACAAACAAGAAGGGACCCTGTGTCAGAGTGGAGGGAGGGCCACACCCCAAGGTTGTCCTCTGATCTTCACATGCACCCATGGCACATGTATACAAATAAAAACAAATTAGTAATAAAGTCAATCCCTATGAAAACTTCAACTTTTTTGCAGAATTTCCAAAATTCATGCAGATGGAATCCCAGGGGACCCCTAGTCAGCCCTGAGAAAGGACAAATTTGGAGCTCTTATACCTAGTTTCAAAATTTACCACAAAACTACGTAAGAACAAAGAGGCTGAAAATACACTTTGTATAGGTCAAATTGTCTTTGGCAAGGCTGCCAAGACTACACTCAACATAGTGCTGGGGAAATTTGATATTCACATTTTAAAAAGTGACGTTGGATCCTGTGGCGGTTTGCATTAGATGTCCCCCATAAACTTGTGTTCTGAATGCTTGGTTCCCAGCTGACAAGTTTGGGAGTGGAGCCTTGCTGGTAGAGGTGTGTTCTTGGGGGCTGTACCCCTTGCTACAGCTCCACTCTCTTGCTGCTGTTGTTTACCTGATGTTGGCAAGGTGGTGATGCTGTTCAGCCTCTGCTCCACCGTCTTTTCCCTGCCACCATGGAGTCCCCCCTTGAGAAGTGTAAGCCGAAGTAAGTATTTTCCTCCCATCAGCAGCTGCTGGTCAGGTGCTTTGTCCCAGCAGTGAGGTGACAACAGTCCCTTGCACCACACCACACTGTTGTGAGAAACTTTTCCCCTGGGGAGTTGCACACGCCTTCCACCCCAAATAGGGCTCCGATGGCCGACCAAAGTGCGACTGCACCGATGCTAGTTCCACGAACCAGAGTTTACTGGGGTTACTTACAGAGCATGGAGAGGTTATCTGTTCAAACACGGAGCCCCCAGAGAAGCCCCTTCCTGTGTCAAGATTACTCACTTCATGCTCCTCAATAAGAAAATTAGACCCCGAAACCGCTTCAGTGGGGCCATGTCAGAGGTACCCCCACGGATGCTCCTCCTTGTCTCAGGGTAGGGGCTAACCTTCCCAGCGTGGAACCCCAAGATTAACACTTCATTTGGACTCAGTATGTTGGGAGTACCCCTTTGGATGTGCCTCCCTGTCTTGGGGTACTTACAGAGCAAGAGATCCCCAAACACTTCAGTGGGGCTGTCAGGATTACCCACCCCCATGTTCCTCCCTCAATCTCAGGGTGAGGGTTTATTTTCACAGCATGGAGACCCCAAACTAGCACCTCATTTAGGCTCAGTATGCCAGGGGTACCTGTTTGGCTGCCCCTCCCTCCGCCTTGGGGTTAGGGCTTACTCTCGTAGCAGACGCTCCAAGAACCAACGTCCACGGAGCTCACTGATCCCTCTCTCCATGCTGCCCGGGGTCACACAAGAGCTCCCAAGTCATTGCATACAGCTGGCAGGGAGGGAGGCTGCCTGACACCTCAAGTGTGTGTGTGGGGGGGGTCTGATGAACCTCCCCATGCCTTCCCTGAATTGTCCAGCTGTTTTTAATAAAGCTGGCAAAGTTGTATATGGCTTTCAATGCAGAGTTTTGCCACAGAACATATGCAAAACATGAAGTGGACCAACACCTAAACGTGAAAGCACAGGGTTCCTGGTGTAGGGCACAGAGCATCATCTGCTGCAGAAGGGGGCACAGTACAGAGCACCACCCACCATGGATGGGAGGAGTGTACTGATGGAGCACCACCCACTGTGGATGGGAGGAGTGTACTGACGGAGCACCACCCACCGTGGATGGGAGGCGTGTACTGACGGAGCACCACCCACTGTGGATGGGAGGCGTGTACTGATGGAGCACCACCCACCATGGATAGGAGGAGTGTACTGATGGAGCACCACCCACCGTGGATGGGAGGAGTGTACTGACGGAGCACCACCCACCGTGGATGGGAGGAGTGTACTGATGGAGCACCACCCACCGTGGATGGGAGGCGTGTACTGATGGAGCACCACCCACCGTGGATGGGAGGCGTGTACTGATGGAGCACCACCCACCGTGGATGGGAGGAGTGTACTGATGGAGCACCACCCACCGTGGATGGGAGGAGTGTACTGATGGAGCACCACCCACCGTGGATGGGAGGAGTGTACTGATGGAGCACCACCCACCGTGGATGGGAGGAGTGTACTGATGGAGCACCACCCACCGTGGATGGGAGGCGTGTACTGATGGAGCACCACCCACGATGGGAGGAGTGTACTGATGGAGCACCACCCACCGTGGATGGGAGGAGTGTACTGATGGAGCACCACCCACTGTGGATGGGAGGAGTGTACTGATGGAGCACCACCCACCGTGGATGGGAGGAGTGTACTGATGGAGCACCACCCACCGTGGATGGGAGGCGTGTACTGATGGAGCACCACCCACGATGGGAGGAGTGTACTGATGGAGCACCACCCACCGTGGATAGGAGGAGTGTACTGATGGAGCACCACCCACTGTGGATGGGAGGAGTGTACTGACGGAGCACCACTCACCTTGGATGGGAAGCATGTACTGATGGAGCACCACCCACCGTGGATGGGAGGCGTGTACTGATGGAGCACCACCCACCGTGGATGGGGGGAGTGTACTGATGGATGGATGGGAGGAGTGTACTGATGGAGCACCACCATCATGGATGGGAGGAGTGTACTGATGGAGCACCACCCACCATGGATGGGAGGAGTGTACTGACACCACCCACCGTGGATGGGAGCACCACCACCCACTGTGGATGGGAGGCGTGTACTGACGGAGCACCACCCACTGTGGATGGGAGGCGTGTACTGATGGAACACCACCCACCGTGGATGGGAGGGGTACTGATGGAGCACCACCCACCGTGGATGGGAGGAGTGTACTGACGGAGCACCACTCACTGTGGATGGGAGGCGTGTACTGATGGAACACCACTCACCGTGGATGGGAGGCGTGTACTGATGGAGCACCACCCACCGTGGATGGGAGGAGTGTACTGACGGAGCACCACTCACTGTGGATGGGAGGCGTGTACTGATGGAACACCACTCATCATGGATGGGAGGAGTGTACTGATGGAGCACCACCCACTGTGGATGGGAGGCGTGTACTGATGGAGCACCACCCACCGTGGATGGGAGGAGTGTACTGATGGAGCACCACCCACTGTGGATGGGAGGCGTGTACTGATGGAGCACCACTCACTGTGGATGGGAGGAGTGTACTGATGGAGCACCACCCACTGTGGATGGGAAGTGTGTACTGATGGAGCACCACCCACTGTGGATAGGAAGCGTGTACTGATGGAGCACCACCCACTGTGGATGGGAAGCGTGTACTGATGGAGCACCACCCACTGTGGATGGGAAGCGTGTACTGATGGAGCACCACCCACTGTGGATGGGAAGCGTGTACTGATGGAGCACCACCCACTGTGGATAGGAAGCGTGTACTGATGGAGCACCACCCACTGTGGATGGGAAGCGTGTACTGATGGAGCACCACCCACTGTGGATGGGAAGCGTGTACTGATGGAGCACCACTCACTGTCGATGGGAAGCATGTACTGATGGAGCATCATTCCCAATTCTCTCCTTGGCACTCAGACCACTCACCAGCTATTCCCTCTTGAAGGCTTTATTTATTTTTTATTTTATTTTTATTTTTTGAGGCAAATCCAGCAGACTGGCTTTTTTTTGTAATGCAAGACACCAAGAGTGAGAACAAGCACGTGCGAGAGAGCCTCCAACCACTGCAATCATCCAGATGCGTGCGCCCCTTTGTGCGCATGTATAACCTTGCACGCTTGCATCACCTTATGCATCTGGCTTACGTGTGTCCTGGGAAATCAAACCTGAGTCCTTTGGCTTTGCAGGCAAGCACCTTAACCACTCAATTCTCTCTCCAGCCTGGTCTCTAGATTTTTTTTTTTTATTTGCAATCAGATAAAGAAGGGCAAGGAAAGGAACATGAATGGACACACCAGGTCCTCTAGCTGCTGTAAATGAATTCCCAACGCATGCAACACTTTAGTTCTGGCTTTACATGGGTACTGGGCAATCAAACTCGGCGGCTGGGTTTTTCAGGCAAGCTCCTTAACTGAGCCATCCCACTATCCTTGTTTAGATTTTTTTTCTTTTTTTTTTCCCGGTAGGGTCTCACTCTAGCCCAGGCTGATCTGGAATTCATTATGTAGTCTCAGGGTGGCCTTGAACTCACAGCGATCCTCCTATCTCTGCCTCCCAAGTGCTGGGATTAAAGGTGTGCACCACCACGTCTGGCTTAGATTTTTTTTTTTTTTTTGGAGAGAGACAGACAGAGAGGGAGAGGGAGACAGATAGAGATGGGCGCACCAGCAGTCTCTCAGCTGCTGTGAACAAAATCCAGATGTGTGCGCCCCCTTGTGGCCAAGTGTGGCATTGCACCCTTGCATCACTTTGCATCTGGCTAAATGTGGGACCTGGAGATTGGAACCAGCGTTCTTAGGCTTAGGAGGCAGGCGCCTTAACCACTAAGCCATCTCTCCAGCCCTGGCTTAGATTCTTTGACAGAACCTCAATATCAAGTTCAGACTGGCCTCTAACTTATGATCCTCCTGCCTCAGCTTTCTGAGTGCAGAAATTATTGTCATAACCACCATGGAGTTCCACTGTTCTTTCTGATAGCCTTACGACAAACACCAAGATGGAAGGATTTGAGATAAATGAGAGAAATTAAGCATTACTACCTCCCCTTCAGTGGCAAATCAGACGAGATGGAAATGGGAGAAGAAAAAAAATACTTGCACTTTAATGCTTTTGTTCACATCTTTTTTCCAGAGATGTGCAAATCAAACTCATTAGCTAAAAATAATTGCAAATGAGTTAATTCTTCACCAACCCCATCCCCAATAGTCCTAAAGAGCTTTGCCACAGCAAATTAGATACCCACTGTGAAAAAGAAAAGACCAGATCTTAACAGACTATGCCACCCTGGCCACCAGTTTTCCTAACTTGGTACATTCAACCACGTATGGAAACACATAGTACAGCTGTCATATATGCTGCCTGTCAGGTTCTTATGTGTTGATTTTTATTTAAAAAATAGCTAAAGGGCTGGAGGGATGGCTTAGCACTTAAGGAGTTTGCCTGAAAAGCCAAAGGACCCAGGTTTGATTCCCCAGAACCCATGTTAGCCAGATGCATAAGGGTGTGCACATGTCTGAAGTTTCGTTTACAGTGGCTGGAACCCCTGGTGCACTCATTCTCTCTCCTTCTCTCCCTCCCTCTCTCTCTCTCCCTTCCTCCCTCCCTTCCTCTTTCTCTGTCAAATAAATAAATAAAAATAAAATAAAACATAGCTAAAAATTAACCATTTCTTATATGTTCCATTGACTCACACACTCTCCAAAATAAATACTCTTAAATAATCTTCGGCCTGAAACAAATCTCATTTATTGACTACAGTACAGTGATCCTGAATCTTAGCTGGTAATCAAAGATGGTTATGAACTAACGGAGAGATGCAATTTCTCTTTCAGGTACCACCTCTCTTGAAATCTCGGAAAACTCCATCTAGAAACTAGAATTGCACCTCTTGGTGGCACTGTCACCCTGAGAACAGGAACAAGGCAAAGAAAGTCTACAGGTCTTTGATTCTTCTACACAGGCTCACATTAAGTTTATTAATGACTATTGTTGAAGCCAGCACTTTGTCCAATGTTTAAACAACAAGATGGTTAATAGAGCACAAGTAGTGCCAGAGGTGCCAGAGGCTCCATCTGTGACCTCCACTCAATTATACATTAATGTTACTGTTTCTGAAGCAAGGCACCCCTACCGGTTATAAAACATGAGATATGCTACCCCACTGAAAAAGCACATGAGGAGACTGGATTTTTTTCTTCCTAACCTAGAGCTGGTTTAAATTCAATAAAGCCATCAATATCTTTACCAGTGTGGAACATTTGAAAGTATCACTTTACAATTTTTAAACTAACAAACACCCCAAACCAAAAACAAAGTGAGGGAAAGAGACTCAGACGACGTTTATAGTTGAGACTAGACCTCCCTTCCATAGACAGGCACCAGTATTAAATGCCCTCAGCAGTAGGGTGTGGAGACAGAACTGTTCTTAGTATGACACTTCATAACCTGTGCTTTCCTTTCTTTTTAGAAATTTCTACCCTTACCTAAGTAACCAAAAATAGATATAATTTAAAAGTACTTGGCCAAACTATAGTGGTTTAAAGTTCTGAAAACTTCCTTTGCTTTGGTGTTTGGTTAAAATATACCATTTTACTCCATGAGAAGAAATTTTATATCGCAGCTCTCAATTCATTAACAAAAAAACAGGTAGAAACTAGATTTTAAAGAAAAATGTCATCTTTACAACTGGTAACATATCTAAGTATCCGTTTCTTAGTCAGGTCCTAGATAGTTTAAGCAAAAATTTAAGTTTATAATTTATTTGATAACCCTACACTGAATTTTTCTGTTTCTAAACAATCCACCAAGATTTTCCTTAGAAGCAATTAACCCGAAACACCCAAGTCTTTTCTTTAGCAGTTGCTGCCAATAAACTGGGCCTTTGTGTCCGACATCCAAGAAAGATGTGCAGATGAAATGTTTCTTGCTTCATTCTGAAAACAAAACAAAATTATTTTAAAAAATTTTTAAATATAAGTGGGGAATCAAACCCAAGCTGTCAGCTTTTAAAACAAGCACCTTTAGGGATGGAGAGATGGCTCAGTGGCTAAGGGCACTTGTTTGCAAAGCCTGATGGTTCAGGTTTGATTCCCTAGTACCCATGTAAAACCAGATGCACAAAATGTATCTGTAGTTTGTCTGCAATGGCAGGAGGCCCTGGCATGCCATACTCACTCTGTCTGCCTCTCTCTCAAATAAATTGATTAATAAAAAAATACCTTTAACCATTGAACCATCTCTCCAGCCCTTCATATTTTTATATTTATTTATTCAAAAGAGCATGGGTGTACGTACCAGGGCCTCTTGCCACTGCTAAATGAACTCCAGACACATGTGTCACTTTGAGCATATGGCTTTACATGGGTACTGGGGAATCAAACCCAGGTGGGCAGGCTTTGCAAGCATCTTTAACTGCTAAGCTATCTCTCCGGCCCCTGTCATTTCTAAATCTTCATCTTGAGGAGTTTCTAGAAGGCACCTTTAGAGCCAAGCACAGTGGTCACAGTGGTACGTATATACAACCTAGCACTCAGAAGTTGAAGTGGAAGGACCCAAGTTCAAGGCCAGTTTGTACTATAGAATGGAAACCCTATCTCAAAAACCTATAAGCCAGGCCCGGTGGCTTACACCTTTAATCTCAGCACTCGGGAGGCAGAGGAAAGAGGATCCCTGTGAGTTTGAGGCCAGTGTGAGTGAGACTACTAAGGAGTTCCAGGTCAGCCTGAGATATAGACAGCATACATGGGAAAAAAAAAAAAAAACTAACAGAAAAAAGAAAATTTTTCATTAGTGATGAATTAACTCTGTGTATCAGTGATATGTCCTGGTTTCAAACATAACATCTTTTAAGCATGTTAAAAATATCTTATGCCAGGCGTGGTGGCACAGGTCTTTAATCCCAGCACTTGGGAGGCAGAGGTAAATAAGGATCACCATGAGTTGAAGACCACCCTGAGACTACACACACACACACACACACACATTATAACTGAGGAAATATTTATATTTTAAGGGAAGAATGGCAAATATAAAATACATTTTCTGTGTACTATGATGCATAGCTATGAAGTAATTCTAGAGTCTTTTAAAATCTTTATTTTTACTCATTTATTGGAGGGTGGGAGGGGTGGGTAGAATGGGCACACCAGGGCCTCCAGCCACTACAATCGAACTACAGATTCATGTGCCACCATGTGCATCTGGCTTACAAGGGTTCTGAGAAGTTGAATCTGGGTCCTCAGGCTTTGCAATCATGCGCCTTAACTGCTAATCCATGTCTACAGCCCTACAGTCATTTTTTTTGTTTTGTTTTTTGCTTTTCAAGGTAGGGTTTTCACTCTAGCTCAGGCTGACCTGGAATTCACTATGTAGTCTCAGGGTGGCCTTGAACTCATGGCAATCCTCCTAACCTCTGCCTCCCAAGTGCTGGGATTACAGATGTATGCCACCACGCCCAGCCCTAAAGTCATTTTTGAGAACACAGCATGAATGTGCTGACTATGGACTCTATACTGGCACACAGCCATGAATATGGTAACCATATTGACTTTATAAAAGCGATACTCAGGGCTGGACAGATGGCTCATTGGTTAAGATGTTTTCCTGCAAAGCCTAAGGACCCAGGTTTGATTCTCCAGTACCCACATAAAGCCAAATACACAAGGTGACACCTTTGTCTAGAGTCCTTATACAGTGGCTAGAGGCCCTAGCATACCCTTTCTCTCAAATTAATAAAATTTTTTTAAAGTGGAGCTTGGGCTGGAGAGATGGCTTAATGGTTAAGGCACTTGCCTGCAAAGCCAAAGGACTCAGGTTCAATTCTCCAGGACTCACATAACCCAGATGCACAAGGTGGCACACACATCTGGAGTTTGTTTACAGTAGTGGCTAGAGGCTCTGGAGTGCCCATTCTCTCCCTCTCCCTCCCCCCTCCCCCCCTCTATATGTGTGTGTGTGTGTGTATCTGAAATAAATAAAAATATTTTTTAAAGTTTTTTTTTTTTTTTTAAGTGATGCTTAGGGCTGGAGAAAGGGCTTAGTGATTAAAGCATTTGCCTGGGAAGCCAAAGGATCCCGGTTCGATTCTACAGGACCCACGTAAGCCAGATGCACAAGGGGCACATGCATCTGGAGTTCGTTTGCAGTGGCTAGAGGCCCTGGCGTGTCCATTCTCTTTCTGTCTGCCTCTCTTCTCTCTCTCTGCTTGCAAATAAGTAAAAAAAAATTTTTTTTAAAAGTGATGTTTAAAACCACCATAGAATGACTTTTATTACCCAGAAATTTTAGGAACTGTGGGTTGGCTCAGCAGGAAGTACCTGCTGTGCAAGCATGAGGACCCAAGTTCAATTCCTAGCACCACTGCATTAAGAAGCAGGGCACGGCCACACATGCCTGTGGCCCTAGTGCTGAGGGAGACAAGATAGACAGGAGGACCACTGGGGCTCCATGGTCAGCAAGTGGAATCAAACTATGGGGAAGTCCAGGTTCATTGACACAAGGCCCCTGCATGCGGGCACTACTGCACACATGGGTGCCTATGCCACAAGTGCACACACACGTGTCATGTGTGTCAGGGTCTCTTGGGGCTGCAAACAAATACCAGATGCATGCACCATTCTGTACCCAGCTTTGCATGGATGCTTGGGGAGAGCCCATGCTGACAGCTTTTCTAAGCAAGCCCCTGACCAGTGAGCAGTCTCCTTGGACCCTGAGAATCTCTACTTCTTACACTGACGCCTCAACTATCATTGGTTTCCTTTTTTGTTGTTGTTGAAATAAAAGTCTCTAACCCAAGCTGACCTGGAACTCACTCTATAGTTCCAGGCTGAGCTCGAACCCACAGCAATCCTCCTATCACTGCCTTCTGAGGGCTGGGATTAAAGGTATGCGCCACCATACCTGGCTTGGTTTGGCGAAGGGTTCCCACCATACTACAAATTGGTGACTTGATGATTATAAATTATTTATTGCAAATATTTCCAGTTAAATTTCTTCACTTTACCTTATTATCTGGAGTCCATTAGAAGTCTTATTTTCCTTTAGGACATGAATTTAGGAACAGCTCAATATATCTATGATCTAAAAACACACACACAAGAGCAAGGTTGAAAACACAGGGCCACTTTTTTTTTTCTCATAGTTCAAACAACTGAAATCCTTTGTCCTTTCCCTAATTAAAAGCAAAAGAGCCAGGTGTGGTGGCACATGCCTTTAATCTCAGCACTTGGGAGGCAGAGGTAGGAGGACTGCTGAGTTCAAGGCCACCCTGAGACGACAAAGGGAATTCCAGAGGTCAGTGTGGGCTAGAGTGAGACCCTACCTTGAAAAACCAAAATAAATAAATAAATAAATAAAATAAAATTAATAAAAACGGCTGGAGAGACGGTTTAGCAGTAAAGGCACTTGCTTGCAAAGCCAAATGGCTCCACATAAGCCAGATGCCCAAGGTGGCATCTACATCTTGAGATCATTTGCAGTGGTTAGAGGCCCTGACACACCCATTCTCTATCTGCTTCTTTCTCCCTTAAATAAAAATAAAAGCAGGACTGGAGAGATGGCTCAGTGGATAAGGCGCTTGCCTGCAAAGCCAAACGACTCAAGTTCAATTCCCCAGTACCCATGCAAAGCCAGATGCGCAAGGCAGTGCATGTGCCTGGAGTTCCTTTGCAGTAGCTAGAGGCTCCAGCATGCCCATTCTCTCAAAAAATAAATAAAATAAAAATTTAAGCTGGGTGTGGTGGCGCAGACCTTTAATCCCAGTACTTAGGAGGCAGAGGTAGGAGAATTGCCATGAGTTTGAGGCCATCCTGAGACTAGAGAGTGAATTCTCAAAAAAACCAGGAAAAAAAAATTGAAAAAAAATAAACAAATGAATAAAAACAAGGCTGGGTCTGATGATGCAAGCTTATACCCCAGGTTCATCATAACAGACAGACGTGATGGCACATGGCCAGTAAGTCCTCCTAAGCAGGAGGATCCAGAGTGTGAGACGAGCCTGGGGTAGTGCACAGTGAGAGCCTGTCTCAGCTAAAGAAACAAACAAACTCTGGACAGAAGCCTCCACTGTCATCAGCTAATACTAATAGTTCAGCCTTTACACTGAATTTGGGAGTAACAAAGACTACATGTTCCCCAGTGGAATCTTCTAGGTAAGATATTTGCAAATGCACCAGGAAGCCCAGGGTGGCACTTACGAACATGGGAGCGGTCCTTGAGCATGGCGGCGACAGCGTCCTCGTGCGTATCGAAGTGCACGTCGGCCTCCCCGGTGGCCTTCCCACTGGAGCTGTACTCCATGGTGATCCTCACCGGCTTCAGGGGAGCAAAGAACTAAACAGACAAGACACGGGCAACTGAAACAGCACCAATCTCCACAAGGCTGCTGGTTCTGGGGGGTTTTCTTTTTTTTTTCAGATTTTGATTCCTACATGTGATAAATTTTTATTTTTCAAGAGAGGATCTCACTATGTTGCGCAGGCTAGCCCATCACTACTGACCCCTGCGCCTCAGCTTCCTAGAGTTGCCACTAAGACCTCTGATGATGGCACCCTGGGAAATCTCCACTTTAAAGCAATAAAGTAACTATAAAAAAATGGATAAAAGTCACTTTTAGGGCTGGAGAGATGGCTCAACTTTAAGGCATTTGCTTGCCTGCAAAGCTTAATGACCCCCGTTGATTCCCCATTGCCCACATAAAGCCAGATGCACAAAGTGGTGCATGCATCTAGAGTTCATCTGCAGTGGCTGGACTAGACTCTCCTGTTGTAGGGAGTCTAAGACTCATCTGTAGTTTCAAGCCAGCCAGAATGTCTCCTGCCCCTGACGTGGGGTTGCTGTCTACTGTGTTCTGTTTGAGTCACTGTCTGCACAAACTGCACGAGCCTTGCACACACAGCTGTTCTAATAAAAGTTCTGAGGCTGCGGCCTCTGGGCTCCGTGCAGAAGAAATCGCCTGGAGTCCCCTGGTTCTGTTGACTCGCCCCAGTCACAGCTCAGTTCCTTATACCAGTCACTCAGGACCTGGGAACAGGTTCAGTTGGCGCCAGCAGGTGTTGACACCAACAACTTACAATTATAATAAGAAGGTGTATTTTTTGCTTTTTTCATGTGGAGTATGTGGCATACATGCATGAGTCTGTATGTGGGAGGGTCACTGTCAGGTGTCTTCCTCAGCTGCTCTCCACGTTATGACACAGTCTCGCCGTGAACGTAAAGCTCACCAAGTTGGCTGACGGAGCTAGCCAGCACTCTGCTCCACACCCGCATTTCACAGGGGAAGCTGACCTCAGGCCCTCAGCTTGCACAGCAAGTACTTTATCCACTAAGTCAAACTCCCCAACATCCAAATGGCACTTTTTGTTTAGTTTTATTTTTCGAGGTAGGGTCTCACTCTAGCCCAGGCTGACCTGGAATTCACTATTTGTCTCAGGATGGCCTCTAACTCAAGACGATCCTCCTACCTCTGCCTCGAGTGCTGGGATTAAAGGCGTGCGCCACCACGCCCAGCCAAATGGCACATTTTTAAAAAGTGGCAGGCTCTTAGTACATCGCCTAGGCTGGTCTTGAGCTCCTGAGCTCGAGCAATCCTCCTCCTCGGCCTCCTAGCGGCTGGGATTAGAGGTGTGTGTCACCATGCCCAGATGAACCACATTTCCAGTTACAGAAAATGAAATGAGCCTCTACAACAAAGGAGATGCTCTCTGATGTCACCGACCATTCCAGAGATAACTGCGTTTGCTTCCCAATCTTCCCCAAGTTAACACAAGTTCCATTTTACAATTCTGTTCAGACCTATTGAGATCGGGTATCTTACTGCCACGCACATTGACAATGTCTTGGGCATTGGCTTGGAAAGGCAGTCCTCGCATGTGGACAACATGCAGTGAAGGCGTTGTTCCAAAATCGACAGGTTCTGGAAGCTTTTCTGGCATCTCCTTGGGCAGTTCTGAGAGGTGGAACAAAAACACTGTCAAAGGGCATAAACGCTTACAGAGCAATCAGTGGGTTATAATTAGTAGCGACCTTTATGTCACAATGCCCAATGCACCTTCAACCAGACAGAAAGGGTTTTAAAGGCCAAAATGAGCTAAAATATCTGGTACTGAACAAAGTTCACATCAACATATAAACTCCTTGCCCGCCACCACTGGTGGGGGGAGGGGAGAACATGTAACAAGGCCAAAGTGACAAATGAATTAAAATCCCAAACAGGAAAAGCTTTCTGGGTTACAAATATGGTGACAAAATAATCTCAGAGCAGTTTTAAAAGTATTTATCAAATTTCAAAAATACCAAATGTTGCTTTAGAGTTTAAAAAAAAAACACAAAAAAATAATTAAATCCAGAGGCTAAATAAATAAATCTGTAGTCAATATTTGTGTTTTCGACCCAGAGCCTTTACTTCAATCTAAATTGGCACTTTAGTATCTTTTATTACATTTTTACTATCCACATTCTGTCAGTGTACAAAATGATTTGTAAAAAACCAAAAACTGAACCACCAATCTTCCTGCATTGATACAGAACACATTCCGGTGGAAAACAATCAGGCTTCAGTTCAGTTCCCTGGTTCTGACTCCCACAAGTCCAAACAAGGTGGCTATTTAAAAGAGGGCTGGGATGACGGCTCAGCGGTTAAAGGCACTTGCTTACAAAGCCTGCTGGCCCAGGTTCAATTCCCTAGTACCCACATAAAGTCAGATACATGCACAAATTGATGCATGCATCTGGAGTCCATGTGCAATGAAAAGAGGCCCTCATGCATCCATATACTCTCATCTTCCCTCTCTCCCTCTCAAATTTAAAAAAAAAAAAAAAGCATTGTTTAACAGAAACAAAGCATAGTAGAGTGACCCAGTGAGTTTCAAACAGACGGAGGGAAGGCCTTACCTATCTCTTTCTGGTTCTCCAAGGCCACCATGGGCTGAGTGTCCTCATTCACTTCATGGTCTTCAAATACCACTTCTGGCTCGGTTATATACTTAGCAGCAGGAGAGGATGCAATTTTCTTTCCCTTATGAGAGCCTACATGGGTTCGAACTTCATTCCTTCTGCTTGGAAATATCTCTATGTATCTACATTAAGGCAAAAACAAGGACACGGAGCAAGGTAACTAATGTATTTTTACACAGCATAGGAAACCAAGACAACAGGTGGAGGACATTTAACCATGGCTACGGAGATTAGACCCTGAGAAAGCTCTCCCAACACAACAGGTCAGTGAATTAAGTTTGGCCTTAAGACTTTTGCCCAAGATAACAAGTTTGTTTATCTATGTTTCAATTTTTTTATTGTTTCACTTCATGAGAACAACAATTCTGAGGTGGGGCGGGGCGTGCGGGCTCACACTTGCAACCTGCCCTGGGGAGGCTGTGGCAGAGAATCTGCAAGTTTGAGAGTCGTTTGGGCTACACAGTGAATTCCAGTCCTGCTTGAGCTATGAAGTGAGAACTTGGGGAAGACAAGAGAACAAAGAGCAAGAAGAAAAGAATCCCTTAAGGGGTATTTGTTGTTGGTTTGTCCTTGGAGGGTTCTGGTTTGGAGACTGATCACCATGGTGACAGTACTGGAAGACTCTGTGGAACCATGGTATCATTAGAGATGGAACCCAATGGGAAGTCCTTTGCTAATGCACTGACCTAAAGGAGAACACTGGTCTCTCCAAATCAACTTTCAGGCCAACCGATGATTCTAAAAGCCTGACCATAACTTCTGAGTTGTTCTTCTGGCTTCCTGTTCCCAGTCGCATACTCAAGCACTCTCCGTGGACAGAGGTGCTGGGGTAAATGAGCTGGTACAGCTCCACACCACAGACTTGCAGCATCTAACCTTGAGCTAAACAAGCATATTTCTTTACAAATTTAGCCTGCCCCAACTATTTATTATAGTAATGACAAGCACACTAATACAAAGGTGTTTTTTTTTTTTTTACCTTTCCACAATTAACAATTTTAAGGCCTTGCAGTTTACTTCTGTGAAAATTAGTCACATCTGTGTAAGATACTAAAAGCCACCATGTAAGAACAATTCACTTCCTCAAAACCTTGCGAAAAGGCTAAAGAGAATTAAAGAACTGAATATCACCAGGTGTACTGGTGTCCACTTACAATCCCAGTACCTGGAAGCAAGTGCCTTTACCCACTCTACCGCAGCCCTAAGCCCAGCACTTGGGAGGCACTGAGACAGAAGGACGAGCTTCAGGCCAGCCTGAAGGACAAAGCACATGCAAGGCCAGTCTGGTTTATGTAGTGAGATTCTGTCTCAAAAAAATATAATAATAATAATAAATACAGCCAGGTGTGCTGGTGCATATGTTTAATCCTGGCACTCAGGAGAGAGAGGTAGGAGGATCGCCTGGGCTACAGTGAGAAAAAAAACTAACTGCCAGGCATGGTGGCACACGCCTTTAATCCTAGCACTTGGGAGGCAGAGATAGAGGATCCCTGAGTTCAAGGCCACCCTGAGACTACATAGTGATTTCCAGGTCAATTGGGCAACTGGGCTTGAGCAAGAACCAACCTCAGAAAAACAAAAACCAGAACAACAAAAACAAAAACTAACATACATATATACACATCCGTACAAAGAAATGGCAGAGAAGACTGAGTGGGGAAGCACTCACAGTGCAAGCAAGCGCTCACATACCACGCAGGGAACCCCAGACTGAACAGCAGGACAAGCAAGGAGCCGACAGCTGCTGCTACTGTGTCTGCTGAGCTGAAGAGCTCGAGGTTCAGTGCAAGACCCTGTCTGCAAAAATAACACAGAGAACAATCACGGAAGACACCTGATATCTACCTCTGACCTCCACATGCACACGCGTGCACCCACACACCCCACATACACACACAAAAATAAAAATCTTAAAAAGAGCCGGGCGTGGTGGCGCATGCCTTTAATCCCAGCACTTGGGAAGCAGAGGTAGGAGGATTGTCATGAGTTCGAGGCCACCCTGAGAATATAGAGTGAATTCCAGGTCAGCCTGGGCTACAGTGAGACCCTACCTTGAAATACAAATAAGCAATAACAACAACAAACAAAAACTATCATTAATTCTGACTTGCTGTCACATTTGCATGTGGAAACACAGCTTCTCTCTCAGCACTGCTTTTCTAAATTAGTTTGTTAAATGTGAGTTGCCAAAACATTTGTATTTGCAAACTTAAAAAGATCAAGCGAGGAGAGGGGATGCAGCTCAGTGGTAGAGCACTGTGCCTAGCATGCATGATGGTCAACCCCAAAGCCCCAAGAGAGAAAACAGAACAGATCAAATGATAACCAATTCCTTGAGGGCCGAGTGGGCAGCAAACATTTGTTATCCCAGCAGAGGAGGCAGGAGGAGGACGATGGCCAATTCAAGGCCAGCCTGGTTTACACAGTGAATTCCAGCCAGCCTGAGCTACATAGCAAGACCCAGTGTCCACCTCAAAGGACAAGACCTTTGAAGCAATTCGTTAAGGATTCCCGAAACAACTGGTTTTGGAGGGAAGGAACTGAGTAAAAAGGGAAGAAACAAGCAATAATGATATGATTCAGCAATTTTTACTATCTTGGTTTGACTCCCAAACTGAAGTCAAAACACAAGCCCTCCTCTCCTCCTGCACATTCTGATGTAATGTACGAGACAGCTGACCTAATTTCTTCAAAAGCCAACTGCATTTTTACAGGAGGGAATGACAATACACAGGACGGGATGCTCCAGTGCAACAGAGTTAGACAGCAAATCAGTGTGTGAACCCGTCTAGATTCTGGCGCAAACCAACCAAATACAAACGTCTTTTGTTATTATCAGGAAGATGTAGTTATGGACTATTATTAGATAATAAAACAGTGCTAACTTTGTTAGCTGTGACAATATTGTGGTAAGAAAATGTCGTTTTTAAAAGACAGTGAAGAAACAATAAAGGAATAAAAGAAATGTTCGTGATTCAAGCGACGGCCATGGCCCCTCACAGTGCTCTCACCGCCTGTCTGCAGCCCAAGCCGCACGGCTGACCCGCCTTCTTCGGCGGCACTCGTTTCTGTTTTACTCACCGGTTGCCGATTTCTTCCCTGTGTTTCAAAAGAGCTTGGTTAGCCATTTCTGGTTCTTCAAATTGTACATAGGCTTCCCCAGTTTTTCTTCTGCCTCTATAGTCCATGACAAAAGTAATGTCTACTATGTTCAGTCCTAGAACACAAAATTATAAATTAGCATTTAACAGGAACATTCACTCGTGCACTAATAAAATCCAGATGTAATTCTGACAAGCTGCAAAGTGAACACATGTTCTGCAGGAGAGGCAATTCATTATGGTGCCAAAAGTTTTCTTGTATAATTATATTTCAAGAATGTTTAGAAAGCCAGGCGTGGTGGTGCACGCCTTTAATCCCAGCACTCGGGAGGCAGAGGTAGGAGGATCACTGAGAGTTCAAGGCCACTCTGAGACTACATAGTTAATTCCAGGTCAGCTTGGACCAGAGTAAGACCCTACCTTGCAAAACCAAAAAAAAAAAAAAAAAAAAAAAATGTTTAGAAGCCAGGCCAAGTGTGCCAAGTAGTGTAACAGTAGTAACAGTAGTGTATCTGTTACGGGGGAAACCTACAGCTCTCTAACTGGACTGGAGGCCCACTTTACAGGAGGGAATACATGTCTGGTACTGAAAAGCTGGTACTCAAAAGCCTATGGTGGGGGAGGTCATGAGTCCTAGGGGAGTAATGCCAGCTGGTGTCTGGCTTAATGCATATACTATGTTGACCAAACTGCCCTGTGAGCACTTTTCTTAATGTCCACATCCATATATTAATGCTACTCTCACTTTTGGTTAGAGAAGCTTCTCTTTTCAGATGGCGATGACCACTGGGAAGACTCAAAAGTCACTACAGTGCTGAGAAGAAATAACACAGGAGTGCTCAGCACTGAGACCTCTCTATCTCACCTTCCAAGACTCAGGGTCCACTGCAGAAGAGGGGGCAGAAAGAATGTAAGAGCCTAAGGAAGGGTAGGACTCCTTACAACGCAATCTTCCAGACACAAACTGGACTTGATATCCATGACCTTGCAGTGCCTAGTACTGCCTACACAAGACCCTCATAATAGGAGGAAAAAGATAATGACACCAAAATAAAACAGACACTAATTGAGAGGGGAGGGTATATGATGGAGAGTGGATTTGTGAAGGGGAAAATGGGGAAAGGGAGGGAATTAGCATAGTTTACTGTTTAAAAATATGGCAGCTGTCAACAAAAAAGGTTTTAACAAGGATGTTTAGAGATGGCTTAGAGGTAAGGCACTTGCCTGCGAAGCTTAAGGACCCAGGTTTGATTCCCCAACACCCACATAAGCCATATGCACAAGATGTCACACGCATCTGGAATTGGGTTACAGTGACTGGAGGCCCTGGCATGCCTGTTCTATCTGCCTCTTTCTCTCTCAAATAAATAAATCAAAGAAAGAAAGAAAAAAAAAAGAAAGAAAGAAGGGGGGAGTAAGGGAAAGAAAGACACTAAAACACACAACTGGCAGGACGTTGTGGCACACACCTTTAATCCCAGCATTTACAGGCAGAGGTGGGAGGATCACCATGAGTTTGAGACCACCCTGAAACTACATAGTTAATTCCAGGTCAGCCTGGGCTAGAGGGAGACCTCAAAAAAACAACACACACAACTGTCTCAAGGGAGTCTTAGGGGTTTTTTTGTTGTTGTTGTTATTCATCAGGTTTTAACTTTTTGACAGCCTCCATGTGTACACACAAAATACCATAATCATGATCCCATCCCCTTTGTTCACCCTTCCTTATCCTCCCTCCACTGAATCCTTTCTTCTTTCCAACTTGTCTCTCTTCTATTTGGATGTCATCATTGTCCCTTCCTATCACCCAGGTCTTGTGGAGGTGGCTTCAGCCACTGTACAATTGCTAAGACCATGGCCCCTCTGTGTTCATAAGAAACTACTGCAAAGCACTCCTTCCCTTCCTTTGGTCTCCCCTTCTTTCTGCCACCTCTTCTGCAATGGTCCCTGAGCCTTGAAGGGAGTGACAGAGATGTCTCATTTAGTGTTGAAAACGACAATGCCTCTTCTCAGCACTTTGATGAGCTCTGAGTCTCCCCAGTCACCGCCATCATTAATCTTATTTAAAGAGTCAACACAACAACAGCTACCAATAGTCCTATTTTACAGCTAGTATTGAGAGAAGGCTTCTAAATCATGTAAGTTATTGTCTTATATGACAAATATGGACACATCTTAATGTATTTTCTTCAACAGTAAAACAACCCTCATGAAATTGTTTTAAAATCTGACAACTCCCAAACTGCCAAAGTGATCAAAACTACTCTAAGGTTCACAAGAAGTAGATGATGGGGGGAAGGGATATGAAGCCTGGAACAGGATGTAGCCGAGGGCACCTGCAAAGAAGTCTATGATGTCTTTCTCATTGCAACTGTAAGGAAGGCCTCTCAAGCGCACCACACCATCGCTGGCTGCAGGTGAAGACTTGACGTGCAGGCTCTTCGTCAAGGCATCCGCATCCTCGTTGTTGATCTCATACACTGCAAAGAAAAGCACCGACGATGCAAATGTGTGCAGCAAAGGAAGCCAACTTTAAAAGCTCAGACACTGGGCTGGAGAGATGGCTTAGCGGTTAAGGCGCTTGCCTGCAAAGCCAAAGGACCCACATAAACCAGATGCACAAGGTGGCTCATGCTTCTGGAGTTCATTTGAAGTGGTTAGAAGCCCCGTCACACCCATTCTCTCTTTCTCTACCTGCCTCTTTCCATCTCTCTCAAATAAATAAAAATAGGATATTTTTAAAAGCTCAAATACTGACAGCTTTTATCCTTATGTAACTGTCAAGAAACACTATGGAATATGCTTTGTTCCAAGCATAACCTACTTAATACTCAAAACTGTAAGATAAACCTGGCCAACAACTCATTTTACCAACAAATAACAGATTATCTCTCTGTGCCTGATTTTCAAAAGCTATAAACATTTGACTACGCTAGCACTATTGAAAAGTATAAAATCAGGTTGGAAAGATGGCTTAGCAGTTAAGGCACTTTCCTGCAAAGCCAAAGGACCCAGGTTTGATTCCCAGGACCCACGTAAGCCAGATAAACAGAGTAGCACACGCGTCTGGAGCTCGTTTGCAGTGGTTGGGGGCCTTGGCACAATTCTCTTTTTCTCTCAAATAAGTAAATAATTTTAATTCTTAAAAAAAAGTATCAACTCAATCAGCTGTGCATGGTGGTATATACCTTTAATACCAGCACTCAGGAGGCAGAGGTAGGATTGCTGTGAGTTTGAGGCCAGCCTAGGACTACAGAGTGAGTGCCAGGTCAGCCTGGACTAGAGTGGGACCCTACCTCAAATAAACCAAAAATAAAATACTGTATTTAAAAAAAAAATAAGAATATGAAATCACAAAAAGCCAGACTCTGATGTCACATACCTTCCACATACCGCTGACCCATGTACATCCGGTGCTTTTCTAAGGCTTTCTGTACATCCTGCTCTGACTCCATTTCAATTAAGGCATCACCCCTTCGTTTCCCATCTCGATTTAAGAGGAAGTGTATTCCATTCTCACTATTGCGGATTCTGCAGTCTAAAAAGGATGTAATTGAAGTCAATTAAAACTGGAAAGCAGAGCCAGGTGTGGCGCACGCCTTTAATCCCAGCACTCGGGAGGAAGGTAGGAGGATCGCTGTGAGTTCGAGGCCACCCTGAGACTACACAGTGAATTCCAGGTCAGCCTGAACTAGAGCAAGACCCTACCTTGGAAAACCAAAAAAAAAAAAAAAATAAAAAATAAAAAACACTGGAAAGCAAACTGAGCAAAAATAAACCAATCACTCTAGAATGCAATTTTCTAACCCATGTGGGCACCAACATGCTTGTCAGATTCTTCATACAAGCCAGTCACTGTTGCTGTCCAAGTGTGAATGAAGTGATATTATTTAAAATGTTCCAAGTACAAAATCAAACAGATCTAAAGACAGAGGGGCTGGGGACACAGTGTAGTGGGTTAAAGGTCCTGGCTTGTACAGCCTGCTGTCCTGAGGTTCAGTTCCCCAACACCCATGTAAAGCCAAACATCCAGTGCTAAAGCCTACAGTAATAAAAGACTACGGTGCGCCTATACACGCACGCATTCATGCAAACAAATACATATTTAATCTAGGCACAAAGCTGAACACGGTGGCTCACACCTTTAATCCCAGCACTGGGGTGGCTGAGGTAAGAGACTTGCTGTGAGTCTGAGGCCAGCCTGGGGCTTCAGAGTGAGTTCTAGGTCAGCCTGGACTAGAGACCCTGCCCTGGGGAAAAACAAAGCACTAAAGTTCCTTCTGCTGTGTGAGCTCCTACGTTTTGTTCTGTGTTAACCTTCTTACCACAAAGGACTGACACCTTGAGGAAAGTGTTCTTCTCTGTAAGTGCTTTTCTCAGGGACTGTCCCAGCAACACAGCACTCTAACCCAGGAATCTTCATCTCTACCCTTCTACTGGTCTGGATGAGATGACCCCCATAAACTCATGTGTACTGAATGCTCGGGCCCCAGCTGATGACAATTTGGGAGGTGAAGCCTTGCTGGAGAAGGTGTGTTGCTGGGTGGGCTTAGCGTGTGATAGCCCGCTCTCCCTTGCCAGAGCTCAGCTCACTCCCCTGCTGCTGTCTTCCACCTGCAGTGGCAGAGGTGACATCCAGCCTCTGCTCACGCCATGCTCTTCCCTGCCGTCACAACGCTTCCCCTCCAGACTAAATGTAAAAATAAAAAACTCCCCTCCCATTAGCTGCTTTTGGGTGGGTGCTTTGTCTCAGCAACAAGAAGGCAGCTGCAACAACCCCACTATGCTTTCTGTGTGACTTCTACACACTCAAGCCATCCAGACAGTCACTTTGGGAAGACAGATGCAACGAGAGCTCAAGGAGAAGGTCCAGCTGAATAAGACACGTTTTTCTCCTTTGTTCTGCTTAGAATGACAACTCCTGAAAGTGGGATGAGCTGGGACAATAGCTTCTGCTCAGGGTGGAGCACTCCCTTAGCATGTGTGAGGAACTTGTATTTGTTCCTCAGCACTATAAATCAATGTTGCTATGATCATTTAGTTTTTCTGTCCTTTTTGTTACCACAGAAAGAAAACTCTGGACTGTGTATTTCCCATGAAAATCAAAATCAAGTAGTTTTAAGAAATGTTTGACTCACCACATTATACATGTTTACAGCAGTTCAAGCATTCGGTTTTATCCTCTCACCACATTTTTAAGATAGCACCTTTTAAAAGCCTCTTACGATGAAAACTCAGAAATCACAGTCAGGGGCTAGAGTCTTTAATATCTACTACCAATGGTGCCATCTGTCACCTGGTATGAATGTAATAAAGTCAACCAGGACGGGACAATGCCCAACATGGAAGGACGTCTCCAGAACAGCTAAACTTGTTGCAGTTACCTTTCACTTGGACAGAACTGTGCATTGAAAACACACACCGACATACCTGAGAAAAAGTTAAGCACATCTTCCACAGTGCATGACCAGGGCAGCCCCTGAGCTCTAATGAGGAACACATCATCCACTTCCTCTCCTAACTTGGATGGGCTCAACTCGTACTCAGGGAGTGGCGGAAGGTCTTCCAGGTAGGTCGTTTTGGAATCCTTTCAAGAAGAAAATATAAAAATTATTTCTTTGACAGCCTATTTGGAAAATGCTTATTTCTACAGACAGACACTCCAAGTGCTGGTACTAGTTTATAGCTAAGAAGCAACCATCACAAAATCCCCTGAGCCTGCCTGGTTTGCGTGCTAGTTGCTATTGTTTGTTGTTTTTGAGACAGGGTCATGCTATGTGGACCTAGCTGGCCCTGGACTTACCACAATTCTCCTGCCTCAGCCTCCCCAAGGGCTTGGATCATAGGTGTGTGCCAGCACCCCTGACACTGTTGAGGGTTTAAATTGTATATCCTAAAGCAATTGTATTCCAGTGCTTTGACAGCACATGAATTTTATTTTTAAACTGCTCCAAATTATACCTAAAATAACACCGGGATCTTCGTTTTTTGTTTGGGGGCAAGGCTGGCCTTGTAATGGCTACTCTCCTACCTCTGCCTCTTAAGTGCTGGGGATCAGTGTTTTAGTTAAACCAGTACAAGAGGGTCCCTTTACCTCCACAGGTGTGAGTCCCCCTCCTCAAGTGCACCACATCACACCATCTCAAAGAGCTTGCTAGAATAAGACAAGTATACAAGAAAGATGTTGTGTTTGTTTTGTTTTGTTTTGTTTTTCAAGGTAGGGTCTCACTCTGGTCCAGGCTGACCTGAAATTAACTATGTTAGTCTCAGGGTGGCCTTGAACTTATGGCAATCCTCCTATGGCGTGCGCCACCACGCCCAGCTAAAAAAGATGTTTTTAGTGTAACTAAGATACAAAATACTGTAGGAATTCAAAACAAAACCAATTGGAGAAGCCAGGCATGGAGGCAGAGGCAGGAGGATAGCTGTGAGTTCAAGGCTAGCCTGAGACTGAATTCCAGTTCAGCCAGAGCTAAGGGGAGACCCTACCAGGAAAAACTAAAAAAGACAAGATATGATATAGGAACAATAAAAGGGCATTCCAGTTTGAGGTAAGGGAGGTTACAGGAACAAGGGCATACTGGAAAAACTGCGAACCCATTTGTCTAAACTGCATGTTTTGTAAAAACAGAAGCCAAAGATGAGTTGGCAAAAGGAGCTTGGTCCTGTTCAGCAGAACAAGGCCTTGAGGGCGGGCTCAGCGTATGAACACTTGGTAAGCAAAGAAAAGTTTAAAAGATACTGAAGAAGGTTCACCAGCAAGACAGCAGGTCTGGGAACGAGCAGTGTTAGGACTGGGTGAGGAAAAAAAAAAAAAAAGATAGAGGCAGTAGTGTGAGGAAGCTGGAGCCCAGGATGGCTTAGAAAACGGCCCCCATCTTCCCAGAATCCCCTAAGCCTCACCAAGGAGGGCAGCAGAAAGTACTGGGCCAGGATTCCAATCAATTAACTCGGCCCTGGCAGACACTAGCGACTCAAGGAGAAGCAAGGCTGACCCGCTGTGTGAGGGGCTCGGTGGGCAGGTGGGCGGAAGCTCGTCGGACAGGTGTGCAGACATTGGGGAGCACGTACCAAGCATAAGGTGTGCAGACACTGGGAGGGCAAGGGGGCACATACAGAGCAGGAGGTGTGCAGACATTGGGGGAAGGGGGAGGGGGCACGTACCGAGCAGGAAGTGTGCAGACACTTGGGGTGCAGGGGGGGCCTGACGTTTGCAATGTGAGTTCGTACAGACACACGTCCCCACTCAACGCTACACGCGTAACGGAGACCCGAGCCAGAGCCCGCGGCGCCCGGGCCGCAAGGCAATCACGGGGTTCTGCGGAGGTGACCTTCATTAACCTGGGGCTCCCCGACCGCTCCGCCACGCGGGGAGGGGCGGCGGCACCCCGAAACCTACCATGGCCGGGGCGGGACACAAGGCCTCAACATCCACTCAGACACACTCATGCCGCCCCCAGCCCGCCAGAGAGCCAACCAGAACCCCACGCCCCCGGCAGGGAGAGCAAGGAGCCGGGACGCACACAGGGGGCAGGTGAAGGCGCGGGGACGCGGGCGCGCACACTCGGGACCCAGAGGGGCACGGGGGCGCGCACACAGGGGGCAGGTGTAGGCGCGGGGATGCGGGCGCGCACACTCGGGACCCAGAGGGGCACGGGGGCGCGCACACAGGGGGCAGGTGAAGGCGCGGGGGTGCGGGCGCGCACGCAGAGTGGGTGAAGGGCCGCGAGGCCGCGCACGCGGAGGGAGCCGGTAAAGGGTCAAACGGGGCGCGAGCACGTGCACGCGGAGGGGCGCAGGTGTAGATCCGCGAGCGCGCACGCAGAGCGGGCGACGGGAGCGCGCACATGGAGGAGCGCAGGTGTGCGCGCGGAGGTAACAGGTGAAAGGGACGCGCGGGGGGGGGTCGCGGGCGCGCGCGGAGGGAGCAGAAGGGCCGCGGCGCGCGCACGTACCTGGCTGAAGGCGCGCGCCGGGCCGGTGGCCGCCAGCGCCTGCGGCAGCAGCGGGCCGCGCAGGGCCGGGAAGGAGGCGGCGGCGGCCGCGGCGGCGGACGGCAGCGCGGGGGGAGGCCCCGCCAGCCTCCCGGAGGGCGCGGGCCCGAGCCGCAGGCCCCGCGTGTGCGAGGCGGCGGCCGCGGCGGCCCCGAGCAGCAGCAGCAGGCGGCGGCGGCCCGACACGCCGGAGGGGAAGGAGGCGCCGGCCGCCGAGCAGAAGGGCAGGCAGGCGGCGCCCGTACGCCGGCAGCTGCTGCAGTTGCAGCCGCAGCCCCGGAGCAGCGCCCCGAGCACCCAGCGGGACCCGGCCATGGACTCCGCGGGCGGCGCGGGGCCCGGAGGCGGCGGCAGCGGCCGCGCGAGCCGAGGGCAAGTGGAAGCCAGGGCCGGGACGGAGGCGTCTGCGCGTGCGCCGTGGGTGCCGGGCCGTCGCGGGGGCGTGGCTGAGAGACGCTCCGCCCACTGGGGGGCGGGGCCTGGGAACCGCGGCCGAGCCTCTCCGGTGCCAGGGCGGAGACCTGCAGCGCTGATCGTCCCCTCCCGGTGTGTAATGTGTGAACGATGTTTCCCAAGAGAACTGTCATGCTTCGTTTATGAAACGTGATGGGACGGGCGGGTGAGATGGCGCCCACCTTTTAGTCTCAGGAGGGTGGCCGTGAGTTCGAGGCCAGGCTGGCCTGCAGAGCGAATGTCAGGTCGGCCTGGACTAGAGTAAGACCAAAAAAAAAAAAAAAAGTAAATAAATAAATCCCGTCTTGGAAGCACTTTGGAGGAGTTGGTTCTTCCAGGCTGGAGTGATGATGGGCAGAAAGCCAACTTTGTGCCAATGAAACATGCACGTTATATGATGTCTTTTGCAAGGCTTCCCTGAGGAGACAATTTCATCACAAGTGGGCATGCAGGCATTTAAATAAATGACTGTGCAGTTTTCCTCCGCGGCCAGGACTTCTCAAACACAGTAAAGATAAATGGGGCTTTTTGAAGAAATAAGGTTGTATTAATAGATGTTTTGACCCAGGCACAGAGGTGTACTAAAATCCCATCACTTAGAGGGCTGAAGCAGTTAAATATACATTTGTTAGACACAGTGTTATATTCTCTGTTAAGCCAGTGAGATTTGACCTCAGGCTACTCATTTAAGAGTCTTTGATATGAATGAAGCTGTTGATTTAGATGGAATTGCCTAAGAAAATAGATTAAAGTTACCAGAGATGACCTGGAAACCAGATTTCACGTATTTCAGTATTTAATGTCTTTTAGAAGAAAATAAACCTGGAATGAAGAAGAAATGTGAGGCAGTAAGAGCAGTAATTGGAAAATTAAGAGAAGAGAATGTAACTGGGTGTGGTGGCTCAAGCCTTTAATCCCAGCACTTGGGAGGCAGAGGTAGGAGGATCCCTACGAGTTCAAGGCCACCCTGAGACTACATAGTTCCAGGTCATCCTGGGCTAAAGTGAGACCCTACCTCAAAAAAAGAAAGAAAGAAAGAAAGAAAGAAAGAAAGAAAGAAAGAAAGAAAGAAAGAAAGAGAGAAAGAAAGAGAGAGAGAGGGAAAGAGGAAGGAAGAAACGAAGGAAGGAAGGAGAATGTTTCTGGAAGGAAAGAGGGAGTTTTCAAAAGTCATGGCTGCACAGATAGTGCAGGGGCTGAATAGGAAAGGGTTAAAGTGAGCCTGGACTACATTATGAGACCACGTGTAGCAGTTTGAATAGATGACCCCCAATATATTCAATGTTTCTAGTTTGGATTGGCAGCCACCTGGCTGGAGGAGGGTTCACTGGGCCTATCTTAAGGCGTGGTGGCGGGTTTGAAATTCCAATCTAAAGATATGCAAAATGCTTAGTTCCACCTGGAGTTCCTGAAGTGTGCTGTATAACTTTTGGCTTTTGGGCTTGTGGCTTCTCTTTTTCTGCTTGGACCTGCCATTATGGAATTTCCCCTGGATCTGTAAGCTTCAATAAATATCTCTTACTCCATAACTCTGTCTGGTCTGGAAGTTCATCTCAGTGAACCTGAAGCTGTCTGCTACACCATGTCTTTAAAGAAAATTTTAAAAAGCTGGGCATGGTGGCACATGCCTTTAATCCCAGCACTCTGGAGACAGAGGTAGGAGGATTGCTGTGAGTTTGAGGCCAGCCTGAGACTACATAGTAAATTCCAGGTTAGCCTGAGCTACAGCAACACACTACCTTGAAAAACCAAAATAAATAAATAAAAATAAACCCTAAATGAATATGGACAACAAAAGCTGTTGAAATTCATTTTCTCAAACATTAAGGGGAGTTCTGGGTTAGGTGTGGTGGCACTTGGGAGGTTAAGATAGAGGGGTCGCGTGATGGAAGTCATCCTGGGTTCATAAGGAGACTGCTTAACAAATAAACCCAACACCACACCCAGGTTCATGTGGTACTGGTGATCAAACCCAGGGCCATGTGCATGCTAGGCAGACATTACCAACTAAGCTATATGCCCAACCCTAAGATTAGCTTTAAACAGAGAAGGCATTGCTGCCTCTCCTATAAGTTAATCACAAAATGCAGTATTTTTTGAGGTCATTTGACACTTACTATGGTACTGGCATAGTGCATAGTGCTGGCAGGTTATTAGCTAGCTTTGACAGTTCCTACAGAAAAGTTAGTCTAAGGCAGTGGAAAACTCCAGAAGCTGAGAGGAAAGGGAAAGGAAGAAACAGTCCTCCCTAGGGGAAAATGTTCAGAAGCTCAAAAGCCCTCACAGCTCTTCAGAGCACATGATTAAGAACCGGAAGAGAAGCTAGAAGGGAATAACTGTTCTGATTACTAATACATGAAGGAAATCATTTTATTGTCTGTGCCCTTTAATTCCTGGAGGTGAGCAGACTTTTCTTCTGATGTGCAATGAAGCTGAGTTCATCTCAGAGGGTCTCTTTGCATTTGAAAGGATCTAAACTTCATGAAGCGTACATGTCAACAAGCCCAGGGTGTCAACAAGGGAAGGGGTTGAAGTGCAGTACCATAAAGAAAGGGTGCCCATTTGTGTAACCTGTGGTGGAGGCCTTGTTCCTCATCCCACATTAAAGGGAGTTTATTAGGTTGAACAGATGCAGGAGGGCTTCAAGAACAGAGACTGCTCCTTGTAGCCCAGGAGAGACAAAGAAACGCATTTTATCACCACATCCCACTACCTCATCCTGTCATCTAATAGAAACGGGTCCACGACACCCACAACCTCGAGTGCCTTTGGCTGCCGTGATGTGACTTCACGTAGCTTGGTAGGTAGGCTTATCTTCACTACTTAAAATCAATGCTAAACAATTTTTGTCAGGGCACAGACTTTTTATGTGACGAAGTAAAATGTGCTTGTTTCCAACAGACCAATGCACGTCCAGATCCTTCTTCCTTTGTTAAGTGACATACACCTCTTGGAGAGAGCAGCTGGTTAGTCATTCGAGCCAAGTATTCTATCAAGGAGACAATTCATAGCTGGGCATGGTGGTGCAGGTCTTGATTCCAACACTCCGTAGGCTGAGGTAGGAGGATCTGTGAGTTCATTGCAGGCCAGCCTGGACTAAAGTGAGACCCTACCTTGAAAACAAACAAACAACAACAAAAAACTGGAGTCAGCGGGGCACAGTGGAACACGCCTTTAATCCCAGCACTCAGGAGTCAGAGGATCGCCATGAGTTCGAGGCCACCCTGAGACTACATAGTGAATTCCAGGTCAGCCTGGGCCAGAGTGAGACCCTACCTAAAAAACAAACACAACAAACAAAACAAAAACAAACAAACAAAAAAACTGGAGTCATTTCAATAAAAAAATAAGGCATTTTTTATTTCTTGAGACTGGGACTCACTCTTGTACAGGATGGTTTCAAACTCCCAAAATATGGAACTGAATTCCTCGGGCAGTTCTCGGAATACAATATTGGTGTGATTATGATAAGGAACTGATTTACCCAAGTGGGTGAAATAGTCACAAAACTAAATTGTCCCTGAATGCTGAGTATGTACAAAATTCAGTGACAGGTTTTTGTTTGTTTGTTTTTTGGTTCTTTGAAATAGGGTCTCACTCTAGCCCAAGCTGATCTAGAATGCACTACGTAGTCTTTGGCTGGCCTCGAACTCACGGCAATCCTCCTACCTCTGCCTCCTGAGTGCTGGGATTAAAAGCATGTGCTGCCAAGCCCAGCTGGCATTGCACCTTCTAGCCATAGTCACAGTGGTGAGGTAGGAGAGGGGCTTGCTGGCCAGCTGCTGGGTGGTTCCATCTAGCTTGTTCTTTCTTGTCCTAACATGACAAAGCAGTTTCCAACCAGAGGACACAGCTCAGGCATCCATTAGCCCAACATAGAAAATAGTTATGAATTCTGTCAACAGGCACCATATTCAGTAAACACCTTTTTAAAATAGGTATTACATTTAAAAAAAAAAAAAAAAACTAGCTGGGTGTGGTGATGCACACCTTTAATCCCAGCACTCGGGAGGCAGAGGTGGGAGGATAGCTATGAGTTCGAGGCCACCCTGAGACTACATAGGGAATTCCAGGTCAGCCTGGGATAGAGTGAAACCCTACCTCGAAAAACCAAAAATAAATAAATTAAATAAATAAATAAATAAATAAATAACTGCCAAGCAGCTGGGCATGATGGCGCACACCTTTAATCCCAGAACTCAGAAGGCAGAGGTAGGAGGATTGCTGAGTTCGAGGTCAGCCTGAGACAACATAGTGAATTCCAGGTCAGCCTGGGCTAGAGTGAGATCTTACCTTGAAAACAAAAACTGTGAAGCCATGTGAGACTATGCAAACGCACACACAAGTGTGTGAACAGACAGTATTTGCCTCTATCCACTGTTCCCTCCTCACCCCACTCAGTACACAAACCCTCTTCCAGTTCCCTGTGCTCCTTTTCAGAGGTGGTCTGTATAGTTTTTGTCACCTTTAAATTTGGCAATTCCTCTGTATTTGGAATTTTTGACAAGTGTTGTCCCTGCTATGAAAGGATGTGCTGAAGGCCCTGTGTCCCTAAATTGAGAGAGAGCAAAAGAAAAAGGAAGTACAGCCTGGTGTGGTCGCGCACGTCTTTAATCCCAGCATTAGGGAGGCAGAGGTAGGGTGTTCACTGTGAGTTTGAGACCACTCTGAGACTACAGAGTGAATTCCAGGTCAACCTGGACTAGAGTGAAACCCTACCTCGAAAAACAAACAAACAAAAAAGGAAGTACAGTAGAGGGAGGAGATCCTGTGTGACCAGAAACAAAGGCCACTGGGGGAAAAGATGCAGAAGGAAAAGACAAATCTACGAAGACATTTAGAAGACGAATTTCCTCACTCTTCAACAATATAATTTACAGCTTACAATTAAGCTGCATGTTTTCTTTTTTTAAAAAAAAATTACATGTGTGCATGCACGAATGCACATCATGTCTGGATGCTCCATGGCCTCTTGCCTCTCTCCCTCTGCAAAAGAAGGCCAGACATTTGTGCCCCTTTTTGTGTCTGGCTTATATGGGCAGCTTTGGAAGTGAACCCAGGCCAGCAGGTTTTGCAAGCAAGCTCCTTTAACTACTGAGCCATCTCCCAGTCCCTCAAAACTTTCTCATTCCATATAATTTGCTTCTGAGAAAAACTTATTTTCCTTGGGGAGAAAGCTGCCTTCTATCTTTTTAAGGCTGAGATAATTATAAACATTAAGGTGGAATTGGAGGGGAAATGGATATAAATAAAATAAGACTTGAGAATCAGATATTTTAATAAAATTCTGGCCATGTCCTGTCTAGTCATGACTTTGGTCACCTTTTTATCTCTCTTTATTTTATTTTCCTAAATTTTATTATGTTTTGTTTTTTCAAGGTAGCGTCTCACTCTAGCCCAGGTTGACCTGGAACTCACTCTGTAGTCCCAGGCTGGCCTCAGACTCACAATGATCCTCCTACCTTGGCCTCCTGAGTGCTAGGATTAAAGGTGTGAGCCACCATGCCAGGCTATTTTCCTAAAATTTTGAAAACAGAGGTAATGCCAACTACCACACAGAGTCATGAGATGCCCTGTGCATAAGATGAACGTGGTAACTGGCGGCTGTTATCTTTTTGGCTATTGTTGGAAGGAAATGGTAGTTGTTGTATGCATGTCTTTCTTCCTCCAACTCCATTTCCAGATATATTTGTTGATAACTGTCTTGGTCCTCAAAGGATTTCAGGCAGCTTCCATCAAAGGAAAACAATTTTTCCTTGGAAAAATTCTATGGAAAAGAAAATCATCAAGCTGGGCATGGTCTCACTCTGGCCAACACTGACCTGGAATTCACTCTGTAGTCTCAGGGTGGCCTCGAACACACAGCGATCCTCCTACCTCTGCCTCCCTAGTGCTAGGATTAAAGGCGTGTGCCACCACGCCCAGCTTTTCATATCTATTTTAAATTTGCATTTGTAGACTCTACTTATAACCAACACTACAGACTACGAAAGGTACACTACACTTAGGTATGTGATGGGTGTTGTTGTTTAGGTAAGTACAATACTGTTATTGTTATAGGGTACCGTGGGAAATGATTCAACTGGAATGCAGGGCTGTTCTGATCATTGGCACTCCATTTATGCATCGTTAGTTAATTATTCTAGCTGCTTTGTTGTGGGGCATGGCAGCTGCGGCAGGGGTTCTACTGGGGCCAGGGCTAGGCAAGTAGACTCCCACAGAGCTACACACTCACAGCCTCTCCTACCCACTATTGTAATCTCAAGTTAGTAGTCAAGTTTTGGGGTGAAGTCAACAGAAATTCAGAGGACCCACCTTCTAGGTGTTGTTTTTTCTTCTTAAAGTGAGAATGTGGCATACTTGGGGACCTTATAAGAACTGCTCCCAGAACCTACAACAGGGGTAGTCATGAGCCCAAGGGGTGTAACATCTGCTGGTGTCTGGCTAAATGTATATACTGTGTTCACCAAACTGCCCAGTAAGCACTTCTCTTAATGTCCACACCCATATATTAATGCTACTCTCACTTTTTTTTTTTTTTTTTGGTTTTTCAAGGTAGGGTCTCACTCTGGCCCAGGCTGACCTAGAATTAACTATGTAGTCTCAGGATGGCCTCAAACTCACAGCGATCCTCCTACTTCTGCCTCCCAAGTGCTGGGATTAAAGGTGTGTGCCACCACGCCCGGCTTTACTTTCACTTTTGGTTAGAGAAGATTCTCTTTTCAGATGGAGGTGACCTCTGGGATGATTCAAAAGGCACCATAGTGCTGAGAAGAAGTGACAGAGGAGTACTCAGCACTGAAACATCTCTATCACACCTTCCAAGGCTCAGGGTCCCTTGCAGAAGAGGGGGCGGAAAGAATGTAAGAGCCAGAGGAAGAGTAGGACTCCTTACAATGTGCTCCTCCAGACACAAAATGGCCTGGACATCCATGATCTCACAGGGCCTGACACAAGACCATCATAATAGGAGGAAAAGATCTGACATCAAAATAAAAGAGAGACTGATTGAGAGGGGGAGGGGATGTGATGGAGAGTGAAGTTTCAAAGGGGAAAGTGGGGGGAGGGAGGGAAGTACCATGGGATATTGTCTATAATTAAGGAAGTTGTCAATAAAAAATAAAATAAATAAAAAAAAAAGAAAATGATTGCATTCCTCACCACTACCACCAACCATACTCCTATATTATGTCACTCAACTCACACTTTGAGGACATCTCTGTGAAGTGCTAGGTCTCTCTCCACTCAAACGTGTGTGTTTGACCATATTTCAATAGTGTGCCCTCCCCCAGTATCATCTGATTCATCACAAGAATGGCCCCAGAACATTTCAAGAAAATAATTGCATTCTCCACTGCTACTATCAACCGTACTCCTAGCTCATGCAACCCCTACTTTAAGAAGATCTCCGTGAAGTTCTGTGTCTCTCTCCATTCAAATGTGCGTCTGTCACGCATGCGTCAATAGTATACCCTCCCCCAATATCATCTGGCCCTTTGTGCTATTCCCCCATGGGGTTGTGTTGTTGGTTTGTCATTCCTTTCTATTGTTGATCATGAATCTGACCTCCCTAGTTATAATGTCTATTCTGAGAGTCATTAATTCCATGGATATTTATTTTTAAAATATTTTATCTATCTTTTATATATTTATTTAAGAGAGAGTAAGGAGGCAGAAAGAGAAAGAGCAAATGGGCACACCAGGGTCACCAGCCACTGCAAATGAACTCCAAACACATGTGCCCCTTGTGCATTATGTAGGTCATAGGGAATGGAACCGGGGTCCTTAGGCTTTGCAGGCAAATACCTTAACCACTAAGCCATTTCCCCAGCCCCACAGGTATTTTGTACATTATATGTGCTAGAGGAATTTTATAGATGAAGGTCATCCTTGCTTTTAGGATTCTTGCTGTCTAGCATGGGAAACATGAAATCAATTGCAGCACATTTAAATGAGTAAGCAATTGCTACTGTAAAGATACATCAGATAACACTGGACTTCAAAGGAGGGTCAGTTTACATCTTCATAGAATGAAAGATAGAAACAAGTTGACTTCAAAGTTGGGTTGTAAAGACATAAAGATTAACACAATAAAGGAGGCTTTGTATCCAAGGCAAAGGAAACGGTTTTTGCCAAATGCCCAAAGCCTAAGAAAACGTAAGAATTGAAGAACTCACAGATGGCTTATAGCCAGAGCACTAGCAGTGGGAATGCAGGAAGAGCTAATAGATGTTGGATCATTTAAACCTTGGGTGGGGGCGGGAAAGATGGCCCAGTGGGTAAAGGCACTTCATTGCAAAGCCTGCCAGCCCAGATTTGATACCTCAGTACCCATATAAAGTCAGATGCACAAAGTGGCTCACATCTAGAATTTGTTTACAGTTGCAAGAGGGCCTGATGTGCCCATTTTAATTCTCTCTCTCCTTATAAATAAATATTTTTAAAAGCTTTCTGTATGGCTGGGTGTGGTGGGCACATGGCTTTAATCCCAGCACTCGGGAGGCAGAGGTAGGAGGATCGCCATGAGTTCGGGGCCACCCTGAAACTACATAGTGAACTCCAGGACAGCCAGGGCTAGAGTGAGACCCTACCTCAAGGGGAAAAAAAAAAAAGCTTTCTGTATGTTTTGTTTTGTTTGCAGTGCTGGCTGGGACTCAAACCCAGGGTCTTGAGTGTGCTAGCCAGCCCCTGCCACTGAAGGACATCTCCAGCCTTGATGCGCATGTTTTAAGACACTTGAACTTTGTCTGGAAGAAGATGGCTTTGCCCATTGAAATAGAAAAATTTTGTAAACAGATTCACATTCAGAAACTCAACTCTGGCAATGGATTGAAGGTAGTTATGGGGCTGATGCCCCAGTTCAAAGAAGAAGAGGGCAGAACCTTAATGAGGAGAGCTGTTTAGAAAGCTGTATGGACTGCTTGTGAGAATTTAGCATCCTGAAAAAGCCCCCCTCCTAAGTCTTCCAGCATCCTGGCTGAGGAGAGCTTTCATCTTCCGCGTCATGAACAGGGGAGTGCCTGACCTAGATGATTTCTTGGCTACATCAGAGGATAATAAAGTCATTGGGAAGGAAAAAGTATTAAAAATTATTGAAAGAGCCAGGCGTGGTGGTGCATGCCTTTAATCCCAGCAATGGGGAGGCAGAGGTAGGAGGATCACCGTGAGTTCAAGGCTACCCTGAGACTACAGAGTGAATTCCAGGTCAGCCTGGGCTGGAGTGAGACCCTACCTCGAAAACAAACAAAAATTATTGAAAGATTCTAACCCAGCAATCCCCTCTACAGCATCCCTACCAAGTCGTGACCCACACCATGTTGCTATGTTGAACCATTGTAGTCAGAGTAATCCCCTGTTCCCCGAGAAAACTCTCATAGTTGCTCTAATGCAGTAGTATTTTGTCTCCCATCAATCTGGGGTGCATGTCTGGGTGATTTTGACATATGTAGCTAAATTTAGGTACTATTAACTTTATTATTGTTATTATTTTTGGTTTTTCGAGGTAGGGTCTCACTCTAGCCCAGGCTGACCTGGAATTCACTATGTAGTCTCAGGGTGGCCTTGAACTCACGGCAATCCTCCTACCTCTGCCTCCCAAGTGCTGGGATTAAAGGCATGCACCACCAAGCCCGGCCATTTTTTGTTTTAATTTAATTTTGTTTATTTGAGAGAGAGAGAGAAAGCAGCAGAGATAGGGAATGGGTGCATCAGGCTCCTCAGCCACTGCAAACGAACTCCAGACCCATGTGCCACCTTATGTATCTGGCTTATGTGGGTCCTGAGGAATTGAACCTGGGTCCTTTGGCTTTGCAGGCAAGCACTTTAACCACTAAGCCATCCCTCCAGCCTTTTTTTTTTTTTTTTTTTTTTTTTTTTCCGAGGTAGGGTCTCATTCTAGCCCAGGCTGACCTGGACTTCACTATGTAGTCTCAGGCTGGCCTTGAACTCATGGCAATCCTCCTACCTCTGCCTCATGAGTACTGGGATTAAAGGCGTGCACCACCACGCCTGGCTTCAGCCTTATTTATTTGTTTTTTTTTTTTGTTTGCCTCCAGCCTTTTTAAAAAATATATTTTATGTATGTATGTATGTATGTATGTATGTATGTATGTATGTATGTATGTATGTATTCATTTGTTTGTAAGTAGAGAGAGATAGAGAACAAAGACAGAGAGAATGGGCATGCCTGCCACTGCAAACAAACTCCAGATATATGCACCACTTTGTGCATCTGGCTTTCCATGGGCAACTGGGGAATCAAACCCAGGTCGCTAGGCCTCGCAGGCAAAGCACCTTAACCATGGCACCATCTCTCCAGCCTGGAACTGTTTACTTTAAAGCCACATCAAGAAATAGGACTGAGGAGATGGCTCAGTGGCTAAAGGTACTTGCTTGAAAAGCCTGAAGATCTGGGTTTCTGGGTTTGATTCCCCAGTACCCACTTAAACTCAGATGTACAAAGTGGTACATGTGTCTGTAGTTCATTTACAGTTGCAAGAGGTCTTGGCACCCATACCATGCCTTTCTTTCTCTCTCTCTCTCCCTCTATCTTTCTTTCTATCTCACTCATAAATGAATAATAAATAAATGAGTGAAAAGAAATATCTCGGCCCTGCATGGTGGCACACACCTTTAATCCCAGCACTAGGGAGGCAGAGGTAGGAGAATCACTGTGAGTTTGATGCCACCCTAAGGCTATATAGTGAATAACAAGTCAGCCTGGGTTAGAACAAAACCCTACCTCAAAAAACTAAAAAAAGGAAAGCAAGAAAAAAAGAAAAAGAAATATCACAAGACTTCCACCTTACACAGACACATAAGTCAATGTCCCCAGTGTGTGTACAGCTCTTTCAGAGTGTTCACAGAGGGCTGTCATGCTGTCTCTAAGGGAGATGTTATGTGAAAACAACAGCACATTAAGTGCCTGATGAAATGTGTCCTTGACGGTTTCAAAATTCCCAAGTATATATATATCACCAGACGTACAATGAGCAGGACTATGCTAGTGGCTATCACTTCTTTACCTTTTTTATATGTATTTATTTTTATTTATTTATTTATTTATGAGAGAGGAAGAGGCAGGTAGAGAGAGAGAATGGGTGCACCAGGGCCTCTAGCCACTGCAAACGAACACCAGGCGCATGTGTCACTTTGTACATCTGGCTTATGTTGGGTATTTGGTCCTTAGACTTTGCAGACAAGCGTCTCAACCGCTAAGCCATTGCTCCAGTCCCACTTCTTTACTTTGACCCTGCACAGAACAGCAAGAACTGTGGGGGGCAGCCTTGTGCAAGCACCTGCAATAGGTCCACCTCATGCATGACCCGCACCTTGGCCTTGGGTCTTGTGCTGGGGCTTACAACGGGTCTGCTTCCCGCAGTTTTCTGGGGATGGTGAGTTGTTTTGGTCTGCAGGGTGCCCATGCATTTGTAAGCCAGAACTCATGGAGCTGTGCCTCGTGGTAGTGGTAGAAATATTTGGCTGATAGGAAACAAGAGTGGCAGGTAAGCTTCTTATTCTACCTCCTTGTTCTACCTTGGACTTCTCTGAAACACATTGTTCATCCAGCATTCTAGAAGATGCCCCACAGGAACAAGCAGCCAGTCCCCCTGGATAGAGGTGACTGTTTGACCAGCTCACTTCTCACTTTCCTTATGCCTCTGCATCCTTCCTTTTCCCATCATTCCTGGCTCAGAGGTTAGAGGTGCTTATGTGCAAAGCCTGCTGCTTCAGGTTTGATTCCCCAGTGTCCCTGTAAGCCAGATTCACAAAATAGTGCATGCATCTAGGTTTGAAGCAGCAAGAGGTCCTTGTGCACCCATTCTCTCTCTCTCTCTCTTTCTCCCTCCCTCTCCTCACAAGTAAATAAAAAAAAATATTTAGCTTGGCATGATGGTACATGCCTTCCTTAAATCTCAGCACTCAGGAGGTAAAGGTAAGAGAATCACCATGAGTTCCAGACCAGCCTGAGAGTACAGAGTAAATTTCAGGTCAGCCTGGGCTAGAGGGAGACCCTTCTTCGAAAAAACCAAAATTATTTATATATATATATTTATATACATACATATATACACACACACACATTATATAATACACACACACATATATTATATATATACATTATATAATACACACACACACACACACACATATATATATACATTATATAATACAAGGAATTAACACACACATGGAGGAGAAGGAATTAAAGTGAAGTACTCACCATGTGAGCACCAGGACTTGACTGTTTCCCAGAACCCACACAAAAAGCCACAGGTTTATGGTGAGAATTAAAGGAAATGTAGTCTTGCAAAATGAATGGCAGAAAACAAGCAGAAAACAAACATTCATTTTCTTCATTTCCTGAAGATTCTGGGTTTTCTTTCTAACCTTGGTTTTCTTTCTAACAAAGTCTTGGCTTGGCTGCAGCCAAAGGGCTACGTTCAGTTTCATGGAGGGTTACCGCAAAGAACTCAGGGACCGATTGGCCTTTGGATGCCCTGGCCCTGCGAGCAGTAATGTCTCTAAGTTCAGGCAGGCCAGAGGGCCACAGGTGGCTGCAGGGTATGACAGGGATCAAAGGGCTACGTTCAGTTTCATGGAGGGTGTTCACCGTAATAGATTACCCAGGTGTGGCGGTCAAAGAACTCAGGGACCAGATGGTCACTGTAATGGCCTTTGGATGCCCTGGGCCACCGTAATAGAGCAGTAGATGATGCAGAGAAGACTTGGGTGAATAACAAGCATGTCAGTCTTGTGACAGTCACCGTAATAGATTACTCAGGTGTGGCGGTCACCAGGTGTGGCGGTCACCGTAATAGATTACTCAGGTGTGACGGTCACCGTAATAGATTACACAGGTTCCTGGAAGTTGCCAGAGACAGGGGAGAAGTGGGAGACTCATGAGCCCATCTTAATTTCTTTTTTTTTTAACTTTTTTTTTTTTTTTTTTGGTTTTGCAAGGTAGGGTCTCACTCTGGTCCAGGCTGACCTGGAACTAACTATGTAGTCTCAGGGTGGCCTCACCGAACTCTGTGACGGTCACCGTATCCTCCTACCCGTCTGCCTCCCAAGTGCAGGGGTGTGGCGGTAAAGGCGTGTGATGGTCACCATGCCTGGCTAACTTTTGTTTTTGAGGTAGGGTCTCACTCTAGCCCAGGCTGACCTGTAATTCACTATGTAGTCTCAGGGTGCCTTGAACTCATGGCAATCCTCCTACCTGTCTCCTGAGTGCTGGGATTAAAGGCATGTGCCACCAAGCCCTTTTTAACTTTTTTTTTTATTGACAAGTTCCATAATTACAGACAATAACCATGATAATTCCCTCCCCTCCCTCACTTTACCCTTCATCAATCCAACCCTCCATCATATCCCTGACCCTCTCAATTAGTGTCTCTTTTATTTTTAAAATATTTTTATTTATTTATTTGCAAGCAGAGAGAGAGAGAGAGAGGAAAGACAGAGATATAGAGAATGGGCACACCAGGGCCTCCAGCCACTAAAAACAAACTCCCCATGCTTGCACCACTGTGCATCTGGCTTTACGTGGGTACTGGGGAATCATTCTCATGTCATTAGGTTTTGTAGGCAAGTGCCTTAGCTACTGATCCATCTCTCAGCCCCTCTCTTTTGTTTTGATTTCATCCTCTTTTCCTCCTCTTATGAGGGTCTGGTGTAGGTAGTACCTGGCATTGCAAGGTCATGGATATCCAGGCCATTTCGTGTTTGGAAGATTGCATTGTAAGGAGTCCTACCCTTCCCTTGGCTCTTATGTTCTTTCTACCACCTCTTCCACAATGGACCCTGAGTCTTGGAAGGTGTGATAGAGAAGTTTCAGTGCTGAGCCTCCTCTGTCCCTTCTCAGCACCATGGTGCCTTTTGAGTCATCCCAGAGGTTGCCTCCATCTGAAAAGAGAAGCTTCTCTAACCAAACGTGAGAGTAACATTAATATATGGGTGTGGACATTAAGAGAAGTGCAGTGTGGTGGGCATAGTATATGTGTTTAGCCAGACAGCAACAGGCATTACCCCCTAGGGCTCATGGCCTTCCCCACCATAGGCTTTTGACTAGGTTTGCAGACATGTATTCCCTCCTATGGAGGAGGCCTCCAATCCAATTAGAGAGCAGCTGGTTTCCCCCATAACAGACATGCCACTATTGCACTCACTGGCTCGTTTGGCTTGGCTGGCCAAACTTAAGGCTTGTAATGTCTACTGTTGTTCTCTCTCCCAAAGGGCTGCATGCAGCATACCTTTTTCCAGCTTTCTTTCAGCCAGTCTACAGGGAGGAGATTTTTCAGCTCAGCTCCAGCTTGATTTCTTTGTTCCTTTCTCTATTTGTTTCTCCCTTCTTCCCTCCCTCCTTCCTTCCTTTTTCCTTCCTCCTTCCTTTCTCTCTCCCTTCTTTCTCCCTCACTCCTTTCCTTTCTCCTTCCCTTTCTTCTTTCCTGCCTCTCTCTCTCTCTCTCTCTTTTTCCTTAAACTGGAACTCACTTTTTAGCCAAGTCTGGCCTTGAACTCACAGCAATCCTTCTGCCTCCGTCTCCCGAGGGCTGGCATATTTCATAAGTTTCATTGATGCAAACCCTTACGTCCTCATAATGGATTCCTTTCATTCACTCATACTGGGTACAGCCCAAAGGGCCTGCTCTTGAGAACCGGCACTGTTTAGTTGACCCAGCTGTGAATCTGTGTGGGTGAAAGTAACAGCTGCTGACTGCCGGGGTGTTTTTAAGTCTCACTCCTTGGAATAATCTCTGTGTCTATATATGGTCCTTCAAGCTAAAGAACTTCATGGAGACAGTGGGCTAAAAACACAGCCTCTTTGAAACAGCTCTCTGGGAAGCTGTGGCAAGGTTAAAAGTTAAGCCTCTCATCTGACAAGCTCAGCTGTGACTCTCCATCCCCCACACGTTGCTAGGCTCTGATGAGATTCCAGGATGACTTGTTTGCTTGGTCTCCATGTACTTTCAGGCTGCTTGGTTACCATGCCTTGCGCAGTACACGCACTCCAGGCAAATAAACTTTTTTAAGAGAATAGTGGATTGAAGTAGCTTCAAGGGAGCCTGGCAGATTGAGTCCCCCGAGCCCATGTGCTGTAGGAAGCAAACCAAAACACAGCTGGAGAGTTAATTTTAGACTTTCTGACCTTGGCAATGTTCTATCCGAAAGACCTTCTTGACATGGAACACACCAGAGAAGTAGCCACGTGGTTTTAAGTTCCATGGAGAAAACGACTAGAGTGGGCAGTGCTGGACTTGCCAGATCCAGAAATGTAATTCAATATTTACTGAACAAGATCAAGGTCCCTGTTTTCTTTGAGGCATTGAATACTTGTGCTCTGCCACTGAACTACAACACCAGCATACAAGATCCGCGTGTGTGTGTGTGTGTGTGTGTGTGTGTGTGTGTACACCTGTGTGCAGGTCAGAGGATGATCTCAAGTGTCCTTGGAAATGTTTTTTGTTTTTTTTTTTTTTTGGAGGCAAGGTCTCACTCTGGTCCAGGCTGACCTGAAATTCACTATGTAGTCTCAGGTTGGCCTCGAACTCACAATGATTCCCCTCCTTCGGCCTTCTGAGTGCTTGCATTAAAGGCATGCACCACCACACCTGGCCTGAAGATGTATGTTTTTTAAATTAAATTATTTATTTGCAAGCAAAGAGAAAGAGAGAGTGAAAAAGGGAGGGAGGGAGGAAGGGAGAGAATGGATGTGCCAGGGCTTCTAACCACTGTAAATGAACTCCAGATGCATGCACAGCTTTGTGCATCTGGCTTTGCATGGGTATTGGGGAATTGAACCTGGGTCCTTAGGCTTTGTAGGCAAGCGCCTTAATCATTGAGCCATCTCTCCTTTTGATGAAGAGTTTCTTACTGAACCTGGAACTTACCAATGAAGCTGGACTAGCTAGTCAGAGGACTCCACGGGTCCTTCAGGACCTACCTCCCCAGCATAGGGATTACTGGTGGACACTGTCACGCATGACATTTAAAATTTTTATTTATTTAAGATATATAGAGAGAAAGAGGCAGAGAGAAGAAGAATGAGAATGGGTATGCCAGGGCATCCAGCCACTGCAAATGAACTCCAGACACATACGCCATCTTGTGCATCTGGCTTACATGGATCCTGGGGAATCAAACCTGGGTCCTTTGGCTTTGCAGGCAAGCACCTTAACTGCTAAGCCATCTCTCCAGCCCACGCATGACATCTTTATATGGGTCCAGGGTCCTCATACTTGCAAGGCAAGCATTTTATCCTTAACTATCTCTCCAGCACCTACAAGAAGCCTTTTATGATTTTTGTATTATGGACTGAGATCCTCAAAATTATACTAAAAGTAACATTTCTTAAAAAGTTCTAAAAAGCTGAATGATCAGGGGGAAAATCAATTTCTGTATTGCTATGCTTCCATATACTGTGAGTTAGCAAAGATAAACCCAGAACTAGAAGGTTTATGTACTACTTGTAAATGGGACAACACTTTACATATAAGGAGGAAATGCACGGTGCTCACTCTCTTAGGGGGTGTTCAGCTGTACCCCAGGGCTTCACATGTGTGGGGCAAGTCCTCTACCACTGAGTTACACCCTACCCACCTTATAGTTATTTCTGAATACACAGGATCCAACACTTTGATCATCAGACTAGGAAACATTTTTGTAGCATAAACTCACATATAACTTGCACCTTTCCTTCGTGACTCATGTAATTTCTAATTTTGCTTAAATTTATTTGATTTTCTGTATTTCCCACCACCACTTCTTCCATCTTAAACATAGAATTATTCAAAATGAGAAGCTTTTTGTTTTGGTACATAATGTTAATGGGTTTTTTAAAATATTTGAGGGCTGGAGAGATGGCTTAGCAGTTAAGGCACTTGTTTGTGAAGCCTAAGGACCCAGGTTCAACTCTCCAGGACCCACATAAACCAGATGCACAAGGTAGTGCATGTATCTGGCGTTTGTTTGCAGTAGCTGGAGGCTCTGGTGCACCCATCTCTATCTGCCTCTCTTTCTCAAATAAGTAAATAAATAAAATATTTAAAAAATATGTACTTGAGCCGGGCGTGGTGGCGCACGCCTTTAATCCCAGCACTCGGGAGGCAGAGGTAGGAGGATCACTGTGAGTTCGAGGCCACCCTGAGACTACATAGTGAATTCCAGGTCAGCCTGGGCTAGAGTGAGACCCTACCTCGAAAAACAAAACAAAAAACAAACAAAAAAATGTACTTGAAGCTGGGTGTGGTGGTGCACGCCTTTAATCTCAGCACTTGGGAGGTGGAGGTAGGAGGATCACTGTGAGTTCAAGGCCACCCTGAGACTACATAGTGAATTCCAGGTCAGCCTGGGCTAGAGTGAGACCCTACCTCGAAAAACAAAACAAAAAACAAACAAAAAAATGTACTTGTGCCGGGCGTGGTGGCGCACGCCTTTAATCCCAGCAAGGCAAGGATTGCCGTGAGTTCGAGGCCACCCTGAGACAAAAATTCCAGGTCAAACAAAAAAACAAACAAAAAAATGTACTTGAAGCTGGGTGTGGTGGTGCACGCCTTTAATCTCAGCACTTGAGAGGTGGAGGTAGGTGGATCACCATGAGTTCGAGGCCACCCTGAGACTACATAGTGAATTCCAGGTCAGCATGGACTAGAGTGAAACTCTACCTCAAATATATACGTATATTTATTTTAGAGAGAGGGACAGAATGGGCATGCCAGGATCTCCTGACACTGCAAATGAACTCCAGACACATGTGCCACTTGGTGCATGTGACTTGATGTGGATACTGGGGAACTGAACCTGGGTTGTCAGACTTTGCAAGTGAGTCAAGCAAGTGCCTTTAACTGCTGAGCCATCTTTTCAGTCTTTTTTTTTTTTTTTTTTCGAGGTAGGGTTTCACTCTAGCTCAGGCTGATCTGGAATTCACTCTGTAGTCTCAGAGTGGCCTTGAACTTATGGCAATCCTCCTACCTCTGCCTTCCAAGTGCTGGAATTAAAGGTGTGCATCACAAGGCCTGGCCTGATTTTTTTTTTTTTTTAATAAAGAAATGTACTAAGTGACATGAAGCTTCTTGAGACAACCTTTCCATGCTTCCATCCTTTTCTAGTTCAAACTAGTCTATCCATAGGAGCATTTAAAACTATACTTTGATTTATCTTTGATGGAGCAATATATAGAATTAAAATCTAAAGACTTTTAATAAAGGTCAGGCTGGATTGCTACCTATATGAAGTAGGGTTGTTGAACATGCAAACATTCACTTAGAATAATTCTGTTATTTTTGTGTGATGTGTGTGTGGTGCACACGAGTATGTGTATGTGTTTGTATGAGCATACATGTGTATACATGTGCTTGTGGATGCCAAACATTGACGTGAGGTGTCTTACTCGATCCTCATATATTTTTTCCCCCCAGGTAGGATCTCACTCTAGTCCAGGCTGACCTGGAATTCACTATGTAGTCTCAGGGCGGCCTCGAACTCACTGTGATCCTCCCACCTCTGCCTCCCAAGTGCTGGGATTAAAGGCGTGCGCCACCACACTCAACTTTCATCATTCCTTTTTTGAAAAAGTTTCTCTCACTAAACCTAGAGCTCATGGATTGGCCTAGATATGCTAGCCCTCAAGCCCCAGGAAGAAGGGTCCTCCTGTCTCTGCCTCCTCTGCAATGGGATTAGATCATGCCACCAAGCCTAGCATTTCACATGGGTGCTGGGGATCTGAACTCAAGTTCCATGCTTGTGTGGCAAGCACTTTACCCACTGAGCTATCTCCCTAGTCCCTCTTAGAATATGTCATTTTAGGGCTGGAGAGATGACTCATCAGTTAAGGCACTTGCCTACAAAGCCAAAGGATTCAGGCTCGATTAACCAGGACCCACATAAGCCAGATGTACAAGGTGGCACGTGTGTCTGGAGTTTGTTTGCAGTGATTGGATGCCCTGCAGCGCCCATTTTCTCTCTCCTTCTCTCTGCTTCTTTCTCTTTCACATAAATAAGTAAAAATTATATATATATGAAGAATATGTCATTTTAATTTAGTCCATCAGTGAGGGGAGACAGAAGGAAAATGGAGTTTATTAAATTCAAATTGTGCTTACTAGCTGTGATCTTGAGTGAGTTGTATAACATTTCAGCATTACTTTCCTTATTATAAAATGGGTAAAACTATGCAATACAAACCTCATGATGTGGTATAATTCGTAAACAAGAAATAAAATACTGGAAAAATAAATGGAGTATATGAAAATTTTAAGGTAAGTGGCTTAGAGAAATAGTCAATTAACGGTAGCTACAAAACAATCTTATGTAATACACTAATTTGATGGAATAATTCCATCTCCCTAAATATTATTCCTAAATAGTATTCCTATATGACAGAACATGTTCCATCAGGTCACCGAGGTATCCGTGACCACGTATGTCTTTCCTATTATTCGCTACTCAGCTGTCCATGCTAGCAGAGGCAGAACTCCCTCCCTCCCTCCTTCCTTCCTCCCTCCCTCTTTCCTCCCTCCCTCCCTCCCTCCCTCCCTTCTTCCCTCCCTCCCTCCCTTCTTCTTTCCTTCATTCCTTCCTTCGTACCTCCCTCCCTTCCTTCCTTCCTTCCTTTTTTTGTTTTTGGTTTTTCAAGGTACAGTCTCACTCTAGCTCAGGCTAACCTGGACTTCATTATGTAGTCTCACCGTGGCCTTGAACTCACAGTGATCCTCCTACCTCTGCCTCCCGAGTGCTGGTCTTTCTTTTCTTAAAAAATTTTTAAAAAATATTTTATTTATTTGAGAGAGAGAGAATGGGCACACCAGGGCCTCTAGCTACTGAAGATGAACGCCAGACATATGCACCACCTTGTGCATATGTGGGTAATGCAGAATCGAACCTAGGTTCTTAGGCTTTGCAGGCAAGCGCTTTAACTGTTAAGCCATCTCTCCAGCTCAGAACATGTTTCTGAACCAGAAGGGAACAGCTACTTAAGAATTTCTGAGGCTCCAGTCATAAGGCTTGAGTTAGCCATCTTTTCCTCTGACATTAATAAAATCTACGTTTAGTTAGATACGTGAAAGGACATCTTTACATATGGGGAGAAGAAAGCTGACTAATGTGGGGGCGAGGAATGACCCCATTAGTCCATATAAAATTATCTTCAGCCAGGCATGGTGACACACGCTTTTAATCCAAGCACTCAGGAAACAGAGGTAGGAGAATCGCTGTGAGTTCAAGGCCACCCTGAGACTACAGAGTGAATTCCAGGTCAGCCTGAGCTAGAGTGAGGTCCTACCTCGAAAAAACAAAACAAAACAAAACAAAAATATCTTAAGGGCTGGAGAGATGGCTCAGCAGTTAAGGTGCTTGCCTACCAAGTCTAAGGACCTGAATTTGATTCCCCAGTACCCACTTAAAGCCAGATGCACATGGTGGCGTATGCGTCTGGAGTTTGGTTGCAGTGGCTGGAGTGTCTCTCTTTGTTTTTCTCTCTCTCAAATAAATTTTTAAAAAAATCTTTAAAATTATCTTCATTTTCAGCAACTTTTTTTTGCAAGTGTATGTATGTGTGGTGTGTGCATGTGTATATATGCATGAGGGTACACATGTATGTGCAAACGAAGGCCAGCGTCTGATGTCAGCAGCTCTCTGCCTTACGTTTTAAATTTTTGTTTATTTTTTTGGCTTTTCAAGGTAAGGTCTTGCTGTAGCTCAGGCTGACCTGGGATTCACTATGTAGTCTCAAGGTGGCCTTGAACTCACTGCGATCTTCCTACCTCTGCCTCCCAAGTGTTGGGATTAAAGGCGTGTGCCATCACACACCCGGCAAAATTGAGTTTTAATATCTGCACATCAATAATTTCCTCAGCCTGCTCAGATGCTGGCATTCCAGGCAAGATCACCAAGCCCAGCCCCAAGCCTTCTTAAGTAGACTGTAAAGACTTAAAATCAGCCTACCTGGAAAAAACCAAAAAACAACAAAAAAAGACTTATAATCAGCTTTAAGCTTGTGAGAATGAAAGTTCCTCCACAGGAGGGCTGAATCATGCCTAGCTTCTCAAATGTTCTGTGCCTCAGTCCTTATAAAGGACCCCTTCCCTGGATAATTGGTGTGGCCACAGACGGTCAGCCTTTTACCACCTGGAGTCCATGGAGCACTGTCCAGCTCTCCCTTTTGGCTCGCTCAGCTCTGTAGACACTGCTCAATGACAGGCCCTGACCTCCCAGTCCAGGGGTTTAGACATTCACATGAAATGGCCGCCTCTGAGAACTTGCGCCTCTCCCCCAAGACCTTTCAGCAGCTACATCTGTAGAAAGCCAATCTGCAACCCTCACGCCCTTGTCCTGCACTGGGCGCGGCCCTGGGTAGCTCCACCCAACACAACAGGACCCTGGGGGTAACTCCACCCCACCACCACAGGACCCTTGGGGTAACTCCACCCCACCACCACAGGACCCCGGGGTAACTCCACCCCACCACCACAGGACCCTTGGGGTAACTCCACCCCACCACCACAGGACCCCGGGGTAACTCCACCCCACCACCACAGGACCCCGGGGTAACTCCACCCCACCACCACAGGACCCCGGGGTAACTCCACCCCACCACCACGGGACCCCGGGGTAACTCCACCCCACCACCACGGGACCCCGGGGTAACTCCACCCCACCACCACAGGACCCTTGGGGTAACTCCACCCCACCACCACAGGACCCGGGGTACTCCACCCCACCACCACAGGACCCTTGGGGTAACTCCACCCCACCACCACAGGACCCCGGGGTAACTCCACCCCACCACCACAGGACCCCGGGACCCACCCCACCACCACAGGACCCCGGGGTAACTCCACCCCACCACCACAGGACCCCGGGGTAACTCCACCCCACCACCACACGACCCTTGGGGTAACTCCACTCCACCACCACGGGACCCCGGGGTAGCTCCACCCAATACAACAGGACCCTGGGGGTAACTCCACCCCAACATAGGACCCTGGGGGTAACTCCACCCCCCAGAGGACCCTGAGGGTAACTCCACCCACCACCCCGGGACCCTGGGGGTAACTCCATCCACCACCACAGGACCCTGGGGGTAACTCCACCCCACCCACAAGACCATGGGGTAACTCCACCCTCCACCACAGGACTAGGGGGGTAACTCCACCCCCACCACAGGAGGAGCGGGGTAACTCCACCCCCACCAGAGACCCTGACTTCCTCTCTGACCACTGAGACACAGCTAGAGGCTCCTAGTCAGGTGGACAGGTGACTGGTTCTGGGACGACAGAGGTGACCATAAGGCGAAGGACAGGTAGGGGACAGGGAGGGGGACGTGGGGAGTTCTGCGCCATACTCTTGTGAGAGTTCAAGGGCTGGGGGCGGAGATCCAGGAGGAGGAGGAGGGAAAGATTTGGAAGAGGAGGAGGAGGAGGAGGAGCAGGAGGATTCCAGGAGAGGGATTTGGGGGTACCGGGGAGGAGAGGAATCCAGGGAGGGGGAGGAGGGGTCTCGACGAGGAGAAGGTGGGGTCTTGGGAGGGGGTGGTCCCAGGAGAGGGAGGGGGCGGGAGAGGAGGAGGAAGAGGGGAGTGCGGAGGAGGGGAAAGGGGAGGAGGGGGAGGAGGAGGAGGGAGGGAAGAGGAGGAGGAGAGGAGGAGGAAGAGGAGGAGGAGGGGTGAGGAAGGGGGAGGGGAGGAGGAGGGGTGAGGAGGAGGAGGGGTGAGGAGGAGGAGGGGTGAGGAGGAGGAGGGGGGAGGGGAGGAGGAGGAGGAGGAGGGGGGGAGGAGGAGGTTGAGGAGGAGGAGGGGAGGAGGAGGAGGGGAGGAGGGGAGGGGGAGGAGGGAGGAGGGAGGAGAGAGGGGGAAGAGGGGTGAGGAGGAGGAGGGGGGAGGAGGAGGGGTGAGGAGGAGGGTGAGGAGGAGGAGGAGAGGGAGGAGGAGGGGGGAGGAGGGGAAGAGGGGTGAGGAGGAGGAGGGGGTGAGGAGGAGGGGTGAGGAGGGAGGAGGGGAGAGTTGAGGAGGAGGAGGAGGGGGAAGAGGGGTGAGGAGGAGGAGGGGGGAGGAGGAGGGGGGTGAGGAGGAGGGGTGAGGAGGGAGGGAGAGTTGAGGAGGAGGAGGAGGGGGAAGAGGGGGTGAGGAGGAGGGAGGGGGTGAGGAGGAGGGGTGAGGAGGAGGGGTGAGGAGGAGAGGGAGAGAGAGGAGGAGGAGGAGGGGAAGAGGGGTGAGGAGGAGGGAGGGGTGAGGAGGAGGGGTGAGGAGGAGGGGTGAGGAGGAGAGGGAGAGTTGAGGAGGAGGAGGAGGGGGAAGAGGGGTGAGGAGGAGGGAGGGGTGAGGAGGAGGGGTGAGGAGGAGGGGTGAGGAGGAGAGGGAGAGTTGAGGAGGAGGAGGAGGGGGGAAGGGGGTGAGGAGGAGGGAGGTGGGTGGGAGGAGGGGAGGGGAGGAGGGTTGAGGAGGGGGAGGGGTAAAGAGGGGGGGAGGAGGAGGAGGAGGAGGGGAGGAAGAGGGGTGAGGAGGAGGGTGAGGAGGAGGGTGAGGAGGAGGGGGAGGAGGAGGGGAGGAGAAGGAGGGGGAGGAGGGGGAGGAGGGGAGGGCCCGGAGCAGGCCTGGCCGCCGCAGCGCCGCGCAGCGTCCTGGGAGCCCGCCCGCTCCGCCCCGCACTTCCGCCCCGCGCCGGCCACTGGACGTCGCGGCCGAGCGGAGCCGCCGGCGCCCCCCCGCCCCCCCTCCTCCTCCTCCTCCTCCTCCTCCTCCTCCTCCTCCTCCTCCGCCTCCTTCTTGTTGTGAGTAGACCGCGCCGCTTTGTTCCTCCTCCGGGCCTGCTGCCGGCCGGGGCTCCCGAGCAGCCGCCGTCCGGCCGACATGAGCTTCTTGTTGTGGGGCCCCGAGCCGCGCCGGCCGGGCTCCGAGTTCCCTCCTCCGGCCGCCCTGAGCTCCCGGCCCGGGGCTCCCGAGCTCCCGTGCTCCCGTGCTCCGGCCGGGGCTCCCGAGCTCCCGTGCTCCCGTGCTCCCGTGCTCCGGCCGGGGCTCCCGAGCTCCCGGGCAGCTGCCCCCGACGCGCCCCTGCGCCCCGCCGTCCCGCACCCCTCGCCCCACGCGTCGCCGCCCTCCCCCGGGTCCCAGAAGAGACGACAGGGCGTCCCGCGGGCACCCGTGACCGTGACCATCTCTCTGAGGTCCTCTGCGGGGAAACTGAGCCGGGTCGGGACAGAGGGACGGACAGACAGCACCCCGCAGGGCTCTCCTGAAGCGTGGGGGTCTCTCTTTACACCCCACCTCCCTCCGTGCCCAAAGAGTGTGCCTGCCTTAGCTTTAAGATGCCCGTCGTCACTTCACTAAGCAGACGAGGGTTTGAGACCCGGGAGAGGGAAGGGCAGGAAGATGGGAGGACCACAGGAGGCCCTGGACACACAGACAGGCAGACAGACAGACAGCAGGCCAGCCTCGGGTCCTCCAAAGCCAGGTCACGCCCCGAACACTTGCCGGTGCTGGCTTCCTTGTGATGCGCCCACGTGTTGACAAAGCTAGAAGCTCCAAGGTGGCACCTGCCGGCAGGACCCAACTGCTCTGCCCGCGAGATGCCTTCCTGTGTGGATGTCTCTTCTTTCCCCGCTTGCCATAATTCTCCCCTCTCCCCCCCACGTCTCTCATAACTTTTAGTCATTACATTGGTATCTGAATTCTGAGGATTTAATTCACCCTGGTGTGCCCATGCTGCATCCAGAATATTGACTCCTGTTGGAGGGTTTTATTTGTGTGTCTCTGTGTGTGTTTGGATGCAGCAGGGTCTCTTGCTACTGCAAACATACACCAGACTCTTGGGTCACTTTTAGGCAACTGGTTTTTACCTAGGGATGGCTGGGGAATTGAACCGGGGCTGTCAGGCTTTGCAAACAAGCAAACCCGTTAAACACTGAGCCATCTCCCTGGCTCAAGCACAGCTGAGCTATCCCAGAGAGCCAGCAGCCAGGCACACTTCCTCTGGTGCCTGTGTCAACCTGCCTGATGGCCCTTAAGCTTATTAAACCTTACTAGGGTCATCTTAGAAGTTGATTGCGTTTGGGGTAACTGCTTGACTAAAAGTCTTTGTTTCATATCTTAATTCTGATCAACATACACGGGCATCTCTGCCTGCAGTTCTCACGCGGAGTGTAATTTTACATTGCTTATGTTTCCTTCTCAAGATTCTGAAAGCTGTATTCAAAATAGAAATGTAGATGATGGCGCTGGCAGGCTTCTGTCTTTTGGAACACAAGCTAAATTGGCTGAAGTTGGGAAGAACCATTTTTGGCTGGAACTTGGTGATGGAGAGAGTTTTACTGCTATTTTCTTTTTCTTTTTTAAATTTGAGAGACAGATAGGGAAATAGAATTAAGAGTATGGGCGTGCCAGAGCTTCTTGCCACTGCAAACAAACTTCAGATCCATGTGCCACTTAGTGCGTCTGGCATTATTGAACCCCACCCCTCAAGCTTTGCAAGCAGCATCTTTAGCCACTGAGCCATTTCTGCAGCTCTCTAGTGCTGTTTTCTGAATACAAATACAATAGTGTCCTGTTTTCACACATGTTTTCATACATGTGGTGGATGAGTTCAGTTCTGCAGAATGCCAGCTGCATGAGAGAAGGCTGTAGCTAATGCATGAGTCACCTCAGCGGGTTTGCTGTATTTGAGGAACACGTTTTTAGACAGGTAGCAGTTAGTACACTGTCTCCATAGTTCACCCATGTGTTCGTCCAGGTGTGGTGGCGCACGCCTTTAATCCCAGCACTTGGGAGGCAGAAGTAGGAGGATCACTGTGAGTTCAAGGCCAACCTGAGACTACACAGTGAATTCCAGGTCAGTCAGCCTGGGCTAGAGCAAGACCCTAACTTGAAAAAAAAAAAAAAGTTAATTGAGGCCTGGAGAGATGGTTCAGTGGTTAAAGGCACTTGCTTGCAAAGCTGTTGGTCTGTGTTCAATTCCCCAGCACCCATGTACAGCCAGATGCAAAGTGATGAATGTGTGGCATGTGTGTACCTCTTTACACCTGCATACACTCGCATAAATAAACAAAAACTTTAAAAAAGTTAACCAAGCAATTTTTCATCTGGTAGTTTCCTGCACCAACTCAGGAAGCTGAGAAAGAAAGAGTTAAGGGGTAGGAGTTAAGTTCTTGGAAGAGTTACGGGGTGGGAGTTAAGTTCTTGGAAGAGTTAAGGGGTGGGAGTTCTTGGTAGCTTCCTGGGAGGGCTACTGGACTGGAAAGAGCAGAGGAAACGGGCAAGAAGAGATAGGGCTGTGGGTGGGATGAGTCATGTCTCTTGAGAGCTGTAAGATAAAAGAATTATTAATTTTAAAAAAAGCTTTCAGTGTGCCCTTCACTGGACAGACATTGGGTATCATTTATAACGAGACAGAAGAGCTTCCTGCCTTAGTGGAGTAGTGCACATGCTAAGTGACCGCAGGTATTGGAGCATCAATGAATTAGTGTGGAAGAGCTTAAGTGCCATGGAAGCGTCCAGCAGGACAAGGAGCTTTCTGGATAGCGACTCGAGGTAGTTTCAGATAATCCTCATGGATGCGTAGATCAGATCATTTTTAGGAGTGAGATGTCTAGTTTTTGTACCAACGCTTGGGCAACGTTTCACTGTGCACATGCAAAGTGTGTGGGTGTTTCTGCACTTTGGTTTCTGTATCTTCACATTAAACCAAACTCCCAGATGGTGGGTATAGAAACTTCACAGAAATCTGGTTTAACTTTAACCTGACTCAGATCTTTAATATATATGTATTTTTATTTATTTATTTGAGAGAGAGAGAGAGAAAGAAATAAAGGGCACGCCAAGGCCTCCAGGCACTGCAAACCAACTCCAGATGCATGTGCTACCTTGTGCATCTGGTTTCCATGGGTACTGGGATATCGAACCTGGGTCCTTAGGCTTCACAGGCAAGCACTTTCACCTCTAAGCCATTTCTCCAGCCCTAGACACAGATCTTTCCATACATCTTCAGCTGTGTGCCAGGCATTGGGCAAGGCACAGGTACTCCAGAGACTGTAGTACAGTGTAGCAAAGTCATATGTAATAGAGGGAATAGGATCTCGGAGGCCCAAATTGTAGGGAGCAATTTGTTCTATTCAGGTTTTAAAATGGTTGTATGAAAGAAGTGGGTGATATTTTGTAGGGAGCTGAAGAAGGTTCTCTAAGAGAGAAAGGAAAAGTGGGAAGTTTCAGTCTCAGGAAGGAGGACTGAGGCATGAAATCACCTGTGAGTTGTCCCAAGTTTGTGCAAGAAGCCATAGACTTGAGTCTTCAGATGAGCTCGCTTAGTAACAGCCTATTTGCAGATTTCACCAGTTTAGGATTGCTGGCTTAATCCTTGAAACTCACGTCTCCTGAGTTAGGAGCTTTACCTTTCCTGACTTTTTTTTTTTTTTTTTTTTTTTTTCCCGAGGTAGGGTTTCACTCCAGTCCAGGCTGACCTGGAATTTACTATGTATTCTCAGGGTGGCCTTGAACTCATGGCGATCCTCCTACCTCTGCCTACCAAATGCTGGGATTAAAGGCATGGCTGTGATCAGTCATTTGTTTTTTTTTTTTTTTTTTTTTTTTTTTTTTTGAGTAGTGTCTCACTCTGATCCAGGCTGACCTGGAATTAACCGGTAGTCTCAGGGTGGCCTCGAACTCATCCTCCTACTTCTGCCTCCCGAGTGCTGGGATTAAAGGCGTGCAGTCATTTGTTTTTTTCTTTATATTTTTTGGTTTGTTCAAGGTAGAGTCTCACTCTGGCCCAGGCTGACCTGGAATTAACTATGTAGTCTCAGAGTAGCCTCGAACTCATGGTAGTCCTTTTACCTCTGCCTCCTGAGTCCTGGGATTAAAGGCGTGTGCCACTATGCCTAGCTATATTTTATATACATATCTGTATATTTACTTGAGAAAGAGAGAGAGAATGGGTACACCAGGGCCTCCTGGTGCTGCAAATGAACTCCAGATGCATGTGCCACTTTGTGTATCTGGCTTTATGTGGGTACTGGGGATTTGAACTTGGGCCATTAGGCTTTGCAGGCAAAGACTGTCACCACTGAGCCATCTTTCCAGTCTCGGGATATTTTAATGTAGGTGTTCTTTGTAAAACTAGGAGATAGTAGCCAGGTGTGGTGGCACACGCCTTTAATCCAGCACTTGGGAGGCAGAGGTAGGAGGATCACTGTGAGTTTGAGGCCACCCTGAGACTACATAGTGAATTCCAGGTCAGTGAGACACTCCCTACCTAAAAAAAACAAAAACAAAAACAAAAAAACAAAAAAAAAATACAGGCGATAGTGTAACAATATAACACTGTAAATGAGCTGGGAGTGGTGGCACACACCTTTAATCCCAGCACTTGGGAGGCAGAGGTAGGAGGATCGCTCTATCACTGTGAGTTTGAGGCCACCCTGAGACTACATAGTGAACTCCAGGTCAGCCTGGGCTAGAGCAAGACCCTACCTCAGACAACAACCACAAAAACAAAACAAAACAAAACAAAAAAACCCCCAATAACTGTAAATGAAGAAAAACTTAGTAGGAATAGAAGGGATAAAAGTACTTTAAGGTAAATTTTCTGTTCCCTTTGTTTCAGGTTTCAGTCCAGACAGATGACAGAGCCTGACCCTCACCCCTTAGAGAATCTCTTTGTTTGCCAGAACAGATAGATTCACCTACTGAAAGAGCTCTTTGTTTCAAACCCCCTGCAGTTACAGTTTGTCTCACATATGTCTAGTCCATCCCCGCTCTGTCTTCTCTGCCAACTATTCACTTGGCTGTCTTCCTCCACACTCTTCCAAGCAGCACTTGGAGCCCGTGAACACATGGTGCAGATGATTTTAGGTCTGTTTCTTGAGTGGGACTGACGGTCAAGGACTCCCCGAAGCGTGCCCAGTTGGACCTGGTCAGCTCTTTCATCCCGAGAGAGGGGGAGGGAGGGGCAGATAGAGAGAATGGGTACTGCAAACGAGCTCCAGATGCATGTGCCACTTTGTGCACATGGCTGTATGTGGGCACTGGGGAATCAAGCCTGGGTCCTTTGGCTTTGTAGGCAAGCGCCTTAACTACTGAGCCATCTCTCCAGGCCCTCTCGTTGTTTCGTTTCTGGATCCTATTGCCTTTGCGTCTTGAGTGCTGAGATTATGGGGGTGGGCCATTATACCTGGCTCACAGTAGCCAGGTCATGTTACGTAGCAGAAGCAAGTGCTCATGGTCTCTGGATGAAAGTAGGCACCTCCATGACCAACATGATCAGTATCTTTCCATAACAACAATCCCTTGAGATGCAAACTTCGGCACCTTAAGAGCATGTCAGAAGTGCCCTATGTCAAGTCATGTTCCTTGGATTAGAATGCGTTTCTGGGCTGGAAGAGATGGCTCACCAGTTAAAGGGACTTTCTTGCAAAGTCTGGTGGCCCAGGTTCCCCAGTACCCAAATAAAGCCACATGCACAAAGCCGCATGTGCTTCTGGGGTTCATTTACAATGGCAGGAGGCCCTGGCATGCCCGTACTTACTTTCTGTCTGCCTCTTTCTCTCTGTCTCAAGAAATAAAAATATTGAAAACTGCATTTCAGTAGATCCCTGGATGCCTTAAGCCCCTTCCAAGTTTGAGAAGCTTTATGTACAGGGATGGGTTAGTGCCCGTGTATGGGTTTAAATGATTAGATAAAGAAGAAAAAGTCCCTGGGATTTAGTATAAAACTACCTTAATGGGGCTTCAATGTGGATCTCCTACTGTCTTTACGTGTGTGTAGTTAGTTTATATTCTCCTTTCTAGACTGTCAGTGTCATGAGTCTGTTCACTACTTCATGTTCCAGCATATTAATTAGTACATGGTTTTGGCAACTGCAGCAGACAGCTTCAGGTCACTGAGATGAACTTCCAAACCAGGCACAGTTATGGAAGAAGGGATATTTATTGAAGTTTACAGATCCCCGGGAAGTTCCACAATGGCAGAGAAGTTGGCCCCCTTTCACAGGTCCAAGCAGAGAGAGAGAGAGAGAGAGAGAGAGAGAGGGAGAGGGAGAGAGAGGGAGAGAGAGGGAGGGAGGAAGGAAGGAGCCCCAAGCCGAAACCCCAAAGCCACACCACACAGCACACTTCAGGAACTCCAAGAGGAACTCAGGGACTTTGTCTCTTTAGACTGGAATTTCTTTCTTTCTTTTTTCTTTTTTTGATTTTATTTTTATTTATTTATTAGAGACACAGGGAGAGTGAGAGAGAGAATGGGTGTGCCAGAGCCTTTAGCCACTGCAAACAAACTCCAGACGCATGAACCACCATGTGCATCTGGCTTATGTGGGACCTGGAGATTCAAACCTGGGTCCTTAGGCTTCGCAGGCATGCACCTTAACCACTAAGCCATCTCTCCAGCCCTTAGACTGGAATCTCAAATCCACCACCACACCTTAGGGCTGGACCCTAAGATCTGCCCAAGGACATGTCCTCCAGCCAGGTGGCTGGAAACCCAAGAAGTTTTTTTTTTTTTTTTCCAAGAAGTTTTAATAAATTCCTGAATCTGTTGGGGGGCAGCTATTCAAACTGCCACAGCAAGTGTATTTTCCATATACTTACATACGTGCAAGTGAGTTGAAGTTTCTTGTGCCACTCCAGTGAGTCAGGCGACCTGGGTTTCAGAGTCTGGTATGACCATATGACCTTGGGCAACTGACATAATTTCTTAGCCTCTGTTTCTTCTGTTGACTTGGAGGTGGCGTATGGCATGGAATAATTATTCTGCAGGGCTTATGTGAGAATTGAATGATTCAATGTATATTCTTTGTGTATAAATACTGCCGTTAAGCTTGCTTGTGAAGTGCTCAAGCTGCTACGAACTGTTTCTGCATGCCAAACGTTTAGTTGTCTCATTAGTATGTAGCTGTGTTAGTTTGAATGGATGTCCCCCAATAGACTCGTGTTTTAGTAAAGCTTGTAACTTGCTGTCACTGTGGGCCGATCTGAGGGTCCAGCCCTAAGGTGTGGGGGCTGCAGACCTGGAATTCCAGTCTAAAGCTATGCAAAGTGCCTGACCTCTGCATGGAGTTCCTGGGGTGTGTTGCTTATGGTGTGGTGGTGGCTTTTCTCTCTCTGTGGACCTGTGAAAGGGGGCCAGCTTCTTCTGCCATTATGGAACTGCCCCTAGATCTGTAAGTATCAATAAATCCCTTCCTCCCATAACTTGTGCCTGGTTTGGAAGTTCATCCCAGCAACGTGAAGCTGACTGCGACAGTAGCTTACTACTGCAAACAAATACCAGATGCTAAGTGCCGCTTTTTTTTTTTTTTTCTGAGGTAAGGTCTTGCTCTAGCCCAGGCTGACCTGGAATTCACTATGTAGTCTCAGAGTGGCCTCAAACTCATGGTGATCCTCCAACCTTTGTCTCCTGAGTGTTGGGATTAAAGGCATGCACCACAACACCCAACTTTAGTGTCACTTTTCTAAAAATATTTGGAGAGAGAAAGAGAGGGAGAGAGAGAGAGAGAGAGAATGGGTGTGCCAGGGCCTTCAGCCTCTGCGAATTAACTCTAGACCTGTGCTCCCCCTTGTAGCACATGTGCAACATTGTGTATGTGTCATTATGCGCCTGGCTATGTGGAACCTGGAGATTTGAACATGAGTTCTTAGGCTTTGCAGGCAAGTGCCTTAATTGTGAAGCCATCTCTCCAGCCCTAGTGCCACTTTTAAAATGTCCAGCTTTATGTTGGTCCTGGGGAATTGAACCTAGGTCAGTAGGTTTTGCAAGCAAGTGCCTTTAACTGCTGAGCTATCTCCCTAGTCCTCAATTTTTTTTATTTTTTGAGAGAGACGGAGAGAGAGAGAGAGAATGGGCATGCCAGGGCCTTTCAGCCACTGTGAACGAACTCCAGAAGAATGCACCCCTTGTGCACATGTGTGACATTTCACGCTTGTGTCATTTTGTGTCTGGCTACATGGGACCTGGAGATTTGAACATGTGTTCTTAGGTTTTGCAGGCAAGTGCCTTAATAGCTAGGCCATCTCTTCAGCCTTAGTTTTTTTTTTTTTTTTTTTTTTTTTAAATATTCATTTATTTATTTGAGAGAGAGAAGAAAATGAAAACAGAGAGAATGGGCACATCAGGGCCTCCAGCTACTGTAAAGGAATTCCAGGCACATGTGCCAGTTTGTGCATCTGGCTTTATATGAGTACTGGGGAATCGAGCCTGGGCTGTCAGTTTGTTTGTTTTTTTTTAATTTTTATTTATTTATTTGACAGAGAAAGAGGGGGAGAGAGGAAGGGAGGGAGGGAAGGGGCATGCAAGGGCCTCCAGCCACTGCAAAGGAACTCCAGACGTGTGCACTCCCTTGTGCATCTGGCTAATGTGGGTCTTGGAGAATCGAACCTGGGCCCTTTGGCTTTGCAGGCAAACACCTTAACCTCTAAGCCATCTCTCCAGCCCACAAGGTTTGTTTTTACTAGTTTCAAGTCCACTGACCAGTGATGGTTCAAGCCCCGTGATGTAGCATTGAGCGTATTAACTTCTTTGGGTGTAGGTGTGAATTAGTTGCAGCCAGCATGTATAGCTGTTATAAAATATGTGTAGCAAGTATTCAAAAAGACAGAGACTTTGAAGATTTCTGCTTATGTGTTTTTAGCCAAAAGGTCATTTTTATCTGGTGGAACTGGGCATCTGTCTTGCTGGTTGCTAGTGCTGCTTTGGCAGCTGTGCAACTGTAGCCTGCAGATTTGCAGCAGGGAGAGGAAGTCCCTGGGCTCCTTAGGTCCCGGCTTCCTGCAGTTTGCTTGGGCTGTCCAGGATGGAATGGGCTGGAAGTGCTTGGCAAAACCCCAAGGCCTACAGCCCAGCCTCAGCTGTGCCTCCCCGGTGACTGTCCTGCCTCCCAGCCTCAGCCATCTTACTTTATTTTTTGTGATTTATTTTACTTTGGTATTCACTGTGGGGTCATGAAGGCCTCAGTCAGTCCCAGGGGGTGTTCCTGTCCTCTGTGCCCAGCTCTTATATTTGCATTTCTTTCCACCTGTCTTTCTGGGAGTCAGTTACACTGGTGGGGCTACCTCTTCTCTTCCTCGCACCCATTCTTTAACTTTTCCCCCTGGCTTGTGCCTCCTTCACAATTTGTTAGACCCCATTTCAGTACCCTTCCTAGCCCTTGTATACCTTTTCAAAAAAGACATATTTCCCATCGTGGTGTTAAGTTTTTATTTATTTGTTTTTGAGATGGGGTCTAACTATATATATCCCAGGCTGGCTTTGAATGCACATGTAACTGTAATGGGCTTTGAACTCATGATCCTCTGCTTCAGCCTCCTGAGTGCTAGGATTGTAGATGTCCCCACCATACATGACAAAGTGTGACTTCTTTGAAGATGTGGCAATTTAAAAATCTGTGGTCTAAGCTAGTGTGAAACTTGCATGCCTCCTGCCTCAGTTTCTCCAGAGCTGGGATTACTGCTGTGTATTTGACCTGACTAGGGTTACTTACTTACTATAAAGAAAACAGAAAGATGATAATTTTTTTTGATTTATTTATTTATTTATTTTTTATTTATTTTTTGGTTTTGCAAGGTAGGGTCTTACTCTGGCCCAGGCTGACCTGGAATTAACTATGTAGTCCCAGGGTAGCCTCGAACTCTCAGCGATCCTCCTACCTCTGCTTCCCAAGTGCTGGGATTAAAGGTTTGTGCCACCATGCCCGGCGAAAGATGATAATATTTTTCAGCACAGTCCATCATAGTGTCTTTTAAAATTATTATTATTGATAGTGTAGACCTGTTTCAGATGAATAATTTATTGCTAATGCCATGTAATATTTTAAGACTGTTGTAGAATCTGAGGAGCCTGCTGCTAAGTTTGTCTGTGTATGAAGTTTAATTTACCTGTCTCTGGGCGGGTGACTGCTCCTGGACCCTAGTGTTACTGATGCAGGATTTGGGATCCAGAGAGGAATTAAATTTCATAAGGATGTAGGAGATCCCTGTGGACTCCAACCATTTGTTTATTTTTTTATTTCTCTTGGTTTTTCGAGGTAGGGTCTCACTCTAGCCCAGGCTGACCTGGAATTCACTGTGTAGTCTCAGGGTGGCCTCGAACTCAACAGCAATCCTCCTACCTCTGCCTCCCAAGTGCCAGGATTAAAAGCGTGTACCACCACACCCGGTGAACCTAACTTTTGGAGTCTTATCAGAATTAGCAAAGAATTGTAAACACAAACTCCAAGGAAGGTAAATGATGAATGATAAGGTTTTTGGGAGACTCAGGATTCAGAAGGCTGGTGGGAAGTCCAGGTCAAAGGGGGCATGGAGAAAGTCCCCTCACATAGGGAAAAGTCTGGGCACGTGCACATGGAGGCAAAGCACGAGAGCCCAAGTCAGAAGATCCCCCAGAAGAGATTAGAGAGGATTAAGAGAGATGTGGAAAGCCAGCAGGAAAATGCCTGGGAAAGTAAGAAATCAGTGGGTGTGGAGGCGCACGCCTCTAACCCCAGCACTTGGGAGGCAGAGGTAGGAGGATTGCCATGATTTTGAGCCCACCCTGAGACTACATAGTGAACTCCAGGTCAGCCTGGGCCAGAGTGAGACCCTACCTCGAAAAACCAAAAAAACAAACTGAATCGTGTGCCTTCCTAGGCTGGGAAGGAGGAGAGCTTACCAAAGCAAGGCCTGGGAGAGTCAGATGCCAGGCAAAGGAAAGAGGCCAGGCGAGTTACACACACATGCCAGGCCTGTTTATGGATTAAACATCCAATTAGGAAGAGGTTCATCATCAAATGCAGGTGTGTGAGGGAGAGATCTGATTGGTTGGTGGATTCAAGAGACTGACTCAGGAGGGGCCAGCCCACAGACGTGCTGAGCTGAGGAAGACTCTCCGGAGTGTTGCCTGCAGCCATCTTGGACAAGACTGGGTCAGGCGCAGGTTCATACCTGCCAGGGCAGGCAGCATGCCATCCATATTCCCTCTGGACCCCTGTACTTGGCTTGTAACAGATTGCTGGGTTCAGAGAGAGTCCTTAAACTCAAACCCCGAGTTCATGTCTGCTTTTTAACCAAAGAATTGGATAAAACAAGACTGAGAAGGATAATTTATGACATTTTTTATTATTTTAACACATTTTATTGATTCAGTGCAGGTGTTCAGAGACCCAATATTTTAGCAAAATGTAAAATGACCCCTGCCGGGCATGGTGGCACACACCTTTAATCCCAGCACTCAGGAGGCAGAGGTAGGAGGATTGCAGTGAGTTTGAGGCCACCCTGCGACTACATAGTTCCAGGTCAGCCTGAACTAGAAAAAAACCAAAAATAAATAAATAATAAAATGATTCAACAAACATGAGCCTTGGAACATGAAAAGGGATTTTGAGAGGAAAGAGAAGAAAGTGCAGAGAGCTCCTGTTGTGTGGGAGGCAGGAGGGGTAGAGAGCCCAGGGGAATAAGGGGGTCTCCCCTCATCTCAGACCGGCTGGGCTGAGACAAGTGGAGGCTTACCAGTACAGGAACCTGGACTTTCAGGAGAGATGAACAGCCCGCAAAAAAGAGAGACTGCCCACCTGGTAAGCATCTAACTTAACTAATTGTGGTGGGCCTTACCTTCAGGCTCAGGTGAGCCAGAGTGAGGGCTGATTGGTCTGGGGCTGGCTCATGAAAAGGCCAGCTATGAAGCCAGGTTTGGGGCTGAACTTAAACCAACCACAATGCCAGGATCAGATTGAGCGTGCTGAGCTGAGGAAGACTCTCCGGAGTGTGCCTGCAGCCATCTTGGACAAGACTGGGTCAGGCGCAGGTTCATACCTGCCAGGGCAGGCAGCATGCCATCCATATTCCCCTCTGGACCCTGTACTTGGCTTGCTGTAACAGGTGCTGGGTTCAGAGATAGTCATAAACTCAAACCCCGAAGTTCATGTCTGCTTTTTAACCAAAGAATTGGATAAAACAAGACTGAGAAGGATAATTTATGACATTTTTATTATTTTAACACATTTTATTGATTCAGTGCAGGTGTTCAGAGACCCAATATTTTAGCAAAATGTAAAATGACCCCTGCCGGGCATGGTGGCACACACCTTTAATCCCAGCACTCAGGAGGCAGAGGTAGGAGGATTGCAGTGAGTTTGAGGCCACCCTGCGACTACATAGTGAGTTCCAGGTCAGCCTGAACTAGAAAAAAACCAAAATAAATAAATAATAAAATGATTCAACAAACATGAGCCCTAGGCTGGGAAGGAGGAGAGCTTACCAAAGCAAGGCCTGGGAGAGTCAGATGCCAGGCAAAGGAAAGAGGCCAGGCGAGTTACACACACATGCCAGGCCTGTTTATGGATTAAACATCCAATTAGGAAGAGGTTCATCATCAAATGCAGGTGTGTGAGGGAGAGATCTGATTGGTTGGTGGATTCAAGAGACTGACTCAGGAGGGGCCAGCCCACAGACGTGCTGAGCTGAGGAAGACTCTCCGGAGTGTTGCCTGCAGCCATCTTGGACAAGACTGGGTCAGGCGCAGGTTCATACCTGCCAGGGCAGGCAGCATGCCATCCATATTCCCTCTGGACCCCTGTACTTGGCTTGTAACAGAGTGCTGGGTTCAGAGATAGTCCTTAAACTCAAACCCCGAGTTCATGTCTGCTTTTTAACCAAAGAATTGGATAAAACAAGACTGAGAAGGATAATTTATGACATTTTTTATTATTTTAACACATTTTATTGATTCAGTGCAGGTGTTCAGAGACCCAATATTTTAGCAAAATGTAAAATGACCCCTGCCGGGCATGGTGGCACACACCTTTAATCCCAGCACTCAGGAGGCAGAGGTAGGAGGATTGCAGTGAGTTTGAGGCCACCCTGCGACTACATAGTGAGTTCCAGGTCAGCCTGAACTAGAAAAAAAACCAAAAATAAATAAATAATAAAATGATTCAACAAACATGAGCCTTGGAACATGAAAAGGGATTTTGAGAGGAAAGAGAAGAAAGTGCAGAGAGCTCCTGTTGTGTGGGAGGCAGGAGGGGTAGAGAGCCCAGGGGAATAAGGGGGTCTCCCCTCATCTCAGACCGGCTGGGCTGAGACAAGTGGAGGCTTACCAGTACAGGAACCTGGACTTTCAGGAGAGATGAACAGCCCGCAAAAAAGAGAGACTGCCCACCTGGTAAGCATCTAACTTATCTAATTGTGGTGGGCCTTACCTTCAGGCTCAGGTGAGCCAGAGTGAGGGCTGATTGGTCTGGGGCTGGCTCATGAAAAGGCCAGCTATGAAGCCAGGTTTGGGGCTGAACTTAAACCAACCACAATGCCAGGATCAGATTTAAATTCTAGGAAAGGAGCTAGGTGTGGTGGCGCCCGCCTTTAATCCCAGCACTTGGGAGGCAGAGGTAGGAGGATCGCCATGAGTTCAAGGCCACCTGAGACTACATATTGAATTCCAGGTCAGCCTGGGCTAGAGTGAGACCCTACCTTGAAAAACTAAAATAAATAAATAAATAATAAAAAAAATAATTAAATTCTAGGAAAGGGGAACTCCCTCCCAGGAGGGGCTCAGATCATTTATGGAAAAACAGAACTCCTTTAGTCAAGAGACAAGGAGAGGAGAGATCCTTCTCTGATCTCTAGTAAAGTGGAGATTGCAAGGGCATACTTGAGGACATTTCTGCTTTTTCCATTCAGAGCCCAGTCACCCTAAACTATCTACCAAAGCCGTTCAACCTCCTCTCAGGATGACTGCCTCTAATAAAGCTTTCTTGCTCCCTCCTTCTTGATTACTGATTCCAGATAAGGTATGAATATTCATGTACGCTATTCCTGGCTAGCAATCAACTAACTGTACATGGAGAGTCTGCACAGTGCACAGATTCCCTGGAACCTAAACGACATACATGAAACTGCTCCTTAGCCAGAAACCTAGAGGACCGCACTGCCCAGGCAAGAACTGGGATGAGGCAGAGTCAGAGATAAATAACATTCACAACTACTTGTCATTGAATGCTAGGTCCCCAGCCGGTGGCAATTTGGGCATTGGAGTCTTCTGGAGGGGGGTGTATTATTGGGGCAGGCTTATGGGTGTTAAAGCCAGCTTCCCCTTGCCAGCGTTGGGCACACTCTCCTGTTGCTGTTGTCCACCTGATGTTGGCCAGGAGGTGATATTCACCCTCTGCTCATGCCATCATTTTCCCCTGCCATCATAGAGCTTTCCCTCGAACCTGTAAGCCAAAATAAACCTTTTTTCTCCACAAGCTGCTCTTGGTCGGGTGATTTCTGCCAGCATTGTGAACCTGACTGCAACAGTCCCTAAAATAAACCCCACAATTTTTGATTTCTCCCTAAATAAACATAGTAATTCAGAATTTATCCTTTTCAAGTCTGTCTTTATGAATTTTTTGTGGAAAGTAGGACAGAACCCAAATTTGGGGTACATAAATTTGGCGAACCCCTCCCAAACCCCCAAATCCTGCGTTACTAGGAATTGAAACCAGAGCCTCATGAAGGTGAGGCAAGCATCTATCAGCTGAACCACACCCAGCCCTCCCTTCCCTTTTTAAGGTAGGTCTCACTTTAGCTTAGGCTGACCTGGAATTCTTTTTTTTTCTTTTGTTTTTGGTTTTTGAGGTAGGGTTTCACTCTAGTTCAGGCTGACCTGGAATTCACTATGTAGTCTCAGGGTGGCCTCAAACTCATGGCGATCCTTCTAAACAGAGAGAGAGAGAAGAGGGGCAGACAAAGAGAATGGGTACACCAGGACCTCTAGATGCTGCAGGCAAACTCCAGATGCATGTGCCACCTTTGTGCATCTGGCTTTATGTAGGTTCTGGGGAATAGAACCTGGTTCATTAGGCTTTGTAGGCAAGCGCCTTAACCATTGCGCCATCTCTCTAGCCCATCATTTTGAATTTTTTAAACATATTTTTATTTCAGAGAGAGAGAGAAGGGAGGAGAGAGAGAGAATAAGAGTATGCTTGGGTGCACCAGGATCTCTAGCCACTGCAAACGAATTCCAGATGCATGTACCACTTTCTGCATCTAGCTTTACATGAGTTTTGATGAATCTAATCTAGGCCAGCAAACTTTGCAAGCAAGTGCTTTTAACTGCTGAGCCATCTACCTAGCCTTTGTTTTGATTAAAAAATTTTTTTAATTAAATTATTTATTTGTAAGCAGAGAGAGAGAGACAGAGAAGAAAGATAGAGAATGGGCATGTCAGGGCCTCCAGCCACTGCAAACGAACTCCAGATGCATGTGTCCCTTGTTCATCTGGCTTATGTGGGTCCTGGGAATTGAACCTGGGTCCTTTGGCTTCACAGGCAAGTGCCTTAACTACTAAGCCATTTCTCTAGCCCCCTTCGTTTTGATTTTTAAAACATATTTTATTGCCAGGTGTGGTGGTGCATGCTTTTAATCCCAGCACCTGGGAGGCAGAGGTAGGATGATCACTGTGAGTTCAAGGCCACCTGAGATTACATCGTAAATTCCAGGTCAGCCTGAGCTAGAGTGAGACCCTACCTTGAAAATCCAATAATAAATAAATATATGTATGTTTTTATTTATTTGTAAGCAGAGAGAGATAGACACATACACAGACAGAATGGGTGTGTCAGGGTCTCCAGCCACTGCAAATGAAGTCCAGACACATCCACCACCTTGTGCAGCTGGCTTACATGGGTACTGGGGAATTGAACCTGGGTCCTTGGGCTTCACAGGCAAGTGCTTTAACTGCTAAGTTATCTCTCCAGCCCCTGTTTTTTATTTTTATTTTTTGAGGGAGGGTCTCACTCTAGCTCAGGCTGACCTGGAATGCACTATGTAGTCTCAGGGTGGCCTTGAACTCATGGTGATCCTCCTATCTCTGCCTCCCAAGTGCTGGGATTAAAGGCAGGCACCATCACTCCTGGCTTTTTTTTTTCTTTGGAGATAATGTCTCACTGTGGCCCAGGTCACTATGTCATCTTGGGCTGTGGCCTTCAAACTCACACTGATCCTCCTAGGTCTGCCTCCTGAGTGCTGGGATTAATGGTGTGTACCACCACACCCTGCACTTTTTTATTTTTTAATTTTGAGTCAGGGTCTCACTCTAGCCCAAGCTGACAGGAATCACTCCAATCCAGACTGGCCTCAAACTCACAAAGGTCCTTATCCCTCAGCCTTCTGAGTGTGACTATTAAAGGTGTGTACCACCATGCCCAATATAAGAACATTCTTTTTTTTTTGGTTTTTGAAGGTAGAGTCTCCCTGTAGCCCAGGCTGACCTGGAATTCACTATGTAGTCTTAGGGTGGACTCGAATTCATGGCGATCCTTCTTTTTCTGACTCCCAAGTGCTGGAATTAAAGGTGTGAGCTCCTGCCTTTCTCATACACACAGGGTGAGGAGTGGATTTCCTTAAACTAGCTGAGGGGTCTTGTATTGCTTACCTTAGTTTTGTTTTGCCTTTCAGTTTTTAAGTCAGTATTTAAGTAGGGCAGGACTGTAAAGGGCTCAAGCTTTGAAATGCAATTTTTCTGTTGTAGTTAGCAAAATATCCAGTGCATCTGTTTTTGTATTTCCCTTGCTAGAGTTCATCTTCCAGATGATAATGATAGGTTATTTATTTATTTATTTATTTATTTTCGAGGGAGGTTCTTGCTCTAGTTCTGGCTGACCTGGAATTCACTCTGTATTCTCAGGGTGGCCTTGAACTCACGCCAATCCTCCTACCTCTGCCTCCCGAGTGCTGGGATTAAAGGCGTGCGCCATCACACCTGGCTATGATAGGTTTTTTCTTTCCTTAATGTTGGGAATAACAATTCTTTGCAGTTGAGTAAGGATTTTTTTTTTTTTTTGACAAGTATGTTGGCATATGCCTGTAAATCCCAGCAAGGACTCCTAGCGTTTGGAATGTTGAGGCAGGAGGATCATGAGTTCCAGGCCAGCTTGAGATACATAGTAAGACCATCTCTTTCTCAAAAAAAATTTTTTTTTCCTCTTCAGGAGCATTAATTTATTAGGCATTTTTTATGTTCCATGTTTGTTTTAGGTACTAGGGTTTTAGGGGGTATATAAAAAAAATTCCAGACTGGAATAACTCAAAGTCTGACCAATGAGAAATACAAACGAGTGTGCACGAGGAGCGGCCCTTCTAAGTTGAGCCTTTATTTATTCATGGAAGTGGCAGGAGGTGAGGTAAGGGCAAGTGTTCATGCATGCACACGTACATGTGAATGCACACTGGGATGGAAGTGAACACAAACACTTCAAAAGTCACTTCCTCTGGTAAGCATCTGTCCTGTGCGGTACCTGACAGCTTTAAATATATTCACACGTTTGTCAATTCCTTCACCTTTGATTATCATCCTGTCTTTTGGTTGTGTGTGGAAATTGCATCTCCACCTCCTGAGCTCTGGGGTTACAGCTGTGCCCCTCCCCCCTTACCTGTGTTCTGGGGATTCAACCCCAGTCCTCACGCTTGCCTGGCAGGCTTTTTATTCATTCAGCTATCTCCCAGACCGTAGTATTTATTTTTAAATTGGAAAGTAAAATTTGCTTATGTATTTATATATACCAGATATTTTAAAGTATATACATTGTGAGCAAATCAAGTTAATTAACATGCTTATCATCTCACATAGATATTTATTCATGGTAAAACACTGACAATCTCCTCTTCCAGCAATTTTAAGAGTACAGTTTATTGTTATTAACTGTAAGCTTCCTTCCCTACAGTGTAACTCTAAAATTCCTTCTTCTGGTTTAACTGAACTTTCCTGTCCTTTGATCAGCCTGTCCACAGTCTTCCCCACTAGCACCTGGTGGCCACCATCTCACTCTGTGGTGTGGTGTTTGGAGGTGGCGCACGTGAGCTCATGTGGGGTTTGTCCTTCTGTTCCAGCTTGTTGCACTCAGCACAATGTCCTCCAGGTGTTCCTGTTGTCTCAACTGACAGGATTTCCCTTTCCTTTTTTTGCAAAAAGAAAAAAAAAAAAAAAATATATATATATATATATATATATATATATATATATATATATATATATTCCAACAAAACTAGATTTACAAGCACATTGTTCAAAATGGAGACTGCATTGCTGCATGCAGTTTGCAGGCCATATAACACTTGTTCGTTCTCTTTCGCTCCCCTCCAACCCCCTCTTTTCCCCTCTTCAAAATTGTGCACCCTTTTTATTTAAAGCCCACAATAGTGTTCCATTGTATTTCTACCTTTCATCCATTGGTAGGTACTGAACTGGCTCTGTAACTTCTCTGTTAGGAATGACGCTGCATTGAACTGGGAGTTCACATCTGTGTGACACACGCATTATACTCTTTGGATGTCTACATCTAGAAGGTGTGCTGCATCATGCTTTCCTTCTATTTTGATTGTTTTGGAGGAACCCTCTATATTTTCCATAATGGCTGTATTAATTTACATTACCACCAATAGTGTTCAGGTGTTTCTTTTTCCATATCCTTGCCCTCACCTTAGCTTCTTTAAAAATTTTTAGTTAGTTTGCTGGGCATGGTGGTGTACGCCTTTAATCCCACCTCTCGGGAGACAGAGGTAGGAGGATCACTGTGAGTTCGAGGCCACCCTGATCACCCAGGTCAGCCTGGGCTAGAGTAAGACCCTACCTTGAAAAAAAAAATTTAGAGTAGAAAAGAATGGGCCCCGTAATGCCATTTTCATGTGTGTACCTTGCACTTTGCTCATATTTACCTCTGTTGTCTTCCCCATCCCCCTCCTCTAATGTGATCCCTTTCCTTTTCCCCAGACCATCTGTTTTTAAACAGTAGCCACAGAATGATATTTTTTGTTTGTTTGTTTTTCGAGGCAGGGTCTCATTTAGCCCAAGCTGACCTGGAACTCACTCTTTAGTCCTAGGCTGGCCTTGAACTCTCACACAGAGATCCTTTTACCTCTGCCTCCTGAGTGCTGGGATTAAAGGCTTATGTCACCACACCTGGATAGAATGATCTTTTTAAAAACATTAAATGAAATCATGCTGCTTAAAAAGTCTCTAATGGCTGCTCATTTATGCTTAAAATCATTGCCTACATCCCTTACAGTGGTCTCCAGTGTCTTAGCTAGTATAATTCTACTGTCTACTTTTTAAAAAAAATTATTTTTATTTATTTATTTGAGAGCGACAGAGAAAGAGGCAGAGAGAGAGAGAGAGAGAGAGAGAGAGAGAGAGAGAGAGAGAATGGGCACACCAGGGCCTCCAGCCACTGCAAATGAACTCCAGATGCATGCACCACCTTGTGTATCTGGCTTACGTGGGTACTGGGGAATCGAGCCTCGACCTGGGGTCCTTAGGCTTCACAGGCAAGTGTTTAACTACTAAGCCATATCTCCAGTCCTCTACAGTCTAATTTTTAAAAGCATTTTATTTATTTATTTGAGAGAGAGAGGGAGAATGAGAGAATGGTTACACCAGGGCATCCAGCCATTGCAAATGAACTCCAGATGCATGTGCCGTCTTCTGGCTTCTGTGGGTGCTGGGGAATCGAACCTGGGTCTTTAGGCTTTGCAGGCAAGCATCTCAACTGCTGAGCCATCTCTAGCTGTAGTCCAGTTTTATCTCAAACTACTCTTATCATTCATGGCAGTTGTTTTTCTCTCCTGTGCTGAAAAAGCTGCTGTGTCCCACTTTCTTCTGTAAGCAGCTTTCTTCCTCCCACATCTTCACCTGGCTGCCAGTGCTTGACTTCTCACGCCACCAGACAGAGCATTGTTTTGTTATTTTCATGAGAACACATAGGATTACCCAGTGTTTTCTTGAGGTTTTGTCTTCTACCTCCTCCCATCTTCTCTGCCTTAAGTGTGACATGGAGGCTGAAGGAAGAAATGTGAAAGTGGATATGAGAAACTGACTTATCATATGATTATTTCACAGTTGTTTATTTACCTGGTGAAGGGTATTTAGTTCTTAGTTTTTATTTATTTACTTGAGAGAGAGAGAGAGAGGGAGGGGGGGGGGCAACAGAACAGGCACTCCAGGGCCTCTGGCTGCTGCAAATGAACGGCCGGATGCATGCACCACCTTGTGCATCTGGCTTATGTGGGTCCTGGGGACTCGACTCGAACCTGGGTCTTTTGGCTTTGCAGACAAGTGCCTTGCCTTACCGGCTAAGCCATCTCTAGCCTTCCTTTTTTGAGTTTTGTTTTGCTTTATATTCCTGCTTGACCTGGACCTCGCTGTGGTGCCCTGGCAGCCTCAAGTGCTGGGGTCACAGGTGTGACTCACCCACCTGGGCTGGAGGGGCTTGTGCTTGCTCAGCTGTGGCAATGTTACTGTGACTGAAGCTGCTAGCAGCATCTTTGTGCAGGGTTTTCGCGGACCTGGGTGTCAAATTAAATGGGTAACTAGGTTGAATGGAAAGACGATGGTTAGCATTTTCGCCTGGCTAAGCCACATTTGCATTCTTGTCAGCACTGAGTAAAAGGTCACGTTGCTCTGCATTCTCTGCACTGGGTTGTGTTTTCAATCTTCAGCTTGCTGCTCTGACAGGCCTGCGTGGTAGTGTTGCACTAGTGTAATTTGCCCGAAGGCAACTCACGGTGCTGGTTACTCTCTCTCCTTGCTGTGACCAAATCCTGACGGGATGTAATTAAAGCACAGAAGGGTTCGTTTCAGATTATAGCTCGAGGTTACAGCCTATCATGGCAGGGGAGGCACGGCAGAAGCAACATGAAGCCCTGGACATATCAGGAACTAGTTTGTATGTAAGGTATTAAGTTTGTCTCCCTCTCTCTCTATATACACACACACATTCATACATACATACATACATACATACATACATACATACATACATGTGTGACTTTGTTTATTTGAGAGAAAGAGAAAGAGGCAGAGGGAGGGAGAACGAGAATGGGTGCTTGCCAGGGCCTTTAGCCACTATAAACAAACCCAGACACATGCTCCACCTTGTGTATCTGGCTTTACGTGGGTACTGGAGACTTAAGCTTTGCAGACAAGGGCCTTAGCCACTGAGCTATCTCTCCAGCCCCATAGATTTATATTTTCCATATGCATTTCCCAGTGCTTCGGCACCATTTCTCGAAAAGACCATTCTTTTTCCATGGAATTACATTTCCTATTTTTGTCACAGACCAGATGACTGTATTTTTATGTTTGGCTTTGTGCCCCTAAAACTAGCTTTATCTACATGGGTCCACACACTTCATAAATCACCCATTTAAAATATGTAATATGTGGTATTTTGGTATTTTCCCAAGGTTGTGCAATCATCATCACTATCAATGTTACTTAGATACTACACTTGATCTTAGCCAAAAGGCCGAGAAGCGATGTTACTTAGAAATTATTATTATTTTTCAATCCACTGTGTTAGCCAGGCATGGTGACTCATACCACTCAGGAGGCTGAGGTAGGATCACCATGAGTTCAAGGCTAGCCTTCCACTGACCATGCACAGTCTTTCTCTACTTGACCTCAGTTTATTTGAACTTGGGCCCTTCATAACTTTCTAGTGCAGCCATGCTAGGAACCAGTTTGGCATTTTGTTACAAAGCTAAACAGAATCTTCCTATTCCATCTAAGTCACCTTCTTTCCATAATCATCTCTTTTTTCGTGGCAGTCATAGTGCCCTTATTATTCTTTTTTTATTTTTATTTTTATTTTTTTGCCCTTATTATTCTTAAAGGTAGTGTTAGGGCCCTCCCAAGTGTATCCTTGGCTCACTTTTCTCTAGGATTAAATGGTGCTTTAGTAGCTGTTTTGGTTTTTCTGGAATATTTGATGATTTGGCTTTGTCTGTTCACTTACATGGTTGATAACTGGGACTCCAGGAGCCTGCCTTTGGGGACAGGCAGGAGTCTGAACAAAGGTCTGCCAGGAGAGTTGTGTGTGCTGGGGAGGTGGTCGTCATCTCCAGACACTCTGCTGTGAGCTTTAGCGCAATGTTAACACGCTCGCAGCTCAGTACAGGCTGCCAGGAGCATTAGGGGATGCACTTGCGAGTTTGTGTGCAAAGCTGTGTCAGGTCACCCTATAGTCTCCCCAAGACCCACAGCTGCCCCACCTGCAATCCAGTTGTGAAAATGGAGCACCCCAGAACAGCTCTTCTCTTCACTGGGCATGCTCTCCTGTCACTGCACCTGTCGTTTTATTGATCTTAGACTTCCCCCGTTTCTGCCCTCCTCATGTTCTTTCTTGCTTTGTCAAGGGTCAGCAACGACAGTGGCACCACCATCCGTGATGACTGTGCTCTGAGAGGGACTGGGTGGGCTTGCATTCACCCTGCTGTATCAGCTCTCTTAGCTCGTGCCTTTAGCTTTATTCCTACAGCACGTTCTACTGTGACTTTTTTTTTTTTTTTTTTTGAGGTACGGTCTTACTCTAGTCCAGGCTGACCTAGATTCCATTATATAGTCTCAGGCTGGTCTCCAGCTCACAAGGATCCTCCTAACTGCCTCCCAAGTGCTGGCATTAAAGGTAAAGGCTGGTGCCACCACTCTGCCCAGCTTGACAGTGTTTTTTTTTTTTTTTTTTCTTTAGGAACCCATGAACCTTTCTGAAAGCACAGGTTGGTTTGAAAACTTTTAGGGGAAATTAATTTTGGTTTAAATTTTATTTACTATCTTAAATTTTATTTATTTGCAATGATGCAATGACACAGAGAGACAGAGAGAGAGAGAATATGAGAATGAGTGAGAGAAGAGGAGAGAATTGGAAGCCAGGGCCTCCTGCCACCGCACACGAACTCCAGATGCATGTACCACTTTGTACATCTAGTTTTTCATGGGTACTGGGGAATCAAACCCAGGCCATCAGGCTTTGGAAGCACGCATCTTTAAATGCTGAGCCATCTCTGTCATGTCTCTAGGCCTGAATTCACAAGTTTTTTTTAAAATTTTAATATTTATTTATTTGTTAGGGGGAGAGAGAGAATGGGCATATTAGGGCCTCCAGCCACTGCAAACAAACGCCAGACACATGTGTCACCATGTGCATCTGGCTTATGTGGGTCCTGGGGAATCAAACCTGTGTCTTTATGCTTCACAGGCAATCACCTTAACTGCTAAGCCATCTCTTCAGCCCAGAATTAACAAGTTTTCTTTTTCTTTTCTTCTCTTCTCTTCTCTTTTCTTTCTTTTTTGGTTTTCGAGGTAGGGTCTCACTGTGGTCCAGGCTGACCTGGAATTCACTCTGTAGTCTCAGGGTGGCCTCGAACTCACGGTGATCCTCCTACCTCTGCCTCCCGAGTTCTGGGGTTAAAGGCGTGTGCCACCACATCCAGCAAGAATTAACAAGTTTTTATGTAGCACTTTAATATCGAACTTAGACCTGTGTGAGGAGCTACTAATGTGAATGTCAAGCTTCTACCAGAGATGGAACAAACAGAGCTACTATCAACAATGCTTGCCCTGAGCTCAGCAGAGAGGTAGGCATTGTCCTTGTGTTGTATACATAAGGAAGATCGTCTCCATTTAAACTGGCTGTGTGGTCAGTAAGTCTCCTTGACAGGATAGAACTGTGGGTACCAGTTAAATGTTGTTAATTTGCTTCTTTTTTTTTTTTTTAATTTAATTTATTTATTTGCAAGCAGAGACATAAAAGAGAGACAGAGATAAGAATTGGCGTGCCAGGGCGTCCAGCCACTGCAAATGAACTCCAGACGCATGTGTTACCTTGTATAGCTGGCTTATGTGGGACCTGGAGTGCTTAGGCCCTCCAGGCAAGCCATTAACCACTAAGCCATCTCTCCAGCCCTTTGCTTCTGTTTTTAGTAAATGGATAAATGGATGTACTCATTCTGGCCCAGTGTCCTGGACATAGAGTTGTTTTCATAACCTCTGCCTCCCGAGTGCTGGGATTAAAGGCGTGAGCCACCACGCCCGGCAGAGGTATTTTTAACTCCTGCTATTGCTATGCTGAGCTCTCTGTAAGTCTCTTCCCCTCACCCCTCATTTCTTTAGACTTAAAATTCCCAGTCCATCCTAGAATACCGGCTTCATTGGTAGTTGGATTGAACAATCAATGGATTAAAATTAAGGATTACGATGGATCACAATGCAAGATGGTAGGAAATGGTTTATAGCAAGTACCTAGGTGTCACTATGGGGACTAATTAATTAATTAATTTGGTTTTTCAAGGTAGGGTTCACTCTAGCCCAGGCTGACCTGGAATTCACTAGTCTCAGGGTGGCCTCGAACTCATGGCAATCCTCCTACCCCTCTGCCTCCCATAATTATTTTATTTTATTTTATTTATTTCATTTATTTGAGAGACAGAGAAAGAGATAGAGATAGAGAGAGAGAGAATGGGCGTACCAGGGCCTTCAGCCACTGCAAACAAACTTCAGATGCATGCAGCACCTTGTGTATTTGGCTTACTTGGTGTGGTGGTTTGATTCAGGTGTCCTCCATAAACTCAGGTGTTTTGAATATGCCAGGTCCCCAGTTGATGGCAGTTTGGGAATTAAACCCTCCTGGAGGCTGTGCATTGTTGGGGGCAGGATTATGGGTGATATTGTCAGTGTTTGGCACACTGTCCTGGCCAGAAGGTGATGTCCACCCTCTGCTCGTGCCATTGTTTTCCCCTGCCATGACCGAGTCTGTAAACCAAAGTAAACCTTTTTTTCCCTACAAGCTGCTTTTGGTGGGGTGTTTTCTGCCAGCAATGCGAACCTGACCGCAACACGTGGGTCCTGGGGAAATTGAACCTGGGGTCTTTGGCTTTGCAGGCAGGCACCTTAACCACTAAGCCATCTCTCCAGCCCTAATTTTTTCTTTTTTGAGGTAGGGTCTCACTCTAGCTCAGGCTGACCTGGAATTCACTATGTAGTCTCAGGGTGGCCTTGAACTCATGGCAATCCTCCGGCCTCTGCCTCCTGAGTGCTGTGATTAAAGACGTGCACCACCAAGCCCAGCTCAGGAGAGCTATTTTTTTTTTTAAATTATATTTATTTATTTGACAGAGAAAGAGAGAGAGAGTGTGTGTGTGCGCCAGGGCCTCCAACCACTGCAAACAGACTCCAGATGCGTATGCTCCCTTGTGCATCTGGCTAACGTGGGTCCTTGGGAACTGAACCTGGGTCCTTTGGCTTTGTAGGCAAATGCCTTAACCATTAAGTAATCCCTCCAGCCCCAGGAGAGTTATTTTTATCATTAGTCAATACATAAGTTAGAAAAGTACCCTTTTATAGAATGTACTGGTGAATTGTATTTGTCACTCTAAATTTGGATGAAAAGGGCCGGGAATGTAGCTTAGTGGTAGACCACCTGCCTGTGACATATATAAAATTCTGGGTTCACTCCCTAGCACTGGGAAAAATAATGAAAGATGAGAAGGAGAAAAATGAATTAAGTTTATATATATATTTTCAAATTTAATTTAATTTTATTTATTTGAGAGAGAGAGAGGGAGAATGGCTACACCAGGGCCTTTAGCCATTGCAAATGAACTCTAGACACATGCCATCTTGTTCATCTGGCTTACATAGGTCCTGGGGAATCGAACCTGGGTCCTTTGGCTTGGCAGCAAATGCCTTAACCACCATGCCATCTCTCCAGCCGTAAGTTTATATTTTTAATTGTATTTTAGAGATTTGGAGAGAATTTGGTGTTTAGTGCATTACAGTTAGACTGAAGGAAAGTTTCCGCACCCATCTTGTGGGTAGAGCTTGATTCTCTCCAGCATTGAACCATTTGTTCTGAGAGCCCTGGGAAGCCCCTGAGGAGTTCTCAGAAGAGGAGTAACATGGACTGTTGAATGGGTTTCAGAGAGGCCCCTTGGCTGTTGAGCAGAGGGATTGGAGAGGGTGTGAGTGCAGCTGAGAACTATTAATTTAATTTTAATTAAACCCCTAGGAAGGGAGACTTCCAACATTTAAATGACGGTATCGTAGAGTCAAGAACGCTGTGTACAGCGATGAACGCCCATCGGGTGAGCTGGCTGTTTGAGATCAGGGGGAGATTTTTCATTTATTTCAGGATCCTCAATACTTTTTGCAAGCTGCTTGGGAGATGATAACATACAACAGGGTTGAGAACTACAACATTGTTTTGGGGAAAGAGGAAAGGGAGAAAGAAGGGAGTTAAACTTCAGAGACAGGTCTTGGGAAAAAAATGAAAAGCCGTGGCGAGCTCAGGAAGTATTACCATTTGCTTATGCGCTTGTTTTAGGATTCTGTTTTCATACTCATCTCTTCAAATGTGTGTGCGTTTTTGTGGTATGGATTTAATGACATCAACTATGGGCACTGGGGAGATGGCTGTGTGGGTGTGCAAACACGTGGTCCCAGGTTTGATCCCCAGCACTCAAGTGAAAAGCTAGGCATGGCCACCCATGCTGCAACCCCAGCACTGAGAGTGGTGGAGACTGCAGGGTCACTGGGATGCGTGGGCAGCTGGTTGACTGAAAAATGGTGACAGACTCTGTCTCTGGGAAGTACGGCAGAAGAGGACACTGCACATGTGCACGAGGAGTGCGTGCATGTGCGCACTCACATGCATACATCACACACGTGCACACACATACATGTACACACCCGGGGGTGGGGCTGGGATCCTGCACAGATAATAAAATCTGCATTCATATGTGTCCTGTGGGCTGGCGTGGTATTGTATGTAGCCTACATGCGTCCTCCCCTGCTCTCAAGTCCTCTTAGTTTATTATAGTCCCTAATGCAAGATGTGTGCCATGTCGGTGGGTTTTCTGCCCTGTTTCGATACTGTCAAGGACGTCATATATGCTCCTACAGATGAAACTTTTCCCCAGCAGTTTTCAGTCCTTCGGTTCACAAATGCAAAACCCATGGCTGTGGAAAGCCAACTGTGTGCATGTGTGCACACAATGCACGGTGTGCGTACACATTCGGAAATTTGTGCAAATCAGCCATACTAATGTCTACCTGCCTAGCTTTAACCAGAAGTCGGGTTTAAGATTGATACCTTGCCGGGCGTGGTGGCACACGCCTTTAATCCCAGCACTCGGGAGGCAGAGGTAGGAGGATTGCTGTGAGCTTGAGGCTAGTCTGAGACTACATAATGAATTTCAGGTCAGCCTGGGCTACCTGCAAAACCTTGAAAAAAACCAAACATAAATAATAAACTTGTGCATTATATTGAGAAAATTGGGTTGAAAAGGAATAAAATCATTAAAAGTTATCATGGAAGTGCTTTTTTGATTTTATAGATTATGAGCTATAATCCTAAATCAACTTTTTTTTTTTTTTTTCCAATGTAGGGTCTCACTCTAGCCCAGGCTGACCTGGAATTCACTATGTAGTCTCAGGGTGGCCTTGAACTCATAGCGATCCTCCTACCTCTGCCTTCTGAGGACTGGGATTAAAGTCGTGCACCACCACGCCTGGCTTTAAATCAACTTTTTTTTTTGACAACTTTCATACACATAATATATTTTGATAATCCCCTCCCATTAACTTTTTGTTCTCCTCCCCCACCTTCCTTCCTCTAAACCAACCCCTTCTTTTTTTTCCCTCTAGTCCCTCATCTATTTAAAAAACTTTTTAGCCCAGTGTGGAACTCACTATGTGGGCTTAGGTGGCCTCGAACTCATGTTGTCCTCTTACATCTGACACCCGGCCTAGTTATTATTTTTAGTTTGTTTATTTATTTATTTATTTATTTATTTATTTTTATTCATTTATTTATTTGAGAAAGAGAGAGACAGAGAAGGGGGGGGGGGAGGAATGGTTGTGCCAGGGTGTAACAGACAACTTCAGGTTCACTGAGATGAATTTCCAGACCAGACACAGGTATGCAGGAAGGGATCCTTATTGAAGCTTACAGATCCAGGAGAAGTTCCATAATGGCAGAAGAGGCTGGCCTGCTCTTACAGGACCAGGCAGAGAGAGAGAAAGACATAAGCCACACAGCACAGCCCAGTTCAGGAACTCCAGCTAGGCACACTTTTCTAATTTATTTATTTTTGAGGTAGGGTCTTACTGTAGCCCAGGCTGACCTGGAATTCACTATGTAGTCTCAGGGTGGTCTTGAACTCACCGTCATCCTCCTACTAATTCCTCTTGAGTGCTGGGATTGAAGGTGTGTGCCACCACGCCTGGCCAAGTTTATTTTTAAGAGACACACATATACAATTTTTATGCCAATTAAGCACAAAAATCCCATAGCAAACAAGATAGGCTTTGTGAAAATTTGTGAGTATTTTGGGTGCAGAATATAGTAGTTACAGTAATTGTATTGCTTGGATTAAGGTAGTCAGACAGTTTAGGTTATGGAGACTAAAAATATAATTGTTTTATTCGTAGATGCTTAAGATGCCTCTATGTGTCATTTTTATTAGTTATGTACATAGTGTGTGTACAGCCATGGTGGTCGCATCGTTAGCCTTCTCCCTGCCCTCCCCCCATTCTATGTGCTATTTTATCTGGTGATATAATAGAGGCTCCACTGATGGTTTACCATGAATAATTTCCCCCTTTTCTTCCCTTTTTATTCCTAGTGGTAGTCGCTCTTCTAAAACTTTTAAGCCAAAGAAGAACATCCCCGAGGGGTCTCACCAGTATGAGCTCCTAAAACACGCAGAAGCCACGCTGGGAAGCGGCGACCTCCGCATGGCTGTCATGCTCCCTGAGGGGGAGGACCTAAACGAGTGGGTGGCGGTGAACAGTAAGTGGCCTCTGTGTCTCACTGGGTCTGGGTTGGGCTGGCAGCCTTGCTGCAGGTGAGCGCCGAGGTGAAGCCTAATATAACAACGCAGTGATGTCCAGATTCAGCCCCAGTCGTGTTTCGCCTCAGTGTGAGGTTTTGTGAAGTGACCCGCCTGCTTGCTGTTGTAATGTAGCATAAAGCTTAGACTTACTATTTTCAGTTGATAATATTTATAAACACTAAGGTGTCTGACACTCTACTTTCTTTTTAAAAAAAACTTTGTTGGGTGTGTGTGTGTGTGTGTGTGTGTGTGTTTAGGGGGTTCACTAGGGCCTACTGTTGCTGCAGATGAACTCCAGGCACATGTGCCACTTTTTATATCCGGCTTTGTGTGGGTACTGGGGAGTTGAACCTAAGCCACTGGCAGACTTTGCATGCAAGTGCCTTTAACCACTGAGCTATTTTTCCTAGCCCCTCGTCAATCTTTTTACATGGATGATTTAAATTCATCTTTATAATCTTATGATACTAATACTATTATTATGCCAGTTTACTAGATAAAAATGTTAAGGCAGAAAGATTAGTAACCTGCCTAGGGTTTACATCTGTCCAATTACTGATTTTATGCATGCAGATACATAATTTCTCTGCACTATAATATTACATTGAACTGTTCTTGTCAGTAGCATAGTTGTATCTAAATTATAGTCATGTTTTTTAAAAAATCAAGCCGGAAGGCCGGGCGTGGTGGCGCATGCCTTTAATCCCAGTCCTGGGCTGGTGAGATGGCTCAGCAGTTAAGGCACTTGCCTGCAAAGGGCCTGGGTTTGATTCCCTAGTACCCAAATAAAGCTAGATGCCCAGGGTGGTGCATGTATCTGGCGTTTGTTTGCAGTGGCTGGAGGCCCTGGCATGCGCCCCTCCCTCTCTGCCTCTCACCTGCCTCTTTCTCATAAAAAAATAAAAAAGGGAATGGGCATAGCCGACAGAGAAGTTTGAGTCTCGTTTGACACACTTTGCATTTATTCAATAAGCAGGATTGCTTGTGTGTGCTTTTAAAAAAAATCAGGCACCTGGGCTTGGTGAGGCATACCTTTAATCCCAGCACTTGGGAGGGGGAGGTAGGAGGATGGCTGTGAATTTGAGGCCACCCTGAGACTACATACTGAATTCCAGGTCAGCCTGGACTAGGGTGAGACCCTACCTCAAAAAACAAAAAACAACAACAAAAAAAAACACCAATCCCCCCAAAACCAACCAAACAAATCAGATATGATTTTATAAAATTGGTAACATGTTTGTGAGATGTAATTTCCTAGACAGAAAAATGTATAAGCAGAGTGAGAACATGTTCTTAAGGTTAAAGCCACAGAGTGTTGAGGAATGAAGGATTTGAAGGTTTTTAGCATTAGCAAATTAAAAAAAAATTATTTATTTATTTATTTGAGAGAGAGTGACAGAAAGAGGTAGGCAGGTAGATAGATAGATAGATAGATAGATAGATAGATAGATAGATAGATAGATAGTTAGAAAGAATGGGTACACCAGAGCTGCTACAAATGAACTCCAGATGCATGCACCACTCTGTATATCTGGCTTTAAGTGGATACTGAGGAATCAAACCTGGGTCATTAGGCTTTGTTAGGCCAAGTGCCTTAACCTCTGAGCCATCTTACCAGCCCCATTTAAAAAAAAAATTTATTTATTTATTACAGAGAGAGGGAGAGAGAGGAGGTGGAGGAGAATGAATAGACATGGCCACTGCAAACAAACTCCAGATGCATGCACCACTATGTGCATCTATCTGCCTTATGTGGGACCTGAAATATTGAACCTGGGTCTTAGGCTTCGCAGGCAAGCACCCTAACCACTAAGCCATCTCTCCAGCCCCATGGTTTAAAAAAAAAAATCAGAAAATAATTAAAGATGTGTGCCACCATGACTGGCTGATTTTTATTTTTATTTTTAAATCACACACAAGCAACCATCCAGCTAAGTATCAAGTTTTAATTTAAAATCTTTACATAATGATGTTGATTGACTCAGAAAATGTTTATGAAAAGGCTGCCCTGTAGTAATGGCTTTGTCATAAATCAGGTGTTTGGCCAGGAGTGGTGGCACATGCTTTTAATCCGAACATGTGGGAGGCTGAGGTAGGAGAATCACTGTGAGTTTGAGGCCAGCCTGAGACTACATAGTGAATTCCAGGTCAGCCTGGACTAGAGCAAGACCCTACCTTGAAATAAAACAAAACAAACAAAAAATAAATAAACTAGGCATCTGGCTTATATGGGTCCTGAGGAGCTGAACCTGGGTCCTTAGGCTTTGCATGCCAGCTACCTTAACTGCTAAGCCATCTTTCCAGCCCCAGAAATTTTATTTTAATCAAGAGACAGCCTTAACTCATTTTTGCCGTGCTGCCTTTTCTTCCTGATTTATAGAAGTTCTCTGTGTACTCAGCGTACACGAGTTTTGCTTGTATGGGTTGTTAAGAACTTTTCCACTCTGCGTTGTTGCTCTTGGGTGGGTGGAGTGGCTCCTCATTTCAGTGTAGTGAAGAAACACTGGGGCTGCCACGCGGCTTTGTGCTCCTTATGTCAGTGTGGGAACAGGTGGAGCTTGCTTTGCTCACAGCCAGCTTCCTTTCCTCTGCTCACAGCGGTGGACTTCTTCAATCAGATCAACATGCTGTACGGGACCATCACGGACTTCTGCACAGAGGAGAGCTGTCCCGTGATGTCAGCTGGACCCAAGTAAGACCCGCTGGACCTTTCCCTGCTCATGGCTGGGGCAGAATACTTGGCCAGAAGCAGCTGGTGGCAGGGGAGGGTGTAACTGAGTTCCAGTTCCAGAGGGTGGAGCTTATCATGGTGGAGAAGGCCTGGCAGGCCAAAGCAGGGAGCTGCTATTGCTCCCACAGTCAGGAAGCAGAGAACAGCAGGCTGACTGGAAAACCTCAAGGCCACTGCAGTTACGCACTTCCTCCAGCAAGGTCTACCTCCCTCCCATAGGTTCCACAACCTTCCCAAACATTGCCACTTAGCTGGGAATCATGTTCAGACATGTGAGGTTATGGGGGCCGTTTCACATTGAAACCACCATCCCTCGTTAGTGACCTGTTCTTTGCACTGTGTCCTGGTGAGAAGGAAGTGTCTGAGCAGATTCCTTTTGATCCAGCAGTTCATTCAGTCACCCGCCAGCCCACCCTGCTTCCTCAAGTGTTTTATGTTCTTGTCTGACTATCGTTCGTCCTGCTTTTTCTCTGTTCGTTTTTTAAAATTCTGTATTTATTTATGAGAGAGAGAGCGATTGAGACAGAGAGAGAGAATGAGCACACCAGGGCCTCCAGCCACTGCAGACAAACTCTAGACACGTGTGCCACCTTGTGCATCTGGCTTATGTGGGTTCTAGGGAGTTAGTTGAACCTGGGTCCTCAGGCTTCACAGGCAAGTGCCTTAACTGCTAAGCCATCTCTCCAGCCCAATTTTTGTTTTTCTGAGGTAGGCTCTCTCTCTAGTGCAGGCTGATTTGGAACTCAATCTGTAGTCTCAGGCTGGCCTTGAACTCACAGTGATCCTCCTACCTCTGCCTCCCCGTACTGGGATTAAAGGCGTGCGCCACCACACCTGGCTTTTTCCTCTGTTAATATCTTTCTCAGCCTACCAAAGTAGATTACTGGAAGCCCCTTGCTTTTCCACTGCTTCTGATAACTTGATTATTCTGTTTTTTTTTTTTTTTTGGATATTTTTCTTTTCCATTTTTCTCTTTTCATCTGTTGTTTTCCAAATTCTTCATCCATTTTAAAGGCTCATGTTGAATGTTTCTTTCTCCATGAAAGTGACAATCTTTTGTCTACCTTTTCATTTTATAATAATTACATTTTTTGTTATATTATGTTTATTTTCTTATACTCCTCCCCCCTTGTTGGTGCTGGGAAACAAACCCAGAGCCTTACATGTTACCACCCAAGTTCTCTACTGCTGAGCTACATCCCTGCCTGCATGTATAGACACGCCTTATTTAACTTGTTAGACTTGTTCTGCCTCGAAAAACCAAAACCAAAACAAAACAAAAATTAATTGGACCAGTGCATTTTTTTGAAACTGACTTTGCTAATAATGGAAACTATTATTTATTTACTAAATATGTGTTCTATTTTTTTACTTCATACCTAAAAACATTCAGTATAAAAATGTTGCCCCATAGATCATCTTATCCTTATTTTTCCTATTGAAGATAATTTTTACTTAAAATACCACCTAGTGTTTTCCCATGATACTGCCGTTCCCTCTGCTGCTCACTAGCCTCATTCAGTCAGTCCTCTCTGGAGATTAGACTCTGTGTTCTAAGCAGCAGAAATAACTTGGGAAACTAAAACTCTCAGTGCCGGTTCACCTCATAGACTTCTACACTTCGGAGTTTCAGTTGTGTTCATTGTGAGTTTTAGATCTATTCTTAAAAAAAATTTTTTTAAAGACTTTATTTATTTATTAAAGGCAGAGAGAGGGAGAGTGAGAACGGGAGCACCAGGGCCTCTAGCCACCGCAAATGAACTCTAGACGCCTGCACCCCCTTATGCATCTGGCTTACGTGGAACCTGGAGAATCGAACCGGGGTCCTTAGGCTTTGTAGGCAAACGCCTTGACCGCTAAGTCATCTCTCCAGCCCGAGTTTTACCTCTGTTCTTATTTGGTATATATACATATTTTTTGAGTTAGAGTCTCGCTCTAGTCCAGGCTGACTTGGAATTCACTATGTCATCTCAGGGTGGCCTTGAACACATGGCAATCCTCCTACCTTTACCTCCCCAGTGCTGGTATTAAAAGTGTGTGCCACCACACCCAGCTTAGTCTATATCTTAAAAATCAGGAGACCCTATCTCAAAACCAAAAAAAAAAAAAAAAAAAAAAATCAGGAGAGAGAGAGAGAGAGACTCAGTCCTTAAGTTGCCAGTTTTACTTGTTTGTTCAAAAGTTCTTTCCCGCTAGACTGTCTTCAGAGCAGGGACAGTGTTCTACTCTCCTTTGTTCTTGACATTGTTGTTCTCACAGGATGGGTTCACATCACATGTTTACTAAATCACTTGGGAGGCAGAGGTAGGAAGATCACCATGAGTTCAAGGCCATCCTGAGACTACATAGTGAATTCCAGGTCAGCCTAGGCTAGTGTGAGACTCTACCTTGAAAAACTTAAAAGAAAGCTGGGCGTGGTGGTGCACACCTTTAATCCCAGGACTCTGGAGGCAGAGGTAGGAGGATCGCCATGAGTTCAAGGCCACCCTGAGACTACATAGTAAATTCTAGGTCAGCCTGAACTAGAGCGAGACCCTACCTGGAAAAACAAAACAGAACAAAAAAAAAACTTATAAAAAGGATAGTATTATGTTAATATGCATATTGTTGAGTTGCTAATTTTCATAAGTCCTGTTAGACAAACGTACTCATACTGAATCATCCTCTTTTCCATTAACCTTGCTTTGAAGCATCCATGCATCCTTTATCCTTAACCTCAAAGTTAAGGACCCAAGTTAAAAAGAATTGCATTGCACAGAGATTTCAAAATATTATTTAAGGAGGAAAAACCAATCATAAAGTTTGGACAGCCAGCATAGTATTGGAAAGTGAGCTCTTTTTTCTCCCTTAGCAACATACGATTCTAATCTGTGTGAGAGAAAGCTGTTTAAGAAATTCCGATGTGAGGAGACCATCTAACCACAAAAAGTGAGTTTGGTGTGATATGCTTAGTTTGGATTGTGATAAATGCAAAACAGGTCCCTGGTGATTTAAAAATGTACCTTGGAGACCAGCTTGTTAAAACATGTCCATGTGTATGTTCAGAATACACATACATCTATAATGTGAAAATGTGCCAGGTATACACTGACATTCTGTGTTTTTATGTTCCCGTTGCAGATACGAGTATCACTGGGCAGATGGAACAAATATTAAGAAACCCATCAAGTGCTCTGCACCAAAGTATATTGATTACCTGATGACATGGGTTCAAGACCAGTTAGACGATGAGACACTGTTTCCATCGAAAATTGGTACAGCTGTTTTACATAATGGGGGTCTGTCATGGTTTATCTAATTACATGTTTAATTCTCTTCCCGTCTTGTCCTTTGGAATAGTTCCGTATTGATTGCTGTGTGCATGCGTGTGTTCACAGTTCACAAGAAGAGTCACAAGTTTGTTTACTTAGTCATAAGTGAGCATGTTATCTTGTGTAAGACGATTTTTTCCCTCCTTACACTCAGTGCTCTTAAATATATATTAGTTGAAAGGCTAGGGTTTTATTTTTACTTTTTTTTTTTTTTTTTTTTGAGGCAGGGTCTAGCCCAGACTGATCTGGAATTCATCTGTAGCCTGGCCTCAAATTCACAGCGATCCTCCTGCCTTGGTCTCCCAACTGCTGGGATTAAGGATGTAAGTCACCATATCTGGCATAAACTTTGAAATCACACTATATGAGGGGGAAAAAAGTTGTTGGCTTAATATTTTCAAAGGTAGATCTTTCAAGTGGAAATTGTTCACATTAGACAGTTCATATATTTTGACTTTTTTTAAAAGTATTTTTATTTATTTATTAGAGCGAGGGAGAGAGACAATGGGTGTGCCAGTACCTCCAGCTACTGCAAACAAACTCTAGATGCATGTGCCCCACTATATGCATCTGGGCTCTGGAGAATCGAACCTGGATTCTTAGGCTTCGCAGGCAAGCGCCTTAACCTCTAAGCCATCTCTCCAGCCCCTATTTTTACTTTTTGAAGTTTTCTACGATGATGTTTTCTGAAAAGATAAGAAATTACTCTTACAGTAGGATACATGTTACACTTTGGGTACTGGGAAAAAGGACGTGGGGAAGCAGCTGGGCAATGGCACTGTGGTGGCGGAGCTTCTGTGACCACCGTGAAGCTGTTTTCAAGACTGCGTTACTTATGTGTATTGTGATCGAGGCAATTGCTTCCGCTTGGTCTTTTCTTACATAATTTATAGTTTATATAATTTCTCACATTATATGTATAATATATACATCATTTGACTGCCTTCACTTCTTCCCACTCCTGCATGCACTGTTTCCTTAGCCATCTGAGAGTCACTTGTGTATTTGGTGCCTGTTACACGCTTACTTACAGAATCATAGTGTAACCATTAAAAGTAGGAAGTAAACACCGCTAGAAATTCATTCTTTCATCTCAGAATTTGCTCAGATTTTTCTAGTAATGCCCTTTGGAGCTTGCTTTCCTTCCTTCTCTTTCTTTTCCTTCCTTCCTTCTCTTTTCCTTCCTTCGTTCTCTTTCTTTTCCTTCCTTCCCTCCCTCCCTCCCTCCCTCCCTCCCTCCCTTCCTTCCTTCCTTCTTCCCTCCCTCCCTCCCTCCCGCCTTCCTTCCTTCTTTTTTTTTCTGAGGTATCACTATCACAAGCTGACCTGAAATTAGTCTCAGGCTGGCCTTGAACTCACAATAGTCCTCCTACCTCTGCCTCTTGAGTGCTGGGATGCACCACCATGCCTGGCCATTGTTGTTCTCTCATGAAGTTGATAATTAGAGTGTCCTTTCATTGTGGTCTGTCCTGTGTGCTTGTGGTTTGTGATGTTTGTTGAGTAATTGTCAGAGTGTTTTTCTGAGTCAGTCTATCATTTAGCAAGCTTAACATAGAAAACAAGATTTTGTATTTTTAAAAAATTACATTTACTTATTTTTACTTCATTTCCAGGTTTGTGCTCCTAGGGCCACTTGCTCCTGCAAACAAAACACCAGACACTTGGTGCCACTTTTTGCATTTGTCATATGTGGGTGGCTTGGGAATTGACCCTGGGCCAGTAAGCTTTGCAAGCAAGTGCCTTTGACTGCTGAGTCACTTTCCAGCCCAAAGAGTTTGCAGTGTGTGTGTGTGTGTGTGTGTGTATGTGTGTATATATGTGTATGTGTGTGTGTGTACGTGTGTGTGTGTTGCACATTTGTGTGCATGTGTACATGCCCCTGCATCTGTGTTCAGTTAAGTGTCCTCCTCTGTTATTCTTCTGTGATATTTTCATGAAGCGGTGTTTCTCACTGAACCTAGCTGAGCCATTGTTTGGTCAGGTTGGCTGACCAGAAACCCCATGATTGTCCAGTCTCTGCCTGCCCCCCCATACTCCCAGCGCTGGGGCTACAGGCATGTGTGACCAGGCCTGGCTTTCTGTGTGGGTGCTGGGGATCAAACTCAGGTCACCTGCTTGAGTATCTTTTACCCATTAAGCTACTTCTCCAGCCTTAGGATTTTGTATTTCTTTAAAAATTTTTTTTGTATTTCTTTTAAAAATAAATTTTATTGTCTATATTTAACATATATATTTAACATGTGACATTATGAGATACTCATATTCATAATAAAAATGTTTATAGTAAAACAGATTAACATTCATCATGTTTCTAGTTGTCCATTTCCCCACCATTATCAGAGCAGCTATAATCATCCATTTAATAAAGAATCTTCTCTACTACAAAGGCATGTTTTTGGTTCCCTGTCCTTGAACACGTAAGAATTGGAGGAAAAGAAACTTGGATATGGAGAACTCTGCGGCCAGCATGTTCCCTGCAGACTCAGGGCCAACCGTTTCACACAGAGTCTCAGTGCGGTGCTGTTGTCCGTACGTTTTACATGGATCTTAACACTTGCTTAGCCTGTGTTCTCCTACTCTGTGTATTTTTGACCTACATCTCATATCCTACCTTTCTACCATGGTTTTATTCTCCAGCATTGTATACTTAATCTTTTCTCCCCCAAAACAAATGAGATTAAAAAATATGTTTTGGGCTGGGTGTGGTGGCACACGCCTTTTATCCCAGCACTTGGGAGGCTCAGAGGTAGGAGGATCACCATGAGTTTGAGGCCGCCTGGAGACTACATACTGAATTCCAGGTCAGCCTGAGCTAGAGTGAGACCTTACCTTGGAACACAAACAAACAAACAAACAAAAAAATTGTTTTGGTATGTTTGATAAATATATTTATCATAATGTCCTCCCAACTACAGATCTCCTTTTATTAAAAAAAAAAAAAGGAGGGGTGTCTTGCTATATATTTCAGGCTGGCTTTAAGCTCATGATCTTCCTGTTTCATCCTCCCAGGTCCTTAGAGATTATAGGTATGTTTACCATGTCCTGGTCAAAGAGTTTCCTCGTTATTAAGGATAAATATTACCGTGCATGTGTGTGCTTCTACCAGTTCTTTTGTCCTTTCGTTCACTGATGTAGATCGTTTCCCTGTCTTGGCTCTGAAGGATGCTGGAATGAACTTAAAAGTGCATATATCTTTATGATATGGTGACTTCATTTCTTTGTGCATGTGTGTGCGCTTGTGTGTATGTCCCGGTGGGTATGCACATGTGTGAGTGTGGAGGCTAGAGATCGACATTAGCTGCCCCTTCGGTTGCTCCCGTCTACCCAGCACTGGGATTGATTACAAGTGCACAGCACCCTGCCAGGCTTTAGTGTGGTACTGGGGACCTGAACTCAGGGCCTCATGCTTGTCTACAAGCGCCTGACCAACTGGACCATCTCTCCAGACATTTATTTACTCACTCTGTAGTTCAGGTTGGTCTCAAACTCATATTGGCTCTCCTACCTCAGCCCCTAAGTGCTAGGGTCAAAGGCGTGCACCACCACACCTGGCATCCAGCCCTCATTTCATTTCTTTTTGGTATAACTCACAAGTGGGGTAGCTGAGTCATCTGATAATTCTACTTTTAACTTATTCAGGAACCTCCACCATATTTTTCCTAAGGGCTGTATTAGTGTATATGCCCAGTAGAGCATAAGGCTTCCTTTTTTCCAGTGATGTCTCAGGGCTGTAATTCACAAAATAAGAAGCCTAGTTGAACATACGCTGTAGCTCGTTTTAGGAATGATATGGACCTGGAGTAGCAGTGAGATACTTTGCTGAGAAAAAGGTGTGATATATTCAAAAGCCTTGTACACAGAACTGTGTGGCTAGTACACTGTTTCTGCTCAGCACATTTGTGCCGAGGCTTTGATGTTGACAAGTCTAAGAATCCACGGCTCCTCTGCCGCTGTAGGCGTGTCTTGTTTGGTAGAGTGGTGGCGTGTCTAGGAGCGTTGTGAGCTATAAAGAGGATGGGTTCTTAGTCAGAGAAGCGCTGGAGTCTGTTCTCATTCATAACACGTTGAGAACGTGTGAGAAGCGCTGGGGCACACAGAGTGGTGACTCATGCACATCGCTCTCTCGGTCATTACGTTGATACCTGCTGACCAGGCCGTGCTGTTTTGTGCTCATGTCTTATAGAAGAGGCCGTTGTTTGTCTCTTTCCTAGGTGTTCCATTTCCCAAGAATTTCATGTCAGTGGCAAAAACGATCCTCAAACGACTCTTCAGGGTTTACGCTCACATTTACCACCAGCACTTCGACCCTGTGATCCAGCTTCAGGAGGAAGCTCATCTCAATACATCTTTCAAGCACTTTATTTTTTTTGTCCAGGTAAGTTAAATCAGGAGGTCTTCGCTGTGTTGTCTGTCTATGTTCAGAGCTCCGTGCTGAGCAGATGGTGTACACACACTGTCTGTCAGGAGGAAGTCTGCCCCATCTTGTAGTTTGCATCCTGGTCCACACTTTTTCCCCCCCTGAGGTAGAGTCTCACTGTAGCCCACACTGATCTAGAACTCACTGTGTAGTCCTAGGCTGGCCTTGAACTCATAGCCATCCTCCTGCCTCTGCCTCCCAAGCTCTGGGATTAAAGGTGTGCAACCACCACCCCTGGCTACACTTTCTATTTTTCTTGGGGGGGGGAAACTTACTTATTTATATGTATGTGTATATAAGAGAGAGAGAACCAGCCACCTCTTCCTGCTGCATCTGGCTTACATGGGTCCTGGGAAATCAAACCTGGGTCCTTTGGCTTCACAGGCAAATGCCTTAACTGCTAAGCCATCTCTCCAGCCCTATTTGGTCTTTTTTGTTTTGTTTTTAATTAATTAATTAATTAATTAATTTGGGGGGGAGGGAAAGAGGCAGATAGAGAGGGCCTCTAACCATTGCAAACAAATTCCAGATGCATGTGCCACCTTGTGCATCTGGCTTATGTGAGTCCTGGGTAATTGAACCCGAGTCCTCTGGCTTTGCAGGCAAGTGCCTTACCCACTAAGCCATCTCTCCAGCTGGTATTCCCTAATCTTAAAGCACACTGCTTTCCCTCTGTCTTAGCAGATGAGGATCAATATATAACATTGTAAGTTATCCTACTGGGATCACCCTTTACTAGTCACCTACGGATTCTTGCTCTGGCCCCATGGCGTATAGAAGCCACAGGACCAACAACATAAACCCCTTCTGGTATCTAATGTGTGCTTCGAATGCGTGCAACCCAGGAACTCCCTGCCCACAGGTTCCCGGCTGTATTGCCAGCGTCTCTGTGGCTCTTGTCTTCGAGCCCATTCTTTGGAGGGTAGGTCACATCTCTGGTAGGTATACCTTTAGGCCTGGGGGACACCAGAAGATGGCTAATTGTAGTGGCATTTGGATGTCACTCGTGTGCCACTCAGTGTGTCTGCACTCATTTGCCTGTCTGTTAGGTGCAGGGTGGAGCCAGGGATGGAGAAACAGGGAAGGTTGCTGAGGGACAGGCATATGGATCTGTCTCTCCCCATGTCACTGCTTTGTAGTATAGAATCCTGAGGAGTCTTGAGCATTCTACATTTAATTCTGCTTTTTTTGGTTACTGTGGAGATAGATTTGTCAAGACAGGAAGATAGAACATGATTTAGTTGACATAGTCTTAATGTGAAATTCAAAACTGTAGTCATGTGACATGCACTCCCTTGTGTTCTTGGTCCAGATCCCATGGATCTGAGAGGTAGGCTTGCTGCTAATGCTTCTTCAACGTCTTTTGCTTTTTTGTGAAGCATGGTTTTACTGCAGCCCAACTGAGCTGGAACTCACTCTGTAGCCCAGGCTTGCCTTATATTAGTGCAAATCCCCCGGCCTCCTAACATTATTGTTGAGGACTAAAAGTGGTAACTACAGAATGCAGTATCTGCACGTGGCAGCAGTCAACAAATGGCAGCTGCTGCTTCCTGATGGAAGTACCACTGAGCATGGCCAACCGAGTAAGAACAAAGAGCTCCAGCCTGTCGGTGGGAGGTCGGTTGCTGCCTGCAGGTCATCATGAGCTGTCACACACACAAAGGAAAAACCTGCAAGAGCACGTGAGAACACCTGTGCTTAATCGGTACATCTTTATTTATTTAGATTCCTACCCCTGAGGTACACTCCTAGGCTCTAATATGTGCATTTGTAGTGGTTCAATCCCTAGTGTAAAAAGGGAGAAGGTCAGGCTGAAGGAAAAGGCTCAGCCATTAAAGGTACTTGCTTGTAATTTCTGCCAGCTCAGGTTCAATCCCCAGTACCCACGTAAAGCTAGATGTGTCCCTGACTCATTCTTTGTTCATTGTTTTTCTCTCTCTTTTTGGAAATAAATACTAAAAATGAGGGAAAAAAAAGAGAAAAAAAGCTCCACCCTCGTCATTGTGATTTCACTTCTGAAAAGATAGATTTCTGCTGTTAATCCCGGTGCTTGGAGTCAGATGTAGAAGGATCACTGTAAATGTGAGGCCAGCCTGGTACCCCATAATGCGTTCCAGGTCAACCTGGGCTAGACTGAGACCCTACCTCAGGAGAGGTTAAGCCATTTGCCTAAGCTAGTGAATGGGGTGGTGGTGGTGGGGAAACAAGCCCTCAGGTCTGCTCTTACTGACTTCCAAAGCTAGTTCCCATTCAGTGTCAGTGGTGATCTGCTGCGGAGTGAGATGCCGACGATATGTTTAGCTGTTTTTCTGCTTGTCTGTGTGCAGGAGTTCAACCTGATTGACAGACGAGAACTGGCACCACTACAAGAACTGATTGAAAAACTCACTTCCAAGGACAGATAAAAGCATGTGGAGCTGAGCAGCTGTCTCCTGATGGAGCTGTGTGGCGTGTACTTGGGGGTGTTCTAGTTTGTTTTTCTCTGGGTTGTTTCTGTTTTAGGCCTGGGGGCTGGCTTGGGTTCCTGCTTCTCTGTTCTGAATTCATAAAACCATGTCCTGTTGTGAGAGGAAGCCAAGAACCTTTCTCTACATTTGGAAGGGGTAGTAAATTCTGTCTTAGTGATGTACAGTAGTTTTTTAAATTAACCTTACTTAAGGACTTTTTTTGTAATATTGTGCTGGAAACAAAAATGCTTACTGACTGAAACATTGATGGATTGGGTTCTGTGTTGTGTCAACTGTGGCACATTGTGTGGTCCAGAAAAGATTTCTGTGTTGAAGTGCTTTACCAGCCTCACTTCCGAGGGGTAGGCACAAACGTAGGACTGAACAGAGCTCAAAATGATGCTACACACTTGTGCACGCTGTAAAATTGTCTGTCATCAAAGCCATAGTTTACCCAATTGGTGATCTCCAGCTTTACTACATTAAAGACCCATAATTTGTAAAGGCGTGCATGTAGAACATGACTGTAAAACAAGAAAGACATGATTTCTTAGTTATTTTTGATATGGACTCACATATCCTGTTCAGCAGATGTTTAAAGTTCTACAAGCAGGTCTTTCTCCATCTCTTAATATCTGTGATATTGAAACTCGAGGAGGTCGAAATGTAAGGTACTGCATTTTGGCTTCTTTCTACATGTTAACTTTAGCACTGTAAGTGTAAACCTTCAGGTTATGTATGGGATTGCCATCTTCAGAGGTGATGCTGAGCCTGTGAGGTTTCCTAGCAATTGCCAAATAAGCCATAAGCCTGGGGAATCCCCTTTTACTTCAGAGAAGAAGGGAACGAGTGCGTGGTTGGGGTGGGTGCTGTGAGTTTAGGGAAAAGATTGATTGTGGGGAGTTAAGTTCTGGAAAAATCTTTTTTAAACCCTAGAATAGAATGGCGTGTAGATTTTAAATCAATTACTTATAAACAGAGTCTTAAAGACTTAATTTTAGGAGTCCACTTCCATGAGAAGTTAAAATGTATGTTATTAATTTTGGGCACAGACATTACACATGGAATTTAAGAAGGGAAGTTCACCACTTTTTAGCAGCTCCATTCAGTGAATGGGGCTGGTATTGCCTATCATGGTGAATGACACCCTACTTTAATGATGGGCCCAGTGTGAAGCATTGCGACTTCCTCTCTTTTCCACTGTGAAATCTTTCTCTTTGAAGTGATATATATATAAAAAATTCTACTTCGTTAGTAACTTTGAAATTTTATTTGACATGATTTTCTAATGAATTATTGTCAGGAGCCAAGTTCAGGAACTTAGGTTTTCGATTAAGTATCTAGTTTTTTCATGTCAGTTTTGTTCTTTGGATACATGCTTTTCAAGCTTCTAGTTTTCATTTTGTCAGTTCTGATTAATTTGCTGTCCTCAATTAGAAATGTAGACCCTTCTATTCGAAAACTTATGCCTTTTCTGTAGTAGAATAGAAATGTTTGCTCTGAAATAATACAGACTGCAAGTGCTTAGTGGGAAAGAATCTAAAATGAAGTCACTTTTGTTTTGTCATTAATAGGTAGGACACCCTTGTAATTAAGATCACTGGGAACTGCCCCCCCCCCCCGCGCTTCATTTCTAGCAGGTAATCAAGTACCAATTGTAAAAGCACCAGGAGAGCCTGTTAAAGACAAACATATTAGACAATTGTTTGTTACATGCTTATTTACAAACCACAGTGAGGCCTGACTAATTTCCTTAAAACAGGTCTTCTAGTGTCAAAGTAGGTAGTAACAACCATTATGGGTTGATTGAGGAATAAAATCTGCCATTGTGACGAGTCCTCCCTGCGTAGGACATGGAGCACACGGCCACTCAAATCATCTTCTGCACTACATGTAGCAATGTGGAGAGAGCACGGTGAAAGATTGCTTTTGTTCTTTTAAGCCTTTACATGGTGCACTATTTCCGTAAATCAGTGCTTGGTGTCTGGGTTCATTTCCACTGCATTAGATAGGAGTTTGCTTTCAGTGTGCCAGAGTTGCCAAGGGCCATGTTTCCAAGCGTTCCATTTAATGAGTTTAGGGAAATGAAGAGACATGCGTGTGACATGATGCTCTCCCCGGGAGAGCCTGGCATTGGACACGGTGTTAGATGACCACAGCCAAGGAGACAGGTAGGAGAAAGACTCGGCTTCCATCTGGTTGGTTTGGACCCCGTGACAGTAAGATGGAAGCTTGATTTTACAGAAGGGTTTGCTTATAAATGTCTGTCTTTCCTGATCTTTTAAAAATTATAACTCATTACCAAGCTGATTATTTTCCTTTGAAGTTTGTGTGGAGCTGTAAAACCGCTGGTGTTCTCCCTCATTCTTTGGTAGGAGCACCCATCAAGTATCAGTAGGAAGTTACCATAGACTTGTCACTCACAGTGCTTTGCTTAAGTGTTGATATGCCAAAGCAGGTTCTAGGAATTAATTGAAGTGCTAGTGGCTGACTAGCATTGAAGAGACGCTAACAGGAAGTGACATACTTCCAGTTAGCAGTGGATGCTGCTGGTTTTCGTTTGCTGGCCTGGTTCACTTCCTGTAGAAACACACCTCTGTTAGCGTGCGTTAGTTGGCTGGTGGCCTTGAAGTCACTTTGCCTTAAGATGGAAGGTTTTACTGTCTCTTGCCTTCTTTTTGTTAGTCGTCGTAAATTCCGAATGGTAGCACAAACTATCTTCAGGGCGGAATGTATGTCTCGTGTGTGTTTCAGGCTGTTTCTGCCTGGATGGTCAGGAGGGAAGGTGCACTACAGTCTCTCACCCGAAAGCAGGAATGTGGACATTGATACTTTACATATATAATCACCACTTCCCATTTTTGTGTGTTCATATTTTCCTTGCTCTGGGAAAATAGCAAAATGACAGATTTGTTTTCTACCTTTGTCTGCACCCTCTCTGAGAGAGGTTTTGATAACCACTAAAATAGTAGAACGTGTAAGATACAAACACTGAGTTGTAGAGCTTTTTTAAAAAAGTATGTCACACCATAACATCCCAATGAGAGTTGGTCTTCAAAGGAGCTCCCTTGGGAGCAGAACTTACTTCAGCAACGCTGCAAAATTATGTTTCTAGACTTTTTCATAGATGCCATGAGAAGTGGCTAGGGACTATGCAAGAAAATCAGTTTCATCGTTTTAATTGCACAGAAGCTATTTTCACAGCTTAGTATGGCTCACCTTAACCACTAAACGAAGTCCTGTTACTTGTCAGTTCTCTGAGAACAGAGGCTGTGCTTCTGCAGAGCGTCTTCCACATTGCCGCCTCCTTTAATAAAGGAGCGCTTTCTTGCTGTCACTGCTTTGAAGAAGACAGCACCACTTGAATGAGTAAGCTTTTATTTTTAAAAATTCAGTTTAATTTCCTTATATGTAAAAATCAAGGTCTTCCCCTAGAACTTGTTTCCTGTTTTAATTCCTTGTTTTTAAAAATAAAGAACTTTTTGGCTACTATAGGATAGCTTTGATTGAAGGGACAGTATAGAAAACTATATCCAATATTTAAAATAGAAGTACTTAAGAAAACAAAGTCTTCTGTTTTGTTTAAAACAGGTTTTCTTTCAAGTTAACCATTTGACTTTAAAAGATTGGAGATTGTTGTACACTGAAATTGGAATAAGTTTTATGCACTAATTATGCCATTTCTAAAATATCTACAATTCTAAAAGTATTTCACATATCATTTATAACTTTAAATTTTAACTGCTTGTAGAAAAGAAATGGGACCAAAAGTACATTTGTAACTTAGATTGTGATTGCACACTATGAAAACATCTTATTTTGAAACTTATTTGGGACATTAAAGAATATACCAATTCATATAGACACAGATCTGTTTCAGGGACCACTGCTAATGTAATGTGAGTGTCAGAGTTTTGACGTGATGCTAACATTTACCATAGAAATCATTTATTCAGTTAAAAGTTTGATTGTGAGATGATAAATCTCTAGAAGTAAAGCCATCTTAAGCTATAATTGAGAAATTGAGTTATGTAACAAAATTATGAGTGAAGATGGTTTGAATTTTTAAGGTTTTACTAACAATTTAGAGAATTCAGTTTGAAGGAACGATTGTGCTCTATGCCTGCCACTTGTAGCTCCATTTGTTTGTATTTGGAGAAGAGAAAATATACAGACTAAAATATTGAGTGTTAATACAGGTGCTTTCTCTCCCTTCTGTGCATATAATATTATACAATAGAAAACTTTGGATTAAAGTTCTCATACATAAATAGTAAATTCACTGGCTTTTTCCAGAGTTCTATTCTATTTTCCTACTCCTCATCTGTCTCCCTTTCTCTCTCTCTCCCTCCCTCTCTTTCTCTCTGTCTCTCTTGCGCGCAAGCGCGCGCGCGCGCACACACACACACACACACACACACACAGAGCAGGTTGATTTTGCAGGTATTCATTGTTAGTGATTCTGAAGGACTTTTCTTAATATATAGGTTTGGGTTTGTTTTGGTTAACAGCTTTCCTCATGTCACTGAAGCTGCAATTATTAGTGATATAAAGGTAAACTTATTTATTTCTTGCATATAGTATTAATATTAAATTCTTGTAGGTGAATATTTCCTAGAGTTTTGCACAAGTTTTCATTTTTATTTTGTTGGTAGTACAGGTTATAAAATAGATGAGTGCATTTTGATTTAAGAACCCTTTTCTCCTTAAACCGTTCTGCAGAAATAACTATTTTTAGGGAAAATAGTTTTTTACAGCCACTAAATTGAATTTCTTATTTTTGTATGTGCATAACCAGGGTGGTGAGATCACTGATCTTTTAGGGAATACTTTTGTTCTATTTGAAATTTTCTTATACATTTAAGTTATTACTTAAAATTATTGCTAGGCAGTATCAAGAGATACTGGTTGAGGGAAAAAACACAGTAAGTATAAGAACACTTAAATATAGATATAATTTCTGAAGACAGAAAGCAGAGAAATACTGCCAGTGCCAAGTAATGGAAGCAGGTGGGCAGTGTTGAGACTGTGCAGTTATCTGTAAGAATCAATGCAGAGAGACATTTTCTCCATTAAAGTAGGTGGATGGGGAAAAGTGGTTTAAAATAGGAAATGCAACACGGGCGCTGTATTGTAAATTGTGCCAAGATCATGCAAGTTGTAGTGTTTTTAATCAGAGTTTTGTTTCATCATTATTATTTTCAAGGGGATACTGAATGTTAGAAAATCTGTAATGTTTTATTTGAAATATGTAAATAATGTATACAGACTTGTATGTGATGGGAAGTATTTAAGTTCTAGTTTTTTTTTTTTTTAAGGAAGAAACTGAATGTTTATAAGAAAAAACTAATAAAGTTATGTTTGGCCATGAATTTTGACTTTGCATTACTGTTATAGTCTTTCTATAGTGAACACATCCATGTGATATTGAAGGTATATGGGACATGTTGAACATTTCAAAATTTGTTAGTCCACAAGGGCACATGTGTCTGGAGTTTGTTTGCAGTGGCTGGAGGCCCTGGTACACCCATTTTCTATCTGCCTACCCTCTAATAAATAAATAAAATAATTAAAAAAACTAAAATAAATTGTTAGGCACTATTTTCTGTAATGGTCATAACCCTGGAAATTACTGATTGTCTCAAATATTAGAAAACTCTTAAAGTTCAGAAGTCATACATGTCATTGATTGGTTTAGGCTTTGAAAACTCATATGCCTGAGCTGGAAGCCATTGGTTTATGTTTGTCTTTTTTTTTTTTTTTTTTAAATTTGAGAGAGAGAGAGAGAGAGAGAGGTGAATGGGCATGCCAGCGGCCTCTCAGCCACTGTGAATGAACTTCAGACGCATGTGCCCCCTTGTGCACATGTGCAACATTGTATGCTTGCGTCACTTTTGCGTCTGGCTAAACGTGGGACCTGGAGAATCTAACAGGCGTTCTTAGGCTTTGCAGGCAGGCACCTTAACCGCTAAGCCATCTCTCCAGCCCATGTTTGTCTTTTTTAAAAAAAAATTTTATTTATTGAATGGAGGGAGGGAGGGATGGAGGAGAGAGAGAGAGAGAGAGAGAGAGAAATATGGGTGCACCAGGGCCTCCTGCTATAGCAAACTGCAGACAGCTGCACCACTTTGTGTATCTGGTTTTACGTGGGTACTGGGGAACTGAACCCAGGCCAGCAAGGCCTGCAGGCTGAGCCACGTCTCCAGCCTGTTTGTCTTCTTTAATGTAGACTATTACAATGAGAACACGTAGCAAAACAATGAACTGTTTGTGGAACTTTCCCCTAAGCTGTGATCTGACATTTTGTCTTCATTATAACATTGTTTTCTTCCTAATATTTCATTTACTCTGATACCTACAGTTCCTAAAGAAAATGTGTATTTTAAGAATTAGCAAGTAGCATTGATGTTAGAAGCACTGTGTTTACATCTTCAGGTTAGCAGTATTTTGGGAATAGCTATAGCTGTGACCAGTCACTAATGGTGTTTGTGGGGAAGACTAGAAGTCACAATACTAGTGTATGCTGATGTGCACTGTCTGCTTGTGCAAGAGGGGATGGAAAGATTGTCAGAGTGACAGGGTGGGAAGGAGTATCCTGGGGATTTGTCCCTTCCCTGACAGAGACTGATATATTGATGACACACAGGGAACAGCAGTGACCCCACCAAGAGGAGCCCTCAGTGGACTGGGAAGCAGGAAAGAGAGAACATGAAAGTATAACGTGCCCTGGAATGATGGTGCACGCCTTTAATCCCAGCACTCAGGAGCTAGAGGTAGGAGGATCATTGTGAGTTCAAGGTCAGCCTAGGTTACAGTGAGACCCTACCTTGAAAAAAGCAAAACAAAAAAGTGTAACTTGATGGGAATATGAGCATCACTTGACGGGGTTGTTGCAGTCAGCTTTGCATTGCTAGCTGAAAACACCCAATGGAGAGCAGCTTGTGGGAGGAAAGGGTTTATTTTGGCTTACAGAACAGACTTGAGGGGAAGCTCCATGATGGCAGGGGAAAATGGCATGAGCAGAAGGTGATCACCTCCTGGCCAACATCAGGTGGACAACAGCAGCAGGGAGAGTGTACCAAACACTGGCAAGGGAAGCTGGCTATAACACCCATAAGCCTGCCCCCAACAATACACTGCCTCCAGGAGGCTGTGGACCTAGCATTCAGAACACATAAGCTTATGGCGGACACCTGAACCAAACCACAAGGGTCATACAATAAAATTCATAATCCATTAAAATAATAGAAGAGGGACTAGGAAAGGAGGACAGGATGTGAATTATTTTCGTCTTGTAAGGGTGGACTAGCACCAGATGGCACGTCAGTCAATGGGGGGGCGCGACCCCAGGGAGCTGGGCTCTTCTTCCAGGCCCTCCGTTGGAGTTTCCCATCGTCGCTCACACTCCGCACCCAGGCTAGCAGCACACGCCGCTCTGCTCAGCTCGCCTTTCTCCTGACCGCCCGCTCCTTGCCAACGCGCAGGCGCGGAGCACGGCCTCACGTGACTCGTGGGCCCAAGGCGGCGGAGGCGCAGGGATCCAGAGGGCATCCCGGGCGTGGGGCCGGGCGGGAAGGGGCCGCGCTTTAGGCCCGCCCCTCACGCCTGCCACGCCCCGCCTCCATCATCACGTGACCCGACATGACGCAACCGGCCCGCCTCGGAGGCCGGAGAGGACCCGCCCCCGTCTTACGTCATCAGAAGTGACGCCAGGCCCCGCGGGAGGTGGGCGGGGCCGAGAAGAACGCCCGGGTGGGCGGAGCTTTCCTGTCCGTCAGGTGATTCGAGTGGCGTCAGGACTCGCGGGCGGTGGGCGGGGCCTGGGGAGGACGCGCAGGCGGACGGTGCCTCCCTGTCCGTCAGGTGACGCGAGATCAAGTGACGTCAGGACCGGTGGGCGGGGCCTGGAGGGACGCGCAGGCGGACGGCACCTCCCTGTCCGTCAGGTGACGCGGGATCAAGTGACGTCAGGGCTGGTGGGCGGGGCCGGGTGGGACGCGCAGACGGACGGCACCTCCTTGTCCGTCAGGTGACGAGGATCAAGTGACGTCAGGGCCGGTGGGCGGGGCCGGAGGGACGCGCACACGGATGGCGCCTTCCTGTCCGTCAGGTGACGGGGTCAAGTGACGTCAGGGCCGGTGGGCGGGGCCTGGAGGGACGCGCAGGCGGATGGCGCCTTCCTGTCCGTCAGGTGACGGGGGTCGAGTGACGTCAGGGCCGGTGGGCGGGGCCGGAGGGACGCGCAGGCGGATGGCGCCTTCCTGTCCGTCAGGTGACGGGGGTCGAGTGACGTCAGGGCCGGTGGGCGGGGCCGGAGCGACGCGCACACGGATGGCGCCTTCCTGTCCGTCAGGTGACGGGGGTCGAGTGACGTCAGGGCCGGTGGGCGGGGCCGGAGCGACGCGCTGGCCGACGGCACCTCCTTGTCCGTCACGTGACTCGGTGACGTCGGCGCGGCGGGCGGGGACGCCCGGGTGGGCGGTCTGTCCGAGGCCTCCCGCCAGCCCCGGTGTCTGTGGTGTCGGGAAGGCGGGAGAGAGCGAGGGGCCGGGAGAGAGCGAGGGGCCGGGCGAGAGCGGCCGGGCGTGGGCAGGGCGGCCCCTCCTCCCGCCCGCCCGCGGTCTCGGCGCGCCAAAGTCAAAGCGCGGGTCCCGCCGGCGCGCAGCTCCGGGCGCAGCGGGCGTGCGGGCGTGCGGAGCGGGCTGGCGGGCGGCGCGCCCGGCCCTCACCCCGACTGCCCGCTGCGAGCAGCGCGCCGACCCGGCATGGCCACCCCGCCCAAGCGGCTCTGCCCCTCCCCGGCCGCCAGCTCGGAGGGGCCGCGCATCAAGAAGGTGTCGGTGGAGGGCAACATCGGTAAGCCCGGAAGGATCGGTCGTTTCGTTGTGTTTCCATTTTGGCGGTGGGGGGTTGATATTGCTTGCCTTTTTTTCTTTCTGTTTCTTGCATGATTTAAAAAGTACATTTATTGCCAACCTGCATGCATGTACACAGTGTACCTGATCGTGATCTCCTCTGTCCCCCGTCCCCAGCGCCCTGCACCGAAATGGCATTCCTGGAGATGTGATTTAGATGAGTAAAACCCCTTTTTAGGTGTGCTTTTTTGCGAGGTTTCACTCCCTTGTCTTTAAACCACACTATGGACAATAGTGCCACCATCCCCAGAAGTTCCCTTTGTGCTTCTTTGTACTTTTTCCCTCTCTTTAAGTCTCGTTTCTGTCCTACAGTTTCTAGTCTTCAGTGAATGGTTTAAAATTTAGCTTTTGAGTTCATTCGTGTTATTTATTTCCGTAGTAGTTTCTCACCTTGTTATTTATTTTTTAAGAATATATTATATTGTTTATGTTATTATATCCCTTTACATTATTTTCCAGCTGTGGACATTTGAGTTGTTTTGTCCTTAACGGTTATTAGTAAACCACATGGACGTTCGAATACAAAGAAAAAGGCTTTCAATGATTTTACTAGCACAGCGTTCGTCCTTCCATGCCCTACATCCAAGTAAACACTGGGATCTGGTTCACAGACCACTGGTGTTTCACTTCTTGACTCTGATGCAGGTGAACCCCCATGCATGTCATTTTGCAGTTTTGCAGAATGAACATGAATTTCTTCATTTCCTACCACAAGAAAGCTGCTACTTCCTGTTTTTAACTTTTTTCTTGATGATTTTTATAATAATAAATATATGTATTTTATACACTTCCTGTTTTGATAGAATTTTTATTTTGGGAGTTGCAGGTTGAGTAATGGCCATTCATGCATACAGCACATGTTTTAATTCTTACCACAGTTCAAAGCACTGTCCCTTTAAAAATGCAAGGGAGGACTGGAGAGGTGGCTCAGTGGTTAAGGTGCTTGCCTTCAGAACCTAAGGACTAGAATTCGATTCCCCAGTAAAGCCAGATGCACAAAGTGGTGCATTTGTCTGTGGAGTCCGTTTGCAGTGACTGGAAGTCCTGGCATGTTTGTTCTCTCTCTCTGTTTGTAAATAAAATGAAAAAAAAATATATATATATATACTGCAAAGTAGGGGCTGGAGATACAGCTTAGCAGTTAAGGCACTTGTCTGCAAAGCCAAAGGACCCAGGTTTGATTCCTCAGGACCCATGTAAGCCAGATGCACAAAGTGGTGTATGTGTCTGGAGTTTGATTGCAGCAATTGGGAGACCCTGAGGTGCCTGTTCTCATTCATTCTCTCTCTTTCCCCTTGCAAATAAATAAGTAAATAATAGTTAAAAAATGCAGTGTGAGCAGGTTCTTTAAGCATTCAGAATAGAAGAAAGCAGGCAAAATGCTGCAAAAAGTTTATTTTAATGCCCCAAAATTATGACACAGGTTAGGACGAGACCCCAGTTTTCTCTTAGCAGCACAAATTCTTAGAGGCTTCACGTCTAATGATTCCTCGTAGTCTTTTACTTGATAAATGTAACCATAGGTAGCTCACAAGTTTTTGGATGCCCTCGAACTCACCTCACCATGATCCTCCTACTTCTGCCTCCTGAGTGCTGGCATTAAAGGCATGTCCCACCATACCTGGCTTACATCTGCTTTTCAACTGATCTTTCGGTTGCCTTATTTCTCTCCTTCCACTGGCTTTATATGCTCTTTTCCCCTGTGCCTTGTGCAATGTTGGAGGTTTGTATGTAGTCCTGCAAGTCTAAGGTGAACTCTTTTTTACCGTCTTTCAACACGCTTTATAACGAGGGGAGAAACTGGTGTGTGTGGAGTGAGGGGGAGAGAAAGAATATTATACTGGTCATCGATAGCTAACTTAACCACATTTGGTCACTGCAGATAGAAAGGGTGTGGTGATCAGCAGAAGTATTGCTGTACCCTCTTAGATATCAGGTCTAGACTGCCAGTGCTATTAAATGGAATGTGCTGCTGATTCATTTTAATAGTGACTGTATGTCCTGAGTATACCTGAGCTCTTCCCCTCCGCTCAGAAAAACTAATGAAGAATGGGTGAAAAATAAAGTGTCTCTCTCTCTCTCTCTTTATTTTTTTTGGTAAGGATTTGGTGGAACACAAAACCATAAAAGTGAGGCAGACAGAACCCAGTTATAGTTTGTGGAAAGAAAATTGTGTTTTTTTTAAAGCCTGGTATGGTAGCTCACACTTTTTTTTTTTTGGTTTTTTGAGGTAAGGTTTCACTCTGGCCCAGGCTGACCTGGAATTAACTTTGTAGTCTCAGGGTGGTGATCCTCCTACCTCTGCCTCCCAATAGCTCACACTTTTTATCCTAATATTTTTAAAAATGATTTATTTGCCAGCACAGAGAGAGGATGAAAATATGGGCACACCAGGGCCTCTTGCCACTGTACACTAACTTTAGATGCATGCACCACTTTGTGCATCTGGCTTTACGTGGGTACTGGGGAATTGTACCCCAGCTGGCAGGCTTTACAAGCAAGCATCTTTAACTTCTGAGCCATCTCCCCTGGCTAGGATTTTTTTTAAAAATTGAGAACATGCTTTGTATGGATACATCATGTGTTTGTACCATCTCTTCCTTCCTCCCCACCCCCATTCCACAGGGGGCCTTTCTCAGTGTAGTTGCTGGTATTCCCTATGGGGTTGTGGGTTATGTGCTGTGCAAGCAGCAGTTATTGGGGGGAGGCAGTGACTCCTCTGGGCATGACATCCCAACCTGTGGTGTTTTTATAATCTTTCCACCCCCTGTCAGCCTAGGATTTAAAAAAAATACATATTTAGAATAGTTTTATTAATTTATTTGCAAGCAGAGACAGAGAGAATGGTTGTGCCAGGGCCTTTAGCCACTGCAAACGAACTTTAGATGCATGCATGCACCACTTTGCATCTAGTTTTATGTAGGTATTGGGGAATGGAACTCTGGTTTTTAAAAAAATATTTTATTTATTTATGAGTGAGAGGGAGGAAGGAAGAGAGAGAGAGAGAAAGATTGGGCATTCCAAGGCCTCTAGCCCCTACAGACAAACTCCGATGCATGGTCCACCTTGTGTATCTGGCTTTACGTGGGTACTGGGGAATTGAATGTGGGTCCTTAGGGTTTGCAGGGAAGTGCCTTAACCGCTGAGCCCTCTCTCTATTCCAAACTTTTTTTTTTTTTAATATTTTATTTATTTCTTTATTTGAGAGAGAGAAAGAGCCATAGAGAGAGAATATGGGTGTGCCAGGGCCTCCAGCCACTGCTTGTGAACTCCACACGCATGTGCCCCCTTGTGCATCTGGCTTACGTGGGTCCTGGAGAATCAAACTGGGATCCTTTGGCTTTCAGGCAAACACCTTAACCTCTGCAACCCCTGGTCCAGACCTTTTTTTCTACCATAATATCTTACCTAAACTTTTGTCAAATTTTTAATTCCTCTGATCTTTGCCTTTGCTAAACTAAAAACCAGCAAATGTGTTCAAAGGGACTAGTAACCCCTTTTGTTTTCATTTTTATTTTTAAAAAAAGATTAAGAGGGGCTGGGAAGGAGACTTAGTTGATAAACTGCTTGCTGCTCAAGCCTGCAGACGTGAGTTTGAATCCCCAGCACCCATATGCCATGCTGGGAATGCTGGCATCCATCTATAATCCTAGCACACGGGAGGCTCAGACAGGAGGTCTCTGGGGCTTCCTAGTCTGGCTGAATTGGTGAGCTCTAGGTCAGGGGGAGACCCTGTCTCGAGAAGGTCACGTGGGGAGTGTTGTGAACACCCAGCTTCAACCTCTGGCCTCCTCACAGAAGCCGCATACACAAGCGAGCCCACACACACATGAACACATATGTGCACACAAAGAATAGATGAAGGTTTAGGAAATTGTTTATGTGCACATATATAATTTGTTAGAAATCTTGTAAAAGCCGGTGACTGTTTTGTCTTGTTTTTCTGACTAGTTGCCTTGTTTATTTTGTCTTTCTGACATGTGTCCTTCCTCAGTTCTACTTTTCCTCTCTCAACAGCTTCAGGGAAGTCAACCTTTGTGAATATCCTTAAACAGGTGTGTGAAGACTGGGAAGTGGTTCCTGAACCTGTTGCCAGATGGTGCAATGTTCAAAATACTCAAGATGAATTTGAGGTATGAAGTAAAGTTTAAGTGAATAAAATACAAAACCTTTTGGCTTAAAGAATCGATATATTTAATCACTTGCTCTTTTCATTTTATTTTCTTTTTTCAATGAAAAATGTTCAAATCTAGCTTCAGGTCTGTGTCTTCACCTGGCAGTAGCTACATGGTGTAAAAATTCCTTGAGCTGTGTGTTTAATGTATGTGTTACAACTTAAGTTTAAAGGGTTTCAAGTTAACATATTTTAATGTGAGAGCGCTAGAGAGGATTGGCACACAAAGGCCTCCAGCCTCTGTAGTTGAACTCCACTCGTCCTGAGTAACGAGTGACAAGTGCACTGCACGCTTTGCTTGTCTTACTGTCTGTTCTTTCACCTGCCACCTAGTGGCCGAAATGTTAAGCTACCAACAGTTTTGGCAGAGTAACAAGCTGCAAGGTGCTCATGTAGTCTCCTTCCCCATGCCTTCTCTTCATCTGGTAAAGATGAAGATTCATAAAGCCACCAGATGGTCATCAGGTTTTGCTTTAAAGGTTTATTTAAAATAATGATGTACCTTATTTGGTGAGTTATAATATATAGGTCCAAAACTTTGATTTAATTGCTTGCTTTATCATTTAAAAAAATATTTGTATTTATTTATAAGCAGAGAGAGAAGATGGGTGTACCAGAGCCCCTAGCAGCTGCAAATGATCTTCAGATGTATGTGTCACACTTTGTGCATCTGGCTTTATGTGAGCACTGGGGAACTGAACCTAGGTAGTTAGACTTTGTAAGCAAGCACATTAACTGCAAAGCCATTTCTCCAGCCCTCTTGTCATTCTTGAGATCCACGGGTTGTTATGGAGATCTTTCCTTCACATACTTTAAAAAATTATTTTTATTAATGTGCAAGCAAAGAGAGATAGGGGAGATAGAAAGAGAAGATTGGCATGCTTAGGCCTACAGCAGCTCAAACACACTCCAAATGCATGTGCCACTTTGTGATTCTGGCTTTATGTGGGTACCGGGGAATTGAACTTGTATCGTTAGGCTTTGTCGGCAAGTGCCTTAACTGCTAAGATCTCTCTCCAGTCCTATATACTTAAAAAAAAAAAAAAGTTATCCATTTTGAGAGAGAGAGAGAGACAGACAGACAGAAATGGCCATGCGAGGGCATCCAGCCACTGCAAACGAACTCCAGACATACGCCACCTTGTGCATCTGGCTTATGTGGGTCTTGGGGAATCAAACCTAGGTCCTTAGGCTTTGCAGGCAAATGCCTTAACTGCTAAGCCATCCCTCCAGGCTGCTACATACTTTTATTGAGTTAAATTTTTTATTAAATTTTTATTTTATTTTACTTTTTATTTATTTACTACAGAGATAGGGAGGAAGAATGAGAGAAAGGGTACGTTAAGACCTCTAGCCATTGCAAATGAACTTCAGACACATGCCACCTTGTATATATGGCTTACGTGGGTTCTGGGGAATCCAACCTGGGTCCTTAGGCTTTGCAGGCAAGCGCCTTAACAACTAAGTCATCTCTCCAGCCCTGAGTTGAACTTTCTTTTTAATGAAATACTGCAGGACTTATTTAATCATTTTGTGAGTTGAATTATTATAGGTCATTGTTATGAGGTACTGTTCTGCTTTTTAAAAAATTTTTATTTTTATTTATTAGAGAAAGAGAATGAATATGGGTGTACCAGGGCCTTCAGCCTCTGCAAATGAACTCCAGGTGCATGCGCCACCATGTGGCTTATGTGTGTCCTGGGGAATTGAGCCTAGGTCCTTGGGCTTTGCAGGCAAGTGCCTTAACTGCTAAGCCATCTCTCCAGCCCTGTATCTTGATACTTCTATTTTTTCCTTGTCTTAGTCATAATCTGTATGTGATGTAAAGTAGTGTGGCCATAAAAGCTGCAGCAGGTCTGAATCAAGGAGGTTAGAGTAGAAATGATCCCTAACCCCACTGCCCTCCATGGGTGTCAAGAGTCTTTTGCTATTGCAAACGCACTCCATATGAATGCACAACATTGTGCATCTGGCTTTATGTGACAATTGGGGAATTGAACTTAGGTCAGCAGCACCTTTAAAGAAAGCACCTCTAACTGCTGAGCCCTCTTCTCAGCCCCTAGCCTTTTGATTTTATAAAGTGATGCATTTTCACTATTTGCAGTTAAGAAAATGTTGATTATCATAAGACAATAAAACTTAGTTATAACCTTAGCCCCTAGAGATAAGTACAAGTCCTACTTGATACAGCAGTATACAGTTTTCTACTTTGCTTCTTCCTACCTTTATGTTTACATCGAGGCATTTAGAAAATGTCACTGGCCCCACATGGTGGCGCACACCTTTAATCCCAGTGCTTGAGAGGCAGAGGTAGGATTGCTGTGAGCTTGAGACCATATAGTGAATTCCAGGTCCTTCTGGGCTAGAGTGAGACCCTACTTCAAAAAATAAAATAAATAAACAAATAAAACAATCATTAAAGAGATACCATAGAGCCAGGAATGGTGACCCATACCTACAATTATAGCACTTGCGAGTCTGAGTTAAGGTCATGAGTTCAAGACCAGTAATGTGTGCATAGTGAGACATGAGTCACTATGACCCTGTCTCAAAAAACATAAAAAAGGAACAGAGAATTCTTTTTTTATGGGCAGCTCATAACTGGTGTGTGAGGACTCAGCTCCATTCTAAGTGAAGGTTAGCTATAACTGAGGTCTCTTAGAAAACCCTCAGGGAAGGATGGGGCTGACAGGCGAGGCAGCGTCTGTTCCCCTGATGGAGGCCTAAGTGACTTGGATGTAGCTGATTTTCACAAGCAGAAAATACAAATGTAGTTTTACTTGGTTTTTCCATTTCAAAAAGGACATAAATTTAAATATTTTTATTCAGCTTTTAAATAATGACTGTAACTTAAGTCTTTAAATAGTCCTCTTTTTGGCAGGCAATTTCTTCTGAGGTTGTTTATGAACTTGTGAAAAGATCTAAAGTTTCAGATCTCAGATAACTTTAAAAATATCTGGGAGGGGCTGGGGAAGTTGCTCATTTGGTAACGTGCTTCCTGGGCAAGCATGAAGACCTGAGTTCGAATCCCTAGCACATATGTAAATGCTGGCTATGCAGTACATTCCTATAATCCTAGTGCTTGGGAGAGAGAGACAGGAGGACAGTCTACAGTAGCTTAAGTATGTTCCAGGTTAAGCAAGAGACCCTGTCACACAGATGCATATGTACACTCATACATACATACACCACACACACACAAATGATCTCCCCACAGTCACACAGATGTACACAGATGCATATGAACACTCATACATACACCATACACATACAAATGCAAAAAAATATTCCTGGAAAAGTGGGAATTGTTTTGTTTTTGCTAAAAATGATACATTTATTTATGTAATTTCTTCCTTGAGCCTCTTAAAAAGTTAAAACTGCCCTATTAACTATTAGATTTATTTTTTATGTCTTAAATTTAAAATAGGAATTGACAACATCTCAGAAAAGTGGTGGGAATGTTCTTCAAATGATGTACGAAAAACCTGAACGATGGTCTTTTACCTTCCAATCTTACGCTTGTCTCAGTCGGATCCGAGCCCAGCTCGCTGCTCTCAATGGCAAGCTCAAAGATGCAGAGAAACCCGTGTTGTTTTTTGAAAGATCTGTGTACAGTGACAGGTATGTAAATGGTTTATACTTGGCTGTTTGGAGTCATGGTTTTGTTTTTTTTTTTTTGGAGGTAGAGTCTCACTCTAGCCCAGGCTGACCTGGAATTCACTGTGTACTCTCAGGGTGGCCTCGAACTCATGGTGATCCTCCTACCTCTGCCTCCCGAGTGCTGGGATTAAAGGCATGTGCCACCACACCGGGCAATCATAACTTTTAACTAGACATCTTTTTTTCACAGAGTTGGAGATACTGGGTTTGAGATTTAAGATAGTAAATGACATTAGGAAGCTCTAGCATTTGTAATTTCTAGCATCTATAGAAAATACAGTGGCCATCTAATTCAAATTTGCAATTTTTTTTTGCTTTGATTTTTGAGGTAGGGTCTTGCTCCAGCCTAGGCTGACCTGGAATTCACTATGTAGTCTCAGGGTGGCCTCCAACTCCTGGCGATCCTCCTACCTCTGCCTCCCGAGTGCTGGGATTAAAGGCATGCACCACCACGCCCGGCTAATCTGTAGCTTTTAACAAACTTTTCTTGCTCTTTTTCCCCCAAATTTAATTATTTATTTGCCTTATTTGTGTGTGTGTGTGTTATAGGCATGCCAGGAGCTCTTGCTACTGCACATGAATGCCAGATGCTTGCACTGCTTTTTGTGTCTGGCTTATGTGGATGGTTTGGTGATTGAACCTTGCTGCAGTCAGGTTCGCATTGCTGGTAGAAATCACTTGGCCAAGAGCAGCACGTGGGAAAAAGAGGCTTATTTTGGCTTACAGCCTTGAGGGGGAAGCTCCATGATGGCAGGGAAAACGATGACATGAGCAGAGGGTGGACATCACCCCCTGGCCAACATAAGGTGGACAACAGGAACAGGAGAGAGTGCCAAACACTGGCAAGGGGACACTGGCTATAACACCCATAAGCCTGCCCCCAACGATACACTGCCTCCAGGAGGCGTTAATTTCCAATTGCCGTCAGCTGGGGAGACTAGCATTCAGAATACCTAAGTTTATGGGGGACACCTGAATCAAACCACTACATTCTGCCCCCGACCCCCATAAACTGATAACCATACATGATTTAAAATGCAATGCATTCATCGAACTTTAAAAGTCTCCATAGTTTTTATCAATTCCAATGATGTTCATACATCCCTATAGTCCAAGATCTTTTAACTGAGCCATAATACCAAAAAATCCCCCCAAAGCCCATAATGGCACAGAATAAACATTCACACTGCAAAAGATGGCATTGGGCATAGCAAAGAAACATTCAACAAATACAAGATTTAATCAGAGCAAGCATCAAATCCTGTAACTCCAAGTCCAATAATTCCAACAAGTCTCTGGAGTTCAATTCCACTGCTCTAGCCAGGCTACTCACAGACCTGGAAAACCCCATCCAGGGCCGGCAGCTCTCCTTGTCAGCCATCTCATGGTCCTGGCATCTCCACTGGGTCTCCCCCGCAACCCACGGTCCATCCTCATGGCCCCATGGGATCTCCATGCAGGCATCTGGTAAACCTGCTTCACACTGCCCATGGCCATTTCCAAAATACAAGACCATGTTGCAAACTCAGTGACCCTCTCTTTCCTACATTTCTTATTTCTCCACAATACCAGGTAGGGTGCCAATTTGTTAATCCAGGGGGGGAATAAAACAGACTTTGAAGAACAGGACACTCCTTTGAGCACTCAGGACCCTTCAGAAAAGTATACATTCTTACTGTTGCCCCAGTACAGGTCAGCTGGTCCAATCTCAATGGTTGTAATCTCTCAAACAATTTGCAGGTGAATGGGGTTTAGGGTGGACATCACCCCTTGGCCAGCATAAGGTAGACCATAGCAACAGGAGGGTGTGCCAAACACTGGCAAAGGGGAAACTGGCTATAACACCCAGAAGTCTGCCCCCAAGAATACTCTGTTTCTAGGAGGCTTTAATTTCCAACTGACATCAGCTGGGGATACTAGCATTCAGAATACCTAAGTGTATGGGGGACACCTGAATCAAACCACCACAAACCTGTACCAGCAGTCTGTGTAAGTAAGCAAGTGTGTTTAACCATTAAACTATCTTCCCACTCTCTCTTCTTTCTTCCCTTCCTTCTTTTCTTTTCTTTTCTTTTCTTTTTTCTTTTTTCTTTTCGAGGTAGGGTCTCACTCTAGCCCTGGAACTCAGTCTGTAGTTTCAGGCTGGCCTTGAACTCACAAGTGATTCTCCTACCCATTTGTCTCCCCAAATACTGGGATTAAAGGTGTGTGCCATCATGCCTTGCAAACTTTTTTTAAAAAATATTTTTATTGGGCTGGAGAGATGGCTTAGTGGTTAAGGCACTTGCCTGCAAAGCCTAAAGATCTATGTTCAGCTCTCCAGGTCCCATGTAAGCCAGACATGCAAGGTGATGCAGTCTCACATGTGCACAAGGTAGTGCACATATCTGGAGTTGGATTGCAGTGGCTGGAGGCCCTGGTGCGCAAATTCTATCTCTCTTTGTCAAAAAAACTTACAAAAAATACTTATTGTTTTTTTAATTTATGGTTGTTGGGGAGAGAAAAAGAGTATGTATGTGTATATGCCTGCCAGGGTCTCCTACCACTGCAAATGAACTCCAGACTCATGTGCTCCTTTGTGCATCTGGCTTTACGTGGATACTCAGGAATCGAACCATGGCCATCAGATTTGCAAGCAGGTGCCTTTAACTGCTGAGCCATATCTCTCTAGCCCTTTTTTTCTATTTCTGTGTTTGTTTGAAATAGTGTATATGTTGATTCTCTTTAAGGTATATCTTTGCATCTAATTTGTATGAATCTGAATGTATGAATGAAACCGAATGGACCATATATCAAGACTGGCATGACTGGATGAACAGCCAGTTTGGCCACAGCCTTGAATTGGATGGAATCATTTATCTTCAAGCCACTCCAGAGGTGAGACCCAGTTAAGAATTTGTTTCCTTTATTCACAGTTTAACATCTAGAAATCTTTTCAGAGGTATGTTGTGAAGGCAGTTTATTTTAACACCGACCCTCCAGCTCCTCGCTTGCAATTGTGTCCCAGTACAGGTGAGAGCATGTGACTTTGACAGCAGATTAGAAGTCCACATTTGGCAGGTTTGGTCCTTAGGCCCATCTCTTACTCACTCCAATGATGTTTTGTTTTTTGTCCTTACTCCTAATTTTTGTAGACTCTCTCATCCATCAGGGATAGAATAAGGAACTTGCTCCAACAACTTTTAAAATACAGGCTTGCCAGGCATGGTGGCACATGCCTGTAATCAGTGGTAGGAGGCAGAAGTAGGAGGATCGCCATGAGTTTGAGGCTAGCTTGGGACTACAGAGTGAGACCTTACCTCTAATAAACAAAAAACAAAACCAAAAAGATGAAGTAAAATACAGGCTTAATGAAGTAGAACTTAGGATATTTTCATTACTTTTGGATTTTTAGGTCTAGTGACACAGTGGAAACTCCCTAAGTATTTGTTGAGTGAATAGCAGAATGGTAGAGGTTCATTTTAAGACCTTCTTTATGGTGCTTTGTGACTTGGAATGGGGAGTGCAGCTACACCTGAAAAAAGATGAAGCGGGCTCTTGCCATTCTCACTTAGGAGAGCTCCTTGACTGTGCCTTTGTTAATGACTTCAGGAAGATCAGGGAGGCCTTCCATAAGTGAATGGTTATCTTATATCTGGTAGGGAGCATTCTAGTGTTCTGCTCCATTGTCATTGTTCCTCTGATGTCGTCCTCACTCTATTTTGACCACATGCTGGGTGGGCTCTGATGAATGTAAATATCATAACTTTCGGCTAAAATTATTTAGAGTAGTATCAGTACTGGAGTTGAACTCTGAAAGATGGCAGGTTTCTAATTTCAGTGTATGATTTTGCTCTACTTCAATGGCAAGTGAGGCAGAATTTATCAGTTACACTTTTGAAATTCACTTATTTTTCACAATAAATTTTTGTTTTTAATTATAAAAATGCTAAATATAAATGTTTAAAAAGCACTGGGTGTAGGGTGGGGAGATGTCTTAGTGTATAAAGTGCTTGCCTTGCAGGTGAGAGTACTTGAGTGTGAAACCCCAGCACCCATGACACATCTAGACACAGTGGACGTATTTGTAATGCAGGCCAGGCCTATAGAGAGAGAAGGGGCCAGAGACAGGAGAATCTGCTAGAAGCTCCAGGGCTAGCTAGCCTGGCACGAGCAGCAGGAACAATGTGGGACCGTGCTGCAAAGGAGGAGAAAGCAGGGATTGACACCTGAATGTTGTCCTCTGACCTGCACTCACACTCATGAACACACACACACACATAAAAATAAATAAAAGAGCTGAGCATGCTGGCGCACACCTTTAGTCCTGACTCAGGCGGTGGAGGCAGAATGATTAGGAGTTCTAAGACAGCCTTGGCTACATAACAGGTTGGAAATTAGCTTGGTCTCTGTCCCCCATCTTTCTGTCAGCATCAGCATTTTGTGCTGGGATCACAGAAGCCACCATAGCTTCCGACTTTTTTCTTTGTGGGGTCTGTAGGTCAAACTTGGTTAGTTCAGCCTGAGCTCTGAGTACTTTATCCACTGAATCAGCTTCCCAGTCCTTGTAGAAGAGGAAATTTAATGTCACCAGATGAGGATGCTCAGCCATCATGTCTTCTTATTGCTTGCTTTTAGAAATGCTTAAATAGAATATATTTACGAGGAAGAAGCGAGGAGCAAGGCATTCCTCTTGAGTACCTAGAGAAACTGCATTATAAACATGAAAGCTGGCTCCTGCACAGAACCCTGAAGTAAGACTTCCTTGTTTTTATTTGCTACTTGTTTTGATTACCTTTATCAAATTTTAATCCAGAATTTGGCGCATTCAGCAGCATGTAAAGATTTATTTATTTATTTATTTATTTATTTATTTATTTATTTATTTATTTATTGCTGTCTTCAGGTTTGCTTGTGGAGTTTGGTTCTCTTTAAGGCAATAGGTCTGGTTTCCTTGATGAGATGCTGTGCTGCCTGCTGCATCCACCCATCCAAAACTGCTCGTGCCCTCTTCTCCATGTCCAGGCTGGATACACTGCCTGCCCAGGAAGTCAATTAGCAGCTCTTTAGTTAAAGGACCTGCTGTCCTAGCATCGCAGTGCTGGAGTCAAGTCACCTCACTGAGGAGTGCTTCCAGGCTGCATTGCAGTGTATCTTTTGATGATGTCAGCTTTGGTGTTGGTCAGTTCTTAAGCAGTATATAAATTTGGACCGTCACTGAGTCTCTAAATTGTTTTTCTGAGTTTTAGGGTTATTTTCTCTCTATTTTTTGTCAGTGTTAGAGATAGAGTCTTGTATATGATAGGCAAGCACTCTATCACTGGACTATATACCTAGCCCTCCTTGTGTTTAAAATGCAGAAATTCACCAATAAATATTTAAAAATGAAAAAAATGAAAGAAAACTTCACCATATTTTTTAAAATTTTATTTATTTTTAAAGATTTTTAAAATTTATTTATTAGAGACAGAGAGAGGGAAAGAGAGAGGGAGAGTGAGAATGGGTGCACCAGAGCTTCTAGCCACTGCAAACGAACTCCAGATGCATGCGCCACTATGTGCATCTGGCTTATGTGGGATCTGGAGATTCGAACTGGGGTCCTTGGGCTTCGCAGCATGTGCCTTAACCACTAAGCCAGCTCTCCAGCCCTTATTTTATTTTTTTATGAGAGAGAGAGAGAGAGAGAATTGGTGTTCCATGGCCTCTCACCACTGCAATCAAACTCCAGACATGTGTGTCACTTGTGCACATGTGTCACCCTTATGTGTCTGGCTTGTGTGGGTTTTGGGAAGTTGAACCTGGTTCTTTAGGCTTTGCAAGCAAGTGGCTTAACTGCTAAGCCATCTCTCCAGCCCTTCACCATATTTTTTTTAGGAGAATCATTTGTCATAATGCCTATTTTATGTATTTTGTACATGAGATTTTTATTTACTGATAGCAAATTTACATGTAAAATGACAGTTACGTTATTCAAAAGAATGATTTTAGTCTAAAATGGCTGAAAACATTTAACTTTCCAATAGTAGAATGAGTTTCCTCACCTTGTTTTTCTAATTTTGCTCATCTCTTTAAACAGAACCAGCTTTGATTATCTACAGGAGGTGCCTATCCTAACACTAGATGTTAATGAAGACTTTAAAGACAAACATGACAGTCTTGTTGAAAAGGTAAGTTTCCAAAAATGCTAATGTATATTTTGTCTTGTCTAAAAACTAACTTCTGAAAAAATTTCTTACAGAAAAACTTACTTAGGTCTGGAGAGATGGCTTAGCAGTTAAGTGCTTGCCTGTGAAGCCTAAGGACCCCAATTTGAGGCTCAATTCCCCAGTACCCACTTAAGCCAGATGCACAGGTGGCACATGCATCTGGAGTTTGTTTGCAATGGCTAGAGGCCCTGGTGCACCCATTCTCTCCCCCCCCCCACCTCTTTCTCTCTCTGTCTGTTGCTAATAACCAAAACAAAAAAATTAAATAAAAAAGAAAAACTTACATAAAATTACATCATGAAGGCTGGGGTATAGCTCAGTGATAAAGTATTTGCCAAGCATATGTGTTTTTCTTTCTTTTTTCTTTTTTTTTTCTTGAGGTAGGGTCTCTCTCTAGCCCTGGATTGCTATGTAGTTTCAGGGTGGCCTTGAACCTACAGCACTCCTCTTACCTCTGCCTTCTAAGTTCTGGGATTAAAGGCATGCGCCAGCACACTTAGCTTGGTTTTTCTTTTTTGAAAAATTTATTGATCAGGCTGGAGAGATGGCTCAGGGAAGGCACTTGCCTGCAAAGCCTAAAGACCTGGGTTTGATTCTTCAGTACCCTCGCAAAGCCACATGCATAGTGGTGCATGCTCTGGAATTCGTTTGTAGTCGCTGGAGGCCTTCTGTCTCTCTGTGTTTGCAAATAAATAAAGGTTTTTTTTTTTTTAAAAAAGGAGCCTGGTGTGGTGGTGCATGCCTTTAATCCCAGCTCTCGTGAGGCAGGAGGATCTCCATGAATTCGAGGCCACCCTGAGACTACATTGAGAATTCCAGGTCAGCCTGGACTAGAGTGAGACCCTACCTTAAAAAAAAATTATTTTTTAGAAAAAGAAAGAGGAAGAGAATGAGAATAGGTGTTTTTGAGCCTTCTGCCACTATAAATCAACTCCAGATGCCTGTGTTGCTTTCCGTATCTGGCTTTATATGGCGCTTGGGAAATTGAATGTGTCAGTCTGATGGAGATCAGAAAATCACTGACAGACAGCAGCTCTAGGTTGAGAGAGAGATCCCATCTCAAGGAAATATGCAAATAAACAGTAGAGAACAGCAGCTGTCATTCTTCTCTGGCTTCCAAACGCATGAATGAAACACATGCATCTGCATACATATATGTACAACACACATCATACACCCTACATATCACATGCTCATGAAAAAGATTATAGCTGCTTTAGAATTGCATCAATTAAAACATTTGATTTTAGAATTGCATCAATCTTAGATGTAAATTGGATAGTTCCTATTATGACCTTTTAGGCTGCTTACCTTTTACTATTAAAGCATTTAACACCATTTTCTTGGAAAGTAAATGCTGGGCGTTGCAATAGGATTATTTATATTCTTAGACTGTTATATACCCTTAAATGAAAATGAATGTTTGATATCTCCAGTTAGTTAGGAAATTATATAAATATTTTTACTCTTAAATAAAAAATGAATATTTGATATCTCAAATTATTTAGGGAGTTATATAAATATTTTTTTCCTTCCTTCAGGTCAAAGAATTTTTGAGTACTTTGTGATGTTATTGAAGACTACAGGCAACCAAATGTTCCCAGATACTCCACTTGGACTACAGGCAACTAAGTGGTTCCAGTAACTTCACTTTTGTATGTCTTCAAGTTCAGTATTCATGCAAGAGTCTATAAGTTGAAGCTTTTAACCACTTTTGTTCCAAGGGAAAAGTTTTTTTTTATGAATTCTATGTAAAACTTTGATTCTCCTCTTCCTTACTTTTTATATTTTTTGGTTTTTCGAGGTAGGGTCTCACTCTAGTCTAGGCTGACCTGGAATTCACTATGTAGTCTCAGGGCAGCCTTGAACTCACGGTGATCCTCCTACCTCTGCCTCCTGAGTGCTGGGATTAAAGGCGTACCTCACCACACCTGGCTTCCTTACTTTTTTTGTTTGTTTGTTTTTTTGAGGTAGGGTCTCACTCTAGCCCAGGCAGACCTGGAATTCACTATGTAGGTCTCAGGGTGGCCTCGAACTCTTGGCGATCCTCCTACCTATGCCTCGCGAGTGCTGGGATTAAAGGCGTGCACCACCATGCACAGCTTCCTTACTTTTAAAAAACAGACATTTAGCCGGGCGTGGTGGTGCACGCCTTTAATCCCAGCACTCGGGAGGCAGAGGTAGGAGGATCGCCAAGAGTTCGAGGCCACCCTGAGACTACATAGTTAATTCCAGGTCAGCCTGGACCAGAGTGAGACCCTACCTTGCAAAACCAAAAAAAAAAAAAAAAAAAAACAGACATTTAATAAATAAATAAAATATATAGTTAAAAAAACACAGACATTTAATTATCTCTCATAATGGGAAGTCTGCAGGTAGATGTTTCCAGAATTATTTTAGTGAGTAGATAAATTGTATTATAAAGAGCCAGGCTTCTCCTGCCTTCTCTTCTGTTGTCATCCTGAGCTGATACATTTTTCTAAGGTGATTCTCACTTCATTGGTGACCAGTTTAACTGGAAACTTAAATGTTTCATATAGTGTATGTCTATGTAAATTAGTGTCCCTGTTAATGGTTGAAAGTGAAATTTGAGAATTCCTTAGTTTTCAAGGGAAAGGTGCTTCATCATTGATCCCAGGGCCTTGCGCAAACTGGACAGGTGTTTACCACTGAGTCATGTCTGAGTTTTGATCACTTGCCTCTCCTTCCACCCAAGCTAATGTCTAAGATAAGACCAAGTTTAGTATCACCTGACTGGTATTTATTAATGTGTTTATAGCATGTTTGTAGAGGAGCACGTGAAGTGCTGCTCCCAGCTTCATAATGGTGTTATCTGTTTTATAAATAATTTAATCTTTTCTTTATCTTTGTTTCTTCGTCTGTGAAATGGATGATATTCCTTTTGTCCCTTACATGGGACTGTGAGAATAAGGAAGATTTTCTTTAAAAGTACCTAAGACATTACGTGAGTGTTATAATGATTCATTTTACATGGAGCTTAAAATAATTACCTGCTTTTCTTGGAGTACTATTTTGGAGGGGAATATTCTTATTACACATAAGAATATTTAAATTAGGATTTTCTTAAAATCATTTGAAGTTGAACTATAGTTTTTCTTAAATCTCTCTGAGTTTTGATACGTAGTAATGCTTTCAGTTTTCCTCTGTTAGTCGTGCCCTGAGAATGAGTCCTTCCTTTCACACTGGCGACAGGTCACACAGAGCCTGAAGGCAGGTGGGTGTCTCAGTGTAGTCCACCTCTCACTGCCTTCTTTTCCCTACTGTCCACAGTAACTACAGCCTGCTCATCTAAAGTCTTAATACAAATCACATTGCTGAGGTGATAATGTTGTGATCATGCCTCGTAGATTGCTTTGCTTTGTAGTCCCTCTCCGTGAGAAGTTACTGATAAAAATGATCTTGCTTTATATGTAATACATCATGAAAGTGTTAATTTTTTTCTTTTTTTTTGTCAAACTAGGAAATAAAGTGAACACATCCAGGGAGGTTGAAAGCTCCATTCATGCATTTGCATGTATTTCTAAACTACTTCATAGTTAGCTGGAAGGATCTTGATTCATCTTGGCTCTATTTATAATTAGTTTTAGATTTATTTTTTGGTGTGTATCTATATGTGTGTGCATGCATGTGTATGCATGTGGGTGCTGATGTGTGAGCCCCATTCGCCTGGGAGGCCAGAAGAGCTGGTATCCTTCCCTGTAGCCCTTTCACTTTGTTTTATTGAGAAGGAGTCTCTCATTGAACCCAGAGCTATGGTCCCCCAATCTCCCCCCCACCCCATCTGATCAGCAAGCCCAGTGACATCCTAGTCTTTGCCTCCCACAGGAGTGGGGTTATAGGTGCACATGGCCATACCCACTTCTTACAAGCGTGCTGGGGATTGAACTTACGATGGCTCGGGCTCCCTCAGGCCTTCAAGCTTGTGTAACAAGCACTTCTACCCACTGAGTCTCGTGGCCTCTTTCCCTAAGTTAAGATGTGTAGTATTTTCCTTCTACATGAGATTTTAGACAATTTGGGTTAATCTTTCAGAATGAGGAAGAATCACTTCTATTTTAATTTTCCTTTCTAGGAGGGCTTTGGTTTCTTATGGAAATGTGCTTATTTACTGCCTTAAGCAGTCCATGATGCACTAAAAAGGGGCTCACATTCAAGTCTGTAATAACCAGTAATAAATTGTCTTAGGTCTGACATTTTCCTTTTGTTTGGCATAGATGAATTTGTCTTTTAAATTAAATATTTGTCAATAAATAAGTTAAATTTCTCTGAACTCTGTATAGTGGGAGTAAACTCACTGAAGTGCTTGTTTTCCTTTACATTTTTCATTTACATTTTTTTTTTATTTGCAAGGAGCGAGCAAGAGAGGGAGGGAGAGAATGGGCACACCAGGGTCTCCAGCTGCTGCAAACGAACTCCAGATGTGTGTATCACTGTACATCTGGCTTTATGAGCTTACTGGGGAATCGAACTTGGGTTGTTAGGCTTTGCAGGCAAACACCTTAACTGCTGAGCCATCAGTCCAGCTCGTCCATTTTCAGATTAACACAGTCTGTGTTTGTTGGAGTAAATTATGAATGCAAGCAGAGAAGAATGTTCTAGGTAAGTTATATTGATTCTATTATGAAGGCTTAAAAAAACTTAGTGATTTTCAGTGACCTTTGAAAAGATTTAATTTGAAGCTGGGTGTGGTGGTACATGCCTTTAATCCCAGCATTTGGAAGGTAGAGGTAGGAGGATTGCTGAGAGTTTGAAGCCACCTTGAGACTACATAGTGAATTCCAGGTCATCCTGGGTTAGAGAGAGACTGTACCTTAAAAAAACAAAAACAAAACAAAAAAGGGTTGGGGGAGCACTGGAGAAATGGCTGTGCATTTAAGGCATTTGCCTGCAAATCCTAAATACCCAAGTTTGATTCCCCAGTACCCACGTAAGCCAGATGCACAAGGTGGTGCATGCGTCTGGAGTTCGTTTGCAGAGGCTGGAGGACCTGGTGTGCCCATTCTCTTTCTCTGTTTCTTTTGATAAATAAATAAACAAATAAAATAAAAAAGAAGATTTAATTTGAACTCAGGAGACAGAAGCAGGAGGTATGTGTGTGAGGCTACTCTGATCTACATAGGGAGACCCAGTTTTAAGTGCAAACAAAAAAAAAAGTATAATTTTTAAAGCTGTGGAATTCAGATGAAGCTAGTAACAACTCTGTAAGAGCTGAACCTAGTGCTCTGCGTCATTTCTTAGGTACTATTTTCTCACATCATTTCCTTTTTTTTTTTTTTTTTTAATATATTTTTTTTTTGCAAGCAGAAAGAGAGAGAAAACTGGGCATGCCAGGGCCTCCAGCCACTGCAATTGAACTCCAGATGCATGCGCCACTTTGTGCATCTGGCTTTATGTGGGTCATGGGGAATCAAACCTGAACCTGGGTGATGAGGCTTTGCAGGCAAGTGACTTAACTGCTGAGCCATCTCTCAACTGCCCCCGCCGTTTTATTTTTATTTTTGTTTGTCCTGGAATTCACTATGTAGTCTCACAGTGGCCTTGAACTCATAGTGATCCTCCTACCTCTGCCTCCCAAGTGCTGGTATTAAAGGCCTGGTTTCTAGGTTATATTTCTGTAATTGATTTGCGGTTTAGCTGCAGTGAGAGCAGATATCGTATGGTTTCTATTTTAAGAAATTTATTAGAGAGGGCATGGCGGCACACAGCCATAAGTAGAAGCAAGAGGATCAGGAGTTAAAGGCCAGGCTTGGCTACATATTGAATTCCAGTCCAGTCTGGGCATGGTTTTTCTTAAATTTTTTCTTTTCCTCCTCCCATCCCTCCATCCCTCCTTCTTTTCTTTTCTTTTCTTTTCTTTTCTTTTCTTTTCTTTTCTTTGGTGGTGGGGGTTGAGGTAGGTCTCACTCTAGTCCAGGCTGACTTGGAATTCACTATGTAGTCTCATGGTGGTCTTCAATTTAATAGCAATCCTCCTACCTCTGCCCCCCGAGTGCTGGGATTAAAGGTGTACAACCACCATTGCCATTCTGGGCCTGTTCTGAGACTCTATCTAAAAGAAACTTGTTGGGGTGTGTTGAATGAAGTCCTCTGTGGGAGTTAATTACTTCTAGGTGATTGGTGATATTGTTAAGTTCAACTATGTCTGTACTGATTTTCTTTCTGTTAGATTTGCCCATCATTCAGGGAGTGTTAAAATCTTCATAGTGGAATACACATACTTCATTTTTGCTTTTCCATCCACTTTGACAATCTGCTTTTGATGTATTTAGTTTATTAACAACTTGAGGTGATTTTAAAAACATTTGCCTTTTTTGCATGTATGTGTGTGTGGTATGATGTGTGCTGCGTGCGTGTGCAGATGCACATGCCTATGAGCATGCATGTGGAGGCCAGAGGAGAACATCAGATGTTCCTCTTGAGATAGGGTCTCTCCCTCAACCTAGAGCTGCTGTTGGTCAGCACGCCCCAGAAATTTTCTGGTCTCTGCTCACCCGCAGTCTGGGGTTACAGATGTGCGTGGTCATGTCCAGCTTTTTTTTTTTTTTTTTTTTTTAAATTTTTTTGGAGAGAGAGGGAGAGAGAGAGAGAGGAAGACAGATGGGCATGCCAGCAGTGTCTCAGCTGCTGTGAACGAAATACAGATTTGTGCGCCCCCTTGTGGTCAAGTGCGGCATTGCGCCCTTGCGTCACTTTGCATCTGGCTAAACGTGGGACCTGGAGATTGGAACCGCTGGAGATTGGAACCAGTGTTCTTAGGCTTAGGAGGCAGGCGCCTTAACCCCTAAGCCATCTCTCCAGCCCATGTCCAGCTTTTTATGTGGGTTCTGGGGAGTTGAATTTGGCCATCACTGGCCCAAGAGGCCCTTATGCTTATGTGGCAAGCACTCAACTGCTGAGCTATCTCCCCAGCCAAATATTTATTAAAAAGGTTTAAGAGCACAGTGTGAAAAAGACAGTCTTCACTTAAGGGAAGAGTTAGGTATCTAGGGCAGAAGAATGAAACAGAATCTATCTGACATTGCATACAGAAATCAACTTGACATATATATTTAAGACTTAAATGTGAGACCTGAAAATATAAAACTACTGGAAGAAAACAGGACAAGGTTCATGACATTGATCCTAGCAATGAGTTGGGATTTGACCTTGGCAATGTAGGTATAGCAAAAATAGACATGTAGTTACCTCCAGCTAATAAATCTGTACAGCAGAAAAAGTTGGGAGGAGACATTTGCAGTCCATACATCAAACAAGGGTTACTATCCAGAATATATAAGTAACTCAGTAGCCAGAAAATAACTAACCTAATTAAAAATTGGGCCGGCCAGTTGTAGTGGTACACACCAGTAGGAAATTGCTGAAGAAGTAGAAGCAGGAGGATCACGAGTTCAAGGCTAACCTGGACTACAGCACATTTAAATAAAGTTAGGTAGAGGGGCCCCGGGAGATGGCTTAGTGGTTAAGAGTGTTGTCGCTTAAGCATGAGGGTCTGGGAGTACCTGAGACCATCCAAATTTGACTCCGCAGAGCCCTGTAAAAAGCTGGGCATAGCCACGTGCCTATAACCCCAGTCCATGGGGGTGGGTGGAGACTGGAGAAATGCTGGGGGCTGCAACAGCTTTGTATGGATTGAGGGAGACCTCCATCTGCAGGAAATATGCCTATAATCAATAGAGAAAGGATACCCAAATCTCTGCTTGCCTCTGTGGGCATGTGTACAGTGCTTGTGTCTGGACACGTGCACACACCCAAATCGGCAGGTGATCTCAGTAGACATTTCTCTAAAGAAGACCTAAAAGTGGCCTACAAAGCTCAACATTACTAATTGGAGAAATCAAGGTTACAAGTCAGAGTTGCCATTAAGAAAAAAGATGAAAGGAAAGTTGCTGAGGATACAGAGAAAAGTGGGCACTTATACACTGTTGATGGGAATGCAAATTATACACCATTATGGAAAATGACATAAACATGCTTCATGTTAAAAATAAGGATCCAGCAATTCCATTTCTGACTGTATATCTAAGGTCTTGAAGTCAGTATATCAATATTTTGAAGAGAAATTTAGAGCCAAATTATGGAAGAAAACCGGGCGTGGTGGCACATGCCTTTAATCCCAGCACTTGCCTGGGACTACATCATGAATTCCAGGTCAGCCTGGCCTATAGCAAGACCCTACCTCAAAAGACCAAAAAGATACTATATATATATATATAAATCCTAAATGCTCATGATCAGCTGATGAATGGATTGAAAAATGTGCATACTGTTTTAGTTTTTACAAAGAAGGAAATCCACTCATTTGTGATAGCCTAGACAGACCTGGAAGACACTATGGTAAGTGGTTCAGCTTTGCTTCAGAAGGACAAAACAACCATATGATCTCACATATGTGTAGAATCTAAAACATACTAAGTAAAGAGTAGAATTATTACCAGAGGCTGGATATAGATAGAGATGATGACCAAAGGACACAAAGTTTCATAAGAAGAAATGTTTTTTGAGATCTGTCATACAATATAGTGAGTAGAGTTAATGATGTGTACTTAAGATTACTAAGTAAACTTTACATATCCTCAATGACCAGAAATGGTATTTGAGGTGATGACTAGCTGGTTGGATCATTTCACGTATACACAGCATCACTTTATGCCTCACGCATACATTTATATAATAACGACAAAACTACACCCATGCGGGAGCAAACCAGTAAGTGCAGCTGTTTATCACATGAGGTCATTATAAACTTGATTCTTACTAGGCTCTGGCAATAATTGAAACCTCATTATTTTGAAGATTTGTTGGAAAAAGCTGATGGCAGGCCCAAAACCTTACCAATTAATATTTTATTGAGTGAGATTTTATGTGTATAGATACAGGAAGGACCAGGGATAATATACATCTAAGAGTCTACCCTCAGTAACCTATTTCTTCTAGACAGGCCACACATTCCAAAGTTTCCCCACCCTCTCAAAATAGTGCTTCTAGCTAAGGACCAAGTACTCAGAGCATGAGCTTGTGTGGGACATAGATACAAATCGTAAGTTTTATCCCAAAGGCTGGCTAAGAAATTGAAAAAACAAAAATTAAGAAAAAATCCTAAGCAGATAAACTAGTAACAGGAGTAAACAGTTGTCTCCCAACAAAGCAAAGCCCAGAACAAATGGATTGATGGCTGAGTTCTTTTAGAATGTACTAGCATTAATACTGCTCAGAATATTTATGAAATGGAAATACTTCAAAACTCATGCTATGAAACCAGTCATATAAAAACTGGATAAACTTCAAGAAGGAGGAGGAAAAGGAGAGGCATAGAAGAGAAAACCTGACCAACGATGAACACAGATGAAATAATCCTCAATCTTCATAATTCAAATCCAACAGCATGTTAAAAAAAGTCACACATGATGGTCAAGTTGCATTCATTCCAGGAATGCAAGGATGGCTTGACACATGCCAATCAATGAACATAGACAAAAATTACATGGTTATGAGGGGTTAAATGTAAAATATCCTCCATGGGCCCATGTGTTTGAACACTTGATTCCCTGCTGGTGGTGCTGATGGGAAGGTTGTATGTGGAGGAAGGGTGTCACTGCGGGTGGCCTTGAGGTGTTTCAGCCTGCACCATGGTCTTTTTTTAAATTTTTTATTCTTATTTCCTGACCGCTGCAATGTGACAGTCTTACTGCTCTGGCCTGTCTTGTCTTTCCCACCGGGATGAAACTTTCCTTTGAAAATGTCAACTGAATTAAGCATTTTTCTTTTTATAAGCTGCTTCTGGTAAGGTATTTGGCTACAGCAACAAGAAAGTGACTGAAACAGTGGTCATCTCGAGAGATTCAGAAAAAGCCTCTTAACAAAATCCAGCAGTCTTTCATGATAAAATCCCTGAAGCCTCATGCCATGACTCAACCTAATAAAATTATAACATGCTTGTAGCCAGTGTTTGGGTGGAATGGGAAAAAACTGAAATTGTTTGCTCTAACATCAGAAACGTGACAAGTTCACTGTTGTTACTGTCAACATAGTGCTTGAAAGCCAGAGCAATACTGCAAGAACGAAAAAGAAAAGCACTACAATAGGAAAGGAAGAAGTGGATGAATATGACATACTTCAACTATCTCAAAGATTCCACCAGAACCAGGCGTGGTGGCACATATCTTTAATCCCAGCACTTGGGGGACAGAGGTAGGAGTATTGCTGTGAGTTTGAGGCCACCCTGAGACTGTGTAGTGAATTCCAGATTAGTCTGGGCTAGAGTGAGACCCTGTCTTGAAAAGCAAAAAGTCTACCAGAAGACTCAGATCTAATAAACACACAGCAAAGTAGCAGGATTAAAATCAACAAGAAGCAGGTATATTCCAATAACAGTATGCTGAGAAACAATCCCATTATTAAAACGGGCTTTAAGAAGGTAGGAATAAACCTAAGCATTGAGGCAAAAGACTAAGTCATTGAAAGAAATTGAGAAAGAACCAAAAAATAGACATAGTCATGGACTAGCAGAAGTAATGTGAATATTTTGACAGGATTCAAAGCAATCTACAGATTTAATGAAATCTCCACCAAAGTTCCAGTAACATTCTCAAAAGTAGAAAAACATCCCAAAATTCATGTAAAAGCACGGAAGATTAAAATCCTGAGGGAGTGTGGGAGCCAATGCTGGAGGTATGATACCTGATGTCAAATTATACCACATATCCACGGTAACAAACAGTGACGCTGGTACCAAGCAGACATGGAGACTAGTGAGAGAATAGAGAACCCATGAATAAAAGTCTGCGGCCCACTGTCTGCTGACTTGACAAAGGTGCCAAAAAAGTTGGAGGAAAGTCATCTTCAACAAAAGGTGCTTGGGAAACTTGATATCCACATGGACTGGAACGAACCTAGACCCCCATACCATCCTGTACAAGTCAATCAAAGTGGATCAGAGGCCCTAGTGTGAGAACTGCAACTGAACCCGCTAGAAGGCAGAGGGGAGATACCTCAAGACACAGGCACAGGCTGCAAATGCTATGGAGCTCCGACTGGCCTGGATCTCACCATGTAGCCTAGGCTGGCCTCAAACTCATGAACGTCTTGACTCAGCCTCCCAAGAGCTGAGATTACAGGCATGTGCCACCACTAGTAGCCAGGCTATGATGCAAATAGAACTCTAGTGCCTCAGAACACAGTAGCAAAAAGTAACAAACGATGCTACACCAGATTTACAAAGCTGCCCAGCAAAGGATGTGATGAGCAGAGTGAAGAGAGCCTTTAAGTTGGAGGTAATGTTTACCAGCTATTCATCTGACATGGAAATAATGTTCAGAATATATAAGAAGCCACAAAAGAAAACAAAACAGGCACATTAATTGAATACATACCTCTCAAAAGAGTTGTACACATGCCCAAAATATACATGAAAAACAACAACAACAACAACAACACTTGGTAGCTGTGAAAGAAATGCATAAATACTCTGAGGGACTGGAGAGAGGGCTCAGTGGTTAAAGGGCTTGCTTGCAAAAGGCCTGATGACCCAGGTTCAGTTCCCCAGTACCCACATAAAACCAGATTGTACAAATTGGCACAAGGGTCGGGAGTGTGTTTGCAGTGGCAGGAGGCCCTCGTATGCCCATTCTCTCTCTTTCTCACCAATAAATAAAAATAGAAATAAGTAAGGACTCTGAGATGCCATTTCACCCAGGTCAGAATGGCAATAATCAAGGAGACAAATGTTGCTGACGGTGGCTGGGAGGACACAGACCCTGTAGGTGAGAATGAAAACTAGTCCAGCCACTTTGGAAATCAGTGTGGAGTTTCCTTAAACAACAAAAATCCTAGCAATAGGGACTCCCATGGGAGGAGGTCAGCTGTTCTCTTGGCCACATGCACGAAGGAGGAAGCTAAAGCAGCAGGCACACTCGCACGCCATGCTTACTGCGGGGCTGTGCAAACTAGCCACGGTTGGAGTCAGCATGAGCGTCTGTCAGCTGAGGAATGGAAAAGAGCGTGGCGTACATGCATGGTGGAATTTTAATTAGCCATAAAGAATGGCATTGCAGGAAAATGGACGAAATTGGATGGAGATCATGTTAAAAGCAAGTCACTCATCCATGTTTCCTCATGCTGAATCTCGATTAAAAATAAAAAGACATGAAATTAAAAGGGGGACTCTTTAAGGGGAGAAAGATGGGAGGGCACAAGAGGGTGACATTTGAAGTAACTGCGTGAAAATGCCATCATGAAATGGAACCCATTGTTTTATGTAAATAATAATTGCTGGTAAACACAAAGCACCCCATTATGTCCTGCTTTATTTATGTTGGACGTGCATCCACAGTCATTCTTAAGTCAATTTATCACAGACATTAAACGTCACAGAAACAGTAGTAATTACATACACAGGTCCCCAAGATAGAATGTGGCTGCAGATTTTGGCTGGCTTCTTACTATCTGATGATATTAGTGACCTTGGGCCAATAGGGATTCCAGGTTCTTTATCTGTGAAAAGGCTACAAGGGAGTGGGAACGTAGCTTAATTGTAGAGTGCTTGCCTAGCAGGCCCAGGGTCCTAGGTTTGAGCCTCACTCTACAAACATATAAATGATAGTTCTTCCCCATCATAAATCATGTGGTTTAAATGGAGAGTATGCCTAAAGCATTGCAGACGTGCACAAAGGTAGTGCATGGCTAGCCCTCAAGAGGCAGACACAGGAAGATTGTTATAAATTCAAGGCTAGCTTGATCTGCATGGGAGTTTCAGGCCAGCTAGAGCTACATAGAAAGGACCTATCTAAAAAAAAATCAACAAAAATGTAAAAATGTTCAATACTACTGTTAACATTGTATTTCTTTTCATTTAATGTCTTGTTTGGGGAAAGTATCTGGAAAGTTGGTAAGTTAGTGCAGTTATTAACATGAGCTGGGCATGTGGCATGGGCTTGTTATAATATCAGCACTTAGAAGGCTGAGACAGGAGGATCAAAAGTTCAAGGCCAGCCTGGGCTACTATATAGCAAGTCTCTGTCTTAAAATGAGTGAAAGAATAAGGTACAAGTCTAGAAAGATATCCATTTATTTATTTATTTTTGGTTTTTTGAGGTAGGGTCTCACTCTAGTTCAGGCTGATCTGGAATACACTATGTAGTCTCAGGGTGGCCTTTGAACTCTTGGAGATCCTCCTACCTCTGTATCCTGAGTGCTGGGATTAAAGGCGTGCGCCACAACGCCTGGTTTTTATCTATTTTTTTTATTTGTTTTTAGGAAGAGACAGAAGAGAGGCAGAGAGGAAATGGGCATGCTATGCCACTTAGTGCATCTGGCTTTATGTGGATACTGGGGAATCAAACCCGGGTCATTAGGCTTTGCTGGTGTTGCACAGTCAGGTTCTCATTGCTGGAATAAATCACCCGACCAAGAGCAGCTTGTAGGAAAAAAGATTTTTTTTTTTTATTTTGGCTTACAGACTCGAGGGGAAGCTCCACGATGGCAGGGGAAAACAATGGCATGAGCAGAGGGTGGACATCACCTTCTGGCTAACATCAGGTGGACAACAGGAACAGGAGAGTGTGCCAAACACTGGCAAGGGGACACTGGCTACAATACCCATAAGCCCGCCTCCAGCAATACACTGCCTCCTGGAGGCATTGATTCCCAAATCTCCATCAGCTGGGGACCCAGCATTTAGACCGCCCAGGTTTATCGGGGACACCTGAGTCAAACCACCACAGCAGGCAAGTGCTTTAACCTCTGAGGCATCTCTCCAGCCCACGATATCTATTTTTTTAAAATGAACTAATTAGTATGGTCTCATCTTTATTTTCCTTTTTTAAAAAAAACATTATTTATTTGAGAGAGAGAGAGGGAGGGAGGGAATGGGCACACCAGGGCCTCCAGCTAATGCAGGTGTATCAGACACATGTCCTTTGACTTTGCTGGCAAGTGCCTTAACTGCTAAGCTATCTCTCCAGCCTTTTTTTTTTTTTTTTTTTTTTTTTTTGAAGTAGGGTCTCATTCTAGTCCAGACTGACCTGGAATTAACTATGTAGTCTCAGAGTGGCCTTGAACTCACAGCAATCCTCCTACCTCTGCCTCCCAAGTGCTGGGATTAAAGGCGTGTGCCAACATGCCCGGCTCTCTCTCTCTCTCTCTTTTTTTTTTTTTTAAATTATTTATTTATTTGCAAGCACAGTGAAAGAGAGATAGAATGAGAATGAATGAATATATATGGGTGCACCAGGGCCTCCAGCTGCTGCAAACAAGCTCCAGATTCATGCTCTACTTTGTGCAGCTGGCTTTTACATGGGTACTGGGGAATTGAGCTCACTTTGTTATGTTTTTTAGGCAAGTGCCTAAACCGCTAAACCATCTCTCCAGTCTTTTAAAAAAATATTTGTTTTATTTTTATTTATTTGAGGGGGGCAGATCGAGAGAATGGGCGCGCCAGGGCTTCCAGCCATTGCAAATGAGCTCCAGACACATGTGTCACCTTGTACATTTGGCTTATGTGGGTCCTGGGGAATCGAACTGGGTCCTTGGCCTAAGCCATCCCTCTACCCCCTCTTTTTTTAGAGTGTCTCACTGTGATGCCCAAGCTTGTCTTGAACTTCTGGGGCTGATGTGACTCTCCTATCTTAGTCTCCTTATTAGCTGTGACAACAAGTACATGCCACAGTGTTTAGCTTTGTAGCATTTTTATATTCACAAAGGCCTATAATGCAAGAACAATTGTTGTAGCTTTTACTCTATTAAATATATTTGTGTAAGTTTGCATGTGTCTAGGACAGATGGAGTACTAGCTCAGCCTATTTTTTTTTTTGGAGGTACTGTCTCACTGTAGCTCAGGCTGACCTGGAATTCACTATGCAGTCTCAGGGCAGCCTTGAACTCATGGCAATACTCCTACCTCTGTCTCCCGAGTGCTGGGATTAAAGGCATGCGCCACCATGCCTGGCTCACTGCTTATTTTAAAAAGTCTTAGGAGTTGCCCTCCAGTTGCTAAAACTTTAAATGTTAAATCTTTAAATACTGTTTTAGGAGATAGTAGTGTTTGTTTTGGGGTGTGTGTGTGTGTTTGTGAAAGACATGCAGAATTTGAGGACAGATCTGCTTCTTCTTTGCCTGGGCAGCTTAATGGTGAACCTGTTTCCTCCCTTTTCAAGTTGTCACATTAGCATCTTCCCAAGTTGCAGGCTTATTGTAAGGAACCAACAGCAGAAATTCGGAATGGCCTTTGTAAATTATGACAACACAAATATTAACAGTTACTATTCAGGAACCTCTAGGAGAGAGATGAGAGGAAGGGCCAGTTCCTGATTCCATGCTCTAGTCCATTGCCTTCCAGAACCAGTGAAAATTGGATGTGGGGTTTTTCTTATGAGAAATGCAGAAGAAAACCCCACTGTGGAGGCTCTCAGTGGCATGAGGGCAGGAGAGCGGAAACATGAGATGATAACCTGATGCGAATATGAGCAATTTGCAATATGTTCATATATTAAACTCTCAATTTAAAAAATGAATGGAAAAGCCGGGCGTGGTGGCGCACGCCTTTAATCCCAGCACTCGGGAGGCAGAGGTGGGAGGATCGCCGAGAGTTCGAGGCTACCCTGAGACTACATAGTGAATTCCCGGTCAGCCTGGACCAGAGTGAGACCCTACCTTGCAAAACCAAAAAAAAAAAAAAAAAAAAAAAAAAAATGGAAGAAATGCAGAAGAAATAACTTTGCCTTGACATTCACATCTTTCTTGGTATTGTTTTCTTTTTTTAACTGACTAGCTCAGCAAGAGCTCATAGGGAAAGAGGAAATTAACTATTTTTCTATTTTACTAATTTTGGACAAACCTGTACCTAACTCTTAATTATAAGAAGAAGGGGAAGAAGAAAAGAGGAGGAGGAAGAGGAAGACAAGAAAAGAAGGGGGAAAAGAAAATCCTGCAAGGGAAAAGGTGTATCTTTCCACTCTGGCCTGCTATTTTTAGGTTGGCCGGGAAGCCCTGCTTGGCTGCCTTTGCCCATCTCATCTGGCAGCTCTTGAGCCCGCATCTCTCAGAAGATACAGGAAGACCAGAAGGTGGAAACCTGCACTTCTTTGCATTTTTGAGGCATCATCGCTGAAAGGCCATATCCTCACAAGCAATTTGAAGTAAGTGAAATTATAGGTGTTTTCATTTAGTGCAGTTGGCATGTGTAATACAAAAGACAATGTATCTCTACCTTTCTGACTTAACAGTGAGGAAGATATCAGCCATCTGCCTTAATTTGATTTTCATCCATTAGCAAGGAAAAGGAAAATTTGGAGAAAGATACAAATACTTTGCATATACCAACTGAAATACACATGCCCATGCATATAAAAGGCCATAACATGCCTTTTAGCATCAAACTTAGAGACAGGGAGACAATATGAATGCATGGAAAGAGCACAAACAATCCTGCAGATGATAGATTTTAGGATTAATGTGTAAGCTACATGGATTTGAAAGCTAAAGAAACATAAGGTAATAGGAATCTAATTTTCCCTTTATTTGGATAAGTGCAAACTATTTTGCAACACTGATCAGCTTTAAATGAACATGCATGTGGCCATTTTGCTGATAATAAAATTTAACCAATTTAATTTATAGTTTATGTAAAGTGTTCTGAAACATTTCTGTTACTGAGCAAGATCTCTATTTTCACATTTTATGTAGCAAGTAGGTGGTGGTTTTTGCCTATATTATTTTATTTCACTAGCTTCCTCTGCTAATTTTTCTTTATTGTCAAATGATCATTTTTCTTATAGTTAAAGAATTTTATTAAATAAATAACTGTTCATTACTCAATAATTTCTACTATAATTTAACATATCTGGTATTTTAATATGTACATAAATTCTAAAATGATTATTTTAAAAAGTTCATTTGAAGCCAGCTATATTTTAAGCTGTATGATTATGTTACATTATTGTGCATTTAAGATGAATTCACCCTTTCATAGCTATCCCCAAACTGGCTTATTTTCCTCCTTTCTCAAAACATAAAAGCTAACATTATAAACCCAATCTTAAGGATAGTGATAATATAAAACCATTTTGCTCAGCAGGAAAGTATATGGCCATGTTGTTTATTTAAATTTAAGTATGAAATCAATGATATAGACAGGAATAGCCACTTAGAATGACTTAAGTGTGAAAACACATTTTTACAGGTCTAACTTATTTGTAAAGAAAGTGTAGAGGTTCTTTGCAAAGTGCTTCACAGCTTACAGAACACGTTTACATATTTTTTCGTTTTCCTCACAATAACCCTGCGAGGTGAATAGTAGTATTTTATTTTATAGCTAAGAGAACAGAGACCTACAGAGGTCACATCAGTATATGACAAGCCAGAATTTTAACCTGAGACCGAATCACTGGAAAAGATTTGATAGAAATGATGCCTATACAGGGAGTGATCTTAGAAAGTATCCCAGGGAGTCGTTTTAAATCCATATACCTGTGATCACTATAGTTTTAGATAGGCAGTATGGTATAGTAGGTTTCTCCCAAAAAGACCTGGATTTACTATATCCTGCCCCTTAGCAAGTAATTCAGCCTCTTTATTTCTGCACATAACACAAAGATAATGTTTAATAACTTGCAGTGCTCCTGAGAAGATGAAGGAAGATGAGAGAAGAGCCTTCCTTTCAAATGCGTGCGGGTAGAGCTGTTGTTAACATACACAGTCCAGGGACAGCCCCACTGCCCTCAGTCCACAGGGCTGCACAGCCCATCAGAGTCTTTGAAAAGAGCAAAACACTAACCACGATCGTGGTGAGTTAGGACAATACATGGAGACTTTGTTAAGATGCCAACAATAAAGCAAACAGAACCTGGGGCAATATTTTGAAATGGAAACTACAATCACAGTTAATAGCAATGCAGAATGAAGGAAGTGTACCATGGTACAAGAAATGTGCCAGGAGCTTGCTTGGAAGGAAAGGATGTGCGAACAACTTGAAAAAGCTCAGAGCACACGATTGAAAGACCAGCCATGCATCAGGGAGCTTCCACAGACTTCTGTGGCTCATGGCAATGGAGAGTCACAGCAGGAGAGTGGAACGATTGTGGCAGGACAGGAAGCTAATCATCATGTGATAAAAGTCTGGTTAGGTCACTTGCTGGCTGTCTGATCTTGGACTACTTACTTAACATTTTTGTCTTTTCTGTAAAGTGAAGCTAGGAAGTCTTACCTTATGGAGTTGTCCAAATTCCATAAGATTCATCTGTAAAGTGTTATGTTGTGTGTTTAATGCCTCCTCCTCGACCAACAAAAAGACAAGATCTCCTATGCATAGGACTTTTGTCTGTGTTCTTGGTATATAAAATATGACTGCAGAGCTGCAAGTATTTGTTTGGCTGAGAATGTGAGTTTGTCACAGCGTCTGCATCCAATAAATAAGTCTGTGTGTATGTGAGCTTTATCATGGTGCATCCTTATTTAAATTTTAATTACACTTGTTATCTAATCATCCAAGTAGCATTGCATTCTGTGCTATTTTACATCATCCTCTATTTAATTGGGTTGTAAGATCATGGAGACTTTTCATTAAGACTGAAGTTTATCATCACCCAGTTGAATGCTATGCTTGAAGTATACTAGATTAGAATAAGACTATGTTATGAATTATTGGCCTAAATAACGTGAAATTTGTATTTGATAATGGTTACCGGTGAATAAAATTGACACCTGACTATGGTAGCTTTTGACGGAAGATGAGAGATATTTTCTTCAATTGATATTTGTCAGTTGAAAGTCTGAAAGGCATGATATTAATGTTCCAGGGAAAAACCCACAAAGACCTGTGGGAGAATATTTGTGTTCAGAGCTCAGGACAAAGTGTGTCTTGGTTAGTGGTTATTCAGAGGTAATCTTTTTTTTTTTTTTTTTTTTTTTTTGGCTTTTAGAGGTAGCCAGCCCAGGCTGACCTGGAATTCACTATGTAGTCTCACAGTGGCCTTGAACTCATGGTGATCCTCCTACCTCTGGCTCTCAAGTGCTGGGATTAAAGGCATGTACCACCATGCCTAGCTAGAGATAATCTTTGGCAAACATGATGCCCTTTGGTTTGGGACCTGTGCTCATCTTTGAATATTTTTTATATATTTTATTTATTTATTAGGGAGAGAGAGAAAGAGAGAGAGAGAGAGAGATAAGAAGTGGTAGAGAGAAAGAGAGAGAGAGACAGAAGGGGGAGGATGGTGTACCAGGGCCTCCAACCACTGCAAACTAACTCAAGATGCATTCACCACCTTGTGCATCTGGCTTATGTGGGTACTGGGGAATCAAATCTGGGCTTTGCAGGCATGCACCTTAACCGCTAAGCAATCTCTCCAGCCCGCCAAATTTTATTTTAATCTCTGCACTTAATGTTATATTTAAAGAAAGCACTTAAAAACCAAATGCAAATTTAAAAATAAATTTCCCTGAAATGAATATCCTTAAATACATCGTGAGTATTGGTTATTTAGTTCTGCTTCTCACTGTTCCATAAGTGTTTGTGTAGTCTCGGGTCATTATTGACGTTTCTTTGATCTTCCCCCAGTTCAGTATGTTTTACATGTGAATTTGCACTTGTGATATCTGCCAGTCAGAAGTTTGTGAGTTTGTGGGGGAGAAAGAGAGAGGAATGTAGATAATGTAGGACCAAGTAGGTTGTGATTGAAGAGAAGGAAATTCCAGGATAGTGTTTAAAAAGTTGTAGAATAATTTATATAAATATTGTAAATCTAATTGGGGCCTTATGACACATGCCTGTAGTCATAGTACTTGAGGGGCAGAGGCCGGAGGATCCAAAGTTTAAGATTATCTTGTGCTACATAGTGAGGTGCTGCCTCAAAAAACAAAAGAAACAAAAGAAAAAATGCCATAAAGCTATAAGAAATATTTTAAAAAGCACATACGGGGCTGGAGAAGATGGCTTAGCAGTTAAGCTTGCCTACAAAGCCAAAGGACCCAGGTTCGATTTCCCAGGACCCACATAAGCCAGGTACACAAGGGGGCGCATGTGTCTGGAGTTCACTTGCAGTGGCTGGAGACCCTGGCATGCCCAATCTCTCTCTCTCTGCCTCTCTCTCTCTCTCTCAAATAAATAAATGAATAAATTAAAGAAGCATATACATCTAATTACCACCTAGATCAAACTCTTTTTCTCTTTCTCAACTAAATAAATATATTAAAAAAGCATATACACGTAACAACCACCTGGATCAAAGTACAGAATATTTTTAGCACTGTAAAGGGAGTCTTCTTGGTCAGTGCACACTACCAAGGAGAGCCACCACACTATAAATTAGTTTTGTCAGGATAGCCACCACCCATCATTTTAATTTTTAATATATTTTTATTTATTTACTTGAAAGAGAGAGAAAGGAAAAGAGAGAATGTGCATGCCAGGACCCCTAGGTGCTACAAATAAACTCGAGCTGCATGTGCCACCTTGTACATCTGGCTTACGTGGGTACTGGGGAATCGAACCTGGGTCCTTTGGCTGTGCAGGCAAGCACCTTAACCGCTAAGCCATTTCTCCAGCCCCCATCCTTTTAATTTTTAATTATTTTTCTTTTGGTGCTAGGGATTGAACCTAGGACCTTATGTATGCTAGCAAGCAGTCTGCCACTGAGCTACATCCCAGCCATTTAAAAAAAATATTTTAAAATTACTACTTTTAAGGCTTACCACACAAAGGAACAGGCGTGACTAGGACAGGTGATAATTTCCACCGTCCCTGTGTGTCCTGTCCTGTCCTCCTCTTGCTCTCCTTCTCTCCCCAGAGAGGCTAATGGATTGGGCCTTTGACACTGGCTCTCACGAGCTTCTTCCTGACATGTGAACATGGAGCCTTTTTCATTTGATTGGCCAAAGTAAGTTGGTCAATAAGGAAAATAGGAGAGCTGGCATTTAAACAGGTCTAGTGACTGGGTGGGATAAATCTTTCCAGCCCTGTTGTTTCTATGTTAAGTGAGATTTTGGACCGGAGAGTTGGCTTAGTGGTTAAGGTGCTTGCCTGAAAATCTAAAGAACCCAGGTTTGATTCCCCAGGACCCACGTAAGCCAGATGTACAAGGTGATGCATGCGTCTGGAGTTCATTTGCAATAGCCAGAGGCCCTGGCACATCCATTCTCTCCCTTTCTCTCTTTATCTCTTTCTGCCTCTGTCTCTCTCTCTCCCCCCTCTCAAATAAATAAATAAAAATAAAACAAAATACATTGGGATTTTATCTTCTATATTTTTTGGTATGTATGTATGTTGCAGTCAGTTTTTCATTGTCAGGACAAATAACCAACTAGAAGCAGTTTATGGGAGGAAATGGTTAATTTCAGGCTTACAAATTCCAGGGAATACCTTCAATGGCAGAAGAAGCTGGCTCACTTCCATAGATCTAAACAGAGAGACATGTCTTCCTCAGTAGGGTTCTGCCCATTGGAGACTCAAGTTGCAAGCCTGAGTCTTCAGGCCCATACATTAAAACACCACAATGGATAAAGTATGGGTGGTGTAGTATGTGATGCAGTCGGTGTGTGTGTGGCATATACAAGTGTATGTATAGATGCCTGTGTGGGTGCTGAAGCCAGCAAAGAGTGTTGGGTGTCTTCTATTGCTCATCTGCCTGTTTCTTTGGGACTCAGTTCCCCACTCCATCTGGAGCTGCTGTGTTCGGTCAGTGAGCCCTGGTGACTCTCTGGCACCTGCTGGGCTGAGACGTGCCTAACTTTTTAGTGGGTGCTGGGGAATTCAGCTAGGCTGCTCTCAGGTACTCTTACCTACTGAGCCATCTTCTTGGCCCTCATCAATATTTAATTAATTTATTTATTTGAGAGAGAGAGAGAGAGAGAGAGAGAGAGAGAGAGATGGGCATGCTAGGACCTGTACCCACTGCAAACGAATACCAGACACATGTACCACCCTGTGTATCTGGCTTACATAGGTACTAGGGAATTGAACCTGAGTCCTTAGGCTTTGCAGGCAAGCGCCTTAACCACTAAGCCATCTCTCCAGCCTCTCATCACTATTTTTTAAAATGGACCTCTGTCTCTATTTATATATGTAAAGATAATATTTGTATGTTTGTCTTGTAAATAGTTACATTGCTGATTTGCTTTTCCCCTTTAATTGGAAGAAATTGATAAATTGACAAATTATAAATCTTACTACCTCTTTTACTCTTTTTTTAAAGGTTAGTGAGACTTTATTAATTGAACAGAAGGACAGAGGAGATAATATGGAGAGCTCTGCCCATGGGAAGGAAGGCAGGAGGGTTAAAGCCTACCTAGAGACCCAAGTTGGGGTCATTTATAGATTCTGCATGGAACCTGAGCTAACAAGCCATGCTGCCAAGTTTTGGGGCTGTTGCTCTTTTCCTTATAACATAATATATATAATCTTTAAATCTCTTTTTAGACAGGAAGTGAAGTCAAGAGGCTTTCTGGAAGGGTGCTACACATGTTTCATGCTTTCATGTATTTGTTTAGTTGGACCTTTCCAGTACCTATGTAATATTGCACCCTTCCTTTTCCCAGTTCACTTTTTTCTCTGCTGCATTTATCACCATTTCACAAATTGTTTACACTTTTCTTTACTGGAAGGTAAGCACGAGAGCAGAGGGTTTTGGTTTTTTTGCGGTCCTGTTGCTACCACCTTAAATATTTCCTGGCACATCAAACAGACTCAATCCAACAGCACCACACAAAACCCTCAGTGCAGGTCCGAAGGATGGTATTTCCTAATATAACCCAGGACAGGTGTTACAAGACAGATTTGTTTGCCTGCAGTTAGACCTGAGTTTAAATAGGAGTTAATTACCTAAAGCGCTTGGTGGGTGTTAACAGAGTGATGCTGTCACACTTCACACTTCCTGTTGCCCTGATACCTGTTTCTCCATAGTGATGGACTGCGTATAAGACTTCAAATCTGAAACCTCTGTGGTTCTGGGAAGATAAAGGTGCAGGTAGCAGTAGTTCTCAAAGGCAGAGAAGGCTGAGACTTAGGGATGAGCCAGTAGGAGTTCCCACAGTTCTCTGACTAGCATATGTTTTGAAGAGCAAAGTATTTTTCATCTGTTTTGCAGAAATGACTACAAAAGAAAATCCCCTAGGCGAATTTGAGCCCTGTAGAACAACCTTCATATTGTTCAAAACAGATGTTCTTTGAATCTAATTCATTGTTAAAATGAAACATTTCCTAACTTCATCTCTAAAGGGCTTAGACCTAGAACGTAGCAATTATTATTAAAAAGAAAGAAGGGAGGAAGAAAGGAAACACATACACACACAGAGAGAGAGAGAAAGAGAGGGAAAGAGAGAGAGGAAAGATAGGCTACAAAATTTAAATAAGGTAGTGAAATTGTGTACAAATTCTTTTGGAAAACCATTCTAGTTGCCTCAGTGTGGGAAAATGAGTGTTTCACCTCAAACCAGAACTCCCAGAGCCGACACCCTGTGTCCCTCACAGAAGCAGTTAATGTGTTTTTCAGGTCAGTTTTGCAACAATAAATGCAGACTTAACTTGCTGTCCCTGGGGCAGCATGTTTACTGTCAGGCAAGGATGAACCTGAGTGCGGAGGACATGCAGCAGGGCTTTAGAGAGAAGCAGGGGTGGCCATCTCTAGCCAAAGGAGCTCTCCACTGTGCTGTTCCCGGCTCCACGACGAGTTTCTGGGCAGCCCACCTTCCTGTTCACGTGTGGGAGATGAGGAGCTTGCTGCATTTGGATGCGAGGGACTCGTCCATGGCAGCCTGCTCTTAGCATTAAGGGGAGAAAGTGCAGCAGCCAGACGTGATGATCTTAATGCTGACTTCAGTCTGTTGTCCATTAGTCTCTTCCTGCCTGGGGCCTGGGATTGCTGTGTTCCCTGCTGCCTTCCACTTCATCCCGCATGGCAAAGAAAATAGAGTTCCATATTTTGTCTTTCATTTTTAAAAATTTGCTTGTGTGTACACACACACACACACACACACACACACATACACCAGAGCCTCTTGTTGCAAACATATGCTAGATGCTTGTGTCACTTTGTGCATCTGGTTTACATGAGTGGCTTCGGAATTGGACCCAGGCGGGCAGGCTTTGTAGACAAGTGCCTTTAACTGCTGAGCCATCTTGTCCCGTCTTGCATTTGTGCCACAGACAGGAGGCTTACCATGGTCTGTAAGGTGCTTGATTATCTCTAGCTTCCTGTCTCCCTGGCAGCTCCTTACTTACGTCACACAGTCAGGCCCCAGCTGTTCCTGACAGTGACGCCGGCTCGTGTCGTGGGGACTCTGCCCTTGTTCGCAATGCCTTGAACACTCCCCTTCGGACACCACACCGTCACTCCAGCTTGGTTTTCCCAGCTCCTCCTGTGTCTCCCTCATTAAAGATGCCTGATTGGAGAGCCCAACCTAACCCCTCCCTTCCTTCCTGTATTATGTTTACTGTTTTTGTCAGCACCTGACAGATCACATGGCTATATGCTTATCACTTATGAATTTTATAGAATGTGAGCTCCACCAGAATGGAGTTTATTTTCTTTGCTTCTGTGTTCTCCATGTTTAGAGTAGTAATTGAAGGTAAAGCAGACATTTGATAAGAATTGGTTGGATGAAGAGAAGAACCAACTTCAATTCCTGCACAGTTAACTGCTTTTATTTTCTAGAATCAATTCTGTGGCACATGGAAATGATCTTGTCATTAGCATTAGCAGCCATTTAATTTTTGCAAAATGTCCTATAAATACAATTTTTTTATTATTTGTGTGTACGTGGATGTATGTGTGTGCTTGATGCATATGTGGGTGTGTGTGTGCTACAGTGCACACGTGGAGGTCAGAGGACACCCTCAGGATGTTGGGGATTATAACGCACCTTCCAGAGCAGGGTAAGCAATGCCTTCTTCCACATTGTTTTAAGACAGGGTCTCTCGTTGCTTTCTGCTGCTGTGAAGGCCAGAAGCTGCCTCATGAGTTCTGGTAGTCTCCTTATTCTGCCTCCTACTGCTGCAGGTCTCCTGAGGTTACAGACACGTGTGCCACTTGGCACCCAGCTTTATGTAAGTGTTGGGTATACTGTGATTAAGAGGCTTGTGGATCAAGTGTCTTTAACTGCTGATCCATCTCCCAGCACCTAAATGCAAACTTAAAAAAAAAATACAATAGCACATGTGCTTTCAATTTTGGTGTTTATCTTTTTCTTGTCACACTCTGTGTCAGCCAGGCAATGATAAAGACCAAAAGGAGAGGTGTACCTAACACACTAATCACTGTTGGTTGCAGCTGTTGTGTTTGTTTTCCTATCTGAGGGAGAGAGGCTCAGCTGTGGTGTACACAGAGGAGAAAGTCAATGAGAAGTGATGATCAGTGGAGAAGACGGTTCTTTATGTTCTTTGCTCAACGATGCCCAAGAATTTGAAGGCAGGACTTGCCCTGGACCACACTCCTCCAGGTTTTGCTCCTACTCAACTGCTCTAGTTTCTTCCAACAAAATTAAGTTATAGAAGCTGAGGAGGGAGATGGCTCAGTAGGTAAGAGCACATACTGTGTACATATGGGGGCCCGAGAGGGTCCAAGACCACTTGAGTTTGATTTCCCAGCACCTAGTGCAAAGCTGGGTGTTGCCATGTGTGTCTACAACAACCCAGTTCTGCAGCAGGCAGAGGCTAGGGCATCACTGGGGCTCGCTGATACAAACAGCAGCCCTGCACTTAGGGAACGACTGTTTCCAGGAGATACGTGGATGAGCAGTAGGGGACACCGAGTGCTCACTCAGGCCTCCACACACATGGTGCGCACACACCCATTATACACACACATAGTGCACACACAGTAGCACACATCATACCACACACCCTCTCCACACACATGCAAAAAACCTAGATTGTTACGCTTTTGGTACATTAACACACACAGAGTTTCTGTCCCACAAGTATATGTAAATGAGTAAATGTATTATTAAGAAAAAGCAGTGAAAATAGATTTGTTACTTAAGTGTGTATCCAGAAAATAGATGGTCAGATAGGTTAGGTATTTTCACCCCATTTCTTTGGACAGTTTTGATGAGACAATAGGAAGTAGGAAAGTGAGGGTGGGTTTGGTCACATAGTTGATGTGTGCTCTGGGCCAAAGCTGATGCCAGCAGTCATGCGTCAACACCAGAGCCGGTGTCCGTGGTCTGGCCCGTGTGCTCAATGCTAGAAGCCATGTGGGCAGTGCCGAGCGGTCCATGAACGCAATGTCACAGCTCACATGCTTGACTGAGTCCGTGTGGTCCGTAGGCCCAGGTGTTTGATCTTGGAGCTTCATCCATCCCACGGTCCAGGCTGTCTCCGTCCACTCCAGGCCAGTACCACCAGTGCAGTCAGTACTGGGCGCCCTCTGGATGCTAGGTGCTGCCTCTGCCCCACCTTCTTCCTGCTTTGCAGTGACCTCTCCTCTCTCCAGCGCTTAGGATGTATTTCCATCCCCCAGCTAAGGAGCTTGCCAAGGATTTGAGGCATCCCATCTCCTTTCTGGCCACACTCCATCTTGCTTATCCAGCCTGGGCCCCAAATCCCCCATGTTTTCTAAACTATGACCAAAAGGTGCCCCCAGGCCTCCTGTTTTATTACTACAAACCCTGTGCTGTCTAGTCTCCATTCCTGAAGACCCCGTTTCCCATGCCAGTGCCAGTGCCTTTGTTCAGATGATTGGCATCAACCTGCTGCCTTCCAGGTCCTAAATCTGTGCCAATACTGTAGTATCACTATGATACTATGAAGAGCTGCTGTGAACATTTGGCAGAGGGCAGCTCCCTTTGGTCAGGCATCTCATCCATTTTCACAGGCACTGGTGTATTATATTAAGTAGCAAGTGGCAATCACACATAGAGGTAGCTTGCACACTTCAGTGGACTGTCTAAAAGTCATGGCACCTAGTCCACAACTGCACATCCTTATCTTCCAGAAGTGTGCTGGCCCGCCACACCAGCTCTGCTAAATACTTCTTCCATTTCTGCCAGCCAAGTTTATAATCCAGACTTGCAACAAATACAGGGCTTCCAGTTCTTCACTGTGCTTTGTGGCACATGTACATTTGACTCCTCTTGCACTGTCTGGTCTTCAATTCAGACTGTGTCTGCTTAGAGCTTCAGCAGCGTGTTTTTCGTGCTGTCTACCATCTTGAATGAAGACATGGTGCGTCCCCTCTCATGCAGTAAGAGCGCTTGTGTGTTCACCTCACGGACTTCATTTTTAGATGTGTGTTCACCTCACGGACTTCGTTTTTAGATGAGTAACTTCTGTGCCCCATCAAAAGTGCCGAGGGCTCTGAGTGTTTGCCTTGGACCGGCTGTGGCTCAGAGCAGTTGTCTCCTCTTTTTATGTTTTTCTCTTTCTTACTCCGAGATTCCGGGTAGTCTTTCTTACCGTCCCGGCTGGAGTCCAGGACTGCGCTGCATGCACGGTGCCTTGTCCTTGTCTGCGTTGCGGGTTCCGCTGCTGCAGCTCTGCCATTCGCTCGGACCCTGGTGGCAGTAGTTTCCACATCTTGCCTTTGTCCCTACAAGAGTTTGGCTGTGAAGTGTGGAATTATGTATGACATGATGCATGTTCTTGGCTGGTACATGGTACTTCTGTGGTAAGGCTGGGTCTTTGAGGCACTGGCAGTCACCTCAGGGAGCCAGGAAAGGTGGCAGATGCTCACCTTGTCCAGTAGCTGAGAGAACTGTGACCATCTTTGCTTGTGACACCTAAGAAAGAGAGAGGGCATTTGAAGTCTTGCAATGGCCAGATTTGCCTAGCGCCAGCTTCTTATTTGAGGCAGAGGAGAACCAGGACACGCACAACATAGTAAGGACAGCTAAGGCTGTAGAAGGGACATGCCTGTTTGCTTTGAACTTCAGATATGCTATTCCATTCAAAACTGTGTAGTTAGGATGACCTCCAAGTACCACCAAGCCCCCAAATATTATGATAGCAGAGTTTGAAGTGGCAAAAGGAAGTGCCACAATTTGTTTGCTGATCCTTCTTCATGAAGGCCGGGCTGCCAAGTTCTCCTACGCCACTGTCTAGAGTCGACTCCTCCGTGAACACTGTTTCCTGGAAGCAGAGAAGAGGGGAAGTGTAAGGCCGTGGGCCTGAGTTCCTTGTGGAAGATTTAAGAAGGTTCTACCAGTGGCACCCTCTCTGCAGGGACCAATGCACTGACGGGTGCTTTGGATGGGAATGACCTTCCCAGTGGAAGAAGGCTGGTTAATCCCTTAGTTTCTCCCAGAGCAGGCCCGGAAGGATCCTGTTGCCAGGAATCAAAGATAGTTGTTACCTTGGCAGCAGGAGTGCAGCATGCATGCGTCTTTTCTGGGCCCCAAGTGATCCTTCACTGTGACGCTCCTGTGTTTACATCTGTGCATGACTCAGGAAGGTAGAGACAGCCAAGTGTCCCCTACGCCCTTGTCAGGGACGCGCTGCACTCTGCTGCTCTCCTAAAGGGACGCCGATGGGACCAGTTATGGCACAGGGCATCTCCCAGGGAAGCCAGCATGATTCCTGATGTGGGCAAGAAGCAGAGCAAGTAAGGATTCCCATGCTTTCAGTCCACTCATGATTGAAAGGCCTCACAGCGTGGGGCACGAGTAAGAGAACGAATGCTCTCGCTCCCAGGGGCCACAGGTGTCGCTGGACAACTCTCAGCTTTGCATCAAAGTTACCTCAGTGTTCACCCTGCCCCGACGTTCTCAGTTTGATTGTTTTATCTTTCTTTGCATAGTTCAAATGTTTTGTAAATTGGGGATTGCTTGTGATAACAGATTTATAGATCCGGTGGGAGGAGTTTGAGATGTGAGGCCAATTCTGTGGGAAGCAGGATACTGTCATCTCCTCCCCACGTCACCTCGATTTATAAGCTCAGTAGGCCTGCCTTGAGGAAGCTGTCCCCACTCCCTTTACCCCTTTAACTCAAAGACTGAATTCTAGTTGCTGCACAAAGTTCCACTTAAAAAAAAACTGGAGGTATTTTCATCGTAGCACATTCATAAGTGAGTGTATTTGATCATTTACAGTGTCTTGCAATCTTGCCCCCATTCTTCCCTTAACTGAAAATGCTTTTGGATTCCATAATTTAGAAGAATATAACTACGTTGGGGAAAATGATCTATCTTAAACTTGTATTTATTTTATGATATTGTGCTTTTCCGTTGAAGTACAATGTCATTCATAAATATGCCATCTTCTAGCTCCTAGAACTTGACTGTCTTGGCCTCCCTCACCCTAGGGACACAAAAGGATCTGAGCCTCAGTTGCCCTGCACCCCACATTCCTGTCATTGTCCTTTGTGTAGTTCTTAGCTTCCTGTGTCTGTGGAGACGTCCCCACAGGCTGCTTTCATTTGTCCACACGAAGCACGGGCTAGAACTCACATTCACACTTGCAAACTAGCTCTGCAGTCCCTCTAACTGAAGAGCCCAGAGAAAGAAGGCTGAGGCTGCCAGACCCCTGCTCGCACCCTCAGGAAAGGGTGCTTCCTCATCCCGTGTTCCTCACAGGAACAAGAAAGGATTCTAGGGGTGCTTGTCTGAAAGCACCCTAAGATCCATTGCAGAAAGCTTTCTTCTGAGCAGGTGAAAGACATGGTAGTGTAAGGACAGGAATGAAACACAAAGAGCTCTGAAATGATGATTGAAGGTTTTCAAAGATTTTTAAAGCAGAGTGTGGTGGGCTGGTCCAGCAGGAGCAGGGCTCAGGGGGAGAAGCTGTAGAGGTTCTAGTTCTCCTCCTTTCTAGGTGTATGAGTTTCTCTCTATCCTCTAAACATCGTCTGTGTCTTGCTGACTAGGGATGCTTATTCCTTACAGACAGCTTGTAAAGTCACCTTGAGTGTTAAGTAAAACAATTGATATAAAGCCCCAGGCTCAGCAGCTACCTTGTGGTCAGCATTCTGTGCATCATTGGTGTGACGAACGCTTATGCACTTAGCAAAAGGCACACTCCTTGTTTTGCTAGTAGGAATAGGAAACTACTTCTACCTCTTAGCTGTAGCTGTGTGTGTGTGTGTGTGTGTTCAGGAAGAGATGGGAAGGGAATTGCTCCTGTAACCTTGAGCTTACAGAGAAGACCTCCTTACTACTGTTTCATGGACCAGATGGAACTTTTGATGTGTTGAAGATTTTACATTAATTCAAGGAAATTCATATAAAATTAATTAACATCTTCTATGAGTATTTTAAACAATGGACTATAAGGATTGCCCTGAAATATATTCTATAAAAATAACTTTAATAATTCTACTAACTTTAAAAGTCTGTTAATATGCATATTTATTTAATTTTTACATATAGTAGGTTATACTCTTTTATCCCCTTCACCCCCTGCTTCTATTACCCTGGGGGCCCTTCTCAGTGGGGTTATGGGATTCACTATGGGGTCATGAAGGCCTCAGTCAGTCCCTGGGGTATAGCGGAGGACTGTGCCTCAGGGTATTCCTACCCACTCTGTGGCTCATACAATTGCTCCACTCCCCTCGTCTGCAATGTTCCCTGAACCATGGCAGGCTTATTGGCAGTGTGATTTAGTGCTGAGTTCTCTGTAGCCTTTGAATTTCTGGTTTGAGAGGTTTTGACTGATCACCTTGTCTGTCACCATCACCCTGGAGCTGGTTGTCAGGTGAGCAGTGAGAGCAGTGTTCATGGTGCAGCTTACTCTGCAATTTCTATTGGGTCCCAACAGATGTGGTAGATGTGGCATGTCTTGTGATGGGCATTCAGCTCATATGCATATTTTAATTTACCTGAGGCCTCCAAAATTCTTTGCAACCCTCTATTTAAACTACCCCCAAATCAAGGTTTTTCTTAGCAAATAAAAATGTATATGTGCAGAGAAAGGTCATGAGAGGTCATCACTTGGGGTGGGAGAACATGGTAGATTTTAGTGACTCTTTTTATTCTTATACAAACTGTTTTATATCTCAACCTTTATGAGTATTATTTATTTAACCAAACAGACAGAGGTGCTACTAAAAGAGACAATGTTTGCTCCTTGCTTGGAAAACACTAGTGCTAAAGGTAGAATGGTAGAGCATAAGTTAAAATTTCGTCAGAGAGGTTTTTTTCTTTCTTTCTTTTTTTGAATGTGGTCCTTCATTATTATTGTTATTATTATTATTGAAACAATGAATAAGTGTTAGTTTGAGATTGTCTGTTCCAAATGGTTCTTCCAAGACACTGTGGTTACTGGGGTGGTCATAGCCAGATACAGAAGGAAGAGGGGCCAAATAAGAATTTTGAAGACAAGGGGAATTCACATAATAGGCGGTTCACATTGTAGAAAGACTTTAAAATAATTTAATGTAACTGAGGGACTATTTTGGTCAAGCCTTAGGTTCTGTTGTCCCCAGTAATGAAGATAAAGTCTGTTTATGGTCAGCATTATTCTCGGGGTACTCTGAAAGTTTCAATTCTTTCACAGGCACAGAAAGTATAAAGACATGGGCTTTGGGAAGTACTGCTTATCCCTTCTCGGACCTGGTCTCTGATATTTTCTATGTACTTATTTTCCAAAATTACTTCATTGTATAGAGTTTTCTCTCCCAAATATAACATATATAACAAAACCAAGCTGACACAAACACTTTTTATTGTAGTGTGCAATCATTATTACATCTTTTAGGACTATTAATGAACTATATGTAAAACTACCCAATAAGGCAATATAAAGATTATTTTCAATGTTAAAAAAAATTTAGCTGGGCGTGGTGGCTCACGTCTTTAATCCCAGCACTGGGAGGCAGAGGTAAGAGGATCAACATGAGTTCAAGGCCACCCTGAGACCACATAGTGAATTCCAGGTCAGCCTGGGCTAAAGTGAGACCCTACCTTAAAAAACAAAACAAAACAACAAAACAAAACCTTTGATTTTGAAAGAGAAGTATCACATGTTTTCATATGTGGAATCTAGGTTTAAGTTCGTACTAACATATCCATCTATCATGAAAGTGGGAAGGGAAGGAAGAGGTCTGAATGGAGAAGGAGGAAGGAGTGCGGGTGACTGGGTGTACTGCCACGAAGAGCAGGACAGACAGAGGAGAGAAAGGACAAATGAGCTGAAATGAAGGGTGGAGGAAGGCAGTGTGTGTGTGTGGGGGGAATAAGAACAAAGTATAGGGGCTGGGGACATGGCTCAGGGTTAAGGTGCTTGCCTACAAAGACTAAGGTCCTGGGTTCTATTCCCCAGTACCCACGTAAAGCCAGATGCACAAAGTGGTGCATTCATCTGGAGTTCTTTTGTAGAAGCTAGAGGCCCTGGCGTATCCATTCTCTCTCTTTCTCTTTGTCTGTCTCTCTTCTCTCTGTCTCTCCCTGCTTGCAAATAAATAAATAAATAAATAAATAAATAAATAAATAAATAAATAAATAAATACATAGGTGTAATAAATGGACCAGCCTCCCAAAGGAAGGACTTAAAAAAAGGAACAAAGTATAATGCTGTATAGGGAAGAAAATGCCCTGATGAACCTCATTGGTTTGAATTCTAGCTAAAATAATTAATGAAAAGAAGCCTTTAGTTTTAATACTGTCCTAATAGATGTGAGTTTATACATCAGTACCAAAGCTACAGAAAGCTAGAAGCAGAGTCCTGAGACTAGAACCCTAGAGAGGGCAGGAAAGAGATTCTTATACAGGTTCACTATCACAAGTATCGTATCACTACTGACATTTTTATGCCTTTTAAGATTCATCAATTGATTTGTAATTTTTTTTCTTTTAAACAGATATCCACCCCTGTTTTATAACCTCCTCTGGCTGTGAACCTGGGAACTGATGCTTGACCTACTGTAAGTTAGAAAGTCCTGCATGAAAACAGTCTTGCAATTTAACTTCTTTTTGGTTTTTACTTCAGATTTAAACCACAACTAGTTAGGAATTGAAGAGGCTCTTTTTTGGTTTTTCAAGGTAGGGTTTCACTGTAGTCCAGGCTGACCTAGAATTCACTATGTTCTCTCAGGGTGGCCTCGAACTCATGATGATCCTCCTGCCTCTGTCTCCCGAGTGCTGGGATTAAAGGTGTGCACCACCACGCCCGGCTGCTGCTGCTGCTTTTGCTTCTCCTTTTCTCTCTCTCTCTCTTTCTTCTTCTTCTCCTCCTCCTCCTTCTTCTCTTCCTCCTCCTCCTTCTTCTTCTCCTTCAGCAGCTATTCTAACCTGGTTCTGAGTTAACACAGTGACTAAGTCTAGCTTTGTAAATTCCAAGCATCCTCTTGCGGCATTGGTAGGCATTCCACCCATCACCTAACCAGCCGTGGGCTGTCACACAGGAGAGGATGAAGATGCATTTCCCTCTCGTGACTTGATATAAGAAGTTCCCATCAGGTCATTGCTGGTCTGACGATGGTGTGTCATGTATGCTTCTTACTGAACTTCAGTGCAAATACAATAGTGTTTAATCTTCAAATAGAAGCACATTGGAGAGAAGTAATGAGACACCATTTGGGATTGTTGGCAGCTTTAAATGTTCAAAGAACGAAATCACAAACCAAGAGAACAATGAGCTTCATCCTGGCGGATGAGATGATTCAACCAGCAGTTGGTGTTGGCACCAAATTGTTAGCCAGACTGGTCAAAAAAAGATTCTCAGGGGCTGGCAACTCTGTCCTCAGTGAGGAAAAGACCTAAAATGTATTCCTCATTATACCTTCTGCTATACCATGTTTCCTAATGAACTACAGGAGCCTGTGCTGGTACTAGGAACCTCAGGAGTGGGCACTCAGTAACAAGACACAGTGGCCATTCTGCAAGGGGAGCTTTCCTTTGCAGTGTGGGAGGCAGTTGGAGTGTTAAGTCGTGTTATCAGGATCTCACCCCTAAGCCCTTCTAATCACCCCTGGTTTGCGTCGTCACGTCTAGAGAGAAAGCTTCTAGGAAAGTGAGTTGAAAGTACTCACTCTGGTAAGATCCTGTGCAACGTAGGTGACAGCACAGGTCCCTCTCCAAACATTAAACAGAGTGCGGGTCTAGTTTTGGCATCACATCATAAGTAGAGCTCATGCTTATAACAATGTGAGATTCCTGCTCGGCCCTGCCTGCTATGGCGTGGAAGGCTGAGGTGGTTTTCCCGATGATGGGAATTTCCTTAGAAGGCATGCTACTTTTGTGAGTCTCTGCTCTAGAACGTGTAAGGACCAGAGGAAGTTCGAGGCTGTTGACCCCACACAGTATGGCTGATGAAGTTCTTTGTTCCTTGCTTTATTCTTAATTTAGTTCACATAATAACTTAAGAAGTAGGATGTTCCGGGCTGAAGTGTGTCTGGTTCATGTGAGTCCTCCTCGTCCTCACCCTCCTCAAACAGGAAGGGAGGTTGTTCTTTTCTTGCAGTCCTCAGGGATGCCTCTCCCACCAAAGTCTACATTTTCATTCTGTTGACTTTAAAAAAAGATTTATTTTTATGTATTTATTAGAGACAGAGAGAGGGAGAGAAAGAGAGAGAATGAGAGAGAAAATGGGTGCTCTAGGGCCTCCAGCTGCTGCAACGAACTCCAGACACACACGTCCCCTTGTGCATCTGGTTTCCTAGGACATGGAGAATCAAACCTGGGACCTTAGGCTTTGCAGGTATGTGCCTTAACTGCTAAGCCATCTCTCCAGCCCTGACTTTTGTTTTGTGTATAGTTATCAGTGTTCAACACACGCGTGAGAAGTTAAACAATTATTTTTTTAAACTTATAGAATCTGACTTTCTTCCTCAAATGATTGCTAGTAAAGACATATATATTAGCTTCACTCATTGTATGACTACTCTCTCTGATCAGTGCAATCATCTCCTGGTGATATATTAGCTTCACTCATTGTATGACTACTCTCTCTGATCAGTGCAATCATCTCCTGGTGAACATATGCTGAGAAAAGGCTCTAAAATCTATATGACGAGCTCTTGGGATCTGGCAGCCTTGCATCTCTTCCCCCTCGCTGTGCACTGGCATCTGGTGCTGCTCTTTGGTGAGGTGCAGTAGCCAGCAAGCAGTGGGTACACTTTACATCCCGGGAAAGATCGAGGGCAGAGCATTGGATCACAATGCGGCAGAAGTGAGCTTCAGGAGGGATGCGCGAGGCCAGATGGCACTGCAGGTGCTGCCAGCATGCTCAGAGGCCTGCAGAGAGCCGAGCCAGCAGAGGGCTGTTCTCTGCCTGTTCCACGAGCAGCACTCACATGGGGAGTTACGGTCGGTTAGCAAGAGATGACTCCAGGGTAGGAAGAGATGACTCCAGGGTGGAGGAGAAGCGGGACTCTGGAATGAGCTGCTTCCTGGCCATGGCTGGCTTGTGAACGCTTTACCTGTTGCTTTTCATTGGCTGCGTAGGTTCTGTTTGGGTGGTTTGTGATGTTTACTGGCTGCTCTGTCCTGTAGGATTACTTACTGGGGAGTTGATAAGCACTAGATGCTGTGTGAGGGTTGGATACATAATCATGAACAAGTGGAAATGACCCTTGTCCTCGTGGAGCTTGTTATAGTGAGGAATTTTAAAACTGGACCAAGTACTTACCATAATGTATGATGAAGGATTTTAAAGAAAAGATGGTATAGAATTCTATAGGTACACCTAGTGGGGGGAGCCTAATGTAACAGAATCAGAGAAAGTCTCTGTGAAAAGAATACACATACTTGGTTCAGGAGTACAAGTCTACAGTAAAGTAAGGACATATTCCATGTACACAGGATGCTGAGTATGAAGTAAGGAATATTCCATGTACATAGGATGCTGTGTGTGAAGTAAGGAATATTCCATGTACAGAGGATGCTATGTGTAAAGTAAGGAATATTCCATGTACACAGACTGGTGTGTATGAAGAAAGGAAATGTTTAATATAGACAGAATGGTGGGTGTGTAGTTGTCAACCTGAGGTTCTGGCATATTTGAAAGACTTGAGTGTGCAGTGGAGGCGAGGATGGAACAGTGGTCCTCACAAGCTGCTTCCCGTTCTCCTTTCCTATAGCCTCGGGACTGAGCCAGGTATGAGGAACGCAGAGAGTTGGGTTTTGGTGAAGCCAAAGATTTAAATCTTAGCAAGATATAAACTTGCCTGGAAGTGGGATGTGCACTGTGGAGGTATGTCAGGGAGTGGGAATGGACAGACCATGGAAAGACAGAAAGAGAGGCAGGAGTGTGGTTGGATTAGGGCTCTGTTATCCTTGTCATGTGAGTTGAGGTAAAGGAAAGAGGACACAGCCTGGGAATGCAAGGGACACAGAAGCAATGAGATAGTCTGGCTATTGTGTGTGGACAGTGCTGAGAAGGCCTGAAGCAGAACCCTGGGAAGCCTGACCCTGAGCAGAGGAGGTGTGAGGACGGCTGAGGCGACTGAGAAAGGAGAGAAATCTGAGAACCGTGGCACCACAGAACAAGAGTGGTGGGCTCTTCAGTATGCAGTACTCTATAATATTCAATTGTACCCATAACCCCACCTAATGCTTCTCTCTGACAAAAATATCTGTGTATGTTTCTTCTCATGGGCTCCATTGCCTGGTTGTGAGGTGATAACTGCCTAAAAAGCTGAGATTCTTTTGCTCTCAGATTCCGTTTTGTATTTGAATCATGGCTGGGATACTTGGGAAGTTTGGAAGTGGCTGGAACCTGTTGGCAGAGGCCTGTAACCCCAGCTCCTTGGAGAGCGGAGGCAGCAGAATTGTGGATTCCAGGCCTGCCTGCACTACAGAGTAAGTTCAAAGTTAGCCTAGGCAACTACTGAGACATTGGCTATGTGAAAGTAACAAAGAAAAAGGCTAGAGCATGGCTCAGTGGTAGAACACTTGCCTCTCATGGGCAAGGCCGGCTTTGAGCTTCGGTACCACACCACCCACAAAAAGTTCAAGCCGGGCGTGGTGGCGCACGCCTTTAATCCCAGCACTTGGGAGGCAGAGGTAGGAGGATCGCCGAGAGTTTGAGGCCACCCTGAGACTACATAGTTAATTCCAGGTCAGCCTGGACCAGAGTGACACCCTACCTCGAAAAACCAAAAAAAAAAAAAAGTTCAAAAGTAGCCTGTCATGTTCCAGCTGCAGGTCCACAATCCAGGAATTCCAGTGGTACCTTTCAGTGTACCGGGGAGGCAATTACATAAAAATAATCTAAGCAGTTTTCTCTTGTATCGCATGAGCTTCATCTCTGGCTGTAGACTCAGTGGTCCTCCCTACCTGCCTTGGACAGTCCAGGGTTAGCACTGAAAATCCTGTGTCCTGGAGCTCCTCAGTACTGAGAAAACCGGGACCACTGCTCATTCTGCTTGTCCTCAGGTCACGCAGATTTTCCATGCATAAGGATTGCAGGGCACTCCAACTTTTACATATTAATTATTGCTACGTTTCTTAGCGTTCATGCGCTGCTGACAGATTTGAGCAAGAAGAGACCGTGCCCTACAACCGCCTCGTTTTACAGATGAATAAAGTCACTATTGCACTGGTGAGATTAAGTTGTCTTTGTTCCTCCCTGGCTGCCACGGTCCCAAATTTCTGAAAAGCCTTTAAATATCTTCGTTCTCCCTAATGAAAAACAAACCATCATATTGAAACATCAGCTACAGTAACAGGAAAAAGTAGCAGTTAGTTTTAAATTGTCCAGTAATCTTTTTCTAATGCCTCTGTTTGCGTCATAGGCATTTTGACACCACTCATGTCTAAAGTTCATTGTCTCTCATGGATCACCCATAATATCTGAGTGTGAAAATAAATGGTTAGGTTAATTAGAATCAGTTTTTTTTAGGCAATCCCAATGGACTGCCTTTTTATGGGGGCGGGGGATTGGTGCACCAGGGCCTCCAGCCACTGCAGTGAAATTCCAGATGTGTGTGCCCCTTTGTGTGCATGTGCGACCTTCTGTGCTTGCATCACTGTGTGTCTGGCTTACATGGACCTGGAGAGTTGAACATAAGTCCTTAGGCTTCACAGGCAAGTGTCTTAACTTATAAAACATCTCTCCGACCCTAGAATCGGTTTTGATAGATTCCAAAGTAATTTACACAATGCTTCGTGGGGAAAAAAAAAAGAAATTAAACTTTAAAACTGCAGTGATGGAATCTAAAATAGAAGTTCTGTGCAGAAGAGAATAAGTGCAGCAAAGAGAGGAAAACATTGTATATATTATATACATACAGAAGCCATATATATTATTTATGATATACAGATAAGGTTTTCTTCTTATGATAATAATACAGTCAAAACCAGGTGAAATTTGAGAGCTTGTTGAGATTTCAAATATCTGTTTCCATCTAGGTGATCATTCAGTCAGTTTGCACTTAGAATCTGTGAATGTTATTTTTAGTAAACTCCAAAGGTGTAAGTGGTACATTAGTCATTTGAGTGATGTCTAGAAACTACTGAGCTAGGATATTTGAAAAGCATTTGCTACTTCCCATTTAGAGAAAATATGTATCATTCCTGAGATTAAAAAAAAACTTTATTTATTTGAGAGAGAGAAGGAGAGAGAGAGAGAGTGACATGCAGAGAGAGAGAGAGAGAGAGAGAGAGAGAGAATGAGCGTGGGTGCACCAGACCTCCTGTCACTGCAAACGAAATCCATGCACCATTTTGTGCATCTTGCTTTATGTGGATACTGGGGAATCAAAACTGGATAATCAGACTTTACAAACAAGTGCTTTTAAATGCTAAGCCATCTCTCCAGCCTCAGTTCCTCAGATTTTTTTTTTTTTGGATGATAAGTGCTATGATTCTTCCTTTGAAGAAGGGAAACTGGACCATGACAGGGTCATATTATAATGTAAAATATGAGAAATAGGAAGTTTTATCCCATGATTCTACCTTGAAGAATGCGTTAAGATTCTGAAAGAAAACATGCTATAAAAGCATGAGGGAGAATCCATCAGCGGGCCTGTGAGGGTGAATTCTTCAGAGGGTCTGTGAGGGTGTGAGGGAGAATCCTTCAGAGGGTCTGTGAGGGTATGAGGGAGAATCCTTCAGAGTGTCTGTGAGGGTGTGAGGGAGAATCCTTCAGAGAGTCTGTGAGGGTGAATCCTTCAGAGAGTCTGTGAGGGTGTGAGGGTGAATCCTTCAGAGAGTCTGTGAGGGTGAATCCTTCAGAGTGTCTGTGAGGGTATGAGGGAGAATCCTTCAGAGTGTCTGTGAGGGTGTGAGGGAGAATCCTTCAGAGAGTCTGTGAGGGTGAATCCTTCAGAGTGTCTGTGAGGGTATGAGGGTGAATCCTTCAGAGAGTCTGTGAGGGTGTGAGGGAGAATCCTTCAGAGGGTCTGTGAGGGTGTGAGGGAGAATTCTTCAGAGGGTCTGTGAGGGTGTGAGGGAGAATCCTTCAGAGGGTCTGTGAGGGTGTGAGGAAGAATCCTTCAGAGGGTCTGTGAGGGTGTGAGGGTGAATCCTTCAGAGGGTCTGTGAGGGTGTGAGGGTGAATCCTTCAGAGAGTCTGTGAGGGTGTGAAGGTGAAATCCTTCAGAGTGTCTGTGAGGGTGTGAGGGTGAATCCTTCAGAGGGTCTGTGAGGGTGTGAGGGAGAATCCTTCAGAGGGTCTGTGAGGGTGTGAGGGAGAATCCTTCAGAGGGTCTGTGAGGGTGTGAAGGAGAATTCTTCAGAGAGTCTGTGAGGGTGTGAGGGTGAATCCTTCAGAGGGTCTGTGAGGGTGTGAGGGTGAATCCTTCAGAGGGTCTGTGAGGGTGTGAGGGAGAATCCTTCAGAGGGTCTGTGAGGGTGTGAGGGTGAATCCTTCAGAGGGTCTGTGAGGGTGTGAGGGTGAATCTTTCAGAGGGTCTGTGAGGGTGTGAGGGAGAATCCTTCAGAGGGTCTGTGAGGGTGTGAGGGAGAATCCTTCAGAGAGTCTGTGAGGGTGTGAAGGAGAATCCTCGGAGGGTCCGTGAGGGTGTGAGGGTGAATCCTTCGGAGAGTCCGTGAGGGTGTGAGGGAGAATCCTTCAGAGGGTCTGTGAGGGTGTGAGGGTGAATTCTTCAGAGAGTCTGTGAGGGTGTGAGGGAGAATCCTTAAGAGAGTCTGTGAGGGTGTGAGGGAGAATCCTTCAGAGGGTCTGTGAGGGTGTGAGGGAGAATCCTTCAGAGAGTCTCTGAGGGTATGAGGGAGAATCCTTCAGAGTGTCTGTGAGGGTGTGAGGGAGAATCCTTCAGAGAGTCTGTGAGGGTGTGAGGGTGAATCCTTCAGAGAGTCTGTGAGGGTGTGAGGGAGAATCCTTCAGAGGGTCTGTGAGGGTGTGAGGGTGAATCCTTCAGAGGGTCTGTGAGGGTGTGAAGGAGAATTCTTCAGAGAGTCTGTGAGGGTGTGAGGGTGAATCCTTCAGAGGGTCTGTGAGGGTGTGAGGGTGAATCCTTCAGAGGGTCTGTGAGGGTGTGAGGGAGAATCCTTCAGAGGGTCTGTGAGGGTGTGAGGGTGAATCCTTCAGAGGGTCTGTGAGGGTGTGAGGGTGAATCTTTCAGAGGGTCTGTGAGGGTGTGAGGGAGAATCCTTCAGAGGGTCTGTGAGGGTGTGAGGGAGAATCCTTCAGAGAGTCTGTGAGGGTGTGAAGGAGAATCCTCGGAGGGTCTGTGAGGGTGTGAGGGTGAATCCTTCAGAGAGTCCGTGAGGGTGTGAGGGAGAATCCTTCAGAGGGTCTGTGAGGGTGTGAGGGTGAATTCTTCAGAGAGTCTGTGAGGGTGTGAGGGAGAATCCTTCAGAGAGTCTGTGAGGGTGTGAGGGAGAATCCTTCAGAGGGTCTGTGAGGGTGTGAGGGAGAATCCTTCAGAGAGTCTGTGAGGGTGTGAAGGAGAATCCTCGGAGGGTCTGTGAGGGTGTGAGGGTGAATCCTTCGGAGAGTCCGTGAGGGTGTGAGGGAGAATCCTTCACAGGGTCCATGAGGGTGTGAGGGATAATCCTTCAGAGGGTCTGTGAGGGTGAATCCTTCAGAGAACTTGTGGGAGTGTGAGGGATAATCCTTCAGAGGGCCCATGTAGAGCACAGCTCTGAACATACTGCACTGGGCCACACACAGATGTACATAAAAATGTCTCTGTTCAACTTTCTATCCTAGTTTGACTTGCACTGTACACACTATGTAACCCTGATTGGATAGGCAAGAAATGGCTAAAGTGTATCTTGTCAGTTGTTACTGAAGTAATTATTAAGCACATGCATGTGTGGCTGTGTACTTATGCAAGTATTTACCAAGCGTGTGTTTTTGTGGTCGTGTACACATACACATTATTATCAAGCATATATGTGTGTGGCCATGTATAGATACAAGTACTTACCAAGCATGTTTGTTGGCTGTGTACACATTTACCAAGTTTATGTTTGTGTGACTCTGTAACACATACCCAGGTACCTTGATAAGTCCTCTGGGAAACTAACCCAAGTCCCCATGTTCCTCATTAGCACATTCCATTCCCCAGCTCTGCCATCTAATGGTGGAGCGGAAGATGTGCCTGGAATTAATTGGCTGAGCTATAAAGCTGGAATCCTGACCACTTGTGGTCATTAAAGATCCCAGGGAACTTTACTTATGGCAGGTGGAGTTCTGGACAAATTCCAACTCTGATAATTAAATTACATTCTGCCCAGCTTCCTTGTACACTTTCAGTTGGACTCTGTTCCTTTCAATCTCTAATTGCAGTAGACTTGTGCAGTAATGGAGAATGCCTGGAAGCCTGCAATACAGAGAAATTCTCCCAGCTTAGGGACTGAGATTTACTGGGTCAGTGGTCAAGAGGTACATTTTGTACAAAAGGGAGATTGTTGGATTGGTCTCTGAGCCACATGGTACCACTCCTAAAAAAATCAGTACTATTACACATTGAAGTATATGGTTAAAAATGCAAATGTGCATGCCTATCAGAATTTCTTTCTCTCTCTCACTGTCTCTTTTTTTTAGTTTTTTGTTCAAGGTAGGGTCTCACTCTAGCCCAGGCTGATCTGGAACTCACTATATAGTTTCAGGCTGGCTTTGAACTCACAGTGATCCTCCTACCTCTGCCTCCTGAGTGCTAGGATTAAAGGCGTGTGCCACCATGCCTGGCAGAATTTCTTTTAGACACTGTTTTGCTATTGGGCTTGGGCTGGACTCACACTCCTGATGCTCCTGCCTCAGTTTTCAGAATGCTGAAATTGTAGGCATATGTCACCCTGCAGAGCCCAGTTGTTGTTTACAAGCCATTTCTTGACTGGCCCTTTTATGGAAGATGTCTTTCTATAAACAAAATATTTAGTAGATATATTTTATATTTACCAATGGATCAAATTCATATGTTTGAGAAAAACATCTTGAAAATAGAATGGCTGATCTCATTCTCTAGCATTCTTTTGTTCATTTTGCTAATTTCTTAGATACCTAGCCTAATAGAGGTGACTGGCACGTGGGAGTCCCTCTGAGTGTTGGTTTACTTTAGTGAATACTGAGCAATGAGGCCATGAACCAACCTCTGTGGCCACTCTCCACTCATTCAGGCAGTAAGCAAACTATTTGCTGAAATGAATAATAATGGAAAAGCATTCCTTCATACTTTGTTCTGTTCACATTTAAAGGGTGACAACATGACAAAATCCTAAGTTGTAATAATCTAAATTTTCTCTAATTTTTTTGAGTCTAAAGTCTAGACACTTAACAAAACACTGAATGTGGTGTGGGTTTGTTTTGTTTGCTGGTTTCTGTGGTGAAGTACTCCAAAGGCCATAGTCAAGCCACCAGTGAATACCACTGAATGGAGCTGGGGAGGTCTGCAGAGCAGCATGAGATCGAACTTGTGCTGTGCAGTACAATAGACATAGTTCCTGCAAAATCACAGGCAAGAAACACAGTGAGGGACTATTCTAAGCCTTTATTGCCTTTGTTTTTTAAAATGTGTATGCATGTGTGCTCGTGTGTGTGTGTGTGTGTGTGTGTGTGTGTGTGTTGGATGCATGTGTGTGTGGGTGTGTGTGGAGGCCAGAGGACAACTTCGAGTGTCATACTTCAGAATGTTGTCCACCTTTTGTTTTTGAGACAAGGTTTCTCATTGGCCTGGAGTTCACTAATTAGACTGGCTGGCCAGACAGCTCCAGGAATCCTGCTGTGTCTCCTCTTCAGGGCTGGGATTACAGGAACGTGCCACCATCCTGGCATTCTTTTTTTGTTTTTTCGAAGTAGGGTCTCACTGTAGCCCAGGCTGATTTAGAGTTCAGTATGTACTTTCAGGGTGACCTCAAACTCACAGTGATCTTCCTACCTCTGCCTCCTGAGTGCTAGGATTAAAGGTGTGTGCGACCACATCTGGCAGCCTCCTGGCATTTTTATGTGACTTTAGGGGATTAAACTCAGGTCCTTAGGTTTGTGAGGCCAGCACTTTACTGCCTGGACCACCCCCCAGCCCCTTGTCTTTGTTTTAAGGTACTTATTTTGTGGTAACTTTGCATGAGTTTTAATAATGGCTGTATTTATAAATGGGCTTACAAAACTCCTGGCTCTGTCATTGCTTGCACACTGGCACAAGCAAGCTATAAGTTCTGCTGGACAGCCTCTCTCTGAAGCCTGGGGGAAATGGCTGGAAGTGTACAAAATAGATATGTTTTCATTTCTCATAGCATAAACAAAAATAGAATTAAACAAGTCAAATGAAAAAAACGTTTTGGGCTCAGTGGTTGAAGGTGCTTATTTGTAAAACCTGATGGCCTGTGTTAGATTCCCCAATACCCACGTAAAGTCAGATGCACAAAGTGGCACATACATCTGGAGTTCATTTGTAGTGGCAAGATGCCCTGATGTGTTCATTGTCTCTCTTTCTCTCTGCTTACAAATAAATAAATAAATAAAAACTATTTTAAAAAATTAGTGTTTTAAAAAAGAATTTTATGTCACCATTAAATCATTTAAGTATCATTACAAGGAGAAGGACTGGGAGTTATGTGGTTACAGACAGGACAGAATTTTTATTTAATATTTAACCCTAAGTTTGTGCTATTTAAAAATAATAAATATGAAATACCTAAATGCAATTTAACAATCTATGCATTTTACATAGTGTGAAGTGATTTCATCTTCATTTCCCCCTTGCCCCATATTATTCAGTGCTCTGTTCTGTCAGAATGATCTCTAATTCCCCGAGGAGTTTTGCATAGAAGCATTCTACTTATCACTTTGATACTAGAGGATTTGCTAATTATTGACTGAAAGCATCAATTGGTACAAAGCAGAGAGTTTTCCACTGTGTGTCAATGTCCGCGTCCTCTGCTCATCACTCAGCTCCTGCAGCTTGGACCCGTGTTGGCTCTGTAGGGTTCCATGAAGCAGCCTAATCCCATGTGTTTACACGTAATGCTTTCATTTCTGTGGGGTGCTTATGTGAGTGGTTGTGACACTTCTGCACCCTGTCAACCCAGGGGACACAAACACTGGTGCACAGACACATGGGGTGTTCGTTGTCCTAGTCCCATACTTTCAAAACCCAAGTTGTGAATGAGTGAACTGCGAATTCTGTGCATCCTTCCTTTTCAGATCAGTTTGTTCTTGTTCTGTTCTGTTTCCTCACTGGTAATTTTCACTCGTTGACTCATATTTGAATTGTACTGGCCTCCTAATTCATTTTTCCGACTCACAACTGTAGAATTTGATTAATTTTAAATAATCTTATTACATTCATTTTCCAAAAACACTGCCTTGATCTCTCTACTTTGTGCAAAAATCTTTAATTTTTCTCTAATCATCATCATTAACATCTCTCTTAAATTTTTTTCCCTTACTTCCCTCCTCTCTCTCCACCACTTTTTCTTTGCTAAAATAAATTCAATAGGCCAGTGATCTCTGAATGGCCAGGCCCAAGGGAAGTAAGGAAGCTTTGGAATTCTGGAGTAGGAAGGAAGCAGTAGAACATTTTAAAGATATTTCTACATCATATTGATACTTAGGTGTATGCCATTTACAAATAAAATAAAATACATGTGACAATGTGTCCTATCAGTTGAAATAGACGCCATGTTGGATGATCCCATGTCGCTAGTTGAGATGCTTGAAGCACAAGAGTTCCAGGGTACTGAGGGAGTGGCAGTAGTGTCATCTACATTTATTTTTGGCTACTTCTGTCACCCTAGGCATGTATTCCATTTGAGACTTCAGGTGTGTGCTCCATGGAGATGTCAGTCAGTAACAATGTCAAGGCATTCAGCGAGTTATAAGCTGAGCGCTTGTAGAGGACAGATTCAGGTGTGGAGCTTGAACCTGAGTTGAAAAAAGAGTGAATACACAAAATCAGATAAAAATTTACTTAGAATGGGAAAAGAAACCACAATGTGTTGCTCATTTTAAAAAGCAGGAAAGGCCATGGCAACATGATTCAGAAAAGTGAAATACTTTCGTAAATCAAGGGCTGACATGCATCTATAATAACTTTTTCCTGTATTTTTCTTCTTTGATCACCTTTTCATATGATGATTACTTTGTAATAATTTTCAAAGGTGAGAAGATAATTCATACTTCTTTTAGCATGGCTGGTCAAAGTTTGATTAAAAAATATTAGAAATATTTATTTGCAAGCAGAGAAAGGTAGAGAGAAGAGATAAAGATAGAATGAATGTGCTCTCCAGAGCTTTTTTTTTTTTGTTGTTGTTTTTGAGGCAGCGTTTCACTGTAGTCCAGGCTGACCTGGAATTCACTAGGTAGTCTCAGGGTGGCCTTGAACTCACAGTAATCCTCTACCTCTGCCTCCCAAGTGCTGGGATTAAAGGCGTGCACCACCACGCCCGGCACTCTCCAGATCTTTTAGCCACTGCAAGAAAACTCCAAATGCATGTGCCACTCTGTGTATCTGACGTTATGTGGGTATTGGGGAATTAAACATGGGTCATTAGGCTTTGCAGGCAAGCGCCTTAACTGCTGAGCCATTTCTACAGCCCCTAAAAATATTTTTATTTATTTATTTTCAAGCAGAGAGAGAAGAGAGACAGACAGAGAGAATGGGTGTGTCAGGGCCTCCAGCTGCTGTAAATGGACTCTGAATGCATGTGCCACTTTGTGCATCTGGCTTTATATAGGAACTATGGAATTGAACTCTGGATGGTAGGCTTTGCAGGCAAGGATCTTTAACAGCTGAGCCATCTCTCCAGCCCCAAAGTTTGATTTTATTATAGAAAATAATTTGCTATTAATAATTCTATTCAGGTTTTAGAATTTTTGTCAATGTTTAGAAAAACCACCATGTTTGTTTATATATAAGGTTTTTATGAGATTCATCTTTCATACAAGGCTGACTAAATTCTCTTTGAACTAACAGACCTGAATAATCTGAAAAAAATTTAAAATTTAAAATTGTGGTTGAAGCTGGGTGTGGTGGCGCACGCCTTTAATCCCAGCACTTGGGAGGCAGAGGTAAGAGGATCACTGTGAGTTTGAGGCCACCCTGAGACTACATAGTGAATTCCAGGTCAGCCTGAGCTAGAGTGAGACCCTACCACGAACCCCCCCCCAAAAAAAAAGTTGCTATTACATTAATAAAATCTATTTCACATAATTATAACTGAAAATAAAAACATTTATGATTTATCTAACATATACTGATAGGAGAGAATTTCCAATGAGAACCCAATTTGTTGTTTTTAATTTTACATATGTGATGACTAGGAGAATTTTCCAGAGCCTCGGTTCTGGTTTCATAATTTCCAACTTTGTTTCTTTCTCACTTCCACACACTTGTTCACATGTTGTAGAACATGTTTGCATGCGATGTGACTTCATGATTGTGCCTGTGTGGTTCAACTACAGCTGAGCGAGCGAGCTCCAAAGGACACCACCTCTTTGGCTAGCTTGCATCATCCCCACCCCAAACAAGTCCTCGTCAGCGCCTTCATCGAGTTACTTCCACGCTAGTTTCCAGCTTGGAATGTCCTGTCCTCTCTGTGTTTAAGTCTTATCTACCTTCCAGGATCTGTTCCTCACCCTCCCTGACCTCATGCTTCCAAGCCCATCTCACTGCACTCAGTGGTACGTGCTGTTCACTTACATACCACTTCTTCTTCGTCTTCCTTTTTTTTTTTTTTGGTTTTTCCAAAAAACTCTAGCCCAGGCTGACGTGGACTTCACTGTGTAGTCTCAGGGTGGCCTCGAACTCTCAGCAATTCTCCTGCCTCCACCTCCCGATTGCTGGAATTATAGCATGTGCCACCATGCCCAGCTCTAAAGATTTCTTTTATTGTGTCATTCCTTGTAATGCACACATGTCTTATTTTTAGAGCTTTTCAAAGACAAACCTCTTTCTTTTACCTAGGCATGCCCTGCCAATTCTAAGTATTAGCTCTTCTGTGAATATTTGTGGAATGAGTACCTTTTTTGGAAAAAAAACAACAACAACAAGTTGAGGGAGGTATCTTTAGAGCTCACAGAATCCTCAGTGGGAAGAGGAGGTGCAAGGCAGCCATGGTGACAGTACTTTCTTCCCCGTGACCCAGTGGGAGAGAGCTCTCCTCTTTACACACCTGTCCGTGCTGAGCAGGGAGCCCCGATGAATGTCCAGTGAAGTGCTGTATGCTAGAGTACACCCTGACTTCTTAGATCATTCTGTTTTCTCACCAGCTTCTCAGCTTGATTCATCATGAGATCATGTTTGCTAAGAATGGCACATGGCAGGTTGGGGATGGAGCTGTCCATTTCATATTAATTTCACATCTCTGTAGAAAGAAAACAAATTGATAAAAAAAGAAATCCGGTTTTCCTTTTAAGCATCCTCCAGGTATCTCTTTTCCTTTAAGGATGTAGGTTCTTCTCTAACAGCAGAGGTCCTCCTTGCCCAGCAGTCCTGCAGCATCAAGGCACGCCTCATGCTGAAGGCATGAGATGGCTGGGAGCTGTGTGGCTTAAACAGATGACTAAAGAGCCAGGGTCTGAGCTGTTGCTGGGATTATGATGCCTTTTCATCTCAGCACCTGCTAACACCTCCACGTTCTCATTAGCTGCCAGTCAACCAAGGGAAAAGGCTCCACATAAGTGCACTGTGCCTGGAATTTCCATGTAGAAGTTTATGCAAATGATTGCGGGTAAAGATAAGAAAGAACCGTGCTTTAGGGAATGAAATGCCATATTAATCTAGGATTACTCAACACTGCTAAAAGTATTACTGACCTCATCGTGATACTGGAGAAAATGATACTGCCACCCAGAGACAGCCTGGGTCTCCTGGACACTGGCCTGACTCGTGTTGTGTGACTAGCGGGAAGGCCTGTACTGATCCTGGCATGGCTGGGGTCCGAGGCCCGTGGGATCAGGACAAGCTCTACCCCTGCCACCCACCTCTTCCCATCTGCACCCATCGCCTGCTGTGTTATCAGACGCTCCAGATGGAGCTTCCTGGGCTCCGTTAATTATTATTATTATTTTTATCTCTTCACCCATAATGTCTCTGAACCTTCTGGCACTGTTGCTGCAGTCTTTGTTGGAAGGAGATGACAGCCGGGAAATGGTAATGGTGTTGCTTCTTTGTGAGCTCGCCGGAGCAGCGTGGATACTATTTAAGCTTAAAACAACAACAACAATAATAATTATGTCCTGACACTTTAACAAAGTAAGTTTCTTTGCAATTAGTTGTAGCGTTTGGGATTGCTTTGAAATTCAGTAGGCTTCTTCCTTTAAACTAGGAGGAAAGGGTTAGCTCGTTTCCCTTGTTTGGGATCCTGTGGGATGAAAAGCTCTATAGAAATGTAAGTTGTTATTAATCCACCCCTTCACGAGACACATCTTGACGGGGCTCTAAAATGTGTATCAGCTGATGGTTAAGTCTTGGCTCAAAGGAAATTGCAAAATTACTTTTACATTTTCCCAAAGCCTGCTGCTTCTATGGAAATAGAGGCAGCATCCAGTGGCCAAAGCTGCTGGAGGTGTCTGTAGTTCCAGAGGCTTCAGCTGGACATATGCTACTGATAGAGAAAACCTACTGCTCTGTTCTGGATACTAAAGGTCCTGGCAGAGGGTTAGGCTCTGCCTGATGCCCAGGGGTGGACAGAGAACTTTCAGCAAGGTGTGCCCAACCTTTGGACATCACCACATGATGTTGTCATCCAAAAATATTTGTACTCAAGAGCCATGCAATTGAGTTAAAAAAATTGTAAAAAAAGAACCCTCACAATTTTGGAGGGAAGGGCAAGGTCTCATGTAGCTAAGGCTGACCTGGAACCCTCTCTGTAGCTTAGGCTGGCCTTGAACTCTGTAGCCTAGGCTGGCCTCAAACTCATAATGGTCCTTTCACCCCAGCCTCCACAGTGCTGGGACTGTAAGTGTGAGCCACCAGGCCCAGCTATGTTTTAAGTGTGTTTACCAGTCTGTGTTGGGCTGCATGCACAGCTGTCTTTGGGCTTTGCACTGTACAGTAGAACCTCCATAGCTGATCTCTTTTGTATCCGCACACTGACATCGTGTAAGAAGAAGAGAAAACCTTTGGTTTTGCTCGGTGGCTTCACCAGCTCCATGCCAACATGGAGTTTTCTCCGTAACATTTCCTTTTGGAACAACACTGACTGACCCCAGGCAATGTGAAAAACATGATCTCTTCTGTTGTTGTCCCCTGCTGGATAAATACCATATGTGTGACCATTGCATGTACAAGACAGAGAACCGACGCAGGCTGCTTCACTGCAAATGGATATGCGGGGAATTGGCCATAACCAGGCAAGTTCTGAATGCCAGAGGAATGTACTGCATGCCAGTTTAGGTACAAAGCATTGGTGTGATTCCATTTATAAGAAGGAGTAATTTGTGGGAATTTGGGCTGTTTTCACTATCATGTGGAAATGAGTGGTGTTACAAAGCTCTCTTTATTTAGTCCTGTCCCTGGAGACATTGGCAAGCATTAGGCTGGGGGCATGGGGCTCACCAGGACGCCTTCTCCAGGCCCCACTAGGGTCCTGTTTCCTAAAGAGCTCTTACTGTGTGCTTAGTACTCGTTCTTCTCTGAACTCCATAGTGGAAACATCATTTATTTGTATATGATTCTTTCATTTGGCTATTAATGGAGGATTTGGGGTCTCCCAGACTTTTGAACTCCAATATTTGGGTTCTTATCCTATTTTAACAAAGAATTGATAAAAATGGACTCAAGAAGAATGAATTTATGAATTATTGAGTTTATTTAGGGACAAATTATAATTCCTGAAGTTTATTTAGGGGAAATTGGTATCCAGGAAAAGGCTGGAGCAGTTACACATGCATGTGGAAGACAGGCTCTAGACGCCCATGCAGAAATATTTAGGAGAAACATGCAATTGTGTGGGAGTTAAAGCATAAAAACATCCACCCTGGGGGCTGGAGAGACGGCTCAGCAGTTAAGGTGCTTGCCTGCAAAGCCTAGCAACCTGGATTCAATTCCCCAGTATTCACATAAAGCCAGCCACACGAAGTGGCACATTCTGGAGTTTGTTTGCAGTGTGGCTAGAGGCTCTGGCTCTGGTGTGCCCATTCTCTCTCTTTTCCTGCCTCTCTCTCTGCTTCTCTGTCTTTGATTGCAAATAAAATAAAATAAAATAAATAAAATATTAAAAATAAAAACATTTACCCTGAGCCTCCACATGGAAGAAAGTTGAGAGATTAAGTGGTAATGGCTTAAGGAAAATAGCCAAAGGAAAGTACCAAAGCACCAAAGCAGAGACCAGGAAATTCTGATGAGAAATGCGCAGTGAAGAGAGTCGAGAGCGTTAACAAACCCGTGGTAGACCCCAGGGCTAGGGGAATTACACACATAACAGGCCCAGAGTTGAGAAGAAATACACGCTTGGTAGACTCAGAGATCAGAGATGCATCATACATGTAATCAAAGTGAGACGTGATGCCAAAGCATGGTACAGATGGATGCAAGCAGGGGAATGTCCACACCAAAGGGGAGCCCTCTTTCCAGTCTCAGCAAAGTTGAGGCAAAGAGAGGGGGCTTATATGTGTTCAGACAGAGAGACCACAGGGCAGAGAGAGTGGCCCAGACAAGCCTTTATAGTCAATTACAGATGGGGTTTGTCTTCAGACTCAGGTATGTAAGGGGAACATTTGATTGGTTTGAGGAATCAAGGCACTGACCTCAAGGGCCAGCCCACCTAGGTCATGTGCTGGACTGTGGAGGCAGGAGTGGGCACTGTAGCCCTTGTGGATGAACCTGGATCAGACACGAGTTCCAGTTCTGTCGAGGTAGGTGGAGTGAGATCTTTGGGTTTTCAACTTGGGCTCCTATCTCTAACTAAAGTGCCAAAAGAAGGCAGCTCTTCCCTGTCTCCTTCCCCACGACTAGTCCAGAGTGGTGATGCTGCCTCTGCGGTTCTCCCTTAGGGGCTGGCTCACGCTCTTGGTTGACACATTGGTACTCAGCTGGGGCTGTCAGCCGAGGGTGTGTCCGGTGGCTCTTCTCCATGTGGCCTGTCTGGGCTTCCTCATTGCAGGATGTGGTAGTTTGAATGTTTGTTCTCCAATAGACTCAGGTGTTAACTTGGATTTGTGCTGATAGATCATGGAGTCCATCCCTAAGGTGTCCCAGAGTGGATCTGATTTCTCCCCCAAAGGTATGCAGAGCAGAGTGAGCTCTGCCTGGTCCCTGCTGTTTGCTGCCTGTGTGTGCTGCTTGTGGTGCTGTCCCCTCTCTCTGTGTGTGCTGTCCCCTCTCTCTGTGTGTGCTGCTTGTGGTGCTGCTCCCTCTCTCTGTGTGTGCTGCTTGTGGTGCTGTCCCCCCCTCTCTGCTTGGGTCTGTGAAAGGGAGCCAGCTTCTTCCACCATTATGGAACTTCCTCTGGATCTTTAAACTTAAATAAATCCCTTCTGCCTATAAACTGCCTGGTTTGGATGTCCATCCCAGCAACGTGTAGCTACAACACAGGATGAACCAGAGAAGTCAGGTTCTTATTGTATGGCCACCCTCTCCCGAGTAGAAAAGCAGCAGTTGTCAGGTCTTGTATGGACATGCTTTCAAAGCAGCATGGCAGTACTTCTGCCAGGCCACAGGAGAAACTTGGGTTCAAGGTTCAGGACAGCACGAAGATGCAGGGACAGGAGGTGGCATAGTGAGGGCACTCACTATCAGTGAGGTCTTTGTCTGGGTTCCTCAGTTCTCACGGCTGTCTGTGCCCTCATCCCCCACTTCATTGCTCAAGCTTCCTCTTGCTAGAATTTCCAAGGACTAAAATTCTCTTCGGACTTTGGCTTCTTGGCAGCTCCCAAATGCCATTCACTGCTTTGCTGGCACAGCCATTGATTTCCTTGTTAGGCTTTTCTTCAGGCACCTCCCAGGGTGCCCGGCCTTGCGTACATGCCTGATTCTCAGAGGTCTGAATGCACCTACGTGTGTGTGTGTGTTTGCCAAGGCTTGTGGGACAGTTGTGAGACTCATTCATCTGAAACCTGGTCAGTTTTCATTACCAGAAACACTGGCGTTGCTAACCCTGCCACCCACCCTGGTCCAGATCAGACTTCGCTGTAATGTGGCCTTGACTAAGGCACTTCAGGTGTGTCTGCTTGAGACCAGCTTTTCCTCTAAAAGGAGAAAGCCATTTGGTGGAGGAAAGGGACATGGCCTTTATTTCTGAACCCTCTTTATGGAAACAAAAAGTTGCTCTCAACTTTGCTTTATTGAACCAGTTCCTATGGCCTGCTCCATATCTCTTCCTTCTGCTTGCTCTCCCAGCCTCTGGCTCTCATGAGTCTTGCTTCCCACATTAGCCCAAAGGCCGCAGACTGTGCTGTGCAGGATGGCTGCTGGGGATGCCGGCAATTTCTCATGTCTGATTTCTGCTTTTGTTCTTTTTAAAATATTTTATTTATTTATTTGTAAGCAGAGAGAGAGAGAAAGAGAGAGAGAGAGAGAGAGAGAGCGTATGAATGGGCATGTCAGGGCCTCCAGTTACTGCAAACGAACTCCAGACGCATGCGCCACTTTGGGCATCTAGCTTTACGTGGGTACTGGGGAAACGAACCTAGGTAGTTAGGCTTTGCAGGTAAGCACTTTAACTGCTGAGCCATCTCTCCAGCCTCCTGATTTCTGTTTTTATTTTTTTGTGACGTCTGAGGCTGCACTTTCCCAATGGCTGAGTTAGTTACTGTGGCCCCCAGTCTGACTTTCCCAATAGGGGTGGATGGTATCCAGGTACCTTGATGGTAACTTTATGCAAAGCCTCAGCAATGCCAGCAAACTGGTTTTATTATTTATTTATATTTTTTACTTTGCTTGTGTGTGTTTGTGTGCATGTAATGTGTGTGTGTATGTGTGTGGTGTGTGTGTATGTGTGCATGTAATGTGTGTGGTGTGTAGTATGTGTGTGTATGTGTGCATGTAATGTGTGTGTGTTTGTGTGTGTGTATGTGCGCATGTAATGTGTGTGTGTGTTTGTGTGTTTATATGTGCATGTAATGTGTGTGTGTATGTATGTGTGTGGTGTGTGTGTATGTGTGTGGTGTGTGCATGTAATATGTGTGTGTGTTTGTGTGTGGTGTATGTGTGGTGTGTGTGTGTGTGCATGTAATGTGTGTGTGTGTGTGCATGTAATGTGTGTGTGTTTTTGTGTGTGTGCATGTAATGTGTGTGTGTTTGTGTGTGCGCATGTAATGTGTGTGTTTATGTGTGTGTGCATGTAATGTGTGTGTGTTTGTGTGTATGTGCATGTGTGTGGTGTGTGTGTGTGGTGTGTGTGCATGTAATGTGTGTGTATGTGTGGTGTGTGTATGTGTGGTGAGTGTGTGGTGTGTGTGTGTTTGTGTGTGTGTGCATGTGTGGTAGTTTGAATATATGTCCCCCAATATATTCAGTATTTCTTTAGTTATAGTTTGCATCTGCAGTCACCTTGCTAGAGGCAATGTCACTGGGGGCCGGTCTTAAGGCGTTAATGGTGGGTTTGAGATTCCATTGTAAAGATATGCAAATGTGCCTAGCTGGAGTTCCTGAAGTGTGCTGTGTGACTTTTTGGCTGTAGTTTTGCTCTGTGTGCTGTGGTGGCTGGGTCTTTGCTCTCTTGACTGGTCCTGTGGAGAGCAGGCCGCTTCTCCTGCCATTATGGAACTTCCCCTGGATCTGTAAGCTTCAATAAATAATATCCCTTCCTCCATAACTGTGCCTGGTCTGGAAGTTCATCTCAGTGAACCTGAAGCTGTCTGCTACAGTAAAGTGGTACCAGGAGTGGGGTGAGATGAACCTGACCATGTGGATATTCGTCTTTTGGAACTTTTGTTTTGGAGGAATGGGCATGGACTTGGTGCTTGCAACTGAATATGCCTTCTGGAGTGGTAAGCCAAGTTTTATGGACTATTCTGATGAGAGTTTGAGAATGCTAAGTGCAGACAGTATTGAACATCGAGGCTTGGCTTATGAGCTTTCTAAGGGGAAGGAAAGTCTGCAGAGGACTTTGTTGGAACTGGGCTACTGGCATAAGGGATGGCTACATTCTGCTATCCAGGCCCAGAAAGTTTGATCAAGGTTAAATTTGTAATGGGCTGATGTGCTTGGCTGAAGATATCGGACTGAGATTTTAAGATTTTAAGTTGGAAAACCTCAAGCAAGTTAAAAGCAGAGGCACTGAGACTGGTTTTAGGTTACTGGAGCTGCTATTGTCAACACATTAGCAATCTTAAGGAAGGTGGAAGGAAGGTGGCCTGACTTGATTTACATTAAAACAATGGAGAGGATGCCTGAGGAAACACTGTTAAAAATGCAAATTCTTGGAAAGAGCTGACTGGAGAAGGAACCTGCTTTTCAAGGCTATGATTTATTTTGTCCCTGGATTAAGAATATGGCTGTGTCCTGCACACCTGGTATTAATTTTGGAAGCATGAAAAATGCATGGAGTGGTCATGAGGTGCACACGGTTCCAGGAGCCACTGCTGAGATGCGGCATGAGGCAGGGCATGAAGACCCTCAGGAATAGGCTGAAAGAGCCTTTGGAAGATGGACCGTGGTTTGCATGGAGACCTGAAGATGTTTTGGATATACCAGGACTATGCAAGGACTCCCATGTAGTGCAGTGTTGGCCTGGGATTGAAGTTTTCCCTGGCAATTCTGCCCAGCTGGAGGGGCGGAATTGGAAAAACTGGAGACTGTCAGTCTCTGGTTATATTGAACTTGAACTGCAGAAGTTTGATGACGGCTGATGGTGGTTGAGTTTGCATTGTTCTAGTCTCTCCTTGCTATTCCTTATACAGTTAAAATGTTTACTCTGTGCCTTTACATGTTGAAAGTATTTAACTTGTTTGATTTAACAGGACTCACTATCTTAAGTTGATCAAGACTGTGAGAACCTTTGAAATTGGACTGAGTACAGTGTGATAGTGATAGTGATAAATATATTGGGGGCCAGGGGCGGAATGTGGTAGTTTGAATATATGTCCCCAATATATTCAGTATTTCATTAGTTATAGTTAAAACAATGGAGAGGATGCCTGAGGAAAGACTGTTAAAAATGCAAATTCTGGGAAAGAGCTGACTGAGAAGGAACCTGCTTTTCAAGGCTATGATTTATTTTGTCCCTGATTAAGAATATGGCTGTGTCCTGCACACCTGGTATTAGTTTTGGAAGCATGAAAATGCATAGAGTGGTCATGAATTGCACACGGTTCCAGGAGCCGCTGCTGAGATGCATGAGGCAGGGCATGAAGACCTCAGAATAGGCTGAAAGAGCCTTTGGAAGATGGACCATGGTTTGCATGGAGACCTGAAGATGTTTTGGATATACCAGACTGTGCAAAAGGGCTACCATGGAGTGCAGTGTTGGCATGGGATGAAAGTTTTCCCTGGCGACTCTGCCCAGCTGAGGGGCGGTTGAAAACCTGAGACTGTCAGTCTCTGGTTATTTTGAACTTGAACTCTCAGCCTGGCCTTGATGAGGCAGGCGACTTCTTCTGCCATTATGGAACTTCCCTGGATCTGTAGCTTCAATAAAATATGTATCCCTTCCTCATAACTGTGCCTTGTCTGGAGGTTCATCTCAGCGAACCTGAAGCTGTCTGCTACAGTAAAGTGGTACCAGGAGTGGGGTGAGATGAACCTGACCATGTGGATATTCGTCTTTTGGAACTTTTGTTTTGGAGGAATGGGCATGGACTTGGTGCTTGCAACTGAATATGCCTTCTGGAGTGGTAAGCCAAGTTTTATGGACTATTCTGATGAGAGTTTGAGAATGCTAAGTGCAGACAGTATTGAACATCGAGGCTTGGCTTATGAGCTTTCTAAGGGAAGGAAAGTCTGCAGAGGACTTTGTTGGAACTGGGCTACTGGCATAAGGGATGGCTACATTCTGCTATCCAGGCCCAGAAAGTTTGATCAAGGTTAAATTTGTAATGGGCTGATGTGCTTGGCTGAAGATATCGGACTGAGATTTTAAGATTTTAAGTTGGAAAACCTCAAGCAAGTTAAAAGCAGAGGCACTGAGACTGGTTTTAGGTTACTGGAGCTGCTATTGTCAACACATTAGCAATCTTAAGGAAGGTGGAAGGAAGGTGGCCTGACTTGATTTACATTAAAACAATGGAGAGGATGCCTGAGGAAACACTGTTAAAAATGCAAATTCTTGGAAAGAGCTGACTGGAGAAGGAACCTGCTTTTCAAGGCTATGATTTATTTTGTCCCTGGATTAAGAATATGGCTGTGTCCTGCACACCTGGTATTAATTTTGGAAGCATGAAAAATGCATGGAGTGGTCATGAGGTGCACACGGTTCCAGGAGCCACTGCTGAGATGCGGCATGAGGCAGGGCATGAAGACCCTCAGGAATAGGCTGAAAGAGCCTTTGGAAGATGGACCGTGGTTTGCATGGAGACCTGAAGATGTTTTGGATATACCAGGACTATGCAAGGACTCCCATGTAGTGCAGTGTTGGCCTGGGATTGAAGTTTTCCCTGGCAATTCTGCCCAGCTGGAGGGGCGGAATTGGAAAAACTGGAGACTGTCAGTCTCTGGTTATATTGAACTTGAACTGCAGAAGTTTGATGACGGCTGATGGTGGTTGAGTTTGCATTGTTCTAGTCTCTCCTTGCTATTCCTTATACAGTTAAAATGTTTACTCTGTGCCTTTACATGTTGAAAGTATTTAACTTGTTTGATTTAACAGGACTCACTATCTTAAGTTGATCAAGACTGTGAGAACCTTTGAAATTGGACTGAGTACAGTGTGATAGTGATAGTGATAAATATATTGGGGGCCAGGGGCGGAATGTGGTAGTTTGAATATATGTCCCCCAATATATTCAGTATTTCATTAGTTATAGTTTGCATCTGCAATCACCTTGCTAGAGGCAATGTCACTGGGGGCCGGTCTTAAGGTGTTAATGGTGGGTTTGAGATTCCATTGTAAAGATATGCAAATGTGCCTAGCTGGAGTTCCTGAAGTGTGCTGTGTGACTTTTTGGCTGTAATTTTGCTCTGTGTGCTGTGTGGCTGGGGGCTTTGCTCTCTTGCCTGGTCCTGTGAGAGCAGGCTGCTTCTCTTGCCATTATGGAACTTCCCCTGGATCTGTAAACTTCAATAAATAATATCCCTTCCTCCATAACTGTGCCTGGTCTGGAAGTTCATCTCAGCGAATCTGAAGCTGTCTGCTACAGCATGTAATGTGTGTGTGTATGTGTGTGTGGTGTGTGTGTGGTGTGTGTGTGTGTATGTCTGTGTGCATGTAATGTGTGTGTGTTTGTGTGTGATGTGTGTATGTGTGTGGTGTGTGTGTTTGTGTGTGTGTGTGCATGTAATGTGTGTGTTTGTGTGTGATATGTGGTGTTATACTTACTTTCTCATCACTACCACAAAGCACCCAACCAAAAGCAGCTTGTGAGAGGAAAGGGTTTATTTTGGCCTACAGTCTTGCGGGGACGCTCCATGATGGCAGGGGAAGGATGGATGTCACCTCTGCCACAGCAGGGACTGCTGCAGCATGACAGTGAGCTGAATGAACACTGACAGACGGAGAGTTCATAAACCTCTAGGCCCACCCCCAGTGACACACTTCCTCCACTCGCCAAATTATTGTCCGCTGGGAACTAAGCATTCTACCCATCAGTTTATGTGTTCAGTTCCAACTACCACACGTGGCTATGTGGTGCACACATGCGCGTGCCCTCATGGTACCCCATGCCCCTGCCTGTAGTAGTGTGTGTGGGAGCTTTGGCTTGTGGTCTGGCTTGTGGCCAGAGTGTGATGGCAGGTGTCCTACGTGCTCTTCGGTGTGTGCTTATTTGAACTAGAGTCTCTTTTTATAATATATTTTTTATTAGTTATGTATATAGTATTATACAGCCATGATGGAACCATCGTTAGCCTTCTCCTGTCCTACCCCCATGGTAGTGTGGGGCTTGCCTTATGGGGTAGCCATCATGAATTGGAGTCTCTTACTGATACTGGAACTTGCTGGGTTTTTGTTTGTTTGTTTGTTTTGTTTTTCGAACCCAAGCATTACCCTAGTCTGGTCTCTGCTCCCCTGTGGGACTGGGGTCCAGCTCATGTGGCCATGCACAGCTGCTTATGTGGGATCTGGAGATTCAGACTTGGGAGCTTTCAGGTTCCCTCAGGTGCTCACGCTTACTCAGGACGTGCACTTAACCACTGAGCCATCTCTCCAGCCCCCAGGAAGCTTTTCCCATTTTTATTTTTTCTTTATGTGTGAGGATGTGTGTGTGTGTGTGTGTGTGTGTGTGTGTGTGTGTGTGTGTGTGCATGCATACGTGGAGGGCCGAGGACTGCTTAGGGGTGTTTGACCTCCCCTTCTGCCTTCTTTTTGACAGGTTGTCCTTCTGCCCCTGCACACGTGTGTGCCAGTTGAGCTGTCCCAAGACTCCAGATTCCCCTGGCTCTGCCTTCCATTTCCATAGGCACATGGGGATCATGTGTGCCACTTTACATCTGTCTTTTTAAGGGTGTGGGGAATTGAACTTAGGATGGCAGGCTTGCAAGCAGGTGCCTTTAACTGGCGAGCTGTCTCTCCAGCTCCAGAAATGCAAGCTTTATGCTTTCTGTGTGTGTTTGCAGCTGGGCCTTTATCTGCACACAAGCTTCTTCCAGAGGGGAAGACAGGTGGAGGTGCGTGATGCCCAGGGCTTGCAGTGGCTCTGAGTCCTCTGTTCAGCTCCAGGGAGCCATGAAGTCTTTGTAGGAGAATAAGGTTATGCTTTAACATGCTTCAAATTTTATCCTAACTGAGCTCATGGTAATTATGAATGCCTTTATTTACTTACTATTTTTTTTCTAAAGCCTGGTTGCTCATGAGGCTTTTTAAAATATTTTATTTTTATTTATTTATTTGAAAGAGAGGGAGAGGAAGAGACAGAGTGGGGGATGGAGAATGGGCACATCAGGGCCTCCAGCCACTGCAAACCAACTCCAGACGCATGCACCACCTTGTGCATCTGGCTTACGTGGGTCTTGGGGAATTGAATGTGCCCTTTGGCTTTGAAGGTAAGTGCCTTAACCACTAAGCCATCTTTCTATCTCTACTTATTATATTTTTTAATTTACAAAATGATACATAATATATAAAAGACGTTTTGTATCATATAGATTACATATTTATAGATATATAGATAAATTGGTCTGGAGAGATGGCTTAGCCGTTAAGGCACTTGCCTGCTAAGCCTAAGCACACCTGTTTGATTCTCCAGGTCCTGTGTTTAGCCAGACGCAAAGTGACGCAAGGGCGCAATGCCACACTTGTCCTCAAGGGGGCACATGCATCTAGAGTTCATTCACAGTGGCTGAGAGGCTGCTGGCACGCCCATTCTCTATCTGTCTCCCTCCCTTCCTCTCTCTCTCTGTGACTCTCTCCAAAAAAAAGATATATAGATAAATTTACATATGTGCAGATTATGAAGTGACTAAATCAAGTTAATTAACCTATGAATTATCATACACAGATACTTTTTGATATTATTTGATAGCAGGGATATTTAAAATCTTTCTCTTAGAAATTCCCAAGAATATATGCACTGCTATTAACTATAATCACCAGGCTGTAAGTAGATCCTGAGGACTCCTTCCTGTCTAGCTGAATGTGTGTGCGGTTTGACTAGTGCACTCTTGCTTTTCCTACCCATGCCCGAGCCAGGCCTCCATAATCCATCTACTCTCTGCTGAGAGCTTCAAGGCTCCACATATCTGCTGAAGTATCCCACGATTTAAACCTGGCTCCCTGGGAACTGAGCCCCACCAGTGAAAACAGTCCCCATCTTCTTTGAGTTGTTAAGTTGTTAAGCTCAGACCAGGTAGTCTTCTAGTGTTTAGGCTCAACAGAGACTCATCACTTTTGATGTTGTTCTGGTTACAATGTCAAACTCTTAGTGTTTCTCTCCAGTGTTTTGCAGTGCCACAGAAACCTGCCGAATGAGGCACTATGCGACCTGGAACCGTCCCTTCTAACCTCCAATCCTGTCCCTGTGGTGGTGCTACTGAGCCTGGTCCAGCCAGGCCTCTTGTATCGGCTCAGCTACTCACTGAAAATTCTGTTTTACTATTTCTGTATCTAATGTTAGTCACATTTCAGGTTCCTTAATTTGGGAACTTTGTGCTCAGGAACTCAATTTTGAGCATGTCTTTGATGACTCAGAGGCTAAAAGAACTGGGTCTCTTAAAAAAAAAAGGAGGCTGGAGAGATGGCTTAGTGGTTAAGCACTTGCCTATGAAGCCTAAGGACCCCGGTTTGAGGCTCAGTTCCCCAGGACCCATGTAAGCCAGATACGCAAGGTGGTGCATGCATCTGGAGTTTATTTGTAGTGGCTGGAGGCTCTGGTGCACCCATTCTCTTTCTCTCTGCCCCTTTCTCTGTCTGTCACTCTCAAAAATAAATAAACAAATAAACAAAAATTTTAAAAAAGAGCTGGGTTTCAGCTCACTGGAGCTAAAGAAATCTACTGCCTAGATGCAGCATGACCACTGTTCTTCCCTGGTAATGTATACTTTGAGCTCTCTCTCTCTCTTTCTCTCTCTCTCTCTCTCTCTCTCTCTTTCACTGTCTCTCGACAGCCAGAAGTTCTCCTGCCATCTGGAATGGGCTAGAGCCGAGCTCACTGTTCAGAACACAGAGCAGTGACAGGTACGTTGCTGTGGTACAGGTAGGTGCATTGACGCAGGGAAAGACACTCCCACTTCTTGCTTCACTCACAAGACTAAAGGCACAGGACTATTTTAGACGGAAGTTCCATCTTCAGAAACAGTGATGAAGGTTGCTCTTGGCACACAGAAAATATTCTTTTATTGATCTTGGGCCTGCTCTAAGAAGACCTGTTAGAGTTTAATTTTATATCTAACAGTATCGTAGCAGGACTCCAAAAGATAACGTCTGTGCATTATGTGAGTGTGCCCTTGGGCTGACAAACTTGGTAGTTAAGTTGATTAATGATGGCTATGTTATTTGCCACTTTGAATTAGATGAAATCAGTGGGGTCACTGGGTAAACTCTGTGGAAGCCAGTGTTATCACTGCTATTAAAATATTAGCACTGTCCGTTCTCTGGCTGCCTCACCCATCCATTCTTCTTTCACCTTCATGTAGTTTTCAGGCTAATGTCTTCCCTAAAGCTTGTCCAGACAAAAAAGAGGAATCTCAGGTGACAATCACATCAAATGATAGCTTTACTTAGTGTCAACTTTCTTTTTTTTACTTTATTTTTATTTATTTATTAGAGACAGACAGAGGGAAAGAGAGAGAGAGAGGGAGAGTGAGAATGGGCACGTCAGGGCCTCTAGCCACTGCAAATGAACTCCAGATATGTGTGCCCCCTTCTGCATCTGGCTTACATGGGAACTGGAGAATTGAACCGGGGTCCTTAGGCTTTGCAGGCATGTGCCTTAACTGCTAAGCCATCTCTCCAGCCCTACTTAGTGTCAACTTTCTTGCTGCACTTTAAATGGAATCGACCTTTGGTAGGACAGGAAGGGTGTGACCAAGGTCACAGCGAGCCTTCCCACCCTCTAGCCGCAAGCCATGGCTGCACTGAGAGTCTCATCTGGTTCAGACTGCCTCCGGTGAGCTGTGCCGTCACTGAGCAAAGTTCTCTTGAATGAGCTAATCTCAAGGTCCACAGACTAAACGTTTCTTTTCTGGGTGGACCGCATCCTGCTCTCTCTGTCTCGGGGACTTTCACTTCCCTGCCAGTAACACCGATTGATTCTTTTGCAGCAGGAGATGCTGGTAGATTTGCAGTGGGCCAGAGGAGGACGATAGGCCGATAATCAATATGTTGATGATCGACTGATCTGTTTAGCCGTAGAGATTGTCCAGTTGGGAGGGTAGCATTGATTAATGCAAGTCATCCAGCTAAATTGCCTAATATGTGCGTGTCTTTTTCTAGTTTTTATTGAAGACAAAGTGAAAAAAAAAACCCAGTTTCCATTGCTTACTACCCACCCTGGCCCTCTCCATTCATTAACAGTGTTTGCCTTGGCCTACCCTGGAGCCGGAGGTTAGGTGCCACTAGTTCTCACACTAGAACCCTGGCAAGAGCCCAACAGGCCAGCTGACAACTTCTAGGAGCCCAGAATGAGCCCCTTACCTTTCAGGGTGTCCCAGCTTCCTTCCAACAGTGAGTGTTTCTATCTTTGTACCTCAGGGGATTTGCAGAGCCTTGTAGGTTACTCTAACCACTCACATAGCTGCTGCTGAGTTTTAAAAGTGTGTGTGTGTGTGTGTGTGTGTGTGTGTGTGTGTGTGTATGGCACACATGTGCCACCATGCATGTGTGGAGTCTGGGAAGAACCTTGGGGTTGTTATTCCTCTACCCTGTGTGACATAGGCTCTCCCTTGTCCCTGTCTCCCTTTGTGATGAGTGTGCACCTGTCTTGCCCAGGGTTCCGTAGTCTCCTGGCCCTGCCTCCACTGATGTGGGTTCATTAGAATTACAGACAGACGTGCCACTTTGCATCAGGTTTTCTGTTGGGTGTTGGGGAGTTGAACTTGGGCTGGCAACTTACCAGCAATCACTTTTACCATTGATATCTCCTCAGCCCATACAGCAGCTTCTTTGTAGGATAACTTCAAAAGTTCTGGCTTTCAGGCCACAGAGATTGCTCAGCTGTTAAAGACACCTGCTTGCAAAGCCTGATGGCCCAGGTTCAAGTCCTCAGTACCCACATAAGGCTAGATGCTCAGAGTGGCACATTCGTTTGCAGTGATAGGAGGTCCTGGTGCACCCATACTCACGCTCTCTGTTTGTCTGCATCTTTCCCTCTTTCTGTTTGTCTGCCTCTTTCCCTTTTTCTTTTTGTCAAACAATAAAAAGCAGTTTTTAAAAGTGCTGTTTCCTGTGTTTGCAGCATCTTGCTTGTCTTGGACTGTCTGATGAGCCTGTTTTGAAAGCATTGCTTTGAATACATCATAGCTTCTAATGGGAATAAATGAGATTCCAGCTAATGAAGCCAAGGGTGTAGCTGGGTTTGATCTATAGGACCTAAAAGAATTCACCACTAATGACATTGAAAGTTTTATCTCTAACTCTGACTTCTTTGTGATCTTGAGACTCACATATGTAATTGTTTTGGATTTCCCATTGGATTCATAATAGGCCCTACAAATAAACGGTTCTGATAGTTTTCTCTCATAGCTGCACCTCCATTGCCCTAACCTTCCTGATCATCATGTCCTTTCCGTTGTACTAAGGTGCTTAGATCCGGAGCCCTGAACCCATTCTCGGTTTCTTTCTCCCTCCCTGAGTGGCAGTTTGACAGTGGACTTTCACACTGGGCGTCCAAGTTGACCAGTCTTTGTCACGTGCACTGTCATCACTGTAGTTCAGGGCCTCACCGGTCATCTTTCCTCTGCCCTGCAGACTCCGCTTCCACTCTTCCCCTCCTTCATATGATTCAGTAGCCAGCACCCACTTCCTCCCTCAAATCTCCTGAATGGCCTCCTGCTGCCTGAACTACCAGGCCCACAAGGCTCTTAAGATCTTTCAAGGCTCACCTATTTATTTATTTATTTAATTTATTTTTTTGGATTTTCAAGGTAGGGTTGTACTCTAGCTCAGGCTGACCTGGAATTCACTCTGTAGTCTCAGGGTGACCTTGAACTCATAGCGATCCTCCTATCTCTGCCTCCCCAGTGCTGGGATTAAAGGCGTGCGCCACCATACCTGACTTATTTATTTATTTATGAAAGAGAGAGAGAGGGAGAGAATGGTCACCCTAGAGCCTCTAGTCACAGCAAATGAACTCCAGACACATGTACCTCCTACCATGTGCCCTTGCCAGTGTTTGGCACACTCTCCTGCTGCTGTCTACTGGATGTTGTCCACGAGGTGATGTCCTGTCTCTGCTCATGCCATGTTTTCCTCTGCAGTCATGGGGCTTCCCCTCAAGTCTGTAAGCCAAAATAAACACTTTCCTCCCACAAGCTGCTTTTGGTTGGGTGCTTTGTGCAAGCAGTGAAGCCACGAAGTCTGAGCCACAGAGTTACGAGTGTGTTCAGTGAGAGGTGAGCCACGGAGTCAGCGTGTTCAGTGAGAGGTGAGCCATGGAGTCAGCGTGTTCAGTGAGAGGTGAGCCACAGAGTCACGAATGTGTTCAGTGAGAGGTGAGCCACGGAGTCAGCGTGTTCAGTGAGAGGTGAGCCACGGAGCCAGTGTGTTCAGTGAGAGGTGAGCCACAGAGTTACGAGTGTGTTCAGTGAGAGGTGAGCCACGGAGTCAGCGTGTTCAGTGAGAGGTGAGCCACGGAGTCACGAATGTGTTCAGTGAGAGGTGAGCCACGGAGTCAGCGTGTTCAGTGAGAGGTGAGCCACAGAGTCACGAATGTGTTCAGTGAGAGGTGAGCCACGGAGTCACGAATGTGTTCAGTGAGAGGTGAGCCACGGAGTCAGCGTGTTCAGTGAGAGGTGAGCCACAGAGTCACGAATGTGTTCAGTGAGAGGTGAGCCACGGAGTCAGCGTGTTCAGTGAGAGGTGAGCCACGGAGTCAGCGTGTTCAGTGAGAGGTGAGCCACGGAGTCAGCGTGTTCAGTGAGAGGTGAGCCACGGAGTCAGCGTGTTCAGTGAGAGGTGAGCCACGGAGTCAGCGTGTTCAGTGAGAGGTGAGCCACGGAGTCAGTGTGTTCAGTGAGAGGTGAGCCACGGAGCCAGCGTGTTCAGTGAGAGGTGAGCTACGGAGTCAGCGTGTTCAGTGAGAGGTGAGCCACAGAGCCAGTGTGTTCAGTGAGAGGTGAGCCACAGAGTCAGCGTGTTCAGTGAGAGGTGAGCCACAGAGTTACGAGTGTGTTCAGTGAGAGGTGAGCCACGGAGTCAGCGTGTTCAGTGAGAGGTGAGCCATGGAGCCAGCGTGTTCAGTGAGAGGTGAGCCACGGAGCCAGCGTGTTCAGTGAGAGGTGAGCCACGGAGTCAGCGTGTTCAGTGAGAGGTGAGCCACGGAGTCAGCGTGTTCAGTGAGAGGTGAGCCCGCGGAGTCAGCGTGTTCAGTGAGAGGTGAGCCACGGAGTCAGCGTGTTCAGTGAGAGGTGAGCCACGGAGTTACGAGTGTGTTCAGTGAGAGGTGAGCCACGGAGTCAGCGTGTTCAGTGAGAGGTGAGCCACGGAGTCAGTGTGTTCAGTGAGAGGTGAGCCACGGAGTCAGCGTGTTCAGTGAGAGGTGAGCCACGGAGTCTGTACATCCAATCAGGTGTACCATGAAGTCAGTCAGAAGGCATGGTTCTTTCTTTTTAAAAAAATTATTTTATTTTATTTTTGGAGAGAGACAGAGAGAGAGGGAGAGGAAGACAGATAAAGAATGGGCGTGCCAGCAGTCTCTCAGCTGCTGTGAACGAAATCCAGATGTGTGCGCCCCCTTGTGGTCAAATGCAGCATTGTGCCCTTGCATCACTTTGTATCTGGCTAAATGTGGGACCTGGAAATTGGAAACGGGTTCTTAGGCTTATCTTTCTTGAATGTTCTTAGTTTTAATCCTTTTGAAATAGGTCTGGATATACGGTTATGATTAGTTTAAAATCAGGGTACTAAAGATACTTCTGCCTTGAGGAAAAAAATGAAAGGAGATGTCCACGTTATTATGAAATCCCCCAATGATAGTCTTTTCCTCAGATTCTTTTTGTTACGATTTTGGAGCACTTGTTCAGAAAAGCTGCAGGGGAGAAAAATCTGTAACAGGAGATAATACATCTTGTGTGTTAAAAGCACTGGGCAGGAGCGCATTAAAGTCCTTGAGCTGCTGGACCAAACTAGAGAGGAGTCCTTTTGACCTCTCCCACGTGTGAATCTAAAATCTATAACCCCATTCAGTAATGGAGGAGCTTTTTTCTATTTCTCATTATTTATTTGTTCAACAAATGTCTGGTAAGCATCAGTCACAGGTAACACTGTGCTCCATGGGCATGGGGACTGGGTGGGGCAATGTTCTCATTTTACCTCTGGAGGCTTAATGTGAACGGGTTGTGTCAATTCTGCTGATAGCTTTGGAGAAAACTCCATGTGCACTAATGGCTTTTCTCTTCCCAGCACCATGAAAGTACAGGTGGGGCTAGAATTTTGCTGGCCTACTTTTAATAATGGCATTATTTTTTGATCCATCAAATGGAAACCCTAAATCCAATTAGCCATCTGGCTTAACTTAATTGTTCACCAATTAAGTGTGAATTTCTATTATATATTAGTATGTAATATTAATAATATGAATACCTATCTAAAATATATGTTCATAGACCACTTTAATGCCACAGTAATCCCTGAATTTTGTGGCTTAAATAGAATTATATTGTTAATCTTATATATTATTATATAAATAATTGTTGAACATTGAAAACCTTTGGAGTGTGTAAGCAGTGAGTTTATTTTATTTTATTTTTTTGGTTTTTCGAGGTAGGGCCTCACTCTAGCTCAGGCTGACCTGGAATTCTCTATGGAGTCTCAGGGTGGCCTCAAACTATGGTGATTCTTGCACCACTATACCCGAGGATTTTTTCAAGTTATTGATTTGCATATGTGTGTGTGAGTGTGCACGTATCCATGCGCACATGTGCACATCAGGGTTTCTTGCCTTTGTAAAGGAATTCCCATGTGGCTTTATGTGGGTGCCTGGGGAATTGAACCTGAGCTGGCATGCTTTGCAAACAAATGCCTTTAACCACTGAGCCATTTCCCCTTCCCACAAGCACTGAGTTTCTGCACATAGTGATGTTGCCTAGAGAAACTGAGTACCTGGAAACAGCAAGCAAACCTGACTGGGGGGAGCAGGGAGAAGACAGCTATGTTCTGAGGAGAACCAGGAGCTGTGTGATGAGATCATGTACCTGGGAAGCCAGATGCTGTTCTCATAAGTGGAGATGGTTCTGAGCTAAGGTTTAGGTTCATCCAGATATAGTGGAATGTAAACACACGATCCCCTTGTGGGCAGGCAGTGAACTGAGCCAGGAAATACAAATAGCATTTTTTTTTTTTTTTTAGCCATCAGAAAGCAAATGAAAGCTCAGTTAAGTGTGTTACTTAAATAGATAGATAAATTCAATTTGCAAAATGCTATAAAGGTCCTGCCATTTAGCATGACAAGCAGAAAAGATGATTTGCAAAATGCAATCCTTTGCCTCATCCCATCGATGGCAGCTAAGTGCACCAGAGATGACCGGGGAGAGGCAGGGCGACAGCATGTGGGCCTCAGTTACTTTCTCAGAGTACTTTGTCCCTAAGGTTGTGGGGACCGCCAGCCCCTGGCTTGCTCCCTTGTTCCTTTCCACCAGCCCTCCTCATTTTTCTTCTGTCTTCTCAGGAGACAGAACCCCGGAGCCTGGGGATGGTGGTTGTGCTGCAGCTTAAAGCCCAGGCCCCCTATTATTCTCAGAGGACACTGCCTCCTGCCCAGTTGTGAGTTATGAAGATAAACCTGCCCTGGTTCATTTACGAGTCACATGTGTGGTCATTTGTATTCGAATTTAAAGTGACTCTGATGGAATTAAAATTTCACTTCTTTAGGCACACTGGCCACATTTCAAGAGTTCAGCTGAACCTGGAGAGTGGACAGATAGGACGCATAGAAGGCTCTGCTGGGCACCACAGCACCCTGTTTGGCTGCTGACCTCGTCCACTGCTGAGGTGCACTCTAAAGTAATGTATTAGTCAGGGCTCTCCAGAGCCCATGGAAGGAATTGTATTAAAAGGGAATTTATTGGATTAGCTTACGGCAGTCCAGCAATAGCAGGTTGCAGGCCCGAGAGTCAAGGAACCCGATAACTGCTCAGTCCACGAGGCTGGAGGCCTCAGCAGTCCTGATCCAGCACTGAAGGCCTAGCGGCGTCCTGGAGAGACGCTGGTCTCTCTTCAGTCCATGCTGGAAAGCAGCAAGCAGCGCTGGCATCCAGGTGGGGGGAGGGGGTCCCTTCCTTCCTAGAGCTTCTTTAGATAGAGCACCCCCAGAGGGGCCACCCACTCTGGCGGAAGGGCTCACCCCGGGGGAAGGATTCCTCCTTCAGTTAATCCTTCCTAGAGGCAGCCTCAGAGACACACTTATGAGGAATGTCTGTGGATTCCTTACCAGATCAAGTTGACCCAATCTTAACCATCACAAGTCCACCCCTTGTCAACTTGACACCAAACCACATCTCCTTACATCATACTTAGTTTCCAAATGAAGACAGTAACAAGGTCATAATTCCGCCTAATGTGATATAACTATCCCTCGTACAACCGGAAATGCACAATCTGCACCCCCCCCAACACAAAGCAAGTTCTTTGAGAAAGGCTTAGTCTCATATAATAAGTCAAATATAAATTCAACAGTGGTTAACTAGCAATACGATCTTAATCAGTATTAATTACCTAATAGAGAAATAGAGGAAGAACAAAACATCTTAATATTGGTGTAGATATGTACAAACGCTCTTAACAAGGTAAGACAAACACTCATGGCAATTACAGTCCACGTTTTTGTAACTGGTCCCGTGGCCTTAGCTGGTATTTGTAACTGCCTTCTTCTACCCTTTCTGTATTTCCTCCACCTTCAGCAAGCACCTCAGCAGGTCTTGGTTCTTTACCTGGAGGGGTGACGCATACCTTCATACCTGAAGCATCTGGGCCATTTATCACACTGCCTTGGTTGGGTTGTTGCAGTTGTCTGTTGACTTTGGTAATACCAAGAGACGCCCTAAAGGATCTCCAGCACTCCAGATATCCTCTTCCTTACCTCCTCTGTGGAGGAGCAGTCCGATTTCCCCCTGGTGGTCTGGTTCAATCACCCCTGCTAACACTGTAACTCCTTTCTCAGCCTGTTCATTCAAGGGCATCAGGATCCCAAAGTGGCCAGGGGGGACGTCTTAGCTTCCAGTTCAATAGAATGTTCTTTGTGCCTCCTGGTGAAAGCACTCCCCCCTCTGGAACCAAGACCTCTAGGCCAGCAGAGCATAAGGTTGTGGGAACAGGAAGCAAAAATTTGGCTAATGGGTCACTTGGGGTGATGGTAAGCGGGACCGTTCCCATTTCCACCCCGTGATTCCTGTACCCGTGAATCCGGGCTATAGGAGAAACAGCACCATATATAGGACGCTGATTCAGAGCATATACAGCCTGCTGGAGGACACTCCCCCAGCCCGCCAAGCTATTGCCACCTAGTTGGCACTGCAGCTGTTTCTTTAAAAGGCCAGCTGCTTCAGGGTGGTGGGGCACATGGTAAGACCAGTGAATTCCATGATCATGAGCCCACTGTTGTACTTCCTTGTGTACCCTGTGAAGTGAGTTCCTTGGTCAGAAGCAATGCTGTGTGGAATTCCATGACGGTGGATAAGGCATTCTGTAAGCCCACGGATGGTAGTTTTGGCAGAAGCATTACGTGCAGGAAAAGCAAATGCATACCCAGAATAAGTGTCTATTCCAGTAAGGACAACACGCTGCCCTTTCCATGATGGAAGTGGTCCAATGTAGTCAACCTGCCACTAAGTTGCTGGCTGGTCACCCTGAGGAATGCTACCATATCAGGGGCTCAGAGTCAGTCTCTGCTGCTGGCAAACTTGGCACTCAGCAGCAGCCATAACCAGGTCAGCCTTAATGGAAGTCCATGTTGTTGGGCCCATGCATAACCTGCATCCCTGCCACCATGGCCACTTTGTTCATGGGCCCATTGGGAAATGACGGGGGTGGCTGAGGAGGGGATACTTTCCTTCCCAGAGCTTCCTTAGATAAAGCTCCCCACCTCGGAGAGGGGCCACCCACTTTGGAGGAAGGGATCACCCTGGGGGAAGGATTCCTGCTTTGGTCAATCCTTCTTAGAAGCAACCTCAGAGACCCACTTATTTAGGAATTAGGAGTGTCTGTGGATTCCTAAACAGATCAAGTTGACACAAACTTAACCATCACAAGTAACAACCAATAAACCCTGGCTGCTAGTGTTTTTGGGTTTCAATGTCACCTCTTTCTCTTGTACACACACATGTATCATGGACACATACACACATGTGCTTGCCTTTGACAATTAGGAGAAGCAAGGCAGCTCAGCCTAATGTGGATTATTTCCTAGCATGTTAAAATGGAATCTTTATAAAAATAAAGAATGCTTGAAAATATATGGAGGATTCAGATGGAAGTATGTTCAGTCCACCAACATGACTGATGTCTCCGGGGTCTTTGATCCGACACACAACCTTTCTTGCTTTAACAGCCCAGAGCTACACTGAGAGGTGAGTTTTGCAGCTAACCTGTCCCACCTCACTAAAGAACTGGCCAGTAATGGTGGGGTCTCTCTTGTCCTCCCACCTGCCAGCACCCCCGAGGATCTCTGATGACGTCTGTGTCCTGAGAGAGCCCCTGTGATCTGTGCAGCCAAGGCTTGCTTGGCTTACTTCTTCCCCTGCTTTTCTAGACCTTTTCTCTGCTCCTTTTCTGTGTATTCTTGTGTGTGTGTGTGTGTATTTTTTTATTTTTATTTTTTTTTGTTGTTGTTTTTTGTTTTTTTGAGGTAGGGTCTTGCTCTAGCCCAGGCTGACCTGGAATTCACTATGTAGTCTCAGAGTGGCCTCAAACTCGGCAATCCTCCTACCTCTGCCTCCCGAGTGCTGGGCTTGAGGGTATGCACCACCTGGATCTTATGTATATTTTCTATGCGTTAGATATATTTCTTTTATTTTTATTTTTTTATGGGAGAGAAAGAGGATTGGTGTCCTAGGGCCTCTACCACTGCAGTTGAACTCCAGACATGTGCACCACCTTGTGTGCAAGCATGACCTTGTGCACACCCATCACCTGTGTGTCTGGCTTACGAGAGTTCTGGGGAGTAGAACGTGGGTCCTTAGGCTAGTGCCTTAACCGTTAAGCCATTTCTCCAGCCCTACATATATTTCTTTTGGAAAAGTTTAAAACTCCAAAATATATAAATGAAAGGGAATATATATACATATATATATGGTTTAAGAAAACACTGCACTTACATTTGTATCAACTAGCTAAAGATCTAGAATAGTGCAGATGTTTGCTGTGTGTTCCTCTCCTGCTCTATAAAATAATGTGGCATACTTATAACTCTATCTGGTTTTTGAACTATATCTATACATACATATACACACACATACATACACACACACACACATATGTATATGCATGGGGAATTGTGCTGTGTACTGTTTTCTATCATTGCTTGATTTTACTCACCTTTCCATTTGAAGAATTATTCAGTATGGATACATTATTCAGTAAGACTTACTTCTTTCATTCACAATGACATTTAAAATATTGTTTATTTATTTTTAAAAATGTGTTTGTGTCTGTGTGTGCACATGCATGCATGCTAGGGCCTCTTGCCATTGTAAACACATTCCAGACACATCACCATTTTTTATAAATAAACAATATGCTTTGTATGGACACATCATGCGTTGGTCCTATCCTTTCCTCCGCCCTGCTCCCAATCCACTGAGGCCCCTCCTCAGTGGGGTTGCTGGCATTCTCCATGGGGTTGTGGGTTATACGTAGTAAGAGCCACAGTCAGTCATGGGGCGGGGGCGGGGCAATGCCTCTGAGTATTCCTTCCTGACTCCATGGCTTTACAGTCTTCCTGCCCCCTCTTCCACGAAATTCCTTGAGCCATTACGGGTGTGTTTTAAGTCTACTTCAGTGATGAGCTCTTAGGAGCCTCTGGATCTCTGCTTTGGTAGGTGTTGAGTGTCCTCAGGGTCTGTCTCCTTCACTCTGGTGCAGTTAGTCAGGCTCATCATGGAAGCAACCCTCTTGCTCGTCTCCCCAGTTCCTCTGTGGTTTCACCTGGGCCTTGGGGTGGAGAATTGAACCCAGGCCAGCAAGCTTGGTAAGCAAGTGCTTTTAATTACTGATTCAGTTCCCCACAATGACACTTTTTATTTTAAAATATTTTATTTATTTATTTATTTGTAAGGAGGAAGGGAGAATGGGGGTGGAGAATGGGTGCACTAGGGCCTCCTGCCACTGCAGACCAACTGTAGATGCATGCGTCACTTTATGTATCTGGCTTTGCCTGGGTAGTGGGGAATGGAACCCAGGCAGTCAGGCTTTGCAAGCTAATGCCTTTAACCGCTGAGCCATCTCTCCAGCCCCTACACAATGACATTTTTGAGAATAATATTAGCATGCACATCTATAGTTCTTCATCTTCACAGATGTGTGGGAATCGTGTGAATATGGCACAATTTATTTTGACCCATTTAATGTGGAGGTCTTTGGGTCCCTCCATTATTTTTCTGATGTCATGGGTGGAAGTACTTGGGATAAGTACTTGGGATAAGTACTTGGGATAAGTACTTGGGATATTGGTGCACACGCACCAGCCTGTCTGAAATCTTCACTTCAGGGCACTCTGTCTCTGACCATTCTTCACTCAGCTCTCCTTCATTCTTTGCCCTTGCCCCACCTCAGCTCTCTACTGCAATCTAAGTACTCATTCCTTCAGTAAGAGGATCGTGATTTTGTGCTCAGAACAGTGCCATGTTGGAGGAAGAGGACAGGCTTGCTGGAGGAAAGAAAAATGTGGTCTTGTGTGTGTGACTTCTGACCATGGGCTCACCATTCACTTCTCTGCATGTCAGTTCCTTCTTCAGTGCAGCGAAGGGTGACACCTTCGGTAGGGTGGTGTGAGGATTAAACGCAAGGACGCTCGTACAGTCCTTCCTCCAACATTGGTGTGGAAGATGGTTGGCAGTCAGTGTATCTTGGCTGTTTCCGCCTTCCTCGTTAGAAAGAAATATTCTGTCATCCACTCTACTCTTGACAACGACAAGCCAGAGCCGCCTTCCGCCGATCACCCAGCAGCAAAGAGACGTTCGTGCTCTCGTCCGTGTTCTCGTTCACTTCCAGTGACGTGGACAGACCCTCCAGTTCATGCGCTGGACCTGACCCCCAGGAGGCCGGCAGCGTCTACTCGGGGAGCACACATGAACGGGTGACGCAGTGGCTGGGTTGATGGAACAACGCCATGTGCTCTCCGATGTTTGTTCAGACTTGCCACCACTCAAGCCGGATATGGATTTGGAATAGAGTATGACTATGGTGTCTAATGGGTCTAGTTGAGTCTCCAGCCAGGGGTAGGAAAGCCAGAGAGAGGGATACTTACAAGGTTTGCATTTGTTCGAGGACTTTGCCCATGCGTGCTGATAACAGCCTTTCTGTTACTTTGGAAATGAGCTTGGGCCTGCAGTTCTGCAAAAGCTTGGCATGGTGAGGCTATTGGAAAAGCATTGGGAAGCATGCCTCGTAGGCACGCTGGGAGGAGGGTGTTGCAGTTACCTTTTCATTGCAGGGATGAAATACTTGACCAAAAGCAACTGTAGAAGGAGAGGGTTTATTTTGGCATACAGTTTTTTTTTTTTTTTTTTTTTTTTTTTCGAGGTAGGGTCTCACTCTAGTTCAGGCTGACCTGGAGTTCACTCTGTAGTCTCAGGGAGGCCTTGAACTCATGGCGATCCTCCTACCTCTGCCTCCCGAGTGCTGGGACCAAAGGCGTGCGCCACCACGCCTGTCTTGGCATAGGGTTTTGAGGGGAAGTTTTATCACGGTAGAGAAAGCACAGCATGAGCAAGGAGCTGGCTCATATCACATGTCAGCAGGGAGGTAGCAGAGAGAGTGAACTGAGCTGAGAACACCCAGTGGGGATGGACTCATCACCGCAGTGACACATCCCCACCGGAAGGCTCCACCTCGCAAAGGCTCCCCCAGCTGGGCATTGAGTGTGAGGAAACCAGAAGCACATGAGGCCATGGGGGCACTCAACATCCATACCACCACAGAAGGTAAGAATGTTGACCTAAGCAGTCCAGGGTAGGGTCTTCCATTTGCAACAAATATTAGAGTTGGTGCAAAGAAAATGCTACGTGGCATATAGTGCATAAGAATTATTGATTAAGGCTGAGCGTGGTGATGCATGCCTGTAGTCCCAGCACCTAGGAGGACTGTGAGTTCCAGGCTAGCCTGGGCAACATAGTGACAAGGCTAGAGCCCTCTTCTGTAGTCATCCTGGACTACATAGCAAGATATTATCCAAACAAAATTAAATAAAGAAAAGTAAAAAGAAATTCCCAGTTAAATTCATGATAAATTTTAGAGGAGGTCAGAGAGAAGATGCTGTACTGGGCCAGGGGTAGGACAAGGAGTTACCCCGGGGGTATGGCAAGGCTACCCAGGGTAGGATAAGGAGTAACCCCAGGAGCGCCTGGCTGGCCAGTATATGCAGGATCAAGGAAGGGATAAGTTAGTTAACAATTGGGGTTGACAGAATTGAGGAGTAATTATGGAAATATGTATTAGACTTGGTTAAAATGAAGACAGAAAGGAAGGAATTCTCTAAAGTAATACAGGAATTAAAAAACCATTGGTGACTGACTCAGAGGGAGGAAAGTCCTAACGGTCACAAGAACCAGGAAGAAGGAAAATCTATGACAGTAAACGTTGTAGCTGATCACTCATTATTACATTTATCAGAGAAAGTTTGATGATACCTTGTAGAAATGATTAACATGTGATATGAGTTATGTTTCATGGTGTTTGTTGAGAAAGACTCTAGCTAGGTAGGTCAGGTTGGTCTTGAACTTATAATCCTGCTGAGATGTGGTGTATGCCGCAAACCTGGCTTAGCATGAGTCTATTTTGTGAATCATTTTGAAAATGAAAAAAATAATTGAGTTTCACCTGTAAATCATTTCATGATTATAAATTGCCAGTGGTTTTAGTATGGCTCCAAATTTCAAGCTGTAGGTTGGAGCTCACCCAGTATGTAACAGAATTCACTGAGTGCTCATTATGAACACTTTATTTTTTATTTTTATTTTTTTATTTTCGAGGTAGGGTCTCACTCTAGCCCAGGCTGACCTGGAAATCACTCTGTATTTTCAGGGTGGCCTTGAACTCATGGCGATCCTCCTACCTCAGCCTCCCGAGTGCTGAGATTAAAGGCGTGTGCCACCACGTCCGGCCATAATGAACATTTGAAACACAGTAGAAGAGAATTTATTCTGAGACATTGGTTTTATTAATTACTATTATTAGTAGTAATAGTAGCAGTGGTGTGTGTGTGTGTGTGTGTGTGTGTGTGTGGATATGAGGCTGAAAAGTTGGAAATCCACCAACACAGATGACTTCTCTTGAGTCCTCCCCATGATTATATTGAACAATTTCACTTCTGTAGCTAGAAATAATTTTGTTGGATTTCAACAAAAAATCCATTTGTGATGGTACTACTTTCTGTTGAGTGTAATTTGAATGAATATATCTTCAAAGAAAAGGGGAAATTGATTATTGAAAACCAAATAAATCTGAAATACTACTGGTGTCCTTCCTAAGGCACAATCAACAGGAAGCTTGACGACATAAAATACCTCTTCTGTACTCTGTGCTGTTGTTTTCGAGTTTATCAAAATGACGTGATTAGTTAGGGGCACTGACAAGTGCATGAGTAAGAATAGATGCATGCGCTTTCTAAGACTCCTTGGAGCTTAGAGAAATGGAGCACGCATGATTCTAACGCTGGGGATCCCGAGTCAAAGCCAGCCCAAGACACAAAGTCTCAAAAAGGTTTTTCAGCCCTTACAGCAAGTGGAAACATCTCTTATAAACATATGCACAAACCGTGCAAGTCGTGATTCTTTTGTTTTGAGACATGGTTTTGCTGTGGAGCCCAGTGTGGTCCCAGCCTCCTGCGTGCTGGGATGGACATGCACCGCCATGCCCTGCATGCCGTGGTTTTATGAGAACAGTCAGTGCAGGACTTTTAAGAATATATGTGTTTGCTAAGGCAGGCGACGCTTAATCTCAGCACTGAGGCAGAGCCAGGAGGATTGCCGAGAGCCTGAGGTCACTCCTGAGATTGAGGATTCTCCCAGGTCAAAGCCGCCAGAGTGAGACCCTACCTTGCAAAACCAAAAAAAAAAAAAAAAAAAAAAAAATCTGGCTGGTTTTACTCAAGCAGGCCCAGCCTGCTCTTCCGATCAGGATCCTTCACTATTACTCATAAAGCCCACTGTGGGACTTGTGGGCATGGTGATGTCTCAACAGGCAGCTCCTTGGCATGGAACTCCTCAGATTGCTGCCAGCCAAGCCAAAGTTGAGAGAGAGTTGGCGCTTCTTTGCAATTTCTTATCTTTATGCACCCATCAGGGATTTTGGTGAACCTCATAGTGGATTCTAGATATGTGACCACAGTGTGATGATGAGGTAAATGGATTTTTTTTTTTTTTTTTTGGTTTTTCCGAGGCAGGGTCGCACTCTAGCTCAGGCTGACCTGGAATTCACTATGTAGTCTCAGGGTGGCCTCAAACTCACAGTGATCCTCCTACCTCTGCCTCCTGAGTGCTGGGATTAAAGGCGCACGCCACCACGCCTGGCAATGGATTGCATTTTTAAAGCTGTGGCTGTAGCAAAGATTCCATCACTGTGATTTTTTTTTTCACATTGTGCATAGTTATAGGTATGCCTTGTATACATGTGACATGTTTTTGGTATGTCTTTATAGTCTTAGGCTATTTTATACTTATACATTTTATAAAATTACAAGATTATAGGCCTTCAATCACAATTGACTCATGTATTCAAACCCATCACGATAACACAGTAAAATTGTACTTTGACGGAAGTTGGCTCATGTCCAAACATGCACATCATGCATGTCAAAATACTGCATCAAAAGAGGCATGCCCGTCTTTGAGACAACTGGAGCTTGTGGGAGTCCGTCCCTGCACCGCTGTTCTCTTAAGACTCTGGCACACTATCCACAGTAGCTTTTGGCCTCATTTTAGCAATGCTGAGGCGACATTCCCTTTCTGTTCCAAACCCATAACAGCTTTAATTAATAGTACTTATTCAGCGCATGCTTAGCAGTTTTATTTTTGCAAAGTGATTTATAATCATTTTTATTAGTTATTCTAAATTGAGATTTAGAATGGCATGTCATAAAGGAAATGCTTCATGCTTGAGAAAGGAGCCTATTCCTACCCAGCATTTGTCTAAATAGCATAATTATGGCTGTATTACTCATGCATTGTTTAATTATTTATTCCTTAATCTGTAGATGTAAATACACCACTCAAACCTAATTATGCAGGTCTTCAAACCTGGGTTATGAAGTTCAGCTGATAGCTATAAGAGTTCTTGAAGCCAAGATGAGGATGTGTCTAAAATCAAAACCCTGAAGAAAAAGGGAATTGAAGCCTGGTGTGGTGGCACATGCCTTTAACTCCAGCATAGGTAGGAGGCAGAGGTAGAAGGATCATTGAGTTTGAGGCCAGCCTGAGACTACATAGTCCAGGTCAGCCTGGCCAGAGCAAGACCCTACCTTAAAAAACAAAACAACAACAACAAAAGGAACTGTGGAGTGATAAGCTATCAAACACTAAAGACAGTTCAAATTTAGTAGTACATACAGTGAAGCCATATTTTAGAAACCAAGGTGATCAGAACAGTGTCATCACTTTTACTTATACACAAATATAATAATGTGACATGGATTGATTTTTAAAAATATATTTTATTTATTTGAGAGAGAGAGAGAGGGAGGAGAGAGAGAATGGACCTCCAGGCACTGCAAACAAAACTCCAGATGCATGCCCTTGTGCATCTTGGCTTCTGTGGGAACTCTGGGAATGAACCGAGTGCCTTTGCAGGCAAACGCCTTAACCACTAAGCCATCTCTCCAGCCCCTGATTCTTTTTTTCAAAGTAGGGTTTCACTCTAGACCAGACTGACCTGGAATTCACTATGTAGTCTCAGGGTGGCCTTGAACTCATGGCAATCCTCCTACCTCTGCCTCCCAAGTGCTGGGATTAAAGGCGTGTGCCGCCATGCCCGGCTCTGCATTAACGTTTTTGTAACAAGACCAAGGATTTGAAAATCCCTTAACACATGATACAAACCAAAATTGTCACTAGGATGTTTATTTTTGAATTCAATTTTCTAGCTTTTCTATATCTGGGTCTTTTGTATACTAATAGGTGAAAATATAGCATAAGTAATATTTTATTAATCCTGAATTTGTTGCTGTTGAATATATCACAGAAGTAGTGAGCAAATTCAGAGTTTTAAAACTAGGAAATCTGGGGCCTAGAGAGATAGCTTAGTGGTTAAGGTGCTTGTGGGCAAAGCCCAAGGCCCATGTTCGATACCCCAGATCCCACTTGGGGACAGACACACAAGGTGAAGCATGCTCAAGGTCACACATGCACACAAAGTGGCACACATGTCTGGAGTTTGATTACAGTGGCTGGAAGCCCTGGTGCTCCAATTCTCTGCTTTCTCTCACTCTCTTTCTCTCTCTCTCATTACAAAAAAAAAAAAAAAGAATATATGTGCTCTTCGCTGGTTTTACCAAGCAGGGCCCAGTCTGCTCTTCCGATCAGGATCCTTCACTATTACTCATAAAGCCCACTGTGGGACTTTGTGGGCATGGTGATGTCTCAACAGGCAGCTCCTTGGCATGGAACTCCTCAGATTGCTGCCAGCCGGCTTCTGTGCTGGAGAGAGAGTTGGGCTTCTTTGCAATTTCTTGTCTTTATGCACCCGTCAGGGATTTTGGTGAACCTCATAGTGGATTCTAGATATGTGACCACAGTGTGATGATGAGGTAAATGGATTTTTTTTTTTTTTTTTTTGGTTTTTCTGAGGCAGGGTCGCACTCTAGCTCAGGCTGACCTGGAATTCACTATGTAGTCTCAGGGTGGCCTCAAACTCACAGTGATCCTCCTACCTCTGCCTCCCGAGTGCTGGGATTAAAGGCGCACGCCACCACGCCTGGCAATGGATTGCATTTTTAAATCTGTGGCTGTAGCAAAGATTCCATCACTGTGATTTTTTTTTCACATTGTGCATAGTTATAGGTATGCCTTGTATACATGTGACATGTTTTTCGTATGTCTTTATAGTCTTAGGCTATTTTATACTTATACATTTTATAAAATTACAAGATTATAGGCCTTCAATCACAATTGACTCATGTATTCAAACCCATCACGATAACACAGTAAAACTGTACTTTGACGGAAGTTGGCTCATGTCCAAACATGCACATCATGCATGTCAAAATACTGCATCAAAAGAGGCATGCCCGTCTTTGAGACAACTGGAGCTTGTGGGAGTCCGTCCCTGCACCGCTGTTCTCTTAAGACTCTGGCACACTATCCACAGTAGCTTTTGGCCTCATTTTAGCAATGCTGAGGCGACATTCCCTTTCTGTTCCAAACCCATAACAGCTTTAATTAATAGTACTTATTCAGCGCATGCTTAGCAGTTTTATTTTTGCAAAGTGATTTATAATCATTTTTATTAGTTATTCTAAATTGAGATTTAGAATGGCATGTCATAAAGGAAATGCTTCATGCTTGAGAAAGGAGCCTATTCCTACCCAGCATTTGTCTAAATAGCATAATTATGGCTGTATTACTCATGCATTGTTTAATTATTTATTCCTTAATCTGTAGATGTAAATACACCACTCAAACCTGTAATTATGAAAGGTCTTCAAACCTGGGTTATGAAGTTCAGCTGATAGCTATAAGAGTTCTTGAAGCCAAGATGAGGATGTGTCTAAAATCAAAACACTGAAGAAAAAGGGAATTGAAGCCTGGTGTGGTGGCACATGCCTTTAACTCCAGCATAGGTAGGAGGCAGAGGTAGAAGGATCATTGAGTTTGAGGCCAGCCTGAGACTACATAGTCCAGGTCAGCCTGGGCTAGAGCAAGACCCTACCTTAAAAAACAAAACAACAACAACAAAAGGAATCAGAGTGATAAGCTATCAAACACTAAAGACAGTTCAAATTTAGTAGTACATACAGTGAAGCCATATTTTAGAAACCAAGGTGATCAGAACAGTGTCATCACTTTTACTTATACACAACATAATAATGTGACATGGATTGATTTTTAAAAATATATTTTATTTATTTGAGAGAGAGAGAGGGAGGAGAGAGAATGGACCTCCAGGCACTGCAAACAAAACTCAGATACATGCCTTGTGCATCTGGCCTTGTCTGAGTCCTGATTGAACCGAGGTATTGCCTTTGCAGGCAAATGCCTTAACCACTAAGCCATCTCTCCAGCCCCTGATTCTTTTTTTCAAAGTAGGGTTTCACTCTAGACCAGACTGACCTGGAATTCACTATGTAGTCTCAGGGTGGCCTTGAACTCATGGCAATCCTCCTACCTCTGCCTCCCAAGTGCTGGGATTAAGGCGTGTGCCGCCATGCCCGGCTCTGCATTAACGTTTTTGTAACAAGACCAAGGATTTGAAAATCCTTAACACATGATACAAACCAAAATTGTCACTAGGATGTTTATTTTTGAATTCAATTTTCTAGCTTTTCTATATCTGGGTCTTTTGTATACTAATAGGTGAAAATATAGCATAAGTAATATTTTATTAATCCTGAATTTGTTGCTGTGAATATATCACAGAAGTAGTGAGCAAATTCAGAGTTTTAAAACTAGGAAATCTGGGGCCTAGAGAGATAGCTTAGTGGTTAAGGTGCTTGTGGGCAAAGCCCAAGGCCCATGTTCGATACCCCAGATCCCACGTAAGACAGACACACAAGGTGAAGCATGCTCAAGGTCACACATGCACACAAAGTGGCACACATGTCTGGAGTTTGATTACAGTGGCTGGAAGCCCTGGTGCTCCAATTCTCTGCTTTCTCTCACTCTCTTTCTCTCTCTCTCATTACAAAAAAAAAAAAAAAAAAAAAAAGGCCACTCTGTTGGGCTTGCCTCAAAAACAAACAAACAAAAAACTAGGAAATATGGGGCTGGGAGATGGCCAGGGGTCAAGTGTGCCTTCCTGCAAAGCCTGCCAGCCTGGGTTCAATTTTCCAATACCCATGTGAAACCAGATGCACAAAGTGGCATATGTACCTGGAGTTTGTCTGCAGCAGCAAGAGGCCATGGCATGCCCATTACGCCCTCCCTCTATCTCTTGCAAATAAATAAGTAACATTTTATGAAAATAGGAAATCTGGAAATGGAGGCATTACTATTTTGATTACATAAACTTAGTATGTAATGTACATAACTGACGGCTGGTTACCTGAAGATCCTCTGCCCTGTGGCGCTGCACTTCGGGTGTTCCTGGACACACACGTATCTTTCAAAAGATGAAACACTGCCCTGCTCCCCTGCTCTTCAGGCTGTCTAGCCAGTCCATGGTGGGAAGAGGAAAACAAAACTAACTGAAAATCTGTATATTAGGGACATGGTCACTCACCTGGATTAAAGATTTAAATTAATATTCTGAATTAAAAGTACTTGTTGCATGTGCATGCATCTGTGTATATACATGTCTGCTATGTGGGCACACCAGGGCCTCTTGACTCTTCCAGATGGATTCCAAACAATTGCACCAATTTTTAATCACTTATGTAAACAGCACATGATGGTATATCTGCCCTCATACCTGTCCCCCTTCCAAAGGGATCCTCCTCATTGGGGATGCCAGTTATCCCCATGGGGATTGTGGGTCATGCATTGTGGGGTAGCCATCAGTTATGGGGATGAGGCAATGTCTCTGTGTGCAACGTCCCAACTCATGGCTCTAACACTCTTTCTGCCCCCTCTTCCATGAGTTTCCCTGAGCCATGTTGGGTTTGTTTTAGGTCTACTTCAATGATGTTCTCTTGGGAGCCTCTGTGTCTCTGGATCTCTGGTTTGGTAGGAGTTGAGTGTTCTCTGTGTCTGTCTCCTTCACCCTTGTGCTGGTACCAGGTTCACTGAGAAAACAGCACTCTTGCTCATTCCCCCATTACTCTATGGTTTCAGCTGGGGCCCTGGTGAGGTGTGATGGGCGATTCTCTCCTCAGGTTCTCGTCCATCTGAAAAAGAGAAGCAGATTCTCCAATGGAAAGTGAAGTCAGCACAGGTGAAATGGGATAACCATTGTTAGTTTGGGAAAATTTAATGAGTTATCGGCCCTCTTAGCAGCCCACGTTGTGGGAGCTTGAACCTAGAAGTGAACTTCGTTATTTGGATATGGTTCTGACTTGTTTCCCAGTTCCAGCTATGGATCTTTTCCACTGGAGCAGATCTGTTAGCCAATCCAAGAGCAGTTGTTACCCACCATGGCTGTGTGCCACTATTGCACTTGGGTGAGCATCACATCAGGTTGTTTGCTGCTGAGTAGCTTAGACCTCGAGTTGCTCAGACAGATGTTAGCCACATTTCCCCTAGTAGCTCATGTAGCACCTTCTGGCACTGTCTGGGGACTGGCTCTCTTCCAGATTCCAGCCAGGACTCTCTATGTTCTGTACCAACAGCATATATGTCTTCGGCGGTAGGGTCTTGCCATTAACCTCTGGTGGGTCATCAAGACTTGCACCATTTTTGTGATTATGTGAATGGCTGGGGTGTACCTGGGGCTAGCAGGCTTTGCAAGCAAGCATCTTTAATTGCCCAAACCATCTCCTTTAAAATTACAAATTTAAGTGTAATTTTCAGGCCATTAAATGATGAAATGGATTTTCTAAAACTTTTCCTTGTTGTTATGGTGTTTATAACAGAAAGAAACTGTAAACAATGACCTAGGTTTATGGGAAAAGACCCAATTAAAAATCTGAAATGTCAGTCAATCACATCCTTGACTCAGAGTCTTTCTCTCTCTCTTTTTGCCTAAGGCAGATGTACAAACATGTAGCCACATAGCATCTGCATAGATATGAAATATGATAAAAAGATTCAAATCAGAGTGATAAGCTATCAAACACTAAAGACAGTTCAAATTTAGTAGTACATACAGTGAAGCCATATTTTAGAAACCAAGGTGATCAGAACAGTGTCATCACTTTTACTTATACACAACATAATAATGTGACATGGATTGATTTTTAAAAATATATTTTATTTATTTGAGAGAGAGAGAGAGAGGGAGGGAGAGAGAGAGAATGGACCTCCAGGCACTGCAAACAAAACTCCAGATGCATGCGCCCCCTTGTGCATCTGTCTTGTGTGGGTCCTGGGGAATTGAACCGAGGTATTGCCTTTGCAGGCAAATGCCTTAACCACTAAGCCATCTCTCCAGCCCCTGATTCTTTTTTTCAAAGTAGGGTTTCACTCTAGCCCAGACTGACCTGGAATTCACTATGTAGTCTCAGGGTGGCCTCGAACTCATGGCAATCCTCCTACCTCTGCCTCCCAAGTGCTGGCATTAAAGGTGTGTGCCGCCATGCCTGGCTCTGCATTAACGTTTTTGTAACAAGACCAAGGATTTGAAAATCCCTTAACACATGATACAAACCAAAATTGTCACTAGGATGTTTATTTTTGAATTCAATTTTCTAGCTTTTCTATATCTGGGTCTTTTGTATACTAATAGGTGAAAATATAGCATAAGTAATATTTTATTAATCCTGAATTTGTTGCTGTTGAATATATCACAGAAGTAGTGAGCAAATTCAAAGTTTTAAAACTAGGAAATCTGGGGCCTAGAGAGATAGCTTAGTGGTTAAGGTGCTTGTGGGCAAAGCCCAAGGCCCATGTTCGATACCCCAGATCCCACGTAAGACAGACACACAAGGTGAAGCATGCTCAAGGTCACACATGCACACAAAGTGGCACACATGTCTGGAGTTTGATTACAGTGGCTGGAAGCCCTGGTGCTCCAATTCTCTGCCTCCTCTCACTCTCTTTCTCTCTCTCTCAAAAAAAAAAAAAAAAAAAGGCCACTCTGTTGGGCTTGCCTCAAAAACAAACAAACAAAAAACTAGGAAATATGGGGCTGGGAGATGGCCAGGGGTCAAGTGTGCCTTCCTGCAAAGCCTGCCAGCCTGGGTTCAATTTTCCAGTACCCATGTAAAACCAGATGCACAAAGTGGCATATGTACCTGGAGTTTGTCTGCAGCAGCAAGAGGCCATGGCATGCCCATTACGCCCTCCCTCTATCTCTTGCAAATAAATAAGTAAAATTTTATGAAAATAGGAAATCTGAAATGGAACGTACTATTTTGATTACATAAACTTAGTATGTAATGTACATAACTGACGGCTGGTTACCTGAAGATCCTCTGCCCTGTGACGCTGCACTTCCGGGTGTTCCACTGGACACACACGTATCTTTTCAAAAGATGAAACACTGCCCTGCTCCCCTGCTCGCTGAGCTGTCTGACGAGTCCATGGTGGGAAGAGGAAAACAAAACTAACTGAAAATCTGTATATTAGGGACATGGTCACTCACCTGGATTAAAGATTTAAATTAATATTCTGAATTAAAAAGTACTTATTTGCATGTGCATGCATCTGTGTATATACATGTCTGTGTATGGGCACACCAGGGCCTCTTGACTCTTCAGATGGATTCCAAACAATTGCACCAATTTTTAATCACTTATGTAAACAGCACATGATGGTACCATCCTTACCCTCATACCTGTCCCCCCCCTTCCAAAGGGATCCTCCTCATTGGGGATGCCAGTTATCCCCATGGGGATTGTGGGTCATGCATTGTGGGGGTAGCCATCAGTTATGGGGATGAGGCAATGTCTCTGTGTGCAACGTCCCAACTCATGGCTCTAACACTCTTTCTGCCCCCTCTTCCATGAGTTTCCCTGAGCCATGTTGGGTTTGTTTTAGGTCTACTTCAATGATGTTCTCTTGGGAGCCTCTGTGTCTCTGGATCTCTGGTTTGGTAGGAGTTGAGTGTTCTCTGTGTCTGTCTCCTTCACCCTTGTGCTGGTACCAGGTTCACCGAGAAAACAGCACTCTTGCTCATTTCCCCCATTACTCTATGGTTTCAGCTGGGGCCCTGGTGAGGTGTGATGGGCGGATTCTCTCCTCAGGTTCTGCGTCCATCTGAAAAAGAGAAGCAGATTCTCCAATGGAAAGTGAAGTCAGCACAGGTGAAATGGGATAACCATTGTTAGTTTAGAGAGAATTTAATAGGTGTCGGCCCTCTTGTAGCCCACGATTGTGGGAGCTTGAACTAGAGAGTGAACTCGTTATTTGGATATGGTTCTGACTTGTTTCCCAGTTCCAGCTATGGATCTTTTCCACTGAGCAGATCTGTTAGCCAATCCAAGAGCAGTTGTTACCCACCATGGCTGTGTGCCACTATTGCACTTGGGTGAGCATCACATCAGGTTGTTTGCTGCTGAGTAGCTTAGACCTCGAGTTGCTCAGACAGATGTTGGCCATTTCCCCTAGTAGCTCATGTAGCACCTTCTGGCACTGTCTGGGGACTGGCTCTCTTCCAGATTCCAGCCAGGACTCTCTATGTTCTGTACCAACAGCATATGGTGTCTTCGGCAGTAGGGTCTTGCCATTAACCTCTGGTGGGTCATCAAGACTTGCACCATTTTTTTGTGATTATGTGAATGGCTGGGGAATTGTACCTGGGGCTAGCAGGCTTTGCAAGCAAGCATCTTTAATTGCTGAGCCATCTCCCCAGCCCCCAAAATTACAGAATTTAAGTGTAATTTTCAGGCCATTAAATGATGAGAAATGGATTTTCTAAAAACTTTTCCTTGTTGTTATGGTGTTTATAACAGAAAGAAACTGTAAACAATGACCTAGGTTTATGGGAAAAGACCCAATTAAAAATCTGAAATGTCAGTCAATCACATCCTTGACTCAGAGTCTTTCTCTCTCTCTTTTTGCCCTAGGAACGAGTAATACAAACATGTAGCCACATAGCATCTGCATAGATATTAAATATGATAAAAAGATTTACGAATGTACGGCTGTGACCTGAATGAAAGGGCATGTCTAAACACAATGGATCCAGTTTTCTGCTTACACTGGCAGAGAAACCAACTACTGTGCCTAAAAAAACAGTTTAGTTTTATTAGCTAAATAAACAGACTAATCAACACTGCCGAGCCCAGCTCCCTGCAACCCAGAGCTTTTCACAAGGTTGGACGGTTCCCCAAGGCAGACTATGGAGTTCCAATGCTGAGCTGAGGTTCCAAATACCCCCACATTCAAAGAATACTTTCCACTGTGGCCTGTCCTGAGGCAGGCACGGTGCTTATTTGGAATGGCCAAGGACTTCCCCTTTAAATACCAAATCTGCAAATCTCCCCAGTCCTGTGGCCCTGTGGAGACTTGGGGGAAGGGCCTCGGCCAGTGCTGCTTGTCAGTGTGGACATGGAGTCCTCACCAGCCAGGTTCTGGACACTCTGCTGGGTTGCCACTCTCTTTGCCACCTATGGAGTTCGGATATGGTGAGGGTGAGAGGAGTGTGCGGGAAGTGTGTGTGGTCTGGCAAGGGATGAAGTAGCCTGTGAGTGGCGTTCAGGTTGCAAAGACCAGAAGGCGAGTCTTACGTGAACTGAGAGGTGTGCCAAGTGCGGGTCTCATGATGGTCAGCGGCTTGTTGAACAGCCGGTCTCTTTATCCGTGAGACACCTCGGAGAGGCACACAGTGCTCCACGTGGGTCTGTGTTTATTTTTAAATCATGATTTATTTCAAGACAAAACAACAAATAACCCCCGAATGAGAAATTTCCCCTTTTTTTGTGTGTATGTATGTGGGTGCACGTGTGTGCTTGTGGAGGTCAGAGGACAGTCTCTGGTGTCGGTCTTCATGTACTGCCCACCTTTTTTTTTTTTATTTGTTTTTACTGATTTGGTTGTTATACTTCATTTTACTTCTCTCAATCCTTATCATCAGTTTTAACAGATGACTAAAAAGGAGTTGTTTTCCATATACTAGTCCATCTTACAGTACTACGCCGTTTCTTCATTTGTAAGTGTGCTGAACTCCCCCAGGGCTATTTTTATCAGACAGAACACTCGATCTTAGCCAAAAGGCTGAGAAGTGATTATCAGACAAACAGAGATGATTGATAATTTGCACTGACCAAATATTTTGGACATATTCATTTCTCTGAATAGACATTTTTATTAATTAAATGATAGTTTATCTCTACTTTGGTCATTCTAGTTTACCAAAATTGAATTTCTCTTGACAGATCAAAGAGTAATTCCAGCATTTCTTCTTTTTTTTCTTTTCTTTTTTTATGAAGAAGAGAGAGAGAAATAATTGGTGCACCATGGCCTCCAGACACTGCACTCAGACTTCAGATATGTGTGCCTCCTTGTGCATACATGACCTTGCACATATATCACCATGTGCATCTGGTTTACATGCCACCCACCTTTTTTGAGACAGGGTCTCTCACTGGCCTGGAAGTTTTCAGTCAGGGAGACTGGCTGGCCAAGTCCCAGGGACGCAACATTCTTGCCTGGCCTCCCCAGTCCTGGGGTGTCAAGCCTGCACCACCTCCAGCTGTTTTTTTTTTAATGCTGAAATTAAAAAAAATGGTGAATATTACTTGTTTATTATTTTTTTCAAGGCAGTATTATTTGAGTTGCCCAGTTATGTGATAAAATTATAAGAGAAGCAATATTACTATCAATTACAAAATATTAGCAAAATGGAACCATGTTTGCTGTGACATTTTGCCTATTATTATTATTATTATTTATTTATTTATTTATTTTTGGAGAGAGAGACACAGACAGAAACAGAGAGGGAAAGGAAGACAGAATGGGCGCACCAGCAGTCTCTCAGCTGCTGTGAACGAAATCCAGATGTGTGCGCCCCCTTGTGGTCAAGTGCAGCATTGCACCCTTGCCTCACTTTGCATCTGGCTAAATGTGGGACCTGGAGATTCGAACTGCTGGAGATTGGAACCAGTGTTCTTAGGCTTAGGAGGCAGGCGCCTTAGCCGCTAAGCCATCTCTCCAGCCCTTGCCTATTATTTGATATGCATTCAATTCAGGTCCTCATTCTATTTTTTAGATAGAGCTATCTCTCCAGCCTCTCAACAATTTTAGTTGTAAATAAACATAGTTATAAAATGAGTGTCTAGGGCTGGAGAGATGGCTTAGCAGTTAAGGTGCTTGCCTGCGAAGCCTAAGGACCCATGTTTGACTCTCCAGATCCCGCATTACCCAGATGCACAAAGGTGAGGCAAGCACAAGGTTGCACATGCCCACTAGATGGCACAAGCATCTGGAGTTCAATTTCTATGGTTGAGGTCCTGGCATGCAAATTCTCTCTTTGCCCCTCTCTCTCTCTCTCTCTCTCTCTCTCTCTCTCTCTAAAATTAAAAAAATCCTCATCATTATATAAAATGAGTGTCTATTAGGTGATGTGTTATAGATTTATCTTTTTCTCTCTTCTCTTTCTCCCTCTGTCTTCCTTTTTTATTTCTCCTCTCTATTCTCTCTGTCTCCTCTGTCTCTCTTCTCTCTCCCTATAGACTTAGGTAGATAGTTTTTAGGAACAGTTCAAGCTGTTGACTTCAAAAGAAGTCAAACCCTGACTAAAAAGATGGTGTTGCTGGCACACAAACCTTGCATATACTAGCTTGGCTACTTGATAAATCTGAGGCATTGGTGTTCTCTAGGAGAGCCTCTACTTTGAAGAAGCCCATTTTCAGTAATAGATGTTTACTCTCTGGATCAATATAAAAGAGCCATATAGTGGGTCAGTGTAAAGGATGGCATGAAATTGTGAAACACCCAGAGATTCTGGAGTCCTGGTTGTGCTGAATGTCTGAGCAGAGATGTGCCTTTCACTGTATCCAATCTGATTTTCCTTCTTTAAAAAGATGAACACACAGTGATCCCGAGGGCTCCAGGGGAGACATCATCCTGGGATCTTCTCTACAAAACAAACAGGCCTCTCACTACGCAGTGAGGAAATAACCTGTGGAGCCTCCCTACAGGCAGGTAGAAGGCTATGGAATGAGAGAAGTTGTCCTGTGGCAACACGATCATTTTACTAACTTACTGGACGGGGACATTTGCTGCCCCACCCCAGCATCGCCATCCACGTCCCGTTGTTCTTTGCAGAGGGGTGATGTCAGTGGCAGGGAATGTGGACGTAGGAAAGCCTCCTGTTGTCATCCCTTTAGGTATAGAGGTGATGGTTCACCAGACTTCTGTAGGCGGGACTCAGTCTATTCTCTTCCAAAGATGACTGCTGTCTGTACTTATTTGAAATGAATGACTGGCCTACCTGTGTACTCATTTAATACCAGTCTTCCATAGGAACTCTTCAGAAAGCTTCCTGACAACTACAGAGCACCACATCTTATTGACAGTCATTTGTCCCCAGGACTCAGCATAGTGTCTGACATAATAAACTACAGATTGATGGATGAATGAATGCTGCAAAATAGCGTAGGAGAATGGCAATGACAAAAGACAATTATAGCCTTGGATGGGATGATATAGATGTCTCATTTAGCTCTGAGCATAGTAATTTATTCTTAGCACTTTGACCAGGTTTGGGTCTCGTCAGTAGTCAATGCCAATTGCAAAAAGAAGTTTCTCTGACCAAAGGTGTGTACAACACTAATCTATGCACATAAAAATAAATGTTTAAGCCGGGCGTGGTGGCGCACGCCTTTAATCCCAGCACTCTGGGAGGCAGAGGTAGGAGGATCACTTGAGGCCACTACAGAGTGAATTCCAGGTCAGCCTGGGCTAGAGTGAGACCCTACCTCGAAAAACCAAAAAGAAAGAAAAGGGGGGGCTGGAGAGATGGCTTAGCAGTTAAGGTGCTTTCCAGCAAAGCCAAATGACCCAGGTTCAACTCTCCAGGACCCACATAAACCAGATGCACAAGGTGGTGCGTGCATCTGGAGTTTGTTTGCAGTGGCTGGAGGTCCTTGCATGCCCATTCTCTCTCTCTTTCTCTGTCTACTTCTTTCTCTCCCAAATAAAGTAAATTAAAAATAAAACATTTTAAAAATAAATGTTTAGGACTGGAGAAATAGCTAAATGGTTAAGGCACTTGCCTGTAAAGCCTAATGACTCAGGTTTGATTCCCTAATATCCAAAAAAAAAAAAAACAAAAAAAAAAAAAACAAAAAAAACGAGATGCACAAGTGGCACATGCATCTGGACTTTGTTTGCAGTAGCTGGAGGTCCTGGTGCACCCATTCTCTCTCTCTGCTAGCAAATAAATAAAAAATAAATTTTTAGAGGACAATTTTATGGACATAACATATCCATTTAGACAACAACAGTCTTAGTCCCCTCCCAGGGCTTATGACCTCCCCACGACTTGGTTTTCCAATATCTGGTATCAACTCTCTCCTGTGGAACAGGTCTCAAATCCACAGGGAACATAGGGAAAATTTTGGAAGAGGGGATGGAAAAAATGTAAAAGGCAAAGGATGGGGAGGAGTGCTTTGGCATGAAGTCTTCCGATCTGAAGTGCTGTTGTATTCATAACCTCGCTGCCACTGTGACCTGCACAGTTTTGGCCCGTCAGCATTCTGTCGTGAATGATGGAGGAGGGCAAAAACGATACAGAGTTAGAAGAGGGACTACTTAGAAGAAGAAGGAGTTCAGTGGAAGAGGAACCATGGAGGAAGGACAAGAGACGTTAATGGGAGGGGATTATGATCAAAAATACACGATGTAAATGCGCAAAACTGTCGATAAAGATTTAAAAACAACATTATAGGCCCTAGATCTACCACTGTGTGCTAACTTTATAATACAATGAAAGGGGTAACACACACCACACGTTACTAATTCTGTTCTTTGCGTTTAAGAAAGGAATAAAGAGGCTAGTGAAAAGAAATCGTTTAAGAAAGGAATAAAGAGGCTAGTGAAAAGAAATAGATTTGTTCCTCACAATTCTCATGATACACACACACACACATACTCCCTCTCTCTCTCTCTCTCTTTCTCTTTGTTTTTTTGAGGTAGGATCCCGTCCTATTCCAGGCTGACCTGGAATTCACTCTGTAGTCTCAGGGTGGTCACTAGCTCACAGCGACCCTCCTACCTCTGCCTCCCAGTGCTGGGATTAAAGGTGTGCACCACCACTTCTCCAGCTCTCTCATGATACTCTCAATCTACTAATTGGGTGTACGATTACAGTGAGGTTGCAATTTCATAAGAATCAGGGAGATGGATTTGATAATGAAGATTATGCGGTACCTGCTTCCATGCCAAGCAGTGCCATAATTCAGTCATCATCATGGAAGAGAGCATCGCCGGGGTCAGCCAACTGTGGACTCCAGACAGACAGACGGTCTGTGGAGATGGTTTGTTGATAGTGCACTCGCTGAGCAAGCACGAAGGCCTGTGGTCAGAGAACCTGAGCCCACGTAGAACTAGACACAGCAGCACACATTTGTAATATCAGGGCTCCTAGGATATGGTGGGAAGAGGAGATGGAGGATCCCTGCACACGCATTCACAGGCCATAGCCTGCTGTGTGGTGGGAGGTGGAGATGGAGGATCCCTGCACACGCATTCACAGGCCATAGCCTGCTGTGTGGTGGGAGGTGGAGATGGGAGGATCCCTGCACACGCATTCACAGGCCATAGCCTGCTGTGTGGTGGGAGGTGGAGATGGAGGATCCCTGCACACGCATTCACAGGCCATAGCCTGCTGTGTGGTGGGAGGTGGAGATGGGAGGATCCCTGCACACGCATTCACAGGCCATAGCCTGCTGTGTGGTGGGAGGTGGAGATGGGAGGATCCCTGCACACGCATTCACAGGCCATAGCCTGCTGTGTGGTGGGAGGTGGAGATGGAGGATCCCTGCACACGCATTCACAGGCCATAGCCTGCTGTGTGGTGGGAGGTGGAGATGGAGGATCCCTGCACACGCATTCACAGGCCATAGCCTGCTGTGTGGTGGGAGGTGGAGATGGAGGATCCCTGCACACGCATTCACAGGCCATAGCCTGCTGTGTGGTGGGAGGTGGAGATGGAGGATCCCTGCACACGCATTCACAGGCCATAGCCTGCTGTGTGCAGCAGCGTTGATCAGACCATTCCCACGTTCTAATAGTCTCAGCTCAGGGCTGAGCAACAGGAGTTGAGTTCAGTCTCCGCTGGTGGCTCTGCCTTGATCCCTTAACCTTCTTTGTCCCCATTTTTAAGTGGAGACATAGTTTGTGAGAGAGATGTGAATCATAATATATGTAGAGTGCAAGGGAAACTGGATTTAGTGGAGCAACTCAGGAAAGAGCTAAAGAGAGCAGTAGAAAAGAGCAGTTTATCTATCTGCTTGATTTTGGACCTGGATGTGTTCAAAGTGGAAGAGATCATAAAAAAGAGAGAGGCTTATCGACACTTTTTGCTAGGTGCTGTCCAGACTGAGTTTGTACAAGATCAGGAGGACAAGACTCTCAAGATCCATCAAACAACTGTGTGAGAATTCAATTCCACCTATTTTTTTAAAATATTTTTTTCATGAGAGAAAGAGAGAGAGAATATTGGTGCACCAGGGCCTCCAGCCATGCAATTGAACTCCAGACACGTGTGCCACCTTGTGTGTATGTTCAACCTTGCACACTTGCGTCACCTTGTGAATCTGGCTTACATGGGACCTGGAGAGTCGAATATTAGGTCCTTAGGCTTTGCAGGTCAGTGCCCTAACCACTAAGCCATCTCTCCAGCCCCACTTATTTTTTTAACCTATTTTATTGCTTCTGATGCTGTTGTATGTACAACATCCTCCTTCACCAAAACAATGTTCTATGAGGACTGTGGTTCAGATTTAGGGGAAAAAACGTTTTAGACCTACTCTGAAAATACCCTTGTTTGTAACCATTCATTATAAACAAACTAATAAGAGGGATGAAAATCAGGTCAGATGAAAATTTTAAAATAGTTCATGGGAATGAAAATAATCTTTATCAGCCACGTTCTACATGAGATTTGAAAATGTAAACTGCTATGCATAGCTGGGCAGAAGCCCCAAATTGCAATGACAACTAATGAACCAGCTATGTGTGCTGGTATTTTAGGAGCAAGTTACAAAGCAAAATATCTGTGTATTTTGCTTAGTTAATATATATATTTGTAGCCCTTTCGTGCAATAAAGTTCAAGTTGTTGTTTATAAAAAATGAAAATTTGATGATAGGAGAAAATTGCTTTCCTGGATACAAATATAGAATAGTAATGTTTGTGGATATCACAAATAAAGAATTCATTCTTAAAATTGTACTGTGGTTTTTCTCAGGATAATTTAATCTTTGGCAAAGACTTGGGGTTCAGGGAACTAGAATATAGAAGGAGATTATTATTATTCTTTTGGTTTTTCGAGGTAGGGTTTCACTCTAGCTCAGGCTGATCGGGAATTCACTGTGTAGTCTCAGGGTGGCCTTGAGCTCATGGCGATCCTCCCACCTCTGCCTCTCGACTGCTGGGATTATAGGCGTGTATCACTATGTCCGGATTTTTTTTTTGAAGATGATTTAAAAATATTTTTTATTTATTTAAGGAGAGAGCGAGTGAGTGAGAGAGGGAGAGAGAATAGGCACACCAGGGTCTCTGCCTCAGCAAACCAACACTAGGTGCATGCACTACTTTGTGCATATGGCCTTACATGGGTAATGGAGAATCCAACCTGGGCCAGCAGACTTTGAAACAAGTGCCTTTAACTACTGAGCATCTCCCCAGCCCCCTTGGGAGACTATTTTTTAAAAGAGTGATTGGTAGCACAAGTTGGGAAGGCAATAAATATTTGGCTACAGAATATACTCTTGAGCCGGGTGTGGTGGCTCACGCCTTTAATCCCAGCACTCGGGAGGCAGAGGTAGGAGGATCGCTGTGAGTTCAAGGCCACCCTGAGACTACATAGTTAATTCCAGGTCAGCCTGGACCAGAGTGAGACCCTACCTCGAAAAACGAAAAAAAAAAAAAAAAAAAAAAAGAATATACTCTTGTGAGTGGGTATGCCAGAGGCCATTACATGCTTTATGAAGTTACTCTTTTTAAAATATATTTCACTTTTTATTTGTTTTAGAGAGAGAGAAAGTAGAAAGAGAGAGAGAGAGAGAGAGAGAACACCAGGATCTCTAGCCATTGTAAATGAACTCCAGATGCATGTGCTACCTTGTGCATCTGGCTTTATGTGGGTACTAGGGAATTGAATTTGGGTCCTTAGGCTTTGCAGGCAAACGCCTTAAACCACTAAGCCATCTCTCCAGCCCTAAAGTTACTCTTCTAGCACACTTTTTTTCCCCCACTTTTACTTTATAATGAGAGTGGTTATGGCATGAGTTTACTTGTGTCATTCCTATTATATTAGGTTGTCTAATTTAAAGGAAATGGAAGTGCTTAGTTCATTTGGTATGATGGGACCACTTTTGAGGAGTGTAACCCACATCAGCTATGTTTTAATTTAGGCGTATCTGTCTTTGCTGAGTATCCTAAAAGTGTTTTTATACCTTCCTTCCACTCAAAATACCAATTATAGTCTTTTGCCTTTTCTCTCTTTGTACTATTCCAATCACTGATATAATGTGATAATTGACTTATCTCAGTCCTCTGAAACACAGGAGCCGGGGCTGAGTAGTCTGAAGTAAAACAGAGGTATACAGACACATCCAGAAGACCTGCCAGGAAAATATTTTTATACACAAACATGGCTATGTCCCAGTATGTTTCATTAATGTAATCAACCTTTAGTTTAAATCTGAGGATGGTGAAGTGTGGTCCTTTGACCAAATCACATCTATTCATTTGCATGTTGTCTACAGTGGTTTTCTCAAAACACTGGTGAGTTGAGCAGCTGAAACAGGGAATATATGGCTGGCAAAGCCCAAAACAGTCACTGTTAGACTCTTTCACAGAAAGGTTTTTTTTTTTTTTTTTTTGGTTTTGGTTTTATGAGGTAGGGTCTCACTCTGGCTCAGGCTGACCTGGATTCACTCTGTAGTCTCAGGGTGACCTTGAACTCAAGGTGATCCTCCTACCTCTGCCTCCCAAGTGCTGGGATTAAAGGCGTGCACCACCACACCCAGTTGAAAAAGTTTTGTAACCTTTGGTTTAAAACAAGTTTTTATTCCATTTCTTATTGTGTATACATTTCTGAAAAATAAGCTTCTGTATCTAACTATTCAGAAAACAAAAATGAAGCAGGAGAGATTGCTCAGTGGTTAAAGGCACTTGCTTGCAAAGCTTGGTGACTCACATTTGGTTTCTCAGTAGCCATGTAAAGTCAGATGCATAAAGTAGCACGTGCATCTGGAGTTCATTTGTGGTGGGTAGCTAGAGGTCATGGTGCACCCATACTCTCGCTCATTTTCTCTCTCTGTCTATCCCTCTCTCACACACTTTCTCTGCTTGCAAATAAATAAATAAATAAGTAAATAAGTAAGTAAATGTATTTAAAAAACCAGAAATCGAAAACAAGACAAACTTATGAAAACCAACTTATTTTGTAATTCTGTAGAAGATATGGCCCCAGTAAGTCCCCAAATGAAATTTCCATATAGCATTCAGAACAGTCTAAAGGCTACAAATACTATATGGGTTAGTTTATTTCTCTGGAAGGAAAGTAAGAACAAATATTTAAGTACATGCTGTTAGTATTTTTTTGGGGTGCTTCCAGAATCTTAACACCTTTGAGTGTATACCAATATTGGCATGACCCGTCGGCATAACAGTGAAGACAGAAGCAGAGCCAAGAGTCTTGAGTTCATTTTATTTTGTTCATACAGGATAAAAGGTTTCATATTGATTATGGATCTTCAAGGGTAATAAAATCTCATTGGCTTACTAAGGAGTGAAATATTATTAACTAGCAGCATGTGCAGAGCCAGGGGCCAGCATCTAAAGTCACTGCTGTCTGGGGATGCTGCTTATTAACTCTTTCTATCCAGCACACACAGTGCTCAAGTACTGCTTCTGTATTAGAGAGGCAAACACATTAGTTTTCTTTTCTCTTTTCTCTTTTCTCTTTTCTCTTTTCTCTTTTCTCTTTTCTCTTTTCTCTTTTCTCTTTTCTCTTTTCTCTTTTCTCTTTTCTCTTTTCTCTTCTCTTCTCTTCTCTTCTCTTCTCTTCTCTTCTCTTCTCTTCTCTTCTCTTCTCTTCTCTTCTCTTCTCTTCTCTTCTCTTCTCTTCTCCTCTCCTCTCCTCTCTCCTCTCCTCTCCTCTCCTCTCCTCTCCTCTCCGCTCCGCTCCGCTCCTCTCCTCTCCTCTCCTTTCCTTTTCTTTTTTCTTTTTTTTTGAGGTAGAGTCTCACTCGAGCCCAGGTTGACCTGGAATTCACCGTAGTCTCAGAGTGGCCTTAAGTTTATGGCGATCATTCTACCTCTGCCTCCCAAGTGCTGGGATTAAAGGCATGAGCCATCATGCCGGCTTGAGGCAAAACACATTTTATTCCCAAATAAAACAATAGATTCTAGCTGGGCATGGTGGCACACGCCTTTAATTCCAGCACTTGGGAGGCAAAGGTAGAAGGATCACCTTGAGTTTGAGGTTACCCTCGAACTCAAGTGAACATAGTGAATTCCAAGTCAGCCGGGGCTAGAGTGAGACCCTATATTGAAAAAAAAAAAAAAAGATTCTAATTCCTAGGAAAATAATTCACTTTCTGAGTTTAATATCTTGTGTTAGAAGTTTTTAAATCAAAGTATGATTTTTTTGAAAAAAGTATTCTGATAAACACATCTAAACTCTCCTATTTTGCAATGCTTATAAGAAAGGTGAAGAAAAAAAATATTGGGTGTTAAAAAGAAAAAAAATTATATAGAGTATTGTTTTTGAAAACAAAACAACTTTGTGTTCCAATTCCCTAACCATCTGTCATGCCTCAGAATTTTACACATAAGTAGTCACTTCTATTTGTGGCTCCACTTATGAGAACTTAGAGATAACTGTAGGAAAACTGCTTACGGAAGGCAAGGGACAGCATGGGAATTGAAGTATGTATGCATCAGGGTTTGACACTGTGACTTTGTTTGAGTCTTGCTTTTACCAAACTTGAATACGCTTCATTATCAATACTAATTTTTTTGAGAAAAGTCAAATTAAAATCCATGTGTGAACTTCTAATTCCTGGTTTATCTTGTGTGACCACAAATATATTTGCTGAATTTTTATTTGAGAAAGTGAGAGAGAACATTTAGTTTGAACGTCTTAGGGATTGCATGCCCCTTTAGAATGTACTAGTGAAACGTGCATATATGCATACATAGCATATATATATATATATGTATGTATATATATGTATATATATCACATTATAGATTAAATGAATTTATTAGTTCAATGTTTGATTACCTGGTCACTTAATAAACTATTTAAAACTTTAGGAACAAGCTGGGCGTAGTGGCGCACGCCTTTAATCCCAGCACTCGGGAGGCAGAGGTAGGGGGATCGCCGAGAGTTCAAGGCCACCCTGAGACTACATAGTTAATTCCAGGTCAGCCTGGACCAGAGTGAGACCCTACCTCGAAAAACCAAAAAAGAAAAAGAAAAAAAAACTTTAGGAACTTGTAACAATCATTATTTTATGATGGTTATGGATATTGTGGGTTAGGACAGGGACCAGCAGGATGGCTTGTCTCTGCTCCACAACATTTTAGATTCTAACTGGAGGGCTGGGGCGATTTGCTGGTTGTTGATCAGAAACACCCAGAGGTGCTTCTCTCACAAGTGTGTGTTAGGAAAAACTGGAAACTACAAGTCCTCTAGGCCGAGGCTTCACCACGGTGCTGGAACCAAGCACAGTAGCCTTGGGGGCAGCCGACTTTCTTACACAGCAGTTTCAGCTCTCAGCATGACTGTTTCAGCAAACAACATGCCGTGTACTCTTGGTCACACAGTCTTACTTCCCATGGGCTATGCTGGTCAGAGAATTCCCTAGCTCAGTCAGATTCAAGGAAAGGAGGTGGACTCGAAGCTCTGGCTAGTGAGTGGCAAGGTCACCTTGAAGAAGAGGATGTGGGAATGAGAGATGTCACCAGTACACACTGACTCAGCCCAAAAAAGTGAGTTTATGATTGGAAGAATCAATTATGTTATCAATTTCTGGTATTGCTTGTTTATTAGAATTGAACACTTAAAACACATTTCAGTTACTCTGTTCAAAATAGTGACTTTTGTATTTCCCTCCCAGACTGAGAGGGCAGATCAGGTCCTCTCAGACTATTATACTTGTATGTATATAGCCAGCACTTCCTGACTGAACCAGCCTCCCGGCCCCAGCGTACAGATGTTTAAGGCACTACAATTTATTGCAGAAAATGTGGACAATACACTAAAAACCTCAGTATAAGTGATGGTGTGACATGCAAGTAGCACATTCAAAACACTCTCTGTATAAGAGAGAAAAGAAAGAGAGAGAGAGAGAGAGAGAGAGAGAGAGAGAGAAATCAAGAGCACTTTTAAGTCCGAACTGATCAGTGATAATAAGGCCAGAAGAGCATCTGAACTCATGTTTAGAGATAAGGTTTTCAATTGGTGGAGGGTGAGGTGGAGGAAACAAAGGCATTCCTGTTAAATTTGGGACCAAGAAGGTAAAAAACAATTGTGTGATTAGAAAACGGTGAGTGGAGTATTGTGGTTTGAGAGTGCTGAATCCTAACCACTAGACCCCCAGGGAGCATCTGCGGTAGTCTGAAAGTAGAATGTCCCCCAAAGCCTCAAGTGCTTGTGATTAAGCTTCCTATTTAGCTGCCAGCAGAGGGAGCCTTTGGTGGGCAGGGCCTTGCTGGAGGAGGTGGGTCACTGGGGTAGATATGGAGGCCCAGCCCCATTGGGTATTCAGGGCTGTTCTCTGCTGATGGATATATGGCGTGAGCTGATTGCAGTGCTGTCTCCACCTGACAGAAGTTTCTCCTTGAAACTGTAGGCCTGAAATAAATCCTTTCTTCCTATAAGCTGCTTTTGGCCCAGTATTTTGTCCCATGAAAACATACTGCCATAGGCGTTGAGTTCCATGTGGGATCAGATCATAGAAAATGACTGACTCCCACTTAGTAACTCGGACTTCAGTAGTTGAGGAAGAACTACGGGAAATTTCTTGCTTGTTTTACTGTTGGTGGGAATGAAAACCGTGCTTTAGAAACATGCACCTGGCTTTGTGTGCAGCCTGGGTGAGGAGCTTACTATTTCCACTTCACCAAAGACACGGTAGTAGAGCTCAAGGACCACTGGGGACAGAGGTGCTGTCCAGTATTTTGTACGATTCGACTATGATTTTCCCATTCACCTCTTTAGTCGAATATCTTGTGAAGAAGCAGGATTACCGGAAGCGACTTCGGGGGCTGGTCACTTCCCCTGATGAAAGCTACTTTCGCCCTCCAAAGGAGACTTTACCGGAAGGGAAATCCCTTACCAATGATCTGAGCAAAATCTCCATATTCCACTTTCTGAGTGATGTGTTCTGACAGTTTTTACTAAATGCTAACTTCCCGTAGGTCTCAGTGAGAAGTGCTGAATGAAAGCAGACATGTTGGCATTTGTCATCAATTTCCGTGTGATTCTCATTGAGATGATGGATTTTTTTGTAAACAGAGATAAAAGCTTTGCAATAAAATTTAGGGATAAAGGTCCAGCACCTAGATACCAAGTCAACAACTAAAACAGTCTCCGGAACACCGAGAAAAGGGCTTACTTCCGCTTTTGTTTTCTTTCAGCAGTGGAAATCATCTTGCAGTTTTGGAAAACTGGGTCTTGGATGTGAAATAATGAATATCTGCAGCTCATAAACATTTATTATCAGTTTTTGATTGAGCCCACTCCCTATTACAGACACATACAGAGAAGTATGTAGGAATGTATCACATATCTTTGTATTGGAAACATGGATTATCCAACTTTGTATCCATATCTTCCTGATAGACAAAATAAACCATTGGTAAATGTTATTTTAGTTTAGTATAAACTTAATTTTTTTTTCTTATTTCAGTTGTGTGCATGATAGGGTGTGCGTGCCGTACACACATGTAGAAATCAGGACACTTTTGAGGTGTCTGTGCCCCACCTTCATTGAGACAGGGTCTCTTGCCACTGGAAAGGGACTGCCAGATCAAACGAAGGTCACACTAGCCGGCCTGTGCCCTAGGCCTCCTTGCTCTGCCTCCCAGTATCATAGCTACACTGGGATCACAGACACACATGCCACTTTGCACCCAGCTTTACAGGGTGCTGGGAAATTGAACCAGGGCCAGCAGGCTTTGCAAGTGCCTTTAATCACTGAGCCATTGCCCCAGCCCAGGCTTAAATTTTTTAATTAAATGATGGAAATGGTTAGAAAGCAACTACCTAGCAACCAGGGATATCCTCTTCCTTATCCACTCACCAGACATTGAAACCTTCCTTGAAACGTTTATTGATCCCTAGTTTACTTAATACTCTTTGCTTGAGTCCCTGGCACATTTTACGTATACAAAAGGATGCATTCACTCAGGAATGTTAGAAAGCTTAACACGTTTCAAGACAAAACAGATTCTTAAATGCTTGGAATAATTTGTTCCCAGTAGAGAATGAAAAACATTAGCAAACTTATTTGTTCACTTATTTATTCATTTGTGGCAAGGTAGTTAAGACATTTTCTTCTGAGTATCTCAGGCTGGCCTTAAATTTTCTATGTGTAGCCCAGGCTGGCCTCAGACTCCTGATCTTCCTACTTCAGCCTCCCAAGTGAGATGAGAGAGTGTGTTGAAATGGCCAGCAAGAAGACACGTCTGAAAGGGTGAGGACTTTTGAGGTGAACATGATCCAGTGAAGGGAGAGAAGTCAGGACAAGCAATGATGGAATGATACTCCAAGAGAAAAAAGGAAAAAGAGCAGAAACATAAACCCTGAGGTGGAAAAATCTTGAGCGGTGGAGGAGCAGAATGGACGCAGAAAAGAATAGCAAAAGATGAGCCTTTGGCTGGAGACATGGCTTAGTGGTTGAGGTGCTTGCCTGTGAAGCCTAAGGACCTAGGTTTGATTCCCCAGAACCCATATAAAGCTAGTGCACATGGTGGTACATGCGTCTGTAGTTCATTTGCAGTGGCTGGAAGTCCTGGTGCACCAGTTCCCTCTATCTGCCTCTGTCTGTCTGTCTGTCTGTCTGTCTGTCTCTCTCTCTATCTCTCTCTCAAATAAATAAATTAAAAAAGATTTTGTGGTACTTAAAATATTTTAATAGACATATATTTTGATTAAAAACCTCAGTGTTTTCTTTAAACCTCTCTACTTTTAATGTTTCAAACAAAAGTACGATCAATTATTTCATAAGTAATTAGGTAAATAGTTCCTACTTTGTGTTAGGCACTGACACATGCTGTTTATCCTGTCAAGTGTCTTTAAACACTTCCCTGTTTGTCATTGCTCAGATATGTACACAAACCTTGCTTCTGAAAAGGCTTCCCCGTCGGACACCCACTTGGAATGAGCCCTTTACCCCGCCCTGTCATCTCCATCCGTCACTATGTTTTGTTTCTTCTTAGAGCAGAGGTGTTTCTATAAGTTCCCACCAGTGTTTTCTACTTCTGAGCATGAAAGAGAGGGTTGTGTTCATTGCAGAGGAATGATAGGGCTAACCTGGGACTGGAAACTGGGGTGGCAACTCACCCCACTTGGAGCACTTCACACTCCACAACGGACGTGGCCTCTTCTAGGATCCCCCCTCCTGGAAGACCCCCTGATGCAAAGCGTATAGGTTCACAGGGAACACGTGTGGGCTGTGTGCTCGGCCTCATCATGCTTTGTGTTCTCTGTGGAACAGAACAGCCTTGGGTTAGGAGTGGCAAAATGAAACTCTGTGAGGACAGATTTTTCTCAGAATATGCTTTTCCTGAAGAAGAGCATATTTAATATTCACATTTCCATCTTGTATCATTTCCCATCAGCACGTCATCTGAAGACATGAACTTGCGACATCAGCTGTTACTTGCGAGGACACCCAGGTGTGGTTTGCAGGATAGGCCTTGACTGGGGAGCAGACCAGCTGGCCCCCTTTGATCTAGCTGTGAGTGCGCACACACACACACACACACACACACACACACACACACACACACACACACACACCAAGGAAGGGAAGCTCTACCTCCTGGGTGCATTCATCTCCTGAGGACAAAGGACAAGCACCTGTCTGTGTCTGGACACACACACACACACCACCACCACCAAAGTCCATACTGACAAAGAAGTCTGGCAGCATTCTCTTTTATCTTCCCTAAAAGCAGACAATCTTTCTTCATGGCCACAGGTTTGAGTAGTTTGGTGGCTTTTTAAAAGTTTTTCCTCCAAACAGAGAGGCCTGTGTTTTGTGTTATTCTCATCCATGGAAGAATTCCTGGAGGAGGAGACCGAAAGACTGGGCGAAGGTTACCAAACAGACACTCGAGCAATGTGTCAAGAGCCCTTCTGAGTATTTGCATGCTTCTCTCTCACCGCATTGTGAAAACCTTACCAGAGGAAATTATTCTATCCTCGTGCAGGTATTACTCTTGGGTAATCTTCACCCCTTGACTTTACTGTGAGAAATGACCCAGAAGGGTCGAATACCTCGCCCTCATTGTTTTTAACAGAGATAAGATCGTGTTTTTAAAAGTCACAGGCTCTTCTAATACTTGATTTTAGGCATGAGTTTTAAAAATGACAGTTGGATATGGTTGAGAGCGTAGTTGTTAAAACTGTAAAGTGACTTATGACACATGGTTAGCCAAATAAAACTATTTCCCCAGCTCATGCCACGCTGACAGCTTGCAAAAACTGCGTTCACCTCTTTCTCACCTCGTAAAAGGGGCTGCAGCTATTTTTAAACCTGGGGTTTGTAGAAGGGAATGCAGATTATAAATTTAGGCTAGTTGAGTTTATTCAGGCATTTGTCAGACAAAATATGAACTTCAATGAGTATAAGTGAAACAAAAGGAGGCTATCTATTGTCTGCCTGCCATCTATCTATCTATCTATCTATCTATCTATCTATCTATCTATCTATCATCTATTTGTCAGACAAAATATGAACTTTACTGAGTATAAGTGAAACAAAAGGAGGCTATCTATTATCTGCCTGCCTGCCATCCATCCATTATCTATCTATCTATCTATCTATCTATCTATCTATCTATCTATCTATCTATATATCTATCTATCTATCATTTATCTATCTATCTATCTATCTATCTATCTATCTATCTATCATCTATCTATCTATTTGTCAGACAAAATATGAGCTTTACTGAGTATAAGTGAAACAAAAGGAGGCTATCTATTATCTGCCTGCCTGCCATCCATCCATCTATCATCTATCTATCTATCTATCTATCTATCTATCTATCTATCTATCATCCATCATCTATCTATCTATCTATCCATCCATCCATCCATCCATCCATCCATCCATCCATCATCTATCTGTCATTGTTTCTTCAGGTTTATTCCAGGCTCTAGACTAAGAAGGAAACGGACTTTGTTTTCCTTGCTCTTATGAGGAAGAGCTGGCTGAGCTGAGACAGAGTGGCAACTTTAGAGATGTTCTGTTGCAACATTGTTCCATGGCAAAACAAACAGAAGCAAAACAAAGATCAGCACAAAGAAAATCTCTATTCTGTCAAGCAAAATACTTGTCAAACTTCCACCATGGAGTCACATTTTCAAAGGGGACTACACATGGATATATTTGTCATTTTTTGGAGTCTTAGGTGACATGATACAGTATATCTACAGTACTTTTCTGACTAGGGCCAAAAGTTTAGGTCTTAATATGAGACATGGATGAATGATTTTTAATAACTCCAGGATAAGTAGCCAACCACATTTTCATCTTTTGTTCCAAATAAAATAGAATAGTGGGAAGAGCCAAATGTAATGTGGTTGTGGGTTCTGCTGAATCGTGAATGAAACAATCTCTCTGTAAGTATCCAGTGACAAGGCATCACTTTTCTTATGTAATGATGCCACTTAAATACAGTAGTCTTTTGGGCCTATTCAAAATCACACACAGCTGAGAACATTCTATGGTAATAATCCTATATACAGGCAGGGCCTGCACCATGTTTCCGTTCCATAATTAATTACTGGGGCTTTTAGTGGTGTTCCTTTAGTGCCCACAGCCTTACTGTTTTCGCATCAAAGAACTTCAGAGTCCAGGAGCACTCGGGCTCTCCAAAATCGCTCCCCTTGTCTTGGAGGCATTGAGTCATTGGCCATCATCTACGGCCACCAGATGGCGCTTGCCATTGAACAAAGCTTCCTGCTCCAGTCTTTGGATGCCGATGAGGCCCTTGAATGTTAGGAAGAACTTGATTCATAAGCTAAATAGCAGAGAGGTGCTCCAGTAGGTCATTAAGCTCAGAATATTGATCGAGAAGCAAGAAAATCATTACCGGTAAAGACGTCTTATCCTAATTCCATCAATCTTTTTTCTTTCCTTCTTCCCTTCCTCCTCTTTCTTTCTTTCTTTCTTTTCTTTTCTTTTCTTTTCTTTTCTTTCTCTCTCTCTTTCTTTCTTTCTTTCTTTCCTTCCTTCCTTCTTTCTTTCTTCTTTTTTTTTTCAGTGCTGGATATTGATATAGGTAATGGTAGTCAAGCACTGTACCACACAGCTCCCCGCCTTCTTGTTCATCTTGGCCCTGAACTCACTGTGTAGCCCAGGCTGGCCTTGAATTTGTGATCCTCCTGCCTCCATCTCCTGTGTGCTGGGACTGGAGGTATGTATCACTGCACTCAGCTTTTCTGTTCATTCCTGTTGTACTAAGTTTTGTGAACCCCAAGACAAAAAGAACAAATAAGTCTTTCTTTGGGTTTATAAAAATCCAGGGACATGACACAGTTGTAGAATAGGTAGGAAAAAAAACTCAGGATTTATTGTTATTACCTGGAAAGGCAAAAGTAAAGGGGCCCTCCCGCGGAGTTAACAAGGAAAGTAAATCAATGACCTTTCAAAGGAAACACATGCATCTCAATTACTGGACAGTAATCAATAGGAAAGGAACGGGAACATGCTCTTTTAATGGTGGGATAGCAAACAAGTCCAGGTCATGGAAGTGGCTGGCTGTTTGCCAAAGGCAGCTCTTTTTCTCATCAATTTAAGACCCGTAGGGAATCTCACCCCACAGTGCTCTCCCGGCCTCACACCCTGCTCACCAACTGACACACCCCTCTCCCCTTCTGGGGGTAAAACTTGCCAATCTTGACAGCCTCCAGGGGTTACGGGTCAGTTTCTGTGAAGTTCATTTTGACATCTTTTGCAGCTGAGCACATGGAAAATGTGTTTCTTGGACTTTTCCTTTCTCAAACACTCACCAATGTCTCCTTAAGAAGTGGCCAGCCACGTTGAAAGACACAGTCCACAGTGTGAAAACTGCCCCCAGTAGGCCTTCCCATTCAAAAGCTACTTCCTTGAGCTGATGTTGGGGTTGCTGACTCTCGCTGTCTGTGCAGGAGTGACAGTTAAACATTTGTCTAGAAACAAAATATTATTCCTTAGGGGGAAGCTATCAAGCTCAGCTTTATCTTCACTTTTGAATTTTCCATATCACTGCGGTAGGTTATGTAGAATGTGTGAACATGTATGAGAGCCAGATGTGACAACAGCCAAACACATGGCATTAGCACATTTTAATGTTGGACATTAGACAACTTGGGGTGGTTCCCAGGGCCTTCTGAAGGTTGACTAAGGGTTTCAAACATACCAACTTTCTGGAAACAAACGCAAGCTCTACATCTGCTTCCCAAGCCTCGGTGAGGCCTGATGGGTTTTCTCCAGTTTTAAATGACGAAGGAAAAAACAAAACAAAACCACAGCCCCTCTGTCCTTAAAGTTATCTCCTCTCCCTCCGACCTCTCTTCACTGGGGTCTCTTAGCTCCAGCTTTGTATTGGAAAGACCTTCCCGCCCAGGAGCAGTGAGTGTCTTACATCACATCACATGCTTAGTGGCTCCAGCCCATTAAGTGGCCACTCCATAGCAGTTTTCACAGCAGTAGCCAGTGTCCGCCGGACAGGCTGTTCATACCTTAATGGTTTCCCTCATGGATCCCTATAGTGCCTGGCTATATTGTTATTTGCTTGGCAAAGTGTATTTAAATTAATTAACCTTAGGAACAGAGTACATGCTAAGTGATCAGTTTCATGTCCGCCTTTGAACATGCAAAGACCCGCGACCTCCCCAGGCACCCTCTGTAGAAAGGATGAAGATAGACTCAAGTTGGACCAAAGTGGGCTGGAACGCAGGCGACTTCAGGCTGTCCGGGGTGGGGGGCAAGGGAGGGCGGGGAGGGGGAGGGGATGTCCGGCAGGGTTGAGGGTGCCCCAGCCCCCGGGCTCTCCTCCTCCTCCCCGTTCTCCTCCTACTTGTCCCCCTCTTCCTTTCCGTCCTCCTCCTCCTATTCCCCCTTCTTTCCCTCCTCCTCTTCCCTATCCTACCCCTTCTCTCCCTCCTCCCCCTTCTCTCCCTCCTCCCCCTCCCTGTCCTCCCCCTTCTCTCCCCCACCCCCTCCCTATCCTCCCCCTTCTCTCCCCACTCCTCCTCCTCTCCCTCCTCCCCCTCCTCCTCCCCCTTCTCTCCTTCCTCCTCCCGCGGCTGCCCGGCCGCTGACGCCGGGCGGGGAGCGGAGGGGGCCGGGCGGGCGGGCGGAGGGTAGGGCAGGGCCGGGGGCCGGCCGCTGCCACGGGCGGCTTAAATATGGATCGCGGGCTCGCGCGGGCGGCACAGCCTTCGCCGACGCCCGGGCCCCGGCTCGCTCCCCGGGGCGCCCAGCGTTAGCGCCCGCGGTCCCCGCCGGAGCCCGGGAGGCCAAGCGGAGGAGCCGTTCCCCGCTCGGCCGGGACGCGCGAGTCCGCCCGCGGTTCGGGTCCAGCGGCGCCTCGCTCCCGGCTCCCGGTTCCCGCGCGCCCGCGCCCCGGGGACCCGCGGGTCCCGCGTCTCCAGGCCGAGCTGGCGGCCCGCGCGGCGGCCTCCCACCCGGCCGCCAGGCTGGACGAGCGACGCAAGCCCGACCCCAGGAGGTGAGCGCCGGGCCGGCCGGGGAGGGCCCGCACGCCGGTGCTCGCGGGCGCGTGTGCGGAAAAGAACTTTTTATTTTCCTTTCATGTGTGCGTGTGCGTGTGTGTCCCGTCCGTGTCCGCATGGCGAGTTTGGGTCGCTCCGCTCCGCCCCGCCCCGCCGCACACTCGCCCGCACCGAGCCCGGCGCTCTGGCCACGACTGTGCGGCGGGGTCCGCCGGGGCTGGCTCGGGCGCAGCGACACTGGGCTCCCGGGACACCGCGGGTCGTCGGTGGTCCGGAGGGGGCACAGCCGCACCCACCCCTGCATGCAGCAGTCGGGGAGGCCCGGGAGACCTTGCCATCGAGGCCGCGGTCCCCGGCGCACCGGCCGCGCCACGACCCGGCGCTGACATCGCTCCCTGGCACGCCCGAGGCGGGTGAGTCAGGCAGATCCTCCGAGGGGCACGCGGGGGCACACGTCCACTGCCAGGGGGCGCAGAGGTTAAAGGGGCGACAGCCGAGCTCAGGGCCACATGTGAGCTTGGCAAGGACAGGTGACTTCTCTCTTAAGCGCATTTCCCGCAGCCTTTGCCGGTCCTGGGAACATCAGCAAAGTGCAGCGCGGAGATAAAAGTTGAGGAACACAAGGGGGAAAACCTGAATTTGACAAGCTCCAAGCAGGAAGCCGCTCCGCGGCACTGCACGGCCGGCCAGCGCTTCTTAATGCCGAGTAAACCTTTAGCCTGGGCTTTCCCGCCACGTTCTTCCCTCCCGAGGCCCGACCTGCCCCGCAGAGCCGCGGCCCTTCCCAGTCTCGCACTTGGAGCCCTCTCCCGGTCCCTCCGGTCTCACGGTTGCCAGAGGAAGTGGGTTCTCCCGAGAAACCCCACACCAGGCTGCACACCCTGCCTCAAACCTGCAAGGTTCTTTCCTGAGACTCACCACCGACACTGTACCCCCCTCTCCCCGCCCCCCAGCCCTGCGCCGGCCGTTTTTGCACCTGAGGCTTAGCGTTGGCATCGCATCTGAAGGCAGTGCTCGCGGCTCTCCAGCGTGCACTTTCTCCGTGATTTGGATGGGCTCCCACGCGCAGAGGTGGCACTTCTGCAAAGGTTTCTAAGAACGCTCCTCCTTGTGTCTAACCCCACGAGCATCTACAGACCGGGCATGGTCATTATTGGACTTAGGCTGAGGTCACCAGTTAGCACTTCAGATGAATTGCTTATTTTACTTTTTTCTATAGCTTTCATAACAGGAAAAAAAAAAAAAAGCTTTTGCTTTCATTTTGGAGTTAAAACTAGGTAGAATTCAGGTCTGTTAGATTTTGAAATTGAATAATTTGTCCTTATCAATAGTATAGGTAAGATGACACAAAACTTTTCACACACACACACACACACATATATATATATATATTTTATATATATATATATATATATATATATATATATATATATATATATATATATATATATATGAACTATTCACTATTCAGGCACAGTTACAGGAATGGGATGAGAGGTGTAAAATGGGATCTTTTGAGAGCTCAGACATGTTTGAGAGCAGAAAACTGAAGAAACCATTATTTCGACAAGATGAGATTTTCACTGTTCACTGTTTACTGTTGGGAGGTTTAATTAATTAATTTATTTATGGAGACTTACAAACATACAAAGCACAGTAGCCAATCAGATGGTCAGAAGTCCTCTCAGCTTACAGCAATGTATTTCTTCTGGTTTACTTTGTCAGTATTAAATAATTTGGAATGTTTACCCATGAGGCCATCATTTCATTATCTGAAATAATTAGATGACATTTTAGAGCTATGGAAATGTCACGTGAAAGGAATACAGGTGATTGTAGTCGGAGGAAACTGTGCTAGGAATCAGGCACACTGTTGGGACAGCTTCCAGCACAGCCTGGTGGTAGTCTCAGTCTGCACGGAGCCCTGGCAAGTACAGTTTTGAGGTGTGGATCTCATTCTGATGACAAGCTTCATAGTCCAACCATAGCTTAGGTCTTCAAGGAAAACACCACTTAGGGAAGGAGATGCACTTTAGCGTTTCCCTGCCTGCCTGCCTGCCTCTGAGGGCGCTGCCCACCGGCTCTAGGAGGAGAGTGACTTTTGGGGAACCCAGTCCTGGGAGCTGACAAGGGGTACCGCACACCACCAGCTTGTTCCTAGGTGCTCAGTGTAATCAGTAGGAAGAAGGTCTAAGTCTGCAGTTACACACTCTCAGGTTGAGATGGGAAGGAACTAACGGAGAAGAGGAAAAGCCAAAGGTGTTTAAGTGATTTTTTTCTTTCTTCGAGGTAGGGCCTTGCTCTAGTCCAGGCTGACCTGGAATTCACTATGTAGTCTCAGGTTGGCCTTGAACTCATGGCAATCCTCCTACCTTGTACTGGGATTAAAGGTGTGTTCCACCACGCCTGGCTCTGGAAGTTTTTTTTTTTTTTTTTTTTTTTTAATTTGAGACAGAGAGACAACTTGAGTATGGGCACACCAGAGCCTTCTGCCACTGCAAATGAACTACAGATACATGTGTCACTTTGTACGTCTGGCTTTACATAGGTACTGGGGGATCAAACCCAGGCCATGAGGTTTTGCAGGCAAGTGCTTTTAGCAGCTGAGCTATTTCTCCAGCTCATCTAGGTAATTTTTTAAATTGCTAAGTGGAAGGAATGGGGTGCATGATTGACAGGCCCAAGGAAGCTATAAGCAGAACTCCTTTCTCACCTAATGCTGTTTCTGAGGAGTTATTTAACAAAATGGAGAGTTAAGGAACCTCTAGGATGTCAGACTTCACAAAACTAGATTTTACTACTTCCACATGCAAGAATTTTAGATGAATAATATTAATTTTTAATTTGTATTTGCAAGCAGAGAGAGAGAAAGAGAGAGGGAAGAGAAGAAGAGATAGAATAGGCACACCAGGGCTTCTTGCCACTATATATGAACTTAGATGTATGCACCACTTGGTGCAGCTGGCTTTATGTGGATACTGGGGAATTGAACCTGCATTTGTTAGGCTTTGCAGGCAAGTGCCTTAACCACTGAGCCATCTCTCTAGCCCAGTGTTTAATTTTTTGAGTGCTCTATATGATCTGGATATTAATTCCCTATGAAGGGAATAGTCAGCAAAGGCTTTCTCTCATTCTGTAAGCTGAGTCTTCACTGTGAGGTTTATTGTTACTATGGAGATGCTCTCTAAGTACTTAGTTTTCATTTGTTCAAAACAGGGTCTTACTCTATAACCCAGGCTGGCCTTGAACTTGAGATCCTTCTGGTGGTTTGAATGAATTGTCCCCCATAGGCTCATGTGGTTTGAATGCTTGGTCCCCAGCTGGAGCATTTTGGGAGAGTTGCGGTGGGGCCCTTGCGAGGTGGGGCCCTTGTGAGGTGGGGCCTTGCTGAAGGAGGTGTGTTTCTGGTGTGGGCTTTAGAGTAATATGGCCCAGCTTTAAGTTTAGTACACGGACTGCTACTTCCTTCTCGTTGATTTGGAGATTTCTGTACTTTTCTGTGCTAAGTTTTAGCTTTCCTTGGATATCAAATATTTGTTGATAGGGTCTAGTAACAGGGTTATCTTTTTGGCATGCTCTCTAGCACAAAAGCCTCAGAGTTACCCCCCACCAAAAAAAAAAAAAAAGGCAAAAGAGGGCACACATTAAAGAGGAGTTGATTGACTCATGGAGTTTCCCACAGAGTCTGTCCATGCTGAATATATTTCGGTTTAAATATGGTTGGATATAAGGTTTCCACCCTCAGCAAATAGTACACAAAAAAGAAGGCAAAATAGTACACAAAAAAGGAGAAGGCAGATATGGGCTGATATTGGTAGGTATGGTTTGTGAACACACTGGAAAGACTGAGTGGACAGCTTGTTGATAAGAGGTGGGCTTAGAGCTGCGACAGAAGAATGACAAAACTAAGAGTGTGTGGATTCATTGTACTCCCCCCCCCCACCGGCCTCTTCCTCTTGCTTCCTCCTTCCCCTGTCTCTTAAAATTTTTTAAAAAATATATTTTATTTATTTATTTATTTGAGAGAGAGAAAGAGGCGGGGGGGGTAGAGATTTGGTGCACCAGGGCATCCAGCCACTGCAAACAAATTCCAGACGCATGCACCCCCTTGTGCATCTGGCTTATGTGGGTCCTGGAGAATCAAACTGGGGTCCTTTGGCTTTGCAGACAAATGCCTTAACTGCTAAGCCATCTCTCCAGGCCTGTCTCTGTAAATTTTTACCAAGGTATAGCATAGTATGCATTCAGAAAACTGCAAGTGTCATTCAGTCCTGAGCAATCTGCTCAGTGAGTTACATGAGTGAATACCTCTGTGTAACCAACCCTCAAACCAGGGCTGAGGCCTCTGCCTTCTCCTCCTCTCTCCTCCCATCCCCTGTAAGTCAACGACTACCTCGGTGGTAAGTTCTGGCATCTGAGATTCCAGATCCTTTCCCACCACTGAACTTTTAGTGGTAAGTCACGTGGCATATATTGTTGGGTCTACTGTTTTCTGTTAAGTATCATGCTTGTGGGGTAGAGAGATGGCTTAGCAGTTGAGGTGCTTGCCTGTAAAGCTGGAGGACCCCAGTTCAATTCCCCAGGACCATGGAAGCCAGATGCACAAGATATCGCTTGTGTCTGGAGTTTGTTTGCAGAAGCTGAAGGCCCTGGCATGCCCATTCTTTCTCTATCTGCCTTTCTCTCTCAGATAAATAAATAAAAATATTAAAGAAATCATGTTTGAGATTCGTTCTTGTTGTGTGTGAGCAAGTCAGCTATTTCCTTTGCTCTGTAATGTTCCCCTTTCAGAGACTGCTATGATTCCCTCAGCCATTTCATTCCTGATGGATGCTTGGGTTGCTTCCAGTGTTTGGTTGTTGTGAGTTGTGCTCACATTGGCCATTTTTGTATAAATCTTTCAATAAATGTCTAGTTGTGTGTGTTGAGACTTGAATTGTTCAATCTGTATTGGTAGGTGGTAGCTTCCTTCAAAACTGGTAGAAATTCATCCTTCTACTGGTAAGGAATGAGTTTTATCTGCACATCTTGCGAAATCACTGGTGCTGTGTTTTTTATTTTAGGCACTTGTGGACATATAGTTGTGTCACACCATGCCTTTAATTTTTATGTCCCAGTGTGCTTTGCATGTGTTTACTGGCTCTGTTATTTGTGAAGTACTTGTTCAGATCCTTTAAAAACACACTATTCAATTATTTATTTGCAAGCAGAGAAAGAGAGAGAGAGAGAATGAGAATGGACATGCCAGGCCTCTAGCTGCCGCAAGAACTCCACATGCATGTGTCACCTTGTGTATCTGGCTTTACGTGGGTCCTGGGGAATCGAACGACGGTCCTTAGGCTTTGCAGACAAGCTCCTTAACTGCTGAGCCATCTCTCCAGCTTTTATTCAGATTCTTAAATTCAGTTCTTGTCCAATATGTTAGCCCCAGTTAAGGAAGATTTTAATACCTGTGAAGCTAACTTTTCTTATTTGCTTAGGAAACTCAGCTGATGAGCTTCCAGCTAAGAAGTAAATTCAGTGAGTAAAGAGATTAGGAACTTTGGTGGTTATAAATATAGTGACATGGATCTACGAAACCCTGTTCTTAAAACACAGAAGACCTAAAAAACTTGAATCCAGCACTCAGAAGCATCCATAACCTGTCTTTGAGTTAATATTGTGTGGTCCTGTGTCTGATGGGGCCTTGGATTTGGAATCGACCCAAGTGGAAGGCCCAGGTCTCTTGCTTTACTAATTGTTTGATTTGGGGGAATTAAAAAAAATTGTGCATGCTCCTATTTCTTCTTTACTAAAGTGACTGTAAAACCCAATTTGTAGTGGAGCTGTGAAGTGGTCTTGATGAGACCTTGCTCAGAACTGTGAATGGCCATGCAGATGTCGTTGTTGCCGTGTTCGGCAGTATTCTTATCCTTGAGCTGGATTGTGCCAGCACCGAGAACAGTTGCTGGCATAACAATAAGTGTCTGTTGGCTGAATGAATGAACATCACATTTAAACGTCTTTCTTAAGCTCTTCTGTCAGTAATTCAAACTGTTGGTTCTTTTTTACCCCCCCATAGGACTTAACTTTTTTATTGCTAATGCTGGATTGGGAATGGTGCTTATCAAACATGATGTTGAAAAATTGAGTCTAATAGTCAGCAGTTTGAGATCACCCATTTCACTATGTGGTGCATATTAAATCTATGTTCTAAGTAACACACACCAAACCTAGAGAACCCTTGAAAATGATTACACTGCTCTCCACTCCATGGGTGATCCCCAAAGCCTACACATGGAATATTTTTAGCTTCTGTAATTAGAATGCTAGGCAACAATTTTCCAGATTTAAAATATTGTAGTGGGTTCTCCAGTGCCAGTACTTTGGAAACTGTGTTTCAAAGTTAAGGATGAACACTAGGTGAAAACTGGGTCTTGTAGAGAGCCCTTTCAGCTTTGGGTAGATAACGTGTTTCTCAGACCCACTGATCATAACTTCAAATTAAATGTACAGTGTGCACTCCTGTACATGTTTGTGGAAACGAACAATTGGTTCTTAACCCTTTGAAAGGCCTGCTTCTCAGTAGTTGATTTAAGACTCTTTTCTTTGAATGGTGGTCCAGTGGCACATTTTTATTTCAATATTAAATAGAATAAAAATTTGTTAATTTTCATCTTTTGGAGAACTACATGGCGCTCCTTTAAGAGATAGTAGGTGTCACTTTGCAAAGTCAGGCTGGTATAAAGGAACGGGAATTATTTATTAGGTGTGTGTATATGTGTGCTGGACAGCATGACAGTGGAGGTCAGAGGACAGCCTCCAAGTTGTTCTCTTTCCACCTTCGGTGAGTCAGGGCTCAGTTTTGTTTTGCCCTCAGACTTGAGGGTTCTCCGGGCTCTACCTCCCATTGCCATAGCACCTTTGGATTACAAATGCCTGCTGCGCCCTTTGCTTCTGGCTTCGTGTTGATGCTGGGGATGAAACACAGGTTTGCAGAGCAAATGCTTTAACTACTTTAACTAGTAAGCAAGCTCCTCAGCCCCAGAACTTGAATTTTTATGTGAAAATCTGATTAGATTTTTTTACCCAAAGACTGATATTTTTAAACTTATTTTCTTGTATTTGAATCCCTCCCTCTCTTTCACTTTCTTTTTTTCTTTTCCTTCTTCCCTCTCTCCCTCCCTCCCTCCTCCCTCCTTCCCTTCTTCCTTTCTCCCTCCCTCCTTCCCTTCTTCCTTTCTTCCTCCTTCCCCCTCCCTCCCTCCCTCCTTCCTCCCTCTCTCCCTCCCTCCCTCCCTCCCTCCTTCCTCCCCCTCCCTCCTTCCTTCCTTCCCTTCTCTCTCCCTCCCTCCTCCTCCCTCCCTCCTTCCTTCCTCCCTTCTCTCTCCCTCCCTCCTTCCTCCCTCCCTCCTTCCTTCCTCCCTTCTCTCTCCCCTCCCTCCCTCCCTCCTTCCTCTCTCCCTCCCTCCTTCCTTCTTTCTTCTTTGAGCTGCTGGTCATCTCGTTGGCTTGTTCTCTCCCTGACTTGCACAAGTGCGTCTGCAGTAGACATTGCTATTGCACTGCTTTGGTGTCCTTCACTCCTTTGCCCCGTACAGACTGTGGTCTTGGGGATGTGAGATGGGCATGCGTGATGTCAGTGTGGTCTCCTGGTGGGGAGCTGGCTAAAGTGCCCATTGCAGTCGCCTTTGGAAAACTGCTGAGCATAACAGAAGCAGAAACACCCAGCTCACACGTTTGCACTTGTACAAGTTGGGCTTCTTTGCCAGTGAAGAGAGAAGGCAGATAGGAAATGTCTCAAAACATTATATAAATGAGATCAGATAATTTCCCTTGGAAAAAATGCATTAAGAAATGAAACAAACACTCATCCAAATACATCAGGAGAAAATATAGTTCAAGAACTCAAATGGTTTGCCTGCCAAAACCTAGGCAGTGAATTCTAAAGCTTAATTGATCATTGCCTTGCTTGCTGCCTTGCACTGTTAACTGTTTCCTCGTGCCTTCCTTCCTCACCCCAGAGCTCCAGCAGCTCTGGGAACACATCCTTTGTGTCTTCACAGTGGCCCACATATTCCCTCTCGCACACACTACTTAAGATGCCAGTTACCCCTCCCAGCTTCCTCTAGGGATCCCTTTAGGGACTGCGGATCAGTGCTGTCAGGCCTTCATCGTTAATAAAGGTCGGAAGCTTGGTTATTACTGTTTACGTTGTCCTCATTCCCCAGAAAATGCATTTTGATATGACTGTCTTATTTGTTATCTAGATTGTACGTCATTTTACTTACTACTTAAGGGTACAGCTGCACCATTTGCCCTTCTTTTTCTTTTTTTATTTAAAGCATTTTATTTTGAAAAAATTATAAGCTAATAAGTTGTAAAAATGTAATGTGGAAAAGTTTTTCATTTTCTTTACTCAACTCCTCCACCTTTAAAGTTCCTAAACAGGCATTTCCCTAAAAGACTTACATGGCACTTTGCTTTTTATATTGTTTTTGAAGAAACACTTAATATCTAATTCACTGACCATATATACCTACTAATGCCATACGTGATCACCAGTAACGACAAGAGGACAGAATTGGACACCTGCTGTATGTGATTTTTTTTTTCAGCTGGAATGATGCTTATTTGCCAGACAAAGAAGAATCTCTTATTTATTTACTTACATCTCACTTTGGTGCTTCTTCGCCCAAATCATTCTTTGTTTATCATCCCTCATGTTGAATTAGCAGTTTTGAATGTCAATCTTTTTCTTACAGAATCTTCAGATGATATGGTGCAAATATAATTCACAGAGAGCAGAATTCCTTTATGGTACAGGTGTTAGGGCACCGTGATACTACTGAATCTTATACTCAGGTGTGGATATCTTTGTATTAGGTGTGTGTTAATTTACTTTACAATATGTGCAACTACATGATGTGTTCAGTTGTCTTAGCACTGATCTTAAGAATAAGGTGTGTGTGTGTGTGTGTGTGGTTGCATACATCATGTCATAGAAGTGGAGGTCAGAGGGTGACCTTGGGGCATTTGTCCTCTTCCACCTCCTTTGTTGTTTTGTCACTGTGTGTGGTCTAGCCAGGCTGGCTTTCAACCCTCTCGGTTCCCCTGGCTCTGCCTCCCCGTGTTACAGGCCTGTTGGGACCACAGATGCCTGTACCACATTGTGTCCAACTTCCCATGAGTGCTGGAGAATTGAACTCGGGCTGGAAGGCTTACAAGCAAGTATCTTCAAGAGTTGAACCATCTCCTCAGGCCTAGAACCGATCTTTTATCTATTTATGTTAGTTTTGTAACTTTTGTGACATCTCAGTGTCTCACTGCTTGCTTATAGCTTGACACTCAATTCAGATGCCATCTGTGTTTGTCCCTGTGTCTGGCTGTGTGCAGTCTAATCAGGGTCTTGTTCTTCAGATATGATTGGAAGCGTGGAGAGAAGCAAGCTTCCCATCACAGGCGGTGTTTCCCTTACAGAACAGGCAGGAAGCCATGTGAATTCTGCTGCTCTTGACCTGTGCTGTCGGAGTCTGAAAAGAGACTTCATTAAACCTACAATGTTATGAACAAAAATTCTCCCTAGACCCCAAAACCTAACAATCAGGAGTACTACTTATAACTGAGAGCATTAGTTTTAGTGTACACAGACAAGTTCAGAGGTTTATGGAGTAGGTATTTCCAAGAGCAGCCCTTTACTAGAAGGAGAAGCCGGCTTCTCCAATAGCAGAGGGCCCAGGAAGTCTTCAGTCGCATCACGTGTTCACAGGTATGGTTTGGATCAGGTGTCCCCTATAAACCCATGTGTGCTGAGCGCTTGGTGTTTAGCTGGTGGCAGTTTGGGAGGTGGAGCCTTGCTGGAGGAGGTGTGTCACTGGGGACAGACCTCGAGGCTTAGTAGCACCCAGTTTGCCAGTGCTAGTCAGCTCACTCTCCTGCTGCAGTTTCCCACCTGCTGGGGCAGAGGTGATGTCCAGCCTCTGCTCACGCCATGCTTTCCCTGCCATCATGGCCCTTCCCCTTGAGACTGGAAGCCGAAATGAAAACCTTCCTCCCATTGGCTGCTTTTGGTCAGGTGCTTGGTGCCAGCAATGAGAACAAGGTATAAAAGAGAAGATGGTAACTGTCCAGTAAGTAGCTCTAAGCTTTTGGGTAGTAACTCTCTCTTTACCTAGGGTCCTCCCTAAAACCATCCTTTCCCAAAGAACTCACTTTCCATTCAGTTCATTCATTTTGTCACAGTTTCCTCCTCTTGGCATTGTTTTCAGATGTCACTGAACATAAGTCTGGAAGACTGGACTGACCTTACATGACAGTTTCTAGAAAGGGTTCTGCTCCACTTGGTCTTGACTTAGCGCCTACCTTGACCCAAGGTCACTAGAGTATATGCACGCAGGCTATAAAATAGACACTTAGACTTCTTGTAAAATGGCTAATGTTATTTCTGAATTGAAACCAACACTTCTGGAATAATTCCATGAATCTGAAAAGTTTTTTTTTTTTTCAAATAAATGAGATAAATTTGAGATCATCGTGTTGTATGACTTCCTGCGATGTAGTGCTATGCTCACAAGTTAGAGAGCTTGGGAAGTCCAGTGCAGGATCTTCCCGCTGCACCTCAGCTTTCCGCTTCTGCGATGGACGGACTCTCACAAAGTGCCCTTTATATAAAACCCAGAGCAGCAGGAAAAAGCAGGTTGATGTGGCCCAGGCTTCTAGCAGGTTTCTGCTTGAGTCAGAGGCTTAGGGGTGACTTCTTAGTCCTGTGGACAAGGTGAAGGACTCCCTTGTAAAGTAGATATCCAGGCATATGGGATCTAAGAGAATCCTGAGGAAGTGGGAAACAGTGGCAGGATGGTGTGAATGCCTGCAGCCTGGGCCCCAGGAATTGGCAGAGTCCAGGACATCAAGGAAGGGGAAATATTTTGGAGAGCCTGATTCTGCAAAGTTGTGAACCTGAAGTAGGATCTGTTTACCTACTATTGTGGAAGTGGGAAGCATTCACTTTGGCAGAATTATCTGATTACCGAAGCTTACTTTAGTGTACAAGTTAAAATTGCTTTAAGATATTTTGTACATCATTCTAAAATGAATTGTACACGCTTATCTCTTATCTTAATGACATATTGTATACAGTTTTCCCCTTTGTTCATCTTTCTTGGTCTTCGTTGTATAATTCAGAGAGTGTCTCAGGATGGAGATGTGTGGAGGAATTCCATCCCCTGTTCCAGGGTGTTGTGCCTTAAAACCCGTGTAGACAACTGTAGTGCCCTGTACGCAAGCGTGGATGGTATCTAGGGGAGGCAATGGCTTTCTCAGGTGGTCACTGCCAATCAAAGCAGCCCACGTAAAGACATGAAAGGGGGGGGGCTGGGCATAGCCAGGAGATCCTGGGGATACCTAGAGACCTTGGGAAGCTGCTGTGACCCAGCGGCTGTGCAGCAAACGTCAGTGTGGGCCCAGAGACTTCATTGAGCCTGGAAGCGGATTGTCAGTGGTGATCGTTTCTTTCCTGTCCTGGTGAAGACACGGCCTCTGTAGCCAGAGGATCTGTGCTGGAATTCTACTTCCACCACTGTCTCGGGCAGGGTTCACTGGAGTTGTTTGACATGTGCATAACATTTACTGGGATAGTACCTGGCCAGCGTGTGTAGAAAGATTGAGTAGAGAAAGGCATTGGAGTGAGTCATAATCACAACCAAGGCCTCACCAGATCTCAACAGGAGAGAACCAAAGGGTCCAGGCCTAGTGCTCACTCTGTACCAGCTTGTCGTGAGGTGGCCTCTGGTCAGGGGTGTGAGCTTCTCTAGGTGGCTCTCTTTGCCTACAGTCACTTCTAGAACAAGACTGAGCCCCCATCCACATTCTCCCCTGGCTGTGGCGGCACCTCCGTTCTGAAGAGATCAGGGCCATGCAGTACAGACCCAGATGCTTAAGCCTGATACCTGCCCACTGCCAGTTCTTCCTCTGAACTGACTGTACTAAATTCATACAATTTATAAGTTAACATATGTGGGATGCTTAGAAAACTACCCAGTACGTTTCATTTAGGTGTCAGTTTTTATGCTTGTACCTGACTTTTTTTTTTTTTTTCCTAGGTAGGGTTTTACTCTAGCCCAGGCTGAGCTGGAATTCACCATGTAGTCTCAGGTTGCCCTTGAACTCAAAGCAATCCTCTTACCTCTGCCTCCCGAGTGCTGAGATTAAAGGTGTGCGTCACTGTGGTGGTTTGATTCAGGTGTCCCCCATAAACTTAGGTGCTCTGAATGCTAGGTTCCCACCTGATGGAGATTTGGGAATTAACGCCTCCTGGAGGCAGTGTAATGTTGGGGGCGGGCTTATGGGTGTTATAGCCAGTTTTCCCTTGCCAGTGTTTGGCACACTCTCCTGTTGCTGTTGTCTACCTGATGTTGGCCAGGTGGTGATGTCCACCCTCTGCTCATGCCATCATTTCCCCCTGCCATCATGGAGCTTCCCCTCAAGTCTGTAAGCCAAAATAAATCCCCCCCCATTTTTTTCCCACAAGCTGCTCTCGGGTGATTTCTGTCAGCAATGCTAGCCTGACTGCAACAGTAAAGTGGTACCGAGGAGTGGGATTGCTGCTAGACACCTGACTGTGTGGCTTTGCCTTTTGGAACTGATTTTCAAGAGGAATGTGGAAGGATTTGAAACCTTGGCCTCAGAGATGCCTTGCAGTGCAGTAAGTACAGCTTGATCCTGGACTATTCTGGTCAGAGTAGAAAGACCTGAATGCAATAAGAACTATGGACTGTGAGGTTTGGCTTGTGAGGGTGCGAAACAGCTTTGCCAGGACTGAGCTAGAAGCAGTTTGTGTGAGAGACTTGCTGTTATGCCTGAGTCCTGAGAAATGGACTGGTGTGAGCAGAGGCATATGGCACAGAAAAAAATAAAATCTTTGGGCCCAAACTGCTACCCATTCAGCTGCAATTGGGAAATTACAACCTTTGAGATTTGGCCAGCTGACCTGCACTGGGCCAACAGGAAGAATGCAGACTCTTTTGAAGGGGCCTGAGTGCTCAAGGAGTGTCCTGTTCTTCAACGACTGCTTTATCCCCCCCCTGGATCAACAAATTGGCACCTACCTGGTATTGTGGAGAATAAGAAATGCAGGAAAGATGGGGTTATTGAATTTGTAACAGTCTTGTGTTTTGGAAACGGCCATGGGCAGTGTGAAGCAGGTTTGCTGGATGCCTGCATGGAGACCCAATGGGGCAGTGAGGATGAACTGTAGGTTGCAGTGGAGACCCAGTGGAGATGCCAGGACCATGAGATGGCTGCCAAGGAGAGCTGCCGGCCCTAGATGAAGTTTTCCAGGACTGTGAGTAGCCTAGCTGCAGGGGCGGGATTGGAGAGACACTTGTTGCTGGTTAGAATTATTGGACTTGGGAACTTTTCACTGACTAGAGTTGTTGGACTTGGAGCTACAGAGTTTGATGTTTGCCCTGTTTAAATCTTGTATTTGGATGAATATTTCTTTGCTATGCCCAATGCCATCTTTTGCAGTGTGAATGTTTTTATTCTGTGCCATTATGGGCTTGGGGGGATTTTTTGGTATTATGGCTCAGTTAAAAGACTTTGGATTATGGGGATGTTTGAACATCACTGGGATTGATAAAAATATGGGGACTTTTAAAGTTGGACTGAATGAATTTTTATTTTATTTATTTATTTATTTATTTATTTATTTATTTATTTATTTATTGTTTTTCAAGGTAGGGTCACACTCTGGCCCAGGCTGACCTGGAATTAACTCAGGGTGGCCTCAAACTCACAGCAGTCCTCCTACCTCTGCCTACCAAGTGCTGGGATTAAAAGTGTGCACCACCACGCCCAGCAGGATTGTATTTTATATCCTGTATGGTTATCAGTTTATGGGGGCCAGGGGTGGAATGTGGCGGTTTGATTCAGGTGTTCCCCATAAACTTGGGTCTTCTGAATGCTAGGTTCCCAGCTGAGGGAGATTTGGGAATTAACACCTCCTGTATTCTTGAGGGTGGGCTTATGGGCATGGTAGCCAGTCTCCCCTTGCCAGTGTTGGGCGCACTCTCCTATCACTTTGACCATCTGATGTTGGCCAGGAGGTGATGTCCACCCTCTGCTCATGCCATCATTTCCCCTACCATCATGGAGCTTCCCCTCCAGTCTGTAAGACAAAATAAACCCTTTCTTCCCACAAGCTGCTCTTGGCCAGGTGTTTTCTGCCAGCAATGCGAACCTGACAGCCACAACCACTGTACCTGGCTATACCTGACTTTTCAACTCTTTCTGGCTCTTTTCATTGTCATGAGTCTCAAAGCTGATGCTTTCATTATTCATTTCTTCCAGCAAGAGGAAGACATCTGACAGCGTATAAGTAAGGCATAGTTTAATGCATTATAAGTTTTAGTGGTGTCTATTCATTTAATTTTTATTGGAAAGATATAAAAGAAATAATTACTAATGTTAAAATTTGAAGGATTTGGATATATGATGGGTGAAATTTTTAGTAGGGGAGAGAGAGATAGCTTAGCCTTCTTCAAAGAAATAGGTAGAGACAAAGTTGATATGGAATCAGTCATTCACTCTGAGTTGGGGACATGCTCTGAAGAGCGTGTGGACAGTCATGGGGGCCAGCTGAAGAGGTCCTTCTTGTCCTGGTCTTCACGTCCCTACAGTTCTGATATGACATGTAAATTTTAGCATGTACAATCAATGACTGTGACATTGACAGTTAAATTGTTTTACTTCTTAACCATTCTAATCTCATTCTTTTTACTGTTTCACTATCAACATTCCACAAATATAGACCAGATCACTTATAATTCCCTCCCCCTCTCAATCATTCTCTTTTATTTTGATGTCATCATCTTCTCCTCCTATTATGAAGATATTGTGTAGCCAGGCACTGTGAGGCCATGGATATCCAGGCCATTTTGGGTCTGGAAGAGTACATTGTAAGCAGTCCTGTCCTTCCTTTGGCTCTTATATTCTTTCCACCACCACTTCTGCAATGGACCCTGAGCCTTGGATGGTGTGATAGAGATACTTCAATGCTGAGCACTCCTCTGTCACTTCTTCTCAGCACTGTGGTGACTTTTGAGTCATTCCAGTGGTCATCGCCCTCTGAAAAGAGAAGCTTCTCTAGCCCAAAGTGAGGATAGCATTAATATGAGTATAAACATTAAGAAAAAACGTTTACAGGCAGTTTGGTGGGCACAATATATGCATTTAGCCAGACAATAGCAAGGCTTACTCCCTTAAGGCTCATGACCCCCTCCCCTGCCATAGGATTTTGACTTGGTTTCCAATTAGAGAGCTGGTTGATTTCCCCACCACAGACATGCCACTATTGCAGCAGTAATAGACACATTTGGCCTGACTGGCATATTATTTATTTTGAAAGGACTGTCTGATTACATTGCTCACATTAAAGCAGAGATAGTTATATAATATGCCATATAGAGTATAGACCACTATCCCATTATCTCATTGTTAGTATACCTTCTAAAGCCAACATTCAACAGAATAGAGAATGAAATCATATTTCTTTTGAAAGATTTTTTGCATGTACATCATGTGTATGAGTGTAGAGGTGTGTGTGTGTGTGTGTGTGTGTGTGTGTGTGTATGGAGGTTGACATCAGGTGTCCCAGTCACTGTTCCCTTATTCTTTTAAAAAAGTTTCATTTTTATTTATTTGAGAGAGGGAGGGGCAAAGAGAAAATGGGCACAGCAGGGCCTCCAACCACTGCAAATGAACTCCAGATGCTTGCGCCACCTTGTGCATCTGGCTTGCGTGGGTCCTGGGGAATCAAACCTGGGTCCGTTGGCTTTGCAGGCAAGCACCTTAGCTACTAAGTCATCTCTTCAGCCCACCTTATTCTTTGAAACAGGGCCTCTTGCTAAGCCTAGAGCTCACTGGTTTAGCAGATTTGGCTAGCCTGTGAGTGTTGGGGTCCCTCCTCGGGCCAGCCCAGGAGGGATCACAGAGTCTCTGCTGAGTAGGGGGTGAGAGGTGCAGAGTCAAGACACAGACTCCGGGAGTTGGGTGGAAGTAGGCAGAGGGCGAGCTGCTGCAAATTTGTTTATTCAAGGAAGTGTAGGGGTTTTTAAGGGTTTGGCTGGCCAATCATTGTATAGGGTAGTTCCCTTCTTGTGATCAATGACAGCCTGTCTCCAGGCAGATCATCTTGTGGCAGGTTGCTCACAAGCATGGGACTGTAGCTGTTGCCACGCCAGGCCTGTGCAGGATGCCACGTCCACAGAAGCCACTTCCTGGTTTCTTCTAGCAGGCGGTCTGGCTAGGGCCTGACCTGCATTGTGCCAGACATGTGAGCCCTAGAGATCCCCATCCCTCAGCCTCTCCAGCATAGGTGTGAGCCACCACGGCAGTGCCCTGAACTCAGCTCTCCAGGCTTTCACAGCAAGTGCTTTACCCACCGAGCCATCTTTCTCACACAAGATTAATAAAAAGGCTACCTTGAATACATTCCCTCCTCAGTTTTAAGTTGCTTGGACTATACACAATTATTAATATTTTTTTTTGGTTTTTCGAGGTAGGGTCTCACTCTCTAGCTCAAGCTGACCTGGAATTCACTATGTAGTCTCAGGGTAGCCTCGAACTCACAGTGATCCACCTAATTCTGCCTCCCGAGTGCTAAGATTAAAGGTGTGTGTCCCCACACCTGGCTTTCAATTTTCTTTTTTAAAAAAGTATTATATTGCTGGGCGTGGGGGCACACACCTTTAATCCCAGCACTTGGGAGGCAGAGGTAGGAGGATTGCCATGAGTTCGAGGCTACCCTGAGAGTACAGAGTGAATTCCAGGCCAGCCAGAGCTAGAGTGGGACCCTACCTCGAAAAACCAAAAAAATTTTTTTTTTATTTAGAGAAAGAGAGAATGAATATGGGTGCTCTGGGGCCTCCAGTCACTGCAAACAAACTCCAGATGCATGTGGTACTATGTGCATCTGGCTTACATGGGCACTGGAGAATCAAACCTGGGTCGTTAGGCTTCGTAGGCAAGTGCCTTAACCACTTAGCCATCTCTCCAGCCTTCAATTTCTTTTTAAAAAAAGAATGTTATGAGTGAATCATGAAAAATAATTGACTTACATATTATACAATCATATTTGGAAGGTGAGGATTGTATGAATGCATAATGAGCAGCAGTTAAGTTAATGAGAGATTCTGGTAGTTTAACCTTCTTCAACACAAACTGTTTTTGAGATGAGTGCTCTTATCTGGGTTCCAGGAAGATCTTGGGTATCTCCTGGGATCCTAACAGAGATCTCACTTTGGCAACCCGAGCTTTTTTCTTTAACCTAGTATATTCATGATTTCCTTCTGTATTTGATTAGAGGCGTTTTTGGGAGGAGTGATTATATATAAAATATTAAAGGTTACCTAAGAGATTGTAAAAATGTCTCAGCGTTCAAATGTGACAAGTGGTAAAGACTAACCCCATGGCCAGCTCTTCCTGGAGGAGGACTTTGAAAGCTGTGCCCTGTGCAGACTCAGACGCAGCCAGTCCTCTTTAGGAAGCACTGCTGGCAGCATGTCCCTTCCCAAGCAGATGGTTCCAGTGAAGCTCTTAGTTGTCAAGCACACATGATGACACCTGTATGGATCTCAAACTTTATAGGAGATTTGAGGTCACATGTGGTATTTTGGACAAAGACATTTACGCATATATAGACTGACATAGTGAGAATAGTTTCTGCTTTTGAGTGTCTAACTCCAAGTTGGCCATGGTGGCTGCGGGATGGCTTTGGGGCGTTAGCCCCATTCCCTTGTTTAGCATCACCTACTGCCATTCTGTTTTTCTCTCCCAACTTTCTATCTTCCTCCCTTCCCCCTTCATTCCCTCCTCCTCTTCTTCCTGTCTTCCTCCCTCCTTCCCATCTCATCTTCCTTCCTCCCTCCCTCTCTCCCATATTCTCTTCTCAACCTCATTCTCTTCCTTGCTCCCTTCCTTCTCATCTTCCTTTCCTCTCTTCCTCTGTCACTCCCTCCTTTCCTTCTCCCTCTTTCTCTCCTTCGTCCCTCTCCCCTTTCTTATTCTCTTCTCAACCTCATTCTCTTCCTCTTTCCCTCCCTCCCTTCACATACATATAAGTGGATTTTAGTTAACATTAGTAGAGATTGCCTCAATCTTAGGCCATATCTATATTTTTGAGTGTGCATGTGTGTGTTGTGTGTACATGTACCTCTGAGTGTTATCTGCACATGAGAACACTTGTGTTTGGGTGGGTGCTCATACATGTGTGGGGGGAGGCAGAGGCTGAAGTGTCTTGTCTTAGTTGCTGTTCACTTTGCTTGTGCCTTTTCTTTGTATTTGTTGGTGATTTCATACATGTATACTGTGTTTTGATCATATTCACCCCCTATTACTCTATCCTACCCCCTCTGCCCTTTTTCTGAGGCAGGGTCCATCACTGACATAGGCCACACTGAGACCTAGGGGTCTGCCAGCCCCACCTCTGCAGTGCTGATTGTAGGGGTGTGCCGCCACACCTGGCATTCTACTGGGGATTTGAATTCGGGTCCTCATGCTTGTGCACCAGCCCTTGACATGTTGCGCCCTCTCTGCAGCCCCTGTTAGGAGCTTTAAAATGAATCAGTGCAAACTGTATTTTATATAAGAGCTGCCATTTAGAACACAAAGTTAATCAGTTTAGATTGGTCTTCTGTGCATGTAATGCCGTCATTGCCACCTAGCCAAACGATTGCTTAAATAACCAGTACAACAGAAATCTGTTCAACTAGAACTTTAGCTGCTTACAAAATTTTGCAAAAAACAAAAAAACAAACAAACAAAAAAAAACAGGTTAGCTAATTTGCTGTATTATATACCTTACATAAAAGGCAGAAAAAGAAGTAAAACAAGATACATTCTAGTAAAACCACCCTACTAGAATTTACATTTTCTTTGAAAGTGAGGGGACTAGGTTTTTACCAACAGTCTTTCAAAGGTTGACCGAGAAGGAAAGAAGGTTCCTCGTGGGTGTTAGCTACTTGACCTACTGGTCTAAGTGAAATGGCGAAAGGAAGCACGGACTAATCCCGATGGTTCGACTACCAACAATGAAGCGGGTGAGTCCGCTTTCAGTGTGGTTTGCTGAGAACTGATGCCGATTTTCAGCACTTAGTGTCAAGCCTTCAAAGTACTTTCCAAACGTTGAATAATTAATAGCCACAGCTCCCATTTGGGGGTTGGGTAGCAAGCATGACTTTCTGCGTACCAGGAAACCATTATGGTAGCGCCTGGAAATGTTGATTTTTATTTTTAGAGGTGTCTTCGCTTCCCAAGGTGACCGGCATTCTCATGCCGCTCTGGTTTCTGATCCCAGGCGCATGGACAAGTACCCAGGGCCACTGAAGGCCTGGAAACATTCCTTCCACTCACTCACCTTCATCTCTCCTTTGCTTGTGCCACCCTTTGCAATGCATGTGCAGGTGGAGGGGGTTTCAAAGCGGGATGTTGGGCATCAGTAATATTCACAGTTCTTACCTGGAAGGTACAGAAGTTGAACTTGGTGAAAATATGAGGAATAACTTTAAGTGGTCCAAATTTAGAAAATACCTTCAATTAAGGCGTGAATCACCCACATAGTTTTCTAGCTTTAACTTGATCTTGGTGACTGAGGAATAATGAATGTAGACTGTGTAAATCTGACAGCATATTATATGCAGGACCCATACAATGCATGTTGAGCATGAAGTTATTAACAACTACAAAACAAATACTCAATTATAGTATTAACATTTGATGGATAATAGTTATTGTATAGGGCAGAGTGTGATTTTTTTTTGTATCTCTGTGTGTGTGTACATGTGTTCATATGGGCATGTGTCTGTGATATTTATTTTATAGTTAGTCTTTGCGTGTGTGCATGTGTCCGTGTGGCACTCGCCTGCCATGATGAGCACATGGAGGTTAGAGGACAACTTTCAGGAGGTTTCTTGCCTGTCTGTCTCATATGAGAACTTGAGGCAGGGTTTCTCTCTCTGGACCACTCTGCTGTTCTTTGCTGTGCTTATCCCAGTCATTTGGGAAATTCTGTCTCTGTTTCCCAGGTGGCAGAAAGTGTGCTGGGATTACAGAAGCCTGCCATGGCTTCCAGCTCTTTACGTGGGGCCTGGAGATTGAACTCAGGTACTGAGGCTTGAGCAGTGAGCACCTGATCGGATCCACTGAGCCATCTCCCCAGCCCTTAGTGTGACATTGCAGTGCATCGAAGGTGCAGTGATCAGAGGAGGACAGTCAGAATACCCATCTCCCCAGGCGTTTCTCATCTCTTTATTGAGAGGATTCAAAGTTCTCTCTTCCAGCTGTTTAGAAACGTGTAATTGGTTATTGCAACCACAGTCACAGTGCTGGCTACAGGAGAGCAGGAATTCTCCCTCCCACCCAATTGCGTCCTAGCTAACTGTCTTTCCTGTGCTCCCTTCAGACTCCTTTCCCAGAGCAGAGGATACAAGGAGTAGATACAATGCTGAAGTGAGTCCGTGTTTCAAATGGATGCATCTCAGGGGTTTGAGCCAAGGGCTCATGCGTGAGGTGTGGTGGGACAAGGGTGGAGAAAGGGCAGGAGGGCTGGGATTTGCAAGACGAGTAGGGCCCGCATCCTCGCAGACGATACCTACATTAGCCAGGCTAATTCTGGGCTTGTTTGTGTTGCCAGCGTCAGGAAGTCTACTGATTAGCTCTCTGGAGAGAATCAGGATGACGTCACTGTGGCCTATGTGGAGGGAGGGCCATGCATCCCTGAGGTTCTCAACCTTAGAAATAGAAAAGAGCCAGGACCTTGCTTCGAGAGCACTCAGTCCTTTTCTGCTTTAAGCAACTTACCAGGTAACACAAAGAAAGCTGTGGTAAACATTTCTCTCCAGTGCTGAGTGTCTTTGTGGGTGATTAGCACCTAGGAAGGCAGAGCTGTGTTTGGTGCCTTGTCCTTTCCAAGAGATGAATCCTGGAAATCACAGAGGTGCTGACTCACACTTGTGTACTGCACACACACTGCGTTGACTAACGTGGAGGTCTGGGGGCCCACAGGTGGGCTTCTGAGAGGTTCATGAGCTCCCAAATACATAGAGTTTGTGTGTGCACACGTGCATGTGTGTGCATGCATGCATGCATATATTTTTTAGGGAGATATTCATAATAGTGCTAAAGGCTTTGATGTATACAAGCATTTAACATGAACTACAGTCCCTTAAGAATATTTATGTGATCCTGTCCAAATAACAAAACATGGGTTCCAGCTCGCCATGCCTCCCTCCATAATCTGAATGGACAGGAAACACGACTATCAGCTCCAGAGCATCACCTCTGAAAAAGCTAATGTTTTTACATTTTCAAAAAGATTACAGGGGAAAAAAGAGTAAAGGGCTCTAGAGATGGCTTAGGGGTTAAGGCGCTTGCCTGCAAAACCCAAGGACCCGGGTTCAATTCCCCAGAACCCGTGAAAGCCAGATGCATATGGAGTTTGTTTGCAGTGGCTAGAGGTCCCGATGTACCCATTCTCTTTCAAATAAATAAATAAATAAATAAATAAATAAATAAATAAATAAAGTTAGACCAGGGATACAATCAAAACCAGCTCACATGATGATTTAACCACAGTGTATCCAAACTGGAAAGATAGCGAGCAAGTCCATCTCAGTGACCATCAGCAGGGAGACTATCAGATCTGGATAAGGTTTGCTCTCCAGAATAAGGCAGCTTCAGTGGGCCCTTGTAGTCCCTCTTCCTTTCAGACGGGTCCTGTGATGACAACCTTTGAGGGGAGCTGCTCGCTGGCAGCACTTCCGGCGGAAGTAAGGGAATTCTTTGCCTCCAAGCAAACCTTTGTCAATATGATTGTGTTTTTGTGAACTTTCATAAATACGATCCTGATAATAGGTCATATATGCATTTTATTTTGTAGTTAGAATCCACAGCTTTAATCAGATTTTTAAAAGGTTCGTTCACGGCTCCCGGAATGTTATAAACCAGTAACATACAATGGCAGAATCTTACACATGCTTGACTAAAAAGAAGCCCTCTATTGTAGGGCACTGGTACACTCCTGTCCTCTCAGAACTCTGGAGCTGAGGTGGAAAGATCACGAGTTTAAAGTCAGCCTGGGCTTCCCAGCAAGTTCTCTGACTCTCCCCTGTCATACCTCTCAAGTCCTATAATGTGAATTTTGCTCCAACTTCAGAAATCTAAAGACCGGTCACTGGTAAGGAATAAAGTGGCATAACAAGGTTGAGTTCAGAAATGCTTAGGGCTGAGTACAGTGATTGATAAAATATACTTAACAAGTGTATAAAAAGATGAGCAGGAACTATTAAGCCAAAAGTTCAGTTAATTGAGGGTATGAGATTGAATATATGGATTGAAATTTATAGATGATCCAGAAGTCTCATTAAAATCAAAGGTGGAAACTATCTTACTGATTCTTATTCATCTTTTTATGTTATTATTATCATGATTATTATTCATCTTGATTATTAAAAACAAGTGATCCTGGGCTGGAGCGATAGCTTCATGATTCAGGTGCTTGTCTGTGAAGCCTAGGGACTAATGTTCAACTCTCCAGGTCCCATGTAAGCCAGATGCACATAGTGACGCAAGTGCACAAGGTGGTGCATGTGTCTGCAGTTCAGTTACAGTAGCTGGAGGCCCTGCCATGTCAGTTCTCTCTCTCTCACATATAAAAAAGGTCAGTCTATTGGGCTTGCTTAAAAAAAATAAGTGATCCTGCTCAGTGCTATAGCCCTTGCCTGATATGAATGAGATCCTTGGTACTGTACAAACAAACAAAAAGTCTCCCGAAAGACAGGTCCCTTGATCCCAGTGATTGGTCTGAGTCTCATTCCTACTGTTGTGGTTATCTGCTGGAGATACATCATGGAGTGGTTAAGTATTGAGGCCCAGGTATGAGACTGGATGATCTTACCTGCTGTGGTCTTGAGACATTCACGTGACATCTCTCACAATAAGCACAAAATGGTAGGGTACTTGTGGTAATAGAAATGTTACCTGTCAGGCTGAAGAGATTGCTTAGTGGTTAAGGTACTTGTCAGTAAAGCCAAACCCAGATCTGATTCCCCAGTACCCATGTAAAACCAGATGTACAAGGTGGCACATGCATCTGCAGTTCATTTGCAGTGGCTAGAGGTCCTGGCATGCCCATTCTCTCTTTCTTCTCTCTCTCTGCCTCTTTCTCTCTCTCCCTCATACATAAAAAGCAGTTCCTGTCTCGGTGAAGAATTGGCATTTTTATATTCATCTTTACTTCTAGAGTGGTTGCTGCTATTTTCATGATACTGGGGGCTGAAAGGCCAGCAAGAGGAAAGAGGTGTTGTCTATATTCTAAACACCATGGTCCTGAGGACAAATGAGACTTACAGTTTGTATTATTGACCCTTCTGAAGTCTCATGGGAATGTTGCATTTGATTTAGTATGCTACAGCCATGGGCCTCCTCCACAGGATTCTTACAAGTTTATTAATCCAGAATTAATATGCTGGGTGTTTGATTTTCTTTTGTTCATCAACCCCCACCCCCACTACTTCACCAAGATCCCTGACCTGAAATGTTGGAGTTAGATGACTCAGCATAACGAGGTGACCGGACCGTGTTTGCATGTTGGGAAGAAGCTCTGTGGACCTCCCAGCCGTTGGCCAGCATCCTCGGGAGACGGCCGCCCCGAGGAGACGATGCTGCAAAGACTCGCCAATAGCAGGCTCACGGAGGTGTAGGCATTGCTAACCTTTCCCCTCTGCTGCCTGTGCTCCGTTGGGCGCAGCACCTAGGCCACATGTAATAAAGAACATCCTAGAATATGGTCACTGCTAAGCTCTGGTGTGCATCTGGAATGTTCTCATTTTATTCTTGTGTCTTTCTCCAGACTATTACAAGCATTTCAGCCAGTTAGGGCTTCTCTGTAATTACATATTATACAGACTTCAGTTGCTGAATATCTGGTTTTCTGATATATTCTTTTTCTCCCCTAAGTATTGTGGGAAGCCACAATAGATTTAGGCTTTAAAGATAGCCAACTTTTCTTTTGTGGTTAGTTATATGAAATGAAAATGCTTTCAGTAATGACAAAAATTTATGAATGCCTGGAAGTAGGAAAATAAATTACAATTTATTCTTAGGCCAACTATAATTTTCAACTGTTAGGACATTCTGGTGTTGTATTTCATTATCTTTATTGTTATTTATTTCTAAGTTTTTCTTAGTATGTGTTAATTGTAAAAATAGTGGGGTTCATTGTAATACCTTCATGTACATAACATACTTTGCCCATCTCCCCAATTAGGTATCACCCAATACCATGTAATAGCTTCATGCATGCAACATCCCCTTCCTCTTCCCTAATAGTCTGCCCTTAAACTTACATGTATCTTCTTTTACTCTAGAGTTCAGCTGTGAAAGAATGCATGTGACACTTCTCTTTCTGTGTCTGGCTTATTTCCCTTAACATGGTACTTTCCAGTTCCTACTCCTCCTATTATTATTATTAATGATAATATTAATTATTTTCTGTTTTCTTGGAGGGATATTATAGTATTTTTAAATTTTTCTTTATTGACAACATATATATATATATATACACACACACAATGTAACCTGGTCAAAATCCCCTTCCACCAACCTCCTTTGAGCCTCTCACTGCTCCACTGAACCCTTGAACTAGTCCCTCTTCTATTTTGATGTGATTTTTTTACCCTCCTCCATTATCCATGACACCATGTCAATGGCCCCAATATCATGAAAGCTTTGTGTAGGTAATGGCAGCCACGCTCAGGTCATGGAGGCAAATGCCACCTGGTACCTGGAAAACAGTGTTCCAAAGCAGTCCTCCCCATCCTTAAATTTCCTTTTCTGCCACCTCTTCCACAGTGGTCTCTGAGCCTTGGCATGAGTCATAGAGATGTCTCATTTAGTACTGAACACTCAACTGTCAGTTATTTGCAGCACTTTGATGAGTGTTGAAGTTTCCCCAGTAGTCACTGTCATCTGAGAAGAGAAGGTTCTCTAACCAAAAGTGAGAACACCATTAATAAATGGGCATAAACATAAGTGGGATTTAGAGGGCAGTTTCATTGGTATAATATATCTAAGGCTTCTGGCCACAAGGCTTTTGACTAGGTTTTCAGTGTAGGGCATAAATTCCCTCTTGCGGAGCAGGCCACAGATCCAGTCTGACAGTGGTTGGTTACCCTCATAACAGACATTCTGCTAGTGTTCTAGTGGACACATCTTGCCTGACTGGCCAGTTGTGTAGCTTGCAGGGTCTACCGCTGATTGAGAGGGTTAATCAGTTTCTCCCCCAGCAGGGCACATGACACTTTCCAGTATGATTACAGTTAGTCAGCGGCGAGCAGGCTTGTCGCCCGGTGCTAGCTTGATTTCTTGGTGTTCCACAACTGAAGCGGGTGTTTCTTCAGCAGTAAGGTCTGCCCTCGGCAGTAGCCTGTGTTGTCTCTGGGACCTCAGGCTCTCCCTGACAAACAACTCACTGGGTAGTATTCCACCCTGGCACTGGGATTTTTCTATAACAACTCATGACTTCTGGGTGAAGCATTATCTACAACAGTGTACTTATGCCCAAACTTTAGCTTTGATTAACCCTCCTCCACCCCTTATTCTCCTGCATCTTTCCTTCCTTACCCCACTCAGACCATCCCATGTCCAATATTTTATCCCTCTACTTACATATCTATTCTCCTCTCCCCGTAAACCCCTCCTCTCTTTCCTCCTTCATGCCCCCTTTCTAGATTCCTGGCCTCTACTACTGATTCTCACTCCAGTTCACATACAAATCTGAAAATTTGAAGCTAGGATCCCCATATAAGAGAGCACATGGTGTTGTGCCGTTCTGAAGCGGGGTACTTCACTTAGTATAATCTCCTCTAGATCCATCCAGTTTTCCTGCCAGTCTCACAGTTTTGTTTTTCCTTACAGCTGAACAGAACGCCATCATGTAGATGTCCTGCTTTTTTGTTATCCACTCTTCAGTGGACGGACATCTAAGCTGATTCCATTTCCTGGCTATTGTGACTACAGCAGCAATAATCCTGGATGCCCAGTGCTTCCTATGATCTATGCTTAGTCTCCTAACGAGTTTGGCTATGAACGTCTTTGAGAATTGAATGATGACACCTATCTTCCTTAGAACTTTATGAGTTTGATTATTTCTTTTTTTCTTGTTTATTTAATTAATTTATTTGAGAGTGACAGACAGAGAGAGAAAGAGGTAGATATAGGGAGAGAATGGGTGCACCAGGGCCTCCAGCCACTGCAAATGAACTCCAGATGCATGTGCCACCTTGTGCATCTGGCTTATGTGGGTCCTGGGGGAATCGAGCCTCGAACCGGGGTCCTTAGGCTTCACAGGCAAGTGCTTAACTGCTAAGCCATCTCTCCAGGACCGACCTTGATTATTTCTTGATTTCTGTTTACTTCTCACCTTAGCCACTTGGCTGGCTTTGCTAGCACTAATTCTGCACACGTTTCTGGTGCTCTTTGTCTCCTCCACCATGGAGCCCATTTGGGTGCTCTCCTGAGCTCTCCTGTGCGCTGGCCTGGAACTTGTCATCCTGAACAGTGAGCAAGGCGATGGTTAACATGCTTTCTCCTTCTGGGTACTGATTAGCCAGGATCTGACTTCAGGAGAAACTGTGGCATTGACACAGTCATTGTCAAAACAGGAAAAGACTTCAACCTACATAGTAAATTTCTGTAGCCAAAGTGAATTTCCGGAAATGTTGATGAAGATGTGCCCTCCTTTTTGGGTTAGTTTGTGGCCACTGACTTGTATTTTCCAAAACACGCAGCCATGGGTAGTACTTGGGGAAATATCTTCTAGTGGCAAGTTTCTCACAAAAGGATGTGTTATGTATAACCTCATTCCTTTCTCCATCCCTCCTGCTCTTCACTCTCACCCCACGTAAAAGCCTAAAGACAGGTATTTATTTCTCTGGAGCTCGAAACTATGAAACAATATCTTGCTATGTGAGTTCCTTCTGGAGTAGCCTGGGAGATCATCCTTCTTGTGTTTTACACCCCCCACCACAAACCTGGACTGTCCTGCAGCAGGTTCTTATTAAAAAGTGATGCAAGGAGCTGAGCTGGGGCTCTGCAGGCTCAGTGAGGAGGAAGGATGGAGAGGGCTCTGCAGGCTCAGTGAGGAGGAAGGAAGGAGAAGGCTCTGCAGGCTCAGTGAGGAGGAAGGACGGAGAGGGCTCTGCAGGCTCAGTGAGGAGGAAGGAAGGAGAAAGCTCTGCAGGCTCAGTGAGGAGGAAGGATGGAGAGGGCTCTCCAGGCTCAGTGAGGAGGAAGGAAGGAGAAGGCTCTGCAGGCTCAGTGAGGAGGAGGGAAGGAGAGGGCTCTGCAGGCTCAGTGAGGAGGAAGAAAGGAGAAGGCTCTGCAGGCTCAGTGAGGAGGAAGGACGGAGAGGGCTCTGCAGGCTCAGTGAGGAGGAAGGACAGAGAGGGCTCTGCAGGCTCAGTGAGGAGGAAGGATGGAGAGGGCTCTGCAGGCTCAGTGAGGAGGAAGGATGGAGAGTGGTGGAGAAGCGGCGCTTGATGCTCAGAGTGCCAGAGGCTTGTCTGCACAGTCAAGCAGACCAGACTGAACTCTGACAAACCCCTCACATGCACAATGCTTTAAAATTTATCTGGGGAACAGTTATTCCTTTGTTCATCCATGCAATTTTTGTTGCTTTCAATTAATATCTTTATATGCCACAGTGATTTCATCATATATTTTTATCACAAAACATAGTCACAAAATAGTGTTTTTTTTTGTTTTTGTTTTTGAATTAGGGTCTCACTCTCGTCCAGGCTGACCTGGAATTCACTATATAGTCTTGGGCTGGCCTCGAACTCATTGTGATCCTCCTACCTCTGCCCCCCAAGTGCTGGGATTAAAGGCGTGTGCCACCACACCCAACTCACAAAATAGTTTTTATGACTTCCTTCATTTTCTTTGCTTCCCTCTATGGAGTTTAGATTTTGGTTGGTCATTTAAAAAGATTTATCATTCATTTGCTTTTAATGATGAAAAGACATAGCGACCCCCTGTGGTTCTGTGTGATGGAAATCTAGGTCTGTGATTACTACATTTTATTTAAAATACAGAGGTCTTTACATATCACCTCTGAAATGCCAAGCGGCATGTAGACCTGAGCACCATGGTGGTAGAGACAGATCATACCATCCATTTCCAGACAGTTAAATATGCTGAGTCTGCAATGCAGAAGCACTAACAAAGAACCCTGTCCACGTTATTTGTCTTGTACCAGTTTTTACGAACTTATGTTGTCACATACTGAGTCCCTAAAAATGCCCCACTGTGTCTCATGCAACTTCCTGATGCAACACTGATGCGGACAGGAAGAGTTGGAGCCCTGCTTTTACAAAACCATGCCTGTTGTTAGAAAACCGGACCATTTGGCAACTGAATTTGTGGTTCTCATAAGTTGGGAATAAATACATCCAAGTAAATATCACATGGATTTATATGATGATCTTTTTTTCAATGTGAAGGAGGGGTTTGTACCTGCTTTATAGATCTTACGAAAACCCTAGAGCATTCTCTGGCCTTTGGTTGTACAAAAGAAACTCGTCTCTCACAGTTATGGAGAAACCATGGACTTGTTTGGAGTTAACTGTGGTCGTGCTTGTGCGATTTACAGCCACACTCATGGATGGAGTGGCTACGAGGATGTTAGCCAACTGTCTGCACGTCTCCCTGGCTGCTTATGGACACAGCTTAGATGCTGTCTAAGAAAATCTGACCTCCCGACCTTTGTTTGTACAAGTGTGCACCCTCACACAGCCACTCCAGATTTCTGGCTTGTGTTGGCAAAACAAAGTTGGTTCTAGTTTCATATTTATCTAACTTTCTGACATTTTGAGGTCGCCATCTCTACTGTTTGTATTTTTGGGTTGGAATTCTTCATCTCCCCACCCCAGCGGCCTTTGTGCTGAGCCTAGAGTTCACACTCAAGTTCAGGGTTAGTTTTCATACAGTCACCATCCTGGCTTGACTCCTCAGGACCGGGACTGGGTCTGTGCAGAACTGTGTCTGGCTTGCGGAGTAGCAAGGAAGAAGTCCAACCTTCTGAGACTGGGAAAAAGGTGGGGCTGACCTTGCTTAGGGGGAGGCGAATACCAGTGCTCACCTGCCATTAGAGAGGATGACTGGAAATAATTGAGAGAAAATAGGAAGCCACTAGGTCCTGTGTTGGGACCACAGGGCAAAGCCACATTATAGTTAGAGAACCAAGGGACATGGAAGCGTGAGGCCCAGGTCGGGACTAGTTGAGCGTGCTGATGGTGCCTGTGTGGTCATGCATTTCCACATGCATGTGCACATGTAGATACATGGTATTGGGCTTTGCTTTGGGCAAACAGCGAGGTTGTAGTGGGATGGAAGAGGTATTAGAGATCCAGAGTGGTAGCTATAAGGCTGGCATTGACCTCTGGGCTGGGGAAAGGTCAGTCAACATAAGAAGGAAGAGGTGGCAAGGCTCAGTGCTCCATTCTGAGTGCACAGTGTGGCTGACTTGTGCACACCGGCCATTTCTTTGATGTTATTTCTATGTTCTTTTATCTCTTTTGGAGATAGGCTCCACTGTGTAACCCAGGCTGGCCTTGAACTCAGTTTCCTGGCTCAGCCTCAGGAGTCCTGGGTGATAGGTGTGTGCCATCATGGCTAGGACTCTGCATTTCCATGGTTAATTGTAATTCTGCTCTTGACCTGTTATAAGGGGCTCTTATAGGCCAAAGCATGCTTTGCATGAAGTTGAAGTTTAAAAGTCTTGACAAACTCCAATTATATTTGGAAAATGGGAAAGAATGTGTTCTTGGCGACACCATAATCCCATCTTGTCAAGCTTAAGACACTTGTGTATATGTGCTCTCTTGTTCCTCAGTAATTTGGGACAGATCAATGAGACCATCTACAAAGTGTCAGGATTGTATTTAGTGGGTGGTAGAATAGATGTCAGAGCGTGAGCAAAATCCCCTGAGAATTTTGGAAACAGGATTTCAACTCCCTTGCTATTAGGTTTAGCACTGTGACCTTCATGAACTTGTGCCTGTCTGGGGCCAAAGAATGACTTTACTGTATAGTCATTGCTACCTGGGTGTGCTGTCTGCTAGCTCTGTGCCAAGAACCCACCACGCCGTGTGCTTTCCTGTGTTTTCCCATTGCTTCTCCACTACCGACGATGTACACACTACAAAACCCAGATTTCAGATGAGAAAACTGAGAGTGTGAACAACTTGAATTCCACTCATTTAATAAAAATTCTTTTCTACTTTATAAAATCATGATGTAAGTCACCTAAGGTTGGGGAAATCAGAACTGGAAAAGAAATACCAATTTAAATTTACCCAGACCTTAAACTTTCTTTTTCAAGTGGCCTGATGCTTACTGAGTCTGAATAACAGGAGAAGAGGTGCCAGCCTTCAGACGAAATAGTGCACAGCAATAGTACAATGAAGCAGTAATTGATTTGGCTGCTAACAAAATGACATTTATGTAGCATTGGGAGGAGCTTGGTGCTTATGTGCTTTCCACAGGAAGACCCCTGTAAACAAAACAGAGTCTGTGACTGGAGAGAGTTGGGCAGGAAGACAGCAGACAGACGTGGATGTCTGCATGAAGGTGGGAATGCTTGCTGTCCCGGGCCCATCTTGCTTTACCAGCTCGGCCGTAGGAAGTATGCCGGGAGGATTGTGACAGCTCACACAAATGGAGAGTGGAGTTGGGGAGAGAGAGTAATCCAAACTGCTTCCAAGACGCCCCTTGGCAAAGGGCCTTTTCCTCTGATTCCCGTTGTCGCTCCGCAGTGGCTTGTGAAACGGATTCAAGTTGGTTATAGTTCAGAGCAAGCCCCAGAGCCCGGGGAGGAGATGGCAGGACATGGAGCAGAGCTCTAAGACCTGCGTGCGCTTTCGTTTTGGCCCTAGTGGCTGTGACTATCCAGATAACTGATGCTTCCGATAGCGAGAAAGCTCAGTGGAGAGCGTTGCCTTCAGAAGTCTGTGCGGGTGACTCCTTAGAGCGGGCTTGCTATGATTACTTCTGCTTTCAGTGCTTATTAGCAGCAATGTGAGAGGTTATTTGATAGCAGTGCTAACCCACTCATGCTGTGCTGGGCTCACTTCTAGACTCTATCACTATGTATCTGTTGATGAGTTTCTTGAAACTCAAAATGTTTTTCCTCACAGAAAGTGATGGTAGAAGGGTGTTTAGTCTCTAGTTCAACTCAAGCCCATACAAATCCATTTCACTCTTAATGAACCCCAAATTATAGTATTTGCAACATTCATATCATGAAGGTGTTCATTGCTTAGTAACTGTGTGACTTGTTTATATCTTTAAGTTGTAGTTTTTTAATCTATAAATTGGGAATAATATTGGCACTGGTCTTATGGACTGGTAGTGAGGTTTAAATTATTCATACAAAGCACTAAATATATTAGCTTTTATTATTATTGCTCTCATTTGGTCACATTGCCGTAAACAGAATTTCATGAGTTGACCTTAGAGCCAAACCAAAAGTTTCCTCTAGGGAAAACACACACACACACACACACACACACACACACACACACTCAAGTGTCTTAAGCTTGACAAGATGGGATTATGGTGTCACCAAGAACACATTCCTTCCCATTTTCCAAATATAATTGGGGTTTGTCAAGACTGTTAAACTTCAACTTTCACGCAAAGCATGCTTTGGGCTATAAGAGCCCAGCCGCGTTCGTATTTTTCTTTTGTACTCTCGTGTGTCGGCTGAGCTGCAGAGGGACAATTGCAGTGACTTGGAGAGGCATGGTGTGAGCTGTGCCGTGCACTTTGCTGAGCCTTGCTGGGTTCATCTGTCCTCAGTGTTGTCTACTGCATGTGGTTGAAGACTCTGCTGCATGCTCGCATGCAGTTGTATGCAAATGATGGTGAAAAAGAAAAGGGTGGTTTTCATTGCTGAGAAACATCAGTCTCTTAGGCTTTGTTTTGTTTGGGCTAAGCTGGAAGTCCTTAGGAGTGTCAAAGCCAGGCAGGTGTTCATGGGACGTGAAGCTGAGTAGAAGGTCTGATAAAGAAGACACCGAGATGCTTAATACCCATGTAGATTTGTTATGCCTAAAATTAGAGACATGGGCATGAACGTCAAGTTTTAATGCTTTGGAAACAGATCCGTGTTTTAGCATATATTTTTTGTTACTGGCATTCATACATACTTCCTGGGATCAATTGGACATAAGAGAAAAAGGAGACATACATGAGAAAGTTTTAAACTTTTCAAAGCATGTTTATATTATTTTAGGTGTGTGTGTGTGTGTGTGTGTGTGTGTGTGAGCGTGAGCACATGTGCGCCATGCTATGTAAGTGGAGGTCAGAGGATAACTTTTCAGGTCTGTCCTTGCCTTGAGGCTGGGACCTCTCATTGCTCTTGACTACACTGTGCCAAAGCTTCCAGGAAATTCTCCCGTCTCCATCTCCCTTTTTGCTGAGGTCTGCTGAGAGTCTAGAAACCTGCACAGATTTCAGCTTTTACATGGGGCTTGGTGATCTGAACTTGGGTGTTCACATGCTTTATCCACTGAGCCATTACCCCACCCCTCAAAAACAGACTCTTGAGCCAGGCATGGTGGTGCATGCCTTTAATCCCAGCACTTGGGAGGCAGAGGTAGGAGGATCGCCATGAATTTGAGGCCATCCTGAGACTACATAGTGAATCCCAGGTCAGCCTGGGCTAGAGTGAGACCCTGCTTCAAAAAAACCAAACCAAAACAAAACCTACCCTTTTAGAGAATCCCCACGTGATCAGAAGAGGAGGCTACAGTACAGTGAAGCCCACGTACTGTTGTCCAGCTTCCATTGTCACCACTCCTCCACACACGGTCAGTCTGGTTTCGGGTTCTCCTCCTCCTCAAGCAGACTCTAGTTCATAGCGTCTCAGCAACACTTCTGCATCTTTCTAAGAATTGCAGACATTTAAAAATCACCAAATCATCAAGTACCCAGTTTATGTGCAAACTTCTTTGATTGTTTCCATTGTTTTAAAAGATGTTTTCAAATTAGGATCTCTGTCCGCACATTTGCATTTGGTGGCTAAGTCTCACCTACTAGAGTTAAGGGAGAGTTTTTTTCTGGTGGGGGCCGGCACCTGCTATGGTGTGGTTCACTCTTCATCTAATCAACCACAAGAGCCAAGCCAGTCTTTATCCCATTCTTGTGCCAGGTGGGGGAAATGCCCCTGCAAGATATGGCAGGTGCAGAATCTGTGATTTCCACAGGCCCTGCTCTCTTACAATCTGTGATTTCCACAGGCCCTGCTCTCTTATAATCTGTGATTTCCACAGCCCTGCTCTCTTACAATCTGTGATTTCCACAGGCCCTGCTCTCTTACAATCTGTGATTTCCACAGCCCTGCTCTCTTACAATCTGTGATTTCCACAGGCCCTGCTCTCTTACAATCTGGCCCCTGCTCTCTTATAATCAATTTCTGCTCTCTTACAATCTGATTTCCACAGGCCCTGCTCTCTTTACAATCTGTGATTTCAATCTCTCTTATAATCTGTGATTTCCACAGGCCCTGCTCTCTTACAATCTGTGATTTCCACAGGCCCTGCTCTCTTATAATCTGTGATTTCCACAGCCCTGCTCTCTTAGGCCCTGCTCTCTCAATCTTACAATCTGTGTGATTTCCACAGCCCTGCTCTCTTATAATCTGTGATTTCCACAGGCCCTGCTCTCTTACAATCTGTGATTTCCAAGGCCCTGCTCTCTTACAATCTGTGATTTCCACAGGCCCTGCTCTCTTACAATCTGTGATTTCCACAGGCCCTGCTCTCTTATAATCTTGATTTCAATCTCTCTTACAATCTGTGATTTCCACAGGCCCTGCTCTCTTACAATCTGCTCTCTTATAATCTGTGATTTCCACAGGCCCTGCTCTCTTACAATCTGTGATTTCCACAGGCCTGCTCTCTTATAATCTGGCCAGGCCCTGCTCTCTTACAATCTGTGATTTCCACAGGCCCTGCTCTCTTACAATCTGTGATTTCCACAGGCCCTGCTCTCTTATAATCTGTGATTTCCACAGCCCTGCTCTCTTACAATCTGTGATTTCCACAGGCCCTGCTCTCTTACAATCTGTGATTTCCCAGGCCCTGCTCTCTTATAATCTGTGATTTCCACAGGCCCTGCTCTCTTATAATCTGTGATTTCCACAGGCCCTGCTCTCTTATAATCTGTGATTTCCACAGGCCCTGCTCTCTTATAATCTGTGATTTCCACAGGCCCTGCTCTCTTATAATCTGTGATTTCCACAGGCCCTGCTCTCTTACAATCTGTGATTTCCACAGGCCTGCTCTCTTATAATCTGTGATTTCTCTCTTATAATCTGTGATTTCCACAGGCCCTGCTCTCTTATAATCTGTGATTTCCACAGGCCTGCTCTCTTACAATCTGTGATTTCCACAGGCCCTGCTCTCTTACAATCTGTGATTTCCACAGGCCCTGCTCTCTTATAATCTGTGATTTCCACAGGCCCTGCTCTCTTATAATCTGTGATTTCCACAGGCCCTGTTCCCTAAGTCATGACATGCAGGGACAGTGAGGCAGATCTCGGTAACGCCAATGTTAATACAACTGCAGCGTGTCCTTGGTTCAGCAGGCTGACCTAGGCTGAAGTCAAGAAAAAGGTCCTTGAGCTGTGGGGCTCATGCCCTCTAAGGTGTGTGGATCCACTCTTGGGCTCCTGATGGAGGCCTGGGCCAGCTTCTAGCATGGTGCTCAAGGGGGTCAACCAGCATACCCTGCCTGGAATCTCTGCTAGACGAGTGGAGGCCCCTGGAAGGCCTTCTAAGTGGGTGCAGGCAGCACCGTATGGGAGTGTTTATACAAAGACAACAATGTGAGAAGCAAAAATTGTAAGCTGGAGGAAGTATCAGCAACCTTTGGTTCTTTAGAGCAAGGGCCAAAGCCTGACACCTTTACCGTCCCGGCCTTCTGTCCTCTGTCTTCATTCTGCACCAGCCACTGGCCTCCCTGACATCCTGGGAGTCCTCCAGGCTGCTTCCTGCCTTAGGACCCTTCGCTTTGTTGTCCTTTCACATACTCATAAATCTAGCTTCTTCTCGTCCCTCAGTTCTTCCCTTGACATCACTCTGCGAGGCCTTTCCTAACTATCTATTTAAAATGATACGTACTCTTCCGTAATCCCAGAAGCACGCCTTACATCATTTTCTTGCTTACCTTTTTCCATAGCAGTATGATCTATGAACATATCATGCAGTTGGCTTCTAAATGTTTTGTCTTTGTGTATTTTCCTCCTTGGGCTCATCTTAGTGCTCAGCATGATACCTACTCATAGGAGCTATACACTACTTCAGTTACAGGAGTGAGTAGACAGAGTGTGGAAAGTTTGATCACATGTGCACAGTGGGAGATGCCTTGGGGGAAACGGAAGGATTAGCTCTGAGGGACATTCTGAGAGTGGCATTTCAGTAAAGGGATCAGGCTGGAGGAGCATCCTCAGAGGAGGAGTGTGCTTAAGACTTCAGGGAGATGACAGTTGTCTTTCTGCTGGTGTATGTAGCACAGCTCATGTGCAGTGGATGACTCGTCTGCCTTTGGTTGTGGCGGCTCCTTGTGATGGAATCACTGCCATTTCAGCTACTTGCTGGCACATATTTTATGCTACAGTGATATTTGTAAAATTGGGCATTTTAAAAACAGTCTTGTGGAGGGGATATTTCATGACTATCAGGGTCCTATGTACCTTCTAGGACAACTGACGAGCCTGTGTTTCACCAAGGGTCAGTTTAATATATGTGATCTCTGGTTCCTCAGTAATTTGGGACAGATCAACGAGACCATCTACAAAGTGTCAGGATTGTATTTAGTGGGTGGTAGAACAGATGTCAGAGCGAGAGCAAAATCCCCTGAGTTTGAATCCTGATAGTTGTTTGCTGTGTGGTTTTAGGGAAAATTTATTTAATATTTCTGATTCAGATGTTGATATAAACAGGATGTTTGTTGTGGAATTATTGTGAGAATTAAATGAACTAACAATATTTGTAAAGCCATTCCAACAGCGTAGTAAATGTTAAATAAGAGAAAAGACAGTCACTGTGAGGGGCTTGTTAAAGGATTTGACCAGTAGGCACTCGAAGGCAGGGAAAGAAGTGAGTGTAAGTGATGTAACTAAATTTGAGTTCAACACCGTGAAAAAATAATTTCTGGAGCTGGGACTAGGTAGGTAGGTATGGATTAACTAACTTTGAAGCAGTGTGGTGGAGTGTGAAGTGTGAAGAGGCACAGTACAGTTGTGATGGTTGTGTTACACTGCTTGTCTCATCACATGTTGGGTAATCTTGGGTGAATTATATGACTTCAAACTGCAACTCTAAAACACATATGCAATTTCTATAGTGGCTCAGCTAATTTAAATCTCTTCCAATGGCATATCTCCCAAAGACTTGCCAACATTTTTTGTTATTTTCTTTTTTTTTTTTTTTTGTTTTTGATTTTGTTTTTTGAGGTAGGGTCTCACTCTAGCCCAGGCTGACCTGGAATTCACTCTGTAGTCTCAGGGTGGCTTCAAACTCACGGCCATCCTCCTACCTCTGCCTCCTGACTGCTGGGATTAAAGGCGTGTGCCACCACACCTGGCTTTTGTTCTTTTCTTGATGATAGCCATTCTGACTGGGATGAGGTGGAATCTTGATGTAGCTTTGATTTGGAGTTCCTTAGTGGAGAGTGAAAATTTTATTCACATGTCGGTTGGTCATTTGCACTTCTTCATGTGAAAAGTATTTGCTCAGTTAATCTGCCCATTTGCTGATTAGATTTCTTGTTCTGTTGGTGGCAACTATTTTTTTTTTTTCGAGGTGGGGTTTCACTCTAGCCCAGGCTGACCTGGAATTAACTGTGTAGTCTCAGGGTGGCCTCGAACTCTCGGCGATCCTCCTACCTCTGCCTCCCGAGTGCTGGGATTAAAGGCATGCGCCACCACACCCGGCTGGTGTTAACTTTTGAGTGCTGTATATGATCTGGATATTAATTCCCTGTGACGGGAACAGTCGGCAACGGCTTTCTCTCATTCTGTAAGCTGAGTCTTCCCTGTGAGGTTTATTGTTACTATGGAGATGCTCTCTAAGTACTTAGTTTTCATTTGTTCAAAACAGGCTCTTACTCTATAACCCAGGTTGGCCTTGAACTTGAGCTCCTTCTGGTGGTTTGAATGAATTGTCCCCCATAGGCTCATGTGGTTTGAATGCTTGGTCCCCTGTTGGTGGCATTTTGGGAGAGTTGTGGGGCCTTTGTGAGGTGGGGCCTTGCTGAAGGAGGTGTGTTGATGCTGCAGGCTTTAGAGTAATATGGCCCAGCTCTAAGTCTAGTACTCCGACTGCTACTTCCTTCCCATTGATGTGGAGATGTGACCCAGGGTTCCTGTCATGATGAAACCTCTCCTGTGGTAGCCTCAATGTGTGCCCTGTCAGTAGACTCAGGTGCTTTAGTAAAACTTGGATTCCCACCTGCCTGGCGGGGGGCAGATCTGACTGCTAGCCTACAAGTATGCAGAACATTCTGAATTGTTCCTGGCTCCCTGCTGTTGTGCTGTATGTCTGTGCGAGCTTGTGGTGCTGTCTGTTTGGTGGTGGCTCTCTGCTTGGATTTATGAATGGGTCCCTGCTGTTGTGCTGTATGTCTGTGCGAGCTTGTGGTGCTGTCTGTTTGGTGGTGGCTCTCTGCCTGGATTTATGAATGGGGGCCAGCTGCTTTTGCCATTCTGGAGAACTTTTGGATTTGTAAGCTTCAAATAAATCCCATCCTCCCATGAACTGTGTCTACTTTGGACGTTCATCCCAGCAATGTGGAGCTGGCTGTGACTCTTCAACTGTAAGCTGAACCAGTATCTTTCCTCCTACAAGCTCCTTCTGGTTGGGTTTTTGTGCCCCAAATGAGAAGGTAACTGTTAAAATCCTTTTACCTCAGCCATCCAAATGTGTGCTGGGCTGAGCGCCACCATACTTGACGCAGAAATTTTTGAACTTGACACAGTCCCATTTATCAATGTCTGCTATTGTTTCTGAGCCAGACTCCATGGAAGTCAGTATATATGTTCCTTAAAAAACTCAAAATGGAACTATCATATTATGTGACTACACCACTTATCACATGCCCAGAGAATCAAAGGTTACAGAAGAGATACTTGTGCACCCATATCTATTGCTGTACTATATATAATAGCCAAGTTATAGAATAAGCTTAGGTACCCACTAGCAGATGAATGGATAAAGAAAATATAACACACACACACACGTGTATGTGTGTATTTTGTACACTTATATCTATTCATATTTTTATCTATATTGGAGTTTTATTCAACCATAAAGAATAACAAAATCATATTGCTTGCAGGAACATTGTCATGTTAAATGAAACAAGCCATTTGTACAAAGACAGATGTCACATATTCCTTTGTATATATAGAATCAAGAGGAAAAAGGGACAAGAAAAGTAACAGGAGGGGTGAATATGATCAAAATACATTATAACCATGAACAGAATTGTTAAATGAAACCCATTACTTTGTATAATTGATATACACTAAAAGTGCAAAAGAATAAAATGGGTATGTGACAGATAAAATGGATTGTCATAAATATTAATCTAGATAAGCATTTTAAAGTACTTGGCATAGGACTGGGTGTGTATTAAATATTTAAAATGTGGATTAAAAATTCATAGATAATGAGACAGTCCCTAATCTAAGATCCCATATTGTTATTGGTATTAAAATCATTTGGCTAGAACTTTGGCCCAGCACAGTTAATTAGCTATAGAGACAAACTATGTCAGTGGCCAGATGAAATAATGCTGAATATTGCTCAGCACACTGACTGGCCCATATTGAAATGTTCATCAAATGCCAGGTGTTTCGTCCAGCCAGCTGGGTGGTGGATTGGCATGGAGGATGGGACTGGCATGGCTGCCATACTGAGTAGTAGAGCACCTTTGCTGACCACAGTGCTGCTGTGTGTCAGAGGTGAGTAGGGTAGAGTTGCACCAGATCTGGCACTGTGCGAGCTAACTCCCAGCCATGTGTCCCCAAGCCGACTCCTGCTCTGGAGACCTTATCCACGTGTTCACCTGTGTGTAGCCTGACATTGCTGTAAACCCACAGAAAATGTCTATAAATCCCCAGAGTCCTGTGAACATGAATATGAATTTCCTGAAGGTTTTAGTAATCAGGGCTATTTGGAGAGTAACTACCATACTGACCAAGCTGAAGTTTCTAGGGTTTGACATTTCAAACTCCAATTTCCTTTCCCAGGGGCATTCGTCTAGCTTTTTGTGGGTGTGTACCCACATTATCGAGGTTGTATTTGTCCTCTTGCAGGCCCAAGAGGCAGGGTTGAGCTTTCTGATAATAAGACGCCTTATGCTGCTTCTGGGCACTGGACACAGAGGGATCAGCATGTGCACAGAGCCCTGGCAATGGCTGTGGGAATGATGCTGTGGGGGGGACGCCGGGAGAAAAGTGGGCCAAAGCTTTGACATACCCACTGCCTTGTTGAAGAGTTTGGGCTTCATCTTCTGTGTAAAGAAGAGCCACCAAACTGAGCTTAAGAGGAGCTGGGTGTTTTATGAATGGGATGATTAGAAGGGAGGGAGCACTGAGCCAGGGGGACAGTGGGCAACTCCTGGCAAGGACAGGTGGGAAGGTGGCCTCTACTCTCCCTTCCCCTCTGAGCACTCTTCACTGATGGACACCTTGCATCGTGGTTCACAGCTGGGACTTTCTTTCTGGTCCCTGTCATTGCCATGCAGGACACATTTCTTCCTTTTGCCTGTCTTCACTTCTGCTGTGTGTGTTGTCATACAGTGGGCTAAAGAACTGACGGGAGGAGAAACCGGCCCAGGAACGTGCCGACTGTGGCCCTGGCTTCTCCCTCGGAGCAGCCCAGCCATGTCATCTTGCCTGACTCCACTGTTAGAGCCTTTCTGGTTCACACTAGACCCCTTGAAGTGGGACCAGTGGAAGTCAAGTTTAGAAGGGAGCCTCCGAAACTTTCAAAGGGCACAGGGCTTGATGGCCAAGGTAGACATGAGTCTGCTTCCGCTTGCACACAGCACAGAGGCAATGTGGGATCACTGGGTCAGCACCAGGAAACCTTTTACAAAGTGAAATAGCATGCTCATGGGCAGGGGCACGTTGGGAGTGTCCTCAGAGTCCTGCCGGTGGTCCCCCTTTTAGCCCTTTGTGCCCTCCCCAGAAGGCTCTTTCTTCCTATGCCCCCCCGCCCCCATGCCTTTCCTCACTCTGCGTTTGTCTCCACCCTCCTGCCAGGGCTTTTCTTGTCTTTTGTATTTCAGCTGCTCCAGCCTTTCAGGGCTCAGACAGGAGCCTGAGGGTAGAGTATAAAGGCCTTGTCCATGTCCAACATGGGGCGATGAGAGGCAAGAGTCTGAGCCCGTGGGGTGAGTGAGAGGGGCAGGTTACCTCTGCTCTCTCTAGCTCAAACTCTTGTCACTTTGCTCATGGGACCAAATTGTGGCCTTTGAAAGGTCTGAAGGACTATTCATATCCCACTGTCTTCTCTGGGCCCTATGAACTTCAGGTTTAGATGTAACTAAGATTCTTTGAATTTATTTACCTCAGGAATTTATTTGATACCTCAAACCGACTAGTGACATGTTTCATGTTTGCTGGGTAAAGACACTGAGGGAGAGGCTGACTGATCTTCCTGAGGGCACACAGGAGTTACATGGAGGGTTTGTGCTCGGTTTTCCCTGACTCTGCATGTGCACTGGTGGGTCACATAGTATATCTGGTCACCACCAAGTAGAATTGTAGAAGAACATGTCAAGAGTTTACAGAGGACTACTTTTTACTTAAAAATTTGATATAATTATAGATTTAAATACATATTTGAGAAATAGCACAGAGATATTAATTTTGGGAGAAAAAGAGACTTTGCCAGTTTTCCTCAATGCTAACATTTTACGAATGGCACACCATAACCAGAGTATTACCACTCATTTAGCTCACAGAAATACTCACATTTCCTAGTTTTACTTTTTTTCTTATTATTGACAACTTCCTTAATTGTAGACAATATCCAATGGTACTTCCCTCCCTCCCCCCACTTTCCCCTTTGAAACTCCACTCTCCATCATATCCCCTCCCTCTCATATCCCTTCCCCCTCTCAATCAGTCTCTTTTTTCATTTTGATGTCATCATCTTTCCTCCTATTATGATTGTCTTTTGTAGGTAGTGTCAGGCACTGCAAGGTCATGGATATCCAGGCAATTTTGTGTCTGGAGGAGCCCATTGTAAGGAATCCTACTCTTCCCCTCTTTCACAATGGACCCTGAGCCTTGGAAGGTGTGTTAGAGATGTTTCAGTGCTGAGCAACTCCTCTGTCCCTTCTTCTCAGCACCATGGTGCCTTCTGAGTCATCCCAAGGTCACCACCATCTGAAAAAGAAGCTTCTCTAACCAAAAGTGAGAGCAGCATTAATATACTGGTGTGGACATTAAGAGAAGTGCTTATTGGGCAGTTTGGTGAGCACAGTATGTACATTTAGGCAGACACCAGCAGACATTACACCCCTAGGGCTCATGGCTACCCCTGTTGTACATTTTCAGTATCAGGGATGTATTCCCTCCCATGGAGTGGGCCTCCAGTCCAATTAGAGAGCAGTTGGTTTCCCCCATAACAGACATGCCGCTATTGCACCCATTGGCTCATTTGGCCTGGCTGGCCAAATTTAAAGCTTGCAGTGTCCACTGTTGAGTATCTTCGCTGGTGATTTCTCTCTCTCCCATTGAACTGTATGCAGTGTAGCTTTCCTCAGATTTCTGTCAGCTGGTCCACATGGAGGAAGATTTCAGCTCAGCTGCAGCAGGATTTCTCAGTGACCTTACAGCCCAAATATGTGGAGTCTTCAGCAATAAGATCTTACCATGTATTCCTGGAAACCAAGGGCCTCAGCAATGGCCTGTAATGTTTTGGGGGTATCTGTGACTTCCCTAGCCAACAACTCACTGGAAGGTATCCCATCCCCGGCACTGAAAAATTTCTAATAACAATCTATGGCTTCTCAGTGTTCCATTGTCTAGAAAAGTAGGTTTTCATATGACTTATTTATATCCTCTTAGATTTTGATTGGCCCTCCCTCCACCTTTCCTTTACTCAATCTCTTCCTCTGATCTTACTTAGGCCTTTTCACCCCCCACTAATCTATTCTTCTACTTACATATATACAATACCATCCGATTAAGTCCCCCCTCCCTTTCTATTCCCTTTGCATCCCCTTTCTAGCTTACTGGCTTCTGCTATAACTTTTATTCCTACTCACATAGAAGTCCAATCCTAGTTTTACTTGTACCTCTGCCTTTCTGATTATGCTGTGTACAGTCTTATCACCTGTAAAGATCCCTATTTCTACCACCACAAATGATAAAATGCTGAATAAAGCCAGCCCTAAAATGATCCTTTGTATTTTGTTTTTGTAGCTGCAAACATTGTCATCCCTAGCCCCTGGCAACCACCAATCTAGCCTTCATTTCTAAAATTTTTTCATTAAAAAAAAAAAGTTACCTAAATGAAATAGTAGACCTGTAGGAATCCTCTGGGCTGACTCTCAGCGCAGTCCTCTGGAGAAGCATTGTCTAGTCATGTGTGTCAGAAGTTCATTGATTCATGTTTACCGTTAGCAGTGGTCCAGCGCATGGCTGGACCGTGGTTACTCTTTTCATTCACGTGGACCACTTCTGATCTTTGGCTCTGATGAAGGAAGTTCCCATAAACTTTCATGGACTGGTTATTGTGTGACATAAGTTTTGATGTCTGTGGGATCAATGCCCAAGAAGGAAGAGCTGTTGAGATACTTCATAAACTGAAAATTCTGTGTTGTGTGATCTTGGTTCTGTATTTACCTCTCATCTTGCCAGCAGTCTGATTTCACATGGGGCCACCTTCTCCTGACCCTGGGCCTGGGCCAATGTCCAGAGATTAGGGAGCTTTTGGGATCTGCTCTAGTTTGGGGCTGGCTGGTAGCTGCCACCAGTTAGTTTGGCTGCACAAATGTCTTTTCCTAGCAAGTATGTCTATTGCTCAAGCTATGTGCATAGGTAATCTATAACTCCTTGTTTTCCCTCACTCCCTATGGGGATAAAGACCCTCCCAGAGGCTCCTGTGAACTGTGGAAGGGAATAGCAGCTTCTCATCTTCTTCACCCTACAGCTCCCTGTAGTGAACACATGTTGCCAAAAGGTGGCAGTGCGCTTTGCAGCCGCAGGGATGGCTCTCCGCTGCCTGGGCTTGGGCTGTTACGTGTGCTTTATGTGCATGCTGCAATGTGGAAAGCAGATGTTGCAAAGCAACAGAAGTACCAAGAAAATACTGCGGGGTTAAAACCCTGAATAGGAAACTTCATGCTAGCAAAGGGTTTATAATGAAAGCAATTCTCTGTTCCTTGGAAGGACGCAGCTCAGATATGTGGTTCTAGATGTGAGAAAGGAGCCCGGGAGATGTTGCTTTTTGCCACTCATCTGATCAAAGACAACCGAAGGAACAGGCACAGCGTAATGTTGAGCTTTGCAGCTGGAGATTAACAATCATTTCATTCTTTAGTGATGCCCTCCCAAACACACCGTATGCTTAGCTTTCACAGCAGCAATAGCTACGCTCTACAAACCTTCGTTTCCTCTGTGTAGAAACACTGCCTGCCTGTGTTGATGTGTGAGGACACACGTGTAAAGAACCGTGTAACATTTGCTTTGCACAGGAAAGCTTTTGTAAAGGAGAGGTTATGAAGCTCCCGGGATGTCCTAAACAGATCAAGCTAGTGAAGATAATCAGAAGGGTTCGAATACAAGGTTAACATATAGACTTGAAGCTGGACACGTGAAGCAAACCAGTGACGTCAGAGTCTGGTGTGGATGTGCTGACAATCAGAGCAATTCTACACGCTGGTGCTATCCCAGATGCCTTTCTAGAAGCAGCCAGAAAGCCCCTGGCAATCTGATCTGTGTGTAAACCGGATCAGGACATGAGGGAGATGGTCTGGCCTTGGACAGACCACAGGACCCAGAGTGGCCCCCTTTGCACACTGGATGACATGTCAAGGTTGAAGGATCTGCTCTGTTTCCCCTGAAATTCAGTGCCCTAGCTGCTGGTATCTTATAGCCCACAGAACAGCCCCAGTGCTGTGTTGACAAAGAAACCCCCAGGTAGCTCCTCCCCGGGCAGCAGGCTTTTTGCTCGTGCATCCTTTGGCTAGGAGAGAACTGTGCTGCATAAAGTTCTAACCCTGAAACCAGATGCTGTTACCATAGAGACAAGTTCTGCTACCTGGGAGACACAACAGGGAGGGATGTTAGCAGGGAGGCCAGAGGGCAAGTGAGGCAAATCTAAAGGCTAGCACACCCGAAGACCTTCAACCTTTAGCAGTACTGTGACCAACGGGCTTGTGTTCTTGAAACTTGTGCACTGGCCGCCTGCCACTTGCTGACTGGCTGAGTGGCAGCTGCGTGTGCTGTGAGGACTGGCCGGCGAGCACGTTGGCAGTTGGCATGGGCTCTCAGGATGGGAACTCGGAGGGGTGGAATGTGGATGGGTGCTCCAGGCTCGGTGGCTGATGGTTTTGCACAAATGTTTCTCGTGCCGGGCTTAAGTCACCCTTACAAGCCTGCTTGGTGATTAGAACTGGCTGGTGAGAGCTGATCTGCTTGGCAGCCAATTTGACATGTGTTATAGTTAAATCATTACGCTGTCCCAGAATCACGAAGAATAAGAGAAGCCCCACTGTGGGTGTGGACTTGTAGGAGTATCACGTCTATCATCAGAGGCCTGGGTGGAGGAAGCAGTATTGATCCCGAGTGGATCTCCCACTGACCGGTGTGATCCTTGTCCTGACGATGCTGGTGAGATGCTTCTAACCCTATTCTGGACTTTGCCAAGGCTGGATCAGTCTAGAGGCACGCTTCTTCCCTTCCCTGTTTTCTCAGGTGCCGAGCGTGCGCAGAGCGCATTTTAAGGAAAGGCAAGGGAGCCCACTAAGGAACTGGATGAGTTAATTTCTTCTTCCTGATGGACAGAGGGGAAACCGGTTGGGTCAAAGTCACTCTGCATATCTCCGTCTTACTAATAATAGCAACTGCTGAAAGGATTTGGAGCAAAGGGCCACACATCTAAAAGGCGGATGCTTGTCATATAAAGAGGGAAAAGAGAGTGGGACGTCACCACACTTTGTGCTCCAAGACGGGCCCTGGTCTCCAGGAGGAGGAAGGGCGGCTCTGGGGAGAGGCCGTCAGTGTGGGCATCTTCACTTTGCCTCACTCACCTCTTTTGTGGAGGGAAAAGCCCGTGTCCAGATGCCTTGCGTGGCTCATCAGAAAGAACTATGTTTCTGGTGACTTGCTGTGCCCAGTCTTGAAGGGAATGAGGACATGCAGCAGAGGGCCAAGGGATGCACCACTTGCTCCCTCCTGCCGCTCACTCTCCCTTTAGACGGACGGCTTCCTTAGCTTCTCCTGCTTGCCCCAGTTGTCTCTGGGTTTCCTTCTCTTGTGCGGGATGCATTCACTTTTGTTTTGGAAAAGCTTAGACTTCAAGGTGAGGTTATTTTCTTTAGGAGACATTTAAAGAAACGACACAGGATTTCAGAACTGGATTGATGGATGATCGGATTGATGGATGTTTTATGTGCATTTGTGTTGGACAGCAGCATGCTGATTGTACTGGATAGGGTGGGTTAGACCTGAGAAGAAATGGAACTTCAACAAGCCTGTTTTCCAGAGGTAGTGGGCACCGATAGTGTATGTGTGGCAGTACAGCGCTCCTAGATTTTGTTGTGCTTTTGAGCCTTTTTAAAAAACGCCCCCATCAAGCCATCCCTCGTATCTCTTGTCTACAAAGGCCACGTAATGGATGGGTTCTTGCACTTTGGACCACCTCTCCCCCATTTCCAGGGGCAGTCTCAGAGAAGGCGGATGTGATTGTATCTGAGTCCTCCTCTGTCTTGCTTGTCACCACGTGGCTGGTGCCTTACAGTTGTCCCTGGCACCTAGTAGATGCCCAGTGAATATTTACTCCCCTCTTCACTGGAGGAAGGTAGCAAAGAGAAAAGGGAACTGGTGACCGCCCTCTCTGCTTCTCCCTTCAACTCTCAGTGGGATGTGTTTTGCGGACTTCAGCCCATTGACCATTGTGCCCGTCATTTCTCCAAGGCCAGCGGTTCCTTCTCTGTCTCCATCTTCATCAGCATTCCAGGACTGGTCCTGGTCCTTCTGTGACTTCACCAACCTCACTTTTACCCTCACTTGTTCTTTTGTTCTCCTTGTAAAGGTTGGTGTATCTCAGCAGTTGGTCTTGGGTCTCCTCTGGGTCTGCTTGTCCTTCCTGGATGATCCCATGTAGTCATAGCCTCGGTACCAGCCTGACTCACCAATTCCCCACATCTTACCTGCAGCCTGAGCCCAAAGCTCCATATGCAGGCAAATTACTGTTCATGTGATAGCAACTTTCTTCCATAGAACTCACAGCTCAACCTTAAAGTATCCAAATATAACTTGTGATCCCTTTCCAACAGCCTCTCTTGCATGGTCTCCCTTTGTGTCCTGGATAGTTTACTACTTTGCCTCACCCCCTACCTACCCAGTTTTTACATCACTTCTAGAGGAATCCTTTAGAAAGGTAAGACAGGGCTGGGGAGATGGCATAGCCGTTTAAGGCACTTGCTTGTAAAGCCTGCTGGCCTGGGTTTGATCCCCTGGTATCCAAGAAAGGCCCTGCCGCATGAGGGGGTTTCTCTTGCTCGCTTTCTCTCACCAATGAATAAGTAAAAATATTTTTTAAAAATGGGAAACAGCTAACATCATTCTCCATCTTAAAGTTCTTCAGCTGCTCTCATATCACCTCATATTCTGACTCCTTATCACCAGCCTCGTGATCCCAGCTCCAGTTGGTATCATCTTTATCGCTGACCCTGTTTCTTTTCTAGCCACTCTGATCCCATTTCTGTTCCTGCAACATGCCAAACTTGTTCTTACCCCAGGCCTTTTGCATCTCTTCTTCCCTTTGTGGGAATGCTTTTGTTCTTCTTTTTCACATGGCAAGTTCCTTCCCAACATTGTCTCCAATCACTGTTACCTTCTCGAAGCCACATCAGAAGTACCGGGGTCAGGTAGCCCAGCCTGCCTCAGGTCATCATCAGCAAAGCCTTCAGTGCTCTCTGAGGTAAGTTACCTTGTCCATTGATTCATTATTTTCTTGAGGAACTTTTTTTGGTCTATTCACAGATCTGTTCCCCTCCCTCAAAAGAGTACCAGATGATAGCTAGCAGTGAATCTATGAATATGTGGGGCCGTACAATCTTCATAGGAACCAAGGCTCAGAGGGATTGTAAATGACTTGACTTCTTAAGCCCTAAGGCATTTTTGTTTTCACTGTAATCCTGTTGGCTGACCCATATCTTGTTTCTGGATTTAGTCTGAGTGTAGAGAAGAAAAGAATTCCTGACATAAGTCAGGATGAGCAATTACCTTATACAAAGATGCACGTCCACGAATGGAGAATTCTTGCAAGTGAAGTGAAATGAGCATCTCAAAGACATTGTCTGCCAGTGGCTGCGGCGGTGGGGGTTGCAAAAAAGAAGAAAGGAAACATTTTAAACCTGGCCCCGTGTCGTGTGCTGTGCTCAGTGCTTTTAGGTGTATTACCCAGTCTGAATCTCAGAACAGTGAGTGAAAAGCCGGGATTGTGTTGAATGGCTGATGTTGTCATCTCAGTGTGCATCTGGCTTATGTGGGTCCTGAGGAATAGGACCCGGTGCCTTTGGCTTTGCAAGCAAGGGCATTAACCACTAAGCCATTCCTCCAGCCCCATAACTAGAATTTTGACAAGTCAGGGCTACCTGACATCAGACTGCTGATCTTTTAGGATGGGTGCTTTGTGAGGTGGACATGGTCTTAAAATAGACACTATGAACTCAGTGTACTTCCACATAGATGATAACATGCACATGAAACGTAAGAATAAGTTATACAGACAATATGAACAACAGCTTTAGCAGATTCAGTGCTTGAGCATATAACGGGATGAATAGAATACAGAGTGAACATTTGGTTCCCTGGCAAGCCTCGTATACGGTATGCCATCGAGCAGCTGTCTCCAGAGAAAGTTCTTTGTCTGGAGACCGGTACTACACAGGCAGCATTTGAGCAATTCAGGATTTCTCTTGCTTTCACTATAAATAGAGCTCATGGAGTTCTGTATATCAAAGTTAATGCAATGAAAAAGAGCCACAGAGTATGGAAATAAACCTTTACTCCTTGTATAAACTAGAAACATGTTTGGCACCGGGAGGCTGCTGCAAAAAACACTGCCGTTCCCTGGATAGATTCTGAGGTCTTATTTAGCATATGAAATTGCAGAGTAGATCTTATTATGTAAGGAAACAGGGGGGACAGCAGAACATGGTTACAAAATGAAGAACTTCGTGCCCTTCAGGGAAGAGTTAACAGGACAGACAGCACACAGGGAGACGTGTGACTAGATCTGGATGTGAATGGATGGGTGGCATGTATATGTATTGCTGAAGCCGGGTGTTGGATGATCCTCAGATGTCAGATTTCCGTAAGGCCAACATGTGACTCAACGCTTGCCACTCAACTGAGGATACTGGGCTGTGCTGGTATTAAGAGGCTGGTTGGAAGCTAGGCTCCCACTGTGCATTAGCCTAACTCCCTGTCGCTCTCTGTGTGGGTGGGTGTGCATGTGCGCCTGCCAGGGTATACATTTTGTGCAGTGGGTGTTTAAAGAGCTAAGCACTGAAACTGGATTTCCACCAGCGATCATCAGGAGCACTCCAGACACACCAAACTTCCTCTCTTGGTATTTTTTTGTTGTTGATTTGTTTTTATACTTTTTTTTTTTTAACCCCTGCAACCCCCAAGGGGGAGAGCACCTGGACATCCAGCCTGCAGGATCGGGATTCTTTGTTACCTATCCATGTGGGTGCCCTCTCAAGGTCAGAACCGAGGCGATGTGGGGCCAGTGCATTCTCCAGCACCAGACGAGAAGAGGTGCACGAAGAGGTGGCGGCCACCAGAAGAAGAGGGGCTGTGCCCTGCCACCATGAGCAGCAGCGTGCAGGTCAACTTACCCAGAAGCTGGGCTGCTGCAAGTGGCTCCCTCCAGGAGAAGTCTGAGCACTCTTTCTTTCTTTTTTATTACTATAGGATGGAGGATGAAGCTGTCCTGGACAGAGGGGCTTCCTTCCTCAAGCATGTGTGTGATGAAGAAGAAGTGGAAGGTGAGCCTTTGGGGTCTGGGAAAGAGTATCTTTTCATATCCATATGTCTCTGTCGCTATGGCACCCATACATTTCATAGAGCTTGCATTTTTAATGTTAAAAACCAGACCTTGCCTATGGAGTTTTAAAAAAATCTCTGTTTTGCTTCAACACAGAAAGTGGTTTTAAGAACTTCATTGGACCCCCAGACTCTAAAATAACATGGTCTTACCTGGTTTTTTTAAAGTGCTATTTTAAGTTAGATACTTTTGTTAGCCTGTTTATCAGAAATAAATGGTTTACTTAATCATTTCAGGAAGCTGCTGGCTTTTTATAAATGTAGTTGTTAGCACCTTCTGATAGTCTTTTTTCACAGCCTGCAGGGGAGAGAACATGTTGCAGAAGGAGAATGAAAACCATTGTTTCAGGGAAGCCAGGTCTAAGCTGAGGGTATTAAGAGTGGTGTCATGGAGGAATCTTACATAGGAAAAGATGCACCAGTATTTTTGACTTACAAACCTCCACGACTCTTTCACTACCAGTCCCCTTGCCTGTGAGAACTGAAGAAGAGTTATATTTTATCTTGTGCCGTGTGCTGGTTTTTAGCATGCATTTCCTTCTCTTGTCTCTTGACTTAACAGTGATGTGTGCAGAGAGTTCTTTCCTTGGCAGTGAAGTGAGGGAGCAGGGCATTATCAGTATTTATGAATCACGTGAAGACGTGATGGATATGCAATCTTTTATTGACACTTAGAATGAGGTCTTATACAGCAGAAGTATAGGTGGTACTCAAAGCTAAGTTAAACTTGTAGATAAACTATGTGGTCAGCTCAACCCATTACTGTCACCTGAGAGACAGTTCTTACATGTTTTGGAGGCTGACCAATGTCCTTGTGGTAAGCGTTTACTGCCTTCCTAAACCTTGGAGCAGAAGATGTGGTTGGGAGGAAGGAGGTGGATGCTGTGTGCTCTGGAGTCACTCTTCAAGCAGGTAGACGCCAGGTCGGGGTGTTGGTGTTCCAGTGAGACCTCGCCCAGCCCAAGCGCTGTAGATGATGTTTCTCTAGTGAGTCTTTTTTCTGCCTGTGCAGTGAAGGACTGGGTACCACACCCCCAACTTCCCACATTTATGCTTTTGAGACTGACAAGAATTTGATGCCTTAAGTTTCTTAGGAAAATGGAAATGACTTTCTTCTTTCTTTCATACTGTTTTATGGGTTCCTTGCATTTTTACAACATGACTGTGGGAAAACGTCAAGTGGGGAATCGTCAAGTCAGCAAAATAGTAAAACTTTTTTTTTTTTTCTTAACAGTCTTGCAATCCATGCTGCCAAAGTTGCATTATGGTGACTCTGTCTCTTCCCCTACTATCACAGTGGAGTTAAAGTCACTCAAATTAGAGCATAAGAAATAATGTAAGCTTCAGTGCAAGTTTGATGGTTTTAGTACCGTGAAAGTGGAATGAACTGTCTTGTGTGGATGTGTGTTCCTTTGAGAACACGGTCCTAGCTAAGCTCACAGGAGGTACTACTCTTGAGTCCAGAAGGATGAGCAGACAGCAGTGGCATATCGCACACAGTCGCTTAAAGCTTGGGCTAAGAAGTGTATTTCTTGAATTATTTCCCTTGATCTTCAGGCAGAAAATTAGTTTCCTCAATCACGATATAAATCATACTGTGGTACATAGCACACAAAGCTGAGTCGTATTTCTTAGGACAGAAACAAAACGTCAACCAAAGTTGATAGAAATATCAATACAAATCAAGTCACATGTTGGCTTTGTGGTGACGAACGTTGTACGTTGATTGTGTGAGTTTTCCTACTTTTTTTTTTTTTTTTGGCTGGGGTCGAACTCCGAACCTTGTGCATACTAGGTAAGCTCCCAACCACTGAGCTATGTCTCAAGCCCCTGAGTTTTCCTGTTCTTCTAAGATGTCTACATTGACATCCATATCTTTCATGCTCATTGGTGTCTGCTCAGGTCCCATGTCTTTCATGTTGATTGACTGGGTCTGATTGAAGGTGTCTGCAGTTATCTAAGGCTTTTAAGGGTGATGGTTGTTCATGGTGTTTTGGGTGACTCACTCCCAGCAGCGGAGCCCTTCCCACGGCAGAGGTGTTGAGAACTGCAATCAGGAAGTGTCCCTTTCTGCTGCAGCGCTCTGCCTCCTGACCCCATCCCACCTGTCTTCATCTGACGGGGTGACTTGAACTTCATGGCAGTTCTACATCATAGTGCAAAGAAATTGAAATGAATATAGGGTTGATGGCACACCCCTTGTTCTGATGACTGAAGGAGGAAGCAAGTGATATGCTTGCCAAAACTCCCAATAAAGCCTCATTTCTTTTGCTTTTGAGAGAGAGCGAGAGAGAGAGAGAAAGAGGTATATATATAGAGAGAGGTAGAGGTAGGGAGAGAGGGAGGGTAAGAGAGAGAATGAGAATGGCACATCAGACCTTCAGCCTGCTGTGAATGAACTCCAGACACGTGCACCCCTTTGTGGTGCATGTGCAACATTGTGTGCTTACATCACTGTATGTCTGGCTACATGGGACCTGGAGATTTGAACGTGAGTTCTTAGGCTTTGCAGGCAGGCATCTTAACTACTAAGCCATCTTTCCAGCCCTAAAGCATCATTTAAAAAAAAAAATATTTATTTATTTACTTGCAAGCAGAGAGAGAGAGAGAGAGAGAGAAGAGAAGAGAGACAGAGAGAGAATGGGCAAGCCAGGGCCTCTAGCCACTGCAAATGAACTCCAGATGCATGTGCCCCTTGTGCATCTGGCTTACGTGGGACTTAGGGAATTGAACCTGGGTCCTTGACTTCATAGGCAAACACCTTAACCGCTAAGCCATCTCTCCAGCCCCCTAAAGCATCATTATTAAGTGGGAATATTTTTCTGAAGGACACAAGCCTACATTGTTTTAAATTACTTAGAGAAAGGCATAAATAAAAGAAAGCAAAATGTTAGCTCCATTCTGAAGAGCTGAGTCGCTGGCACATTTATGACAGAAATAAATGCTTCAGTTTAAGGGTTGTGAATTTAGAGGACAACTAGCTAGAATGTCTTCCATGTCAATTGTGAGTTCTCTGCGCCCCCCCCCTTTTTTTTTACAGTACTAGGGATTGAACCTAAGGCTTCACACATACTAGGCAAACATTCTAACACTGACCTATAGCCCTAGCCCTGATTATGTTCCCCCTTCCTTGAGAAGTGGTTGCCTTTGCCTCTAGATGAACATGAGTAAGGTATATTACAGCATACTGGGCAAACTCAACATAAAGCTTTGCCTTTTGTACTTTCCACAAGGAATATGTATGTGTTCCCAGCAAGTGACTGAAAGGATGGCTGAGGCTCAGCAGCTATAGCTACTTGGAAATGTTCATGCATTGAAAATGGTCCTTAGAGTCCCCTAACCTGGGATGCTTGAGTTCAGCTGTGTTCTGCCGGGATGCTGTGTGCTTCTCAAGTGGGGAGAGCGTGACACTTCAGCCCATGCCCTGAGTTCACCTTGTTCAACTTTTACACTCAGTGGGTGGCATGACAATCCACCTTCTAAAAACTCCACGGAGAACTCTCAGCTGCAGAACTCACTAAGAACAGAGTGACTCACAAGAGGAATCATCTTTTGTTTTAAGAACGAACTTCTCTGCGTGGCGTAGATTTCACGATCTAAACTTTAGTTTCCTATGATCTCCTTTATATGTTATGGGCTCACAGATACACTCTCTCAAAAGGAAACCAGGGGCCAATTTTAATTTTAATTACTTTATTTTTCAAAATTTTATAAGAGAGACTGAGAGAGTGAGTTTGCTGCTATAAACAAACTCCAGATGCATGTGCCACTTTGTGCATATGGCTTTATGTGAGTATTGGGGAATTGAACCTGGCCTGGCTGGCAGGCTTTGGAAGCAAACATCTTTAACTGCTGAGCCATCTCCCCAGCTCCAGTTTTAATTTTTAAAGTAAATTGAAGCTTTTATATCTGTCCAAGTGGTCCCTGTGCATTAATGCATAGAAAGAGCTCAGCATTTCCTGTATTAATATCTGTTCTGTACCAGAAAGCCTCAGCTTCCACCTGGGCACTTAGGTCTGCAGAAGAGGACAAGGCTGTTGTGAGAACAAGCCAGGAACGGTGACCACGAGGAGCAGCCCCTTGGGTTTCACTTCAAACACACACAGGGGAAACTGCCCACTTTAATTGGATGAGCCAAGCTTGAGATAGGCTGCAAGCGTCCCAGAGGAAATCCTATAGATAGTTCATTCTTTAAAATGTCAGCCCAGCACTTGGGAGATAGAGGCAGCCTGAAGACCCTGTCTCAAAAAAAAAAAAAAAAAGTCAGGATTTTGGATCTGTGTGATATAAACAGATGACTTAATATTCTCATATTTCACAATAGGGGAAAGAGCAAACCCCACCTTATCCTTTGAGATAAGGCGTTGGCTGTGCAGGGGTAGGGAACTCCCCAGTGGACTTGGCAAGTGTGACTTCACGAGAAGGGCCTCATCTTAACCTTGAGTGCAACCAGCAGGCCGGGAAGCATAAAGCAGAACACAACATGGCCCGAGACGGCCGTTTCTGAGGTTTGCTTGGTGCTTTTAAAGCTCTTATGTGTCGTGGTGTGTTCCCTCTTGACTCTAAACTGAGTGTCACAGGAAGTTTGCTCCTGCCTGTCAAATGCAAGAATAATTCTACAAAATTCTATGGATGGTCAGTAAGAGGCAGAGTTCTTTTGCAAGTATCTGGAGGTCATCTGCAAACTTTTTAGGGGTTAAAAAATCTCAGTGCAAAGTTTGGGACTGAGTAATTATCTGTGAATATTTATTAAAAGGAAGAAAGAATTCATGAATATATAATATAAATTAAATGCATGTGTAGAATTACTTAATATAATCATCTTACATCTTCATTTAAATTTTTAGTTATTTGTTTCTCTTTGTACTCAAAGTCTAATGAAATGATAAGGCCTCCCTGTCTTATCCTTGGTGGTCTGTTTGATTTTGTAAAGATCATTGTAATTTTTATATTTGTTATATATTTATACTGATAAGAAGGAAGCCCCTAAAACACTTCTTCCGAACCCTCTCTCATAGTTCTGTTCTGTCTTTTGAAGAAAGAAAGTAAAATGATGAAATGGATTTTGTTTTTTAGGAGGTCAGGACCTCAGTCTTTCACAGACATGAAGTCCTGATGACTAAAATCTATTTTCCACTTGAGGATAGATATTAAAATGAGATAGTCTATTTCCACTGGAAGATAGATATTATGATGAGATATTCATGTGTACTGGAGAAGGTAATATTCTAAAGAGAAAGGGGGATCTGGCAGACATTTGTTAATAATCAAAGTGGTCAAAACCATGATTGTTGAGGACTGAATGAAAACCTGTCAGATGGGAAGGGAGGAGCCAGGCCAGGGCTGGGGCTATTCTGAGCATTGGATTTAAGTGTCCGGTTGCATTTTGCTGACCTCTTCTCTGCCGTTCTCTGTAATTGCTCAGAAAACAGTGTGTACAGAGGAAACACTTAGGCAAATACTGCTGAAGGAAAAGCCTTGTTAACAGAAACAATGCATCCACACATTGGAAAACTTTAAAGCAACATAGAAAAGCTTTTAAAGGTTGATGCTTGAGTAGCAACTTGGTTCGGGCCGCCCCCAGCAGGATGAGCCCTACAGATCTTTCTCAGTGTCTCTCCTTGAGCCTCAGCTGAAGGCTCCCTGGAGGCCCTGAAGTAGCAGTCCTTAGCTTTGTCAGTAAAGCTGTGTCAGTAAAGGGAAAACTTTTATATAGATCTCTTCCTCTCTGAGGAATTCTGAGGGTAGCTCCATAGGTCTTAGAAATGTTTTCTGGAGTTTTCCACCTGTGGAAAACTGTTAAGATCTCATGGGTTAAAGCTCTCTTGAAGCCATTTGCTGTCCTAGGTGTCCACATGTTTCCATGGCAATAAGCCTTAACAAACTGAACTTGGAACTTTGTGTTGAGCAAGAATTTGGCCATTCTGAAATGATGCCCTTGCAGCAACTTTGCCTGGAGACTGAGCTGCATTTCAGAAACTGTTTATCTGACCATGCTAGTGAGCCATTTGTCTTTCTCAGGCATTGTAAAAGAGTGTCTAAGCATCCTTTTGAGAATAAAACCCCAAACTTGCTCCATTACTGAATCACAGATACATTACTGAAGCCACAGATAGCTTGGACTTTTGAGTTCTTCCTCTTTAAAATGAGAACAATGACCATTCCACTGATCATAAGTGATAACTACTCCAAACAGTGTTGCTGCTGTAGCACTAAGGCGTACTTGGTATGATACTACTCTGTGTTATTTATTTGATTCAGATAGAATTATCAGTAATTTGTAATGATTATCATCATTCCAAAAAATTCTAGTAGCCCTCACTGCTTTATTTTTTAATTTGCTTAACTCATTTCTTCCAACATCCAACCTTTATTTCCTAGTCATACTTCTTTACTGCTTTCAGAATTGGGAAAGGCAAGCCAGAATGCCCAAGTGAAATTTCCCAAGGACTTTTGTCTATTTTTCTTTGGACTTATTTTATTTCTTTTTAAGATCTGGATACAAATCTAATTTTTTAAGATTTCTTTTACATGCATTGCCCTTAATTTACTAAGCTGTCTCCTTTTCCAAGAAGAGTCACATTCAACTGTAATTATATACAGGGTAAAATGCTTGCCCATGTTCTTATTAATGAGACCTACAATATTATTTCTCCTGGAAAACAGATTCAAGTGTGTTGTGTTTAATGAGAATGATACAAGAGGATAATATTTGTATATAAGCACATAAAACATGCATATTTCCCCCCTCCCCTGTAGCATAGACTAGAATAATTTTGCAGCCTATGCTCTACTGTGTAATTTAAGTGTCAGTTAAATGAGATAATGCAGCATTGTAGAAATACTGTATATTCTAGGCTGAGATACAAACTCCATTTTTATCATCACAAGAATCCAAATTATTGAGGGAATTAGAAACGGGGCCTAATGACCGTGAGCAGAGCAAGACCAGAATGAAGATCAGTTACGACCTTTGCTGCTGTGTGAACTTGACGTCGATATTTTATGTTACTCTTTTGTCATATTTTTATTTATTGGAGGGGTGGGACAGAGAGGACAGAGAGCAGAGAGGCTGAATATGGGCACGCCACGGTCTCTTGCTGCTGCAAACAAGCTCTTAGACACATGTGCCACTTTGTGCATCTAGTTTACATGGGTACTCAGGAAATGAGCCCAGTCCAGAAAGCTTTGAAAGCAAATACTTTTAACCACCGAGCAATCTCCCCAGCTCTTGCTTTACTCTTTTGGATAATACCATTTGGAGGATTGAGGTGAGAGCTTGCAGTGGGGAGTTCACCGGGGTTTCTGAACACTGCATCCCTGACGCTGCTGACTGCCAGGTGGGATGGAAGGTGAAGGTGGTGAGGGTGGTGAGTGACACCCATTGAATCGGCAGTATAGATAACTTAAATAATTCTACTGTGCGAATAGCTGAAAAAGCTTTTAAGTCTAGTAATTGCTTTTACCTTTCCATAGAGTTGAAATTAGAAGGCAGCTGTCTTCTGTGCAATCTATACAATGTCTTCACCTTTCTTTATACTCTGTTGATTTTGAAGGAACAGATTCTACTTAAATTCCATGAACTATCATTTTACAGAATATTTTCAAGGCAGAATGTTCAATCACTTTTGCCAGGCAAAAATTTGTGGAATGAAAAATAGGATTTGAATTTTAGTAATATTAGGCAATAAGTCTGTTTTAGAGGTCCAGAATTATATACTTATAGATTGTTAAAGTCATCACCCAAGCCCTCTGTTGACTATTACATTTTCAACAAGAAATTCTATCTATAATGCAGAATAAGGGAAACGTCTTTGATGTAGAATGAAAGCTTGTAATTGAATCCAGTGGACACAGGGATCTGGAAGATTAGATCAGTATCTGATTGTTCAGGTTTTCACTTGCTTGACTCAGCCCGTGCTGGACTGCGGAGGACATGGTGGTGTACCAGGAGTCTCGGGACGCGTTTCTATTCCTGGATGTCACTGTCTTTCTGGGTGACATGAGGCAAATCACCCTCCTCCGGGTAAGGTTACTTCCTGCAAAGTGCAGCTAATAGCCTCCCTCCTTTGTTCCAAGTAGAGATGCTCCATGGAGTCTCAAGTCATAACCGACACACACTTTGCTATTGTCAGTAAACCATTGTAAACTACTTATTTTTCAAATATCAGGTTTTTTGTTTTCTTTTTTGAGGTAGTGTCTCATTCTAAACTAGGCTGACTTGAAATTCACTATGTAGTCTCAGAGTGGCCTCAAATTCATGGTGATCCTCCTACCTCTGCCTGCCTAGTGCTGGGATTAAAGGCGTGTGTCACCACACCCAACCCAAATGTCAGTTTTTTTTTTTAATATAAAGAAGTAGATTTACAAATCCTAGCCCTTAGTTTGCTGTAAATATAAGTAAAGACATTTGAAATTTGCAGGATAAACCTTATAAATTTAAGACATTATTTCTCTTGGATATAGTCCTTGTGTGAAATTTACTGTTATGCTCAACTTTCTCACCAGTGGATGCTGTAATTGTGGAATTAGACTAAAATCGAAACGTTGACATCTAGTAGTGAACAAATTAGTTGGTTAATACTTGTATCTGTGACCAAGTACCTGACAGGAAGGAGAGTCTCTCTAGCTTACAGTTTTGAGAAGATACATTTCATCCTGATGAGAAAGGCACGGTCTCAGGGTTAGGAAGCTGCCTGCTCCCCTTGCTTCTAGTCAGGAAGAGAGGACAAACAGGAAGTAGGGCTGGGCTATAAGACCTCAAGTCCCACCCTCAGCAACCCATTTCCTCCAGCAAGACTCCTCCTTCTAAAGATTCCCCAACTTCCTTTCTTTTTGTTTTTTTGTTTGTTTTTTTGAGGTAGAGAGGGTTTCACTCTAGCTCAGGTTGACTTGGAATTCACTATGTGGTCTCAGGGTGGCCTTGAACTCATGGTGATCCTCCTACCTCTGCCTCTGGAGTGCTGGGATTAAAGGCGTGTGCCGCCACACCCGGCTCTGAGATTCCCCAACTTTCCCAAACAATGCCACCTATGGGGGAGTAAGTGTGCAAACACATGAGCCTATGGAAACACTTCAAACTCCGGCAGTGCTCACGTTAGCTCTTCTAACTAATGTTACTGAAAGATAATGTGACTTTCCCTTTGAAAACTATTACAATGGCAAAACCATTGCAGTTCTGATACGTTCTAAGTTCTAAGTTCTGATACGTTTCCCTTGCAGACTTACATGTGTCCAGTGTGGGCAACAATGAATGTTTTAGCCAAACAAGCTAGCATTACCTAAGAACATAAAAGTGATTAATATGGCATTGTATCATATATGTGGGCGAGGTTACCTGGAGAGCCCACGGAGTTCCATAAAGTAACAGGTTGAGAACGAAAGGGTAAAGAGGAATTGGCTAAGGAAACGATGAGGGACATTCCAGACAAGCATGTCTGCAGACCTACAGTGGAGAAAGAGAAGGCCCACTGGAGAAACGAAGAATGTTACCACATTGAATCATGTGAAGTTAGAGAGTGGCCTGATAGGATATAGCGTTTCTTTTCTAAAAAGAATTTTATTTATTTGAGAGAGAGAGAGAGAGGGAATGAGCGTGCCAGGGCCTCCAGCCACTGCAAACGAACTCCAGATGTGTGCACCACCTTGGGCATCTGGCTTACATGGGTCCTGGAGAATCAAACTGGGACCATTTGGCTTTGCAGGCGAACGCCTTAACAGCTAAGCCATCCTTCCAGCCCCTTCTTTTCTCTTCTTTTCTTTCTTCTATCCATATTTATATATCTATATATCACCTATGTACTATCTGTCACCTATCATCATCTATAATCATCATCATCATAATCTGTCTGATTTTGAGATAGGGTCTCAGGTTATAGCCCAGGCTGGATAGGAATTCACTCTGTAGCCTACATGGCAGTTGACCTAGGAATGGGTGACAGGACCTAGGGAGACAGACTTCATTGAGAAGAGGATTGGCATGGACTGAGTGCCAGTGTTTAGAGACAAAGAAGCAGACATAGAAGCCCAGAGACGTTTCCCCAAGGAGCCAGGACCAGCAGTGCAGAAAGCTGCCAGGAGTCAGATAAAATGAAGACTGAGAAGCAGCCAGTGGATGTGGCAGACAGGAAAGGTGGCGGCCATTCTTAGCAGTGTGAGTGCATGGGTGGAAGGGAATGGCATCCTGAGAAGCGGTGGAGGAAGCTTTGAGCCTTTTCACAGTGTGTTCCTTTACACGGGACCATTTTATAGACTGGGGCCTTTTGGAAAGGACTGAGAGAGACTCTGCCTCACAGTTTCCACCTTTCCAATGTCCAGATGAGAGAGAGAGAGAGAGAGAGAGAGAGAGATTGATTTTTTAAAGGCATTTGCTCCAGGCCACATGGGAATAATCAGGACAAAGCCTTTCCCAGGGCCCGTTTTCCACGAAGGAGAGAGAACTTTAGACAGGGAAGTGAGTCAGAATTAGAAGCAGTAGCTTAAAGAACAAACAGGACATAGAAAGATGAGAAAAAGTGTTGGGAAGGCTTTTGGAAAGGTAAGCAAGACTGTGCTGGCCTGGCTGACTCCCTCACTCGAATCACACCTGGTGACGGTGGGGGATCCACGCTCAGGAGGAATCTCTTCATACCTGGGGAGGTTATGGGGCTAACAGTTGTGTATTTAAATTTGTCATCCTGTGACTATAAAAAGTATTTTCAGAGAATCTCCAGGCCGATTTTTCCCTTTGAGCTAGTTACTAATTTGAAAAGGCCCATCATCACATCGTTATTAGTTTTTGGCTGGATTTTTATAGGTAACATTGGATGGGAGGAGTGATGGGTGTTGTAGTCAGGTTCCTGTTGCTGGCAGAAAACACCTGACCAAGAGCAGCTTGTGGGAGGAGTGTTTATTCTGGCTTGTAGACTCAAGGGGAAGCTCCACGATGGCAGGGGGAAATGTGGCATGAGCACAGGATGGAATCACCTCCTGGCCAACATTAGGTGGACACCGGCGGCTAGAGAGTTTACCAACCAATGGGAAGGGGAAGCTGGCTATAACACCATAAACCCGCCCCCAACAGTACACTGCCTCCAGGAGGCACCCAATCTCCATCAGCTGGGGACCTAGCATTCCGAACACATGAGTTTATGGAGGACACCTGAATCCAACCACCGCAATGGCTGGCATAGTAGTGGGCAAGCAGGAAACGGAAGCTTATATATCAAGGCAAGCCAAGAGGACCTTTGTGCATACATCAAATGCACAGTGGATCAGGTATTTGTGTCACCAACAGTGCAGGTGTAACCATGGCGACCTTGTCCGTGACTATAGTCTTTTTTTCTGGGCACACATGGAAAACCATAGTCAGAAAGATCTGGGGACAGGACGTAATGAGGTTAGCGTGTCTCTTGGGCATTTCCCTTGGCTCTTGGTGGTTGCTGTGGATTATTTTTTTTTGCATCTCATGTACCTGTATGCAGAATGTGAGAGAGGGGAATCGTGAAATCATGTGGGATATTTTATATGTGATTAGTCATGAGTTCATTGACTGTATTGTGGCTTATCTGTCTATAGTAACCAAAGACCATTCTTTCTACTGCCCAGCCAGCTTAGGCCCCATGCAAACAGAGACACCATAGCCATAATCGGGGCAGAGTTGGACAATGCGTTGGGAATGAGTATGAATGTGTGCCTTTGTGTGTCTCTCTGGCTGCCATTGCAAATCCAATTATCAATGACAGTTGGATCAGCTATTGTTTTAGTTGCTGCTTCCTGTTCCTCTGTGCATGTGGTGATCCCAAGAGAAGAGAAAGGGACCTGTCAGTTCTCCGCATTTGGCTCCCAGGTGGATTGTGTCCACATAGGTACTCTGCATTACAATTCAGCGACTCTTGGGGTCCCGAGGAATGAAGATGAATGGGCAGCTTCTGCTCTGTTTACTGCCTTCCTTTGCCTTTTGGCTCCATTCTGCTGTCTTCGGTAAATAGAAGGTCCAACAGACTTGCTGCCTGGATGTTGGCTGTCAGTGTCCCAGGCGCTTGCTTGTGGTCAGGGCGAGAGAAGACCGAGTTATGGAAGGGTTGGCTCCTCTCTGTGTTAAATGGCTACGACTGCTGGCAGAGGGACAGTGAAGACTAGGTCCCAAGCTAACTCTTCGGTCCTGCTCATGGTAAATGTCTGGAGAAGAGAGGGAGTTCGTAAGTTGTTATCAGGAAGTGAGTTGGGTGGGGTTGAGGAAACTATTGCTCTTTTTTCCCCCTTTGGCAAGGGCAGAGAGAAAGGACAAACATTAGTGCGGTACCTGTGTGTGCCGGATGCAGTAGGAGGTAGGCCTTCATTAACATTGTTCAAAACTTGCATCTAGATATCCATATAGTCAGAAATGAGCAGGTCTATTTCTATATTTATAGGTGAATATCTGAAAGACTTTGCTAGACTGAAGTCAAAATTACTTTGGCAAATCAACTTTTTAGATTGTGAAGGACTTTAGGAACTACAGTTAGTATCTGGTAGAGTGAGTTTCAGCTTTGTTGATCCATTAAGTTAGGTTACCAAAGTACCTTTAAGGGGAACGTCTTGTTTTCCTAGCTTAGATGGATTAAAATAATGTATGACTGTCGACATGATAAAAGTATAGTTCTTTGAGAAAATTCACTCAGCCAATTTTGCCTCTTATCAGCACCTAGTGGTAGAGAACAGAGGGAACTGGGTGTTCACTTGTAGCTGGAGGGTCCTCACCTTTGTGTAAGACACTGGTTGGAACTCTGCCTGAAGTGATGAGTTGGTAACAAGGATGGATAGATGTCTGTCTAGGAAACACAAGCATGTTTCCTCTATGTGCTATTTTCTGTTGGTTTTTGTTTGCTAGTGATTGTCATCATTATCATTAAATATTAAAAGTTCTGTGCTTAGTAAACCCCAGGTAACGAGTTGAAATTTCTTATCAGTCCTACTTGGAGAAGCTCAGCTGGCTTTAGGATTTCTGGGCATCTTTCAATGTATAAAATTTCCATATAGTTTAGCGGGAAAAAAATGCTTCCCTTCTTTTTCCTTCTAAAAATCACATTTACTATGTATTTGCTTATGTGCTTCAACCTAAGTGTAATTGGTTGCCTTAATAAATTAAACTGCTCTTCAGTATTCAAAAAATTATTTCTAAGTAAGTTATATATAATTATCTGTTAATAAAAATTTGCCCTTATATAAAATATAAAAATAGAAACCATCCTTTGTCCTGGGACATAATATGTATTTAAAGTCTGGACCTTCACCCAAACATTTCATAAAGGGCTGACTTACTCCCTGTTCACTGCAAAATTACCTCATGGCTTTTGCAGGGGGATTTTCTTTTCATGAGCTGGTGTTTTATACCCCAGCAAATGAACAATGTTGGTGTGATGATATCTTATTAGAGCTGCCCACAGGCACTTCTGGATTTGCACACACTAAACTAACAATTTATTTGTACTTCATCTAATCAGAATATCTCAATATACAGCCTTGTCTATTTCTCATTGTGTAAGCAGTGAACGTACATCCCGCAGGGTGTCTGGGCCTGGCATTGTTGTTGTGAACCGTCTTATGCATAGACTTTTAATGGAGATGTTTGTTACATCTTTGCAGCATCTCTTCATGATCAAGCCCTCACCTAGGATCTTTGCTTCTTCCTCTACATTTTTCTTTTCACAGTTAAAATATAATGAATCTGTCTTAACTTTGCTTCCTTACATTCCTCTTGGCAATAGCTCCCAACATGTTTTAGGCATCTTGGCATAAAACCAGGTTTCTGTAGATAAGCCAGAGAAGGTGGTATTTAGCTTATGTTTTAGGAATGTTGCTGATTAGCCCTGAAAGAAGGACATGAAGTGTCTCCTATGTGGAGCTTTGCTACAAACTGGAAAGGACAGGGATTTAGTTGGTTATAGAAAGAGCAACAATGTAGTCTAAAAACCAGATTTGGAACAACCCTCAGTGTTTAATTAGAGCTGTATGTGGGAGGCTGGGGGATGATGGGATGTGGAAAAAGGTAAATTTCCGGGCAAAAATTTTGCCTGTCCTTTGGTGATCCTTTAGGTAGCACACAATGCTGAAATCTCAAATATATATATGGCTTCCAAAAAGCCTAAGGGCAAAGTGAAAAATAATAGTTGAAAAATGGGAAGAAAGTAGTGTATTTTTTATAATGCATACCATGAAGCAATATACCCACTACAGGTTGCCTGATATTTGTTTTTCTTGTTTTTTATTTTTATTTTTAAATTTTTTATTGAGAGAGAGAAAGAGAGAGAGAGAATGAGTGCGCTAGGACCTTCAGCCTGCTGCAAATGAATGCCAAATGTGTGCCTCTTGTGTGCATGTGTGTCATTGCATGCTTGCATTATTGTGAATCTGACTACATGGGGCCTGGAGATTTGAACATAAGTTCTTAGGCTTTGCAGGCAAGCGCCTTAACCACTAAGCCATCTCTCCAGCCCTCTTTTCTTTCTTTATGTCAACATAAGGAAGGAAACAGTTACATGAGTCATAAAAAATGTGTCTATCAAAAAACCCTTATCAGGGCTGGAGAGATGGCTTAGCGGTTAAACGCTTGCCTATGAAGTCTAAGGACCCCGGTTCGAGGCTCGATTCTCCAGGACCCACGTAAGCCAGATGCACAAGGGGATGCATGCATCTGGAGTTTGTTTGCAGTGGCTGGAAGCCCTGACGCACCCATTCTCTCCGTCTCTCTCTCTCTCTCTCTCTCTCTCTCTCTCTACCTAGCTGTTTCTGTATCTCTCTCTCTCTCTCAAATAAATAAATAAAATAAAATATTTAAAAAAACCCTTATCAAACAGGAACTCAGATCTTATTGCTATTAATACCTGAGACAGAGTCAGTTCTCTTGTGGATATTCTGAAGAGGACACTTGGCTAGCTGGAGGCAGCAGCCTTGACTTCCCCAGACCTTACTTCTTGCACCCGAATCTGAAGTATGAGGAGCTGGATACTGAACTCCCAGCAGTGGGTGCGATGCAGGGTCGCGTCCTCCATATATAGGCTCAGCATTGCAGCCTGATTCTCAGGCAGGAGCTCATAGCTCCATCCTGAATATGGACACACATGCTGTTGTCATCAACTCATCCATCAGATGCTTCCATTTGGCTGGTGAATGTTTAACTTTCTGTTTTTCAAGTTCTGAACCATCCTTGGTAGCAAAGTAGGTATCTATGAAAGCCACCTACACTTGAAGAGCTGCAGGGCTACCCACTGTAAGACGTCTCCCTTTGCCTGAAAACACTATAGCGATAATAGAATTACACGGTCGGGACAGCCATATCTCCATGCGATGCGAGGCTTCTTGGTCCATCCTGCTGACCAGCAGAGCAGAGTGGAGCTGGTGGATGGGAAGAAACATTGCTGGTAGTGGGGAGTCTCGTTCTGAGATAACGAACTGAGCCGTGCTTTCTTCCTAGCACTGTCAGCTGTGGTGTGGACTGTGACTGTGTCTTGGGAACTCCCACCATCTGTCAGAGAAAGGCATGTTGGGTATTTACTTGAACACAGGACACTGAGGCTACTGCCAAATGGAGGACGCCCTGTGCCTGCAAACCTAGTTGAGCACTGTCAACGGTGGATGCCAGTTGTTTCTCCTTTTAGTTCTGGGTAGCATGCACACAATCTTTACTTTAATTACATTCAAAAGAATCCCCTCTGATGTATGAATTATATCTAATTTTATTTTTGTAAGTACTTTTCCATGAAATTTGTATCAGAGTTTTTTTTTTTTTTTTGAGCCTAAAAATTCTCTTCTAAGCTGGTAACTGTCTCTGGTTCTTTGAGCATCTTATTGCTTTGTAGACTCTTTCAGGGTTTTACATGTGGGACAACACTACACTCTCAACCTCTGTAATTCTCCCACAGCCTGCATTTTTGAGTTATAATTTAAAAATAGCCCTCAATTTTTATGATATATCTCTCAGACAGAAGAAGATACTTAATGAAAATAAACACTCAGATTCACCCGTGACCTTCTTGCCAACAATAGACCCCTTCCCCTGGAAGACAGGGGCCCTGTGGAGGTAGTAAGAATACTTCTGTTTCTTTCACTTTTGTTCTTGTTAGTTGGCCCATACAGCTTATTAAATATTTGGTTGAAAGCATGCCTCAACCTGGCCTCCCAAGACTGTTATGTTTGTCTCCTCTCACGGGCAAAGAAGCTGAAGTGAAGTTACAAATGATTAGTGAAGCAATAAGCTCCTACAGGTTTTCCTAGCCTAGAATCATGTTCCTTCTCTACCTGAACAAAAGGAAAGGTTTAGCTACTCGTAACAAGTGAGAGGAGAAGAAAGGGCTACGTGTCTGAAGTTGCTCAGCTAAGCCATGTCTGCCCGGGTACCCTCCCGGGAGGCCGTATCTTCCTCTCTGGGAATATTCCATTTTCCAGTGCTCTGAGGATCCACAGAAAGGTTATAGCCTCGGGAATACTAGAGCATCGTGCTCCCTGACACCGTGCTTAAGAGTGTAAGTGTTCAAAAGGGCGTCAGGGACAGGAGCGGGAACTGAGGGTGGCTGCAGGTGGGCCTGAGGGATCTCTGGATTGGTAGGAAAGGCTCTAGAGTTGGATTAGGGGGCAGACTGCAAATCTCTGTAAATGCACCAAAATCATTGATTATGGACTCTTATATGAACTTTGTGGTTTGTAAATGACACCTCAGTAAGCTGGTAAGAATGCCTGAGACCAAAAGGAACTCTGTCCCACTTGCCCAGCTGGGTCCCATGATACCCTGGGAGTGCAGTGCAGCTTCCCATCAGGTTTCCCCACCTGGGCGGGGGTGGGGGAGCAGGGAAGGTGTAGGAGGATGATCGGAGGAGGGCTGGGCACAAGTTGAATCCACCATAAGGACAGTTTCAACCAAGCCCATGGAACGGTGCCATTTTGTAGTAATAACTCTAACTTGGTTCAAAAACTAAGGTGTGTTCCACTCCAGAGCTTGAAGAGTGACTCTGAGTGCCTATTCATTCCTCATCAGGTTGGCAATAATACTGTGCAGTCAGAAATATTACCTTAAGATCCTGCCAGCCTATCGAACATCTTTAAAATGACCAGTGCACTGTTGCAGTGCACAGATACCTTTCTGCATGACATCAGTGACTCATGCAGCTTAATGAACATTCTTTTTGACTATTTTCTTAGTTGCCATTATTAAATACCACGTAAAAATATTTAATGTGAAGTTTTGAAAAAATACCTACCTCTTAATTTGTGTGTGTGTGTTTTCTTAATTCCTGAGTGAAGGCAACTGATCTTTGTTCATTTGACTTATTGAAGGAATTGGTTGGCTCTGTTGTCTGGTATTGTTGAACTTGAGATAAAGCTGCCGGACCCCCTCAGTAACTGGAGCGCAGGAAACAATTGACGCTGTTTCTTAATTCACATTGTTTCTAAGACATTTCCTACTTCCTAGTATAATAGAGTTTTCCCATGAGAACAATTTGCTTACAAATGGTTAGACATGATAAATTTCTCATTGGCACACACTCTGGGGAGCCGTCACAGTGCTCTGTCATAGGGAGTTGCTGTTTTGGGTGTTGGAGGTGGGCTTCTCTTTACAGCTGCCTAGAGCTGCCTAATTTCAAACAGCTGGCATTTTCTTCTGCACACGACTCCATTCCCTTAGGGTTCTTTATTCCTCAGTTGGAATCTTTTCCTTGAAGCAGCAAGTGATTCCTTAAACTCTGCTAATTTCAGAAAACACCTCTGTGAATTACGGTGTTTTTATCTGCTCCTGATAAGTTATGTGGAAAGCAGCTGACAGCATTGATATCAGAATTCTGTGTGCATGTGTGGTATGTGATATTATCTCCAGCAATGTAAAGTGTCATCAAGGAATAATTCTAGAAGTGGGAAATGAAATTCTTAGATGAGATAATCTAATTTGCAATTAAAAGTGTTCACATAACAACAAAATGGTTCCCACATTCAGAAGTTATGCTGCCCATAAAGTGAAAGTAAAAGTTGCCCAATTAAAAAAAATAGATGTGGAAGTTGAAGTTCCCTTTTCCCATTTGATCCGTTTTTGTGAGAGTAATTCCACTTGTCAGCTCTGCAGCAGCTTCTGAGAGCACTTCACCGGCCTCTTCCCACACGCCTGCCCTTCGCTTCAAGGAAAATTTTGCTGGGTTGAGTTTTATTTTTGTCATTGCAACAACCAGTTTTTAGAAACTTTTGGAAACGACAAAAGAAAAATGAGAGTGGCACTGTAGCTGACATTCATTTTAGCTGCTTCCTAGTGCGAACATTTGAGTATTTCTAAAATCTTCTCTCCAAGTCTGTCTTCTTTTCTCAGTCTGTCCCAGTTCTAAGAGTCTGTTCTGCTGACTGGGTACAAAGAAAAAAAGTTATACTGTAAAACCTCATCCTGGGTGCCGGGAAGGGGAAGACTGTTTTGTTGGATGCTTAGTTCTGCAGCTCCGAGGGCTTCTTTCTCAGCACCCTGGTCAACACAATCACGGGTCACGGAATGCTCACTCAGGAGTGACCTCTAGGACTTCCCAAGCTGAGCCAGAGGTTCAGGGAAGTAGAGAAACTGCTGTCCTATAACTAATACATGACAAAGATGTGGCCAGAACCAAGGATTTCTGGTTTCCAGGTCGGAAATCTTTGGCTTCCCTAAACAAAAGTAGTCTATGAGAATGAAATTTGAATACATCCTCATAAGACCCAGTGCCAACCAATGGGTGGAAATACACTGTAGCTAACTGAAATTTTGGAGGGAATTCTGTTGATCAAGAATTTGAGTTTTTTTTTTAGATTGTCAAATGTTCAGTGAAAGCACTGAGTCCACAGGCCTTTCCTCTGGCCCATGGGTCTTGTGTGTTCTGTGTGTGGCAGATAACATGAACAGAAATGACTGGTAACTCTTGCCATCCTTAGGCCACCACACCATCTACATTGGCGTCCATGTGCCCAAGAGCTACCGGAGAAGGAGGCGTCACAAGAGGAAGACGGGACACAGGGAGAAGAAGGACAAGGAGAGAAGCTCCGAGAACTACTCGGACAAATCGGATGTGGAGAATGCCGACGAGTCCAGCAGCAGCATCCTCAAGCCACTCAGTGAGTACTCCCGGCTCTGCGCCCCTTGCAGCCTTTCTGGACTCTTTTGGCTCATGTGCAGGGATGCAGGCATCCTGGGATGGTTGATGTCCAGTGTCCTTACTGCCTGTGGAGATGCTTTCTCCTGTGCTAGCTGGTTGATTTAGGAGCTTGTGTAGAAGATCTGACTTGATGGGAAAGGATCTAACCAAGTTCAGGCATAACTGTGCATTCTCTGTCATGGTAAGTAGGATAGTACAAGGCTTACTGCTGGCGTTGACAGAAACTGCTAGTTAAAGGAGCTCTTGGGATTGAGTCTGCTTAGAAATATGTTCTATTGAGACAATACGTGAAGACGAGAGTGCACCCGTATAGGCACACCTCTTTCAAATGTGAGAGGTGGAGGTGATAGATAATTGCACTGTGGGCTGAGCTGTGGATTTAGCAAAGAATGGTGGAGAAGCACCATGTGGCGTGGAGAGAAAGGTACAGAGGACGGCTCTGGAAACGTTGACTGATGTAGATTACTGCATTGTATACAAATGTAGTTAAGAACAGACCTGCAGAGCAAAGACCACCCTGAGCTCAAGTGATACAGTTCACTGTGAGCTTCCAAGTGTTGATTCTCTTTTGTTTCTCACGTGTGGAGACTCCGGTTCTCTGGGGATCTGGTGGCTGGAGTAAGACTGAATCTGTGTAAGAGGAACACACTCTGATTTTGGAAGATGACCCAACAGGAGCTACTCAGTGACAGCTTCCCTGCTGGCAGAGCCCTGTGCATTCTTCATCTGTGCTGCAGTTGCAGAAATGCAGACCCTGCAATAAAATGCATCATGGGAGGCACAGATGAGGATCAAGTTCAGTCATCGCAGGTGATGACAGGCCAAATTAGAATGAGCAGCCCAGGGGTGTTGAAAAGTGAATGTAGAGTCTTAAAGAGGGCATGAAATGCAGGGATGTGAGCCTTTGAGCCCAGCCGCTGGAGCTGAGCAGGTGGCGCTGTGCTAAGAGGAGGGATGCAGACTGCCACCAGTGAAGATTAAATGTTGGAGGAGAATTTGGAGATGGACTACTAACCTAAAAAGGTATTGGAATAAGTGTGAGGCATAGGAGGGAACAAAGAACAGGCAACAAAAGCTGTGTTGTTTTCATTGAACTGTCAATGGAAGTCTCTCTGAAAGGATGCTTTGTGATATATCAACTAAAATACTGTCACTATTTTGCACAAAGTTTTTGAAATCCATACAAAACTATCACAATTAATAGTCTGAGGAAAAAGGATAATTTCCCCTTCCAGGTAGATGGCAGTGGCTTATCTCTATTTGCTGTCTCTTTTTTGGCATGACCCGAGCCAGTATCCAAGAGATGTACTTTCCAGTATGTGTGAGATCTGTGGCTTTTGTCTCTCTTTTTGAAGATGTTTCTCATCCTGTAGACAGAGCAAGAGTGCGCTGTCACTAACTGTGTTAAAAGGAGAGCAGTGCTTCTCCAGACAAATGGGCCAAGGGATTCTGAGGTGGTAATATATCAGCTTTTAAGAAGGACAATGGAAACAGTGCCAGTAACACTCAGACGGTGTGGCAGCATGAATCAATGGCCCCCAATATAGTCAGTGTTTTATTAGTTTATAGTTTGCATCTGCAACCACCTGGCTGGAGGCAGTGTCACTGGGTGGATCTTAAGGTGTGGTGGTGGGTTTGAGATTTCAATCTAAAGATATGCAAAGTGTGCCTAGCTAGAGTTCTGAAATATGCTGTGCTGTGTGGTTTTTGGCTTGGGGCTTCTCTCTCTGTGTTTGGTCCTGTGAAAGCAGGGCAACTACTTCTGCCATTATGGAACTTCCCCTGGATCTGTAAGCTTCAATAAATCCCTTCCTCCATCACTCTGCCTGGTCTGGAAGTTCATCTCAGTGAACCTGAAGCTGTGTGCTACCAATGGATAATTAGGAATAAACAGATGAGAAAGATTGAGTGTGAGCATGTGTCAGTCATGGAATACTGTTGCTCTCTGTGACATTTAGGGAGCAGCTGGAGTACCATATGTAAAATAAGGCAATTCTTTCTGAGGGTGCACCCTCCGGGTCACTTTCTGCTGCATGCAGCTTTGTGTCCTATGTCGGTTTCTGTAGCAAGGGAGAGATGGTTACTAAGGACTGACTGTTCAGTGATTTTAGAGTTATTGTTTATGAGTTTGTGTTTCATGGTTGTTTTATGTGCTGGTCAGTAACTGGTACTGCAATACATCTTTGAGGTATTTGGCGTGAGTCCTTCATTTGACATGAAGGCTTAAAGGTCCTCTTAGAAACTGGCGCTCATGCCCCTGCCACTTGGCTTGGAGAGTAGATAGTGAGGATTAAATTTCTTATTTATTGTCATCTCTGACCCCCTACCTAGCACAGTGCCTGGCTCACAGTATGTGCTTTGTACATGTTCATTGACAAGTAATTGAATGGATTACTGGAGAAGAAAAAATATAAGGATGACTTTTACTGGTCTAAAATATTTCTTACCTTCTTGATTAATATCCAGCCAGTTGTCCTGTACTGGAGCCTTGTGCATTGTCTTCCTACTTCTCTACTTTGTTCCATTTTGGGAAATGCCTCATTATTTCAGCTATTGCCAAAATGGTGTTTTGGTGTGGGTGGATGACTACCGAGTGTATGGAGCTGCTTGTTAGCCATAGGTTCTGGAAGAAATGGATCCACAGGGCTCGGCGTTCATCATGTACATTCAAGATGCTCATGATTCAACAGTCGGGCAACTCTGCTTCAGGAGCCACATTCAAGAGGCATGGAGTGGGATGATGAAAGCCGGCCATGTATCCTCCTGTGTTCACACACACATTAGGAAGATGACATAATTAACAGGTTCATTTAGCTTAGAACAGAGGCTTTCTTTTAAAATTTCTCCATCACTCTGGCATTGAGATAAAGTTTACAAAATGTGGATATGTATTTGATCCTTACGCATTTGGAGGATGCCGGCTAGCTCCCCGACCTCCCCGAGTTCAGTAGCAGCCCAAGTCCTTCCAATACTACTCTTCTCAGTGTGGGTCAGAACTGGTGTTCCTGCTGGGGGTATAGGGAAAGAAATGTGTGTGAGCAAGGGACAGAGTAAGGCTTGGGACCCAGAGGAGTGATCTAGAACAGGCAGGAGGAGAGACAAGGGAATGAGGAGGTGGTGTGGAGTGGGTGGTGGAGAAAAAAGTTAGATTGTGCTCTTTCTTAAAAATAATCCTTTTACCTCCTCCACTGTGCACTCTCCCCCCTCCCCAAGTTAGCAGCTGCCATCCTTAGAGGCTTCCCCCATAGTGGAAGAAAAAATGGCCATGGCTTCCAGTATCTGCAAACAGAGCTTGGTTCCCCACCCTTGATAGATGTGTCCTATGCTGTGCACATTTTGTTAGTGTCCTGGAATATTATACAACTTCTGCAGGCTGCTCTGTGATGGCAGAGAGTGAGAAGCCACCCATGGAGCATCTGCTGTGTGGTGTGTTTCTAGACAAGCTAGACCTGAGTAGATGTGGAGGTACTGGCGACCTCCCACATGCAGGACTGCCCATCGGGGTGGCACGACACTTGGTGGCTGCATTCAGGCACTTGCTTAGTCTTGGATTGTCTTCGAGGTCTCTTGATGTAGACCCGAACTGAGGGGTTTATGCTGGTGGACGTTGTCCTGTGAGGCATGGACAATGGATGATCCAGTTGGTGATCCAGCTATGTTCATGAACCTGAAACAGGGAAATGGGCAGCTGCTTTGTTTGTGGCTTCCGGGTAATTGAACAGAATAGCTTTTCACAAGAGCCAAGAATATTTGGTGTTGTCATTTGACTTCCCCTTTCCCAGCACACACCCCTGTGTCCTCCCCTAGGCTGACCTCACACTTTCTCAGAACATTTCTACTTTTCCTTCATGTTTGAAATGGGTTTTTGGGCACCATCCTTAATTTTGCTACCATAAAGTAAGATCTTTTCTTTTTGTTTGTTTGTTTTTGTTTTTACTCATCTATATGCCATTGACTTATCCCCAGATGAATTGTTCTATAGGAGGAGAATAGACTCTGGAACTTGTGTCCAGTGAAGTAGCTCCATTCCCACCAGAGGAATACAAATGCAGAGGAACCGAGCTGGCTGTCATCTGCTTGTCTATTTTTCACCCTGTAGAAGTAGGAGGGAGCACTTTTTTTCTTAGGTCTGAGAACAAAAGCTTTTTATACCAGAAAATAATTGAAAACTTAAACTTTGCCTTTTCACAAGGGACCCTGTGATATAACTTGACTGGAAAGAAAGCCCATCAGGGCAGTTAAGGTGAGTCAGAATCCTGCATCAGACCACCAGAGTAAACTTGGAAATTCTCTGTGCCTGGTTGCATCCCAGGTCCCTCATCTGTTGAAAAGGACTATGTAAGAATTGAGTCCTAGTGTCACAAATATCAAGTGAGCATGGCCCTGGCTAGTGCCTTCTTCACCTCATTTGTCCCTATGGATTGCATGCACACAGTGACAGAAGATTCAGGCTGAACTTTGTGGAGACAGCAACCACTATTCTTTCTTTTTTTTTTAAACTGAGAACTTTAATATAGGAACATACTGTAATTTGGTCATGTTACTGTCACATTATCCTCTTTTGTCCCTCTCTTCCATCCCTATTCCACTGAACACCCTACTCTTCCAAGGCAGTCCTTCCTCTCTTTTGTTGTCTCATTCCTTTTGTCCTCCTCTGCCCTCCATGTCAAACTGTTCATGGGTTCAGGACCATACTGGCCTTGTGGGAGTGTTGGTAACCACTGTGGGGTCATGACTGCACCAGTGTGTTCATGTTGGGAGAGAGTACCCCACAGTGTTCCTTCCCATCCTGTGGCTTTTGTATTTTTTTACAAGGTAGGGTCTCACTCTAGCCCAGGCTGTCCTGGAATTAACTATGTAGTCACAGGGTAGTCTCGAACTCATGGCAATCCTCCTACCTCTGCCTCCCGAGTGCTGGGATTAAAGGCATGCACCACCATGCCCAGCTGGCTTTTACATTCTTTATTCCTCCTCTTCTGCATTGTTCCCCAAGCCTTGGAGGGGATGATAGAAATCTCTTTTAGTGTTGAGCTCTTAATAGCCTCTTACTTTCTACTTTGATGACTTTTGAGTCTCCTCAGTTTCTACTGCCCTCACCATAGAGAAGGTTCTCTGGCTAGCAGTGAGCGCAGCATTCACACTCTACCCTCCACCTCTGCAGTGTTCCTTGGACAATGGCAGGTGTGATGGAGATGACTTTTCCAGTGTTAGGCTCTCGGCTTTCTCTTCTTGTCATTTTATGAGTCTTGTGGCTCCTCAGTATCCACTAGCATCTGTAAAGAGCAGATTCTCTAACCAAAAGGGAGAACAGAGAACAGCGCTGATCAAAAAGAAGGCATAAATATACACAGTTAGAAAGCTTTTTTAATGGGAATAACATCTCCATTTATTCGAAGAACAGTGGTAGCTTCCCTCTAGAGCCTATGACCTTCCAAGCCATAGGCTTTACTCTGTTTTCACTACCAGGCATGAATTTCCTCCCATAATAATCACTATGCTTTAAGTCTGTCCAGCCTTCCCTGCCACAAGTTCCCATTAATATTCCTTCACTTTTGCTGTCAGCCTGGCCCCTGGTTCCCCATGGCTTCTTGGGAGAAGTAGCCTAAATCCAGTGTTTGAGCTTGCCAGGGGGCGTCAGTCTGGATACTGGCTGGCAGGTGAAAAGGCCAAGGAACGGAGGATCTCATGGGGTAGAACTGGCAGCTACAGCAAGCTCTTTTGTGTGAATGATGCCAGGGGCAAGAGCCCTGCTTACCACACTCTCCTTAAATGGAGTTGGATTCCATTTAAGGAGTTTTACACCCTTGCAAGCAAATGAGTTGTTTTCCTTGTCATGAAAAGGGTGTCTTCCTGGCTCTCTCTTTGTGCTTCTAAGCGGAGCACAAGTTGTGAATTCGAGGCAGTGTGGTACTGAAAGGAGAAGTGTTTTGAATGTTACGCTTTTGGCAGCTCTGAGGTAGTCGGTTTAACAGTGTTGTGCTTTGTGTGGTACAGATAGTTGTTTATTCCTGTGGATCTAGTGGCTATTAAAGTGATTATGTCACAGTGGCTTCTGTCCTCTTATCCAGTTGAGTTCCTAAATATCTTTGGGAGCCTTGACTTTCTGAAATGTAGTTCTCCTGAAGTTACCCCAACATGCCTTCAAATGGCAGGTCTTACACTATTCATTTTCTCTTGCCACTGGCTCTTCTAGTACAATGGTGATTGCATCTTATCATGCCCTGAGATGTTATGAATAGTGTGTTTACTATGTCATGGGACAGTTGATGCTGTTGCTATTTATAGCTACTCATGAAAGGGTTCTGGTATACTCCAGGTGCTGGGGTACATAGGGATAAAAGGAGCTTGTGACTTGGAGTGGGAAAGGGGGGAAAACCAGACCAGGGTGTGGAACTCAAGATGTGAAATGCTGTGTAGTGAAGTAAACAGCGCAGACCTGACTACCACAAGCATCACCACCGAAGCAGAAGGCAGGACACGTCCTATGGTTTGGGGTTAAAGTTTGCAAGGCAGAGGCTTGAGGGTGTGCTCGTCCATGTGACTGGAACACGCCTTGAAGAGTGACAGATACTAGCAAGGACCTCCTTAGAGGGGCGTTGTGTTTAGGAAAGTTTTCACATGGAAGTAGCCTTTGAAGGAAATGGGTTCTTAATACCAGGGATTCAAAGGCTTTGTGAGTGTGACCTGCTGCGGTAGAAGTAGTTAGAGTGAGAGACCATGACTATACTCTATAAATAAATTCTCCAGAGTCCTTCCATGACCACAGTCTGGAGGCAGGAGTGTAAGGTTCTTTTAATAGCTTTCCCATGTCAGGAGTTTTACATGATTCTTACCATAGTGTGTAGAGGTGTTGTGAACATGCGGGTCACATGTTTCTGCTCTCATCTAGAGGCAAAATCGTAACGATCCTCAGTCCTTCCCTAACCAGCCCTTTACTGTGTCCTGTTTGCCTCTTGTGTCTGTCCCTTCTTTTCAATTCCCACTACAATATCCTTTTATTTAAGTGAGGTTTTTTTTTTTTTTTTTTTTTTTTTTTTTTTTTTTTTTTTTTTTTTGCCTTTAGGGTCACCCTTGTTTTGGATAATACTGCCAGATATATGAAGTGTCATTTCTACCCAGTCTCTCCTTAGTTGTAAACACAGACAGAAACTCTTACTCCTGTCATTGCTTATGACAGGTTCCTAACTGCAGTTCCTAGATGCTTCTGAGCTAATTTATATATCAGTAAAATTCAAAATGGTAATAAGTGCTCTTCTGTATATTCTTTTTCTTATGAGAAAACATGTGAAACTCTAAGAGCAAAGATAGGTATGTAAAGTATTATTAAGTATTACCTTCTGTAAAGAACCAGACAGCTTGTAAAGTTGGAATAAGCCTGACTGTGTGGACACTCACATAGGGTTTGTAGTCCATGGTGATGACGAGGGCAGTAGGCAAAAGACATTGTTCATGACAGTGAGGGTTGTTAATTATGGCCCATCAGGGATGTTTGAGGCATTTCTTTCTTTTTTTTTGTTTCTTATTTTTTAAATGTTTATTTTATTTTTTAAAAATAGTTTATTTTTATTTATTTCTTTAATACACAGACAGAGACACAGAGAGAGAGAGACAGAGAGAGAGAGAATGAATGAATGAGTGAATGAATGAATGAATGAATATGGGCATGCCAGGGCCTCCAGCCACTGCAAACGAATTCGAGATGCATGTGCCACTCTGTGCATCTGGCTTATGTGGGTCCTGAAGAATCAAACTGTGGTCCTTTGGCTTTGCAGGAAAGTGCATTAACCACTAAGCCATTTCTCCAGCCTCTAAATGTTTACTATTATTATCATTAACAAGATGCTTTGTATGGATACGTCATGTGTTGGAACCCTCTTTTCCCTCATCCCTGCCCCCATTCTGTCAGGGACGCTCCTCAGTGGGGTTGCAGGTATTCCCCATGGGGTTGTGGGTTATGTGTTGTGGGAGCAGTAGTCAGTTATTTTGGGGGAGGGGGAGGGAATGCCTCTAGGCATGATGTCTCAACCTGTGGCTCTTAAAATCTTTTCTCCCCCTCTTCCACAAAATTCCCTGATCCTTGGTGGGTGAGTTTTAAATCTACTTCAGTGATGAGCTCTTAGGAGCCTCTGGATCTCTGCTTTGGTAGGTGTTGAGTGTCCTCAGGGTCTGTCTCCTTCACCCTGGTGCTGATTATCAGGAACAGCATGGAAGCAGCACTCTTGCTTGTCTCCCCAATTCCTCTGTGGATTCAGCTGAGCCATCTCTCCATCCCAACATTGTTTTGATTTTAAATGATGAGACACTGATACTCTATTCGGAAGCCACTTAAAAAAATTTTTTTTTTTTTTTTTATTGACAACTTCCTTAATTGTAGACAATATCCTATGGTACTTCCCTCCCCCACTTTCCCCTTGAAACTCCACTCTCCATTATATCCTCTCCCTCTCTGTCTCTCTTTTAATTTTTATATTATGATGGTCTTGTGTAGATAGTGTCAGGCACTGTGAGGTCATGGATATCCAGGCCATTTTGTGTCTGGAGGAGCATGTTGTAAGGAGTCCTACTCTTCCTTTGACTCTTACATTCTTTTCGCCATCTCTTCCGCAATGGATCCTGAGCCTTGGAAGGTGTGTTAGAGATGTTTCAGTGCTGAGCACTCCTCTGTCCCTTCTTCTCAGCACCATGGTGCCTTCTGAGTCATCCCAAGTCACTGACATCTGAAAAGAGAAGCTTCTCTAACCAAAAGTGAGAGTAGCATTAATAAATGGGTATGGACATTAAGAGAAGTGCTTACTGGGCAGTTTGGTGAGTATAGTATATACATTTAGCCAGACACCAGTAGACATTACATCCCCAGGGCTGAAAGTTGGATTTTTATTACAAAGACATGGGAATAGCACTTTCTAGAGTTAGTTTTACTGAAGATTTACCTGATATCCAGAACACACAAATAACAAACTCCGAAAACAGTGCTGTTCCCTGAAACGCTTTGTTCTTGTGAAACTGCTGAGTGCTGCAAACAAACCAAGGGAGTGGGAAAAATACCTAGAAAACCGCTTGGATCATTTTGTTAAATTTAAAATTTTGACATTTTCTTACATGTATATAATGTATTTTGATCCCCCCCCCCAATTACTCTCTTCTATTCCCCTAAAATCTGTCTGCCAGTTAATCCCATTCTCACTTAATGCCCTCCTCCCTCTTTCGATCCATTGAGCTAAATTAGGGTTTCTTACAAGATCATGGGTAGAAGGTTGTGCACTGGAGGATGTTCAAATTACCAGTGGCTACACCACTGCGGACTTCCCAGCAACCCTTAGCTGCTGTTAAGCTGTAGGGTTTTAGGAGCCCTTTCCTCATCCACAGGGAATACTGACAAGCTCAGCCTTGTGCTGGATTGATTGATTATTTATTTATTTATTTATTTATTTATTTATTTATTTTATTTGGAGAGAGACTCAGAGAGACAGAGAGGGGGAGAGGGAGACAGATAGAGAATGGGGACACCAGCAGCCCCCATGAACGAACTCCAGATGTATGCGCCCCCTTGTGGGCAAGTGCAGTATTGCGCCCTTGCGTCACTTTACATCTGGCTAAACGTGGGACCTGGAGAATCGAACAGGCGTTCTTAGGCTTGGCAGGCAGGCACCTTCACTGCTAAGCCATCTCTCCAGCCCTCAATTATTTTTTTACTGATATCAAAGCATGGTTGTGACCAGACCCCTCTTTGTCTTCAGATTCCTAAACATGGGTTTTGAGTAAAGGTATGCTGGTTAGGAAGGTTTCAGTCAGATCAAAGGCTAACACAGGGCTCATGGAAATTATGCAAGTGATTTCAGGAAATGCTGAGCTATTGTTTGCAGGCTCAACTCAAACTTGGAAGGTTTGTAGATTTTTTTTTTCCTTTGTGAAACTGACTTTGGAACTCTATACAACATTTTCTTCAAGCTCCTATTTATTTTGCGTGTGCATGTGAGTGTGGTAGGTATGTGTGTGTATGCTTGTGGGTTCCTATGCACTTGTGTGCACATGGTGGCCAGGTTCCATGTCAAGTGTTTTCCTCAAGCACTTTCTACCATTATTATTAATTGTTATTATTAAAGAGAGGCCTCTCCCTGATTTGGCTAGACCACAAGCCCTAGGCATCACATTGTCTCCTCCCGGCATTGGGGTTATAGGCTCATGCTAGCATGACCAACATTTGTCTTTTTAAAAGTGGTGGAAATTGAACCTAGGACCTTCAAGGGAAGGCTTTCTCACTGAGATAGAGCCCAGCATGCCCAGCTTTTTATGTGGGTACTGGAGACTCAGGTTTTCATGCTGCCAGCAAGCAGTTTACCCATCGAGCCATCTTGCCAGCTCATTAAGCTGATTTTTTAAAATATATTTTTATTTTTAGTTGATATTATACTTGTACATATTTATGAAGTACAGTTTGATACATGTATCAAATGTTTTGATACATGTATACAATGTGTAATGGTCAAACATTTATCATTCTTTTTTTTGTCTTGGAAACATTCAAAATTCTGTCTTCTGGCTGTTTTGAAATATACACTGAATAGTGGGCTCACTCACTCTTCCTGTCTAAAGTTACCCATCACCCCTCTAAGCCCCTCTCACCTCTCCTTCCCAGCCTCTAGCAACTTCAGCTCTATTCTTTCTTTGAAATCAGTCATTTAGCTCCTTACATCCTATTGTTTATGATTCCTCCTGACATTTGTAATTATGTCGGTGTGGTGACTATAATGCAGCAAGTTTGGGATTTAATCTCCCTTTTGTGTTTTCTACACTGACAGAGGAGGCAGCTCTCATCTGTTTAAACCATCATTATTCAAATATCCCTACCTGCAGTTTTCTAGAAAGTGCTTTTTTAACTGTCGTTATCAAATGATTGTAGAGATTGTGTAACTAGCTTCCTTCATCTTTATTGTTCTACTCCTTCTCTGAACTGGCTCAGGAGTCATCTCGGTGTTTCCTCCTATCAGGAATTAGGTCTTGAACTATATTTTTCTTAGTACCTTTGTTTTTTTTTTGGTTAGTACTAGCATATCATGGGATAAAGAACCTTAGCTTTCTAAAAATTTCTTTTAAATATTCTCTTGTCTTCAGAAATAGCTATCATGGCATAAGGCCCCAAGTGTGATCCTTAACATTGGAATTTTTTTTTTTTCTAATCTAGCAGGTCATTTAATTTAACTCTACAGTTCAATTCATTCTCCTTAGAAGGATGGACTTTGTGGCTTTGTCCAGCTGCAAGATAGAGTTGGTCCATGGTGCTCCCTTGTCACACTCTGCCAAGGTACTATCCTGAGTGTCCTCGCCAGATCCAAGGCTGGCCCCTGGGCAATCCGTCTGGTGACCGTGGAAACGCAGAGTGAGGCAATGGGACTGTTTTGGAAGACAGCTGGGTCGAGGGGAATTTTTGTAAGCAATGAACCGTTCTTAATTGAAACCACTGGATGTGGTTTGTAGTTTATTTTAAAAACACCATGTGTTAGTTCATTCCGATAGACTGTGACAATCATAGTTTAATCAAAAGCTGCTTGTGACATTTCTGTTTAGTGTTCATAAGAGAACGGCTCCCTTCCTTGAAATCCTGAACTCTGCCAAATGCCAACATGCTTACAATTTACAGTTTTGCTTTTAGGCACTTGTGCAACTTTTTGGGTATGTGGTAGGTTTTCATTTATCTTTGCTGTTCTCACTAATTTGTCATCTTCTTAAATAGAAAAATGTTTTCTCAGCTTTTTGTTTGGTAAAAAAAACTTTTACTCCTTTTTCCATGGTTCCCTTGAGAGGAAATAAGCTAATATAACTGCTTTTGACTCTCTTTTTCTTTCTTTCTTTTTTTTTTTTCCCCAGAGAGCAAGCTAATATATAAGCTCATTGAGACATGATCTGTTTTTATGATCTGTAAGCTTGTAAGCTTGTCACCACCCCTCATGGTGCTGGGGCAGGCACCCTGTTAGCCACCATGAAGGGGGTGGAAGTGGAGAAAAGAGAGGTAGTCAGATCCCCAAACTTTCAGCTCTGTCCAGTTCAGTTCGACCCATTTAGATCTAATTCTAGAAATGCGTAGGGAGTACTCTGTAGGTACAGTCCTGGGCATTGGGGGTGGGGGGTACAGAGATGATGGTGAATTGGGGAGAACTGCTATCAGATATATCTGAAATGATGTAATTAGGATAGTGGTGTTGGTGGGGGGTTTGCAGACAGCCCCATAGGGGATAGGTCTCCTTACAGGGTAAGGAGCTAGCTGTTTTCACAGTTCCTTCACCCACGAATGGACCCCGCAGCTAGTGACCCACAGCGAGGCTTCCATCCTAGCATCCCTCTCCTTGTAGGAAGAACAACTTCCTACAGGTGGCTCTTCTCTTTCCTTCTCTCAGGAATTGACCTTGACATTCCATTTTAGAGATTCTGTTTAATATATTGCCCCCATAGCCATTCCTTCCTTTGTCTTACTTCACAACTCCAGTTTCTGCACAATAGCAATGTGCCAACCGAAAGCTAGCTGGGTGGCCATGTGACTTATACCTGACCAATAAGATGCAAGCTTAAGTGCATTGCATCACGCAAAGAGATAAACAATATCCACATTTACCAGGGCGCATTGAATGAATACTTTAGATGCATTATTTCCCCTATCAGAAGTAGGGGGAAAAAAAAACAACTCCAGGAAGCAAGGCCCCGCATATCTGAACTTCATCATTGTCACTGGAGAGCCTGGGAAATGGTTTACATTTTCTAGGTCGGTCTGTTTATAAAGACTGTCCACACAGATGTATCTGTCTACCCCATCTCTCCACATAACACAGAGGAGGCTCATGAGAAGTAATCAGTGTAAATCTGTATATAAAGTGCTTTGGATTTTATTGATAAAATATTGGTGATAATAATACAACAAATATTCATTGAACAAAGCTGTGCTCTAAGTACTAGGTCCACACCTAAAGAATGTGATCTGAGGTCTCCTTATGAAAATCATTGGGACAAAAGTGTCTTCCCTTTTGGTCTGAGGGCTCTGACATTGGTTGGCAAGCAGCGTTGCTGAGATGCAGATGTGGGGTCTGTCTGACGAAAGCCCTGGGTCTTAACCACTGCCCTACGGTGACTATGGAAAAGTTCAGGTTAGGCTTTTTGACAGCTAAATGCTAGAGAGAATGGAATTCAGGGAGCATTGTATGCATCTAAATACCATTTGTACTGTCCCTCCTAATTTTCCTTACACCACACAATAGCCTGCTACCCAACGTAAGCAGAACGTATGGAGAGGCCTTTCTGTGAAACTTTCCATCTTTAACCCAGAAGTCTGGGTTTAGACTCAGAAGCCATGTTGTACATCTCCCTTTGCTCTTGTAGTAACTCCATTTGTATTAAAAAAAAGCAAATACACTCTACACAAAGTAGCTAAAAGTAACTAGACAAAATAGTGTGGTCAGATTTTTACTACAGAGTGATAGTTGACCTGTTTATGTTAAAACCTGTCTATCCATCTTTCATTTGTTCACTCACTCTTTTTCTAACGTTTTGAAATTTGGTTAGTTACCTTGGTTGTTTCTCAGGCATGTTTGGACATATTTTCAAACTGCCCCACATTACTAAAAGTCCTTAGCCTTCTAGTTTGTTCCAACCGAACAGACGAAGTCAGGTAAAGATATACTGCACTGAGGACTCTCGGGCCACTGGCCCAGTAAACCCTGGGATGGTGTTTAAGTGTCAGGAAGCCTGTGATGTCTCAGAAGTGTAACCTCCCTTTATCCCGAGTGCTGTGCTATTTTCTGGGGTTAGCCTAGTAAGCAAAATAACAGGCATGTTCTACCCTTCGGGAGCCTATGATCTGATGCTTGCTGACCAGCTCTAACCTGCACCTGTGCCTGACTGGGGCTCGTGGTGCCTCCACACTTGGTAACTGGTGGATTTGATCAAGTCAGAGAGGCCAGCAAAGGGCTCCTCAGAGTGAGACGTGCTTGAGTTGAGATTCAGAGGATGAGGAAGAAAAACTTTGGAGAAGATGGGAGAACAGCAGGGCAGATGTGACAAAGGGGGGGTGGGATCTTGAAACCCTGAAGGCTGTGGGCCCTGAGGAGGGCAGATGGCTCTGAGCTGATGACGTGAGAGAAGCCTCTGACAGGGACCCAGCAGAGGAAGCTCCATCAAGAACAGTTGGTTTAGAAAAGAATTCTGTTATCTTTGGTGACAATTTGAGAAGCTACAAGGCACCACTCTCAGCTGGGCATCTAGAATTCCTGATGCATAATAGATGCTCATCTATATTTAAGGCATACAGACAGTTAAAGCACACTTTTTAATTTTGCTTGTTTTTGACATGGTTTCATGTAGCCCAGGTTGACCTCAGACTCACCATGTAAGTAAGGGTGACCTTGGACTCCCTCCTATCGCCACTCCTCCACTGCTGGGATTTACAGGTATATGTCACCATACGTGGCTAAAGCACCAATCTTTAACCTATATTGAAATGGAACTTTGGCACTTACAGACTTTATTATGGTTTTAATCTGTTAAATCACCCCAACTTCATACAAACCTCCTTTTCCACAAATAGCGTTTTGTCCAGTTTCAGGGTGTTGAATCCTTTTCAAATGACTAGTGAGTGAGTCTAGTAAAGCCTTTGCACACCTATGTAAAAGGCACATTCTTACCTACCACATGACGATTTTTGTCTGTTTTGACACAGTCCTCCCCTGGCATCCAAGAAGAGCCTGTGAGGGCGCCGGTTCTTCAGTGTGGCAGCAGAGAGGCATGGAGGGTAGGCCATTCCAGCTGAGTGATTCAGTAGCGCTGACTTCAAATCTGTGACTCATACGATGCAAGGAAGAGAAGAGGGATCAAGTGACAGGGTCAAGAGGACACAAAACCTCAGCCCCACTTCTGCTTACTCAATGACTTCCTTCCAGAATGATATTCCACATACTGCCGACTGCCGGCACATAGAAGGCTGTCCACTGTATATTTATTTATACCCTGGTTTTGGTTTGTTAGTTTATTCTATCGTGGCCAGGGTGAGAGGAGACTTTTGTTAAACAAAGAGAGATGTCGTGAAGCCGGAGACATTTTGCGTCCTTTGTAAACTAAGTACATCAGTGTATTTGTTTGTTTTGTTCACTGTCCTTTGAAGGCTGTGATCAGGAAATATGTTTTCCCAGGAGGGCCTCACTGACTGTAACAGAATCCGTTTTCTAGAGCACCTTTCACTCTGCCACACTCTGCTCCCCCTCCACCCCCTGCTTGCTCCAAGTTGCATTTTCCATCAGAGTTATTTTGGATGGGGCTGAAAGTTTTGTTCTGGTCCTTTGTGCATAGTTCAAAGGGCTCAGGGAGTTGACGAAATTGAGTATGACCATATGTGCAACATTTTAGTTTATTTTTTTGTAGTGCAAATAACATATAGAGGCTTTCATATGCAGAGCCCTAATTGTTCCATAACCCTTGATGCAGTTAAAGCAAGAATTACCTCTCTTAGCCGGGCGTGGTGGCGCACGCCTTTAATCCCAGCACTCGGGAGGCAGAGGTAGGAGGATCACTGTGAGTTAGAGGCCACCCTGAGACTACAGAGTGAATTCCAGGTCAGCCTGAGCTATAGTGAGACCCTACCTCGACCCCCCCCCCCCAAAAACAAAAAGAGTTCTCTCTCTTGTAGAAACATAAATCAGAGTTTCCTACAGGCTAAGGTCATGCTTCTATCAGAGAGGTCAGGATTACAAGGTCTTTGGACTTCTGGGTTGAATCTTTTTGCTCCATATCATGAAGCTGAAATACTGGAGTGATTGAGCTCAAAATGAGGAGCATTTGATAAAGTGCAATCAAATCTCCGAGGACTCCATTAGTCATTTCTCCAAAGCTTTGGTGTATTCAAAATTAGAAAATTACAGCTATGAATAGCTGTTTCCCACTTGATTGGTCTAAAGTCAACTGAATCCTAGAGAAGACTCCTTTGAAAAGTGTGTTGCCTTGGAAATGCGTGAGCATAGCCCTGTAATAGCTTTCACCGAATCTGAAATTCCAGCAGGGAGGGGACGGTTGGGTCTTTGTGAAGGGCGTGGGCAGATTCTAAACAGGCTTTTCCGTTGCTCCTCAGTCTGGCCCTGGCTGCTCTTATTACAGTAGTCTCTACTCATTTCCACAGATGCCTTTCAGACACCTTTTTGTTGGTGTTTCTTTTTTCTGAGTTCACAATATGCAGAAACCATTTCATCTTGGTACGTTGTGTGGCCTGTCCTGGTAATGCAGACTTGAGAAGAAACTTGAACTTTGGTGCTTTAGACCACATAAAGGCTGTCACCTCTGACTGTGTCTGAGTTTCTCAGCAACATTGTAATCCAGTGTGAGTATTATGTTGCTGCTTAACAAATGAAGCAAGTCAGATTTATGGACTCATAGTTGGAGTTCATCCGTACTAACTAGCTTCTTTGTTTTTTCTTCTCATCCTCCTGCATTCACCTTTCTAGTGCCAGGATCCCACACATGCCTCACCAGACCCAGGTGACACAGTGTAGGGGACAGGATCCAGGGCTTCCCCCCTGTTAGTTAACCATGCTAACTCCCATGAGGTAAGAAAGACATTCTGCTGGGCATGGTGGCACACGCCTTAATGCTAGCTCTTGTAGGCAGAGGTAGGATTGCTATGAGTTCAAGACCAACCTGAGACTACATGGTGACTTCCAGGTCAGCCTGGGTTCGAGTGAGATCCTACCTGGTGTGGGGGGGCCAGTGGGGGAGGGAGAGAGACATTCCCTCCAGGTTGCTGTGAAGTTTCAGTACACTATATTGCCTTCAGAGGGAGCTGGCATATGTAAGACTCTGGACATACCAGTTGTTATCAATGTCACTTGGTCACGTTTACATATTAGCAAGGAACAGAGCTGGGACATCAGCTCCTGCCTCACCATCTTTCCAGTGGCTGGTTTCTGCTTGTTCTCCTCTATGCACAGGCAGCTGCTGCGCCAATCATTAGTGAGGGCAAGGGGTTTTTGAAACTAAAGACTAAAGGGGTTCTGGAAGAATTTGAATTCCTAGAATAAGTCAGCCAATTATTCTAAAAATGGAGAAATTCCTACTGTCCCTGTCATTAAGAGCTGCTTGGGTCTAGCCCAGATTTAACCAAACATGTTTGTGGATCAGATTATGAGCTGCAAGCTCTTTGGAGTCTCTGGATCACACCGACAGTATGAGACTTTGGGAGTTGTAGCTGATGTGCTGTATACAATTGTTGGTGGGGATTAAGGAGAAATGTTGTATTCACACAGCGTATACCTGCTTTTTGCTTACAAGCTGAACAGAGTGGAGGTCAAGCTCACAGGCTCACCCGGCAACAAACGATTTGTGCTGTCTCCCAAGCTCATCGTTTGTACTGAACACCACACCATCACTTTTGTTGAGTAACAGGTTCACACATAAATGGAACTTGCAGCATTGGGGTGCTCCCATGGACAGTGTACATCCATTTCTTTCATGCGTCATTACTTCTCGGGAGTCCTGCTACAGCACCAGAGAGATCCTGACATGGTTGGGTGGCTGCACACTGCGCATCCTCCATCTGTCTGGACAGGTCCTCAGAGCAGCACCATAGTCTGTGTGTTTTCATACACGTTAGCTCCTTTGAATATTCCTCTTTGATTTGAACAGTAATAATACCAGGCCTTCATGTGATTTCTGATGGGCTCAGCATCCTTGTGCACACGAGTTACTCTGCAAAGTCGTTAGAGATCATTATTTGTGCTTTCTATGCCAAACATCTGCTGTTCAAGAGGCCAAGTTGCCAATCTCATGAAAAACTCCGAGGTCCTAATCTGTACTCTGGTCTGTAGAAAAGACCATCTTGTCTCAGCCATGAGGACAGCAGGAAGACCAGGTGTCCCTGTGGTAGGAGGACGGCGGGGACACCCACATGTCCTTGTGGCAGGGTGGGATTTTCCTTATAGGCAGCTAGATCTGCTTCAGCATGTGCTTTAGACTTAGCCATGTGCAGCTCCATGTCTTAAAGTGATAAGACTTTGAGAATCAAAGCTTCAAGTAAGGTGTCCCTGATGACTTTCCACAACCTCAGAAAAAATTATAAAATATTTCGCCGGATTTTATCTTCGTGGGCCTCTGAGGAAACCACCAGAATGAACGCAGTACTAGATACTGGAGTGCCAAGAACTGGTGTGATCAGGGTTTACTTTAGAGAATGTGGTCTCAGGAATAATTGCAGTTTCATTAATGCAGAGCTCTTCCTCGTCACAGGCTTCAGCCTGTGATCAGTTATGTAAGTCCCGTCTCTCCCTTTGTGTGACTGTTCCATTAGAATTAACTATTGTTTCTACCAGCACCACCACAGCGGCAGGCACTGTTCACTGAGCACCACTCAGAGGGCGGCTCATTTAATCCTCCCAGCTACCCACACGATGGTAGGCATATTGTTAACTGTATACATGATGGCGTGCTGACAGGTGAGTGACTCCTGCAAGGTGCAGCTGCACTGTGGCTGTTCATTGCTCTAGTCTGTCTCTCAGGGCAGACCAGGTACAAATACTCACCCTCCCTTCTTCTCCTGTCAGACCAGGTACAAATACTCACACTCCCTTCTTCTCCTGTCAGACCAGGTACAAATACTCACACTCCATCCTTCTCCTGTCAGACCAGGTCCGATTACTCATACTCCCTTCTTCTCCTGTCAGACCAGATCTGAATACTCACACTCCCCCTTCTGTCAGACCAGGTCCGAATACTCACACTCCCTCCTTCTCCTGTCACACCAGGTCCGAAACTCACACTCCTTCCTTCTCCTGTCAGACCAGGTCCAAATACTCACACTCCCTCCTTCTCCTGTCAGACCAGGTCCGAATACTCACACTCCCTCCTTCTCCTGTCAGACCATGTCCGGATACTCACACTCCTTCCTTCTCCTGTCAGACCAGGTCCGAATACTCACACTCCCTCCTTCTCCTGTCAGACCACGTCCGAATCTCACACTCCCTCCTTCTCCTGTCAGACCAGGTCCGAATACTCACACTCCTCCTTCTCCTGTCAAACCAGGTCCGAATACTCACACTCCTCCTTCTCCTGTCAGACCAGGTCCGAATACTCACACTCCTCCTTCTCCTGTCAGACCAGGTCCGAATACTCACTCCCTCCTTCTCCTGTCAGACCAGGTCCGAATACTCACACTCCCTCCTTCTCCTGTCAGACCAGGTCCGAATACTCACACTCCCTCCTTCTCCTGTCAGACCAGGTCCGAATACTCACACTCCCTCCTTCTCCTGTCACACCAGGTCCGAATACTCACACTCCCTCCTTCTCCTGTCAGACCAGGTCCGAATACTCACACTCCCTCCTTCTCCTGTCAGACCAGGTCCGAATACTCACACTCCCTCCTTCTCCTGTCAGACCAGGTCCGAATACTCACACTCCCTCCTTCTCCTGTCAGACCAGGTCCGAATACTCACACTCCCTCCTTCTCCTGTCAGACCAGGTCCGAATACTCACACTCCCTCCTTCTCCTGTCAGACCAGGTCCGAATACTCACACTCTCTCCTTCTCTCCTGTCAGACCAGGTCCGAATACTCACACTCCCTCCTTCTCCTGTCAGACCAGGTCTGAATACTCACACTCCCTTCTTCCCCTGTCAGACCAGGTCTCCCTCCCTCCTTCTCCTGTCAGACCAGGTCTGAATACTCACACTCCCTCCTTCTCCTGTCAGACCAGGTCTGAATACTCACACTCCCCCTTCTTCTCCTGTCAGACCAGGTCTGAATACTCACACTCCCTCCTTCTCCTGTCAGACCAGGTCTGAATACTCACACTCCTCCTTCTCCTGTCAGACCAGGTCTGAATACTCACACTCCCTCCTTCTCCTGTCAGACCAGGTCTGAATACTCACACTCCCTCCTTCTCCTGTCAGACCAGGTCCGAATACTCCAAACCACTCACTCCCTCCTTCCCTGTCAGACCAGGTCCGAATACTCACACTCCCTCCTTCCCCTGTCAGACCAGGTCTGAATACTCACACTCCCTCCTTCCCCTGTCAGACCAGGTCCGAATACTCACACTCCCTCCTTCCCCTGTCAGACCAGGTCTGAACACCAGGTCCCTCCTTCTCCTGTCAGACCAGGTCCGAATACTCACACTCCCTCCTTCTCCTGTCAGACCAGGTCCGAATACTCACACTCCCTCCTTCTCCTGTCAGACCAGGTCCGAATACTCACACTCCCTCCTTCTCCTGTCAGACCAGGTCCGAATACTCACACTCCTCCTTCTCCTGTCAGACCAGGTCCGAATACTCACACTCCCTCCTTCTCCTGTCAGACCAGGTCCGAATACTCACACTCCCTCCTTTTCCTGTCAGACCAGGTCCAAATACTCACACTCCCTCCTTCTCCTGTCAGACCAGGTCCGAATACTCACACTCCCTCCTTCTCCTGTCAGACCAGGTCTGAATACTCACACTCCCTCCTTCTCCTGTCAGACCAGGTCCGAATACTCACACTCCCTCCTTCTCCTGTCAGACCAGGTCTGAATACTCACACTCCCTCCTTCTCCTGTCAGACCAGGTCCGAATACTCACACTCCTCCTTCTCCTGTCAGACCAGGTCCGAATACTCACACTCCCTTCTTCTCCTGTCAGACCAGGTCTGAACACTCACACTCCCTCCTTCTCCTGTCAGACCAGGTCTGAATACTCACACTCCCTCCTTCTCCTGTCAGACCAGGTCTGAATACTCACACTCCCTCCTTCTCCTGTCAGACCAGGTCTGAATACTCACACTCCCTCCTTCTCCTGTCAGACCAGGTCTGAATACTCACACTCCCTCCTTCTCCTGTCAGACCAGGTCCGAATACTCACACTCCCTCCTTCTCCTGTCAGACCAGGTCCGAATACTCACACTCCCTCCTTCTCCTGTCAGACCAGGTCTGAACACTCACACTCCCTCCTTCTCCTGTCAGACCAGGTCCGAATACTCACACTCCCTCCTTCTCCTGTCAGACCAGGTCCGAATACTCACACTCCCTCCTTCTCCTGTCAGACCAGGTCCGAATACTCACACTCCCTCCTTCTCCTGTCAGACCAGGTCCGAATACTCACACTCCCTCCTTCTCCTGTCAGACCAGGTCCAAATACTCACACTCCCTCCTTCTCCTGTCAGACCAGGTCCGAATACTCACACTCCCTCCTTCTCCTGTCAGACCAGGTCCGAACACTCACACTCCCTCCTTCTCCTGTCACACCAGGTCAGTCAGACCAGGTCTGAACACTCACACTCCCTCCTTCTCCTGTCAGACCAGGTCCGAATACTCACACTCCCTCCTTCTCCTGTCAGACCAGGTCCGAATACTCACACTCCCTCCTTCTCCTGTCAGACCAGGTCTGAACACTCACACTCCCTCCTTCTCCTGTCAGACCAGGTCCGAATACTCACACTCCCTCCTTCTCCTGTCAGACCAGGTCTGAATACTCACACTCCCTCCTTCTCCTGTCAGACCAGGTCTGAACACTCACACTCCCTCCTTCTCCTATCACACCAGGTCCGAATACTCACACTCCCTCCTTCTCCTGTCAGACCAGGTCTGAATACTCACACTCCCTCCTTCTCCTGTCAGACCATGTCCGAATACTCACACTCCCTCCTTCTCCTGTCAGACCAGGTCTGAATACTCACACTCCCTCCTTCTCCTGTCAGACCAGGTCCAAATACTCACCCTCCCTCCTTCTCCTGTCAGACCAGGTCCGAATACTCACACTCCCTCCTTCTTCCTGTCAGACCAGGTCAGTCAGACCAGGTCCAAATACTCACACTCCCTTTTCCCTGTCAGACCAGGTCCGAATACTCACACTCCCCTTCTTTTCCTGTCAGACCAGGTCCAAATACTCACCCTCCCTCCTTCTCCTGTCAGACCAGGTCCAATACTCACACTCTCCTCCTTCTCCTGTCAGACCAGGTCCAAATACTCACCCTCCCTCCTTCTCCTGTCAGACCAGGTCCGAATACTCACACTCCCTCCTTCTCCTGTCAGACCAGGTCCGAATACTCACACTCCCTTCTTCTCCTGTCAGACCAGGTCCAAATACTCACACTCCCTCCTTCTCCTGTCAGACCAGGTCTGAATACTCACACTCCCTCCTTCTCCTGTCAGACCAGGTCCGAATACTCACACTCCCTTCTTCTCCTGTCAGACCAGGTCCGAATACTCACACTCCCTCCTTCTCCTGTCAGACCAGGTCTGAATACTCACACTCCCTCCTTCTCCTGTCAGACCAGGTCCGAATACTCACACTCCCTTCTTTTCCTGTCAGACCAGGTCCAAATACTCACACTCCCTCCTTCTCCTGTCAGACCAGGTCTGAATACTCACACTCTCTCCTTCTCCTGTCAGACCAGGTCTGAATACTCACACTCCCTTCTTTTCCTGTCAGACCAGGTCCAAATACTCACACTCCCTTTTCATGTCAGACCAGGTCTGAATACTCACACTCCCTCCTTCTCCTGTCAGACCAGGTCTGAATACTCACACTCCCTCCTTCTCCTGTCAGACCAGGTCTGAATACTCACAATCCCTTCTTCTCCTGTCAGACCAGGTCTGAATACTCACACTCCCTTCTTCTCCTGTCAGACCAGGTCCGAATACTCACAATCCCTTCTTCTCTTCCCAGGTCCAATAAAGCCTGGTCAGGTGCAAGAACTGCTAATTGCTGCAAACAAGAAACTCAGAGTAATAGGGCAGGAATGGTGAAAAAAAAATGATTGCTCTCCTAGACGTGAGGATATTATTTCTGATCACACTAATGCTGGCAGTGGAGCAACTGTCAGAAGACTCAATATCTCTGTTGACTTCATGAAAGAATCCATGGTTTGAATCCACACTGCCAAAAGCTGGCAAAAAGTCTGGAACAATGCACTTTCATGGACAACATTTTTGCTTTCTAGGCTTCGTCCCCAGGTAACGTGTTCTGTTTGAGTTAATGCTACGAGGGAACTTTCACCAAAAGCCTACCTGCTTCTTAATTTGAATGTTGGATTGAGGATTCCAGAATTCTTTTTATTGATAAGGAAATTTGTTGTTTTGGCAGGATGGCCAAGTATTTAAGATGCATATGGGTCAAACCTCCCGTGCTCAAATCTGATCAACTCGGGTTGGATATGTGACCTTGAACTAGTGTACTAAGTTCCTAAAGTCTGTTTCCTCATCTGAAAACTGGGCACAATCCTCCCTGACTCAGGGTTGTCATCAGGATAAACTGACATCATCACTCTAAAGTGCTTAGCCTGGAGTTGAGCACATTATAAACATTCACCGTGGATGTGCCGCACAAGGTGGTCCATTTAAAACAGGATAAGCTGTGTTCCAAGTCCATTTTGGTAGAATTCCACACAAACAATGAAGGCAGACATGATAAGAATTGGGCTCATCAAAGAGAACTTGTGTAGGTTTGGTTTCAGAAGTGAAGTGCTCAAGTGTAGGTAATGTCTTTGGAGGAGGTTAGGCTCTGATTGCTAAGCCCTGGAGACGCTCTTTCCAACCAGAAAAAGATGGAGGTGACCCTGGGGTGGAGCAGAGCAGACATTGAGGAGGTGGAGTGGGTGCGCTTCCTTCAGTGTTTTCAGTCTCAAATTACTGAGCCATGGAGTAAGGAGTTGTAAGTATTCTCTAAGTTCTACCCCAGCTTTCATAGTCTTTCACTCAAAATCAGTCAAGGCCTTATGGAACTAGAAAATTAGTAAAAACATGTGACCAGAAAAGAACTCCCTCCCCAGCACTTCGAAGAGTCATAAAGCAGAGGATATAAATGCAGAATAACTCCCAAGTAGGTTCCTGGAGATTGTGTGGTTTTCATTTGGGGCCAAATGACCCTCTTATTGTCTTCATTAATTCTCATGGAGAATCAGCTCTCCATTCACAGCCTAGAATTTTTTGCTTCCTTCCTGGGTTGAATTAAAAATTCTTTTAAAATTCTGCAACAGCAGGAGTGACCCCAAAAGACACAGGCACAGGAAATGTCTTTGTTTTAATTGTTGCCACTGTCTGGACAGCCACCAGAGTATGGGAATAAACTGAATGAACAGGGAGGACCAATCCAAATGACAGAATGCTTTTTTTTCCTCTTAAAGAATCATTTTTTTCCTTGAGCAAAGGGTCACTTAAAGTGAAGAGGTAGTTGGCATGATGTCTTGGAAAGGTTTGTCACTTTCTTCCTATAAATTTCATTTCCTGAAGGGTTTGCCTTTCATTTGGGACTTGTTCATAATCACTTTCTTAAAATAATGAAGCCAGGGCAGATGTGTGTAGTGTAGCGTGCATTTTAGAACTTTTTTTTTTTTTTTTTGGTTTTTCAAGGTAGGGTTCCACTTTGGCTCAGGCTGACCTGGACTTCGTTATGTAGTCTCAGGGTGGCCTCGAACTCTCAGTGATCCTCCTACCTCTGCCTCCTGAGTGCTGGGATTAAAGGCGTGCGCCACCATGCCAGGCTTAGAACCATTTTCCATCTTTTAACCTTTTACAGTAAGATCAGAAAATTGACTTTTCTATGCTCTTGTAAGCAGTGGTATTGGCGGTAGTCAGGTGTGTCACAAATGACCTTCTTAAGCCTCTAAGGAGACTGGGGCCTCGGGGGGCCATGTGACTTGCCACATGTGATGCAAAGAGTTAACTTAAGTCTGTGGTGTGCAAGCAAGCGTTTTCTCACTAACCACGCCACACCCAGCACACTTCCTTCCTGGGCTGGGCTGTGGCTTCCTAATTCCTGTATAATATCTTGCCTCTACCACAGTGCAACCATCTCCCACCAGCTCAGAACCCGAGAAGAGGGCAAGGATTTTTCCATCTTTCTAAAGTTGTGTTTCTTGGTGGGCTGAGGGTGGGTGTTGCCTTCTGTTGAATCTACGAGGATGTGACCGTGGACTCTCCTGAAAGTGAGGATCTTAGAATAACAGAGTGAATACAGAGGATGGTGCTAGAACTTCCAAGACACAGTGAAGGAGCACCAAGTGCAGACGGGGACTGCCCAGGGTGAGCATGTGAAAGCTGCTGAAGTAATTTTGCCACAGTACCAACTGGCATAGTGAAAGGTTTTGTGGGTTTTTTTCAACTTTTTATTTGACAACATTCGAGCCTTAAAGCTTTACAGATATTCATAGGAGACTGTGCACATACATGTTTCCTGTGCACATCTCCTTATTTCTCCAGCGGTTATCACTAATTTGACGAGAGCATACCATCAAGACCAGGAAGTTGACATTGGTTCAATGTGTGCATACTGGTCCATGCCACATTCTCAAGGATGGATTCAGGCAATCACTACCACAGTTAAGATGCAGAAAGCAGGCTGGAGAGATGGCTTAGAGGTTAAGGTGCTTGCCTGCGAAGCCTAAGGACCCATGTTCGACTCTCCAGGTCCCGTGTAAACCAGACACACAAAGTCCCAATTCTGTCTCTCTTGCTCGTTCTATCATGAAAAAAGGCCAATCTATTGGGCTTGCATAAAAAAAAAGATGAAGAAAGTATGGTTCTGTCACCACCCAAGATGTTTTTTTAGGCTGTTTCCTTTTAATTACACGTTTTCCTTTCACACCCTGACCCTGGCAACTACTAACCTTCCCACCTCTATAATTTTGTCATCCACGAATGCCATGTAAATTACATCATATGCATGTAAACTATTCTCACTGGGCATAATTCCCCTGGAATACATTGTTGTGGCGAACTGATTTTTTTAAACTTAAAAAATTATTTTATTTGGTTATGCGAGAGACACAGAGAGAGAGTAGGTGTGTCAGGGTCTCCAGCCACTGCAAATGAACTCCAGATGCATGCACCAACATGTGCATGTGGCTTACATGGGTACTGGAGAACTGAACCCCAGTCCTCAGGCTCAGCAGGCAAACGCCTTAACTGCTAAACCATCTCTCCAGCCCTGAGACTCATTTTTTTTATGGCCCAATGGTAATCCATGTTGTGTGTGAGCCACTGCAGTTTACTGAAATGTATTTTGGTTCCTTATCGTTTGGGGAATTACAAAGCTACTTTGATCACTTGCAGTCAGAGTTTTGAATAGTCATTAACTTCCATTTCTTTGTGATAAATGAAGTATAACTGCTATGATGTATGGCAAATGTATGTCAATTTTTTTTTAGGTAACTACAATACTCTTTTCAAAGTGGCTCTATTATTTTTCTTTTTACCAGCAATGCATGAAAGACCCAGTTTCCCTTGTCTCCTCACTGCCTTTGATATTCTCAGTATTTTTATTTGTTTGAGATAGGGTCTTGTGTGTAGCACACACTAGCCTTGAAATCACTACATAGCTTTAGCCTCAAACTTAAAGTGATTCTCCTTCCTCAGCCTCCTGTGGGCTGGGCTTACAAGGGTGTGTCACCAGGTCTGGCTAAAAAATGATTTTTTTTTGGAGGGAGGTGCTAAGGACTGTATTTGAACATGCCAGGCAATTGGTTTGCCACAGAATTGCATACCCGAGCCTTATTGCTATATTGAAAAATGTACTTGTTCTAGCAGATGGCAATAGATAATCTCACCCTAATTCTAACTTGCCTTTCTCTAGGGACTACTGGTGTTCACACCTTGTTTTCTGTTTGTATACTCTTAGTTTTTAAAAAATATTTTATTTATTTATTTATTTAAGAGAGAGAGGGGTGGGGGGAGAATGCCCATTCTCCAGGGCCTCCAGACACTGCAAATGAACTCCAGATGCATGCGCCCCCTTGTGCATCTGGTCCTGGGGAATTGAACCAGGGTCCTTAGGCTTCACAGGCAAATGCCTTAACCACTAAGCCATTTCCCCAGCTCTGTTTATAGACTCTTATTTATAGTATAGACTTATATTCTATTTGTATACTCTTCTTATTAAGCCATCCCTTTATATCTTTAACTTATTTTTGAATGGAATGTTTTTAAGCTGTTAGGTTTGGAGAATTCTGCATATATTCTAGATATAAATTCTTTGTCAGATAGATGATTTGCAAATATTTTTTCTTACCTAAATCTTATTGTTCCATAGTTTTATTAAGGAATAACTAATAAATGCAAATGTGTAAGTTGAAGGAATATAATGATTTTACACACACATATACATATGGAAGAATTGTCATAATCAAGTCAGTTAACATATTCATCCCTTCACCTGGTTACTGTTTTTTTGTTTTTTTTTTTGTCTCTGTGTGAGAATATTTAAGTTCTGCTTTAAAGCTGAAAGTTTATACTCTCTGACCAACATTCTCCCACCTCTGACCTCCCGGTAATCACTATTCTAATTCTACTTTTTGTTCAACAAATCTGACTGTTGTAGATTTCACATACGTGAGATTATGAGGATTTGTTTCTCTGCCTTAGTTCACTTAGGAGAACACTTTCAATCTTCTTCCTGGAGCAGTCTTCCATTATGTGATCATATGTACAGATGTACTCGTGTGCACACTCACACCATAATTTGTCCATTCATTTGTTTTGGACACTAGTTTCCAGATTTTGCCATTTTGAATAATGCTACAGTGAACATGAGGTACTGATTTTGTTTCCTTTGGATGCATAGAAGTAGGATTTTCTTTTTTTTAAAAAAAAAAAAACTTTTTTCTTTTCTTTTTTTTTTTCAAGGTAGGGTCTCACTTTGCTCAGGTTGACCTCATGGTGATTCTCCTACCTCTGCCTCCTGAGTATTGGGATTAAAGGCATGCGCCACCCAACCCGGCTAAAAAACAAAACAAAATAACCTTTTTATTGTCAACTTCCATAAGTATACACATTATAATCCCCCCCACTACTCCTGTTTTCCCCCTTCCAAATCCGCCCTCCATTGAATCCCTTCTTTCCAATTAGTCTGTCTTCTATTTTGATGCCATCATTGTTTTCCTCCTCTTATGATGGTCTTGTGTTAGTAATGTCAGGCACTGCGAGGTCATGGATGTCCAGGCCATTGTGTGTGTGGAGGAGCACGTTGTAAGCAGTCCTACCCGTCCTTTGGCTCTTATATTCTCACTTAGTGCTGAACACTCCTCTGTCACTACTTCACAGAACTTTGATGATGAATTATGAGTCATCTCAATGATCAACGCCATCAGAAAAGAGAAGCTTCTCTAGCCAAAAGTGAGAGTAGCATTAATATATAGCCATAAACATAAGTGTTCAGAGGACAGTTCTATGGGCGTAATATATCTATTTTGCTGGACCTCAGTAGTCTTTACTCCCTTAGGGTTTATGACCTTCCTAGCCATAGGCTTTTGACTGGGTTTTCAGTGTCAGGCATGTATTCCCTCCCATAGAACCAGCTTCACGTTCAATTAGAGAGTATTTGACTTTACCTCATGACAGTCATGCCACTATTGCATCAGTTGGAGCATTTGGCCTGGCCAGCCAGCCATAGGCTTGCAGGGTCCACTGCTGGTTACCACCGAGATCCAACGTCAGGTCCTCATGCTTATGCAGTGGACACTTTCCCACTGAGCCATTCCCCCAGGCTTCCTTGCAGTTTTTTTTTTTTCCTCTAGGCACTTTATGGTTTCAGGTTTCATGCCTAAGTGTTTGATCCATCTCAGTTTAATCCTGTGAGGAGCATAAGACAGGGCAGCAATTTTATCTTTTCCTCAGCCTATAGCTTATCTTTACATTCTCTGGAGCAACAGTTGAAAGTTTGATGGACTTACGTTTATTTCTTTCTTTATTTTATGAATCCCGTTTTTCTTATCACATCTTAAGCCTCTTCACTAAGACCTAGGCCTAAATTATTTTCTTTTGTTATAAAGGTTTCAATTTTAACATTCACGTCTATGATCTGTCTTGTTACTTTTTGCATAAAGTGTGAGGTTATGTCAAGGTCCCCCCCCACCAACATTGTTTTTGCTACAAATAAGACATTGTCTATGTGAAAATGCACATTTAATATGTGTGTGTAAGTTATTACTGTCTTCTACAGGGAAGTAGTCATTCAAAGGAAATAAGGAGGAGAAAGTTAGTGAAATGCATTATTTGTGTTAGAAGCTGGATATTTAGAGAGTGTTAAGTGATTCCAGGCACAGTGGAAATGCAAGGGCAATCTCACCATGGAGTGCTGTTTGCGTGTGTGGTGCAGTCTTGATTAGCCAGTGGGTACAAACCACTGAACAAACACTGAATCTCTTCCACACAGTGTCCTGCAGTGAAACTGGAGTTGTGATTCATGGCCCTGTGTCAGGGCTGAAAAATCAGATTTGCGTCCAGTTTTGTATTTAATACAGTGCTGAAGAATGATCATGAGAGAAGAGTGCACCGTTTTGACTTGAGGGAACCCAGTAGCAACTGCTGGGCTGGGTCAGGGTCCAGTGTCTACTGCCAGGTCCACAGCTTATAGTGGAATGATATTTATCAACTTGTTTTACAAATAGGAACCCTGACTCCCCTTGAGCTTAGACCCAAGGTGACCTCTGAACTTTCTTCCAGAGGTATGTTACATGGTTCTATGCACGTGTGTTTTTCTTAACCCCCGAGGTTGGGTCTCACTCTGTAGCTCCAGGTTGACCTTGAACTCACAGTGATTCTCCTACCTCAGCTTCCTGAGTGTTGGGATTAAAGGTGTGCACTCCCACACCCAGCAGAGAGAAAGAGAATGGGTGTACCAGGGCTTCCAGTTGCATGCACCACTTTGTGTATCTGGCTTTACATAGGTACTGGGGAATCGAACTTTACTGGCAAGTGCCTTAACTGCTGAGCCATCTCTGTAGACCTTGTGTTTTGTAATAAAAAGAACTAATCTTGGGCTGTGGAGATGGCTTAGCGGTTAAGGCGCCTGCCTGCAAAGCCCAAGAATGCCTGCTCTATTCTCCAGGTCCCACTTTTAGCCAGAAGCAAAAAGTGACGCAAGGGCGTGCATGTGTCTGGAGTTCATTCACAGCAGCTGAGAGGCTACTGGCACACCCATTCTCTCTCTCAATAAAAAAAGATCTGATCTTTATTTTCTTCTGCCAATTAGAATATGAAACCCTAATATGAGAAATCATAATTGATGTTCATTTTTGCATTTAAGTATAATGTGTTATGTACATGCCCCATTTGATACACTCTCCTGCTTGCATGTATATATCATATACATATATTATATAATATGTTGTATATGATATGCTAGTGGGCTCACTGACAGATTCACTTAAACATTTTGAAGGGTTATGGTGCCATGTTTTGTCTGAGTTCAGCAGCAGGCCAGTCCTGCCGCTGACCCCGGCAGGACCAGTCCATGAGAATCTGCACAAAGAGGGGTGCACCTGGGACTTGTGTCTGGACTTCTCAAAGGATGCAAAGATGATTATAATTCAAGCTGAGCTCTGACAGTGCCACATCGACTTAGTTTACAAACTCAGCAAAATTTCATTATGGAAAGAGCTCCCAGGTGTCCTGCCAGGCATCTCCAAACAGGTGTGCCACTCTTCTGTGATAACCTCAGACTGCCATCCATCTCAATACAGCCGACTGGGTTCATGTTGGAAGCCTCCTTGCAGCCTCCACTCCCCTCTCTCCTGCCCTGGTCCTCATTTCTCCTCAGGTGTCTTCAGAGGCATGTGAGTGGAAAAGTCCATTTCGTCCATGTGTGTCCTCTCGAAGTGTTACTTCTTGGACTGGGAGGACGATGTAGGTACAGAGTGTCCACAGTGGCTGAAATGACTGCAGTCCTGACATTTGACTGACACGGGCGCTTCACTTTCTTGTCGTCAGGGTTTCACATGGCAGGGCTAGGTCTGCCTCAGTTGCTTTGAATGTCTTGGCCTTTGTAGGTGAGAAGCCAGCAGAATGTTGGCAGGGCAGCATGGGCAGGCCACACTTCTGTCAGATGCACAGGTCCACAGCCTCATTTACCCTGGTCTCCAGGGAAGGAAATGTGAGGCTGTCGGAGGAGAGGCTTTGACCCAGTGTTACTGCTACATGGCCCCCCACTTTCTTTCCTTAAAACTCTTGCCTAGAGATCCCCAATTTGTACCCATTAAGAATATTGCTATGAACAGACAGGAGGTCCAGATCAGATGACGTCTGGATCTTGGATCACTTTATTTCTACACATTTCCACTGGTTTTGCAATGCGTTCCAGGTCCTGGGAACCTCCCCGTGGAGTTCAGTGTAAGCTGATCTCAGGCTGGTGTCATCCTTTCTTACACAAGTACTTAGTGAGCTTTTTATAGTCCCTGTGCTACAAAGCCTGTTTAGTTTGCTCCCTCGTTATGCTAAATGAGCAGACTAAACCATCATTCCACGGTGTTTTCAGCACTCAGCTTTTGGGAACACAGTCATTTTGTTTGGTTTGTCTTGACTCTCAAGTCTGTAAACTTCTGTTGGAAAGGCCCCACAGTGATAAGAGTACTGGGAGTCATGCTGGTAGTAGTATGATGTCATGGGTAAAAATACACCTCTATCACTTATATTTCCCAGAATGAAAATAAAGGGTTGCTATTTGTAATTTAGCCTGGGACCATTTTAGATGGTGCATCCACTACCACTTCATACGTTCTACCTTTAAGAGTAGAAAGATTTGGTTTCTACCAGAAAGTTTTTTTGTTTTTTTTTTGGTAGAATGTGAGTGCTCAAGGAGTTTCAGGATCAGCAACTCTGTTTCATCGAAGCAGCAATCCTTGCTATGGTCTTTCTGACTGATTATAATTTATACTCCCAGAGCCAGAGAGCTCGGCGCTTTGCATGGCGCTCCATTCCATTTGTGGAGGGTTTTAATTGCTAAAGAGCTTTTCAGTGCATTGAATTAAAGTTAGCTTTCTTGTGATTTTTGACCCCCTTGTTTTAACTATGTGCTTGATAATGCAATTAATCCTTCCCCTACATAACAGCCCTTGAAAATAAGGCAGAATTATCACCTTTCTCAGCTTTGGGTGACTTGATGTTTTTAGAAGCTTATTTCTATTTATTTATCTTCTCCCAAGCCACTGGTAACAATGCCTAGTCACATGATGCATTATTTCTTCCAGCTGGCCTTGGCTCAGGGGCCAGCTCTGTGCTCAAATCCTTCTGACCGCTTGGATTTAAAGGAGGCCAGGGACCCACCTTCATGCTGTATCTTGGACCCTTTGCTCTTGTCAGCGTTTCTCGTGCTCTTACACTTGGAGTGTTTCTTCTCGTCTCCAGTTTTATGTTAACCCGGAGTAACTTTTTGTTTCCTGGTGTCCCCTGCTTTGGTCACTTTTGGTAGCTTCGTTCACTGACAACCCTCCAACGGTGCTCTTGATGGGGGAACCTGGTCAGGCCACGATTTAGCCTCGAGTAATAGCTCTTACAGCGAGCGCTTCAGCCAAGACCTGCCTTGGGGGAGCACAGATGGGCTGGGAAATGGCTCTCCATAGCTTAGGTACCTGGACAGGGCTTCCGTGGTTCCAGGGTCAGGTACATACCTCAGCGTGACATGCAGACCCCTCCTGTGTGTGACCCCGAAGGGAGAAGGCCTTAAGCCCCACTAGGAGCCCACAAAGGGTAGTGCTGAAGGAGTCGGGGGATGATTGGGTATTTGCTTGCCTTGACCTCAGTGCTGCAGTCATTTAATCTAAAGAGGAAGTGAGGCTTTCTTGGCATAACAGGCTCTGTGCAGCCAGCCTGCCTCCTTCCTGGGTAACTTCTCAGGTGTTCTGTGTTGGGGTGCCACGCCACAGATGCACCTGGGGAGTGTGAAAGTCAATAACTTGTGTTGATTTCAATCCTCTTACCCAGGTCTGGAGCCTCGAGAAGCTCAGACAAGTCCAGTGGAAGCTGGGGTTCATGCAGCATGGGGACTTGGGAGGGAGGGTGCCCATTTTCACGTAGGCCCAAGCGAGTGGGCAAGTGTTAGGAAGAGGATAGTCAGTGTCCAGAGTACCCAAGAAACTGACCTCACTGATGACCCGTTTTACAGCACTTCTTGCATTGTTCTGTGAGATGTCAATGGGAAGATGTATTTAAAGGAAAAGTTAAATATTGATGTCTTTGAACTTTGTCTACTCTATTTCAAAGTTTGTACTGAGATTAAAATTTAGTGAGGGAAGCTGTTTCCTCCTTTGTTTTCTGGTAAGCAATTTTCCACTGTGACAAGCGATAGCTATGCCAATGGTCACTTTTCTTAACAAAACTTTGAAGCAGCAGCTCTCAGACTTATCTGGGATCAGAGACTTCCTTGGAGGCTTTGTTAAAAGTTAGGTTTCTGGGCTGGGGAGATGACTCAGTGGTTAAGATATTTACCTGCAGAGTCTAATGACCGGAGTTCAGTTCCCTAGTACCCACATAAAGCCAGATGCACAAAGTGGGGCATGCATCTGGAGTCTGTTTGTAGCAGCTGGAGACCTGGTGTGTCCATTCTCTTTGTCTCTCTTCTAGCTCTCTTTCTCTGCTTGCAAACAAACAAAAACAAAAAAAAAAAATCAGATTTCTGACCAGTGCTTGCAGATATTGTGCCTGTGTAAGTTGGGCTAGCACCCAGGGGTGCTATGTAGGAAACACTCCTTGTGAATTCTCTTCCACGTGGCCTGAAGACCGAACACAGATGGGCACTGGGTATAAAGGACACTGCCTTCCTGCTTCCTGGCTGGGCAGCTTTGTGCTGTAGTGTCAGAGGATCACTTGCTTTGGAGACTCGTTTTCCCTTGGCTGGTTTCCTCCTGAACTGCGGCAAAATACAGAAACACTCAGCCAGACTGGAATCATTGCCACAAGCTTCTGTAACTTTGTAGAAAATTGGGCCGAACATTATATGTTACATTATACGGTTATGGAATTCAGAAGACACTCAATATAAGCAAGATAGGAAAACACTGTCTTACATTTGTGATTAGCTAAGCCATTAAGCAGTGTCTTTACTGACATTGTCTCAATTCACTTTTATAACAATCTTGTAGGTTAGTTGTATTTCCATCTTATTTCTGTCTTACACATGGGGAGGTTTCAGGTTACAAGCAGACATAGTACCCTAATCTGTCTTGCTCATACTTAAGAACTAGGTTGTATTTATGATGTGCTAGGGACTTAGGATGTTCTTCCTAAAGTTAATTCTCCTTTTGGATTTTTATAAAAAACAGTGTGAGATAGTATTATTTTTTCCTATTTTAAATATTTTTTTTCTTTATTTATTGAGAAAGAGGACAGACACACACACACACACACACACACACACACACACACACACACACCATGGGCATGCCAGGGCCTCTAGCCACTATAAACCAACTTCAGATGCATGTGCCCCCTTGTGCTTACGTGAATCCTGGAGAGTCAAACCGGGATCTTTTGGCTTTGCAGGCAAATGTCTTAACCACTAAACCATCTCTTTAGCCCCAAGATAGTATTATTTTTATTCTTATCATGCGGTTTATTTTTTCAAAACAATCTTTGTGTATATATGTATGGTGTGTGTGTGTTGATCAGGAGACAACCTTGGATGTCAGCCTTGGCTTTCTACCTTGTTTGAGGTGGAGTCTTTGCTGTTTACCACGGAGCATGTGTGGCTTGCTCCCTCCTGCGCTGTGTCTGTGCCGCCCATCTCACCGTAGGAGCACTGCGCTTATAGGTGCGTGTTCCTGCGCCTGGCTTTACGCAGGTTCTGGGGATCCTGAGCGCAGGTCCTCATGCATGCACACACATTACCCATTGAGCCATCACCCAACCCTTTTTATTTTTATTTTCATTTTTTTTTGAAGTTGGAGTTAGGTAACAGTACCTTCTCAAGGTCATGCCTTTAGTCAGTGGCGGAGCCAGGATTTGAGCTGGGTTTGTGTGACACAGAGTTCATGCCCTTGCCCTGGACAGGCTGGAAGGCAGGCTGCCTGAGCTGATTACAGCCTTCTAATTAGCTGTCTGTTCTAAAAAGGTGGTATTTCTAGGCAAGCCACCAGCACACTTTACAGCAGGTTTCCATTGTACAAAACCATGGGATAACACCTCTTCTAGAAATAAAGATCAGAAAGATCTAGAAGGAAGGAAAGCAAAGTATGAAAACTAAAGCCAAGTGAAAGGAAGTAACTTGTACTTGATTAAAAAATGGTGTTTCACGCTCTTTAGACACAGAAAGTACAAGAAAGAAAGGAATGAGCTGTGGCTGCACAATGTGAAGCACTCTGTGAGAAGAGGCTGTGGTCTGTATGCCTTGGAGAATGTGAACCACTACAAGAAGCAGAGTGGGAGCATTGTTCCGTCTTTCATTTATGGGGCCGTATTTCCATGATTAAAACCAGCTTCATTTGACCTTTCGCACTCATGCCCTCGGCAGTGTTGTCTTTGTGTCATGAGTGTGCTGTATGGCCCTTGTGTTTTAAACTAGAAATTTACTTTCATCAACAATATCTTGGAACATTGTGTATATAGGCTTTCTGCCCACTGAAAGAAAATTCTCATTGATACAGTATTTGTCCTGGGGTTCTTTACAAAAATTTTAAATTTTAATTCTGGTACTTATGGTTGTAATCCAATGATCACAATTAACACAAGAATGAACAAAATTATTTGTTATCAGTGTTTTTTGTCATATATATATATATTTGAAGCTATTCATGACTATGGGCAAAAACAAGAGTTGTTTTTTAAACTGAGTTTATCTTTTAAAACATCTATTTGTAAGGAGAGAGAGAGAGAGAGAGAGAGAGAGAATGTGAATGAGAATGAATAGGAGTGCCAGGGTCTCTCGTGGCTGCAAATGAGCTCCAGATGCATGAGCCACTTTATTTATCTGGCTTTATGCCAGGATCAGCAGGCTTTGCAAGCAAATGCCTTTAATCTCTAAGCCATCTCCCCAGCCCTAATATTAACTTTCGTTGTTGTTTGAAGTATGCTCTTACAAGTGTCATGGAACCCAGGCCTGCAGTCTTTACAAGCAAGCGATTCTCCCCAGCCACTAACAGAGCTCCATAAGGATTCGGTGCCCACTGGCATGCTCAGCTTCAGGAGGCGAAGGGAGGAGGATTAGGAGTTTGAGGCTAGCCTGGGCTATACAGCAGAAAGATAACCCCTGCATACATGAGTGACCTGCGCTGGCTTCTCTGACGTCTTTTCCACCTCTGTGCACTTTCCCATTCATTTATCGGCTATCTGTGTGCACCTGATGTCAAGTATTTCCCAAGTGCATATGAACGCCTCTTGCTGCTCGTATTCTGGGGTACCGTGTCAGAGAGAAATTGCATTTGTAGAGCATGCAGAATGGCCTTGTCCTTGAATGGACTCTATGTTATTATGGTACCTTATTTGAAAATTAGGAGTGGAAGATCTGGGATCGATCAGGTCAGGTGTGTGCACTGCAAGTATATTTCTTTCCGGGGGAATTCCTGAAAACTGTCATGGTTCTGCTTTTTCAAAATTTATTTATTTGAGTGACACAGATAGAGGCAGACAGAGAGTGACTGTGGGTGCTCCAGGGTCCCCTGCCACTGCAAGCGAGCTTCACATGCATGCACCACTTTGTGCACCTGGCCTTATGTGGGTATTGATAATTGAACCCAGGCTGTCAGGCATTGAAAGAAAGTGCCTTTAACCACTGAGCCATCTCCCCAGCCCCTGGTCTTGCTTTTTGCTGGAGGCTGTGAGTCCATGCAGAACTTGAATCTGGCCCAAAAGTAGAGAGAAAGTGTCAGCGGCCTCTCCAGAGGGCTCTTTGTGGCTGTTTCAGGCCATGAAGGCAGTGTCCTCACATGAAGGATTCTGTGTAGTTTGATTATTTAATCAGTTAAAAAAGTGGACATGATATGCAACGTTCTTGCTTTGTCCCTATTACATGTGTTAGAGATCAGCTCTAATACTCTTGTGTTTTTTTCATTTACATCAAAACTTGCATAACTTAGTGTACTTTTCTGTGAAGTACAAACAGCTTCCTGACATCCAAGGTGGCTGGTGGACTTAGATTCTAGGTGATCAGACTTAGGGGTGTCAGTGAGCCAAGGCCAGAGATGACCTTGGGGAATGGGCTTTGTTATGCCTCTGGGAATAGCACTGAGCCAAACAAGCTGCAGAGCCAGGTTTCAAATAAGGCAGAAGTAATTAGGTAAGAATGATCTCCTTTCCTTCCAGCAGGTGGACTAGCTACCAAGGAAAATATGAGAAAGGAAACAAAACTCGTTTAGAGAGGACAAGGGCCTGTGGCAGAGTAACATGAAGCCTGTTACCGAGGAGCATGGGGCTCCTGTTGGTTTTCATCAGCAGAGGTGCGCTATGCCTGTGTGGTGCTTTTTATAGGGTTAGGGTACAGGGTTGTCACGCTCGTTGGGTATGCACAGTATTGCAGTCCTTGAGCTAGTGGAAATCTGTTGGGACTGCACTGTATCTAGTAACAAGAGATTCCAAGGATTCTTATATCTGAACTAAAATTATTATGTAAGAGAGATTCCTTGCTTCTAGGGAATTTTTTACACTATCAGAGAAATGGCATGCTCCTCTGACCCACGTTGAGAGAAGTTGTAAAGTCCTATACAGAAAGTGGTGGAAAATAGTGTGCAGAATATCTGAGTATTGGGAAATTGAGGGAGGGAGGGAGATAAGAGAGTGGTGAGAATGGATGTGGATTTTGAGCTGGTGTTGCGGTTGCCTTCTTGTTGCTGGGACACAACCCTTGGCCAGAAGCAGTGCGTAGGAGGAAAGGGTTTATTCACTTAAGTTTGCAGTTTTGAGGGGAGGTTTCGTCAGGACAAGGAAGGCATAGCAGGCCTGAGGAGGAAGCTTGGATCACATCTCCACAGCAGTGGGAAGGAAGTTGTCACAGGGTGAGCTCTGAACACCCAGTGGGCTGGACTAACAGACCTCAAGGTCCACCCCCAGTGACATGCGACCTCCAGCAAGGCTGCACTTCCCAGAGGCTTCACGACCTTCCCAAATTGCCACCAGCTGGGGACCAAGAATCCAAAACCATGAGCCTATGGGGGACATTTCATTCAAACAACTACTGCTGGATAATGAGAGGGGAGAGGACCCGCCGGGCAGCTTTGAAAAGCATTTCAAGCGGGACGGAAGGTACGTGTGAGCACACAAGTTTGGAATGGACGGTAAGCAATCGTGTGTGTGGTGGTTGCCCAAGCACACTGGTTTGGTAACCAGGGACTTCCAAGGTCATGAAATGTTGTGATTCGTTTGGTCACTGATTTGATACAAAGAGATAGTTGGAAAGTGTCATTGCTTCTTGAATGTGACATGCCGAGAATGATAGAGGTGGGTAGTTATTTAGGCAGCCGTGGCTAGAACACCTCGGTATAGTAGATCTAGCCATGGGGAGGAGAGGGTTTGGGGCTGTTTTGTAATGCTCTTACAAAGTCGTAGTTGTTTGTAGGATATTGGGAAAATGTGCAGGGCTGGAAAAACAATTCTGTGCTGTTACCTCTCACATGTCAGAGGTCAGAGCTCCAGATGCTGAGTCAGTAATTGTAGGTAGGATCACAGTGTTTTTTTTTTTTTTTTTTTTTTTTTATCAGTTTTAGAGGTTAACTCTTGTTTACTAATTTGTGTGGAGCCTGTGTAAGAACAGTGCAGTCATGTATGTGGGACACGCTTTACGGTGGTGAACAGTGAGGGAGAAATGCAGAAAGTCAAGTTTAGGAGCTGCTGTCAGCCAAAGGGGTGGAGACAGACAAAAAGAGTGCTCAGCAAAGGAGACGATGAGGCTGGAGAAGAATGCGGAGAGCACCCAGGGAAGCCATGCGAGGAGAGGGTTCAGCAGAGCTAACTGAAGCATAGCATAGAGGTCAGGAGCACTGGACACTTGGGCTTCGTCAAGGGGAAAGCTTTTGGAGACTGAGAAGCATTGGTTTCCAGTGAAGTTTCAGCACAGAACTGTCTCAGGGATTGTCTTGATATTCTGCATGACAAGGCGATTAATGTTTAATAAATAAATCCCTCTTGTAATTGCTTTAGCACATACGAGTGGACATCTAGGTCTTCAGCATTTTCAAGGGAGATTGGGAGGTCACTTCAGAAAAGATTTGAGGCTAGATTTGTCAGGTGATTTTTATGTGGAGAGAAAGTCCCAAAGCTGACCTTTTGGGCTGATTTGTACTCACAGGATCCTAGTGACTCAGAGGAAAATCTTAAAGGAAATTTGAACTCTGTTTGGAAACTTCAATATTAATCCTATTATTCGGTGTATGTGTAAAGTTGACCAGGTGTGTATTTGTAACAGATACTGAGTTGTGGAAGATAGTAAGGGGTTAGGTTAAAGTCTACCAAAATAATAATGATAACATATGGAAATAGAACTCCAAAGAAAGCCTGAATCAAGGCTCTAAATGTAATGACCTACATTAACGTCATGCCCAAAGAACCTAGCCATTTCGTAAGAAGCAACAGTCTAGTTGAATACATGGAGGTGATAGGTTAAGTATAATGAAACACTTGGATTTTATAAGGCAGGAGACACTTTCTCATGGCTCAAGGAGAGATGTATGTAGAAAGAAAATAAACGTAATTTTATCCCCTATCTAACTAATTGGTACTCTCAATTTTCAGTCTGAAACTCTGACTGTGCCATGTCCTGAGTGGTGTCACTGGAAGAAAATGAGCCGCTTCTCTGGTTTGGGGTTCATGATCACGTCACCTGACCTAATGGAGAAGGGATGAAGGCAAAGACAGGATTGAAATTGCGTTCTTCCCTTTTTCCTCATTCTTTTTCTCTGGTGTGTGTGTGCTGTGTGTGTATAGTGGGTGCACATGTCTTTGCAGATGCACATTCCCTATTGCACACATGTGAATGTCACTTGTCCTTTAGCTCTTCAGCATCGTTTCTTCGAGCTGGAGTCTTTCACTGAACCTGGAGTTGCTGAACTTTGTTCAGACTGGTTGGCCAGTGAGCTCCAGTGGTTCTCTTGCCTCCTCCCCCATCAGAAGTGGGGTTACAGGTGTGTGTAGCCTGGCCTTGCTTTCTCCTTGGGTGCTGGTGTGTGAACTAGGCCCTCATATTGTATGGCCAGCTCTCTTACCCTCTGAGCCATGTCACTAGCCCCACTTATATTCTATTTATTTATTTGTTTTATTGACAGCTTCCTTAATTGTAGACAATATCCCATGGTACTTCCCTCCTTCCCCCCACTTTCCCCTTTGAAACTCCACTCTCCATCACATCCCCTCCCCCTCTCAATCAGTCTCTCTTTTATTTTGATGTCATGATCTTTTCCTCCTATTATTATGGTCTTGTGTAGGTCGTGTCAGGCACTGCGAGGTCATGGATATCCAGGCCATTTTGTGTCTGGAGGAGCACGTTGTAAGGAGTCCTTCCCTTCCTTTGTCTCTTACATTCTTCCTGCCCCCTCTTCGGCCATGGACCCTGAGACTTGGAACCATTTATTATTGTCTATGGTCAGATTGTGCTTGCTCAGAACCAAATACGAAGTTGAAGATGTAAATTTAATGTTTCACTGTTTTCTGCAAAACCTGAATTGCTTACACCCTTTCTCTGACAAAAAATAGACACTTCCATTGCTCTAGAAAATTTGTATTGTATATTTAAACATGAAACTACTTAGATGAGTAAACTAAAACAATGCTTAAAGTTGTGTTTCATGGGATTCTGAATTTTCTTGGTTGATTCCAGCTGATACTGGACTGGTTAGTCTTCATATCATAGTGGGATGCTCTTGAGTTTCGTCAGAAGCTGATGTGCAGTTATAGGGTATATACTGAATGGAACCAATACTTTTCAGAAGGTCTAGAAACATCCCTGAAATTATTCATTTTAACTCTACCTTGTTATTAGAAAGATCCAAGGTGACATGTAGTTATTATATAAACTAAGAATGCAAAATCACAAGTTGGTGAGGAAAATGGGGCAAAAAAAGAGATTTGGGCAGTATTAAGATGCAACAATCACAGAGTGGTTGTGGTCACATACGTGTGTGTGTGAGTGTGTGTGAGTGTGTGTGTGTGTGTGTGTGTGTGAGTGTGTGTGTGTGTGTGTGTGTGTGTGTGAGTGTGTGTGTGTGAGAGAGAGAGAGAGAGAGAGAGAGAGAGAGGGAGAATTTTTAAAATTTACTTACAAGGCAAAGCATAAAACTTACTTAATTCTTAGAAACAGTGACTCAGAAGCAGCGAGTTTCTTAGAAGCAGCACACCTACCCCCTTATAAAACCCAGAATGAAATGTGTTGTAAAACAGGGTCTGTGACACCTTCACCACAACGTCACTGGAGACAGGCAAGTCCCCTGACTTTACTGAGCTGGCTCCTTGAGGCCATAGTGTGACGGCCTCTCATCAGGAAGTCATCTTGCGAAAGTTATTTCTGTGGGGATCTTCAGGATCAGGTAGAAGGTTCCTTGGGGTGACTTTTGTTTTCCCACCTCTGCATTTTGAACTTCCAGACTGTTGATATTCTCCTGTCACATAGCCTGAGCACTCTTGTTGAAGGGATTTGCTGGGTGAGCTGCCCGGTCACTGTGAATGACAGGACAGGAAGCACAACTGTTCAGAACATCCCCATGACCTAAAACAGTTGCTGCACAGTCACTTCTTGGGAGCCCATCAAAAAGATAGTCTGGGGAAAAAGTGAGGGTTATTATTTCCCTAGTGGATGGAAGGTATAATTTAACCTGACCAAGACATAGTTTCTAGACATAGTTAACATGGGGTTTCCTCTTTCACAAGTCAGAAGTACATTCTTTCTGGAAGGAAGTAGAACATTCAGAAAAACGAGTGAACAAGCAGTAATATTTCTTTGAACTTTAAGGACAAGCCAAGTGCCCCAGTTAGGATGGATTTGTCTGATGGATGGCAGTGGGGCTGATTCCCACCGATAGGAATTCTCTCCACAGGATTGCCTGTTCATTCTATTTCCCTTGGCACGGGACCCAGGCTGTTGGAGACCTTGGTAAACTCAACCCATTAGATCATAGGTTGATGTAAGTTCACTCCTGGATGTTTTTGAATCCGTTGAGACCTGGCTAGCAGGAGGAATGCATGTCTGCAATTGGCCCGGAAAGAGAGAAAACATGTTTGAAATGTTTTCTATGGCAGCGAGGTGGGAAGTAACACTTCTTTTGTAGTGATCGAGCAAGTGTGCCTGTTAAGAGAACATTCCGGAACCAAGGATGAGCCAGAGGCCCATGGGCTTAGCTTAAGTCCAGCATGTGGACACTGTCGTGAGGGAGATCTTGATATTCATTCTAGAAGAAGGACAGACACTCTGTTAAGGACGTAGAGATGGAGGTGACTCCTTATTGATATTCATTCTAGAAGGAGGACAGACACTCTGTTAAGGACGTAAAGATGGAGGTGACTCCTTATCGATATTCATTCTAGAAGAAGGACAGACACTCTGTTAAGGACGTAAAGATGGAGGTGACTCCTTATTGATATTCATTCTAGGAGAAGGACAGACACTCTGTTAAGGACGTAAAGATGGAGGTGACTCCTTATTGAACTGGTGACTTGCTGCTTCCTTCAGCCACTGAGACGTCAAAGAAAGAATGGGTGGCACTCAAGACTTTCTATAACCGTTCTATGTACAGCGTATTTAATTTAAAACATGACAGGTTTCCACTTTCAAAAAGGTTACTTTTTTTTTTTTTTTTACTCTGACAAAAATTCAGCTTTATTTCATGAATCAGTTTACAACTTACTGTGTTCCCGAGACTGTTCAACTATCTTTCTGTAAATTTCAGCATTTTGATCTGCTAAAGGTATAAGCTTGTTCAGACTTTAAGGGTTTAGGCATGGGTGCTTGGGGGAAATGATTTCCCTGACAGGAGCAGTGAGTGGAACTTGTTTCTGTACAGAATGACGAGTGGAATTTAGTCAGCTGGACACAAAGAACTGAGTAGAAGAATCATGGTTGGAAATATGGACTTAGGAGTCATCTGCTTCAGTTTTGAGCCAGTTCCCTACCATGCTAGCACAGAGACACAGGGCCCTGAACCTCTCTACATGTAGACAGAATAAAGGATTTCCTCTTGGTCCAGGCGGCCAGGTAGGCCCTGGAGCTGCTGACCTAGGGGTTTGCTCAGTGAACTCTGCACAGGGTTGCTGTTTGCTTTTGAGTCCACATACTCTTCTTAATGCCTACCAGAGAGGTGGGCAGGGATTCACCTGGATTTTCCCAAGTCCAGAGGCAGTCATAAAACTGAGTCATTTTTTCCCATAACTTTTCAAAATGCACTGGAGAAGAAAATGTTTTTAGACCTCCTGCCTCGTCACTTTGTGAAACCTCCATCCCAGCCTTTCCCCAGCGCTGTGCCATTCTGCGGTTCTTTTCAATCTGTTTTGTTCCACACCGAGAACTTTAATACATGAACCTCCTATAATTTGATTGTTTTCCAGTCCCACTATCCTCTTTGGACCTTTCTCTGCCACCCCCATTCCACTGAGGACGCGAGTCCTTCTGTTCCAATGCCTCATTCTTTTGTCCTTCTCTGTCCTCCATGCCAACATGTTGATGGGTTCAGAAGAGGGCAGGTCTTGGAGGCAACCGGAACTACTTTGGGGTCATCATGCCAGTCAGTGCATGTCTAGAGAGCAGTGCCCCGGGTACTCCTTTTCCCGCTGTGGCTCATACATTCTTTCTGCCTCTCTCGCCCCTTGCAGTAATGTTCTCCGAGCCGTGTAGGCACGGTAGAAATCTCCTTTAGTGTTGAGCTCTGCACCTCACCTTATTTTCTACTTGGAGGAGATTTGAGTCTCTTCAGGGTCTGTCACCATCTCCCTAGAGAAGCTTCTCTGGCTGGCAGTACAAGCAGCACTTTTCTTTCAGCCGCCTCCTCTTCAGAGTTCCCTGAGGTCTGGACGGCGTGAAGGAGATGTCCATTTTCTCATGGTCTCCGTGAGTTTTGATCTCTCTAGTGTTCATGGCCATTGGGGCCTGGGCCAGGAAGGCAGGGCCTTTTGTACTAGGGAGACTACACATGTCTGGGTTGCAGGGCAGGAGAAACTGAGCTAACCCCTTTAATATTTTCTTCATTGATAAAATAGTTTAGGGAAGGAGATACTGCTCAGTGGTTAAAGGCGCTTGCTCGCAGGGCCTGATTGCCCAGGTTCAATTCCCCAGTTCACACATAAAGCCAGATGCGCAAAGGGGCACTTGTGTCTGGAATTCTTTTGTTGTGGTATGAAGCCCTGGCATGCATATATTTCCCTTCTCTCCACCTACCTCGTTCTCTGTCTTTTACAAATAAATAAATGAAATAAAAAAACCAGTTTTCATCTGTCTTCAGTATATTTTAGCATTGGAAATTATAAATAACTTTCCATTTAATACGCATTCTTAAAAATCTACCCTTGGAGGTAACGATGGAGAAGTGTTCTGCCCTTCTCCAGAATCTGTTTAGCGACTTGACAGGTCTCTTATTGGCTGGGTGCCAGAAAATGAAGAGGAGAAGATAAGTTATTCTCCCTCAGTTCTTTTATCAGATTTTAAAGTATTATTAGAAGAAAAGCTCCCCTAATCATTTAGTAAAGACAGGAGACAAGCTCTTACAAAGTACAGGTTGTTTGAGGACTGAGAAGCATTGGAAATTTGCCTTGGCTCCACTCACTGGCCACTCACGCTTGAAAGCCAGTAATACTAAGTGGCTCAGCTCAGTTAAGTCGGGGGCAAGAGACATTCTGAGGTTTCCCATGTATTGGGAGGGGGCCTAACACAAAGAGGGCCTTGTAAGACTCAGCTCCAGCCTTGGCCGTGGGACAGAGTCCTTGAAGGCTCTGCATTCACTGTGCCCTACCCAGGGGCTTGCTGCTACAGCCACTGTTCTGGTAGCCGTCAGCACATTGCAAGGAGCTTTCATCTCGGGGTGCGCACTCAACTGACTTTCCTTACTGACCACACTATTAGCTGAGAACTCTGAGCTGCCCATGGAGTACCGTGCAGGTCCTCTGCAAAGAGAGGGAGATTTCACCTATCACACACATTGCTAAAATCTGCTCCTTGTTTTGTGGAGAAGATAATCACTTCTCTTTATATCTGTGTTCATTGATATATGAACATGACCATAAATATGTAGATATGTACACATATGCATGTACATATACACTTGAGTAAAAAATTAACAAATTAGGACCAATGCTTAAATAAGATTTAGTAAGTGTAAAAACACAGAATTTAGAATTAGAACACCTTGGTTAAAGGTCTGCTTTGGGCACTTAATGGTACTGTGATATTTTTAAGAATATTCTACTTTTAAGCCGGGCATGGTGGTGCATGCCTTTAATCGCAGCACTCGGGAGGCAGAGGTAGGAGGATTGCCATGAGTTCCAGGCCACCCTGAGAGTGAATTCCAGGTCAGTCTGAGTGAGACCCTACCTCGAAAACCAAAAAAAAAAAAAAAAAAAAAAAAAAAAAAAAAGTAATATTCTTATTCTACTTTCATTCTTTTTAAAATTTTTTTTCCTGATTTATTTCTTTATTAGAGACAGAGAGAAGGACAGAGAAGGAGGGAGGAAGGGAAGGAGGGAGGAAGGGAGAGAGAGTGAGCGGGAATGGGTGCACCAGGGCCTCTAGCCACTGCAAATGAACTCCAGATGCGTGTGCCACCCTGTGCATCTGGCTTACATAGGATCTGGAGAATCGAACCTGGGTCCTTAGGCTTTGCAAGCAAATGCCTTTAACTACTGAGTCATTTCCCCAGACCTACTGTTACTTTTTGATGTCCATTGAAATGCACTTTTTACAAGCATCGAACATGGTGGTAAATGCACATAAATTGACCTAATCCAGAAGACACTTGAGCCTCGAATTCCCTCCCTTGCTCATCAGGACTACTGAGAGGAACGCAAATGTGGAGGGTGTGAATTTCATCTATAGGCTCTGCAGGCAGCCTTAGGTGGAGAGAGGAGGAGGCAGGGATTAGAAACAAAAAGGCCTGGGATTGAGTTCAATTCTTAAGGCTAATTGCATTTTATGTTTTATGTCCATGCATAAGTAGTAGCATTTAGCAAGTTAAAAACAATTTTGTATTACACAATGGTTATGGTTAAATATGGGTTATACATTTTTTTTGGGGGGGAGGAAGTTCAGTAGCTTTTTGGGTAAAAATGGTATACAGGGAAGAGTCAGTTTTCCTAAGACAAGTTTTGTCCCCTTAATTGTGCCTCCCAGGTTGGATGCCAGGGCCATCTTCAGATAGAAAGTGTCAACAGGACATGCCTGTGTTAAGTGATGCTCAGTCTTGTGTGTCCCGATTTGAGCTTCATCTTGATCTTATTTGCCTGTTCTGTTCACTGAACTCCTGTACCTCTTCTGCTGAGTGCTCTCTGGTATTTAACACCAGACACATGTTAGCAGATTTTATTTACTATGTGTATTCTTAGACTCTCTTGAAGCAAGACACCTCATCCTTCTAGATGTCCGTCTGGGTATCATGTGGGCACCATGTTTTCCCAAAGAAGAGTTTTTACCTTCAGTATGAATGACCTTTTGAATTAGTTGAGTTCTGAGATTCAATTTTTGCTACCCATGAGGTAGGAAAGCAGCAGAAGGATGTATGACTTCAGCCAGCTGGCTCTGACCAGCTTCCCTGTTGTCTAGGATGTAGGAAACCAGGCACTGGGGGACAGGTGCTGAGGAAATGAGTAGCATTTACTTGACAAGTCTGACAGTCCCAGTTTTGCCTTCTATATTTAGTGTTTGATGCTTTTGTTGTATTGTAGAAGATGGTCTTGTTTAGCAGGAAGCTATTTTCTTTTAGCTTAAGGCAGAAATGATATTGATTGCTGCAGAAATGGGGAAGAGGTATATAAATGAGTTGGGGATGAGTTGGGGTTTTTAAATAGAAATGAAACTTTTTTTAGTCTTAGAAAATTTAATGTTAAAAAATTATACACCACTAGAATATTGCTACATCATCTTGTGGCATTAGCAAGACCACTTACAGAGAATAATGATATGCTGAAGAAACACCTTGGTTTTGCTGGTACCTCCTTGAACCTGGTCGGACTCCTAAATTTCTCTGAACCCATGGTCTTTTTCATAACATAATTCCTTTTCCTTTTAAACTTTTTATTGACATTTTCAGACATGTACCTGACGTAATTGATCACTGTCTCCTCTCTTTACTTTCTTTTGACCGCATACTTGTCTCCCGTCCACTCAATCCCTTCTTTCCAACTTGTCTGTCTTTGTCCTCCTCCTCCGACCTCCATGACAACGTGTTGATGAGCCTGTTGTGCAGGTGATGACAACAGCTGTGAGCTCATGAATACACAGCTGTCCAGAGCACCATCTCCACCAGCCCCTGGCTCTTCTCTTTGTTTCCCTTCCCTTTACCACAATGTTCCTGGACCTTGGAGGGTGTGATGGAGACGGATTATTTAATTATGCGCATTTCACAGTCTGTTCTCGTACCTGTGAGCATAGCTGGCCTAGCTGGCCAGTTGTGTAGCTTGTAAGGTCTGCTGCTGGTTAAGACTGCTGATGGCTTTTCTCCCCCAGCAGCCCGCATAGCACTTTCCAGTGCTAAGTCAGCTCAAAGGGAGGAGACTTCGACCTCCCTTGCAGCTTGATTTCTCAGTGCCCTGTATGCAAGTGAAGCATGTGGAGACTTGAGCAATAGTGTCTTCCCATCTAGTTTTGGTAGGCAACTTATAGCATTGACAACAGTTTGTATTATTTTAGGGGCCTCAGGGGACTCCATGATCAATGGCTCAGTGGGGGGAGGTATCCCACCATGCCATTGAGGTTTTCTTTTAACAAGATGGCTTTTGGGTGAGACACTCTTTACCTCTGCAGGGTACTTCTGCTCAACACTCCCTTGTTTTTAATTCTGTTTTTGCATACAGTTTCCATATGGCTTGTTCATAATGTCCTTATCTAACATAATGTCTAAGGTCTCTTCGATCTACAATTCAGTGGCACTGATTTTGCTGTTTGGTTGTAACGTGATTGCTTGCATTTCATTATTTAAAAGAAAAATATGTGTTTAATTCTGTTTGAATTGTAAGGAATTCAGTAGAGAAGCTTCACTCTAGAGTTGTCTAAACTAACTTAGGTCATGACCTCACCCAGAGATTCTATATTAAAATATTAGATTCTCCACTTCTTCTCTCCTGAGAATCAGAGACCCGGTAACCCATGTTCTTGTTTATCTCTGGCAAGTCTATCATCAGGCCTGGCTGGAAACACTGCCCAGGTGTTGTTTGACTGAAAGCTTTAGATGTTCCCTTCAGTATTTGGGAAAAGCACTTGAAGACATTCCAGTTGGCTACCAAGGGATAGTGAGTGGTGTGTGTGGCATGACGCTAGCTGAGCCTGTGACGTGGGATGCCTTTCTAAGCCATGCTCAGCAGCCATACTGCCACTGGCCAGGCTGTGGCAAGAAATGCTAGAGTTAGATTTGTCAAGTTACCTTCATCTCCTTAGGTAAGTGAAAACGAGACCCTGTCACAACCCGTTTGTGACAGGGTTGCAAAGGAATGTGTTGAGGACACTGTGGAAACCAGGTTCCCTAGACACAGGTGGATGACAGAAAAATCCTCAAGAGATGTGCAGCGGAGCAACCAGATACTGAGGTAGGAAGAACAGTTTGACTAGGTGTCCACGAGTGCTGACCACGACACTTCAGGGGCACTTACTGTGCCAAGAGCTTCTGGGTCCCTCCCTCCCCCACCAGATCAGCTATGACGTTGTCTTAGACAATTTCCTAAAACATGCACCTACTAATTTAAACTATTTTCCTTTTGTTCTGTGGTTTTTCGAGGTAGAGTTTCACTCTGGCCCAGGCTGACCTAGAATTCACTATGTAGTCTCAGGATGGCCTTGAACTCACGGTGATCCTCCTACCTCTGCCTCCCGAGTGCTGGGATTAAAGGTGTGTGCCACCACGCCAGGCTAATTTAAACTGTTTTTTAATGAGTGTACAAAATAATGGGTTCCATAGTCCCTCCCTCTTTTGCTTTCATTTACATATAAATATAATTTTAAGTATCTATAATCATGTACTTGTATAACAGTATAGTTCATTATATGCATATATATGTATACACACACACACACACACACACACACACATCTATGATTATCGCTCTGTAGTTAATCCACATGTGAGGGAGCTGCGCCTCTGAGTTGCTGCCCTGCTTGCAGTCCTCATACTTCTCTAAACACAGGATAAATCTACACGCCTTATCAGGGCATATGGAGCCATTTGCTACTTGTCTCAGTTTACTTTTATCATCTTTCTCTTTTCTTACTGCTTTTTCTTTTTTTTAAGATTTTATTTTCATTAATTTATTTATTAGAGACAGAGGGAAGGAGGGAGAGAGAGAGAGAGAAAGAGAGAGAGAGAGAATGAGAATGAGCATGGGCACACCAGGGCCTCTAGCCACTGCAAATGAACTCCAGACCATGAGCCACCATGTGCATCTGGCTTACATGGGACCTAGAGAATTGAACCTGGGTCCTTAGGCTTCACAGGCATGCACCTTAACTGCTAAGCCATCTCTCTCAGCCTTTCTTAACTCTTTTTCATGCTGTGTTCCAGCCTCCTGAAATGAATGCATATAGTTTTCCCATGTGCTTTCAGCAAAAATCCCAGAAGTAGTATTCACACAACAGGCATTTGCTAGGTGTCTATTAGATGAAGAATAAATCAAAATTCAGTAATTATTGTTCTGCCCTATGGGCTTTCCCTTTTGAGATATAAGCCCCCACCCCTGAGCATTAGTGTGTGCACAATTCTTGACCCCAATGTTCATTAAGAATTTGAAAATCAATAACCTATTTGGACCAAAGATTATGTTTCATATTCATACTTACCCCATATGTATCCATGCAATTGGAGGGACATTGGATAAGCCAAACACATTCAATAATAGTATGTTTGATTTTCTTGGAATTTATGAAATTATCAAGGCAAACAATGACTGTCTTGAGAGACTGGAAATTTGGCCGACTTTTCAAGGTTCCCCCCTTTCCCACAGAATTCTTTGTTTTTTTTCCTCTATTCGTTGTTCATTAGTACCAAACCTAAGACCCAGGCAAATACCACGGGCTTAGGCAGAGCTGCCCTGCCCTGCCCCAGAGCACTCTCCTAGTAATCCCAGCCTCTGCTAGGTGGAGAAGGCCATGAATTATTTTGAACTGTTGAAGGACTTTGGTTTGAGTTGTGTTTCCAAGGAAAACAAAAAAATAGAAAAGAGATAGCGGATAATCTCTACATTATCATGGGTTGGTTATGGCATGAAACTGAAAGGAATGCAGGAGAGTGAGTCCTGCAAACCAAGGCTGAGGTGAAGGTGCCGTGAGGATGTGGAGGCCCCACCCGGTCTGCCCTTCCCTCCAGACAGATGGCTGCCTGCACAGATCAGGCTACAGCTGCCTCTGGGGTGGAGGACAGACAGCTATGTTTACCTGAAGTATCCGTTTCATTTGGATAATTGCAAAGACATATTTTTACAATAAAGTAAACATAGAAGGGTTTATTTTAATTGCAAAAGTCATGGGAGCCTTTGAAGGTCAAAGACAAATTTTGTAGATTTACAGAGAGATTTTGAGGCTGGGTGGATGCTTTCATTATCTGGTGTGATAAATGTTTTGAAGAACACACACATTAAAGGACTGCTCTGTAATGTGCAAGATTTAAGGACTGTGGCATAAACATCTTCAAGTCAAAGTACGTATTTGATGACAAAGTCCTTTGAAGTCTTACTTCTTCACCAAGGACCCTGTGATGTCCCCTTTCCTGGGCATAAGGGACTGGGGTATGGTCTCCAGCTTCACCTTGCTGGATGAACCCCAGTTAGGACATGGAGCTGCAGAGGAAGATGTTCTCTGCCTTTCAGAACCAGTTCAACCATGCACTGCTTTATTTAGAACCAGTTGGAAGTAGCCTGCTGCTGGTAATTCCAAACCATTTAAAAAACAGAAGTTACAGTTTTTAATTTTTGAAGGCTCAAAAGCATGAATCAGCGTCACAGCTCCATCAGTATCTCAGCAGGAACCAGTCTCAGCTGAACCACGGCAGCAAGATCAGTGTTTGCAGATGGTTTTGTCAGAATGTCATCTTCCCGCTTCATTGTATTAGCCAGCGGTCTCACTCTTGAAACCGAGATGGGGCTCTTGAAAGGGAACAAGAAAATCCTCCCTCCCAACATCTGGGACCTTCACAAGGAGCTCGTGTGTGAGCATCTGCAATGCAGATCTGCAAATGTTTTCAACAGAAGCAGATGCTGTTACTAGGAGACGGGCCCCACAACATCTGCTGGATGCCGTTTACCACGATGGAGATTGGGGAAATAGGTCCATAAAGCTGGTCACCATAGCCATTTTAACACACAGGTGTCTCTGTTTTTTAAGTTCTAAAGACAGAGCCCTAAAGTGGGATGGGACTATTAAGTGGGACCCCCATGAGCATTTTATCAATGCCTGGCAGATACAGTCGGAACCATGGTCATGCCCCTTGGCAGGGTTTTGGATTTTGAGACAGGGCCTCAGGCTGGTGTACACCTCACTGTGCGACAGTGCTTCTCCTGCCTCAGCCTCGTGAGTACTGGGATTACAGGCGTACACCACCACGCTTGGCTTCCTCTGTGTGTGTGGGTGTACCTGTTTGTGTGCATGCATGCGTGTGAAGCTAGAGGTTGGCATTTGGTGCCTTCAGTTGCTGTCCACCTTATTTTTGAGACAAAGTCTCTCAGTGAACCTGGAGTTTACAGATTCCATTTATTTGGCTGGAGGATCTAGCCAGCAAGCCCCAGGGGCTCTTCTTGTCTCTGCCTCCTCAGAGCTGGGATTATAGGTGCTCTGCTACATGGTTTTTTTTTTTAGCATGGTAAACACCTTACCAACTGAGCTATCTCCCCAGCTCATGCCTGATTTCCGTGACTAATTTTTATGAGATATTAAAAAAAATCCAATTTCTAAGACTGTGCCTATGGGTATATTTGTTAGCTTATCCTCCCCCCCCCTCCCCCTCTCTTTCTCTGACAGGACTTTCTGTACATCTCAGGCTGGCTTCAAACCTATAATCACTCCTTACTACTTTCCCAAGTGCTGGTATTATATACATATGCTACCACTGTATTTTTTACTTGATTTTATTCTTGTTTTTCTGTCTGTAGCCATCAGTGGAGATTAGGCCCGTGCAGTCAGCCCTATAAGGTTAACTTACTGCCTGCAGCAAACTCATCTTTCCTGTGTCTTTCCAGAGCTGGTTGACACATCTGGCGAAAGTCCGTTTCTAAATCAGTCACATGCATTTTCCACACAACTCTGCTTGTATGTGTGTACACGCCTTTTCTCTGACAGTTATTTTTTTAACCCCCGAAGTTGAAACTGACACGTTTATAGGCTTAGTTGTGTGAGCTCTGGAATGAACTCCAGCTTCTACAGCTATTTAACATCGGAACAGAGAACATTGAAAGCGCGAGAATGGATGGCCTGTTGGAAAGTTAGGAATTGATGGCTCAATCCCAAACTCAGAGCAGGAAGTTCAGCCCTCACTGGGAGACAGTTTGTAATATATAGTCCTTGGGTACTTTCAAGGAAAACAATTAGATAGTTATCATTATTTTTAATGTGGCTTACTTTCAGAGAGCTTTAGCTAATGGCAAGATAGGTGTTAGAGGCATGGAATGTGGGCTTTAAAAATTTTGTTAAGCATTTAAAAAAATATTTTATTTTTTAAATTATTTATTTGAGGGAGAGAGGGAGAGAGAGAAGGAGAGAGAGGGAAAGAATGGGTGCACCAGGGCCTCCAGTGACTGCAAATGAACTCCAGATGCATGAGCCCCCTCTGGCTTACGTGGGTCCTGGAGAGTCAAACCCAGAATCTTTGGCTTTGCAGGCCAAGGCCTTAACCACTAAGCCATCTCTACAGCCCCCAAGGGATTTGAGCTTTTACAGGGTTCCCAGTGTTCATCGACACAGACTGAATAGAAACCAAAGTGGAGGGGGGTGGATGGCACACTGTATGAACTGCATGTCAGAATGTGGCTCAGGTGATGTATTGAACTTTCTTGAACACATGTGACTATACAGAGTGCGTCAGTTCTGGGTAGGTTCTGAGTGCTAATGGGGATGAGTTCATGGATGTTGCTTACTAATAGGCAGCCTGATGCAATCTTTCCAACAAAGTGCTCTGGTCAGCACAAATAGCACACTTGGAACTTCTTGGCCAGAAAAACTAGAAAGCAAGGTTCTTTTCAGTTAGTCCATATAAGTAAATAACTACCTTTTTATTTTAAAAATATTTTTATTGAGCTGAAGAGATGGCTTAGTGGTTAAGGAGCCTGCCTGCTAAGCCGAAGAACCCAGTTCCAGTCTCCAGGTCCCATGTTTAGCCAGATGCAAAGTGACTCAAGGGCACAATGCCTCACTTGCCCACAAGGGGTGCACGCATCTGGATTTCGTTCACAGCAGCTGAGAGACTGCTGGTGCGCCCATTCTCTATCTGTCTCCCTCTCTCTCTATCTCTGTGTCTCTCTCCAAAAATAAAAAAAAATTAAAAAATTAAATTTTTTAAATTTACTTATTTGCATGAGTATGTGTGCGTGTGTTTGGTGTACATGAGCATGCCACAGTCTCTTGCTGCTGCAACGACAAGATCCTGGTGCCACCTTTTGCAACTGGCTTTACATGGGTGCTGGGGAACTGTACCTGACCCCACAAGTTTTAACTGCTGAGCCATCTCCCCAGACCCCCCTAACTACCTTTTGATGAAGCTTGCAGGAGGAGATAAATTAACAAAAGTTTAAAATCTATGATTGTGGAAAACATAATTATATATTCCAGAAGAAAAGGCTGCTATATTTTGCTCAGTTGATGCATACACACCCAAGCAAGATTGTCAGAATGTTGTCTAAGGTCTGCAAAATTCAGGATAGAGGAGAAACTCAGTTCTAAAGCGAGCTAGGTTTTAGCAGGGTTTGGATATATATATATATATTTGGGGGTGGATTTTTGAGGTAGGGTCTCGTTCTAGCGCAGTCTGATCTGGAACTCACTCTGTAGTCCAAGGTTGGCCTCGAACTCACAGCCACTCTCCTATCTCTGCCTTCCAAGTGCTGGGATTAAAGGTGTGAGTCACCACACCCAGCCTTTCTATGTTTTTTGGCTTAGCTCAGAATATACTAGTTATTTTATAGACTAGTTGGATTGTTATCCATGGTCAGATAGTCCTTAAAGAGGAAAGGTAGGTAATTGTGGATGGAACTTGTAAATAAAATCTTTTCTCTACATGACAGATTCGTTTTGGGCACCTTTGTGTATGGCTCCAATCTTCTCATGCCATGTTCCTTTTCTCCCCATGAGCCATCACCTGCACACTGCCTCTGGAGCTCCCCACTGTTATTCCCATGCTTGTTTTTCCAGTGAAGTCCTGGAATTGTAAGTAAGCACTGAGTGCTTACTTAGTTGGTAACTCTTAGGTCACTTTGAGATTTTTTTTTTTTTTTTTGGTTATCGAGGTAGGGTCTCACTCTAGCTCAGGCTGATCTGGAATCCACTATGTAGTCTCAGGGTGGCTTCGAACTCTCGGCAATCCTCCTACCTCTGCCTCCCGAGTGCTGGGATTAAAGGCGTGCATCACCACTCCCGGCTTGAGACTTTTTATTGGCCACAATTGAGAAATTCAGCAGGAACCTGTTTTGTTTTGTAACTCGTTTTAGTCGCTGCTATCTAGGTTAGGGCTTACTACTCATCATCTTTGCCTGAACCCTGGTAAATACAGATGATAACATTGGGCATTACTCCCACACCACAGAAGGGAGACTCTGCTTCTCAGTTTTTGCATTGAAAATCTGTGGATCTGAATTCTGAAAGGAGAGATCCGCAGGGTAAAATTAGTGCTACATTAGTGGGTCACTTAACATAGTAACAGGGTGTTGCCTTGCAGAGTAGACTTTTATATGCCAGTAGTACAAAATTCACTTGCATCAGCCCTGGCTGTGCATTCTGTAACCTCTTCACTCTCCCATTACTCCCTGTGAGGCAGGGAGAAGAGCATGTCTCGGGCACCATTGGAGCTGAGCACTGGATGGCTCTTACCACTCAGATCCATCATTGAACCTGTGACCACTGTGACCGCCGCTGTGTTTTCTTATGACATGAATGTCCCATGCCGTTACAGGGCAGGACAGCCTGTGCAGAACCGCTCTGAGCTCCATGTGACTCAGAATCTAGTTTCCACGGGCATGAGAACTTGCTGCTGCAAATGCTGCTGTGAGGTTTGCGCGGTGGCTTAAGTCTTTGTCATCTGAGTGGCATCTTTCCTGAACTTCGGTGGCAGTCCCGTCCCCGTCCACCCTACTGCTAGGCAGTAACACATCTTCATTTTATTTAGACAGCTTGTGTACTTGTATGTGTTTACCTTTACCATTGCGTTCTGATTACCATCGCACCTGTATCTCAGCATTGGGTGCTTTTGCCTTAGTTTTCTCCAGCTTCTCACTGCTAAGTGGGTCACATAACCTCGCCTTTTCCTTCAGATCTCTTTGTTTGCTGATTAGATGGCTTCATTCTTGAGTTTGCTTTTTCACGAGGCCCTGAGAAGCTTCCGCTCCAGAGGTTTCCTGACTTCTTTATACCATCCTATTACTTCACAACTCTACTCCCCCAAACCCACTTTGTTGGTGGCTGTTTTCCTGTGTTTCTCTTTCTCTCAAAAGGGAGGTGGCAGAAGGGTTGAGACAGTTTTCAGGCACAGATATAATACCTGCTTTACATGACTCCTGGGTTCTTTGATGGACATTATTCTTGGAAAGACACATTCAAGGCCATACAGTTCTTAAAAACCATCACTAACAGAAAAATATCTTTTTAAACTAGATAAAACGATGCCTGGTGGATCTAAGAAGAAGAAAAAGGACCTCCAAGTTTTATGACTGACATTTAATTAAATGCACATTTTTCATTCAAGGAATAACTCATGTTACCATAAGTTCAGAAGTCACTGCATTCCTCCTACCTTGGCCTCCAGGTACTAGGATGAAAGGCGTGTGCAATTATGACTAGCAGAAATCACTGCTTTCTCAGTAAACTTATCCCAAACAGGAAGCTGTTAGGAATCAGTCTCTTTTGAAGTGAGCTTCACTCACCTCAGCCACAATGAAGTGAGGGTAGTTTGAGATGACTTGAAGTGTTAGATGCAGGAATGATTGCATGCTGCCTGTAAAGATGAAGTAAAAATGCGGTGTGAAGAGGGGAGGGCTTCTTCACTTCTGTTGCCATTCTTCTGCAGAGTGCATGCTTTGTGCACAGCATGCTTTACCAGGAAGTTAAAGTCTCTAGCCAGCCCACCTCTTCTAATCTGTTTTTTGTTTTGTGTAGTTTAATGATATGGATAATTTACAAGGAAGTTAATTTTTATAACAAGTTATGCTCCTCTACACGGATAAATACTTCTAAAAACTTAGCAGAACCTGTTTTATTTTATTTTATTAACTTTTAAAATATATTTTATTTATTTGAGTGAGAGGGATCGAGAGAGAGAGAGAGAGAATGGGCACGCCAGGGCCTCCAGCCACTGCAAACAAACTCCAGATGCATGTGCTCCTTGTGCATCTGGCTAACATGGGTCCTGGAGAGTCAAACTGGGATCCTTTGGCTTTGCAGGCAAATGCCTTAACTGCTAAGCCATCTCTTCCAACCCCATGTTTTCTTTTTTAATAGAAATGAATTTAGAAAATTAATTGGTCAAGAGGCATTTAACATCAAAACTTACTTATATTAATCACATTCTTATAATTCCTATACCTTTTCTATGGTAGCAGAACTCACATTTTTAATGTGGTCTTTAGAGTCTGGCCTGTTTTTGAAGTCTTTACTGTGGGTTGGCAGCCCTAGGCAATTTTCTGGGTAGATAACACAAGGTGACAGTGTGTTTTGCGATGCTGTAACAGAACACCACAGCCTGGCTCATTTATAATGAACAGAAATTAATTACTCACAGTCTTGGATGTTGTTAAGTTCAGTGTCAGTGTGCCATCATCTGCTGCTGGCTTTGTCGATGGTAGGAGGGATCACATGACAGGAGGACAAAGCAGGACAAGGCATGGGCGGTCCCGCTCTTTAATACCATCATTTTTTTTTGAGGCCCATTTTTGAGGACAGAACTCTTAGGACCTGAACATCTTTCAAAGGTCTCACATCCCAATGCCATCACATTAAAATTAAAAGAAATTAAGAGAAATATTAAATTAAAATTAAAATTAAATTAAAAGAATATTTTTGACAATCTTACATGTGTTTACAGTGTATTTTGATTATATTCACTCCCTCTTATCTCCTTCTGCTGATCCCTTCTTCCCAGCTAGTCCCCCCTCCACTTTCAAGGCTGTTTTTGCTGAGTTAATAACGGTTGTTTGCATGAGCTTAAGGAGAGAGGGCAATTTACTAGGGCCAGGGCAATTTACTAGTGGCTATGCCACTGAACTCGATAATTGTCTTCGGCCTGCCAACCTTCACCTATGGTAGTTAAATTTCAACATGTGTTTTTTTGGAGGGGACAGATATTCAAACTGTAACATAAGGCAAATGACAGATTAAGTTCTCTGAGAGCCCCGAAGCTCTGGATGTCAAGTAGGAAGTGTTGGAGGACTTGTTAGCTACTTTCTTTCCCCCCTGTTTTGAGAATATAATTAAACTTCACAGAAGTTGAGGATCACTTCCACTCGTTTTGGACCCTTGACTCAGAAGAGATTTAAATAAGGCAGAAAAGAAAAGTTTACTGTAGGATCTTGTTAACATTTCTATATTGCATTCAGAGTTTCATCAAAACCTCCAGAGCAGTGTCTCGGTGGAGAATGCCACTTTATCTTAAAAAGAAAGAATGGTCACGTGCATCATGGTTCTTCCACGTGTGTATATCCTCACTCCTCCCTTTCAAATAGACCATGTTTGCAACTGCATTTCTGGATGTTGCTATCCAGGAACGTTGGGTAGCATTTTTTGGCAACACGGCCATGAAGACAGAAGTTCCACAGATTCCTAAGGCTCAGTGGCTTTATCTGTTCATCCATTTTCGGAGGAGTGTGCAGGAAGGAGGGCTTCTCTTTTGTATTCACAAGCAGAAAGACATCTAATGGCAGCATTAGCACAGTGGTGAGATGCTATTATAAGAGCTATAAATTTAGCTACTGGTATAGAAAATAGTTGCGCTTGAGCAAGTCTGTAGAGTTTATTTTGGGAATCTTGAATATTTCCTAATGTTGATGAGAATCGAGTCTGACTTTAGAAACCTCGGGGTATAAATTGTGCTGATAATTGGTCTGAGTTGAACCTGGAAAAAGTGCTGATGTGCTCGTCTTGAGCAAAGTGATTCATCATCTCACCTTATCATGGACAGCTCTGGCTGAGGAAAAAAGGAGGGAAGGAGGAGTCAGAGGAAAATCTCCACAGAGGCTGTGGCATGCGGAAGGCACCTTGGATCTTCGAGGAGGGCATTGCTGGGTGGCCATACTCTTTACTAGTTGAACTGCAGCATGGTTCCCCGGCTGTTGCCAGAGGGCCCTTCACTTCCTGTGCCACTTGCACAAGGCCTTCCATCCCAGGCCACTGCTCTTGGCTTGTTGTGTCTGCTCAGTGGACTAGAGTGCAGAACCATAGCCAGTCTTGCCGTGTGGTTTAGACCTGGATGATCTGGTCGCCAGAGAGCAGTCAAGGCCAGGGCCATAGGACCTTGTGTGCACTGGCAGTTTGCTGAGAAAGATAATTGAGTTTATACAGTCTCAACTGCTTTAGGGGAGTGTCTGGTACTAATTTGACATCGCTGTTCTCAATTTACCAATTAAAAACCTTAATTGGTTTGTTTTCCTTATAAATATGGCATGAATATTGCTTTTAGAAGATTTTGAACATCCATGTAGGCAAAATGAGGGAAATAAACACCAGTAATTGTGCTCTTTAGGGGTAATTATTAACATTTAGTACATATCCTTCCACTGTTTGCTTGTTGACTGCAAAGGCCAGTAAGTCTTTGGTTGTAAGTGCATGATAACCAGTTATAACCGGGACAAACAAACAACAGAAAGAATCTATTGATTCACTCCAGGAAGTATCTGGACATAACTGGGCCTTAGAAGGAAGTAATTTGATCCAAACAGAAGTCTAGGGGAAGCTAAAAACAACAACCAGAAGTCATGATTATCCAGATGCACAAAGCATTAATGCCTCACAAGTTGCTTTTTGTGTGTATTACGTGTGTTCATATGCATGTAGACACGGTGTGTGTACAGACGTGCATATGGAGGTGTCTCCCTCCATTGCTTTTCATTTTTGTTGTTGTTGTTGTTGTTGAGTCAGTGTCTTGCCATCTCACTGATGCTAAGCCAGCAAGTCCCTAGGATCTTCTTGTCCCCCTCCCAGTGCTGGGATTATAAGAGTGCCCCGTGCTTGTCATTGTCATAGTTGCTGGGGATCTGAGCTCAGGTCCTAACCCTTCATGGGAAGAGCTTTACTGATTAAGTTCCTCATAATTTATTATATTTAATTTTACTTATTTATTTGAGAGAGAGAGAGAGACTATGAATGGGTGCACCAGGGCCTCCAGCCGCTGCAAATGAACTCCAGATGCATGCACCCCCTTGTGCATCTGGCTTACGTGGGTCCTGGGGAAATGAACCTTGGTCCTTAGGCATTGCAGGCAGGTACCTTAACTGCTAAGTCATCTCTCCAGCCCAAGTTCTTCATAATTTTAACAAAACAGATAAGCCCTACTGGTTAAATCTGTGTGAATAGAAGTGGTTTTAAAATTCTCTTCTTCGAGTTCTTTTCTTCTAGGAATTCCTTGGTAGGTGACAGGTGTGAACTGATCTAACTGAGGACTCCAGCAGGGATAGGCATCCGAGCTCAGAACTGACCCATCCAACCCCCATCATCTGTCCTGTTCACTCCAGACCCCGTGGTTCCTGCATTTCTTCTCACTGGTGTCCGCTCAGTATCTAGACCATTACATACTTGGAAACTTTCGGAGTTGACCTCTTTGGCGAGGGAATGAGAGTGGCATGCTGGGTTCTGGGGCTGGGATCCACAGTGTCATGTCCTCACCAGGAGGTGTTTGCAGACAAGGAGCATTAATAAGGACATCATTTTGGAGCCCAGAGGATGAGTGTGTGTGACACATCCCTTGGGAACCCAGCAGATACGTGGGAGATGGATTTATCAGGGGGACATGACCTTGTAAATGTATCTGGTCCCAGGGTCCATGTCATTCTCCCAGTCAGGTAGTTTGGAAGGATTCTGAGCCCCAGGTTCTCATTGCTATTCCTTCTCTGCAGCTCAATCACAATGTCATGGAATATTAAGGGTAATTGTCATAATTGTCAGCTTTTCTCAAGTGGAAGTGTATTAACATATGAATACCTACTTATGTTTAAAATGATCCATTTTAATGATATTTGGATGTTATAGTTTCTTGCCTAATTTGAGGGTGAATGTAGTTTACTCCAGCTCACTTGGATTAGGTCAAATGCCCACTCAAAAACAATAGTGATGCCAGGAACTCTGATCTTCTTATGGCATAGACCTGGGTCATGGAAAGTGGGTTCAACCTAGTGGATGAACCCACAGATGTAAAGAGAATTCTCCTAAGTGCAGTCAGATGCTGTTGCCAGAACAAGAGCCCAAGGGTGCTGAGTGGACCATTTCAGTGAGTATACTTTTAACATTAATGCTTTATGAAACTCATGTAGTTATTTCTTATAGATGTGAAAATGAAACTTGATGAATATATATATACACACATACTTAAGTGCAGTTTTAGAATGCTACAAAGGTCTTTTAATTAGGTAGGTTGTGTAAGTTTTAATAATAATGATATCTTCCTCTAAATTTTAATTTTATAATGAAGAACAAAAGTGAACAATTTAATCCCAGCACTCAGGAGGCTGAGGCAAGAGGGTTATGAGTTCAGAACAACATGGGCTGCATAGGGAGACACACTGTCTCAAGACAACAAGCAAGCAGAGCTTGCTGACTACCTAAAGCAGTTCACATAGCAACTGATCACTTAGATGAGGCTCTTTCTTTGTACTGTGGATTGAGAGCTAAGATGTTATCAGGTTATGGACTTTGCAAAGGAGGACATGTAAAATCCAGATTTCTTTCTCTCTCTCAAATAAATAAATAAATGCTAAATTTATTTTAAGGGGCTTGAGAGATGGCTTAGCAGTTGTTTGCCTATGAAGTTTAAGGACCCAGGTTCGATTCCCCAGAACCCATGTAACCCAGATACACAAGGTGGCACTTGCATCTGGAGTTCATTTGCAGTGGCTAGAGTCCCTAACGCACCCATTCTCTCTTTCTGCCTCTCTCTTTCTCAAAGTAAATAAACAAATAAAATGATTTAAACAATCCAGAAGTCCTCACATAACCTATGCAAGGAATTTGTATGTATCTCTTTTCTGTTCAGCATGAATTGCCCATTATGACCATTACTTCTATTAGAAACTTTTTTTTTCTAGTAGCCCGCAGGGTTGCCACAGTGGGGTGCTTCTCAGACTAGAATAAAAGGGCACATTCACAAATTGCCCTTTGTGGGTAATGATCCAAATGTCCAATTAACTCACTTTAGGACAATTTCCTATGCCAGTGTGACTTCTGCTGCTTCTGAAATCCAATACATTTACTGTCTGTACTGTTCATGTGGCCATCTGACCATGTTTTCTTTTTGATTAGTTTCATTTTTAAAACATGAGTGCAATGGCTAAGCAATAGGCTTGAAAATCACATGGGGGGGCAGCTGAAGTTATGTCATTGACTAACTGTGTGATCTTAGTGAAGTCCTTTATTTTCTAAATACCCAGTTTCCATCTGTCTCATATAGGCTTGTGTCAGCAAATGGTACAGCCAGTGGGAAGCATTTAACACGGTGCTTGGAGAGTGTAGCCGTTAAAAGATGCTGGGTATTATGATGGCCTTTCTCCTGTTACCTTCTCATCTGCAAATTCCTGAATAACTTCATTTCAAGAATATTTTATGATCTTTCAATAAATACTCTAGTATATTCATACACTAAATGCTAATGAATAAGGCTGTCCCTTCGTATCCACAAATTCTGTAAGAGAGTTTTAGTTCCATAAACTGTAATTACTGAAAGGCCCATGATAGTTGGATCTGTATTGAACTTTGTGGTGGTTTGGATGCGAATGCATTTACACCATCACCTCGGGGATCTTTGATAAAGATTGAGCTTGCAACTTAAATCTCCAGCAGGCAGCGAAGCCCAGCTGGGGCAGTGGTATGTTGTCTGGGGTGGATCTTTCCTTCAGCTCGGCTAAGGTGTGTGCAGAGCAGTTGGAGCTCCGGCTGTTTGTGGTGCTGGCCGTGGGATGGCGCCTCTCTGCTCGGATCTATGGGAGTGAGCCAGCTTCTCCCACCATCGGTGATGATTCCCCTGGATTCTGTATGCCTGAAAGAAACCCTTTTCTTCCCTGGTTGAGTTTTTTTTTTTTTTTTTGTTTATTTTTACTTATTTGAGAGTAACAGACAGAGAAAGAGGCAGATAGATAGAGAATGGGCACACCAGGGCCTCCAGCCACTGCAAATGAACTCCAGGTGCGTGTGCCCCCTTGTGCATCTGGCTTATGTGGGTCCTTAGGCTTCACAGGCAAACACTTAACCATTAAACCACCTCTCCAGCCCCTGGTTGAGTTTTTGTCCCAGCAATGAAAAGTAACTGCAATAAACTTGAACATACTTTTTCCTTCTTATTGCATATACAATGTGGTAAAATAACTATTTGCATAGAACTTTTTTTTTTTGTTTTGTTTTGCAAGGTAGGGTCTCACTCTAGCTCAGGCTGACCTGGAATTAACTATGTAGTCTCAGGGTGGCCTCGAACTCTTGGCGATCCTCCTACCTCTGCCTCCCGAGTGCTGGGATTAAAGGCGTGCGCCACCACGCCCGGCTTATGCATAGAACTTTCATTGTATTCAGTATGGTCATTATTCTAGACATGAAGGAAAGTTCAGAAGAGGTGGCTGGGAAGATGGCCCAGTGGCTAAAGGTGCTTAATTGCAAGACCTGTTAGCCCAGGTTCAATTCCCCAGCCATCCACATCAAGTTGGATAGGCATTAATTTGCAGTGGCAAGAGACCCTGGCATGCATGCCAGCATACGTGTAAATAGCAATGAAAATAAATAACTTACAAGAAGAGGATGTGTGTAGGTTACCTGTCAACACCCTGCCATGTTATGAATGGGACTTGAGTGTCTGCAGGGTTTGATATCAGTGGGCGGGAGAGATTGAAGCTCATTGGTTGCAGTCACTTTCTCATTACTGGTGCAAAGTAATGGCCAGAAGTAGCTGGCGAGAGGAAGGGATTTATTTTAGCTTACAGTCTCTAGGGGACAGCATGGCATGAGCAGAGACTGGACATCACCTCTGCCACTGAAAGTGGAAAACAGAGCAGGAGAGTGAGCCGCACACTGGCAAGGCGATGCTGACTATCACACTCCTAAGCCTGCCCCAGCAACATACCTCTTCCAGCAAGGCTCCAATTCCCAAGCTGCCATCAGCTGGGGACCAAGCACTCAGAACATAAGAGTTTATGGGTAGCATCTGATTCAAACCACCACACCATTCCTAGGGACACCAGAAGATGACACTGTTGATATCAACAAGTGGTAGTGCTTGTAGCTTGGCCATTTCCCAGCAGAGAAAGATCTCTTCGGAGGAACTGGCCTTACATTATTCATGATTTCCCTCTCCAAAGTCTTGGGCATTTCTCCATCCGTCCATTCTGTCTTTTACTGTCTCCCAGGTAGGCTCCAAGAGCCATTCAGGTGAGGGGTGATCCCACACAGTACAGCAAGGATGAAAACAAAGCAGGTGCCTGGAAAGTGCTCTAACAGACAAAGAAGTGTTCTCACCCCAGGTTCAGGAGAGATTGCTTCCCAGGGATGTGCATTCTTGTGTTTGAAGCTTGTTTAACATCAGATGGTTTCTGGGCTTTGTTCCCCAGAGCTAACACCAAGAGAGATGAAAGTCAGTTTTCAAAATGTAGATACTGTCAGAGTTGTTATTATGAGTCATGTTGTAAATGGTTGTGTTTTTATGCACTTGGAATAGTTGAGGCTTATTTAGAGATGTCTGTTGAAGGTACCAGCTGTGTGCGTAATTCTGCATTGGCCTCTGAGGAGGGCACATAAGTGTGGTCTGCTTTCCAGGAGTTTGATCTGGTTAGGGAGTGAAGTTACTTGTACAAAGTTAGGTAAGGTGTGGCAGGCTGTGCACTTGTTTGTACCTCCATAAGCGACTCTTGCACAAATGTTGTTGTGTTTTGCATAAAGACCACCCTGCTTCTCTGGGTAGCTATCATGAGGTATTGGAAAAGGCAAAATTCTTAAGTGGGTAATTGAGTCAGACAAGAGAAGAAAGACCATTCATGTACTCCTGCTGGGAAGGATGGGAGACAGGGGCCAGGAGATGGGCATGCATGCTCTTCGGTGACTTGTGAGCTGTGGGAAAGAAGGGGAACCCCCAAATGGGATTAGTGTGATAAGAGCGGACGATCTGGTAGTCAGGGACAGGAGAGATGTTCCCTCCTGCACCTCGTCTGACAAGCGTACACTGTCTGCCTGCATGAACTCTGAGCCCAAGTGTAGGCTCGGCAGGAATGAAGTGCTGATGTGTAAGTGATGTCCGCTGTGGGTGCCAAGTGGTATAGGTAGCATTCCTGCCACATACTTGCCTGCCTTCCTGGGCCAGTGCGGTTTGGGGCACTGGTGTCCCACTAAATCCCGGCAGACCTTGTTGTATGCCAGCTCTGGACGCTGGCAGAGAAACCCCAGGGATGCAGGAGGTGCTGTCTGGCATGCCATGGTGTTTTCTGATCAGAGGGCAGAATTGGAAACTGAGGCAACATGAGCAGACTCATGATTTCTCTTCTGTGGCCTTTGAGGAAATTGGGCAAATTTGCTAGTTTCTCTTTCATCCTCCTTGAAAACCTGTCCTTTTTTTTACGTTTTCTTTTATGATGATTATGGTGATTACACAGGGTCATAACTGTGTTTGTGAAATGCAAGGTGAGAGATACTACCCTCTGTCCAGGCTAAAGGCTAAAGGGGTTTTATTCGCACCTTGTTCTCTCATGTTTTAATTCAGCAAGTACATTCTGTGTTTGTATCCATGAAGCCACTTAGTTCAGCTCTATATACTTGTAGGCTGTAGTGGTTCTTGAGGCCCTTATCGGCAAGAATGTTCTTTCTTAGATGCTAAGGAGGTTCTGTCAGTAAGCTGGTGGTTTGTTTGTTTGTTTTTGTTTTTTTCAAGGTAGGGTCTCACTCTAGCCCAGGCTGACCTGGAATTCACTATGTAGTCTCAGGGTGGCCTTGAACTCACAGTGATCCTCCTACCTCTGCCTCCCAAGTGCTGGGATTAAAGGCGTGCGCCACCACGCCCGGCCAAGCTGGAGGTTTTTAAAGCTAACTTAGGCTTTGTGTTATGGCACTATAATAATCACCATCATGCCATTCTGCACATATGAAGCAGAGGTTAGTTAACATGCCTCAGGTCACAGGGCTAATGAGTAACACTTGAGATTCGAACTCTCCAGTCTCTACTCTTATTCAGTGCAACGATTTCCTGACACAGTTCATTGTGGGGGTGCTGGATACCACTGTGCCCAGTTAGGATAGCAATTGGGAAGGGTATTTGACCTTAGGGGACACCCTTTGCATGGGTCATTATTTACAGTCCAGTTGCTGTGGCTCTGCTAATTCCTAGAAATCCCAGGAGATCAACAGAGGAAGCTTACTAGAGAACAAGCTGGTATTTGACACCTGATTTTGGGATTTTGCTCCTGGTTATTGGAGGGCTGGTATTAATCAATTAGTTAGGTTATGTGGAGTCCTAGACATGTCCTAGAGATGAAGACCTGGGAGAATGCGATGCCTGCTCTTATTGCCTCCAGTGACGCCCTGCTGAGTTAGTTACTGTTTATTTTCCTACACTGGCGATGCCAGGCCAGAGAGGGCGGCTCTAGAGACCAACACCAAGTAGGGATGTGCACTTGTCGTCCAGGAGACGTTGGGGGGAAAAAAGAAAAGAAAAGTAAAAAAGAAAAATATTTTTCATCTTCTTTGTTGGAGGACAAACTTACTTCGTATCTCTAGAAAGTTAGAAAAGTTGCTTGTCCAGCCCTGCACTCTTCCTTCTGGAAGCTGCTTCTGCTTTGGGGCTCTTTGATGGTGAATGATACAATGCTGGTGAAACTCCTCATAGTCACTTCTAGAAGAATCATGGTAGGTGAGGTGACAAAGCCATTGCTAGAGTGAATATCCGTAGGAGACTTGTTCAGTTTCCAGGTTCTGTCCATCACATCTTTATTTCATGCTCTCCCTGATCTAAAACAAGGCCTCGTCCAATTTCTTCATTGCCAATGTTTTTACAGAAAGGTCTTGGAACTTTATTTTCAAAATTCTTTTATTTTTATTTATGAGAGAGAGAATAGGCACACCAGGGCCTCTAGCCACTGCAAATGAACTCCAGATGCATACGCTACCATGTGCATCTGGTTTACATGGGTACTGGGGAATCAAACCTGGGTCCTTAGGCTTCGCAGGCAAACACCTTAACTGCTAAGCCATCTCTCCAGCCCTCAGAACTTTACATTTTATTTCTCTCAGAGATATTAAGAAAGGTCAAAGCCATTTTGCTTCTAATAATAAATAAAACAAATTTATTGCACCCTATATCAATATGTATTCAATTACCTTGTTTTAATGTTCTACAAATGCTTATAGTTAGCAAATATTTTTTTTCTTGGTTTTTGTGCTCCCTTATTTATGCACTCAACAAATAATTACTTGCTTAATTAATGCCCATGTCCCTTACTTGTAGAATAGTGTTTCTTTTCTTTCTTTTCTTTTTTTTGAGGTAGGGTCTTGCTCTAGTCCAGGCTGACCTGGAATTAGTCTCAGGCTGGCCTCAAACTCATAGTGATCCTCTTACCTCAGCCTCCCAAGTGCTGGGATTAAAGGTGTGCAGCACCACACCTGGCCAATGATATTTTTGTCATATTCTTTGCTTCAGAGCCTGAAGCAAAGCCCACTTCATGCATAAGCAATGTTCAGTAAATATTTGCTCTATGAATTCATCAATGAATTGTCAACATTTCATGATTCATAGCAAAATAAATGGAAGAAAATAAAGGTCCTAGACTCTTAACATTTAAAATACACACATTCAAAACACGTTATACATCTTTTGCCACTAGGAAAATGTAAATTAAATCTACTTGGACATTCCATCTTACTCCTGTCAGAATGGCTATCATCCAGAAATCAAATGATAATAAATGTTGGTGAGAATGTGGTGAAAGAGGAAAGCTTCTCCGTTGTTGGTGGGGATGTAAACTAGTACAGTCCTTGTAGAAATCAGTGTGGAATTTCCTGAGAGAGCTAAAAGGTAGATTTACCCTATGACCCAGCTGTACCACTCCTTGGCATATATCCTGAGGACTCTACCCATTGCTATAGAGACACTTGCTCAGTCAGATTGATTGCTGCTGTATTTATAATAGCTAGGATGGCCATCAACTGAAGGATGGATAATGAAGATGTGGTACATTTGCACAACAGAATTTTATTCAGCTGTAAAGAAACATGAAGTTATGGTAGGAAAATGAATGGAACTGGAAAAGATTATACTAAGTAAGGTAATCCAGGTTCAGAAAGTCAAAAGCCACATGTTCCCTCTTATATGTGGATCCTGGTCTTAAATGTTTAGATTTATAGGCAAGTTGGAGTAAAAGTCAGAGTAGAGGCTGGGTAGCCAGAAGGAGGCCATGGGGGAGGGAGGGGAGGGCGGCTGGAGTGGAGGGTGGGGTCCATATGTAAGCAGAAGGGCAGAATACTGTTGATGGAATGGCCTAAGTGGGCTCAGGGGAATGGATGGAGTAGAGGAGGGTTAATCAAAACTGAAGATGTAGTGAATAAAAAGTAACATACAACATACTCATTCAGCTTAAATGTGTAAATATGTCTGTAGATATTTTTAGCTCTTGCTTTGCACAGTGGTGCATGATCATAAAAAATGACCAGGTTAAACTGAAATTAATGCAGGGTCGTGCTAGTCATCCATAAAAAGTCACTTTTGTTCATTGACCTTTAAAACCATTCAGATCATTGGTATCTCTCTTAATGTTAGTTATACAGGTACAGGAACATTCAGGGGGGAAAAGTTTAAGCTAGTATTCAGTACATTGTAATTTTAAACAGAATAATCAAGAATAAAATGGCTTATTTCTTTGTAAAATCTTTTGAGGAGTAGTTGGATAATGCTTACCTTCTCACTAGGATGCATTTTGTAAAGTGCAGCAAACACATTTCTCCCCACGTTGCTCTCTTAAGTTCTAGTCAGAACACAGGATTTATCCTTGGTGATGTCTGTGTCCAGAAATGCTCCCTTAGAATTCCCCAAGACCAATATTCTCATCTTTTCATCAGTACCACTCTTCTATATATATTAATAAGTCTGCCTTCACTAAATTCCTCTATATACCCAGAGTCCCTCCAGTAGTATATTAAAGATTGTTTGATATGGATGCCTTCTGTATAACCATTTATCTTTGATTCAGATTTTCAATTCCCAGATCCATGGCATCATCATTTACGACTACATGGTGTTTTATTGTGTCTATATATTATACTTTTATACATAACATAGTTAACTATTTTACCTTTTAGGATATTTAGAATTTCTAAATTTATTTTTCTCACTTATAAGCAATATGACAATGATCACCTCTGTCACAAAATTTTTGAAATAGCCTTTTTTGGGGGGAATAAATGAATTTAAAAATTATTTATTTATTTGCAAACAGAGAGAGAGTGTGTGTGTGTGTGAGAGAGAGAGAGAGAGAGGAGAGGGAGAGGGAGAGAGGGAAGAGAGACAGATAGAATGGGCGTTCCAGGGCCTCCAGCTACTGCAGACGAACCCCAGATGCATGCGCCTCCTTGTGCATCTGGCTTACATGTGTCCTGGGAGTCAAAGCTGAGTCATTTGGCTTTGTAGGCAAACGCCTTAACTGCTAAGCCATCTCTCCGGCCTGGAATAAATGAACTTTTATTGAGAGAATTTCTAGCTTGGAGGATGTACTCTGAAAACATTTTCCTGTGCTTCCAAATTCCTCTTTACTGATAGATCTCCATTTAGGATCTTAATGATAAACTCCTACACTTTGGGCAGGGTTATTTTCTTTTGCTACCATCTTAATAGTTAAAACATATACTTTGTTTTCATGTTTTGAGTAGTTTTTATTACTAGATTGAATTTTAAATATGAGTTACATATAGTAATTAAATTTTGATTGATAGAATTTACTCTGTCTTATGTTTCTGTAATTTTCAGATGAAAGGAACATGCATGTTTTATAGGCTATTGGTACACGTATTTTTCCACAAATTTATGCATATGTTCATCTGTGTGTAATATATGTGTGAATTGCCTTCCCATGTATATGTTATTGTCTGTCAGTTTTACCCAGGGATTACAAAAGTATGCATGTGCTTGGTTTTGTAATAGAATCATTAATTTCCAAGTACTTCTCTTTCTTTTCTTTCTATCCTTTTAAAAGGAAGAGAGAATAACCCGCAATCTGGGAGAAATTCTAGTTAATTTTTCATTCAAGATTTCAGGTGATGGGGTCAAAGGAGCTAGTAGGACATTCAATAACGTGCTTAAGTGTGTTGGAAAATGTTCCTTTCTCCCCTCTTTCAGGTGTACAATATTTTACTTGGGCTTGTTTTTCATGTGCGTTGAAGTGTGACTAAACATTTTTTGGTACTGCTATTAAGTAAAGAAGGGGTTCTATCTTGTTAAATATTCCTTGGTCAGCCTTACAGCTAGCCAGTCACAGGCCAAGAGGAGCTTGTGAGGGCTTGGGCTTAGACATTGGACTGAGGGAGGGCTGGTGGGTGGAAGGTGGGGACTTGGGGAAAACTCAGGATTGGGGTGCTCTGTCGCCCCTCCTACTGCTGCACACAAAAGTGATTGGCTCACGCTGATTTCTGTCTTATAATTGTAGAGAGGTCATAAATGGGGAGGAGGGGAAGTCACACGGTTGGTCTTCCACGCATCCGTGGGCTCAAGGTTCTCCGTCACGTATCGCACAAAACTAGACTGCTGTCTTTGTGAAGACCACGGAGAACACCGATAAAGTTTAGGCCCAAAGGAACAGAGAAAGGCTTGGATTTCTTTGTGGCTTTAGGTTGAAGATAAGGGAGGCTCAGCAAGAAAGATGTCAGCTGAAAATGTGGAAGGGAAGCCCAACAACCTTGGGGAGAGAGGAAGAGCCCGGAGCTCCACTTTCCTCAGGGTTGTCCAGCCAATGTTTAACCACAGTATTTTCACTTCCACAGTCTCCCCTGCTGCAGAGCGCATCCGCTTCATCTTGGGAGAGGACGATGACAGCCCGGCCCCCCCTCAGCTCTTCACTGAACTGGACGAGCTGCTGTCTGTGGATGGGCAGGAGATGGAGTGGAAAGAAACGGCACGGTGAGGCACGGCTGACTGTTGTGAGCATGGGTGTCCCTCTAGCCTCGGTACTGGAATGGCTGATGGGCACGATGCTGGCTGGTTAGGAACTTCAGTGGCTCTCTCTTTTACATTGACATGGATGCAGGCCACTCTGGGGTCACTGCCAAGGGCATGGCTTCATTGATCTGTACTGTTAGAGGGCCCCTCTCTAAGGAATGAGAATGAAAAGTAAATCTCAAATTTTATGCTATTTAATAGTGAATTATTATGGGAATCATAACTCAGGCCCTGTAGCCAAGAGATGCATCTTTCACATGTCTTCAAATGCTAAGGGGTCTTGTGTGTGGTTTTTCTCTGATGTTATCTATCGCTGGTACAGGGATGCCAGGAAGATGTTGATGGTATCAACTCAAGTAAAAAGCCTGTTATCCTCAAAATACCTGGGAAAAGAAAGTAGAAGGTTCATGTGAATTTGGAAATTAGACACCAGTTGATTTTTATACTCCATTCCCTCTTAGCTGTATGGCATAGTTTTTCTAGTTTTTTTTTTTTTTTCATTTTTTCCAGGTAGGGTTTCATGATAGACCAGGTTGACTTGGAATTCACTATGTCGTCTCAGGGTGGCCTTAAACTCATGGAGATCCTCCTACGTCTGCCTCCCAAGTGCTGGGATTCAAGGCCACCAAGCCTGGCTTTGGCATAGTTCTTTTCATAGAGTGGATAATAATGTCTATTGCATACAATGTATGTGTGTATGCCATATAAGCATATACTATATAAATGTAGTATACTATATAAATATAATATAATACAATAATGTATATTTATTTTCATGCATATTTATATTCACACATGCATATATGGAAATTCTTTGTCAGTTGTTCAGTCATTTGTAAGTATCTAAGGTTGCATGAATTACATGGTAGCAGAGGTTTTCTTTGGTATAAATTAAGCATTACAATCCAGATTAACTCTACAGTTTATGTAATGTAAAGACCTTAATGTGATCCTGTTACTGGTTTCTCATTGTCATTGTTATATAGAGGAACCAACATATTCCCAAACAAAATGCTATTGAGATGTTCCCTTTAAAGTCTGCAGTTGTAATCAGTTAAATTCCTCCGTGTTCTTTGAATGAGTTCCGTGTACTATGCGTGCAGCAGGCAGCAGTGGAACACGTACATATGGAGAAGTTAGAAGTGAGTTCAGTGTAGCATCCTGCAGTCCTAGTTCTCCTAGGCTTGAGTTTCAGAAAAGCAAAGCAGCCAGGCGGGTCTTCTGTGAGGGTGCACAGAAGAGCGCTGTGTCTGGTCTTCAGTGCTGCACAGCTCATTCTGGAGCCGGGAGGAAGTTGTTGCCTTTACCACGTGTCATCAGTAACAGCAAAAGAACTGATCAGAGAACGAGGACTCCACTGTCTGTCTTTTCCTCGGTGAAGACTCTTTTGTTTTCTTTGGTAGATTTTTTATACATTTCTCTGTTTTGCACATTACCCATTTATAATCAAGTGGGTTGGATTTTGTGTTATGCTCTGTAGTTTTATTTTTACCTCCACCAGTTTAAGTACTACTGATGTCTTCAGCCATTTGGAACTGTTTAACACTAGAAAAAGAGTCTTAGGTAAATTAATTTGATAATGGTAGATAATGTCTAGGTAGTTTGTCCTCACAGACACATCTGTCTTTAAAAAGTTTAGTAGAACCTACAGAAAATTCCTTAGTTTTCATAAATTAAGCCATGGTTATACAAAAAGAACCACTGTGTTTTATTGATTACTGGTACACACAGTAGTATTAAAATGACAGACCAAGTTTTGAAATATTTTATTTTCCATTTGTTGGGTAAGTTTTTTAAAATTTATTTTTATTGACAGCTTCTATTCCTACAGACAATAAACCATGATATTTCCCTCTCCTCCCCCTTTCCCCTTCACAACTCCATTCTCCATCATATCCCCTCCCTCTCTCCATTAGTCTCTCTTTTAATTTGATGACATCATCTTTTTCTCCTATTATGAGGGTCTTTTGAAGGTATTGCTAGGCACCACGAGGTCATGGATATCCAGGCCAATTTCTGTCTGGACAATTGCATTGTAAGGAGTGGTACCCTTCCTTTGGCTCTTACATTCTTTCTGCCACCTCTTCCGCAATGGACCCTGAGCCTTGGAGGGCGTGATAGAGATGTTTCAGTGCTGGACACTCCTCTGTCCCTTCTTCTAAGCACTCTGTTGCCTTTTGGGTCATTGCAGTGGTCAGTGCCATCTGAAAAGAGAAGCTTCTCTAACCAGAAGTGAGAGTAGCATTAATACATGAATATGAACATTAAGTGTAGTGCTTTCAGGGCAGTTTGGTGGGAATAATATATACCTTTAGCTAGATAAGAGCAGGCCTTATACCCTAAGGCTCATGACCTCCCTTGCCATAGGCTTTTGATTAGATTTTCAGTACCAGGCATGTATTCCTTCCTATAGAGCGGGCCTTGAGTCCAATTAGAGAGCAGTTGGTTTCCCCCAGAGCAGACATGCCACTATTGCACCCGTTTGGTCATTTGGCCTGTTTGGCCAAACTTGAGGCTTCCAGTGTCCACTAAGCTTTTTTTTTTTTTCTGGTAGATACTGGCAATGTTTGTGCTTGTTAAATTCTTCTAATTGACAATGAATTAATATTTTCTTCTTTTACTTACAAGAGTGCTCCTTCTTGAAGCTCTTTATTCTTTGCTGTTGGGAATGTCTCACCGTGCTCTAGTAACTGCCTCGTGTGCCTGTCTACCAGAACCAATAGTCTGTGCACTAGAAACCTTTGGTAGAGTACGAATCTAGTTCATAAAGTGTCATCCAGAAAACTCTTAAATAAAACACTTTTATTAGTATTTGTTCCTGTCATTCCCTTCTTCTTTCCAGGAAGGAATATACTACCAGTATTGAGAGGGTTTTAGCCTGGCACTGGCCTTGCTGCTCTGCTCACTCATTTTTGAGCACATTTTGTAGAGCTCCTGAGCTCAAGCTTTGTATTCTGTGAAATGAGGGTCTTCCATGTATAGCAAATAACTGCTCTGAACATAATAGTCATTTAGAAATAGTGACCAAGCCTGGAGTTCTCATTCATTTTTCTGGTTAACTTACAGCTGTGGACTAACAGACCTCAAGTGCCCAGCTCGCCATTGCTAAGTCTCAGAGGACGAGACTTTGTGCTTAAAGTTTCAGTCTGTTTCATCGGTATGCTGATGACATCTGAATTTATGTTTCTACACCTCTTCCCTTATTTAATTGGAACCAAATCACTCGAGGTTATTCGGTGTCTCAAAATGCAGTGTCCAGACTCGCGCTCCTGTAGCTGTCATCTCCATTTCAGCGTGATTTCATCCTCCTGGTTCTTTCAGCCCAAACACTGGAGTCTTCCTGGACTCCCACCTTCCTCTACACCTGCTCTTCTGATGAACCAACCCATTCTGTTTCATTCTCCAAGATACACGGGCATCCACGGCTCTCAGTCCATTTCCTGTTCGTACTGCTGCCACAGCCCTTGCTCAAGCTCCACCCACTCTCACTTAGATCACTGCAAACCTTCCCCCTGGCCTCCCTCCCTCACCTGCCATCTTGCTTAGAAACCATCTTCCTGCATCTCTTCAAGCTAACCTCCTCGTCCCTTTCTTCCTGTTGTTCGGGCTGTGTGAGCTCCATGGACCAATTACGCTGCTCTCTGCAGAGCTCTGCCCACAGGGCTTTCTGATGGACATCCTCACAGTTCCCTGTCTGACTACCTCCTCCTCCTACTTTAGTTCTTTACGTAGAGTCTCCTTTGCAGCTCTGCCTATGGATGAACACGCCCCACCCCTCCCAGGACTTCCTGTCGTGGGTCCTCCATCATCATCATTATTATTTTTGCCTTAGAACGTGTCACTATGTAGCATGTTACATATCCTTTTAAAATACTTTTTTTGTTTATTTATTTGAGAGAAAGAGGGAGAGAGAAAGAGACAGAATGGGCATGCCAGGGCTTCCAGCCGCTGCAAACGAACTCCAGACACATGTGCCCCCTTGTGCATCTGGATTACGTGGGTCCTGGGGAATCGTACCAAGGTCCTTTGGCTTTGCAGGCAAGCGCCTTAACTGCTAAGCCATATTTCCAGCCCTCTTTTTATTCTCTCTTCCTAACAGAATTAAGCCTCTGTGAGGGTAGGGAGTTTTAGTTGTCTTGTTCACCACTATTCCTCATGCTTGGAACGATACTCCAGAAGTGCATTAATAGAGTGAATGAAGAACAGGGTTTTTATTCTTTCTAAATTATGGGGAGAGGTCTGGAGGTAATAATGTTTCCAAAACATTCATATTTTTAGCAATCTGTACTTTTTTGTGACATTCTCTGCCTCAGAATGTTTTTGCACTAATTTCTGTCCTTCATCTATGATTCTCATTTTCCATAAATTTCCCCCTCCCCTTTTAAAAGTGCTCAAACCTCCCAGACTAATAAAAGTTTAGGGCTTAGATTTATTTTATATGTGAAGATGTGGCATAAATCTTTTCTTTTCCTGGCTGATGAACACATTTGAGATTTTCTATTTTGCTTTCCTATGAAAACTTGAATTGGTAGACAGTTTTTTCTGGGGGGAGGGGGTGTATATGGTGGGTGTTGCAGACAGCTTCAGGTTCGCTGAGATGAACTTCCAGACCAGGCACAGTTATGGAGGAAGGGATATTATTTATTGAAACTTACAGATCCAGGGGAAGTTCCATAAAGGCAGGAAAAGCAGCCTGCTTTCAACAGGGCCAAGCAGAGAGAGAGAAAGCCAACCAGCCACCACAGCACACAGAGCAAAACTACTGCCAAAAGGTCACACAGCACACTTCAGGAACTCCTGCTAGGCACATTTGCATATCTTTACAATGGAATCTCAAACCCACACCTTAAGACCAGCCCCCAGTGACATTGCCTCTAGCAAGGTGATTGCAGAAGCAAATTATAACTAATAAAACACCGAATATATTGGGGGACATATATTCAAACTACCACAGTGGGATACTTCATGCTAAGCAGGTTCCTTACCATGACAGTTTTTTTTTGGGGGGGGAGTATATGGTGGGATACGACATGCTAAGCATGCTCCTTACCACTGAATGACAACCCCTGCTGGTAGGCCATTCTATTCAACTTTTCTAGCTTAATGTTTCTCATATGGGTCTGCACTCCACAGAACACAAGTGCCACTCCTTTGTCCCTTTTAAGGTCCTATACTTCTCAGTTAACCAAGAATATTCTACATGGGGTTTTATTCAGCACTGCTGTGATTTAGGCTGGTCCTGTACCTCAAATAAAGAGATTTTGTTTTCCCTTAACAGGGGAGATGTCCCATTTGAAATACTATAATGTCTTTATTTATGTGAAGTTTAGAGTAAGAGACAACTTTTCCACTCTCCTTTCCACATCTTTCCCCGGTTCTTATCTTTCTTATGCTAGGATTTTGAATATTTTCCACCCTCTTTTCCAAAATAGTGTACGAGTTGAAGACTGTACAAAGGGTGTGCACTTCGCACTTAAGATACATGTCTGAGCAGTGGAATGACAAAGCATGCTATTCACTTTCAAGGCCACTTCTGCCTATTTGGTCCTATGGAAAATGACATTAAGAGTGCACTAGTAAAATGGAACCATTTGGAATTTGCAAATCAGCCTATACTCTTACTTAAGAGCCCATTAGAGTAAGCTGGGTATAGTTGAACACTCCTGTAAGCCCAGCACTCCAAAAGTGGAGGCAGCAAGATCAGAAGCAAAAGGTTATCTTTGGCTGCATAGTGAGTTCAAGGCCAGCCTCCCTATGTTACTTGAAACTCTGTCCTGGAACAAAACCAAACCTTTAGAATCAGTAAATGGAAACCTTTAGAATTCGGTAAAGGAATAACTAGTAGTCCAGCTTTGGTGATGGCTCAGAGTCACAAGGAAGGGACTTTCCTTCTCCCAGCTGTCGATTTGAATTGGTTTCAGTTAGGAACAGCTCTGCAAAAAAATAAACCTAAGTCCCCAGTTTTAATTTGCCCGGTGCAGGACACCACCCCTGCTGCGTGGATATATGTTAAAGGTCATCAGCCCCTGTAGCCCAGTTTGCACTGCCCAACCTGGAAAAAGGAAAAGCTATCACAAGTTCTCACAAAACTGAGCCAACAAAGGAAAAGGGCATTGATGCTATGTGCAGTGGGAACATTGATCCAAGTCACCTCTGGAGAACTTCACTACAGTCACAACCACAGAACACCTACGCACGCACGGACACCGGGGTGGGGGGTAGAGCCGGGCTGCCCTCTTCCAGTCCACACTGACTTCTCTCTATCAGATTATTTTGGGAAATTCCATGCCAGACCAAGTTCATTTTTTTTTTTTTCTGTAAGAAAAAGGCTCAGAAAAGTCTAATCATTCATGTAATTATATGTCATGATTTCTAGGTAATTATATACAATAGTTTTCACAAGTTCATCTACAGATTTACAAATTCTCCTTAAAAGCAGCAGTCATCCCAGATACACCCTGGCGTTGGCATCTTTTAGGTGTGATGAGGCACCTTTTAATGAGCAAGAAATTCATTCACGTCAGTTGTTTTACGTAGTTGGATTATATTCTAGGGCAAAGGTCATGACTATTTTCCACTATAAAATTGGCAGACTTTTAAGTTAGAGGTCTTGTCTTTTCTTAATTATATTTAATCATATGATTGGAAAGTTGCAAAATTCAGTGATTCCCAGTGGGCCTTCTGTTTCTTCAACACACGAGTGAAATGTTAGTTGATTGGCAGTCACTCAACGTGACTTCAGAGTTCTTTATCATTACTCTTCTCAGACCTTGAGATAAATAAGATTCACCTAATAAACTATTCTTTCAAGCTGCCACACTTTTGTAATGGCATGCATTTAAAAAGCCAACTTCTGAAATTAATTGTTCTGTAACATCAAATCCCAAAACAAGAGGAAAAGTCGGAAACCTATTGCAAATCTGTGGCTATTCATAGTTATTATGAAGGCTAGAGGGTGGCTTTTAGTACACTCTCCAGTGAAAGCGCCTGTTTTTATAAAACCTAATTACATGGTTCTCAAGCACCTTTGCAGATTCCCTGGCACTCACATAGACTGAACTTTGCCCCCTAGCTTTAACCTTCTCAGTAATGGCTTCTGATTTGAATTGAAGAGTGTTCCTTTTGTTTTTCAAGTTTGTCCTTGATATGTGAGGCTGATAGAGCATGCTCCATTTCTGGAATGAAACCATTTAAGTGGGCAAATTGGTATCTATGTCTAAATATATATGTTGTATACATAATCATTCCTTGAACAATTAGAGCAATGCATTTTAAAGGAATTTTAATAGGCATTATCCCAGAGTTCCCGTAGGCTGCTATTAGCTCTGTTATATGACATCATCACAACATTCAACATTCAATGAACTCAACGTGAACTAGATGCTAAACTGAGCTATGAGATCATGTGTGTCCCTCAGGGATAGGGATTCACAGTGATGGGGTGGTTTTGAGACTTCATTTCCATCCAGCGATGGTTAAGTCTTGACCTAAAGGGCTGGTGTGACCCAGGAGGGTGAGGAATGATTTACAAGAGCTTCCCAGTTGGGATTTATGATTTCTACACAGACCTTGAGAACTTAGTCTAAGTCATGCTATAAGTCCAGTCAGGGTTCTTATAATATCAGCTACAGAGAGGATTAAATAAAGGCCACAAAGGAGCTTAGCAACTTTGGTTCTCTTCTGCTTTTTTTTTAAATGAAAAAATGTTTTAAACTTGCATTGTTTAGACAGTTCAGGATTGTCTTGGTCTATTCAGACTGTAATAACAGCACACTGTTAACTGCAGTAGCTTAAAGACAACAGTTTATTTCTCATTGTTCCAGAGGCTGGGCACTTCCAGATCAAGGCAGATGTAGGATTGGTGTCTGATAGACACCTGTACTTGGATGTCACCTCTTCACTGTTTCTTCATAGGACAAAGGGAGCTATTTGAGACCTCTTCTCTAAGAGCTTCACCTTTGTGGTTAAATCGCCTTCACAAGGCCACATCTCCTAGTATCATCACCTGAAGAGCTAAGACTTCAACACATGAAGCCAAGCATGGTGCTGACACCTATATCCCCAGCACTTAGGAGGCAGAGGCAGGAGTGTTACTTTGAGTTTGAGACCATGGACTATAGAGTGCGTTTCAGATTAGCCTGGGCTACAGATAATACCCCCCAAGTCCCCAGTATTTAAACAGATGAATTTCAGGGGTTGTAAATGGAAGAGAGGTGTTTGTTCCATTGCAGAGGTTAACAGAAGATCCATTATTATCACAATAGATCTGTAGTTCCCCAGGGTTTGTATATTTTTACACACATGTGGAGCCAGACTTGAAGAGTAAAGCTTCTATTAGAATATCAGTGAGAAGAGAACATGTGTCAGCCAAGAAATATGTATTAAATAAATGAAGACACAGCAAAAGTGTGGTGACTCTCCTTAAGCATTACCAAAAAATCAATCTCATTCATTTCAACACTTTCCACATCATAGTTTTTATTTTTTTGAGATAAATGTTGGTGTATCACTGCTAATTCACTTTATGTAAACCTGCCTTGTGGCGGCAATTTTATAGTTATAAGTTCTATCCACATGGAGAATTTTGAGATGCTTATTTTTCTATGCCACTTAAAATTTCTTAACCAAATTCTTAGAGATTTCATAGTTTCACATGGCCAGATGCTTTCTCTCCTTTGGTTTGGTATGCATCCTCCTTAAGGGATGAACTAGTCCAGTAGTTATTTTGTTATATTTCTGAAGATAATGTAATGTTACAATGAGCATTAAGACCCCCTACAAAAGAGGCTGGAGAGATTTCTCAATGCTTAAAGATGCTTGCTTACAAAGCCTGATAATATCTGGGTTTGATTCCCCAGTACCCATGTAAGGCCAGATGCACAGATAGGTGCATGTGTTTTGAGTTCATTTGCAGTGGCAGGAGGCCCTGGCAAGCCCATATTTACACACAACACTCTCATAAATAAATAAATAAATAAATAAATAAATAAATAAATAAATAAGTCTTTGAGGTAGGGTCTCTCTCTAGCCCAGGCTGACCTGGAATTCACTATGTAATCTCAGGGTGGCCTTGAACTTGCAGTGATCCTCCTACCTCTGCCTCTCAAGTGCTGGGATTAAAGGCGTGCGCTGCCACGCCTGGCTCTAAAAAAAATATTTTAAAAGACCCTCACAAAAGGATACATTTTGGAAGTGCCGGGGAGGAAATGAGGGGTTAGTATTGGCTATTTTCTGGAGGTTAGAATGCTTTCCATTGCACCTCACTAATCTCATCTTCCTAGGTGGATTAAGTTTGAAGAGAAAGTGGAACAGGGTGGAGAAAGATGGAGCAAACCCCACGTGGCCACGTTGTCTCTGCACAGCTTGTTTGAGCTGAGGACATGCATGGAAAAGGGATCTATCATGCTTGACCGGGAGGCATCTTCTCTCCCACAGCTGGTGGGTAAGTATGATGTCTTAAGTTCCTATTACTTTTTGGTTTGAGAAGTCCATGTGTGTCCTTTTATTTTGACTTGTGTGTATGTGTGGTGTATGCATGTACCCCTGAGCTCACCTGGAGAAGGGGGCACTGGCCTGTGGTGGCTGGGGCAGAACATCGGCTCTTGTGCTCCACAGCTCTTAGCTGGGGTTCCTTACTGTTACTAGATTTGCTGTTTTTCATGAGCCCAGGTGATTCCCTTTGTGGGACTGGAGTTACTGGCATGTGTGTCCACACCCATGGGATCTAGAGATTTGAACTTGGGAAATTTCCAGCCCCCTCGGGCCCTCCTGCTTATTCAGGAAGTGCACCTAACCACCTCTACATCCTCCAAGCATACTTCAGTGCAGATGCCTGCGAGTGTCAGCAGAGTTGAATGTTCTCTGGCCTTTATTCTTAGAGTTTTATATTGTGAAACTTCAGCGGTTTATTTCAAAACATTTGGAAAGCTCTGAACAATATTAATAAAAAGCTATCCATAATATCCATCTCTGTTTATAGCCATTAACAATTAAAAATTTGGGATATTTCTTCTGAATGCATCTTCTAGTGTTCATTTTTGTGCTTTTCAGTTCTATACTATTTTTTAATTACAATTAGGATCATATGTACACATTTGTATTCATTTCATTCACTTCTTAGTGTGAGACCACCATTTCAAACAGAGCCCTCTCACCCACTCGTCTTTGGTTACGTTGGAATGTAGGTCTGGACACTAGATCTCTCGGCCACTTTGACCTTCACACTGCACTGTGCTTTTGTGGAGCCCAGTGTTGTTATTTTCAAAGGAGAGTTTAAATCTGTAAAAACAGAAGTACTCTACCTCCTCAGCTGGGTCTCATTATAGGTGGGAGTCAAGCCCTGTAGCTGTGGTAGAGAAATGTTACATGGGTCAGGGAGCCGGCCAGACCTTATGGGCTAGTGTCTGAGTCACAATGGTGCCAAGTATCATTTGTATCATCAGAGCTTGTAGAATTTCTCTGCCTGGAACTGCACATTTAGAGATTATTCTACTGAGTCCAAGGGTGGTTCTCTATGAAAATAGACACTTCATGGAAGAGGTCATGGATTCATTCCATGAGACACAGACTGGTTTGTGGAAAGAATGCTGGGTTTATTGCTGGATGGCTTTAACTGAAGTCCTGTCTGCTAGTAGGGATGGTCGTGGGTGAGACGAGTTTCTTAGAGCTTGGGGAATCTTGGTTTCTTCATCTATAAAAGCAGGATTAAGGCAGACCCTTTAGAGTTGATATGAAAACTGCACAGCAGATATGTTGGGGTCATGGTTGTATTCCACTATAATTAGCTTATCAAAATTTTTCTACATGACACCTATCAGAGTGTTGAGTGAAGACTAATTTGATTCTGGCAGACAGTTATGTGCCCAGAGACTTCATGAGCAGGAGACAAGATTCCCAAGGGTGTGGTCTGTAGAGTCAGGTTCAATGGAACAGTGTTTTTATGTTTTTTTTTTTTCTTTGGTGGCTTGGACTGAAGCTGACTATCAACAAAGGTGATGAAAGATAAAATTGGATGACACATGTGAACTTATCTGCAACACTGTCTTTGAGGTGTTCAGCACCAGAGTCACCATGAGGAGTTTCTGGTCTCCAGAAACTCCCCAATGCTTCACATGTAGCAGAAGACAGATGCTGACATTCAAGAGAGAGCCCTGTAGCCGAGGACCACAGAGGAGCTCTGGTATCTGCTGTGTTAAGAAAGGTTAATTGAGCACTTAACGCTCTTGCTTGAGTCCCACCGCTTTTTATTATCAGCTGTGATCCTTTTGTCTAGCTTCCATAGATTTAGTCGAAAAATGATCATCACATGTTAAAATTAGACCTCACTAGGTCACTTTGAAGTATCATGACTCACTGGTATGTTTGCTCTACAGTCCCTGGGGCAGACAGGGAGAGAGCTGGTGCTGTTATTCTGGTGCTGAGAACACCGAAAAACAGTTCAGGGCAAACCACACATCACAAGCAAAACAGAGAGATAAGAAAGGGCTAGTTTTGCAAGAGTGAAAGAGGAGCTTGTCTGAAGGACAGGCATTGGCTAAAAGGATGCACAAATCCTCCAAAAGAATCACATTCTTACAGAGAATAAAACAGGAAGAATAAAAGGCCATATTCCAGTTGAAGTGATAGAAGGGGAGACAGAGATTTGAAGAGGTATAGCCGTCATTTAGTTGTTAAAAACATCATTTCCTGCAGAGGATGGAGTTGGACCGTCCTGGATCTGCTGATAATTAATTCCGAGGTGACCACCACACAGGGCTGCGTTTCATTATGCTCCCCTCTCAACAGCCCAGTTTTGTTTCAACCAATGGGAAGGAGCAGCAACCACAGCCAGTGTGCTTTACCCACCAAACAACAGCATGGTTTGCAGCCGCTTTGCAGCCCACCTGCTGCCACTTCTCACCAGCCTGCCCTGACAGTATGCCACCTGCGGTTAAAGGCATGAGCTAGGTGGGGGCATAAGCACTGGGCGACTGTTTAATCAGGTGTCATGGTTACATAAACATTTCAGCTTAATTCTGGTTCTTTTCAGGACCCCCTGTCCATTGTTTTGGCAAAGAATCCTTTGTGCATTATAGAGGATAAAACATCATTTTCACGGATTATTCTAATAGGTTTATAATTAGTATCATCATTGTAATTCTACGTTTAAAGAGTGTTATTCACACATGAAGTCAAGTCTATGGCAATTTTATTCCCCTGTTAAGTGATAAAAATAGTTAAACTCTATTTCAGGTATTTTATTAGGATGAGAAATGGATGAGGAGATGTAGCTGTATTTTTGCAGTTCATTTACATTAAGAGCATTCCCAAGCTATGCATGTCGCAGGTGTGTGAGTTCTGCTGCTTCTTGCTTTTGTACACCTTTTAATATTTTAAGAATGGCATTATCTTTATTGTTTTTTCCTAATCACAAGACCAATATATTTCATTAAAAATAATCCAGAAACTCACAAAACAAAAATAACCACTAATGCAATCTTGTATATGTATCACCTCACCATTTTTTTCTGTGCAACTCTGTTTACATAATTTACATATCATAAACTGTTTGCATAATTTCTTTCACAAAGTGGGCTCATGGCATATCATTTTATTTGCATTTACTTAAACATAAAAACATAAGATCAATATTTTCCTAGAAGATAAATATAAACATAATTTTGGAGGTTCCAAAATAGTCATCTCTTTGACATTTAGGTAGCCTTCAAATTTTTTTTAGATTTAATTTATTTGCATGGGGGAGAGAGAGAGAAAGTGAAAGAGAGAGACAATGGATGCACCAAAGCCCCTAGCCACTGCAAACTCCAGATACATACATCACTTCGTGCATCTGGCTTTCTATGGGTACTGGGGAATTGGACTGAGGTTGTTAGCTTTTTAGGCAAGTGCCTTAACTGCTGAGCCATCTCTCCAGCCCTTTTTATGTTTAAATTTTTTTTTTTTTGCATGCAGAGATAGAGAGGGGAAAGAGAGAGACAGAGACAGGGACAGAAAATCAAGCTTTTATTACAAAAAAAAAAAAAAAAACAACATAGCTTCATTATAGTTGCACAAAGTTATTTCCTTAGTATAGGTTTCTAATGGTAGAATACTCAGAAGTTTGGAACATATTAAAAGGTTCTGAATGTACCAAAACAGAAATCCCAGAAGCTGTTTGAGAGCACAGCACTAATGTAGACTTAAAACACACCCACCACAGCTCAGGGAAACTTGTGGAAGTGGGGGCAGAAAGATTGTAAGAGCCACAAGATGGGAGTGAATATCTAGAGGCAGTGCCCCCACACACACAATGACTGACTGCTGTGCTCTCACAACTCATAACCCACAATCCCATGGTGGACACCAGCTATCCACTGAGGAGGGCCCTCAGTGGAATGGGGGCAGGCTGGAGGGAAATGATGGTGCCAACATAAGATGTGTCCATACAAAGTTTCTACTCAATTAAATAAAAAGGTTTTGCTACATATTTGCTGAATGACCCTCGAATGGTTGTCCTGACCTGTGTCGTCATCAGGTGTGTAGAACAGCAGTCCTCATGCCAGAAGCTGTAGCCTTATCTTTTTAATATTTACCACTTTGATAGACTTAACAGTTGTCTTCGTGATTACACTTGCCTGCCTTGTCAGTCTTGAAGTTCAAAATTTACACACAGTTTGTCCTGTGTGTGGAAGAATTCTTGTGTAACCTTTGGCCATTATTCCCTTGCCTGACCATCTTTCTGTTTATAAAGGCTCTGTGTGTATCATTTTTTTTTTCTAGAGTTTGCTTTTTTTTTTTTCGTAATTTATTTTTAACTTTTAATTTGAGACACAGTTTTTCTATATAGCGTAGAGCCATGCTGGCTTTGAATTCACTTGGTAGCCATGCTGTTCTAGAACTGGCTCAGTCTCCAGCTTCTCGTTTTGGAGAGCTGGAAAGACAGGTAGGCATTACCATGCCTGTGGAATGCACTTTTTCAGTATGGAAAAGTATTATGTGATAGGAAGAAAGTTCTGAATCATGATTCAGGAAAAGGCTTTGATATGGGATTTTGCCTCTAATTAGTGTGTCTGGGGCCAGTCATTTGTCTGCTCCTATTCCTCATCCGTTAACAGGAGTTGAACTTGACGCTCCCCAAGGCTCCATCCAGCTCTGTTATCATCCAGACTTGGCATATTTTCTCCCAGTTGGTAATGTCTGTGGGATTTTGAACACTGAAGGCTTAATTTCAGTGTAGCTGTGAAATGTTACTGCCCCACTTTCTTTTGAAAGGGTTTGTAGTTGATGCTTAAAGAGATCCCTATAATGTGAGAAACACGTTTATGGAAACTTAATGAAGGGCATAAGCCATGCAGATGTTACAACCTGTTCTAACTGGTCATTTTCAGGCGGTGGTGACGGGGGCTGGCTGTGGATCTGGAGGGTCTGTGAGGATTGGCGGATAAGAAACACTTTACTCTGTAACCCTGGCATTGAGTAGGAGTGTGACGGTACTTGGAGTATAGATGCTGGGACTGTTTATTTTTGACTCCGGCAGTGGACTTTCCACATGGAAAGTGACTTAAAGGGATAGGAGCAGGCTGTGTTCTGTAGGAACCTAGTTATTTTACTGGAAAACAGAGGGCTGATTGTTTTTAAAGGATCACTCTGGGGGTTGTACTGAGTGGGGTTTGTGTTGTTGACAATATTGAAAGTGGAAAGCCGCTTTCAAGCCAAAGCATTCACCAGAGAAACTCTTTCTGTCTCACCTAGGCCCCTTACCAAGCAGCCCTGTGTTCTAAGACATTTATGCAAGGCAGGTGATGGAAAATCCTTGACCTAGCTTCCACGGAGCCGATCTGACCTTGTGTGGATGGCCAGCGTTAGCTATTGACTGTACAAGGATGGTGTGAGTGCTTGCCGCAAGATGGGTGGGTGGGTGAGCAGAGTAGCCAGGCCCCAGCAAAGCAGCCTTCTCTTCTCAGCGGGTGGGATGGGTCCCTGGTGCTAGCTGCTGTTTTACAATGACGTTGATTTTATTGTCAGGCTTTTGCCCAAGAATAGCTTTTGTTTATCTTGCACTTCTGGGTCCCGAGAGCTGTCTTCCTAGAGGGATACGTGGATGTGCTGGTTGTGTCCATAGACCAGGAAAGATAGGTGTGCGATTGGTTGTTCTTGTCCAGTGCAGTGAGGAAGCATGTGGCTGTCCAGATCAGGCACGGGTTCTGTGTTGTTTCTATCTTCAGTCTCATTCTGGGTGGGTCAAGGCTGGGCTGCGGGGTAGAAGTTGGAGAAGGATGTGCCAGGCTACGTTTCTGTTGTACTAGTGATGTGCTAATGTGTGAGAAATGGACTTCTTATATTCTGTTGGAATAAGAACTTGTCAAGTAGAATGGTCCCTGGATCAATTTTAGCAAAGCAGTCAGTGTGTGTGTCACCTGTGGTGTGTCTCGTATATGCAGTTGTGAGTGCACACATGTGCACTCCCCATGGACATATTATGGAGGCCAGAGGATCATGTCTGATGTCCTCCTCTGTCACTTTGCTGTGTATTCTGTGTATTTACTTGTGACAGAGCATTTATCTGAACCAGGAGCTGCAGATTTTGTGAGCCCCAGTGAATCCCTGGTCTCTGCTCCCATAGGATCTGGGTTACAGGCACACAAGGCCATGTCCAGCTGTTTACGTGGGTCCTGGGGAATTGAACTGGAAGGCCTTGGGTCTCTGAGGCCCTGATGCTTGAGCAGCAGGACTCTGAGATACTCCCAGGGATCTTTTTTAAGGTTAAAATGCTACTTCAAAAAAAAAAAAAAAAAAAGCTAAGGCCTGAGGAAATGGCTTAGCAGTTAAGGCATTTGCTGCAAAGCCTAAGGACCCCGGTTCAATTCCCCAGGACCCACGTAAGCCAGATGGACAAGGGGGCACATGCATCTGGAGTTCATTTGCAGTGGCTGGAGGCCCTGGTGTGCCCATTCTCTCTCTCTATCTGCCTCTTCCCCTATATCTCTCTCTCAAATAAATAAATAAAATATTTTAAAAAGAGCTATTAGAAACTTAAATTTCTTTATAGTAATATTAAGATATTAAAACTTCCTGGAAAATGTTAGTGAGGTTATACCTTCACAATGCCACTGGCACATATAGGCAAGGTTCAAGTTGTCTTTAAACAGAAAGAATAAGCCTCATATCTCAGAAAAGATTAGGGTATAATTTCATAGTTTAATCTTTTTTAATTAGATTACTGTTCAAATGACCTGATACTGAGAAAAGTATTATTTCCCTTCATTTTGTTCCGTTGAAAAGAAAATATAGTATCACTGAAGAATTTTGGAAAATCTATTTAAAAAGTCCATCATCTTACTATTGTAAAATTTGCATGTTCTCTCTTAAAAATATTTTATTAATTTATTTGAGAGACACAAAGAGAAGAGAGAGTGAGTGTCTGGGCATACCAGGGCCTCTTGCCACACGTGTCACACTGTGTGTCTGGCTTTATGTGGGTACTGGGGAATTGAACTCAGGCTGTGAGGCTTTCCAACCAAATGCCTTAACTGCTGAGCCATTTTCCCAGCAAAATTTTCAGTCTCTTCTAGTGTTTTCAGATCTTTAATAATTTTGATTGTATAACAGAAAACATGAAATATTTTGAAACTTTCTTTTTAAAATTGAAAAATGTAAGTTACTGACTTACTGTGTTACTCATAGAAAATTTGCTTTATGTAAATATACTGTGACTGGGGATTGGAAAAATAATTAAATATATAATAAATACTAGAATGTTTATAACTCATTAATACCAGTATCCCTATGCCTTCCTATAAAGTAGGAAGTTGATAGTTTAGAAAATAGCATATTGATATTAAAATTGAGGGGAGTATTCAGAGTTACAGTAAAAATTAGTTTCATGTTTTTCTTTTTTTTTGGTGATGAGTTTTGCTTCTCATTTTGCTTTGTTTTTGTATCAGAGATGATTGCTGACCACCAGATTGAGACAGGCCTATTGAAACCTGACCTTAAGGATAAAGTGACCTACACTTTGCTCAGGAAGCACCGGCATCAAACCAAGAAATCCAACCTTCGGTCCCTGGCTGACATTGGGAAGACGGTTTCTAGTGCAAGCAGGATGTTTACCAGCCCTGATAATGGTAATTCAGGGCCAGCTGGCTGTTGCTTTCTCTTACCTGTCTCACTTACCTTGGCTCCATCTCCTGTCATCTTTTTAATCCTCTCCATTCTCACTCTTTTCTCAAGCTCATGTGCCACAGTCATTTCATGACACTTTTGATCCAATTGGACAGGTTGGCTGTCTTGTTGGAAAGACTTCATGACTGCCGGAGTTTCCATTCATGTGCATTCCGAGGGACCAAAATGGCTTGCTAGTAACCGTGATGAAACAGTTGAGTATTTCAGATGAGTCAGCAAGCCTGTAGACGATACTGAATACCTCAGGGAATACATCTTCAAGACAGCTGGCTAGATTTAGGACCATCTACTCAGCTATGAATGTCTTCAAATCTCATGTCACAAAGTGTTTGTTTCGAAGTTGAGATAGCATTCAGCCTGTAAGAGCTCATTCATCAATGTATATGGGTCAATATTAAATCCAGTTGCTCTTATTTTATTTTATTTTTGAGGGGGGATAAATATGGGCACACCAGGGCCTTTCAGCTGCTGTGAATGAACTCCAGACACGTGCGCCCCTTGTGTGCATGTGGGACATCGCACTCTTGCATCGCTTTGCATTTGGGCTATGTGGGGCCTGGAGATTCGAACATGTGTTCTTAGGCTTCACAGGCAAGCACCTTAACAGTTAAGCCATCTCTCCAGCCCCCAGTTGTTCTTTTTGATAACTGATAATAGACAAGTGGGAGAATAATTACTCAAGATGAGATATTATTAACTTCATTATGTAACAACAGGGAAGGTGACAATAGGGAAGTTACACTTGATTGGATTTACCAGAATGTCTATCTTCTGTATCATTCTCTTTGTTTCAAGTAAGTTTCATGATTGGGTGCAATCTGGGAATGGAGAAACAAGAGTGGTGGACATAGTTGATAAGCACTGGGCTGGTAGAACTAGATGCGAACTCCCCTCCCACCCCATATTTTAAAACTAAGAAAATAAGGAAGATTCTAATTCAATGCATTTAGCTATACTTAAAGAATATTTACATTTGTATATAACCATATATATGTTTATATATATATAAAGTTAAGAATACAGATCATGCTATAATGCAAAAGGAAGATTGTTAAAAATTATATCAACTGAATTACAACTCAGCCATTCTGTTTTCAGAAATGTGATTTTTCTGACTTGATATTAAAGTCAGTAGTTGGAAGACTGATTACTGTAGGCAAACTTTCTCTCATATTTTCAAAGCACAACTGGTTGTAAACAAATAATTAAAATATCAATGCTTTTCATAAAACATTCAAAAACGAATACCTACTATAATTTGATGGTCCTACTGTTCTTTGGAAAGATGTTGACAAAAAATGTATTATTTTTGTGGGTGTGTACTTACTTATTTTTGGAGGGCAAGATTGTAAATGGCAGCAAATGCCATAACATGAACACTTTATTGTAATTAAAGTTACAAAAGTTTCATTTTAAATGACCAGTGCTTAAAGTTGACGTCTCTCCTTTTATATAAAAGTTCTTCTTTGTAAAATGAAATTCCAAGTTGATAGCTCTTTTTTAAAAAAAATTCACAGGGTTAGTAGTAGTTGAAAGAGGTAAGAAAGTATAGTTTTTAAATGTCTTTGTATTTGAATATTTGTAAAGACATGGTGATGTTGGCAGTCAGGACACTTACTCTCAGAAGGAAGAGCTTTATTCTCATGAATTGCAAGCTGTAGAAATTAAGAACACATGAGTCTCAGAAGCCAATTGATTATACTTCTGAAGAAGATATTTGGATGTGGAGTACAACTACTAAGTTGATATTGCTCATTATTTAATCTTTCATCCACTTAAAAAAATTTTTTTTATTTTTATTTATTTTTGGAGAGAGAGACAGAGAGGGAAAGGGAGACAGATAGAGAATGGGCGCGCCAGCAGTCTCTCAACTGCTGAGAACAAAATCCAGATGTGTGTGCCCCCTTGTGGGCAAGTGCAGCATTGTGCCCTTGCGTCACTTTTTGCATCTGGCTAAACGTGGGACCTGGAGATTGGAATCGGGTTCTTAGGCTTAGCAGGCAGGTGCCTTAACCGCTAAGCCATCTCTCCAGCCCCACTTTTTATTTTATTATTTTATTTGCAAGCAGAGAGAGAGAGAGAGGGGGAGAGAGAGAAGGAGGGAGGGAAAGAGCGAGAGAGAGGAAGAGAGAGGGAGAGAGAGGGAGATAGGTACAAAGTATTTGCATGCTAGGGATTCGTGCTACTGCAGATGAACTCCAGGTGGATGCACCACTTTGTCATCTGGCTTAAACGAGTACTGGGGAACAGAACCCAGGCCATTAAGTGCCTTTAAGTGCTGAGCTATCTCTGCAGCCCATCAACCTTTCATGCATCCAGTAGACCCTGTACTTCAGAGGAAAGCTGAAACAGTGCTCGCTCACCTTTTCACTTGTGAGACGGTGTAAACACCAGGCAGAAGGCATGGGAAGGGCAGGCGGCACTTGTCTGGCTCATCAGCTGATCATCTTACAGCCTGAAGCATGAGCTGTGATTACTTCTTTTTAAGCATATTATTATTGGCCTTTGTGTTCCCTAGTGCCTTTTAAATATTGCAGGCAAAATTGGCTTTGGGAGATACTGCAGCAATGAATTCCATGTGTCTCCAAGGTACACTGTTATAAATTATCAAATGGCAAATTTTTGGCTTTCTAAATGTGCTTGTTCTCAACTTGAAAGTCTAGAGTTACCTTTATGTCTTAGAGTTTAATCACTTCCTATCTTTCAAAAATGATGGAACAACCATGTCCTTGGACTAAACTTCTAAAATAAAGCATTATGTAACTATTGCTACTCGTAATGAGGCAGAGTGTGATGTCTGCTGTACCTGCAAAGCCTAGATAAACTCAAGCCGCCTTGGACTTGTGTAATAGGCTATCAAATACAACCCGTGAGATTGCCAGCTTTGGTTACATTAGCCATAGCTTAATCAATACCTGAAATCTATTGATAAGCCTCAAAGTTGGGAATTATTTTTATTTCCCAGAGGTGTGTCGAGCCACTTCTTATCTATTGATAAGATCCAATTGCTATCAAGCTGTTTGTTACATATAGCCACATGGAAAATTAAACTATATATTTACAATTAAATAACAACATTGAAATATTTACAATAAATACAAAAAATCTGTCACATATTATTTATTTTGTGACATTGCATTATAATCTATGCACTGGAGGTAATTTACCTTTCTTCTGTCAGTTTGTGTAAATGCCATAACAGGTTGTGTACTGTGTCCCAGGCCTGCTTTAAGTGAGTTCATTAGTAGTTCATTAGTAGTCAGCTAGGATGTTAATATTTATACCACAGATACCAGCAAAAGGTGCAGATTAGGTCTGGCTTGTTTGTTTTTTAGTTATCTTTCCACTTTGGTAAGTGATGAGAGAATACTAATATTCCAGCTTAAAGTTGAAAGTAGGTGCTGTATGTAGCTGTTTTAATATGAATAACCCCTTAGAATTGAAAGATGGTCTCTTTGGTAATTAAAACTATTATCCAGAGCTGGAGAGATGGCTGAACAGTTAAGGCGCCTGTCTGCCAAGCCTAAGAATGCCTGTTCGATCTCCAGGTCCCACGTTTAGCCAGACGTAAAGTGATGCAAGAGCGCAATGTTGCACTTGCCCACAAGGGGGCGCGTGTGTTGGAGTTCATTCACAACAGCTGAGAGGCCGCTGGCGCACCCATTCTCTCTGTGTCTGTGTCTGTCTGTCTGTCTCTCTCTCTCTCTCTCTCAAAAAAAAAAAAAAAAACCTATTATCCAATTTAGCAAGGAGTGCCTACCTCATTGACACATGAGCACAGTCTGAAGCCCATCTCCATTATTATTATTATTATTATTATTATTATTATTATTATTATTATTGTTTTCTTGAGGTGAGGTCTCACTCTACTCCAGGCTGACCTGGAATCCACTATGTACTATCAGGGTGGCCTCGGACTCACAACAGTCCTCCTACCTCTGCCTCCCAAGTGCTGGGATTAAAGGCATGTGCCACCATGCCTGGCATCCATTATCGTATTTTTGTCTTATTAACATACATGATATTAATCAACATGGATGTTAGAATTATTTTCACTTACCAGTTGCAACTATAGCTGTTTACAAATGTGAGTTTAGCAAAGATCACAGCTGGCTATGTGCAGCTCAGAGGAGTCAGCTGTATATTTTACTCTTTGGCGTGTGTGCTGTTTACCCTTCATCTCTGTAAGATTCACTGTACATGTGTGCTCATGCTCACACACTCACCGATGCATGCATATGTATTTCCCCCAATGTAACTGGTTTTCAAATATTTCTACTCTGCCCCACATATATCCTTATGCATAGCTAAAAAGTAACTCATGTTTTATAGGTTCCTAATATATTATCAGATTTAGGTTTGTTTTTTTTAAAGAAATATAACCATTTTACTTTCTTATAAGTCAGGTGAGAATTGGACTAGCTTCTATGATGTGTGTTACTCTGATGTTGCCATTTGCCTAAGATAACTAAATTCTAATTGTCATGTTTTCCAGGTACTAAATTTTAGGCAAGTTTTATAATTTCTCAATATACTATTTGAGGAATTTTCATAAGCTGCATGAAGAAATTCCCTAGACTTTCATTTCTCCAAGCATTAGCTCTTCCTCTACTCTTTATTCCCATTATTGTTTTAGGTTGAACTACATGAAGTTGCCATTTTCATGGGTAAAATGAAATCAATAACTCACAAATCCACCTGCAACTATCAATTAATTTTTCAGAGACATCTAGATAATAGTTCTGTATCATTTTAGTTTATTCTAAGATAATAGTATTTAAGCCTGGAAACACTCATTGGTAGTATTTTGAAAGGTAAGTAAGATTTAGAAGTGAAAGTTTTGCTATAATTGGTATTCATTCAATAATTACTAAACATGTGGATACTTTTGATATGTATTGTCTTAGCCTTGCAGGACTCTTTATTTCAGTTTTCAGCTTTTCTTACCTTTATGAAAATGTGGCCATGATCAGGCTGTCATCAACTTGTTCCTTTCTTTCTCTGCTCCTCCATTTCTTTCTTTATTTCTTTCCCTCCGGGGTCCAGGAGTGCAGACATTCTTGGGAAGGAGTGGCTTGTCCTCATCCAGTGAGACCTGCACTATCAATTTACCTTTTGCCAGGCTGGTTTCGTGAACTAATTTTCCACTATTGAAAAGCAGTTTCTTTTTTTTTCCAATGAAAATTGGGAAGCTAATTTTCTTGTCTGTAAAACATAAAGGAAAAATTAAATGAAATGATGACATATGTAAATGTTTAGAATGTTAAGTAACACATAGTCATCAGTCAGATTTTGTCCAAGAAAAGTTATGGAAGAAAAATTATCTCATATTTATAAGATTGGTTTCTTGAATGTTTGCTTTAGTAGTTTACTGTTTAGGGAGAAACTCGTGGAAATAATTCTTATTTCCCCTTTGGTAAGTGACATCAATATTTTTTCTTTAGCAATGGGGGGGATGGTGGGAAGACTTTTCTCATCATAGCCCTCTTGCATAGTAGCCTGTATTTGTTTTTGACTAACTGGCTATCACTGGAGTCCCACTCCAACCTGTGAATCCAAGACTTCCACCACTATCCACCAGGTAAGAGGGTGTGGGTGGGGAAGGTGTGATCAACAGGCTGTCACTTGTCTCCTGTAATCCCTCCTCAGTTAGCATTCCTCTTCAAGGTTTTCTACCAGGCAGGAAGCTGCTCTGCTGTTCTCCCACATGATGCTTTGCCTGAGCATTGTAGAAAGTAATGTATTGCTGTTACCTCCAGGAACACAGCTGTTAACAATGCAGAACAAATGCTAGAGAGAAATCAGTTGGTTCTGTTAAAAGCAAATACAGGCTCCAGAGAAAATATAACTAGGATTAGTTAACCCCTGTTGCTTTGAATCTGACGTGAGAAGAGGACCACTTGAAAGATCTGGCCTATAATAGCTCAGGCTGCCTTGACAACAGCATGTGTTGGATGCGGTTGGGGCAACAGGCAGGTTTGGTAACTTTCTCAGTCCCCATAGCAAGTGTTAACTTGTGTCTGGGCTTTGGGTTCTGGCCTGGCCACTTGTCTCTGGTTGTGGTTTTCCTACTTTGCACCCTGCTTCCTGCATATTGTTGAATTCAGACATGCTCCACACAGCAGTAGATAGGGTGGGAACTTCCATAAACTCTCTTAAAGGTTCTCCATGCTGAGATGACTCAGGTGGCATCTTGAATGCTCAGGCACATATTACCTAAGATAAGAGTCACCTTCCCAGGTGTCTTTCTGGATGGAACCAGCTCTTCCCAAAAGCCAGTACCTCCTATCCATCTGTTTTGTTCTGCACTTGGGTTCTCTATGCATTTGCACAGCGCAGATGAATGTCTTGGCTAGAACCCAACACAATCAAGCTCTTCTCAGTCTGAGGATACACCAGCCAACCCATGAACATGTCTGAATGAGATTATCCTTTAATAACAGTAGGTGTCGTGGTGATTACTAGGATATTTTAACCCATTAATGAGATGCCACCCTTAGCTCTCTTTCATTTTCCTAGACAGAGCCTGGTATTTCAGGTTTATAGGGTTCAGATCATTGAACAATTAATTCATTTTTTACTGAGGGTCATTTCTTTATAGTATCAGCTAGTCCATTCTGCTCCCAATGACAGTGAAGAGTCGGGCTTAAGGACATACCACATGCAGTCATTCCGGCCTGTTTCTCAACCTTCTTGAGGACTTGATGCCATCTTTTCCAATGCCCTTATTTCAGTCATTGGGGAATATTTAGTAGTGCAGGATTTTGAATGATTTAGGATATCCTTGAGTCTTTTTGTATGTCTAACATCAGAGTAGTAGTGTATTATTACTCTGTGTATATTGCCAGGAGTAAATGAGATAGATTTGTGAAAGTATTTAGTAAGAACCACAGAAGATACCACTATCATTAATTCAGGTGTTTTCCAGGAAAATTTGAAGGGACAGCTCTAGAAATTTTCAGATTTAAAAGCAAGGGCACATCTTCCATTTGCTACTGTGATTATGTATTCTGTTACTATCTGTATTGCTCAATTTTCTCTCCCTCCATCACTCTAATGTGAAAATATTCTTGGAGTTGGAGTTTTATTTTTAAAAATAGTGTTGCTTTCATTATCATCTTGATAACTGTCAAATAATACATCATGAGTTATTATGCATGGTCTCTCTCTCTCTCTCTCTCTCTATATATATATATATATACACACACACACATATATATGTATATATTTAAATTTTGAGTATAAAGCCTTCTTTGTATGGGTGAGCACTGACAGATTTTAGCCATGAGTAAATAATATATAGGATTTTGTCATGAAATAAACATGTTTTCTATGCAGCCTGTGTCTGCAGTAGTAAAGAAGCTGGAATGCTTCTCTTGGTTGTATCCTACCACAGATGAGCACTTTCCTCTTTGTGCTCCCTCCCTCTCCCCACAAATAACTTCCTGCTGATTCTGACTCCAAGGAACCTGTCCCAATCTTGAGATCTTAGTAGAGGTACCCTTGCAAAGTCTTGTTCTCCTTAGCTTCATCTTGCTCTGAAAGCAGATGGAAGGGTGGGTGTAAAACTGGGACTGTGTCCTGGTCTCTTTGGATAAGAAACAAGAAGGTGGTGGTTGTGGGGAGACAGGGAAAGGGAGGGAAGGAGGCAAGCCAGAGATTAGATGTGATCATGATGGACTCTTGATGTCTCTCCAAAGGAATTTTGAGGAGAAAACGTTAAAGCCTTCCAAGAAATGGTTAAACATGCTTCAATCTATTCAAACCTGGTTTCATTAAAATTAAAAGGCCATAGAGACATTTTTATGTTTTATTGCATATTGAAAAATTTTGATGATATTTATAATTCAAAACGAAGCTATGATATATGTATACATTGAGAAATAATTAAATCAAGCCAATTAACATATCTGTCACCTTAGGCGCTTCTCATTTTTTTTTCTTCCATTCCTACCATTTGTTGAACTTAAACACTGCACCAACTTACCGTTACTCCGTATCCCCAGCTTCCGGCACCCATTGTTCTCCTCTGTGAGCTCAGTTGTAGAATGCACATAGCAGATTGTCTTTCTCTGCCTGGCTTATTGCACTTCACAGCAATAGCTTTTAGGTTCCTCCATGTTGTCTCAAATGACATAATTACCCTCTTTTTTTTTTTTTTTTTTTTTTTTTTTTTGAGATAGAGTTTGACTCTAGCTCAGATGACCTGGAATTCACTCTGTAGCCTCAGGCTGGCCTTGAACTCACGGCAGTCTTCCTACCTCAGCCTCCCAAGTGCTGACATTAAAGATAGGCACCACCACACCCAGCTAATTGCTTTCATTTTTTTTTAAGGCTGAGAAGCACTCTTCTGCATGTGTGTGTATATCACATTTCTTGTCATCTATTCATTGGTTGGCTGGCATTTACATTGATTTTGTATCTTGCCTGCTGTTGTGGATAATACTCAGTACACAGAAGTGTAGATTTCCCTTTTACATACTGACTTTAAATCTTAAAGTTGAGTTTAAATAGACCAAAGTTTCTGTCTTCAGTATTTTCCAACCCCTTTCTTTCAGGTTGAGCGGATGTTGAGCAGAGAAGGCACCATGAATGGAGATCAATAGTAGTGGCAACAATAATGGTTCTTGTTATTTGAGCACCTGTTCTATTATGTGTCAGGTGTTGTGCTCTGTGATGGTTTTAATGTACATGTAATATTATATGTAATATCTCCATTTGCAGGTGAAAAACTTGACACACAGAAATGTAAAATGATCTATACAAGCCTAATAAATGGAGAGACCTGGTGTGCTCGTTAATAATGCACTAACTTGGGCTGGAGAGCTGGCTTAGCGGTTAAACGCTTGCCTCTGAAGCCTAAGGACCCTAGTTCGATGCTCGATTCTCCAGGTCCCACATAAGCCAGATGCACAAGGGGGCACATGCATCTGGAGTTTGTTTGCAGTGGCTGGAGGCCCTGGTGCACCCATTCTCTCTCTCTCTATCTGCCTATTTCTGTGTCTCTCTCTCTCAAGTAAATAAATAAATAAAAAAATAAAAAAATAATGCTCTAACTCATCTACAAGAGGGATGTGCTTCCTCAGCTGTAATTTATTTCCCAGATGTCAGAGAATCCAGGCTCTTCCTTTGTGTAGTCATGGAATGTGGAAGGACTCCAGTGGTCATTATCCATGCAAGAATACACACCAAACATGGCGGGCAGCCGAATGCCTTCATGGATTTCCAAATTGAGATTTCTCATGTGTTTATGCATGAAATACAGCTGTACTCAGGTTAAATGTCTTGACTAAACACTAGTTTGGAAAGCTCAATGCCCAGTAACTATTTAAAAGTAGAACATTGCACTCCAATAAAGAGCCCTAAAATTTTGCTGCAAATAAAATTTCATTTTTTTTTCTAGAGACATTTCTTTGGTCTAGTTGTATGACTTTAGTAGAGGCATCTTCATTTGAATAGATGTAGGATTGATGGCTTTGGATAAGTTGATTCCCAAGGGGAACATAAATCATTTTTTTTCCTCTCATAAAACCTTTTCTACAATCTGTGCATTGGAAACCATCACTCAAAAGTCTTGAGAGCCATCAATTTCCTCATATGCCATAGTGATGTAAGCCAGTTTCCATCTTGTTTCTGCCTGCAGTCAAGCACAAGTGATTTAAAAGAGCATGTGCATGATGTCAGCAAGTTAGACTGTTTCTTTTGTAGCTGAGGAGTAGTAGAAGTGTGGTGAAAACATTGTTTGGAAAATGGGTACATCACATCTCACTGCTGTGGTTTACTTATGGAAAGTTGCACTCTAGCTTTCAGGATAACTTTTGATCTTTAGAGTAAATTTATGAAGAGAAAAAAAAAGGCACCAGGAAACGTCAGGAAAGGGTTACAGCATTGGTATCTCTTCCCTGCATAGAACACAAACGGTCCAACAAATCAAAATGTTAGAATCTGCCCGTGTAAGTAATGGATGCTGCAGGCCTCCCAGTTTTCACGAGGGTACGCAGCCAGATGGCTCTGACCAGGCTTTCTGAAACGCAGGTGCCAAGTCTCTATGGGCAGTTCCATTTTCATGCCTGTCTTTGGAGCCAGGTTCTTTGCTGCTATCTGCCAGGCTCAATTCCACTGTCCTGATGCAGAGTAGCAGTGGATGCTGTGCATATGCAGGAAGGAGATTCCAGCATCAGTTCTCAATGGGTAGCATTCTGACATGTGGAGGGAAGCGGAAGAAAGAGGTGATGGGGGAAGGTTCATTACAGGCATGGAGTTTTGGAGAGAGGGCTAGCTTCTCATAAGAGCAAGCCATAGGAGCGGTGATGACGTCTGGGGATGTCCATGTGCAGGACAAGCTAATCGAATGTCGAGGCTCCTTTGAGTCACTGTGTGTTACAGGCTCTGCCATCTCTCCCTGATCTGGGTGTTTGTGAGCCCTTGTCTGAGCCTAGGGAAGTGGGCGCCAGTTACTTTAAGTGTTTTGTTTTACTTATCTAGGCCTGTAGGTTCTTAAAGCAAGTTTCTAAGTTATAAAAAGAAATAGAAGGTGAGACTTGGTCAAAAAGATAATATAAATTTCTAAATACTTCCCTCTTGACAAAAGCAATTTTAGAATAATCTCAACTGGTTCATTTCCCCTTTTCCATTTTTCTTAGTGCAATAAAAACTTGCAAAGAAGTTCAATTATGGGAAACAATTAAAAATTCAAATTGCAAAGAAAAGACATCAGATTTGCCTCAAAACAGGTGCAAGCACAGATGGCTTGCTCACAAGTCCTGGCTTTATTTACAGCTTTTAAACACAGACAGATAAATTGACAAAAATGTTTCTGGGTTTTATAATGTGCTGAGTGCCTAAATTTGGCCATGCACTTAGATTAATTTGTAAATGGTTCAATTTAAAACATGACCTCTCAAATCGCCAATAGTCTTCTAAAAGTCTATTTGTTTGCCATTTATTTATTTATTTATTTATTTATTTATTTAGTGAATGAGCACAAGAGTAAAGTGGGGAGGAGGGAGAGAGAGAGAGAGAGAGAGAGAGGGAGGGAGGATGGGCACATCAGGGCCTCTAGCCACTGCAAACAAACTCCAGACACATGCACCACCATGTGCGTCTGGCTGACATGGGTTCTGGAGAATTTGACCTGGGTCCTTAGGCTTCACAGGCAAGTGCTTTAACCATTAAGCCATCTCTCCAGTCCTGCCCTGTCTTTTGCATACTGTGTGAGTATATTGTCTATTTTTTGTGCTTGTTTAGATGTAGGTTATTTATTGCCTTAATAATGTGATGACTATTTATTATGGAAAAAAATCCTCAAGTCTACACTGCAGATAGTTCACTGGTTATGTGTTTCCAGCATCATGTCGTTCCCTAAAGGATAAGTATGCTGCTGCATTCTTCCTGGCCTTGGTGCCTGGTACTTGATGAGAATAGACCAAGTGGTATGAAGCATGTAGCCCAAACGGCACTATCTTGAAGAATCCGATGGTGCTATCTAGTTGATGAATTTGCCAGACAGTACATTTAGCCTGCACTGTTACTTTGTCTTTGACGTGCCAGATTTGGCATGAATACAATGGTTAAAATTATAGTAAAATAAGAATTAAAAGGCAGAAGGAAAGGAAGGCCAGTAATTCACTTCAGATGGGTTTGCATTAAGGTGCTAATTCATCTGTGCCTTAGTGTCATGTTGCTACAAGCTGATGAATACAGAGAACTGTTTCTGTATTCATCGAGGAAAATGTTTCAAACATGAATGTTTGAAATGCTGCTTCCTGCGTTTGTGTACAAAATCCATAGACAGGCTGTTAGATAGATCACCAGAAAGTCGCTTCCTAATATGGCGTCCAACCCCCTGCACGTTACAAAACTGTGTGTTACCCCCTCTGTGTGTGCTTCTGTGTGCAAATGTATTAACGGTCTTGATCTGACATCTTGAGATCAGTGTTCATTATGTAAATCTTTCTTAATATAATCCTTGTTCTGTGTATTAGAGCAGTGGGGCAGATAGATCATCTACTGATACTCGGGGAACAATAATGGCTGAATGCAATTTTAAAAAGAAAAGATTGCCATTGTGTGCTAAGATTTGTTTGATGGAAGGGCACAAGGTCATGGGTGGGGTGAGTGTCACTGTACTATGTCATTGTTCTCCCTTAACCCACTTGTGTGATTTGCTTTAGTATTTTTTCTTCTTAATTAACGCTTCCACCCTCGTCTTTGCTGTGGCTGCTCATGTGTCGTCCTCCTCCTGTCTTCTGCTTCTGGCTCTAAAGCCCGCAGCCCACTTGAGACCTCCGTGCCCTGCCTAGCCAATCGTACCGTGGATGGTGACCCCCGCATGCGGCGCACTCCCAGCGTGGGATGGCTGAGTAAGTCAGTGGCTGGGGAAGGGGCACGAGAGGGGGTGGCGGTGGGCAGAGGGAGGGCAGGGTAACTGGGTTCATGGTTCCTGAGTGGAGGGTTGACCGTGAAACTCTTGATGACCAGTTTGACTCCTCCTACTGTGACAAAATACAGTAGTGAAAGGTTCTCTGGGGAAGGGAACAGCAAGAGCAAGGCTCAGGACTGGTATGCAGCCTCTCACCAGGTGGTACTTTTCCAAACCTTGCTTTCCTCCTGTGGATGCTGGACTTTGTCCTTTCCAAGGCTTGTCGGGATGGTCACTTGCAGTGAGCTCTTTGCAAATGGTTAGACATGGGCTTCCCCAAAGATTTCTAAGCTGATCATGTAGATTTAAAAAGTTTTGTTAAAAGGTCATCTATGATAATGTCATTAGGTTTCTAACTACCCTTTTCATCTACTGAACCCATTGATCTAATCCTTTCCCTGTTTCACCATGAGAAAATTTTACTTTTCTGGGAAGATAGCTTTCTCAGATGGCTTAGTAAGAAAAGTTTTAGTTTTCTTAAAATAGTGTTAAGATATGTTCTCCCAGAGCTTCTCTTGGTGTAAGTTTTATGTTTTAAGATACTATTAATAATATCTCTGCCTCATCGAGATATAAATGAATGTATTTCACATTACTGCGCAGACAGGCTGGGCCCTGCGCATTCAGACAGGAATTGACTGTGTCTCTGCCCAGGGGGCTTTCATTTCTAATGAGGGAGGCAAGACACAAATGTCTAACAGTTGTGTAGGATAATAAATGAAACTTCTGAAAACATATACACATTTCTACATGCACACATATCCACACACCCAGTGAAGATTGTGTGAGCACCTCAGTAGCCTGGGAGTGGTGATGGCAGAAGAGGCGTGTGCAAGAAGTGTAATTGGAGCCAAATCTCCACCTTTAACAAAACATTTTATTGACAACTTCCATAGACAATGTACAATGATCATACTCCCCTATCACTGCCACCCCTTTTCCCCTCTCCCAAATCCCTTCTTTTTAACTAGTTTCTCTTCTATTTTGATATCATCATCATTTTCCCTCCTGTTATGTAGATCTTGTATAAGCCACTGTGAGGACATGATTGGAGCCAATTCCTAAAGGAAAAGTATGAATTTTGTAATGGGCAAATTGAAGGAAAGCCCATTATCAAACTATTAACACAATTGTTTTTCTATAAAGTACATTTAATGGATTTGAATAGAATTTTTTTTCTTGACTAGCAATAAAAGTTGTAAACATTAATTCATGAATTTTTACAATCTCTGAACTAAGTCCTTTATGGGATATCATTTAATTTGTTAAACAACCCCATGTAGTGGCTGTTGTCACTATCAACTCTTTACATATGAAGGAATGAAGCTTAGCTCTTAGCAAAGTAACTTTCCAGAATCATATAGCTCATGTGTGTCTCGGACAGACTTGAAATTCATATATTGGCAGTTCCTTCTGTAATATGGTGGGCGATATCTTTCTTAAGTGTAGGACTGTCAGGCTGCAGAGATACCTCAGTGGTTAAGGCACTTCCCTGCAAAGCCTAACAACTTGGATTTGATTCCCCAGTACCCACATAAAGTCAGATGCACAAAATGGTACATGCATCTGGAGTTTGTTTATAGTGGCTAGAAGCCCTGGCATACCCATTGTCTCTCTCTCTCTTCCTCTCTCCCTCTCTCTGTCTCTCTGCAGTTGAAAATAAATCCATTAAAAAAAGAGTAGGAATGTCATATGGTCAGGTTGTCAAAAATTGACTTGCCCCACAGTGAATTTCCATCATGCACATGATTTCCTTTATAAGAGTCCTGCACTTCTAGTAAATTCATGTATTTCTTAGTGATACCTCATAAGGAAGAAATAGATGCAGGGAGGCAGTTCATACATTGAAGTTTGGAGTTAAGCAAGATTGAGGTTTTTTTTAAGTTTATTTATTTATTTGAGAGAGAGAGATAGAATGAGAATAAATGGGTGCTCCAGGACCTGCAGCCACTGTAAACGAATTCCAGAGGCATGTGCTACCTTGTATGTCTAGCTTATGTGGGTACTGGGGAATTGCACCTGGGTCCTTAGGCTTCGCAGGCAAGCACCTTAACCTCTAAGCCATCTATCCAGCCCAAGACTGTGTTTTAATCTTGGATTTGCAATAGCTGAATTCATGACATTGGGAAAATGATTTTGTGCTATAAACTTGGGTGTCTTATCTATAAAACCGTATTACTCTTTCTGCATGGGGTCTTTGTAAGAATTAAGTTAGAAATGTATAAAGTGTCCACCATTGTGCTCAGTATTCAGTCATTCAAGTAGGATTTGCTCAATAAATTACATTAAAAGTTTCTGCATATTCTATATCAGCTATCTAGACAATAAATGTGTTTTGTGGGTAAAGCATCAATCAACTTGATCATTGTAGTTACTACTTGGGAATCAGCCTATGACCGAGACCCCTCAGCAATGAGAAAATCCTTCTTAGTGTCAACTTATATCATATGTTCTGTCTGTAAACCATTGTCTTTGATGCATAGTCTGTTACCCTTCCCAGGGCTTCTTCTTATTCACATATCCATTCAATAAATTAAAGATACACTTACTGAATATAAACCAGGGTGTGTAAGTAAGGAAGTGTTGAATTGTTTTGATTCCACCTACTTACTCAATCTTATTTCTGTCCCTTCTCAGTCTGAACCCCTCTCTCAATCAATCTCCCTTTGCCTTCTGTCCTACAAGGTGGTAAGTCCTACCTTTATCATACTTCAGCCAGTCTCCCTGCCTGTCCACCAGGGCCTTTTAAGTAAATCTGTCCCACACCATTTGGTAGGACCTAAATGAAGTCCCATCTCTGTGATGAAATAGCTCTTATAAATACAGATCTTTTCAAGTCCTAAAATGCCTTAGCTGCTCTTGTCTGTACCTTACATTAAAGATTTACCATCTATTGTTTTATGTTTTATGGGATGTCTCAGAGTTTGCATTGTTTCAACTCCTCAAGGCTGGGCTGAGTCTCACACTTAGACATATTCTCCAGTGCAGTTCAGGTACATGCAACATAGCTGTTGTGTGACGTTGTACAATGCTCACATTGTACATGCTCGGAAATGATGCACAACTCCCATCATTTCTTTAAAATGAAGCTAAGCCCTGGTTTCACTAGGGGCCATCTTGGCCACAGTAAATCATTTACTAGAAGTGAATAACTTGCAAGAACTATTTCCCTACGTTTTGTACAACTTTCTCAGATGAATTTTAGTAACAATTTTTTTCTAATAGTTAACACACAGGTTTCTTTTTTTAAAAAAAATGCCCAAAGTATCAACTAAAAATCATGTTGATAATAAGATTCTATTAGGGTAATCTTTCCATATTCTCGGCAAGATATTTTCAGGCTACTATAATTTGAAGTAACTACCCTTAAAGAGGTGCCTTTAAAGGTGTTTTGGGGAAGTAAGTTCCTGTCATTTCACATTATGTACCTCTTATCTTGGTTGTCCCCTGAGGCAGATGTGAGATTAGAGATCTTATCCATTTCAAATGCTGCCAAGGTATTGAATTAGAAGTTGGAACAAAACCAGAAATGATTTCCTCTCACAAGCAGTTCTGAAACTGGCCTGGGCCACTGAGAACAAAAGAGAAGCTATCACCTCCACTCTTGAGGACGAGTTAATACCAGCCCAAATGCTTTGCCATTATCGGAGTGTAAATGCATAGCCTGCCTCACTCAGTAGATCCAGAATGGCTCTTCAGTGCAAGCGCTTCATCTGCGAATTCAGTTTGACATCCAACAGCGTCATTTGAGCACTTGGAAAACACTTCTGTACCCTTGCTGTTAGTGGCCATCAAGATCAGCTGCTGCTGACTTGGTCTGAGCTTCAAAGCAGAAAATGAGCCTTAGAGCTTCTCTGCCTTTCCATCCTTCCTCCACTTCACGTTGGTCTGGCTTATTTGCACAACCTCGCCCGAGGCCCGAGCTTGTGTGCTACCTCATTCTGCAGTCCTCACCCAGCGTGTGCTGCCGTTACCATCCCACGCACAAGTAACAGGTACAGCCTTTCTGAAAAATCGAAACCCCAGTGGCTTACCTCAAGATTCAGGTTTCTCCTTACAATTAAGGGACATAGGTAACCCTGGAACGTAAAGAATAAAATTGTCAGTGGGATTTTTTTTTTTGCATTGTTTGTTTTCACTCACATCTAGAATTAACTCCATTTTCTCAACTTTTTGGATAATTTATTGACTGAATAAAACACGTTATCTAGCATGAATGCTTTCATATAATGGTTTGGAACTTCCCTGGGAGACTGGTAAATCCAAGGGGCATGCTTTAGTAAGTTCATGTTGAAGGTGGCTGGCCACTTGGAAGAAAGATAAGGAAAACCTATAGATAGCTGCTATGAAAGAAAAGACTAGGGCTGGAGAGATGGCTTAGCGGTTAAGGTGCCTGCCTGCCAAGCCTAAGAACACCCATCCGATTCTCCAGGTCCTGCGTTTAGCCCAGACACAAAAGTGAAGCAAGGGTGCAATGCTGCACTTTCCCACAAAGGGGCGCATGTGTCTGGAGTTCGTTCACAGTGCACCCATTCTCTCTCTACCTCTTCCCTCTCTCTCCCTCTCTTTCTATTTTTCTCTCTCTCTGTCTGTTTCTTTCCCTCAACCAAAAAAAAGAAAGGACTTGGGCTTATGCGGTTAAGGCACATGCCTGCAAAGCCTAAGGACCCCAGTTCAATTCTCCAGGTCCCATGTAAGACAGATGCACATGGTTGTATATGTGTCTGGAGTTTATTTGCAGTGGTTAGAAGCCTTGGCATGCCCATTCTCTCCCCCCCCATCTCTAATAAATAAATAAATAAATAAATAAATAAATAAATAAATAAATAAAAATAAAATCTTAAAAAATAGAGAAACAACTCTGCAATGCTCATTTGAAGACAATGGTAGGGCATAAAAAGATAATTAGGAAGAGAAATTGAAAGACCATGATATGGTGTGAGGAAAAAAAGACAACCAGAAAGTACAAAAAAGTTTGTATGGATGTAGATAATTGGAAGACATGAAAAGGGCAGGGGAGTTAAAGTAGCAAACTGTGAAATATCTATGAGTAAATTCGAGCATGGAGATCACATGGGTCAGAAATTGATGTGCTGGGCGTCCATGGAAGGGGAGAAGGTTGGGTGATGACTGCTGTAGAGCAGAGACGGGTTTAGATTTGCGAGTTCAGAGGTGGGGAAGGCAGAGACACTACAAGAAACGTTCATGGGGATGGCATTGGCAGGCCTTGACAACTGAGTTGAAAGGTGTCAGGAAGGTAGATGGAGTCCAGGATAGTTCAGGGTTTGCACTTGAGCCAGGAAGATGATAAAGAATATTCATGGAGGGCTGGAGAGATGGCTTAGCGATTAAGGAGTTTGCTTGCAAAGCCAAAGGATCCCGGTTCCATTCCCCAGGACCCACATAAGCCAGATGCACAAGAGAGCGCATGCATCTGGAGTTTGATTGCAGGGTCTGGAGGCTCTAGCGTACCCATTCTCTCTCTCTCTCTCTCTCTGCCTGTTTCTCTCTCTCAAATAAATAAATAAAAAAATATATTTTAAAAAGATTATTTCATGATTAAAAAAAAGAATATTCATGGAAAGAGGGGATGGGTTTAAAGGAGCATGCTAGTTAAGATTTCTATACCCTAAAATTAACCCAACATAGCTCAGGGAAATTCGCGGAAGACGGGGTGGAAAGAGTGTTAGAGCCACAAGTTGGGTCATTACGCAGAGACTTTGCCTATCCTCCATAACTGTTGACTACCCCCATAATGCATGACCCACATTCCCCAATGAGGGGGGTCCCTTTGGAGAGGGGAGGACAAGAGGAGGCCCACCAGAGTCACCAACATGAATGTAAAATTAAAATAATATAAATTAAAAGAAAAGATTTCTGCACCCGTCATACATACTGTGGCCATAAAGGGGCAAAGACTCTTCTTTCTACCTTTCTGCTTTGTAATCTCACTCTTATCTACCCATTTTTCTGAGCTTCATCTAAGCCTGTCTGGGTTTTTTTTTTTTTTTTTTTTTTTTTTGTTTTTTTTGAAGTAGGGTCTCACTCTAGCCCAGGCTGACTTGGAATTCACCATGCAGTCTTAGGGTGGCCTTGAACTCTCAGCAATCCTCCTACTATCCTTCTCTTTCTGTACGACATTTAAGAAGCTTGTATAGTCTCACATGATTTTTTTTTTGCCTTTAAAACCTAAAAAATATCCAAATAAAACTTTAAAAATTCTCTCATTGTAACTGTTCATACTCATAATTTTCAAAAGACTGCAGGGAATAAAATGTTTCAACAACCTGACATCTATCTTCAGATTTTCTAGTTAGTATAAGATATTAAGAAACTTAAATGCTATGCAGTAAGTTACAAAGGTCTAAAAATACAGATAGTTTGAACCACTTTTTTAAAAAAAAAAATTAGTAACTGTTTATCCTGAGTTTTAGAAAGCAGCCTCACTTTTATTTGATTGATATCTAATTTTATATTCACATTAGACTAAAATATATATGGATTCTAAACAGTTTATACAATGGTGATGGAAAAAATAAAATATTAGGAATTCTGTTTTATGTCAGAATACAAGGAACTGAGAGGAGATTTAAAGAGGCATGGATTTGGGGGAAGTTGACAGCCTGCTGAAATCATAAGATAGGGTTTTGTTCTTTTTGCCAAAAGGGGAGTTTAGAATTGTGAGGATTCCAACTGGTTCTGACAAAATGGCGAGGTACTTGATAGGTTTGTAACAAACCCTTTCCTCACGGAATCTGTCGCCTTTCCTGGCTTTCCCTCTCCTTGCATACTCCTTCCTCTGGAACCCTGGAGCCCACCTGGTGATTTCTCCCCTCCCCCGCAGCGGACCCCAAATCTGTTCAGTGTTAACTCGGCACTGTGGCTCATCTGTTACCGTCATTTCTTTTGTTCCAGTTCCCATGTCCCTGTGCTTAGTTACATGCAGCATACTGTGGTCCGAGGTCACTGCCCATGCTTGGTGGGTAGACGAATGCATCTTGCGCCTTGCTTTCCAGTAACCTTTTCATACATGGTTGGTGTGGGAATGTTTCCTGTCCCCTCAGTACATCGTGAATAGCATCCAGCCCTCTGAGTCTGGTATTCAAGGCCCATTACACAGAGGCCCATGGTTGAAGAGGCACATTTTACATTTACATATGCTACATTTCAGCAGATACTGAATGTGGTTAGACTTTGATGCATTCCTCTCTTGATACCTTTGTTCTAAATAATCTCTCCAGTTAGAATACTCTTTTTCCCTGGAACTTTTTGTCAAAACTCTACCCATCCTTTAAGGGCTCCATTCTCCTGAAAGCCTTCCTAACTTACAGTATTCCCTACTGACCTTGAACTCTGGGAACATTTTTTCTGAGAGTTATCCCATGACATTGAGCTCATTCTACTTTGTAGAGTTGTGTGGGGTACATGTATTCCTCCCTCTACTAGGAATGAATTTCTTAAGGGCAGGACCCGTGTCTAATTCATTTAGATCTACTCTATCGCGGGGGTCAGCAACTGGCCCATGGCACAAATCTAGCCAGTTGTCTGATCTTGCAAATAAAGTTTGCCTGGAGCGGAGCCGTGCTCATTGATTTATATATGGTCTGTGGCTGCTTTCATGCTGTAATGACAGAGTTATGTAGTTGCAACAGAGATCATATGACCCACAAAACCTAAAGTAGTTTCACTGGCCAGTAAAATGTTTTCTGACCCTTGCACTGTAGCACTGTAGTTCTTAAAGTGTCAGAATGGGATATGAGGAACCCTGGGTATCCCTTAGGAGTTTAAAGTTCTAGTTTTCTTCATATAGTTTAACCAAAATAGCATTTCTCACGAGATTGAACACAGAAGCCAACATGAGGCTCTAGCTGGATTTAGTAAATCACATAGTAAAGAGATCTACAAAACAATGACATTCTTTTTCACTAAATGTTTTGTTTTATAAAATAGGTATTTTTCTATGTTACCTAAATTCAGTTTACAGTGAATTAAATAGTTTTAAGTATATCTGTACTTACTGATATGGTGAGGATGGATAGGCAAGGCTCATGTAAATAAACAATCTTAATGTTCAAATGTGTAAAAGTATTCTGAGGTCAAAATGCTGGGCAACTTCTACTCAATATTTCTAGTGAAGTGTCTTAGACATAGCAGTAAATCAACAAATGTAGAATGAATGAATAAATAATATTGTATGATCAAAATGTGAAGCTAACTAAACCATAGTGATGATATTTGAAGACGCTACGAGGGAAAGACAGGGAAGAGTCATAAAGGAATGACCTCTGGGACTGAGGAGCAGCTCAGTGGATAAAATGCTTGCCACGCAGCTCTGAGTTCAATCCCTCGATCCCACAGAAATGCCCACAAAGCCAGGCGGAAGGCAGAGGCTGACCCAAAAGCTGTCCTCTGACCTCCACACGTGCACTGTGCATGCCTCCCCACTCATAGGTACACACGTCTATTCCATCTTTGTGATTGTGGTCCCTCTTTGTCCTCCCAAAGACTACTGAGGAGTATTAAAGTGGGGAGGCTTTTGAGGATCTGAGATGCATAGCTTGTAACATTGTCTTTTTGCTGATTTCATGACAAGTAGGAGTTAGACTGGGTTAAGTTTTGCAACGGTGACAGCCAGCCTCCAAGTCTCAGTTGATTAATTCTAATACTAGTCTTCTGTTGTCATGCTGCTGCGTATCTAAGGAGGCTCTGCTCATTGTCCCTGTGCTGGGTCCCTACTCACTGCATGCATTCAAGTCATTTTAGTTGTAAGCCTTACAGAGTTGCACAGGCTAACTCAAACTTGTGTACACTGTCATGTGCATTTCATGCACACAATGAGCTACCCCACCTAGCTAGAGAACGCTTATGCTGTCATATATCCGACGTATGTAGTGGACAGCAGTGATGATTGCTACCCAGTCGCAACAAGAGCTGGCAAGGCTGAGAGCATTATGAAGCTATGAAAAGCCAGTGTGCAGAGAATCTCCTCTGTGTATATTTATGTAGATGGAGGACGAAGTTCTCTCATAATAACCTTCCAGTTTAAGGTCTACCAAGGAATGGGTGGGATTGTGACTTACTTTACAGAGGACTTCTGAGGTAGACCAGATGACTTTGAAGCTGGTGGAGAGTCTTTCATGCAAGTGAACAGTAAAGTGCCCTTCTTAGACCAAACAATGTCTGGATTTAATTACTGGAGACAACGAAAGACCTAAGTACTTGAATTAGAACGCCTAGGCACATGTGAGTGAGAGAGACAGGAGGAAATCAAACTCAGTGTTCTAGCTACGGATATCAATTTCAAAGCTAATAATGAAATTTCTTCTTGGCAGCAAAGAGTAGAATTTTATTTTGATGAAAATTGTTGGCAGAAACTTCAGAAATTGGGATTTTCTTTGTGGTAAGCTAAACGTTTGTGATGCTTACAGTAGTTCCAGTGATTCTGATCCCAGGTTTCCTTTTAATGCATCCTCCGTCTCGCCACCTCTGTAGACCCTCACCCACACTCTTCCCAGCGAGCAAGCCTCTGTTATACTGGACTCCTTTTTGTTCTTAATCTTCTGTGTTTCACATCCAGTTATTCTTGCCCTTCCCCTACTCCCTGGAGAGAAAATCACCTTTTACAGCGGTGGGAGACACAGTACGAAGAATATAGATCTGAAACACTTGGACAGCTCTAAGAATCATAGACATTCAGCATGCCACAGGAAGAAAAGCCCTATTTATGATTCTGCTACACATTTTCAACTGGTCTCCTTTTATCCTTATATCCCATGTGGACCATTTCAAGAGCCTCTTCTTTCCCCGGTCTTTGTCCATTAAAAAAGTCTGTTTTCAAGATTGCAACAGGAATTTATCTAGGTACAAGTGTGGGTATATCATTGCCTCTGCTCAGAAATCATTACTGAACTCCCTATTGTTTGTCAGACCAAGATCACATCTCCCAGTCTGCCTCATGATCATAAGATCAAGCCCCACTTCCCAGCCTGTTGTCTGCTTAACACCCTAGCCATCTATTGACATTCCCACTCTTGTGTTTAGCATTGAGTAATTCAGATTCTCTCATGCTTGAATTTCATACTTTTTGATCTCTTTATCTTGATATTTTTTTTTTACTCTTGAATTTTCACATGCCCCTACTTGATGTGGTTAAATTTGCCCTATCATAAAAAGCTCTTGTTCCTCCCAGGAGACCTTTACTTCAAATTAAAAAAATATTTATTTATTTGTTTATTTGATAGAGAGAAAGAGAGAGAGAAGGGCAGATAGAGAATGGGCATGCCAGGGCCTCCAGCCACTGTGAATGAACTCCAGATGCATGTAACATCTTATACATTTGGCTTACGTGGGTACTGGGGAATTGAACCTGGGTCCGTAGGCTTCACAGGCAAGCACCTTAACTGCTAATCCATCTCTCCAGCCCTCAAATGCTTCTTCACCTCTTCTTTTAGCTATCAAAGTTTCTCTCCCTCATTTATGCCCTTATGTTTCATCCCCCACCTACTTTGATATACCATAGCACCTTAACATAAGTATGTATCCTTCATTGGTGGAAAAGTATCTGAGTATTCCACTCATCTCTTTATCCTTGGTGCCCAGTATGATGCCACACATTTAGTAGAGGTCCAGTAAATGTTGGGCTGGACCCATTCACTCACCTTATTTTTGCCATGGTTCTTATTAGCTAACCAAGCACCGCCAGTCATGTTTTTCTTTTGTTCCTGGCCGACTGGCATGGAGAGCATATTTTCTGACCATCTTTGAGAACTTAGTCAATCTGTAAACAAGGTAGACAGGTTGAAGATGATGCAACAAGCATCTAACAGAATGTGTCTCAGACAAACCTTCTGAACAGTAGCTCCATCTTGGTTTTGGTTATTGGAAAAAGCAGTTTTGGAATGAATGATGACAATTTTTTCAAATTAATCTAGATTTACTGGTTGGTATGTTAGGTTTTCTTTCTTTCTTTTTGGTACACGTGGTAGGTGTGGTGTGTGAAGTATGCATGTATGTGTGAGGTGTGCTTGCAGGTGCACAGAAGCCAGAGAACATTATGACTCACTCTATGTGTTTCCTTGAGAGAGAGTCTGTCTGAAGTTGGACCTTTAGTTTTGGGGAATCCCCTGTGATTATCTTGTCTCTGCTCTCTAAGGGACTTTGGTTACAGATGTAAAGCTCCATGCCCAGCTACTTATATTGGTCCTTAAGAAATGGAGTCTCAGGCCTGCTCAGGTTGTCAAGTTTGTGACAAGCATGCTAAACCACTGAGCTGGGCATGGTGACTCATACCTTTAATGTCAGTATTCAGGAGGCTGATGCAGGAGGATTGCCATGAGTTTGAGGCCAGTGAGGCTACAGAGGGAGTTTCAGCTCAGTCTAGACTAGAGTTAGACCCTGCCTCAAAAACACATTCAAACAGTTTTTATGCGTTTACTTTGTGGTGGTGTGGGAGCTTTTACTGAACCATGAGTTGTGATTGTTTTATATAGGCTGGAGTTATTTTTGGGAAAACCTATAAGATTTTCATCATCCCATGCCTGACATAGTTCCTGCGATCTAGATAGTTCATAAATTCTTGCTTGACAAATGAACACTTAGAAAATGGGAGAAAAGGATGAAGCAATATGGAAACTTAGGTCAAGAATGATCTTTGTGATTTTATTGTCACCCATGACAGATGGTGCCATGGGGAACCTCTTTTCTGTGGCTGTTCATACTGGGATTGAGGTCCAGAATCCATGACCAAGGCCTCCATTTCTTGCTTAAGAGGTCCTTCTGTCTGTCACTGAGATATTGCAAATGGGGTAACTTATGACTATCCAGCTGTCACTTCTGCAGACTGGTTTCCACAAAGCATTTCTATGAAGCCCCACCAAGCCCTTGCTGTAGAGAAAGGCACTGCAGCTCAGCGAGGACATGTGTTTACAGCAGATACTGGGCCTCACACGGATAGTCCTCTGTCTTCTCTTTCGGGGCACATTGAGGACTTTCCTTCCTTCTCCCCATGATCACATGACTTCCTCTGGCCAAGGACATGTGAGCAGAGGTGATTGATATATTTCTAAGGGGAAGTTTCTGGAGACAGTAGATGCTTCATTGGTCTATCTTTGCAAACTACTAAAACTTGTAGAGAACCTCTTGGTTTTATTTTGAGTTTTGAGACTCCCCAGCATCCAAAGCCATCTCCAAACAGGAGCTTGTCTGGCACGTGGTGACAGCGGTGCTCATATCCTCTCTGCTGCCTCCTCTGCAGTGCTCCTTGAGCCCTGGCCAGAATGACAGAGATGTCTTGTCATTGCTGAGCACTCATGGGTCACTTCTCATCACCTTGCCACATGTAATGTCTCCGTCACTCGCCAAGGCTCAGGGGACATTCCAGGAGAGGGAGTTGGAAAATTGTAAGAGCCAGAGGGTGGAGGGGAGAACTTTGGGATGCTGTCTTCTAGACGTGAAGACTGGTGAACTGTGACCTCACAGTGGAGGTCCCTACGTCCATCGACCCTAACAACATTGAACCCATCAACATTTAGACATAGGTGATTGGTGGGGGAGACAAAAAGGAAAGTGACCTCAAAGTAGGGGAGGGTCTCCTTGGAAAGAGGAGGGTGCTCCCTGAAATTGGCAAGTGGAGGGGCTGAGTAATGAAGGTGTTGGGAGGAGGTTATGATCAGAGCATAATATGCTCATATATTAAAACTATTAATAAAAATTTAAAAACATAAAAAAAAATTCTACAAAGAGCTGCTGCTTGCACTGGGTCATGGAAGAAGGGGAAAGATGAAGAATGAGACCTCGAGCTAGTTCACAACAGCCATTTCCACGAGAGAGTGAGTCACGGTCGTCAGTGTTCAGCCACGCGCACCTGAGGCTGTTCCTTGATGGGGCCTTGCCTGTCTGGTGGAGTGTTTGTGGTCACCCAGGACATGGGAGGACAAGGGCTGAACTCCGTGTAGACTCCACGCAGCACTTTTTCTTTGCACTTCTTCCTCTGCTCACCATCCTCGCAGCTCTCAGCTGCACACGCTGCTCTCCTCTGTGAAGCAGAGGTGGCCACCGAAAACTTAGAGGTTTCCTGTTGTAAGTGAGAAAATGCAATCCTTGGTGTCCCTCAATGGGTGGTAACAAGGCAGCCTTCTACAGTGTCGTTTTCTGGTGTTTCTCTACTGTCTAAGGCCCGTTCTTCTCAACTCCAGAAAACAGTTGGGGCACACGTGCTACCGTGGGCTGTGATCAGCATTTACTTCTAAAATCCATACATTTGAGGTGTTCTGCAAATAGTAACCATGGTGACAAATCAGTAGGTAGTCTTGTTGGGTGAAGGTACCAGGAAAAATGTCAGTATCATTTTTTTTGTTTGTTTGTTTGTTTTTTGTTTTTCGAGGTAGGGTCTCACTCTGGTCCAGGCTGACCTGGAATTCACTATGTAGTCTCAGGGTGGCCTCGAACTCCCGGCGATCCTCCTACCTCTGCCTCCCGAGTGCTGGGATTAAAGGCGTGTGCCACCACGCCTGGCTGTCAGTATCATTGTTTAAAAATGTATTTTTTAAATTTATTTGACAGAGAGCCAGAAAGAGATACAGAGAGAGAGAGAATGGGCATGCCAGGGCCTCCAGCCACTGCAAACGAACTCCAGACGCATACGCCCCTTGTGCATCTGGCTTACGTGGGTCCTTGGGAATTGAACCGGGGTCCTTTGGCTTTTCAGGCAAATGCCTTAGCTGCTAAGCCATCTCTCCAGCCCAGTATCATTTTTTAAGAAGAAAAGGAGAACAAATCCAATTATGATGAACAGTTTCCCCTCTCAGTAAGAGCCTTCCTTCAAAAACCAATATTTTTCCTTGCATACATTTAAGCTGGGTCTGGGTTTAAGGAATTGCTATAGGTATTGAGCTTGACTCATTCCCACAATTTCCAAAGAACAGCTCTTAATATTTTTTTGACTAGATCTCTAGGGAAATGTCTAGAGCCTATCAGAAAAAAGCACATAAAGATACAGTTTTATGGTGTTATAGCCATTCAGATTGCCAGTTATTTCTGAGTATGGCCTCCTGTTCAGTTCTTAGCTAGGTCCTGGAATGGACAATGAATAAGGCATACACAGTACCTTCTGCACATGGCTGTCAGGTAGATCCATGTGCTGCCAAGAGAAGAGTCATGGTGAGCTGAGCTGAGCTGATCCTGAGAAGAGCCGCTATGCCGAGGAGGATGAGAACCTCCCAACGGCTGAGCAGCAGCCCGGCGGCGAGACGTCGCAATGCCCTCATGCTGAGTCGGCTCATGACAGCTGGATGAATGCACCATGTAGAGGAGGTCAGGCTTATGGGCTTTTTCTCTCTTCTTCAGAAAAGATAATGAGGCCCTGTGGGTGAGTGTTTTAGCAACATTTGTTTGACACTCCTGGTATTTTGGGATGAGACTGTAAGGTGTTTTTGGAGTCCATTGATATTTTTAAGAGGATCATGACCGGATGCAGGTTTTCATCTTCTCAAGTTCAGGCTGGGTAGTCTGTTGGTGTGGATATAGTTAGTCCTTTACCTCATGTTAAGGAAGTGAAGTACAAGGGACCTTCACACACTAGCCGTTGGGAGGCGTGAGGACCACAGGGACTGGCTTCTCGGTGCTAGAGAATTATAAAACAAAGCCAGGGTCTGTACTTAGGAGAAGTGCTGTTTCAGATGAAAACATTTGAGAATGGGTATTATTTAAGGAGACTAACAGGGGTGATGTACTACGTAAGAATATACCAGTTCTTAGTGAGCACGTGAGAGCTTTAGTTGACACTCTGAGTGTAACATACGTACTGACTTTCGTCTATATAAATGCTACTGCTTAGCTGGGCCATTTACCACACATGAAAATTAACAATATTATAATGAAACAGATCACTTCATTAAGTGGCAAATTTCCTGTCACCAGAAGTCTACAAGTAGATGTGAGAAAGCTGGCTATGTATAATATTATAGAGAAAATCAGCTTGGGTGACAGGTTAGGTACAGGATGTCCAGGTGCTGTATGACTGGTGACATAAGACATGTGTATAATTGACATGCCCAGCATCCAGAGACTCTTCTAAACTTCTTGTAATTCTATATTGCATTCCTAATCCTGATAATGCACAACTTAGAGAAAATTCTCAGACTATAAAAAGAAATTTTTGAGCTAAAATTTGATGCGGAGTCACATTACTCCGGACATGTGTTTCTTTCTCCCTCTTTCCTTTCTGTTTGTCTTGGTTCAGCAGAAAAGAGAGCTTTTGGAAATTACCTTTGTCCACTGACTTAAGCAATATTTAACTGGCATAACTAGACCCAGTGAAGCATTCTCAAGATCCCTGCTGCTTCTATTTTTATTTTGCATGATGCTTCATGTTTTACTACTTGCTCTTTTTTTTTCATCCAATTCATCCTCCTGCCACTTGAGTAGTAAATATAAAGAAATATGTCTTATCCTCCAGTCCGAGAGGCAGATGGTAAAATGAGATGAGACCTCTGTCTCCCCCCTCAGAGACTAATAGAGATTACCATCATAGAACCTTCTATACCTACCTACTATGTGACAAAATGAAGTAAGGCCGATATTAGTTACATAGCTTTTCTCTTATTTCCTGTCCTCGTCCCTCCTTTCCTTACTCCCTCCTTCCCTTCCTTTCTGCCCCCTTCTTCCTATACTTTGGCGGTCTTTCTGTTTCCTTCCTCTCTCTTGGTACTAAGGATGGAACCTAGGGCTTTGTATGTATATAGCTGGTGTTCTGCCACTGAGCTATACTCCCACCCTCTTCTTTTACTTTTTATTTATTTATTTATTTTTAAATATTTAATTTAATTATTTGAGTGAGGGGGGGACAGAGAGTGAGAGAAAGGGAGTGAAAAAGAATGGGTGCACCAGGGCCTTTAGCCACTGCAAATGAACTCTAGATGCATGCACCACCTTGTGCATTTGGCTTTACATGGGTACTGGGGAATGGAACCCAGGTCCGTAGGCTTTGAAGGCAAGCATCTTAACTGCTGATCCATTTCTTTAGCCCCTACTTTTTTATTTTGAGACAAGTCCTTGCTAGGTTGCCCAGTCTGGCCTTGAACTTTGTCTGTAACCCAGGCAGATCTCCACTTTTAATCCTCCTGCATCAGACTTCTGAGTAGTTGGGGTTGTAGACCTGTGTCATCAGGCCTGGGTCTTCAGCAAGTCACCTGTGATGACCCTGCCCTCAGGCAGACATCCAGCACTTGACTGAAGCCCTGCACGGTGGTGTGTCTGAAGTAACTGTGTATCTGCCAAGTGAGAAAGAACAGCTTCTCGACCTCCATTCTCAGTTTCTGAATTGACTTAGGTGACTCCAATCCCCACCTAGAACGTGAGTTATTTGTGTAACCTCTCAGCTCTCTGAATTCTTCTCCTTAGACTGGACAAGTCCAAATGAAGTGTGGATGTGGGACCCCGCCACAGCAAGTGATGTAGTGGCTAGGGGACCTCACCACGGGAATTATCAACAGTTTTCCTTGAGTTCAGAGGGGACTTGCATCATGTGATTGATTGCAGGTAAAAGGAAAGAAAACAAAGTTCACCTTTCTTGAACATCTGAGTAGGACACGACATGTTCATTCGTTCCTTCAGTCCTCACAGTAACTGTATGAAGGATTGTTGCTTTTCCTTTCTAACCCTTTCTCATGCTAACTTTGTCTTATTCCATAATCAAATGCTAACATTATGTTTTTTTATGGTTTTCTGAATGACTCCAGTGGGCTCATTTCACAAAGGTGAGGGGTGAGCCACGGTTCTCAGATTCCAGGTTCTCTGTGTCAATTAGGCAGCTTTGCATCACACTCTTGTCACTTAGAAGTAATAAGTAGATGGGATTTAGAAGCTGGAGAGTTTCAACTAGAGCTATGAGTGTCTCCGCTTCGGTCCTGCTTCTCTAGAAGGAAATCCTGGTGCTGGTCCAGCATGTGCAAAACCCTGGTTTAATCCCCAGCTCCCCTGCCCCCATCCTACACACACTGAGGAATAAGTAAGTAATTCTGGGTCCACTTTCATTCTGACCAGACTTTCCTAAGAGTACTTACAGGATCATCGAAGGCTGTGAGGCGATTATCCCTCAGGACCTTGGGCTCAAAACAAGTACCTGAACATGTATCTGCCAGGCCTTTAGTCGCTCTTGGCTTTTGGGTACTTTAATCTGTAGAGTCTAGGCCACATGGGTCTAGAGGTGTCTGTACCGTCCTTCTTGGATGCTACTCCCAGTGTTGTGGGTGACTATGGTCCTGGGTTTCTCAGTGCAGACGTACACGTGGCCACAGGGAGTGGCTAGAAGCTGAAAACAACTCGAATGCCTTTTTATAAGTCATGTTTTGTGAGTCATAAATCTAGAGAAGTAAGTGCAGGCCCAGAGAATGTGTTATTAACCTTTTAGAGTTCTGTGTATACATCTGTCTTTATCTCTATATAGACTCACATCTATATTTATACCATGCTTATATATTTATCTGGTTACTGATGCAGGACTATGTGAAATGCTTGCTTTTCATTGTTCTTTTAAAGCTGTAAGGGCTTTTGCTGACTCAAGCTATGGATTAGAATCTGATAATTCAGAGCCAGGAAAATATCCTATAATATGTCATAATTCTTTATATTGTATAAATAGTATTTCATGGATCGTGGCAAATTTCTTAGAATTTAATTTTATGCTCTTGAAAAATTTCAGTCTATGTTTATATTAAAATTTGTTTGAAGTAATTAGATCTCTTCAGATTGGCTGCTTGTCAGTAATGTTTCTACTTTTAGGTACTCAGACATGACGCACGTGCATTTAGTCAATACTTTTATAAGGTAGACCTGTGATAGACATTTACTAAAGCATTATGTAGTAATGTTATGAAATAGAAGCATATAGAAAGACTCCCCTCCCTCTCTTCTTTCTCCTCTTCTTCCTCTCTTTTTTTTCACTTTGAGTCAGGCTTCAGTGTGTATTCCAGACTAGACTCAAACTTGTAATCCTCCTGCCTCATTCTCCTGGATGCTGGGTTCACAGCACACTGCCACGCCTGGCTGTAGAAAGACTTCTAATGAAAACAAGCTCATTCACTTCAGCTGTTCACTTCCCAGGCTGATCTTCACACTTAGCTCTAGGTGGCCTCTCATTTTTATCTTAATTTTTTCATGGTTATCTTTATAGTATTTTTTAAAATTATTTATTATTTTTTATTTATTTTTGGAGTGAGAGACAGAGAGAGATAGACAGAGAGGGAGAGGAAGATAGAGATGGACGCGCCAGCAGTCTCTCAGCTGCTGTGAACGAAATCCAGATGCATGCGCCCCCTTGTGGGCAAGTGTGGTGTTGTGCCCTTGCCTCACTTTGCATCTGGCTAAACGTGGGACCTGGAGATTGGAACCGCTGGACATTGGGACCAGCGTTCTTAGGCTTAGCAGGCAGGCGCCTTAGCCGCTAAGCCATCTCTCCAGCCCTTTATAGTATTTTTTGATTTTAAATGTCTATTACCCAATTTCATAGAAAACTTATCCCACTTGTACACTCCTTTCTTCCATATGCATTCTTTTTAGCTCCATTACAGATACCATTAGTCATTCTGGTCACAAGCTCACAGTGCATGCAGCAAGCATTGGCTGGATGCTCTGACATCTGTGACACATACTAGCGTCTCTACCCTTGCCTGACCCTCTCCTCATCATTCACATCACCAGACTTCTGTCACGGCTGCTTTTTACTTTCGCTTGTCAATATCAGTCACATTTACATTCTTTCCCCTATCAATTAAATTCTGAGCTTTCTCTGTCAGTTGAATCTAACATTAAGGAGCCCTAAATAGAATTTACATCATGTCTATATTAATGTAGTTTACTGTAAAGCTATGTTGACCTTTAAGTACATTTTCTTTTGTGAATATTTTTTTAAATATCAATTTTAAGTGGAACTTTTAACAAAATCATCTATTGATTATTTTCTCAAGCTTTTCTAATATATTAAGGATGCCAATAACACATAGATGTTATTAATATAATCTTTTGGAAGGCAGGCCTCTCCTCATTGGCTCCTGCCTCCACCATCTCTGCTCTGGTGCTGTGGGGCCTGCTGCCCAGTAGATTCACTCACTTACTTACCTGGCTTTCCTAAACACAGATAATCTATCCTCTTTCCTTAGTTTATTCCCTCAGTTTGCTAAAATACATTGTCAGGAAGCTTTGTATGAAAAGATATGTTAAAATATTAACATTAAAAGAATCATTTTTGTCTAAAATTTTCCTCATTATTTTTCCCAGTTTGTTAATGATTTGGAAGAGTCTGGAATTCTCTGGAAAGCACATTGCTATAAACTTCCACATGAAGCATTAGCTGCTGCTACTTCACAGAATTAGTTCCAATATCTAATTTTAGGTAGAAAAATTTAGGATATTCTTTTCATTTTTGGCAATAGGAAATTTCACAGTGGTTCACCTATGCACAAGGATGTTATTCTATTATTTTTCAGGTCTGTTTTAGTTTTCTTTAGGACCTCCTGTGGTTCAAAGAAGTATGTCCCTTCGCTTTGGGAATCTTCTCTGTCATAATGTTCTTGCCTTCTTTTGCCCTGTCTGGAATAAAAGTACTTTTGATCATCAGACAGTGGCCCCCTTGAATTAACCCTCTATGCCTCTGATCAATTCCATTCTGTCTTATTTTGTGGCTTTGTTCTCCCTGCCCCTACTTTCTAGAAGATTTTCTTACTATTTTTTAAAATTTATACTGATGGCTTTTTAAAATACTCATTGTATCCATACACATGGATGTTTAATTACGTGCTTGTTCTGAAATCCTTTCCTTGTTCCATCCTGAGAACATCTTTCCTGTGTTTTATAGAACATTCCTAAATACCTGTAAACTAATAAGAATTTTTGAGCTTTCTCAGTTGTGTTACTCTTAATTTTTATTTTTTTTCAGTTTATGATGTGTATTTGAATCTTGGGCTTCTCTCTGTCAAATTTATGGTAACCCTCAATTGTCTATTTATTTACTAGTTATTAATTTGTTTTTTAAATTTAAAGACAAAGTCATACATAAGCCAGCTGCTTTGAACAACAGCTATGTAACTAAGGATGGCCTTGAGTGCTGGGATTACAGGCAAGATCCGCCATTAGGCCTCATTGTTCATTGTGTTAAGTCTGATCCTTTGCTTTGGAGTGGACAGGAAGTGTTTTCCCAGGGCCCTCTAAATCCTGCTTTGCTTTGGGGCACAAATACCTGCACCAATTGCTTGGTCTGATCTGGACTCCTCTTTGGCAAAGAGTCTCCCTAGGCAGGAGCTGGGCTGCTACGGGGGATTGTGTCCGCTGAGGTGATGTTCAGTCTGCACATAGGAAGATCTGTCTCCCCTGCTAAATGATCCCTTTCAGCTGGCACTTTGTTCTGTGGCGCTCTGCTTGGAATTCTGCAACAGAGTGCTTCTTCAGAGGCCCACAGGGAGGTGTCTTTATGACTCCACGCCTTTCTGCATGTATTTGACATTGGAATTTCCATGTAGCATGGATGGTGTCCAGTTCCACGACTCAAGCTACTGTTATTCTATGAGTTTTTTTACATCAACTGTCTGTGTTGGTCTTTTCCAGTTTTCCCCATTGATGTGGCTTCAAGGTTTTTTCCTAATTTTTTTTAAGTTCAACGAAGAGTGAGGGAATGAATCTAACTGTTCAAATCATATGCTAACTTTGCCATCTTGAATTGGTAGCATTTTAAAATCATCTTATACTTAGGTACTTCTCCAAATGAGAGAATTACTGCGCTAATTTTACTAGTGGAATTATTACTCTATCTTGAGTCTGGTATGTGGATATAAATGAGAGAGAATATGGCACACATACCGTATCCCATACAGACTCGTCCTGTCCTTGGAATGACGTGACTGCAAGTGCTGAAGCTCCTGTCTCTCAGCTTGCAGGGAGTTCATGCGAATTACTTTGGGACAATGCCTGTTTGAAGGAAGCCAGGGGTCCCCACAGCTTCTCTGGGATTCTTTTCCCATTTGTTAGCTTACACAGGCGTGGTGCAGGTTCTCTTCTATTTCTGTGAGACAAGAAGGATATAGATTGTTGTTTATACTTTCATGCCTAGCTTTCAGACGGAGGAATTTTTGTTCCTTGTTTTATATGAGCGCATGTGGAGATGTGTATGTGTGCATGTGCACTCATGCACAAGCAGTGCATGTGAAACACAGAGACAAAAGTGTTAGAGTCACACTGTGCAGCCCCATGCACTGGAGCCTCCTTCAGGGAGTCCATGGTGACTTTCCTAGGTAGTCAATTTTCTAATTTTGTCTATTTCTGAATACTTCTTCACCTGACTAGTGGTTTTATTATGAGAGAAAGACCAGGTGAGGGTGCGAGGGGGAGAAAGAAAGAGTGAAATACTTTAAAATTAAGTTATTTTTAGCCTACCATAAAGATTAAACATTTATTTTTCCTTGGCGGCATCATAAATTTTGCTTTTTCTGGTTGAATTTTCAATGCAGTAGAAGAAATAAACTTTGTTTCCTTGACATTGAGATGTCTAAGACCTAATGTGACCCTCAGGGAAAGCTCACAGAGTGGTCATAAAATTAGAAGGCAGGAGAGAACAGAGTGAGAGAGTTGAGATGAGATAGATGTCCAAGGAGATGGGATAACAGAAATGTCAAAGATGGAGAATGGCCTTTAAGAGAAACGACCAGCATTGGAACAGGCACGTGGATGCAGGAGCTTGATGTGCCCGATCTGGTCTTTGCAGACTTGTCTCCTCATCCAGCATCTTTCCTGCCTTTGTCCTTTGCATGAGGACTGACTTGGGCATTTGGCCGAGCTTCTGACATACCTTGATAGTTTTCTGAGCCCTTCAATGGTGTCTTCTTTTCCTCCAGATTCCCTCCACTTTTCACTTCCATCACACCACACGTTTGAGTTTTTCCCTTTGCCCGGCTCTTCTCTGCCTCTTTTCCCTTAGATGAGGTCCTGACACCTGACACCTCGTTCCACTTCCCGAGTCTTCCTTCTCACAGGGTTTCTCTTTCTTCCTTCGTCATTTCTAACTTCTCTTCCAGTACTGGTTCACAGTCTTGCATCCATCTTGACAGTGTTTTTCCATTCTGTTTCTTCTGAGCCAACTACACATGTCTTCCTTACTTACCTTGGAGGCTCCTGGGAGAATGCAAACAACATCCTCCTCCAGGAGAGATGGCCTTTCCGTAGTCATATGTACAGTCATTTCCAGCCAAGTGGTCAAACAACACCCCCCTTCACATTATTTATGCAAAGTTATTTATGTGGGCTGGGAGAAGGCTCGGTGGCTGAAAGTACTTGCTGCTGAAGCATGAGGGCTTCTCAGGCCAGAGACCACTGAGTTTGATTACCTAAAACCTACATAAAAAGACGTGTGGTTACACAAATCTGTAACCACAGTCTGTGTGTGTGTGTGTGTGTTGGGAGGCACTAGCGAATCACTGGGGCTTGCTGAGTCACTGAGTTTTGGGTTGCGGGAGAGACCCCATCTCAAGGAAATGCAGGGATGAGCAATGAGAGAACGCCTCACTTTCTCCTAGCTTCCACATGCATGGAGAATGCACACATCTGCACACTCATGTGCACATGCCACACATCATACACACACTGTCACCCCCCACACACAAATATTTATGAAGCAGGGCTGGGCAAATGGCTCAGCATGCAAAGGCACTTGCTCTGTAAGCCTGCAGGCCAGAGTTCATGTCCTCGGCATCACACAGAAAGTGAACACAAAGAGGTGCACTGGCCAGTGAACCCAGCTCGCCTTCTCTGCCTCGAGATCCCACGGCACATGGACCATCTCACCTGGCCTTCCCTGCAGTGGAAAACAAGACGGATGGAGAGGACAGACACTGATTGTCCCTTGACCTCCACACACATGTCATGGCATGTGTGTGTGTGCTCACACATGCACACGCACACGCACACACACACACACACACACACACACACACACACACACACATCTATGCAGTGCCCATAATGCCAGGTTCTGGGGCTGGACTTGTGAGCAAGACAAACCAAAGATTTTATGTTCAAGTACAAACACTAAAATCATCTTGACAAAAACTATTAAAAATGAAGTAAGTAAAATTTCCCAAACTGATCTTCAAAGGGCTCCTAATGGCTCATGAGATTTTTAACTTTCATCAGCCTAGTTATATCTAAAGTATTTCTACATTTTATTTAATGAGTGGGGAATGGAAAAGGGTTGGAGGGCTTAGAGACCCTTGTGTTTTGTTCTTATTTTTTATTTTATTTTAGAGAGAGCAAGAGTGAGAGAGAGAGAGAGAGAATTGGAGTGCGAGGACCTCAGCCACTGCCATTGAACTCCAGATGCTTGCAACACCTAGCGGGCATGTGCAACCTTGCACTTGCCTCACCTTTGTGCATCTGGCTTACGTGGGATCTGGAGAGTCAAACATGGGTACTTAGGCTTTGCAGCCAAGCAAATTAACTGCTAAGCCATCTCTCCAGCCCTTATTTTTGGTGGGCATAATTCTTCATAACCATTGCCATGGGAAATGAAGTCATTCCTTCTAGACTTTCTCAGTGAAACTTATAAGTATTTCCTTGTCCCATTATTTTCCTGTTTTCAGCAGTTGAAATGGGATGAAACTGCAGCTGGAATAACTTTAGGTCTAGAAAACCAGTATGGAAATAGGGAGAACTGCCTGCATGTGCGGTGTGGGATTTTATAAGTGCTGGAGTGTACCCATGGGTTAGGGAGGGCATTCAGAAACATGCAATATTATTTTTTATAATTTTATGCCATTGTATTTTGTATTCTTTCTGCTTTGTCACAGAGATGTGGTTTGGTACTACTATTTAATCACAGTAGCAAACAGAGTAGCTGAGTTCAATATTTTCCCTGCTCTTTATGGAATGAAAATGTAACAACAAACTCCATCTCTGGAAACAGCTAAGTTGGAAACAAGGAGTCTCTCTTAAATATCCTGAGCATGTTAGCCTGCATAGCATTAGCATAGAATTAGAATATCTTCTTTTTTCTTCTTCTTCTTCTTTTTTTTTTTAAGGTAGGGTTTCACTTTGGTGCAGGCTGACCTGGAATTAGCTATGTAGTTTCAGGGTGGCCTTGAACTCATGGCAATCCTCCTACCTCTGCCTCCCAAGTGCTGGGATTAAAGGCATGCTCCACCACACCTGGCTCTTTGTTTTTATATATTACATTTCTCTTCACTACTCCTGATGATGTGTTTATTTATTTAAATAAAACAGAGAGATCAGTTTGCTTTACATAGGAGATAAGATTAGTGTGAAAGATCTAAGTCTAAGATTTTTCCACTTGCTGTGTAATCATGCACTTGATTGCCCTGAAGTTCACTTGTTTATTCATAAGGTGGTTCTAATGATATTAAACTCCCAGTAGTGGTGTGAAGTTTAAGGTATTATGCTCATCCTGCTACTAAGTCAGCATTTATCTGGGATGTGGTAGATTCTGGTAGGCTTGCTGTGTCAATAAACAGGAGGGTCAGTGGGGACAAGAGCACATTCACATGCTGTAGGTAGATATCTCTCCCTGTGACAAGCACTTCAGAGAACAAATTTCAAGAAAGAAGTTATTTTGGATTATCATTTGAGAGGTTCAGTTCATCATGACTGGGTCCTTGAGTTTGGGCGCATGGGGGGACTGTGTGTTATGGTGAAGGTTGTGGCTGAGAAGATCTGTTTACCTCCTGGTGGACGGGAAGCCAAAGAGCCACAGGAAGGGGCCTGGGTCCCCATATTCTTTTCAAAGGTTCTCCCCCAAACTAAAGACCCAATTTCCTTTTATTAAGCACCCCTTTTTAAAGGTTTTACCACTTTCCAGTTCAGACACAGGCTGGGACCAAACTTTTTTAAAGCCATATATATAATTAGTTTATATATATGTTTATATATTATTAGTTTAGTGGCCCCAGGCAGTGTAATGTAGACTCTTCTAAATTTTCTCATATGAATACCCAGTTACATGTCTGTCATATGTAAGTTACTGTAGTTATTTATTTTATTTTTTAAATTTTATTTATTTATTTGCAAGCAGAGAGAGAGAGAGAGAGAGAGAGAGAGAGAGATAGAGAGATAGAAGAGAGGCAGACAGAGAGAGAATGGGTATGCCAGGGCCTCTAGCCACTGCAAATGAACTCCAGATGCATGTGCCCCTTGTGCATCTGGCTTACATGGGTCCTGGAGAATCGAACCAGGATCCTTTGGCTTCACAGGCAAATGCCTTAACTGCTAAGCCATTTCTCCAGCCCTGTAGTTATTTTTTAAAATAACATTTTTGTTGCAATACTGAGGATTGAATCCAGGCATTTACACACACACACACACACACACACACACACACACACACACACACACACACGTGCGTGGCAAGTGCTCTATCACTTAGCTATATTCTCCTGCCTCAGCCTCCAGAGTGGCTGGATTCCAGGCCTGCTTCATCATAGTTGTTATTAATGCTGAAAATGTTATTAAGTTCTTCCTAAGTGAAAAGATTCCAGTGTGTTTCGCAGGCCAGGAGGTCTTTGTTTTGACTCGCCCCTCTGTTTTTATTGCTTATTATGGAGGCATAAGGAGGGGTGGGAGTTAATGTATCACTGTATAGCATACACATTTCCAGTTTATGTACACATTTAAATATCATTTTCCTATTCCATCTATTTCTTCACCTCTTTTTATTGTATCTAATAGATATAATTGCAAAGGACTTTATGAATTGCTACATGTATCCTATAGGATAACAATGATTTCAAGCAGTACAGAATGTAATTAATTTTTATAGAAACAGTTTGTACCTGCCAAATAGGTACTTTGAAAATGAAATTGCTTTTGATTGTGTGAAACTGCTTGAAACTATGACTCTCCAAAGCTTTCTCTTTCTTTTTGGCCAGAAAATACTGATACAGAAACTAATTATGACTATGCACTCAAGACTGGTTTTTCTCTTTTTAAAATAACACTTTAAAAGCAAAGTTTCTTTGGACTGAGAACAATCCCAAGATATTTGTATGCCCTAGATTTTCAATGGAAAGGGGCTATGAATGGTGAATTTAAGGGCATCACGGCCCCCAAAGGTAGCATGTTTTGGGGTTCCCTTGCATTTCATCTTTTGGTACAAGGTGACAGTTTCTGTCATCTTTCCCCTCACTGGGGATTGCAATATAATGAATTTACATTACAGAATGGGACTCTAAATAGAAAGCACTGATTTATTCTGACATCGTGACCTATTGCATGTCAGTTGCAAAATGTACACAGTAGAGCATTGTTGGAACCTGTTGTGTAACAGCGTCCTGAGTCTGTTAAGATCCACACACAGATTTCTGATTCCCACATATAATCTGATTTGCAATCTCTTTTGGCTCTTGTCCTGTCTTCTTTGATTTGGGTAATATGTTTCTGGAAAAGGCTGGTCAAACAGTGAGTTTCCAAAACAAAGTCATTTATGGATTTGGTTATAGGAGTGAGGATTCAAAGGAAATAAATAGTCTTCTGTGTGTGTGTGTGTGTGTGTGTTGATGTGGCGAGGATGCTAATGTAATTTGCTTGAGACAGACAGGTTGGAGCAGTGTCTTGGTATAGGACAAGCTGTTGGCACTGTCCCTCCAGCTTTCCTGCTTACACTTGGCACTTTTACCTCGGGTTTCCAGTGACGATGACCAGTACAGACTTTCAGTCTAGATCATCCTTCTGAACTACGTGGCATGGTAGTTACAACTCATTGCTAGTCCCATACCAAGATTTTGGGGGATGGTCTTGGGTGAGCCTCAAGAATTTGTGTTTCTAACAGTGATGTGGAACTGTTGGACCTGGGCCCCTGCTTTGGGAACCATGGAAGTTGCAGAACTGAAAAGTGTTTGGTTGTCTCTGGTTCAAGGAGTTGAGCATTGGGAATGCTTAGTTTAACAGCGACTGAGATGTGAAAAGATTAAACGATGGCAGGCATCTTGCCTGCTATCATGGATTTGTTGACTTCTGGGCTTTTACATCACATTTTACAAAGTTAAGTATGAGTACAACTATTAGCCTGACTTATTTTTATTACTGCGCGTTCGACCAGGTTAGGAGGGATGATATATTCAACTGTTTCTTAACACCAGCCTTCTCTTTCTCCTCTGGTTCCTACACCTTTTGTCAGCCTGGGCCTTCCCCTGTGCCTCAGAAAGAATCACTACAGAATCAGAAGGGAGGGAGAGGCTGAGACGGGGAAAGAGGAAGACAGTCACTAGATTAGTCATTAGATTTTTACCCATTCAAATTTTGTAATAATAAGAACAGTGATCAAGCTGAAATCTATCTTTACAGTTCTTATAAAGAATTTCCCAAGCAAATCAACAAGTTTAGGCTACTGCCCCCAAAGTGTTATTTATTTAACAAAAACTTGATTTCAGTGTCACAACTTTCATATAAGTGGTTTAGTAATTAGAAAGCAATCAGATCTGCTCATCTACCCAGCCTGCTTGATGTGTACGACTAGGGCTTATATGCAATGTCTGACGTGTGTGTGGGAAGCCATCATTGCTTCAGGAATGCATAAATCAGATTCCTTCACTTATTCAAGACCTTTCACCCACTTAGTCCAAAGAACTGTTTTGTTTTTTAGTGAAATACCAAATTACACGGATCCGTCATTTTTTCTCAGGATTATTGGGGAGCATTCATATTTATACCTGTGACCCCTTGTGTGGAGTGCCCACCAGTACTCTAGTTTGTAATGCAAAGCAAACACTGTGCCCTTCAAAGGCTTATTTTATTTTTGTTCATCACACTCCTTTTTTTCAGAAGTTGCTTTCTTTTAAATAATGCCTTGTACTCAAGTTTTCCAGAGGGAAGCGCCCTGCCAGGTGGAGGGTTTCCGAGCTCTAGGTCCTGCTTACTTAATGAAATGCAGCCGAGTGGAAAACGTCCTGTCTTCCTAGCGCAAGAACACTAAGCTTTTCCTGACCTAGTCATTCAAGGAGATTATATTAGAGAGCTGTTGATACGTAGACGTTAACTTATCAGAGGAGGTTTTTGTCTTTTGTAGAAGCATGTGTTGGTGTTTCTGTCTGAAGGAACGCAGGCCTGGAGTCTTTAGAGTGATTTCGAAGCCAACATGAAGCTGTTTGAACTTTGTTGTTTCTTTCAACCCTTGTCCTCTTGCTGTGAGAACTCGCCTGAGTCAGGCCACCAAGGATTAATAATGAATGCATTACTCAGCATCCTGAAGGGGTTGGGTCAAACACCTTGGCTTTGAGAAGTTACTCTTTTGCTTAGTAAGCCTGCAAAGTTCAGGTCTAACTGCGGAATGAATGCTCAGTGTTCTGTGGATGAACACCGTCTCCTTGTACATGGCCCATTGCTCTGTATAACTGCCTAAAAGAAGTGGTGGGGTCACTTGGGAGTTTGGCCTATGGCTGCCAGTGCTGGTAGGGTCGGTTCCCAGGTCACATGACTGGTGGAGTCTCCCCCCACCCCCAAACCCCAAGAGGGAGCTTAAGGCATATTAAGGAGGAAAAGGGTTGTGTTCATTGTAGACTGGTAAGCGAGAATGCAGAGCACTGAAGGTTGTGTGTGATGTCACTGCTGTGAGGGACCAGGGAGACTGGATCAGGGGTCCACAGGGAGAAAGATCTGTGATTAAAGTGTCCCAAAGAGGAAAGGACGGGTGGCTTTTCTGGTTGGCCAAAGAGTGGTGTTCTGGGGAGCCACGGAGGCAAGGGAGAGGGAGTTCAGGCTCACCCCGAGGGTCATCCCTGCTGCTGCTGCTGAGGAGGACCCTGTGCTTGCAGGTGGTCAGCGAGAGGAGAAGCTGTAGAGAAGCACGTGCGTAGAAGGCAGTGAGAAAAGGGACCCAGACTGGGTGACGTTGATGTGTATACCTATCATTTTAGAGGTTTCTACAAAGTCTAACTTTTCTTGAAGTAAAACAAGGCAGTAAGACGAGGTATCTGGGATTTCACACGCTTTCTGCTGGTTTAACCCTATGTGCCCTCCACCTTGGACTCTGGTAAACTTCTGGAGACTCCCAGTGTCCTTGGTAACATCATCACCATGCTCATTACCAACCATGACATTTATGTGTGCACAGCCAAATTCTGTGTGGCTGAAGTCTCTAAATCCCGTTCACTTGTGTTTTTCTAGGTAGCCCAGCCATGACCCATCGGAATCTGACGTCCTCCAGTCTGAATGACATTTCTGATAAACCAGATAAGGACCAGGTAAGCAGAGGCCTTGCCTCTTTCAGGTGGACACTGACCATCTATCTCATTACTGATGGGGAGGGATATGAGACAGTGATGGGATCCCAATGGATTGGGCTTTGTGCTTACTCTGATGGAAGCAAGGAAGGTGGGCAAGATTCTGCAGTGAGGAGAGAAGAATTTGAGTGTTGGCTGTCACTGTTGTGATGTATTAACTTGGGAAGTTTAAGCCTTGACATTACAGTGGGCTCAGCTTTAACATCCTGATACCTCTGCCATACGTTTGTTATAAGAATTAAATGAGACAGCTTATGAAGTGTTTTGATAAATAATAAAGGTGCCAAGAGATGCTGGTAACTGTTAATTTTGGGAGTTCCACCAGGCAAAGGCAGTGAATTGTCTGACTAGCTGTCTATTTGTTCGTCTGTGAAAACATAGAATAAAGGTAATATGGCCTATTTTCAATGAAGCCCAATTTTTTTGAAGAGCATATGATATAAACTGGGTATTTGGGGAGATATCTTATTTCTAGAACATAGTCTGTTGACATTTACACAAGAATGCATCCTGGTAAAAACACTATCAAAGCGTCAAAGGAATGGAAGAGGCATATTTTCAGAATCCCCGAAGTCCTGCCCTCCCTCCTGCCATCCCGAGTTGTAGGGAGTAGCAGGAACGTGAAGAAGGAGATCGTGGCTTGGTCCTTGTCTCAAATCTGACTAGGAGTGCAGTGGGCTCCATCTCTTTCCTTTGTGCAGTGGAACAATGACACTTATTTTTCCCTTCACAATCTCGAGCACCAGATTCTTGCTCATATAACTTACATCTTTGATAAGACAGAAGAAAATGATTCTAGTTGGTTTCACATTTGACATGCTAATTGTGTATCATTTGTGTGACCTCATTCTTTTTCTCTCTTTTCAAAGTGGGGTGACTTTGAAAATTTCTTTTTTCACACTTTGCTATTTTCTTCTGAAAAAGAAAAAAGCCAGCAATCTTTGTGACAGTGTTCTTTTTTAACTGGCAGCACTTGTAGCGATGGTGAATTCTAAAACATAGGGAAAAGGTGAAATTCACTCACTCTTGTGAAAGGAGACGTGCTTGGTTCTCTCTACTTTCTCCCCATCAGCACCTCTTTAAGAGTGGTTGTTCTTTCAGGTCTGGGCATAAAAACCTTTGGAACTAGTCCTCTCTCCCCATTTTCCCTCAGTTCACTCTTTTTTTGTTTCTTTTTTTATTTCTCATTTTTCTATTTTGGGTTAGAAGCTTACAGTGGCTCTCTATCAAGTTAAGGCTGGAATTACCCATATGACTGTGATGTTCTTCCTAATCTTCATTCACTTGGGTTCTCCCAAGGAGGACCTTTTGCTTCCATCAGGGCTGATCTCTCAGCTCTGCCCCCGATTCGCTCTTGACTCCAAAGGCTGGTGTGGGGGGCTCTCACTTCCCTCTGGCTCTCTTGCACATGGTGATGGTGGTAACTGCATTCCTGCAGTGGAACACAGAAAACATGCACTAGAATTTCCTTCAAAGCTTTGTATTTTTTTTTTATTCCACTCAGCATTTACCAAGCAGTGTTGATTATCCGTGCATTCATCAGGGCTCATGAAGTTGGATAATGTGGCAAAAATTAGGGTTTGTCATAGCTGGTTGACAGACTTGAACAATCATGTGCAAGTGTGTTTATGTGAGTGCAGCTTGCACTTGCCATGATGTATGGGTAGAGGTCAGAAGACACCCTAGGGAGTTGGTCTTCACCTTCCTCCTTATTTGAGAATCTTAGATGTGTCCTTCTGGGGATCTGAACTCAGGTCCTCACACTTACCCAGTAAGCACTTTACCCATTGAGTCCCTCCCCAGCCACAGGGTTGACAGGCTTTTGAAAAAAGTCTTCTTGGAGACGCTCCTTCTCTAGCCAGGAATTTGTCAAAAGGCAGTTGGTAAATGTTGGCTGAAAGAAATTTCTCACTTCCTTGAGTCTTCAGATGTGAGCACATGTAGAAAAAGTTCCATAACTTATCACGGAAATCACATAAGAGTTTGCTTCAAGAATCAGGAGAAATATATTGGAACATTATGATTTTTGGTTGTTGATTTTTTTTTTTTTTTTTGGAGAGAGTCACAGAGAGAAAGGGAGAGGAAGACTGATAGAGATGGGCGTGCCAGCAGTCTCTCAGCTGCTGTGAACGAAATCCAGATGCGTGCGCCCCCTTGTGGTCAAGTGCGGCATTGCGCCCTTGTGTCACTTTGCATCTGGCTAAACATGGGACCTGGAGATTGGAACTGCCTTAACCGCTAAGCCATCTCTCCAGCCCGATTTTTTTTTTTTTTTAATAAAACTTGTGTGTTTGGGGTCTTTGAACCCAGAATCCCCATTTCCTACCAGTAGCAAAGGTCATCAAGTTTACTGTTAAAATGAACAGCGAAGATTCAACTTAAGAATGTTTTTGACTTTTGTCAAAGTCAACAAATGAAAGTTGGTGAACATATCATAAGAGCAAATAAATCTAAATTATAGCTATCACAATAGCCATAGTCAATCCAGTGGGATTCCTCCTGAAAAGACGGAAGAATGGCCTAGAATTTGATCCAGGATCTCTTACACCATCAAAGGCAGAGGAGAGATTCAAGTACAGAAGCTCCCAGATCCTTTTAGGGCAAAGCAGTAACTGGACTTGTAAACAGATGAAGCTGTGATAGTCCTTGGTTTATTCTTTTATCCTGTTTTAACATCGTAAACCTGGACTTTTATTTTTTACCCTATTTTTCCTCTCTTTTGGTAGGGAAAAAAAACAGGTTGCCAGGCTCCAATTTGTTTTGAAAAAGCTTTTATAATTAATTAGCCAATGTTCTGGAAGTGAGCTTGGCAGTCAAGTCAGACTTGTCCTGTAGACTTGTCCAAGTTGGCCCCAAACTCTTCCATCCAACTGCATTTGAAGTTTCTGATTGACTGATTAGTCTGCCTGGATACAATTTGAACAATTGTGACGTGCCCCATAACTTCCCAATGCATAAGAGATCGGTTTAATGTTCAGACTTATGAAGAGGAACAGAATGGCTCTTTCTGACAACTACATAGTGACAAACTTTGAGGGCATATTCTTTATAGATTCTGTTTGGGGAAAGAGAAAAAACAAATCTGTGGACTGTACTTTTTCTTCCTTGCTCTGCCAAGCCTATATACTTATGACTCCAGTAGTGGGCTGCTTGATTGAGAAATAGCTTAAAATAGTTAACACCCACTGGCAAAAGACCCTAGCCAAAATGGAGGTGATTCAGTGCTCCAGCAATATTCCAGCTTGGATGTTATCTTTATTAAGCAGAAAAACACCTGTGAGGAGTAGATTAAAAAATACATGTGGAGTTCATCTAGTTGTAAATCTATAGCAGTCATCTTTTATTTCATTGCTAAGGAATGTCCTCTTATATTACCAGTTAGCTTTCATAATTATCTTTGATTTGTTTCTCTGACTTCCTTTGTTCCTTTTCTATTCTTTGAAAAAATTTACATACATATGAGACAGTGCTTATCAAGTGCAATGTCTTTAATTCCAGTTTTTATGTGAATATACAGTCAGGTGAGAGGCTAAGAAAGGTGTTTCCCCCATCCCTTCTAGCACTAGGAATGGAACCTGTGACTTAATGTATGCTGTGCAGGTCATCAAGTACTGAGCCCCAACCCCAACCCTTAGCTTTGACTCTTACAAAAGTATTGTGCTCAGAAGTACACTAAGATTTTCAGTTATCATATAAAATTACCTCACATCCACAGGTTCAACCGCAGGTAAAGTTATAGCCTGTACATAGCAGTGTACGCAGCCACAATAGAAGTAACTTCCTGGTTCTTAGAAAGACATGTGTGCCTCATATCACCTTGCAGCCGCTTCCCTGATTTTCACTTCCATAATGCTCTGAGAATCTAGCTAATAGATTTTTCTGGTGGAATTAGAACTAAGATTTTGGTTAAACATTTTATTTTTATTCATTTATTTGAGAGGGAGAGAGAGATACAGAGACAGAGAATAGGCCTCTAGCCACTGCAAATGAACTTCAGGCACATGTGCCACCTTCTGCATCTGGCTTACGTGGTTCCTGGGGAATCAAACCAAGGTCATTTGGCTTTTGCAGGCAAACACCTTAACTAGTGAGCAATCTCTCCAGCCCAGAACTAAGATTTTTTAATGTATTCTAAATTTTCACAACATGTACCATATATTACCTAAATATATTTGGATATCTATTTATTTTGTGTTATATGGTGTGTATCTGGTGTGTGATGTGTCTATGCAGGTGTACATGTATGTAAAAGCCAGAGTGGGATGTCAGATGTGCCCTGTGTCACTGCTCTGCCTTACTTCCTTGAGATAGGGTCTCTCACTGAACGTGGAACTTGCTGTTTGTAGCTCATCATTTTTTGGCCACACTGGCTGACCAGCCAGCCCCAGAGATCCTGCTGTCTCTTGTCTCCTCTGTGCTGGGATTACAGAAGTGTCAGAGCGTAAGAGGGTAGAACAATTAAACCGTGTATGAATCTGAAATTGCAAAGCCATAACTACTGTAAAGTGAAATCTGGAAGGAAACATCGTGGCTGAACGACTCCTGACGCATTTCCTGCTCACACATGATAGAGGAGCAACTCCGACTTTGGAGTGCATGGCTTTGGAGCTCGGTTTTCATCCTGAGACTCTCTCACAGATCCCCCTGCACTGATGGATCTTCCATATTCACCATGGGGGACAGTGCCAGAACGGTTCACTTTCTTTTTTCATGGTTTGGCTCAAACCCCCTGAGTTCCCAATGAGTGTGGGTGGTTTTACTTTATCTCTCGGGGGAGGTTCGGTGGGGCTAAGAAAGCTTCATGTTTTCCAGTTATAATACTTGTCCTTAGCATGTCCTCTAGGACCAGTGGGGCGCCACTGTATCAGGAGAGCTCCAAACAGGACCGCATCTGTGGAAACCTGCTTGAGTCCTTAGATGTCCTTAACCACTGTGGTTTGGGTAGCAACCACGAGCTTCCACAAGGCTCCATGGCCACAGCTGTCCTTCAGTGGTATGCTTTTGAGGGGACCTTGTGCACCCATGTGATAATGTCAGAGCCCTTTCACATGGGATCAACATGTGGACAGCCAACCATGCTGATGCTTTCTTTTTTTCCCCCCCACTGGAAATTTGACTTATTGTCACTTTCTTTCCACACTCTGGTTCTTGCCTGTGCTCTGAAATCTTTAATACCTGGAGTTTGTTGACAGTGCTTAAGGACAGATGTTAATTCTGACTCACTTAGAAAACTTGGAAGTAACAGTGAAGTTAAAATACATTTGGCCTTGCACATCACTCCGTACTGTATGCGGCTGTGATTTGAAAGGAATTCACTCATTCAGAAATTGTATTCTGTGCTCCTGATGGTAGGTTCTCATAGTGAGTTATGTAGACATATCCCAAAGCTTTTAAGTTTTAGGCAAGAGATGATAACAAGCCACAAAGACCATGAAACAAACAGATAATTTGATTTTGTGATAAGCACCAACTTGACAATCCCATAGGTTAATGTAGACAGGCACAGAGATCTGTGATAGGCTGGGGCATTAACCATAGCAACTCTAGAGGGATGAGTTTTCTAGACTGAGCAAAAAAAGCAAGCGTAGAGGCCTCGAGGCAGAAATGAGCGTGATTCACTCAAGAACAGAAAGCCCATGGTGGTTGAAGCAAAGATAGCCGCTGTGCAGAGGTGAGTGAGGCCAGAGGCACACGCGGGAGGCACTTTGTGGTTTTGTTCTGGGTAGGGATGTGCTATTTTCAGCTTTTCACCTGGAGAGTTGCATGTTCTCGTTCACACTGGGGATGCTGTGGTGGGATGGGGAACTGGACAGTGTTCTGATCTCCATAGTAAGCACATCATGGGTACCTCTTTCTGTATTAAGCCAGAAGGGTAATAACTCAAACACACTAGCCACAGGTGTGAAGAACTTATGAGTACCAACAAAGGAAGCTTCTTTTGTGCCACAAAAGTACTGTAAAAATTAAGAGTTTCCTATTTTAAATGTTTTCCATGTACTGTTGTTATGCTAAACAATACTTCATAGTAGGTAAAATACTTCCGGATTGTAGGGCACCATAGGTGGGCACAGGCATACCATGGGAGGTGGTGGGACTTTGTTTTGAGCGGCTGTCCCCATGCTGGTACTCTTCTCAGTACAGCTGTGCTGTCATCAGTCTTGTCAACCAAGCGACTCGCAAAACTTTCACTGGGGCATCACTGAGGGGTACTGAACAGCCCAATCTTGGTGGTGCAGGAAGGAGCATGGGGAGCTGGGAGATGGCTCAGCAGTTAGAGGCACTTGCTTGCACAGCCTACCAACCCAGGTTCAATTCCCCAGCACCTGGCTAACGTCAGATGCAAAGTGGTGCATGCACCTATGATCCCATAGTACCTGTGAGGATGGGATGCAGAGCCAGGAGAATCCAGAGCTTGTTGGGACTGGCTAGTCTGGTGTGTGTTTGTAGTTTGACAGTTTGTTTGCAGACACCTGTCTCAAGGAAGGTGGAGTACAGACACCTTGACATTGTCCTCTGCCTCCACCTGCATGCTGTGCCACGTACGCCCATTCCCAAATACCCGAGCACACACATGCACACAAACAAAATTTATTAAAAGGAGCAGTGGGGGCATGTATGAACAGAACATCCGTGTGGTTTCCTCTGCCACATTCTTCTTTTAAAATATTTCTATTTTCATTTATTTATTTGAGAGAGAGACACACACACAGAGAAAGAGACAGAGAGAATGGGTACACCAGGGCCTCTAGCCACTGCAAACTCCAGATGCATGCAACCCCTCGTGCATCTGGCTTATGTGGGTCTTGGGGAATCAAACCTGGGTCATCTGGCTTTGTAGGCAAGCTCCTTAACCACTGGGCAATCTCTCTCTCCCTCTGCCACATTCTTGCCAGAATGATAACTGGACATAAATTCCCAGGCGCACTGTGTGTCTTTATTCTGCCCTTAGCAAAAGGGTTTGCAGTTATTTCATACCTTAGACAATAAAATGGCATGTTGTGTGTTTGATACCACTTTTTCTTTTGGATTTTTCGGCATGCAGCATTCTGCCTGTGTGTTAACACTGGGAATGTACTTAGCATGCATTGTGAGGCATAGTAGCCTGCCATCAGCAGTAATCTTGAGGAATGCTCTCATGCCCCAAGTTACCCGTATCTAAGTCCTCATTACACGAACCTTTTTTCCCCCACTTGCAAGTGGCAAACTGTTACAAAACCACGTATAGCAGTAATTTATAGGTATGGTTAGAACAGCTTATCTAAAAGCATGGCTATAAAACTTTATAATAGCTATATAATGCAATCATTCTTTTCTTGCTATAGTAACACTTATCTAAAATATTTTCAAAGCCTTGGGGATTTTCATTAGAAAGCATTTAAAGTTGCTATAAAATATTAGCAAAGCAAGCTGGGATGAAATGCAAAATGACCATTCTCTCCCTTCAAACAATCACAACTGTCATCTGGATTCAGTCTTTTGGATTCTTCTTGTTACATACGTGCTTCTATGCTAACCCATGTAAGGTAGAAATGAGATTATATTGTTCTAGAGCTTTCTCTTCTTAACCATCAATATTATGGGACCTGCCTTATTCTTTTTAGTGATTGTAAACTATACATGAATCAAATTTACTAAAATGACCTATTAATTAATGCTGAATCATTTGTTATTTCTTTGTTGTTATTACTATGCCTGCAAGACATACCCTTATTATAATGTCCTGCATTCATTTATGAGTCTTTCTGGAGGAGAAATTTTTCTAAGTGCAGATATGGGGTCACCATTTATTGCCAATCCAATTAATTTCACCAAATATATACTAATTATGTCCCAGATTTCCAAAACACTTCAGTGAACCTCCTCCATTGCTAAGGTACTGTTCGGGCTTGAGTTTCTACTTTGTGATCCCACCAAAGTGTAAGGACGTGGGAAGATGAAGGGTTCTCACGGCTCCATGTCTGCTTCCCTTGATGCTTTCTTCAGAAACTTACACTGTAAAGACTACACTTGAGTTCATTCTCCTGATCCTGCAGGGTGTCCCCTCCTGCTAAGGCCCCTGCCCCAAGGTAAGGGTGTGAACAGTGCAGTGTTCTGCCTTGGCCGCCTGCATGTTTCTCTGTGCCTGCACTAAAGGTATTGCTGTTCCCAGGTTTTAGAGAGCACTTTTTAAGCTATCTGAGAATTTCCTTGGCAACGGAAAACAGTATCCTCTCAAGAGCCCTTCTTGGTGGTCAGAATTTGGAAGAAAAAGAAAAGCTGCAGGGTGAGTTGGCAGAGCGTCTCTCTGAAGCAGTGTTCAGCACACCAATGCTTGGCTCTGCCAGGCCCTCCCTTTCTTCCTCTCCTCCTGAGGAGGGCTGTATGTGAACTGCTGTCCAGACTGAAAAGCTATGTGCGGCCGTGTGGCTTATGAGGATTTTGAAAAAGCATTGTCATCTGGGAGTGCTAATAGATCAGTGCACTGTCCTTTACCTGGTGGGACATAGCTGGAGACTCTGCCCCGTTGGCTGGGACTCTCTGCAGAGCACATGTGTGTGTGAGGTCACACACACAAGGGAGGGCTGCCTCCTGGTCCCAGTTCACTCATCTAAGATTGCTGATTTATATGAGATCTCTTGATCTTCTGGTCCCCAGATTGGTCTAGTTTCATTCACAGAACTGGAAACAATGCCGTTTCTCTTGCTTCTGCCACCACATCCAAGTGGCAATAGTCATTTTTGTGATCTTCTCAAAACCTTGGTTGGTGGCACCAAGCAGGCTGCCTACCTGTAGTCAGTCTGTGTGTACACCTTATGAGGGTGGAAAGTAACTGAGTCATTGCACACACAGCCATTATTTATTTTTATTCAGTAGAAACTTTGTAAGGACACATCATGTGTTGGCGCCATCATTCCCCTCCTCCCTGCCCCCACTCTGCTGAGGGCCCTCCTCAGTGGGTTGCTGGTGTTCACCATGGAGTTGAGGGTTATGAGATGTGGGGGTGGGGGTGGAGAAATAGCCATTCTAAGCATTGGACTCTAAAATTCCTGGCCGCCTCGCCATCTCTTAGTGCGTTTGCTGTATTGAGACGCGTGCAGTTGGTAAGATACCTGATGGAGTCTGTTCTTCTGTAAGGAACAGTCAACAGCAACTGACCTAGACTGCACACTTGCTTGTGCTGTTAGATTTTCTGCTTTCAACCTCATTTTACATGTATTGGCAAAGCGGAAGCCTTAGGCCATTTTCCCTTAAGTTAAATACACCTCATTTTAATGACTTGCATTCTGGAGTTCAGGTCTGTGTGTTTTATTCTGTGTAATGAATCCTGCCTGCTTGGATTAGGGTCTCATTGTGGCCTGAAGTCTCAGGGAAACAGACAGGTGTCCAATTGATAGTGTCTGGCCTTTGGTTTGCCTATGAGGCACACACCACGCTGTCAAGGCCGATCTCCAGAATTAGTATTTAAAAAGACCAAGAAAATCTCAAGGGTCTGATGGTCACTGATCAAATGTTTTTTACTGCCATAGTGATTAAAAGATGTCCAATTATATGTCAGCCCCCTAGGTGGGACTGGGGGGATCAGAGAAAGAGGGTGATAGAATTTTACAAATTTGGGCTCAGAGTGTCCGCTTATGTCTGGGTGGGGAACAGCAGGAGTTCAGGGAAAGACAAGATAATTGTGGGTCAGAGCTGCAAGCCAAGGACTAGTGAAGGATTTGGTAAGCATCCTTCCACTTAGAGAACATGAAAAGTAGAAGATAAGCACTGTAGCCAAACAGAATTCTTCCTTTGATAAAGAAATAAGAAGTGAGACAAATTGGGAGGCAACTCTCTTCAGTTTAATAAAAACAGGAGTGATGGTCACTAACAATGAAAACTACTGTGACTTTTACTGTACTTTGAAATGATGGCCCCAAAATCTGAAGAAGCACAACATTCCAATGTTGTCGTCATCATCATCATCATCATTATTTTTGTAGTTAAGTCTCATGCAGAATCAGTCAAAGCAGATGGGGTTGGTTAGTTGATCTGTCCATGGACCACAGTGGGTAATCCAGAGGTAGAATTCACTCGATTTAGGAATCTTCACTCACTTCGCTGAAACACCCAATGGCTCTTTAACGCTCAGCCTGTTCAGGGTCCATCCTCACTGGACACAGTCCCTGCTAGGTCATTGAGTTTGATGCATACACTCCATTATAACTTCACTTTTTTGCTGGTCGGTCAAGACTATAACAGTTGAGCTCTTTCTTCAGGTTCACCACAAGAGCAGCACTGAAGGCAAGCATGTTAAATCTCACCTGATCTGCTGACAGTTCCCCGGGTCGTGACAGTGAACCTCAGTCTCCTCACCATTGCCTTCTCTACAAGGTGGTTGTAGGAAAAGGAACCTGTTTAATACAGCTGAGAGCTTGACATACACCTTTGTGTATGATAGACATTTTCTACATTTAAGTGAGATGCCGCTTTCTTTCATTGGTTCTGTTTTGTAGGAATTTTTAGTGGAATGGAAGTCAGTTTCATTTTAGGTATAATTTCTCATCATTCACTTTTACATTGCCCATCTGTCTCGTAAGAATTTATGCTCTTACCTTTTACGCTGTTCCCTCACTGTAATGAAATGTGTCTGCTTGTCCTTCCATCAACACTGTTATCACATGTGCATTTCTGTTAAACACAAGTCCAGTTTTCTTTGCCTTCCCAAGGTTTGCCTTTACTTTTAGATGTATCTAGTAGCACTGTCTCCTCACATCCATTATCTTAGAATATTCCAGTGTTATTAGTTGCACCTGTCTTGAATTTTTTTTTTTTTTTAGAGAGAGACACAGAGAGAGGGAGAGGGAGAGGAAGACAGATAGAGATGGGCACCAGCAGTCTCTCAGCTGCTGCAAACGAAATCCAGATGCGTGCGCCCCCTTGTGGTCAAGTGCGGCATTGCGCCCTTGCATCACTTTGCATCTGGTTAAATATGGGACCTGGAGATTGGAACCACTGGAGATTGGAACCAGCGTTCTTAGGCTTAGGAGGCAGGCGCCTTAACCGCTAAGCCATCTCGCCAGCCCCTGTTTTGAATTTCTAACACTACTCAAATCTGAAAGTCTTGCTATTGTTTTACCTTTCCATTCTAGTGACATTAAAAGTTAATGTTTTAAAAATATATATATTTATTTATTCAAGACAGAAACAGAAAGGGAGAGAGAGAATGGGTGCACCAGGGTCTCCTGCCACTGCAAACAAACTCCATATGCATGTGCCACTTTGTACAGCAGGCTTTACATGGGTACTAGGGTACAGGTCATTAGGCTTTACAGGCAAGTACCTTACCCACTGAGCTATTCTCCAGCTCAAAAGTTAGTGTTTTCATCATGTCCTTTAGCAATGTGTTTTATTAAGCTAACTAGTTGCTTGAAACATAACATTCTTGCCCATCTCCTATATTTTTATTGTTTCTCACTTAGGATAATCATGTAAATTCTACCATTTTAAATAGAGTTTGTTGTTTCATGTGCTAAAATCCATTTACACATTTTCTCTTGTTATGAAAACTGAATGAGCATAGTTAATTGGCTGACTAGCATAATTTAAAGAAAACTCCACTAAATTGTTTTCTTTTTTTGCCTTCTTTATTTAAAACAAAGCATAATGTTTCTCAAGAAGTTAGTGGAGAAGCCAGCTGTCAGCACATGAAGACGTGTATTGCAGATGACATGGTGTTACTAAGATATCCATGTACAGCACATTTCAAACCATGGACCACACAACATACTACTTGTAGATATGAGCTGCTTCATTTTCTTGTGATGTAGAATTATGTGACAGTATGGGGACAGTAGATCAAGTCTGGGAAGGATTTATTCTTGAATGGTGTTGCAGTCAGGTTCACATTGCTGGTAGAAATCACGCAATCAAGAGCAGCATGTGGGCAAAACAAGAGGTTTATTTTGGCTTACAGGCTCGAGGGGGAAGCTCCATGATGGCAGGGAAAAAGATGGCATAAGCAGAGGGTGGACATCACCCCCTGGCCAACATCAGGTGGACAACAGGAACAGGAGAGTGTGCCCAACACTGGTAAGGGGAAACTGGCTATAAAATCCATAAGCCTACCCCCAACAATACACTGCCTACAGGAGGCTTTAATTTCCAATTGCCATTAGGCGGGGAGACTCGCATTCAGAACACCTGAGGTTATAGGGGACGCCTGACTCAAACCACCACAAATGGGATTGCTGTTTAATTTACCAGTTCCATACTTTATAGTCCTATTTCAGCCATATATCTTGCATATCATTTTGATCAGAAGGTCAACATTATGGTCACAATCCATATTTAAAAAAATATTTTATTATTTATTTGAGAGAGAGAGAAAGACAAAAGTGTGTGTGTGTGAGAGAGAGAGGGAGAGAGAGAATGGGCACACCAAGGCCTCCAGCTCCTGCAAACAATCTCCAGCCTCATGCACATCTGGCTTTATGTGGGTACTGGGGAATTGAACCTGGGTCCTGTGGCTTTGTAGGCAAGCACCCTAACCATGAAGACATCTCTTTAGCTCTCCAAATATATTAACAATAAGCAAGAAAAAGTCAAGCTAAAACCCAACTATGTATTGGAAGAGCTTGTTCTGGGACTATCTCTGGGGCAGAGATTAAATAAGCTTGTATTATTCATTTCTCACATGAAACTTAGAGATAAAGTTTCTTTCAGTATTAGCTTATTTGAGAAACTGAAAAACAAAGGAATTCCAGAGATTTCAGCAGGTAACCTGCTGAAATCCAGGAAGGCACCCCCCAGTCACTGTTTCCTAGAAGGAAAATCTTTGAAAAATAACTGCCACTACTTCTTAAAAGAGTTGTGAAACAGGGCTGGAGAGATGGCTTAGTGGGTAAGGCACTTGCCTGCAAAGTCTAAGGACTCAGGTTCAATTCCCCAGGACTCACATAAGCCAGATGCTGAAGGCCCTGGCATGCCTATTCTCTCTCTTTCTCTCTCTCTCCCTCTCTCCCTCTTTCTGTGTCTCATGAAATAAAATTAAAAATTTTTTTTATTGACAACCAAAAAATGCATGATATTTCCCTCCCCTCCCCTCCCCCCATACCCCTTTAGGACTTAAAAAAGAGTTGTGAAATGCCTTTTCAAGACAGGATTCTCATGGGATGACCCTCTTCCTCAGGGTGTTAAGAAAGCATCTGTAAAACTGCGTAATGAGAGGATTGTCGGTGGAGAGATGGCCTTGGTGTTCCTACCTCATGTGATTCTGAACCTACAAAGGATGTCTTCCGACAGAGTAGGAATGCCATGAGCCCTTTCTAAAGGTCTGGGTTCATGTTTACATTTTGATTTTCAATGATGATTTTCAACATCTTGTAGAGCATGGCATGGGCCAGTGTATCTTCTTTCAGCTCTACCTTCTTGCTCTGTGTTTCAGCTTGTCACAAGTCAGTGTAGAGAGAATACAGAAAATGATGATCATTGAAAAGTCTAACTTTTAGAGTCATTTTGGAGTTTTCTGGAAATACTAATGTGTTTGCTTGGTAGGGGAAGAGAAGCCCAAGTTTTATCATCTCTGGCATGTTGAATCGTAGCCCATTTCCCCTCTTTTACTGAGTGAACCTTACAAAGAAATTATTAAAACAAAGAACAAAACAACAAAAAGGTGTCCTTGTATTCTTATGATAATAGAAGGTGATGCCAGTGAGGTACACAAGACACTGATGGTGCTTAATAAATGTTACTTCTGGGCTGGGGCTACAGTTCAGTTGTAGAACTTGCCTAGCATGTGAGTGACCCTGAGTTCTTTTTACCTCCAGCTCCAATACAAAAGCAAAAACAAAAAAAAAAAGCCACCTTTCCCTAACCCTTTCATCTGCCTCCTTAGAAGTAAAGGAATAAACCAGGAGACAAAATATTCATGGGAACATGGAACATTCATAAGTGAGGTGGCATGTTTTTATTTTTTGGAGTGGATCAAGAGAAAGTCGTAAAATAGAACACTGGCAGTCCAGTGTGATTCTACCTTCTATACTTGTTTCACAGGATTACACAGGCAAAAGTTTGTACTGATAGTCTGTTTTCTTTCTCTTCATTCTTGACAGTAACAAGCTGATAACACATCTGTTATGTTAATACAGCATGAGTTTATATTTATGTTCATATAAACCATTGCGATTTTTAACCCAGATAACTCAGAAAGCTGACCAAACTATCTGGAATGCAGACCTCTGCTGAAAGAGTTGTTGATGACTCATTGTTTTCAATGTGTTTCTCAGCTCCTTAGTGTGATCTTCAGGATCCTGCATATCCACCTAGCGTCTCTCTCAGTCCACATAGGAGGCTCTCATTCTTGCTGACTATACTCCCGCCAGTATTTCTTCAGCTCCACCTCTGTGGCCCTTGCCCTCCTCCCATGAGCATCTTGTTTTTTTAAAATATTAAAAAAATTTTTTTTTTTGACAAAGAAAGAGGAAGGGAGAGAGAGAGAGTGAGAGAGAATGGGCGTGCCAGGGCCTCTAGCCACTGCAAACGAACTCCAGATGCTAACACCCCCTTGTGCATCTTTCTTATGTGGGTCCCGGGGAATAGAACCTGGGGCCTTTGGCTTTGCAGCCAAATGCCTTAACTGCTAAGCCATACCTCCAGCCTGAGCATCTTTTTTTTTTTTTTTTTTTAACAAAATATTCTTCCATACAGGCAACTGAGGTTCCTCTACTATTTTTCCATAAATGTTACCTCTTTGGGGAGATTCACTGTAACTCCCAGTCGAGGCTAGTACCTGCTGTTATCATTCTATAATGACATCTATTACAACTGTAACAAAATAGTTACATAGTTTAAGTTTTGGTTAATCTTTTTGTGCTAATCTTCTGTTACTATAACATATATCTGAAAGAATTAACTTATAAAGAGAAGAAAGTATTTTCTGGCTCCCTGGTTTCTGTCCCTGATCTGTCCACTCTGCTGTTTTGGGCCTGTGCTAAGGTAGTGCATTGTGGTGGGGCAAAGATGCTGCCTCGTGGCTGGGAAGTACAGAGGAAAAAGAAACTAACTGGGGTCCCACTATCTTCAAAGACTTGAAGTCCTCTGATAGGAGGCAATAGAGTCCTTGAACTCCAAACCCTTAGCTTGTGTCTATTTTTAACCAAAGAACTGGATAAAATAAGACCGAGAAGGATAATTATTAAATTATTATGTTTATTGAGGGAAGTACAGAATGAAGGGAAGGAAAATGAATACACCCACGTGGTCTGAGAGCCTATGTGGTGGGCCTGGAATCAAACATAAAAAGAGAGTTAGGAAAGAAAGGAAAGTATTAAGAGCTCCTGCGATGTAGAGGTCGGCGGGGTGGGGGTAGAGAGCCCACGTGGGAGCAGGGGTTAGAGGGTCTCTGCTCTTCTCAGCCCAACTGGCCTGAGAGAGGGGAAACTCATCTGAACCTGGGGGCTTGGGAGTGTCAGGCATCCCCGAGCGCTTGCTTTCCCCTTGTGCATGTATTTATAACCTTAGTGTGGTGAGCCTCAGGAATGTAGCATGGATAAGGTGAGTGACCAGGTTTAAGATGTGAAGCAATTACAGTGTGAAAACTGTTACTTTCTTTGGCTGGCGTTTATGACTTTCAGCAAAGTGCGCGCGATCCATAAGTAGTTATGGAAGTAATGAGCACAGTGGGCTGGCTGAGCTCTCAGCCGGGCAACAACTTAGCCCAGTAATTGAAGTAATTCATCTACAGGTTTTAGAGATGAAAAGGCCAGAGGGGTGAGGAGCTCATGGACATTGCCTTTCAGAAACAGAGAGTAGATAGATTGTCTGTTTCTCTAGACATAAAATTGTAACAGCAGGTACATGTTTCATGGAGGCAGTTTTAATTTCAAGATTAGCATGAATTATGTAGGACGTAGAGTCTTATCGCTAATTTGTTCCTGAAGTTCTTGTTAAGTCCTCATTTGTACTAAGCATGGCAGAGGGATCATAAATACAAAAATGACCAGAAACCAGTTCTTTCTTCTGAAGGGTTCTCATTATAGAGTTAGATAGAACTAGAGACAAATAAGAAAGTCATGTCAGATATTAGGAAAGGAGTATAAATTCTGCTGGGGACCGTGAGGTGTACAGGTGATGCTTGAATGAATCCTTCAGTTGAATGCCTCTTCCTTTTATATTCCCGAGGAAGAGCAAGGTTATCTGTCAGGATTATAACAGCACTTGGAAAGTAGAAAATTAAGAGGCAGCATTTGAAGTTGGAGTGTATCTTGGAATCGAGGACTGCGGGACCCTTGGGCCTAATGCCCATGCACACAGATCACCACCATCTGGTGGCTTGGTCAGAGCCTCCAGGTGCAGATGAAGAGCCTCTGGGAGCAATCTCTGTGCAGTTGTTGTCTGGCTTGTGCTGGAAGCTTGCTTTTTCTTCTGTTCCCCTTCTCTGCTTCTTTAGTATTGTCTATTGTTCTAATTTGGTACATGTTCCCAGAGACCTCAGCAAGGGCACATAAGAAATCTGCTAAATAAATAAGAGCACGACTACTACAGATTCAATTATAGCTATGCAGCTGCCCGTTTGAAGTGTTCTGCGAGGGCCGTATGGTTCCTGGCACATCACCGATCTGGAAAGTCCTGCCTTCAGCGCTCCCCAACAGGTAGTGCTGAATTCCCAGAGAATTGCTAGTAGCTACTTAGAAGCCAGTAGATGATTTACTTTTCTTATGCTGTCCCTCCACAGATGGAATTTTTATTGACAAGTTCTTGTTACATGGAAAGCCTTAGATATTAAAGCAGTCACCCCACAGAGCCATGCAGTTAGGAACACCTGTGGCTGATTCTTGTTGCCACACGAGAACTGCTGAGTGAAATGGCTTCTACATTTAACCACGTTAGCTTCTTTGACAAGGTATTTTTAAGGGTGATTTTAGTTGTTTTCTCAGTGGCATGGTGGGAGCAGGAGTGGAGGAGCACTCTGTAGGATGTATGGGCTATGCTAGAAGTATGACCTCGGCCATATATTTAGCTTCTCTGAGTCCCAGAAGAACCAGGACTCGCTTCTTCCAGCTTTCTCCCAGTCCAGAGTTCTATGATGGGAGCCTGAGACGCCTGTTCTTGCCAGTGGCACACACCTGGAGGAGTTTCTGTTGACCACTGCCATGTTCCGTGGGTCCCTTCCCACAGCACTCAGAACACCTCTGTTTTCTATTCCTTGCAGTGCAGGACTCCTAGTGTGAAGTCTATGTAAAGGTCTACGCCTCCGAGAGTAGCATACTGTGTACTTTGTTAGGTATGTCTTCACGTGGAAGACGAGGGTGGTGGGCCTTAAGCTTTCTCCACGACAAGAATGAAACTGCCAGTGTTCTCACTAAGAAATGCACAAGACCATGAAGACTCAAAAAGCTGCATGTTAATTTCAAGGGATTTTACCGGTGACCTCAAGTTAAGAATTTGTACATCTTTTTATTCTGAGTGATGAGGGCTGCAAGAGGGTGACAGGCAGTGAAGTAGCGGGTGTGAGTCTGAGGAACCAGTGCTGAGGTTTAGATAGGGAGAGGGGCAGAGCTGTTTTGTTTTGTTTTGTTTTGTTTTGTTTTGTTGAGGTAGGGTCTCGCTCTAGCCCAGGCTGACCTAAAATTCACTATGTAGTCTCAGGGTGGCCTTGAACTCACAGAGATACTCCTACCTCTGCCTCCCTAGTTCTGGGATTGAAGGCGTGCACCACCACGGCCGGCTGTGGCAGAGCTTGGTTGGGTGCATGGACTTCACTGGGGTGGAGCAAAGGGCAGATGTGGTGGGCAGTGTTTTCTCAGTCCCTGTACAAGAAAGGTGTTCTGCCTGGGAGTTTGCCAAGTCATGAACGTCAACTCTTGGTTGTGTGTGTTACCTGTGTTGATCCCCCTCACACCTCATGGTCTCCAGCCTCTTGTTTGTGACAGCATAGTCTGCAGGAGTGGAATATACTCAGAAGAGAATGCATGCAAAAGGTTTTCCCTTAAACTATAATCTTCTCTTAAAGTCACTAGCCCCACAACGCTAGTGGTTTGTTTGTTTTGACTTGTTCCGGTTGTTTCCTTCATGGTCTTTCTCTCCGTGTGACAGCAGGCGATGCAAGAAACCCTATGTTAGCATCTTTGTTTTCGGATGGGAGCAGGAAGATTAGTAACAAATCCTGCTTTTTAGATCTTAATATGTGGATCCTGAGTTAGAACTAATTTCATGGTATTTTCCATGCTAAACACAGTCATTCAAGGACAGAGTCCTTCTGAGAAAAGTCAGGTAAATAAAATGGTAGTTATTATGAGGAATTACCATGATGCTACAGTTTCACTGAAACACCCACTCTCACCTCGCCTTCAGTTCATCTGATGTTGCAGGGTAACTATAAGGTGACTTTCTATAACTTTCTCAAGTTAAAATCCAGGGAGTTATTAATTGGTTATTTTTTGGTTTGGTTTGCTCATACATATATATTTAAGCTTATGCTCCAAACTGAGAAAACTATTTTCTCCCTAAAATTTGGCAGGTTATATGTTTGAATTAAATGCTGTGGCACTGTAGACTGCATTTTACTTTATTCCTTTGCAAGAGTTGAGGTTTATTTTTCAACCATTTTTTTCTAGGATTATGTTAAAATTATACTGTAGTTGTAATTTTTATTACTATTTATTGGATGTCGACTATGCTGTTTAAGGGGCAGTGTTAGGAGTTTTAGATATTATGTAAATTGTGATATGTTATCGTCACAATTTCTGTACAGATGAGGAGCTAACTATAGATGATGATAATTCTGTGATCTTAGCAACTCTTCTGCAGGTTAAGTGAAGAAAACCTTGGAGTACGGGCTTGTTTAGTGCCAAGCCGACTTTCCCAGATCAGTCAATTAATCATAGTACTGTTGCAGCATTGGTTTTTCAAGCTGAGGTCCATTAGGCATTGGAGAGCCTTAGAGCCCAAGCTGGTTTTCATGTCAGGCTCCTCCTGCTCTTTCCTCCCCTATCTGCACACTCATTAAGTCTATGCAACATGCCTATTAGTTTTTACTTAGTCTGTTTTCATCATTTAGTCCCCACTCAGGCTCTCTTGATTTGGATTCTTATAATGTCTGCATGTCACACATTTCTGATGAGTCCCGTGACCCACTCAGCACCATTCAGAGCACGTTGAGGCAATCCCCTCATTTATTCCTCTGCACAGCTCTGGGAAGTCATCTTTTGTCAGCCCCATTTTGTAGATGAGGAAACACCTTAAAGAAATAAAGCCATTAACCCCAGGTCCCACTGCCAGGAAGGGGAAGAACTCAGATTTTCTGACAGTTTGGTTTGATCCCAAAGTTGTGTCTTCTTTGGAGAACTTGGAGCACAGGGACAGCAGTCCTCGGGCTCAGTGTGTAAAGCTTCGACTATGGAGACAGCCGGCCTTTGCATGGAATGTGTTTCCTGATCTTAGTTATGTAATCTGTACATCTCACTTTGCACATAGAAATGGAAGCAGAAATAATAGCTTGTTTACAGAAATGGAGTGATGATTTGATGTGATGTTTCTTGAAGTCTTCCTGATCTAGTGCCTGGCCAATGAACTGCTGATTAAGGAATGTTTATAGTCATCATTATTACAATTAATAATTTCAACTTATTATTGAAGGCCTTTCTGTCTCTTTGTGGCATGTGATGTACATGTGTGTGTGTATCAGTGTTTTCATGTATGTGGATGTGTGCAAGTGTGTTTGTACACATGTGCATGGAGGCCAGGGGTTCATATCAGGTCTCTTCCTCAATCACTCTCTATTTTTTATTTTTATTTTTATTTATTTATTTATTTACTTTTGGTTTTTCAAGGGAGGGTTTCGCTCTAGCCAGGCAGGCCTGGAACTCACGGTGATCCTCCTACCTCTGCCTCCCAAGTGCTGGGACTTAAGGTATGCGCCACTACACCCGGCTCCTTTTTATTTATTTTTATTTTATTTATTTTTTATTTTTAAAATTTTTTTATTTATTTGCAAGCAGAGAGAGAGAGAGAGATAGAAGAGAGGCAGACAGAGAGAGAATGGGCACACCAGGGCCTCCAGCTACTGCAAACGAACTCCAGATGCATGTGCCCCTTGTGCATCTGGTTTACATGGGTACTGGAGAATCGAACTGGGATCCTCTGGCTTCTCAGGCAAACTCCTTAACAACTAAGCTATTTCTCCAGCCCCTCCTTTTTATTTTTTAAATACGGGGTCTCTCACTAAACCAAGGTGGGTACGCTTGCTAGCCAACAAGCCCCAGGGACCCCTGTTTCCACCACCCTGGAGCTGGGATTGTAGGCTCCCGCTGGGGCCCTGCTCTCGGGGACTCATGTTTATGCAGCACTTTGCCACTTTAGCCATGTCTTGAGCCTTTTGCGTGAGACACAAAATCTTACATGAGGAGGGACTTCAGTGTGCAGATACTCTCTGAAGGCAAGGCTTCCTTCCTACAAGCTCCCTGAACAAATAAAACAGAAAAGAATAGCATGTCCAAGCATTTTAGCAGGGATTTGTATAGCATGGCAAATGATGGAAAAGCTTACAAGTTACAGAACCAGCAAACATCCCTCATTTATGTCCAACACCAAGAGGAACACCTTCCGTGTGGCGTCACATCCTCGTTTGTCCCCATGCAGTGTGTTGGTGCCGTCTCCTCTATGTGTGTGCCTAGATTCCACGTGTTGGACAAATGTTTACTGAGCACTTATTTACAGGCTATGAAGGCATCAGAGAAGCAACGTTGAGTCAGATGTGGGGTTTTGTTTGGAGAAGATGTTAATGTCCTGCTTAACATGCTTATGGTCCAATAAGAATCACAGCAAGTCAGGCTGGAGAGATGGCTTAGCAGTTAAGGCGCCTGCCTCCTAAGCCTAAGAATGCCGGTTCCAATCTCCAGGTCCCATGTTTAGCCAGATGAAAGTGACGCAAGGGCGCGATGCCACACTTGACCACAAGGGGGCTCATGCATCTGGATTTCGTTCACAGCAGCTGAGAGACTGCTGGCGCGCCCATCTCTATCTCCCTCTCCCTCTGTCTGTCTGTCTCTCTCTCAAAAATAAATAAAATAATAATAAAAAAATTATTTTAAAAAAGAATTATAGCAAGTCATCCAGCAGTTAGGCCTTGTGCCAGGTACGATGACAGAATACAGGCTAGGAACAGGCAGAGGTGTCAGATTCAGATTAACCCTTCCCCTCTGCCCAGCTAGATTAAGGGGCATAGAAGTGGGGCTTAAGCATCTAAGGGGAAGGTCAGGGAGGAGGGTAGAGCACTTAGGTAGTGGGGATTTTCTACCACAGAATGAGTATTGCAAATCTCCCTTCTTGAGATGTGGGGACTTGAATGTACATTCATTGCAGCTCATGATACAACCATGAAGAAAAAAAAAAACACTTTCAAAATATCACCTAACTCAAAGAAACATTGCCTAACTCAGCTAGCACCTGGAATTTGTGAGTTCCTGATTTTAAGTTCGTTTTCAAGTACTGTTGCCTATATTTTGATTTTCCCCTTTTCCCTTCTTTTCCTGATCCATTTTATTTTGTGCAATTAAATACTATTAAATATTTTTAAACATGCTTATTATGCTGGTTTGCTATATAAAAGGCTCAGAGATTTTAGGTCAAGAGCTTCTATATTTGAGGTAGTAAAAATTTATTCATCCGACATAGAAGAATTTCACACAGTACTGAATTGGACTAAGCATTAAGTGTCAGGTGGCCAAGGGGCTGAGGAGAGAGCTCCGTGGGTAAAGTGCTTGCCTTGCAAGTATGAAGACCTGACTTCTATCCTCAGCATCTGTGTAAAATGTCAGACTGCACAGCATGTGCCTGTATCCCAGGGCTGCAGAGGTGAAGACTAGATCTTAGGCTCACTGGATAGCCAGTCTGGCAATCTCAAAAAGTGGTGAATGGCTTTCCTGAGAATAATACCCCAAGGTCGTCTCCTGGCCTCAATATTCATACACACATGCATATGGACATGCACACACATACATGCGCACCACACAAACATATGCACACCACACACAGGCACACACATACACATGTAAAAGAAGTTGGAGGACTGGACTATTCAGGTGGGTCAAGGAGTTTGGTGACAACGCTTATACCCATTGGATCTTCGTTTTCCTTATCTCTAAAAACAATGTAATAAAATTTTCACAAACTTGTTGTAAGCATTAAAATATCATGTGTGAACATATTTAAGAATTGCAAGAAGCTATATGCAGTTTAACAATGTTATTCTTTAATAATATGAAACAATATATGACAGAGATTTTTGACAAGTTGATTTTTAAACTAGGTCATTGCTTGAAAATTCCATCCCGTTTAGGAAGTCAGAGCGATGGCTTGTACTTAATGTTATATTTAGCGTAATAACTGCTTGTCAGTGTGCTGGGTAGCAGAATCCTTTGCAGTCCTGGTGGTGAAATATCTAAATTTGGAAGGAAAAATTACAAAATCAGATTCTCACCCCCAGGGAATTGCTTTTGCTTTGAGGTTGTGGTGTTTGAAACTGGAAAGAGCAGCAGCAACAGCATGTGGAAGATGGGACTAGAGCCTCCGCACGCCTTTTGGCAGGTTGTCTTATTCAGTGACTGCACACTTTTGTGTTCTATAGACTTTGGACATCTTAGACCCCAACAGAGATGTAAGTCCTAGCAATGTCGTAAGTGGTTGTAAACATCTTGAATTCTATGGACTCTCAAGCGGCAGCTTGTTTTAGGCTTTTTAGACATTAGGCTGATGATATTTAGATGTAGTCATTGGAAATGTTCTTCTAAATCTTCTAGCTTGACGTTAACCTGAAGGGAAGTCAGAGCTTCCATAGTAACAAAGCAAAAAAGTTTCTCGTAATTATCCAGTGGTTTTCTGTATCCCACCAAAAAGTTTTATATCCTAGAAACTAGCCCAAGGAACAACCTATTTAATAACAAAACCTCAATATATTTTGTCTTATGTCATCTTGGAATTAAAGGCAATAAGATCAGAAAACAATGATGTTCATCTTTTTCCTCCTCTTGTTATCTCCTAGGTAGATAATCATGTAATTTATAGTAAAAAGGAAACATTTTAGGAGAGGCATGCCAGGCGTGTGTAAGATGGAGATTGTCTGTCCAGGAACACTGACACCTGGTCCTCAGCCCGCATGCTAGTGCAGGTCCTGGAGGTTGTGTGTATCTAGAGAAACTAAAGGCCTGGGTCCTTTAGGACTTGTGGAAGCTTTGACATCAAACCCCAAAGCTGAGCCTTGGTGAGCCAGGCAGAGTATTCTGCTTGTCTTGGAAACTTTATAGAAACCTGTAGAAGCTAAACAGGCTTACTGTCAGTTAGTTCATTCTTAGAACCAAACGTTAGGCCTGGGTGTTCTCTGCTACAAAGAAAAGCAAGAAGATTAAAACATAACTTTCAGCAAGAACTATAGCATAGGCTGATTGCTTAAGAATTTGGTTAGTTTGTCCTAGGCATAGAATGGGAGGGTTGCTGGAGTTGGGGTAGGATGGAAGAAAGAAAGAGTCTTCATTAACCATAAAACCTACTGGTGTCTGGCTATCATCACCCCACATTTACAGAGCTTGGGCTATAGGTCTGTCCACACAGATGTGCATAGTTCTGGATGAGATGAGTCAGTTGAATTGGTTTCAGAATTGCTCCAAAGATGAATTTTCACTAGGCAGCTTCATTTCATCCCTGTTGCCTTCCTCCCAGCCCTGTTACAAGCAAGTTTTAACCCAAGTAAAGGTTACTTCTTTGGTTATAATTATCTTTTTTTTTTAATTTTTTTTTAATTTTTTATTTATTTTTGGAGAGAGACACAGAGAGAGACAGACAGACAGAGAAAGAGGGAGAGGGAGACAGATAGAGATGGGCACGCCAGCAGTCTTTCAGCTGCTGTGAACGAAATCCAGATGTTTGCGCCCCCTTGTGGGCAAGTGCGGCATTGTGCCCTTGCATCACTTTGCATCTGGCTAAACGTGGGACCTGGAGATTGGAACCGCTGGAGATTGGAACCAGTGTTCTTAGGCTTAGCAGGCAGGCGCCTTAACCACTAAGCCATTTCTCCAGCCCTGGTTATAATTATCTTGATTGAGGTTTGCATATCATTGGAGGAGAGGTGCAGGGCTCTATCGCCTCAGATCCACCCAGGTTTGGTGTTCCTTTCAGGAGTCTTCACCTTCCGGCATAGCAGGAAGAGAGATTGTGCAATGTCAAGGTAGCGAGGGAAGGAGGGCTCACCTCCCCCCACACTGGAAACACTGGGGATGCAGGGGAAGGACTTCCACATTCCTCAGCACGTTACCGCTGTATTCTGTGTATTTTTACCTCTGATCTCCTTTAGCCCGTACACAGGTTTTAAAAGGAGGAGTTAGTACTATGGAATGTAGTTTTGGGTTTTACCAATTCCTCCTTTTAAAGGTTCCCTGACAAAGCTGCCCTACATACTAGTAGATTTGCAATGAAATAGGCTGTTTGTTAAGAAACTCATTATAGGACTGTGGAGACTGTTCAGTGAGTCAATTGCGGAAGTGTGAAAATTTGAGTTCAGAACCCACATAAAAGCTGGGTGGGATGGTGCGTGTCTATAATCCCAGTGCTGGGGAGGCACACCAGGGCCTCCAGCCAATGCAATCGAACTCCAGACCCATGTGCCACCTCGTGTGCATGTGCAGCCTTGCACACACATCACCTTGTGCATCTGACTTATGTAAGATCTGGATAGTTGAACATGGGTCCTTAGGTCATAGGCAAACACCTTAACCACTAAGCCATCTCTCCAGCCCCAAATTATAAATTTTTGTCCTTTCCACATTTCCTGTTGAAGTTTCATCTTAAGGAGGGTTAGGATGTGTGGTGTTTAGGAAGTGATTGACTCATGACACCCATCCCCACCACGAATGGGATTAATTGGTTTTATAAAAGGGTTTAATGGAGGCGGTCCCCCCTTTTGCCTTTCTACCTTTTACCAGATAAAGACACAGTGCTCCCCCTGCCCCACTCCGTGGATGCCACAGAGGCAGAGAACAGCCCCTGCCCGATGCTGGTGCCTGGATTTGGACCCTCCTAGTTGCCAGAACTATGTGAAGTAAATTTCAGTCCCTTGTAAATTCCCCATGGGCAAGAGGTTTTGTTGTAGCAGCACAAATGAACTGCGAAACCTGCATAGTTGTCAGATTATAACGTCGATCAAAACAAACATTGCGTGTGTGTTTACTCATTTCTTCCTGTAGTTCTACGCTCTTTTCCTCTTGTCTTCATAGGGGATCATGTGCTGTTTTGTTCGTTTGCTTTTGTGTACAGGGTGCTAGGGGTCATACGCGGGCCTGTGCACACTAGGCATGTGCTCTGCCATTGAACTACATACATGCCTCAGTTACAGCTGTTTTACCTTGCTCCTTGTGTGTTTCTTTCACAATGTTTGCAGTTATGACCATGAATTTTACTGAATGTACAAGTTCACCTTTGTCCCACAAGTGCTCATGTTTTATGTTTTGGGATTATAACAGTTCAGTGATACACTTGGGACAACTTTTTTTTTTGTCTTTAAAAAGATTATACTGAAATCCTACATCTTATAATCAACACTTAAAAATCTTATAAAGTTATTTTAAAGTTTGTGTCTTTAAGGTTTGTGCTATAAAGTTGTTTCTAATTTCTGATTTTTTAAAATCTTGAATGCCTATCATTTGATCTTAGTTACTCATAGGCTGCTAATTTAAAAAAAAATTAAAAAATTTTTTGTTTATTTTTAATTTATTTGAGAGTGACAGAGAAAGAAGCAGAAATGGGTGCACCAGGGCCTCCAGCAACTGCAAATGAACTCCAGATGCATGCACCACCTTGTGCATCTGGCTTACGTGGGTCCTGGGGAATTGAGCCTCGAATCAGGGTCCTTAGGCATCACAGGCAAGCACTTAACAGCTAAGCCATCTCTCCAGGCCCCTAAAAAATTATTTTTTGAAGCAAGCCCAATAGATGGGCCCTTTTTTATGAGAGAGAGAGAGAGAGAAAGAGAGAGAGAGAACAAGAGAGCAAGCTGGCATGCCAGGGTCTCCAGTCATTGAAATTGAACTTCAGATGTCTGCTCCCCCTTGTGTGCATTGCGACATTGCACATTTGTGGCACTGTGTGTCTGGCTCACATGAGACCTGGAGAATCAAACATGAATACTTAGGCTTGGCAGGCAAGCACCTTAACCACCGAGCCATCTCTCCAGCCGGCTGCTGACTTCTGATGAACGTGAGGTAGGATGTAAACACAGTGATGATGGCTTGCCATTGGGAATGATGCTGTCACCCTTTAGAGATTATTTTGAATGAATTTACTTTCTTTGGAGACTATTTCCTTTGCTTCTGGCTGACATGTGGGCTGGGGACAAGCCACGTAGGTATTCAGCCTGGACCTAAGCTGCCTGGAAACAAGGCTTTCAGTTTTTATGTAGTTGAAGTCTACAGCTCATGACCTGAAATCACCCCAGCAGAATCTACATTGAGATTCACAGGCCCAGAGAAAACTGTCATAGTAGAAAATCACAACTGTATTTTAGCCACATAGGTGAACGCGCTGACTTTTGTGCCTCATTCATTCACCTCGCTGAACAAGAAAGAAGTTATCGTGCATCTTATCTTTAAGGCACTGCCGTGTTCCCAGTAGACAAAAAGCCTCACTGAATTTGTCAAGCTCTAATCTATCACATTGTCCACTTTTGTTGATGTGTCCAGGAGAGCAATGGGGAGAGGAAGAGACACGGTAAGATGAACAGACACTTTTCTTCACAATTGCTATTTTTCGCATAGGGCAAATGAATAGATGCGTACATAGACTTTGGCTGTCCTCCCTTCTTTGATGTTCCTGAAATCTTATGTTTCTGCAACAGGTAATTTTTCTGTAACACATTACGTTAGGATTTCTTCAAGAAAAGCTCAATGAAATTCAAATGTAGGGGATTATATGATTTTTATTTTAGAACTGAACACTTTTAAGATTGAAAAGAACTTCTAATGATGCCATGAAAGTGTAGTAAATGAGACTATCATTAACAAATTGATAGGCATGCTGACTACTAATAAAGGAGTCTTCTGTAGTGCAGGGGCGTGGTATCAGGGTAATGTACAATGACTTTGAGCTTACCTGGTGATTTTGTTTGGGAAAAGATAGCAGCTGGTAATGCCTAAAGGAAGAGAAGAGAATAATCTACAAATGCAAAAAATAGGAGAGGGAAAGTGTCAAGGGGAACTCTAGGAACCACTTCCTGGCTAGAAGTTGGGAGGATATAATATGGAAATAAGAGGCAAATTGACATTAAGTACAGTTGTGAAGATTCCAGTTATGCTCACGAGAGGAAAAGTGAATGTATAGAATAAGGTAGCAGTAAGAATAGGCTTGGTAAAAAATGAGATAATATACTCATTAAGATTATTTTGCATATCATTTATAGTAAAGTCATCACATTGCTTATAGAATTACATTGTGATAAATCCGAGTTAAAGACCATAACTATTCTTGCTTACAAATTGTATCTTATTAGATTAAATTATTTTAATGTGATAATAATGCCATTGAAATGGAAGAAAGATTTAAATACCTACCTACTATCAGAGAACAATGACAGCCACCACCTAGAAAGTGGTTCAACCCAAGAGGCTAGGTGTTGTGGTCACGTTCTTGTTGAAGGATAAAGCACCAAACTAAAGGGAGCTGATGGGAAGAATTTTTTTGTTTGGCTTACAGTGTTGAGGCTTTATGATGGCAGGGAAAAGATAATGGGGCAGAGGCTAGACATCGCCTCCTTGCCAACATCAGGTGGGCAACAGTAGCAGGAGAGTGAGCCAACCTCTGGAAAGAGGGAGCTGGCCATAGCCCCCCAAAGTCAGCCCCCAACAGTGGACCTTCCACAAGGTTCCACTTGCCAACAGCTGGAGACCAAGAATTCAGAACACCTGAGTTTATGGGGGATGTTGATCCAAATAACCATAGAAGGGCATGGTGTTAGTAAGTGATTATAATAGCAGTCAAGGTCAGTTTGAGGTTGCATTGTGGCAGGTCCTCTGTGCTAAACTTGAAACTCTTCACATCATTTTCCTGCACGAGAGTAGACTCTAAGTGGAGAGTGGACGATTGACCTTTTCGGTCAGCTCTGTGAGTAACTGTCACCTTGAAACAGAACCATCTTTCCAAGTATGCTTTCTCCACTGCGCTCATTCTCGGTATCCTTGGAAAACTTCTAGTTTCTTGACATGCCAGAGATATGGCCAGTGGGCTCATAGAAAATCACTCAGACAGCAAGAAAGCTCAAGAAATTATAAGAACCGATCTTCATAGCAGAAGACAAGCTGTATATATCTAAGAAATTAGATCTTCCAGATCTTACTCTGGAAGAAAGAAGAAATTAATAAAGGAAATTAAAATTAAAGAAATGTTTAAAAAAGAACCTGAAATATGCGCATCTGGATGTATAGAGCTGGCATTAAAACCTGGCAAAGACCAAAATTTTTAAAAAGTCACAAAATTGCTGAGCTAGCCAAAGTGTATGTTAGTGCCTATAGCCCCGCAAAACGGCTGTTTGAAATCCATTTCTCTGACATCAAGGAGTGTTTCCTTGCTGTGTGTGTTCTTGCAGTTGGCCCTGCACGAAGTCCAGGCTTGGTATCCCTTGGAGAAGCAACTGCTGATCTATAAGAAAGGAATGCCAAACTTTATCTTTGGAATTTAATCCAGATGATTTTATTGGGTGATTTTCAACCTGATTTGCCATCCTTGGATTATGTTCTTGTTTTTATCTTTTATTGTTTTTTTGCGATTTCCAAGGTTATTTCTTTACCTTTCTGTTTAATCTTTATGACTTTTTTCTTAGTATTTTATTATTGTTCCAGGTTTATTGTGTCAAGCCAGAATTGGGTTTACACTACTTTTCCCTTCATCAGATACTCCTGAGTTCCTTAGAAAAGATAACATAGGTGAAGCTGTGTGTGATAAAGCAGCATTATGGGATATATTTGTCAACTTTGACTCAGAGGAAAGCCTTTTTTGAACCTTGTTACTAGGTGTGATTGCTGTGTTTTGGGACCTCCCATTGTCACAATATAACTTTCATGGTATTTATATTGTTCTCTTACAGTTATTTCCGAGTTTGATTCTTCATTGGAATGTGAATTTGAGGAGAGTAGAGCCTGTCTGTTCTCGGCAGTTCCTATAGCCAGACCTTGACCGTTGTAGGCACCCATACATTTTGTAGAGAAAAAAGTAAAGTTGAGAATAGGATTAGATGAAAGAGGATAATATTTATACCTAAAGCAACATTTTGTAATCTGACTTTATATCTTAAGATGCCTCTTCTAGCGGGAGATAACACATTCCTGGGCACGCAGAGCATATTAAAGGCTCTGAGAAATTTTGTCGTAGAGGAACTTATTTAATTTCATTTGACCTGTTGTTCCTCAAACCTCTCTGACAAAACCACTTTTGTAACTGGGCTCTGTAGTGGACAGAAATACACTTCAAATTAATTTAAGCTCCAAAGGGGATTTAGGGCTTGATTTAACTGGGGTAGTCTTGCAGGAGTGCAGGGCATGCAACCCTGGGACTGGGGACTCAGCAGTTCCTCTCTCTATGTATTTTCTTCTCATGCTGTCTTTGGCATTGGGTGCTGACCTCATTATTTTTTAGTGTGGATGATCCCACGACACATTCTTTCAATGTGACAGGGAACCACCTCAGGTGAGGGAGAATATTGGTCATTATGCATCTAATTATCATTTTTTCTCCCAAAATCATTGGATTTCTCAGGAGAGCCAAGTATCCTTTGGGCCAATCACCCTTGGGAGTATTTTACTATCGGTTGTACTTATCTAGGCCTTTTGTTTACATATGTGGCCAGGGTGAGGTCTACCTCACTGATGACTTTTGAGCAGAGAGGAAATTTCTCTTGGAAGAGCAGAAATAATCATTGCCTGTATTAGTTAAGGTTCTTTAGAGGACCAGAACCTGCAGAATGAAGGTCTTTGTTATAAAAGGGACTTATCAGATTGGCTTACATGATAGATGCTGTGCAGTCCCAGAGTGGCTGTCTGCAGGCTGGAGAGTCTGTCAGTCCATGAGGCCAGATGCCTCAGTGGTTCCAATCTGCCACAGAAGGCCTGGAGGATTCCTGGAGAGCCACTCATCTTCATTCCCCATGGAAGGATGATGAAGCTGGGGTCCAGTGTCCACAAAGTACAGCCACACCAAGGCCGATGAGCACGCCATCCAGTAGCAGAGGAAGCCGGGGGAAGTATTGCCTTGTTCCATGTTCACCGGGAGCATCACTGGCAAAGGTGCTGCCCTTGCTGAGGATGGTCTTTCCCCAAAGCCCTCCAGACTCAACCAGGAGATGTGACTCTGACTGGAGTCCTAATGTGACAAAGTTCACAGTCGATTTAACCCTCATATCAATTTATTCAGCTCTTCTTCTTAGGTGCTCTTGTAAGTACTAGGGTTTGAACACTGAGCAGATTAGATGGCTATTTCTCTTCCTGTGATGTGAGGGGCTGGTTGCAAGATAAGTGGCACTTCCATATGTTTCATGGTAGTGAGTACAAAGAACAAACAACAACAAAAAAGGCAGAATCCGGGCATGGTGGTGCACACCTTTAATGCCAGCACTTGGGAGGCAGAGGTAGAAGGATAACTGACAAAATTCCTATCTTTATCTTTTTATTATTAATGAATTGTTTCCCTTGGGCATGAGAACAATGCCTTCAGGATAAGCCTTCAGTGACTGCTCCTTAGCCCTTACTCAGAAAAAGTGTCCTGCCACCCTCTTCTCAATGCAAGCCTCCACATTGCCTCACCATCAGCTTGCTGTGTTCACTGCAGAAAGAGGAGTCCTCACAAGTCCTTAGCACCTCACCAGCTTGCCAGTCATTCACCTTTGAACCTGTACAGCTGCTTTCCCTGGTGGGATATGAACTGTGCCCATGTGCACATCTGATCTCTCCCTGTGGTGTGGGCATCGTCTCTTCTCTGTACGTGGAGACTGCTGTATCTTTCCCTGGTGGGATATGAACTATGCCCCTGTGCATATTTGATTTCTCACTGTGATAAGGGGCATTGTGTCTTCTTAGAGGCTGCTGTATCTGCAATTGCTTCTCACCTTTCCCTCCTGTGCAGTAATCTGTCTCTCCTAGATACTTCTTTTCACATCCTAATGGGCTAGCATATCTGCATTTTAAATCACTTTCTAGATAGTACTCTCCTCCAATGATCCCCCATTTCTCATTTTTCTTTGTAGTAATTTTTCTTCATGATCTCTACTTCTTGTCTCCACCCCTCACTTCTCATTGATACCCTAGCATGAATGGTCCTTAGCACAGCCAGCTTGCCAAATTCATTGGTCCACTTAAAAAAATGTGTGTGTGTGTGTGTGTGTGTGTGTGTGTGTGTGTGTGTGCATGCACATGTGTGTGTACCAGGGACTCTTGCCAGACTCTTGCATCAAGTTTTGCATCTGGCTTATGTAAATGGTTTGGGAATTGAACCCACGCTGGTAGGCTTACAAAAAAGAAAGAAAGAAAACAGAAAAGAAAATGTGCCGTTAACTGCCAAGCCATCTTTCAGCCCTACATTTGGTCCACTTTTATCTCTCGTCTTATTAGAACTTTCAGCAGCCTTGGATGTAGCTCCTGATACACATTCACAGTGACATTCTTTCTTCACCTAGTACTGGTGAAGTTTGTCTATTTTGCACAGCTCTTTTCAGCCTCATCCTCTAATACCCTGTTCTGTACCTGTGAAAGGAAGAGGAAGCCAGGCCATGGCTCTCAGCCCTTTCACTGTCCGTTCTCACACTCAGGACTGTGTCAGCCTGTTCTATGGCCTTGAACATGGTTTCCCTGTGATGTCTCCCTACTCTGCATCTTCTGTGACCCCTTACTGTTAGGCCTTCATGGTCCCAGGACCTGGAATGAGCACCAGAAAAAGTGAATGGGGCCATACTACATGTCGTGTGTATAAACTGTATAATTATGTGACTAGTGTGTTTTGAAGGTTCACATAAGTGCCTTCTAAAACAGAATGGTTAAATGTTATATAAGTGAAATTAGCCAAGTTCTGTTGTGTGAAGACCCATATGAAGGGATATCCCATGGATAATGTCTATGGTATCTTTTCTTGTTCTCCTCTCTAGAAATAAATTATGTTTTCTTGGCTCTTCCCATGTAGCTAAAGAATAAGTTTATGAAAAAACTGCCACGTGATGCAGAAGCTTCCAACGTGCTAGTTGGGGAGGTCGACTTCTTGGAGACTCCCTTCATCGCCTTTGTTCGGCTACAGCAGGCTGTTATGCTGGGTGCCCTGACCGAGGTCCCCGTACCCACGAGGTAAGCTGCTCTCCCGCTTGATAGGGTTCACCAGGGACTGTAGGAAAATGTTATCTCTCTCTCAGCTCAGAGAACCAGTAGAAAGAGGAGGCATCCAGTGCATTGAAGCTTAATGTGAAGTAATGCATAACCCTCACTTTTATGCTATCAAATTGTTGGCCACTTGGATATTCATAATAAGGGTAACTGTAATCAATTACTGGGTAGTATATTAGTTTCTTACAGATACTGTATTTAATCTCACAGGAATCTTTTAACATGCAAACTATAGAATGCATGGTTTGCAGATAGAAAGACGGAGTTTGAATCTGAGTGCCTCATCCAAAGCAATGTGGTTAGTAAATTGTTCAGAGATCAATGGTTCAGATTGCTTTTCTCTACTCCGTGTCTTAGCAGAAAATCGTCAGCAGGTTCATGCGCACACAAACGCATGCATGTATGTGAATGCATGTCTTTGTAAAAATTTTCAGTACACTCTCTAAGTTGTCCCCTTCAGTTTGTACACTTGACACCTGTCTGTGTCATGTTGCATAAAATTTCCCTTTAGAAGGACATTTGTTCTAACCCCTTTCTCAGTCCATTCTCCACAGTCAGAAGTCTTCCCGTGCTAGCCCTCTGAAGCCAAGCGCAGCAGCTGGGAAGGTGACTTAGTGGCACTGCTGATGATGAGGACGTTAATGCTTCATGTAGACCTGACTGAGGAAGAGCTTAGAGAGAAGTTGGTTTCTTTGGGTAGGCTATGTCAGGAAATGGTTACCTGCAAGGACTTTTGTGCCAGGTACTTTCCAGGAGTGAGTCCAAGGGCAGGGACAGGTGACTTCTCTGTACTCTTCCACATGTGGACAGGAAGGGCTGCAGACCCTCTTCAGTGAACTGGGACGGGCGCTGTGAGCATGATTAACCAATGGTGACAAGAGGCCCAAGGTTTGTTCTGAGCCAAGCTAAGAGAAAATTGAGAAGAAAATCTCCAGAAGCCCTCTCTATTCAGGCCAAGCTTCTTAGTCATACAGACATTTTAAAAATCCATTTAAAAATTTCCTCAACACCTGAAACAGGAATAATGTGTAGGGTAGACACTGGACACATAGAAAGGAGGTGATCACAGCTTACCCAGAGAATGGGATTCTTGTGATCTGTGTTTTCTGTAACTTTGAGTTTTGCTTGAGAACATTCCAGCCAGTCTTGCAGTTTTATCTGAGCAGTCACCTGGCAAACTGCTGATTCAGATGATGGCTGAAGTCCAGCTGGTGCCCCAGTGGCTTTATGTATGTCTGTCTCTGGACAAACTTTACTGGGGCTTGGAAAAAAAGAAGAACAAGAATGCTGAGAAGTGTCAGAACGTGGATCTTACCTTTTCATTTCTATTACCATTTTCTCTCTTAAAAATACAAATAAAAAAAGAGCTTTTCATTTACAATAATGATCCACATAAACTGAGTAGAAAATTTTGACCAATTTTGTGTCTCTTAGGATCTGCTCCTGGCTGGGGAGCTCATCTTTTTCCTCTTTCCCTTTCTTCCTTCCCCTCCCTCCCTCCCTTCCTTTCCTTTTGCATTAGTTGAGAGGTGAAATACAACATTATTTGAATTAACAAGAAGAGCAAAGCAATTAGTGGGGATGTAATTTAATAAGATCATTGAACTATTTTGGGGCAATAATCCGAACAATACATCCTCGTATGTTCACAATTCTTCCAGGAAATAGTTTGATCCATTTGCTTTCCTCGGAACAGGGCTAAGCTGTAATCAGCTAGGGAGTCTCATTAGCCTTTTTGGCTCTGAGTGATGCAAGGCCATCCGCAATGTGTGCGTTACACGCGATCCAGGGAAGGAAGTCCCACCAGGATCCCAGTCGTCATGGAGGGCCATGCCTGCGCCCATGGTGGGAGTGAACGCACACACTGCTCCATGGGCCGCAGGCGCACCTGAAAACCTCTTACCACCTGCATCTTTGCACGGTCATGTTTCCTTAGAGGTGCAGGGAAAGTTACTCCATGATTCTTGTTCCTGCTGTCCCTAGTAAACACTTGTGTCACTGTACACCTTTTCAGAAGCTGGGCTCTGGCACCTCCCTTCCCTGTGGAGTGTTGACAAGGCTCTTTACTTACCTGCTACTTACTGGTACCTGTGGCTCTGCAACAGCCATCTGGGTGGACGAATGTCTGCCTGTCGAGGCTGTTCTGGCTCTCCATGTGAAAGCAAACAAATGCTGGTCCTTGATGGTTGACAGTGCGCTAGGATAGGGCTAGATTCTCCCCTTCTCCCGCGGGCATGTTGCTTATTGTCTTTTTTATCCACTGACAGAGATGTATGTAGGAAAAAATCTTATTACCAGTTTGCAGCTGCAGAGGGAAGCAGTGGGAAGATCTACTGTTGGTGCCGGAGGTAGCATGGTGAGATTTCCGACACTAAGGCCGAACTGCCCTGAGAACCTAGAGAACTGTCCAGAAGAGGTTAGAATACAATGTTAGGACACTCCCATAAAGAGAATAGGAACTCGAGATGATCTTGTCTTCTGGTCATCTTCATTTTTACATCAAGACAAATGGTTATTCAGTACACTGTACCACTTTAAAATAATAAAACGTTTATCCTTTTAGCATTTCTATGTTCATACGTATGATATTGTTATAGTGGTGTGCCTATAAGAAATAGTTTGTGGTTAATGGTTAAAATCACTAAATTTATAGGCGGGATTGTGATGAAGGACCTGCTGGTTCAGTTCTGACTTATCCGCAAAGACAGCTTGTCTGTGCTGTGGACCTCCAGTAAGGTGGTTGGTTATGGTGGGTATGTGATATCCATGGGGCTACTGTATTGGTTACAGTGGTGTGTGGTGCCCATGTGTCTACTCTGTTGGTTGTGGTGGTGTGTGACACCCATGAGTCTACTATGAAAGCTTCAGCTTTGCCATATTTTCCAAAGCTTCTAACCATGAATAATGGGTTACTTGATCCCCTGTTATGTTCAGAGAAGGTAGTAAGGGATTGGCACAGATCGAGTTTATTCTAGAATTATCTGGGATATATCAGGAAGGGGGCGTGATACATCCTTTCGGGAAAACATTGAGTGGTTTCGGAAGGCTGGCCTGTTTTATTTTGCTGTGTTTCTGCAGTAATTATTTTGCCAATGGGACTGGAGGCCATGCCTGAGTTCTGGATGGGGATCATGTGGGAGTGCTTTTGTTATGGAGAGTGCCAGCGGCATCCTCTGCTGGCATAAGTAGTTATTTGCAAAAGCTCAGGAAAGAAGAAAAGGGCCTTATGAAGACTCTTAAGAAAACTCACCACTATTACAGATTCCAACTCGACACGTCTAGTTATGAGTGAATAGAAATAATTTAATAAGATTTTCATTTTGTTCTGATCTGTCAACGTGGGCTGTCTCCATCTAGCCACACACATGCCATGTTTACTCTAATAAAGGAAAAAGCTTTTGGTTAAAAATAACATCTGTTCATTGACAGAAACCAGTGTGGGTCATGAAAGGAGTTCTCAGTACATTATAAAAGTTGTTTGGCAGAATGCACTTCCCTCGTAAAAGTTGTAGCAGACACAGGGCTCGCTTCTTTGAGGTACAAGGAGAGGATGTTAGAGGGACCCTTCAGCTTGCTGGACTGTTCTGCGCTGGTCATTTCCTCAGATCTCCCATCTCCGTTTCAGTAATGCAGTCCAGATCTAGTCTCTGTCCTGCAGTTGATGCTCTTGACACACAGCCACATTCCTGCTACTTGGATACTGTCTGTAGATTAGCTTCAGAGGGTGGATTCACTGCATTGCTTCTAGCTGGAGGAGGAAGAAAAGTTGATGCCACTATGCTGTTTCTACATAGTAACATTTCATTAATGAAGAGGGTTTTTATTTTTAATTTTACACTAGGTACCTGTAAATCCAGGGTAATAAACCAAGAGAATTCTCAACACTAGGTTTATTGCTATTATACATGTTATAGTTAGCTGCTTCCATTCATTCTTTGGTATTTAGTAAAAAAAAAAAATAGTAAATGTTTTATAGAATATGTATGCCTTCAGGTCATAGGACTGAAACCATAGCTGTGTCACTCCATCAGCTCCTAGCACCGTTACATACCCTCTGCCCAAGCTCATGCTTTAGGACCATGAGTGACCGTGAGGGATTTTCTCACTAAGAAGACAATACTGGGCTGGAGAGATGGCTTGGTGGTTAAGGCTCTTGCCTGCAAAGCCAAAGGACCCAGGTTTGATTCTCCAGGACACATCTAAGCCAGATGCAAAAGGTGGCGCATGAGTTTGTTTGCAGAGGCTGGTGGAAGCCCTGGTGTGCATATTCTCTCTCTGCCTAATAAATAAATAAATAATAAAACTTTGAGAAAACTCGAGTAAACAGTGACCTAAACTAAATAGAGGCTCTACTCTCTTCATTAAAAAGCAAAAGATAATACTTTTTTTTTTTTTTTGCCATGTACTCAACCTGGTAATTAACTCACGTGTGTGTCCATTTCCATTTCCATCGTGTGTTTTCTGGAGCTATGATTGGATGGGATGGCAGGGAGTGGCAAAGGAGGCACAGAATAGTCCCAGACATTTTCTGCACAGTGTTTAGAGTTTTGAAAGATCATATTTAGATATGCTAAAATAATAAGATGTAACAGACTACAGACACCTATCACTTAAAATGTGCTGAGTCAAGGACCCAAGGGTTGAGACATTTTTCTTTTATGGTGTCATATCTGCCCATTTTGCCCAAGCCTCCACTTGTCTTGCTTTGCAGTTAGCTGTGTATAGGTAGGCAAAAAAGAAGTTTAAAAGTTTAAAATTTTCTCTCTTGTGTATGTGTGTGCGTGTGTATTGCTAGCAATATACACGGTATGTGTATGTATAGTGCATGTGCTTGTGTGTGAGTTATGCACATGGCACATGCATGCGGATGCCAGAGCTCTTGTCTGGTGCCCTCTTGTATCAGTTACTGGTGTGTTTCCTAGACACAAAGGCTCTTACAAAACCCGGAGCAGTCACACTGGTGACTAGCAGGGCCCAGTGACTCTTCTGTCTCAGCCCTCCACAGTAGCTAACAGGAGTGTGTGGCCCTGCTCATTTGTTTATGTGGGTGTTCAACAATTGACTCAGGCCCTCGTGGGCCCTCAGACTTGTGTGGCAAACACTCTTGCCTTCAGAGCCACCACACTAGCATTTCTTAATGGGACTTCCCTATGGCTTTAGTGGCCACGTGTTTTTTTCTTGTGTTGTACTAAAAATAGTGATCATTCCCTCGAGAATAGACTACTTCACGGTCTTAATGTAGCACTTTTCCGTGTTCCATGTAGTGGTGCATTGCTGTATATGAAGTGGTCCACTTCAAAGGAGGGAAAGTTCTAATACCAACTGGAGGGTTAGAAGGACTCTTTCATCCTGGAGCAGGCTTCCTGGCCTGTGAGTGGTCTTTGCTGTCTCGTTCACTGCCTGGCACTGGACAGTGAGTGTGAGTGGACACTCCATTCAGGACAGGCTTCTGAGCACATAAATGCTGGGTGGTTTTAGGCTTATTCTGACAATAAAAGCTGTGTATTCATACCTTTTCACACCTCTTATTGCATTCTTAATTTCTCTTTTTTTATCACTTTGGATTTTTTTTTGATGTGCCTTTTTCTTATTCTCTTATTTATCCGGATTCCAGCTATCTTCTCAATGCTAGGAAAAATCCTTGACCAGAAGCTGCTCAAGGGAGGAAATGGTTTATTTTGGGGTCACAGTCTTGAAGAGGGTCCTCATGGCAGGGAAAGGATGGCAGGATCAGACCTCACACCCTCATGTCAGCAGAGGAGCACAGCCAGCAGGGCAAGGCTGCCCTGCTTCCAGGCTCCACCTGGGGAAGATTCCACATCCCTCCTGAACAGCTAGACCAGCTGGGGATTAAGTATTCAAATACATGAGCCTGTGGGGGGCGGTAGATCCATCCCACCACTTTCAGACTCCTCCTCTCAGGGGAGACCTGTGTCAGTGAGGGGTCCTGTCCAAGAGGAGACACTCGCCCCTGCAGGCCTCAGGAAGAGTTTGCTCTGGAGCAGGGCTTTGCACATTATCAAGGACACATATTGGAGAGGAACAGCCTGTGAATGAGGCTTCAGTTGTCATTTCTCTTACATTTCCCCCTCCTTACTCTGGCTGTCAACATGTGGCTCACTTGTTAAGGTTTGGTTTCTGCTCACTCCGAGGCATTGCTGAATAGCAGTATTTCTTAAAAGTATGAGGTGGGGGGAACATTTGTCACTGCTCATACTGGGTAAGGAAAAGCCAGGGAAATACAAAGAGACACTGAGTCTTTATCGTTAATGTCCTTAACAGGTTTCCTCCAAAGATTTCAAAATTAGTGTAACTGAATAAGAAGGAAGCTTAAGACAGAAAGAAGAAATGATTCATGCAGTACATATAGTGAACCTGCTCACTGAAGGGGGGTGTCAAGTTCAGGCATTTTGTTTGCAATGGTGTGAAGGTACTTTTCTATCACCCAGAATCATAGCTTTGCTTTGAAGATGAATTCTAGACTGAACTTGAATGCATCGAGGTGACCATGTCTGGGGTGTGTACACTGAGCTTGATGAAATGTGCATTACAGCTTGTTTCTTTCCTCTTCCGTTAGGTTCTTGTTCATTCTGTTAGGCCCGAAGGGAAAAGCCAAGTCCTACCATGAGATCGGCAGAGCCATCGCCACGCTGATGTCTGATGAGGTAGGGGATCGGGAAGGTGCGGGTCCGTGATGATGTCTTGTTTGTGTTGACCTACTGTGAAGTCGATGTCACAGTTTATTTATTCTGTGAGAACTATGTGCTCACCATGTTTCTTCATGACACAAAGTCCTTTGTGGCAAGTGAGCTCATGTGCCTTACGTAGTACAGTTTTCAAACCCTAAGGCATGTGTTCCTTTTGTATTGAATTTTTAATATTAGAAAGTGTCTTTTTTTTTTTTTTTGAAGAAGGACTCACTGTATCTCAGGCTGACCTGAAACTCACTCTGCAGAATAGGCTGGTCTTGAATTTATGGTGATCCTCCTACCTCAGCCTCTCAAGTACTAAGATTAAAGATGTGAGCTATCACACCTAGCTATTTTCTTAAAAATTAAAATAATTTTATACACAATTGTGTTTATGTGTTACTCTGTGGTATTTCAATAAAGTTATACAATTTGGAATGACCTGAGGCACAGTGAGGTAGTGATGGTTGACAACAATTATTTATATATTTTTTAAAAAATAGTATAGAGGGGCTGGAGAGATGGCTTAGCAGTTAAGGCTCTTGCCTGTGAAGCCCAAGGACCCGGGTTTGATTCTCCAGGTCCCACATAAGCCAGATGCACAAGGTGACAGATGCATCTGGTATTCATCTGCAGTGGCTAGAGGCCTTAGTGTGCCCATTCTCTCTCTCTCTCTTTCTTTCTCTCCATCTCTGTCTCTAATAAATGAATAAAAACAAAAAAATAGTATAGAGAATTTTGAATATTCTCAACACAAATGATCAGTATATGAAGTGATCAATAAGTGATTACTTTGACCCAGTATTTGTATATTTTCAGTTGTTAAAGTTGACAGTTAAATATTTTGGAAAACTTCAAGATCATTGTACTATCTTTACCTCCAAAAATGTTTAAGGTCTTAATTATTGGAATTCAAACATCAATATACCATACTATTTCAGAAATGATGCATTTTATAAAACAATGCATTATAAAATGATGGTACATTTTCTTATGTTTCAAAGATGCATTTGTTCCTGATTTTCTTATTTTGTAGAAAGGCACTGTGTATAGCTATTGTGCATCAGCTGCTGTTACTAAAGAGTGTCTAGCACTCTGGAGTTGTCGCACCCATACTTGTAACACCTTGAAAATTAATAACAACATTTAAGTTTGATAAAACTCCAAATTCATCATAGGGTAGGAAATACTGTTGGAATAGAAAAACATTCATTTCCGTGTTTGAGTCTATAGTTTTCATGGTGAGTCCTTCCTTCAGAGGCATAAAAGTTCTGTGTGCTTGTTTCTCAATAAATATTACATTATTCTGGGTCTGAGAAAATGGATGCATATCTATGATATTTCCAAGAGGATATTTATTCCCCTCACTGCAAGGGGCAATTTGCTTAACTTATGCATGTTTATAGTTTCTTCCTTTTTAAATTTCTTCCTTGTGTCAATTGTAAATGCTTAGATTTCAAGTAATAAACTTAGTGGTTTTATTTGTGTTAAGGGCCTCTTTTTTTTTTTTTTTTTTTTTTTTTTTTTTTTTTTTTTTTGAGGTAGGGTCTTACCACTCTGGCCCAGGCTGACCTGGAATTAACTTTGCAGTCTCAGGGCGGCCTTGAGCTCACAGCGATCCTCCTACCTCTGCCTCCCAAGTGCTGGGATTAAAGGTGTGCGCCACCACGCCTGGCCTCAAGGGCCTCTTTTAATAAGTATTCTGAAGCTGTCCCAGACAGCCCTTTTCTTACATGTCACTGGTTGGAACTCCCAACATTTATTTGCATCATTATCTGGGAAAATACGTCTCTGATTCTCAAGTGCCATTGCAGAGACAATAAGAAGAAATGAGGGGGAAGGTGGCATGTCTGCTGCAGAGTGTGGACTGGACCTTTCTGCTGCCCTCTCCTCAACCCCACAAACCAAAGGACAGTGTCACTTGACTGACACTTCTTAAAAGTTCTTTCCCAGGAGAGGGGGTTTAGTGGGAAGCTTTAAGTAACAGGATTGGATGGGGCCGTGGACTCCTCTGTAGGCTGACTGTGAAGTTGGAAGTTTGAATGATTTGGGCTCTATGAGAAGAATGGCAGATGATCAGCTTGGTTACATGATTGACAGAAACATTTGTGTACCCTTATGACCGCCTTCTCGGGAGACGGGCCCAAAAGATAGGACCTGTCTGCTGTCTTTGGTGAATTAGCTATTATCTTGCTAACAGGTAGACAGGTGGTCACGTATTGCCCTGTTCTTCTTCTCCCTCCCATGCTTCTTCTCTTTCTTTTCTGTTCTCTTCTCCTCTTTCTCTTTCTCCCTTCCCTCCTCTATTCCCCTCCTCTCTCTTCTTCTATTCCCCTCCTCTCTCTTCTTCTATTCCCCTCCTCTCTTCTCTCCCCTCCCATCCCATCTCCTTTCTTCTTCTCCTCTCTTCCTTTTTGGCAGGGTCTTACTCTAGCCCAGGCTGATCTGGAATTCACTCTGTAGGCCAACTGGCCTTGAACTTATGATTCTTCCACCTCAGCCTCCTAAGTACTGGGATTAAAATTGTGAGCTGTCACACAACTCAGATTTTTTTTCTTTTTACACTGGCTCACATTATATGTGTTGTGTTTGAGAAGTTCAGGGTCTGAATCTCAGCCTGACGTAAACATTCAGTGTGACTTATTCTTTCACAATTCTTTCTCGGTAGTTTTCAAGTAGGGAATGAGTTGCAGGAGAGCTCTCCAAAGATTCCTATCTGTCTTCCCTAACAACTGTGATAAGAAAGCTAGAAGACACTCTGTTTTACAGGGTTTTGTTTTTTTTTTGAAAAATAAAAACTTCATTAAAAATTTACATAATCCCCTTCTACCAACCTTTATTACTTCTCCCCCATGGAATGCCCTCTCCTTTTCTACTATTCCCTCTTCCATTTAATGTACTTTTCTGCCCTCCTCCATCATCCAGAGCCACCTGTTGGTGGCCCAATATTCTGCAGGTCTTGTGCCGCTAATGGCGGCTGATGTGGGGTCAGGAATGCAGCAATGGCTTTGTGTCTGGAAGAGCGTGCTCCAAAGCACCGTTCCCCATCCTTTGGCTCTCAGATTTAAAAGATAATTATATTAAAATTATTATAAACTTTACAGTATAAACACATTGCATATTTGTCATAGTCCCATCAAGTTATACTCTTTTTTATTTTTTGGTTTTTCATATATATACATATATTTCCTCTTTTCCACCCCTGTCCCACTGAAGGGCCTTTTCAGTAGGGTTGTTGGTTCTTACATACTTATTTTTGATTGAAAAATTCACTTTAAAAAACAGCCATTTCTTCATGTCCCTACCTATACTTGAATAGGTACATATTTTAGAACAAATTGAAAAACACAAGAAAAATGAAGACATGGCTAAAGGAATATTGTACTGGGTTGTAGTTGTGAATCGTTCTGCTCAGGCTTGATGGGGTATGGCCTGTGCAGAAGCTCTCTCAGGAGATCAGCATGTGTCTTACTTCCCCTCAGGTATTCCATGATATCGCTTATAAAGCAAAAGACCGGCATGACCTGATCGCGGGCATCGATGAGTTCCTGGATGAAGTCATCGTCCTTCCCCCTGGGGAATGGGATCCAGCCATCAGGATAGAGCCTCCTAAGAGCCTTCCATCATCTGACAAGAGGTAAACTGCCTGGCAGTTGAGAGTCTGGGCAAGGCGGGGTGGTGGCTAGGAAGTTCCTGAGGAAGAGGTTGTATTTGGAAAAGAAAGTAAGGTCAGACCACCACCCGAATATTCCTAGGTCCCCATTGAACTGTTGCCTCCCATGTGTCACCAGTGTGCCTTGGTTTTGTATTTCCCCAACGCTGTGAAGTAAGTATTACGTTCCGATGCTCTTCAGTGGACATAAACGAAACAGCTCAGCTCAGGACAGTGGGCTGATTCACAGATGCACTTTGGAGATGTTCTGGGGACTCCTTTCATACACACGTGCATGGAGATAGTCTCTTCAAGAATAGTCCTTGTCAATTTAGTAGGTTAAGACATTTAATAGAGGTAGTCACCGGGCACTGGTTTTCTGGAAATCTATTATTTCCCACATGAAACACTTCCCCTCCCATCAGATACGTAGTTAGTTCAACTTTCCTAGCCACCTGGTTGTTTGTCTTGGCTGTAGACATAGCTCTGTAGGAATCATCTGCTGGGACAGGAGAAAGAAGCAACTGTCTCTCTCCCCAAAGTCTCCCACTCCTTATCTCCAGTGGCTCAATCCCATGACTGAAGCAAATGAATAAGTAAATGCGTGTCCATCTGTGCCTGTTGTCCTGCTCAGGAAGAACATGTACTCAGGTGGAGAGAACGTTCAGATGAACGGAGACACACCCCATGACGGAGGGCACGGAGGAGGCGGACATGGGGACTGTGAAGAGCTACAGCGAACTGGACGGTAACTGATGACCCTTTTGCCCTTGACGAGAAGGTCCTCCTTATATCTAAATTTGCCTACCTTGTTCTGAATTCACCTTCAGCATTTCATTCGCTGGTTTGTTCGTTGTAAAACCCACAAATAGTTATAGAGTACCTGTTACAGGCACTGGAGATGCAGTAATGTCTTAACCTACCCTTATGGGTCTCACTTGTAAAGATGGGAGATAAAATAAAAGCAGCGATGGCTCTATGAGGAAAACAAAGGCAGAAACAGGGGCTTTGGTGGTGAGTGCTATTATCCAGTTTTGGACAGGGGGTCAGAGAAGGCGTTCTAGAGAATGTCGACATTGGAAGAAAATGACAGCTTCTGTAGGTGACCTAGGGAATGACTGACAGAAGGTCGGAGGATTGAAATGATGGCAGGTGAGCATGGTGGTAGGGGACTGACTGACGACAGACTCGCCTTTCCCGAGTGGCTTTCATGCAGTCATCTCTTCTCTGCACATCTCCTCCGAGGAGAGCAGTGGGTGAGGGAGGCCTACATGATCACTCTGTGCTTCCCGCAGCGAGCTTCTGTTCACGATAATTCCTCCTGCTCTGCCATGAAAGTGGCTCTTCCACTTTGGGTGAAGAAGTAAAACTTCAGTAGGGTTCTCGTTTCATGAAGCTGTGGCAGGACTCTTTACTACTCTAAATATATCATCTTTTTTTTAAATATGTAATTGAATCCGAATGAAATGAATGTATTTTCTTCTAATGTCCAACTTGAATTTCTCTCTCAAAGTAAAAGGAAATCATTTCCCTACTCATTGTTAGGAAAGAAAAAAAATACAGAACCTTTTGTCCACACCCCCCCTTATGGATGTAGCCATGCATTGACTACTGATGGGGATGTGATCCGAGAACTGTGTCTTTCAGGTTATTTATTCCTCAAGCAAATGTCATGGAAGGCACTTAACTATGGGGCCCAGTAAATCACTCATGTGGCCTCTTGATACAACGAACAGATGAGGGAAACATTACACATAATATGGTATATTACCTGTAATATGGATTATTGTTTTACACTACATTCATTTCTTATAAGCAGGAGTATACTCTTAAGTAACAATAAAAGGCAGAGTGGAACAAATGCATAAACTGGTGACAGTCATTGGCTGTCACCATAAGAACTGGTATGGTCTGTGATTAAATACACACTTTTACACAACCGACACTGTTGTATGTTTGTTTATGCCGCTGTCCCCGTAGCACCCAATGCGCGGGTTCTGCTGGAGGTCATTGTCATGGCAAACGTTGCACTAGGTTGTAGGAATGCCTGCGCACTCCCAGTGCTGTGAGAGCACACCGTCACAGATGAGGCCCCCAGTGTCCTCACTGTCATTACGGGGGACTCTTCACAAACTGCACGAGAAATTACCCTTTGCATTTCTCATATGTCTAACATCTGAGTTACGGGATTTGCTGTTTGGGTTTCACACTGCCATTTCTTCATTCTTCCACATCTCCCCTCTGCATATGCACTGTGTCCAGCACACCTGCTGTAACAGCCTTGTGTGTATCAAGCAAGCACAAAGGGGTCACCAGGTGCAGCCAAGGTCCGGCAGGTACCCACATACACGCACGGTTCTGAGAAAGGGTGACACCCGGGAGAGCAAACCTGAGCACTGAAGTGGGAGAGCTGTTGGGCCTTGGGAAGGGGCATTCTCTGCTCTGCACGGAGGAGGCTGAGGGTGAGGTTGGTGTAGGAGGGAAGTACACTGATACTGTCACGAATTCAACGTGACCTTTGTCCTTCACACACCTGCAAGCCTCCCTTCCTTAGTGCATTCAGGCTCCTATTCCATAATCCCCTCCCCAGAGCTCTGGTCAAGCCTCCCTGTCTATAACTGCAGTCCTTAGTAGAACCACATAGCCCGCGCCCATGTTTCATTGTACCTTGATATTTTCCTGCTGTATTATCTTATTTATTACTTCCTTCTGTCCCTCAAAAGTGTACTCCATGAGGGCAGGGCTTCGAAGCCTTCTTCACTGTTGTTTCCCCAGCACACAGGGAAAGTGTGTGCACCCCACCTGTGTTCCAGAACATGGTAGAAAGAAAGACACTCTGACAAGATCACAAAGGGTTCTTAGGACATATTCACGTGTTTGGGTGTTTTCCCTTAGAGTATGGAGAACTTTCTCTACACAGCTCTCTCATCTAAACAACAAATGGATGATCTTAGAGAATGTGGCACCTACTCTGGTAACTGAAAAAGACAAACAGAGAGAGATGTACTCCTCCACCATTTTTTTCCTCATCTAAGTGAGATTATCTTAAATAGCATCTTGTCATTGACTCAGCCACGTTAAGTACACATTCTTTGAGGTTTGGTGAGTTATGTCTTGAATCTGATGGTCTTTTATTTTACACTTGGTCACATGCTTGCTCTCTCCCCACCCAGGTTCTGTGGTGGATTAATTAAGGACATAAAGAGGAAAGCGCCGTTTTTTGCCAGCGATTTTTATGATGCCTTAAACATTCAGGCGCTCTCTGCAATTCTCTTCATTTACCTGGCAACAGTGACTAACGCTATCACTTTTGGAGGACTGCTCGGGGATGCCACGGACAACATGCAGGTGGGTACGATTTGGGGAGGACACAAATAGGCCAGCCCAGATTGTCTTCCTCACCCCTGCGGCACGGTTAGGAGCAGATGGCCTTTCAGTTACTCAGCGTGATTTTCTTTCTTTTTCTGCATGCTGCAGTTTGCTTTGCTTCAGGCTGGCTGCTGTATTTCTGGCATGTTAGTAATTACAAAAATAGCACGATGAAATCTGGCTTGAGTCACAAGTGGGGAAAAGAAGGGGAGGAAATGAGGAGCAACAATTCTATTTGAGGCAAATGCATATCAGCTGCTTAGATCTTCGACTGTTGTGAGTATAAGGACCATCTTCTGTTGAACGTGACCGTCAGACCCTTTGCGAGTCATAATCACCTGGTCACCACCTCTATTCGAATATGAGTAAATCCAGTCACCAAACAATGCAGTGCTTTGCTCAAGGCCGGATCTGCCTGTCTCCTGGCAGAATTTAACCAACAGTTTTTTCTTCTTTACCTGGACCTATCTCTTACTAAGTTGTAAAGATTCTGGCCTGGATAAATAGCTACAATTTTAGTAAAAGATATTTTTAGATTCTTCTAATCCATCAGAGCGATGTGGGCAAAATGACTTTGAGTGGAACCAGTCATTTAAAAGTGCATTGCGATAAGTACTGAATCCATAGTGAGTGAAGCGATGTTCCTGTGTAAGTAGAGAAGCCCAGCTCAAGCCCTTTGCAAACGCTGTGCTGGTTTCCTGGAAGTCTGGGTCTGTCCACTCCGCGTTCATGAGCTCTGCTGGCCAGTGACCGCGCTCCCTCCCCGGTCTCACTTTTAGATCCATGCCTGCTTTCTTCCCTGGAGATATTTGAGTTCTAGATTTCTTCCTGAGTATAAAAGTACGATGGACTCTATAACAGTTTTGGTGTCCCAGGTAACGAGGAAAAGTGACCTTAGACAGCTGTATTTTAGTCTAAGGATACTTATCGGTAAGCCCATATCTATTGCTGTAGAGTTATATATAGAGGCTTGAAGCAACTACTTTCTTTTTTTCCAATTTTTATGTTTTTACATGTGTGTGTGTTACATGCACATGTATGTACACATGCCACACCTTATGTGCATGCTTGTGCACTTGTATGAGGAGATGGGAGTAGAATATTGGGGTCCCACTCCATTCGTCTTCTGCTTCTTATTTGAATTGTACTCTTACTGATCCTGGAGTTTGCTGCATTTTTCATGAACTCTGGCCATTTTCAAGTCTCCGCTCCCCTACAGGTGAGGGTTACAGATGCAAATGGCCATGCCCAGCTGTTTACATGGGTCCTGGGGATTGACTGACGCTGAGTAGTCTCCCTCAGACCTTGTCTTGCCTTCATGCTTGTATAGGAAAGTGCTCTTAATGGCTGGGCCTCTGTCCGGCCCCTGACTTGTGTTTCGTCATGTTGCTGGTCAGTGGGTCAGCTGAGAGGCTCTCGCTGCTCCTTCGTGCACTCTGCAGTTGGGTGGCATGGGACAGTGATGTGTCCGATGGCTTCTGCTCTCCTGCCTACTGCCTGGGCTGGAATGTTGGGAACCCTTGGCTCTGGGCGCTCTCACACGGCTTGTCCACACGGTTTGTTGGGCTTCCTCGTAGCTTAGGCATTGTGAGGCTCCAAAGAGCTGAGGCTTCAGGGAAAGAGGCAAATGCCACCGCGTTTCTTCCTATGTGAGTGTGGGCTGAACGTTGCTCCTTTCTTTGACCCTTGAAAATTCAAACTTAGTAAAATCTCCTGATTTAAAGATTGCAACTGAGTAGTATTTTAATACAATAAAAATAATACAATCTTGTGCTGGCCAAAGAAGCCACATTTCCATAGGACCCCAGAGCGACCCATGGCACAGGCATAGAGAGCAAGAGGTGGGATTCAGAACTGAGCTTTCTGAAGAGAGCTTTACCTGCCATGCCCATTCATGCCCATTCATGCCCACTCATGAGGATGTTTACGAAGTCTGACCTGTATCCAAGTTGGCCAGCTCTTCCTCATCTAGGTTATGACATCGTGATTACTAAAGCAGACCATTCAGGAAAATAAATGGAGAGGGAAGTGCTGGGAAATACCATGAGCCAGCCTGAGAACATGAGAGAGATCTGTGGTTTTCAGAGGATGGCAAGAACAAAACTGTCTCTGTGTGTCGGAGGGTAAAGAGTTTCTTGCCCAGAGAAATTTCATAACTATTTTTTTTTCATGGACACTGTTTCTCATTGAAATGACATGGTGGCACTTCCTGTGTGTGACTTTTGCATTTTTTTTTTTTTTTTTTTTTTTTTTTTGCAATGGAACTGTCATTTTTTTGCAACCTCATAGATTAGCTTCTGCCGTTTGCTTTTGGCAGTGCTGTGGGTTGAACCTAGGGCCTTGTGTAGGTGAGACAAGGGCTCTACCACTGAGCTACAGATTTAGCTCCAGCCCAGATTTAGCTGTAGAGTGGAGCATCTGAGAACAAGGAGAGGTTTATCCAAGTCCATTTGAGCCTTGCTTGCTGTGTGAGTCAGTTTCTATCTGAGTGAGTCCTTGGGGAACTAGACTTCACATATATATATGCACCAAGGGATTTCCCCCTATTGTTTATGACCTGAGGAAGGCTTTAACTAGTTTCAGGATTCAGAAGACCTCAAGAGAATCATGAATGGGTGAGCGTCTCAAGATGTTAGGCAGTACAAAAACCAGTTGATTGATGATACTCTTGGAGTGGGCAACTCACAGCAATGCAAACATATGAGGATATTTTTGAGGCATAATTTTATTAACTTATTCATAGGTTTTGAAGCCTCCATTGATGAATTTGTAAGAGTTTCTGTCAGTGCAAATATTTAAGAACATACTCTTTCTCTCACTTATACAGCCTTTTTCACTAAGGAACTATATTGGCAAAGTCTTCCTAGACTAAGTTGGCACTTGCAGGAGTCACAGTGGGTGGCAAAAACACTGAAAAGGGACAGAAACTGGGTGATTTAGAATGTCTCTGTGCTGAGCTGAGGTCAGTGAGTCGTGTTTTCCTGTTTCAAGTACTGGGCAGTGAGTGGTGGAATATGATGAAGATATCTCACAACTCATAGGGTATGCGCATCTTGATTCACCGGCAAAAGAAGTCTTGACTTAGCAACTAAATGTAGTGTAGACTTGGGCTAAGCACCCAGCACTGTGTGACCTTGGGCCAAGTAGACTCTTCTGCTAGCTTCTACGCAAGGGGCCTTGTCTCCCTGAAGAAGAAAATTGGCATTTAGTGTTTATTTATATTATATAACCTGTATATTAACTGTATAAATGAATATCTTGCCTATTTATTTATATATTGATGTCCATTGTTATATAATTATGCAATCATATATACATGGTATCACTAGAAGATGGTCTTGGAAGTGATATTGATATCACTGGAACGTGCTTACAGTAGGCTGTAACGGTTCCCAGTATGATGAAATTGTAGTGCCAACATCAACAATTGCATGCATTCCCCATGTGTGCCTCACCTTGGACATGCATATCTGCCTACCAGGCAGCTCTGAGAAGACTCTGGGGCCTATAAAGTGGGCATTCATAGATTTTGTGTGTAGATAAGTGGACATTATAGTTTAGCTAGGGCTTCTGAATAACTTTGCCAAGAGTCACCTTTACATTTTTGTGGGAGCTACAACACACCCCCAGCATGTGAATGCTCCCTGTTCTTAGAGGTTACAGATGAAGGACTGGAGCGTCAGCTTGCTGACGTCTGAGTGTGGTACATCGCTCTCATCCTCAGCCAGTCCCATCAACAAAATGTCTTGGTTTCTTTGCTTTCTAGCTAAGTAGAGAATGCTCAGCCCAGTATTCAGAAATCATGTGCCTTCCACAGCTAAACTGTCACACGCATGCCAGCTCATTAAATTGTATTTATATTCTTAGTTGCCAAACAAGTATATGGCTCTGTTCATGTGGATACTTCAGATTGAATTGTTAAATGTCAGTGTATAAATACATCACACCAGAACTCACTACAGTTAAGAGTCTTCATTCAAAGAACTATAGAGTTGAGCCTCCTGGCTCTTCCCTATGGCTACATGAGAGGCTGAAACAGGAAGATTGCAAATCCAGTGCCAGCCTGCTCACCTTACCTTACCAAGACCTTGTCTGGAAATCAGAAGTAAAAAAGAAAAAAAAAAAAAAAAACATGGTGGGGAAATGGCTGAGTGGTGGAGTATTAGATTAACACCCACAAGGCCCTAGTTTCAATCTTAAATATTGGGAAGAAAATAAAGCGTATTCTTGCTGTCAAACTCAGTCCACAAATGTCTGTGGTCTACTTAGTGTGGGAAAGGTATGAAGACCTGGAAGACGTTTTGATTCTTAGTGGCAAGTTATGTTCTTTGACACAATGCTCTTCACTTCACAGACTACAGAAGTGTTTGAATTTAAATCTTCACTTGATTTAAATGACTAAGCAGTCTAGAGTGAAGTCTTAGTGAAGAAAGTCATTTCAATTCTTTTCCAGAAGTAAATATAATCCTATGTTCACAAACCTTTTAGCAAAAGAATGCAATAAGATTTTTTAGAATTCTGTGAATTTTGTGATATTTATGGAATGTAACAGAGCACATTTTAAGGGAACTTGTCTCATAATAAGGACCATTTATAGCTGGCATCTCCAAATTTGAGGCTTTATTTTAACATACTGCTGTGCTGAGAATTTTTGATCAGTGTGCTCAAGCTGGAAATGTGTCATTTTTTTTGCACATGGAATATTGCCTAGTAAAATAGGTGCTGCTTTACAGAGCCTGTCATGTGCAGCTTGTAGCAACAAGGTTGAAGTAAATTGATAATCACTTTATTGAGACTTGTACTATAATTTTATTTTGCTCGATCATTGTGCTTTAGCATCAAAATGCATTTTTTTAAGTGGACATACAAAGTGACATGACATATTAACCCGTACTAGCAACATACTGTATTTTCAAAAATTAGAAACTGGGTTGGGAAGACAGCTCAGTGGATTGGAATGCTTGTTGTGTGAGCGTCAAGACTGGAATTCTGAACAAGAACCCAGGTGAGCCTGAATGCAAGTTGCTCATGTATTTATAATCCCAACCTGTCTAAGGCAATAGGAGGTAGAATTAAGAGTCCCAAAATCAAGGGGCCAGTTAGCTTGGCATTCACAGTGGCCAAAAACGAGAGAGACCCTGCTTCAGACAAGGTGCCAGTTGACAATAGACACTCCAAGATTTTCCTCTAACTTCCTAGACTCTGACTGACTGGTCCTAACACACAGACCACTCCAATCTTTAGCTGTTACACAAGCTGTTAAAGAAGGACATAAAATTATGAAAGTATGCCATTTATGTACAGGAAGTGAGAAATTCCAGGTCTAAGGAAATCCTAGCCTAAGGCACGCCTTTAATCCTCACCACCAGCAGTGGGGTGTATGGCGTTGAGCGGGGTACGTTGTGTATGTATTCACATTTAAGCCCTCTGAATCTATGTGTCAGCATTTAGACACCAGGACAGTACTGTTTGGGGAGCAGAGGAATCCTGTAGTGTCTTCTCTGCATACATTCATCTTCATTCTGCCGCATGGCTTGCTATTTGGATTCCATCTCTATGAGGAAGAATGAGACGGAGTGTCTATAAATGGTGGATGACAACTTCCAGCCAGGGGTCAGAGCTCACATCCATATAAGTGGGGTCTAATATAATCCTCCCTTCAAACCTAGACTCTTTATGGTCTGGTGTTGAGTATATCACAGAGGGTTTGCTTGTTATGAGAGAACTCAATCTTTATTAGTTGTCAACTTCATCCTTATTTAGTACAACACTAAAGGTTGCCATCTATTTTCTGTTCAGTTTCTATCCTTGAAAGAAGAGGTATTGGGTATTGCTAATGTCATTCCAAGGAAAATGTTGCTAACTCTGAAGAAATACAAAAACGTTAAATAATCAGAAGTTCTGAGGAGGGTTTTGGATAGAACTTAATCTGATTAAGTTCTGTTTGCTAAAAACCACTTTCTAAAGCTAGGTGTGGTGGCTCACAGATTGATCCTAGCATTCTGGAGGCTGACGCTTAGAGCCAAGTTAGGTGACAAAATGAGTTCCAGACTAGAGTGATACCCTGCTTAAATAAATAAATAAAAAATAAATAAAAACACTTTCTCTAGTTTTTTTTTATTTCCTGTAGAATTTATTTTCTCTAAAAAGAATAAGTGAATGGAAAGTTGGATCAGTGGAAAGAGGTTGCTTGCTGACGTGGACGCTGACACTGACAGGGGGAGAGGCTAACCAGACAAGACAGTGTCGGAGGGGCACCTCGGATGTGCCTGAACCCTTCTCCCCCAGTCAGAGGGAGGCTGAGGTTAAGATTCGTGTTTTCTCTCTCTCTCTCTGTGTATGCCTGCATGCATGTTTTGTGTGTGTGCATGCATGTGAGGTGTCTGTTTTAGATAACATGAATAACCCTAAGAAGAGGTAGTTTGCTGTTTTAATAGGTGAGGGAGCTCCTCCTTTATTTTTGCTTTTGTATACACAAAGTTAGAGAAGATCACACCGCCTTACTCCACTGCGTAAATTACCATTAATCTATTGTTGTATCTTTTGAAATTACACAATTTTATCCATTCATTTGAAAAAAAGTGCAACCAAAGTTGTACCTGCTCAACCCCCAAGTGCAACCAGTTTTATAAATTTGAATGTTTAGATTTAAAGCTTATGTGTGAATAAGAGGTTTCAGTAGTTTTTTTCGCGTTTTAAAATTACCCTTGATAAAATATTGCTTTGTTTACTACAAAACATTCCTACAAATCCACATATGCAATTCTGACATCTGAAGGGTAGTTTGTCATTATGCAAACCCTTCTGAGTGACGTTATTAAGACAGGCAGGGCCACTGGGTTAGTCAAGCTATGCTTAATCGCATGTGTTTCTTCTTATTATACTGAATGGGTAATATTGATTTCTAGAGATGTAAGTGCAAGGAAATGTACTCATGATTGTTTAGCTATTCATGACTCTGCATGCATTTCCTCTAGAGATAAAGTTCATTAAAGCTCTGTGTTAGTTTGCATTGGAAAATAAGAATGAAATGAGAAATTTTTTGTACTTAAAATTGCCTACTATGTGCAAGTTGCAATCAAGGTAAAGTAACTGAAGATAACCACAGAAAGAAAAACATACCCACAGTGTGAAGTTAATTCCACCATTTGGTAGGGGTATAAATGTGATTTTATTGGTAGAGATGGCAAGTTATCCCCCTTTGCCTTCCGTGCGTCAGTATTCTTTTCAGAGTGACTACTGATGCGTTGGGTGGAATGGAGAGCGGCAGGATTCATATGGCTAAGCTCACCTGGAAGCTCATTGTAACATCATAGCTTTGTTTTTTTATTGAATCGCAATTGAGGAAAAAAAGATGTGTGTTATTTACCACCTGCATTTTCTACCTTTTAGGGTGTTCTGGAGAGTTTCCTGGGCACTGCTGTCTCTGGAGCCATCTTCTGCCTCTTTGCTGGTCAGCCACTCACTATTTTGAGCAGCACGGGGCCCGTCTTAGTCTTTGAGAGGCTTCTGTTTAACTTCAGCAAGTACGTATGTCATGTCCCTATCTGATTATGAAAAATTGTTTGTATGACATTTGGTCCAGATAAAGCACAGGCTATAAGTATGGCTCAGAATCCTGGCATTTTGAATGTGCCTTAGCAATTGTGGAGTCCAGTTTCACTTAGCTCACCCTGGATTCAAAGGCCTGTCTGTTGTGTTTTCTGCTGGCTCTGTCATCAGTTACACATGCTCTGCCCTGAGCCCCTGGGGGCTGACTCCTAAGGACTACAACTCCCAGGTTCCTTTGCCATCTGGCTTTCTGCTGCTTCAGCCAAAGGAGAGCACTGTCAAAGGGAAGAGGGAGGGAGGTAGAGAGAGAAGAGGGAAGACAGAAGAGGCCCATCCAAGTATGTCTGTCTCTCTGTCCCCTCTGTGTTTCAGCGTAGCAGTCTGGTTTATCTCCTGAGACTATCCCAGGACAGGTGGTCATGTACTCTGGCTCTTGTAACCTCATTCCTTTGCCTGACCTTTTTCGGCCTGGAACTAGTTATGGTTGCTTGCTGTTGCTAATTTTGAGTACCTCACCTTTGCCTTTGGTGGTTTTTTTTCTCCTTTTGGTTGCACATCTGTAAATAGACTATTTTATTCTCTCTGGATCCCTTTGAGAATGCTACTTCCAGCCATGATCCTAACTGATACAAGGATGAAGTTAAATGACCTGTGTAAGGTCCCGTGATTCAATTAACGACGGGTTCATGACTCCTAACCCAGTCCCTGTGCTCTTCACGGCAGAGAGCATTCAGAAGTCAGCGGAATACTGACTGACATTTGTCAAGGCTGATCATGTACCAGTCTTGTCTTGAGCATTCACATGTGCTAACTCATTGAATTCTTACCTCAGTCCTTGAGGCAGAGGCTGTAATCTGTTTTATAGATGAGAGAGCAGGCTTGGAGAAAGTGAATTGCCAAATGTTGCATCAGCAGTCGATGGCAGGGCTGGGCTCGGGTTCCTGCTTTTGGACTCCAGAGCTCATGCCTCTTAAAGAATCACTGGACATTGCTGAAAGGCACGACAATAATGACATCGCTCTTTTACTTTAGAAATTGATGGAGCATTCTGAGTGGGGGTGTATTGAGAAGTGAAATATACAAGTGTTCATTTTAGTACATGCAGATTCAAAGTGAAATTGGGAACTCTAGTCTTTCTCTAATGTATCTGGCATAGTTCTAAGAGAGAATTGCTTTTGCTGGTTCATCTCGGTCCAGAGATTAGTTTGCCATGGCTTGTTAACTTTCTGTGTTAGAATGTCCATATTTGGAATTGTGATCTAGTTTGGATTTTACTTTTAGAATAGTCAGTGTCTCTATAGTAGCTAATGAGCATAAGGACTCATTTTAAAAGTTTTGAAGGTGTGGGTCATCATGGTCATACGTTAAAGGAGACGGTGAGGATTTGGATTTATTTATTTATTTGAAACTAATTAGGGAATATAAGCAAGAGCTTTCTGAGAATTTGAAGTTGCATTTTTTAAAATCAAATTGTGAGTTTTCTGTAGATTGTTAGTACAAACCTCTCCTTCCTCATAATTCTGAGACCACTGGAAACAATTTTATTCATGTCAGTTTACAGAAAGAGTCAAACAGTTTTTATATGTTTAAGAAAACATTTTGTGAGACAAGAAAGTCTTTGTGGAAAGATTAAACAAGCATGTAGTATAAACAGGAACAAACATGTATAACCTTGCAGAAAGATTTATTGCATGAAATGTGATCGGAGCCTTAATCTACAGAAAACGTTTTCTTCACATAATTGTAGAATGGAGATTACTTCCTTTCACCAAGCCAGCTCCTTTCTCACTTCCCCTTCTGTTTCATCTTAATTAGTACTGTTACATGGTTTCAAGTAATTTATTTGAAAACAGTGGCAAACCAATGAGAAACATCGAAGAAACTGTTCTTAAACCCACCATCAAGTAACTTGCTGCAAACGTTTTAATAACAACGCTGGGGGTTTATCCATTTGCTTCTATGATGGCCAGGCTGTGAGAAGTCTGTCTGGATAAATAGCATCCCATGGACCACTGTTTCCCAAAGGTGACCATCCTTTGGTAAGCCTAGTGGATGTTGTGTGCTGTTCTGGTTTCCCAATAAGTCTGGGCAGTACTGTTACATCCCCGCCTGGGTCATTCACTTTACCCCTAAACATAGTGACAGATCAGAGAGGCCCTTCATTTTGCTCAGACTTTCCCTGACAGAGTTCACCATTTTTGGAGATACAGGTAAGAACGTGTCTCGTAAGTTCCATGTAGTCATTACCAACTTGTTTAAAAGGCTTTCATTCTGTCTCCTCTTGCTGCCTTCAAAGTACTGTGTGATTTCAGTGAGTTGTTCTCACCCAGCAACTTGAGGAGTGTGGAAGTCTTTTAGAACAGTTACTTTCATATGTTGTTTAGGTTCCACTATTGAAGTTGACACGTGCCTTTCCCCTAATGTCCAAGCTGACGATGGTCTGACTTTTAACTACTTAATCAGTTTGTCTCACATCCTGTACCGTAATGACCCACTCTGTAACAGCCACTGGCATCCTTGGATTAAATTAAGACTGCTTGAGCTTTCAAGCAGGCATCGTGGTTCACACCTGTTAGCACTTTAGAGGCTGAAGCAGAAGGATTGCTGTGAGTTTGAGGCCAATACAGTGAGTTTGAGAACAGCCTGGTCTGAAAAAAGTTAATAAAAAGTTTCCTCTAGTTTTCATTTTGTTAGGGAAGCAAAACTAAGTTATTGTTTTAATCGTTTAAGGAAAAAGTCCGTTAGCTAAAAAGCAATAAAATAATGTCTCTTCACTCTTCCTCTGGCACCGAGTCATATGATAATGTGAATTATCTCAAATCCCTAGAGCACAGCCCTTTCGGCAGGTAGGGTTCTTATCTCACAAGAGCGACATGCATGTCATTCAAAGGCAGAGAAGCAGACGCAAAGGGGACTGGGAAGGGAGATCATGCTGTGGATGGAAGACCTGAGAACATCACTTGTACTTCAGAGTTCATGATTTCCTGCTTTGGCAATACATTTCCATTCATGGGACTTGATGACAAGATGGAAACAAAAGATAGTAATGTTAATTAATGTACTAACCTTGAGCTAAGTGCAACACATCTAGGAGAACCTTGCAGTCATTTTTAAAGAGACCAGTCAGGAACTGGGAGATTTGCTTCCAGGCCCAGGTCTGCCAACAAATCCCTGACCTTGGATAAATGACTTCACTTCCATTGGCTTTGGTGCCCTCATCTATAAAATGAGGCTTATCTGACAAATTGGTATCTATATGAGTCAGGATTCTCTAGAGAAGCAGAGCCAATAAGATCATATGCACAACGAGATTTATTATGAAGTCTTGGCTAGAGAGTCCAAAGTCTGCAGGGAAGCTGACGGGCTGGACAGCCGAGAGAACCAATCTTTCAGGTTGAGTCCAAAGGCTGCTGAACCAGGAAGAGCTGACGAGGCAAATGGACTCCAACAGCAGTTAACTCGAGAATTCTCTCTTGCTTCTCAGGAGGACAGTTTTTCTTTTGTTCCATACTACCTTCATCTAAAGGTCTAAAGATGGGCATCTAAGAGGCCCATCTGTTTTACTCAAAGTCCACTAACTTCAATGCTCATTTCTCCAAAAACCACCTCACAGAAACACCCGTGATAATGTTTGACCAGATATCTGGGCATCCTCAAGCTCATTCAAGTCAACATATAATTAAATCATCAAAGGAACTTTAAATTCTGTTAGTCCATAGTTTCTGGGGAGCAGTCATTTTCTGGTTATACATGACCATCTCAGTCAAGTCTTCATCTAGAGGCCTCCACTGGTCTCGCACATCTTTCCTCTGCACCTTCTATGTGCCAGGCATTGTGGTAGATGGGGAATTTGAACTTTTTTGGTAAACAATGGGGAGACATTGGAAGGTTTCAAGTTGAAGTAAGCATATGACTTGAAATTTAATTTTTTTGTTTATTTTTTCTTTATTTGAGAGAGAGAGAGAGAGGCAGATAGAGAGAGAATGGGTGCACCAGGACCTCCAGCCACTGCAAACGAACTCTAGATGCAAACACCACTTTGTCCATCTGGCTTATGTGGGTCCTGTGGATTTGAGCCTCCAACCGGGGTCCTTAGGCTTCACAGGCAAGCGCTTAACCACTAAGCCATCTCTCCAGGCCCTGACTTGTCATTTAAATATCCTTTCGGTGGTAGAGAGATGGCTTTGAGCAGGGCAAGCAGCGTCAGTCAGCATCAGTTTAGATGTTCTTCTCAGACAAAGGTTTCGGAGCGCAAACAATTGATGATAGGGAAAATAGCAGTGATGCCTTTGAAGGTGTTAAGATCCACTGGCTAACAGTGATCAAAAACCCAGTGTCTAGCAGTCAGGCCAAAGAGCTTCAAGTCTACACGACTTGTGGTTGTTAGGCCAAAAAAGAAAAGTTACTATCTGCTTTCTCATCACAGATAAATGATGAATTAATGATGACGTTCTGAATCTAATTTTAAGAGGATCAGTATGAAATTGTAAAAGGTCAATACTTGACCCATCATTTTCAATTAGTTAACTTTTAAGAGACACAGTGGCCTCAGTAGATGGCGGAAGCCCATGGAAAAACCAGGCAGGATATAGTGGCCGCAAGATGCTTCACACTTAGTTTAGATAAAAGATACTATCTGTGTGTATACACAGGCGAAATAGCATAGCCTGGCTGTGCCTGCCATATGACAAGACAGCCTTTCTTGATCTGATAACAGTCAATATTTCCTCGATGATGCTATCTTATTTCCTGTGTCTTTTTAGCTATTCTTAGCTATCCTCATCCCAGTCTGATTCTGCCTAGATACTCTGAAACTTTCTCACATATCCTATAAAATCTTTATTGCAAATCCCATTCCTTTTCCATGACACACTCACTTAGAAATTTACTGTGTCTATCGGCTTGTCTCCCTCATGAGTCTGATGACCTAGGAACATAGAACATAGTGTCCTCATGAACTGTAACACATTTATACAACCAATCACACCAGGTGCTAATGCTTTCTGATAGTTTGTTCTGTAAACTCCATGAGTGCAGGGAATGCACGCGCACACACACAAACACACACACTTAAACAATTTTTCATGGCAGTGTCTCACTGTAGCCCAGGCTGCCTTGGAACTCACTCTGTGGCCTCAGGCTGGCCTTCAGCTCATGGTGAGCCTTCTACCTCAGCCTCCCTAGTGCTGGCACTATGAGCCACCGTGCCTGGTGGAATGAGAAAATTATCAAGTTATTCACACTGAACAAGTATATAAGAAGTACTGCCCATGGGCTTTCCTGAGACTTCTGGAATAATCCCTTAGGTTACCATAACACCATGAAATCAAATCCTCAAGCCTAAAACGTTCATTGTCTAAAAGTGATTTTGTGTCTTCACCTATCGCTGTGCTGGCACGTGGTCGTTTCCGTTCTGCGTGTGAGAAGTCAAGGCATCTCTCCTTCTTTCCAGGGACCATAACTTTGACTACTTGGAGTTCCGCCTGTGGATCGGCCTGTGGTCGGCCTTCCTGTGTCTCATCCTGGTGGCCACGGACGCCAGCTTCCTGGTGCAGTACTTCACGCGCTTCACGGAGGAGGGTTTCTCTTCTCTGATCAGCTTCATCTTCATCTACGATGCGTTCAAGAAGATGATCAAGCTGGCTGATTACTACCCCATCAACTCTGATTTCACGGTGGGCTACAACACCCACTTCTCCTGTGCCTGTGTGCCGCCTGACCCAGGTGAGGACAGCTTCTTCTGCCGTGATTTCAATGCAGTGTAATGTTTATCCAAAGGGATCTTTATCTCTGCACAACCGCACAGCTGAAGTTGACGTCTGAGGTGTCTCCAACCTATGAGTCAATTGGGAAATGAAGCTAGGAGCTCTGGAATGTGACCATAACTGGCTCACTGCTTGCATATCAGCTCCAATTGCACTGTATTTACAAAGAGTTAATTTTTTTTTTTTTGAGAGAGACACAGAGAGGGAGAGGGAGACAGATAGAGATGGGTGCGCCAGCAGTCTCTCAACTGCTGCGAACAAAATCCAGATGTGTGCGCCCCCTTGTGGTCAAGTGTGGCATTGCGCCCTTGCTCACTTTGCATCTGGCTAAACGTGGGACCTGGAGATTGGAACCGCTGGAGATTGGAACCAGTGTTCTTAGGCTTAGGAGGCAGGCACCTTAATCACTAAGCCATCTCTCCAGCCCAAAGAGTTAATTTTTACATTATTTTTAGTTCTATGTGGTAAGTGGAGAGACCCAGATACAGATATTAACATGTGTAGACTAGATGATCCTGACTCTTTGACTTTGTATTCCCATTTTATTGTTTCCTTTTTTTGCTATAGGAATCTCTTTATTTGAACTTTCAGTAGATTTATTTTAAGCTTAGAGAAGTAAAAAGAAGATACTATTTTACTTTACATAATTTGAATCATGAAATTTAAAAAAATGAAATTTAGGTTAGAGTCACCTAATGATAGGGAATGATGTATTCATCCCCACTAGACAATGAAACTAAGAAAGGAAAGAAGGAAGAATGGAGAAAGGAAGGAGAGCAAGTGAGCTTGTTTACTATAGAAGCAGATTTATATTGTAGAGTCAGGGGAGATATAAAGGTAACTTATGAGTGAGAGAGTTGACTATACATTTTAATACTTTATCAAGTGTCTTACCAAACTCAAGTCAATATCAGAACTTTTTCATAAAAAGTGTTCAACTTGTCCTTTAAGACTTTTTTTTTCCCTTGAAATAATCATTGATTCAGAGTGCATAAGCTGTTGGAAGAAAGACTGACTTTAAGCAAAGTTGACATCTATCTGCTATAATAGATTAAGGGAGAGATGTTTTCTAACAGACAAGGAAATGGCAGTGGTGTTAGGCATCCCACAGGATGCAGTCAGCCATTTCTTACTTGGAGTAAGGTCTCATTATGACATGTGCTATGTGCTTTGCCTTCTGGATTCTGAGGGAAAACAGTTACGCGTTTGTAGTAAAATGCCCATACAATCATAGTATAGATAGATGCAAAATGCCTATGAGTATACAAGATAAAGGACTACAAAGAATTTTCCTTCCTGTGGGAGGCCGTGCGTGTGAGGTTAGCCCGCCTCCCTAGTGGACGGACTTGGTGTTCTCTGCCCAGCACTTGGAGAGCTGAGGGAGCCAGAGTCTGTCTCGGTGGTGAGGGGAAGGAGGTCACCACCTCACCCAGGGAGGCGTCCTGGTGCTGATGGCAAAACCGGCATCTTGGGCTTCTCACTCGTGACTCTTTGTCTTTTTAAAGGAAAATCAACGGTCACCAATACGTGTGTGTGTGTGTGTGTGTGTGTGTGTGTGTATCATCTATAACCTGACTTGTTAGGCTGAATAATCCCCTATCAAGAGTCTCTAAAGGGAAGACAATCTCCACTCAGCTCCTCTGTGCCTTGAAACGTTCATGGAGCCAGATGATGGCTTTGCAGGATACCTGTGACACACAAAACAGATGTCTAGTGTTGGCCCTGTCCCTACCTGAGGCTAATGGAAACTTGCTTTCATTCTTTTAATTGTATGCTGGCAGACGAGTTAATATAAAATGAAGGAATAGATTCCCAAGTGTGTTCACAGCAAAAGTGGCATGGGGGCTGGGCCAGTTTTACACATGCATGGCAAGGGCAGGCTGCAGGCCTAACTCCCCTTTCCTTCGACCACATTTCTCCAGGCTAGACAGTTTTCAACCCTTCAGGCGATGTCTCAGGTCTCTGACAATTCCCACCCCTTCTAGGTGGTACTAGTAAGACGGGGGAACAAAGGCCTCGAAGTCAGAAAGTCTTCATTTAAGTCCCAGATGGGCTGATGCCAATTGTGTGATTGGGACAAGTTTCGTGGTCAGCTTGCCTCACTTTGCTCATCTGTAAAACAGGCTCAATAACAGTCTGTGACTTGTAGCGTGGCTTTAAAGAAGCTGGCGCATGCCTGTAATGCCAGCTTTCAAGAAGCTGAGGCAGAAGCATCTTGAGTTCCACTATGAGCTACACAGTGGCACCCTGTGCCAGCCCCTCTGTCCCCTAGGAAGGACTGAAGTTAAAAGAAGATTGTAGATAATACTTGGGTTACTTTCTGGTATGTTGGCTTCTTTGTCCTTGGGGCCATTATTCATTAAACTTTGGAGTCAGTGTTCAGCCTTTAGGTGTGAATGAAAGCACAGACCCACTTGGAATTCATCGTTTCCCCTTCGGGTCAGGCACTGTGGGCAGTTGTCCACTGCTGGCTGCAGCCCTTACTTGTGGATAGTTCGGTCGCTTGGCGCTGCTGCGCCGTGTGCACATGAACGTGAGGAAGCTTTACTCCCGTGGTAGGATATCTGTTTGTGACAGGGGAAGGCAAATGGCTATTTGCATCTTCATAACAATCTTGTATTTTTCAAAGACTCAGAAGGGCAATGATTATGTACCCCCTTCATCATCTTAATACTTTTGGCATCCTTAATACTTCCTCATAACCGTAATAGTTTTGGTAGCAGACTGCATCCATTATAAACTTAGTACTTCTCAAGAGCAAAGAAAAAAAAAATGCTAGGGAGAGAACAATGCGGTTGCATGTACAGTTCAAGTAAGTATTCTAAAAATAACAAGAGGCTGGGCTTTCATCGCAACATGCGTTCTTAGTGAAGGAATTCAGTCAGTGAGTCAATAATATTTGAACTGGCGGATGACTTGTTTTTCAACACTGGCACAATATGGAACAACAAAGCAGTGGCCACACAGATGGAGCCTGTGATCCCTGCAAACTGCGTGTGATTTTTCAGCAGTGGGAACAGGGGTCACTCACCACCAACGGGACTCTGCATGCCCACAGTGTAGTGTGACCTTGTCTTTGTGAAGGCAATTCCTCCTCTTCCTCTTGTTCCTATCCTCCTCCTTGCATGTCTCTATAACATCTCATTACTTCTAGACAGAGATCTAGTTTTGCCAAAGCACTGAGAGGAAAACCCATCACAGGCATGGCTTGTGTGCTGAGGTTCCCGTTTCTCAGAGATGGGGTAGCTGTGCTTAACACAGAGGCAGTAGGTGTTCCATTCCCAGCCCTGCCTAGAGGGCTGCACAGCAGGAGCATTGTGGTCAGAAGGTAAGTTAGAGGCTAAAAGTGAAAAGAAAGGACAGCTCCTGGGTTCCTGCTTCATTCCTGACCTCCCCGTGTAGTGTTGCTGGTGCGATTCACATCTCTGTTTTGAATCAAAGAAACGGAGTTGGAATCTCACCTCTGAAACTAACCAGCAATGTGTCCCCCAGCAAGTGTAATTACTTTAACTCCTTGTTTCACAATCTTTGAACTGCATTGATATTATTGCCAACTTTTAGGACTTTTTGCTACATGTATGTAAAATTGCTTGGCAACATTGAAGCCAAGTCAAATGTTTCCTTTTTCACATTTCTCATTGTCTTCTTTAAAAAGATGCTCCAATTAGTTTTAATTGCATAATGTTCTTTTAAATTTCTTTTTGTTTTATTTATTTGTGGAGTGTGGGAGAGAATGGGCTCGCCAGGGCCTCCTGCCACTACAAACAAACTCCAGATGCATGCGCCACCTTGTGCAGCTAGCTATGTGGGTCCTGGGGAATAGAACCTGGGTCCTTTGGCTTTGCAGGCAAATGCCTTACCCACTAAGCCACCTCTCTAGCCCTGTATCATGTTCTTTAAAGTGGTTTAGATATTTACTTTTTCCAGAAATTTTTCTAAGGGAAAATATTGACTAGGCTTTTACTGCAAGCCTGTCCCCCCAATAACAAACAACCAGTGTGCTCTGTCAGACAAATAAGAAACACGTGCATCTGCATTTAAGGGAAGAGAAGTTAAAAAGGTCAGTGCATGAGGTTAGAGTAGTAATAATGTTCTACTGAGCCTGGAGACTGTAAAAATACTGCATATAATACATAATTGTGTAGCAAAAAAGCATTAAAGTCTTAGAGGGAAGGGGCTCAGTTCTTCTAAAAATAATCTGAGTTATTCAAGAATATGACTGTTAGAATTTGGTAAACAGGAGACAAAGCCTGGACATCTCTCCTTTAACTCACTCACATTTATTCCCCTGCCTATTTCTCTTTATTTGTCATCTATCACCAGAGATTTCCTCAGTTTGTTTCATTGGCTTTAAAGAATTGTGCTACTTTTAACGAAGTAAAATGCATATACACACATTTATCTGCATGGCTTTATATACGTGGTGTGCTTTATAAATAGTGCTAATTACGTTTGCATGGACAGAGGTCCAGTTTTCATTTGACCCCGACTTTAGAGATGAATCTCTACTCTGGTCCCTCTGTTCATTTGCTTAATGTGTAAAGATTGTGGTGACTGTGTGCTCAAGGGCACATTAATATTTTAGAAAAGGTCAAAGTAAATGTTCTAGCCAGGTGTTGGTTTTACATCCAGAAGAGAAAGAAGCCTTGCTAAAAACGATAAATTATAAAAGCAAGAAAAATGGCCTCAGGGGCCAGACAGTGTACTGTTCACAGAGGAGATATAGTTTATTGATGTGTTGTTAACTGCTCCAGCGAGAACATGCTTAATAATGGATGAGTGATGACGAGAAGACGTTCTTTCTCGGGCACCCAGTGCATCAGTGTCTGTAATCTCTCCAAGTAAACGATGGCCTTTCTCCTGCTGTGCTACCGCGAGACCCTGGGACTGGGTTAGCATGGCTTCCATTCCTTTCGTTTTCATACTTGTGGTATATTCAGTCGGTGCTCTAAGGCAATTGTCACTAAAGTGGAATTTCAGTGTTGTTTTTCTCTGTGTAATTTTTCTATGAGTCTAACAAGTGTGGTACACTAAAACGGGGCATGAATCCTGTGGACCAACAGTGTACTCGCTATGTGGTTCATAACTAGAAAGCCCATTAAAAGAAATGAAGAAATGAAACATAATCATAGTTTATCTTCCATGAACCATATCATAATAAGCTCTATTTTACTTTCATAGTCAACCCTTCCTTTTTTGTAATGGAGGTTTCAGTCGTGGCGTCTAAGTACAAGGCCTGATGTAGCATTTTGCAGGCTTGCACTCAGGAGAGCCTGTCAGAAGTATACTTGATGTTCTGTCACTCACATACTGTCATGGTGATATGTTCTTGTAAGGGAACCACACACACTGTTATTTTCGTTTTTCACTCTCCCAGCCTATATTCAGTGGTTTCCAAACAATGCTTGTAAAGATTAGAAAAGGTGAATGAATGAATGTGGAATATCACCAAACCTGGAATATTTTCCATATAATAATGTGTATAACACATTTGTAAATGCAATGATGGGTGGGTATGGAGAAGGAGTTATTGTGGAAATATATCCAACGTAATATGTCCATTCTAGCTGAACTCTAACTTAGGCAAACGACTTGAAGGTCATTTGACTTGAACTAGCCTCGTCACAGAGGAAATCTCAAACATTAGGCTTGGTAACAATACTGCATCGAGACAGTGAGAAGAGCAACAAGGAAAAGGTGAAGCAGGGCCCTGACCTCTGTCTGTTTTGAGACAAGCTAAGAGTGGCAGCTGACACAGTTTGTCCCAGGGCCTTCCTCACTCATTTGTCATCCTTACCAAAGCCACTCGTGCTCATTTACTGACCTGGAAATTGAAAGCAGAAGTACTTTACCAAGAACGGTTAGTATCGTCATTTGGGGTCCTTAAATCAATGGCGTGAGCACGTAGCAAGAAGGGCGTCTGGCTTCATTCTCTACCATTTCCCCGTTACTTGTCTTCCTCAGGGTTGTCTTTAAATAAAATGCAGTGGCACATTGGAGCTTGATTATCACAGAGAACAAGTTTAAGGGTTTCCATACTCAGCTCATGTTAATTCCATATTACTGTGACCCTAAGAAGATATGTTGGACCACAGACTCAGATTAGTCAGATTTCATCAGCACCATCCAAATGCTTGATGTTTAGCAGGGGATTTCAAGAAACTATATATATTCTTTTTTTTTTTTTTTTATATATATATATATTTTTATGTATATATATATATATATATATATATATATTCTTTTTTTTTTTTTTGATTTTTCGAGGTAGGGTCTCACTCTGGCCCAGGCTGACCTAGAATTCACTATGTAGTCTTAGGCTGGCCTTGAACTCATGGCGATCCTCCTACCTCTGCCTCCTGAGTGCTGAGTGCTGGGATTAAAGGCGTGTGCCACCATGCCTGGCTTCTTTTATTTTTTTTCTTTCTTTTCTTCCTTTCTTCCTCCCTCCCTCCCTCCCTCCCTCCCTCCTTCCTTCCTTCCTTCCTTCTTTTTTTGAGAGAGAGAGAAAGAGAAGAATGGGTACGCTGGGGCCTCTCAGCCACTGTGAACGAACTCCAGACGTGTGCGCTCGCTTGTGCGCATTGAGACATTGTGCACATGTGTCATTTTTGCGTCTGGCTATACGTGGGACCTGGAGATTCAAATGGGTGTTCTTAGGCTCCACAGGGAGGCGCCTTAACCACTAAGCCATGCTCCTATATTTTTTGAGAGAGAGAGAATTGATTGCACCAGGGCCTCAGCCACTGAAATTGAACTCCAGATGCTTGCGCCACCTAGTGGGCATGTGCAACCTTGCGCTGGCCTCACTTTTGTGCCATATCTGGCTTACGTGGGATTTGGAGATCTAATGTGGGTCTTTAGGATTCACAGGCAAGTGCCTTAACTGCTAAGCCATCTCTCCAGCCCACAAAACTATATTTTAATAACACAACATATGTATGGTCATTATAACACCTCAAGAAGTAAATGGTGAGTTTTGCTTTCTCCAGATTTTAGAGCTGATAGTCATTTTAGCACCATTCTTTAGCCCTTCCCTGACACTGGGCACTGTGCTAGCAGTACTTCTTACACCGTGTTGTTTAATTCCCTCAGGAACCTTATGAGGTGGCTGGTTTCAAATCCATTTTCACAAATGATGGGTCAGTTTTTGAGAAAAATAAAGTAACTTCCTTGAAACTATCAGTTAGAGTAGGAGTTGGAGGGTCCTGTGTTCCGAAGTGGGTGAATCCAGAATCCAGGCCCAGTGGACTTGCTGTGTGATGCCAGGGTGCATGACAGACAGGCTTGACCCTGGTGATCAGTTGCTGCTTCTGTTCACACTCATTGCCTGCATTTCCAATGCATTGCTTGATGGTGCAATTTCTGCCAGCATGTAAAGGAGAGGAGCCACAGGGAGTGCTGACACCAGGTCATTGGAGGATAAAAAGGGTCAACCTTTGACCTTTCAACTGGTACTTCCTGTGAAGGAGGCATGCCAACCCCAGAGGAGGCGGGTGTGTCTCCTTGTCTGTCATTGCTCCCATAGTTGAAGCCATACTTGGTCTCCACATACTTTCTCTGTTTCTCCCGTCAGACACAAAGAAGGAAGGGACAGCTTAGGATGAAGAAATCAAGGACATACTTTAAAATGTCTGTTTCTGACAATATAGTTTGCCCTATCCCTGAGGATCACCCACAGTTTGATACATGGAAAGGGGGAATGCAAAGTGAAAATCAAAGTGACAGTGATGAGCTTGTTGGGACACCAGGAACTGTGTGTGTGGGGGGGAGGGGGGTGGCGGGAGAGACTGACTGACTGCCACAGTGATGGTTAGCTAAATCAACGATCTGAACTCTTGGAGCAGCAGAGACCTTCATTTCCTCATGAGCCACCATGCAAAGCAGACAGTGGAGACAGAAGACAGTGTGTCTTGGCTTTCTTTCTGACCTTTCTGGAACTCAGCTAAGGACACTGCAGATTCCATATAAGGGGATCACTCTGCTATTGGTTGCCAAAGTGTTTGCATTGTGTCTGGATCTAATGGCCCCTGTCACCCAATGCCCAGCTGTAATTGATCATTTTCTCATCAGTGAGCCTAAAGAAATTTACTTTTAATATCATTTATGGACTCTAGAATACCCTGCCAAGATATTTATTGAAGTGTGTGTGTGTGCACGCGCACACACACACACACCTTTCTTTTGAAATGAGTTATTTACTTAATTAGTAGAAAATATACACTTTTTCCCTGCCCTTTAGATGTTGGTGTTCTGGGATCTTGAGAACCAATGTACTATAAGAAAACCAAAAGGATAAAAAATTTAAATAAAAAGCAGAATTGAAGTCTATCCAAAATATGAGAGCAGTTACTGAAAGTTCAGATTGGAATTTTATTTTAGTATTATACTGCTGGTCTCAATTACTCATAAATCACCGCAAAAAGTAGGAGCCTTGAACATCACCCTGTCTGTCTGTCTGTCTGTCTGTCTGTCTGTCTCTCTCTCTCTCTCTCACACACACACACACACACACACACACACACACACACACCCCTTATCCCTTGTTTAAATGCAGAAAAGTGTGCTACAAAGAGACTTGAATGTTTTGGGACAGAAAGCTCATGAAACTGTTTTAAAGGAATTTTCTAAGGAAGAGCACTTCCGACACAAGAGGGAATGCTGATGATAAGGTCTTGACTCTCATTGACCGAGAGCTGGAGAAATCACCCTCCAAGCCTTGCTATGGAGTCCTGTCCAGTGTTATTTGTCAAGTACCTTTTTGTTATGAGTTTTTCAAACAATTATTTCATGTGCATTTCAAGTTTCCAAGTTACAAATTAATTAATGCTTACTGAAAGAAATGTCAACGTGTGAGATTATATTGTACATGAAGCCAGTGATCAACTTAATTATTGATTGTCATTTCTTTCATCGGGCGATATGTATTGAATATACTCTAACAACAGTAATGTTTTATGTTACTGAGTTTTTTGAGAACTGAAACAAAACTTAATACCATTTCCTTAAACGTGTGTCTAGTTTGTTATCAGATCAGAGCTCAATAGATATGCTTACATGTTTTAGTGTTTTATTTACATACAAGATGAATATAGTCACAGTGAAATTTCATCATGCCCTTACATTATTATGGAAGACATCTTTTTATTAAGTAGAAACTTTGTATGGACACATCATGTGGTGGTACCATCATTTCCCTCCTCCCTGCCACCAGTCCACTGAGGATCATCCTTGGTGGGATTGCTGGTACTCACCATGGGGTTGTGGGTTCTGAGTTGTGAGAGCAGCAGTGTGTCATTGTGGGAAGGGCTGTATCTCTGCATATTCCTTCCCACCCTGTGGCTCTTACATTCTTTCTGTCCCCTCTTCCACACACTTCCCTGAGCCTTGGTGAGTGTGCTTTAATTTTGCTTTAGTGTTGAGTTCTCAGCAGTCTGGGTTTCTGCTTTGGTGGGTTTTGAGTATCCTCGGGGTCTGTCTGCATCACCCTGGCCCAGGTTGTCAGGCTCACAGTGGAAACAGCACCCTTGCTCATCTCACCAGCTCCTCTGTGGTGTCACGTGGGCTCTGGCTGCTGTGCTGGGCTGGGTCATCTCCTGTCAGGGAGTCGGCTGTCTGCTCTTGTCTTGTTGGTAGATTTTGGTCATCCTCAATTCTCACTGCTTTCTGAAAAACAAAAACAGATCCTCCAGTGGAGAGTGAGATTGGGATAGGTTGAAAGGAACAAGCATTGCTAATGTAGAGAGATTTGGGGCAAAAGCTAGTGGGAGCTTCTCTTTGGAGTCCATAGTCTTGGTCTCCATAGGGTTCTGACATGGCTCCTAGTTTTAGTTATGGGTTCCTTTCCACCGAGCAGATCTCATAGGCAATCAAAGAGCATTGATTACCCTCCTAGGGTGTGTGCCCCTATTGCACAGGTGTGTACATCTTGTCAGGTTGGATCTCTTCATAGATAGTGTCCCCTGCTTGCTCGCAGCATTGGTGGCCTGTTTCCCCTAGCTGCTCAGTTAGCACTTTTCAGCACTGCACAGGCTAACCATCTGGCACCTGGCTTCCTTTCAGATTCAGCTGGTGCTCTCAGTGATCTGCATCAGCAGTGTGCAGTGTCCTTAGCAATAGGGTCGTACCTTTTACCCCAGGCGGGTAACAGAAGCCTGTCTTATTAACTGCTAGCCCTGTGTTTTAAACATTATTATATATTTAGTTTGTATTTTCTTTTTCATAGTAAAATATTGTCCTTCTCTTACAGTTAACATCTCATTATTTAATGAAACAACACTGGGCCCCGAGGATTTGCCAACTGCTTCTGCTACTGAGATGGTAAGTGACATCACGTTTTGAAAAACTTGTCTATTGGCTGCACATTGTATGCTTTATTTATAATAATTCATAACACTGTTACCTACCATTCAGAAATACTATCATGAGATCATATTTAATAATCATTGATACTAGAGAGAAATAAAATAATACTTTCCTTTAGTTAGATGTTTTATTCCATAAAAATTTGAAGCCAGTATTTACTCATAGAACATGTTTTTCAAACTTTTACAAGAATTTTTCTTGCTACTCTCTATTGATTGAAACCTTAAAGTATTTTCACAAGGGAAAATGCCATGGAAATGATGGCCTGTTATGCTGTTTCTGGCCTGGGTAACAATTCTCCACTGACCAGTGGTGCCGTGCTCTCTTCACTAAGGGTGACTGTGGCAGGGCACTTCCCTTGTCACTTAGAAAGGACTGTGCTTCAGTCACATGATATCCTGTCCCATGGCTTGTCACCAGGACTCTTTAAGGAACTGGAACTAAGCTTTAAAAATGAGCTACTTTGCATGGAATGTCATACACAGAAGGGAGACTTTTGTGCTGGAGAAAGAGAAGAGTGCTGTTTAGGCTCCCGACTGTTTTCCTTCTATGCCAAATATGGAATCTTACCAAAGAGCATCAATCTCTCAGTTATAAAGACAGAAGGCATAATACCTTGTATTGATAGAGTGCCCATCTCTCAGGAGACCAGAGCACTTGTGCAGATATTGTGCTGTGAGTGCCCACAGCGTCCTTTTCAAAGATGAGTTGCTGAGTGCTTTCTGTTTCTGAGTTGTTTTTGTATTCTGTGGATCTCTTGCCTTCTTCTCTCACCATGAGAATTTGCACTGACTTTCCTCAAACCTTACCTCTCTGCTTCTTTAGATTTCAGAATATGTGTGTAAGAGGATGTGTGTGTGTGTGTGTGTGTGTGTGTGTGTGTGTGTGAAAACAGAATTCAGTTTTTAATCTTTTAGCCTACTACTCAAAAGGACTGCCTAACATAGAGGAGAAAATTCTTCCCTCTAGATTTTCTTTTTCTTTCCTTTCACTTTGTCTTTCTTTCTCTCTCTCTTTCTTTCTGTTTCCCTCCCTCCCTCCCTTTCTCCCTCCCTCCCTTCCTTCCTCCCTCCCTCCCTCACTTTCTGGCAAGCCCAACAGACTGGCCATATTTTTTTTATAAGACAGAGCAGGAGAGAGAGGAGAGAATTGGTGTGCTAGGGCTTCCAGCCACATGTGCCCCCTTGTGTGCATATGTGACATTGCGTGCTTGCATCACCTTGTATGTCTGGCTTACAAGGGACCTGGGGAGTCAAACATGAGTCCTTAGGCTTCTCAGGCAAGTGCCTTAACCCTTGAACCATCTCTGCAGCCCTTGCCTCTAGATCTTAAATGATTGCAGCTAAAATTATTCTTTTGAAAAATGTCTTATTTATTGTTCCATTTTAACATTTTCATGCCTGCATATAATTTATCTCCCCAAATTACACTCTCTTGCCCCACTCTTCTTTTCTACTAATCCCCATATTACTTTCATCCTTTTTTAATCCATTGCGTTAAATTAGGCTTGCTTGCATGATCATGGATGAAAGGATATTTACTGCGGAATGGGTGACATGTCAGTGCCTACACCACTGAGGAACCTGACTCTCCACTCCAAGGCAACCATCAGCTGCCTGTTCCCTGGCCTTGGAGGGGGTGGTTTTGGTGTCCTGTTTGAGACTGAGCACACAGTAGTCACTTGTTCTCAGCAATTTTGCCAGCTATACATCTCTGCACTAATCCCTGCCCATTATAGTAAGAAGCTACTTGATAGCAGCTCCAGCCATTGGTTATCTACCATAACAAATACAGATATTTAGAAGGCAGGTTGCTATGCTGTCTGTTTAACATAACCACCATAGGAGGTTCCCTCCTAGAGCCCACGGCACTAACCATAGGCTTTTGTCCAGGTTTACGAAACCAGACACAAGTTCCATCCTGTGGAGTGGACCACAGAAGGCACTTACTCCCATAACATTCGTGCCACTATTGCACCAGTGGGTGTACCTTGCTTGACATGTCAGTTGTGAAATACACAGTGTCCATTACAGGGTTTTCTCCCCCAGCAGCTTGCACAGTACCTTCTGGTATGAAGATTCCGTGTAGCTAAAATTTTTCTTGTGTTTTAAAAAAATGAAACATAAGTTTATTTAAAAAATAATAAAACATATTGTTTCCTAATTTGATACTTTTTATAAGTAATCAAGGAAAGCTTTAAAATTAATAAATTTTATGCCTTTTCTTTGGTCAAGTCCTGGAAGAAAGTACAGTGATTGATACATAATTATAAAAAGATACACATGTGATTGGTGGAAAACAAATGGATGTTGTGGATGGCTTCTGATGTGACCATGACAGAGAGGACACAGGGGCAACAGAGTGACCATAAATTGTCTCTCTATAGAGTGGAAACCAGAGTCCTGATGCCTGGACACATCTTATGACCTTTCTTGCTCTAGGCCAGTTAGCCATAAAACATCAGAGCTCAGATTAGCACTGAAGTCTGAGTGGCGCTAACACTTGTGTTATTGTTGGTAGTTCCCCATGGTGTTTCTGGATGGTAGCACTGACCCTGTAGGTGTTGTGGGCCCCACAGTGACAGGCCCTCTGAGTGTCTGTGAGTTGCCTGCCTTAACTGAAATGTTCCGGTGCTGTTTTCAGCACCTTTAGGAAAAGAAGCTAGGAGGGGAAAGTGTTTGTCTATTATTTCTTCCCGTGTGCACACATATGTAAACACATAGTGATCACATCTCAGTAAGTTATTCAGAATTAAGTGTTAAGGAGGTAATATGGCTTATCAATACACTGCCATTTATTGAACATCTATTAGTTTCCAGGCTCTTTTTGTTAGTTGCCTATAATTAGGTGTTACCTCTATCTTAGAACAGAATCTTAGAAAGGTTAACTGGTCTTTCAAAGATCATATTACTTGGGTGGGATACAACTAGAATTTGAATTTAGGGACGTCTGTCTCTTGAATATGCCTTATTTCCATTCTTGTTGTTCAGTAATCTTCATATAGAAGAATAGAGGGAATGAGTTATTTTTAAAAATATTTATTTACTTAGAGAGGGAGAGAGAGAAAGAGGGGGGAGGGCAGGTATGCCAGGACCTCCTATCCCTGAAACTGAACCCCAGATGCATGCATCACTCTGTGCACGTGGTGTTATGTGGGTATTGAACCCATGTTAGGCTTTGCAAGCAAGTGCTTGTCAATCACTGAGCCACCTCTGTGGACTGCTGGTTTCAATGCCTGTGCCCGTGTCCAAACAGGCTGTGGGTACTTCTCCATGTCTTGCCTCAAACACAGTGGTGCCAGTAGTTCTTGCCTCACAGGAAGTCCAAGGGCCAAAGCAATAGGCAGGGCTGAGTGCTGAGGCTTCCCTAGACCCTCACATAGCCGGTGTTGGGGCCGGTATGTTCTCCGTAGGTGTTTTGATTATTACACTAGGCTCTGCTCCCTCAGTGCCTCAGAAGTGAGTGGAGGGAAAGACTTGGAAGAAGCCATTTCCCCCTTTGGGAGCTGCTCCACTGTGGGCTGGGCCACACCAGCTCTGTTGCCCTGTGCTCTTCTGTGGAAGCAGAGTCATCAGGGCCCAATGTCTCTGTTCCCCTTTCAGCCATAATTAGATTGTGAGAGAAGTTACAGTGGAAGTGACATCCAGCCCCTGGCCAGTGAGCCTCCCTCTCACAGGGCCCCAAGGCTGCTACCAGAGGGGAGGGAGGGAGGCCTTGTTCCTTCAGCTTCATTGGTGTGAAGGCAAGCTTTCTTCTTCCCATGGTAGGGGGGTGTTTTCGGGGAAAGAGCAGGAAAGGGGGGCACTGGAGCATCCTCACGGCGGTGAGAACTCCATAGTCAGTGCACCACAGGACGAAAAGCAGCCTCTTTAGTATGTTCATGGATTGTGGGAACCGTGTCTCTCTCTCCTCAGTTCTGCCGCGCTTCTTATTGATCCCCTGCTTGGCATTTCCCTTGAACCTCATCTTTGGATGGTCCTTGAAAAGCTGCAGCCGAGCTGCTGCTGGTGCGGGCTGCATCTGAGCAGGAGCAGCGGGCTCTATTGGCAGTCTCCAGCTCTCAGAGAGCAGGTTTCAAAGCCCAAGTCAGTCAGAGGTGATGGGAAGGACCAGTTAGTTTTCCTTCCTACTGCTAGATCACGCCTCTCTGTTTCTGTTCATCTGAGGCTTGCTTTAAAATGCACAGTCGTGAAGTACTTGTTGCAGTGAGTTTTGCAGCAGCTTACCTCATGCAGAGTAAGTCCCATGCTTATGCCCAACTTTCTGAGTGATGTGAGTGATGGAAGATAATTCTTTGCCCAACTACTGTTCCCAGCCCTTGGGGGATGCAAGCCTAGCACCTTTAGGAATTACTGACGCCTTAGAGGGATTTCTCTCAGCTCGGCCACCCTCCATCCTAAATTAAGAAAGTGGTTTTCTCACACTTGAGGGAAGTGCTTCGTGTCTCGGGGGATACCCATCAACTCTTCTGTCCAAATGCCAGTCTTCCGTACATTACGGATGCCCTTGGAAAGGCCTTGAGAAAGTTTGGCAGGTCAGATAAGCCCTAAAGCTCTTGTGAACTCTAACCTCCCACCGCAGTCTTGCCCATAGTCATTGAAATTCATTAGAGCGTTGACTTGTTTTCCTTCCTGCTCTCTGCAGCGGACATATCTTTCATCCGCTGCTTGGGGAGATGACGAAGCCATGGGTTATCTTCTCTTATGAGAGTTTAGTTTATTTAGATGTCTTTGCATTCCGAACCGTAGTGGATTTTTCAAAACTGTTTTTACAGCTTATCCAGCTTTGGTTGTTACGTTTGGAGCTATGGCCTCTAACTTTTCAGAAATATAATCTTAATAAAAGCAGAACCCCTGGTGAGTTTTAATATTTCACTAAAGTACAGACAACTGCAGCCTAAACACATGCTGGGCATGATAAGGAAAGATTGATGATGACTGCAAATCTAGCTTGCCCATGGAGGGAAAACCCTAAGTTCCTTTACTGTGCAGCCATTGTTCATAGTACACTGTCAGTTATACTGAAAAAGGCCCAGTCTCTACCCATGGAAGGTAGTGGAGACTCTTTATTATTTACTTCCTTTTTGCTTGTTACATGACCCGGTGAAGCTTATGTCTACATGGAAAGGCTGTTAATCATAGGGGTAAGAAATACTATGTCACATAAATTCTGCTTGACAGTCAGACATAGATGCAAAAGTGGTTTGATTTGATGTACCTTCAGGGTGAGTCGAGGAGTTCATGTTCATTTTCATGGGAAATGGAATGTCATATTAATCTTCCTGTGCACAGCATCCTTGGGACTTTCTCCCATTGAGAAAGTCAAGTGTAAAAACCATTGTGCCCTTAAATCTCCTTGAAAACTACCTTAAAAATGTTATGGAAAACTTCAGAAATGCACTGACATAGAATAGCACCGAGGGCTTCCTTGTGCACAATACCTGTCCTTAATGACTGTCAGCATTTTCCCCATTCTGCCAACACAGCTCCTACTCTTTTGAGTTGGGGAGCATTCCATTAGATTTCAAATTTTCAAAGAAATCCTTTAGTATAAGTACATATTCTGTTTTTAAGATTTCTGAGCAAGGGCTAGGGAGACAGCTCAAAGGTGGTTGCTTCACAGACATAAGGACCTTAAGTTCACTCCCGAGTACTCATGGACAGATGACATGGGCGGTGTCATGGAACTGTAATCCCAGGGCTGGGGAGGCAGAGGCAGGTGACCGCTGGGGTTCTCCTCTGGCCACTATAGTCTAACTGGCAAATTCTAGGCCACCAAGAGACACTGTCTCAATAAGATGGGCAGCATTCCTGAGGAATAACACTCAAGGTTGCCTATTGCCTCTACACACACACACACTTTACATACATCAACACATGCACATATGACACACGTGAATAACCACTTAGGTATGCAAGGTAATTCTCTAGTAAACAAGGGTCAGAAAGACAAAAATCTCCTTCCAGGAGATGGACATCTCTTAAGACCCTCTGTCCCTTAGTCCTCCTTCGGCGATGGTTTTTCCTCACCGCCCCTTTATGCCAGCAGCTTTCTCCAGGCCGTCTGGCCGCTCGTGGCCAAGCTTCTCTCTCCACGTGGTGTGCAGTGGAGTCTTAGGGGAATGAAGCACTTGTCCCTGCACCAGCACCTCTTGTTCAGGGCGTGGCTGTAATTCCTCTCCTGGATTTCTGCTGGTCCACGAGGAAATCTCCTTCCCACACCTGTTGTTTCTTCTGCTTGTTTCTTGGCTTGGCTGCTCTGTTTCCGCTTCATTTCCTGTCCTGCTGCTCTCACCATCTCTGCTCCTTCCGGGAAGACTCCATGCAGAGCAGCCGCACCCTCGGCTTGTTTCACACTTTGCCTTCTCTGCGCTCAGTGGAGTGTCTTGTTCTCTTTGCAGATCTCATCTCCATACCACTCCTTGACACACTTTCTTTTACATTATTTCTTTTGCATTATTAAAGTGAATCTGTTTTATTTCCATAATGAAATTTGTGAAAATGTCATTTTATTCATTTTTTTTTTTTGCTCCTTTAAATCTTATATTAGGTCATCCATGCAATGGGGTTTCAGTGTATTCTCCATTTCTTTTTGGACATATTTTTTCATTTTCCAGAGATTACTGTTACACAAAATGTCCTATCACTAAATGAAGTAGCATTGTCAAAATTTAACAAGAAAAAATATAGACAAAATACTGAACAACTTTGAGCATAAGCATTTTGTAAATATTGCACAGTACATATGTCTACTAAGAATAGCCATTGTTTAACTAAGATTGAAATGTAAGTGGGTATTCTGTATTGTTCCTGGTAATTTTTAATTGAAACGTTAAATTTTATCTTCTAGATAGAAACAGTGGATAAATTGATTCATTTCTTCTTTGAATTTATCAAATAAATTCTACAATTTAGGAAAGATTTCATTCTCTCAGTTAACTAGGGCATCTTTGGTGCCGACCTTAAACTTAACTCTGCTTTCTTCCTCTTTGGTGTGTGTGATATGAGTCCTGTTGATTCTCAGGCTGTGTAGTTTGTCATCCCCAGTGTATAAGTCACCAATTCTCTCTTACTCCCTCTCCTGTCATCTTTCTCTATTCTTATTTCTCCAATCTCCCTTTTTTCCTCTTCATCTCCATAAGTAGATCTTTCTCATCTGGCACCTCCTGTCTTCACTACTCCTGAGAAACTTGCCTTGACCTTGGAATGCCCTTCTGTTCTAACCTACTCTGCTACTGTATTTCTTTTAAAATAGTCTGTAATTGCTATAGCAATTTATTCACTCCCACTCGTTTCTCGGCTCATCGTGCCTCTTTACCTGTCACCGTGTGACTTTTGTAGTCTTTTGTGGCACTTTCACTTCCACTGCAGTACACTAGAAGTTTGACATTCTTCCCCACCGGCACATTTTCCCTTTGAAATTGTATGAAGTCCGCTTACTCCTGGGTCAGCTCTTTGCAGATGACTCCTAAATCGGTATCTCTGACCTGGACATCTCTCTCAGATCCAGGTCTCCTGACCCATTACACATCTCTCCTGAGTATTACCAAACTCACAACACTAAACATTGAGGGAAGCTGGAAGGGAATTGTCATGGAGAGTCATAAACTTGGTAAGAAGAGGAGATCATGTGCAGGGAGGGTTCTGACGAGCACACGGTCTTCTGAGACTGGGCTTCCACTCACCCGAATGATGCTGGAGGATTCTGTGTAAGAAATACAGACCAAAACTGCACAGAAGTGAGAATCCCCTGGGAATGGGAAAAGGGCAGTCACAGTGAGATGCTGAATTCCTTAAGTAAGTCCACAGGTGGCATCAGTGGCGTGGACACAGGCAGTGGTCATGGCTGTGTCATTCTTCATGATCTAGATCCTGCTCGACATCCTGAGGAGTCTTTACGAACATCAAGTTTATCTGAAATAATCAGTGTGAAGTAACACAAGTCACATCGGTTTTGGTGATATTTAAATAGAGCTGGTTATCAGTTGCAATTTAAATGTCATGAGAGTTGGAAACGTTGTGTCTTGCAAAATTATATATGGTGTATGTTCAAAGTTTAATAAATAAGTCCTTTGTGGGGCACAGAGGCTAAATTTGGGGGGGGGATAATGACAAAAAGACTGATTTGGGGCTTTAAAAATACTGATAGTAAGATTTTACCTTGATGCAAGCAGACTTGCCTGTTATTTCAGGGGTGTCGGTAGAGTTCTCAGCTGTTGGGATTGCTTCAGAGCACCTTACATCTCCGGGGATGCTAGCTATATAGAAATGCACTATGATAGTAGATCACTAAAGTGAAGTTAGGGCATTTTTTGCTGATTTTAAAGCAAAGAAATGTACTAATTATGACCTCTAAACTTTAACTGAATTCTTCTAAGAGCATCCATTTGCACAAAACTTAAAAACAAAATGACACATGACTAATCACCTTTCAGAAGCAGAGTTAGATAAAAGAGCAGTTATGCAATTCAGCTGTTTACAAATTGAAGTTAACATAGAAAAATATTTCAAGTAAGGACCTAAAGTTTATTTTTTAGTGATTTATAGAAGCACTTCACCCGCTGAGCTCTGTGAAAACCTCAACTCTTTCTGGCTAGAGGTCGTCTTTTCTGACTGGATCACTCACACGAAGAGTTCATAGAGTGGTTAAAAAAAGATTGAAGACTTGTTTGACGGGAGGTAGAACTCAGGCCTGAAGAGGATAGAAGAAATTCATCTTTCCACCTTTTTTTTGAGCTAGGGTCTCGCTCTAGCCCAGGCTGACTTGGGACTCACTTTGTAGTCTCAGGCTGGCCTCAAGCTCACAGGGACCTCCCTCCTCTGCCTCTTCAGTGCTGGGGTTAAAGGTGTACACCACCACTCCCAGCTCCACATTTTTTTTGTAAGGTGTTTTCAAGTAACTTTTTTTCCCCTAGCACATGAAATACATTTTAGTTTGGGGCCCAATAGGATACCAAATATGGGTTTTCAGTACGTTTCTAAGCTGAGATGCCCAGTCACTTCCATTCAACGACAGTGACATTCATTGAGAAAGGAAAGGTTTTGAAAAATCTCTCTCTAAGAAATAGCCATTACTGTTATAGCATGAAAAATACTTTCTGTATAAGAAAGGAAACTCAGTCAAGGATCAGCACTTCAGAATGCTCACAGATAAGAACTAGCTGGGTAGAAATTTTGTTAAGCAAGGGGATGAGCTACCATGTAATGTTCATCATAGAAAACGTGCACACAGAGGGTGAACTTTGAGGAATACTGAATTCTAGGGGTTAGCATTCTTACAGACTTGCTTATGGGTTTCCTCTAAACTCTAATATTCTAGAAAAAGGTCCCTAGGTTTAGAAGCTATGGACTTTCAAATGACTAGTAATTCAAGGAAGCTAACTGCTTTGGAAGCCGATTTTATTTTGTTTTGTTTTGTTTTGTTTTAAAGAACATACGTTGTATGTATACATCGTGTATTGGTACCATCTTTTCCCTCCTCCCTGACCTTATTCTGCTGGGGGCCCTCCTCAGTGGGGTTGTAGGTACGCAGTGGGAGCAGCAGTCAGTTATTGGGGTGGGGGTAGGGAATGCCTCTGGGCATGGTGTCTCGACTTGTGGCTCTTACAATCTTCCTGCCCCCTCTTCCACAAAATTCCCTGAGCCGTGTTGGGTGTGTTTTAAGTCTACTTCAGTGATGAGCTCATAGGAGCCTCTGGATTTCTGCTTGGTAGGTTGAGTGTTCTCAGTGTCTGTCTCCTTCACCCTGGTGCTGATGGTGAAGGTCACCATGGAAGCAGCACTCTTGCTTGTCTCAATTCCTCCTTGGTTTTATCTGGGCCTTGACTGAGATGTGAGAGTGGTTTCTCTCCTCGGGTCTTGCTGTATGCGCCTTCTGGAGCAGAGGATCCGGGAGTTGGGGACCCAAGGGCCATTTAATCAGGAAGGCGGAGCAAGGGCCTGCCTGCTTCCACAGCACCAGACAGGGAAGCAGATTTTAATATAGGAACTTCAGGTGTCACTAGTTGACAGGGTGGTCTCACAAACAGAATGAGAGGAACCACTGAGGACAGGGAAGGAGTGAGCAAGGATGTGGGATCAGCTGAGTTTAGCATCAGTCTAACCCCATGGGGTGCTCTGGCGCACACCTTGTGCCATGCAGTCTTCTCACTTTGAGAAAAGGGTGGTAGCTTATACCTGTTTGTATTAGCAGTAACTGGCTTCGGGGTAAGCTAGCTGTCGTGTGACAAAAGGCTATTTCCAGAGAAGCAGCAGATGTGAGTGGATAGCAGCTGCTACTCAAGCAGCTGGGGGGTGGGCACACCGGCTGTATCTACTCTTCTTGCAAAAGGGTTCTATTGATTAGAAACAGAACAGAGAATTGTGAGCTGCCAGAGGGAAGCTTAGCACTGCCATGGATGCTGACCTGTGCGACTGAGACCATGTAACATAGGACTACAGACCTCATACACCGTGGCATGGCCTTAAAGACAGACACCATAGCCAATGCATGAATGAAAACTCATAGAGTCTACAAGAAGGAAGCTATACTGTGTCAGACTGCAAGAGCAAGTCTGGGATCACGTGCATCTTTATACTTCAATTTCTTCCTCACCAGGCTGTAATTATGTTAAGAAATAACCTATTTGTAAAAGTGATGGGGGGCTGGAGAGATGGCTTAGCGGTTAAACGCTTGCCTATGAAGCCTAAGGACCCCGGTTCGAGGCTTGATTCTCCAGGACCCACTTAAGCCAGATGCACAAGGGGGTGCATGCATCTGGAGTTCGTTTGCAGTGGCTGGAGGCCCTGGCGCACCCATTCTCTCTCTCTCTCTCTCTCTCTCTCTCTCTCTCTCTGCCTATTTCTGTATCTCTCTCTCAAAAAATAAATAAATAAAATAAAAATAAAAATAAAGTGGATTACTGAAGCATAGACTTTAAAAAAAAAAGTGATGGGAAGTGGTTACCCTCCTGTAAAACATGGGAAGGGTCCCCAGGTAGACACATAAGCACCAGATTACAAAAGTGAGGACTTCCCAATCAATGAAGGTTTTGAGACTTCAGGTGTTAATGTGTCTCAGTGTACCTCAGGAAGTTGGCAGGAAAGGAGGACTATGCGGTCTGTTTCTTTGGAACAAATGGGTGATTGTGAGGTGTTGGCCAAAGTGGTAAGGTACTGCACCATTCTCATTACATTGTCCATAATTGCTAGTCTCTCTCTCCCCTGTTATTCTAGTAACAACTCATCGTGTTCCATTTTCCAGTTGTTACCCTCAGACTGTTCCATAGAAACGTCTAGAATAATCTCTATATTTTGATATGTGAATATTCTCTAAAAATATAAATGTTTTCTTCTGCAGTACCATAATGAAACTTTTGACTGGGCATATTTGTCGAAGAAGGAGTGTTTGAAATATGGAGGAAAACTCGTGGGGAACAATTGTGACTTTGTTCCTGACATCACACTCATGTCTTTCATCCTTTTCTTGGGCACTTACACCTCATCCATGGCTCTGAAGAAATTTAAAACTAGTCGATATTTTCCAACCACAGTAAGTACCTGAGATTTAAAGAACTTTCACTGGTTTTGCATTGTATCAACAATAATGTGATTTTACACAATTAAAAAACACTTATAATTCAACTTGTCCAATTTTATTTTATGTACTTAAGAAATTATATACTCTAGATTTAGTTCATGTGGATGTATATTTAACACAATTGAAGTTCTGTTTTGAGAAACCTTCCAAAGCTTTACTTGCATAATTCTGTCATAACTTCTGGCTGCCATAATTCTTAATGTGCTGAAAGGGGAAAAGTGAGATGTAGTCTGTCTAAAAATACCTAAGTGTAGAAAAAGACCTTTTAAATCTACAATGTTTAAATACAGAAGCAAAAACTCTTTTCATATTAACTGGGAATTTTGCGATTATGGAATTTCTTGTTTGTTAGCTATACATGGACTTTAATACTTGAATGTGGGTTGTATGTACAAACAGAAACTGTTGTTACACTAGTGTTGGTGTACAATGTGTGTTACACTAGTGTTGGTGTACAATGTGTGTTACACTAGTACTGATATACAACGTGTGTTACACTTGAATTGCTGTATGATAAGACCTTTTTTCCCAAATTTTCTTTCTGATTATGATGAAGGTCATAGTATTGATAGTCTAACTGGCTTGCACAGACATTCTATCTCCCATTGGTATGCTTAGGTGAACTTAAATTCAAAACTGTGGTTCTTTCCATAACTAAAGATGAGAGCAACATTAAGTCAATGGCATTTTTTTTAACCTGGTCAATAAAACCAAGATAAATCTTTGCCTTACTGGTCAGTTGTTCATATCTAGGAAGTCAGTCCTTCTAGGGAATCATGGTTATGCCTGGTTTTGATCAGTGACCTGTCTTGGGTAGATGGCATTGGACACGTGACCTGTCTTGGGTAGATGGCATCTCAATGTGCTCCTCTGACCAGTGACCTGTCTTGGGTAGATGGCATCTCAGGACACTGATATACAGTGACCTGTCTTGGGTTGGCATCTCAGGACATCGCTCCTCTGACCAGTGACCTGTCTTGGGTAGATGGCATCTCAGGACACTGCTGTATGATAGATGGCATCTCAGGACCTTTTTACATCTCAAATTTTCTTTCTTGATTATGATGAAGGTCATCTGACCAGTGACCTGTCTTTAACTCTCAGGACACTGCACCAGTGACCTGACTTGGGTAGATGGCATTCTATCTCCCAGTGACCTTCTTGGTATGGCTTAGGTGAACTTAAATTCAAAGTGACCTGTCTTGGGTAGATGGCATCTCAGGACACTGCTCCTCTGACAGTGTGTCTTGTTCTTTCCATAAGTGACCTAAAGATGCTCCTCTGACCAGTGACCTGCAACATTAACACTGTCAAGTGACCTTTTTTTAACCTGGTCAATAAAACCAAGTGACCTGATAAATCTTTGACCAGTGACCTGGTCAGACCAGTGTTTGGGTAGATATCTCAGGACAGTCACCAGTCCTTCTTGGGTAGGGAATCATGACCTGTCTTGGGTAGATGGCATGCCTGGTTTCTGATCAGTGACCTGTCTTGGGTAGATGGCATCTCAGGACACTGCTCCTCTCTCAGGACACTGACCAGTGACCTGTCTTGGGTAGATGGCATCTCAGGACACTGCTCCTCTGACCAGTGACCTGTCTTGGGTAGATGGCATCTCAGGACACTGCTCCTCTGACTGATCTCAGGACACTCAATGACCTGTCTTGGGTAGATGGCATCTCAGGACACTGCTCCTCTGATCAGTGACCTGTCTTGGGTAGATGGCATCTCAGGACACTGCTCCTCTGACCAGTGACCTGTCTTGGGTAGATGGCATCTCAGGACACTGCGTGACCTGTCTTGGGTAGATGGCATCTCAGGACACTGCTCTGACCAGTGACCTGTCTTGGGTAGATGGCATCTCAGGACACTGCTCCTCTGATCAGTGACCTGTCTTGGGTAGATGGCATCTCAGGACATCGCTCCTCTGATCAGTGACCTGTCTTGGGTAGATGGCATCTCAGGTGACCTGTCTTGGGTAGATGGCTCTCAGGACACTCCTCTCTGACCAGTGACCTGTCTTGGGTAGATGGCATCTCAGGACACTGCTGACCTCTGATCAGTGACCTGTCTTGGGTAGATGGCATCTCAGGACACTGCTCCTCTGACTGACCTGAGATGGCCAGTGACCTGACCAGTGACCTGTCTTGGATGGCATCTCAGGACACTGCTCCTCTGACCAGTGACCTGTCTTGGGTAGATGGCATCTCAGGACACTGCTCCTCTGACCAGTGACCTGTCTTGGGTAGATGGCATCTCAGGACATCGCTCCTCTGACCAGTGACCTGTCTTGGGTAGATGGCATCTCAGGACCTGTCTTGGGTAGATGGCATCTCAGGACACTGCTCCTCTGACCAGTGACCTGTCTTGGGTCTGACCAGTGACCTGTCTTGGGTAGATGGCATCTCAGGACACTGCTCCTCTGACCAGTGACCTGTCTTGGGTAGATGGCATCTCAGGACACTGCTCCTCTGACCAGTGACCTGTCTTGGGTAGATGGCATCTCAGGACACTGCTCCTCTGACCAGTGACCTGTCTTGGGTAGATGGCTCAGGACCAGTGACCTGTCTTGGGTAGATGGCATCTCAGGACACTGCTCAGTGACCTGTCTTGGGTAGATGGCATCTCAGGGTAGATGGCATCTCAGGACATCGCTCCTCTGATCAGTGACCTGTCTTGGGTAGATGGCATCTCAGGACACTGCTCCTCTGACCAGTGACCTGTCTTGGGTAGATGGCACCTCAGGACACTGCTCCTCTGGTTTTGATCATTGACCTGTCTTGGGTAGATGGCATCTCAGGACATCACTTCTCTGATCAGTGACCTGTCTTGGGTAGATGGCATCTCAGGACATCGCTCCTCCAGGAGCATGTAGAACATTAGAAGATCACGTGCAGCTCATGACCAGTGACCTGTCTTTTGGCATCTCAGGATTCCTAGGAAATGACATTCAATATAGTCACTTTTGGGTAGATGGCATCTCAGGAAATTTTGGTGACCTTTTGGGTAGATGGCTCTCAGGACATAAGTGACCTGTGGAAAATAAGAATGAGAGTTGATAATAAAATGTCCAAATCTAGGTAGATGGCAAGGCACAAAAGTATTTTGGGTATAAAGACTGCTCCTCTGGTTTTGAGATGGAAAAAGATCAGTGACCTGTCTTGGGTAGATGGCATCTCAATCTACTTCAGATGGACAAGATAAATGGGTGTTTGTCAGGCAATGACATTCAGTCACTTTTACAGCTGTTTTTTTTTATAAAGTTAAGAATGAGACATAATAAAATGTCCAACACCACAAGGCACATAAAGAGAGATGGAAAAAGGAGAGTACACCTTAATCTACTTCAGATGGACAAGATAAATGGGTGTTTGTCAGGCAGAATTCAGCCCACAGCTGTTCTTTGTTGGACACACATGAACACACACATGAACACGCGTGTGCGTGCACACACACACACACACACACACACACGAGAACCTGTGCATTGCATTCTCATGCTTTACATATGCAGAGTAAGTGCCTGTGCTGTTGCTGAGCACAACAGTGGTTCCAACTCACACCCTGGGAAGTGTGCTTCTCTGAGCTCCTCGAGTTTTGTAGAGAACAGATTCTGGGTGAAAGTTCTTTGAAGATCGTTTCTTTTGGATCGTGGTTTTTCCTTTGTAATGATCAGTTCTTGGGGATCTTGGTTGTTGTTGGTTTGGTTACATTTTTGATTTACATTTTATAGATCCTTACCTCCTGTCAGAGTCTAATGTTATTTAAGGACAGCAGATGGAAAAGTGGAAAATTTGTAAGGCACTTGTAAGCTGCAATCTGCTAAATAAAGTCATGTCAGTCCTAAGATATAGTTCAATTATCTCTTCTATTTTTAATTGTAATTGACAAATATTAATTATATACATTTATGGACTACAGAGTGATATATATATATGTATGTATATATATATATATATATATATATATATATATATATATATATAATGTCATGGGGATTAATACATCAAGCTTATGAACATAGCCATAATTTTACATGCTTACATCATTTCTGTGATAAGAACATCTAAAATCTCTTTTGGCAATTTTGAAATGTACTACATATTACTAACTTTAGCCAACATGCAGTCCAGTGGGTCTCTGAAACTTATTCTCCCAGTCCAATGGAACTTTCACTCTAACCTAAATCCTCCCTTAGGTCTCCCTTCTTGCCCCAACTGTCTACATCCGAGTTCAATTTTTAAATTTTCCATACATAAGTAAGGTTATACAGTATTTGTCTTCTGAGTCTCACTTATATCACTTTACATAATGTTACACAGCCTTCCTCATTTTGTCTCAAATAGTAGAATTTTATTTTCACTCAGGCACATGCTTCATTTTTTAATGCACTTTTATGCAGTGTTGAACATTCAAGCTGATTCTTGGCTAGCATGAATGGTGCTGTGAAATACCAAGGAGCACAAATGGGTTCTTGACATATGATTTCTTTGTCTCTGGATAGCTACAGAGTGGTGGCTTTGCTAGATACGTTGTTATCTGTAATAGCTAAGTTAGATATTAAGTTATATGTCTACCACTAGAGTACAACAGTTCCCTTTCTTTACCAAATCCACGCCTAACTTATCTTTCATATTTTGATGATGGCTGTTTTGACATGCATGGAGAATTTATTGTGGTTTAATTTGCCTTTCCTTGGTGATTAGGGATACTGGCCTTGTTACTATGTCTTGTCTTGAGATATGCCTAACAGGTATGTAATTGATTTGTGCCTGTGTTTATATGTATTTGTGTGTGGGAGTGCAGGCACACGCATGCCCCAGCATACATGTGGAACTCAGAGGATGGGCTTTCGGGTCCGTTCTCAGCAGTCCCCCTCACTTAGGCAGGATTTCTTTCTGTCTTGCTCTCCTGTTCATTTTGCTGCAGTCCCGGAGAGCTTCTTGGAAATCCTCCTGTCTCAGGCACCCTTTGCCTTCAGAATTCTGGGAATACAGAAGCAGGGCATAGCGTCTGGCTTGTCACATAGGGTCTGAGTACTGAACTTGGGTAACACAGGCTCAGATGTCAAATGCTTTACCCACTGACACATCTCTCCAGACCCTGCTGGCCATTTTTAAATGGGTTATTTGTTTTTGGTTTACTGTTGAGTGCAGTTCCTTATATAGTCTGGATATTAACCCCTTGTTGAACGTAGGGTTTTCAAATATATTTTTCCATCTGTAGTTGTCTTGGTACTCTATTGACTGTTTTTTTTGTTTTGTTTTGTTTTTTTTTTTTTGCTAGGCAAAAGCATTTTAGTGTGATGTAATGTGATTGGTCAATTCTGCCTTTACCTGTGTTTTAGGTCGTATCAAAAAAAAAAAAACATTAAAGATGAATGTTAGTTTATTTGAGAATAATAAAATCTATCTAGATGAACATAACATCTTTTTTCCATGTCTTCAAATATTTGTAAGGTTTCAGGTTATACAGTTAACTGTTAATCAATTTTGAATTGATTTTTGCACATCATGAGGCAAGGTCTATTTTTATTCTTCTGTATGTGGATGTCCTGTTCGCCTAACATGGCCTTTCGAAGATTCTCTTCTTATCCCGTTGTTGGAAATTATTGACTGCTAATGTATAGGGTTATCTCTGAGATCTCTGTTCTGCTCATGGGACTATAAGACATTTCATTGCATTATGATATATTTAAAATATAGCTTTATAGTATATTTTGAAGCTGGCAGTATTGTGATACGTCCAACTTTTTTGTTCAAAATTTCTTTGTCTATTTGGGGCGGTTTAGATTTCCATACAAATTTTAGAATTATTTTTGCTACTTCTGTGGAAAATGTCATTGGAATTTTTGTAGGTATTGCCACTGAAATTTTTATAGGTATTGCATTAGATTTCTTTGTGTAGTTATGGACATTTTAACAATGTTAATTCTTGTCCATTAACATGGGATATTTTCCATTTATTTGGTCTTCATCAATTTCCTTCATAAGTTCTTTGTAGATTTCAAAGTATAACTCATTCTCCTCCTTGATCACATTTAATCCCAGGTATTTTAATATTTTGTAGCTATTGTGCATAGGGTTATTTTCTCGATTTTGAAAGTTTCTTCTTGGTGTATAGAAACACCATCGGCTCTTGTATATTAAATTGCATTCTTCTCCTTTATTGGATTTTTTACTCCTGTGTGTTGTTGTTTTGTTTTGGTAGTCATGAGGGTTTTCTGTAAATAAAGGTATGCTGCCTACAAATCAGGACAACTTAAGTTATCCTTTTCCGGTTTGGATTGCTTTCTGGTTCCGGCACGTACTAGGACTTGGAGTGGGCCTGGATTCTGGGACACAGGGCCTAGCATGGAGGCTGGGTCCTCTGATAGTGACCTGATGCCAGGGAGGGTTTGAACACATGGCTGCCGGAGCTCACCTGTCCCTGTAGCTGGCCTGGGGACTAACCTCCGGGGTTTGTTTGGTGGAAATATGGACAGGACACTGATCGTCAGAGGAAGTATGGAGTCTAGGGACGCTGGGCCAAACTGGATTTGAGCCATTCATACTTAACCAACTCGAGTCTGAGTCTGTGGGAACCTATCTGGTGCTGGACTGGCTTACCAATACAGGTCCTGGGGGGTGGGGGGAAGCAGTGGGGGGCAGAATCCAGGATGAGTTTCTCTAGACTCTGCTGCCTGCGGTTAGAGGAAGGTTAATGTGGGCAGCATACAGTGTTTAGCATGCCTTTCCTTACTTCCAGGCCACCCTCAGTTGCTGTCGAGTCCCCCACCTGGTTGTCTTAGCTGTTGTAAAGTTCCTCTCGGGAGAAGCTAGTTCTTCAACCTGCTGTTTCTGTGGGGGAGCATCAGGAAGTCCACCTTGCTAACTTATCTCTCGGGCCAAAGAGATCCGCTCACCAGTCCCTTGTAGACACCCGTGCATCTTGTAGTAGGAACCAATCACTCCGATTTGTCCATCCTCCTCCCTCCCTCCCTTTCTTTCTTCTCTTTCTCCATTCCTCTCTTCCACCCTCTCTTCCTCCCTCCTTTCTTCTCTTCCTTTCTCCCTTTTTGTTTCTTGTTAATTCCTTCCTTCATTCCTCCCTTCCTCTAATCCTACCTCCTCTCTCTCTCTCTCTGTGTCTCTCGACACACACACACATACACACACACACACACACACACACACACACCACCCCATCCCACCCCACCCCTATCTTTAGGCCAGGTCTGTTTTCACAGCTGCTGTCAATCTCTCATTGTGGGTGACTCACTGTTACCTCACAGGAGGCTTGGAATAGGGTTCCCCTTCCTTCCACAGCTAATGTACTATCTCCCCATACTTGTTTTCTCAACTTACAGCCTTACCTAGCCTCATAGCCACTCATTATCATAATCGTAAAATCATATTTTTGATGTCAAGGTCCCCTGGAAAGCAATGATGAACTCAAATTAGGATCATTAGAGAAGCTTAATAAAGGTATTGTTTATAAAAGAGATTATAGAAGGCATAGGGTACCATGGTGTCATAGCACCGGCAACAGTGAGATTGCTCCTATTCTGGGTCCAAGGATGTGGAAAGGGAGTGGTGGATATAATATGGAATGCAAAAGAAGGGTGGAGTGCCCATAATCCCAGCACTTGGGAGGAAGAGGAAGGAGGATCACCATGAGTTTGAGGTCACCCTGAGACTGAAGAGTCAATTCCAGATCAGCCTGGGCTAGAGTGAGACCCTACCTCGGAAAAACAAACAAACAAACAAATTTAGTGTCAGGTGTGCTGGCGCACACCTTTAACCCCAGCATTTGGAAGGCAGGGGTAGGAGGATTGCCATGAGTTCGAGGCCACCCTGAGACAACATAGTGAATTCCAGGTCAACCTGGGCTAGAGTGAGACCCTACCTTGGAAAACAAAAAACAGTCCTGTAGAGATGGCTAGTGGTTAAGCGCTTGCCTGTGAAGCCTAAGGACCCTGGTTTGAGGCTTGATTCCCCAGGACCCACATAAGCCAGATGCACAAGGTGGCGCATGCATTTGGAGTTCTTTTGCAGTGGCTGGCGGCCCTGGCATGCCCATTCTCTATCTATCTGCCTCTTTCTCTCTGTCTGTCTGTTGCTCTCAAATAAGTAAATGAAAAAATAAACAAAACAAAAAAATGTTAAAAACAAAATAAAACAACAAAAACAAAAGGGTAGAGAAAGATCTAGAGTGGTTATGTAACCTAGGATTGAGGGATCAAGATAGTTGGGCCAACTCATAGGGAGGCCTCTGGGAAGATCAATACCCAGGGATTCTTGTCCAGAGATGGCTTGCACTGGCCTCCAGTAGCCAGACCCAGCTAGAAACCAGAAAGGAAAGGAATCCATTGTAGGCCACACAGGTCATGGTCCTGAGGCAGACATCTTGGTACAGAGGGGTAAATGGTGGGTTGGTGGGGCCATTTCATGCTGTGCTTCAAGTTTCTGTTTCCATGCTAAATGTGTAGGTCCATTGGTTGTTCTCATAGTCTTTCACCTTTACCCTCCCTCACACCCTCACTCCCTTACTCCCTCGTTCTGGTCCTCATTGCCTTGGCCTAGGCCACGGTCAGCCACTCCCTTCTCTTCTTCATGGAGCCACGAGCCATCTATCAGTGTCCACACTTCACATGAAACAAATTGGCTTTGCTAACCAGCCTATATCATGGACACATCTTGCTCTGCTAGACAGCCCTTAATAATGGGGCTAGAGTATCCTTTTTTAAAAAAAAAAATTTTTTTTTAAACTTTTTATTTTTTATTATTTTTTTGGAGAGAGACAGAGAGAGGGACAGAGAGAGAGAGAGAGAGAGAGAGAGAGAGGAAGACAGAGATGGGCGTGCCAGCAGTGTCTCAGCTGCTGTGAAAGAAATCCAGATGTGTGCGCCACCTTGTGGTCAAGTGTGGCATTGCACCCTTGCGTCACTTTGCATCTGGCTAAACGTGGGACCTGGAGATTGGAACCGCTGGAGATTGGAACCAGTGTTCTTAGGCTTAGGAGGCAGGTGCCTTAACCCCTAAGCCATCTCTCCAGCCCTAGAGTGCCTTTTATATCTAGTGAGCCCTGCTCATTTAGAGGTGCATGAATCTTCTCTTCCATACTGTGACTGGTCTGTTGTATCAGCCTCAAGTCTTTTGTCAAAATCTTTTAGCATCAAACTTCTGGGAGGGACATCACACCATAGTCTGCCATCTTCTGTGGCAGATGGCTGAGGGCATTAAATGAAATGTTCCTCCAGAGTTCCATGCCAACAAATGGTAAGCATGAAGCAATGATTCTACCACTGTATATGTGGTAGCAAAATAAAAGTGGAATTTAATGACAGCAGAATTGTGCCAAGAGAAATCACAAAGCCATAGAACCCTATGGATTAAGAAAAAATGTTGGCCTTTGGATATAGTCACCCTTAGGTGTCTAACTCATCTGTGTAATGGGGCTGGAGGGATGGCATAGCAGTTAAGGCACTTGCCTGCAAAGCCAAAGGACCCAGGTTCGATTCCCAAGGACCCACATAAGCCAGATGCATAAGGTGGCACTTGCTTCTGGAGTTCATTTGCAATGGTTTGAGGCCCTTTCTCATGCCTATTCTCTCTATCTGCTTCTTTCTTTCTCTCAAATAAATAAAATAAAATAATTTTTTAAAAAAATAATTGCTGTTTTTTTTCACAGCCCTTCTTACGAATAAGTTTCAAATCTAAATCTCAGACCAGTCAGTATAATCATTAAGTTATTTTTGCATACATTTCCCAGTTGTCAGATAAATAATCAGTAAATTCCAGGTGGTATCAGTAGCTATAATTCCTTCTGTGCTACACTGAGATGTAGAATGTTCTTGGATTCACCTTTTGCTAAAAAATACTCTAAATCTTACCATGAATTTGCATATGCATTCAATAGAGACCCAGAATGATTGCTATCCTAATGTGTGCTTAATATAATACTAGGTGAAGGCACATAATATATATATTTATTGAACAAATTAGATTTTTGTGTTTTCAAATAAGAGTGACTCATTTTATAGTATAGTTTTCACTGATTGCTTTCATACATGTACATAATGTATTTTGATCATAATCCCGTCCCATTACTTTGTTTTGTCCTCTCTCCCCCAGACCCCTTCCATATTTTCACCAGTTCTTGATCTACTTTGATATTTTTGATGTTTTGCCCTCGTCTGTCCTCCATGATGACATGCCAATGGACCCAGTATTGCACAAGCAGTAACAGCTGCTGTGCGATCATACATGCAATGGACCCAGTATTGCACAAGCAGTAACAGCTGCTGGGATCTGGAGAGCTGAACCATGGGGTCCTTAGGCTTCGCAGGCAAGTGAGTGCCATAACTGCTAAGCCATTTCTCCAGCCTGAATGAATCATTTTGATCCTTCTGCTCCATTCACATCTGTCTCCTGGAAGATCACACTTCAGTGCTTTTTGTTGTGGCCCAAGTTAAGTTGATGGTGGGGTTTTGATCAACTGGCATTTTGAATGAGCCCAAGTATGGGGCTTCAGGAATTTTAATGAAAACATTAGAGCATCTTAGGTGCTACATTTTATTTTGATCCATGTAAAACACCGCAAAGTCTGTAATTCTATAAGCAGTTACATTTTTAGAACCATACTCCTTTTTTTGGCCTGTGACATTATATTAGAATTGGATATGCTTATAAAAATTACATGTGTTTAGTTTATAAAATAGTTTAGTTTATGACATCCCCTTCTACTTTCTTTTCCTCGCAGAACGTTTTTTGTTGAAAGGTAAAACTGTCAAACTAAAACAATATATTAAAAATGAGTAAAGAAAAAAAAAAGAGTAAGAAGTAAGGCATATATTCTCTGTCTCATTCTGGAGTTAGTAATATTGAGTGACATTTTTATAGTTCAGAATATCAGAGTATATCATTCTGGTGAAGTTCATTCAAAAAGTGACTTTTCTGTCACTGAAAAACATCCAATTTTCCAATTCTTTTGTACTGTGTAAAGTCATTTTTAAAGTAAAATTTGCTTTTAACCTAAAATTGTTTTAGGTATTTAAGAAGAATGGCAAAGGGATAGTAGTTATAAATAAATACAACTTAGTCTGCTGAATATTTAGCACTCACTGCAAACACTTCAGCTCTAAAGATATATGAACCCCCACACCAAAGTTATACTTAATCTGAGTGGAGCCCTAGTTAAAGTTTAAAGCAATGTTTGGGCTGGAGAGATGGCTTAGCAGTTAAGTGCTTGCCTGTGAAGCCTAAGGACCCTGGTTTGAGGCTCGATTCCCCAGTACCCATGTAAGCCAGATGCATAAGGTGGCTCATGCATCTGGAGTTCATTTGCAGTGGCTGGAGACCCTGGCACACCCATTCTCTTCCTCTCTATTTCTCTCTCTCTCTCTCTCTCTCTCTCTCTGCCTCTTTCTCTCTCTCTCAAATAAATAAATAACTAAAATATATTTTAAAAAAGAGTTACACACGCTAGATAAGTTTCTTTTTCATAGGACAGATTTCTCATGGTTGAAGGCAGATTCTCCCTACAGCTTCTTGGAGTTACACTACTCTTCTTGTGTCTCCTGGACTTCTCTCTGGCTCCTCCAGAGCTTTCAGTCGTGGTGAAGCTGAGATGATGGGACAGAGTTCTCTCATTTGCTTATCAGGTTCCCTGTTCTGCTGCCTAGCATTGAACTAAGATGGAAGATGAGGTCGGTTAGTGATTGGTAAATTCTCAGCCTCTTGCTGGGCCACTTCACGGGGCCGCCTCCCCTTCCAGTAACTTCTCCTGATGAGCTGTCAGCCCTTTCGAGATAACTTCCCCACACTTCTTCCCTTCTCTTCCAAATCTCCCTAACCTGGAGATTAAAGCATTAAAATCCTAGATCAAGACCAGACTTTCACTGAATTCTGAAAATAGTAGGTATTATTAAATTAAGGGACAGTGAATTAAGATTATTACCAGAGTAATGTGAAGGCATGCTTCTTTTACAGTGCTTGATAGTGTTGGCTACCAAGGAGACCAGATTTCAAAGTTAGCAAGGCGTTTTGTGCCTGCGAAGGCACATGTTTGTCAGGTGTGCTTTTCCTTGTTCTAGAAGAAATGCTTTTTTACACTGGTTAGAATTTTCCAAGCACCACTCTCATTAGAGGAACTGACATCAAGGATTAATATTTACTGAGAGCCCACGGGCTGCCTGCTGCTGCCCTCATCTCTTCAAGACAGCTCTGTCCACTGAGAACTGCTCTGCAGGCCCGGAGCCCTTCCCCCCAGTTAACTTAGGAGCAGCTGTGGTCCTCGCAAAGTGAAAACCAAGTGTCTGCTGGGGCTTCCGAGGAACCAAATTTATTTATTTTCCCCTGCAAATTAACTGGCTTCTCACTGTTGGTGTCTCAATGATTATGACTCTCTCAATAATTAATATGGTATCATCCTTCATAAAAATTATGCTTGTAATAGATTTATTAGGTTGTTTTTGCCCAACAGTTAGAGAACATCATATGGTTATTTGAATTGTCTTTCCTACCCACTTAATTTCTTCTTTGCTTTGGTAATTTAAGTATTTAATATGGTTGTATCATACTAGATGAATTGAGGTATTGTTGAATTAATTCTGCTGAGGACAGGAAATATTTTTCTCATTCAATTTTTCCAATAAAAGTTTTAAACAAAATAAAAGATGTCCAAATGGCCTCATTATAAAAGGGGCATTAAAGCCTTATTGAGATGTATGTCGCATAAATTGTGATGGGAATTATATGTTGTATCACATCCATGCACTATTTGAACCAAACTTTTTATGTTTATTAAGATGTTTTGTATGGCTATATTGTGTGTTGGCATCCTCTTTCCCTTATCCCTGCCTCCATTCCATTGGGGATGCTCCTCATTGGGGTTGCAGGTATTCCCCATGGGGTGGTAGTTCATGCATTGTGGGAGCAGCAGGTTTTTTTTTTTTTGTGGGGTGGGGGAGGGAATGCCTCTGGGCATGATGTCTCAACCTGTGGCTCTTACAATCTTTCTACCCCCTCTTCTGCAAAATTCCCTGAGCCGTGGTGGGTAAATTTTAAGTCTACTTCAGAGGCCTCTGGATCTCTGCTTTGGTAGGTGTTGAGTGTCCTCAGGGTCTGTCTCCTTCACCCTGGGCTGATTATCAGGTTCAACATGGAAGCAGCACTCATACTCATCTCCCCAATTCCTCTGTGGATTCAGCTGTGGCTCGGCTGAAGTGCGAGGGGTAGTTTATCTCCTCAGGTCTCGCTACCTTCTGGAAAAGAAAAACAGATTCTCCAATGGAGAGTGAAGTCAGCATAGTTTAAATGAGATAAACATTTTTAATTTAGGGAGAATTTGGTGTATAAAACCCCTTTCAACCAAAGGCTAATGGGAGCTTGACACTGGAGAACATAATCTTTGTCTCTATAGGATTCTGATCTGGTTCCCAATTCCAGATATGGGTTCCTTTACACTGAGCAGATCTCTTAGCCAATCAGAAAGCTATTGGTTACCCACTGAGGCTGTGTGCCACTATTGCACTGGCATTTACCTTGTGTCAGGGTGTTTGCTTCTGAGTAGCTTAGATCTCTGGTTGCTCAGACCATTGTTGGCCATTTTCCCCCACCAGCTCATGTGGCACTCTCTAGCACTAGACAGTCTGTCTGGGAACTGGCTTTCTTCTGAATTGCAGCCAGGTCTCTCCATGCTCTGTGTCAGCAGCATATGGTATCTTCAGCAATAGTCAACCAAACTTTTAAAAATTGTAAGCCCTTGCTCTCTAAGAATTACCTCGTTTGTATTATCTTAGGTAGTGATAATTTTTATTCTTTGAGTATTGAAGATTAGCATGGAGAGATTTAACCATGGATTTGGTGTGGCTATCCATAAGATCCAAAACAAATCTGAACTTTCTGAATCCACAGGACTGGACAAGGTGCTGGGAGAACAGATTTTCTTATGAAAACTTTAGTGCTTTTACTTTAAATTATTGTGAGTCATAGATAGTGGAAAATTGGGAATTGGAGTTTCTTTATTAATGTATTGATACATCATTTACATAAATGTTGTGTAGAAAGAGATCAAGTTTGATGAAAGGTAAAAGAGGCAATAAAAGAAGATCAAATACTTTCCTTTTTCTAAATATGTTTGGAAATATAAAGAGGGTCCAAATAAAAATATGCTTACCTCCTGAAACCTGCACCCAAAGCTACTTGTGTATGAGCCCAGCGTGGGCACCACCTCGTGGGCTACATGTGCCTGCAGTTAGATGTCTTTAAGATCCTTTCCCACTCCTGGCATGAAAGATCTGCCCAATTCAAATTAAAGTTAATTTTAGTATAAAGACCTTATCAGCCTGTGAAAGGAGTACCCCACCTACCTTCTCTAATTAGAGGACTTAGTGTTGAATTTAGAAGTGGCCTGGGAAAAATCAATTTCCTTGACTGTGATGTCTCAATGGGATCCACTGTCTTAGAAATGAATGTCTTGGTAATAAACATCTCCAGGAACTATTTCTGATGTAATCGAATCATATTATGCAATTTAAGGGGAAGGAAGGAGAAATAGGCAAGCTTGTGGGTCCCATCATTCTGGCTGTGATTTTTAATGAAGGTAAACATCATCAATAGGATTGTGTGTTTCCTCTGCACATGTCAAGAATCGCAGTCCTGACATGAAGCAGCATTTGTTTTTTTAGCTACTTTGTACCCATCTCATGATAGTTCTACACTTAACAGGATTATCATTATGAGTTCTACTAATATGTATATTATATATTTATATTTAGGATATATATCCTACTCTGTACAAATACCATGTATATATTCATATTAGTCACTGGCTTGTCATAGCTGTCTTATCAAATTACCACAAACATGGTATTTTATAACAACAATAGTTTAGATCTAAGAGGTTCGCTGTGAGATCTAGATTGAGTCATAGAGGAAAGGAACTTTAATGGGGTTGTTTGATTTCTTATTCTGTTTTCTGAGTTCTTTGCGTATCTGGATAATAATCATCTATCAGATGTGCGGCTGGAAAAGACTTTCTCCACAGAATGAGGGACATTTTCCTTGATGAGGCTTGTGCAGTCTTCCCATGCACACCACCCATTGGGGGTAGGGAGGGAGGGAGAAGAGGAGGAGAGGAAAGAAGAAGGAGTAAGAATATGCATATGCTTTTATAGCCTTACAGCCTTTTCTATGCAAGCATTATTAATAAAATTGCATTATAAACTATCAGAATTATTTATTCAGTGTTGAAACACAGTAAAAAATATGTATAATATGTCCTTTCCCATAATGTTATCCAACATATTTTTTTATATGAAACAGAGAGAGAGAGACAGAGAGGAAGAGGAAGAGAGAGAGAGAGATGGGTGCACCAGCGGCCTCTCAGCTGCTGTGAATGAACTCCAGACGCAGCATTGCATGCTTGCATAATTTATGTGTCTGGCTAAACATGAGACCTGGAGATCGAATGGGCATTCTTAGGCTTGGCAGGCAGGCGCCTTAACCACTAAGCCATCTCTCCAGCCCTGATTTCCAACACATATTAACTAGTCCCTTGTTCTGCTTTTATTTTTCTAGGCAAGAAAACTGATCAGTGATTTTGCTATTATCTTGTCTATTCTCATATTTTGTGGAATAGATGCCCTGGTAGGTGTGGACACTCCAAAACTAATTGTGCCAAGTGAGTTCAAGGTGAGTGAATGTCTATCTTTTGGTTTTTCTTCAAAGTCTGTGGCCTTTTTTTCTCTTTTCTCCTATCATAGTCTGTTGTGTCTCTGTTTTTACATGCTTTTGTACAATTATCCATTTTTACCAAAGCAGTACCTTTGTTCATTTATACATTAGGCTAATTTTTCTCACCAAAATTAAGTGCCAAACCTAGAATCAAATGTAAGATTCATATTGTATTCATTTTAAAATAACTTATTACATGATCTTCCTTATTTTATAGAGTAGTTTAAAGGTTTCATATACTTTATACTCTTGATTCATATGATAGTGCTAGGAAGTATGCAGTATAACTGATAACATTATTGCTTTGACATTAAAGCTCAAAACTTAAGTAAAATGTCCATAAATGGTAACTAGTGGTATCAGGGAGTAAAGTTAGAATTTAGGCTTCAGTTCAATGCTCTTTTCAGCCCACCACACTACTTCCCAGGTATCCTGATATATCAAAGAAGATGGAAGAATTATGTATTTTTAGAACCTATTATATATGCAAGTATATGATACAAAATCTACATTTCAGTCATTTACATTTATATTACTAAATAAATTTCAGTTTTAAATCTTTCATCTGTTTTCTAAAACAATTCTTACTTTATCAATGATTGAGATCATATATGTGGCAGCATAATTGAATTGATCAAAGTTTTATATATTAAGTACTTGATGAAGAAGGGTTACACATGCACTCGCACCTAAGGCAACCTGAGTATGTTTGGCATGTTCTCTGACATCACCCGTTCATTAACAGAGAAAGTTCTAATTAATTTGATTATTATCTCATGTAAGTCAGTATTTACTAAATATTTGCTTGAGCTAGACTCTATCATGGGGATTTGAAATACATGAGTGAGCAAGAAGTGTTTTTCCTTCTGAGCTGACAGTGTGGTGTGAACAGGAACAGTGGCTCCTGAGCTGACAGTGTGGTGTGAACAGGAACAGTGGCTCCTGAGCTGACTGTGGTGTGAACAGGAACAGTGGCTCCTGAGCAGACACTGTGGTGTGAACAGGAACAGTGGCTCCTGAGCAGACACTGTGGTGTGAACAGGAACAGTGGCTCCTGAGCTGACAGTGTGGTGTGAACAGGAACAGTGGCTCCTGAGCTGACACTGTGGTGTGAACAGGAACAATGGCTCCTGAGCTGACACTGTGGTGTGAATAGGAACAATGGCTCCTGAGCTGACACTGTGGTATGAACAGGAACAGTGGCTCCTGAGCTGACTGTGGTGTGAACAGGAACAATGGCTCCTGAGCAGATACTGTGGTGTGAACAGGAACAATGGCTCCTGAGCTGACACTGTGGTGTGAACAGGAACAGTGGCTCCTGAGCTGACACTGTGGTGTGAACAGGAACAATGGCTCCTGAGCTGAATGTGGTGTGAACAGGAACAGTGGTTCTACTTTCTGTGAGAGAACAGAGAGCAGATGAAGGAGACTTTCTTAATAGATCAAAATATCTGAGCTGGATAAGGTTGCTTATGGCATTCATCTTACCACTGGAGACTGAGGCAGGTGGATGCTACAAGTTCAAGGCTAGGCTAGGCTTCATAGGGAGTTCCTGGCGAGCCTAGGCTATAGAATGAGACCCTGTCTCAAAACAAAAATGCTAAAGTCAAAATCTAGAGAAACTAATTTTAGCTGGTGTTATATTTTATTCATTTGCATTTCTTGACGTAAGGAACTACATAAAATTTTTCTGTTCTTGACATGTATGACCTATGAAGAACTAGAAAAAGGACCGACGTTTCTAGTTTTCTGCAATATTTCTGGGACTTTCTGGAATCATATGTAAAATAAGTGGTCGGAATGTTGAAGGCAGTTCCATTATGGCATAGCAGATATGAGCCTGTGGGTTCTGTGAAGCTATTTGATTTGGCAGTCATAGGAACAGTTGAATGGCTAAAACTCATCCCTGGTGGCATTGTGATTCCATTCTCCCTCTTAAGGAATCCGACACTTGGGGCTTTCTTCTGGCTTCCCCTACATTCACCATTTCACCCAAAGCATTTCGTGTGCCCAACGTTCCATCCCTTGCTTTCCCAGCAACCCATATTCTTCCACTCCTCCCTTCAGATATTACAGCAGCAATGACATCCACTGGGAAGATCTTTACTAAATAAATCTTTCCCTCCAACCTATAACTGTTTCTACTTATTTAATATGTTTGCTTTCCAAAGATATATGTATCCTCTAATGATTTTCCCCTGAGTAGGATACATTCATGTTGTTCTGAAAATATTCTCTCTCTGCTTGAAGCCAACAAGTCCTCATCGAGGCTGGTTCATCCCTCCCTTTGGAGGAAATCCCTGGTGGGTGTACTTGGCTGCCGCCATTCCTGCGCTGCTGGTCACCATTCTGATCTTCATGGACCAGCAGATCACAGCCGTGATCGTGAACCGAAAAGAGCACAAACTCAAGGTCAGTGCCCAGAAGTCTGCTTGTCATTGTGGCTGGGGAGATGGCTTGGAGGTTAAAGGCACTTGCTTGCAAAGCCTGCCAGCCTGGTTTTCATATACCAACATCTGTGTAAAGCCAGATGCAAAGGGATGCATGCATCTGTGATCCCAGTGTGCCAGACAATGGTAATTAAAGATGAGTTAATATATGCTGTGCACCTGCTCTCTATTACATCAACTCAGAGTTCTTGGTAGAGTGCTTGTCTGGCATACGCATGAGTTTGGGCACACTTATAATTTCTTTGTATTAGAAACCAATGAATATTTGTTGTTTAATGATTATTCTGACAATTCATAGTTATAATCTATAGGTAAACATGTATTTCCTTTTTTATCTTCAAATATATGTCTGGGACAGTGCTGCCCCTTATGTATGGAGACAATTCTGTGTTTTATATGTGTTGTTTTTCATAAAAATTGGTTATTACTATTGCCATGAAGCTTAAAAAAATCTTTCAGTGGTATAGGACATCTTTCAGGAGAGCTGCCTCAATTGTTCTTACCTTACATCATTTTTCCAGTGTTGTTTTAGGTCACAAAAGATTTCCCAAAATATCACTTGGGAGAGGTATATAAATAATAACACCAGTAGGCACTATAATTCAGGGTGCTTACTCTGAGCCAGGTCATGTTCTAAGCATTTTATATTATATATTAACTCATTATGTTTTCATAGTTACCATATAAGAGAAGCCTGAAAATGTATTAGAGTCAGAGAAGGAAGGAAGGGAGAAAATCACTGAGAATGGAGTGCAGCAGAGAGCAGAGGGGGCAACCCAGGAAAGTCAAAGCATTTGACTAAAGAGCCCTGCTTGGGAGTGATGGAGGAAGAAGGAAGATGAGGGAGGGTCTGCCCCACTGTCCAAGTAGAACTGTGTCCTGAACAGAAGGCATGGCATCCCGAATCAACAAGATGCCACACTGTCCGAGTAGAACTGTGTCCTGAACAGAAGGCATGGCATCCTGAATCAACAAGATGGAGGAGAGTATTCAAAGCACTGTTCAGAGAGAAGATGTTTCAAGTTTAAGGGTTTCTGGGCGAACGCTGAGGAGAGAGCTGAATGGGTCTGAAGTGCGTGGCTAGTGCCTGAAGCATGCTGGGGGTGTTTCCTCAGGTGCAGAAGTTGGGGTGCTGTATCGGGGTGTTGAAAGTATCATCCAGGGTGGCTGAAGGGAAGATCATAGGATAATCACTGAAGTCATAAGGGAGTTATGAAGGCAATGACATGAGCTTGGGTGGTTTTCTTGTGTACTTGGTGATGGGGAAGGGTAAGGCGAGGAAATACTTAAACATCAATAGAAGAAAATTTATGGGGAAATGAAAATAAGTGATGTTTACCTCCAGCTAATGTGGGAAATTAGAAAGTAGAATTTGACCAAAGAACTTTTTTGCTCTCCAGTCACAAACTGAAGGGAATCAGATACAGAGGTGACAGTATGAGTTGCTCACTTAAACTGGAGCAATTCTGTGTCTCCACCGTGTATTCTCTCACATGCTGGTGTGGTTAGCCCATGGCCATTCTTTTCCTTGGCCTTCTCTGTATCTGTGTCCCCATGTGGGCACATGTTCTCCACCTAGCACGTGCTGTCTCACCGTCCGGGGCCTCTTCATGGACTTGGGCTCCTCTCAGCATGCTAGCTGCGTTATTTGCACGTGCTCCATGGCAACTGATTGCCATGAATTAAAAGAAGAAAGTATGATTACAGTCATTTTCCTGGTTCATCTGTGTTGGTCACTTACAGTGTGAGGGAGGGTCCAGTCCATCAAGGCAGGGAAGGCGTGGTAACAGGAGCATGAAGCAGCTGGCCACATTCAAGCTGCAGTCAGGAAGCCGAGAGTGATGGATGCTGGTTCTCAGCTGGCTTTCCCCTTTTCAGGCATTCCTGGACCCCAGCCATGGAAAGGCATGGCTCTCATTTAGGATGGGTCTTCCACTTTGATTAATCTAATCTAGAAAATTCCTCACACATGTGTCTGGTGGCTTGTTTCCAAGGTTATTCTAGATCCTAGCAAACTGACAACATAGATTAACCATCACAAGAGGTACAGCTTTGCTTCTGGATCCTGGCTTGCTCAAAGATGCCATAGGTGCTCATTCCAGGGGGTGAGGAAAGAAGCCTCCCTTTAATGGGAAAAGGGTTAGGACACATTTTATAAAAACGCGTGAGACATAAGGTATTTTTCCACCCACTTTTAGACAATAAAATCTGCCACATTTGTACCGAAAACTTGCCCTAGTCTCAATATTGGTGATTGCTTCCCCTATGTCTTTAGTCATACCTTGTCTTCTGCATTTCTTTAAGTGGTCACTGGATTTAGAAGTTTGCTGGGGGGTGGGTCACAAATGCATTTGTGTGTATATAGGGAGGGAGGAAGAGAGCCACATTATGTTAAACTCCAGTTTTGGCTTGATCTTTCCCAGACCACAGAGAACGTGTGGGTTCCAGTATCAAACCTAGTTGTACATTTATATTTATTTTTTATTATATTTATTTATACTATTATATTTATATTTAGGAATGTCCTTGCAGACTTTCTTCTTTTGACATTATACTCAGTGGCAATGCTGAGACAGGCATGGTCCTCCACTGCCTCTGTCATGTACTGGGAGGAGTTTGGGTGTACATATAACTTATAGAAAGGTTAAACATGGATGTTGAAGTTCCATTTTTATTCTGAAAAAATAGTAACACATTTTACATTTTAATCTGTGATCAGCCAGATTTGCTTTATACCTTTAGAGGTAAATGCCTATTTTTTTAAATTAAATTTTCTTACTGGTAAAATTCAAAATTTAGGATGTACCATATTTAAGATTGATAAAACAGAAGTAATTTTTATTCTTGTATTCCTTGTAGAAAACAGAAACTTGAGATCATTTACTATTAGTGTCTGAAACTGAGAGATGGGTGTACAAAAAAGAACTTTGCATCATTTTGAATTGTGTCTCTGAAGTCATTCTTTACATGGTGGGAGTTAGGCCGGTCTCTTGTCACAAATAGGATGATACTAGTGGACATCTCGTCATGAATCAAAGCTTTCTGCTTGGGAAATTGTTTCATTCACATTTCGTTAGGAAATGAGGGCTGTGAATTATGAAAATTAGAGATTCTGTCTAAACTTGTAAAGGACACTAAAAGTGATGGACTGATTCCAAAGAGAAACCGAAGCAGCAGGAGAGGTGGAGGCAACGCAGTATTAAAAGCAGCATGTTTTGGGGTAGCATTTGCTTTGGGCCCCATGTCAGGTGGCTCTGGCTGCTGCTCTGTGGGATGGCACCCACCTTTCCGCTCTGCTGGACAGCTCCATGTTGATGCAGGACTGTCGAGGCACTTGGCTCCTTCTTTTGGCCATCATTTTGGTTAGCTGTGTCCCTCATGATCCTCACAGAGGACTCAAAAGCAAGCCAGGGTCAGCAAGGTGAAGGCTTTTCCAAGGTCATCTCTGAGTCATTGTCAGAGGCAAGGGCACAAGTCAGCCTCAGAGAACAAGATCGGGGTGCTAGATGAAACTTGTGCACGTGATTTCAGCAGTACTGTTGTGTGCGTGGAGGAGGGAGGCACCACTTAGGGTAAATTTCTAGAAGTGGATATCACATAGTTGTTCTAAAGCCCTTGATTTGAACATGATATTCTTACTGTTTCATTTTTAATAGTTTTGATAACTCCCAAACTTTACCTTGTTCTATCTTTATTTTTTTCTGATCCTACTATTATAACCAACGTTGGATGTAATATAATCCACAATGTTCAATCTTTTTATTTCATGTCTATAATTTTTTAGTGTACTTAACGCTATTTTGTGGCACTTGTCAAATGGTATCTCATATAGTACTTTGTTTAATTACTTTACCCCTGTTTCTTAGCCATAATGTTTTCAAGTTCCTTATGTTATACTCAGAAAATACCTGTAACTTAAAACTTCTATTGTCTTGGCCATACAGTTTTCCCCTTGCTGTGGCTTGCCTGACCGTTGATGGCCACTTTCCCCCAGTAGATCATGTAGCACTTTCTAGCACTAGCTGGGCTAACTGTCTGGGGACTGGCTCTCTTCTGAATTCCAGCCAGAATTCCAGGTCTCGCCATGCTCTGTGTTGTCAGCATATGGTGTCTTCAGCAATAGGGTCTTACCTGTTTTGTTATGCTGTGAGATGGACAATAAAAGAAAAGCCCATTTCCTTTCTTTTTTAAAAAATAAATTAATTTGTAAGCAGAGAGAGAGAGGGAGGGAGGGAGAAGAGAGACAGAAAGAACAGGTGTGCCAGGGCCTCTAGCCACTGGAAATGAACTCCAGATGCATGCATCACTTTGTGCATCTGGCTTTATGTGGGTACTGGGGAATCAAACTCAACTACTTCATCCTCTTTATTTGTAGTATTTTCCCAAACTTGTGTGAATTTCTACTTGGAACTGATTATAATCTTTATACAAGTCCGAGTCCTTTCCCCTAACTGTGACCCCTGGATGGGAGGCACTGTCATAGCTCACTGTCCTATAAACCAGCCTGTTGTCCAACTGCTGTGGGCTTTGAGCACAAATGTGTACCTCATCTCTCTGTGTGCTTGGGGAACCTTCCACATTGTGGTCTTTGCATTGGATGTAAACTTTGTACTGCTACCCTAATCTTGTGTTGATTTTGACTTTTGTGGACTTAACCCTAAACTACTTTTGTTCTGCAGTACAAATCATATATAATTTTAAGGTTAAAATTTCACTTTCTGTTCTTGTACTTAGAGCCTTTCCAGTTAGTGAAGATAAAACATCTTTTGGACATGCTTAGCCTTTTGAGCATCTATTGAATGTTTGTTCCGCACTGAACACGTGTGTTAAGTGCCAAAGATAAAACCATTTCACTTTATGTCTGTTCCATAAAGGAGCTGGGTAGATTTTTCTTATTCACTCCTTCCTCCACCATTAAAGTTAGAGAACTGACCTGCCTTCCTGTGTGTCTTGTATCTTGCAAATATATTAAGACCCTTGTTTTCGTGCCTGAATTCAACTAGTAACCTGCATTGTCTTCTAGCTCAAGTACTGTGACTTACTCGTTGCTTTGTGGAATGCTGGGTAAAATAGGTGATGAATAAATGTCTGTGAAATTACAGTTGCCATGTCTTAAAGACGCGAGCCAATGCAAAAGATCCAGAGTGCAAGAAGCCTACATGGAGCAATTACCTTCTCATTGCTGGGGAAAAAAAAAAAAAACCCAACCAGAAGCAGCTCATGGGAGGAAAGGGCTTAGTTTAGGGTTATAGCTTTGAGGGGAAGTTTCATGATGGTGGAGAAAGCAAGGCAGAGTAGAGGCCGGATTGTGTCTTCACAGACCAGCAACATGGTGAGAACAGCAAGAGTGAGCTAGCTCTACCCCGTGATGGTGAGCTATCCACCTCAAGGCCACCCCAGTGACATGCTTCCTCCAGCAAGGCTGCCCCTCCCAAGAGCTCCACAACCTTCCCAAGCACCAGCTAGGGAAAGCACGCATCAAGCTGTGGGGGACATTTCACACTCAACCATAGATCAAGGGACAGATACAGGCTAGTATGACTAGCCGAGAAACCTGTGAATCAAAAGATGAAGTCGGGCTCAGAGAAGGGTTAGCAGCTAAGGCACATGCTTGCAAAGCCTAAGAACCCAAGTTTGACTCTCCAGGCCCTACATAAGTCAGATGCACAAGGTGGCGCATGAATCTGGAGTTCACTTGCAGTGGCTCGAGGCCCTGGTGTGCCCATTCTCTCTGTCTCTGTCTCTAATAAATAAATAAAATAAAATCTTTAAAAAAAAAAAGATGAAGTCACAGGAAGTAGGTTCAAAGCACAGGGTCCCAAGCCTGTCAACTTCAACATTGTCTGTTCGAACAGTTGTTTGTGGTGGTCGCTGTCACAATTGATGGCCATTGAGCTGTCTTCAGTCACCTGATATAACAAGTGCACCCTCTCTCCCAAGTTGTGGGAACCAGAAATGTCTCCAGACTTTGTCACATGTTGGTTGGAGGAAACGGGATGAAAGGACAAAGTGGTTTCAGGAAGAAATACTTGCGTGGAACCTTGCAGATGGTTTTACAATGTTTACTTTTCATTCTAATCGAACCTGGAAGTCATTGAGAGGTTGTGAGCAGGGCAGTGTTGTATAATAATTTAGATTTTGAAAAGATTAGTCCATGGGGAGATTGGGTTGTGACAAGAGTGACGCAGAGGCTTTTGTGGGAAGGGCAGAATGGAAGGCTGAGGGGTGCTGGGCAGTGTGAAGGAAGAAGGGAAATTTTAATTATGCCTGGAAGAGACACAATGCACTTACACCCCTCAAAAGTCATAGAATAGAATGTCACTTTGAACAGGGGCACACAGGACAGAACAAGTTACAAAATTCTCAATGCACAGTTTTGGGACCCATGAGGTCCCAACACAGTCTGAGACAGGAGTCTCAGCTTGGTCAGTGAGAAGCACTCCTCGTTCCTGGGCTCCACTGCACAGCCACACCTCAACCTGAGGGACAGGCTCACAGGAAAGCCCTTGAGAACAAGGGCCATATATAAGCTGTAATTTCACTTCTAGGCCATAACAGAGTGCCATAAAATAAATGGGTATTGGTTAATTCAGTTATCGATCAGATTTTTATCTATACTATCCACTGTATGGGCAGAGCTGTGGAGATGAAAAGTCCTTATGGGGATTTGCTGTCTATGAAGGAGAGAGGCAGAATTTGAGTAATCAGATAAAACAAGATACTGCATCTGTAGCTGGTGCTGTGAAGGAGAAAGGCTGCTTACGTGAAAGGGTGTGACTGAAGTCAGCAGGCTGGAGAGTTCCTCAAGGCAATAGCACTTACACTGAGATCCAAAAACTTAGCTAAATGAAGGTTGGACGGGAACGTTTCCTAGGGAGGTGAGGGAATCACTGTACATGTGAAAATCTCACACAAGGAGGGAACCTGGCAAGAATGTGTGAAGTAATCCCCTATCGTTACAATGAGAGATAATGGAGGCTGGAGGCCGAGCGGGCATGGACTTCCGGTCATGATCATTTCCCTCTACCAACACCAATGAGTCTCAGAGTAGTGGGTGGGAAGGAAGGCCTTTGGAAGACAGTGAAGTCAAGGTCACTGAGGAATTATGCCCAAACAATTATTTTTATCTAAGAATTATTATTTATTCTTAAAAGTATGAATAGCTACCTTTACTTTCTATTTAGGTTTTTACTCTAACCTCTATTGCATTCTGTAGGGCCTCTTTACAAGTATTCAGCGTGTCTGCCTCAGGCTGCTTTTTTTTTTTTAAGGGTTTGTTTATTTATTTATTTTTGGTTTTTCGAGGTAGGGTCTCACTCCAGTCCAGACTGATCTAGAATTCACTCTATAGTCTCAGGGTGGCCTCAAACTCCCAGTGATCTTCCTACCTCTGCCTCCTGAGTGCTGGGATTAAAGATGTGCACCACCACACCTAGTCAGGCTGCTTTTACAAAGCAAGAAAATATCAAGATGGCTCAGGGTAGCGTGTGTGGCTTTTTCTGTATCTGTTCGGATCCATCCGTCTGGCCATTTGCACACCCTTACATCATTACAGTTTCTTTGGTAACAAGATTGGAGTGTTCTGCCCATTAATTACTTCGTTAGTATCTATAGCATGGCCTCTGGCACAGTTCCATCCCCCATATAGTAACACTATAGATAACTATCTGACAGATAATTAAATTAGCCTGTATCTGTGTATTCATGCCACTCTGTGAAGCTCTAACAGTGACATTACACGTAGTACACAGCCCTGTCACCTAAACAAGAGGAGAAACCATGTGTTCTCATTCCTACCAATGAGTGAATAAAATTTTCATTTTTTATAATCAATTAATTTATAATTGCCAATTGGAAAAATGTGTAAATGATACTTGTCATTTTAAAAAAATAAATATTTATTAAGGACCAACTGTGTATCATGCACCATGCTAAAGTAATCAGAATGCAAATAAAGATGAGATACAACCATGTCCTTGTGTTACTTACATTTTAATATGAAAAATGGGTAAATAAATATGCAGTTTCATAGGCTGGTGAGGTTGCCCAGTGGTTAAAGACTCGCACTTTTAAAGCCTCACAGCCTGAGTTCAATTCCTTTGTACTCATGTAAAGCCAGATGTACAAGGTGGAGCATGAATCTGGAGTTCATTTGCAGAGGTAAGAAGCCCTGAAATGCCCATCCTACCCCTTCTCTCTGTTTGAAAATATAGAAAAAAATTAAAAAAAAAACAAACTATAGTTTCAAAGAGAGCATGCATGTCATGACAGAGAAGGAATGAAACAGAAAGCGGGGGTGAGGAGGCAGGGGTCAGGTTGGACTCATGTGTCTCACGAGTCTGAGCCAGGATTCATCCACCAAGAAAGATGCAAGCTCACTTCAGGCTCACCAAGGGTTAGTGAAGCAGCCAATGAGAGGAAAGGGTGGCTTGTGCACATCTGAGCACCTGCAAGTGCTCGAGCTGGTATAGAACACAAGCAGCAGAGGGGGAAGAGGAGGCTGTCGACATCCGGTACAGCTACTGATGGTCACATCAGGAATGGCCTGAAGGAGGGTCAGGACAGATGCCCAGGTGGGAGGGAATGATCCCAGAGATGCCACCTCAATGGATAGCTAGAATCCAGTCACTTCTCTCATCCTCACTGCTACCATTTTGGTTCGAACAACCACGGGCTTTTGCCTGGTCCTGCTGTTCTCGAGCCTGCTTAATTTGGCCAGCATCCTTAGAGCACAGATCCAATCACTTCTCCACATAAAACCCTCCAATAGTGTCCTGTCATGATCAGTGTACAAACCCAAGTTCTTGCAGTTCCTCTTGGTGCACGTTAGATACCACATACTTTGTTTATGTCCTTATTATTGTTTCACGTGGCAGAATGGAAACCCCATGAGAGCAGGGCTTTTTTTTTTTTTCTGTTTTATTCACAGATATGACCCTCACAATTACATTCGTGCTTGGAATCAATTTGCCAGTCAATTATTTGCTGGAAGAATGAATAACCAGGATTTCAAATGTATCACAATACTTATTTAAACTTTACTGCCGCCCAGTCCACATTTTCTTTCCTTTCTCCTATCTTATCCCACTCCCAATTCAAACAACTAGGTTTTCCTGAAGTTAACTAGTTTCATACAAATATATTGAGCTCTTTGTTTCAGGAGCACATCTTTGTTCCCAGCCAGGCCTGACTTAATAAGTCCACGTTTTTCTTTCTTCCATTGGTTCCTCTCGCATGCTGTATATTCTCTGGGAACAGGATTGGACACGTGTGTGCAAGCCACAGGGAAGATGTTGGTGCTTCCATGAGAGGAAAGCGATGTTCTGACAAACTGTAACCAGGCTGGAATGTGTAACACTCCCTGATTGCTAGTGTATGTCGCATCCTTACCCTCCAAAGTCAGCTTCTCTGTTTACTTGTGTTGCTGAGACCCTGACTCTTGGTACTTCTGTTGTCATGCTGTGAGCGTGGACAGCTCTGATTTCTCAGGCTCCACAGGGGCCTGAGCCTTCAGTTTCTTCATAAATAGAACAGAGAACTATAACCATGGGATAACACTGTGGACACATTTAACAATATTTATTTAGTGAATAAAAAAACTGCTCTTCCAGTCAGTAAATGTTACTGTTTGTCATCAGCCTATGCTTAGGGGATATTAATTACCTTAATGATAATGGGTAAGAGGTTATCAAACACTTTCATGTACTATAAAAGGTGAAAAATGGGGGGCTGGAGAGATGGCTTAGCAGTTAAACGCTTGCCTATGAAGCCTAAGGACCCCGGTTCGAGGCTCGATTCTCCAGGACCCATGTAAGCCAGATGCACAAGGGGGTGCATGCATCTGGAGTTCGTTTGCAGTGGCTGGAGGCCCTGGCACACCCATTCTCTCTCTCTCTCTCTCTCTCTCTCCCTGCCTATTTCTGTATCTCTCTCTCTCAAATAAATAAATAAAAAATAAAATATTTAATAAAAAAAAAGGTGAAAATGTTCCTTGACATGCCGTTTAAGGATTCTGAGGGGCAGTCTTTACAAATACCATATACCATCTAGATGCATGGTGGACTCTCAAGCAGAGAAGACAGAGGGCTGCTTTTAAGGTGATGGTCATGCTATGTGAACAGACTATGGCTACCACCTCCCTTTACCAGGCTGCTGCTGTTAATATCATGCCAGGATGCTCTGTCACTGTTAATTTCATTGAGTCCTCAAAAATAGTTTCTGATGATAAAATTGGATGTAGAGAGGTTAATTAATAACAAATCTTGAGTGAATGGGGACTTAAATCTAAGTTAAACAGTTGTTCAAAGCCGTATTGGGGAGGTGTCTGCTCTAGCATAGGAGAAGGCAGGAGTCCCTCCGTCAAGGAATTTACGTTAAAGGAGCTAAATTGATAAAAAAATCAGCCGACTTCTTTCGTTGGTCGCAATCCCATGTGTGAGTATGAGTGCACTGGAAACATGAGTGTTCCTCTTCAGCTGTTACTTTTCTTCTGCAGAAAGGAGCTGGGTACCACCTGGACTTGTTCTGGGTGGCCATCCTCATGGTCGTGTGCTCCTTCATGGCGCTTCCCTGGTATGTGGCAGCCACCGTCATCTCCATTGCTCACATCGACAGTCTGAAGATGGAGACAGAGACTTCTGCACCTGGAGAACAACCAAAGTTTCTAGGAGTGAGGTGTGTACTTCCAGGAAAATGGCTCTACGCAGCACACTGGGCACACATCTGTGTGCCAATCATAAGGAGATAGGCAAATCTGGAGAAGTGGGCTGGTAATGATGATGATTTCTAACTTTTCCTGTCCCAGGAAAGAGTAACTTTCTATCAGAAAGAAGATTTTCAATATTTGTTAGTTCACTTATGAAATTCACTTTCATCTGATTTATATAAGATTAAATGATGTGATATGAAAACAAGCTGGTCAGTTCATTTTCTGCAGTATTTAGATTACTGTGGGCAGACTGCATCTCAGTCATCCGTCAAGGACTTTAAACACTTGTCTACATATATTTTTCAACATTTTATGTAGGAAAAGGAATTTGTAATTCCCAGTCCATTTTCTGTCCCTGTAAGAACTTGAGAGACTTTGACCCTCAACTGTTAAGTTTGTGCAGCTATGAAGGGCAGTGGTAGGAGACCTCTATGCTCTGTGGACTAGTTCTGCTCCAGCCCTGCTCCTAAGTGCCTGGGTGGATGACCCGCAGAACAGAGCCAGCATTTCCCACGCCTCAACAGTGGGCGGTTCTTTCTTGAGGATGGGGGAGGGGTGTTGGACAGGAATCATATTCATTCAAAAGTACTTTCGTTGTTGTAGATTTGGAAATTAGACTGGTGAGATTTATTGCACTCATGAAATTTCCCTGAGCTGTTTGTTAATTAGAATGTGGGACAATGTAATATCTGTCTCCCAAGAATGAAGGTGTAATTACCCAACAGGACAGTTATTTGAAAAATAAGGGCTTCAAAGGGGTCAGTAATTGATAGGCCAAGAGCAAGTGATTTTTCTTCTTTTCTTTTCTTTTCTTTTCTTTTTTGCTTCTAAAAAGAGCAAGAACTTTAATAGAATTACTGTTTTTCTTTGGAAGTTCAAATCACACATTGCAGTGGTTTTATGAGTTTTGTATGGCTGTGTTGAATTCATGTGATGTTCTCGAGGTATTAATTTCACTGTCTCAATATCTTCGCCATTTCAGCCCAGCATTAATTTGATTACTACGTAGTCTTTTTATTGAAAGTGAAAAGATCAAAGCGCATTTATGACAACCAGAGGTCGATTGGTAATCTTTTGATTTGGTTTCAGGGAACAAAGAGTCACTGGAACCCTTGTGTTCATTCTGACGGGTCTGTCCGTCTTTATGGCTCCCATCTTGAAGGTAAGTATGTGGAACACACACCTGCTCCTCTTCCTTACAACCCTACGGATAAGTGGCATGTGAGGAGGGAGGTGTGGCAAGATGTCTGAGCACACAGGACAGGAGCTTTTAAGAATTTCTCATCGTCTTTTCCTTCCGACCCTCCACACCTTCCCTATTACGCTTCCTCATTTGCTTGGTTGGAGCATATGAAACCCCCAGTACTGGAATGTCTTCTGACGCATGAGGAGGCAACAGCATGTAGCTCGGTCGGACTGGCCATCCTCACCCCACTCATCTGCTCTCCTGCTTTCCCTATCCATCCTGTGGACTTTCTTGCACCTAAATCTTGCCCCACCAGACTCCTGGGAAGCCTGAGTGATTCAGGACCATCATTAAAGATTTTTGTTCTATTCTAAATGATAGCTGTGTTTCTGTCTTTGAATCAGAAAACCTATTTATCAATCCTGAAAGGAAAATGAGAGGAAAGTTATTGATAATAATTGGAAAACTTTAGAAGTGAACTTTTGAAGAATAAAAAAGATACATGGTAGACTATTAGGAAGTTAGGAACCAACTCTTGAGCATTGATGGAGGGGATGTCTGCCTGGATGGTAAACACAAGCTAACCTTGGGATGACCTTTTTACAGAGCTGAAATCAAACTCAAGAGAGCGACATGAACATTTCTTGTTCATGAGGCTTCCTATTGCATGTGGTATAAGCGAGCTTGACACTTTTTCTCTGTTATAAAACATTGATAACCAATTATTGACTATTTGTATCTTTGCCTCACAAAGCATGATTTTTCATTCATAGATCTAACAGCCATGAGCAACCACTATTGCCAATAACTTACCATTTTCTACAAAATATTATTTTAAAACAATTTTATTTTTAAGACTTTCAGACAAGTAATGGTGCGGTATATTCTTGTAACAAATTCAGTGACACACGAATAGACAGTGGAAAGGTAGAGTCTACCACTTCCCTCAGATTGGCAAATTTTATGTCTTTAATCAGATTATATGACTAATTTTGCCTTTGGAGTATTTAGTAAAATGCATGTGTTTAACACAAAATAATTGGTAAATTATTACAATTCTAATTTTTCATCACTTGCATTTGATTTCCTTAATGTTAGTAACAACAATAATAATAATCTTGTTAATTTCTGACTAGATTCATGGAGGACTTTCTTTCTCAGGTAATCAATGGGGAATTAAGGTTAAAAATAACCCCAGAGAGCCGGGCGTGGTGGCGCACACCTTTAATCCCAGCACTCGGGAGGCAGAGGTAGGAGGATCGCTGAGAGTTCGAGGCCACCCTGAGACTACATAGTTAATTCCAGGTCAGCCTGGACCAGAGTGAGACCCTACCTCGCAAAACAAAACAAAACAAAACAAAACAAAACAAAACAAAACAAACAAACAAACAAAAAACCCAGAGAAATTGTTTCTGATTTTTGCAGACCTGTATTGTGCAAAGACAGGAGGGAATCTGTAGTCAGCTTTGCATAGCAAGTTCATGGATGGGTTCAAAGGGTGACATCACAACATTGAATCCAATGCAAACATCTTTTAAAAAATTATCTGAGAGAGAGAGGGGAAGACAGGAAGAGAGAGAGAGAGACAGAGAGAGAAAGAGTATGGGCACACCAGGGCCTTCTGCCACTGTTAACGAACTCCAGACAATGCTCTGTGCATCTGGCTTTCTGTGGGTACTGGGGAATGGAGTTCAGGCTATCACCCTGACAAGCAAGCACCTTAACCACTGAGCCATCTCTCAGCCCAAATCCCATTTTAAAGTCTTGCCATAGCTCTGCCCTCCTGTGGAGCAGCTACTGAGGGGATGGCCAAGGACAGCTTGACCTCAGAGGCACGTGACTGGTCTGGAGAGCCACTTTCCAAGACTCACCGAAGGCAGTTATGACTCTGTACTGTAAGGAGGCTTCATTAGAGATGAATTCTACCCCATCCCCTCCCCAGCTCCCCTGAACTGGGGTCTTTGTGCACTGCAGTTTCCTCTATGGGAAATCTTTTCATCATTTCCTATTCTCTCAACACCATGCACCCCCCTGTTCTCTTTTACTTTTTACATGTTTCAGTTTCACTACTACAGTACAGAATCACAATTCAGAAAGTTTAGATGTATTTAAAGCTCCCATTTTTGTGTATGCTACAGAAAACTGATTTTAATCCTGGAGACTCTGCCAGTTGACTGCGCCTGTCCAGTTCCAAAGGGACACAGAATATAGATACTGTATAAATTTTATTTTTAGGATGATATAAAAATCCATCTTCTAGTAACAGCTCATCCTATTTCTCATACTGTACTTAAATATAGCCACTAAGGAGTTGAAGCTAAAAGTCCTTTGGTTCTTTACAGAGATTCTTTTTACCCTTTTCCTTTTTTTTTTTTTTTTTTTTTTTTTTTGGCCAGCCTCAAGAAATAAGATAAGGTATCTCCAGGAGGAGCCGAGCTCAGAGAAAAGAAACAGCTATTGATGCCGTTCCTCATCTTGCCACTAGTATCTGGGACCATGGCTATTTCTACTGGGAGCTTTTTAACTCAAAGGGAAAATACATATACACATACATACATACACACACCCACATACACCCCCCCACACACACCGCACACATACACACACCATGCATCAGTGAAGGAGGGAATTCACTAAACATGTTTAAGCAAGGTTTTGCATAAATATGGACAATGAAATTGTGTTCTGATATAGCTCACAGTCTATTGTGGAGAACTTTGTATAAGAAGACACGTTGTCAATCCTCACTTCAGTGAGTTGTCCCTCACTTCAGGAAGCGAGTCTCCTGACAACGTCAGCATCTCAGGTCACGCGTCCTTCTTGCCTATGAGTGTTGGTCTGTGCGTGCGTTGGAGATGGCTCGTTAGCTCCCTTGAAAAGTCAATATAAGAGGCAGAGCTGGAGGGCACAGGTTAACTGAATCTAACCTACATCTAAGGAACAAGTCTCATTAATAATTAACCTCAGAATTCACACAGAAAGTGGTGTCAGAGGTTACTCAGGAGGAAGGAGCTTTTTCTTTCATGTGACTGTTTTTTAAAGCAACAGGTGATCACTTCAGAGAATAGTTTTATGTTATAGTCTGCTTTAAATTAGATCAAATGAGTGAGAGATATGTATGACTTCACACACACACACACACACACACACACACACACACACACACACACAATTGTTTAACGAAATGGCTGAACACTTTACCTGCCTGACTCCTTATTTCTCTCACAAGCTTAATGGTCTCGGAAGAACACTCTTCTAGCCTGGGTTAAGCAGCACAGGTACTTAGTTGTTCCTCTTCTCTCTGATGCAAGCTTACTTTGAACATGAAGTTTATGAACTCTGTTTTGATGTCAGTGCGGAAATCTGTCTTTCATGTGGGAGAATGTAAGGAATTATAGTGCACAAACCTCAAGTTCATGAGGCACCCCTTGACGCTAGCCTGGTGCAGTCACAGAGGCCTCAACTGCTGACTCTTGCCGCAGATTCAGACCAGAGCTCTACTGGGAAGTGAGGATCGCTGGCTTCCCAGCACGGACAGATGATTTCCCAGTTTCTTGCTCTGGAAATGGTTCTGGTTCCTGCTGATGTTCTGTAGTGGGAAACTAGTCTCGGCCAGACAGCAGCAAAAAGATTAAAGGCAATTTCTAGAGCTTACTTGCCCTGTTTTGCTGGCAAGCCCCAAGAAAGAAAGATCAAATAAAGTTCTCTTGCAGTTCTATAGCCTTTGCTTTAGTGAGTTTATCTTTAACATGAGGAGTGGCCATAAGTTGTCTTTAAGGTTTGTCTAGTGTTCTGAAGTGTAAATGATAGCATTTAACTCATATGTGAAGACACATATCAGCTCCATGTGCTGCTTGGTCCCTGGGAAACAGACACGATGGTGATGACATGAAGGGATTGGGGCATCAGGCTAAGGACTCATCACAGGTTTTTTTTTTTTTTTTTTTTTTTTTTTTTTTTTTGGTTTTCCAAGGTAGGGTCTCGCTTTAGTCCAGGCTGACCTGGAATTCACTATGTAGTCTCAGGGTGTCCTCAAACTCACGGCAATCCTCCTACCTCTGCTTCCCGAGTGCTGGGATTAAAGGCGTGCGCCACCATGCCCGGTTTCATCACAAATTTTTATTTAATTAATTTATTTATTGGTTTTTTGAGGTATGGTCTCTCTAGGCCAGGCTGATCTGGAATTGACTGTGTAGTCTCAAGTTGGCATCAAACTCATGGCAATCCTCCTGCCTCTGCCTCCCAAGTCTGGGATTAAAGGCGTGTACCACCATGCCTAGCTCATCACAGATTTTTAAAATGTAGTCCCCCAGTTATATCTGCAAGAAACATGTGAATAATTATTTCTATTCTTGCCAGATTACAAATTTCAAATGGTAGTGTTTAGATTTGAACTTGGGCTCCTTTGGCACCAAAACCAATCACACAAGCTTTATGATGTGTGTTTTTAAAACCGCCTAGAGAACTCTTTGCCCTCAGAGAACTCTAACTTTCTTTTCCCAGGAGATGATCTTCCCAGATACTTTGATCAGATTCTAAGTCCTCCCTTACGTGGAGAAAAAATGATGGTATTTTCACAAACTGCATCAGATCTAGTTCCAGAAATGATAACAGCTGAGGTTTCAAGTCACAGCTTCTTCATCAGCCTGAGTTTTCAAGGCTTAAGGGAATTAGCATTCAACTTTAATAACATGTTGCTGAGTCCAGGTTATTTCAACTGAAAGGCAACTCATAAAACAGGGCCTTAAGTCTGGCCTTTCCATCACCCTTCCAGGTTGTGCCCCGGCCACTCCTCACCCCACACCCCGAGGCCACCGTGAGAGGTCTGCTTGTGGATGGCAGGTTGTTCATTTGTCAGTCAAGGAGCTCAGGAGAAGGATGACGTCATTCCACAGGGAGCATTTTTTAGCTTTTAATTCTCACACATTGGGGGAGATGTTTTCTGCTCTGTTGTCTGTATCAGAGCAGCTTTGTAGGTGAAGATGTGGACGGTACGACAAGTTAGTAATTTTCTCAGGATTATATAGCTGGTAGTTAAAACTGAAACACAAGTCTGTATAACTTCAGTTTCCCATGCCCTTAATCAGGATTTTATCTTAGTTTCTCTCTCTCTCTTACACACACACACACACACAAACACACACACACACACTCTCTCTCTCTCTCTCTCTCTCTCTCTCTCTCTCTCTCACTCACCTTTATACTGTTGAGAGGTCTCAGTCCTGTGCTGATTTTTTTGTTTTTATTTTGGACAACTACAGTTGACCCTTATTGTTAAGCCTCATTTTTCCACTTTTTTCCTTCTGAAAATATTCTACCACTATCAGCAAATCTGAATGGGTGCAAGAAATATAGAAAAGTATTCCCTAGAATTTGAAAATTCATTTGCATGATCTGAATGGTTATACCTTATTTTTGTTTCATCTCAATTTCATTATTCTATGTGGTAAATCACGTAATGCTTTCATTTTTAATGTTTATTGAATATAATACTACTTTATAATTATGACTTTTGGTTTTCTTTGTATGATTGATTATATAATTTTCTTTGCACAGTTTTATCATTTGACACTTCTCTCTCTCTCTCTTTTTTTTTTTTTTTTTTTTTTTTTTTGGTTTTTTGAGGTTGGGTCTCACTGTAGTCCAGGTTGACCTGGAATTCATTATGTAGTCTCAGAGTGGCCTTGAACTCATGGCAATCCTCCTACCTTTGCCTCTTGAGTGCTGGGATTAAAGGCGTGCTTCACCATGCCCGGCTTCATTTGACAATTCTTGATGCACCAATAAACCTGGTCTAACTTGTGTTTTTGATGCTTTAATTTATCACATCTTGCTTTGTAAAAAGTGTGTACTGCTAGGACTATTTTTATTGCCCATGCTTAGCTTTTTTTTTTTTTTTTTTTTTTTTTGAGGCAAGGCCAACAGACTGCCTTTTTTTTTTTTTTTTTTAATGTGAGAATGAGAGAGAGAGAGACAGAAAACTGGCATGCAGGATCTCCAGCCACTGCAGTCGAACTCCAGATGCGTGCGCCCCCTTGTGCAATTGCGTAACTGTGTGTCTTGCTTACATGGGGCCTGGAGAGTCAAATATGAGTCCCTCGGTTCTGCAGGCAAGTGCCTTAACCACTAAGCTATCTCACTAGCTGCCAGGCTTAACTTTTGATGAGCTCTCATTTTTAGGGGATTTTTTTGTGGGGAGTGGATTTTTTTTTCTTTAGTTTTACACTGTAGCCCAGGCTTGACTGGAGCTCATGAATTCATGGCACGCCTCCTGCCTCAGCCAAACCCAAACTGTGTCACTGTTTTCAGAAACACTTTCTTCTTTTCCTTCTTTCTGCTGTGGTGAATGATTTTAGTGTGATTAATTTTTAAACATTGACCTAATATGACTCATGAACTAAATTTTATAAAAAATACTGACTAACCCAATAATGTTGCCATTTCATTAGGAGTCCCATACTGGGAGATTTTTAATTAGATATGCTATTATGTGAAGAAAAAGAAACTCCCATAAGATATTTGTACCACACTGAGCCTGACTGAAAGTCAAGTTGAAAGACTTCTGTAGACATAATCTTTTCTTCACAACAAGAATACATGTTTAAAAACATCCTCGGGGCTGGGGAAATGGCTTGGTGGTTAAGGTGTTTGCCTGCAAAGCCTAAGTACTCCAGTTCAATTCCCCAGGACCCATGTAAGCCAGCTGCACAAGGGGGCACATGTGTCTGGAGTTCGTTTGTTGTGGCTGGAGGCCCTGACGTGCCCATTCTCTTTCTCTGATTCTTCCTCTCTCTCTCTCTCAAATAAATAAGTAAATTAATAAAATATTCTTTTAAAAATCCCCATGTCCAATGCTAGTTTCCTGTCTATATCCATTCCATTCTGGGCTACCAATGCCTTCTAATCTTATTCTGTGGTAGACTGATTGCAGTCTGTAATCATAAATTCAGAGACTGGACCTAAGTCCTAAGACATAACTTTTCTACACTTTGGCATTAAAAGCATACTACAGAGAATGTTTAGCTAAGCTCAGGTAAGGAATGAGTGTATGGCTGGGAATGGACCCTTTGTGACACTTTCTTTTAAGCTAGAAAAATGCTGTATTTGATGAAAAGAAACTACTGAAGGACTTCTAAGTAGCTTTTCATAAATGGACTACCCTCCTTGTCGTCCCTTCTACTTTTATTTTTCCAAGATTTAAGAATAGAATGACAAAGAAATTGTCACTTAACAAGAAGAGAATTATTAAAATGAGTCAGAGCCTTTCTCAGTTTTATTTTTGGTAAATGCATATAAAGAAATCATAAGTCATAGAATTCCTCATATTCTAAAAGAAAACAGAGGCTAGTGCAAGCTCAGGTGGCTTGAGTGTGATGTGTTCACCTCTCTGTGGTCACTGCTGGCAACTACAGCCTGCTGGCTTCCCTCCAGCATGCCGCTTCAGCCCCCTTCAGCATCCAGGCCATTTGTTTTTGTTTCTTTGTCTGAGTTCATTATCAAAATTAGTGATGTTAAAACTATTAATCATTTTTAGAAAAATATATTAATTCTACAGAAATCTAGCCTCTCCTGAGACTGACTAGTACCAGTAGGAGCCAGTTGTTTTAAGATTTTGGGATTCATTAGTTTTTTTATTATTATTGTTGACAGCTTCCATAATTATAGATAATAAACCATGATAATTTCCTCCCCCCCCCCCACTTTCCCTGTCACAACTCCACTAGTTCTGTCATGGTAGTCAGTGGGTCAGAGACAGAGCTGTTTTAGGCAATTGCATGAAGATGGTTCTAGAAGTTGTGTTTCATTTAATATGGGTAGTAGTTCTTTAACTATTACTTTAAAGCAATATTATGTTTTCTAATTACAGTAAGCTCCTTTTTGTGGATTTAGTGACAAGTCTTAGTGGAAGTAAGGTTGTAATACTTTAACTTTGAGAAATACCGAAATTTATTGACCTTCTTTTCAAAATTCTAGGTTGATAGCATTTTGTTTTCCAGAATCAGAATTGATTCAGTGACATTTTACAGGTCTAGGGATAAGTGAAATTACACATATTATGTTAGGATCTGTCATTGTTCAAATACCTCATGTTGATGTAAAAAAGACATGTTGCTAATTATTGCATGAATTCAGTTTCCAATGATGTGTGTTAACCCTGTGTGTACTTAACTGCTCCCGTATGTCCCATGCTGCTCACAGGCAGCAGCCTCGTTACCGTGTCCTCTTGACATCTCCAGAAGGAAGAAGGGACAGTCTTTGATCTTTATTTTATTGAAAGAGGCATCTATGCACCACACCGATAAATCATTTTGCAAAAATTTCTTTTTTAAATATATGTGTATGTATATATATATATATATATATATATATATATATATATATGTATATGTATATATATATTTGATTTTATATCATATATAAGTATATATAGAGAGCAAAATAGAGGCAGATTGAGACAAAGAATGGGCGTGTCAGGGCCTCCAGCCACTGCAAACCAACTCGAGATGCATGAGCCACCTTGTGTATCCGGCTTACCTGGGTCCTGGGGAATCAAACCTGGGTACTTTGGCTTTGCAGGCAAGTGCCTTAACCACTAAGCCATCTCTTCAGCCCCATTTTGCAAATATTTCTAAGAGGAAAACCAACAGGTTGTTATAAAGTATCTTATTCTCAAGAATGAGGGAACTCACTACCTCAGTTTCTGCCTCAGAGTCCTGGGCATGGTGACACACACTAATCCCAGCCCTTGGGAGGCAGAGGTGGAAGGGTCACCGTAAATACGAAGCCACTCTGAGACTAAATAGAGAATTCTAGGTCAGCCTGAGCTAGAGTGAGACCCTACCTGGAAAAACCAAAAAAAAAAAAAAAAAAAAAAAAAAAAAAACACAAAAAGCCAACAAACAAAAACCCAGGTCAAGTGAAATTGACATTCCCCACCCTCCTCCTTCAGTGACTTCTAGTGCAAAGCTTAGAATGTCATCATTGGTGAGCAAAGCACCCTAATTTGGGGCCCCTCTTATTACATACGTTTTAGAATGTCATCATTGGTGAGCAAAGCACCCTAATTTGGGGCCCCTCTTATTACATACGTTTTAGAATGTCATCATTGGTGAGCAAAGCACCCTAATTTGGGGCCCTCTTATTACATACGTTTTAGAATGTCATCATTGGTGAGCAAAGCACCCTAATTTGGGGCCCCTCTTATTACATACGTTTTAGAATGTCATCATTGGTGAGCAAAGCACACTAATTTGGGGCCCCTCTTATTACATACGTTTTAGAATGTCATCATTGGTGAGCAAAGCACACTAATTTGGGGCCCCTCTTATTACATACGTTTTAGAATGTCATCATTGGTGAGCAAAGCACCCTAATTTGGGGCCCCTCTTATTACATACGTTTTAGTTTCACATTTAGCCTTTATTTCGACTGCCCCTCACCCTTAATGTTTTCATTGTTGTTGATTTAAACTGTTGTCCATTGTTTTCCTTCCCAGTTTATTCCCATGCCTGTACTGTATGGCGTGTTCCTGTATATGGGGGTGGCCTCACTTAAAGGTGTGCAGGTAAGTGACACAGCAGTCTGCATAGAATTGTTCGAGTAGCAAGAGGAGATCTTTGAAGAAAATGATAATCATTAACTACTGAGTTAAAATTCGTTAATTTTCTACTTTCTCTTTTATCTTTCCTTTCGGACTTCATGAACAAAGTTAGCTAACATCAACACGTTTTGTACGTATGCAGTACGGAAAGGGCTGTTCCAAGTCATTTCTAGGAAAGTGAGAGTTGTAGTATGCCTTTTCTTCAATCGCACTCTCTCCCTCTCCTCCCCCCCACCTCCCCTTCCCTTCCTCCTTCCTCTGTAAGGACACCTGGCTCTACTCTGGCCATTTCAAGGCAGTATCTATGCATGTGCCTTAACCCTGTACTAACGACAGGCAATTCTTAATCTGTATTGATATGACTGAGCTCAGTGATCAAAAAATTTATACCAATAAGCAACTAAAGTTAGTGTGTATGACACATGACTTTATCCAAAACTCCAGCTATTCATAACTTTGGTGAAACTGACTCCTTAAAAAAAATGCCAGGGGAAGCTTTGTAAGGGACTTTGTCTCTCAAATGAGGCTTAATTTAATTGGCACCAGGAAACAGGGAGTTCTGCTGCTGTTTCCTGGCACTTTGTTAGTTGTGGCCTTATTAACACCCAGAGATGGTTTAAGGGGAAAAGACTCTGTGTTCTGTGAGCATCACAAGGATTTATTTGAACTCTTTCAAAACAGCCCTTGCTTCGTTTATTGAATTCAGATTAACTTGGTTTTAAAATCAGATAGAGCTGGGGAAGTGGCCAGACCTCCCAAAAGGAACAAAAAAAAAGGCTACTTGACCTTCTTGGTTCACTAAAGAGAGAGCTTCGCTATTGAAATATTTGTTTCAAAACACAAACTAATTCTTTACAGACTGTCCCAGGGGAACATCAATGTGAGTTTATTTGTGTGCATGAAACATTTAGGAAGTAGAAATTTGTAAATATATATATATATTTTTTTTTTTTGTCTGCCATTGTCAATATTCTTGGTCCTCCTCAATGGGTTCCTCTCTTCATTTGCCCTAAGGAAGCAGTCTGAATTAGAAGCTTGGCTCTGTTTTCTGAGAGTTCTCACAGTGTCTGGAACTTAGTTCATGTCTCTAAAGAAAAGGGAAGAATGGACCATCTCATGACAGGGGTGCTAAGGGTGGGGGGAGCAAAACGGCCAGGGAGTAAGCTGAAGGGATGGCTGGAGAATTTCTTAAATTCTATAGTATTATTATTGCCCCAGTGCCTTTTCACTTTTCCATCATTCTTTCTCTTTTCACACTTTTGGCAAGATTGGTTTAACAAGGAATTTTGTAGGCCAATCATTATAGATAAGAAAGGTTTTGTAAGGAAGAAAGAAAACCCTTTAAATAGGAAATCACACCAAAGAAGATCATCTCTGTTAGTCTGGCCCACTTTTCTGTTCATCCTTTCCCTGCAGAAAGAAAATACAGATAGGCATTATGTAAATTTTTAATAATGTTTTTTGTTTTAATAAAAAAATACACATACAAAGAAAACAGTTATTTTTGACCTTTTAGAGTAAATTCAACCAATGATTTATTGAACATCTTCCTGTCAAAGACCCTGTGACCGGCTCCTAAGTATGATCCTGCTTACCAGAATCATTGTCATATCTCCTGTTCTTTTAAATATTTTATTATTTATTTGAGGGAGAGGAAGACAGAAAGTGAGAGAGAGGATGGCAGAGAGAGAGGGAGAGATTGGGTGTGCCAGGACCTCCAGCCACTGCAAACGAACTCCAGACGCATGTGTCACCTTATACATCTGGCTTATATGGGTCCTGGGGAATTGAACCAAGGTCCTTTGGCTTTGCAAGCAAACACCTTAACTGCTAAGCCATCTCTACAGCCCTCTGCTTTTCTTTTAAAGAGAAGCACCTGGTGCAAAACACGCTCAGTCCACCTGTCCACGGTCCCTCTGGTCCCTCTGTGCATGAGTGTGGTAGCCTCTCTTTAGTGCACACGTTCTCGGTCAGTGTTGTGCAGCTCACCGTCAGGGGGCTTTCCTCTGAAAGGTCACAGTAGTACTTTGCTGGATGCACTGGTCAAGCTGTGCTGTAGAGAAACAACTAAGAACTTAGTGACTTATCAGTGTGTGTTTAAATTGAATACCTCTGTTAGGTCCTTGAAACATCCAGGAAATGTATAAGGTACATGGTATCTTCTCTTTCAGAAAAGACAGTTGGTAAAGAATAAGATACATGTTAGATGCCTTTTTAAAAAGAATATTTATTTATTTGAGAGAGTGAGATTAAGAGACAGGGAGAAAGAGAGAAGGGGGTGAGGGAGAAAATGGGCATGCCAAGGCCTCTAGCCACTGCCAGCAAACTCCAGATGCATGTACCACCTTGCACATCTGGCTTACATGGGTACTGGGGAATCAAACCTAGGTCCTTAGGCTTCACAGGCAAGTGCCTTAACCACTAAGCAATCTCTCTAGCCCCTAGATGTCTTTTTTTAAGTCCTTTTTTAAAAAAAAAAGAGAGAGAGAGAGAGAAAGCATATATAGAGAGAATTGGCACACTAGGGCCTCCAGCCCCTGCAGATGAACTCCGGGCACATGTCCCCCCTGTGTGTCTGGCTTCACGTGGGTACTGGGGAGTTGAACCTGAATCCTTTGGCTTTGATTTCAAGTGCCTTAACTGCTAAGTCATCTCGCGAGCCCTAGATGTCTTTCTTCATGACTGAAATAAACACAGAATCTCTCTGTTGAGACTCATAGTAAAAATCGAAGCTACAGTATGAACAACTAGAATTTGTTTTACCTTGTAATGTCCCTGCAAAATTTAGCCAACGTTAGCAAACCTGTGGTATCATCTGACTGTTTTCGGCTGTGTCTGACTGTGTGCTCAATCAGCGTTTTTTGGTTGGTTGGTTTTGGTTTTGCTCTTTTTCGAGGCAGGGTTTCACTCTAGCCCAGGCTGACCTGGAATTCACTGTGTCGTCTCAGGGTGGCCTCAGTGTTTTGTCCTTTGGAAAGAACACTGACAACGTTGTAGAGTACAGGGTCAATCACTAGTGGTTGCTTAGGCATCATAGACACGCTCACAAATCAGCCCTTGAACTAACCGAGCTGCCTGTTGACCCCTTCCTCCCCAGTTCATGGATCGTCTCAAGCTGCTCCTGATGCCCCTGAAACATCAGCCCGACTTCATCTACCTGCGGCACGTGCCCTTGCGCCGCGTGCACCTCTTCACTTTCCTGCAGGTGTTGTGCCTGGCTCTGCTCTGGATCCTGAAGTCAACAGTGGCAGCTATTATTTTCCCGGTCATGGTAGGTTTCCTCTCACTGAACCGACTCAAGGGTCTGTATTACACACATGCTCATTGTGACGTGCAAGACCCACACCTCTTCTGTGTGAGCCCAGTACTTTCCTGCCTTGGCGTCCTCACTTTGACCAATTAAAATGAAAATCCCCCATACCTACTGCTGGAATGTGACTTAGAATCCTGTTCACCTGAGTTTAAAACCTGGCTCAGGTTCATACTCGTCGGCATATCTCCTTGAGCCATCATGAACTCCTCAGTGTAACAAGGGCTGTTACTGTCCTGAGCACAATAATGAATATCAAACTTATAGCATAGTGTTTGGCACAGAGCAGGTACCAGTGCATATTGGTTTTTAAAAAACTGTAAAATAGAAGTGATCTAAATAAGGTAAGTTCAGTTCAGTCCAAAGTATAGAAGCATTTAGAAACTTTGAGAAATTGTCTCGTTCTTAGAAGAAATGGAGCAAGCAGTTCAGGTTTTGAAATTCTTATGGTTTGCATTATGTTTAAGGATAAAGCTAGGCTCACTAGCCTTGCCACAATTACGCAAGGCTAGATTAAACAGGTAACCTTCACTGAATTAGAATGGACAGAAGAAATACAAGCAAGCAGTGTGCCTGCTCATTACTCATATTTTATGCCACCCTGTAATTCCGTTTCTTTCAAGAAAATTTACATTCACTCAAACACCTAAAAAGACAGGCCAAAACCCACCTCAGAGCTGGTCTTACCATCCCTACTGTTTGGGAAAGATTTTTCATACAAGTACCATAGATTACTTGTTTTAAAAACTTCCCTTACTGGGTTGTTTTGATTTGTGTGTGCATGTGCAGAGGCCAAGGAGATCAACCTGGTATCCTTTGTCACCCTTCTCTCTTACTTCCCTTGCTGAATCTGGAATTCACACTGACATTCAGGCTGGCTAGCCAGTGAGACTCAGCAATCCTCCTGTTTCTGTGACTCCTAGCACTGGGGGTTCATGTATGTGTGGCCACGCCTGGCTTTTTACATAGATGCTGGGGATAGAGCTAAGGTGAAAGCCACTGACCTATCTCCTCTTACTCTTAACAAAGGTTATTATTTTATTTCATGTATGTTTGTTGTTCATAATTGCTTTCTTTCAGGGACATCAGTGATGTACTTGTTGAACCACATTTTCTCTATTTCTTTATATCTACTCTAAAACACATTGGACATGAAAAATCGATTCCTATAGCCTATAATTTCCACATTAAATTAAATTTCCACATTAAAATATAGGAATATATTCCCATTAGTGTTATTTTCCTTCCTAGTAACTTGCTAAAGCCAGGAAAATGAAGTTATATCATGATAAGCTTGAAATATATACAGTAAAGAATATATTGCTTATAGTAAATAAATAATAAAATGGATTACCTTTATAGAGTGTTATTTTTCATGAGCTTTCATTTGGCTAAGAAACACTGCATGGCATCAGTGGGGTAGTGTTGATGTCTCCAGGAGATAAAAAACTGGGCTTGGTGTCTTGACGGTTAAAAGGACTGTTTAACCTGAGGTCAAGCCAGGACTCCTGGAGCTTGCCATACATTAGTTTTGCTATTGGGCAAAAAGAGAGTTAATGTACCTTCAGAAGTGAGAGACAGAGGGAAACAGAAAGAGGAAGAGACAGATAGAAAATGAGCACACCAGGGCCATTTCAGCCGCTGTGAACAAACTCCAGACACATGCACCCCCTTGTGGGCAAGTGCAGCAGTGCATGCTTGTGTCACTTGCATCTGGCTAAACATGGGACCTGGGGAATTGAATGGGCATTCTCAGGCTTGGCAGGCAGGTGCCTTAACTGCTAAGCCATCTCTCTAGCCCGGGACCTTGCTTTTAAAAAGTGTGTCACTGTTATTTTGTATGTTAAGTAAAATGTAATAATAAGGAACACGTCTCCAAGACAAAGGCCCAAGGGTCAGGAATACTGGTTTTAGTAGTAGATGACTGGGGTCTTTTGTATTCGCAATTCACAGCCTTACGTGTCTAAGCTTCAGTTTCCTCAGCTTATAATATATGCATATAATAATGTCTATTTAGGAGCTTTATTGTAAGGATTAAATAAGACCATGTTGCATGGGTCAACGTTGGGCAAGGATCAATTATTGAGATCACAGAAGGGATTAAGTTGACCAGTACAAAAAGCCTCCTTAACCATCCTCAAACGCTACCTCACGGACGATGTCTAGGATTGTGCAGATCTTCTTAGTTTAAGAACCTGTATAGTTTTTAAATTTTGAAAAATTGGGAATCATGCACAGGCTACTTTTTGCCTTTAAACTTTTAATTATTTTGTTAAAAATCTAATGTGGAAGGAAATGGTTTTGAAAAATAATCTTTCCACATTAAAATTTTAATTAAATGTGGTCATGAATTTCCGTGAACAAACAGAAAAAGTGTTTCAACAGAGACTTTCATGAAAGAGCTTTCCTGATGAGGGAAGTGTTTATTGTCACTGTTCACACGTGTGAGTCCACTCAGCACGTCTGAGTCCTTTCATACGCGAGGCCTGTGTGTTTTCCTGATGAGGAAAGTGTTTATTGTCACCGTTCACACGTGTGAGTCCACTCAGCATGTCTGAGTCCTGTCATACGTGAGGCCTGTGTGTTTTCCTGATGAGGAAAATGTTTATTGTCACCGTTCACACGTGTGAGTCCACTCAGCACGTCTGAGTCCTGTCATACGTGAGGCCTGCGTGTTTGGATTTGGCTGGTTTTGATGGGCTGTGTCAGTGCTCATCACGATACCATCTGACATGAGTTCTTACAGGCTTTTTATTTTTGCTTTTCCAGATCTTGGCACTTGTAGCTGTCAGAAAAGGTATGGACTACCTCTTCTCCCAGCATGACCTCAGCTTCCTTGATGATGTCATCCCAGAAAAGGACAAGAAAAAGAAGGAAGATGAGAAGAAAAAGAAAAAGAAGAAGGGAAGTTTGGATAGTGACAATGATGATGTAAGAAACTTTCCAAGATTCTCAACTAGAGCTAATAAGAGAAACACATGTGAAAAAATGGTTTCTTTTTAATACTTGATGTGGAACGGAGGGATGAGTTCTCAGCATGTCTATCCAGTCAGGACTTGTCACTCATTTCACCCCTCCCCCCATTTGCTCTTCATTTTCTCACTTTCATTTTTTAAAACATTTTCTAAAGGTTTTCTGTAGCCATCAATGTACGCACTTTGACAGAATGTTCTCTAAAAATATTCAAACAACGTAAGTGTCCTAGAGGACATTCTGGTTAGTGATGCTGTAAAGTGCATTTGATTTATGATGGATAAATAACCTAGGGTTTTTGTTGTTGTTTTCTGTGACTCAAGCCTGTGAACAGCTTCTGGTCTTCTCCCTGCTGATCTTTGCTCCTGTAGACTCCCAGCCTGGGTGGTTGCATTGTACCAGCCTTGTACTCATATGGAAACGTGTTAGCATTGTTTTTCCCTTATTACTTTTTTTAATTTATTGATTTATTTTTATTTATTTATTTTTTATTGACAACTTCCTTAATTGTAGACAATATCCCATGGTACTTTCCTCCCTCCCCCTCCTTATTCCTTCCTTCCTTCCTTCCTCCCTCCCTCCCTCCCTCCTCCCTCCTTTCTCTCCCTTCCTCCCTTCCTTCCTGAGAAAGATAGAGGGAGAGGAAGACAGATAGAAATGGGCGCACCAGCAGCCTCTCACCTGCTGTGAACGAACTCCAGATGCATGCGCCCCCTTGTGGTCAAGTGAGGCATTGCACACTTGCGTCACTTTGCACCTGGCTAAATGAGGGACCTGGAGATTGGAACCTGCGTTCTTAGGCTTAGCAGGCAGGCACCTAAACTGCTAAGCCATCTCTCCAGCCCTCCTTATTTCTTTTTAAATCAAAGGAAGGTAACTGGAGTTTTGGATTGTTTTATCCAATTATACTGGCCAGTGCCATTGTCCAGGTGGTTCTCCTATAATTAGTTTATCAACTTAAGACATGAAAATATTCATATTTATTTTTCTTTAGGAGGCCATGCCACAGAAATACAGATGCTCTGGAAGGGATGTGTAATCAATGGCAAGAGAAAAGATGGAATTTGTTTCTTAGTTCATCCCTACAACCCTTTGAAAGTATTGCCAAAATAGCATTTTGTGTGTGAAAATATTTTTTCTGAATCACCAATTTGTTTGTGTCATTGTGTAAGGAACAAATACTAATTTTTCTTACACAATAACTTCAGTAACGCATGCCTGACCTTTAGCTGTCGCATGGCACCTTCATATGTGTACTTTATTCACATTTTGTAGATGAGGAATGTTACACTGAGAAAGGCTGACACTTTTTGAATTTTCAGAACTTAAAAAATGAACTTTATTGAGGTACTACTGACAGATGAACCATAAATATTTAGAGTGTGCAATGTGGTTCTTTGATTTACACACTGACATCATTTCTCTAGGTGCACAGTCATAAGCGTCAGAGCCCAAACTCTCATCCCAGCCTTGCCATTGGCTCCTCTTTGAGCTGTCTAGTTGTATTCTTTCTGTAGAATGTGGACACAGAACAGCAGTGTAAGGCGATGGACAGAATTGGATTTTAGATAAATTGACCCACTAAGAAAAGGCTAAATCTATGAGGCACATTTAGCTAAAGAGAAAAGGGGTCTGAGGAAGCTTTGGCGACTGTTGTCATCCATCTTCAGCAAGTGTATAGATTTTCTGGTTCCAGTGATGACAGAAAAGGAGAGAATGTGTTGAAGCTCCAGCCGAGATTAGCTGCAGTCTTGCAAAGAATGGTGGGCTTAAACGTTGTACCAAGATCTTTAAACATTGAAGGGAATTTTTGGACCATTAAATCCAAATATTAAAAAGGTTGCCTGAAATGTTAAGATTGTTAAAGCAGTATTTCATCTTGCATTTTCAAAATAAGCACCTCATTTTATGTCCATGAATACCAAACAACATTGACTGCATATTACCAGTATAGAAACTAATATTGTGGAATCTTCTTGTCTTTTTTAAATAACAATATGTCAACTTTGGAGGATGTTTTAAATTTACTACTCTCTCATGACAAAAGTTGGATTAAATGAGCTCCTAAATGCTCTTAAAATTCTTAGGTAAGATTTCCAACAAACCATATTTTATTTAAACAACAGTGCCTCCTGTTCATATTTGCCACTTTCTCTATCTTGTTGCCAATAAAGATTTTATTCTCTCCCTTCCTCCTTCCATGCCTTTCTCCTTTTACTCTCTCCCTCCCTTGTTTCTTTCCTTTTTTTTTTTTTTTTTTTTTTTTGATTGATTGAGGTAGGGTCTCACTCTAGCCCTAGATAACCTGGAATTCACTCTCTATTCTCAGGATGGCCTTGAGCTCTTGGCAGTCCTCCTACCTCTGCCTTCGGAGTGCTGGGATTAAAGGTGTGTGCCACCACACCCAGCCCTTCCTTCCTTTTTTTAAGATATGGTCTCACATAACCCATGATAACCTGCAATTCACTATGTAGCTCAGGACCTTGAACTCCTGATGCTTCTGTCTATACCTCCCAAGGGCTTGGATTATAGTCATGTACGTCCAGTCACCAAGTTTTATGTGGTACTGGGGATTAAAGTCAGAACTTCATGTATGCTAGGCAAGAACCCTACCAGCTGAGCTACAAACCCCAGCCTTTGCCAATATATTTCTTGAGAATAGTGGGTGATACTTTTTCTTTGTCCTCTTCTCTACCCCAGCCCTATCAAACAACAAATATGCTCATATTTGTTCATAAGCAATTAGCACAACCAGAGTCTATCAGTACAGTAAGTCCTATGTGTTGAGCCCAGTATTTAAGAACCACACATTGGAACGTGGATCTTCTGATGTTCAGTCACATGCTATAAAGGTCCATGGCCACAGGAAGCCACAGTGGGACCTGAAAAATGAAGCTCTAATAGTTATTCACAGAAGCTGTGAAAATTATTCCTTTCCAATATTTTGTGCCACGCAGCCATTCCTGAACCCACTTTGTAGCATGTGGTTACGAGTTGGCTGTCACCTTGCCCATGGCTAAGTGCCATGGGAAACACTTGAAATAAGACATTGTCATTAAGGAAAGGACATGTAGCATCTTAATTTTTATTTTTTTTGTCGAGTTTATCACAGTTTTTATAAAATAATAATGTAGCTTATTCCCCTCTTTAAATTCATCACAAAGGAATTTTCAATATATAAATTTTGTCTTACAGTTTATTTTTGATGTCTTCTCTTCCATTTTTAATTTTTGTTCATTTTTTCAGTGCTGAGGATTGAAAGGGACGTGCTCCACTGCTGTTACTCCAACCTCCAGACCTATTACCATCTTTTCCTCTTCAACTAAAATGATCTCTGATATTTTTAGTTAAGGCATCAGTTGGATATTTTTAGTCTAAACCTAGATTTGGCTTCATTTTGATGAATGATTTTTTAAAGTAGTAATGGTATGGACATCTGAGACAGTTTGGACTAGGCACCTGTTCTGTATATAATTCGTTCTAGTTATGTATGATTCTCTGCTTGTCTGATGGTCAGGCAACATTTTGGTTTTATTTTCTCACTTTCTTTCCTTATGTTTTCTAATATCTTTGGCAGAAACAAGTTGAAATGAACTTTTACTCATAAAATCGTTTAAAGTAAAGAAGGAGGATGCCATTTCTCTAGAGGCATCCTTGGTAGTAGATGTTAAAATAGTTTTCTGTATGTTTTAGAAACAAATACAGTTTGTTATTTTCCTAGAGAATCAGAAATAGAGGAAAAGGGAGCAAGGTTAATTTTTGCTCTTGTATGTGGTGTACACATGTGTCTGTGCCCTGTGCCCATGTGTTTGTCTTGCGGTGGCCAGAGCAGGAAATCAGATATCCACCCCATCACTCTTTTACCACTTCCTGCTTGAACCAGGGACTCTCACTGGTTCAGGAGTTTGCTGTTTTTTCTCAAGCTCAGACAGTTCCTGGATTTCTGCTACCCTGTGTGTGGCTACTAGCTGTTTGACATGAGATCTGGAAATTTGAACTCGGGTAGTATCAGGCCCTCGCGTTTGCACAGACAGTGCACCTAACCATGGAGCAATCCCTAGAACCCTGAAATGAGAGTTTTAAGACCGCATTATAGTTTAGAAATTTTTTTGGACTTAATTTGTTTTTACAGTGAAATTCTTTTGCTTCACACATACACCATCCTGGGCTTGCTAACTTGGAATGCAGCTTGGGGAAGGCTTCTCAGTGAGGTTGCAGCAGTCTCCGTGATGTGGCTGCAGGTCAGGGGACTCAGTGCCATAAACTTAGAAGATAGAGAAGCGAATGTGAAGGAGGGTGGAGTGCTGGACAAGCAAGCCAAGTGGAGGTGATTGTATCTCCACCTTTCTCCTTACTACATGTACATCCTAAGAAGAAGATCTGATCAATACTGGGAAACAGGCAGGGCTGAAACAATAAAACAGATTCTAAAACCTGTTGTACATTTATTTTTTCCACAGTCTGACTGCCCATACTCAGAAAAAGTTCCCAGTATTAAAATTCCGATGGACATCATGGAACAGCAGCCTTTCCTAAGTGATAGCAAACCTTCCGACAGTGAGTAGAGCTAACCCTGTCTGCCAGCTTGAGTATGCTTTGAGTACACTTCCGACAGTGAGTAGAGCTAACCCTGCATGCCGGCTTGAGTATGCTTTGAGTACACTTCCGACAGTGAGTAGAGCTAACCCTGCATGTCGGCTTGAGTATGCTTTGAGTACACTTCCGACAGTGAGTAGAGCTAACCCTGTCTGCCAGCTTGAGTATGCTTTGAGCACACTTCCGACAGTGAGTAGAGTAACCCTGCATGCGGCTTGAGTATGCTTTGAGTACACTTCCGACAGTGAGTAGAGTAACCCTGCATGCGGCTTGAGTATCCTTTGAGTACACTTCCGACAGTGACTAGAGTAACTCTGCATGCGGCTTGAGTATGCTTTGAGTACACTTCCGACAGTGAGTATAGCTAACCCTGTCTGCCGGCTTTATGCTTTGAGTACACTTCCGACAGTGAGTAGAGTAACCCTGCATGCGGCTTGAGTATGATTGCACCTGCAGAGAAAAGGCTCTTTGTAGACTACTGTCCACTGAACTTTTCCTTGACATTTTCTTCATTTCCTTTCCACTCTGCGTAGATATGAACAGCTTAACTATTGCAAAATTTTATTTTTCTATTGCCTAAGCTGTACTTTTAACCTCTTCCTTTTATCCATAGCCTTTTAAATTTGTAATTTCCCTAAGTCATTACTAGTGTTTTGTTTTGTTTTAATTGCTAAACCTATAACCATATTTTTAATTGGTTTTTCTTCCCCCATCCCCACTGATATTTAGAACTGCAACTGACATAGAACCATATCACTGTCTGTTACTGTTTGTTTCCTTAGGTCTCTACCAATGAGCCAATCAGCTCAAAAGAGAAATTACGTCCTGGGTTTCTCAATGACCAATGCCAACGAATCAATGACTCAATCATTACTTTTTAGGATCTGGAATATTTTCCATCAAATTGGCAGTCATAAAATGTTAGCAATATTAGCACAACTCTTTTTTTGGGGGGGCGGGGTTTCAAGGTAGGGTCTCACTCTAACCCAGGCTGACCTGGAATTCACTCTGTAGTCTCAGGGTGGCCTAGTACTCTCAGCAATCCTCCTACCTCTGCCTCCCGAGTGCTGGGATTAAAGGCCTGTGCCACCACGCCTGGCTATTAGCACAACTCTTTAGGAATTGCTGATATGGGCCTTCTCTTCCTTATTTCTTCACCTCTCTTGTGATATTTCAAAGTCATCATTGTAACTGCTCAGGTTTTTCTGGCGTCATAGCCTGGAGGTGACAGTCTAATAGTTTGTGACCTGTCATGGCTTCTCTGTGACTGAGTTAACAGGCCGTTTGCAGTATACTAACAAGACGGGAAGCTCTCAAGCTTTTCCAATGGCAGGGAGCAGTCACCTCTGACGTACTTTCACTTTGATTTCTCACTTCAAGAAAATATATTTGTGTAGAGCCATAGGCTCCTCAAAATATACTGATCTGCTCTAAGAAATGATAATGCTACTCAATGTCAATAGAGAGGTCAGCCGACCAAGAAGTTGGCCAAGCATTACCAAGAAATGAGTCTATTGCTAAGGGATGGAAGGTATATCGTTATCAAGTTCCGAGTAACGCAAAACTTAGCAGCCTGGCCCACAAACAGGTAGTTTCTCTAAGTGTTCCTGACATTAAGACTTAAGAGTAGCTAAATGGGTGATGCCGGCTCAGGGTCTCTCCCCAGATTGTGCATGACGCTGTCAGCTGGTACCATGTCTCGGAGATGTCTTTCTGAGAGCTTCTGCAAAAGCCCTTGGCAGAAAGTTTGAGTTCCTTGTCCTGTGAGCATTTTCTGTAGACTGCCCATTGCATGGTGACAGGAATACCCCAGAGCCAGTGATAAAAGAGACAGAAACCAAAACAAAAGCTTAAGTATTTTCTAACAGACTCTCAGACGTCATAGACCAGCACTTTGGTCGTATTCTATTGGGTGTTGCAGACAACTCCAAGGTGGAATGGAAAGGGATTATAAAGAACATAAAGTCCAGGAGACAGGGATCATTGGAAGTCCTCTTGTAGTCAAGTTACCACCCTAGAGTTTAAAGAACAAAGAATTAAAATCAGTCATACCTTTATTGTCCCGCTTGTCAGTGTAAGTTGTAATTAAGGCTAATTTTCTGCTCACTTTCATCAGTAGGAATTGGCTATAGATTCTTGTTTATAGAACTGAAGTTCTCCGAGTGGCGCTTTGATTCACTTTATATCTGGAGAGTTTATGACAGAAGGAAACTGATATCCGTGTATGTGGCATGTACACTTTTTCTACCATTGTGACCTGGCATGGTCCTTTTTACATACGCCACAGAGGTAACTGTAGAAAAAAGTCACGAGCTAGAATTGAAAGCTTGTAATTAAAAATACCAATACAATACATGCCAGTAGCTATTCACCCTTCCAAAATCCCTTTACCAGCATAATGACGGGGGATATAATATTAGACACTTAAGAAAAACATATACACTCATTTTCACTGTTTGTGTTTTAGTCACATAGCCGTTTTTATAGTCCAAGAGAGAACACAGTTGATCAGAGTACTTCAAAACATCTTTTTCCTCTTCAACTAAAATGATCTCTGATATTTTTAGTTAAGGCATCAGTTGGATATTTTTAGTCTAAACCTAGATTTGGCTTCATTTTGATGAATGATTTTTTTAAAGTAGTAATGGTGTGGACATCTGAGACAGTTTGGACTAGGCACCTGTTCTGTATATAATTCGTTCTAGTTATGTATGATTCTCTGCTTGTCTGATGGTCAGGCAACATTTTGGTTTTATTTTCTCACTTTCTTTCCTTATGTTTTCTAATATCTTTGGCAGAAACAAGTTGAAATGAACTTTTACTCATAAAATCGTTTAAAGTAAGGAAGGAGGATGCCATTTCTCTAGAGGCATCCTTGGTAGTAGATGTTAAAATAGTTTTCTGTATGTTTTAGAAACAAATACAGTTTGTTATTTTCCTAGAGAATCAGAAATAGAGGAAAAGGGAGCAAGGTTAATTTTTGCTCTTGTATGTGGTGTACACATGTGTCTGTGCCCTGTGCCCATGTGTTTGTCTTGCGGTGGCCAGAGCAGGAAATCAGATATCCACCCCATCACTCTTTTACCACTTCCTGCTTGAACCAGGGACTCTCACTGGTTCAGGAGTTTGCTGTTTTTTCTCAAGCTCAGACAGTTCCTGGATTTCTGCTACCCTGTGTGTGGCTACTAGCTGTTTGACATGAGATCTGGAAATTTGAACTCGGGTAGTATCAGGCCCTCACGTTTGCACAGACAGTGCACCTAACCATGGAGCAATCCCTAGAACCCTGAGACGAGAGTTTTAAGACCGCATTATAGTTTAGAAATTTTTTTGGACTTAATTTGTTTTTACAGTGAAATTATTTTGCTTCACACATACACCATCCTGGGCTTGCTGACTTGGAATGCAGCTTGGGGAAGGCTTCTCAGTGAGGTTGCAGCAGTCTCCGTGACGTGGCTGCAGGTCAGGGGACTCAGTGCCATAAACTTAGAAGATAGAGAAGCGAATGTGAAGGAGGGTGGAGTGCTGGACAAGCAAGCCAAGTGGAGGTGATTGTATCTCCACCTTTCTCCTTACTACATGTACATCCTAAGAAGAAGATCTGATCAATACTGGGAAACAGGCAGGGCTGAAACAATAAAACAGATTCTAAAACCTGTTGTACATTTATTTTTTCCACAGTCTGACTGCCCATACTCAGAAAAAGTTCCCAGTATTAAAATTCCGATGGACATCATGGAACAGCAGCCTTTCCTAAGTGATAGCAAACCTTCCGACAGTGAGTAGAGCTAACCCTGTCTGCCAGCTTGAGTATGCTTTGAGTACACTTCCGACAGTGAGTAGAGCTAACCCTGCATGTCGGCTTGAGTATGCTTTGAGTACACTTCCGACAGTGAGTAGAGCTAACCCTGCATGTCGGCTTGAGTATGCTTTGAGTACACTTCCGACAGTGAGTAGAGCTAATCCTGTCTGCCGGCTTGAGTATGCTTTGAGTACACTTCCGACAGTGAGTAGAGTAACCCTGCATGCCGGCTTGAGTATGCTTTGAGTACACTTCCGACAGTGAGTAGAGTAACCCTGCATGCCGGCTTGAGTATGCTTTGAGCACACTTCCGACAGTGAGTAGAGTAACCCTGCATGCGGCTTGAGTATGCTTTGAGTACACTTCTGACAGTGAGTAGAGCTAACCCTGTCTGCCGGCTTTATGCTTTGAGTACACTTCCGACAGTGAGTAGAACTAACCCTGCATGCGGCTTGAGTATGATTGCACCTGCAGAGAAAAGGCTCTTTGTAGACTGCTGTCCACTGAACTTTTCCTTGACATTTTCTTCATTTCCTTTCCACTCTGCGTAGATATGAACAGCTTAACTATTGCAAAATTTTATTTTTCTATTGCCTAAGCTGTACTTTTAACCTCTTCCTTTTATCCATAGCCTTTTAAATTTGTAATTTCCCTAAGTCATTACTAGTGTTTTGTTTTGTTTTAATTGCTAAACCTATAACCATATTTTTAATTGGTTTTTCTTCCCCCATCTCCACTGATATTTAGAACTGCAACTGACATAGAACCATATCACTGTCTGTTACTGTTTGTTTCCTTAGGTCTCTACCAATGAGCCAATCAGCTCAAAAGAGAAATTACGTCCTGGGTTTCTCAATGACCAATGCCAACGAATCAATGACTCAATCATTACTTTTTAGGATCTGGAATATTTTCCATCAAATTGGCAGTCATAAAATGTTAGCAATATTAGCACAACTCTTTTTTTTGGGGGGGGCGGGGTTTCAAGGTAGGGTCTCACTCTAACCCAGGCTGACCTGGAATTCACTCTGTAGTCTCAGGGTGGCCTAGTACTCTCAGCAATCCTCCTACCTCTGCCTCCCGAGTGCTGGGATTAAAGGCCTGTGCCACCACGCCTGGCTATTAGCACAACTCTTTAGGAATTGCTGATACGGGCCTTCTCTTCCTTATTTCTTCACCTCTCTTGTGATATTTCAAAGTCATCATTGTAACTGCTCAGGTTTTTCTGGCGTCATAGCCTGGAGGTGACAGTCTAATAGTTTGTGACCTGTCATGGCTTCTCTGTGACTGAGTTAACAGGCCGTTTGCAGTATAGTAACAAGACAGGAAGCTCTCAAGCTTTTCCAATGGCAGGGAGCAGTCACCTCTGACGTACTTTCACTTTGATTTCTCACTTCAAGAAAATATATTTGTGTAGAGCCATAGGCTCCTCAAAATATACTGATCTGCTCTAAGAAATGATAATGCTACTCAATGTCAATAGAGAGGTCAGCCGACCAAGAAGTTGGCCAAGCATTACCAAGAAATGAGTCTATTGCTAAGGGATGGAAGGTATATCGTTATCAAGTTCCGAGTAACACAAAACTTAGCAGCCTGGCCCACAAACAGGTAGTTTCTCTAAGTGTTCCTGACATTAAGACTTAAGAGTAGCTAAATGGGTGATGCCGGCTCAGGGTCTCTCCCCAGATTGTGCATGACGCTGTCAGCTGGTACCATGTCTCGGAGATGTCTTTCTGAGAGCTTCTGCAAAAGCCCTTGGCAGAAAGTTTGAGTTCCTTGTCCTGTGAGCATTTTCTGTAGACTGCCCATTGCATGGTGACAGGAATACCCCAGAGCCAGTGATAAAAGAGACAGAAACCAAAACAAAAGCTTAAGTATTTTCTAACAGACTCTCAGACGTCATAGACCAGCACTTTGGACGTATTCTATTGGGTGTTGCAGACAACTCCAAGGTGGAATGGAAAGGGATTATAAAGAACATAAAGTCCAGGAGACAGGGATCATTGGAAGTCCTCTTGTAGTCAAGTTACCACCCTAGAGTTTAAAGAACAAAGAATTAAAATCAGTCATACCTTTATTGTCCCGCTTGTCAGTGTAAGTTGTAATTAAGGCTAATTTTCTGCTCACTTTCATCAGTAGGAATTGGCTATGGATTCTTGTTTATAGAATTGAAGTTCTCCGAGTGGCGCTTTGATTTCACTTTATATCTGGAGAGTTTATGACAGAAGGAAACTGATATCCGTGTGTGTGGCATGTACACTTTTTCTACCATTGTGACCTGGCATGGTCCTTTTTACATACGCCACAGAGGTAACTGTAGAAAAAAGTCACCAGCTAGAATTGAAAGCTTGTAATTAAAAATACCAATACAATACATGCCAGTAGCTATTCACCCTTCCAAAATCCCTTTACCAGCATAATGAAGGGGGATATAATATTAGACACTTAAGAAAAACATATACACTCATTTTCACTGTTTGTGTTTTAGTCACATAGCCGTTTTTATAGTCCAAGAGAGAACACAGTTGATCAGAGTACTTCAAAAACATCTTTTTCCTCTTCTGTAACAAGAGCTAGACAAGACTCCATACTGAGCATGGAAGGACATTCGAGGATAATCATCAGACATTAAGATTCCATCTCCCTGCAGAAGTGACCCCCACCCCCCTTCCCCTCGAAAGGCAGCAGCGTCTGTTCCAGGGAATCTGAAAGAGGAAAGGAAGTGATGTTGGCGCTCACTCACGCCTCACACTGTCCGCTTGACGCAGTGCTCATTGAAATTCTCTAAAGGTGGGGTTCCATGGGGAGCACCGTTGGCTCTGAAACTGTCCAGTCTTTGCCTTTCTCACTATTTGCAGTTGTGAAATAGCTCTCGATTTTTAAATTTTCACTCTGATTTTTTATTTTATGAAATATGTGCTCCCCGTGGATTGATTGATTTTATTTCTTTCCAGGAGAAAGGTCATCAACATTCCTTGAACGCCACACATCATGCTGATAAAATTCCTTTCCTTCAGTCACTTGGTATACCCAGGTAAAGGAGAGCCAGCCATGGCTGGGGCTGGGACTGGGATTGCTCCAGAGAAGTGCAGCCGCGGGGTTACTCACAGACATCCTTGTTCTCGCTCCTCTCTAGAATTTTCCTTAGAGAAATCACCCAAGGACCCAAACCTTGCCCCAGCCTTTGCTGGTAGAGAGCATTCTAAGAGATCTGCTTGGTCTGAAGATGAGTTGTTTTGTATTAATTAATCCCAGGATCAACATGTGCTCTAACAATTTCCATGTCATGTTTGATCCAAACATTACTGGTGTTTCTGACAGCTTTATCCAGTAGTTCCCTTACCTCTGTCAAGGATCTGTAAACAATGGAGTCTAGTTGATCCTTGGAAGACTTCTGAGTGTTTTCAGCATGTCTGTCTTATCCTATAATTTTCAACAATATTACCCATGTGGTAGCCTTTTATTGAAATTTTTTAGTATATTTATTTATTTATTTGACAGAGAGAAAGAGGTAAAGAGAGAGAGAATGGGAGCTCCAGGGCCCCCAGCCACTGCAAACAAACTCCAAATGTGTGCACTCCCTTGTGCATCTGGCTAACGTGGGTTCTGGGGAATTGAACCTGGGTCCTTTGGCTTTGCAGGCAAATGCCTTAACCACTAAGCCATCCCTCCAGCCCAATATGTGAAATTTTTGTTAGTGTTTTTTTTTTTTTTTTTTTGTTTGTTTTTTCGAGGTAGGGTCTCACTCTAGCTCAGACTGACCTGGATTTCACTATGTATTCTCAGGGTGGCCTCGAACTCATGGCGATCCTCCTACCTCTGCCTCCCGAGTGCTGGGATTAAAGGCGTGCGCCACCACGCCCAGCCTGTTAGTGTTATTTTTGATATGAAATCCTTGGTAGTTTTTACTTGAATTTCTTTACTATGTTACCATCTTTATCCCATTTTATCACATCTGTTTCTAATATACAAGGAAGGGATAAATATTTTTTAAAAGAACAAAATTGGTAAAGTTGAGGTCTATATTATGCAAAGCAATGAAGCAAATGAAAGAAAATTAGATTTATTTACTGTTTCTTTTTCTCTATTTTTTTCTTTAGTCCTCCTAGAACTCCAGTAAAAGCTGTGCCTCAAATTAGAATAGAACTTGAGCCTGAAGACAATGATTATTTCTGGAGGAGCAAGGGAACAGAAACTACATTGTAACCTGTTTGTCTTTCTTAAAACCGACAGTGTGTTGTTAAATGTCCTAATTTTTTTTCTTTTCTTTTTGTCTGTCTGTGTGTTTTTAAATTTTTCTTTGGTTTCAGTTTCTGATCACTGGCCAAATACTACGGGGCTCTCTCTGCTCGTGTTTTGCATTGATAAAATCCAGGCAGTCGTTGCACCTTTTCCTTACAAGCAGCATCCGAGGACCCTCCCTTTTGTCCTTGTGTGCTCAGATGTGTCCTCTGACATGTAAATTTCTCCATCACTCAAGACATGCCAAGATTTCTCCCTTCTCCATTTTAAGCAGAGGTCAAACGTATTAAGGATTTTTTATACCACCTTTTATTAAAATACGGAAGGAACTTAAGGTGTTAGCCGTGCTTACTGGCCCGTCTTTGTCTGGGAGAAGTACTCCTGGCCTCAGGCAGAGCTCCTTCTTGCTTATCCAGCGGCCCAGGATGGAGAATGTGCCGCTCGCTGCCGCTGCTGCTGCTCTCCCCTGCTCTAGCTTGCCCGCCCTAACCTTAGACTTAACTGAAGAAACCCTACAGGTACTTTACTCCCTTCAGAGAAACCTTATAGAGAAACCTTGACCATCATTGTAGCAAGTGCTAGAATGTCCCTTTTTCCTATGCAACTTTTTTTAACCCTTTAATGAACGTATCTGTTGAGTACATTGAAGAATATTTTTTCTTCCTAGATTTTGTTGTTTAAATTATGGGGCCTAACCTGCAACTTATTTTTTGTCAATTTTTTAAACTTTTTTTTAATTACTGTAAAGAAAATGAATTTTTTCCTGCAGCAGGAAACCTAGTTTTGAGTAGTTCTACCTCTTATTTGTAGCTGCCAAGCTTTCTGTAAAAATTGTATTGTATATAATGTGATTTTTACACACACACACACACACACACACACACACACACACACACACACACAATCTAGGGTAAGCCAGAAGGCTAGATCAAATCAACAACAAATCACCATGTTTCTAAGAACTCGTTTTTTCCCTTTCTTTAAAAGAAACTTCACTGTTCTATGAAAGCCAGGGAGAAGAGAGAGACCGTTATACACCAGGAGTAACTTATGCTGTGGTAATGGTAGAACCCGGACAGATGCTGGTTGTGTTACCATGACAACATCCTATGTAGTATTGTTAGGCATATTTTTTTCTTTTTGAAGTATTTGTGTGTTTGTGTATGGACTCTGTGTGAGGCTGGTGTGCATATGTGCAACTTGAAGAATGACAGTAGACAAAGGCCAAGTTATCAAGTCCCACGTGTCCATTTTCATAAAACCCACACCAGTTTTGAAAAAAATCCATCAAGGGATCCAAGAAATTTACCCTTATGCAAATGAGGCTAAATCAATGTTGTGATTCAGACATCAAGTAGTGTCATTAATACAGCTGTCCGTGTTGACAACACAGAATTCGTAGCCCTGCTGACAGCCCACTCACATTCCTGTGAGGTGGTGTGGGAATCCACATAGATCTTCAGAGACAATTTAATGCTAGTCATGCCCTCGCCTTTGCAGGATGCAAGACAATTATTCATTGTGATTGGGACATAATGAATATGTATGTATGTGAATTTCAAAATACTGTATTGGGAAATAAGACCTTAATTAAGCAAATTGAGTGTGCCATCTAAATATAATGCTTCTAATAAGGTTACATTATATTGACTGTGTAGTAAAGTCATAGTCAAGATGGAATCCATAATTCTGGGTTCATACCACTATAACTGTGATATATCCTCATTCTAGCAGGTGATTGCAGGAGAACTAGAAGCGACAATGTCATTTAGTTGGTTTCAAAGCGTGTACTTAGGGTCTTCCACTCATTCGGATATTAATTCAATTATAATTCTGACCTTCTGAGACTTTGGTCATAAAAGTTTTATTATCCTCTATTATCTGTTATATTAATAGTTCTTGGTCATCTTGACTTTTATTTAATTTTTAAAATTTAGATATAAATGACCCTACATTTTACAACATTGATAGTAGCAAATTATGTCATTGTGTCAAAACTTCAAATGCCAAATTTGGCATAATATTTGTATTCAGAGATATCCTTAAGATGATTGCTGGATATTCTCTAGTTTTCTATTGAATTATACTAGAGGCCTCACCTTCTCTTTAGTGATAGAAGCATTAGAAAACATGCTTCATAAATTCAACCTAACCTTGATACTGTTAAAGGCTCTTCTGTTGACGTGTATGAAAGCTTTACTTACAGTTATTTTTTGATCCTGAATCAAATAGTTGGTGATTCATGGCCCTCTCCCTACCTTTCAGAGAGTCCTCCTCATTTATGGTTCACCTGTGACGCACTGTATTTATGGCTTGACCACAAAACAATGTATCGTATGTGATACAAAGAAACAGTACAAAGCCCTCTCATTGCTCAGAGGGGCACAAGTAGTTCTTACACTCATGGACAAAACCCGAGGCCCACTGGAACCACTCTATTACCTGAATCCCAACTGAGTTGCTTATGGGCTGATAATTCCCGGCTTCAGGTGGTCTTGGTTCTATGGAAACTGGACACAAAACAATACATTTCTGTCATGCACCCCTCCCTTTCCCCTTGATGTGAATTTGGAGATGAAAGTTTCTTGAAGACTCAATGTTGTCAACCAGGAGTCCTGTGATTGCACCAAGTCCTGGACGGAGTGAGGCTGCCTGTGGAACAGCAGCAATGCCTCTGGTTTGCATCCAAGGGAGAGTCCTGGAGATGCTCTCTTCCTCCAGGAAAGTCCCACTTCTCCACTGTGGGCAGCAGCTACTGGGACCCTAACCTAATTATCTTGTATGTCCGAGACAGCACCATTCCTGCGTCTCCGTCTCGTCAAGATTGAGGAATGGGGCTGAGGAGGGACTGACTTGAGAAACAGGAAACAAAACCTCCCTCCTCACCCCCACCTCATGGAATGGGAGGGAAACAATTGTCTGCTGTCAATAATTCAATTTGTGTGTATTTTATGCACATGAAACACACACAGAGTAAATCTTTTGTCAGCTATATATTGGTGTTTAATAGTGAATGACTGTCTTCCATGTTTTTTTTTTAACTGTGTTAAAGTACTTGAAATGTATTAACTGCTGACTATCTTTTACAAACAAAACCATTGGAGTTGTATTTCAGAGGTTGACATTGTTCAGGGATGGGACAAAGTTTTCTTCAATCCTTTTCACACCACTTCATGATTTTGGTCTGGGCACCTGAGGCTTCTCTCATTTATACTCTGTAATATTTTGTCTGCTCTCACAGTATGAGCTTGATGTCTGGACAGCAAGTGGCTGGCTACAGTCAGGTGGTAACAGCACTTCTGCTATTGGAAGGGCCTCGGAAGTTTCTAGATGATTTCATTGAGCTTCATGACATCTTGAAATGAGAAACCTTGAGTAATACATGCTAGCTATTCATGTTTCAACCAGAAATTTGAGTGAATCTTACTTCTTGGCTCATTTCCTTGTGCTTGCTATATGGGGACATACAAACATTCTGAATTCTGTTTCCTAGGCAAATATTGCAACTCAGGGCTAAAGTCACCCCGTGAACCTTTTAGAGCCAGAAGTAACTTTGTCCCAGTCCTACAATGTGAAAAGAATGAATCATTGCCTCTTTTTAGCCATTTTCTTGGCTGGTACGTATCCGTACACATTACTTTTCAGAATCAATACGCACTTTCAAATCTTCTTATTTTTATTCTCTTAAGTCTTTATTAACTTTGAAGAAATGACACATCTTTTATTTTAAATGAAGTAGATCAACATGGTGGAACAAAATGATACAGAACAGAAAACATTTCAATATATTACTAATAATTTTTTCCAATATGAAACCTAAAATTCCTATAACATAGTATTTTACAGTTTTATGAAGCTTTCTATTGTGACTTTTATGGAATTAAGAGATGAAGAAGATGAGATATTTTAGCATTTATATTTTTCAAAATTAAATGTATACTGAAAATAAAGTAACTTTATGCATTTATGAGTGTCAAGTGCTTCTGTTTTGTTCTATGACTGTTCTGTGTCTTTTATTTTGAGTATTTGGGTGCATCAGAGTAAGTACAAAGATGAGCAAGGCCAAGCCCCTGCCCGCCTGCAGGCCACATTAATTGCTTCATGCAGAAGAATAAAATAAATGCCCAAATATAGAAAAGGTGAAGAAGTGTGTGTGTGTGTGTGTGTGTGTGTGTGTTTAATGTACCATTTTTCATGAAAACATCCAAAGTAAGTACACATGTCTAAGAAGAATGAGAATACTTTGAGACTGGAGAGATGGCTTAGTGGTTAAAGCGCTTGCCTATAAAGCCAAAGGACCTTGGTTCAATTCCCCAGGACCCATGTAAGCCAGATGCTCAAGGGGGAGCATGCATCTGGAATTCGTTTGCGGTGGCTGGAGGCCCTGGTGTGCCCATTCTCTCTCTCTCTCTTCTGCCTCATTCTTTCTCAAATAAATAAAATAACTTTTTTTAAGAATAAGAATAGTTTCACAGAGAAGAAAATGCTGTTAATGTCTTCTATAGTTATTGTAGATATAGATATAGTAGATAGTGCCTGGGCCAATGTCAGTGCAGAAGTACTTATTGAATTACATTGTTGCAGCCTTGGTGCAAGCTGTGGCTAACACTGAGTCATTGGCAGTAGCTGCCATCAGGCAGTCCTGGGTGAGACACTTCCTCTGTGTGTTAGCATTGGCACAAGTCCCTCATTCTCACTGGCAGCTTTTACATTATGGAAGGTAAATCCTTCTGTATTTTCACAACTTTTCATGATGTCACATGGCCATCCTGACCTACCTGAGAACTAGGAATAACACCCAATGCAATGAAACCATGAAATCCTGAGAACTTTGAAGTCTGGGTGAGAAGCTCAAATCCTCACATGGATTCTAATCACACTTTCTTAAAACTGTCAACAAGCAAGATCACTTGTGGATTTCCTAGAACACAAAGTAAGGAACAGCACAGGAAGATGCTGAGAGGAAGGTGGGGCTAGTAATCATAGCTAGCTTAGTTCTGGCAAGAAGAGAGTAAGTATAAAAAAAGACTAAAATATACTTGAGAATTAATAACCAAGGTATTGAGTGCAGGGGCCAGGATACTACAACAGATCTTAAAAGTGAAATATATTGATTTTTATATTGATTGAAATCCATTGATTAAGTCTTAAAGGTAAATATATATATGAATTTTCAGGATAACTGCCAGCCAAGACAAAGTTAATGTATATTCCACATTTGTTTTATTTATTTTGGGAAATTTAAGGAGTATAGTTGCTAGAGAATATCATTCTAATTTCAAGTAACTTAGAGACAAGTGGGAAGATGTGGAAGATGTATTCAAGTGCAAGAAAAGTGTTTAAATAATGTGACAGAAGGCGTGTTGGGTACAGTGGGGTCCATATGTAATGTTGAGTCCTTGTGGGAATAAGAGGTCACATTATACTTTATAGAGCCATCTCTTATTTTAGGAGAAGTGTCTGAAGTGGAAGCAAGCGGATCAAGAACACGTGGAAGGTATAAAATGCTATAGAGCAAGGAGAGACTTGCTATGTGCTGTGGTTTGAATGTCCCCGTGACAAGTTCATGTTGAAATCCAATCCTCAGTATGTAGACATGGGCCTTTTGTTGTTGTTGTTCTTGTTGTTCTTTTTTCAAGGTAAGGTTTCACTCTAGCCCAGGCTGACCTGAAACTCACTTATGTAGTCTCAGGGTGGCCTCGAACTCACAGCGATTCTCCTACCTCTGCTTCCCGAGTGCTGGGATTGAAGGCGTGCGCCACCACGCCCAGCTGAACACAGGCTTTTAGAGGCGGTTAGGTCTTGAGCTCTGCCCTCGCGGATGTGGTGGTCACAGGAGGGAGTTGGTTGTCTCCGGAGTGCATTCCTGGTGGGGATGATCTCAGTGCATTTCCTCTCTATCCTTCCACCATGTTGTTAGAGCTCAAGAAGCCCCTCACCAGGCGTGCCATCCTTCAAAACTCTGAGATAACTTAATCTGTCTATACATTACCCAGTCTGGGGTATCTCTGTGATCATGGCAACAAAAATGGACTAAGATATCCTGTATTTGTTTAATCATGTGTTCCATAGTTACTGGAAACTGACCATTAGCAGACTTTCTTCTTGGGTAAGCACAGTGGAAAAAATAGACATAGTCCTTAATTTGGTGATTTTTGAAGAATGAAGAGTTATACAGAATCATGACGTTTGCAAAGGAAAAGAATGGTGATACTATGAGGACAATATGGACCCAGTGGGCATAGGTAGACTGAGGCATTGTTGTAGTCAGGTTCGCATTGCTGGTGCAAATCACCCAACCGGGAGCAACTTTGGGAAAGGGTTTATTTTGGCTTACAGACTCAAGAGGAAGCTCCATCATGGCAGGGGAAAACGATGGCATGAGCAGAGGGTGGACATCACTTTCTGGCCAACATCAGGTGGACAATAGCAACAGGAGAGTGTGCCAAACACTGCTAAGGGGACAGTGGCTATAATACCCATAAGCCCGCCCCCAATAAGACACTGCCTCCAGGAGGCACTAATTCCCAAATCTCCATCAGCTGGGGACCTAGCATTCAGAACACCTAAGCTTACAGAGGAACACCTGAATCCAACCACCACAGGCATGGTAGCTATGAGACACCTGGAGAATGTAAGGAGGGAGCTGGCTGGACAGTGAGGGAAGGCTGGCCTGGGCAAAGGAAGCATCCATGAAGACAGAAGAGGCCAACGGATGAGGAGGCAGTGAAATCACTGGACAGAGTGTCTCTGTGCAGACCAAGTGCCAAGAAATAGGACTCACTGGTGGAGCCTGTTGCATGGTGATGAGATTGTGGCCTGATTGGAAGCCTGAAGTAGATGTTCTGAGAAACAATGTCTAGAATGTATCTCAGGGGAGAGAGCGCCCCCGTTAAAGTCCACTGGAAACCAGTGTTTCAGACACTACAAGATAAATATTAAATCCAGCATAATTTGTATTATATTTGAGAAACATTAGCAATGAACTTTAAAGATGGTTCACAAAATAATCAAAATGAAAAAGAACACTTTAAATTTAAAATGAAAACCAGGTTTTCTTAAAAATTAAAGAATAGCCAGGTGTGGTGGCGCATGCCTTTAATCGCAGCACTCGGGAAGCAGAGGTAGGAGGATCGCCATGAGTTTGAGGCCACCCTGAGACTACAGAGTGAATTCCAGGTCAGCCTGGGCTAGAGTGAGACCCTACCTCGAAAAACAAAACAAACAAACAAAAAAAGATAGTTGGAAGAGTGTATGAAATAGCTTAAAACATAGAACAAAAACTTTTTGAAAATACAAAAAAAAAAACCAAAACAATATAGAATACAACACTTCAGAAAAGGCATAGGCTATCAAACCAGGGGATCTATATTTTTCACTTTTCATTTTTCATAGGGGAGTTTACAGAATATGGAGAGGAAGATATGTAAAATAATAAAGTTTCTCAGAAATGAAGTAAGATTTAAGTAGTCTGATATAAATCTGAGTGCCTAGAACAGACAATAGTTAAAGTAATTATAAATATATTTGTGTAATTTCAGATTACTGAAAAGTACTGAAAATTTCCATAGCACAAAAAAAGATAACAGATCTGGAAAAAGAGATTGGCAATCGGGAAGCCAGACTCAAGGTGGAGGTCCTTCTTTTCAACAAAATTGGTTGCAAAAAGATTTTAGTACTATATCCTAAAAATTGCCGAGGAAAATTATTTTAAATCTAAATTCTAGAAAGCTCAGCTGGGCTTGGTGGCGCATGCCTTTACCCAGCACTCTGGAGGCTGAGGAGTGCTGTGAGTTTGAGGCCAGCCTGGGACTACAGAGTGACTTCCAGGTCAGCCTGGGCTAGAGTGAGACCCTACCTCAAACAAAAAAAAAGGTAAAAAGCAGCTCACAGGAAATAATTCAATCTTGAACAGGGAAGTCAAGATTAATAGCTGAACCACAGGTGTAGAGAGGAACCAATCCAGCTGAAGCGGAAGAAGGCTTGAGAAAGGAAGTGAGAAAACTGAGTGGAATGAGTGCAATGTCTGGAAACTTGGAAAATAAGTATTTGATAAAGGTTTTATTTTTTATGTTTTTATTTTAGTAAAAGGCAATTATTAAACTCTGGAAAGGCATAAAAGTTGTATAAGAAAGAATGTCACACCCAAAATTTATAAAACAAGTCCAAATTTGAATAGGAGTTAATAACTTCTAAAAAAGGAATGCACTGGATTTTGACAACATAATATATGGAAGCTGTTAGAGAGATGACGAAGGCTCATGTTGATGTTCTCAAAGAGAAAACAGCAACGTACTCCAAAGAGGCAGCAGGCTTAAGCCTGAGCTATTGATGGAATGAAATTCAAGAAGAAGAATTTGCTTCAACTTGAAATTCTTTGACTTAAGTATTATAATTTATATTAGGTATATAATTATAGTCCAATACTTGCCTCAGCTACAAAATGAATGTAACTATAATATTAGCATAACTATATTAATGTGGTGACAATTAAAGCCAACACTGTTGGTTTTAATATTTGGAAAACAAACCATAGACACAGGACAGAACATAAAAACTGGTGGAGAACTGAATGCAGATGGTATCACTCACAACAATGTAAGAGACCGCTGGTGCAATGCTGAGACGTGAGAGAGGAAAATGGAGAGAAGCGTGCTGGCACAGTAACACTTAGTGATGTGTTCAGAAGAACTGACAGTTCTCACTTTGTCTTAGGCAGTGTGGGCTTAAGTAGCTTGTGTGTCTTGTTCAATGTCCAGGTGTTGTCTGGGCAGGTGTCTCTGAAGCTCTTGGTGTTGTCCGGGCTGGGGTCTCTGAAGCTCTCGGTGTTGTCCGGGCTGGGGTCTCTGAAGCTCTAGGTGTTGTCTGGGCTGTTTGAAGTTCTCGGTGTTGTCCGGGCTGGGGTCTCTGAAGCTCTCGGTGTTGTCCGGGCTGGGGTCTCTGAAGCTCTAGGTGTTGTCCGGGCTGGGGTCTCTGAATGTTGTCCGGGCTGGGGTCTCTGAAGCTCTAGGTGTTGTCCGGGCTGGGGTCTCTGAAGCTCTCGGTGTTGTCCGGGCTGTTTGAAGTTCTCGGTGTTGTCCGGCTGGGGTCTCTGAAGCTCTAGGTGTTGTCCGGGCTGGGGTCTCTGTCCATGCTGGGCTCTAGGTGTTGTCCGGCTGGGGTCTCTGAAGCTCTGTTGTCTGGGCTGTTGTCTCAGAAGCCGGGCTTGGGTCTCTGAAGCTCTCAGTGTTGTCCGGGCTGGGGTCTCTGAAGCTCTGAGGTGTTGTCCGGTGTGTTTGAAGTTCTCGGTTTTGTCCGGGGGGTCTCTGGGATCTAGGTGTTGTCCATCTGGTGTCTCTGAAGTTCTCAGTGTTGTCCGGGCTGGGGTCTCCTGAAGCTCTGTCCCAGGCTGGGGTCTGAAGCTCTGGTGTTGTCCGGGCTGGGGTCTCTGAAGCTCTAGGTGTTGTCCATGCTGGGGTCTCTGAAGCTCTCGGTGTTGTCCGGGCTGGGGTCTCTGAAGCTCTCGGTGTTGTCCGGGCTGGGGTCTCTGAAGCTCTCGGTGTTGTCCGGGCTGGGGTCTGCTCTAGGTGTTGTCCGGGCTGGGGTCTCTGAAGCTCTAGGTGTTGTCCGGGGGTCTCTGTCTCTGGGCTGTCCATGCTGGGGTCTGAAGTCTCTGTTGTCCGGTTTTGTCCTAGGTGTTGTCCGGCTGGGGTCTCTGAAGCTCTAGGTGTTGTCCAGGCTTGGGGTCTCTGAAGCTCTAGGTGTTGTCCATGCTGGCTGGGGTGTCTCCGGAAGCTCTTGTCCGGGCTGGGGTCTCTGAAGCTCTAGGTGTTGTCCAGGCTGGGGTCTCTGAAGCTCTAGGTGTTGTCCGGGCTGGGGTCTCTGAAGCTCTCGGTGTTGTCCGGGCTGTTTGATGCCTCGGGCTGTCCGGCTGGGGTCTCTGAGCTCTCGGTGTTGTCCGGGCTGGGCTGGGAAGCTCTCTCTGAAGCTCCGGGCTGGTTCTTGTCCGGCTGGGGCTCTCTGTTGTCCGGCTGGGTCTCTGAAGCTCTCGGTGTCCATGCTGGTCCATGCTGGGTCTCTGAAGCTCTCGGTGTTGTCCGGGCTGGGGTCTCTGAAGCTCTAGGTGTTGTCCGGGCTGGGGTCTCTGAAGCTCTCGGTGTTGTCCGGGCTGGGGTCTCTGAAGCTCTCGGTGTTGTCCGGGCTGGGGTCTCTGAAGCTCTAGGTGTTGTCCGGGCTGTTTGAAGTTCTCGGTTTTGTCCGGGCTGGGGTCTCTGAAGCTCTAGGTGTTGTCCATGCTGGGGTCTCTGAAGCTCTCAGTGTTGTCCGGGCTGGGGTCTCTGAAGCTCTAGGTGTTGTCCGGGCTGGGGTCTTGGGTGTTGTCCGGGCTCTTTGAAGCTCTCGGTGTTGTCCAGGTGTTGTCCGGCTGGGGTCTCTGAAGCTCTCGGTGTTGTCCGGCTGGGGTCTCTGAAGCTCTAGATGTTGTCCGGGGTTTGAAGTTCTAGGTGTCTCCGGGCTGGGGTCTAAGCTCTGTGTTGTGTTTGAAGCTCTCGGTGTTGTCCATGGGGGTCTCTGAAGCTCTCGGTGTTGTCCGGCTGGGGTCTCTGAAGCTCTCGGTGTTGTCCGGGGGTCTGGGGTCTCCGGGCTGGGGTCTCTGAAGCTCTAGGTGTTGTCCGGGTGTTGTCCGGGCTGTTTGAAGTTCTCGGTTTTGTCCAGGCTGGGGTCCGGGCTGGGGTCTCTGAAGCTCTAGGTGTTGTCCATGCTGGGCTGGGGTCTCTGAAGCTCTCAGTGTTGTCCGGGGGTCTGGGGTCTCTGGGGTCTCTCAAGCTCTAGGTGTTGTCCAGGCTGGGGTCTCTGAATTTTGTCTCTAGGTGTTGTCCGGGCTGGGGTCTCTGAAGCTCTGGGTGTTGTCCGGGCTGGGGTCTCTGAAGCTCTCGGTGTTGTCCGGGGGGTCTGTTTGAAAGCTCTCGGTGTTGTCCATGCTGGGGTCTCTGAAGCTCTTGGTGTGTTGTCCTTGGTGCTGGGCTGGGGTCTCTGAAGCTCTTGGTGTTGTCCGGGCTGGGGTCTCTGAAGCTCTCTGAATGTCTGGGCTGGGGTCCTGGGGTGTGTTGTCCGGGCTGGGGTCTCTGAAGCTCTCGGTGTTGTCCGGGCTGTTTGAAGCTCTCGGTGTTGTCCAGGCTGGGGTCTCTGAAGCTCTCGGTGTTGTCCGGGCTGGGGTCTCTGAAGCTCTCAGTGTTGTCCATGCTGGGGTCTTTTGAAGCTCTAGGTGTTTTCCATGCTGGGGTCTCTGAAGCTCTCGGTGTTGTCCGGGCTGGGGTCTCTGAAGCTCTTGGTGTTGTCCGGGCTGGGGTCTCTGAAGCTCTAGGTGTTGTCCGGGCTGGGGTCTCTGAAGCTCTCGGTGTTGTCCGGGCTGGGGTCTCTGAAGCTCTCGGTGTTGTCCGGGCTGGGGTCTCTGAAGCTCTCGGTGTTGTCCGGGCTGGGGTCTCTGAAGCTCTAGGTGTTGTCTGGGCTGGTGTCTTTGACTGTCTTTGTTATTGCATTCGTGGTCAAAAGATGGCCACCATAGTTTCAAACCATCATATGAAGAAGATGCTGGAAGACCGACTAGGCGTTGCCTTTACACTTCTAATGGAACTTCCCCTGGGTAGCATCTCTCCAAGTCTCACTAGCCAGGTAGAATGCCTTTCCTGTACTTGGATCAATCGCAATTCAGCTGGAATTTGATGAACATCTTTTGGACTAGTGTGAGGTGTGAGTATCTCAATTCAGTGCCTGAAAAAAAAAAAAAAAAGCTGACAGACAGATGGTGATGACCAGTGCTCACTCAGCCCCCGACATCATTCTGTGTTCACCTGAGCTGAGAAACTGGCCTCTTTTTTTTCTTTTTTTGGAGAGAGACAGAGAGAGAGAGAGAGAGGGAGAGGAAGACAGATAGAGATGGGCGCGCCAGCAATCTCTCAGCTGCAGTGAATGAAATCCAGATGCACGCACTCCCTTGTGGTCAAGTACGGCATTGTGCCCTTGCATCACTGCATCTGGCTAAACGTGGGACCTGGAGATTGGAACCAGATTCTTAGACTTAGCAGGCAGGCGCCTTAACTGCTAAGCCATCTCTCCAGCCCACTGGCCTCTTAAGAAGATGCCCTATGTAGATATTTGGTTGTTTGGAAATGTCTATACTGGTCACGTCAGCATTTTTTAGTGCAATGTTAATAAATCATAAAGACACTCTGCAGGCTTTGGACAGTTAACTTGTAGACACAGTGGCTAATTCTTGAAGGTTTGTAATGCCAACCTTGCAAACCCTGCGTTTCTCTCTCAGGAAACTGTGTCTCAGGTAAGCTTTTACTCTCCCTTGCACTGCTGTCTGCATTCTCTCCTGCACTGGTTCCTGGAGCCCTGTCCATCAGCCATCCACAGGGAGATCTCTGCCCCCAGAGTCTGCTTCCTGGGCATCTCACCCAAGATGAGAAGTGGCAGAGCTCACTAGAGCAGCTGGCTCCATGGTCTGACCTCTCACCACTGTACCATGTGTCATATTCTAATGCACCTTAACAATGTGCTCTGGAGCTGCGTGGGGTGTAACAACAGCACTCGGGAGGGCGAGGAGGGAAGGTCATGAATTCAAGGTCAGTCTGGGATGCATAGTGAGACCCTATTTCAGAAATGATGGCAATGCATCTTGGGAAGTAAAATTTTCACTTATAATTCTAAATAACAGATTTTTAGATAATTCAGCCCTCCTCTCCACTTGCCAGAATTAGTGAAGTTGTGTTACAGTTGTTCTTTTTGTTGAAAAATATTCTGCGATGTAGAAAATCTCTTATATCAATGTACTCCCAATGGCTATTGAGCTGAGAAGATGAATCTGTCCTTTGAATGGTGATGTAAGTCCAAGGCATTTACAGTACATGTTTTGGGAGACGGAAGACTTTTGGGCTTTGTTAGTGCGTGGTTGTTTCTAATTTCTTATGGTCGGTATGTAAATGAGTTCTTATGCTGTCCTCTAGAAAAATCTCCCGATCCCAAGCCACAGTTTGCCTTGCACATGTCTTTTAAACACAGCAACACTGAACTTACTGATGTCACAAGAACACGAGGAAGGAAGTGTCACCCCCGCAACGCTACAGGGTTGGACTTAACTCTTCCAGCACAGTAGAAACACTGATGTTTGCAGCCAGCAGCAGAGGTCTCTGCTTGGTGGGGGGTGATAACACCTAAGAAATTATCAGAGCTGAAGGATATACTTCAACATTTCAATAGGGAAACGCTACTAAGAGGAAAAAAAGGATCTGTGGATCAGCTCCAGTAAAATTATGGTGTAGCAATGGTTCCACATCTCATAGATTAATAACAAAAGTTCATCTTTGGTTTATGGAACAATCCATCAAAGCTGGCTGAAGATCTGTGTGTGGCTGATGGATTGTGCCCGTCTGCACGTAGCTGGATTCACAGTGGAGGAACAAAAAGCCTGTGAGAACCTTCAGTGCCTATTTTAACTCCTGCTTCCATGTTCAGCAGGCAGATCACATGACTAAGTTTGAGTTAACCAGAAAGAATTCTCCACCACCATCAGAGAAAGTACATGAAGCCTGTGGGGGTTTGATTCAGCTGTCCCCCATAAGCTCGTGTGTTCTGAATACTAGGTCCCCAGCTAGTAGCAATATGGGAAATGGAGGCTCCTGGAGGCAGTGTATTGTTGGGGGCGAGCTTATGTGTTATAGCCAGTGTCCCCTTGCCAGTGCTTGGCACAGTCTCCTCATGATGTTGTCCATCTGATGTTGGTCAGGGGGTGATATCCACCCTCTGCTCATGCCCTCATTTCCCCCTGTCATCATAGAGCTTCCCCTCGAGTCTATAAGCCGAAATGAACCCTTTTTCCCCACAAGCTGCTCTTGGTTGGGTGCTTTCTGCCAGCAACGAGAAGCTGAATACAACAAAGCCTAATGAGAGAAAATGCAGTTTATTTTCCAGTTTAATTCACAAGTATGTGCTTTCTTCTGCACACAAAATATAATCACTTCTCTCACCAGAGCAGAAAAAATCAGAAGTGCAAGAATGAGATCAAGATAAAGGAGTGAAGTTTTGTGACGGTTTTTGCTAGATCAGGGTTGATAGTCCTTGCTCATGAAGCTGAAGCTGTACCCTGGTGTTAGACCCAAGGCCTCAAACCCTGGAGCAGTTTCTCTGCAGTGTATGATAAATGAGGTAGCACCTTGTCCGCCTTGCTCGGAGACCTTGCGCATCCAGCATGCATGAAAAGACTTCTCCATATTCCTGTACCCAGAGGAAGTAGTACCCCACTGCTCCCTGCCATGGCATCGATCAACCTCAGACCAGACATATCTTATCCCCAAGGCTCCAGGGGCCCTACTAATGTGCGGCCACACATCCTAGAACGGAGCTGCTACAGTCCCCTGTATTCCAAAGAATCAGAACCTTGGGTGGACTTGCTTGCCACCCCATGTTCCAAGCCAAACCACCAGTGTATCTCACTTAACTGAAAATGGAGAAGCCCCAATAGATGTAGTAGCTGCCTTCCTCTGCCTCTCCATGGAGTGGAGTTACCACCATGCTGTGCCTAGATCCTCAGAGCCAAGGTATTGCGGCGTCTTACTGTCCCTAGGTCCTTGCTGCTGTAGAATGTGGCTTGGGGCTTGGCCGTGCATCACCATCATGTGGTGTTTCATGATCCAGACACTGCCTGCCACCATTCTTTCATGGTCCTCTGTCCCAAATTGCAGCTGTGTCGTGGTTCCTACATCCAAACCTCTGGGAACGCCTTCATTCCCAGAGCTACGTCAGTGCAGTGCCCCTTAGAATCAGATCCACTACGCTGGGCCTTGGGTGTGATGCTGAGCACGGACCAGTGTTTAGTGGGGAGACTGCATCCTCTTGTCCCTTAGAGAACGAGGATGTGCCTCAGAGAATGAACCTGGGTCTCAAGTCTTAGGTGCTGTGGTCTCCTTGCAAGACCCTAAGCCAAGGAAGCCAAGTGCACAGCAGCTTTGAGGACCTGTGTCCTGGGTCCTTGTGAAAATGGTCAGACCTGCACAGGGAGATTGCTCCTCAGGTGAAGCTTCACCTTACTGATGTAGTCACCACTGTGTTGTGAACTAGTACAGCCTAGATCACCAAGCCAGCCGTGATGGTGGCTGGTGGTCACAGCTGAGTCCTAGAGAATGCTGATCTGCCATGAGGTCCTGGGGTGAATGCCAGGTGCTGCTCCCCACCAGCATTGTGGGTGTGGGTGTGTGTGTAATTTCAAAATAACCAAAACTAAACTAACAAAGTCAGTAGTACAGTCACCTATCAAGATTAAACATAAGGGAAGATGGATTAAATTCACAAAAGACACTGAAGCTGGAAAGTAACACTGAGCTATGCATGCTGCCTGTGAGAGACACACTCTAGATTGAAGGGAACACAGGCTGGATGCGGAAGGCTGGCAGAAAACAGTCCAGGCAAATGGCAACCAAAATAAAGGAGTCTTATATTTGATAAAACAGACTTAAAATCAAAACCTGTTGCAAAAGACAAAAGGGAGAAGCATATATGAGCAAAATGAAAGCTGTGGGGCTAAGGGGATGGCTCAGTGGATACGACTGCCTGCCATTTATGATTGAGGGCTTGGGAGGACCAAGACTGCCTGAGTTTGATTCTCCCAGAACCTACACGATCAGCTGGGAATGGCCATGCACGTCTATAATCCCAGTTCATGGATGGTGGGGACAATTCAGAGACCAGAGTGGCTCACTGGTGGAACACTGGAAGCTCTGGGTTGACAGAGGTTCCGTCTCAAGGAAACTCACAGAACAGAGAAGGGCACCTGAAGTTATCTCTGTCTTCTGCATGCACACATACAGTGGGTGTGTATGTGCACCCACATGTGCATCCACCACACATAAATGCATCACATATCACACCACACATACTCTGGACACACACACACACACACACACACACACAACTGGGAATTTCAAAGCAGACTTTGAAGAACAGGATGCTCCTTGAGCACTCAGACCCCTTCAAAAGACTGCATTCTTTCTATTGTCCCAATGCAGGTCAGCTGGCCAAATCTCAGTGGTTGTAATCTTTCATACAATTGTAGTTGAACAGGCAGCAGTTTTGGCCCACAGATTTCATTTTTTCTGTACCATATTCCTCTGCTCACATTAGTCTGTTTCTACGCAAAGTAACCCTGCACAAGTTCTCAGAACATGGACATAACAGCAAGCCTCTCACACAAACTGCTTCTAGCCCAGTCTAGACAAGCTCTTTCTCACCCTCATAAGCTGAATATACCAGTCCATAGTTCTTACTGCACTCAGGTCTTCAACTCTGTCCAGGATAGTCCATCAAGCTATGCTTACAGCTCTACAAGACATCTCTTAGACCAAGGTTTCAAATCTTTCCACATTCCTCTGGAAAATCAGCTCCAAAAGGCCAAAGCCACACAGTCAGTGTCCAGCAGCAATGACACCACTCCTCAGTACCAACTTTACTGTTGCAGTCAGGTTTACATTGTTGGCAGAAAACCACCTAACCAAAAGCAGCTTGTGGGGAAAAAAAGGTTTATTTTGGCTTACAGGCTCAAGGAGTGCTCCATGATGGCAGGGGAAAACAATGGCATGATCAGAGGGTGGACATCACCTCCTGGGAAACGTCAGATGGACAATAGCAACAGGAGACTGGCTATAATACCTATAAGCCAACCCTCAACAATACACTGCCTCCAGAAGGTGTTAATTCCCAGATCTCCAGCAGCTGGGAACCTAGCATTCAGAACACCCAAGTTTATGGGGGACACCTGAATCCAACCACCACACCAGGCAAGTGTCTTAACCGTTAAGTCATCTGTCCAGTCTGATGGCAACTTTTTAATAGTGCGTAAAATACCATCATGTTTTATATCTCAAATGTATACAATCAAATTTATTTTAAAAGCCAAAAACAGATATAAATACTTTTCCAAACTCACACAGTGACCAAAATTTAACCAGGTTTATAACCTTAGCTCTCATATTTAGTTCTATTGTGTATTTGAAGATAAATTACATGAATGGTACAAGAAAGACACAAGGCTTGCTGGTCTCATACATAGTCGATTGTTCCAGTGCTCGGTGTAGGAAAAGAACATCCTGTGCAGAACTGCTTTTGGGTAGTTGCTAGAAATTGATGGACAATATATGTATTTATTTCTGGACCCTCTGTTTTGTTCCTTTGATCTATTTGTCTATTTTGCCTCAAATAACCTACCATCTTGATTTCTGTACTGCTATAATAAGTCTTAAAGTCAGGTAGCATAAGACCTCCAAGTACATTCTTACTTTCATAACTTTTTAGAGGTATGAATTTTAATATAGATTGAAATGAACATGCCAATTTCTGAACCAAATTACTACAATTTTTAAGTTGCTGGTATGCCAGATCTACACATGAGATAGACATTGCATTCCTTGTTATATATGCCAGAAAACTCTGCTTGTGGGTACTGGGAAACAGTGCAAGGATGCTCACATCAGTATGGCTTACAGCAATGCCACATTGGAAAGTGAACAAGTGTCTAGCAATACTGTAGTGAAATCTGCGCAGAGGTGGGGATGAGCCTGGGAGAACTTGCACCAGCACGATGAATATCCCCAGGAGAGTGCAGGAAGAAAGAAGTTAGTTACCAAAATATGCTCAGTTTGCATCGTTTATGTCAACTTTAAAGAGGGCAAAACAAACTGTCACTTTAGGGAATGTGTGTACAGAATGTATCCTCTTAGGATGAGCCTGAAGAGTCAGGATTGTTACTAAGGAAGGGAAGGGGATAGACATCAGGATTATGACTGCCCTGGAGGGAGGGAGGGGATATGCATTAAGGTCTTCCTTCTATTGTACTGGCAATTATTTTTTCTTTTATTTTTAGAGAGAGAGAGAGAGGGAGAGATAATTGGCACACCAAAAGGGCCTCAGCTATAGCAATCAAACTCCAGATGCTTGTGCCACCTAGTGCCATGTGCAACCTTGTGCTTGCCTCACCTTTGTGTGTCTGGCTTACATAGGATATGGAGAGTCAAACATGGGTCCTTAGGCTTTGCAGGCAAGCACCTTAACCACTGAGCCATTTTTAACCTTGGTGGTAGCTATGGAATGTATATTGTTGTTAATTTCTATATATGTGCACACATCTGCGTGTGTATATATCATACATATTCTGCATGCTCGACACCACTCAGAAGCAAGAGCAGAAGGACGCAGGTTTTGTAGCTTAGTGGCCTGTGGTTGGTATTAACTCATGGGCTCGGTTGCTAGGTAGGCTAGGCCACTTGAGTTGGGACTCAGCACTTGCAAGCCTTGGTGTGGTCAGTGTTCCCACAAAGGAATGCTCAGTTTGGTTGAAAGCACCCTCAGGGACACGTGAAAGAAGTCACTATTTCACACAATGTTTCATTCAGTTCCATTTCCAATTGAGAATCACCATTCTCAGCTGAGCCTACTGCTCCCAATTCCAGTCCTTTTGGCTGAACTTCTCTGGAGCACTCCGCCCCCCCTTCCCAATCTCCTGTTGATGTGGGCAGGAGTCATTTTCTGGGTGTACATGGGGTGGGAAGGAACTAGACTGTTCATGATATAGACTTGTGTCCATTCTTATCTCCTCAGCCCACCGGCTTGCCCACTCTCAGAAGTAGTTTGTGCTTCAGTTCCAAGGCTTGCTGAGGTTCGTGGGCGCTGGCTGGCTTGCTTCTATTTCCAGAATGGCTGTTTGGACTTTCATTTTCTCAGTCTGTTGACTCACTTTCCAGTCGGCCAGTTTGCTTTCCAGCTTGTGTTCAGTTTAGTTTTTGTTTCCTTTTTTTTTTTTTTTTTAGATGAAGACAATTATTTGGTGTGTGTGTGTGTATGTGTGATATATAGGTTTGGGTGTGAATGTGGGTGCACACATGTCATTATGTGCATGTGGAGGTCAGAGGACAACATTTGGGGTCAGTCCTTGCCTTCCACTTTCTTTGAGACAGAATCTCTCATTGTCATTGTTGTCCACTGCTGAATTTGTGAGACTAGCAGGTCTGTGAGTTTCCAGAAAGTTCTTTTATCTCCACCTTTCTTCTCACCATGGTTCAACTAGGATTAGAGAAGCCTGCCAGTTTCTGGCTTATGTGGGAGATTGGGAACCAAACTCAGATACTCAAGAGTCTGTGGCAAGTACTTTATCCACTGAGCCATCTTCCCAGGTCCAGCCTTCTGTTCAACTTCTTAAAATATTCTTATTTATTTTCAAGAAGAGAGAGAGAGAGAAGAGAGACAGGGATGGAGGAATGGCTTAGCCATTAAGGTGCTAGCTTGCAAAGCCAAAGGACCCAGGTTTGATTCCCCAGGATCCACATAAGTCATCTGCACAAGGTGGCACATGCATCTGAAGTTTGTTTGCAGTGGCTGGAGGCCCTGGTGTGCCCATTCTCTCTCTCTCCCTCAAATAATAAATATTTAAAAATTACTTTAAGAGAAGAGAGTCAGAGAGAAAGAGAATAGGTGTGCCGGGGCCTCCAGGTGCTACAGATGAATTCCAGATGCATGTGGCATTGCGCCCCTGCATCTGGTTTTATGTGGCTACTGGAGACTCAAACCTGGGTCCTTAGGCTTTTCAGGCAAGTGCCTTAACCTCTGAACAATGTCTTCAGCCCCCCCCCTTTTTTGGGGTGTGTGTGTGTGTGTGTGTGTGTGTGTGTGTGTGTCATCCTGTAGTGGATTAAATGTTAATAACCCCTAGAGTTTCAGGTGTTTGTGATTAAACTTCCTAGTTAGTCCCCAGTTAGAGGAGCCTCTGGAAGGTGGCACCTTGCTGGAAGAAGTGTATTGCTGGGGTGAACCCTGGGGTTGAGGAGTCTAGCCTCCTGTGTGATCAGAGCCAGTTTACACTTGCTATTTTCTCTCTGCTGTGGATATGTGAAGTGTGAGCCAGCTCCCAGCCTTTTGTCCACCATGATGAAGCTTCCTCTCGAAACTGTGAGCCAGAAATAAGTCCTTTCCTCCCATAAGCTGCTTCTGGTTGGATGTTTTGTCCCAGCAACAAGAAGGTAACTGAGCCAGGCGTGGTGGCTCACACCTTTATTCCCAGAACTCGGGAGGCAGAGGTAGGAGGATCGCCATGAGTTCAAGGCCACCCTGAGACTACAGAGTTTCTTTTCTCTTTCCTGATTACCATCAACCAACTGGCAGATCACCATGATTTAATCCTAAGGATGGAAATTACCCTGCTAAGCCACAGCTCAAATCATATTCGGACAACAAAGAAGAATGAACCTCTTTTTGCAAACGTGTTCAGCTCTTCTCGCCCCAGCAGAGCAGACGTGAGCATCATTGATGATTGACGGGGGGAGACAAATGTAGAAACTACTCAGGTTTACATCCCTTTGTTCTCCAGCCAATATTGCTCACATTCTGTTTTTTCCAGAGTATATCTGTATGCACAGCTTTCAAAGTGAACAAAATTTTCATTTGGAAGGTTAAAAAGAAATGTTTCAGAAATCTTTTTAAAAAATCTTTTATTTATTTGAGAGAGAGACAGAAATAGGCAGGTAGAGAGAGAGAATGGGTGCACCAGGGCCTCCAGCCACTGCAAATGAACTCCAGATGCATGTGCCCCCTGGAGCATCTGGCTTATGTGGGTCCTGGGGAGTCGAACCTGGATCCTTTGGCTTTGCAGGCAAATGCCTTAACCACTAAGCCATCTCTCTAGCCCCGTTTCAGAGATCTTTAAACCCCTCTGGCCTTACTGCATGGAGTTGCGATTTCTCAATGCCGCCTTGCTGATTCTGGGTTGTTCCAAGTATTTCAAGAGACAGTAGAAATTTGTTATGAAGTTTCAATTCAATCATTTATATATATATATATATATTAATTTATTTATTTGAGAAAGAGTGAGAGAGGAAGAAAGAGGCAGAGAAAGAGAATGGGCACACCATGCCTCTAGCCAGCTGCAAACAAACTTCAGACGCATGTGCCACCTTGTGTGTCTGGCTTACATGGGTCCTGGAGAATTGAAATAGCAGCCTTTTGCTTTGCAGGCAAGCGCCTTAACTGCAAAGCCATCTCTCCAGCCCTCAGTTTATATTTTAATATTGAGAGGGATGACAGCTAGGGTGACTGAACCCCTGAAGGTAAAAAAGGCAGGAAAGTTTGCACTTGCTGGATATTAGAGATGATCTGACTTCTTACCTCTTGCCTAGTTCCCTAAATCTGTTTCTCCACAAACAAGGACCCCCTCCTGAGGAGGGAGCTCTTTCATAGGATTCAAACATTGTGGTTGGTCAAGTTGACCCCCTGGAACTTGGTGTCAGGGCTTTTCCTGGGACAGTCCCTAATCCTAACCAACCAGCTGTCCCTCTGGTTCACCTGAGCTGGAAGACAGCCCGCACTATAAGGTTATAAATACCTTTGCGGGGGGGGGCACGCTCACTGACCACTTGGGAGCCAGCTATGGTGGGTTTTTCCCTTGACTGGGCCCCCAGCCGTACTACACGGGTTCTTTATCCCCTCCAGCTGCTCACATGGCAGGAGCTCCTTGAACATTCTTTTCTTTTTTCTTTCCATGGTTTTTCCAAGACCTCTACGTGGGATCTCTAGCCACATGGGCGTCTTTCCTTGGCTCTGTACTTCCCTCACTAAATATAATAATTTAATAATTATCCTTCTCAGTCTTTTTTATTCAATTCTTTCATTAAAATTAGAAATGAAACTAGGATTTGGGGTTCAAGGACTCCCCTGGACCCTGCTCACCCCCTTACAATATGTCACAGGAAAAGGTTGCAAAAGGTAAGGCAATATGGTGATTTAGCTGTAATGCTAGAGATGCAGGTGTAGATAATTTATTCCAAGTGTACGCAGGGGGATTCACCGAGTACTCGTTGTCAACCATTGCACTATCTCATAAATTAAAGTTAGTGACAAAATAGCTCCTGTTCCTGCTTTCCCAGAGCTTTCACTCTGCTGGGGACACATTGAAGAGACACCCAGGTTCCGTGTGGAGCGGCCTTCCTCACTGGATTTCTCTGCTGAGGGAGCTTTCGTTGTTTTAGTGAGAGAGAGGGTCACTGTCAGGGATGAACGGATGCAACCTGATCTACATGATTTGATGTAAACCATTTCTTCAGTCCAGGTTTGACACTGTCGTCCCAGGATGAATATTACTCTTTAAAATACAAATGTCCCCGAGAGAACTATAAACTTTTTGTTTTCAATAGCATTTCCCTCTCGTCACCTTCATGTACCTTTGTCTCAGCCAAGTTATAGCCACTATTTTAGCATTGTGCCCCACTGACATTCTTGCTGAATGTCCTGCATAAATTCTGCCTCTGTCATAAAGCTTTCCTGAACTGTTTGTTTCTGCTTTGACCCACTGTTTGTGCCACTTATCTGATACTTCGTATGTTTTGTCTGTTATCACAGCAATCAATCAATTAATATATCTGAGTTGAACCTATTGCTGCACAAAAGGATTTATTACTCCTTCACCAATTCCCAAAGCACCAAAAAGTAGGAAGGAATGAAACCTCTTACAATCTAATAGACGGTGAAATGGGATACGAGGATCCTATAAGGGCTGCGATAGGTCCTTGCTGTGGAAAGCAATCTCTTTACCTCTTAATCAGAGCAGCTGTGAACACCCACGGGAGACCCTCAGTAAGATCAAGCCTGTTGACACACAGAACAAGGGCATCAGGAGGGACAGGAGACCTTCACCTGAGAGCCCAGCCACTCCCTCGTGCGTTTCGCTCCCCAGCTGTACGCAATCCTGACACAGGTGCGTCTGGTCTCGGCCTGTGCTGGAGTGCGCGCGTGGAGGACGGTTAACGGTCGGTGGTGGGACAGACTTCATGCAGCTCTCAGGAGGCTGTCACCTGTGCTGGGCTGGGACTTTCTGGTGATGCACTTTTGAGGATCAGCCACGCTACAGTAAGTACCTCCTCATCTACACTCCTACAGTAAGCCCAGTAACTCATTTGCTCCTGGAGCTACCCTTGAGTGAAATCACTCCTTCCTGAGGTCTGTCATTGGTCTTTGTGAGGGGTGGAGAGAAGTGTGTTGGCATTCCCGAAGGAAAAGTTCACACGACAGCCCCCGAGACTGAGAGGATGTCCTCGTGACATCAAGGTCGTTGTTGCTCCTTCTCTTCCTTTCTTTTGGTTTGGTGGATAATTCCAGTGATTTTTCTTAAAGATTATAAATTTATTAACAAGATAGAGTTTTAGTATGGTTGCTTTCAGGTGAATAAGACAACCTTAAATTCTTTCAATTCTAATGATCTCTCTTCATTCTTACATAAATGGGTTGCTGAGTCATGGATGGCAATTTGGTAACAGTTTTGTAATTTGTATCAGCAATGAAATGGTGTCATCAAAGCACTGAAAGAAACTTACTGTCCATGTTCAAGTCAATAACGTACCCAGAGTATCACTCAGAAACAAAACTCACAGGCACATCTTGAAGGAATGTAAAGACATACTTCAGTCAGAAGAGAACCACATTCAGAAGGAAGAAGTGGGGCTAAGAATCATGTTGATCAGAGACATGTCACTGCACTGGTAAAAATTTTGTTAAGCATGAATTGTGAAAAGAAAGAGAATAACCCTCAGGCTGGAGAGATGACTAAGCCATTAAGGCACTTGCTTGCAAAGCCTAAGGACCCATGTTCTACTCTCCAGATCCCCTGTGAGCCAGATGCACAGTGACACAAGGGCAAGGTCTCACATGCCCACTAGGTGGCACAAGCGTCTGGAGTTCGATAGCAATGGCTGAAGCCCTTGTGTGCCAATTCTCTCTCCTTTCTGTCTCTTTTTCTTTCTCTCTCTAAAATATAATTTAAAAAAAAATGAGCAATTCTGTGGGATACTTAATTCTTCATTTTTATAGGAGATGAGAGTGTTTAAACAAACAAACAAACAGCGGTGAAACTAGGAATTGGTGGAGAGAAATAAAATGAGATGGTCTGGTGTGGCGGTTCCTGAAGGAGAAGACCACATTGGGTCTCTTTGTTCCTATAGTGATGGACATTTCATAGCTTGTATTGGTAGAATCACCTTAGAGCTGGTTAGTTCCAAAAACAGGAGAAAGACTTGTGCAAGAGTCACATAGACGTGATCAATCTGCTAGAAGCAGTGTAAACAAAATTGAGAGCTAGGGATCATTTAGTTTAAAAAATTTTTAATTTTTAATTAATTTATTTATTTGAGAAAGAAAAAGAGAGAGAGAGAGAGAAAGGCCATGTCAGGTCCTCTAGTCATTGCAAATGAACTATAGACGCATGCACCACCTTGTGGATCTGGCTTACATGGGTACTGGGGAATCAAACCTGGGTCCTTAGGTTTTGCAGGCAAGTGCCTTAACCACTAAGCCATCTCTCTAGCCCCATTTCCTTTTATATACAGACTAAACTATATTCTATTGTTTGTACATGTCACATTTTATCTATCCATTTGCCAGTGGACATGTAAATTATTTATGGGTCTTGGCTACTGTGATAAGACTGCAGTAAACATAGTTGTGCAGATATCTCTTTAACTTTTAGATATTCATTTCTTTGGCTTTATACCCAGAATTTAGATTGTTGAATCAAATAGTAGCTCATTATTAATTTTTCAAGAAGCTTTCATTAGCAACATATTAAAAAGCTCCATTTTTTTATATGTTCTCACCACCAGTAGTCCTTTGATTTATTTATTTTTTCAAGTCAGAGTCTCACGCTAGTCCACACTGACCTGGAACTCACTCTGCAGTTCCAGCCTGGCCTTGAACTTGAACTCAAGGCAACCCTCCTACCTCCATGGGTCACTCATATGCCTCATTTGAAGAAACACTTATTCAAGTCTCTTGACTATTGTTTCTGTAAGAAATACTTGAGGTCTTTGAGCTTACAGAGCAAAGGTTTATTTTGGTTCATGCTTTAAGAAACTAGTCCATGATTAGTTGACTTTGTTACTTTTACGATTGAGGTGAGGTGGGAGAAAGAGAGAGAGAGAGAGAGAGAGAGAGAGAGACTAAAGGCTCCACTTTTCAAGGGAGCACCACAATAACTTCACTACTTCCCATCGACTGTGGATAGAGCTTTAAGGAAGTCCTTCAGAGATATGCAAAGGGTTCTTTGTTTTCTTATTATATTGCTTTGTGTTATGACTAACCAAACCAGGTCCCGAGATGTTTGAATTACACACACACACGAATGTAAATATATGTATATTCGGGGTATTAGCCCTTATCAACTAAATGGTCTTCAGATATTGTCTCCTATTCTCTTTTTATCTTGTTAATGGTTTCCTTTGCTAAGCAGGGGCTCTTTCCTTTGATGTTATACCACTTATCTATTTTTGATTTTGTTATCTGTGCTTTTAATGCCATACTCAAGAAGCCATGGTCCAGCTCATGTCTAGAAGAATTTTCCCTGTGTTTTCTTCTAAGAGCTTTAACGCTTCAGGTTTCTGCGGAAGGCTTTAGTGCATTGTTCCTTTTGAATGCCAAGTGGGTGAAGGCTCCAGTTTCAGACACGTGCACGTCTAATTTCCCCACAACATCTGTAGATGCTTATCGCATCGTAATTTAGGGGATAAGAACTGGATTCATTATTCAAGTTCTTGACATCATCACTGTATGGGAAATGACCTTGTATTTTTAGATTTAATTATGGCAATAAGTCCTAGATGTCTTAGTCTACAATGAGTCTCGGTCTGTCTTTATCATTAGAGGCTCCCCATTATTTCTAATTGAAACTACCTCAGAATGCATTTCATTTAGTGTTTTAGGGACAAACTCTTAGCTCCTTGTCCTGAGGTTGATAAAGCTGTGTGCTTACTACCAATGGTTTAGCACATATATCACTCTTTAAATCAGCAAACATGACACCAACATTGTATGAGAAATTATTTCAAGCTACAGAGAACAACCTGCAAAGACCTAGTTCAGGCACAAAATATCTATCCTGAGAGATAATGCCCTTGCCACACTGCTGCTTCTCATTCCCACGGGCAACACAGACATGGTGACGGTCTCAGCAGAACAGAGTCCTGCTCACCTTCCTGCTGCACACCCGTGCTAAGTCCTTACTGGAGTGGCTCTTGTTCCACCTTTATTGTCACAATACAGTCTGTTATTGGAATTTGAAGTTTGCACATTTGTCACCATCATATCCACTTCATACTTCCAGCTTCCCTTCCAGAAACTTGGGAGAAGGAATTTAGTGTAAGGAAACAGATTTGTTCAAGGCTGGCCCTGAGAAAAGTGGGGGAGACTTTTCTGTCTTAAGTCTCCACTTTTAGGGAATTCAGGAGCACAGAGGCTTTTATGAGAAACACAGATGTCACCGTGAGGCAATTGTCAGCAGGAAATCCTCAGGCTGAGTGCAGGCTTTCTCTCCACAGAGAGGTCTCTTCTTTTGTAAAAGTCCCTCCTGGGATCAGTATCTGTATTTTCTTCACTTTTCTGTGAGTCAATTTATATAAGCTAAGGAGAGGACAAGGGAAAAGGGATGAGTGATGGAAAGATTACAGAGGGAAGATCAAAGAAATGGTTGCTTTCCATGTCTAGAACTAATTAAGGCAAACTCGCAGGAGTGTGTAAACCCATCGATTTCATTGAATGGATTTACTAATATTACAGGTGACTCTTCTTTTTCTCTCCTGACTTTGAAATCTATGTTAGTCAGGAGTGTGCGTGTGTGTGTGTGTGTGTGTGTGTGTAGCAGACAAGAGGACAAGCGGTGTGGTCACTAAGGCACTTAAACACCTCTTTCTGTCCCCGAGTAAGTACATACCGAAGATGAGCTGGGACTCTAAACCTGAACTCAGAAGTTAGTGTTTTCTGCTCTCTCGATCTACTCCTTTCATCAGGAGTGACTAACAGAAGTTTACAACCCTGCTTGAACAACTGTGGGAGAGCCCAGGGGTGCTTTACACATGCAAAGCCTCTGACAAATATTTGCTAAAAGTGAATTTCTAAGTGTGTATATGACCAGCTTACTCTTTCCTCACTTTTTCTTTTGTAGTTTTCTGAGGCAGGGTCTCACTTTAGTCCAGGCTGACCTGGAATTCACTACATAGTCTCAGGGTGGCCTCGAACTCACGGCGGTCCTCCTACCTCTGCCTCCCGAGTGCTGGGATTAAAGGTGTGAGCCACCACTGCTGGCTTCCTCACTTATTTTTGGTAGATTTTAAGAATGGACTCTTGTCTAGAATTATACTGATATATTGCACTCACTTATCATTGGATATAAAGATTACTTGTTATAAATTCCAGCTCTTGTGTAACTTGGACTTTTTATCATAAGCCCCGAATGATTGTAATGCTGTTTGTTTAGTGATTTTCTTCACACAGCCGTTGCTATGTGCTATGCATTAGGCTATGAAATTCCTTTCTTTGTTGAGCATCCAGAGGGGAGGACAGGAAAATGGAGAAAGACAGAGAGAGAGGGAGAGTATGAACATCAGGCAGTAATAACTCCATTGAGGAACAGGAAGAGCCCTGATTTATACAGTGTGCATGTGTGTCAAGAACAGTTTACACATTAACTCATTTGATTCTCACAGTATCATCGTGAAATGCTATTATTACTCCTCATGAAATATAGAGACATTAAACATGTGGCCCAACAGCGCATGATGTATGAGATGGGGTGAGAAGCTGAGGTTCCATCCACACAGCGTGGAGCCATGCTCTGGCTCTTATTCACTCCACCTGTGAGCTCTCAGCAAAACAGCATGATCACAAACTGAGACTGGCAAGGGGAGGTACCTAGTTTTAGATAAGGAGGTCAGAACTGATTTCTATATTTGGGACCACATGAGAAGAGACCTAAACAAAGTGTAACTTTTGTTGCCTTCTTATACAGAATGCACGATGAGGTCATTAGCCCATTATCAAGTCCGCTTATCTGGTGTCTTTCAGAGAGATTGGTCTCCTATCAGCCTCCAGATCCCAGGCAAGTCCTTGCCCCGGGGCTCAGCTGTTCCTGCTTTAACTTACTTAGCTGTTTTCTCAGCTTATTTTCCTGAATTCATTGCTCCCTCCCTCTGTCACGGAAATGCCATGTTGACCCTTACACTAGACTCACAGCACCCCCATCAGGGACACTAGGAAATGGATAGACTGAAGCTATGATCCCAAAAGACAGTGCAGTTTCAAGAAACGCACTAACATTTTCCTGATCGGGCCTCTGAGAGGTGAGATGGGAGGGAGGCGAAGCCACGGTTCACTTCCTTCACATCTTTGCCAAAGAGCGGCATGACCGCACCTCTCCCCTTATCTTTGGTGGAGTGATGCCCACGTCATGAGACTCTGGCTGCTGAACTAGAGCTAAGAGCATGAGAACAAGGAAGCAACAACTGGTAGCTAAACCAGGCAAATGTTGTCGTTGTCGTTGTTTTCCTAGCAGCAAATTACGTAAAAATGGGAATAATCAGATTTTAAACTAGTTTGGGTCTAAAAGGGCTAGGAATATCTTCTTCATACAGGGTTGAGACTTACCATTCTTCCCTGAATTTACATATTTTAAAAGATTAGTAATGGTGATACAAGTAGAGTTAAATATATTTGAGTAGCTTTGTCCAAAAGTAGTTGCTTAACACTTATATTAAGGGACTTTCTTAATTAGAGAGACTTGCTAGTCCAGTGGGGGGCAGATGGACCTGGCCATACAATGCTAAAGCAGTGTTAGTTGGTCTCTAAGTCATAGAGCTTTGTCTAGCCTCGGGGATCCACGGAAACCTCAATGTTCAGTTATTACCACAAAAGCGAACCCGAGTCCAGATTTCTTAGTGCACAGATCTGCTAGGATTTTGCCGTGGGGGGACATGAAGGCCCCTTCCAGGTTCTCGGTATCCTAGATTAAGGAATTTTAATATATACACAGAAGGGAACATGAAGACAAGTTATTGGAGTCAGGGAGAGAGCGGGTACCCTGAACAACAAGACAGGCAAGCTGGGAATGTTGGCAGTTGTTGAGAGGAGAGAGAGAGAGAGAAGAAAGAGGGAGAGGGAACAGTAAAGGTCCGAGTGAGTGTCAGAAAGTGAGAAAATGCAACAGTGAGAGTCTGCAAGTCATCCCCCAAGGCGCGAGGCTTTGGACGATGTCAGCGCATACCTCCTGGACGGGGACAGTTATCCTCCCTTTAAACGACTCCTGTCTTCTGGTGCCACGTTTTCTTTCACCTTTCAGTTTGGGTTGCTTTTCTTCAGCTTGTAAGGCGGCGTCTTTTTTCACGGGAGAAGAGATCTTCAAAGGAGGTTGCTGGCCTTGTTCTAAAAAGGGTGGCACTGGGTCTTATGGACCACCAAACGTGCCATTTGTAAAGGATATCCCCCCCCCCCCGCCGACCATACCATCTGTGCCAAAGGACGCCAGCATATTGATACTCATGTGCCCTAAATGGTGCCTGGCTCAAAAGTTTCCTGAACTACTTCTCAGCCTATGGCCTCCACAAACACTTTCACTAGAAAAACCCTTCACCCCCACCCTCTCCCCAAAAGCCAACTACCATGCTGCCTTTGATGGTTAACATGCCCACTGAGAAGTGGGGTGCCTCATCACCCTACATTGTGGGTGCTGCTGACTAATCACCTCTGCTTAACTGGGACTGCTCTCTCTATCTCTCTCTGTGTTTCTCTTTCTTTTCAAGGTTTTGCAGTAGTTAAACGTGGCCAGGTTGTTAGCCCTCGTGTATTGCTTGCTTTCAAAGAGTGCAGTGTATTGACTTTCCCCAGAGACTAGAGGGCCTGAGAAGTGACTGACATCTTTGTGTTTGCTGTGTGTGTGTGTGTGTGTTTTGAGACAGGGCCTAACTCTGTAGCTCAGGTGGCCTTGAACTTGCAGCAATGCTCCTGCCCAAGACTCACAAGTGCTAGGAGCCCATGTGTGAGCTCCCATCTTACCACAGCTAAGATCTTTGTGATGCTGCTTCCAAGCAGAATGTGGTACGCCTTTCCAATTATTTATCCCAGTCCTGTATTTCTCATTTCTGGGGCTTTTGGCCTAGCGTGGATGATCATGCATGATAGGACCATGAAGATATTTACATGACTATGATTGGCACATATGTCTCATTGGAGTGAGATGGAGAAGTGCCACGTTGGCTTCGCTGAATGTCTCCTCGCTCCAGTTCACAGGCTCCAACACGTGCTTGTTGTTTGCACTTCATGATATGGATCATGTTCTGTGCTGTAAACCATTCGTCCCTCCAGCCTGCTTAGATACCATCCCAAAGTGGATGGACAGCTGTCCATACTCTGCCCTTACTAACTGGGCTGCATTTGCATGTGTGTTCTTCGAGGGCTTCATGCTGAGGAGCTGGTCTGGGCCTGGGGCAGCTGGCTGTTGAACCTGAGCACAGCGGCTTTCGCAGACCCCTTGAGCAACACAGTCTAGCTACTGTGATTCAAGAATGGAAATGGTTCTAGATTCTTCCTGTCCTTGTTTGATCTTCCTCTTGCTAGATTCTGGCTGGCTGGCACCAGGCCTCCTTGATTTATTAATCCACCTCTTTCTACTTCGGTTGGATGATGTGGATGTATTTCTACTTCTTCTCCTGCACAGATTCTCCCTCTGATATTTCCTTCCCACAAAATTGCTGAGTAACTGTTTAGCTCTACTGTTTGCTCTCTGTTGTTATATCAAAATGTCATAGAATCAAGAATCTAAAAAAATGACCTATATATAATACAGTCAAACACCATTACATTTATCATCATGGGCTATTCCCTTAAAAATTTTAAGTTATTCAACTCATAACACATTCAAGTGATTTGGCAGCTGGCAAGTGGATGCTGTTGTAAATGCCCTGGACAAATAGCTGGCTTTGAAGGTGACTGTTTCCTGTGGCTTTGGAAATTTGAATATATTTCTTAAATTCCGTGAGTCCTGGTATTTCTCTTCTGTAAAGAATGACAGAGACTTCCTCTGTTGGAACTGGACTGTTCACATTTATGAACAACATTACAGCTATTATAGTCAGGCAGTCGGGTGCCAGGAGGTCAGTTGGCACATAAACGTTTGATTGCAGGAAATGCCCCTCGATTGTTACGTGGCCTTGAGGTAGTTGGTTTCTTAGTGTGCAACACTCTCACATATTGAAGGGTGACATAACTTCCTGACTCATAGACTGTTGCATGGGTTGAATGAGTCAGCAACTAAAAATGACTAGCACAGTGTTGAGCAACTTGTTAATTGTTTAACAAATGTTAGTTGTGTCGACATGATAAGCTTTTCCTGTCTGTAATAGCTGCTCAATAATGAAATTATATCCAACACTAGCAGCAATGCTTCTCTTTGAAAGTGAAAATTCTCTTGAAACAAAAGCGAGAGGAACTATGTGCTGTAATAATGGGTAAATGGGCTTGATAGCCTTCCATTATGAATAATGTGTGACCGATCTTGGGAAAATTAACATAGAAAATCAGTTGTGGAAGTTTTGTACTTTTCATTCTTACTCTAAGATGAAGCCAGAGACATAAGTGTTGACGAGATTAAAATAGTTTCAAAAGGAATTGTGTTATATAACATGTAGGCTTTTGAAAGCCTTCCATGTTAAAACATATCTTTGGGGGCAACTCAAACCTGTGTTCCTGGGCCTTAGACCTAACTCTAGAAGAATTAGTTTTCTCATGTCATATAAAAACACTTAGATTCTAGAAGATTGCTGTTTGCTCATCTGCCCTGGAAAGTATGCCTTCACTTTTCCTGAAATTTCTCCTTGTCTAATCTATCATCCACATGGATTTCTTAGAAATGGCTAAAGTGGTGAAATGAGATACCTTTTTCTATTCTCCATCCTACCTGAGTATCTGTATTGGAGCTTTCATTTTTTTTCCTCCACAGTAAGTGAGCTTTTAGGGTACCTATGTGAATGCCAAGACAACGGTGACAGTGTTCACAAGAGGTTCTACAAAGTGCCGGGAATACACGTATGCTCAAAGAACTCCATAGAGGCGGAGGCAGCTGATGACAGCAGCCATTCTCTGCCCAGTATGACATGCATGACTCCACTGTCACGGCAGTTCTACAAAGGTGACAGTGGCCTATTATCCTGGCTGTTCTCTAGAGCTTGATTATTAAAGATGATGGAGGACTGGAGGGATTTCTCAGTGGTTAAGGTGCTTGCCTGTGAAGCCTAAGGACCCAGGTTCAATTCCCTAGGACCCACGTAAGCTAGATGCACAAGAGGGTGCACGCATCTGGAGTTCATTTGCAGTGGCTGGAGGCCCTGGCGCATCCATTCTCTCTCTCTCTCTCTGATAAATAAATAAAACATCAAAAAATGTAAAGATGATGACCTTGTATAGATGTTCCATGGATGCTCTCACTTTATCCCATAGCTTCCTTGTGAGCTTGTTGGTCTGGAAATATCTTTTCTGAGGTTTGGGCCCCCACTATCCCCTCTCCTCTCTTTCAGTCCAGTACTTGTAACTATCTTTTCTTCTAAGTGTCGGGGTTAGGGCCAGCTCCTTCCCTTTGGGTTTTTTAAATCCTTGTTACATAACATCCTTATTCCACTTGCTTCAAGGATTTCCTTTTCAACCTCAAGAGACTAGATAGGAAACATAAAACAAACACCAACCATCACCAACAACCAACGGAAACCAATCAGCAAACTGAAGGACGGCTTGTTTAATGAGTGCATTTGGAGTGTGAAAATAGTGATGGACTAACTCAGTGCTTTACAACTACATTGCCCGAAACATCATGTCCCTCTATTGTGAAAAAATACTGAAATCAAAACTTAGAACCAATGGGAAGATATACATGGCCTTGAAAATACCTTACAAAACTTCTATTGAACAAAAGCTCTTTGGAATCATGTGAATTCTAAAAAGTAAGGGACTCATGCAGATTTGGGAGGTTCCAAACAACAACGACAAGAAGAAGATCAGCAACAACAAAACAAGGTTATTCTGCTCGGAACTGACCTTAACCTGATGGAGAGGGACCAGCTCTGCTCAGGGTTCATGGTCTGGGAAGAAGTTGTGGCTTATTGTGATCTGGTGAAATTTACCACTTAACCTTTACTTCCTGTATTTTTTATTACACATTTTAATGTTTATTTCCAAAATGCTTTCTTTATTGTGTGACTTATGGTAAGAAAATGAGTATTTTTTCCTAGGAGAAAAGTGAATATTAACCCCTATTACGTGAGAAATCTTGACTTAACAGAGGTGCCTTGCTCACGACTTGCCTGGTTTGATGTTGCATTATTACTCTAGTCAGTGTGATGATGGCTCCATACCACCAATTAGCAGGGTTGTTTTTGTTTTTTATTTTTATTTATTTATTTATTTTATGTATCGCTACAGCTACAGTATGGACACAGACTATTTCTGAAGACATTTTGGCCCTTTTAAAACTTTTTAAAAAGGCCATTCAGTCATTCCAGCAAAGTTTTGTCTGTCTCTCTTTTGTGAAAAAAAGAAAGAAAAGAATCTCAGGGTATTGCCAAGTGAAAGCTTTCAAGAACAAATTGCACAAATGCAAGGGGAAAAAAAAAACTTTATTTGATCTTATCTGAAAACAGATGGAAAAGATCCAGGGTCTAAATTATGGCGCTGAGGGGAAAGGATTGGCTTTAAGACAGCAAGAGTTTGTTTTCTGCTGTTTCTATTTACAATAGATGCTTCAAGAGATTGCTGAGAGCTGGGACTCCTCTCCCAGGAGAAATCTATGCACTCACACACATAAAATCCTTCTGGATAGTACAGAGTTCACCAAAGGCCAAAACTCTTCCATGGATCTGTGAAGAAGATTTGCTCTACAGCAGATCTCCGGGAATAACGATTGCTGAGCACTAAACTAAGTTGTCTCACTTAAAGATATTTACAAACACTAAGGAGGTCCTTCATAATGTAATATATAATGTCTATTCCTTAGAGTGCTGTGGTACTAAAGCCACTTGCTGCACTGAGAGTCTTGAGAGATTCTTGCTGTGAAATGCCTATCCATACAATGATCGCAATCTCTGTGCCGATCAGCTTCTATTACTAAATAAATACCTGAAATGAAATCAGCTTACAGAAAGGAAAGGTTTATTGTTACTCACCGTTTTAAGGGTTTTGGTTTATGTTGTATTGGCCCTGTTTTGGGGTCGGGGTTCTGTAGCAAGGCAGCACATCATGGCAGAAGGGTGTGGTAGAGCAAAAACACTTACCATGGGGAAAAAGTCATCCCAGCTCCAGATTCCCTTTGAGGACACACTCTCCATGACCTGCACACCTTCTCTTCATAGCTCTTAAACTTTCTATCACCTCTCCATAGCACCAAGCCAGGGATTTCCCACATGAGCTTTGGAGGGAAGGTTTTTTGTTTTTTTAAATTTTTTAAAATTATTTTATTTATTTTTGGAGAGAGACACAGAGAGAGACAGACAGAACGAGAGAGGGAGACAGATAGAGATGGGCGCTCCAGTACTCAGCTGCTGTGAGCGAAATCCAGATGCATGCGCCCCCTTGTGGTCAAGTGTGACATTGCGCCCTTGCGTCACTTTGCATCTGGCTAAACGTGGGACCTGGAGATTGGAACCGGGTTCTTAGGCTTAGCAGGCAGGCGCCTTAACGGCTAAGCCATCTCTCCAGCCCTGGAGGAAAGTTTTATACCGAAATTGTAGCATTTTACTGTAAACTGGACACACCTCATGATTTTGGGAATGGAGATCAATTTGCAAAGAGTTGGTGATATAGATTTGGATAGAGGCTTAAACTTAGGTTCATGAATTATAGTAAACACACTAAGATCTCTAAGCATTATCACTTAATATAATAAACAAAATAAAGATATTTATTATTTTATGTAAAACAGTAAATTAAGACTATACAAAATGACCTGGAGAAATGTATTATTTTCCCTTCAGCACCTCAGTGGAAGATGGTCAGGCCTTTTACTGCTGTAGTAAGTGTATACAGGTTGCCATAGTGTTTTTCCCATAGTCATCTCAGCCCTATAACAATACATATTTTTAGATATGAGTGTATATATATATATATGTGTGTGTGTGTGTGTGTGTGTGTGTGTGTGTGTGTGTGAACTTTTCTTCCTTAAAGTAAGTTCAAAGCCAAATTACATGATATATTTATGGATACTAGAAGCAAATCTTTGCCTCTGACAGCACTAACATTTAAGATCCATTGAGATTCTGTTATGAGAACACTGAGTTCAACGTCTCCCATCTATGATGCTTTACATACCAGAGCCAGGTGTGGTATCACACCTGTATGCCCAGTGCTTTGGGAAGTTGGGCCATAAGGGTCATGATTTTAAGGCCATTGTGGATTGCATAATGAGATCCTGTCTGAAAATAAAATAAAACAGAGCAAAATCCACTGATTATATAGTATACCTGAAAACAACACTCACAAATGTGTACTTCCGCTTGCTGTCTGTATACACTTGACTGTCTACGACTCAGTTCTTTCATTTTAACCCATTTCATTGAAAAGTTCTGCTCCCATCAATTGACTTCATAACCCCTGAAGAATGCAAGCTATTTCATTCCCTGCTTGGTCAACCCTGTCTTTGCTTTCAGCCTTTCATAATTCTTGTCCCTCTGCCTGAGGGACATGTCCTCTTCTCTGCCACAGTGTCCTTTATATGACCACTCACTGCTTCCTCCTTACTCCCCAGACACCCTGTTCTTGTACGGTTCTTGTTTGTTTCCCTCTCTTACAATTGCCTTATTCATTGCTGATGCAGGGAATATATATCACTTATTTAGTATCCTCAGAATCAGCATGACTGCTGATGCATAACAGGTGTGTTATGTATTATATCAGCCTATAACTCTGTGAAATTGCAGCCGATTGAAGTTTTAGCCATCATTCATTTCTGCTCAAATCACTTGTTCCTAGGAATATTGTCAGACCAGCCCACGATAAATATCCCGTCCTTCATATTCCCAAACCACTTGAGTTCATGTTCTCCAAGGACGGTTTCTCACACATGATTTTGCTCTGCAAAAATTCTGCCTCCCCAACCAGACAATAAAAGCTTCCAGTAAGTAGTTGTGGTAAATACTGATGTCTATTACAGATAGAATAGGGTTTCTGGAAAATAAATGACTTACCTCATGTTACACAGCCAATAACAACCTCATGAGCTTTGTTTGACATATTCCTACTCAAAGTTAATGGTCTTTAAAAACCTGATCCAGTGGGGATCTTTTAATGTGCAGATTACTAGCCGGGAGGAATCATACCAATTGTCACTTTGACTAGATTTAGAATCACCATGGAAACACACCCCTGTATGTATCTGTGAAGGTGTTTCCAGGCTGGCTCAAGTGAATAGGGAAGACCCACCTTAAATATGGGTAGCACTGTTCCCAGGAGCTGGGTGCTGCACTGAATGAGAGGAGAAGGCAAGGTGAGAAGCAGCGTTTGTCTCTCTCTGCCTGCTGACTGTGGGTGCATGGTGACTGGCTGCCTCGTGCTCCCACTGCCAGGCCATTCATGCCACGATGGACTGCTCTCAAACCGTGAGGCCAAAGTCAACACTTCCTTCTTTATATTTCTCTGTCAGGTGTCATGTCCCACCAAACAGAAAAGGTGTGGATACAGCAGCTCACCTTCTGAGGGTCTGATTCAGCTGAGTTGTATGTAGCACAGGCACACAACCTTCCAGAAGGATCTGAGGTGGATTTTGAGAAATAGCCTCTACCTAGTAATCACATCTCACCCTTAGAGTAAGTTATATCAGTTGAAAATGATACATTTTTCTTAGGTTTTTGGGGTTTTGGTGACCTGATGGAGACAAAAGATGTTCGACTTTTCATCACTGTCACAAAATAGCTGACAGAAATGACTTAAGAGAGAACAGGTGTAGTTTGGCTCATGGTTGCCGAGGTAACTGTCATGGTTGTGTGGGCTTGTGGACTTGGGCCGAAGATCATGGCTGTGGGAGTAGGAGAGAGAGGAGCGTCTTTGCCTCACAACAGCCAGGAACAAGAGCAGAACCAAGGAGCAGGTGTAACTTCAAATACGTGCCCCGCCCCCACCTGCGACCTACTTTCTGCAGACGGATAGGTTCTACATTAATCTCCCAAAAGCAACACCAGCTGGGTATCACGCAATCCAGACAGGAGCCTGTGAGGCACATTTCATGTTCAAAGAACAACATAAGCTTTGATGCCTCGGCCTTAGTTTCTGTGGAGGGATGCAAGAAATTTAATTTTCCACCCTTGTAGGTATGTAACTGAGGCAAGAGTCTTTATACATGGGCAGGATTATTCAATGAAAGGCTCGAAGTGAGTGCCAAGGAAGTCCTAGGTGCCAAGGAAGGGTTTTCTCCCCTCAAAGAATTGCTCTGTGTCTTACAAGCAAAGAGAATCATGGAACTGTCTTGTGCTGTGACAGCTGAGACTTTAAAAAATTTGTTAGATATTGTGTTTTTGTCACCTGGGACAATGGCAAGCTTATCATAGACATTAACAAAATAAACATCTGTCCAATTGAATTGAACTAGGTTCTGGCTAAACTCCAAAGGAAGAAAAATTTACACCTCAACTTTGAAATTGTGTGGACCCATGGGCCATGTGCACATTCAAGTCACCTTTAGGACTTTGATATTCTCTTCTTTCTGAACTATGTGCTTCTAGACTTTTCTGACTAGCTCACATATGCAGTAAGATACTCAGAAATAACTACCACCACCAACAGCTATCATGTGTACAATATGTAATAGTTTGGAATTATTTCTACACATATAACTTTATTATCTCTTCACAAACAGATAATTTTAAAACTAAATTTATTTTCACAATTTACCATATTCAGGCCAATATTTTTGTCATATGATTCATGACACTACGGTTGATAATACAACCTGTAGGCTAAATTCCATTTTTGTATGGCTCATGAGCCACACAAATGATGTTTAAAAATCCAAAGTAAATAGGGCTGGAGAGGTTTCTCAGTGGTTTGCGGACATTTGCCTGCACAGCTTAATGATCTGGGTTTGATTCCCCAGTATCCACATAAAGCCGGATGCACAAGATGGCGCATGCATCTGGAGGTGTTTGCAGTTTGCAGTGGCTAGAGTGCTCTCCCCCACAGCAGTATCTCTTTGTTTGCAAATAAATAAGCAAAATATATATTTTTTAAATCCAAAGAAAATAATTAGGTTGTGACATGGGAAAGTTATGTGAAATTTAAACCCCTATGTATAAGTCATGTTCTGTGTGTTTCCATTTTCACTGTGGCTGTGTGTGGGCTACTATGGCAGAGAACAGCACGTGTTCTTACAGAGTAGCCGTGGTCATAAGCCTCAGGGACCGTAAGATCTGGAAGATTTACTGCCTGGCTCTGTACAGGAAGCGCATGCTGACTCCCACATCTGTTATCCTGCTCGGGCCACCCTGCCTCCTTCACAGATTCCACAGACTTGTAAAAAGCCCCAGGTAAGAGGAGTGTCTGTGAAGCAGAATTCCTTGTCCTGAGTTTAGAGAAGCTGCAGAAGTAAGCCTCCACGTAAAGGAGGAAAGTTCTTCTGTTTTCTTCAATATATAAAAAAAGCAAAATAAACTTGGCTGAAGGGATGGCTTAGTGGTTAAGGCGTTTGCCTGCAAAGCCAAAGGATCCTGGTTTGATTCTCCAGGGTCCACATAAGCCAGATGCACAAGGCGGCATGCGTCTGGAATTTGTTTGTAGTGGCTAGAGGCCTTGGCGTGCCCATTCTCTCTCTCTCTCTCCCTCTTTCTCTCTCAAATAAATAAATAAAATATATTAAAACAATAAACTCAACAGTATTTCTTGATATTTCTAATTAATCATGCTAGTCTCAAGTTTTAATGATTTTAATTTCTTTCAAGTTGGCAAATGCTTCCTTGGAGATTTTAATGAGTAGTTGCTTAGGTATTTCCTTACTTTAATTTAAATTTTTATGCATGTGTGTACGTGTGTGCATGTTTTGGGGTGCTGCAATGCACCTTAAAAGGGTTCCAGGTCTGATATTTGGGGGAGTCATCTCAAGTGTACCTGAGCTTCAGATATGCATCTACTTCCATGGGGGAAGCGCCCATGACCACCTTTTCTCTCTAGTTTGGGGGTCTTGTGTCCTTTATTATTTCTCACCTTTTCCTGGTAATGTATAAATTCTATATCTTAAGGTACATGTATCCCATTTTCCAGAAATTTTGCAAGAAGTTAAATGATAACTTCTCCAACAGCAACACACATTTATCAAAACACACTATAATTCTAAAAATATTTACCCTCCAAACCACACCCATTATTAAATATTATCTGTATGCACAGGAAGCATCAAATCCCATGACAATGTTCACCTCTAGCCAACTACTGGTCAGTTAGCTCATTATCAAATCTTAATATATATGAAGATGTTGTTGAGACATTAGTCTACATTTAGTTCTAATTTCTAAAATTTAATCTGTCAGTTACCTTGTTGTTTGGGACAAAACACCCAACCAGAAGCAGCTTATAGGGACAAAGGGTTTACTTTGTTTTACAGTATCGGGGCAAGTCTCGACATGATGGGAAAGAATGCAGTTGGGTGTTCCATCTTGTCAAAGCAGCAGAAAATAGTCTGAGTGAGTTAGCTCTGAGTAGCCAGTAGGCTGCAATAATGAACCTCAAGGTCCATCTCCAGTGACACGCCTCCTCCACCAAGGTTCTACCTCCCTTGACAAATTGCCCTCAGCTGGGGACCAACTATTCAAACCATGTGAGCCTATGGGGGCAGCATTTCATTTAAACCACCATACTCAGAACATAATTTTCTTATTTTTAAATTAGGTTAGGGGCTTATATGTGATTTAGGTAATCCCCAATGTCACCCAAACTGTATACCTCTATACTTACATTAGCAAACATTTATTGGGTCCTCCCCCAGGGCCAAACTACGTAATGTGCAAAGTTTAGACTCAGGGAAACAATCTCACGTTCTGAAGGGTTCACATAATGCTGTTACACTTAAGCAACGCGTAGGTTATGGACAGAACACGGGACAAGCACAGGCTTGAGGACAAGTATAAAACCTGGCAGAAATCCAGGGTATCCAGACAGTGGGAAGGGCACCATTCAAGATCCCATAAGCAGAGCCTTGTTAGCTAGCCATCACCAGCATATGGGGTGATGTTTGTTCAACTGTTCTTCCTGCCTGTGTGACTCAGTCAAAAATGAGAGCCTGGGGAAAGCTCATACAAGTGGCCAAATGGGTCACAGGCCTGTCCTTTGGCTGATCTGCATGAGGAGGAGGCTTCTGAAGACAGTCCCTCCCACAACAGACCACACATGATGTCAAGAAGCTGTAGTAAACTGTGTCTGCTTATCTCTGTTCACTAAATCCAACTGTTAAAACATGGGAAGCTTTATAAATCAGTTATTAAAAGTAGCTATTATTTAAAGTTAGTTTACAATTAAATTATTTTTAAAGAAATAAGTATTCAAAACATACATTCCATTCCTAATTTTTTTGCTATTATTTTCTTGAGGTAATTTTCATCTACTAGGGTGGTCCAGTGGAGGTGACATGTTGGGACAGTGATGTACATTTCCTCCCAGCTTCCCATGTCCAGTGGCAGCAAGTTGGAAACCTGTCAAAGTGTGCGTGTTTACATGCACTGTACAAATTCACATGTGATAAGGGATAAGACTTGATTTATTGCTTTGTGGCTTGTCCCAATTTTAGAGAGAAAGAAAGATGTGAGACGTTCAGATTAAATGTCACACTGTGTTTTGTTTGTGGCCAGTATCTTGCGAAAGGCACAGAAAAGAGGAAATATTCTTCTGGCATCCAGAAGCCATTATCAGATTCAGCCAAGAACTCATTTAAGTTCTGACGTGGGACTTTGTTTTTTCAATCAGCCTTCGTCATTAACGTAACTGAACATACCGGCCAGCTTTACCGTGGAAACTGTGCTGTCTCATCTACTGTAGCTGTGATTGGCTACTAATTGACTATATGAGTATAAAATAAAATACATTATTATTTATAAATCGTCTCTATCTGTTCTTCATGCAAGTTAAGTTTATAGTGTGTGTTCCTAACCCCCTTCCTGAGGAAACAGCTGCATAGGCCTGGGTGGTAGCAATTCTTCGAAGGAAATCAAGATTCTAGATGGCCAAAAGCATAAATAGGAGTTGTCTTCCAAGCTAGATGTGTAAGCAAGTCGTTGCAAGGCAATGCCTGGGGTATTTATGGGTCTATAGAGTTTAAACAATGAAGAAAAGCAATATGGGGAAAAGAATAAAAGATTATGAGCTAATTCTTCTGAAATACAAGTCCACATGATGCTTTTAAAAACATGGGACTGAGACAAGGAAGCAGATTTATGAAAGTTGCCAAGATTTAGAGGCAATATTCAGGAGTGTTTTAAAGGTTGGCATGCTGTATTCTCTGTAATGTCCACATGGTCATTTATAGTCATGTCAGTGAACCTGTGACCATCATCGGGTTATAGAATGATTCTGAATTTGCTAGATGATGGCTGAGGAACACTGAACAAACTGATCTCTCTGTCCCATAGCTTTCTGGTCTATAAAATGGAGATAAGGTTAGCTATTTTATTGTGTGACTTTGAAAATTAAGAATGCCTAGCACATACTAAGCCCTTACAACAGTCCTTAGCCTGAGACTTCAGTTAGCATATCATCATTTTATTACTGCTGTTTGTTCCATTGACTTGTTCTTTGCTGACACACTGTCAGCAATTACATCTCTGTGCTATGACTGCACCTCACAGCACGACTCTTCTCCTGCTTCTTCTGGGGAGACATTGACCCTGATAATAGCCAGGCTACATCTTTCTCAACAGAACATAACAGATGCTCAGGACAAGCTTAAGACAGGACACCCATGACCATAAAATAAACACGTCCCTCTTCTGATTAGCATGGAAGATCTCAGATGCTATACCAGGGATGATGCTCGGCTCACCTTAACCTGCTATCTCTTTGACCAAAAGTGTTCATAATTCTTTTTCTCTTATGGTTTTTCAAGGTAGGGCTTCACTGTAGGCTGACCTGGATTTCACTGGTTAGGCTCAGGGTAGCCTCGAGCTCACAGTGATCCTTCTATCTCTGCCTCCTGAGTGCTGGGATTAAAGGTGTGCGCCACCATGCCTGGGATACTTCTAATCCCTGAATCGTCTTGCTTACTAAGAGGTTTCAGACTGGAACAGGCCCCTGTTTTTAACTCCGCTGTACAGTCATGGAGCATCACTGAAATCCCACCTGATGCCAACCTCAACTCCCCTTGCCCACATGCTCCTATGTCCCCAGGGGACACACTTCCCTGTTATAGTGAGCTAGATGTTCTCAGTGGGCACATCCTTGGTCATCTTAGATCTACTTCTTCTGTTATTTAATCAACAATTGGCTGAAAATACTGAAATGCAAGGATCATTTTAAATGTGTGTTACACCAGGCGTGGTGACATATGCTTTAATCCCAGCGCTCAGGAGGCAGAGGTAGGAGGATCATCATGAGTTCAAGGCCACCCTGAGAATACAGAGTGAATTCCAGGTCAGCCTGGGCAAGAGTGAGACCCTACCTCGGAAAAAAAAAAGAGGAATTTAAATGGTACTAAAACCATAAAAAACTGTGGGTTGTGATAGAAGAGTGATGACAAGTTACTAAGAGAAGCTGCAAGTTTCATGAGGTCCTGGTTCATTTTGTTTGAGTTGCTGAGAACCGAGCTGTCAAAAAAAGTAGAATGTGATTGTGTCTTTTTGAGAAGAAAAAGAAATACCGTTCTTTGGAGAAGTCGAATCTCCAGAACAGTGAGGTTCTTTCTTGAATGCATGTTTGGGTCATTGCTGATACTATGCACCATCGCTTCTGAGTGCCTGAATGTGTGCCCCCCTCAAACACAGCTGTAACACAACGTCCCTGTCAAGGAGTTAAGTCAGCCTCACCGCACATTGAAATAATATTCTTTTTAAAATACTTTATTTTTATTTATTTATTTAAGAGATGGAAAGAGACACAGTGAGAAAGAGAGAGAGAGAAACAGACTGAGAATGGGTGTGCCAGGGCCTCCAGCCACTGCAAACGAACTCTAGATGCGTGTGCCCCCTTGTGCATCTGGTTTACGTGGGTCCTGGGGAATCAAACCTAGTCCTCTGGCTTTGCAGGCAAACCCCTTAACTGCTGTGCCATCTCTCCAGCCTGAAATAATATTCTTCACAGCTGATGTTGTGGCTCAAAAATCACACAGTGCATTTTATTGTCTTATCTGTAATCTTCTTCAGTGTGGAACCTCTCTCTTAGCATCCATCAGCCAACATCCTGACAGTTTTAAAGATTACAAGCCAGTTGTTTTACCAAACCCTCACTTGGGTTTATCTGTCATGCCTTTATTCTTGCTTTCGGTGTGTGTCTCTTGAGCATATTGATCTTAAAAGCGATGCTATTCTCTCTCTCTCTCTCTTTGAGTTTTATCAGATGGACACAATTTCATCTTGTCCTATCCCTTGTGTTTACCTTAGCCATTTGAATAAGGTGACAGCCACTCAGAGGTGACACTTCTTCCCTTTGGCAGTTAATATTTTTTGAAGGGAAGGTATTTTGGAAGCACACTAGTCTCTCGTTCTCAGCATAGTTCATTTATGTGCTTGTTTATTCACTTATGTTCATATGAATGAATGAGTTCTGGCTTAATTAATGGACTATCGTTTATGACTTTGCATTAATATGCACCTTCAAATTATCCTTAATGTAAACAATCACAGTCCCTTCACTCCAGCTTCCCCTCCAAAGATCCATCACCCTTTCAGCCTTTCTTCAGGATTTAGACACCGTCAATATTCTAGTCATATCTTGGACTTTTTATTCCTAGCCCTGGTCTCAGGTATTTCTTTCAACAAGTCCTAGTACCCAGTAGATAAAAATCTTGGCAGGCGTGGTGGCGCACGCCTTTAATCCCAGCACTGGGGAGGCAGAGGTAGAGGATCACCATGAGATCAAGGCCACCTTGAAACTACCTAGTGAGTTCCAGGTCAGCCTGGGCTAGAGTGAGACCCTACCTCAAAAACAAAACAAACAAAATATTTTTTTAGAAATTAAGATCTGGGTGTTGGGAAAACCCTGCCCCCTGTATTTATTTCTACATCTATCATATTTTGAAAGCCCCGAGATGATAATGTCATCAATTTTACTCAGTTACAACAGGACTCCATATTTTCAGCTCCTTCCTCTGACAGTCAAAACCCTGCACATCGTGTTCTTATTATACCCACTGCTTCCTGCTCGTGTGCATAACTCATTCCCTCACTAGTCCTGCCTCTTTTCTCACAGGCTTGGCCTCCTCACTGCATGAAGGTTTCACTTCTCCACGGTCAGGGCTATTTCCCCTCGCTCGCATGGAAAGTGTCTTCATCTCTCTTGGGGTCTGACACCCTTTACTGAATGGCCCTCATACCCAGGCTCTGGTTCAGCCCACTCTTCCCACGCAGACACCTTCTTCGTCCTGCTTCAGCTCTGACATACATACTACGTACCAGCCTCGTGGCTTTCTTCCTTCCGTTCCTTGATTTTGCTATCTGGCTCTGGGCTGTGGCCCTGGGAACGTGCTCATGTGTCAGTGTATGGCTTCCTGACAACAGGATGCTCTTCTCATCCTGTGCAAGTGCCAACATGACATGCCACACAAAGCTGCCAGTCTGACTCTGAGCCACCGTCTCTCCTATGCAGAGGGGCCTGCCACAATGACCGGCCACATTATAATGTTCAGGAAAGCGAATGAAGAGGAAGGCAGCTCTAGGCTGATTTTAAATTACACATTACTGTTCGTCTTTGTTTATCCTATGTCTTAGTACAGCAACACCTTGGATTTTCTTTGGTAAAAATCCCACAGAACTATTAAGACACAGAAAGTTCCTGGAGTATTTTTTATTTTATGTTTTACACAAAAACCACCATTGATTTTTCCTTTGCTCAGGTTAAATTTAACAGAGGAATTTCCCAATTTGGTCCCAACCTGTTTTTCTGACCTGTTTCCTGTGAACTTTCGTGGTATGTAACAATTCAGCTCTTGTGAACTCTTGATCCACCGCAAATAAGCCGCGGCCATTCACACATTTGCAAGTGTCTTTTCCCTCTTTGGGGATGCCCTCGCCCATTCTTCTAGAAATCTCTGACTCATTCTTTAGGATTCAGATCAACTCTCACTTCTCCCTGCAATCTTCTCCAGGTCCTCTGAGTGAGAAGGTCCTTCCCGCTGTTTTAGAGTTTGGAGCACACTCTACTAAAATTCTGTCGCACAGTGCTTGCATGACTCTGAGCAAGTTGCTTATTAGATCTGTAGGCAGCTCTCTTTTCTTCATCTGTGAAGAGGGGTTCAGCGCTGTATCATGTTTACACTGTTCACACAGATGAGTGACACATAGTCATGTTAATTTTTGCTATTGTGATGATATATTGGGTATGTCTTCCCCAAAGATTGTGTGTGCCTAGATTCCCAGAGCTTAATTCATCAACAACAACATGATAGGTGATCAACATTTTCTGAAGGAATACATTCACCTTGTGCACAAGTTGTAAGTGTGTACCATGTACCAAGCCCTAAGTTATGCAATGTTGTGACCAAAAATAAAGATGCTTTCTGACCTCAGAGAACACACCGGTTGGAAGGAAATGGAGAATTCCACAAATAATTACACAAGGGAATGAATAAATAAGTGAATAGAAGCTGTGCTATCCTTAAAAGGATAAAGATTAAAAGGTAGGGCTGGAGAGATGGCTTAGTGGTTAAGGTGCTTGCCTGCAAAGCCAAAGGACCCTGGTTCAATTCCCCAGTACCCACGTAAGCCAGATGCACCAGGGGGCACATACATCCAAAGTTTATTTACAGTGGTTAGATGCCCTGGCGTACCTATTCTCTTTATATATCTTCTCCATCTCTCTCTGCTTGCGAATAAATCAAATAAATGAAATAGCTTTAATTAAGCAAAAAGGTAAGTGTGGAATTATAAGAAGATATTTGAACTTTGTCCCCCGTGCCTGGCACACAGCTCCTAAAACCCTTGGGGTTTCCTGAGTGTGTGGTCAGCAGACTGCTTTGTGTTCTGGTGCAGGAACACTTGACTGGCCCTCACAGTTCTGGGGTAGGAGCGAGTGGTTTCAAGCATGGAACTTTCAGCCCCAAACCTAACCTTCAGGGAATGGAGAGGGGCTAGACATTGAACGAATTGCCAATTTCTGGTGGTTCCATCAATCATGCCGACTTAGTGAAAATGTCCTAAGAAGCCTGTGGGCTTGGAGCGTGTTTAGGCTGGCAAGTGTAACAAGGTTCCTGAGCGTTCATAGATAGGGCGTGGGAACTCTGTGCTAACCCCACCCCCATTTGTTACCCGTCTCTGATTTGTGTCCTTTGTCATAGACAGTTATAACAGTTCTGAGATGTGAACTAAGGGGACGTAACTTTGTAGCCAAGTCACAGAGGAATGTGTGTCACCTGGGGACTTGATTCTTAGACTTGGCACCTGAAACGAGTTCATTCTTGGGGGCCCAAGTGTGCTCCTTAAACCCATGGAGTCTGGTGCTAACTCTGGAGGCTTCCATTAAATTGAATTGAAATGAAGTGAGTTGCCAGACACCCTACATGCCAGGAATTCGCTGGCATCCCAAAGATCAACACCCTTTCACGTTGGTGTCAGAGATGCTGTGAGTGAAACCAGCTCAGTCAGGAAATAAATGAAGGGTGGGGGTGCTAACTTAGCCTTGGAAGTGGGGCGACTACCTGACAGTGAGAAGTGCTTGAGACAAAAGGCTGCATGGCGATGAAGTAGCTGAGAACCAGCAAGAGGAAAAACACTGTGTGCAAATGTGTGGTTAGAGAGCTTGGCCCCAGCAAGCCAGGTCAGGACACGGTGAATAGGGCTGTGTGTAAGAGTAAATGGCATGAAGTAGGACTTAGACGTAGGCTGAGTATTTTATAATACTTTATGTATTATAAAACCTTCAATTGAAACCAACTATACTTTCTGTTTGAAGAGGTAACTTAGCAATTGCCATTATACTAAGATTATTCCCTCAAGTGTCAATTACCTGGGGACAAACTTGCATTTTCAAAATAAACAGCTTTAAAAAGCTAACTGTACGTGGTCTGGAGAGACGGCTCAGCAGTTCAGGGTTCTGGTCCGCAGTACCACACAAAGCAGATGGACGAAGCGATGGCGCGCAGGTGGAACTCACTGGCAGTGGCTAGAGGCCCTGGCCTCTCTCTCTTTCTTCCTGCAATAATAAATAATAAATAAGTGAGTGAATGAATGATAAATCAATAAAAGTTAACTATGTTTAGTTTACTTTTATTAAAAATTTTCTCAGGGACACATCTGAGCTTTGGAAAATAGAAATTGCCTAGAGTATGCCTCTTGTAGAAATTCCCCGCTGGACTTGGTGGGCGGGCCCGACAGCCTCCTGAGAGCTGCTCAGTACTGGAGCCACCATCAACCAGTGCACCCCTCTCACTTTCACTCGAGCTGACCAACCACACACACTGGATGACAGGGCTTCCCATTCAATAGAACTTCCGTTCAAGTGAAACTGGCCTCGCCAAGCTCAGGAAGCCCCCTCCTCTCTAGAAGTCTGTTTTCTTTCCCTTACTTCCCCTCTTAATCTAAAATAAACTTTATTCTTTTAAAATACTTTCCTGCCTCTTAATTATTTAATTGCAGACAGTGTGAACCCTGAATACCCCTAGACACTCTCTAGATGATAACAAGTAGATCAGGAAATAAACTTTACTGTTGGGAATTTGTAGTCAATCAATTCTTGGCAGCAGGAAAACAGTGAAAGAAGCATGGGATGTATGGACGCTTTGCTTTAGAATCTTCATGATTTGGGGCCTCAGCTTTTACCAGAATCTCTAATCTGTTTCTCCCATTTACCAAAAGACAGGGAATAAGGAAAAAGAAATGGATTTGTTTAAAGCATGGGCCGGAGCGGAAGCAGCATTCTCTTTCTCCTTGCCTTGACTGTGGCAGGTTTGGAAAGCTTGTTGAAAAGCAAAGGAGAAAGCAGGAAAGGAGCATGTGCCCAGGAGCCAGCTGGGGGGAAAGTGAGGAGACCTTGAGGAGACGCTTCCTGGAAGGACGTGCTTCTCTGGAGTGGACTCTGTGTGTGCTCGCCCTCAATATGGACTTGCTGGAGAGATAAGTCTGGACTGTTTAAAGGCCATGGCTGCAAGGTTTGTAATAATTTAATTAGATTCCAAGAAATGACAATTTTTATTTATAATAAGCTTGTCATGAAAAGTAGTTCCCTTGCTTTGCTCCATTTCTATCATCCGTCAATAGACCCTCTATCATTATCTGTCATCATTCATCATCTATCTGTCTGTCTGCCTATCCTCTCTCTCTACTTACCTATTCTTTCACTCATTTGCCTTGTACCAATTAATTATGAACATTGTGAGCAGTTTATGGCAAATATAAGAACAGGACATCATTTTGGATCATTTTCGATTTTTTAAAAAATATTTTATTTGCAAGGAGACAGAAAGAAAAAGAGGGAGGAGAGAGAAAGAGAGAGAGTGGGCATACAAGGGCCTCTTGCTATCGTAAAGGAACTCCACTTTATGAGCAGTTTATGCATCTGATTTTGTGTTTTATTTTTGGAACTGTGGGATTGAACCCAGGTCATTCGGCTTTACAAGCATGTACCTTGACCACTAAGAAATCTGTCCAGCCCCATTAAGAAATTTAAAATCTCCAGTTTTAAGTATAATAGAAATTACTAATGCATAGGATATTTTTTTAAAAAAACTATTAGCATATACATGGAATTTTAAAATGTGTTTTTTAACCTTTATAGCAACTATATATTGCACATCTATTTATAAAGAGCTTAGTGTTTTCGTTTTGGATTCCATGACAATGTAAACTGTTTTGCTACACATGACAAGTTATATTGTTTGGCAACAACCGAAATTCAAATAATCATAAACATATTCCAATTAGTGAGGAAATATATTTCTTCATGGAAAAACTACTATAAAGATATGAATCCTTTATAAGTTAATGGACAGTGTGTATAATTGTAAGGCTACAATAATTGATAGTAATCATGATAGAAAAAATAGCAGGGAAGAAGCGCCAGGAAATTTCAAATGTAGATCTGTTCAGTTGGAAGGTGTGAAGTAGAGGTACTCACACAATCATGCCTTTAGATATGCAGAGAGATAGGCAGAGTTACACTTCCAGAGGCATCTGCTGATAACCAGAGATCATGGCTTGATTTCATTCACAACCAAAACAGCCCTCTGGGGCAAGCTCTGCTAACATCTCATCTAAAATGGGGGGTTAGGAGTTCAGGAATGTCCTTGAACCCCAAACCCTGGGTCCACATTTTGCATTTAACCAAAGAAAACTGAGAATAATAATAATTAAATTAATATATTTATTGAATACACCCATGTGGTCCATGTGGTGGGTCTGGAAGAAATATGAAAAGAGAGATAGAGAGGAAAGAAATGAAAATATAAAGAGCTCCTGCCATGTGGAAGACAGAAGGAGGTAAAGAGCTCATGTGGGAAGTAGGGGTCAGGGCTTCTCCCCTCATCTTGTCCAGCCAGGCAAGATCAGGGGAAACTCACCAGAATGTGGATGTTCAGGAGGAGTGGGCAGGCACCCCAGAGTGAGCCTTGATCCCTCTCATGCATCTATCTATAACCATATGGTGGCGGGCCCTACCTTCCGGCTCAGGTGAATCAGAGAGGCAGGTGATTGGTCTGGGCTAGGGACTGGCTCAGGAAGGAGCTAACCCTGAGGACAAGTTCTGGGGGCTGAACTTGACCAACCACAATGCCAGGATTCGACTTAAATCCTAGGAAAGAAGAGCTCCTTCCCAGGAGGGGCCCAGGTTGCTTGTGGAAAAACAGATCTCGGGAAGAGATAAGAAGTCAGATCACACTTTGATCTCTAGCAAAGTGGAGACTGTAAGGATACTTTAAGGGTCCCAGTCACCCTAACTGCCTAAAACTATCTGAGGGCTGGAGGGATGGCTTAGCAGTTAAGGTGTTTGCCTGTAAAGCCAAAGGACCCAGGTTTGATTCCCCAGGACCCATGTTAGCCAGATGCACAAGGGGGCGCACGTGTCTGGAGTTCATTTGCAGAGGCTAGAGGCCCTGGCATGCCCATTCTCTCTCTCTCTCTCTCTCCTTTCTCTGTCAAATAAATAAATAAAAATTTAAAAATAAAATTAAAGCTACCTGACTCCCTTGCACATCCTGTAACAAGAGGCACATGAGTGTTAGAGTTCTTAGAACTTTGAATTTCTCGGGGAGGAAGCACTCCTGGCCCCTTTTCAAGCAGGATAATGGTCCTGAATTCTTACCCTTGCAACGCCAATAGCTAAAATAGTCCCCAAGACTACACAAACTGAGACTTCCCTTCTTTTGAAAGCAAAACCCTGGAAGACAACTTTCAATGGTGCAAGCATTATTCAAGTCCCACTTCCTTTAACTTAAGGTTTCATCCTGGAATGTAACCCTTGGTGCTTAGGAATCAGAGGTTTATTATCCTTGGGGGAAAGACTTTAGCACCACCATTACAGAGAGAAGCACTGAGGATTTAATACTCAGGCACATAACTGAAAAGAATTTCTTTTTCTTATAAAGACAGACCAATGTAATATATATTTCCAGTGTGCTGATGGCCTCAAAAAGGACAGGAATTTGTACAAAAACTGAGAAGTGCAGTGATTTACTGAACATACACTTTTACTACATAGTAAGAAAATTTAGTAAGTGATGCTAGGAAAAAAGAGGAGGATGTGTGATTTGGGGAACTTAATTTAAAATGCTTCAAGAGTTAATTATGAAACCTCAAGCCACAAAAATCTAGAAGAAAATAGAAATTAATGTACTATCAAATGTCTGAGGAAAGATTTTACTGATGTAAAGTTTATATAGAGGGCTGGAGAGATGGCTTAGCCGTTAAGGTGCTTGCCTGCAAAGCCTAAGAATGCATATTTGGATATCCAGGTCCCACACAGCTGGACGTACAGTGATGCAAGCATGCAATATTGCACATGCACACAAGGGGTTGCATGTATCTAGAGTTCGTTCATAGTGGCTGAAAGCTCTGGTGTACCCATTCTCTATGTCTCTCTGCCCCGTCTCTCTGTCTTTCAAAATAAATAAGTTTATATAGAAATCAGAAAGCAAAACAGAGTTCATCAAGCACGGACTGTCTTTAAGTAGGATACAGAAATTAAAGGCACGCAAAAGGGCTGGAGAGATGGCTTAGTGGTTAAGGCGCCTGCCTCCTAAGCCTAAGAACGCTTGTTCCAATCTCCAGCTGTTCCAATCTCCAGGTCCCACATTTAGCCAGATCCAAAGTGACGCAAGGGTGCAATGCTGCACTTGATCACAAGGGGGCACACGCATCTGGATTTCGTTTGCAGCAGCTGAGAGGCTGCTGGCGCAACCATCTCTATCTGTCTTCCTCTCCCTCTCTCTCTGTCTCTCTGTGTGTCTCTCTCAAAAAAAAAAAAATCTTCAAATGGTGATTATGAGAGTGAACGCTTCCAAAAGAGAGGATTTCAGTAGTAAAACATTCCAGCTTCTGTTACTACCAATTTGGATGTTAGCAGGCAAAAGTATATTAGTCAAATTATAGCTTCAGCCTTAAAATACTTACATTCTTTGGCATATTCAGCCTAATTTTACAGCTCTATGTAACAAAAAGGGACAGAGTATGATGAAAAGTTTTATGCACAATAGAGGTTTATAGCTTCTCACTCATACAGAAGCACAAAAGTAAAGTGAATTTTCGACAGTTCAGTTTCGGTGATAATGGGTGATCCACTGGAATAGGGTATGCTCAGGAAGGTCAGAGCAGCGCCCTCAAGGCCAGCTGAGGAAAAGCAGACTATCAGATATGTACATGTGACCTCAGTAAAGCAGTTGGAAGTCTGGGGAGCTTTTCTGTCTTGATCCTTTGCTGGGACAAGGGCTGCAAAGGGCTTTGTAGCACAGGGGTTATGACGACCTCAGGTGGGAAATCCTCACCCTGGCTGAAGACTTTGTCATCGGAAGTGTGATTGTCCTCTCTGGCAGAGACCACACAATGGGCTTTGTTTTCCTAGTTACCCAACCAGACCAAACCTGAGAAGGGGCCTCTCTGCACCAGAAAAGGAACTGTGGGATTGAACCCAGGTCATTCGGCTTTACAAGCATGTACCTTGACCACTAAGAAATCTGTCCAGCCCCATTAAGAAATTTAAAATCTCAGTTTTAAGTATAATAGAAATTACTAATGCATAGGATATTTTTTTAAAAAACTATTAGCATATACATGGAATTTTAAAATGTGTTTTTAACCTTTATAGCAACTATATATTGCACATCTATTTATAAAGAGCTTAGTGTTTTCGTTTTGGATTCCATGACAATGTAAACTGTTTTGCTACACATGACAAGTTATATTGTTTGGCAACAACCGAAATTCAAATAATCATAAACATATTCCAATTAGTGAGGAAATATATTTCTTCATGGAAAAACTACTATAAAGATATGAATCCTTTATAAGTTAATGGGAAGTGTGTATAATTGTAAGGCTACAATAATTGATAGTAATCATGATAGAAAAAATAGCAGGGAAGAAGCGCCAGGAAATTTCAAATGTAGATCTGTTCAGTTGGAAGGTGTGAAGTAGAGGTACTCACACAATCATGCCTTTAGATATGCAGAGAGATAGGCAGAGTTACACTTCCAGAGGCATCTGCTGATAACCAGAGATCATGGCTTGATTTCATTCACAACCAAAACAGCCCTCTGGGGCAAGCTCTGCTAACATCTCATCTAAAATGGGGGGTTAGGGGTTCAGGAATGTCCTTGAACCCCAAACCCTGGGTCCACATTTTGCATTTAACCAAAGAAAACTGAGAATAATAATAATTAAATTAATATATTTATTGAATACACCCATGTGGTCCATGTGGTCCATGTGGTGGGTCTGGAAGAAATATGAAAAGAGAGATAGAGAGGAAAGAAATGAAAATATAAAGAGCTCCTGCCATGTGGAAGACAGAAGGAGGTAAAGAGCTCATGTGGGAAGTAGGGGTCAGGGCTTCACCCCTCATCTTATCCAGCCAGGCAAGATCAGGGGAAACTCACCAGAATGTGGATGTTCAGGAGGAATGGGCAGGCACCCCAGAGTGAGCCTTGATCCCTCTCATGCATCTATCTATAACCATATGGTGGCGGGCCCTACCTTCCGGCTCAGGTGAATCAGAGAGGCAGGTGATTGGTCTGGGCTAGGGACTGGCTCAGGAAGGAGCTAACCCTGAGGACAAGTTCTGGGGGCTGAACTTGACCAATCACAATGCCAGGATTCGATTTAAATCCTCAGAAAGAAGAGCTCCTTCCCAGGAGGGGCCCAGGTTGCTTGTGGAAAAACAGATCTCGGGAAGAGATAAGAAGTCAGATCACACTCTGATCTCTAGCAAAGTGGAGACTGTAAGGATACTTTAAGGGTCCCAGTCACCCTAACTGCCTAAAACTATCTGAGGGCTGGAGGGATGGCTTAGCAGTTAAGGTGTTTGCCTGCAAAGCCAAAGGACCCAGGTTTGATTCCCCAGGACCCACGTTAGCCAGATGCACAAGGGGGCGCACGTGTCTGGAGTTCATTTGCAGAGGCTAGAGGCCCTGGCATGCCCATTCTCTCTCTCTCTCTCTCCTTTCTCTGTCAAATAAATAAATAAAAATTTAAAAATAAAATTAAAGCTACCTGACTCCCTCGCACATCCTGTAACAAGAGGCACATGAGTGATAGAGTTCTTAGAACTTTGAATTTCTCGGGGAGGAAGCACTCCTGGCCCCTTTTCAAGCAGGATAATGGTCCTGAATTCTTACCCTTGCAACGCCAATAGCTAAAATAGTCCCCAAGACTACACAAACTGAGACTTCCCTTCTTTTGAAAGCAAAACCCTGAAAGACAACTTTCAATGGTGCAAGCATTATTCAAGTCCACTTCCTTTAACTTAAGGTTTCATCCTGGAATGTAACCCTTGGTGCTTAGGAATCAGAGGTTTATTATCCTTGGGGGAAAGACTTTAGCACCACCATTACAGAGAGAAGCACTGAGGATTTAATACTCAGGCACATAACTGAAAAGAATTTCTTTTTCTTATAAAGACAGACCAATGTAATATATATTTCCAGTGTGCTGATGGTCTCAAAAGGACAGGAATTTGTACAAAAACTGAGAAGTGAAGTGATTTACTGAACATACACTTTTACTACATAGTAAAAAAATTTAGTAAGTGATGCTAGGAAAAAAGAGGAGGATGTGTGATTTGGGGAACTTAATTTAAAATGCTTCAAGAGTTAATTATGAAACCTCAAGCCACAAAAATCTAGAAGAAAATAGAAATTAATGTACCATCAAATGTCTGAGGAAAGATTTTACTGATGTAAAGTTTATATAGAGGGCTGGAGAGATGGCTTAGCAGTTAAGGTGCTTGCCTGCAAAGCCTAAGAATGCATATTTGGATATCCAGGTCCCACGCAGCTGGACGTACAGTGATGCAAGCATGCAATATTGCACATGCACACAAGGGGTTGCATGTATCTAGAGTTCGTTCATAGTGGCTGAAAGCTCTGGTGTGCCCATTCTCTATCTCTCTCTGCCCCGTCTCTCTGTCTTTCAAAATAAATAAGTTTATATAGAAATCAGAAAGCAAAACAGAGTTCATCAAGCACGGACTGTCTTTAAGTAGGATACAGAAATTAAAAGCACGCAAAAGGGCTGGAGAGATGGCTCAGTGGTTAAGGTGCCTGCTCCTAAGCCTAAGAACGCTCTTTCCAATCTCCAGCTGTTCCAATCTCCAGGTCCCACATTCAGCCAGATCCAAAGTGACGCAAGGGTGCAATGCTGCACTTGACCACAAGGGGGCGCACGCATCTGGATTTCGTTCGCAGCAGCTGAGAGGCTGCTGGCGCGACCATCTCTATCTGTCTTCCTCTCCCTCTCTCTGTGTCTCTCTGTGTGTCTCTCTCAAAAAAAAAAAAAAATCTTCAAATGGTGATTATGAGAGTGAACGCTTCCAAAAGAGAGGATTTCAGTAGTAAAATATTCCAGCTTCTGTTACTACCAATTTGGATGTTAGCAGGCAAAAGTATATTAGTCAAATTATAGCTTCAGCCTTAAAATACTTACATTCTTTGGCATATTCAGCCTAATTTTACAGCTCTATGTAACAAAAAGGGACAGAGTATGATGAAAAGTTTTATGCACAATAGAGGTTTATAGCTTCTCACTCATACAGAAGCACAAAAGTAAAGTGAATTTTTGACAGTTCAGTTTTGGTGATAATGGGTGATCCACTGGAATAGGGTATGCTCAGGAAGGTCAGAGCAGCGCCATCAAGGCCAGCTGAGGAAAAGCAGACTATCAGATATGTACATGTGACCTCAGTAAAGCAGTTGGAAGTCTGGGGAGCTTTTCTGTCTTGATCCTTTGCTGGGACAAGGGCTGCAAAGGGCTTTGTAGCACAGGGGTTATGACGACCTCAGGTGGGAAATCCTCACCCTGGCTGAAGACTTTGTCATCGGAAGTGTGATTGTCCTCTCTGGCAGAGACCACACAATGGGCTTTGTTTTCCTAGTTAACCAACCAGACCAAACCTGAGAAGGGGCCTCTCTGCACCAGAAAAGAAGGAGCTGCAAGCCAACCTGTGACTGTCCTGGCCACCTTGAGTCATTGGATTTCTGTTTGTCTCTCTCAGCTTTGTTTTTGCTTCTGATTGAGACAGAGTCACACTATGTAGCCCAGGCCGCCATCCTCACAGACAGTGGAAGCCAGCTTCATCACTCTTCCAGTCTGGACCGAAGACCAGAGGCCCTCAGGGAATCCTCCGAGCCTTCAGTGCCACGTTGGGACTGCTGAGGCATCCAGCCTTGAGGACTGAGTAGCTACCCAATCTTTGACTTGCAGACAGCCAATATGGGGCTACCCCGCCCACATCCTGAAAGCCAGTTGTGATGGTTTGAATAGACTCACCCATAGACTCACAGGAACCTTGTAACGGGAGTCTCCAGCAGCCCGCTGGAGGTCTATCAGCACAGATCGTGAGTCCCTCCCTAAGGGTTGAGCTCAGGCTGTTCCCGGTGCTGACCGTCCATGGCGCTTGCTGCTCTTGACGCTGTCTCTCAGCTTGGATCTATGTGAGAGAGCCAGCTGCTTCTGCCGTGGATATTGATCCCCTGGAATGTTTTCATTTTATTTATTTGAGAAAGAGAGAGAAAGGCAGAGCGAGGAAGAGAGATGGGGAGAGAGAGAATGGGGGCACTAGGGCATATATCCACTGCAAATGAACTCTAGACACTTGTGCCACCTTGTGCCTCTGGTTTACCTGGGTTCTGTGGAATTGAACCTGGGTCCTTTGGCTTTGCAGGCAAGTGCCTTAACCACTAAGCCATCTCTCTAGCCCCTCCCCTGAAAAAAATTTTTTTTGTTTGCTTTTTGCTTTTTTCGAGGTAGGGTCTCACTCTAGCTCAGGCTGACCTGGAATTCACCCTGTAGTCTTACGATGGCCTTAAACTCACAGCCATCCTCCTACCTCTGCCTCCCGAGTGCTGGAATTAAAGGTGTGTGCCGCCACCCCGCTTCCTCCCCTGAAAATTTTAAGCCTAAAATAAACATTTTCCTCCCATGAGCTGTTTCTGGTTGGGTGTTTGTCCTAGCCATGAGAAGCTGACTGGAACACTAGTGTAATAAATTTCCTTTACAATATATATTCATTCCATCAGGAGTGTTCCTCTAGAGAACTCAAGGTAAAACAAGACATTTTGATGGAACTTTTTATTCAGTAAGATAACTTAGACCAATAGTAGGACTGATGGGGAGAACCCTTAAACATTTTGCGCTATTAGAAACCATTTGAATAACTAACAGCATGGAGATGAGGCGTTAGATTGAGGATGACTGTGCTGAGTGGGGAGAGCACCCGTGGCCCTTCACAGAGTGACGGATCCACTGACTAACTCAGCGTTTACAATGGACCACTGATATCCATCTTGTGACAACCACTGCACGGAGAAGACATCAGGAGCATCTTGGGACTTGAAGGACCTTGCTGTAAATGTCATTGAAATGTAAATTAGATACACCAGCTGTTGTTGTTATCAACAGGGGCAACCTGAAGGAGACATTTTATCCTAGCAACCAGAAAGGTGTAATAGATACCAAACTTCTCTTTCATATGAAATCCAAGTGGCCAGAGAGCTTAGGAGCAATATTTATTATTCGTTTGTCACACGCTCAAAAATACTCTTTTAAACACTGTACACTCATTGGTATTTATGACCATTCCATCTTGAACACTTGTGATCTCATCTGATCTTGGAAGCTAAGCAGGATCAGGCCTGGTTAGAACTTGGATGGGAAACTCATAAAGCCATGATTTCTATGGATTATGTTAAATTCATTAAAATTTTTAAATTATTAAGAATAATAATTATTTTATTTATTTATTTATTTATTTTGACAGAGAGAAAGAGGGAGAGAGAGAGAATGGGCACACCAGGGCCTCCAGACACTGCAAACACGTGTGCCCCCTTGTGCATCTGGCTAACGTGGGTCCTGGGGTGTTGAACCTGGGTCCTTCGGCTTTGCAGGCAAACACCTTAACTGCTAAGCCATCCCTCCAGCCCTAAAATTATGTTTAATTAGCACATAGATCTTTTATTTCATGTGGCGGATAGTTATTTCATGGTCTATGTTCCTTTTAGAAAGTCATTACAGGAATATTTTAGAACTCTTCAGCCTCAGACAACTTAGACTTTTGACATGTAGGAGTGTTTCTCACTTAGGCACTCAGCCTCCTTTTTTAGCATGTTCTTGGTAAAAATTTACTGAACATAATGGCAGTGTCACTTGATTCTGAAGCACATTTTAGCATTTATCCAGGCTGACTTAAAACTTCTTTCTAGAATGCAAGTCTTAATCATTATCATTTCTGTGACTCACACACCATTTTCTGAAGAAAGGGAATGCATGACCAACCCTTTCCTCCCAAAAGTTCCCAGAGATGCTTCATTCTAAGACATGTTGTGGTATGTGCTTTTCAAAATTCTGGATCCCATAGCAAACTCTCTGTGTGTGTATGTGTGTGTGTTTATGTGTGTACAAATAATAAAAACATATATATGAAGTATATCTTTCCCCTAAAAGGTGCCAGCAATCAAGGAGAGCCACAAACGCCATGTGTACTCTGGAGTTCTCTGTGCTCACAAGCATATCTAAGTTAGATCCAGTTAGAGATTAACAGTAACAGGCTGGAGGGATGGCTTAACGGTTAAGGTGCTTGCCTGCGAAGCCAAAGGACCCAGGTTCGATTCTCCAGTACCCACGTAAGCCAGACGCACAAGGTGGCACATGCTTCTGAAGTTCGTTTGTGGTGGCTGGAGGCCCTGGTGCACCCTCTATCTCCCTCTCTCTCACCTCTTTCTCTGTCTGTCACTCTCAAACAAATAAAAAATAAACAAAAAATTTTTAATGTAATTAAAGGGCTGGAGAGATGGCTTAGCAGTTAAGGTGTTTGCCTGCAAAGCCTAAGAACGTCAGTTCCAATCTCCAGGTCCCATGTTTAGCCAGATGCAAAGTGACGCATGGGCGCAATGCCTCACTTGACCTCAAGGGGGCGCACGCATCTGGATTTCATTTGCAGCTGGCTGCTGGCTCACCCATCTCTGTCTCCCTCTCCCTCTCTCTCTGTTTCTCTCTGTGTCTCGCTCCAAAGGAAAAAAATGTAATTAAAAAAAGAAATTAACAGTAACTAGTAGTAAAAGAGAATATTTATAACACTATCCTGCAATGAAAGTTAATTAAACTGGTCTCTCTCTATCTCTCTATCTCTCTCTCTCATGCCTTATTGTACTTTCTTCTTTCCATAGCATTCCAGAGGCATTTCCTGGCTTCTTGGCAGAAGCAAACCATAGCTTCTCTTCTCAGCCGTGGCTGAGCTCCTGCCTTGGAGCCATTCTTAGGGACAGTGATTGTTATTGAGTGACAGCTGGGCGGGAAGGGTGCGCAGTGTAGACGACAGCATAGATGACACAAGGATGACGTGCATTTCTGGTGGACACATATACAAGGTACCACTATGTTACTGAGAACAAAGCTCAATGTAAAACTCATGGGTTGTTTATTTCCGGAGTTTCCCATGTAATATTTCCCTATGGTTGACTGCAGATAACTCAGACCACGGAAAGAAACACTTGTGACACGTGAGGGGGGTACTGAATATCTAAAACACAACATGAAATAAGTACAGTATATGCAGTACATTTTTCAAGAGGATTGAAACTGAATGTCCCCAACATTTCAGAAGAAAGCTTCATTATATATCACAGCACAGCGTTCCAGGGTCACATACGTCCCACATCTCCACGTTGAAACTACTGCCGGATGCTTTCTACTTGAGTTTGCGTTTTGATTCTGTTTCTTTATATCAAATAAGATCAATGTTCAAGTTTCTTCATGTTCAAGTTTGCTTATTGTAAAACTGTGTGTGATGGATCACAACTTCTCGGCTCTCTTTGCTGGCCTGGGAAAGAAGGTAAGATTATTGATTTGACCATATGATTTCAATCAATATTTCCAAAGCCTTTCTAAGTTGTTATTTCATCACCTTATCATATTACACAGCAGTTTTGGTTTGACTTTTAGTGTTTTTCTTCCTGTGAATCAATCTTATATGGATGGGCAAGGAAGAATTCAGGAGGAGAAGGGTTTATGGAGTGTGCACAAATAGATAAACTTTTACGACCACCGACATCCGCTGGGTCTGTTGATAGTGACTGTGGTGATTAACGTGGTTGTGAACTTGAGTGGTTCAGAAATCAACTGAGAGACTGCCTCTGGTCTGTGAGGGCAGCAGCCTGCTGTGACCTCTAGATAGAAAGAGGGCTGGGGGGTCATCAGGGCCTCTTCTTCCTGCCTTCGCTTTGCTCATTGCTGGTGAGTGCGTCTACCCTGATGTTGCTGCCCTTCTCTGACATCACAACCAGGCTTCTCTGGTCTTTTCCCAGAATCCTCCAGGTCGTCAGGGCCAGGTTGGCACTGCTGAGGCTTCCAGCCTTGGACACTGGGCGGCCACTGCGATCCTCAGCCTCCCACGTGCAGATGTCGGAAGTTATCATGGAAGCCGATAGACTAAATCCCCTTGTAATGTACATGCATGCGACAGGTTCCGTTCCTCTAGAGAACCTTGACAAAGACAGTGATAGATTTCAGTTCCTAGAGTCAAATGACACCTCAACCCGCTTGACCTGAGGTTTCACAGCAGGGGCTCCCTCTGGGTCATATCGCCCTTCTTGTTCTGCTCAGCTACCAGCCATGTCGCTTTTAAGTTCCTTACATGCGCGTCCTTCTTCATCAAGGACACAAACTCCCTAGTGTTTGAGTAGTTGGTTATCCAGTTTAAAGTTTACCCAGCCTGGAAAGATGGTTCCGTAATCAAATCCCTCTCCCCCTGCCCCCAACTTATGAGTTACTATATACAGAAAAGCTTTATTACAAGGATATGTTACACAACTCCAGGAGCAAAGTGGCTCAAATCATATTTCTACATAGTCCAACCACACTCTTTTCAGTCTGAGAAAGCCGTATTGTTCCTGCCTCCCAGACGTCTTCTGGATCTGGTTTCCGCTGCCTCCCAACCCTCCGGCTGTGTGTATTGTTCTCCAGCAACTTAGTCATAAGCTTGACATTGGCCATAGCAGGAGTATTTAAGATGCAGGATTCAGCAAGCTCAAATAAATCATGGCTTTTCCTTCTGAAAACTGATTTATAAATATTTACACTGTGGTGGTCACAGCACTTGCTTGGTCTGTTATTGTCAAGGCTATTTCCCCACATCCAAGGGGACCGTCACAGAGAACATATGCCACTCCATAAAGACTTGCTGGGTGAGGAAAGGCTGTGCTAAGCTATTCTCTTTCTGAGACAGAGTAGGAGAGCTAAAACAGGGTCTCACTCTGTAGCCCAGCCTGGCTTGAAGCTCATGATGTAGACCAACTGTCCTTGAACTTGTGGTGACCCTCCTGCTTCACCTTCCTGATTGCTGGAATTACAGGCATGAGCCTCCACACCTGGCCGATTCATCTACAACAAAATATTCATTTTTTACTTCTTCTAAACTGTCAACAGCTCCTTTAAAATTTTTGTTTGTTTATTTATTTATTTGAGAGTGACAGAGAAAGAGGCAGAGAGAGAGAGAGAGAGAGAGAGAGAGAGAGAGAGAGAGAGAATGGGTGCACCAGGGCCTCCAGCCACCTCAAACGAACTCCAGAGGCATACGCCACCTTGTGCATCTGGCTTACATGGGTCCTGGGGAATAAAGCCTTGAACTAGGGTCCTAAGGCCTCACAAGCAAATGCTACAGCTAAGTCATCTCTCCAGCCCTCAACAGCTCCTTTTATATCAGAGCTACATTTTTTTCTACTTAAGTTTAAGGCTTTTAAAAATCTTTTTGGTCAGTAAGTGTCTGGCAAAAGCGCCATGTTTATGAGAAGTTATTTGTTACAGGAAATCTGCAAGCAGAACAGGGAGAGAGGCAGCCTTTGTCGACGGTGGCATAACCTCTCAGGTGGAAGGAATGTGTCACAGCTGGCTTGTGCTAGTGCTCAGGCAACCAGGTTGTTACATATTATGAGTTTAATGTGGGGCAGTTAGTGAAGTGGCCAATCCTAAACCCATCCTGTTTCATTCTGGACCTGCTTTGATTGACACTCCTTCCCTGCTCCCTAGAAGCGGAGGAGGAAGTACTTGTGGTATTTGGATAAGAATTATGCATATTTTTTCCCAGTTCACTGCCTTTGGCTAGAAATGTTCTCCCTGCTAGGAACAGTGTTTGACAATAGTTAACATGTCATTTGGCTTTTTGCCAAAGCTACTACTGGCAGTCTGATAGATGCGTAGTTCCACTTCTTGGTTCATGCTAATATGACTTTGCAAATTTCCATAAGGAGAATGACCAGCTGAAATAGAGGATATTCTGAGTTTTCTACCCGCAGGCCAGTTAATGACACTCAGGTCTTTTAGGAAACTGTTCCGGGAACGTCAGATAAGGTAGTGATTCTGAGGCTCTGGACAACTGCAAAACTACCTACATTAACATCACAGACGGTCTTGGTTTAAAACTCAGTAAGAAGGATTCCTACCAGCTGCTCCTGAGGAAATGTCTAATTTCGCCTCAGCTCAGTTGATCCTAAGTACTTACCGTGCACATTGAAGGAAAAGACATCAATACTGTGATCAGTTCCTCACCCCTCCAGTCCGTTTGCTGTGCTTTGTCTTGTCAATGTCTAGCAGTGAGATCTCAGAACACCCTTTTCTCCTTCTCCAGCTACTGGAGCATCACCTCTCACGAGGCCTTCCGAGCAGTCTAGAGTTATTACTGGATTCGTTACTAGGCATAAGGTCCAAGGAGTTTTTTTCTGAACTCTCCACCTTAGACTTATAACCTTTCCAAGGGGTAAAAATTATTCATTGTTTTTAGTAATGTCTGAAATACTTGGATAGTTAATATTGGTAAAGAGCCGGAAGGTTCTAATCTGTCTCTCTTTTTCTGGTTTTGCGAGGTAGGGTCTCGTGCTAGCCCAGGTTTACCTGGAATTCACTATGTGGTCTCAGGGTGGCCTTGAACTCTCGGAGATCTTGCCTCTGCCTCCTGAGTGCTGGGATTAAAGGCGTGTACTGCCAGGCCCGGGCTCTCTTTCTTTTTCTAATGTAATGAATTGGTAACTAAGCCCACATGTTAATTTAGAGTATACAAACATATGCTTCTGTTTTAGGCATGTGCCACCACGCCTAGCTTTTGTCCCCCTCTTCTGAGATAGGGTCTCAAACTTGAGTTCCTCTTGCCTCAGATTGCCAAGGGCTGGCAATATAGGCAGGCTTCACTGTGCCCTATTCAGCATGTTATACAAAGTAAGTGTTCACTAAAATGACTCATTTGATATCTACACAGTCAGGCATAATTTATACTTTATAAAGATATTAATGAAATATATTGTTTGTATTATATACTATTTTACTTACATTAAAATGTTTACATTTATAAAATAAATTAGAAATTTCTTTGAAAAATCATAGAAATTAATTTGTTCAAGGAACAAGCTAGGTTAATAGATTTTTTTCTGTTTTGATAGATTTTGTTGAATTTTGATTAGATTTTATAGATTTTGATAGAATAGGATGTTTCAAGACATAGAAAGCCAAACCGTCTTAAGAGAGCCAGCAAGAAAAAAAAATGTTTTCATCAGCCTATAGTTAGATCGTCACACAAGAACTTACATCTGTGATTACTTTTCCAGGAGCCTGATGAACAGATATCATCTCTCCATTTACACACAGTGACAAATCTTTCCAAAGTAACACATCTGAAAAGAAAGTCCCAATGTTCCTATTAGAGAGAAATTTGTGAAAGAAAGGAAGAAATTCCTGACCTTACAGTACCATTCAGGGCTGACTCACTGTTTGTTCAAATTTACCCTCCCATGCCCAGTGCTCCCATAAGAACACAGTGGTCGGGCAGGCAATGAATAGCTGATTGGTTGACTAAACCATTCCACTGCATTTTATTTCCCAGCTCCTTTGAGACGGAAAGTCACTTACTTCTTCCTGCCCTGTTCTAATCATTGAGGTCAGTTTGTGTTCAAATGTTTTCTGAGTCCATAGGCTTATAAATCTCATGAGAATTCAAGATTTCCACAGAATAGACACAATTGTCATACCATTGAATAATTATGGTGAGCTTTCTAATTCTATTCCTACTGAGGAAATATTTGGACTTGATACAGGCTAGTAGTTTGCCAGATGCATTGCCTGATTCATATATTATTTAAAGAGGTAAAGAGAGGTGCATTTTTTCTTTCTTTGTGAAGAGCAAATAGAAATAAATATTGTTTAAAGTGCTGTAATATATAGTAATTTCCCAAAAGTTTTAATTGTGATAAGATGGTACTTGAGAGTATCTCTAAGCTGGATTGTAAGAATATGGAAAAATGAAATAGTTCTCAAAAAATTCAATGATAGATATCCTAAGTTTGCGAAATCTTTACTAGAATTTCATTCACCTGAGGGTATAGTTGATTTCAACATTTAAAGCTATCATAAAAATGAAGAGATTGAGGCTTTCTTTAAGAACTCTTCCTAGGACAAAGCTTGAACAATGAATCTTTACAAGCTCTTTATTCCTTTTTCTTCAACATATGCTTCTTAAAGTGCCTGTCTGTCAAACAACATTAAAAATGGAGAAGATAATCTTATCAAATGACTCATGAGTTAGGAAGAGCCATAAGTATGCTTATCATTATGATTCAGTGGAGATAAGGTAAAAATGTCAAGAGTGGTAAAAAGTCTCATAAGGAATTTTGTTGTGATGAATTTGAAGTGATGCATGATGCACTTGTAATCATGAACATAGACTGTCTAGCAGTTTCTCATGCTAGCCAAGGCTCACCTGGAACTCACAACCTGCTACCTCAGCCTCCTGAGTGCAGGGATGACAGGTGTGAGCCAGCCATACCTGGTTCCCTTGATAATATGGAATCAAGACCAGCTAGGCTACCACGGTAGATAGCCGGGTTGACGAGGGTGGTAATTACCCTGACGTGGAAGCCGTGGAGATGTCAGGGGAAGCAGATGGTTTCAAAGCATTTGCTGTAAGGAAATGAAACAGCACAGTGTGGTGGTTTGTGCAAGGACCCTCAGGGGGAAGATGGCACAGAGGTGTCATCCTCTTCCTAATTCTCCAACTTAATAGAAGTTGGTTTTATTTCATGTGGTGCTAGTTCACAGTGAGGGATGATACTCTGCAGTTGATAGTGAAGTTGGTCTGGAACTTAAGAAGAGTCCTGTCTGGATGTAGGTAATGATGAAAGCTGCCTACTGATAAAAAAAAAAAAAAAAAAAAAGAGGAAGAAAAGGGCTGGAGGGATGGCTCAGCAGTTAAGGTGTTTGTCTGCAAAGCAAAAAAAACCAAAGTTCAATTCCCCAGGACCCACGTAAACCAGATGCATAAGGTGCTGCATGCAACTGGAGTTCGTTTACAGTGGCTGAAGGCCTTGGTGCATCCATTCTCTCTCTCTCTGTCTCTCTCTCTCTCTCTGCTTCTCTCTCTCAAATAAATAAAAATTTTAAAAAGAGAGGGGAAGAAAGAAGAAAGACCATAATTGAATCTTGAGCTGGTCATTTTTTTTTTTAAGTTTAAGATAAATTTGACAGGCTGACTGAGGAAAAACAGCTAAAAAGGTCGAAGAAAAATCAGAAGAGTGGAAACTGGTGGAAATTTTTCTGGAAGTGAGGATATCACTCAATGTCAAATTCTCCTGAAAGGTCACAGAAGACATAGTCTAAAAAATGTTCATTGAAATTAGAGACATGGGTGTCACTATCCCCATGGATTGATGTAGAACTGTAAGTTGGGGGATGAGTGGGGAGTGAAGGTGTTAAATCAGTTTGAGAGCACTTGTGAAGGATTTGATTGCACAAGCTACTTAACACTGCTTATGGCTTATGTGGTAACCGGAGAAGGTTTGCATTCTTAGGATGGGCTAGGCCTGAGTGTATTTAAATGCTAATATTGGGGTTTCCCAGTTGAAAAGCAGTTGTGAAGGATTTGAGACACTTCCTTGATGGTGGGTGGTAGGGGGAGGTGGGGTCTAAGAACCCAAGGAAAGATTGGGGCTAGTGCTATATGTAAGCAGAAAGGAGAGGGCAGAGGCTGGTGTTTGGAAGTACAGACAGGAGAGATCAGTTTCGATGCTTTCAATATTCTCTTTGAAGTAACGTACAAACTCACCTGAGAGTCGGTGGTGGTGCTAGGAAGGGGTGTGACATGTAAGGAAAATACAAAAAATTTCCAAAGTTATTGTGGAATGCAAGATGAAGAAAGGAAATCATTTTGGGGTAAAGTTATGTGCATTTCAGTTTTTTTTTTTTGTTCATCAACTTATTGCTGATCTCAGTCGGCCTCACAATGTGATTGTCTTGAGTGGACTTAGCTGTCCTGGGTCACTGAAGAGAGTGTCAGGGTCATCCATATTGGCCTGTCCTAAATTTATCAAGAAAAGACAGAATAGAGTAAGGTGGCTTCAGCTCATGGGCAACGCTTATTGAAATGTTGTGCCAGGGGGTAAAAGCTGACTAAACAGGAAAAGAAATAAAAGAAGAAGTAAAAGGGAAACGAAGTCAGTCATAAAGGAAAAGGTCCAGAAAACTCATGATTCTATCTCTACTAAAATGTCAGTCAATGGAGGGAAAGTCATTAGATTTCTGTAAATTATACTTTCAGGGATCATTTCTATGGTTCTTCCGGTGAGGACGTCACCAAGGTCACAGTCATAGGTTTATTACAGACTTCATTGTAGAGGTTTCTTCACTAATGCAAGTTTGGGTGGAGCCTGAGTATGGCATTCAATGCCCTTGAAAAGAACAGAGCCCATATCATAGCAGTTCCTTTACACCCAGGAAAGCTATTCAGGATCAAGTCAGTCTTCTGTAGTTCCTTCAAATTTGAATTTCAAGACATTTAATTATGCTCTGCTAGATCAGAATGAATTTGGGGAGGAAAGTTAGCTTGCAATTATTAGAAAACTTCCGTCCTAAACAACACTCCCCATTGTCCTTTGCAAACTTGCTCTTTGTTTTTGTAAACTGTGCCAGGCCTTATAAATTCTAAGAAAGGCTGCACCTAGAGGATTAACTGCTAGAGTAGGCTGCTATTCCAGGAAAAAAGGACAAGAGAGGCATCTGTCATAAAACTCCAAATTAGTGATCTTTCTTTAGATTCAGATCCCAGAGTTTCTGGTTCGCCTCTAGATAGCATGAGAATGTGTGCCAACGACCTAGATCTGGGCAGGATTTATGATTACCGTGGATAGTGTTCACTCCCAATCTGCGGCTGAAAATGAGTTTCCTTCTATTTCCTACCTAAGGTCTCACTGGCAGGTGTTGGGCAAGCTAGTCCTTAGATGAGAACCCAGCCGTCTTCCGACCACCGAGCTCAGCTCGTGTAATGGGAGCTTTCTCCATTCCCAGCTTGCCTCTTCATTAACTGGCTTCCATCCTGCAGGAGGCCAAGCCTTTGTAGCCGAACATTTTACAAAACTCTTGGGGATTTAATTGCTGTTTAGATATATTTTCTTCAAAGCCAAAGTCAAAGTGTGAGAGTAATTTTCTTGAGGTCTTTCCCACTAGCCAGGTTCATTCTTTGATCCTTGCTTCTAGAAAAAAGAAAGAAAGAAAGAAATGAAAAAAACCAGCCATTAAACTTATTTAAAAGAACAAAAGAGGCGCTTAAGAACTGGAGGGCACGTCTTCACTTTGATGCAGTCCTGGCTGTCTTGTGATGAAGGAACTCCTGTTTCTGTTCTCATGGGGGGGGGGGGTTGGAGCTCAGAGAACCAGGGCTACAGCTGAGACCCTGGCTTGACCCCAGCACCACTAATAATAGTAAAATAAAAACACCAGCGGGCTTAGCTGGTTTCACTTTGCCTCACCTCCAAGTCCACCCCCTGTTCTTTTGGCCTCAGTTGTTAGGGGTTACTTCCTGCACCCATTGTTCCTCGGGCCTCTGTGGGCTCAGCAGCTCCGAGGGTCTGCGAGACTGAAGAGAACGAGGTTGCGATGTCTTTCCTCCTCTTCCTCCCTCTCTCTGTTTAACAACTACAGCTATGCCCCGGCTGACCGCTGGAATTGCCAAAACTGAAGTTGCATCTTGTGTCCACCTGACTACTGTGTCACAGCACGGTCCGGGACGCTGACGAGCTTGCAGTGTCCTCAGTGATCACAGTGCTGACAAGGGTCTGCAGTCAGTGCTGAGATCAGGACAGACCACGGGCTGCCATAATGGTAGATTAAAGATCACAATTCCAAGGGTGGCTTCTGTTGGATGTATATCGTTTTTGCATCAAAATTAAGTAAAAAAAAAAAAAAAAAAGTTGGGCCTTTATAAGTGTGTCCCTCTGGGGTGTCCTGACCAGGCACCATCGACCCCCTCCCTGCCCTACAGGGCTGGCATTAGCCTTTCCAGCTTTCCTCTGCTTCTAAAGCCTAGTTAGAGCCACATCGTTATAAGGTTCCAGTAGCCTGCACACACCTCCAGAAATAGTTCCCTTGTGAAATTCTCTGAAACCTTTGTTCTGAATTTGACTTTAGCCTCCTGCTGAGAGGGCTACTCCTTGATTTACAGAAATGCACAGTGGTGAGACACGCTATTCTAATCGTGACTGAGACTCCACTCACGACCCGTACAGGTTCTGTGCAAGGCGGGCGCTTGCAGACTTCGAGCACGCTCAGACCTGCGCGGGTCCCGCAGGAACCCTGCTCTCTGGTTCTCCTCCAGATGCAACCCTCTCCTGAGCATCTCTGGGGCCGAGTACATCCCATGCCCCCATCTTGCCCATGTTTTACCCCTTATGCCAGGTTATCTAAATTGTGCCTGGGATACTTTGGCCTTGGAATTTCCCATCCAAACACACCTGAGTCCATTTTAAGGCCCTGGTTGTGGATTTTGTCTGTTTATTCTTTTTAAGGACCATGCTATCATTGCCCCTGGTGATTTGGGTGGAGTAAGAGATGGGGCCTGGGGCTCTTACCAATGAGCTTCACGGGCTCCTTTTACACTATCAGAGAGCAGACGTGGGCAGGAAGCCTTTCCAGAGCTGGTCTCAAGACAGTTTTTAGCGCTTCCTGTTCAGAGCACCGAGGGTCATCAGCAGGCAGGTGGGCACCTTGGTAGCTGGCAGCACCTGCCCTGCGGTGTTACAGCTCTTGAACAAGTCTTGGGGTTTGGGAACTGTAACTCTGGAATGCAAAGCTGCAGTGTGACAATCTAGGATTCTTGGACCCTTAGCTCTGTAAATGTCACAGAACTCACGGTAAGCCTGGGAAGCTGGGATTCCTTGGCAGCTGGTACTATAGCTTCTTGATGGGCCTAGATGCCAAGATCCCTCAACCCTGAAAGTGCCAGCCTGTGCAATAGCTTGTGGCCTGGATGTCTGACGCCTGTGGCCCTGAAGACGTGTTACTTGTGTAGATGTCCTTTAATAAACGGCCCATGGTTTCAGACTCAGCTCTCGACTTCTTTGCCATCTTGTCTCTCTACTTCTGCCTCCTCCTGCCCTGGCTGTTGTTCTCTTGAGCTGGTTATTCGGCTGTGCTGTCTTTAGTTATGGAGTAGCCAGTGGCCTTACTGCTCTGTCCAGCTGTCACTGTTCCTGCTGTGCGGCCTCTGCTGCCTCTCGTCATGATACCAGATGTGGCGCTTTGCATGTAAAATGTCCCCGGAGCCTCATGTGTTTGTGCTTCAGCCTCATAGTCCAGCCCCAAGGCTGGTGGAGCTTTGGGAGGTGAGGAGGAGACTTGCTGGAGGAGCTGTGTCACTGGGGGTGGACCTGGAGGTTGGTTAGCCCGACTGGGTGTTCGTTCACTAACTAGTCCACTCTTGGTGCTCCTGCCCAGCTGCTGATGCATGGAGATGTGAGCTGGCCGTCTGCTCTGCCGTGCTTTTTCCACCATGAGGAAACTTGCCCTTGACACTGTAAGCTTGAAATAAACCATGTTCCTCCCATAAGCTGCTTCTGGTCTTGTGATTTGTCCCAGCAGCAAGAAGGGAACTGCAACTGCAGCTCAGGAGAACTATGAGTAGAAAGAGGCAACGAAAAATCAGCAGAGACAGCGCCTCCCACAGGCATGAAGTCAACATGAACGAACAGCCTGTCTACATAGCCAACCCCAAAGAGACCAAACACAGCACACGCCACATGCGAACTTGTGTCGTTCAGAACAAGCCTTCTGCTAGGCCCCAGGGGAGGTGTCCCCTCTCTGGCCCAGGAGGAAATGGCTGAAACGGTAACCAAGTCATTTAAAGTTCAATGGAGTTTATCTTGCAAAAAGCCTCGTTGAATTAGTCTTGGCTGAAACTTCACCTTCAGGAGTGTAACCAGCTGCTATTATTGTATTATTGTATTGTATTATTATATTATTGTATTATTGCTATTATTCTTTTTTTTAACTTTTTTATTAACAACTTCTATACTTACAGACAATAAACCATGATATATCTCTCCCCTCCCATGCCTCCTTTTGCCTTCAGAACTCCACTCTCCATCATATCCCCTCCCTCTGCCTCTCTCCATTAGTCTCTCTTTTAATTTGATGTCATCATCTTTTTCTCCTGTTATGAGGGTCTTGCGAAGGTATTGCTAGGCACTGTGAGGTCATGGATATCGAGGCCAATTTCTGTCTTGACAGTTGCATTGTAAGGAGTGGTACCCTTCCTTTGGCTCTTACATTCTTTCCACCACCTATTCTGCAATGGACCCTGAGCCTTGGAGGGTGTGATAGAGATGTTTCAGTGCTGAGCACTCCTCTGTCACTTCTTAGCACTATGTTGTCTTTTGGATCATCCCAGTGGTCATCGCCATCTGAAAAGAGAATCTTCTCTAACCAAAAGTGAGAGTAGCATTAATATATGGGTATGGACATTAAGTGTAATGATTATATGGCAGTTTTGTGAGCATAATGTATGCATTTAGCCAGACAAGAGCAGGCTTTATACCCCTAAGGCTCATGACCTCCCCTGCCATAGGCTTTTGATTAGGTTTTCAGTACTAGGCATGTGTTCCCTCCCACAGAACAGTCCTCCAGTCCTATTAGGGAGCAGTTGGTTTCTCCCAGAGCAGACATGCCACTATTGTACCTGTTCAGTCATTGGGCCTATCTGGCCAAACTTGAAACTTCCAGTGTCCACTGTTTTCACTGCTGATGACTTCTGTCTCCCATAGGGCTGCATGCAGTGCAGCTTTTTCCAGCTTTCAATTGCTGGTCTACAGGGAGAAGGTTTTCAGCTCAGCCCCAGCTTGATTTCTCAGTGACCTTGCTGCTCAGGCAAGAGAGGTCTTCAGCAATAGGGTCTTACCATCTGTTAATCATGGGAAACCAAGGGCCTTGGTTGTAATGTTTTGGAGGCAGCAGGGACCTTCCTGGCCAATAACTCACAGGAAGGTATCCTATCTCTAGCACTGAAAGTTTTCTAGTAGCAATCTATGGCTTCTGGAGGTGCCATTATACAAAAAAGTTGGCTTTTATATGTCTTATTCAGAATATCTTAAATTTTGATTGACCCTCCTCCCACCCTTCTCTTACTCAGTCTCTTCCCCCGGCCTCACTTAGGCCATTCTATTCTCTGTAATCTGTTCTTCTGCTTCCATAAATACAATGCCATCCCCTGAAGTCCTTCCCTCTCCCTCCCTTACAGCCTTTTTCTGGCTTCCCGGCCTCTGCTACTGATTTTTGGTTCCAGCTCTATTGTGTGCTATTCCTTTTCTTTTCTTTTTTTTTTTTTTTTGGTTTTTTGAGGTAGGGTCTCACTCTAGTTCAGGCTGACCTGGAACTCACTATGTAGTCTCAGGGTGGCCTCGAACTCACGGCGATCCTCCTCTGCCTCCCCAGTGCTGGGATTAAAGGCGTGCGCCACCACACCCGGCTTTGTGTGCTGTTCTTAAGGGGACTTTGGAGTGTCCAGAATGACCTGTGCTAATATCATACCGGTAGTCTGGCCAGCTGTCTTACTCAGGGTAGCCAGTGTACCAAGAAAGACCCTGACAGGGGCTAAGTAGAAAGTCAAACCACCTCATCCCTCCAAGTTTTTGCTTATTTACTAGAAAATGAACATCAGGAGAATTTATAAAAAGAACTCAAAGAATTTATAATTAACAACATTGATCTTAAGAAAAATTTAAAAATATTTTCTTTATTTATTTGAGAGAGAGAGAGAGAGAGTCAGAGAAAGAGAGAGAGAATGGGCACACTAGGGTCTCTAGCACTGCAAATGAACTCCAGACATCTGTGCCACCTTGTGCATCTGGCTTATGTAGGTCCTGGGGAATCGAACCTGTGTCCTTAGGCTACATAGGAAAACTTTAACTGCTAAGCCATCTCTCCAGCCCCAATCTGAACAGATTTTAACTGTGCTTTAACAAGGCGTGCCATTTGTCTTGTGTCTCACGCAGGGAGCTGTGGGTTTTCCTTAGTCAACTCAGGATTAGTGGTTCCCATTGTCACCAGCTTGGGTTATAAAAACGTAGAATTCTGTGCATTCTGTCTTGAATCCCGCCTTTTCAGTTTCAGATTCCTTTATGAAAATGAAAAGGATGACATCAGCTAGGGAGTGGGAAGGAACACTGTGTGGGCAGAAATGGCAACATCTGGACTGGAGGGACGACTGGAAGCCTCTGGCTTATGGTAGGAAGGACTCCGAGGGGAGCCAGTCAGACCTTGACCTTTATCATTCCCTTTCTGTTCTCACTAAAATCATCCCACACGAACTTCATCTCTCGTCAGTGCTACTATGGCCTAAGTGCAAGATATTTGATATTTGTTATTTCTCATGGAAAACAATTTATCCTTGAGCCCATCTCTATCTAGATAAATGCAAAGAGTCTAACGTTTTCTCATCATAAAAAATACTTCTATCACAACAGGCAAGAGAAAGGCATAGAAAGTGTGTTTAATCCAAACTTTCAGACATCAAGACCTAAGAAGAATGAACAATCAAATAGAAAGTGAGCCGACCAAAGGGTCTGGACTATTGGCTGCAGACTGAGGACGAAGCCTGTCCGGTTTCTCCTTGGCCTCTCTGTAGTAGTGTGCCTTCTTCCCAGGTCAGGGGTGGGGCTTCTCTGGAGTGAAGTCTTCAGGGAGGAAGGCAAAAGTGACCTCTGGACTTTGTGTCTTGCTTTGGAAGAGAGGGCCTTCAGGTCTTCAGAGGTGGCTATTGGGATTCTATAGACAAGGGGATCTGTAAATTGCCTTGGCAGTTGGGGGACCGAGGTTAGAAAAACATGGTGGGAAACAGGAGGATGGGAGGACAGAAAAGACCTTGCTTCTGAAGCCCCCACATATTTACCATGCCAAAGTACATGCTTAGACATATTAAGTTCTGAAGCCTCTGTATGTGGCTACAGAGGAGTCAAACCCAGGCCTTCGGGCTTTAAAAGCAAGTGTCTTTAATCACTGAGCCATCGCCCTAGCCCCTTAGTTAGTATTTTTAAAACATTGCCTGGGCTGGAGAGGTAACCCCACAGTTCAAGGTCCTTATTTGCAAGGCCTGATAGACCCGTGTGATACCCAGTGCCCACATAAAGGCAGATACATAAAGTGGCACATGTACCTGGACTTTGTTTACAGTGGCAAAGGGCCCTAGCATGCCTATGTTCAATCTTTCTCCCTCCCTCCCTCCCTCTCTCTCTGCTTTCAAATAAATAAAGACATTACAATAACATAAAAGCATTTCTTGGTCTAATAAATTAAGTTAACCTAGCTGGATCCCATCCTGCCTGCCTCACAGGTGGTCCACATCAAGCCAGCATTCCTGTTCAAGACTTCAAATAATTCATATTTATAGGAATGCTTATGTCCAAAATGCCCTATAATTCTCTTTCACCTGTTCTGTCAAGCAACCGACCTCATCTAGAACTTTTCCTGGTGCTCTCCAGAACTCACGGATTGTCACCCACGGACTACTTTACACAGTCTCTGCTATGAACATTTCCTTATCTTCTTTCTTCCACTGAAAACTGCTCTGAGATGGAACTTAGTTTGTAAAACCCCCTCCATACGTAGAGGTGAGGTGGGTGTGCTGCTAACCTATCTTGTGGTGGTTTTCTATCTTAAATTTCTTCTTTATGCACACAGCAACCTTAATCTGACTTTCCTGACCATCTCTAACCTCCTTCAGTAGTTTCCCAGTGTTTCCTTCTCTTCCCCTGCTGTGTCCTGCCTAATCCTGCCCTGCTCAGCCTGTACCCCACTGCCCAGATACTGATCTTTTCACTCAGGCCATTTCTTTGTTTAAAAATCCTTTATAGCTCCCCATAGCTTTCAAGGATAAACTTCAAACTCTTTCATTTCTTACCGGAGGCCTTTCACGACCCCATTTCTTTTTCTATTTTCAGCTTTACTCTTGCCTACTGCCTATGGCCTTTGCTCTGGCCATAGTAAGCTATGTGTGGCTCTCTGTGGTCTCTCCAGGAACTAGAGGACTGGACAGCACTGTCCTCTTGCAGGCCGATGGATTGATGATCCCAGTCCTCCTCACACACCCATCACATGACCTCTCGCATGGGTGTCACATGCTGTTTGAGACAAGGTTCACACCCCTCAGACCTGGTGCATTTCTTGAATTCGTGAGTAAGGGAAAAGTGACCTAAGCTGACCAACAGGTAGATCCTTCTGGAATACATGTAAGGTGTTTGTCTCACTCCCGAGTGGAGTTTGCTGCTGTTGCCTTTCTTCCTGAAGCAGCCTGGAGAGTTGAGTGGTGTATGTATCTGTTGGGTGATGTTGGGGCTGTGAAGAGAGTGTGTCTGCGTGAGCTGTGTTTGTGGACAGAGGAGACGCTGTCAGAAAAAGAAAAAAGAAAATAAAAACGTAAAACCCTCAGAATCTGCGCCCCCAGGCCTAACTCTCAGAAACTAGAAAACAAGCTTGCGGGCTGTTGAATTCCCACGACTGTCTATTCTGTACTAACCCTTAGGAGCTCAGGCCCATCGATTCTAGGGTCTGTCCCTCGAGTTTCTCTTCACGCATTCTGGCCGGCCACCAAATTAACACGCGGTTCTTATTAACATCAAAATCCAATCAACCGAATTGACCGTTCACAGAAATAACCCTCAGAGATTTGACATGGGCCAACCAGTTAATGAGATAATGTGCTTTAAAAACCAGACAGGCTGAAAAACAATTAGCCGGCGAAGGTGTCTTTCATGCCTTTTCTTCCCTTTGCCTGGAATGCCCTCTCATGGCTTTTCTGCTTGGCAAGCACCAGTGTGCTCTTCCAGATTGAGTTACCCTGACTGATGGAAGACGTCCCTGCGTGGACGCAGCACTGTGGTGCCTCACAGCACTGACTAAGCAGGGATGTGTAAGTGTATACCAGTTTCCCTTAGACTGGTAAGTTATAAGAATAAGGACTGCATTATTTTTATGCTTCTTGATTTATTGTGCTCCTATTTCCTAGTATTATGTATAAAACATAGTAGAGGCCAATTAATACCGCCTAAAGGCTTGGCTCTTAGGAGACAACAAGATTTGTTTAGGTTGGCCAGAGAAATTATTTGCATATGCAATAACAATATACTTCTTTATGTGACAATAACAATTAAAGGAATTCTGAATGCATCAAAGTATACCAAAACAAAATTCTAATTTTCTGTATTCTTCACAACTACCCAAGACCTATTTTACTAATAAAAACTTAAATGCGTTCCTTTGGGTACATACGAAATTCAAGGGTCTGTCTTAAATATTGATATCAAGTTTAAACATTTGGCTTAACTTTACATTGAATCCAGAATCATAAAATGTGTAACAGGCCCCAGGAATCAAACACTCCCTTGAGGCATAACAGTTTCAAGGACAGGAGGGACATTTGAGATTAAAAAAGGAAGTTCAATTTAGAGAACCATTTAGCCTTGAAGGAGCTATTTACCCCGTGTGAGTGAGCAATTTATACTGAAGCCAGATTTTATTTGTATAGGATTATTCTTTGATGTTTTTTTTCCTATTTTTAAAACCCATCTTATAAAGATTGAAGAACCAGTTACTCCAATCTACAGGACCATGTTTATCCAGCGTGTTAGGTAAGGGGTCATCAGCAGCCATGAAGAAGGGCGATGATTCCGAAACCTGGAGTGAATATCCACAAATGTTAGTTTCTCTGAGTGGATGTCATTAATCTTCTGCTCCTGGGGAGCCGTGTGACCAGTGGTAGCCTCTCCGTGTCCCTCCACTTACCACTCGCTTCTCTAGTTCTGCTGTAAAATTTCCAAAGTTGAGTTAAACTAAACTAAATTTGGCCTAAGGATGCCTCTGTACTTTGAGTTCGTGCATAAGAAAATGCAACCTAATTTAATAAGTAAAGTAAGTGAAAGCCTAATTTTGGAATCACAAACAGCTGGTCTCTGCCCGTCCCAGTAGCCAAGCTTTAGTCAATAGCAACTGGCCCACACATCAAAGTGAGGGTCTACTGCATGCCACACACTGCCGTTTACCCTTGGATCACCATAAAAATCACATGGGCAAGTTTTGGCTCAGGAATGTGGCCACTAACTAGGAATTAAGTTGGGAGCTTGACGCTTTGGGTGCTCTGAACATGAGGCCCCAAAGAATGGTGCTTCGAGCTTGGGCAGGTCTTTGCTCTAACGGAGGCTGGAAAACCCCCAAAACAAGGTGCTTCAGACCTGCTCTCACCCTCCTGCCTCCCACTCTTCTCTCTCCCCCACAGTGAGTCAGAATCCAGAATTCCTCTCGCCCAACGTGAGTCATAAAGGTCATTCTCCCATCTCCCTTCTCATGCCAGAGGTGTCCTGCCCGACCACCCCGCGGAGGCAGGTAGGCTCTGCAGATACCCAGGCCTGTTAGGACAGACCCTTTATTCCACTCGCTTTTCTGCAAGACCGTCCTTCCTCATTGATCCTGAGCCTGGATATATACAGCTTTCCTTTGGCCTTTAGGTCTTTGCTCTCAAGATCCCCTGCCATGTTAGTATGTGGATTCAATAAACGTGTTGCGTGTTTTGTTACAGGAATGTTGTTGATGACCCTGACCCTGACACCGGGTGATGAAAGGGACTGGGCCTTTATTCGCCACAGTACCTACACCTCCTTCAGCTCTTTTGATTATAGCATCAATTTTATGTTTTAGGTTTTGGTTTTTGATATTTTTCTGTCTTAAGATCTAGATTTTGCAGCAAAGGTCTTGAAGTTTGAATTTAACATCTCTGTGAGAGATACCACATGCTTATTTTGTAACTGAAAGTCAATAATTTGAGGGTTTTGCCTTCTATTTGACACCTGCCTTTCCAACCCTATAACCGGAAGTTCCCCTCTTTCATTCCAACCCATTCCTCAGTATACAGCTTTTTACAAGTTCCCTGATTTTTTTTCTAGAGATTACTAAAATACTTACTATGTTTTTTACTTGATAAGGTGATAGAATTATGATAAATGAAGGAAATATACTTTCTTACTAGAAACCTAATCACAAAAGTTGTGGAATCCACAAAGTGTGGAAACACTTTGAAGGCAATAATTATGTGGGATATTTCATGCTAAGAACTGTGGAGGAGAAAAATAGTGCAATCCAAAAAATAGTGTAATCCAAAAAAATATGATCTGGATTTTGTAACAAAATATTTTTGAGACAGTTCTAGCTCCTTTGTGGTACTTTCCTTCTGATAATATTAATATTTAATTGTGTTTTATTTGCTGAGTGATAATAGTTGTTGAAAAAACATGTTTTTTTGCAAAAGTCAAGAAAAACCAGACTTGGTTGTAAATTTTGTTTCAGATAAATGCTGGCATAAGTAAGATATGAAGCAATAATCTGAAGTTATCTTTATAAATATTCCCAAGAATGAAACAGCTTATCTGAATCATTGAAATAATTTTAAAATTCACAGAGCAATTGGAATTACATGAATTTTGAGCCATTCTGTGACACAATTATATGAGTTTAATTACTGCAAATGTTCTATCTTATAAGTCTTCTCAATTAGCTTTGTGAATAGGATGTATACCTACACGCACAAGTTACAGCCAAAGGTTGGCTTGAGTGACCCCCCAGTGGTGCCTAGATCTTGATCCCTAACCCTAACACACGGATCCTCGGGTCCTTGCATTTCACTCTTAAATGTCACAAGAGCAAAGAAGTCCTTTGATATAAATAGCATTAATTCACAACATTGCATTCAATGAACACAATGAATCTCTTCTTTTCTGAGATCAATGAACTAGATTTTATCCTTTGAGCAAATTTACTTTAAAATTAGTTTCTTCTGAGGCAGCACTGATGTTTAATTGAAGATACTGTACTTTAAGGTATAGGTTAGACAAATTGTGGGGAAAAAAAAATGTTTACCGATTAGATTACCATCAATGTTAAAACTTGATGAAAAGTTGGAATTGAGATATCAAAGAAATGTAAGAATAATGAAAACTGTAAATAATTGACAATATGAACATAATACATGAATAAATGTGTTTGACATATAGTAATATATTACTTTTGCGATTAGGTTTCTAGTAAGAAAGTATATTTCTTTCATTTATCATAGTTCTACCACCTTATCAAATAAAAAACACAATAAATATTTTAGTAATCTCTAGAAAGAATCCGGGAACGTGTGGAAGGCTGTCAGAAGTGCTGGATGCTGCACAAGTCACATGGCCCAATGATGAGGGTCCCTGTTTTCTGTCCTGACAAACAGGATTGGAGCCAGGAAAACCTCTTTACAGTTTAATGATAAAGTAAATCTGGGGATTTTTCTCAGTGAAACTTGCATGTTTTCCCAAGTCTGGTTCTCACCGGTGTCTGAGATGGTTGCATTCACAAGGAGAAAATCTTCATCACCGACCTCAAGGGGAGTTGAAGAATCCCCTGACTTCATTCTTCCTTAATCTGAATTTCCTTTCATCACGCAATCACAAAATAATGGTATGCGGAGAGGCTACTTGGGTAAATGCTGAGCCATCCCAGTGGCCAGAGATGATGGGTCCAGGAGTTTATCTGCTCCAAGCTCTGTCCTGGGGTCCTCTGGAGCTGACCCTTCACCGTTCCTGGGCTTGGAGGAGGGTTTATATGAAACTGAATCTGTCAAGATGTAAGGTTCTTGGGACTGAATGTGAGGAAGTTCTAGGGAAACCAAGACAGGGATTTGCTCTGCACACCAAGTGGGATGTCTTTATTAGTGACACGTGGTATGTTACTGTCACCTGCATATGTTCTGGGTCACGTGCGTAGCTATCGTGGGATGCATGGGGCCCAGAGGCATGATAGACTGTAGCTTATACTGAAGTTGAGTCAACAGAGAACATAAGTGATTGGGGAAAAAGAGGCCCTACAACACAGCTGGATTCACTCTGGTGGAATTAGGGCTGGAAGAAGAGAGAAAATAGGGAGAGAGTTTTAAGTTTGAATTAGGAATGTATTTTAGAGAGAGACTTTTTGTGTGGTATGCTTACAGTGGAGTAAAAGACACGAGGAGAGTTGTTCTCCAGTTATCATGAGTAGGCTCAATCTTGCCCAAGTCCCACGGGAACTGGACAGGAGGACGTGTGAGTTAGGTCGGGGGTTAAGTGAGGAATACATCTGGAAGATTCTTAGAACCGCTTTCTCATTCACAGTGAACTGTGCTTCTTAAAACCCATCTGTGTACTTGATCATTATATTTTTCTGACAAGGGTACATTCCTTGTTGAGAAAGTCCATACCATAAGCAGATGAATTCTTAGTAACTTTGGAATTCCAATCCCAGCTCTGACACAGCCTAGGTGCACACGGGCACCATGGGTCTCTGTACATTACCAGCCATGTTTCCCACGTTTGGGTTTCCATCTACACACAGCCTTTGTTGGAAATACTAAGGTACTATGGTCTTTAAACATTTTACTAACTTCCTTACATGAGCTTAATATTTCCCTCCATTCTTTTTATCATTCCATAGTTGATCAGAGGAGAGAATAATTGACAATTGCTGTAGTAAAAATCTATTATGGGGGTTGGAGAGATGGCCTAGCAGTTAAGTCACTTGCCTGCAAAGCCTAAGGACCCTGGTTTGATTCCTCATTACCCAGGTAATGCCAGATACACAAAGTGGCACATGCATCTGGAGTTCATTTGCAGTGGCTGGAGGGCCTGGCATCTCTCTCCCTCTGTTTGTCTCTCTCTGCTTTCAGATAAATAAAATATTTTAAAATTTTTATTGTTCCTTGCTTCTCTTATAATTATGTTTATTCTGGGTCTTGAGCCTTCTGGGAAGGAGACATTGACAAGCTTCAGAAGTAGCCATGTTCAGTCAGGCTAGTTCTTCCCTAGGTTATACAAGAAAAAAGTTGAGCATCACTTCTAACATCCAGGGTTCTGGAAATCAGCTTGTACTGGCTGTGGCTTTCCTCCCAGTACTCTTAAAATGTTTGGCATGCAATTAATGCACCCGATTTATTTCTACCATGAGAAGTTGGTAGCTGAGTGGACAGGCAATAATTTCCTAGGTAACAGGAGAATGTAGGGGACCAAGACGAGCTGAGGTGAAAAGACAAACTGGGGGGGTGGGGGCGGGGCGCTGATTTAAAACAGAGAAGGGAGTGCTACCTTGAGGAAGGAGGGTGGGGAAGCTCTCACATTCAAGGAGGATAGAAACCAAATATTCAGAAAAAAAAAAAAACAGGCAGAAAGGTCAAGGGAAGTAAAGATCATGTTGTACGTCTGTAATTGGCCATGCTCTCTGATAATGCGAGCGTGGGTTAACAAGGCCTGGGCATCTTCCTCAGAATACTGACCGTGACCCTGGGGCTTCGCAAGAGCAGCTCTGAGCAGCGACCTTACTGCGGGCTGAAAAGCCTCCCCATCAGCTTGGCGTCTCCACTTCTCCACCTGCCCCTTTTGTTTTAGAAACGTTATTTCTTTTGGTTGAATGCAGAGTGAGAGTGGAAAGACCCTTGAACTTGGGGACGAGGCAGTTATCCAGGAGGGGAGATTCATCCTCATCACAATACCAGGTTAGGTTCAGATCAACAAAGTTCCAGGTCATGTCCTGGGAGCAGGCTGGAGGTTGGAAGAGAGAAGCCATCCTGAGACGAGGGCATCGCTAAGGAAGGAGACGGCCTCCCAGGAGCCCAGCTTTGCCCCTGTCACAGATTCGAAGGCTTCTCTGTCCACCCTGGCAGAAGCAGGAACATCTGGATTTCTCCCAAGTGTTTTCCTAACTTCGTTTCAGCTTTGTCATACATTTTGTGCAGCTCATTGTAGTTCAGGCTTTGTTTCAAAATGGCACTTTAAAATGATTAAGTGTTCAAAAATAATGCCGCACAAATGTGTGCTTCTCCAGATATCAAAGGGGATTAACTTTGATGGGGTTCCAAGCTCCTCTGTGTGTGAGTTACAGCCTTGTGATGTCAGCAGTCTGCAAAAACATTGGAGGAAGAGTGACGCACACACAAAGTCTTAGGCCAAAGAGAATCAGATTCTGGAAAAAGCAGCAGATAATTCTTGAAAATGGAGAGAGGGGGGCTGGAGAGATGGCTTAGCAGTTAAGGCACAAAGCCAAAGGATCCCGGTTCGATTCTTCAGGCCCCATGAAAGGCAGATGCACAAGGGGGCGCATGCATCTAGAGTTCATTTGCAGTGGCTGGAGGCCCTGGCATGCTCATTCTCTCCCTCCTCTTTCTGTCTCTCTCTCTCTCTGCCTCTTTCTCTCTCAAATAAATAAATAAATATTTTTTAAAAGAAGAAAATGGAGAGATGGGTATGCCATGGATCTTGTGAGACAATGGTGCACAGGGAGCAGAGGTTCCAGCTCGAGGTTCTTATAAATATTTTTCATTTGCCCAGTTTGTAAAGGAAAGCACAGGGTAAGGTGAGGAGTTTGAAGACAAAGTAGGGTGAGGTTACAGATAATGTCATATTAAAATTCATTTGGGGGCATATTACAGGTCGCTAGGAATAGTTTGTGGGTCTTGCGGTCAAATGCAATTTCCTCATAGCAGCTTTAGATTACAAGCCATTCCCAAATGAAAAGGAAGCCAGAATTAAAATATTTAATAATTCAAAAAAAATTTTTAGATAGTTATCTTAGCCAATCCTAGACAAGATATCCCATTCACCTCTCAAATCTATGTTATTTGGGTGTTCAATGCTTGGAATGAATTGTATTTTCTTTTGCCTAGTCAGACAATGGCTCATCCAGACATATAGCAATGTTTACTGTTTGGTAGATGGTGCTGTGGTCTGGAGAAGAACGAAGGTGATGGATCCTTGCCTGCAAGGCCGAGCCCCAGAAGAACCAATGGTCTATGGGGGTCATTGAGTGACTCATGAACTAGGCAACAATGGGGAGAGTGACTAATTATAGGACCACTTCGGCCTGAGTGAGGCAGTGGTGACATCTTCCTGGATAGAACAGAGATTTCATTGACCAGATCAAAGCTAATTTTAGATGAAAACTTCACCAGAGAATGGAGGTGGATGGTTCAGTTTAAGGCTAGTGGGCAGGGTTACAGGAGGCTCAGGTCATGGAGGATCCTGTACACCGTTCCATGGAGTGTGGACTTTAGTCTATAAGCTCCACGGAACCATCACTTTTTTTTTCAAAGTATTGTCTCACTCTAGCTCAGCTGACCTAGAACTCACTTTGTAGCCCCAGCCAGGCCACGGATTTATAGCGATCCTCTGACCTCAGCCTTTCAAGTGCTGAGATTAAAGGCATGTGCCCTCATGTCCTACAAAAGAACAGACATAATTTTTTTTTAAAGTAGGTAAACTACATAACCATACCTAAAATCCAGAAAGGTCACTATGATGACTTGAAAAAAGGGAAGTATAATGAGAATATTCTAGACCAATTTGGGGGAAAATAGTATTTGTTATCTAAATAATATTTAAGCTTTTAATCTAGAAATGGTGTAGGTCCCAGTTTTGGTCTTAAATTCTCTTAACAATATTCTGCTGTGTCCACTAAACAGTTCTTGTGCATATTTTGTGAAGTTATTCATTACTGTTTCATGTTTTCAATAAGTAGTAGTATTTTTAAAGTTACAATTTCCAGTAATTTGTTGCTAGGATGTAGAAATGTGATTGATTTCTATAGATTAACATTGTATCCTTGGCTTTGCTAAAGCTTTTGGGAGTAGATTTCTGAGAAATCTATAAAATGGGCATAAATGTGGGAGTTTTACTTTTATTCAAGTTCATTTGTCCTGCCTGATTTTTATTGCAATTTTGAAGAGAAATAGTAGGGACATTCTCACCTCCTAAGGTGGAGACCTTCAGGAGAAATATTTCAGACTCTCATCACTACATATAGTTGAAGTTATTGTATTTTTTGTTGTTGTTGTTGTTTTGCGAGGTAGGGTCTCACTCTGGTCCAGGCTGACCTGGAATTAACTATGTAGTCTCATGGTGGCCTCCAACTCTTGGCGATCCTCCTACCTCTGCCTCCCAAGTGCTGGGATTAAAGGCGTGCACCACCATGCCCGGCGAAGTTACTGTATTTTTAATTTTTTAATTTTTATTTATCTATGAGAGAGAGAGAGAGGGAGGGAGGGAGAAAATGGGCACTCCATGGCCTCTAGCCACTGCAAACGGACTCCAGATGCATGCACCACCATGTGCATTTGGTTTATGTGGGACCTGGAGAATCAAACCTGGGTCCTCAGGCTTCACAGACAAGTGCCTTAACCACTAAGCGATTTCTCCAGCCCAGGTTATTGTTTTTTTTTTTTTTAATCACAGACAATATTTCATAGTTTGCTGAAAAAATGTTGATATTCATCCATGACTTCTTGTCTTTTGAAATGCTTAGAGTGTCTTTTTCTATTATTCTGTTAATATGAATTATAGTGAATCATTGTTTTTGAATATCTGGCCAATCTTACATCCTTGGAATAAACCATACCATCCTGATGTCTTGAGTTCTCTCTTGTTTTATTCAAGAATTGTGTGTCCAGGTTTCCAAGGAAAATTGACACATCATTTCTTTTTCTTGTCACATCTCATTCTGGTTTAGGCAATAGAGTTATTATGGTCTCTTAAACAGTAACGTGGGAGTTAATGTTTATTTTTCCATTTTCTGAAAAAGTATGAGCAACATTGTTTGAATGTTTTATGAATTTTAAATATTCACTTGTGAATTTTCTAGTTACTGGGCCTAGAGTTTTCCTAAAAGGAAGATATTGAATTTATTGGTTTTTTGACAAAATCATTTGCAATCTTCTTTTTTAATTTCGCATCTCTGTCTTCCTCTCTCTCTCTCTCTGTGTCTCTCTCTGTGTCTCTCTCCAAAATAAATAAATAAATAAATAAATAAATAAATAAATAAATAAATAAATAACACGGGCTGGAGGGATGGCTTAGCGGTTAAGGTGTTTGCCTGCAAAACCAAAGGACCCAAATTCAATTCCCCAGGACCCACGTAAGCCAGATGCACAAGGGAGCTCATGTGTCTGGAGTTCGTTTGCAGTGGCTGGAAGTTCTGGTGCGCCCATTCTCTCTCTCTCCCCCTCTTTCTCTCAAATAAATAAATAATCAAAAATATTTAAAAACACATATTTATTTGTGTGTACATGCCAGGGTCTCTTGGCACATCAAGTGTGGCTTTATGTGGGTGGCGTGGGAATTGAAGATGGGCCAGCAGGCTTTGTAAGCAAGCACCTTTAACCACTGAGTCATTTCCCTAGCCCACCTGCATTTTACTTAAAGTATTTAAAGTATGTACATGTCAGTAGAGAAATAGTTGGGTTTAATCTTGCCATATTACTATTTTCCTCTGTGTTTTAATTTTTCCTGTCTTATATTTAATATCTTAGGAGTTTAAATTTTTTTCCATTAATGAATTAGTCACTGGAGTCTCTCATCTTATGATTTTCTGATGAAACTTTTTATTTTCCTTTTTTTCCACAAAAATATTTTCACTGGATATAGACTCTATGTTGACAGTTTTGTTTTCTCTGTTTGTGCGCTGGCTGGCATTGTTTTTGACAGGAATCCTTTAGGGATTCTTGTTCTTGTTCCTTCCTCTGTAAATAATTGTTTTTCCCCTTAAAAATTTTGTGCTTATTTTCAGAAATTTTATTATAATATGCCTTCATGTTTATCTTTCTCCCAGCAAAGACTTTTTGATCTGTTTGTTGATAAATTATATCACATGGAAAATATGTGATCATTTATTCTTCAAATAATTTTTCTTTCCACTCTCCAAGCTCCAACTACATGTATGCAGCCTACCCTGCTATTCCTTGTCGCGGTTACTTTCGTGTCGCTGGGATGAACATTTGACCAGAAGTAGCTTATGGGAGGAAAGGGATTATTTAGGCTTTCAGATTTCAGGGGATGTTTTTCCTTGGCAGAAGAAACTGACTCACTTCGGCATCCATAGCTGAATGAGAGAGAGAGAGAGAGAGAGAGAGAGAGACAGAGAGAGAGAGAAAGAGACACAGAGAGAGAGAGAGACCAGCACCAGCGAATTAAACCAGTCAGAACTCAAACCCTTTCCACACCTAGTAAGGCTGGACCTAAGAACCACCCCCAGTGACACACCTTCTCTAGCCGACTGCCGGAGGCTTAAGGGGAAGCTTAATCTTTTTTATTTTATTTTATTTTATTATTTATTTATTATTTTTTTATTGACACCTTCTATACTTACATACAAAAAACATATATTTCCCTCCCCTCCCCCCATTCCACTTTAGAACACCAATCTCCATCATATCCCCTCCCTCTCTCCATTAGTCTTTCTTTTAATTTGATGTCATCATCTTTTTCTTGGAAGCTTAATCTTAGTCAAAACTACCTCAGGCTTATTGGGAACATACAATCACATTCAAACTGCCATGATTACTCTATAGGTCTTAGTGGGTCTGCCAACAATATTATGTGTAATATATATGTAGAGGCGTTGTGTGTTTAATTGGGATAGGTGTATTGCCACACACACACACACACACACACACACACACACACACACACGTCTGTGTGTGTTTAATTGGGATAGGTGTATTGCTATTGCCCCAAGTTCGGAATGTTGAAACTATTATAAATTGTCTCTAGTCATGTTTTTATTTTAATTATTTAAATTTTTATTGCATCTGCTCCATTTGGTTTTTGTGTCTTTCATTACTTTGAATATATTGTGATAACACAATTTTTTTGTTTATTTCATTTATTTATTTATTTGATAGCGACAGACAGACTGAGAGAGAAAGAGGAAGATAGATAAAGAGAGAATGGGCATGCCAGGGTCTTCAGCCACTGTGGATGAACTCCAGATGCATGTGCCACCTTGGGCATCTGGCTTACATAAGTCCTGGGGAATAGACCCTTGAACCAGGGTCCTTAGACTTCTCAGGAAAGAGCTTAACTCTCCAGCCCTGGTAACATTTTCAAAGATTCTTTTGTTTAATAGTATTATTTATTTGCAACATAGAGAGATAGGAGATAGAGAGAATGGATGCACCAGAACTTCCATCCATAGCAAATGGACTCAGCTGAATGCACCAATTTGTGGGTCTGGTTTTACATGGGTACTGGGGAATTGAATTCTAGTTATTAGGGTTTTCAAGCAAGCACCTTAACCAGTGAGCCGATTTCTTCACCCCACAACCACTATTTCCTTTGCATCCTTGAGTATGTGGAGGGAATAAAACATCTATAAAACATTTGTACGTTTTCAAATTTCTAGTTACAGCTCGATTATTTATGGAGATGTGTCTATTAACTGATGCTTCCAGTAATTGCCACATTTCCGTGTTTCTTTGCACATCTAAAACATTTTTCAACATTTGCTAGACCTCTGACTTTGATATGGTGGGTATTTTTGTGCTAATTTGAGTTTTTAATTTTACCTGAAGGTGTTTCAGTTACTTGCGGATTGGTTTGATCATCTCAAGCTCTACTTTTCAGCTCTTTTATTTTGGATTGACATAAAGTAGCTTTTGTTTTGTAGCTAAGCTTATTTCTGCTCACCAGACACAGCTCCTCTACAGTCTCCTGCAAGTCTCACGTCTTCGGCTGCATCTCTCCCTGCTGCCTGGGGGGAATTCACATCGTTCCTGGCATGGTTTTGGCTCTAGGAATGGTTCGTTTATTGGTTCCCTGGTAATTGATTTTTTTTTCTCAGAAATCATTATTACCCATCCTCCTAGGATTTCATCTTGAAGCTAGTGATAGCTCCTTAGCCTTTAGGTAACCTTTATGGAAATTCCTGGAGTTCTTTGTGTGCGATAAGAGCTTTTGGGTTTGCTCTAGATTCTTCTTTGCATCATCCCCGTCATGCTGCGGTTCACCTGGCCTCCTCAAGGACCCCGATGGCTCTGCTGCATATTGTTCAGTGTTTGAATAGTTGTTTCTTCTGTCCGCCTGGTTTTCTAGTGGCCTTACTGTCCTAAAGGCACACACATGCCACGTTTGTGTCCTTGCTCTCAGCCTGTCCTCAGTGTCTTGTTTCTTCCTTCCACTGTCCAGTCCCCCTAGAATTTTCTTTATTCTTTTGTGTTGAATGGTGAGGTGGGAAAGCCTCAGACCTTGTGCCCAGGCAAAAGGCGATAAGAACAGAGCCTGTGAAAGGCAAGTAGTTCCTCGTTCACAGGATTGTTGGTCTTTGTTCTGCTGGTAGATTCTGCCCTTTATTCAGCCTTATCTAGTTATGTTGTTATGTGGCAAGAATAATGACAAGAAGCAACTTATAGGAGGAAGGGTTTATTTTCCCTTAAAGTTCTAGAACACTGTCCATCAGAAAGGACGGGCCATGAATAACGTGAAGCAGCTCACCACTTTCATTTGGAAGTCAGGAAGCAGAGAACAACGCATGCTGGTGCTCAACCCTCTTATTCCTTTTCATTCAGTCCATCACCCAACCCACAGGATTGTGTCATTTGTACAGCCCACCTCAGTTAACCTAATGTAAATATTGCCTTACAGACACGCCCAGAGATTCGTATCGTAGGTGATACTAGAGTCTGACAACTTGACCTTATTAATCCTCACACCTACCACTGCAATGACTGTCTCCACATAATTCTGAGATGTTGTAATGCTAAATGAATCTCGAATTTTCCTACTCCTTTTACCAGCCCTATGGCTATTTTGTGAGTTTTCTTATCGCTCGGTGTTCCTGCAGGTAGTAAAGGTGTAGAAAGCAGTAAGATGCTGAACGAGTGGGGAAAAAACTGGGTTTTCAGCACTGTGGTTATGAGAACATTCTTCTGAAAGTTAATGTTTGCTTCCCATGGAAACACAGTTTAAATGTCAGCTGAAATCATTTATCATTCATATTTCTACCTGGGAGGGTATTTATTTAAGAATCAGGGAGGCTGGCAGGGAAGAATACCCCAGAGAATGAAGCCAGAAGATAAAGTAGACTTTTTTTTCCATCTGACCTGCTTTTGTTACTTTTTAAAAAAAATTTTATGATTAATATAATTGGTTCTCCTTTTATATTAATCTCTAAAGATATTGAAGTTATTTTTATAGGCACTATTTTCCTTTGGCATAAAGAATAAACGTGATAAACTAGTTTAGATAGCATTTATAAACTTCTCTCTACCCCTGAGTTTAAGAAAATGATATTTTAGGTTGGCAAACCCTTCTCACATTACACTGTAATTTCATTTTCCATTGTACTATTATCAGGCACTGTATACTCAATTGTTTCTTACATTTTTTTCCTCCAATACGTTCTGCTTTATTTGATTCTCACCCCACACTTCCTGCTAATTCTCTCTCCTCTCTGGGTCTGCTTTGACTCCCGAGAAGTCGATCTTTACAAAATCAATGGACTGCCCCCTCCCCTTGCATGATTCGCTTGTCTTAATGACCGGGTGTCAAAAATTGAGCGTCCCAGTGGAGGGTAAAAGGGTAGGAAAGAACATTTTTTTTTCTTTTAATTTGTACAGTCTCTCAGTATTGGTGTTGCTCTGTAGCTACTGACCCTCATGGGGTAGCTTCTATCCATGATCGCTCTCAGGGGGTAGCTTCTGTTCTCAGGAAGTCACATGACTTTTCCTGGGGAGAAATATGGAAATGTCTATCTACCAACATAAGGAAGATGTGGACAGAGCAAAGGGAGGGGTCTATCCTAGTCCAGCAGGTGAGCCGGACACTCTTCCCCTAGACCTGAACACAGCTGCCTCCTTCTCATGGCGCATGCTTTTGTTACAGAGACATCCAGGACAATAGATCTAACTCAATCTCCTTCCTCAGTGTTGGGTGCCTTACTTTCAAATAGACTTGCTATGTGCATGTACTTTAATTTTCTCTTCTGCTTGGTTCGTATCAGCCCCTTTCACTAGCATGCAATCGGCTCTTTTTTACTAATATTTTATTTTTATTTATTTATTTATTAGAGACAGAGAGAGGGAGAGAGAGAGAGAAAAAGAATGAGAATGGGTGCATCAGTGCCTCTAGCCACTGCACATGAACTCCAGACGCATGCGCCACCTCGTGCATCTGGCTTATGTGGGACCTGGAGAATGGAACCAGGGTTCTTAGGCTTCGTAGGCATGTGCCTTAACCACTAAGCCATCTCTCCAACCCAGTGCAGTCAGCTCTACTGAAGAATTTGCCTGTCTTGGTCACTATTGGATCTCCAGGGCTAAGTGATATCTGGAGGTTGGTTTCAATAAGTGTTTCTCAAATGACTGGCAAATAAGTGGTTAATTCAATGACCGATTAAATGATAAAGAAACCCACAGCAGTCTTAATCTTCAGGATCGTAACCGGAGAATGTAAATTTATTCTTAGAAAACATATCCTATCTATAACTCTGGATAAAGGGGCAGGACCAAGGTCATCCCTGTGAGCAAATCAGACTTGGAGAAAGAAGGAGATGGAGCAGACTAGGCTGTGGTTAAGCCTGAGAGAAAAATGAATATGATGGGCCCCAGGGTGAGTGGACAGAGTTTCTCTGTCTTAAAGGGGAAAATGAAACAGGTAATAAACTCTGGCCAGAACAGCAATGGGTCTTCTCAACAGAGGCCAAGCACAGTGGGGGCCATAGAGTCAACCTGCCCGAGTGTGGGTGACACATCAGTCATTGACACACATTGGAAAGTACCCAGTGAGAGCCCGGGAAGTGGTGACCACTGAGCTCTAAGGGACCTCCTGTCTCTACCTGCAGAGCGTTGGTATTGCAGGCCAGTGCCAGCCACCATGTCTGCGTTTTCACATGGGTGCTGGGGAGCAAATTCGGGTCCTTGTGCTCATCCCTGGAACCCATTTAGCTATTTCCCCTGCCTCTCGTGGGACCTTTTTGAAGCACAGTGGCTTTCTCTTGATTCCAAACACTTAACTGTTCTCAAACAGATGGAGCTGCCTGCCGGCGCCCATGTCCACAGTGACTTTAGCAATAGGTTGTGCTGTGTTGATTTGCTGAGTTAGTTAACTGGTTAGCATTGTTCTAACACATAATCCCGTTAGGCAGTGAATTAAAAAAGAAATATCAAATGAACGAAAGATGCCTGTCCCACATGAAGCCAGTCCTCCTTTGCGGGCCTCCTAGCTCCCCATTGTCCGCAAGGCCGTCTTGAAGCTGTGTAGCGGTGTGAAGAGGGGCCTTGAAAAAACGGTACCTCCCAGCACTGTCTCCGCACAGAAATGTTGGTGGAATTACTTTCCAAAGTCAGATAACTATGCTGGCCTGAGGGGAATTCCTCCAGAACAGTCTGTTTAAAAGAACAATCTTTGATGCTGAAAATGTTCTGTATCTGTGCTGTTCAGTGTAGGATCTACGAGTGACATATGGCTGTCGAACACTTAAAATGTGGGCAATATGGTAAAGAGCCAAACTTTAAATTATATTCAAATTTAAATAATTTAATCTTTTTTTATTTCTTAAGATTTTTTTTTTTTTGAGGTAGGGTTTCACTCTGGTCCAGGCTGACCTGGAATTCACTATGTAGTCTCAGGGTGGCCTTGAACTCACGGTGATCCTCCTACCTCTGCCTCCTGAGTGCTGGGATTAAAGGCGTGCGCCACCATTCCCGGCTGATATTATTTTTAATATCTTTATTTGTTATTTATTCACTGCACACACACAGAATAAGACTGGGTACACCAGGGCCTCCAGCCACTGCAAACTCCAGACGCATGCACCACTGCATGTGTCTGGCTTACCTGGGTACTGGGGAAATCAAATGAACCTGGGTCCTTAGACTTCACAGGCAAGTGACTTAGCTACTAAGCCATTTCTCCAGTCCTAATTAATCAATTTTTGTTGCTTGGGATTGAACTCAAGGTGTTGCTCTCCTACCACTACCACTGAGCTATCCATTTAAATATGTTATATGGAAGTAGTCAAGTGTAGCTAGTGGTTACTGAACTGCAGAGGTCTAGACTCTGCTGCCAATACTCCAGCCCAGATGCAGAGAGAGAGAGAGAGAGAGAGAGAGAGAGAGAGAGAGAGAGAAAGCCTTTCCACTTGTCCATGAAAAACGTTGTAATGGAGAGATTGTACAGGTGAGATTCACTTTGGAAGGGTGCCACACGTGAGCACAATACGTTTTGTGCAGGCAGTGAGCTGTGAGAGGTGTTAGTTCTTGGTCTGCTCGTTCTGCAGACCACAAGGATTAGGGCTGAATAACAAACCCTTCATTGTGTGCTGTTGATTAAACACAGCCTGTGTGGTTGGGGAAGCCTCTCCGATTCTCTGCTTCCGTCCTGTCAACCCGTTCTCAACTGAACCTCGTGTTCATCTTTCTCTAAAATTCATCCTTGCTGAACAGACTCAGTATCCGTTCTGACAAATCCAAGAGCTTTCCCTGCTTCTGACATTGTGCCAAAGCCACCCTGCAATGGACAGAGCCCCACTGCAGTGGGCAGGGGGCCGCACTCACGATTCTAAAGCTTTTCTGTTTTCTCATTCCTTTATAGTCTCCTCTAAATGTTGGTCTCTGGCTCTCTTCCACTGGGAATGGACTCCACCTGTGCTCTCTGCATAATTTTCTCCTAGTGTTTTCTTAGACACTGGCACTGAGACGGGGTCAGCCTGCAAGTGTTCCATTAGAAGATGCCTGTGTGGAAGGAAAGAAGGAACTTGAGAGGGCCGGGGACCATCTGACCATGATGCAGGTCCCACGGAGGGGGAAGGGTGCAGAGAACAATCACCATGTAGACACATACATTTCCCCTCTTTCCTTCCCTCCCTTCCTTTTTTCTTTCCTTCCCTCCCTCCTTCCCTCCTGTCCTTCCTCCCTCTCATCCTCCCTCCCTTCTTTCCTTCTTTCCTTCCTCCCTTCCTTTTCTTTCTTTTTCCTTCCTTCCTTTCCTATTTATTTACTGCAAAATCGTTAGGCAGTCAGGAGGTAAATGGACAATGCCAAGTCCCATGTCTCTCTGGATGGGATCTGCCTCAGTGTTCCTGGTGCCATTTCTCATAGGCTAGAGCAACACGTGGGTGTGGCAGCCGCATGGCACCAGCTCTACCGCTGAGCTCCACTCGCAGCTCTGGGGACTTCATCTTACGTTGACACAGTCCAGGGTGGCTCAGTGCTTATGCTATTGGACAGCATAGCTCCATCACTTACCAACACTTCAGCCCAGATGTGAGATGCTTCCACTTGTCTGTGAGGTCTGTTCTAGTGGAGAGGTAATAACACATGAAGACCATATGTCATCTTCAGGCACTAAACTGGAGCTCTTGGTCAATATATTCTTTGTAGAAGGATGTAGGCTAAACATATTTTCATGGCCCACATATCCTGTGCAATTTCTGCTTATGATGAATCAAAAAGGGGGGGGGGAACAGATGAGAGCATGGCTATAAAATAAAATTCTAAATATTGCCTAGCAGACTTTCAAAGAGTGGCAGAGACTTTCTCATTTCCCCGGTAGATCACACCTCTTTCCTTAGAATCATTCCCAGGTAGTCTGTCAATGTTAAGTCTGTCTCTTCTCTATCAGACATTTCTCCTATTTGTAAAACTGGGTTAGGCACCATTTTTTTGCAACCTTCCCGAGTTAAACTCCAAACTATAGTTAAGCTGTAAACATGCCCACTTACGTATGGTCATGGGCAGTCTGGTTGACCATAACTACATTATTATTGCTTGGGGATGAAAAAAATATTGAACAAAAGTAATTTTTGTAGCTGGAGAGATGGCTCAGCCGTTAAGGCACTTTCCTTGCAAAGCCTAAGTACCCTAGTTCAATTCCCCAGTACCCACGTAAAGCCAGACTCACCAGGAAGCACATGCCTCTAGAGTTTGTTTGTAGTGGCTAGGGGTCTGGGCAAACCCATTCTTGCTCTCTGTCTATATGCCTCTTTCTCTTTCTTACTCTCTCCCATAAATAAATAAATAAAATAGTTTTAAAAAGTAATTTTTGTAATATACTTATATCCAACTCTAGACCTTTATTTCCAGTACATGTCAAAAGAAGCTATTGATATGTAATTTGGTATCTAAGTTGGCGTCCCGATTTTGAGTCCAGAGTTTGGAGGTATTCAGTTTGCAGGGCAGATGTCCCTTTTCCCCAAATGCACTGTCCATCCAAATTGTGAAGGAGTGAAGTGTCTTCCAAAGAATTCGTGTTATTCTCACAAATTCATCATTCAATCAGGTTAAATTGTTCTGGTCTTTTAGAACTGTGAGGTGGAGGGAGGGAAACAGAAAGAGGCCCAGGGCTGGTAAATTAATTGAGAATTGAGAAAAGATGAGTGATGGGAAAAAAGGCATGAAAGAGAAAATATATGTGTGAGAAGTCACGGGCTCAGAAATGAGACAGAGAAATGTTATTTTCTTGTTTTGGAGTGGTGCCAAAATTATCTTCAAAATTCTAAATTCCATTAATAGTTGTATACATCCTTTCCTTGGGATTTATTTTACGACATTGAGGCCTGAGCTCAGGGCCTTTATGTAGTAGGCAAGAGCTCTCCATGCTGCAGTCCTTGTTTGGACTCTTGAAAGATATGCATTGCTTTTTTGGTTTGGATCAAAATTTTTAGAAGACCTCATAAAAGCATTGAACTAAACCCTACAAAATGCATCTAAACTTGAGTTTTACTTTAGTGGCTGTGGCTAAACCAGATTATTTTCTTTATTTACTAAAAAATTGGGGTCTCTTTTATATGCTATTTTTATATTGCATAAACATGTGCATGTGGTGTGCACACCCGCGTGCGCGCGCACACACACACACACACACACACACACACACACGGATTCCCTGTTGGGCTTGACGCTTCGTTTCATTTTTGTTTTCTTGAGCTCACTTGAGTCTAAGCCAAAATCACTATAATCCTGACTTTTGAACTTAGAGAGCTTATGTGAAATGGTCCATATAGCCATTCCAAGAAAAGATTATTCAATGCATTTCTGTATGACTGTGGCATTAAATCCTTTTTCTCAAACCCATTTTTGTATTTTCTATCTTAGATCAAAAACCCACTCTGCATCCTGTAGATTTGGGGAAGATGTTTGGTAGTTGAGCTAGGCATTACTGTGAGGCAATATAATACACTGGGAGGGAGTGAACTACAGTGTTGGAGCCTGGCATAGCTAAGTTCCCATCCTAGCTCTTTGACCATTGGCACACTTTCCTGATATTTAAGTTCCTCATAGAACTAAGACAATTAATAGTGACTATTTCACACCCTACAGCCAGAATTATAGAACACAATGTGAAACAGCATTTAATACAATACCTGACATGTAATGCACAGGCAATAAGAATTTTCTCGCCACTATTATTTTTATTCAGCTTTCTAGTAGATGTTTTTCCCATTGTAGTTGGTGTGGAATGAGTGCTAAAGAAGGGTTCACTAAATGAGTAACTAGGGCAAATCGAATGATCTTGGTCCTCCCATGTCCAAGGCTGGCAGACCTTCCTAAAATGTATGTTACCATATGATGGAATACAAAAGTTGCCATTATTTAGTTCTGTGACCAGAATTTGTTCCAAGGCATAATGCTAAATATTTGTTATCTCTGTAAGAGAATATCTATGAAGCTCTCCCTTATTCGGACACTTCTTTATAGGGTAAATTAAAATGTGTCCACTCAGCAGGCATACATGCTGAAGGGTTCATTACAGAGAAACTGCTGAATCTATCAGTTTGGGCAGACTCTCTAAAGATTGGTGAATTTTTTTGGAGGTCAGAAGTCAGACTAAGCATCACCCAAGAGTTGGGAACTACCTTGTTATAACCATTTATTCTTTCTTCCTTTTACAAACACAGATAGTAATGGCTTGAGGTTACCTTTGATTACTTCGTAGATTCTAGATAATTCTCAGGAAGACTTGAGTACATTGCCAGAGCTTTTCATATCAGGTAACACAGGTTAAACAAGTATTTTCTTCATTTCTGTAGTGTGCTTTCTCGTGTGTTTCCATCATCTGCCTTCCTGCACAGATAGAACTTATGAAGATGTCCGTTTGCCAAATAATTGAGATTCTTTTCAGTAATATAGAACCCAAATCCAAAACATTCTTGGAGACTAGTACATTTACAAATGTTATTGCTTATACAGATGTGTGCTGGAATGGGATAAAATGTCAGCTCTGACAACAACAAATCATAGAAATATGAGGCCGCCTTCAGGCACATGAATATATACATGAGGATAGAAAATATTTGCTTAGAATTCTTACTAAGGATGTGGGATCTTTGAAATAATATTTTAGACAAAAAAGTCCAAGAAAAAAAACCAAGGAAGTTGGTGAATAAATGTTTCTTTTAAAAAATATTTTCTTTATTTGAGAGCAGAGGAAAACATAGAAAAGAGAAAGACAGAGAGAAAAGATAGGGAGAAGAGAGAAAGGGAATGGGCATTCCAGGGCCTCTAGCCACTGCAAACGAACTCCAGATGCGTGTACTTCTTTGTGCGTTTGGCTTGACATGGATACTGGGGAACTGAAGCTGGGTTACTAGGCTATGCAGGCAAGCACATTAACCAATAACCCACCTCTCCAGCCCCAATAAATGTTTCTTAAGAATGAATTATCTGCCGGCCGCAGGTCTAAGCACAGAGAATGAGACAGAGTCCCAGTTTATAACCAAATACAAAAGATGGACATGCAGCCAGCAATGGAGGAATTCGGGAGTGCCTATAGCTTTGACGAAACACAAAGTCTTGCAGCCTTCTTATAGGCTGGGCAAGGAGAGGTGACTTGCCCGGTCTGGGGAGTTTAGGAATGGCTCTCTCAGAAAGCAATGCCATTTAAACAGGAATTGAGGGTGGCTTAGGTGGGAAAAGAAAGTTGATCACTTAGGAAAAACAAACGTTGTGTGCAAAAACCCACGCAGAAAATCCAGAAGCCCAGATTATACACTCCCCAGCTTGCTGGGCCAGAGTGTCACGAACTTGCTGTCTTAAATCACAGAAGTCTGTGGTCTCGTGACTCTGGACGCTTGAGTGCGTCGGTCAAGGTGTCGCAAAGGTTGGTTTCTTTCAAGTCTATGGTCCACGCACTGTCCTCTCTGCTGGACTGCACGGCGGGCATTCTCCCGTGTGTCCATGTCCTTCACGAAGAACTCGCCCAACCCTAGCCAGGCCTCCTCTTAACTCCTTGTCCAACAAGGGTCACATTCTGAGGTGTTAAGGCTTTAACCTTTAGTATTTGATGGGGTTTAGTTCAACACGTAACAGCTAATATGACAGAAAGCACTGGGGGTAAGAGTTTGAAGAGATGTCATGAACGTAACCAGGAGATAAGAAATGGCACACATTTCTAGAAGAATTTAGGGGCTTGTGCCCTGTGGGGCCACAGTAAACCACGTTAGTGCAGGGAACAAAAGCAATCATATTTGAATTTATAAGGACTGCTCATTGTGGGAGATGGGTGGGTGGACATGTGAGGAACCACGTTGCTTTCCTCTCCTTTCCCTCGTAGCAGCTCCCTAGTCCCATCTCCACATACCACTCCTCTCCATGAAAGTTCCAGTCTGCTAGTCTTTGGATGTCAAATCTCTTCCCTGGGTGAAATGTGCTCCTGGGAAACTTTGTGCTTCTCAGTTCTGTCATCATGCGTTTTCTCCTTCAGTCATCAACAGCTATCAAACTTTAAGTCTGTACAAATAATACATTTAGTAAAACAACTCTGTGTTGATCTTTGCAGATGACAAACACTTCATATTAAGTAGCCTGCTGTGGAGGCTCAGCCTGTAATCCCAGAACTTGTGAGGAGGGGGAGGCGGGAGGAGGCTGACCTCAGGTTTGGGGCCAGACAGGCCACATGGTGAATTCCAGGACAGTGTAGACCTCTGAGAGAGACCTAGTGTTAAAAAATTCAAATATAAAAGTTGCTTAAAAAGTTCTAGTTAGTTAATAAAATGACATTGTTTATGACTGTAACATTTATATAAAATAATTAAATGTGGTCATTTATAAAATGCTGAGACGTGTCGTTGGGCTCATTGTTGAGGAATGAGTTACGAGTCAATTGCGGTTGGTTCTCTCAGAACTCCTGTGGCCTCCCCACGTCAGCGGCAGGACGTCAGGTTCCAACCCTCATGTCAGCTGCAAGCCCTCTTTGCCTGCTTTATTCTGGTTGAAAAAAAATTACTTTTAGTTATTAAGTCTCTCATAGGATTATGCCTGAGGGTAATGAAACTTTACTAAATGCCCGTGGGAATTTGAAGATATCCTTTGTAATGAAGGCAGCCCATTGTCCTACTGCCCTGGTAGCAGACTGGAAGGATATTGAAAGTGATTAACAGAACAATTAAAAGATGGACTAAAGGGGACTTTCAGTCTGAGAGACTGAAAAAGAGAAGTAAAACTATCATTTGAAAATTGATCTTAAGCCTTCACGTGTTCGTACGTCTGTCTGTAATTACCGTGGGCAAGGTCATAAGGTCGCTGTCCTCTTTGTTTTTAGTCTTAAAGGAAAACGTTCCTGTCCGCTGCGTAGTTAGACATGCACTGAAACACAGTCGTCCAGAGAGTCTTTGCTCAGCACCGTCTGGGTTAGCTATCCTCCTGGCTTAGCTAATGTAACAAAGAGATGTCAAATTAAAGGAGCTTGAGTAAGACACAGGTATTTGTTTTTTCTTCTCTAATGGAAGAGTCTAGAAGTTAGTGTGTTTCTGTATTCGTTAATATTCCATACTTATAGGGAAACTCTGCCATCCCCAAAGAAGAGCTCCTTGCCTCAGGTCTAAGATGGTCATTGTCATTTCCCAACCAATGGATGGGGGGAGAGTCCACGTGAAGTGGATTCATACAACCTGAAGTCGCAGAGTCGCCTGTGCTATTCCATGGCCACTCCTAACTACAAGGAAGGAGAGAAACAGTCTCCAGCTGGACACCTTCATGCCTAGTACTTGGGGGATTTATAACGAGAAGGGATCCCGAGGCAAGTCATGAAGGAATGAAGATCCAGAGAATATAAATGACTGGCTAAAAGTGGTCATCTTTGGCAAACAAGATTTCTAGAGTTTGGGTAATAGAAATTTTATTGAACATCTGTTAGAATTGTCCCATGGTCTGCTCCCTCCGATTTGCTGAGACTAAACAGAAATGCTACAAAGGCCAATGTTTTGCCTTTGGAATGGCAGAAATTCATTGTATTGTTTTCAGGGAGTTTAAATAATGAGTTTTAATTGTTGGAGCCCAGAATCGAAATTGGTGATCAGATCAGAAAGACAATGGTAGGTTTCTCTTTGCTTGATCCAGAAGAGTTTCTTTTTTTCACACCACAGTGTTGCTTTCAAACTCAAATTCACATCAACCATCTTTGCTTCTTTTATGAATTTTCAAATGAAAATAATAGAGCTTTCTGAGTAAACCACCACTCTTTATCCTATCAGCTTTTTATATGTTGTATTTTGTCCTGAGATGATCACATGTCTGCTGAGCTACACCACCAGCACACAGACACGATTATTCTATTTCAAGTTACATAAGTATCTTATTTTTATAAATATCTCCCCCACTGTTTCATTGAGAAAAAAAATGGGCCAAGCAAACTGAATAAGCAAAAATTGGTATGAGATTTTGTATGAAACTTATTAGAATATTACTTAATCTTTAAATAACATTAAAAGGCTCTTTCAGGAAGATCTAATTTATCACTGTCTTATTTTTAGGCTGTGCCATGTAAACAAAAGGGGCTAGGATATTGTGAGGAGTAAAGTGGGAGAAAGAGGGGGTTGGGGAGAAGATGGGAGATGAGGATCTACTGAAATGAACTGTTTTTGAAAATGCCAGAAGGAATGATACCCAAATCTCTGAATTCCAACCATACAAAAAAAATTAAAATTAAAAAACCATACTATTTTGTGGGGTTCTTGACATAATATCAGGCTTCTTTCAGATGTGGTGCTTTTGGCTCTCTGGAGTTTTGTCACATGGTCAAGATTTTCTTCTTGATCAATCCAGGGCGAGACTTCTTCCTCCTTTTTCAACACAACGACGTTGTGGACTATTCTTCCACCCCAAGAGTATTTTTAGCTCATTTCCCTGCCGTGGAAATCCTGGGGGTTTGTCCTGGTTTGTTCACTGATGTGAAGATTGGTTAGTATTGTGACTAACACATTATGTGTTCAACGGTCTTTCAAGAAAGGCTGCGCTAGGATAGGGTTCGTTTTTCTTTAAGTATAAGAAAGAGAGTTTTTCCTATCTGCTTCAGCTTCTTAAATTTAGTTTTTGGGTCTTGCCATGTCCACATATCATGTAGAGCTGATCTTGTAGTTAACTATGTTTCCTCTTATGATCTTTTGACTTCAAAATGGTGTGAAAGAGTTGTGTGCTCGTCTCTCCCTTGGCTGGGATGTGAGATTCACATTCTCTTGTGACGCTGGCTACCGCAGCTCCCAGTCAGCCTTAAGCTCACAAGGAAGAACAACCCAGGTTTTCTAGTGAACTCTGACACTGAGCTGGGATGTCCATAGAACAAGTATATTAAGGGGATTTTCAACTTGTGATATTTTTGGCTTATGGTGGGATTCCTGGGAAGTAATCCTACTGTACACCAAGGTACATCTTGGTACTTTAAAAAATTTTAAAAATATTTTAATATTTTATTTACTTATTTCAGAGAGGGGGGAGGCAGAGAGAGAGAGAGGGAGAGGAAGAAGCAGATAGAAAGAATGGGCATGCCAGGGTCTCCAGCCTCTGCAAACAAACTCCAGACACATGTGCTACCTTGTGCATTTGCCTTATATGGGTACTGGGGAGTTGAATCTGGATCCTTAGGCTTTGCAGGCAAGTCCCTTAACTGCTAAGCCATCTCTCCAGCCCTCTTGGTTCTCTTTTATTTATCAGAAGTTTGTCCTGTGTTTCTTCATCTACTAAACCTGAAATTTCTCTACTTTAAAATTTTTACCTTCGTTTCTTTTGTCTGGACACTTCTAATTACATGCTACTACATTCAGTCATACCATGCTGGCTTGCTTCTGTTTTAATAGGCATCATGTTAAAATCCCAGGGAATGAGTCAGGAAGCCCGTGAAATATAACGGGTCTGCTGACTACTCTTCCCCAGGACTGGGAGCCACATTCCGCCTCGGACACTTCCCATGGTGCCATCGGCATTGGTGCTTGCATGTTGTATTGGTTCTTTCTGTGTTTACAGTGTAGAGTTGCTGTCACTTTGGTTAGGCACATGTATGTTCCTTATCAGCTGAGCCTGCTATTTGGAAAATATTTCTTTCCTAAGTTTGGGAACCACATGAGAAATGCTCAGACTTCTGAGTAAAATAGATTCTGCTTTTTGCTGTCCATTGAAGTTTGATGGAGAGGCCACTGTTGAAATGTTACTAATAATGGTCCTCACTGAGTGGTTGTAAAGGACAGTTAATGAAATAAGGACTATAGAAGATGCACTCGCCTCTCTGCATACCGTGAGGGACAGCACCATGTGAATTGATGGACAGACAGATTACCTCTGGCTTCCCTTGCAGGCTTCATCTGGATGGGATATGTATGCATGCCTCTTTCCCCATTTGCAAAGACAGCGGTGTTTATGTCCTAGGGAGAATGGAGGAAATGGATTTGGGAACTTGAAGAGTTTAGGGAAATACATTCTGTAACTTCAAGGGTTTGATGGGTACTTTGTGTTGCTGCAGTGGAGTCCCCATCACTTTGGCAGAGGGGTTTTGGGTTCTGGAATAAATTCTTCCTTTTGCAAAAGACAAATCAAATCCTGTTCTGGACGATGGGATTTGGACTACAGGAAGTCAAGCCGCCATGCGCATAATGAGAAAGGCTGCGTTTCTGTGTCTTGGCAACAGTTTTGGAAGGCCAACATAGAATTAACTGGTCATCATGGGATTAACTGGGTTTTATTTCTTCCTGACAGCCAGAATGCAGCAAAATTGAGGTTTTCTCTGACGTGCAGATAGATATTAAGAACTCAGGTGGAGAAGAAGGAATGATGGGGGGTTTATAGGAATAGGATTTTCAACCTCTCTACATGGCAATCACCTTATGGTTCTATAACTCTTCCATTTAAAAAAAATTATTTTGTACATATTATAACAGAATCTACTCTTATGTCCCTTGTTCTGGCTCCCATTACCCTGGGGACCCTCCTTAATGGGGTTATGATATTCACAAGTGGGCTCATGAAGGCCTCAGCCAGTCCCTGTGGGGTGGGGGACCATGCCTCAGCCACTCTGTGGCTCTCATGATCTTTCTTCCCCCTCTTCTTCAGTGTTCCCTGAGCCATGCCTGCTGGCAGTTGTGATTTAGTGTGGAGTTCTTTGTAGCCTATGGATGTCTGCTTTGATAAGGTTTGATTGACCATGGTGTCTGTCACCATCACCCTGGAGCTGGTTGTCAGGCTCGCAGTAAGAGCAGCATGCACTTTCTCCTGGGCCCTGGCAGGTGTGGTAGAGGTGGCATGTCACATGGGGGCAGACAGCTGTCTTCTTGTCTTATTGATGGATCTTGGCTCACCTATGATTGCTTGTAACCCTGGTATTTGACAGGTCTTTTACTGCACATTTATAGCATGCCAGGCTATATTCTTGGTGCTTAAGATAAGTAAGTAACAAGGCAGAAGACCTCTGATGGGAACACCTTATACTCCAGTGGAGCTGCTTACACAACATCTCTTGAAGAATAAAGGCTTGGATCAGCTGTAATTTGGAAAGAAGAAGGGATACCATCTTCTGAGGGAGTAGGGAGGGACAATTGTATCACAGAAAGAGTTTTTATGAGGAGCTGGGATAGAAAAAGTTAGTAAGGAAGTCTGCAAGGGCAGACGATAGTTATTTCTGTATTAAATGAAGAGAAATCCCAAAAGCTTGAGAGTTCTTATGCTGTGTGTGTAGGGAAATAAATTTAATTCTCTATTGACTACATTATGTTGAATAGAAAAGGAAAGATAGTATCAAACATATTACACAGAGGGGCTGGAGAGATGGCTTAGCAGTTAAGGCACCTGCCTGCTAAGCCTAAGAATGCCAGTTGGATTCTCCAAGTCCCACGTTTAGCCAGAAGCAAAGTGACTCAAGGGCGCAATGCCACACTTACCCACAAGGGGGCGCATGCGTCTGGAGTTCGTTTACAGACATTGAGAGGCTGCTGGCACACCCATTCATTCTCTCTCTGACTCTCTCCAAATATATATATTACACAGGGAATTAAACTTAAATCTAACTTGTATGTTTTCTCTCTGTATATGAATGTTTATTTCTCATGAGTGCTTTCTGGGGAAGAATGACTAGGGATCACTAGTCTATCCATTCACCAAAAATACTTGTCAGTGTGGCTTATTGAAAAGTGACATAGACATCATGTTTCCAGGAGAACCCTGCATGATATTTCTCAACAGCCAGATGTAGGTGCTCTTTATTTTCCAGCCAAGCATGCTAATCTTATAAATATTTTTAGATCCCTGGTAATAGTTATATGATTAATCAAGTGGTGGTTCATGAGAAATAAAATTTGTATAAGAATAATTTGGGATATTAGGGTCTTTTCCATCCATTATTCTATTTTCTTTCCAGGGTTATTTTTTCCACTAATGAAATTATATTCATTTTATTTCAGGTAAATCAATAAACATTCCCTTTTCTGCTCTTTGATTACATTTATCATATTAAGATGCACTCCCAAATTCAATTCAAGCTCACATTAATAGTATATGATGCACTCACTTGATTTCTAGATCACACAGACTATCACATGAACTTTTACTCCAACCTCATGCTTAGGAAGTTTTTTACCTAAAATATATAGAATATAGACTTCTAAGTAATATCAGGGAGATTTGGGGACTCAGAAGGATAAAATAAAGACATTTCAACTTTTAGTCACATAAAAATCAATTTTCTTGCCTTACACAGACAATCTTTTTGTAGTTTTAGTTTTGTTTTAAACATCTCAATATTCTTTTCTGTTCCATTATATTCCTAAAATGCTTCAGCTATTCAAAATAATGGCCCATGGCCTCCCAAAGGTGTCTGCATTTTAATCACAGGGACCATAAATATGTAGAGTACATGGAAAAGGGAATTGAGATAGATTGTCTTAGCTCTCTGGGTTAGCCTTATATGATCACAAGGGTCCTTTAAAAGTGGAAGAAAGGAGAAATGAAGAGTCAGATGAAAATGGAATGAAGATTCAAAGGCTCAGGCTAATACAAATGTTTCTGGCTTTGAAGAAGAACAAAATGGACCAGGAGCCAAGGACATGTAGGTGGCCTCCAAGAGCAGGAAGGAACAAGAGAGTGGATCCCCTTGCTAAAACTTCCACAAAGGAAGGTGTTTCTTCTGACACTGATTTTCAGAAGGATGCCTTATAGTAGACTTTTGAACTGTGTATGGTTAGGACTATGCCTTTAAGTCAGTGATAAGTTGAGCAACAAACGTACACAAATTTCCATTTACAATATGGTGCTATTCAGCTTTCAAATGCTCTTTGATACTCAGCGTCCCCCCTTCCTGAAATCCAAGCGGGCTAAAGTTTGAAGTCACGGTGTCATTGTTATTAGTGTTCTGGTTGCCTCTGAAATTTCAGCCTGTTGAATCTGAGTGAGGACACATTTTTTGCTATCACCTTTTCTCTACTCATGCCTTTGAGTCATAATGAAACCCTGAGCAAGACCACATCATTGCAAGCACAGTGATCTGCCGTGATAGGATGGAAAAGACACACCTAGCCAGCTTTACAGCAAAGGTTGGCAATTCTATACTGCTTCCTGAGGGAAATTTCGAAGGGCCAAAGCTTAGATGTAAATTTTTATTACATCACTATGGATCCTGTGTATTTTGTTAGACATACTTAATTTTTTAAAAATATATTTTATTTATTTATTGATTTGAGAGAAAGAGGCAGAAAGAGAAAGAGGCAGAAAGAGAGAAAGACAGAAAGAGAGAGAGAGAAATTGAATGGGTGCGCAGGTCATCCAGCCACTGCAAACGAATTCCAGATTGCATGCGCCCCCTTGTGCATCTGGCTTACGTGGGTCCTGGAGAATTGAACTGGGTCCTTTGGCTTTGCAGGCAAATGCCTTAACCGCTAAGCCACCTCTCCAGCCTGACATACTTAACTTTTAAGTTTTTTAGGCATCACAGAAGCTGTGGTGTAAAAAATACATTTTTGGTTATTCATTGGTAGTATATTGAAATAGTGCTGGATTTTGTGCACCGACCTTATTACATATGGCAATTGGGCAAAGTTACTTATTACTTGTAGGGAGTTTCTTGTGTGCCTGGTGTGTGTCTGTGTGCGTGCATGTGCATGTGTGCATGTGTATGCCTATGCACATATGTATGTGGAGGCCAGAGACTGACCCTACATATCTTACTCAATTGCTCTTTCCTAAGACAGGGTCTCACTTGAACCCAGGGGCTTGCCAAAGGTTGTTAGCCAGCCTACCCCAGAGATCCCTGGTTTGGTGGTCTCCCAAGTGCTGAGATTATAGGTCTCCATGACAACCCAATATTCATGTGGGTGATGGGATTCAAACTCCTGTCTTCTTGCATGTGTGACAAGTTCTATATCCATTGAGCCATCTCTGAAGTTGCTCTTCTTTTTTTTTTTTGAGAGAGAGAGAGAGGAAGAGGCAGAGAGAGAATGGGCATGCCAGGGCCATTTCAGCCACTGTGAACGAAGTCCAGACATGTGTGCCCCCTTGTGCATATGTGTGACATTGTGCACTTGCATCACTTATTGCATCTGGCTAAATGTGGGACCTGGAGATCTGAATGAGCATTCTTAGGCTTTGTAGGCAGGCGCCTTCACTGCAAAGCCATCTCTCCAGCCCTGAAGTTGCTTCTTTTGATAGATTACTTGAGAATTTTAAACACAGACAATTATATCATTTGCAAATGAAAAAGTTCTATGTTTTCCTTTCCAATACGTACATTTTGAAGTAAATTTATTTATGCATATTATTGCAAAAACTAGGATTTTCAGTACGGTGTTACATTGAGTAGTGAGAGCCATACACCTGCTTTATTCCCATTGTTAGGAGAAATCATGCACTCTTTCACAATAAAATATGATGTTAAGGCTGTCATATTGAGAAGATTTTTTTCTATTCACAATTTTCTGGGATTTTTATCATGATTTGATATTGAATTTTGCCAATTTTTAATGTATCAATTGATATGATTTGTGTTTTTCTGCTTTATAGACTGTTTAAATGATGGAATATACTAATTCATGTTTGTAAACTGAACCAGCCTTGAATTTCTATAGTAAATAGCATTTGGTTATGGTAGACGTGTGTGTGTGTGTGTTGCTGAATTCAGTGCAATAATTCAGATTTTTGCAGCTATGTTTAAGAGGGATACTGGCTGCATATTCTCTCCTTACATTTTCTTTTTCCCCCTTTGGTGAGCCAGTGTACTTCTTGGTCCAGAAGCATGAGTAACATGACTCAAAAGGTGAGAAGACCCACGTCAGTGTGGGTGGTGATGGTTTCCAATGGCTTCAGCACTTGAATCCCTACACTCTTATCTGTATCTGATTTTGATGCTTGGGTAAAGCTGACTTTGAAAATAATGTGAGAAGCAGTCTCTCAGCTTCTATATTTGAAATAGATTACATAGAATTTCTGTAATTTCTTCTTTTAATATTTGGCAGAATTTTCCAATGAAACCATTTGGGACAGGGGATTTTTCATGTACATTGTCAAATTCATATATGCAGAGTACCTCACTGAATTCTTTGGTTCATCTTTCCATGTCCACAAGGTCCGATCCTCTCCTTTATTTCTGTTTTCCAAGTCTTTGAAAGTGCTATTTGGATGTGACACATGGGTGGACCATTCAGTGGTCAGCCAAAGGCCCAGGGAGTGATATAATTTTACTTTATCAGCCTTCAGCCAAAGGGTTAGAGAGGAGTCCAGGACGAACTTAACTGGGTTGCTTTTCTCAGCTTCTCTTTCCTCATGATTTTGTCATTACTGTATAGTTCTGTCAAACCCTTCTTTTCAGTCTTGTCTACAAAGCAGGGACTTTTTTATTTTAACCTGTCTTACCTAAAACTTTTTTCATGACTCTCCAAATGCCCATGGACAAGCAGTAGGGAGCAGGAAAGTGCAAACATGGTTAGTGTGGGGTTCACCTCATCCTCTTGGGTCTTGGGATCAGAGGTCTCCCCAAGTGTAGAGGAAATTTTAGGAATTCTTCTAGACAACCTCTGTCCTGTTCCTCAAGCCTGTCAAAGAAGGCTTCCCCTGGAGCTCTTTCTGTTTTCACTGATGCTGTTTCTCGATTTCCAGTGCTTTGGTTTAGCGTGGGGACACTAGTGGGAAACGTGGAATGTACACTGGTGGGTCTGTGGGCCTTCATCACTTTTCTTCTCTCGTCTGCCTGCTGTTGTGTGCTTTTCAGACTTCAAATACGTGCTTGCGTATTCCATGTCCTGGGCTACATTCCATGGGAAAGTTGGGTAGAATGTACTCATACCACCTTACTGGATGGGATAGAACCTTTTATTAGATTGGGAGGTGGTGTTGTTTAAATAAAATGACCTTTGCAATGATAAATTTGGTAGAGCACCCTGGGTACTCAGTGGTACTGATGGGCTTAATTAGAAATCAGAGTTAAACAGCTTTGTCATAGCTTCACCCAGGGCTGCCCCAGCACCCAGATTCCTCATCTCCTTGTGTTAGAGTAAGGTGCTATTCATTATAAGCCTCTACGTCACAGGACTGCCAACGATACATCACAGAATTTTACCTCCATGGATCTATTTTGCCAGTCAGTTGTCTGTTGATAATTTGTCAACGTTTGCTAATTTCATCATTATTTCTTGCAACACCTGTAGCAAGCTAAAAGATCATTTCATGTAGACCTCTTGGATGAAGTAGAGATATCTATGTTTTTGTGGCTTTAAGTTATTTAAAATGTTCTTTTAAGCTTGTTAGTTAACTAGTCCAGGAGGGTGTTGAAATGGTGAGAGTCCACACTGCTCTGACGTGTGCAAAAAGATGATTACAGGTAATTTACTGGAATCCTTCTTGCATTTATGCGACGGGCAAATCTCCTGTAAGCAGTTTAGTTGTTCACACACTGAAAAGTATGTGGATTAGGGAGGGAAAAGGCTGCGTGGGAATTTATGAAGATCAGGAACACAGTCTGGCCCTGTGGAATCTGAGTTTTGCTTTCCAGTGTTCAGCTTAGAAAAAGAATATTGCTCTGCAATAGACACTAGAGGCAATGAACCTGACATGAAAGAAATAGACAGTGAAAGAGTCACTTCGGGTTACACGGATACTAGGTAATAAGCATCAGACCAGGATGTAGACCCTTTGACTTTCAGCTCACTGGGCCATGCTTATGAAACAGTTCTGTAACTGACTACGGTTGGCATGGTGTTTAGGGTGCCCCCCAAGTCCCCAACTGTAATTGGTCCTCAGGGAGTTTACATCCTTTTAGAGCCTGTATCCTGCCTTTAAGCCCTGTTTTGTGTTGTTGAATTCTTTCATGTGCTCTTATCCACCTTTAACTTGAAGGTTGGGAGAGGACGGGGCTTCATTAACCTGAACTTTGGTCACTTAGCAAGAAGACATCACAAGCTTTTCACCAGTGCACACTCAGTTGTGCAGTCCACCGTAGTAACGAAGGCAAGTGTTCCTTAAGAGTGTGTGTGGCTAGCGCCAGACTGACGGGTAGTGAGGACTGGGTTCTGTTTGGGTCTCTGCCCTCAGTGAGCTCACAATGGGATGAGTGGTAGCTGGTCTGTAATACAGAATTTTCCCTGAGGTAATGAATACAAAATTAGAGGGGCTGCAGAGATGGCTTAGTAGCTAAGGTGCTTGCCTGCAAAGCCTAATGACCTGGGTTTGATTCCCCAGTACCCATGTAAGCCAGATGCACAAAGTGGTACATGCATCAGGAGTTCATTTGCAATGGCTAGAGGCCCTGGTGTGCTCTCTCTCTCTCTCCCATCTCTGTCTCTCTTTGCTTGCAAATAAATACATTTTTAAAAATTAAAAATACAAAATGAGAAACATATTTTTTAAATTTGTATTTGCATTTTTTGAAAGTCCCCAGGCATCTTTTGGTGAATAAGAATCAGCAGGAGGAAGGCAGCCCCTCCGTCCTGCCTCAACAGGCCTCTGCCATCTCTGCCTGGTTCCCTCCACCTCCTGGCAGCCTCAGGCCTTGGAGTGCCGCTAAGTCTCTTGGCTCTTCTCTTCATCCCCTCTAGCATCTAAGGATAAGAGGTATGAGTTGTTTCTAGACTGCCCTTGTCAGCTTCTGCTCATTCTTGCAAGTCCAGGCTCCTCCCTCCCCCTCATTTGCCCTAGGTTAGGCCGTGTGGGCTCACTCCCCACTCCCTGGCAGCACGGACATCTTGATGGGGGCCCACCCCTTTACACAGAACCTGATATCTCTGTGCACCAATGTCACTGATGAAAAGGTTACATGTTTATCACCGACTTATAACAGAAAATGAAAAATGGAAGAATTCATTGCAATAGAATTCTTTGGGAAAAGGGGTGGAATGTGGTGGTATCTGTAGCCAGCTTTGGCTTTGCTTTTCACATTAATTTTGCTGGATTATCACATTGAATACTTTCAAAAGGGATGATGGCTAATGAGGAAAATCTAAAGCAGGGTGGGTCATGGGAATTTTATTTATTTCAAGGACTTGGTTCCCTTGACATCGGTATCTTATCTCTTCAAATATTTGAACCAATATCTAAGAGGGCATGGCAACTCTCTTCAAAAATTATGTAAGTTTTTTTTAGCTGAAGTAATGTAATTGATAAATATGGTGAATAATCACCCATTTTAAGGAAGAAACAAATACGTTGCCTTCTGCAGCTTAGACAGGAATCATTAAGTAACTCACCTTTGTGCTTTTGTGCTAGGATTAGAAACCTACCATGTCCACTCATAGGCCTTTTGAATAACGTCCTACTTCCTCAGGGGATCTATGAGCCGCAAATACAGATCAAAGAGTCCTGAGAATGTCCCAGCAAGGGGTTTCAGTGGGCATTGTCTAAAACACACACCTAGACCCCTGGACTTACACATCTGAAACTCAAATGCTTTGCAGCAACACATATGAGAAATGACTCTTAAAGTACTTCTGGATTCATGGCTTTTCTGTGCACTCCTTGAATATAAAAATGACGTCTAGACCCAGTGGTTTATGCCAGCAAACGTCAAAATGTCAAAGGGGTTAGGGGTCCAAGTGATATGAGACAAAACCATGATACATACATATACATGCAAACATACATACGTACATACAACTTCATGCCCACACCAGCAACAATAGGAATTAACATTAGCCACTTTGTAATAGCCACAGGAATATCCTTTAAGAAATAGATACTATTACTGTCACTTTTTTTCAGAAAAAAATTTATTTATTTATTTAAAAATATTTATTATTTATTTATTTGGGAGAGAGAGAAAGGGAGAGAATAGGCATGCCAGAGCCTCCAGCCACTGCAAATGAACTCCAGATGCAGGCGCCCCATCTGACTTACGTGGGTTCTGGAAAGTCGAATTGGCATCCTTTGGCTTTGCAGGCAAATGCCTTAACCGCTAAGTCATCTCTCCAGCCCTATTTTTATTTATTTATTAGAGACAGAGAGAAGGACACAGAGAGAGAGAGAGAGAGAGAGAGAGAGAGAGACAGAGACAGAGACAGAGAGAGAGAGAGAGGGAGAGAGAATGGGCACGCCAGGGCCTCTAGCCACTGCAAACGAACTCCAGATGCATGAGCCACCATGTGCATCTGGCTTAAGTGGGACCCAGAGAATCGAACCTTAGGCTTTGCAGGCAACTGCCTTAACTGCTAAGCCATCTCTCCAGCCCTACTGTGACGTTTTATACATGAGGACACTAAAAATATTCATGGTCGAATATCTCACAGATAACAGGTAAATTTTCTTTTTGTGTCAGTTTCAAAGTGAATGGCTCAGGGAGAGAAGAGGCATTATTATTTACACGAGTCTCGTCAGTACTTAGCATTTTTCAAGATACTTTCATTTTATGATAGCGTAATTAGAAACGTTGAAAGGCTCATTTTCCAAGGATCATCTAAGTAATAAACGGCAGAGCCGACAGTAAAACTCCAGAAGTTTTTGATTAGCAAGGCAAAGTCCTTCCACGAACACTAACTTTCTGACAGCAGAAGGGGGAAGGTGGTGAGTTGTGGGCTGCCTGTAATAATGTAGTTAGTAACCCGGAATTTGCTCCCATCTAGTGGGCAACTGAGTAATTTACTTTTTCAAGTCAGCTATTGCTTTCAGAGCACCTCTCTCTCTCTCTCTATCTATCTTTATCTGTCTCTCTTTCTCTCGCACACATATACGTGGGATACTGTTATCAGTTAATGTGGGTAAAATAAGTTCTTATCACCCCATGTTATAGCTGGAAGGATTTGAGAATGAAGAAATTGAATGATGTCTCCAAGTTCACACAATGTGAAAACTTTGAGTAAAATTCCTTTCTCTTTATTTTGTTTGAGTACTCTGTCATTCCACAAATGGGAAAAAATAGTCCCTTTCCACTCATGGAATCCCAAATCAATGTGTTTGCTTGAAGTATTGAGAGTCTTTTAGCATATACCATATCACCAAGCTTCCTGTCTTGGCAAGTCAACTCTTAAATCAATGGAAGGGAGAACTTGTATATGTAATAGGATCATATATCCACAGGTAAATATCTGTACATATTTATGTCTGCATCTATCTATAAACTCACATGTGTAATTTTTTTACTTAGTTCAATTTAGATTAAATTTCCATTCCATGAGTTGTCATAACCTAGACATAGACTTACTGGTAGTAGACCACTAGCCAGTATTTTTTGAAATAGCTGATAAGATAGAAAAGGTTAGGGCATAAATAATAAAACACAGTATATGCAGTATATAAAATATCATATAGCATTTTATTCAGAGAAGTAGGGGCAATTTGTAATAAGCTTTAAGGAATCTTATTTGAAGAATGGATTTTATTTATATTTTTCACAATTTATTTTTGTATATCCACTAGCATACAAGATGTACCACAACAAAAGTTTTAATATTCTGAAGAACTACTTGAATGCTTACCCGCAGTGACCACGACATAGATGGCAAGTCCTTCCCTTGGTCAGACTTGCCAGGTTTTTCTTATAACAAGTCATCCAGGGAAATAAGACCTGTTTATTTGGTGGTCTTTGGAAAAATAGTAGGGATAGAGGCAACTGCAGGGAGGGAGCTCTCAGGCAATACCTTCGGGAGGCGAAAGCTCACTTCTGTCTGGGAGATTCTGCAGATTTTTTTCATCTCTACCTTTTCCTGTGCATCCTGCTTGTGCCTCTTCCAGACCTCCGCCTGGGTAGGAGCCATCTTCACGTGTCTCTGTAGCCTCACCTGATTCATATTCTCACCTTCACTCTGGTAATATCCTAAACAAATCTTTTAACCATATTTAAAAAGAAGTTTAAAATAATGGGAAAATAAGAAAAAGCAAAACAACTGAAGATCTTTTAAAGCAAAGCCCAACAAAATACATGAGTGAACGTGGCTGTTCGGGCATGTAGCTAGAAAAACACCTTCCTATCCAAACCACGTGCTTCTCCTCTGACACTTGTGGCCTTCCTGGAGAGAAGCACCTCTTGTGGAGGACCCAGCCCTCATGGAGAGCCCAGATTCTGAAGGCAGGTTGGCCACATCTGATTTCTGGATCCATGGAATTTACATCTAGGGGCTGGAGAAATGGCTTGGCAGTTAAGGCACTTGCCTGCAAAGCCTAAGGACCCATGTTTGACTCTCCAGATCACGTGTAAGCCTGACACACAAAGGTCATGCAAATGCAAAGTTTCACATGTGCACGAGGCGGTGCAAACATCTGAAGTTCGATTTCAGTGGCTGAGGTCCTGGTGCACCAATTCTCTTTCTCTCTTGCTTTTGCTCTCTCTCTAAAAAAATTTACCTCCAATTTTTTTATGTGTTAGTTTTCTGATTTATAGAATTGGCATCATTACTGTAGCAATTTCATGATTTGTGTGTAAAAACTATGACTCAGTGCAGTTGAAGTGTTCAGAACGATGTTTGGCATGGAGCCGTGGTTCTCAGCTATTAAAATAGCTATTGTTGAAACCTCTTTTTGGCCATCCTCCGTCCTCCATGGAAACCTGTTGGTGGGCCCAGTAGCATGCAGGTCTTGTGCAGAAAACTACAGTGGCTTTGAGGTCATAAATACAATGACCACGTGGTATCTGGAAGTCGGTATTCCAAAACACTCCCCTCTTACATTCTTTCTGCCACCTCTTCCGCTGTCCTCCCTGAGGCATTTCAGGTATGATAGAGGTGTCTCATTCGGTGCTGAACATGCAGTTTTTCTCAGCACTTTGAGGAGTTTTGAGTCTTCCCAGGAGTCACCAAAATCAATATGTAAGAGGAAATAGTAGGAAAAAAGTGGAAGTTCAGTGGAAGAGGAAGGGGAGACAAAAGAGGATAATAGAAGGGGATTATATAATTCTTAAATAACGTTATTAAAATTTTTACATTTATATTAGAGCCAAAACAGCCAAGGTGGAAATTGATGTGGACGTTCCTAAGATAACTAAAAATAGACTTACTATATGATCCAGCTATCCCACTCCTTGGCATATAACCTAAAGACTCTACTCACTACCTTAGAGATATCTGCTCACATGTTTATTGCTGCTCTATTTGTGACAGCTAGGAAGTGTGAACAGTCTAGATGCCCTTAAACTGATGAATGGACAGTGAAGAAGTAAAGATGTGGTATATTTACACAATGGAGTTTTATTGAGCTGCAAAGGCAAATGAAATTATGAAATTTGCAGGGAAAGGGATAGATCTGGAAAAGATTATACAAAGTGAGGTAACTCAGGCCCAGAAAGCCAAACCGCATATACTCTCTCTCAAATGAGGATCCTAGCTATAAATAGTTAGATTTGTACGTGAGTTGGAGAGAAAGACAGTAGTAGAGGCCAGGAAGCTACAAAGGGCCTATGAGGGAGGGAGGAGCGAGGAAGGCTTAAGGGGAGGGTATTGTAGATAGATAAGCAGAGGGTCAGAATACTTGGGGTGGGATGGTCTAAGTGGGGTCAGGGGAGAGAATGTAAGAAAAGAGGGAATGGTAGGAAGTTAATCAAAATTTAAGATTTTATGAATAAACCATATGGAAACCTACTTCTTTGCTAGCTAATAATACACACACACACACACACACACACACACACACACACACACATATATATATATATTTTAAAAACCAAGTGTTTGGGCAGAAGTATCCTGTAGATATCCTGTATGGCCCAGAAGCCATAGATTGTTATTAGAAAAATTTCAGCGGCAAGGATGGGATACCTTTCAGAAAGTTGTTGGCCAGAGGGATCCTTTCTGCTTCCAAAACATTATAGGCCATTGCCAAGGCTCTTAGTTGCCCACCAGCAATAGATGGTAAGCCCCTATTGCTGAAGACTCCACAAGCTTGAGCTGAGTTAGAAGCCTCCTCCCTGGTGACGTGGTTGTTAGGGCATGCAGATGGAAAAAGCTAGGCAGCGTGCTGCCTTTCGTCAACCGTCTTGACCAGCTCTTACATTCTGCAAGTTTAAGGCTGGCCAGCGGCCAGATGTAGCAACTGGTGAAATGGTGGCCTGTCTGTCATGTGAAACCAGCCGCTCTCTGATTGGACTTGAGGCTCATTCCAATGAAGGAAATTCATGCCTGGGACTAAAAACCTAGTTTCTTCTTCCTCAGAATTTTAGGAATTCTTCTAGGCAACCTCTGTCCTGTTCCTCAAGCCTATCAAAGAAGGCTTCCCCGGAGCTCTTTCTGTTTTCACTGATGCCGTTTCTAGATTTCCAGTGCTGTGGGTTTAGCGTGGGGACACTAGTGGGAAACGAGGAACGTACACTGGTGGGCCGGTGGGCCTTCATCGCTTTTCTTCTCTCGTCTGCCTGCTGCGTGTGCTCTTTAGATTTCAAACATACGCTTGTGTATTCCTGGGCTACATTCAGTAGGAAATGTGTGGTAAATGTACTCATACCACTTGACTGGACTGGACAGAATCTCCTACTATGCAGGTCCTGTGTAGGTAGCGTCAGCTGTGAGGGCATGAGTGCCACGGCCACTGTGACCAGAAGCCAGTATTGCAAGAACTCCTCCCTGCCTTTGTCTCTTACAGTCTTTTCACCACCTCTCCTGCAGTGGCTCCTGAGCACTGGAGTTTGTGGTAGACATGACTCACTTAGTGCTGACAGTCCACGGTCTCTTCTTCTCAGCACTTGGGTGCATTTTGAGTCACTCCAGTGGTTACTGCCATCTGAAAAGAGAAGCTTTCCTAACCAAAACGGACAGTATAGTGAATATATAGGCAGATATAAGTTTTTAGAGGGCAGTTTGGTGGGCATAATATGTGCATTTAGCCAGACAACAATGGTAGTCCCTCCCCCTGCCGAGGGCTTATGACCTCCTCAGCTATAGCATTGTGTTTGGGGCTGAAGAGATGGCTCAGGAGTTAAGTGCACTTGCTTACAAATCCTGATGGCCCTGCTTAGAGTCCCCGGCCATCCACATAAAGCTAGGTATACAGGACGGTGCATGCATCTGGAGTTCATTCTGGCATGCCTATACTTTTTATCTTCTTGCAAATAAATATGTTTTATAAACCTGAATTTTCACTTGTTATTTTTAGCATTTTAATATCAACCTCCGTTCATATACACAATGTATTCTGATCATAATCCCCTCCTACCACCCACCTATGTCCCCGCTCCCCTAACCTCCTCCACTGACTTCCTTTCCAACTAGTCCCACTTCCGTCTTGATGGGATCAACTTTTTTTTTGTTTTTGTTTTACCCTCATGTTATGCTGGTCTTGTGTAGGTAGTGTTCTCTGAGCCTTGTGACAGTACATGAAGAATTGGGCTTGGTTGAGTTTAAAAGGAAAATATTGTGCTTATTGCAATATTAGCATTTGGATCAAATGACGCAAGTATGGAAAGGTTCCTGTTGTAGTCAGCTTTATGTTGCTGGGATGGACCTCCAAACCAGACACAGTTTTGAGGAGGAATGGAATTTCAGTCTTACAGATCCAGGGGAAGCCCCATAATGGCAGAAAAAGAGAAAGCCCACTTCCAGAAGCAAGAGCCAGCCTGGTAGTCAAAGAGCAGGGCACCGGGCAGAGCCCAGACCACTGTAGAGTCTCCAGGAACTTCCTTCTTCCTTTCCTTTGACGACAAAAATGCTCTTTACTGCTCATGAATTGCAGCAGAGGGTAGAACGTTCCATCTCACAGCCAGGCACCTGAGAGAATTCCCTCTCTTCTTGTGAACTTATGTCTTGTATCAGGATACACAGAATTTCATTTAATTATGGCGTTTTTAAACATTATTTTTGTTTTCCTTCCCTCCTTTTTCTGTTCTCATTTCCCCTCGGTGTCCTCCGCCACACCTTAACCTGCTTTCTGCTTCAGATGACATGTCTCCCGCTGGCTTCCTCTCCTTCCCCTTTCTTAACGCCTCTTGTCCCTGCTCGTGGTCTTCTGTCTCGAAGCAGTGACCATACTCCGTGAGTCTCACCCACCTTTGTTTACTCACATTTTCGCAAAGTTAGGATCCACACATGACAGAGAACACATGACTTTTGTCTTTTGGGTTTCTTCACGTACTATAACTTTTATTCAGGTAATAAGCTTCCCACCTTAGTTTCATAATTATGTTCCAGGAATATGTAAGAAAAGGAAGAAAGAGCTAGCTCTCCATTTTCGTAAACAATATTCTAACCTGTTCAAACAACTGTCACCTGGGCCTGGAGAGATGGCTCAGCAGTTAAAGCGATCTGTTAGCAAAGCTTGACAGCCTGAGGTTCAATGCCCCAGAACCCAGTTTAAAGCCAGCTGCACAAAGTGTCGCGTGTATCTGAAGTTCATTTGCTAGTTTTTTCTCTCTCTCTTTCTGAAATAAATAAATAAATAAATAAATATTAAAAAGTTATTACCTGTCAGGCATTTGTCCTCTACGTTTATGGTAAGTAGCCATGGAAATATTTAAAACCACACAGTTTGAAATGCAGCTGTGTTAATTAAAAGTTGACTTTATATTGCTGCCAAGTGACGAGCATATTGACTTTATTTGAATCAAAGATAATCACTGGTTTCATTATTATTTGGGCATCGTCTCAGTCATTTGAATTTGTTCACTCTATGATTATCTGCTTTATACACAGAACTGATTGGTGTAATGACTGTGTGTGTCTATTGATTTAACTCCTAGATACAGTTATGAAATCATAAATGACATATAATAGACAAGATAAGGAAACGTATTGTAAATTACAGGTAGCTTTCCCATCTAGATGAAGTTTCTTTACCTGTGTGTGTACATGTATGTGTCCATGCAGTGTCCTGTGTGCTTGTCTGTGGTGGGTTGTGCTCACATGATGTGGGGAACACTGGGTGTCTACCTTCACTTTGCCATCTCCTCTTGCTTGAGTCAGAGTCTTTAACTGATCTGCTCTCTGTTCCCTGTAGGACTGGGGTACAGATGTTCAGGGCCACATCCAGCTGTTTCTGCATGTTCTAGGGATCAAACTCAAATGGTCTCTCAGACCTCCTCAGGCCCTTATGCTTGCACAAGAAATGTTCTTAACATCTGAGCTATTTCTCCAGTCCTATCATTATTATATTTTTAATCAGGGTGTGTGTTCATGTATGTGGGTGTGAGCACACTGGTGTGGAGGTCAAGCAACAACTTTGGTTGTCAGCTCTCACCTTCCTTGTTTGAAGCAAGGTCTCCTATTGCATAGCTAGGCTGGCTGGCCAGTGAGCTTCTGCGAGTCCTGTCTCTGCCTCTTGTCTTGATATAGACAAGCCTGAACTACAGACGCATGGCACCATGACTGGAGATCTGAACTCCCATTCTCTTAGGTGCATGCCAAATGCTTTACCCACCTTCTTAATTTCAGCTAGTTGTTTATTTTCATCTAATTAATGTCATGATATCTTGGCTTATTTTATGAACTGCTTTCCAGATTGCTGGCAAAGAAAGTAGCTTTTTAGGGCTGGAGAGATGGCTTAGCACTTAAGTCACTTGCCTGGAAAGCCTAAGAACCCAGGTTCAATTCCCACACATAAGCCGGATGCACAGGGTGGCATATGCATCTGGAATTTGTTTGCAGTGGCTGGAGGCCTTGGCATGCCTATTCTTTCTCTCTCTTAAATAAATAAATATTTTTTTAAAGTAGCTTCAAAAGTAGCTGGTGATTCTGTCTCTGATTAGGAAGTTTTCATTTGACTTAGAAGTATATTTCAATCATCTTCCCTGCCTTAGGAGTGCCATTTCATATTCTTCATGCCATTTGCTTTCTAGGTGAATGACTCTCCTGTTTCGGGTTTTGTTCTCCTTCTCTAAGGCTTGTTCTAGCTACCGCAGTTACTTTATACCCTCGTGGCTAGGCAGGGTTCCCATGTGATCACTCTCCCTATGGTGGAACCGGTTGCTGGTGGACATCAGGTGTCCTTATTGGCCAGTGTTTCATTTTGATCAGTGAGCACACAGGCCATTCCAATCATTCAATATTTGAATCTCACCCTTAATGTACCTTTCGCAAAAATATGCTCTTAGGAAATAATCTGTTTCTCATTTATTTATATTTTTCTATGAATTTTTATGTTCAAGGACGCTGCCTTGAGGAATAGTTGAAACAGTCCAATTTAAGGCAGGAGGCAGTTGTGAGAATGGCTAGGGTCATGATGGGCTTCTTGGCCTCACAAGTAGAAATTCATTTACATGTGGGGATTTGGCCTTCCTAAGAGTACTGTTCAGTAATGTGTTTTCTCCCATCCAAGTGATCTAAATTTAGTATATAACAAGTCCTTTGACGTCTACTTTCAGCCAACATTTATTTTTTCTTCAAAAGGAAATATTTCTGAGAAAGAAAACAATAAATTTAAATTACCTTGAATGATTAGTCCAATTTGAAGACTAAGCATAAAATGTGAGCAAATAAATGCATTGGAAAGAACAGAAAGTTATATAAAAATGCCACAGAACCCTGGAGACCCTGAGCAGAGTTTAGTAAAAGCAGCTTTGACAACAAGAAAAGGGAAATCCAGGGTTAGACGTCGAGGCCATTTTGGAAGTTATAGTTGCCGTGTCCCTGTTTACCTAGGTAGGTTTTCCAAAGCCTGGCCAGGCAGACAGTGGTAGCATGCTTTATTTTAATTATTTGAGGTGCCATCTTCCCACCCATCATGAAGGCAAACAAGCATGAATCAGCTGCTGACAACTTTTCAATGAGGGATCAAAGGATGACGCGTCATTTTCATTGTCCTGGGATTCCACATCCAACTCCAAGAGAAGTCACTTGGCTGCCTCCGAGAGGCAGGAGGAGGAATGACCGAGGATGCACTCCATGTGCAGACCAGGTCTTCTATGCATTAGCTGCCCTGGAGCTGAGCACTAGTCCATTTAAAGACGCCCGTGCCAGTGTTACATCAGGAAATGAGGCTGCTGGCCAGTTTTCTCTTTACTTCATCCTTAGTGATTCTCTCTGGGCTGTCTGCATTCATCACTCCCAGGTTTATTCATCTATACTGCTGAATTTTCTAGCAGAGTGCAAGTTAATTTAATGGTAAAGACTGCTGTGTAAGTGCTGATTTAATGCTCCATAAGTTCCTTTTTTTAATATTTGAATTATTTGCAAGAATCAGGAAATAAGTAAAAAATCTGGATGAAACATTTGGCTTATGTATATAGAATTGTCAAGTGGACAAAATTGTTAAAAAATAATCTGAAAATAATATCTGGAAACTTTATTTCTTGTTTACTCCTTTTCGTGATGTTCCAAATGGAATTGTAGCACGAAGCCCATTCCCTGTCAATCATTTTATTTGCTCTGATTTCACAATCCATTTCTACAGTCGTCTGTGCTTTGCCATGTGGTCCACAAGGTGGGGACAAAGGTTTTGATTTCACTCAGGCAGGCATGTTGAGCCATGACAGAGCAGGGACAGACAGGAGGTCCATTCTTGCATGGAAGACAGCGAAGGCATTCCTTCGTGCTGGGGGAGAAGCAGTGTAGGAGCCCCGAGCCCCTGGTCTACGGAGGCTCAGGGTTTGTAGTGGAGGAACAAGAACCATGGTTTCCTGGCCCAGGGACTTATTTAACTTCAGGGTAGACTGGCATGATCTGAAAGAGAGGGAAACTTCGGCTCACAAGACTCACAGACAGATATTTTTTTGGATTCAGGACTTAATTGTAAGGGGGGAAAGGAAGAAAGGAGAGAAAGAGAGTGAGACAGAGCGATGGCAGAGAAGGAAAAGAGCAGAGAAAGGAAGAGTGCACACACATGAAGCTGAGAAGAGCATGTGTGAGGGCCAGTGAGGGTTTTAAATTTATTAATTATTATTATTATCATTCACAATGTATTTCAGAGAGAGGAGCGAACCTGCTCTGTGAGGGAGGGGCCTTGGATGGAGTGCTGAAGTAGGGGTGCCGGAGGGGTGGCCTTCTCTCCTCTTAGTCCAGAGATCTCCTCCTTCCCATACCAGGAGGCAGTCCCAGGGTTCCAGGACTAGCATGTCCAGGTGGGAGGGAAGAGAGCAGGTAAAGTGGCAGAGAGCTCTGGGGCTCGAACAGTGTATACATGGGTAATCATGCCTTCCAGTCACCGAGTGTGAACTAGAACTTGCCAAAATCTACAGGTGAGGAAGCTGGGAGTGTTGTGACAGTGGAAGGGAAAACTCCGTGCTTTTCTGTGGGAAAGGAGTGTTTCAGACCTTGGAAGAAAAGGAAAATAATGAACTAGCCTTTGGAAATGGAAATCGTTTGACTTGATTTTCCATGGCAGTGAGTTTGGTAGTGGAAGTTGCAGTCTATACTGGAGGAGAAATACCCAGCATTCCATGGTAGCTTGGCCCACAAGGTGTTAGAAATGTACCCGTGCTGGGGCATGGCCAGTCACCCAGCGAACAGGAGAGAACAACTGATCTCACACACTTTCTTTTTAACAATTTGGCTGAGGGCACTGAGCAGGGATTTGAAGACCTGGCTGCCAGGCGGGTTTTACTCAACACTGATTACAGCTGACTCTCTGGGGGCTTGTGTGCTCACTAGTACACGTAGCTTCTCAGAATTCTCCACGTGATTGCAATGTGCAGCGGGGATGGTGAATCCCTTGGGTGTAGGTGCAGAGGAGGTCAGATCTCTCTGGTGGACACAGATATGTACAAGGGAGCCCTGTCACATCACAGAGGATGACCTTTCAAGTCTTCTTTGTGGCTCTTTCTTTCCTAATGGAAGTTGGGTAAACTTGAGAGTTGACCAAATTCTTGCTTTACTAAGGCTTATTGCTACTGAAGTGAATGGCTTGAAACGTCCCCCCTTATTTCGAATGAACCTCTTCATTTAGGTGTTAGAGCTTTGCTTCTAAAGAGTTTCCAGGTGAGGTAATTGTACCTGAATCCTGTGACTCCACAGTCTTAGTTCTCCAGTGAATTTGAAGAACTGCCTGTGGGGTGACTAAGAGGCTGTAACAACATGGAGAGTGAGTGCTGCAACAGGAAAGACCTTAGCTTAAGTTCGTTCTCACGAATGGAATGGCAGAAGCAGGAACCTTGGGTGACAGTGACATTCCATATGTCATGGTGCTGATTTGTTTGGTGAAACAATAGCATAGGTGTTGTAAGAAGTTGTTGTAGATGTGATTAACGCTTACTATCAATAAAGTCAGTTTTTTTTTTTTGGTTTTTCGAGGTAGGGTCTCACTCTAGTTCAGGCTGACCTGGAATTCACTATGTAGTCTCAGGGTGGCCTCGAACTCACGGCAATCCTCCTACCTCTGCCTCCCGAGTGCTGGGATTAAAGGCATGAGCCACCACGCCCGGCTAATAAAGTCAGTTTTAAGTAAAGGTGATTACCACATGAGCAAGACTGCTTAAATCAGTTGCAGACCTTAAGAGAAGAAACTATTGTTTCTGAGAAAAGAATTCTACCTTAACTCTGTAACAGACATCCTGCCCAAATGTCTAGACTGTTACCTTGACCAATGGATTTCAAACTTGTCACATTCACAATGCAGAAAGCCGATGCCTTAAAATAAACCTGTTGTTTCCTTAGATAACGGTAATGTCAATTACAAATGTCACTCTTAGAAAGATTAGAACGTTCTATTTGTTTTCTATTTTGGCGCGGACCTAGGAAAAGGTGATGTCTACGGTACTGAGTATTACATAAAAGCAATCTCCTCATCACCTCGTAGAATCACCTGTGGTTGATGTCCGTTGGAAATTGAAAAGCGTTTCCTTAATGCTGGGCTGCACTTAAGGAGCACGTAGATCTTGGCAATATCCTATCAAGAGATCCAGGCTTCATACAGAGAAAATAAAAAAGGACATTATTTTGCATATTGTTTCTAAAATTCAAACTCTTCTATTACAATGACTAAATTTGGATCTGGGACTCTTAATATGAGAAAAAAAGTGGTGAAAATAAATTCAATGCACCCAGTGCACAGACCACTTCAGTCAATCATGGGAAATTTATTGACCACTTAGTGATAAGAACACTCAGTTCTACCCAGTCGAGCATAAAAAGACTTGAGCCAAATGGACCAGTTAGCGGGATTTGTGAATGCAGTTTCTCAGGCAACACATGAGACTTCTTATATAAACCTCACATGAAATTTTCATGTGAGCAGAACTTGCCAAAATTTGACAGAGCAAAAAATTTGGCCAATACTAATAGAAGGGGGCTAGCAGTGAAGCAGATTTGGGAAATGTTGAATTATATACAGAAAACTATGACTCTTCAAATGACAGAGATGCTTATGCATTTCCGGATCTAACTTGATTAAGGAATGTGTTCTTCAAGTATGTCCATTGAGCTTCTGTGGAGGACTAGAAGGAAAGCCCCTTTTTGTTCTTTGATTATTGGGGTGGTTTGAATGCAAACTGTCCCTGTGGCCTCATCTGCTTGTGATTAAGCTTCATACTCAACGCCCAGCTCACGGACGCTCTGGGAGGTGGAGAAGGGTGTCACTGATGGTGGGCCTTCACGTTTATTGGTCTTGCCCTACTGGGTGCTTGCTAGCCGGCTCACTCTTGCCACTTGCCTGCTTTGCCATGCTTTCTCCATCATGACAAAACGCCCCATGAAACTAGAAGCTGGAAGAGCCCTCTCCTCCCTCCGCTCTGTCTGGTTGGGTGCTTTATCCCAGCAACGAGATGATAACGGCCGTGCTATGACTTTGAGGGATTGATTCACTCATCTGTAGTCTGTCTTGATTCTGAATCAATGATGCCTGCTTACGGGTAGTTACTTCAGTAGGGCAACTTTCACCATAAGAAAAAATTTAAGAAGTGTAAAATGCAGCTTAGTTGCTTTTTAAGCTTCTTGGTGTCTGAAGGACTGTGAGTTTAGTTTCCCTGTTTGGAACCTGTGTGTATGAGTATTAGGGCTGTGTGTGAGTGTGAGGACTGTGAATGAGTGTGAGGACTGTGTGTGAGTGTGAGGACTGTAAATGAGTGTGGGGACCATGAATGAGTGTGAGGATTGTGAATGAGTGTGAGGACTGTGTGTGAGTGTGAGGACTGTGTGTGAGTGTGAGGATTGTGAATGAGTGTGAGGATTGTGAATGAGTGTGAGGATTGTGAATGAGTGTGAGGACTGTGTGTGAGTGTGAGGATTGTGAATGAGTGTGAGGACTGTGTATAAGTGTGAGGACCGTGTATGAGTGTGAGGACTGTGTGTGAGTGTAAGGACTGTGTATAAGTGTGAGGACTGTGAATAACTGTGAAGACTCTGTATGAGTGTGAGGACCGTGAATGAGTGTGAGGACCGTGTATGGGTGTGAGGACTGTGTATGTGTGTGAGGATGTGAATGTGTCTTAGGGCTCTTTTATGACAGCTGCTTCATGGAGCAGACCATTTTATTCTTAGAAACTTGAGAAGTGACACGGTTTGTTCTGAGTGACTCTAATCCTATTTGCAGTACGATGATTTCCTCTTTATAATATAACTGTCTTCATCTGCTATAAGATGACTTCAAATTCCCTGATGCAATTAACTCTCCAGCTGGAATATTTTCTTGGCCTTACATTAGTTTCACAAATATGTCTGTCTTCTAAGGAAAAATATAAAGTTAGTGTGCCTTCATGTTTGCTGGGCACTTGGAGAATCATTTAAATATATCCTAAATTGAGTTAAGCTGGAAATTGTAATGTTCTAGAAGTTATCTTAGTGAATTTCTCTTAGGAATCTTTAGCAAAAATGAAAAAACTAAACAATCATAAATCATCCCTCCCACCCTCCATTCATACAACAAAGATCTTCCTTTGTAAGGCCTGTGGTACCGAATTAATGCAGTGCAATTTGCAACTAGAATTGAGAAGGTCGGCTCAAAGGTGTTTGTTTTGGTGTTAAGAAGTGAGAATTCTCAAGCTGTTGCCAGTGAGGGAACCCGACCGTCTTCATGGTACCTAACATGGGAATGGAGTTTACTGTGCTGAGAATCGTGGCGTTGATGCTTCATGTTGGTTGTTTTTGTGAGACCCGCAGAGTTCTAGGGAGAAGCCTGGCCTCTGTGGAGGAGGCCGCCTGCTTTTACGAAGGACTCAGGCGCAGTTCTGAAGACCAACATCAGTCACAGTTGCATGTCTGGTGTGCATTCTGTTTCAATTTATTTTTACAGCAAATCACCATGCTTATCATCATTGAATGAAGACAACACTGCTGGGAAAAGTCAAGAGGACGTCGGTGGCCCTCCTGGAAGCTCATGTCTCACTTAGGTTTGGTCATCAGAACTCATTTCCCAGGGTGACTGCAGCTCTGGGTCTGTGAGAGTAAGGAAGACTCGTTAGATCCACAGCTAAGGGGCAACCGTAATACTCTACCAGATGCATTACGATGTGATGTGTGGCCTTTGCGAATAATCATCACCAGAGCCAAAGACACAACCAAGGAAGGCATGAGCCTTTGACAGGGTTTGTTGAATGTCCCACAAACACCCATGTGTTAAAGGCTTGGCCCCAGAGCAGCACTATTGGGAAGGGTAGGGACCTTTAAGAGGTGGGAAACCCTGGGGACACTGAGGGTGGTGGGTCCTTGAAGGGGATTGTGGGACCCGACCCCCTTCTCCCTTTTTCTATTTTTGCTTTCTGGTCATGAGGGGAGCAATTTGCTCTGTTCCAAGTTTCTCAACCGTTGCCATCTTGCACTCTCCTGGTGTCCTACATGCAATGGGCCTGCCTGAAAGTCATGGGCTGGAACCTTTAAAAGAACCTTTTTCTCTGTAAGATGATTATGTAAGATGTTTTGTTACAAGGCTGAATAATATAGCCCCTGGTCATGGAGATTATATATGTGTGTGTGTATATAAATATATAAATAAATATATATATATATATATATATTATATATATATATATATTATATATTTTATATATATATATATATATATTATTTGAGAGCAACAGACAGAGAGAGAAAGAGAATGGACAAACTGGTGCCTCCAGCTACTACAAATGAACTCCAGATTCATGTGCCACCTTGTGCATCTGGCTTACATGGGTACTGGGTAATCAAGCCTCGAACTGGGAACCTTAGGTTTCACAGGCAAGCACTTAACCTCTAAGCCATCTCTCCAGCCCAATGGAGCTTAGATATGAGCAGTAGTTAGTAGTTTTTACTCTAGCAAGACATTGATGAGGGTGTCTTCAAATTTGTACATTGAATGGTGACAGATGCGTCTACCTTCATTTCTTTCTTTTCCAAAACAGCCCAGCAGCATTCCATTTGAACGGTGTAAAACACTGATCATTTGTTATCATCAGTGGGTTTATGCTTAGGAGTGAGGCTGGGATGGAAGGCGTGACTATGCTCTTCCCTCACTTAGCCTCACTCATCACATTTCCCTCACTCGGCAAGTCCTGTGCAGATCGTGATGCTGGGATTTACACTGCTGTCACCCGGCTTGATCTTACAGAGAGAAGAAACGTCTTTATCTCTTGGGAGGCCAGGGAACACTAGAACATTAATTTCTTCCAAAGCTGAGAGGTAAAGATAAAAATGCCCAGCTGCATGAAATTGTGCAGTAATTCCTATTCCAAAGTTGCATCAGTCTGGAGGCTTAAAGACTTGATCAAGATGATAAATGTCCAAATGATAGCCCCAGTTACAATTACAGTTACAACAGCATGAAACAGAAGGGAGCTGTGGACCAACCTTATGTTCTGAACAGGAGCTGTGACCAGGGAACAGCTCACGTAGAGATGAAAGGATTTAGCTTGGGCAGGCTGTTCAAGTCTAACTAGAGATGGGCGGGCTCCTTTTAAAAAGAAATTTATGATCAGCCAATGGTGGCTAAACAGATTTAGGGAGAAAAAAAAATCATAGAAGAAAATGAATGTCACCGAGAGTAATTTAAAGTATGCTGAGCATGCTAGTTGGTGGAATCATTAAAATGAAGGTGTGGATCCGGAACAGCCCATGACTGGGATTCAGTTGTTTGGGGGCAATATTGCTGGAAATTGAATGAATCCAAGGTTGATCAATAGTGCTGCAAAATTCTCCCGGTAGCTCAAGAGCCCCAAGCCCCATAGCCTTGTGAACAAGATGTAAATCTCTTCTTCACAGCCACATAGCCATTCTTGATATGATTGAAGGTCAGCAGCTCTTCACTTCAGACTGTGATTCTGACCAGCAGGAGATGGACAAAACTGGACTTCAAAGAGCTGGTTGAACTTGATAAATAAATATGTAAATTATCTTTGAGCTCTTGTTCACATGTCCAACATTTGTTTGAACAGCCAACCAATTGGATGGTGCAGAAGTGAAAGGGTTAATAAAGGGTTAGGGAAGAAAATATTGAGTAACAGAGGAGAAATGGCAGTTTCTATGGAAGATGAAGATGATGATTATCAATCAGGACAATCAGTGTTTTGACTGTTCATTGATGTGCTCTGGTGTTATAGCTGAGTTTATCGCTTCTTTTAATTAGCAGTAAAGTAGTCCTCAAAGTTGTAGTCTGAAAGGAGATATCTTAAAATACATCTGTTTAGTATTGCTTCATTCATTTGTTTTTTGGTTTTTTGAGGTAGGGTTTCACTCTAGCCCTGGCTGACCTGTAATTCACTATGTAGTCTCAGGGTGGTCTTGAACTCACAGTGATCCTCCTGCCTCTGCCTGTGGAACATGCACCACCATGCATGACTTCTTTGTTTCTTTTTTTTCTGTTGTTTTTTGTTTTTTAAAGGATACTTTGTCCTACTTCAGTTTGTTCTCCTAAAGCCCTAGACTATATTCCTAAAACAGTGTACTTTGAACTTCTGGAACATAACACTCCAGTGAAAAACAAATTGAGGTTGAAATGATCATAGAGCTTTCCAAAAAACCTGAGATCTTTTTTTTTTCCCCCTGGTCAGGGTCTCACTCTGGCCCAGGCTGACCTAGAATTCACTGTGTAGTCTCAGGGTGGCCTCGAACTCAACATGATCCTCCTGCCTCTGCCTCCCACGTGCTGGGATTAAAGGCATGTGCCACATTTGGACTGTGATCAATGGACATAGAATGCACTGGAGTAGGAGGAGGGGAATAATTTATGAGGGACAGTCCAGGGAGGATTAACTCTAGGATGTTTACTCTGTGAATTACTTGCGTTTTTATTCCTTCATAATTCGAGGTTTCTGGTGTCGTTATGGCAGTTTTGTTCTGCGGAGCACTAACGGTGGTAAGAAAGCACTCCTCGTTCTGATCCAGCATCGTAGTACTACGAAGACAGCGCCCGCAATTTTGCTAGTGTTAATGTCAACGCTCGTTGTGCTGTTTCAGACATTTCATGATGTCATCAAATTCTTGTGGTTTTAATACTTTTCTTCCTATCACTTTCTAAAAAATATTTTTGTTGAGAACTTTAATATATGAACACACTACAAACTGATTGTATTCCTGTCAGGTGATACTATTTTGTCCCTTCTCTCCCCATCCCCTAATTTTTATTTAGTTAACTGCTTCAGATTATTTGAATAATTCATGAATGCTAAATATGGTAGAATGATTTAGTGTCAATGGATGGAAAAGCTTTGCCTCCACACCATTTTGGACAAGGTTGGTAGCAAGCAAAATAAAAATTGAAAGCAGGGCAGGAGAGATTGCTTAGTGGTTAAGTTTGCCTGCAAAGCCAAAGGATCCCAGTTTGACTCTCCACGCCCCATGTAAGCCAGGTGCACGAGGGCGGCGCATGCATCTGGAGTTTGTCTGCAGTGGCTACAGGTCCAAGTCCTGGCATGCCAATTCTCTCTCTCTCTCTCTCTCTCTCTGTATCTTTATCTCAAATAAATAATTAAATAAATAAAATATATTTGAAAAATAGAAAGCATTATTCACCCTCAGTTTAAATGGGAGTGAAGATAAATTCTGTTGTGGTTTGATTATGAAATGTACTACCAAAAGGCTCATGTGCGAGGGCTTGTTCCTCAGCTGGTGGAGCTTTTGGGAGGTGATTGGGTTATACAGACACAAATCCACTGGTGAGTCCAGAGCTGATGAAGGACTGGGGCCTTGTTGGAAGGAAGGATGTCAGCAATGGCATGTGTGGCTGTCACAGTGAGATCTTGTCTCTTGCCCTGTCTGTAGCTTTCTGCTTCCTGGCTGTTGTAAGGCGAGCCCGGGTCTTCTATCATGCCCTCCTGCTGTCGCATCCTCCCCTGTTGCCTCAGGCTGACAGTAGTGGAGCCAGTCAGCCACGGAGCATAACCTTTGGAATCATGATCCAAAGTCAATCTTTCCTCCTTTAAACTGTGGCTCTGAATGTCTTTTTCTCCCCAGACCCCTAGGGGGTTACTTTTAACATTTGATGAGCCCCACATTTACACTGCTTTTGCTACTGAAGTGCATCAGGATCCCAAAAAGGGTCCTTCTGGCATAATTACCTGAGATGTGCTGTTAGTGTAGCACTAGACAGGGGACCAGTAAATATGGAGTTAGTCTTAAATATGACAGAAGTTTTCTCTGTGTGTGCTTTCATAAGCTCTTATATTTTTCCAGATGGTTAACACTCTGAATTGCAAGATGAATTTGAGTGGATAATAAATAGGATAAATAATTTGAGTAAAGTCTCCTTCCTAACACATTTCTTGAAATGTTATAAAATTCTGAACTCTTTGGTGATGTGTTTTAAACGTACTTACCTAAGTAATACATGTGCATCAGGACTGTGGGGTTGCTTCCATCTCAGCCTCAATCTGATAAGGAAAACGGAATGTTTTATTATTTATGAAGCACTTTACTGTGGACTACCAGATCATGTTCAAAGTCTAAAATGCTTCACAGATGCATTTTTCACTGCAATTTTTATTGGCAGTTTTCACAGTTGTTTGGTTTTCATTGTCTCTTCTCAGCGCTGACAGTCTCGTTAGGAAAAACAAACAATAAAACTATGTCAGTAGAACGGAAAGGACAAATGCCTCTGGGTCATCCTCTGACCTCCACATGCACACCACGGCTAGTGCACATCTGTGTGCATAAACACGTGCACGCACACACGGATAAAGAAAAATGCTGAAGCACACAGTTGTATCCTCACACTGTGGTCTGTGGGAGAACACAACAGGCCTCTCACAGTGCAGAGGAAGCGCTAGTTACCTGCAATTTGGGAAAGGCCATGTCTCTGAGGAGGAAAATAAGTGAGGGAGAAACTTTGCAAATATGCTCCCCAGGGAGGAGAGAGGAGGAGGGACAGAGGCAGAGGAATGGGGAGCTCAGCTAACTCATAGTCTATGAAAACACTACTAATTAAAAATTATGGTGCTCTCTTTGGCAGCACATATACTAAAATTGCAATGATACAGAGATTAGCATGTCCCCTTCACAAGGTGACATGCAAATTCATGAAGTGTTCCATATTTTAAAAAATTACTAACATTCTGATGTTTAAAAAATCCCATTTTGGGCTGGGGAAATGGCTTAGAGGTTAAGGCATTTGCCTGCAAAGCCTAAGGGCCCCTGTTCGATTCCCCAGGACCCATGTAAGCCAGATGCACAAGGGGGCACATGCATCTGGAGTTTGTTTGCAGTGGCTAGTGACCCTGGTGTGCCCATTCTCTCTATCTGCCTCTTTTTCTCTCCCTCTCAAATAGATAAATAAATAAGATAAAAATTTTAAAAATCCCATTTTAATCTTAGAAAATAACTTCTGGTGTAGAAACATTATATGATCTTTTCCTTATATTAACATAAAATTAAGTATAATATTTCATAGTTAAAATACAAGGCATAGTCTGATTCCATTTTAAAGATTTGTTTTGCTTATCAACCTACCTGCCTACATGTATGTTTATATCCACTTAAACACATATTCATATGTACAAAATAAAATTGTCATGAAGTGATATTTATGTGAGCTGTAAAGGACTGACTCTTATATTTGTACACTGTCCTCATTTCATCTTAAAAGCTGTTCCAGGTTCTAGTCTACAGAATGAGAAGCACTATGCCATCTTTTGCTATATGCATTCACGTTTAAACTGTTTTGTTTTTGGAAGCATAACACTTCATACATTTTGCAAATCCTTTCCTTTTCTTTTACGTGAGCAGCACATGGAGATGTTTTCCTGTTTTTCATTGCTAAGACCACAAGATCACTTTAGCATTCCATAAGCACGTGTCAGAAATAGGCATGAAACTGGCCAATCTGTGTGCAGGAGCGCCTCAGGAGAGACAGGGCAGATCACGCAGTCGGTCCTACCTGTGTGTCACAGTAGAGAGGAGGCGAGTTCATCGAACAGCACTTGGAAGCGAAATCTGACTGCTTTTCAACCAGCCCTGCCAGTTCCGGGGACGTGGCCAGGGGCATCTTTTTCTTCAGCCTCTCTGTCAGTCTGAAAGACCATTGGAATGCAAGGTTTTACTAGATGTCCTGTAGAAATACCGCCAAGCACAAGCACAACTGCCCTTTCAGATTGTGTATAGGAAAAACAAAACAGTGAAGTACTTGTGTGTTTTAAGATAAGTACTATATTTGTATTTATTCTGTATCTGTGGAATGATTTCTGGCGAGTCAGAGTCAGTTTGCATTTAGAAAGTAAAACTGATGCTTTATTCAAGATCATGAGACTAAATATACAAATCGTGGCAGAATTTGAATTCCACTTGTTCCTGAGTGATTCCTCACAGACTACACATCTATTACTCTTCTATTTTCTTCTTACCTTTCTCCAATTTTAAATTTTGAACTTTTAAAAAATATTTTCTTGGTCTGGAGAGATGGCTTAGTAGTTAAGGTACTTGCCTGAGAAGCCTAAGGACCGAGGTTCAATTCCCCAGGACCCACGTAAGCCAGATGCACAAGGGGGCACATGCGCCTGGAGTTCCTTTGCAGTGGCTGGAGGCCCTGGCCCATCCATTCTCTCTCTCTCTCTCTCTCTCATAAATAAACAAATAAAAATACTTTCTTCATAGGGCTTTGTAGTACCTTTTTAATTTATTCTATTCCCCTTCCACACCACCACATACACACACTTTGCCTCCTTCTGAACTGTACTGGACAGACAACACTGGACTGTACTGGACAACAACAACACTGGAATGGGAGTCAGACACTTTGGCCCTTGTGTTTTAGTTGTTTCATTAACAATCTCACTTTCAAGATGGGAATAAAACTTGATATCTTCATTTTTTTCAGTGTGAACAACCTGTAACCTGGGTGCTGTTCCCACCCATAGTGGATCCACTGGGCTGGTTGCATTGGCTGGTGAAGAGACCCAACTTTATGCAGAGTTCAGTTCAACCAGGGGAGTGCTGGGAAGGGTAGTGAGGATGTAGAAAGGATAGGTTTGGTGGAAAAGCCTTATTGAAATGAGGTCCATGCTGAGGGCAGAGGCAAGGAAGACCAGAAGGAATTCAGAAGAGGCAAAAAAAAAAAAAAAAAAAAAAAAAAAAAAAAAGATTTGATTGGTAAAAACTCACTCTTTCACTCTTCTATAATTCTATAACTCAGTTCTAGGACCTGCGCACCTGGGGTGGGTGCATGCAGTTCTGGGATCACTAGACTTTCAAGGGCTTCATTTTCTTCAGGAGCTTTGGTAAGGAGAACTTCACGGAGGTCGTTGAAAGACATGTCCTACTTTGAAAACTCTTTAAGAAAATCATCACATAAAGTTCAACTATGCTAGCCTGTTTTCCTAGATTCTAAATGATTTGAAATTGATTTGACATATTTTCTAAAAGTGAAAAAAAAATGACATGATTTTCTCAAGGGAGACTGTTTCCAAGAACCCAGAACCACATCTTGCATTACTAGCGCCAATTATTTTAGTGGTAATGTGTGTTTCTCAAGCAATGCTTCTCTCTGCGTTCATTTGAGAAAATTGGCTGTTGCACCGTGCTATTGGCAATTAGTCCTTGTACTTCCAGTGTGTAGGAGCGTGAAGGTATGACGGTTTGCGTCTTGTGAGACAATGTGCCTGACACGCCAAACTATACATAATTGCACGAATGTTGACAACTCGTCTGCTAGTGCAGCCCTTTTGAATCAAGTCTTGACAGATTGGTTTTAAAATTTATTTTATGTGGATATGTTCTAATTGAACACTCAGCTGATACACATAATATTCCCTACCCCCAGGAAAGAGCTCAGTGATTATAGAAAGTAGATTTTGAACACTTTTAAAATAGTTTTAATTGAACCTCCTGTTTTTTTATTTTTGTTTATTTATTAGAGATAGAAGGGGAGAGAGAGAGTGAGTATGGGGGCTGGAGAGATGGCTTTATGGTTAAGGTGCTTGCCTGAAAAGCCAAAGGACCCTCATTTGATTCCCCAGTACCCACATAAAGCCAGATGCATGCACCTGGAGTTCATTTGCAGTGACGGGGCACTGTGGTGTGTCGATTTTATGTCTGTAATCTGCCCCTCCCTTTCTTTCTCTTTCTCTCTCTCTCTCTCTCTCTCTCTCTCAAATAAAGAGTGAGAATGGGTATGCCAGGGCCTCTAGCCACTGCAAATGAACTCCAGATGCATGTGCCACCATGTGCATCTGGCTTACCTGGGATCTGGAGAATCGAACCGGGATCCTTAGGCTTCACAGGCATGTGCCTTAACCACTAAGCTATCTCTCCAACCCTGAACCTCCTATTTTTTTTATCTCTTGCTTAGCAAATCATAAAATTTCACTTATACTTTTAAGTCAAGCAAATGGACAAGCATTTTTGATATATTTGTGGATTTGGCTACAAAACAAGCCACTTACTTTTTCTTGTACTCCGTAAATGTGGTTTCTGAATAATCTGCACATAAGTCTTGTCCCTTTTCAATGAAAGAAGCTAGTTCTGCCTGCAGTTGAGGATCCTGTTGAAAGCAAACATTTTCATAATAAAATTCCTTGTTGTGATACACTGGCCCATGGGTTCCTTAAGCTATCATGTCCTCCCTGCATTGGGCAACAGTAAGTATTTTTGTGCTTAAGGCCAGCTAGTACATATTCTGGCTTTGCAGGTCACATGTTGTGCCTGTCACAGCTGCTGAACTCTGAAAGCAGTCATAGGTGATATACAAACTGAGTGGTTAGCTGTGTTCCAGTTCCAGTGAAACTCCAGGTACACTAACATTTGAATTTCATTTAATCTTCACATGTCATGAAATATTAATCTTTTGACTCCCCCCTAGCAACTAAAAGATACAACCCTGGCTCTCTTGCTAGCGAGCGGTCGTATAAAAGCTGGCAGTGGGTTGGGTGTGTTGAAGCTGCAGTGGCCAGTAAATCAGCAAGGTTGAGGAAGAAAATGCAGCACGATGTACCTTAGACAGAAAGCAGGCGGCAGAGTCCTGGGCGTCACAGCATTCACTGAGGCCTTTCAGGGTGGACTCCAGTGCTTTACTGAGGAAGACTTCTGGGATGCGAGTCCTTCTGCTTAGTTCAAATGTGTACCTGATGTCCAACAGAGAAGGACAGCTGTCTTGAAGATATGTGCACACCTGTGCATTTGGGTTTTATGTTGCAAAATGGGCACACCTACTATAAATGTCAAACACTCAGTTTCTAAATTTTATTTTATTAATATTATTTATTTATTTATTTATTTTTATTTTTTGGCTTTTTCTTTATTTTTTTAAATTAAAAAAATTTTTTTAGAAGTAGGGTCTCATTCTAGGCCAGGCTGACCTGGAATTCACTGTTGTCTAAAGGTGGCCTTGAACTCACAGCAATCCTCCTACCTCTGCCTCCTGAGTGCTATGTGAACCACCATGCCTGGCACACATTTTTGGCTTTCTTTCTTTCTTTCCCTTTCTTTCTTTCTTTCTTTCTTTCTTTCTTTCTTTCTTTCTTTCTTTCTTTCTTCTTTCTTATTTTATTGACAGCTTCCTTAATTGTAGACAATATTCTATGGTAATTCCATCCCTCCCCCCACTTTCCCCTTTGAAACTCCACTCTCCACCATACCCCTCCCCCTCTGAATCAGTCTTTATTTTGATGTCATCATCTTTTCCACCTATTAGGGTGGTCTTGTGTAGGTAGTGTCAGGCACTGTGAGGTTTTATTATTTTTTGTTGAAAAGTAGTCTTACTCTGTGGCACAGACTATTCTTGAAGTCACTGTGTAGCCAAGCTAGCCTTAATCAAGGCAATCCCCCTGCTTCCCCTCCTGCCTCGGCCTCCTTTCTGCTGGGATTACAAGCATGTGCCATCATGCCTGGCTTGCCTTGTCCATCTTACAAAAGAGGTTTGGCCAAAACTGACACCATATAAACAGGTTTTTGAATAGACAATATTTTTATTAAAATATGTGTAATATCTATTTATATACACTGTATATAAACATATCTACTTCAAGCTCATATGGACCTGCCCTTTATATAAGACTAATGGAATTCTCCCCATAAGTAACATGGTGAGCATGTTTGTGTGGGGGTGGATAGGTGCGTGAGTCATTTATTAAACTATTTGTGAATTATTATTATTTTTTTAAATATTTTATTATTTATTTATTTATTTATTTGATTATTTTTAAGCCTCCAGATGCACGCACCCCCTTGTGCATCTGGCTTACGTGGGTCCTGGAGAATCAAGCCTTGAACCGCACTCAGATATCCATAATTATTTTTAAGCCATGAGCACTCAGATATCCATAATGTATGAAATACATGGTATTTATTTTAGTTCTCTTTTTAATTGGATGAAATAAGATAAATACTTATTTCTTCCTATTTAATCTCTTGTTTGTCTAAATGGTAGTGAATATTTAAACTATGAAGGAAAATTTACTCTAAAATTTCTGCTGCATTTGTTTCAAATGGCTATTTAGACATTTGAAAACCTTTTTGATTTATAACTTGGGATATAATATGATTTAGTTAATAATATGGTATTTATGTTGTCATGATACCTATGTGTACAGAGCATCTTATTGTATTAAAAAGTTACCACATTTATTTTCACCTACATTTCTCAATGCAGTTCTTATTATCCACCACTGTGGCAATGCTGCAACTCCAACTTAAATTGGACAGGGAAAGACGTCAGTCCAGAAAGGCCAAGCTGCTTCCTTTAGCCACTAAAAGTAGACTTAGAGGCAGAATTGGGAACCCTTAGCTCCTTTCTCCATATCCAAAGTCTTTTTACTAAATTCAACTCTTCATTTACAACAGAATATCCGGTTATTTAAAATCAATGAACAAATACATCAAGTCTATAAACAGCACGCTAAGAACATATCCTGTGTTGGAAACGAATGATAGCATCCTTGTCTGACCCACAGGCACCTTCCCCATCACTTCTACTCACCGGTCCACAGCTTTGGAGCTGCTTGGACCGCACAGGTCCTTGCTGGTGGGCAGCTTGATGGCTGGCATTGGGGGTGGCTGGGCAGCAGGCATGAAGTAAGTGCACATAAAAATGTCCATGGGTGTTTTTTCTTGGCAGCAGTCTTCAAACTTAGAGTTCTTTGTGGATAAGCTGTCACAGATTTTCACTGTGTGTTCAAGCAGCTGCGGAAGGGATGGTGAGATGTGCATTGTCAGTGTCCTGTGGGTCTTACTCAAAGTCACCCTTAATGAGGCTTTCAAGGGTTACTAGGTTATAAAAGTCAGTGTGGGTGCTCTTTGAAGTAAATTGGTACAATAATTGGAAAAATATTTTGTCAGTACATGCTACAATTTTATATCTAAGATAAATATGTATGAAAATACTCTAATGAACCCACTACTTTATCCTAAGTAAAAAGAAAAACATAATTTGCATTTAAAAAAGAGAAGACTTGGGCTGGAGAGATGGCTTAGTGGTTAAACGCTTGCCTATGAAGCCTAAGGATCCCGGTTCGAGGCTCGATTCTCCAGGACCCACGTAAGCCAGATGCACAAGGGGGTGCAAGCATCTGGAGTTCGTTTGCAGTGGCTGGAGGCCCTGGTGCACCCATTCTCTCTCTCTCTCTCTCTCTCTCTACCTGCCTATTTCTGTATCTCTCTCAAATAAATAAATAAATAAATAAATAAATAATAAAAAAATCAATGTATGTGTGTATCCTACATAAAAAAAAAAAAAGAGAAGACTTAACTATAAGGCTATAAAATACAGCATTGTTCACAACATTAAAAAAACCAACACAACCTAAGTATAATAGAGGATTAGTGAAATAAAAATAGAAATATATGGAGAGATGGATATAATATATACAATTGACATATACATAGAGTCCTAATTGGACAATGTGCATATTATTAAAAACATTTATTAACACAGTCATGCATCTTTAATGGAAAAAGACCAGGCAACACAGTGGATCTATGGCTAAAAGGTCAACAAAACCTTGGATACAGATCTTCACGTAAAGCAATTATTTAAATTTGCATCTACATGAGAGAATTATGCAAATTGAAAATGGAGTGAAATATTGAGATGCCTGCCAACTTATACAAAGCATAATAAAACAGTAATAGCCTCAAATAGTATAGTGGTTGCAGCACTAATAGGACTTTATGCCATAATTGATTATTTTAAATGATAATTTTATTACATAAATATATTGCATATTGGTCATGCTCCCATCTGGTTACACTCTTTTTTTTCTTTTAAAAATATTTTATTTTTATTTATTTATTAGAGACAGAATGAAGGGGAGAGGGAGAGAGAGAGAATGAGAATGGGCATGCCAGGGCCTCTGCAAATGAACTCCACATGCATGCGCCCCTATGTGCATCTGGCTTACGTGAGACCTGGAGAATTGAACCAGGATCCTTTGGCTTTGCAGGCAAATTCCTTAACTTCTAAGCTATCTCTCTAGCCCCCATCTGGTTATACTCTTATGTTGACCATCCCCCTTCACCATTACACTGAGGAACCTCCTCAGTGGGGTTTTTGGTATTCACTGTGGGGTCATAAATACAGCAGTCAGTGTAATTCAACTTAAATAGACTCTGTAATTACAGTTAAGTGACCATGTTTGGGTAGTGGATGCTATACTGTACAGTGAGGGCTTAGGACTCAGGTAATCGTGTCCTTGCATGTGGACTCTGTCATTTACTAGTTCAGTGGACTCAAATTTTTGATCCTTGTTAATCTGTTTCTTCATATGTAAATATTTATTTTTATTAAAAATATGTATTTTTGTTTCACAAATACATGGACGTGTCCTTATGATAGTGCGTGTAAAGAGCAGCTTAGAAGAGTGTCTGCCAAGCACCACCGTTCTGGTCCCTGGCACATGGTAATGACAGTGGGGTTGTCTTACTTCCTTGGCCATGCAGTCCTCAGCCATAGACTCACAGCATCGTGAGAGGATGGAACTGATGTCTTCAGCTAGTGGCAAGACATCCTCCAGGTGGGCAGTCGGCGCTTTCTGAGCTAGTTTAATGAGGTGGCTAAACAGGTAAAGATGAAATTGTTAGCTTATGCACATTCTCAGTTTTCTAGGTTTCATTAAAAATACACTACCTAGAGGAATAATATAATTTCATGTCTATAGGTTCAAGCTTTCTTTCCATGTATTTCATCATTGTTGATTTCTTTGAGCAATGCTTTGTACTTTTTATTGAACACTTAGTTTTACAATAGAATTTTGAAAAACTGGTCTGTTTTGTGTGTGTATATTATATTTGAGGAATTTTCTATTCTACGGATCTTTTAAGAATCTACTTTTTTGTTAAAATATGACAGCAATATTTTGTAGCTTGATTTTGGTTCACACCTAATGCTACTCTTCGAAGTAAATTCTTAGACACTAATGCAAGTGTAAGATAATGATTAAGCAATATACATAATGGTTCAATTTGATTAATTCCTATGTTATACTGAGCAAATACACTATCAGTATAAAAGGAAGTACTAGAGACAATGTCACTGAGTACTGGAAAGCTTATGTGTCTTTTGTAGCTCATTTCATAAACATGATAAGAGTGCACAGTCCAGAACCAAACTCGTACACATGACGACGGTACAGAATCTTTACCTGAGCTTGGATTTCTCCCTTCCATAAGCAGCATGTTGTGAACAAACTCTATTTGACATCGTGGTAAGAAGGGATAAATGTTTAATCTGGAGTCTCTAGAAAACAAGGGAGAGAATCTTATTAGATGATTAAGATCAAAGAAACTGCACATTGTACAAAAGGAGGTATGTTCATTTCATGACTTTTTCTGATCATAAGAATACTGGATACTGACCTCAGGGACTTATTGCTATATCCTTAAGGGCATGGTTATTTTCCAATTAACAAAGTGCAAATGAGACATTTTAGAAACTTTTACATATCACAGAGTCTCAAATTTTACCATTATCTAAAAGAAATTCCATTCTGGGTGGAAAAAGTAGTGTATAAGAGTAGAATAAGCAAAGAGAACCTACCTCCTTCAGAAAGCATACATTTGGGCTTGCAGAGGTGCAGCAGGACCCAACCATAGACAGGTAACTCTTGGTGTAACCAATTAAAATTGGCAGAGGAGCTTGTCCATAATTACTGGAATATTCATACAGAAATCTGTAGAAGGAAAAGAGGATTGATCAAAAAGTTGTAGGAAAACAAAACCCAATTTCTCACAAGTATTTTGATGAAGAAAGAATGCAAGCTATATTCGGTCACAATTTCTAATGTCTGAAAAGTACCAAGAATTGAAAAAAAAACATTAATATTGGTTACCTTTAAGTAACATATTCATTACTCCTCAAAGGAGAAAATAAGAGGCTGTTGAAAAAAGGCTCCCAAGAGCGCACCACTGAAGTAGACAAAAAACACAAACACCACAGCTCAGGGAATTTTGAGGAAGAGGGCGTGGAAAGATTGTAAGAGCCACAGGTTGAGACATCATGCCCAGAGGCATTGTCTTTCCCCCAAAACTGACTGCTGCTCCCACAATGCAAACCCACAATCCTATGGGAATGCCTGCAACCCTACTGAGGAGGGTCCCTAGTGGAATTGGGGCAGGGATGAGGGAAAAGAGGGTACCAGCACATGCTGTATCCATACAAAATATGATGTTAATAATAATAATAATAAATAAAAATAAACAAACAAAAAGAAGAAAAATGAAACAGGTTTTTATTCCCATGCAATCTGCTTGAGGGGAGAGGACACTGTCCTTTCACTCACATAATGTCTAGCCAGTTGCATCACCTGTGCTAGCTGCCAAGTGAGATGTTTGTTGCATTAATGTGCAAATGTAATTAGTGGGTTACTCTTTATAATCTATCTCAGCTTAGGATTCTAGACAATTCCTATGTAACACATGAATTTGTTTGACAAGAGAACTCATTTTAATTTCTGTGAATGGGTGGGAAAGACATTCTGAGAGCTTGAGCAAACAGAAAATTTATAGAAATGGGAAAGACAACCAATATTTATAAAATTATGCACAATTTGAAAGATACAGCTTTTCATTTTTATATAGATATTATTCTTTAATTTTCATGTTTATCTTTCTGCAATGTTTGTCCTTTATTTTTAAATTTTTATTTATTTGTTTGTGTTTGTGTTTGTGTGTGTGTGTGTGCGTATGCACACATGCGTGCATCTGTGTGTATGGGCATGCTGCTAGGGTCTCTTGCTACTGCAAACACAGTCCAGATGCATGTTTCACTTTGTGAATGTGGCTTTGTGTGAGTGTTCGGGAATGGAAGCCAGGCGGACAGGCTTTGCAAGAATGTGCCTTGATCTACTGAGCCAGCTCACCAGGCTACGTCTTTGGTTGGGTTTGGTTTTATTTATTTTTTAGACAGAGTTTGGTTGGCTTCTGAGTGCTTAGATGACATGTAGGCCATCCTACCCAGTTTGTTTGTCTTCCAGGATTAACACAACTATAGTACAATTTGGCTTCTCGTGCAGGTTAGTAAGGTCACAGTTACATGTTCATTTTGTAATACACGTGTCATATCCACAGCTGGTCCTGGAGATGTATAGAAGTGAGGGAGAAAAGTCATTTATTTCTGTGTTTTATTGGGAAGTACTTAATATGTGCATAGGAAAACATTTTCCACCACATAGAGTATTCAACGATGCTTAACATGAGGTGAATTAGCATGGGGTCAAATGTCAGCAATCACGTCCAGTGGACAAAAGATTCCACTGATTCTGCTGCAGAAATAGCACTACCGCTAGTGGGTGGGGCTTGGGAGGTTGACCTATGCCTGTCTGAGAAAGGCATTCACAAGGGCCAGCAGTGACAGGGGTCTGGGCTCCTGGGAGAGGGTTTAGTTCTCGCTGGGGCTTGAGGTTTCTGTAGAGTGGGTGTTTGCATAGAGTAGGGCTTAGCTGAGATTCCTTTCTGGCCTGTTTGCGCCCTAAAGTTGTTCTCATAACAAAGGCAGCTTACTGGTCAGCAAATCCTCTGGGGTCGCTCTTAAACGCCTCACAGATCTCCTCATTTGTTGGCTCCACATAGGTGGGAAGTTCTCGTGGCTGGTGTTTCAGGGCAGCCATGCAGAGTTTCCGTTCCAGGCCCTCCCTGGTGCAGCACTCGAGGAGTTCCGGGGTGTGCTGGGAAAGGTGAGTCACTTTCACAGGACTTGACGGACAGTTCTGAGGTCTGAAGTTAGAGAAGAAAAAAAGGAAGCATATATATATATATACATAATGTTTCTTTTTTTCGAGGTATCATATTCAATATCACTTAACAAATCTCATTAGTAATCAAGTTTCCATGTGAAGCCTCCATAAGATGAATTGTGATATAAAAAGCAGGGCAATTATGATTCTAGAAAGTAGAAGACTCTGTTTATGTTAATAAATGACCCACCTCAGAGTAAAAGAAAAACCATCTTCATTAATAAATGGACTATGTTTGTCTAACTATAGTCATTTGAATTTCCGCTCCACATTAAGTGTTTGTTCGTGGGGGATTTTAGCCCCTCTGACTTAAGTTCTGCTGCTGGTCCTGACACTCTCTCCTACCTGCTGCTGGCTGCAGTGACACCAGGAGGAGCGAGGACCTCCTCTGCTTCCTCCATCCCCTTCACACTCGGCTGCTTTTGGGTTCTATGTTGGCTTGTACTTTGCCTTCCATTTCTGGAGCCATCTTTTTCATCAGAATTATTCATGGTGTAAAAACATGAAATTCCTAGGTCACTCAACTGACTGAGGAAGTCAAAGATGGGACTGAAAATCTATTTTTCTCAAAGTTTCAACACGTGTTCCGAAGTGTGCCATGGGTGGAAAAACCACTGGTACACTTGTCACATACTTCTGAGCACCACAACTCTGACACAGGCAGGTCAATGGAACACCACAGAGCAGTTGTAGTGACAAGATGTTTTGTTGTGTTTGGAAGTAATTTGATACTTGAGATACGTTGGTAGAAAAGAATAGGTGTCATGGAGCAAAATAATTAGGAATTATCATGGAAAAATTGTTTCGGTATTCATGTTAGAGTAAGTCATTTAATATGTTTACAGTTATTTCATTTTTAAAGTTTTGTTTATTTATTTTTATTTATTTATTTGAGAGAGACAGAGAGAGAGATAGAGAGAGAGAGAGAGAGAGAGAGAGAGAGAGAGAATGGTTGCACCAGGGCCTCCAGCCACTGCAAACAAACTCCAGATGCATGCACTACCTTGTGCATCTGGCTTACATGGGTATTGGGGAATGGAGCCTTGAACTGGGGTCCTTAGGCTTCACAGGCAAGCACTTAACCACTAAGCAATCTCTCCAACCCAGTTATTTTATTTTTTAGCCAGCATTTTAAGGTCAGACTTCTAATGCCCTCTCCTTTCAGTGAAGAAACACAATATAATAAATGGGTTTTTAAACCAACTCCTTATCATGACTCTTCTACACCTCCCTTCCAGTCAGCTCTTAGGATTTAAGAACCCTAAAAGTTGTATGGAGACGGCTCAGTGGGTAAAGTGCTTGCCACACAAGCATGGGGACCTGAGTTCAGATTTCCAGCACCCATGTACAAAATAAACATCTGTAATCCCAGTGCTGGCGAAGGCTCCCCTAGGGCTTGTTAGCCAGTCCAGTCAGAATTGGTCAGCTCCAGGTTCATTGGAGGTTCCTGTGTCTAAAGGTGATAGTTCACACCTATAACCCCAGCTCTGTGGAAGCTGAGTCAGGAGCATTAACATCAGTTCAAGGCCAGTCTGGCCGATGTAGTGAGTTCAGGATAGTCTGAGCTATAGAGTGAAACCTTGTCTCAACTTCCACCCCAAATAAAAATAATATGGGAGAGTAACTGAGGGAGACAGATGACACTGAACTCAGGCCTGCCTGTGTGGTCATGACCACCCCGCTTTGTTACCGTGGCTGATGGGTGGACACATGTTAAGTCTGAGGTGGTGCAGAGAATGATGGATATTTATGATCATAACTTTCTTGGCAAAGTGCTGATTGCACAGGATCTCACTGGTTTGGAGCCCTGCTTCGGTGGGCTAACCCGCGTTAGGGGGGCGCAGCTCTTCTGTGGAGATCTTTAGTCGAATGCACTGGTTCTGATGGCCCTTAGTAAATGTTTGAATCTACTTAGATTTTTACCCTGTTTTATTACTGTCTATATATTTTTAATTTATTTTACAGAAAGAAAGAGGGAAAGAGAGAGAAAGAGGGAGAGTGAGAAAGAGGGAGAGAAAGAGAGAATGGGCATGCCAGGGCCTCCAGCCGTTGCAAACAAACTCCATACATATGTGCCATTTTGTGCATCTGACTTACATGGGTTCTGGAGAATCAAACCTGGGTCCTCTGACTTTGCAAGCAAGTGCCTCAACCGCTAAGCCATCCGTCCAGCCCACTGTCTATATTTTCTATTCTGCCATCTTAGAACTGCAGTTTCTGTATAAATAGTATAGCAGATAAAACTCAGAACCTAATGTCTTAAGGTGTGGTGATGGTTTGAGAGTCCATTGTAAAGATATGCAAATATGTCAACGTCTGCTAGCACTTTTTGAGTCCCGCCAATAACTTAAGGCCAACACTAAAACGTTCTGGGTGATTCTCTTTCACTTTTGACATATTAGTCAAGGTAATGACAGGATTTTGAAGCTACATAGAGTGTGGAAAAATTATTTTCAGAGGCTCATGAGTAGATATTAACATGGCTGACACGTATAGTGACTAAAATACAGGTTCTAGAGTAATTCATGACTTAAATTGTATCCATGCTTTTCATCAGCAATGTATATGCAGTAGTGCACTAAGTTATTTTAGCCTACTTTTCTTTTTTGAACCTTGTAGAAGTAATGAGTAAGATGGACTTGTTATTAGAATAAATGTGATTTTACAAACTATCTTAAGTTAGTCAAGACTTGAGAACCTTTGAAATTGGAGATAATAGGTTTCATATTTCCCCAAATTGGGGGCCAGGGGCGGAAATGTCCCCAATATATTCAATGTTTTATTACTCTATAGGTGGGTTAGTCCATTGTGAAAAATATGTGGCTTTCTTCTCCAGGCCACCATGAGGTGGCCTGACACCTTCCTCCATAACTGTGTCTGGTCTGGAAGCTCACTCACTTACTACAATAGGAAAGGTGGGTTAGTGGTGAAAGTGGCTTTCTTCTCCAGGCCACCATGAGGTGGCCTGACACCTATACTTACCCTGGTGTCATAGCAACTGGGGTCAGCCCCTTCAGCACAGCAGTCTTCAGTCAGGGACACAACTTCCTTCACGAGCTGGCTGACCTGTTCAAATGTGCCACTGGAAAACTTTCTGCTGTATAGAATGAGTGACCTGAGGGGGAAATAAATAAACATTAACCAGAGTTGAATTTTTTTTCACAATTTTAGCACATATTAAAATATGAGATCTTTGCAATTTTTAAATGGAGTATTTTATACATTAACTTTTTTATTTGAATAGTAGAGAATATGTTTGAATTTTAAAAGTATAAGTTTGAATTTCTAGGAACATTTATCTTGTTTGTATACAGTCGAAAATGGACTTGGAATTTCCATTAAAAAAGCCTGATGTCTATTTTGGCTCTTTCTCAAAGAACTTTTGTGTAGATAGTCCTAAAATGTGGTATTCTGCTTTATCTCAGAAAGAACGATACTTGCTCTCTGCAGACTCACTTGTAAATTTACTGATTACTCTTCCACCACAGTCACCGTACATCAGATGAAGTCTTTGGTTGACTTCCAGTGACAACTCTTAGACCGCAGCCACCATAGTGTACATGCTATCTCTAGTTGGCTTCTGTTTGCCTGCTATCTCTGCCTGCATTGTCCCTAGGATCTCCTCTTTATCTTTGCAGATAAATTCGACCCTCCAAACCAAGGGGAACTTAGCTTTTATTATTAGGTTCCAGGGCAGGTATTCAAGAGACCTAAGTGTGTAATGCACACTTACAAAGTTCTGAAATCATCTTTTCCCAGAAGGGCGAGCTCCTTGCATACTTTATCCTTTTCATAATCTCGGCCTAGGAAGCAGAAACAGAAAATGGACATATTTTCCTTTTTGATAAATATTACATTAAATGCATATGTATAAAATGGTCTTCCACATGATCTATGCCAAAAGCAGCATTTCCTTAATATCTTTATACAGTTTCATTGGTGTCTTTCTTGCTATTTTTCCACAATAGACCCCAATTTTTATGATATTCCATTCTATTATACATTCTATATCCTATTATATATTATGAAAGCAGGAAAAATAAATTTTATACTAATGTAAGTCAAATGACATATGTCAACTAGCAAGTCAGAATGTATTAATATGAAAATCATTCCACTAGGTCTTATCTTTCCAAAGTGCTGAAATGGGCCTGTTCTTCCCTTCTTTCTCCCTCCCTCCTTCTTTTCCCTTCCTTCTCTCTTCCTTTCTATTTTTCTACCTCTCATTTTTGTTGTCTCTGTTTTACTTAAGGAAAAAGAACAAAAAGTAAATGGAGACAATTATTCGTTGCAAAGTGAGGTCAGCCACACTACCATAAGATTTGAAAGATAGCATGTGATGGAGAGCCCAGCCAGCCTTGCTTCATGGCCCCGTTCAGGCTCTGGCAGGATTCAGCTGGGGAACTGCTGGACTCTCTAGGGAGTGGCGGGGAATATGTGTCCTTCACTGCAAGTTCAGAGAGAGTGGCTTCAGGGATACGTCGGGGGGAGGGTGTAGAATACAAGTCCCCTCGTTTGAAGTGCAATGAGAGTGGACTATATCTGGGGGATGGTGGGGAATATGTCCCCTTACCTGAAGTGCAGCAGAGAGGTTTCAAGGACCTTGTCTGGGGAATGGTGGGAGATGTGTGTCCCCACACTTTAAATACAGCAAGAGTGGATTCAAGGAATCACAGACCTTGGTAGGTGTTTGGGACACGATGCACAGGCTGATTCTGGCTAGAGGACTAAAGGGTGAGGACTGGCCAGGTGTCCTGAGGAGCATAGGAGATGGCTGTGGGTGGAAAACAAGGCTGGCCTGCGGGTTGTAGGTAGACCAGACAAGAGAGCAAGCTTGACACCATCCTAAGTACTCCACCCTGCCCCAATAACAATAGCACTTTTGGCATGATAATCTAGTCTCATGTGAAGTGGACTCCTGTATGCAAATAGCGTACACCCAAGAACGTTTTGAGAAGGAGTTTCTAACCTTCCAGGGTCAGAGTGCAATGTACACGTGAAGGCAGAGTAAATGAGCCTTACAGTTTAACCTCTTGCTAAATAGTTTTAATTAAATCATCTACTTGTTTGATTTAAAGCATTTTGAAATTCAAAGGAATTATGTACTGGTTAAATTAGAATCCATGCATATGAAATAAAAGCATTGTACTGTGTGAGGCTTAAAGTCATTTTGGAACTATTTTTTGCTGGAATGTTTACCTCCTGGGCCGAGAAGAAGCACATGGGGATTCTCAAAAGAAAGCCTTGAATTTGAATTAAAATGTAAATAGGTACTCTTATTAAAGTAAGCTGTCATGGAAGACATTGTACACTATGACCTTTCAGATGAGTGACCCTAACTGCATTTCTTATAAAATTCATTTCTTCATATAGCTAACCTTACAAGGTTAGATATATTCATTTTTATCTTCCAGAAAATAATAAATACTTGTTCTTTTGTAATGTGATTATTGAAAATTGATTCCTTAGGCCAATGGGACACTCCTTAAAATGTTTTATTTGTACAAGTTAAACGCACTTGTGTTTATATAGTTAAAGTAACATCTCAAGTGAATTGTAAATATCACAGTCTTTTACTGTACCACTTAGTGATAAAGAGAGGGATTTAGACTTCCATGTGGTGCCAGAAATTATTGGCATAATCTTAGTGACTCTTGTGAAATCCTTCGGATTTCAAGTGACCTCTTAGACTAAATGTTTACACATTTCATTAACATTTTCTTTTCATTTTTTCAACATAATGACCGATTTCATCTATGTTGTGAAATCTTCTGGTAAGCTATGTGTAATTCTAGAGTTTTGGGAAACCACTTGGATTTGTTTGGGGAAATCATTATGGCTTCAATGCACCTTACAAGATCTCCCTGCCAAAGTGGCGACATCCATGATTACTAATGACAGCAAGAGGAAGAGATTTTCACCCTGGCAGTTTGGCAGGAGAGACCCAGAGAGCAAAGCAGTCCAGGGCTGACTGGCAGCCCTGCCCTGGCCCGAAGCTGGGGCATTGGTACTGCTTCCATACTTTCCTTTTTATCTTTCTTTAAAAAAATATTTTCGACAGTAACAAACTAATGAGCATAGCTGCTTGGATGTCTATATGGCCAAATAATTTATTAGTCCCTGGAAGTATAGGTGAGGGCCTCGCCCTTTTAGCAGGAGGGAGAGAGGCACAGGGGCTTCTGGATGGCCTGCCCACCTGACCTTATTGGACTAAGCCTGGTCACCAGGATGACCGGGTACACAAAGGCCTCGTGAGAATCTATAGTGAGACCAGCTGGGTTAAATGGTTCCTTGTTTTTCATCTTTCACTTGGTTCTCCTTCTCTCTTGCAAAGCTTATAAAAGAACCCGTTTCCTTGCCGGGTGTGGTGGCGCACGCCTTTAATCCCAGCACTCGGGAGGCAGAGGTAGGAGGATTGCCATGAGTTCGAGGCCACCCTGAGACTACATAGTTAATTCCAGGTCAGCCTGGGTCAGAGTGAGTCCCTACCTCGTAAAACCAAAAAAAGTGAAAAAAAAAAAAAAAAAGAAAAAGAACCCGTTTGCAGCCCAGTCACCAAGACAGAGAAAATCAGTTGTTTCCTGATTGGAAAGGAGACACATGGACGCCTCTTGGGGATGGATGGTTGGGCGGGAATGGCACTTCTCCATACCTCAGTCCAGTCATGTCAAAGATCAACCTATTTCTGTAGTGGACAACCTTCTAAAACCCCAGACAGAAATCATCTCCTGACAACCTGTTTGGGTCCCCTCGCTGCTAACAAAGAGAGCTTTGTTCTTTTCCTTTCTTTCTTCAATAAACCTTGCTAACCCCTCTTAACTTCCCTCCCTCATCACCTGCCATGACCAGGAGACAAAAGTCTTGAACCAGAAAAATAATCACCATGTGGGCATCAGATATTTTTCAAGGACTTAACTGTGTGCCAGGCACTGATTTTAACACTGAACTTGAGGGATCACTGGGGACCAAAGCAGACATAGCCCTCCCATCATGGAAAGTTGATTCTGATGGGAGAGCGGGGAGTTGTGATCTTGGTATAGCATTTACAAAGGAAGGCACTTTCACCAAACCATAGTTTGTCCCTTCAGGAGAGCTGCTTGTGTCCAACACTCAGGATGAAAGTTAACTAGCACGGACTTGAGATTGAAGTTTCTCCAGGAGAACTGTTTTGTTATTTCGTGATGCTCAAGTTTGGAATTTACACTGGGGATGCTCAACTTGTATTTCGGATGAGTGACATCATGATAATAGCTAGCCTTGGAGCACCTCCGCTTTGGTAGGTAGTCTTCAAATTGTTGATGCATATTATGTCCTTTAGTGCTCAGAAAATGCTACAAGATTTCTAATGCAGCACATTTCCCTACCAATGGTGTGTGTGTGTGTGTGTGTGTGTGTGTGTGTGTGTGTGTGTGTGCGCGCGCGCTTTAAGAACCTCATCTCTGCCTATGCTACTTTTAGGAAGATTATGGTTTGTTTTTTTTTTTTTTGTTTTGTTTTGTTTTGTTTTGTTTTGTTTTGTTTTGTTTTGAGGTAGGGTCTCACTCTAGCCCAGGCTGACCTTGAATTCATTATAGAGTCTCAGGGTGGCCTTGAACTCATGGCAATCCTCCTACCTCTGCCTCCCGAGTGCTGAGATTTTTAAAGGCATGCGCCACCACGCCTGGCTGTTTTAATTTTCAAAAACCAACATAGTAACTTTTTGAGTACCTTCTCAGTGAGTCAGAAAATCACTCTTGGAATTTAGCACTGTTCCCTGTATGATATTGACAGATTCATTGTTATTCATGCCTTTCTGCCATTTTAATCAATGGTGTCACTTCTGGAACCGTTCATTCTCATTTGCCATATCCCCCTCACACTTTAGAGCATTTTTAAAAGGGAAGGGTTGGCACAGGAAAATGGGTCAGTCATTGTGTTGGCCGACAAGTCCACAGAAGTGCTTCGGTTTCAGCCGACACAGGGACTGGAAGTAATGTCAGGCATTTGCTGATAAATCTTATGAAAGTCAGTGCTAAGTATGTTACCTTAAGCAAACTTTTAAAAAAATACGAAGATCTTGGGCTGGAGAGATGGCTTAGTGGTAAAGGCGCCTGCCTGCTAAGCCTAAGAACGCTGGTTCCAATCTCCAGGTCCCACGTTTAGCCAGATGCAGTGATGCAAGGGCACAATGCCACATTTGACCACAAGGGGGCGCACACATCTGGATTTCATTCACAGCAGCTGAGAGGCTGCTGGCGTGCCCATCGCTATCTGTCTCCCTCTCCCTCTCTCTCTCTCTCTGTGTCTCTCTCCAAAAATAAAAAATAAAAATAAAAAATACGAAGATCTTAATGGGAAAAGATTATATCTAAATTTTGAGGTTTTTGAATGCCTGCAAAATTCTGGACACAGCATGTGTATTTTTTGTTTGAATCTAATCCACTAACCATGCACTACTGAGAAATCTAAAGAACTTATCACCCAATAAGGGACAGCATGGGGAGGGAGGGGATGTAGCTCAGTTGATAGAGCTCTTGTCTTCCAGGAGAAAGCCGATAGCCTGGTTCGCATTACTGGGGCACATAGTCAGATCTAGCTGTCAACATTTCCTGGTCTTTCTTTCAACTTTTCTGTAAATAGTCACATTGCTCTGGGTGAGGTGGAGAAAAGGTGAGGATTCTTTCTTCCCTTTTGGCCAAGCTATAAATGAATTAATTTTCCTTTTTGTTGTTGTTGTTGTTTTTTTCTAGTCCAGGCTGACCTGGAATTCACTGCTTAGTCTCAGGCTGGCCTCGAACTCACAGTGATCCTCCTACCTCTGGCTCCTAAGTGCTGGAATTAAAGGTGTGCACCATCACGTCTGGCTAATTTTCCATTTTTATTTTTATTATTTATTTATTTGACAGAGAGGGAGGGGGAAGAGAGAGAATGGGTGCACCAAGGCCTCCAGGCACTGCAGACGAACTCCAGACGTGTACGCCCCCTTGTGCATCTGGCTAATGTAGGTCCTGGGGAATTGAACCTGGGTCCTTTGGCTTTGAAGGCAAACACCTTAACTGCTAAGCCATCCCTCCAGCCCTAATTTTCCATTTTTATACATAGTATATTTTCTTCTCTTAATGCAAACTAATGCCTAGACCCAGAAAGACGTGCTATGGCTGGAATCTTGTCTCCAGTCCCGTCAGTACTGGGGTGACTGGTGTGCATAGCCATGCCAGGTTTTTTATGTGCCTTTGGTGACCATGCTTTTGTCCAATCAAATGATTGCAGACAGTTACAAGTGAGGCGGATTTGTTTCAGACAGCTTCCGGGAACCCCTACGTGCAGCTGCACATACGCAACCCATCAACTATGGGATACTGCTTTTGATAGGAATGGTAGTAAGTGCTAGGAAGAAAGATGGACCTGGCTGAGGGGTGGGAAGTGAGGGCGACAGTATTAGCTTGGTTGGAAGCTCTCTCTGTAAGCACGCATGCGAGAGACACCACAAGCACATGAGGAAGGCAGCCATGTGCCTTCTGGAGGGTCAGTGTCTCAAGAAGAGGGTGGAGCTGTTGAAAAGTCCTTCTGTGCAGAGGAAGCAAGAGCATGGGGACCCCGTGACCCGAGTAGAGTGCATGAGAAAACAGGAAAGAGACAGTAACGGGTTGAATAAAATGAAATGACCATAGGTAGTGGAGGGAGAGAATCATCTGTTATCTTGGGGACTTTTCCAATCTTCTTCCTACATAAATTGAGCACTTGGTCTTTAAAGGGTGCGCGTTCCCGCTCCCTCTTAGCCCACATGGAAGGGGACTGCATGCGTCCAGTGTGCCTTGTGTGGACAATAACATATAACATTGCTACTGATTTTCAAGGAATCCACTGGGTCTTCTGGTGATGAAGTTAGCTACTTCTGTGCCTTGAGTGCTTGTTTAGGGCTACTCTGGTTTAAAAAAAAAAAAAAAAAAAGGAAGGGGAAAGGAGATTACGATTCACCCGCCCACCCAAAGAGCTTTCTTTTGTACTACTTCTTATAGCGACCTTCAGCAGTTTATTTCCTGGTGGGGTTTTTTGTTTGTTTTTGTTTTGTTTTTTTAACCTTAGTAACCGAACAGGTAAACAGCCTTTGATACCGCTTTGCTTCTTGGATGGGAAGATACAGCACAGGTCAGCGCTGCTTCCATTTCAGTCCTCAGGAAAGCTCTTGGGACAGAAGCCCATAGATAGAACCAGCAGGAACCGCTCTTTGCCCTGGGGATAAGGGAAGTGTGCGTTTGCTTTGTGATACTGTCCCTACGTGGTAGATTTGGGGAGCCTCCTTTCTCAGAGTGTATTCCCAAATGCTGTTTAGTGGGGAGGACTGGCTTAGCTGGAGCTGAGGTTGAGCTGCACTGGAATCCAGGTGAGATCCAGAGATTCCAAAGAATAGCTCCATAGGGATACGCATGCAGGGAAGGGTTAGTGTGTCTGGGAAACTCTGATGTAAGTAAGTTTTCCTGTAGAACTTGTCAGAACCGTCAGGGCAGTGAAGGCATGGACTGTGAACCCACCAGGAGAGACTGACGAATGGCTAACTTCTTAAATGTGTTTGGCTATTGGCCGTGGAAACATTTTCCAAGGTACATCGAAAGTGAAATGCACTTTGGAACAGTATTTTAGAACGAAGTTGTAACTGGTCAGGGTCCCCGTCTTGACAGGCAGAGAGAACAGCAACACAAACCAATCTCACCCTTCACGGTTGTTTGGAACCTTGGAGTTTGCTGAACTCCTTCAGTGTGTGCATGGTCACTTCTGGCCACAAGAGAATGCACTCAGCTTCCCAGCCGACTGTGGACTTGGTCTTCAAGTCGTGCTCAGGTATTATAGAATAGAGAACTGGTGGGCCAAACGTCTCCTCCCAAACCACCGAGTGTTTGTTCCTCGCTAATATGTGTGTCTCAGGCTTAGCACATGACCTAAGGAACCTGGGCAACGACTGAAGTTCAGATCTTCTAACATTTCTGGCATCCATTTCATCTAGGATTAGCAGGCTGACAATGATGCAATAGAGGTTTCAGAATGCCTCCGTAGTCTCCTGAAGCCATCAGTGATTCTGAGATGAACCCAGTGCCCACGTACGGAGTCAGCAGCCCAAGACAGCACCCCACATCCCAGGTTATGGTCTCCACGCACGTTTCTAAGACCTAGCTCCTACTGGCCATTCGAGTTTGAAGATTCTTCAGACATTCAGATATTCCTCAGTCCGAATATCTAATTAGATGTGGCAGGATTTTTCAGGGTCAGATTTGCCCCCAGAAATTCTGCCGCAAAGGAGCGAAGTTTCAGGGTCTTTTGGGACTCTATCTACACAATTTATTTCACTTATTTAGATAAGACTTTGTAGTCTAACTTCAGACTTAAAGCTTACCTAAATATTTGTGGGTAAATAAGACTAGAATATAAAATAATTAAAATAACAAAAGTAAAGTGAAAATAATATAATTGCAAAAAAATAAGGTAAAGTCAAGACTGAGTTTATCATGCCACAAATAATAAGTGATAATTCCTGGGAACATGCATTTTATTTCACTGGTTAAATGTGTTATTAGTATAGCAATAAATTTATGAGTTGCATAAGCCTGTTAAGTGAAACGGAAATTTTAATTGTATGAAACAGGTGACTGAAGAGTCCCTTATAAGCATTGAAAAATGAGGGAGCATTCATAGGAAAGTTATAGATTTATTTTTATTTTTGGAAAGTTAGAGATTAATGTTGAAACTTAAAAAATATTTAAGGATTCAAACATCAGTCAGAAAAATTATTTTTTCTGAGTAAAATTAAAGCTGATGTGGAAAGTTGCCATGTTGCAGGATTCACAAAGTTGTATTCACATAATCTCTAAGTTAGCATATTTGAAATATTTTTTAAACATTGCTTAAAGATAAATGCACCATTCGATGAACAATTTCTACGTCAAAATAATATAGCTGAGTTGTTTCTGGCTATGTGTTTTAGCCCTAGCAGATTCTTACTTTATGTGAATGGTATCTTAAAACTGTAATTGATCTTCAAGTCCCGCTCATACAGGATTCCTTGGGGAGGATACAAGAAATCTTTCAGTCTACTATACATTACTGGCAGCATACAAAGTTCTCAGTACAGGTAAAGGCCCAGAAAGAAATGCTTAGTGATTTATTAGTATCTACATCATGATCTTTTATACAAACATATATTTATTTATTTGCAAGCAAAGGGTGGGCAGAGGAGAGAATGTGAATGGCCAAGCAAGGGCCTCTTGCCACAAATTCCAGATGCAAGAGCCCCTTTTTGTTTTTGGAGAAGGAGGAATGCATAAGACCTTTAATGACATAAATTCAAATTAGCATAACCATTGCAGAAAGCATCATGGAAGGTTCTCAAAAAGTATAAAATAGGTGTGGTAGCTCAATATAATTCCTATAATGCCAGCACTTCAAAAGCTGACATAGATAGTATTATATATATATATGTAGCATACATTTTGTATACTAATATGTGATTATGCAATTTCACTATTGGGTGAATATATACCCAAAAGTAATAAAATTAGTACGCTGAAAAGCTACAAGTTCATTTGTATTGGAGCACTGTTCATAATAACCAGCAATATAAACATGTACAAATAGACACATGGATAAAGAACATGTGATATATACACCTGGTAAATACCACCTAGCACCCCAAATCATGTACTCCCATCATTGGTGGCAATATGAATGTACCTAGGAGACATTATATTAGGTGAAATATGTCAAGAACAGGAAGACAATTATTGTATTGAATCACAAGTGGAATTTTTGTTTGTGTGTTTGTTTGAAGTAGGGTCTTGCTCTAGTCCAGGCTGACTCAAACTCACGGAGATCCTCCTACCTCTGCCTTCCGAGTGCTGGGATTAAAGGCGTGCGCCACCATGCCTGGCTGAAAGCAGTACTCTTTAACAGCCACTTCTTGCAGCGGGCTTTATGTGGGTACTGGGGAACTGAACCTGGGCCACCAGCCTTTGCAAGTAAGCACCTTTAACTACTGAGGCATCTCTCTAGCTAACATTATCTCTTAACAGTCAACAAATTTCCTATTTCATCCACTCTCTTCAGATCTTATCAAGTCTGTGTGTGGGGGGGCAGTAATTGACAAATTATAATATTCTTTCATGAGAGTGTGTTTGTTTATTTTGAGGCAAGGTCTCAAGTAGCCCACACTGGCCTGGAACTCATTTGTTCTCCTGGTTTTCCTATCTCCACCTCTCAAATGCTGATTTATACATTTGCTCCACCACATCCAGCTGTTGTTTTTCTTTTGATTTTGTCTGGGATGTGGGGTGGGGTGTGTATTCCAATTCAACACTCACTGTTGAGCTCACATCAATTCCTCTAAACCTTCTGTCTCCCAACACATTTACCATTTCTTTTACTTGTTACCTCCTATACAGTTTTCAAAGTGGCAATAGAAAACTAAGCTAGCAGGAATGCAAGAGAATGGTCATAAGGGTCATAAGGACACTTACCTCTCTCTAGAGCATGGCCAAGTGCTAAAGCAAGCAGAAGAACCAGGACCCTCTTCATTTTTCCACCTGGGAGTTTTGCAGCACCCCCTATTGCCTGTGAGTCACCATGTAAAAGACAGGAACCCAACCTTTCCTGCTGTCTTTTACAAATAGTCCTGACTGGAAACTCATCAATTATTAATCTCAACACAAAAGCAAGGGACAGTCATCTTTGTCCCCCAAAAGATAAAATAATGTTGCTAAGGCAAATGACCCTGGTGACAATGTAGTGGAAAATCTAGGAGGTTTTAATGATTAACTTTGCCACTCCAAAAGGGCCAAGGCACTAGGTCATTTCCCACCGTTACTCCCACGGTCAGTGGAGAGTGTTAGTGGGGGGCACGTTTCCCCTTCCTTATAGGTGTGTATGTTCCTTGCATATTTCCTTCTTTTCTTTTGTTCTGATGGAACATGGAGGGTATGTTTCTCTCCCTCCTTTACTTGCTCCCCCTCTTTTGCTCTTTAAGTCTACCACAAATAAGCATCACCCTAAAATACTGCAGACCAGACATTTTAAATAACGATTAAAGAAGATCAATAAAGAAATTAATTCAGGATAGCTCCTTAAATCATGATTTCAATCAATGCTGTAACAATTTTGAGGTGGTGGCATAGCCTTGTATTTATGCACACTTTCTGAAGCACTGGACTGTATTCTTAGAAAAGGCCTTGAAGTAAAGAAAATTATAGAAGTTTCCATGATTTGTTCCCAAGTGTGCTATGAATGGGTCAGAATTATTTGTATTATGCATTGTATGGTGACATGACTGGAGATCTCACTGTGGCTTTGTAGGACATGAAATCTCGTGTTTTCATCTCATAGAAAAGAGATCTAATCCCCAGTAGAGACTACAGCTTGTCCAGAGAGGCCCTTCAATGACCCTCCACTGGAATTAGGTCAAATGCAGGTTCACAGGCCCCAGACTTGGTCATGCCCAGCTCTGATTGCTGTAAAACCTTAGGAAATTAATTTCTCCTCTCTGTTTCATTTCTCACGCATGCAGTATGGTGATGACCCTTAGTACTTTTGTCATGGGATTGAGATAAATCATGTACAGGGCTTACCATACCATCGAACACGTGCCCACATGCATTAATGCTACTTATTCCTTTTGTTCTTCCTACTACCACAGTCTTTCTCAGGCTCTCCATATTTGTAATATCTAAGGAGGTCACAGGAGCCACTGAGGCCTAGAACTCACTGGAAGGCTTTAGCCTCAGTCTTGTGTCAGGGGTCTCACTGTATTGATCATCCTGTGTCAGGGGTCTCACTGTATTGGTAATCCTGTGTCAGGGGTCTCTCTCACTGTATTGATAATTCTTTTATCAATCAATTCTGCAGCCAGTGGTTAATGGACCTGTAGAATCCACCGAAGCCTCAGTTACATGTTTTTAGTCAGTTACATCCTTCAGTTATATGGAAAGTATATGAGTATTTGGATGAGTTCTAATAGCCTAGCTAGTTAGAAAAGGTAATAATGCAAGATTAAATATTTCTGTAAGATCTATGAAAATCCATATGGCGCAAGAGATGATGTGTCCTGCAAACACTGCTGGAGGCGACATGGAGGACAGCTTCCTTGCTCAAGTGCCAGCTAGATTCTCTTCAAGGAACAATTTGATGTCTACAGAAAAATTTTAAAATTTCTCTTTTCCTTTGGCTCAACTTTTACTTTATTCTACAAGTTAATTAAAAAGAAACACATTCTTAACTGCAAATTATTTGTAAAAAAATGTGGAAAAGTATAGAGAGTATAAAGAACCCCAGAGAACACTGTAACTGCCCACACAGTACCGTTTTATATTCCTCATTTCAAGAACTTAGTGTCTTTATTTAATATTTCAGCCATCTTCTGGTAACCAGTTCTTTCAAAGACATATTTAGATTTAAGAGTAGCCCGTTCTTTCATTTAAAAAATATAACCTTATCTCTTCCCTTTGCAATAATGTCAGTTTTGTTTAATGATAAACTACAGGTCATGAGAATTGCAATACTGCAACCAGGCACCCTTCTGAGGAATCTTGACCTTGAAGGTCAGCTCCTCCTCAAAGACCTCCTTGCTACCCTTGAATACGAAAGGAGACGGAAGTGAGTCCTTTGGGGAGCATATAATCAAGTAACAACACCTCCTCCCTGTTCAGGTAATCTCTACCAAGGCAGCAAAGCACGAACATTTTATCATTGACTAAGCATTAAAACCAAATGTTAAACACCAGGCTTCTGCTAAAGTGATTGCAATGACAGAAGCAAATGTTAGTCCCAACAACCCAGCAGATATATACCCTTAGTAGCACGTTCTCAAGCCAAACAGCAACACGTACTCAGGAGGATGTGACTTCCCACAGAGGTTAGCCTGGTTTAGTAATTCAGGTGACCATATGTGTAAATTTAGTAGCTCTGTCTAAAGGGATATATGATCTCATTGTGGGACGGAAGCTGATTTCGGAGTAAGGCACACAGTGGATTGAATGACAACCCTCTCACAGAAAGTTGGGGATGGTCTAAGGCCATGCTCCATTGACCACACATGATCTTGTCTGATCTCAGAAGTTAAGAATAGTTGAGCCTGGTTAGTTGAGTAAGTTAGAAATAGGAACACTGCTTTTGCTTTTGTTGGTGAAACATCTCAAGGAGGTAGCTTTTAAGTTCTTGACAAATCATTCTTCAGTTGCAAAGCTGGTGTGAAGCTAAATTATCTTTGAAAAAATTTATTAACATTTTAAAGATCAGTAGAGTGAATTTACAAAGTTTCTGAAATAGATGTTTTAAGAAAACAGAGCTTAGGTGAGTCTTGTCTCATATTTTCAATTGGGAGAAAATTTGTATTTGACCTCACAGTATACAAAAGCAAATAGAACATCTGAGTTGAACCATGGCCTCTTGTTGAGCAATGGAGATAAAAATGAATATTTACCATCTACTTGGCACTGAGTAGGTGGACCAAAGTTCTTAAAAGAAGCCGGTTCTCCTACATTCGTCACCCTACAGTTAGTGTATTTGCTTTATTCTTTTATTATTTTTTTTTTTTTTGAGAGAGAATGAGAATGAGTGTGCCAAGGCTTCTTGCCACTGCAAATGAACTCCAGACACATGTGCCACTTTGTGCATCTGGCTTTAAGTGGGTACTGGAGAACTGAACCTACACCATCAGGCTTTGCAAGCAAGTACCTTTAACCACTGAGCCATATCTCCAGCACCCTGTACTCATTTTAAAATGAAGCTATGTAGCTGTGGATGGTTTCAATATGGCATAAATTAAGCATAGTGCTTGTTTCTATTTGAATTCTGTATTAACAATCATTAATTCAACAGAGCTATCCTACATTTTTTGGTCTTTATAGTCCTTCAAATTTATTAAAATTCTTTGAATGGATTTTTAATTTTTAATACTAATATAAATACTGAGTCAATCTGTGGTTACCTATGCAGATCTAATGAAAGAGGGTTAAAACTATTTATGTGTTTGTAGGGCTGGAGAGATGGCTTAGGGGTTAAGGAACCTGCCTCCTAAGCCTAAAGAACACTGGTTCCAATCTCCAGCGGTTCCAATCTCCAGGTCCCACGTTTAGCCAGATGCAAAGTGACGCAAGGGTGCAATGCTGCATGTGACCAAAAGGGGGCGCACACATCTGGATTTTGTTCACAGCAGCTGAAAGGCTGCTGGTGTGCCCATCTCTGTCTTCCTCTCCCTCTCTCTCTCTGTCTCTCTCTGTGTCTCTCCAAAAAAAAAAAAAAACTATTCATGTGTTTGTAGGGGTTTGTATTTAATTTTATATCCCTGTCTTCTACCTTCCTGGAATCAAAGCAAAATTTAAACCAAGCATCAGTTACAGAATTATCATTTTTTCTGTGTCAACTATAATGTAGGTGATAAGTGAATCACTACAGAAGTGAAAATGCATTAATATTGTATATGTTATCTGTGAGTATGACTATCAGAGGCAGCTGAGAACCTTATTGGGGTTGGCATTGTTTCTAGATATGCTAAGTGCAAGTGCCAGAGCCAGGTGACAGCATGGGTGAAGATCTGAGGACTGCAAAGGATATCTTAGGAGCTAAGCAAACATGACAGCTCTATTAGTTATTTTTCTCATGACTGTGACAGAATTCCTGACAGAATCAATTCAAGGAAGGAAAGGTTTATTTTTGCTCAGTTTGAGAGGGTGCGGCCCATCCCGGCAGGAAGACATGGCTGAGGGCATGGGGACATGAGTGTGTTGCTCAGACTGTGCATCTCTGGAGACCATTTGGCAGGGAGCTGTAGCTCAAAGCAGAAACATTCTATAACTCGCAGGCCCTGCTCCTAAGGCCATCCAACTACTACCTGGGCCCCATGGTCAAAAGGGTCTACAACCTCCTACACACAGGCATCCTCTGAAGACCAAGTGTTCAAAGATATGAGCATGTGGTGTGGAAAACATTTCATGTTCAAACCATAAAACGAGCTAAAATGCAAGTTCTGCCAATGAGTGTTTGGAGACGTGGGTTGGTGACTCCTGCCACAGCTGGTCACACCCAAGCCTCACTCCAGACCAGGGCTCAGCCTCTCTGGGGGGGAACGAGGGCTGGTGCTGTCTCAATTGTCCCTCTTCCTTTGCACGTTCCCCTTCCCCTCTCTTCTAGTAAGAGTCACAGTGAGGACAATGTGAGGCAGAGGGGAGGATATAGTGAGGGTAGAAGAAAGGAAAATTGGGTTCACATAAGCAAATGTAAAGGAAGGGTAGAAATAAAACTGGCTGATAATGAGATAAAAATGTTGGGATCAGAGATGCATTAGTACTTATAGTGTAAAGAAGAGTTCATGGCAGAGAGATAAAGTAAGTCTGTGGTTGACTGTATTCAAGGCAGATCGAAAAATTAATTCCAGTCTTAAACTAAACCCTCAATGAACTTTTAGAGGACTCTGAAATTTGGTGGAAGGAGACAAAATAGCAGAACACAGAGCAGAAGGATCCCACTGCAAATGTTACTCGGCATGCAGCCATTGCCGCGACTGCATCCTGCCGAAGCTTGCTTCTGTCATGGTCAGTCACTTTCCGTATAAACTCCTACAGCAATAACTCACTTACGAGAGCTGACACATTCTGCTCTGACAAAAGAAATAAAGCTGAAGCTCATAGAAACTTTCAACCCTGGCCCCCGTCTTCTGTGTCTGTATTACGTATGAACGTGGTTTCATTCATTCCCAACTCCGCTTTCCTCAGTATGCAAATGACAGTCAAATGCATGCTAGTTCCAGGACTCCACACCCACACGCTCTTGCCTGATAAAGCCAGCTACCTATCCCACATATCTGGATTGTTAAGGAAGCCACAAACTCAATCTCCCATCGCCATATTCATAATCTTGTTCCATCCAAACCTCGTCTTTTAGAATGACTGTATTTCAGATATCATTGCAACCCAAGTAGCTGAACTAACCAGTCTTTCTCTGATTTAGGATTTTTATTGGGGGGAGTGTAAGTTTCCTCCCATTTCTCCCCCTACATACTCCTCCGGTCCGTCTGGCCTCCTCTACCACCGTCAAACCATGGTACTCCAAACGCCCATTTCTGTGCACTAGAAACCTGCTATGCTCATCCCACTTATCTACACAAGGCCAGTGTGGATGGCACTCTTCCCCACTCTCCACGTTACTCTACGACGGTCTTTCCTTATTTCTCTGACCAGTGTCTCTCAGGGTTTTCTACTCCACCTTCTTGGCCAGACCTGGAAGAGCCTGTGTGGCTGGATCTCATCTCACCTGCAGTCTTTTACTCCCTGTACTTCAAATCCAGTCATTTTGCTCTAACATCTTCCTTGGCTCCCCCTGGCCTCATTTGGTGAGTTAATCTTTATTTGTGCTTTTACAGAGATAAGAGGAAAGTATGTCTTTATAGATGCTGTTTCCTCCTATTCTTTTAAAAAAGTATTTTATTTTTTATTTATTTGAGGGGGGATGGGTGCACCAGGACCTCTAGCCACTGCAAATGAACTCTGGATGCATGTGCGACCTTGTACATCTGGATGACATGGGTACTGGGGAATTGAACCTGGGTTCTTAGGCTTCATAGGCAAGTGCCTTAACTCTCCAGCCCCCTTTCCTCCTCCTCCTCCTCCTTCTTTTTTTTTTTTTTTTTTTTTTTTTTTTTGCATTTTAGTGCTAAGCTATACATTATGTCTCAGCTCAAATAGTTCCTTTTTGAGGGAAGCTTGATGAGGCAAAAGCATTCTAATACAGGCTGTCACAACATCCGCCAATTTGTAATCCTATGTTTTTGGAGTAGAATTCTCCCCCTAATGTCTGATGTTCCTTCTAGGTTTCAGGCATCAAAACTCAAGACATTTTTTAGATTTGCTAGGTGTAAACATTTGGTTTCTTTTTCTTTGCTTGTCTGGTTTTTGTTGGTGTTCGTTTAGTTCCTGGAATACAGAATTACTCGAGTATTTGCTGCAAAATGGAACCGTTCACAGCTCTCTAGGGTGGGTATTATTGGTCTTGGTTTTCTCTCAAGGAAATTAAAATTCAGGGATGATCCAAATATTTGAAAATTTAAAATAAGGCCACAAACCCATGCCTACTTTGATCCCCATGCTTTTACAAAGGGAAATCAAAGAGCATTATTGTAGAATGATTTCTATATTTTTCATGGTGAAACCAAGTATAATCCAAACAAGCATATATTTTAAAACATTGGTGTTGGTTAATCAGCTAGAAATAAGCACTCTCATTGATACATGCTAGAAAATCCTCTCATGTCATTTTAACCAGAGTCAAATGAAGCCCTGGGTAGTTCTTAGGGACTGTTGTAGAGAATCGTCAGGGATGTTACTATAGATCATACATTATGGACAATTATTCACAGAGATAATGAGCTGTAAGTATCTCCCTGGTCTTATGTGGCATCAGTTAATTCACCATCAGCAAACTGACCACACGGCTGCCTCCCGTGACGAGTTAATCATTACTACCCCTTTGCAGAGCTGGGGACAGGTGCTGGTCTGTTACTCAACTTCAGCAACAACCACATTGCTTACCCAAAACAAAGTTCAATAGCAGGTTTCCAAGGTGTTGCAGATAGCTCCGTGTTCCTAGCAAAAGGCACCCAACCAAAAAGCAGCTTGTGGAAGGAAAGGTTTATTTTGGGTTATAGCTCCATGATGGCAGGGGGAAGCATGCCATGAGCAGAGGGTGGACATCATTTCTGCCCCAGCAGGTGGCAAATAGCCAAGAGGTTCCAATTTCCAAATTGCCACCAGCTGGTGACCTAGCATTCAGGGGGGCACCTGAATCAAACCACCACACAAAACAATTGATTCAAAGTTTTAATATATGAGCATTTGATGGAATTAATATACAGCAACCTGTATTCATATCTAAAAATAAGTAATACTGAGACCAATTTTGGGGTTTTTTTTTTTTTTTTTGGTTTTTCAAGCAAGGTAGGGTCTCACTTCTAGCCCAGGCTGACCTGGAATTCACTATGTAATCTCAGGGTGGCCTCGAACTCATGGCAATCCTCCTACCTTTGCCTCCTGAATGCTGGGATTAAAGGCATGCGCCACCACACCCGGCTGAGAACAAATTTTTATAACAAAATTAGAAAGTACTGAATACTTTGTGATAGCTAGATAATCCAAAGCGTTTGACTTCTGAGTAACCTTTCTCAGCATAAAAAGAGGTAAGCAAGGAGAGTAACACACACGCATGGAAAAGTGACAAGGAGCCCTGGAGGAAACAGTGGTCCTGAGCTGAGGATGAACTCCCTACACAGTGAGGTCATAGTGACAGGAGGGGAAGTTTTAATAAGGAAATTAAACATATGACAGAATACAGAGCCAATGTTGACTAGTCCGTATCAAGAAATGTATCTGACTGCATTTGCATAAAACGGACTTCTTTTCCAGCCTATTAAATTTCTACCTGTATGGTTCCTAATTTCTAGTCTAGTTGAAAATGTTTCAAGTGCCTGGAAATGAAAGACACTTCTTTCTTTCAACTGAGTATTATGTCCTCTAACTGAAAATTAAGATGGTAGAAGGTGGTAAGTGGTCACTTCATTGACCATTCACTTATTAAAATGCTAATGAAGAAAACTGTTAACCTTTGTGTAGATGGTACAGAGGACATTTTCTTGCTGGCAAAGGGGAAGCCAATTCAATCCATTTAGGTGGCAACAGGCAGTAAATTTTGGATTTTTTTCTATTTTAAAAGAATAAAACCTATATCTAATAATGATGTAATCTGAGTTTATTCTTAGCATCTCATAGAAGACTTTACCATCCTCTATCTCTCAAGAGCAGTTATAAGGAATTTAAAAGGCTCTTGAATAGCTGAGCAGAGAATGGGATCCAGCAGGTGAAGGTCTTGGAATTTCTAGCAGCTATCTCAAATTTCATCATAGAAACTTCAGGAAGTCTGGAGTACTAGTGAGTGGAAATCTAGATCAACTTCACCATGACATGAGGTCTAAAAATTCAAGAGGAGACGTACTCAGCTTTACATCGAAGGCATGGGTAGTCAAACAAAGGAAGAATATATATATTTAGGGGACAGGGAATAGCTTTTTTTCAGTACACATTTCCTTTCTTTTCTGACGCCTCCCTAGATGTGTAAGTATAAGTTCATACAGGCAAGATTCCTTCCAAAGTGATTAGGACTTAGTTGATGGCAAGACACACTGGATAGCTAAGAAAGTGGCTTTATTCTAGCTGTTACTACAGGGAGAAATTGCACTGGATGGAGCAAACCAGGAAGGAAGACATTGCTCAAGAGGGTGGCAAATGAGGTAGAGGAGAAACCCAAGACCCTGGACACAAAAAGCAGGACAGTTTGTAAGTGCTGGGGTTAGCCTTTGACAAAGCTATGCATACCCCTCGTGGGAAGGCTGGTTCATATGACTAATAATCTGTGTCTTCTAATTGTCAGCTAGGTGCCAAGGGTCCCCCAGAAAGAGAGAGAGAGAGCGGGAGTGCCAACTTTCTGACATTCTGTACCTTTCAAAGGAATGCATTTCAATGCGTCCTTGAAAATGGCATCCTTGGCTAATAAAACTGACAAGAATAGAAAAACTAAAACAAGGAGATACACTTCTTAAAAGTCGCAGAAAGGTTTAGTAATAGCAAGTTTTAGGAAGTAAATAAGGAAAGGAAAGGAAATGGCTGGTGGCAGTAAGGAAGAAACTTGTCTAAAATGAAATCAGTGAGAGGAACAGGGCTAGGAATATCTCTGAAAAAGACTTGTGGTTTTATAAAAAAGGGAGTCACTGGAGGGGGCAGAGGTGGACCTAACAGATCCATGAAGAAGTGTAGTCTGAGACTCATCTCAGATGTGGAAGAGCCACTTCTGTGATTACTAAAAGACAGGGGAATTAAAACACACACACACACACACACACACACACACACACACACACACAACACAACACGCCTCATTCAGGGAGCACAAAATTCAGGGAAGCTCAACATTGTTGAACTTCTGTAAAATAGCCATCTACCCCAGGGTGATGCAATCACGTCTGAGCTTTTTAGGACGGAACTTTTCATCAGGTTTCAATCACGGTTGCAGGTCTATGGTTCTGGTTTTGGGCACCCAATAGATTAGCCTAGGTCACCCATCCCCAATATGCCAATCAAAGAGATGGGTCATGGTGAAGGGCAGAGCAATGAGATTTAACCGTGCTTATGTTTAGAATATGGAGATAGGGGTTCAATGACCCCAAGTCTGTTGGAGGGGGCTGAAAGGAACTTCAGTTTTGTTTAATCAAACCAAACGAAGGCACAGGAGGCTTAGGGAATTCCTAGCTGACAGATCAGGTGGTGGTGGTCAGGTCAGTGATTTGGTGAGGATTCTGGAGTTGTTACCACTGTAATTATTTGGGAGAAATCTGGTTCCCACAGGGAATGCTCTTGCTCTGGGTGCAGCCTCACCATCACGGGGGACCACCATCATTTAGGGGTGGCCTGTTTTTTTCCGAGGCACTCTATTGTTTACAAGTAGTAGATGTAGCCATTTCTTGTAAAAATTTTAATTGATCAGCCATATCGTTCCTGGAATCCACAGTACCTGCAGGGGAGAGTGACTCAGGAAAAAAAAGTTGAAGAGGCAGCAATAGAGCCAGAGAAAGACAAAGGCCAGAGACCAGTGTCCTTCAGCGGCCACCTCAGGCGAGGAATATTGAATGAGGCCAACCCAACAGACAAAATATTCTGTTCCTTAAGCATTTTGTTAATAATACCTAATGAGTCTTGTTTCAATGTGCAAAGAGCTCTTTTGCTTATGGGATGTTTTGATATTTCTTTCTTTCATAATTTCTTGCTTTTTGTTATTTTTACATGCAAATTGATGGTTACTATTCCTTGTTTGTTTCTTAGAATACTGATCCCTTATGCTTGGTGTTTATTTTAAATGGTGCAAAGCTCTTTGTCTTTAGTATAATTATATTATAATTATAGCAATACCTTGTGAAACAATAAAGAGTAGAGGACAGAAACCTTTCTGTGAAAGACCATAAGCTAAATATTTTGAGCTTAGGCACCAAAAAGTGACAGCCGCTAAGCTGCAGTTGTAGCATAAAAGGGGAAAAAAGTACATCAGTGAATGAACACTGCTATGCATAAAATGCCATTTGTGAACCATGAGATTTTATTTTCATATAATCTTTCTTGGGTCATTAAATATTCTTATGATTTTTAAACTCTTTAACTCATGAGCCTCTTCTTGTCCTGGTGTGAAAATGTGCATAGCTTTTGGCAACAGGCTTTAATACACACTAAGGCACAGGCATAAGAAAAAGCTTTCCTTTCCTCTGCTTTATAATCTACTGGCACTAGAGTATATGGTTGCATTCATTATTTTAACCCAGTAACCTTAATACTATGTAATATTTTAGGTGAATAGACCATTTTTCTACTTATATTTCCTTACAGCACTGAAAATGTTGAGAGCCCCTAGGTCCATCCCACTAACCCCAGCCAGTAAATTCCCCTCTTCAGAGGCAATTAAGGCTATGATTTCTTAATTGTCCTGATTTTGAACTGCAGAGTTAGTCAAAGCATTATGCCACAGACCCAACTTTTAAAATATAAATTTGCTCAAGTGGAATAAAAAAGATTTTTTTAAACCCTTTTAGTCAGCCATTATTAGGGAATGTTTTATAGAAATTATAATAATCATTAGACTAAAAGCCAGCAAGCTCATAAGACTTAGTGATAACTACTATATTGCAAGATTTTAAAATAGATATTTATATTTGTTGGATCTGATTATTTTCTGGGCTGTACAAAGATTGCTGTTTAATGTATTAGAATATCTAGTTATTGTATGTAAAGACAAGATGTTATACCTTGTGAGGTTCATATAAATTACTCCACTGTTCCTAATAAAATGTTAAGGTCCTTAAAAATATTCATTTGAGGGCTGGAGAGATGGTTTAGTGGTTAAGGCGCATGTCTGTGAAGCCTAAGGACCCTGGTTTGATTCTCCAGGTCCCACGTAAGCCAGATGCACATGGTAGCGCATGCGTCTGGAGTTTGTTTACAGTGGCTAGAGGCCCTGGTGTGCACATTCTCACTCTCTCTCCTTTTCTCTGTCTCTAATAAATAAATAAATAAATAAATAAAAATTAAATCTAAAATATATATATATAAATTCATTTGATTATTCAAATTTGAGAATACTAAAGAGAAATTAGATGTCACCAAGCCATTGTTAATCATAGTATCATCCTTTGTCTTTTCTTCTGACCATCATTTTTTAAAATGCTTTTGTCCTTTAGCTACATTTTATTTAGCATTTTTGGTAGTATTAAAGAACAAAATTATCTTATTTCTTCTTTATACTTTCTACTAGACATTAAAGAATGAGGACCTAAAGATGTCTTCAGAGATACGCTACACCCTTACAAACAAATCACAGAAATAAAGCAGTCATTTTCAGTTTGAATTAATTTTGATTTTTGCAAAGGACACATTAAATTCTGAAAACAGCAAAAGACTCATGAACAGTACCATTTTTACTACTTTCCATAATCACAGAATATCTAAAATTTAGAAAACACCCATTTTTCAGTAAGAATCTATTCAAGGAAAATCACCGGAGCAAATGCAAGACCATTCTCACTCACTTTACTCTTCCCTGTGCCGAGCACCCTCCCACCTATAATGAGCAATGGTATGAGTCACTTGAAGTGATGTAATAAAAATAAAACTACACTTCTTCATGTAAACTACTGGATTTGAGCTGTTATCGATGGCTTTAGTCTCCTCAGTAATGCCTGTAATTGACTAAGTGGGCTAAGAACATATTGTTGGATGCTCACGGAAAGAATAAAAATGAAAGAAACTAGAGTCAGAAGAAAGGCTAGTCTTGTTCTTTTATAACAACCCCCCTACAAGAAATAACTCAGGGTCGCACGGGAAATACTTTGGTCCTTTCTGAGGGCAATGCCTCCTGGGACATAATGACTGCCCCTCAGGCCTCTCTTCTTAAAGGTCTCACCACCTCTTAACATCACTACACTGAGGACCAAGCCTCCATCCTACACGTGATTCCTTGCGGAACAAACTACATCCAAAGGACAGCATTCACAAGATGCATGGTAGGCTTCTGGATTCCTTATAAGGCTGAGCGATGCTGGCTTGGGGCAAGGGTGGCATGGCGGTGTAACTGTTCTCACCTCCTCAACCCATTTGTTCTGCTCCTTTAGGATGCTGGGATCTCTCTACTTGACTGACTGACTTTAATCTTAGGCAGTCCTTTCACCCTAAGGAGGTGGTCAAAATGGTCCTTTCTCAGGGGTGCCTTGGTAATGAAATGATGGCTAAACACTCCTATCCCTATTGACATCAGCAGGCCATAACTTAATACACTAGTGTATTTGATAGTGATTATATATAAATTTTAAACACCCTGTGCATTCTGTTTGTAAGCTGTGGTCATCTTGTGTTAGACACAACATAGTTACTACTTAGTTGTCCAGTTTTTAAGCAGTTATGGAACTCTGATTTGAAGAAAATAGAAGAATATTTCTTCAGTTTCCTAACCTTCTTCTTTCTAGATGAACCAGTAAAAATTTTCTTTGCTTCAACATATGCATGTGCTTTAAGGTCAATTTCATGTGCTATAGCTTCCATGATGTTTCTATCATGTTTCTTTCAGGAATAAGAAATCTTTTTATTATAAGTATTCTCAGGGCATTTGTCCATTGCTTTGTTAATGCACTTACAATATAGTTTTTACCTGAAAGCAGGCATGCCTCATATTTCTCTAGCTTGTCTACAGATTCTGTAAGAGTAAGAACCAAGTCATAGTGATCCTTCAAACAGCTACAGTCGCCTTGAAGTCATGCCTTAACGCTAACACTAAATGACCTATTGGAACAACGAAATTCTCCGAGGCTTATTTTCTCTGTCCATGAATAATACATATGCATTATTATAAAAAATACAGGCATATTCTTCATAGAGTTTTTATAGTCAGGATAGGACCACAAATTATTTTGATTTAGTTTTCATGTAAATTGAATCATTTTTAAAGTAAGACTATTAATCAGCTTTTGGAGGAAAATGAAAATAGTTCACATTTCACAAAATAGCTCATTTCACAAAAAAATAGTTTTTCAAAGAGATATGGCACTTGGAAACATAAAGAAATGAATGATGATGGTTATATAATTTTCTGGAAGAAAATATGGTTGATGACTTCTTACTATTATATTTTCAATACTACAGAGAAACTGAAAGACCAGCACAGAGTATTCAATTCTCCTTCATGAATTTTCTCTCATATTTAATCAATTTTGACATATTCTCCCCACCTACAGTCAACTTGATGAATTCATTTAAACTTTCGTTGTTGAAAATAATGAAAATTCACCTTCAGCATTCATTTACAAAAATATAATAGTCTTACAAATGTACCTAAAAATCATCACCCAACAACAAAATTACAGTATATATAACAAATATTTTTAGAATTTCCTCATTCATATAAAACGTACTTTAATGTCAATGCAATTATTAATCTACACTCACTTGTAATCCCCAGAACTCTGGAGGCTGAAGCAGGAGGGTGACTCTGTGTCTCAGGCCAGCCTAGGCTACATAGCAAGACCATATCTCCAAAAAAGGAAGCAATGCAAGAAGGAAATTTTTGTTTTTTTTTGGTTTTGTGAGGTAGGGTCTCACTCTGGTCCAGGCTGACCTGGAATTAACTATGTAGTCTCAGGGTGGCCTCGAACTCACGGTGATCCTCCTACCTCTGCCTCCCAAGTGCTGGGATTAAAGGCGTGTGCCACCACGCCCAGCTAAGAAGGAAATATTTTGAAAATTTTATTTTTGTCCATTTATTTATTCACCAATTAGCTATAAGTTATTGGGTTCTAGTTTGAGTAGGCATAAAATATATGACATTCTTATGTTTTATATAAACAATTACATAAGAAGAAAGTAAGGCAATGAGATAGTGACGGAAAATGAAGAAATTTTATCCCTTCCCAGGTAAGATTCACTAGGATCTGCTGTCAGTGTTATTCTTCATTCCAGCCAGCATCCAAGCCACAGCAAAGCTCTGCTTTTGAAACCCTCCACCAAGTCCCTTAACTCAAGGCCTAGATCCTCAAGTCCGTCTCTGTCAAGCCTCTGACCAAGCTGCCATGGGGCTCCCTGTGGCGTGGCTCATTCGTTTGGTTACAACAGTAAATGCGGGCACCTATTCCACTCTAGTGTGCTCTTGTTGGTGTTTGCCTTCAGGCATTCTGCTGTTATAGAAAGTGATGGTGAATACAATCAACTGTCACCAATATCCCTTCACCCAAAGGGACAATGATAGCATCTTTAGGGACTGATCCAGGAGAATTTTCATCAGACCAGAGATGTCTCCCCTCTCTTCACACCCTGAAAATAATCAGTCTTTAATACCAAAGTGAGTAATAACAACTAGAAGCAGCACTTTTTTTTCCTGGCAAGTTCCTTTACTTTCTATCTGATAAATAGTTCTATGTTATCAGCACTATCTTCTTTCTAGTGATATTTCAATGCTCAGTGCTAGCACTATCTCAAATTCTAGCAGAGATTTGAAATCTTTTCCCAACTACCCATCCCTTTCCCCCGTTGTGAAGAAGCAAAGGGAACTGTTCCTCCGTGGATTCTCCCTGGACCTCTCTGGTCACTGCTTCTCCCTTCTGGTGCTCAGCTTCTCTCTTCACACACGGCAACTGATCAGATGGTTCAAAATTCACCCTGTCCTTTCTCGTTCAGAACATGAAGAGGTCAGTTTCATCCATTTTCTGGTAGTTTCCCTGCACAATGACAAGTATGAAGAGGAATGACCACAGTGTAAGCCATAAAACGTCCACTTCATGTCCTTGTCATAACTTGTATAAATTAGGCTACAGGGGATGGAACCCTAAGGCCTTGCTGACTAATTCTGTGCCAGTGGAAGTTCACGAGGCCCATATATTTGTAAGAAAGAAAGCATTATCACCCATAAACTAACTCCAAATCACTTTTCGCCTGCCAAGGCAGGATTATCCAGGGCTCTCTGGCAGAGTGATGTCGGGAGAAAAGAGAAGAGAATGGTCGTATATTTCATGCGCTTTTCCCTGAACAATCTGTGGTCATGAAAGGATTATCTGCTTTGGCTAAGAGATCTGCCAATAGTTAACTAGGCTCCTTCAGTGAAGGAGGCTCTGAAAACATGGAGGGCAATGTCAGCAAACCCAAGGGGGAGGGAAACAGGAGCTGATGTAGACAACTTTACAAAAATTGAGAAACTGTCAAAACATTGATGTTTTACAGAGAACCCCTCTAACAGAAAACCGTGCGGATTATGAGTATTCTTTCTTTCAATTCTTCCATTGTATGCTCAAGTAGTGCAGCTGACATGCAACCTGACCACTAAAGGGACTAATTCCACATTAGGGAGAAAACTAAGAAGAAAAAGCATGCCACCTGCGGTACTTTCAACATCCATGAAAAAGTAAAAACGTAAAAAAGAAAAGTTAAAAATAAAGTTAAAAGGAAAAGTAAAAAAAAAATTCTAAAATGCCCTCACTTCTCATCTTTACCCTCTCTGGATGACTGCCGAGATAATGTAAAAATTATTCATTAGCACTTCAGCATAAATTCTAAAGAGAACGTTTTTATTTTACTCAGTAAACCTGGATATGCCTCGTGGAGTAGTCAATTCCACAATGCTGAGATGAACCTCGGGGCAGACTCAGTGTTTGGAGGACTGGGATGTCTGTTTTCAGATCCAAGGGGAAGTTCCATCACTGGCGGAAGAAGCTGGTTTCCATTCACAGATCCAAACAGAGTGAGAAAAACTACCATCCACTAACAAATACCAAAAAGCAGCAAGCCCACCCCAGGGCACAGACTGCTCTCTTAAACACACCTTGGGGCTGGACCCCAGGATCCAACCCCAGTGACACCTCCTTCAGCCAGATGGCTGGAGAGTCAAGTTTCCAGCTTAACTTTAGCCCTTGAGTCAATGGTGGGGGGAGGGGCTACATACATTCAAACTACCACACCTGCTATCGTGATACACCCTCCTACAGCGTACCCTGATGACTTGAAGATAACTAGTAACCCGAAATAAACTGACTGCCGTGCACAGATGAGGGAAAGAAACAACAACCAAGGGATGAAGGAGAGAGCGGGAGGGAAGAACCATCAGGAGGTGACGGAAGATTTGGGAAGTAGAACCTAGAGGGACAAGCTCAGGCCGTTCGTTGTGTTCTCTTTAAACAGAATCACGAGGTCCCATTCTTTATTGTGTAAATGCTAACATGTCAACACAGTCCTGTCATGATATACCACCAATCACCACTATCACCAATAAACCAGTAGAGTCACCTGATCTTGGATTCCTCAGTGACTCCCCAGGGGTCAGTGCATCCGAGCAGTGCAGGGAAGCGAGGATGTGGGCATGGGTCCATGGAGCTGCTGCTTGCGTCTTCCCCGTAGGTCACCCACCTTCACCACTAGTATTTTATTTGACCATTTGGTCTGGTAAAGCTCTCTCTCCTTGGCTTAATGTTAGTTGGACGTTCAGTCTTTCTCATGGAAGCCTTAGCTTTGGTTTTCCATGTTCATCCTTGCCAAATTTTTGCAAGTCTCGTGATAATTTTGAGAAACTATGCACACTTGATATACGATTGAATCTTTTAGTCCCCTCCCTTGGTATCTAAGTCTTTGATCCTTCGTTCACCATAATTCCCCTCTGCTTGTCATCCCATTGTTAATTTTGCTTCCACTGTTTTTAGCACACTCCACATTGGCTTTAATTCACCACTTCTTTCTGTTTAGAGAGCTGACTCTAATCTCTCCATACTGCAATAATATTGAACCCCTGCTACAACAATTGCTAATAGATATTCTTTACAATTCTAATTTATGTCAGAATGATTTTTTCTTCAATGTATACCTTCTACAGTGTTTTTTTTTGGGGGGGGGAATGCAAGGTTTCAATCCCTATGATGTGATGTATCATTTATATCCAGAGTTTGTAGCAGGAATCAACAATTCTAGGCATGTGGCTAGACAACCAGACTGCACTAGAAACCAAGACCTTTGGCAGGTGAGCAGTTGGTTACCACCCGCAAATGTCCAAAGGGCTGGCTGGACCTGAGGGCAATGGAGGCAGAGAGGTAGAGATGTGGGCTTATAGAAGCTAAGAAATCGTGTAAGTCTCGTTCAGAGTGGTGATAAAACAATTATTTAATTGTGACTAATTTTTGGACAGGGAGTCAAACATGTTTATTTTAAACTTTTATCCTACAAAGTTGTGAGTTGATTGTAGAAGAACCATAAGCCATGATTCACTTCCTTAGAAATTAACGGTAAAGCTGTCGGCACCCATGGGTCCAAGGGAAACAACGTGGAAGATAATCTTGGAGACAGCGAAATCACCTTGAGATGAACACCTTGATTAAAGGATGCAGGAAGCAATAGGAAAATGAGAGAGAGAGAGAGAGAGAGCGAGAGAGAGAGAGAGAGGGAGAGAAGAAACTAGGGGTGGTGTTGATAGATAAGTAGATTTCAGTCATCTGCCCGCACTTCTCCACCTGAGCTGTCCAGGAATGAATCTAACCAGTGCTCCCAGGCCTGGGGAACTGTGCTGCAGCCCACGTAGCTCAGATCACTGTGAAAAGCAGAGAGTAATCACGAGGGACAAATCAAAGCTGCTGAGCACATCTGTTAAGCAAACATTTTTTATCTTATAGTGTTGGATTACTCAATGTATTTTATACATTCCGTGTGTAAGGATCTCGGGCTTTTCAAAAAATGTTCTGCTCTGCCTCTTGTTTTTAATCTAGTCACAATGCACTAATGGTTGTGTGGGTGGCAGGCTAAAGGGGCATACGGTCAAGGGCACCCTCCTTGGTAGAATTTCCAGGCCCTCAGAGAACACTGTAACGGTCCAGTGGAAAGAGAACCAGTCCAAGCCAGGGCAACCTGAGGGTGGAGCTAAGCAAGGCAGAGCAGGAAGCTGAGACAGGAGTTTCCGCCTGGCTGGAGCAAAAGCTCACAAGGAGACTCAGCAGGGAAAAGAGAAGAGAAAGGGGCCAGGAAATAAATCAGAATGTGTCCAATCAATGTGACAATTTTACTTGGGGACTAGCACGTTTAAAACAGCTTGCTTTATTGCACTACACGGTGGTCCTTCTCCAGTGTTACTCATTTTGGTTAATGGCACCCTCAAGTACCAATTAACCAAGGAAGAGATATTTGAGACATCTCCAAGCCCGTTACATGACATCTAATGAGTCTCCGAGTTCTGTTGATTGTAAATCCTGCTTCTCCATAGAGCCTTCCATCTGTCCAGCCTCCTTTCAATTCTTAGTGCAGTTTTTATACTTGATTGCTGGCGTCTTTGGGGGCAATCAGCGCTTGCTCTCGCTCAGTGCGCTGCACTTATATAGGAGGTAACCATTGTAACTAAGTTTCCATTTGATCTGTCCTCTGTGCCCTCCGGAGGTGAATGCCCGTGCCCGTGTGTTGTTCTCCCCAGGGGAAAATGTTTCACATACTATCACATGTTTGCTTGACATATGCATGCTATTACTGACATCTTGATTTAACTGAATTAACACCAGCGAAGCTTTCCTCTAGTTTTTCGTCATAGTGGGTTCGCTGTGTCCTGACCCTGGCTGAAGAGCTTTCATCCTGTCCCAGACTCTCAGCACCTCTTCATTTCTTCAGTGGAGAGTATAGATTCATTTGGGTTTTAAGGTGACCTCTTGGCACCAGGTCAGCTCCTGGGTCATGTTGGCTGTGTCAGAGCTCCAGTCACTGGGATACGCTGGGGGGTCATGACAGCAGCCACAAAAGCCCCTCACAGTGCCGATGTGAACAGCACTGTTGCACAGTGCCTGGGGCAGAGATGGCTTCACATGTGCACATTTTCTGCTTTCTTGCATAGCCTCTACTTTTGCCAAACTAAGGAAAGAACTGTTTGCACAGAACGTCTGGTGCTCCCCACCAGCTCCAGCACTTGCCCAAGGTTAACGCTTGCCAGGACCTACTAATCTACCCACCACTCAATTTGTCATGTCCAAATATTATTGTCCTTGATGCTTCCATTGGAAATCATCTTTCATTTTTTATCTACTAACCTTTTCCTTTGGACTCTGTGAAGACTTCACCATCCATCTGACAGGCCAAACTGTTAAGTTTGCTTAGTGCAAGGATACCATTGTAAGTGGCCAGGTATGACTGCATGCTTGAAGTCCTTGCACTCAGGGAACTGAAGCTGAAGTATCATGACTTTGAGACCAGCCAGGACTACATAGCTCTCTCCTGAGACCTTAGCTCAAGAATATAACAAAGGGGCCTGGGACGATGGCTCAATGTTAAAGGCCCAGGTTCAATTCCCCAGTACCCCTGTAAAGCCAGAAACACAAATTGGCATATGGATCTGGAATTTGTTTGCAGTGACAAAAGGCCCTGGTGTGTCCATTCTCTCTCACCTTCTCTCTCTTGCTCTCACTCTCTCTTCTAATAAGTAAATAAAATGTTTAAGAGAAAACAATATGACAAATAAAATGAAAAGAAAAGGAATAGGGCTCTAGTTTTCTAACCCATGCCTACCTCCCTCTCTGACCAAAACTTTACCCAGTGATAGCCAGTGACTATTACTGAATAAATTACTGTCTTTGAGAGACAGAAAATGGTGAATGGAAAGATGGGACAGGAAGATGGTGTGCTAAACTGGGCTTTAGAACCTAGGCTGCTTCAAGTAGAAAAAAATACCAGTGGAATCCCTTTGTGTTATATTTTACAAAAGCTGAACATCATGGAAGTAAATAACAAAATACAAGACAGCTCCTGCTTTTTCACTAGTTAAAACTAATAAATAACTTCCTGATTATAGTATTATCTCTGTTGATTTCAATCAATAATTTCTAAGAATGAGTTTGTTAGATGAGATAAAGAATCTAAGAAAAAATGTTATTAGCATACAAAGAATTGGGTTTCATTATTGTGTTTTCAGACATTTAAAAAAATTTTCTTCCCCCCTCTTTCCCTCTCTCCACCCTCCTTGCATCCCCCAACTTATTCATCATATAGAATGGAGTTTTACTCAGCTGCAAAGAAAAGTGAAGCTATGAAATTAGGGAAATGGATGGCCTTGGAAGAAATTATGCTGAGGTATCCCACACTTGATCTCATATGTGGATCCTAATATGTAATGTTCATGTGTATGTAAGTAAAGAGATGTGAATCTACATATGGGCGCTGACTTGAGATAGTAGACCACAAGAGGAGAGCAAGATGGGGGAAGGACAAAAGGAAAGAGGCAGTATGAAAGAAAAGTTTTATCTGCTTTTAGTATGTATTGTAAAACTAGTTACCAAGGCGTTTTTGTAAGGGTGGTATACTATTTTCCTAATCACTCGAAAAATACATGGTATTACCAATATAACAGAGTGAGTGTTACAGGAGGAAAATGGTAATTCTAGGTTTAGATATGTTGGTCCAGCCATCAGTCATGTCTAGTAAGAGTGTCCACCTGTGTGGCTCTCCAGCATGGGCAGGGTACAGTGATACGGATGATGATGCTCAGAAGGTCAGTCCGGTGAGAAGAGAAAGAGGCAAACCTCGACTGAGCCTAATAGAAGGGCCTGTGTTGAGCGAATGTGTAAGAGAAGATGGAGCTGCAAAGGACCCAACATGAAGTTGCCAGAGATGCAGGGCGAACAGGGCACCAAGAGAAGAAACTATTTCAGGAAATCAAGCTGCCCAAGGCCAAAGAAGATGGGGATGGGAACGTGTCCATTGCACTTGTTAACACTGTGAGGCTGCTGAGAATCTTCACGAAGGTGTTCAATAAGGTCAAGCCGGACTTGGTGGCGCACGCCTTTAATCCCAGCACTTGGGAGGCAGATGTAGGTGGATCTCCATGAGTTCAAGGCCACCCTGAGACTACATAGTGAATTCCAGATCAGCCTGGGGCTAGAATGAGACCCTACCTCAAAAACAAAAAAAAGAAAGAAAGGAAGGAAGGAAGGAAGGAAGGAAGAGAAAGAAAGAAAGAAAGAAAGAAAGAAAGAAAGAAAGAAAGAAAGGCAAAGGCATGCGTGGGTTGATGCTTGCGGGAGAGGAGAGGAAATGGAGAACTGTAGAATGGACTGTGGCTGACAGCCTGGATGCTCCGGGAGGATAAGGAAGACATCGCAGTTGGAGCCTTGGAAGAAATAATCTGGATTCTTGGTGGGTTGTAAATAAGAATGACTACGCCTATCCAAAAGCGAGGTTGGCTAGTTCATCTGACAACAGGAGATGCAGAATGGAAAGATAGAGGGGGAGGAAATGATGACAGTGTGGGAGCTGGGACACAAAGCTGGAAGGTTTAGAGATAAGCTTTGGGAACCAGATGAAGCACAGCACCTTTTATGGCAGTGTGGAAGCCATGAGGAGTGTGGAGGGTTTAATGAGGACCCAGCAAGGGAGAGAGTGACGTTTTACTTTCTGCCCTGATTCGACAGAGAAGTTGACTCATGTTTTATGTGATTATTACACAACATGTTTTATATTATTTTATATATGTAATAAAATTCCTGGAAGCTAGACATTACCTCACTCTTGTCATCAAAAAAAAAAAAAATAGCTAGAGTTCTCATTCATTTTGATGACTCATTTTTTTTTCCAGAGGTAAGATTATATGAAGTGAGGACCCACCTTGTTTTTTTCTGTTTAACATCTTGAGTCTCAGATTGAGAGAATATCTTTCTCAGCCGTTTTTAAATTTAAAACATTTTATTTATTTATTTGCAAGGGAGACAGAGAGAAGAAAAAATAGAGAATGGGCATACCAGGGCCTCTAGCTGCTGCAAACGAACTCCACTTTGTGCATCTGGTTTTCTGTAGGTACTGAGGAATCAAACTCAGATCTTCAGACATTGCAGACAAGCACCTTAACCACTAAGCCATCTCTCCAGCCCCATCTCTCAGCTTTATTTCATGTGACTAAGATATTCTTTGGAGCTTTAGCTCCTGTCCCGTATCTACTGACTCTCTCTCTGAACACCTTTTACCCACCGCCTTTCTTCTTTGGATGATGTGACAAACTTAGAAGTGGAAGTGGATCCTGACCTTGAATTTGGTAGTCTTAGGTGAGATGCACCTTCCTGGATCTCCAACATAATGGTCATTATTCAGATTTAAACGCATGAAAGAGACAGAGAGAAGAGGAGAGGGATGCAAATCTAACTTTCCTCCCAACGAAGCAATTGTTCCCAAAGATCCATCTCCTACACATTTTTTAAACTGGATTCCACGTGCACTAGTGATTTTGTCAGCATTTGCAATAGTGAGAAAACTGAACTGGGTTTGGGGGAGGGCGACTCTGTGATTCACATGCCACCCATGTGATCTTGGACAAGCCCCTGAGCCTCAGACTCTAGGTTGTACACCACTTTTTTTCCTTCTTTTTACAAACCAGTAACATACCCAAAGGAAGATTCTTGGCAGGTTCCCTTCCTCTCTAAAGCACCTTTGATTTTGACCTCTCACACCATGTAAACCTTTAAATTAATACATGTCTATTTTTTACCATCTTCTACCTCAACAAAATGTGCCGTGTTATAATCATTGTGTGCCTCTTCTTGTCTAACTCTCCACTTGTAATTATAATGAGGTTCAGATTTCCAGAAGCCCGAGAAGTTTTCTTGCCAGGTATCAGGCCTTACAGAACAGCATCTGCTCTTGAGAGGGGATGGGGTGGGCTGCTCCAGGATCTGAGATGGAATTCTCACTCCTATGCGAACCTTTAAAAATCAAAGCTAATGGATGCTGAAAATGCACTGCCACCATCCCAGGCCCTCTTACGTGTAGATACCTACGTAGTTCTTAAATGACCTCCTCACTAGGATATCAGCATTGCCATTTGGCAAGGAAAACAGATGCGCCCGGAAGCTAAATGACTTCCCCAGGATTTGGAGACAAGCCATCGCTCATTGCCCCAGTTGATGCTAATCAGTGCGGCTTCCTTCCTTTTGTTGCACAGGGATTCTGAGTTCTACAAGCTGTCTAGACGCCTCTGAACAAGATGTGAAGAGCTGGGGAGTGACGTTTCTCCTGACCCCGACCGGACCGAGAGGAGCGCAGGAGACGCCTGCCCGCAGCGCAGCGCCGCAGCCGGGTTGGGCGCTCAGGAGCCGCCCTGGGCAGAAGCAAAGGGCAGAACTGGGCACCCGGACGCCACCTGTGGCTGCTTCCCGGCTTGGCCGCGTGCATTTGGATGCTGCCTGAGCCCTGCCCTTGGCCATGAGCACGTAAGGATGAGGGTGGGACTGGCTGAGGGCTCGGGGGTTTGGGTAAGAGGACGCCTTCGCGGGGTCTGCTGATGCTGGATGGTGCACCCCGCGCGCGCCCTGTGCGGGATCTGTTCTCAGGTACCTTTCCCCTTCCTGGGCACTTTGGGCAAAGGAAGCTCTGGAGGGCGCTGGTCTGGTCCCTGGAGGGTCCATGGCAGAGGACACGTCCCTGCGGATCCTCCCGGGGTGCTGGTCCTCACCAGGGACCCTGGTGAGGGACTAGGGGGTGTGTTTTCAACCATAAAGTTCCCCCAAGCCCTCTCCAGGGCTGTTGTTAAACTTTGCGGGGTCCTGTTGGGCACGTTGGTCCCTTCCTTCATCTTGGGCGATGCCAAACGAGGGACAGTCTTTGTGACGTGCGTCCCCTTTGTCAGAGACGCCCAGACTTGATTTGTCATGCGGAAGAACTCAGAGCTCCCAGTTCAGGCGCTTGGCGAGGTCTTCAGGGTTTCTGGGTGTGAAATGGGGTTTCTGCTCAGTGCCACGTCACCCTCCACTGTCAGACTGCCAAGTATTTCCCCAAAATGCAGTTTTAGGTCCCAGTGAACAGGACAATGACCCCATGTCCCCTGTCTCTGTTAAAGGAGAACGACCAACTAAGAAAATAGATTATTCCCCATTTCCAGTCAGCTAGGCTGTAGATATTCCAAAATTTTATTTCCAATAATGTTAATTAAATATAACATAGACTAGGAGAGGATTTCTCTTCTGATCAAAGTTGTTTTAGTCAGGTTTCTAAGTTTTCTTTGCATTACACGTTCTAGTGCTTTTTGATTGAAGGTAAAGGCCAGGGAGGATGAGCAGGAAAATAGGGTATAAAATGTGAAGGGCTTTTTCTGGTTTGGGCTGGGATCGTAAATATACTAAAACGGTTTTGGTAGAAGCTATGATTGAATTTGCACACTTGCTCTACAGTGTTCAAAGGCAGCACCCACGGCCCACAAAGAGGGGTGGCAACCGCATCCAAAGTCCAATTCTTTTTCCATATGTTAAAAGCTGGTATAGATTCATCATTTAACCAGACATAATGACTTCACTATGTACTGAATTGTCTTTAAAGGGTCACACTAATGTTAAGGAATAGATGTGTTATCGTTATTGCTTGACAATACCATGGGTTGCCCAATAGTATCCTGTGCCTTTTGTCAAATGTTTGCCTCAAGTCCATATAATTTAATATGACCTTCATGCCAGATGCATTTTTCTTGATGTCTGTAGGAAACTTGAGAAATATTTGAAGCTCAAATTATTTGTGCTTCATCTATCTAATCATTTATTTTCTCCAGTCATTTTGAAGCATTTTGCAAATACATTGCAAAGACGTTTTGCTGAGAGATTTAAGTGCATATTAGAAATCCATTTTATTATTCTTTTATACCATAGTTTTGTGTATCATACTGTTCACCAGTACTCTCTTCAACAGATGTCAAAGGTTATGGAATATATACATAAACTATGATGTGGTCGGTGATTTGGCCCTGGAAAATTGCTCAATCTGCTGCAGTTGTTATTGTGTGTGTGTGTGTGTGTGTGTGTGTGTGGTGTGTAGAAAAGGGTGAGAGAGAAAGAATTGATTTGTTCCTTGCACATGACTCTGTATAGCCTTAAGGATTTCCAGCTGTATCTGACAAAAAAAATCATCCTTCAAACTTCACATATTGAAAGGTAATTATTTTGTAAAATACTCCTTTAATGGAGAACTGGGATTGAACATTGTTATACATATTTGAAAACTTTGTTATCTCAAATTCTTAAAACATCTATATTCTAAGTCATCTTACCAAGTTGTCCTCTTAAATACAACAAATTCCTGCTTACAGTAATCTGATATTAACAGTTGATTTTTCTTTCCTTTTCTTTTTGATTTTAAGTTCTAGTTTTGTAGAATAACCTTGCTTGTTAACTTTTCCAGTTGTTTTAAAACTGATCATTAAGGGTCCAAGGCATCCCTCACTGTTAAACTGGAAGCACACTGTCCTTGCGATGAGTTGCCACAGTCACCAGAAAGAGAGATGCTGAGCATGGCTCTCATACCCTTGCATACCTTGTTCAATTGTCCATACACAGCTCTAAAGTCAAGAGATTGGGCTCTCCTTCCACTCATTCTCCAGATGGCTCTCTGCCTCAGGATAGTCACCTGACTGCTCCAAGAATGTCTAAATGTAACAGGATGTGAGAATAGGATTTCCAAAACCGCTTCAGTTTTCTAAAGTTCAAAGCCTTCCTAATAGAGAGGTAGAGAATCTAGAATGAAAAGGCTCAGAAGTTCCTGATTAACCACTACAAAGTTAGCGGTGCCCTTGGGAATGGCCCTGGAAGTCCAAGCTACCAGTGTCTCCTTATGGCTCATTAGAAGGAGTGGATAAAGTTATCCATAAGGCTATGCTGGGTGTCACATCTGGCAGGTGACAGATGCAGTGAGGTCTCTTTTTTTAATTATTTGAGAGAGACAGAGAAGAGAGAGACAGACAGAGAGGAAGAGGCAGAGAGAGAGAGAATGGGTGCGCCAGTGGCCTCTCTACCACTGTGAATGAACTCCAGATGTGTGCACCCCCTTGTGGGCAAATGCAGCCTTACACCCTTGCATCACTTTTGCGTCTGGCTAAACATGGGATCTGGAGAATCCAACAGGCATTCTTAGGCTTGACAGGCAGGTGCCTTAACCACTAAGCAATCTCTCCAGCCCACACTGAGGTCTTTTTAAGACCACCCTCTCTGAAAACTCTAAAGAGAGTTCTCACTGGGGTGATGAGGATGAGGAAATGGGGAGAGTCCCTTCTGCATGTGCAGGTGGCTGATTCCCAGGACAGTGATTGGAATAGTTCACAACAAACCAGAAAAGAAGGGGACATCTGAAGGCTTTGAACACGTGTTCATTATCTCACCCACCCTCCAGAGACATCAACGTGAGTCAGGAAAGTACAAAAACTTAACATACTTCAATGACATAGAAGATAGAGTAAACAGGTCCTGTTCTGGTTTCTGGGTTAGAATAGCTCTGATTTGGTTACAACAAATGAAATGGCAGAGAAACTGCACAGTTGAGACCACTCCACATCAGCCACTTAAGAAAGAGAGAGCAGGAAAAAAACAAATAAAAGTACCTCTGAAGCTGGGTGTGGTGGCGCATGCCTTTAATCCCAGCACTCGGGAGGCAGAGGTAGGAGGATCTCCGTGAGTTTGAGGCCACCCTGAGACTACATAGTTAATTCCAGGTCAGCCTGGACCAGAGTGAAACCCTACCTTGAAAAACAAAACAAAACAAAAAAAAGTACCTCTGAACCACTGGGAAAAAAAAAATTGTTCTCTTAAGTAATTGCCAGTGAAAAATGTTTTAAATTTCTAAATATCATGAAAGCAAATTTTTATTAATTTTCTCCTTGTGCTGCATTTGTCTCTACCATGGCTTCTGCAGAATAAAACACTTCCCATTAAAGCTGTGGCCTTTTCCCCAGTTCCTGCAGGGAGGTCATGTTTTATAGGGCTCCAGTGGATGTGCCACACAGCTGAGTGGTCCAGCCCTGCCTGCATTCTCTCAATCGGTGGAAATCACCCGCCAATCCCACCAAGCTCCTGACTTAGAATGAGCTGAGCTGACGTGAGCCGTGCTTTCCTAGGGTTGATCTGATTTCATCCCCATGACTTTAGACGTTGTATATGTACAATCACCACACTGACTTTGCTGATTAGAAAAGAAAGACTACGCATCATTAGACAGCATTTGTCCAAAGTTAACGCATTTCCTCAGTAGAGAAGCCAGAGTGCAGAAACCAGGTGGTCTCCCCGTTGCCATTCTGAGTCACCACAATTTATAACCCATGTACTGACTCCTGTATAAATCAAGCTAAAGCTACACTCCTGAGAAGACTTGAGGGTCTGTGCAGTGGGTCCCCACTATGTGAAGAAAGGCAGCTCGGAGCCCTTCCTGCGGCCTGTGCAAATCTAGGGTCCAGAAGGAGTGAAGCCTGGGCCGGATAGCGGGACTGAATGTATGTCATGATTTCTCATAAAGAGAAATATTAGCTCCAGCTCACACTTTTGGGGGAGCTCATGGATTTGAAGTAGGGGACCAACAGAGAAAACCAATACAAAGGCTAACCAAAGTAACTAGCTTTGCTGGGTTGTAGAGAGCCCTGTGTTAACTGACCAAACAACTAATTAGTCAAATGATAGTCCATTGGCTGGTGATTAGCTGAGCAACTGCAATTTCAAAAGAATATTTATTTATTTATTTATTTATTTATTTATTTGAGAGAGAGAAGGGTATGGACATACCAGGGCCTAATGTTGCTGCAGATGAACTCCGGATGTGGGTCTGGTTTTACATGGGTACTGGAGACTCAAATCTGAACCAGCACATCAGGTTTTTTAGCAAATGCCTTTAATCCCTGAGCCATCTCCCAAGCCTTTTTGTTTTGTCTTGCTCTGGCTTTTGTATTTTTGAGGTAGGTTCCCACTCTAGCCCACAGTGACCTGGAACTTACTCTATAATCTCAGGCTTGCCTTGAACTTTTACCTCCCAGTTGCTGGAATTAAAGGCATGAGACGTCACGCCTGGAAGTAACGAATAGTTTTCTACATATGCCTCACTTCTGTTTTCCTTGTATATGTCTGATGTTGGAATTCCTCTAACCTGCCTTAGTTTGGGGATCTATCAAACCCATAAAATCTATTAAGCTTTACTAAGTTTAATGAGTTGAAGAAATTTTCCTTGTAGCACTAGGCAGGGATATTTGGAAGAAAGTGAACAAGAGAATAAACCTTTCTAATTTAATTCAGCTTTCCTAGAATGTCAGTAAAACTGCATAGTTGTCTCTAGGAGAGTTTTCCCCCTGAGAACTGAAAACTCAGTAAGGAAAAACTTCAAATTAAGAGCTTGCACATGACCTTATGATTCTTGTTTTCTAGGAGGCAGGATGCAGGGAGACTCCTATTCATGTAAACTGCTATTGTTTTCAGAGATTTCTTTGTCAATCACCTTCCTTAAATGTAGACCTTTCAATAAATGGCTTGCAAATTCTGACATTATTCACAATAAAGTAATGAAAACAAGCTGTAAGTCACTGAATATGTTGAGGGTGTTGCAGTGTAAATTTGCAGGCAATTTAAAAATAATGGTAATGATGCAAAGTAAAGTAAAATATAGAATTTGGTCAATAGGAGAATTTTCTAAATTTTTTCTAATAAACTACATTTATGTCATTACTAGTAAATTAAAAAATGATGAATAACCAGAAGGCTTTATAGGCAGTAATACTGGGCATGCCAGTCAACATTGATAGACTATTAATCACTGGGCAACTTATTATGGCCTGAAAGGTGTTTCTGAATGTGGTCAATCCATGCCTTCCCCGCAGCACACTGCCTGTCCATGGCCAGGGGCAGCCACTGTGGACTTCTGCCAGACCGCTCCCTCCAGCTCTAGCCTGCTGCGCTCAGACTTCAGCCGTCCTCCCCAGCTTACCCTTCAGCTCTGACTTGCCTTTCCTCCCGGAGGCCTCCCAGGGCAACTTAGTTCTCCTCCGTACACCTTGCCCTCCTGTCAGCTTCTTCAGCCACATAACTTGTCATTCTTGTGAACATCCGCTCAGCGTGTGCCTTGTGTATAAGACTGTCACTGTGATGTCAGTCAGCGAGCTTGGGGATTGTGTTTAATTAAATGCTGAATGAGTGAATGAATAAACAAAGTCTTAGAAATATATGCTATGTTCATGATAGTTGGTTTCAGAATTAGAAGCTGTGTTCTTTATACCCACATGGATTTGGAACTACTTAGAAATAGCTGCATTTAAACTAGATACAGGCATAGAGATATTAAAATAATCAGCTTTACTAACTAGGAAAACTGCCATTTGAAAATGTGGCTGAGGGCTATGGAAAAGGACATTTGCAATAATGGCATTTTCCTATTAAATTTTCTCATCCTACCCCATAATTACAGGGAGATGCTGGATCTTGTGTTTTCCTTTCTTAAGAGATTCGAGAGAATGTGCACTTTGTAAGCAGAAAGTTGCTAGGGAACAATGAGAAGGCTATGGATGTTCAAATGTCTTTTCTTCTGTGACTCCATGATTATGCTGGGGAAGGAGGGACTGAAGAGCTAGAATCTGTGTGAAAAACACCAGAAATAGCAAATCATCTTATATGAAATGGTGTATTACTTGCATAATCTACATACATCCTTCCCTATACTTTGCATCATCTCTTGATTACTTAGAATATCCACTACAATATGAATCCTGTGAACAGAGTTGTTATGCTCTACTGTTTAGGAAATAATGACAAGGAAGTGGCCCTTATATGTCTAGTGCAGTTACACTTTTTTCACAAATGTTGTCTTTTAGATCCACAGTGGTTGTAACCTGTGGATGAAGGCTCTGTGGATCTGATGTACCAACTGTTCACAACTATAAATAGTCACCCAAACATGTCAGACTGTACACTTAAAAATGTTTTATATGCAAACTATACCTAAATAAAGCTTAAATAAGACTTAAAAAGCACAGTGAATTGCAGCACAATCAGTAAGTCCATAGTGAAATAAACAGTGGGAAGTTCTCCCTGATGGATTGTCAATCAATAAATGTAGAAAACTGTGGAATAAAAAGTCACCATTTGGTTACTGATGTCATAATGGACTCAGTAGAGCAACATCAAGGAAGGTTGAAATTGGTCCGTAAAGGTTTGCCAATTCTAAGGTGAATGTGGTGGTGTACGCCTTTAATCCCAGCACTTGGAAGGCAGAGGTAGGAAGATCACTGTGAGTTTGAGGCCACCCTGAGACTACATAGTGAATTCCGGGTCAGCCTGGGCTAGAGTGAGACCCTACCTCAAAAAACCAAACGACAGGAAAAAAAAAAAAAAAAGTTTGCCAATTTAACATTTCCTAGAGCTAATGTTACTACACGGAGTTACAATAAACTTGTTGACTTACAAACAACAACATTATTTTCTTATAATTTGATAGGTCAGAAATCTGAAATGAAATCAAAGTATAGGCATGGCCATGTTCCCCAAAACCTGCCGGGGGGGTCTCCCTCCTTGCTTCTCCCAGTGGTCCGTGGTTCCCTGCATTCTTGGGCTCCGGCAGCAGAAGTGCAGCCTCTGCTCGCATCTCAGCATGGTGTCCTTTATGATAAGCTCGTCCAAATCTAGAATATGTGTCTCCCCAGGTGAGACAATGAGAAAGGTGTTTTTTAAAATAAATCTAAATTTTTGGATTATTTATGATTTAACTTGAGTTATTTGACTGAGTTTCCTACCAAGGGTTTCTCTATTCTGATCAAGATGAACTCTGCCCTGCAGTTAAGCTCAGTTACTTCAGAACTCAAGGACCAGTTCAACAGGAAAGCATGTCCACTGGTGACTTACAGCATGAGTCTCTGAGCCCTGCCGCCTCTTCTGGAGTCCCATAAATCGATCATGTCTCTAGCTAGACACGTGCGTCTCCTTATGTCACTCCATTGGTGTTGATGTCTAGAAACACTCTGGCACTGTGGTGGTGGAGTGATAAGCTTCTGGTGGTTACACAAGAGCATGACTGGGCTTCTGGTTGGTGGAAGAAGCTTGTTACAGATGGAGATGTGAGTCCGTGCCTCTTTGACATTCTTTTAAAACATATACATATATTTGTGACAGAGAAAGAGGCAGAGAGAGAGAAAGGGAGAGAATGGGCACACCAGGGCCTCCTGACACTGCAAACTAACTCCAGATGCATGCGCCTCCTTGTGCATCTGACTCACGTGGGTCCTGGGGAATTGAACTGGGATCCTTTGGCTTTGCAGGCAAATGCCTTAAGTGCTAAGCCATCTCTCCAGCCTCTTCTTCAACATTTTTATGGCAGAGAGCGTTGCCACAAGTAGCTGGCACCCTGCTATAATCTAAGATTCTTCATAGATATAATGTAGGCTGGATGCCAGTTTGCAGAGTAAAGTTAGGGAAATGTTGCTTGTAACTTTTGAAGAAGGAAGATCAAATTGGTGGATAAAACTGAAAGAATAGCAAGGTCTTATAAATATGTTATTATTATTATTATATAATATTATTACTGGTTGCATATAGTGTGGGTCACTAAAGTCTTTGGACAGAGCTAAATTGCTTTAAAAGCTTATCTGTTTTTCTGGTCTTGTTTTTCAGCTCTAACATACTCCATCACATTAGGCAAATTCTCAGGACAATTTAAACATACACTTTCACAAGTCAAATTTGTTTAAATATTTTAAAATTCTTTTTTCCCACTGCTATGATGTTTTATAGGTAATAACAAGATTGTTGCACAGTAAAATATATTGATTTATTTTCTTCCTAACCATCTAAAGAAGTCTCTCTATCACTGACAGTGTAAAATGGTCAACTTGTAGAGATTTTATCATTGAAAAGAATTCTTCAAATAAAATTGAACAAGTTTTTTGGAAAGACAGTCTTCTGTCCTTACAGATAATGAATAAAACATTATTTACACTCATTCACTTGGAAGGAGAACAAAATGCATTTTTAATGTTAAGAAAGGAACTAGGCTATTAGTCTTTGTGCTACAATGGATTAAAGAGTTTTCTTATGAGTTGGCCGTGATATGAAATTATAACCATAATTTTAAAAATTAGAATAAGAAAATACTTCTTGCCCTGACCTATCGTTGGTCCTTTGCTCATACAATATGTAAAGCATAGAAGGTGGGAGAAGTATATCCAGAGGCCATGGGGTGGCAGTATTGGATGTTTCTGCAAATTATCAATACGTTGTTTGCCTCTAATCCTTTTTCTTAAGGTGGGATAAAGTAGACATGTTCCGAAGAACTTTTTCATGTTTTATTAAAAAAGCACATTTAGCTGGAGGTGACAAACAGTGTTAAAGAATGATGCTTTAAATTCAAAGGAAGCTAATGTCTTTTTTTGTTGTTGTTTTGTGTTTTTTTTTTTTTTTTGGTAGGGTTTCACGGTAGCCCAAGCTGACCTGAAACTCACTCTAGCTCAGGCTGGCCTCAAACTCACAGTAGTCCTCCTGCCTTTGGCTCCTGAGTGCTAGGATTAAAGATGTGTACTGCCCAGCCTGCAAAGTTAACCTCGTGTAATACAGCATTAGTATTTCCTTTCTTGGTCGTCTCAGTATCTGTAATGAAGAAGGCGGAGGAACCCTGTCAGTAGAAACCTTCTCCTATATCTGCTTCTGACTAGTGACCAGTACGGGAAGAAAATCCTTGAGCTGCTTTTCCCCGGAGAAAAAGAAAAAGATTGGATTCCACTCTGTAATTTTTCAGGAAAGAAGAAAAGCCTAATCGTAAATTATATTGTAAATTTTACCCATGCATGCTATGTCGAGAGTACATCAGACTGCCACAGCTGCATGGTGTTTTGGAGGGTTCGTAACGGTGTCCATAGGGTTCAATGAAACCAGCTTTGATTGGGAAATGCATTGCGAGAGAAATGGGATGTTTCCTCAGCTTCTTTCTATTAGCTTCCCTGGAATAGGTTTTCTTTCGATCTCAGTATCTCAGTTCCTATCCTTATCTGAGTTTCGGGCGGACAAGTTATCTACACTAATTTTCTTCTCCCATTTGCTCACGCCCTCACTTATCATGACATGAGGTGTACAGCTACTGTGAGTTTTGGGTTTTTTTTTTTTTTGGTAGGGTCTCACTCTAGCTCAGGCTGACCTGGAATTCACTTGGTAGTCTCAGGGTGGCCTTGAACTCATGGACTCATGGCAATCCTCCTACCTCTGCCTCCCAAGTGCTGGGATTAAAGGTGTGCGACACCACGCCAAGCCTCAATTATTTTTCACTGTTCTCCACTTTTAACCCTATAGTAAAACATATACAGGAATTAGAAAATATCCTATTTTGTACAAGGCAAGCACAAGCTTGGAAAATATGAAACAAATCCTTTAGCTTTCCACTCAATCTGATAAATAAAATAGTATTTTATTTTGAAGTATTTCCCCCAGTACTATTCCCTCTGCCCTGCTGTGCTGGCAGGGCACAACAAGATGGCCCCTTCCCTAGGGCTGAAATCAAAGGGTGCTTTAACTGCTTGTGATCATCTTTTCTGACTCTCCTCCAGCGGTTGAACTTTCCAACTCAGCAGGCACGAGATTTACCACCGAGCCACGGTCACACTGGCCTTGCTAATACTACTCCTTGCCTGTGCCTACGAGTAACTGCAGAGCGGTTGGGGGTATGAATAATAACAAATTTGTTTTGTGCCTTGTAATGGAACCACATAAAAACCATGAGAAAACTGACATGATATACAAAACAGATGTCTAAGTACATGCCTCTGTCTATTTTGACGGATAGAAAGAAAACATCTTAAAGTAAGTAATGTGTAGAGCACTGAATTTCATTATTATTATTATTTTTTTTTGCAGTTTTTAAGGCTAATATATTAGATCAAGATCAAGACACTGGTAGATTTGGTGACTGGAAAGGGTCTTCCATGGGCATTACCTTATAGCTGTCTTCACATAGTGGGAAAGGCAAGTGTGCTTTTTTTAATTTTATAAGGAATGTTTTATAAGGGGACTGTAGCAGACAGCTTCATGTTCTCTGAGATGAACTTCCAGACCAGGCACAGTTATGGAGGAAGGGATGTATTGAAGCTTACAGATCCAGGGGACGGTCCATAATGGCAGAAGAAGCTGGCCTGCTCTTACAGGACCAAACACAGAGAAAAAGCCACAAGCCAAAAACCACACAGCACAGCACACTTCAGGAACTCCAGCTAGGCACACTTTGCATATCTTTAGATTGAAATCTCAAACCCACCACCACGCCTTAAGATCCGCCCAGTGACACTGCCTCCAGGCAGGTGGATACAAACTAATAAAACACTGAATATATTGGGGGCCATCCATTCAAACTACCACAGGGACTGAGCCCACTGATAAGGACTCTACAACCTTGACCTACTAACTTCTCCAAGTTTTTTATAGTTTTTTTTTTGGGGGGGTGGTACACAGTCTACCACTGAAGGGAAGGTATGGCAACAGGAACAGGAGGCAGCTGGTCACTTTCAGTCTGTAGTCAGGAAGCAGAATGAGATGAATGCCAGAGCTCAGCCAGATTTCTCCTTTTGATGTAGTCCAGGGCCCCACCCACACCGCGGGAGAGTCTTACCTCAGTCAACCTAATCCAGATAATCCCGCAAAGACATAGCCAGAGCCTGCTTTCAGTGGCCCGAGATTAACCATCACATCCCTGATTGTTTTGGGAGTGACTTTCTTTGGCCTTTGCTCATTTGTTTTCAATCCTCCACTGTGATAAATATTAGCTGTGAATATACTCTGAATATACACCAAGAAAAGCTGTTGAGTGTTTCTAGAAAGACCCTCATTTTGAGAGTGAACTTTGACACCTCTGACACACCAGGTTTGAATGAATGTCCACATATTATATATCCTGAAGAATTTAACCACCTTATCATTGCATAGGAACAGAATTTTGTGAAGTGAAACCACTCCAAATACATAGGCTGATTGTAAGGGACTCACAGTATGGTGGCTCTGTCTGCATACAGAAGTATGTACAAATATACTCGATTAATTAATCAAAGAAGAATCAGGAGAGTACAAGACTGTTTCTATGGGAGTATTGAAGATACAGACATGGCGTCATATGCAGATTATTAGAGGGCTGGGGGGCATGGAAATTAGCCTTATGAGAACTCGATTTCAACAGGTTACAATTCCTGGCAGCCGGGAGGAGGGTTTTGAAAGGTAAGAGGAGCATTGGACATGGATAGTGGTAATGCCCACAGAAGTGAACTTTAAAGTGTATAAAGTGAACGGTGGTCTGTGGTCATACCACCTTGAATGCACCCCATCTCGTCTAAAGTGAACCGTGATAATAATTTGTATAAATGGTACGAAGTAGTATTTTCAGTATCTTCATAAAATCCTAGTATGAATGTTTAATTTATAATTACATGCAACACTGTTATTATAGAAGGCTCATTAAACTCAGTGATGCTTAAAGAGCTTCACTCTCATTGCAGCACAGAACTTATATTTTATTAGTTTCTAATTTGGTGTTCTGGCCTGCCTTTCCTTTGTTGTTAAGGGGCGTCATGCGTGAGAAGTGGGACCCAAACTCTTCGGAAAGCTGGTACCACATCTGGAGTAGCAATGACACCCAATCCCTCCAGTACGCAGATAACAATGTCACCTATGTGAATTACTACCTGCACCAGCCTCACGTGGCAGCCGTCTTCATCTTTTCCTACTTCCTGATCTTCTTCCTGTGCATGGTGGGAAATTCTGTGGTTTGCTTCATTGTCATGAGGAACAAACACATGCACACGGTCACTAATCTTTTCATCTTAAACTTGGCAATAAGCGATTTACTGGTTGGAATATTCTGTATGCCTACAACACTGCTGGACAGTATTATAGCAGGTACGTTTAGTTGCGTGCAGGATAAAGACATGTGAAAAGGTTTCCCACGAGTCCCCAGAGTAAAGAACACGGTCATGAATTCATTCATTCATGCAAATATTTATGGAGTTCCCAGAACTATTCCTTGTGCCTGTCTGCACAAGGTGATCATTCTAGAGGAAGAGAGACAAGAAATGAATAGCAGAGCCTTCTTTTCATGCTCACAGTTCTTGTTCCTATCTGGACACTGTACTTTTCATAGATAGAGCTCAGTGGTTGCTCTGGGCCATCAGAGTCTCTGCACTCCTAACAGAAAACCTTCTCTGTGCCCAGGCTGCTGTTTTCTGGAGGCCATGTCTCCTTTCTTGGTGGATCCCCTCCTGACACATGCAGTTCATTCCAGAACCCTTCCTTCCATGTCTACAAGTATCTTCAGTTCGCCCCCACACTTGACAGTTAGCTGTATGATGGATTCTAAGTTGGAATTTTATTCTCTCAACATTGAATACAGCTTGATCTCTTGTTAATGCTGAGAAATGTTCAGCTTTTACTAACAAATGTGGCTCAATGCTCATGGTGTACATTGTTTCTTTCAGAATGCCTTTTAGCTTCTTAAAATCCCTAATGTTCTCAGCTTTATGAAATTAGGTCTTGTGTGCAGGTGGTCTATTGTACTGGATACAAAGTACTGGTTTCAGTTAGAAAAATGAATGTCAGTTCTTGAGAATTTTCTATTCTCATTTGCTTTTGTTCTTGTTGTGTTAATCAGACGTCATAGTTCCGGGTTCCTTTTTTTTTTTTTTTTTTTTTTTTTCGCTTTTTTCCTCTCAGATTTTGTTGCTTTTATTGTTGTATTTTGAAGGTTTTTCTTAGTTCCATATATGGTCATGCTCACGTGTAATTTCAGTACTTGTAGGTTGAAGTTGCAGGATTTAAAATTCACTGTCAGCCTGGGCTATATTGAGACCGTGTTTCAAAAAATCCAGGGTCTAGGGCATAGCTTAGTGGTAGAATAATTACCTAGCATGTGCAAGGTTCTAAGTTTGATCCCAACACTGAGGGTTGGGGTAATGAATGTTTTCCAACTTTTATATTAATTTCTACATTTTTGTTATGGTGTGTCAAATTATTTGGCTTATTTTTGCTTGTTTTGTAAATGTGCCTTATACTACGATAAACATGTTTTATAGGTAAATGTATTGGAGTTATGCTGTTACCAGTACCATTTTTATTTTCCATTTTCACATTACTGTTCACTGAATTTTCTACCTGGACTTACCCTCCTCAGAGGATGCCTCTGTTTTGCTGGCATGAGAACGTGTGTGGCATCTGATGGGAGTGGTACATAATTTTCACCAATCATGTTGTTTTTCACACTTCACATTTAGTATCACCTGATAATAACAGTGACCTTCTTGTTGATTTGACAAAACAGAAAACAACCAAGCAAAAGTAGCACATGGAAGGAAAGGGTTTGTTGTTGTTGGCTTACAGTGTCTAGAGGAAGCTTTCTCGAGGTTGGGGAAGCATGGGGGGGCATTTCACTCAAACCACCACCCCTGACATCTCCAGGTCTATGGATGGATTTGCTTTGTTCGGGTGCTGCATTCAGTGGAGAGTAACGAAAGTATAACTTATGCAGCTCTTCCATGTTCGTGTTCAGTCAAGGGCTACTTTCTCTTGTACTTTTTTGTTGTTGTTGTTTTTCAAAGGTAGGGTTATACTCTAGTCCAGGCTGACCTGGAATATACTATGTAGTCTTAGGGTGGCCTTGAACTCACAGTGATCCTACTTCTGCTTCCCAAGTGCTGGGATTAAAGGCGTGTACCACCACGCCCGGCTCTTGTGTCTTGTGTACATTTTAATATAAAACATAACACTGCCATGACCTAACACAGTATAAAACTAGAGAGAAAGATTCTTTTGTTTCTTTTTGGCAGAATCACTCAAGAATATCTTTTAAGATCTAGACTACTTAGAATGCTAAAGCAATGTGGCAGCCTGAGCAGTAGAGTAGACCCTACCTCAAAAAAAAAGAAAGGACTGGAGAGATGGCTTAGTGGTTAAGCGCTTGCCTGTGAAGCCTAAGGACCCCAGTTTGAGGCTCAATTCCCCAGGACCCACATAAGCCAGATGCACAAGGTGGCACATGCATCTGGAGTTTGTTTGCAATGGCTGGAGGCCCTGGTGCGCCCGTTCTGTCTTTCTCTCTGCCTCTTTCTCTCTGTGTCTGTCTGTGGCTCTCAAATAAATAAACAAAAAAAATTAAACCTTGCTGGGCGTGGTGGCACACGTCTTTAATCCCAGCACTCGGGAGGCAGAGGTAGGAAGATCGCCATGAGTTTCAGGCCACCCTGAAACTACATAGTTAATTCCAGGTCAGCCTGGGCCCGAGTGACACTCTAACTAAAAAAAAAAAAAAAAAACCCTTAAGAAAAAGCCAAAACAAAACAAACAAAAAAGAGATGATCTAAATAGGTGTTTTTCTGTTGAAATGTATCTACTTAGATTATTGTATTAGATATTAAAAAAGAATATTCTGTTTTGGAAAAAATGAGCTATAATATTTTATGATAAATTTTATAAATCTGAAAAACATATAAAGTGGTTGAGAGTGGAGAAAACTACTTTCTTTTCATAGATCAGTGTTCAGAATGTCAAACTGCTGTAATTTTACTATTTTCTTTCATAAACCTTTTAGCAACTGAGGTTTAGTTAATTCAAATAGATTGTTTTCATTCACGTAATATAGTGTTTATTTGGGAAGTTAGTAAGATGTACATGGTATATTGTATATAGTTATCCTGTATGTAACTCCTGATTCTGCATGATTTATGGGGGCGGTTCTAAATTAGAAAATCAATAGCCTAGCTGTCCTATATATCAAATGTATTATTATATACGGGCCAATGTTTTTTGCATCCATGAAATCTATAGCCTGGATTAAAATCCTTACATGAGTCTAACATGCTGTGGCAAATTATGTGATATTTATGCATGACACATTGTGAGCTAATCAAGCCTCTACAATCTGTTCAATGGGATTAGATATGTCAGTACATATAACTTACTACACTGCCTCAAATGTAATAGTCACTGCGTGAGTTTTGACACTGTCAGTGGATACTGGGAAATAGACCTCCAGGTCAATTCTGCAAACACTGAAAAGCATTGTTTATGGTTGGCATGAAGAAAACAGCTGCATGTGTCGTGATTTCACATCTCCCTGTTCATATTTTCAGTTTGATAAAATGGTCTGTTCAAAGTCTGCTCCGTTTCCCCTCCAGGCTGGCCCTTTGGGAGCACAATGTGCAAGGTCAGTGGACTAGTGCAGGGGATATCAGTTGCGGCTTCAGTCTTCACCTTAGTTGCAATAGCAGCAGACAGGTAAGTCAGCCCAAACCCCGAGTCCAGGTGGATGGGCATACCTGCGACTAATCTACCAGAACATACATGCTTACAGATGGGAGCAGATGGGAGAGGATGTGTGTGCCTATGAAGACTGGCAAGTGGTTTGAAGGAATATTGAGAAGTGAATTAAAAAATGAACTAGATGCTGAAAAATTCTGTAAAAGCATCAATCAACCAAAAACTCTCTCTCCTCTCTCCCCCTTCTGTGTGTGTGTGTGTGTGTGTGTGTGTGTATGAGACAAAAGAGAAAGATTAAAAATGTGAAATACCATCAAAAGAGCAAATTGGCAGGCTGTTTTTTTAAAAAAATATTAGTTATTTGTTTGCTTTTTCATTTGAGAAAGAGAGAGGGAAATACTGGGCATGCCAGGGTCCCCAACTGCTGCAAACAAACTCCAAATGCATGCTGCACCTTGTACTTCTGGCTTATATGGGTCATGGGGAATCGAACCTGGGTCTTTTGGCTTCACAGGGAAGTGCCTTAACCACTAAGCCATCTCTTTTTAGTGTTAGTTTATAATTTGCATAGTCTTAACATATTTCTGCAGTTCCAAACACAAGTCTTAGAGATCATGCTTATTTATCTTACAGGGACAGATAGTAGAATTTAAACAATGCTAATTACTGAATGTCAACAATAGAAGACTTAACTTAAAATGAGAGTCAAGGGCTGGAAGCGTAGCTCCATGGTAGAGCATTTGCTTGTAGGCAAGAGGCCCTGGGTTCCATTCCCAGTGTCCACCCCAAAGAGGAATTGATTTCCCAAGCCCGTACATCTTGTTACTACTTCTTTTTACACTGCTTCACTAATGACTCCCAAATAGATGTAGATCAATAAACCATGATCTAGGTTAAAAATGAAAAAAAGAGAAGAAAATTTGTACATGAAATACGCCATGTGTATTCAATGAATAACTTTATGGTGATTAACATAATGAAGTAGGGCCATGTTTATGGGCACACATACATTTCAAAAACAAACTCTGAAAGAAAGGTTGCATAATGATACAATATGGTTCCATAAATAAAAAACTTAGAGATGTTTTGGAAAGTCATAGAAATGCAGACAGGGAAGTTACAGCAATGCCAGCTGCCTGGGGAAAGAGGGAAACTAAGACGAAATAATCAGGCAGGAAGGTTTCTGCCTCACCTGCAGAATTTGCCTTCTACAAACACACTGTGTAAGTATCATGAATAGCTCACATTTCAGATCTATCACATTTCCTTTAGCAACACAGAAGTACATTATTTATTTTCTCCCAATTGGTTTTTATTTTTTTTAAGAAATATTTTATTTATTTATTTATTTATTTATTTATTTATTTATTTATTTGAGAGAAAGGAGAAAGGCAGATAGGGAGAAAGAGAGGATGGGCATGCCAGGGCCTCCAGCCACTGCAAACGAAGTACAGATGCATGAGCCCCCTTGTGTATCTGGCTTACGTGGGTCCTGGGGAATCAAACTGGGGTCCTCAGTCCTCGCAGGCAAATGTCTTAACTGCTGAGCCATTTCCTCAGCCCTCTCCCAATTGTTTTATGTTTGAAAAATAATCTTTGACTGAGATTTACAACTAAATGAATAATACAATTATTTTATTCTGTGCAGAGTGTGATGCTTTGATTTCCGGAAGGAGCCTAAAGTTTTAATTTGTGCTTTTCATATATCTGATTCTTTCCATAGGTATCATTTTAGCTTTACTCATTTTATTTTTAATTTTTCAGAGCTGACACCAATCATACAAAATGATATTTTGGATTATTTTTAATCCATATCTATTTGACAATCTCAATAATTATAAGAGTAAAATATTAACTAACCATAATTATAAAACTGATCTTGCCCTCAGCCATGTAAGATTCCTCTGTGACTCCCATTGAATTACGGATAAAGTCCACACTCTTGAACACAATTTTAGTATTTTTGATTTGATATTTCCACTGTCTTTCCTAGCAGGGATCATTCTGTATTCCACCTCTTTGCCTTACCTTAAAATAAAATATGGGACTGGAGAGATGGCTTAGGGGTTAAGGTGTTTGCCTGTGAAGCCTAAGGACCTCAGTTCAATTCTCCAGGTCCCACATAAGCCAAATGAACATGGTGGAGCATGCATCTGGAGTTTGTTTGCAGTGGCTAGAGGCCCTGGTGTGCCCATTCTCGCTCTCTCTCTTTCTCTCTCCCTCTCTCTTGTCTCAAATAAATAAATAAAAATAAAATCTTTGAAAAAAATATGCCAAGCCAAATATATTGGGTTACAAAAAGAGAAAAATGTCTAGATCTCTCCCTCTGACGTCGCCCATCGTTTCAAGGAGAGTAAAGGGGAGCGCTGGAGGTCTAGAGGGTTCCTGATGTTAAGACAGAAGACCCATGAAGGAAGACGTTAGGAAGGATGACACCTCACCAGACAGAGGCTAAGCAAAAGTGGAGTTACAGCTTTTCTTATCTGCACAAGTATCTGTAAAGTAATCATTTGTATAAAATTTCAATTTTAGAGTCATGATAGAAAAAACAAAATGTGTAAAATTATTTTGAAAAAAATTGAACAGTATCCTTACATAATAGTATGGTCATGTTATAAATTAATATAATAAACATCAATAGTAACAATTTCTGTGGTAGACAGCTTCAGGTTCGCTGAGATAAACTTTCAAACCAGGCACAGTTATGGAGGAAGGGATATTTATTGAAGCTTACAGATCCACGGGAAGTTCCGTCCGTAATGGCAGAAGAAGCTGGCCTGCTTTCACAGGATCAAACAAAGAGAGAGAGAGAGTGTCTGGAACTCCAGACACTTTGCGTATCTTTAGACTGGAATTCCAAATCCACCACCACACCTTAGGGCTGGACCCTAAGATTTGCCCAGTGACACCTCCTCCAGCCAGGTGGACATAGATCCAAACTAAAGACTAGTAAAACACTGACTATATTGAAGGTCAGCTATTCAAGCTACCACAACATCCGTAATAACAAACTTAGTGAAAGGAGTCAGCCAATGCTGAATTTTCACACTCACCGCATGACATGGAAAGCTCGTGGTCATCAGGACTTGGAATGGAAACACTTTGGGGAAGCTGGCTTTTAAGAGCAGACATTCCAGAAGGCCACTCGCCAGTGCCCACAAAAAGCTTTTGCTTACATCATGCTTGCTGGTAGCCACCTGGCCAAAGCATGTGCCATCTCCAAGCCCACAGAGGGTTCGTGGAGAGGATGTGAGGGAAACCAGATTAACAATCAACCACAGGCGAACAGAGCTGCTGTGCACGGAGCCTGCTATAGAGGTTAAGAGTGAGTTATGGAGCCACATTCTTCTGCTCCATTTCTGTGCAACAGTCAGGATGATTTTTACCTTTTCTGATTCTGTTTCCTTGCCAGGTGTAGTGGTGCATGCCTTTAGTCATAGCAGTGGGGAGGCTGCCATAAGAGGATCATTGTGAGCTCAAGGTCAGCCTGAGACCGCGCTAGAGTAAGACTCTGCCCCCCAAAACAAACAAACAAACAAACAAACAAACAAACACCCTTCACTGCTGCTAAATCTATTTGCTCAGATTTTGTTGTTGTTGTTGTTGTTTTGTTTTTCGAGGTAGGGTCTCACTCTAGTCCAGGCTGACCTGGAATTCACTCTGTAGTCTCTGGGTGACCTGAAACACATGGTGAGCCTCCTACCTCTGCCTCCCCAAGTGCTGGGATTAAAGTGGGTGCACCAACACACCTGGCCTCCTATTTGCTCCGATTTTAATGGAGATGTTTAAAATGGCAAACCAGGCAAGCCAAAGGAGCAGGGTTCATATCCAAGTTTTAAAGGGGCATATTCAATCATTTCCTGTACATTACCGTTCATCTGTATATTCATAGCATCTAATTGTTGTATTTGTTCCACGTTCGGTTAAAATGTGTTGAGTTAAAATGTCTTTAAATGGCAGATTCCGGTGTGTGGTCCATCCCTTCAAGCCGAAGCTCACTGTCCGGGCAGCCTTTTTCACGGTCGTGCTCATCTGGGTCCTGGCCGTCAGCATCATGTCTCCGTCCGCGGTCATGTTGCACGTACAAGAAGAACGCTACTACCGCGTGAGGCTCAGCTGGCAGAACGCAAGCAGTGCGGTGTACTGGTGCCGGGAGGCCTGGCCAGAAGAGGACATGAGGAAGGTCTACACCACGGTGCTGTTTGCCACCATCTACCTGGCTCCTCTCTGCCTCATCGTCGTCATGTATGGCTGGATCGGGGTGTCGCTGTCCAGGACTGCAGCGCCCCATGCACGCAAGCGCAGCCAGGAGCAGCGGCCAGTGTCCAAGAAGAAGAAGAGGGTCATCCGGATGCTGGTGACCGTGGCCCTGCTCTTCGTCCTCTCCTGGCTGCCCCTGTGGACGCTGATGATGCTCTCGGACTACGCCGAGCTGTCTCCAAACCAGCTGCGCGTTGTCAACATCTACGTCTACCCCTTCGCCCACTGGCTGGCCTTCTGCAACAGCAGCGTCAACCCCGTCATTTACGGCTTCTTCAATGAAAACTTCCGCAGTGGCTTCCAAGATGCTTTCGGGATCCAGATCTGCCGGAAGAGGGAAAAACCCCAAGGAGCCTATGGCCTAAGAGCTAAAAACACCGTGACCATCCACACTTCTGGCCAGCTCTCCCAGGAGCCTGCAGTTCGAATCCCACATGGGGAAAATCTGCTGTGTAGAAAAAGTACTGAAAGAGCCCAGCAGGAATTAACTATGGAAGAACTCGGGGAAGCTACTAACACTAGCGAGACTTAAAGAGATTGCTGTGGGCATCCTGATACCACACGCATATGGCACATGGGTGTGAGAGATATTTCAATGCCATGAGTTAATGGTTTTTTACTTAGTTTCATTCTAACATAAAGAAAACACTCACTGAAAGCCCAGTCTGGCAAAAATATTCCAAGTATACAAAAATGGTCTTATCTGTCATAACTGGTACTATATTATATAAAATATATCCAGTGACTCACAGGTTTGGCTAAAAAAATCCAGGACCAGTTTTCCAAGCCTGACCTTTTCTTTTTTAACCACGTTATGTATGAATCAAATGAATCAAGCATGTGTGCTTGTTTTTTGAATCTGTCTTTCGATCCTCTCTCTCTGTCCCAATCACCTATAATCTATCTTTCATCAGTCAACATCTATCTCTCTGTCTTAGCAAATTATATCCAGGGAAACCTATTTCCTCAAAGGGTGATTGACGTACTTTGCATGAAAATACAGTTTGCCAATTCTCTATTTGATTATGGATGTGAAAATTTGGACTTGCAAATCGACTTGTAGTTTTTTTTATTTTTATATTTTTATTTATTTTTTAATTTTTTTATTGACAACTTCCTTAATTGTAGACAATATCCCATGGTACTTCCCTCCCTCCCCCCATTTTCTCCTTTGAAACTCCACTCTCCATCATATCTCCTCCCCCTCTCAATCAGTCTCTCTTTTCAGTTTGATGTCATGATCTTTTCCTCCTATTATGATGGTCTTGTGTAGATAGTGTCAGGCACTGTGAGGTCATGGATATCCAGGCCATTTTGTGTCTGGAAGAGCACGTTGTAAGGAGTCCTACCTTTCCTTTGGCTCTTACATTCTTTCTGCCCCCTCTTCCACAATGGGCCCTGAACCTTGCTGAGCTCCTGTTTGTAAGCTATGAGGTGAATACATGTTATTTGACAAATTCTCCAAAGTACTATTTATGAAGACAATTTTATGGGAAGCCAAAAATTATCTATACATGGCAATATTACATGAGCTTTAAACATACTATTGTAGAGCATTGTAATACAAAAATTAACTTCCTAAAGTATCAGAAATAAAATTATATTAATTATACTCTGAGCTATAAACTAAGAAAAATGCAGCATTTCTTTAAGGGAAATGATCATGTCCTGAAAATTAGAAAATATGGACTAATTCAACTCCAAAGAAAACTAGATAAAACCGACTTTAGGAATTGAACTGTTAAAAAAAATTGAACATGTTTTCACATAGTTCATAATACATAGATTTGGTAATATTCATTATGTCTGACAAATATTGCAAAATGTCATTTTAAATATCACATGTGTTTATTTAAACATTCATTTACTATTTGAGTCATCTGCCTCAAAGTATAGGTTTTCTTGATATCACTATATTTTCCATACTTTCTCCTCCTTTTTTTGTAAATCTCACACATCATATGTATTTTTTCTCCAGCATTCTTTCTCTCTCCTTCCCTCAAGACCTTTTCAGGAAAAATCTTGGCTCCTTTATTGAGTGTTTGGTTGGTTTCGGTGTGTTTTGCAGATAGGTTTAACTAAAAACACTCTTCCTGCCTTTGCACACCCACCATGGGTTAGTGTTTCTCACTTGAGGTGTGTGACTCATCTCATTACATAGGTGGTGGCCACGTTTGTACCAAGTGACAGTGAAAAGAACATGAAATAGCTTTAATTACTGTCTGGGCTCAGCAGGGCGCAAACAGGAAATTGTGTTTACCCTTTTAGTGTCATCTAGACTCAGCCTCCAGATTCCTGCTCTGCTTTGTCAGTGTTTCTAGGGGTCTGCCATTCTCTCCAGCTATTCCCAGTTAATAAATGACCTGCACTTTGCATGCGTAAGTAATGTGTGTGTGAATGCCCGTGGGTGCATGTGTGTGTGGGCCCCCATGCACATGTGTGTACATGTGGAGGCCAGAAGTTAATGTCAGGTGTAATAAATGACCTATTTTTTTGGGGGGGGAATTAAAGGGTTAGTCCAATCTAGTATAAATTTAAACTGCTTTTAAATTAAACCATTTTCTTCGTCCAGCTGTGGGCTAGGCAGAGAAATCAGTGGTGAGACACCTGACTCGCCCGTCAGCCTCTCCGTCCCTTCCTGATTGGTACTCACCTCTCCTCCACTGTCAAGTGTGGAGTTGGGTCTGTTAAAGATGAAAAAGACATCATGGAAAATATCATGCTGGATGGTTTGACATTTCGTGTAAAGTGTCTCCTAAGTGACAGAGGAATACCCCTGACTAATTCACCCTCAGACAGAGTACAGAGTAGCCACTCCCTGGCGAATGTGAAGTCTTGTCCCTCCACCTTCAGTGCGTATGACCCTCCACGTCCCACCTCTTTATTCTCAGATTGCTCTGCTCCTGGCAGGAAATCCTTCTTGGAGTGATTCCCCTCCACAGATATTTGTAGCGTCAAGGTAGAACAGACCACCATCATATGAAGCTGGAGGCCACCAATTTCATGGCTGGCTTCACTGGCTTTCATGAAATTCCCCACTTGGAACAGTTCTCTCCCAGATGCTGTCACAGCTGGCTTCCATGTGCCTGCCCCGTGTTCACAAGCACTGAAGCTGCTGAGGAGCTGGGGTCTTTGACAAGGGATATCGGACATTTACTGAAGATTCGTTCTTGTTGCATCCAGACTCACTCCCTCCTGTCCATAGTTAGTAGTATTTTGTTGACATAGTCATGGAGACAATTCTTCAGCAGTGCTGCCAAAACCAGTACACAATATATACTTACTGAATAACAAATGAACAATATAAGCCTTTTTTTTCTATTACATACTAATTTAAAATATTTTCATGGTAGGTTCAGAAGGGAAAATGATAACTTTGCTTTTCAATCAAATTGTGAAGGTGTTTATAAATTTGACAGATTTTGAGTAGATGTATATATTTTGTTTTTGATACCACTGTTATACGGCAAGTCCAAATAATTCAATGTTAAGAAAAATAATAATTCAATGTTAAATATGTCAAAACAATGGTGACAGGGCTAGGAAGATGGCTCAGTGGTTCCAGGTGCTTGTTCCATAAGCCTGCGCATGTGAGTCTGACTCCTCAGCACCCTCAGAAGCCAGGTGCACAGTGAGCGCACGCATGTGGAATCCCAGCTGACCTGCAGCTACGGGAGGTCGAGTGTGTGCATATACGGATCAAAACCACACAACACTCTGGAGAGTGGACTTCTTTTGTGATAACCAGTAATTCAAAAGAAACCTGCAACAGTGATGAACTGGTTTCAGTGTGTGTGTGTGGTGGGAATTAGAACTACTGGTAAGGGGTGTGGAGTAGTATCCAACAGCTCAGATTAAGCTCACTGCCTGTTTTTCCGAATAAATGTCTAGTGAAGTACAGATTACGCATTGCTTTTTATACTAGATGGGACTAATTTTTTTTCCTCGAGGAAGAGTTGCAACAACTATGGCTCATGAGATCCATGATACACACTCACTAGCTCCGTAAAGAAAAAGCTTGCTGGGATCTGTGTGCAAACGTGAAGATGAATGCAGATATACGCAGTGGCATGGACGCCCACAAACAGGTTAATCCAGGAGAATTGAAGTCAAAGGCATACAGTAGATGAGGTAAAAATGCTGATCATCTAAAGATCATAGCAGCAAATTCAACGTATCTTGGGGAACCTTGGGATGGAATGTACTTGCAGAGGTTGCTACTAACAAATTTGGTAGAAAGAGAAAGAAATGTATTTTCATAAAAGTCCAGATTGCCTCCCCATCCCCAAAGAATGTGCGTGCCTTTGGGTTTGTTAATTGCTGCTGTCTCTTTAAGCCATCAGTGAGACTGACAGGTTGTACATTTCCTCACTGGGGTGTCTTAGTCACTCCCAGGACACCCTTAGGCAGCCTCAGCAACTCATGCAACAGGTGCCCATTGGAGGCAAATGGTGACTAAGTCATTCTGTCAGGAAGCATGGTGTTATCAGCACTGGGGAATCATGGAGATGTTTCATGGGCATTATAGAACCGCAGTGTGAGAGGTCTTCTAGTCCACCGCAGAGTTCGGATCTGAGCCTTGAGGGAAGGACCGATACGAGGAGGAGGCTCTTTCCTAACACCACTGCTCACTCACGTTAGAGCACCTGCTTAGTGTTCTGACTGCATCTCCATCTTTGCCCCAAGTCTTGAAGAAGCAGGGCTATCTTTCAATCACAAGGCATTCTCATTTCAGTACCCTCCCTTCAAGAGCCTACTGTCTAGTGAGCTCCACTAGATTTCTGTCTCAGACCTGAGCCCACGTCCTTTTGCATGGTAAGTTCTGGTTTCCCTCGGACTAAATTGAGTGTATCCCCAGCACATGTTTCACGGGTCCATACCTGCCTTCGGGCCCCACGTTCTCTCTTTCATCGCATCCACCCACTTAGAATCCAGCTGAGTCTCATGTTCTCTCTAGACTTAGAGTCTAAGAGTCCTTTCATCTTGTCGCAGGTAGATACAGGTTTTATTGCAAGTTGTCGGGCCTCATTTCCAAACCATTCTATCACTTTTTCTTTTCTTTTTTAAAAGATTTTATTTTTCGAATTAATTAATTTATTTATTAGAGACAGAGAGAGGGAAAGATTGAGAGGGAGAGTGAGAATGGGTGCGCAGGACCTCTAGCCACTGCAAACAAACTCCAGATGCATGCACCCCCTTGTGCATCTGGCTTACGTGGGTCCTGGAGAATCGAACTGAGGTCCTTAGGCTTCTCAGGCAAATGCCTTAAACCGCTAAGCCATCTCTCCAGCCCTATCACTCTTTTTCTGATTTCTCCACTAAAATTGTAAACTTGTCAATTTTATTAGTATGGTTTATAGGGTTGGAGAGCCTGCGTTCCTCAACCACGTTGGAGCATGTGCAAGAGAGTCACCGTGAGCAGATCTGAATTCTAATAGTGGCTGATTTTAGAATCCAAACTGGTTGCATCCTAGAAATTCAAGTGTGCCTGTGTGCGTCTCCCTGTGTACGTCTCCCTGTGTGCGTCTCCCTGTGTACGTCTCCCTGTGTGTAACTTCCTCGGGATCTTGACTCCCGTACTTGTCAGAGGAGATGTGAGAGTCAGGATTCCTGCGTAGTGGAACCTTGACAGTGTTTTAGAGTTCAGTGACGTAGATATTACAACTCATTTCCCACAAGGAACATGTGGTGGATAAAAGAGTGGGAATTACGAGCTCATAGCAGCAACATTAAACTACTTGGCCTGGCATTAAGAGTTGCCCATAGACTTCGATGGGAAATGGAAGAAGAAAAAGGAGAAACGTGCCTGGTTCTTTAAAAAAATTTTTTTTTTCTAAAGCCGGGCGTGGTGGCGCACACCTTTGATCCCAGCACATGGGAGGCAGAGGTAGGAGGATTGCTGTGAGTTCCAGGCCACCCTGAGACTACACAGTGAATTCCAGGTCAGCCAGGACTAGAGTGAAACCCTATTGAAAAAAAAATTTTTTTTTCTATTTTCCCATTTTTGACATTTTCATACATGTATGTTATATATTTTGATCTTTTATTCCCCAAATTATCCTCTCTTATCTCCTTCCTTTCTCTTAGCACCCATGTTACTTTTACGGCTTTTGCTTTTTTTAAAACCCACAGAGTTAAGTCAGCATTGCTGGCATCACTATCTGCGGGAGGTCGTTCTCCATAGCATGGGCAACATCCCAGGGGCTACATCACTGATGGGCCTGACTCCCCTCTCCCAGCACCAGCAGCTGCCGTCAGTTACTCTGGGAGGTGTCGGTTCTCACAGGCTCTCCCCATCACAGGTGAAGGGTTAACAGGCTCTGTCCTGCTGTGAGTTCCTGAGTGGGACGGCCATGTCTATCCAGAGGGCAGGATTTCGTAGCCTCTTCCCCATCCTCCTGCCTTACATTCCTTCCACACCCTCTTCCACGAGGGTCCCTTGGAGGGGTAGAGCCATGTCCTGCTTGATGCTGAGCACGCAGTAGTCCCTCACACTCAGCAACTTTGCCACCAGCTGTGCTCCTCTTACTCCTGTTTCTGTAGAGCTGGGCCAAAGCCTTTGGCTACAGCCATAGATCCTGGGTGGGGGGTGGAGCCTACAGTGGTCATGGTAAATGCACAGCATGTCAACCTGCCTTCTAAACATCTCTCTTTGTCTCTATTGATTAGTACTGCGTCAAGCCTCCATCACAGAAGTTTCTTCCTAAAATCAGGCCACTCCTTTATGAGCCGTGAGCCTGTGCCAACTAAGGTGTTGGACAACATGAGACGTTTCCTATTGTATTTTTTTTTTTAATTTGAAAGAGCTAGAGATAGAAGGGTGCACTACTGCCTCTCAGCCGCTGTGAATGAACTCTAGATGTGTGCGCCCCCTTGTGGGCAAGCGCGGCATTGCACCACGGTGTCACTTTTGTGTCTGGCTAAACATGGGACTTGGAGATTGGAACGGGCATTCTTAGGCAGGCAGGCGCCTTAACCTCCAAGCCATCTCTCCAGCCCTCCTATTGTATTTTGTAACTGAAAATAAAACCCACAGGTGAAATATCACACAAGGGTAAAACAAAACAAAAACTGGATTCTTCTCATTAGGAGACAAGAGCACTGACCCTCCGGTGCCCTCATCTGTTCTCCTGCATGTCCCCAGCTTCCTGGCAGGCCGGCTGGGATGGCCAGACTGCACACTAGGAACCCCCAGAATAGTGCAGAGACAGAAAGCTCAGGGTTGGTCTCCAAAACAGACATTGAGGGGGAGAGAGAATTTCCTAATGTTTACACTTGACTAATATTAAATTGTTACAAATCACCCTTCAATGGGAAGTGAAAAGAAAAATGTCAAAGGCTTTGTCCTCAGAGTGTGGTCCATAGCAAAGCAGACACTAGGGGCACCAGATCTCACACGCTGCCCCACACATCTGCATGGGATCTCTGGTGGCCTAGATTTAGAATCTGAGAGGCACGCAGTGGCTCTTCACGGTGGCTGTCTGTGGGTATTGCCTGGCGAGTTCAAAGAAATTCTGATCCTTCTCTCAGCCCAGATATTGTCTCCTATTGAGCCTGTAGTGGAAGGTTGACAGTTTCGCACAATCTCCAGGTGATGTGGCTCAGCAGACAGGTGAAAAGCCTCAAGTTGAAGGATTAGAAAGCCTTCCAAGGTCAGAGTCTGCAGGCATCCACAAACAGGATCAGTCTAGTCCCTGGGAAAGGGGCAGGCACTATGAATAATGATGGAGACACCCCGGAAAACTGCGCAAGTCACTTCACAGACCTCTCAGACCCACGCCTGACACTTGACCCTCCCTCCCAGAAAGCTGCCCGCGAGCTACCAGGAGGGCCTCAGCTGCAGGGCATCACAGAGCTCGGGCCACAGAGCCAGGGAACCAGTGTGAAAGCAGATGCTTTTGTTTTCAGTCATTAAGGCAACGAAACAAACGTCCTGTTTGTGGTGGGCACCCTGTGTGTGTCCTTACCCTTTCTCTTCTGTGTGGTGGGTGGATTTATACCACTTCAAACTGCGGGAGTGACCTGTTCCCTGTCACTGTTCCAGTGCCTCAGTCAGCTTGCTTTGTCTTTCTGTAGGGTCTCCTTAGGTCGTCCAGGCTGACCCTGAGCTCCACTGAGGGCTGGGGTGTCCAGCCTGCACCATCACCTTTGGCCTCAGTTAGCTTTCCAGTGCGCACTCTGACTTGCCCTGACCCAAGGTTCCGAGCTGCATGCTGGTCGCGTGTATGTCCCGGATTTGAAAGAAGGCCTCACCTTAAATTTGTTCAGTACACTTTGTACCTCAGCATTCATTCTGAGTTCTGTTATAATAGTCTGAAACCAGGCTCACCTGTTTTCTGCTCTGGCTAGGCTGTCCACCCTCCCTGTGGTTGCCTGTTGTAAAGCCCATTAGTTAGTTCTTCACCCAGCTGGCCCCACCCCAGCACACGCCCCAGCTGGATCGAGTAGGGAACACCTGAGTCTAGTGCATAAATTCCTCCCACAGGGCGGCTTCCTTACTCAACCCGTCCCCTCTGTCCCTGCGTCTGCTCGTGTATCAGCGCTCGCTTCCAGGTAAGTAATGAATTTCTTCCGAACCTCGCATTTTATCTCAACACCTCTCCCAAGCCTCACCTTTGCCTGGTTTGGGATCTTTTAGAAAGTGGCTTTCTAGAGACGGTAGCAATAGAATTACAACATGGTACCTCTTCACTCACCCTTCCTGTTTCTGTACAGTTGAAATGACAGAAGGAACTACCTCCATATGTTCCCTTGTTGATCTCCAGGAAATACTTGCTGGGCACTGGCCAGACAGCATGTCTAAAACAATTGGCAGGATCAAAATCCTACCCTTACCATTTAAAATATATATATTTACTTACTTGCAAGCAGAGAGCCAGAGAGGGGAGAGAGGGACAGATGGAGAGAGAGAGATGTGGGGAAGGGAGACACGGGCGCGCACGCGCACACACACATACACACACACACACACACACACATACACACGGGGGGGGGGAGACACTCCAGGTGCATGCACCTCCTTGTGCATCTTGTGTTATGTGGGTACTGGGAAATCAAACCTGGGCTATCAGGGTTTGCCGGTAAGCATCTTTAATACCGAGCATTCTCTCCAGCCTTCCGTACCCTTTCTTAAACACATGAAGACAAACTTCCTTCGAGGAATATACTTGTTCTTGTGGTTTCCTTTTCCTAGAGTGAGTCCATTATACGTCTGTGCAGATTCAGCTCATCAGAAAGATGATTGTCTCGATCATCTTGCTGCATACAGTGGCGTCCCTTGCGTATGTCCACTTCTTCACGTAGTAACATCCCTTGGGAATGTCAACTTCATTATTTTCTGCCCAAGGTATATTACTGAACTTTTCATTGCTAAGACAAAATACCGGACCCAAATCTCAGTGTAGGGAAAGAAAGGATGGGGTTCAGACTGTTTCTGGGTTCCAGTGCACGTTGGGAAGGGAGGTGTGGCTGCAGACACTGCTCCCGTTGAGTCCAACATCACAGGAGGCAGAGCAGAGGGATGCATTTCTCAACTAATAAAGATTAAGGGGATACGCTCATTTTTTTTTGTCAATTTTAAGTATAATATTTCAAAATACGACATTTTCTCATGCTTTCATGTCTAAAAAGGTCATGAGTAGTTTTAAATAGCAAAAAAAATTCCTGTCTGGAGAGATGGCTCAATGGTTTCCTAAGAAAGCATGAGGCCCTTGGTGGGCCTGAGACTGAAAGCATTTGAATCTCCAGAAATCTCTGGGAGTGCCACACATGCCTGTAACCCCAGTCCTGCAGGGGAGCAGAGACCCAAGAATCCCCCAACCTCTGTTAGAGGATCAGCAGCAGTCTCTGGAAAGAGTAAAGATACTCTGGCTCAAAACAAATACCAGGCAGATGAGCAATGGAGTGGGACACCCGGTGTTCTGTTCTGGCCGCCACAGGGGAACGCCCCCATCACACATGCACGCACACACAGGCACGCACGCACACATTTTAAAGTCAAAATTCTATTATATGTTATGAATAAAGCCCGGTCATAAGAGTAATGCAAGGCAAGTGAAAGGTTTTCAAAGCTCTACAGAAACTTTTCAAACTCAGCTGGCTACAAAGACAAGAAAGACAAAATGAATGCAGAAGGCTAATTTAAAAGCACTAGGATTGGAGATACTATTTTCTTTAATGTGGAGGCTTCATACTTTGTCTGAAGATTTTAGTATCAAAGTTTTTGAAAACTTCTATAAATAAAACTAAGTTCCTGCACATTATGTTCAAAAAGTTGTCAGTTTATACGATCCCTGTTGCAGGAAGTAAAATGTCAGAGTAAACAGCAAAGGTGGCCGCACTGCAGGCTGTCCTTGTGTGTACATGTGAGCGCTGTTTCCTTGGAAATCACAAGTGAGCCTTCACAAAGTTTTCATGAGGACTGACGGCTCCAGAAATCTCATTCTACTCCGTGGTTGAGTGAGTAGAGTTTAAAGCGTGACTCTGTGCATGATCTCGGGATCATGAAAACAGAATTTGCGTTCATTTACTCGTCCCTGCTCATTTCTATTATTCTACTTGGTCTGTATTCATTGGGGGGAAATCCACAGAACCTGGATTTTAAAGAAAGCTGCTCTGAACTTGATCTTAATACTGAAATATGACTAGGAGGAGATGATTTTGGGGGAGGGGGAATACCCAAAGAGTCAGGTTTTCCAGGGCTGGGGAGATGACCACTCAGTGGAACTCCTCGTGTCCTCATCTGAGTCCTACTGGGTCAGCTAACCTGTAGGGGCTCCAACCATAGGTTCATCCATTGTGAAGTGAGATTTCAATACCAAAGGATTAGCTCATATATTATGAAATCATTTTTATTATCACTTATTATTAAATCGTGTATTATTATTATTTATTAAGTTCCCTTTCTTGGGCCAAGGGAGCATATTCAGTTGCTGTAAACCATGAGTCCCTCAGGCTTGATTTATGGAGCTCCGCAGGTCCTTTAATGAACTGGGGTCTGAGGAGGCTAGCATCATCAAGGTAAACCTTCCCATGAGAAATAAAATATGAATGTAAAGTTACTGTCATGCAGCATTCCCATTGGTGTTAGAGCTGAGAAATTATTTCCTTGCAAAAGCCTGACAGCCTGAGCCAGGGTGATGGAGACAGACACTGAGCTTACTCACAACGCAGCAAAGCAGAAATCCAGAAGCTGCTGAGAGCTCCACACTAAAGCTGACTTAAAGCATACCCACCACAGCTCAGGGAATTTTGAAGAAGAGGGGGCAGAAATATTTTAAGAGTCACAGAATGGGAGGGAATATCCAGAGAAATTGCCCCCCCCCCCAGTGACTGACTGCTGGTTTCATAACTCATAACCCACAATCCCATAGTGAACACCAGCAATCCCACTAAGGAGGGCCCTCAGAGTGGGGGCAGGGAGGAGGGAAATGATGGTACTAACACATGTGTCCATACAAAGTTTTTTAATAAAAACTTTATAAATTTTTAATTTATAAATCAAGTCTGAGCTTATCAATCAACTTGATTAAAAAATGAAAAAAGCTCATGTTATAAGAAATACATTTTGCTATTATGTATGTATGTATGTATCCATATATATATATATAGAGAGAGAGAGATATACAAATATTTGTCTGCCACACAATCTCGTAGCATGGAGGGCTTGGGTCACTTTCTGGAGGTGGATTGTACCTGCTCCCCTCCAAAAGCTTCCAGATGAGGAAGCTGCTCTCAACATGTCTGGAGTCGTGGGTTAAGGTCAGTAGGAACGTCGGCACATTCTCAGGCTCTTTGGCATAGGTGAACATTCATATACATACAGTAAGTCGGTGATCATTTTTTAATTAATTGGTATCCAGTAAAAATATTGACCATTAGAGGAATATGATACTTTAATTCTTCTTCCAATTTTATGATTCTTTTTATTAAGAGGATGCATGACTCCCATTCACCACATAGAATTTTCTGTTTCTGTGTTTCAGAGCAGCAGACTGGATATTTATTTGTGCTTCCCCTCATACTCTAGCCTCTTAGTTTTCAAAGATAAAAATGTTCTTTTAAGAAGGAGATGCCTATGCTTTCTTTTACTTCATAAAATATTTTTATTTATTCATATGACAGAGAGAATGGGCACGCCAGGACCCCCACCACTGGGACTATGTTCACAATTTGATTTTCCTTGAGTATGTATTTTACCTTCACAGTATAAGTTATGAATTCAGCGATTGCCTGAGGGAATCTGACGTTTGTGCTAGACTAGAGAGCGTCCCTTTAGAATCAGATAGTTTGCTTCTCCAAGGGCAAAGGTGGGAGGTTTTCTCGCAGTAGGGTGTGAGAACCTTGGAGAGAAGCCATTACTCTCTTTTTGAGGAGGACAAGCCTGTGTCCTCACAAGTGTTTGGCGAATGAAATGTCTATGAATGAAATTTCTATACCTGACGATTGCCTTGTAGGCTGTAGAGCATTAGAAAACACCAGAACGGATTTTGGTCCCGAGAGTGGTTTATCAGTTCCTTCTTCAGTGATGGTATTTCGTCATGCGTTATTCAGTCACTCTCTCTTAGTCGCCTGTTGTGTGCTGGTTGGAGTTCTGTGAGGAATCTGTCCTTTGGGAACCAGAGTTAGAAATCACGTGGCAACTAAGTCAGAAAACATGTATGAAGCGTCCACTGTGGCTGCAAGTGCAGTGGGAAGGTGGTTAGAGAGCGCGTCAAGGAAAAGGACCTTGAACCATGAACCTGGGGAAGAGCAGCTGAGGAAGGAGGAGGAAAGCAAAGGACCTGAGACAGGAATGTGTTTAAGGAGCATCAACAAAGCCACTGTGACTGGAGCTGGGGTGGCAGGAGGTGGGGTGCAGCAGAAGGGGGGTTAAGAGTGAGTTGGCTGGATTCTAGTAAGACATGATCATGCTCTGTGGTACTCTTAAGACCATACAACGAGAAACTTCTAGATGGTTTTAAGAGCATTAAGAGGCAAAGAATACATGTGGCTGTTATAGGAGGAGACCCATCACGATGATGGTGGCAGAAGTAAGGTTAAGAGTTAGGGTTGTAGGCAGTGTTGACTCTTGGGATTCATGGTGGTTCTCCGTTCCATAAAGTCTACAGGCATTCTGAGTCATTGCATGCTGAATTCCTTAAGATACTATGGTGAGCAAATACAGTGCAAATTTAACATCAAGCGTGTCATATAGCATTATAACTCATGATTATTTCCAACTAAACTTGATTCCCATAACCCCGATGGCCTGGCAAAGTGGTTCTGAGCCAGCTGTATGCAATCAGTGTTGGTTTCATGTTTACATGTCTTAGGATTGTTTGTTTGTTTGAAATAGTATCTCACTAGCTGAGGCTCACCTGGAACTCACAGTGTTGTCAAACTTTAGATGTAAATGTTTGAAACATGAATGATTGTTCTGCGTCTTATCAGTAATGCCATATTTTCCCTTGATTCACCAAATGTGTCAGGTTGTTTTTTTACTGCAATACACATATAATATCAAAGTTTTCTTTCTTTACCTACAGAAGGAATTACATACATTTTGAAAGTGTTACTTCATTTCTTTGATTAAAAAATGACAAGTTTGGGGGCTGGAGAGATGGCTTAGTGGTTAAGGCAACCACCTGCCAAACCTAAGAATGCCTGGATTCTCCAGGTCCCATGTTTAGCAGACGCAAGGGCGCAATGCCAAACTTGGCCACAAGGTGTGGGGGGGGCATACTGGAGTTCGTTCACAGTGGCTGAGAGGCTGCTGATGCTCGCTCGCGCCCTCTCCCCCCCCCCTTTCTCTCTCTCTCTCTGACTCGCCAAAAAGAAAGACAAATTTTGGCTATGTGTGGTGGTACATGCTTTTAATCCCAGCACTCAGGAGGCAGAAGTAGGAGGATCACTGTGAGTCTGAGTTCAGCCTAGGACTGCAGAGTGATTTCCAGGTCAGCCTGGGCTGGAGTAAGACTGTACCTTGAAAAAAAAAAAAAAAAGCCAAATTTTATGTAAAGGTAAAAATTATCTCTGTATATTTATTTTAGAATCAAGAAGCCATTAGTGAAAATATCATAGGAGGATTGCCATGAGTTCAAGGCCACCCTGAGACTACATAGTCTCTGGGCTAGAGAGAGAGAGAGAGAGACCCTACCTCAAAAAAGCAAAAGATGGGTGTGGTGGCACACGCCTTTAATCCCAGCACGTGGGAGGCAAAGGTGAGAGGATTACCATGAGTTCAAGGCCACCCTGAGACTACATAGTGAGTTCTAGGTCAGCCTGGGCTAGAGTGAGACCCTACCTCGGGGAGGGGGGGGGGAAACACAGAAAAACATAAAATATCTACACAAGTATCTTCCAGTATACTTAGTGCTTTCTTGCTCTATAAATGTGAGGTACAACTTCAACCATAATTATTAAAAAAGTCTTTTTTTACTCTTAAGTGAAAATAACAAGCTTTGAAAATCTTTGCAATCCTTTCTCGATTATTTATTTTTAGAGAATATTTTATTATTTATTTATTTGAGAGAGAGAGAGAGAATGGGTGCACAAGGGCCTCCAGCCACTACAAACGAACTCCAGATGCATGCACCCCCGTGTGTATCTGGCTTACATGGGTCCTGGAGCATCGAGCCTCACTAGGGTCCTTAGGCTCCACAAGCAAGGGTTTAACCGCTAAGCCATCTCTCCAGCCCATCAGTTATTTATTTATTTATTTTTTTTTAATTTTTTTTTTTTTTTTTGGTTTTGCAAGGTAGGGTCTCACTCTGGTCTAGGCTGACCTGGAATTAACTATGTAGTCTCAGGGTGGCCTCGAACTCTCGGCGATCCTCCTACCTCTGCCTCCCGAGTGAGTTATTTATTTTTAAATATGGAACACTTCACGAATTTGCATGTCCTTCTTGCACAGGGGCACGCTAATCTTCTCTGTATTGTTCCAATTTTAGTGTATGAGCTGCCAAAGAGAGCACTCAGGGTTTTATTTTGTTTTATTTTATTTATTTGTTTAGTTATGAGAGAGAGAATATAGATGTGCCAGGGACACACAGCAAACAAACTGTAGATGCATGTGCCACCATGTTCATTCATCTGGTGTGGCGGGCGGCGTCCGGGGCGCACCATCCACATTGAAGATGGCGGCTGGCACCTTGCCAAAGGGCATTGAGCTCGAGTCTTGTCAGTAAACAGGAAGTTATGGTGATTGGCTAGGAGGCATATCCTCATTGCATCAACCTATCGGCTTCAGCCAAGTTAGCTTTCTTGCCTAGCAACTGTTATGATTGGTCTTCATAGGATATATAAGCTGTGCTATTTCCTGTAATAAAGGTGTGTGTGGGTGTGGTCTCCCATCCAAGCAAGCAACAAGAGTGGTGCGTGTGTCATTAGTGTCCCGAATGGTCGGCGACAATCTGGCTTACATGGGTCCTGGTGATTCAAACCTGGGTTGTTTGGCTTTGCAGGCAAGTGCCTTATCTGCTAGGTAGTAAATTATTTATCTCTGTAACATGTTGAAGACTATGAAATTAACATGGTGAAACTTAGTTTAATAGATGAAATTGAAGTTGATGAATGTATTTTAGAGCTTAAAAAAAAAAAACTTTCAGCCATGCCTTAAATAGTCTTGACCTGTGGATGTTTTCATGAGTGTGGTTTGTTCTCTTAAAGCATGATACATGCTAGAAAACTGGTCACACATGGAGTGCCAGCATGTAGGCAGAGGTGTGACCTGAAAGTGGGTCACTTTTAAAAAATATTTTATTTTTACTTATTTATTTGAGAGAAGGAAAGCAGCTGTGTGTGTGTGAGAGAGAGAGAGAGAGAGAGAGCATGAGCACACCAGGACCTCCAGCCATTGCAAACGAACCCCAGACGCATATGCCCCCCGTGTGCATCTGCCTTACGTGGGTCCTGGGGAATCGAACTGAGGTCCTTTGGCTTTGCAGGCAAACGCCTTAACTGCTAAGCCATCTCTCCAGCTCTGACGGGTCACTTTTAATTACATTCATGCTGTGGAGGGACACAATTCATGTTTTCACCCAACAAATACTTGGTAAACACCTACTGTGGTTCAATCAAACCTCAAGGGAGACTTTGAAGATCCAAGTGACTCAGACCCCTCACTTAAAGAAGCGTACATGGAATACTATGCTCTGAGTACATCGTGTGGTACGTTAGGAGGTTTCAGCCATACGCTCCCCAGCCTAGACACTGATACATGGGGACGAGAAGGGAAAATGGAATGAAGAGGAAATGAACTAACCTGCCAGTATTCACAGGCCTCTGGCTCCTCCCACCTTTTCCTAGTGCATGACCTGGCTGTGCCGTGCTAGTTTAACCCTCACAGTCAACATGGATTCTGGCTCCTAAAATTTTTTTTTGGATGCAGATTAATGTTAGTTAGTTGTTTTCTTTTGTCTTTTATAGTTCTAGTGTCTCTTAGTCTTTGGTGGCTCCTAAATCATCAATGCTGCAGACACAGCAAGTGACACAATGCCAAGTTCTCTGGGGACATTGCATTTCTTTCTGAAGAAACATGTTTTGTTTTTTTTTTTCCTTCTCCTAAAATAGATAACTCATTTATATTCATGATTTTTCTATAAAACTATTAGCCATACAGAAAGTCAGACTGAACACTTCCTAGGATAAATTAGGTCCTCCTGCAAAAGTCGGCTGCCAGGTTGGGAGCTGTTTGGTTTATGCCCGCCTGTGACAGCTGTGCTGCGCAAAGGTAAATCCAGGGAACGTGTGCATAATTCACCCTTCTCCTGCCAGTCCCGTCTGCCTCTAAACACCTACATAAAATTCCCATCTTTTATTCAAATCCCTGATGAATGTAGCTTGAAATTCCAGCTACACTGAACAGTCCTGCTGTTGAAATCCTGTGTATTAGTCCTTTGAGCACTTAATTACTGTCTCTCTTGGTTTGCTTTTTTAAAAATTTTCTGTGTACGTAGCCAGTCTTACCAATGGGATTATAAAATTTTTGAAGTCAGTGACTATTTTTTTAATTTCTGTTTGCAACACAAGCATTAGCATGGATCTGAAGACATTTGACTAAAGGCAATTTACCAAAAAGAAACTTACCAAAGATTTATAGAACACAATGAAATCCTATCTATTATAAACATAGAATGGTAGGAAACATGAAACATTTATACAATAACTGTAATATAGGGTAAAGCCATGCCCAGTGATGCCTATAAACAAAACTGAGTTGGCTTGAGGCAGAGAAATGTTCTGGAATGTGGTGAGATGGGATACGTGACAGTTTTCAAACAGAAACACAAGTGTGTCACCACTGGCTTGACTACAGGAAAGTAAATGACCTATTTACAAAAATGGTGAACATTTTGCCTGTTACAGAGAGCACCCGTAGGAAATCAAATTACAAATGAAGTTTGAAAATTATTATACATGTTTCAAATGCAAGGCTTGGGAGTGTGAACTCTGCTATCTTTTGTGATCCAAGCTAGTGACTGACTGGGGGTGGGGTGGGGGGTAGAATTCAGAGTAAACAAAATGATGTCTTTTCTCTGTGTTACAAAGAAAAGTGCTTGCATACATATGGGTGACTACTTAAGGGGGGAGATTAAGCTCTTGGCTTCTGTAAACAGGATTCCAGTTCAGAGCAAACTGTTCCAACTTGCCTTCTCTTTGTATGATAAAGGATTGACAGGCGTTTGTGTACTGCAGTAAAGATTACACAACATGCCTGAATTCTGGGCCCCATGTTCCTTGGTAATTAGATAGGTGATCTTTACAGGACCTTAAAAACCTCTAATAGTGTGTGTGATGTTAGGGGAATAATTTAAGAAAAAAATTTTTTTATTATTTTTTATTTATTTTTGGAGAGAAACACAGAGACAGACAGAGTGAGAGGGAGACAGAGATGGGTGTGCCAGCAGTCTCTCAGCTGCTGTGAACGAAATCCAGATGTGCGCGCCCCCCTTGTGGTCAAGTGCGGCATTGCGCCCTTGCGTCACTTTGCATCTGGCTAAACGTGGGACCTGGAGATTGGAACCGCTGGAGATTGGAACCAGCGTTCTTAGGCTTAGCAGGCAGGCGCCTTAACCACTAAGCCATCTCTCCAGCCTGGGGAATAATTTTAAGACTATATTAAGTTCAAAAGCTAATGCAGTCAAATTGTAACATTTAGGTGTGATATCATTTTATCTCTAAACTATCTTGAAAATGTATCATGAGAAAATACTTTCATAGATATAGTATGTAATTTGACTGAAAAATATTTAGTGAATCTCCCTATTACCTGCTGATATGTGTGAAATGGGTAATTTTATCATTTTTCTCTCAAGTCAGCTGATGCCAGAATATCTGCTCACCAGTTTTGAAGATCATTTCTGGATAATCACTTTCTATCAGTCACACTGGTCCAGACTTCTCAAACGTAGATGTAAGATAAAAATGCTGAAGCTATCGTGAAAACGATAGAAACAATGATCTGTTTTAAAATATTTCTACAAGATCCCATTTTGAGGGGATCCTGTAGTCTTGTTTTTAAAATATGCCTTTTCTGCAGTTTAATCTGTAGAGGAAACACTCATTACATACATGTGACACTGAGTGAACATTCACTGCGCCACAAATTAGATGAACTATTGTGCACAGGGATCTCACTGTGGCCTGCCACAGTGCCCTGCTCTATGTTCTATGGTGATCTCCCTTATAAACAAACGGTCTGAAACGAGGGGCAAAGAACTCGCCCGTGGCCGACATGTGTGACCAGGGCAATGTTGTTGAACCCCCTGACTAACATGCTGATTGCTTACTGTGTACTGGTCACTCTCATAAGCATTTGGCCTATCTATTAATCGATAGATACATAGATGACAGATAGATGTAATGATTAGTTCCATTCCAAATGAATAATCTAAAGCAGAAACGTGATTCCATCTGTCCAGACGGAGAGAGTTGGGAACCAGGCTGAGCCATGTGTTAGTCACTTCCATCTCTCTGAGGGTATAGCATGTCCTTCCTGCTTACGTAATCTAAAGGACTGGGGATGTCTTAGGAAATTTCATAATAAGCAACTTGTCGTCTCATTGTGGAGCAGCAGGAGAAAAAGAGCAGTTGCCAACCCACACGCAGAAGCCTTCCTACCAATGTTGTAATTATCTCTGCTTGAGGGTGGGAAAGGAAAATGTCCCGTCAGCTACAATATCAGTTAGAAATTAAGTACATTGGGCTGGAGAGATGGCTTAGTGGTTAAGGCGCTTGCCTGCAAAGCTAAAGGACCCAGGTTCGATTCCCCAGAACCCACGTAATCCAGATGCACATGGTACCACATGTGTGTGGAGTATATTCGCAGCAGTTGAAGGCCCTGGCGTGCATATTTTCTCTCTCTCCCTTCCTCCCTTTTCCTCTCTCACTCTCTCTCTAGTAAATAAAAAATAGAAAAAATTTTTTAAAGGAATGAAGTATGTTTTATTTTTATGTTCTGAAGTGATAAATTTCACCAGGCAACAAACCCAACCCCAGAAAGATTTGTCTCTAATGTGAATAAAATTCTACCCTACCTAAGGTAAAGCCCTTTAGCCAGTTGTTGGAGTTTAGAGAAATATAATTTCAGAAGCTGTGAAACTGCTTTCCCTTAGAAGTGGAAAAAGGAATCACTTATCTTAAAAGTGTTAGCTAGACCATTTGAGGGCTGGAGCAATCGCTCAGCAGTTAAAGGCACTTGCTTGTAAAGCCTGAAGGCCTGGGTTTGATTCCCCAGGACCCACATAAAGCCAAATTCATAAAGTGGCATATGCAGCATCTGAAGTTAGTTTGCAGTGGTACTAGGCCCTGACATGCCAATTCTCTCCCCCACCCCTTATAAATAAAAATAGACAAAATTAGTTTTTAAAAAAACATTTGCAGTGATTATAGCTTAATATATTCAGGAAGATAGAACTGCAAGAATAAGTGAATTCTTGAAATAATCTAGGACATAGGAAATAAAGTCTCCTATAAGAAACTACAAAATAGGGGCTAAGGACATGGCTTCAAAGTTAAAGTTCTTGCCTGCAAAGCCTAATGACCTGGGTTTGATTTTCCAGTACCCATGTAAAGCCAGATGTACAAAATGGAACATGCATCTGGAGTTCATTTGCAGCAGCCCAAGGCTCTTTCTCTCTGTTCTTGTTAATAAATAAATTAAAAAATAAAGAAACTACAAAAAATGCATAGTATAACTGTATTGCAGGGTAAGGCAGGTGGGCCCTGAAATTTCTCCTCCATCTTATAAATGAAAGCCCAGAGAGAAAGATGAAGAAAGGGTTGGTTTTGAGGCTGTCACATGGAAGAGCCTTGTGTGGTCAAGGCTCTTATCTTCCTGGAAACATATTCTGTTTATGAGACAAAAAAATTAAATATAATAGGGCTAGAGAGATGGCTTAGCAGTTAAGGTGCTAAGAACCCAGGTTCGACTCTCCAGATCCCACTTATCCAGATGTACAAAGGTGAGGCAGGCAGGCGCAAGGTCACACATGCCTACTAGGTGGTGCAAGCATCTGGAGTTTGATTGCAGTGGCTGTGCCAATTCTGTCTCTGAAATAAAATTTTAAAAAGTAAACACGATGACAAGAAACATGGAACGAAGACAAATCCAAAGTAAACATAATTGAAAATATGTTGGTCCTGGTATTCCTGTAATTCCAGTGCATAGGAGGTGGAGAATCAGGATCGTGAGTTCAAAGCCAGCCTGGGCTACATAGTGAAACCTTGTCTCAAAAAGTTGAAAAGTGGGCTGGAGAGATGGCTCAGTGGTTAAAGGTGCTTGCTTGTAAAGCTTGACAGCCCAGGTTCAGTCCTCCAGTACCCACGTAAATCTGGATGTACAAAGTGGTGCTTGCATCTGGAGTTCATTTCAGTAGCTAGAGCCCTGGTGTGCCCATTCCACCCTCCTGTTCTCTGTGCTTGTTAATAAATAAATGCATTTTTAAAAGTTGAAAAGTAATAATAAACGTATGTACCCTTCAAAGGTGTCCATAGAAATACAGTGATAACAGTTTATCGATAGGACTATTATAATTTATGAGTTGGTGGCCATGTGCCAAGCAATTCTTAATTCTGTTCTGGCCATGGCCCTGCTACCCAACAGGCTTCTATTAATATATAGTGATGAATGAGTGGCCACAAATATTTAATGATAAGATATTGTTTGTTATTTCTGTTTAATGAGTTTTCAGGTCTCATATGACTCAACCTGAACAGATTTATAACTTCTGAACTCTTAGGTCTCAGCTAAGACCTTGTTGCAAATAGAATGATAACAGGGTATTGATTTTAATATACATATATTTGTGTGCAAGGAGAGAAGGAGGGAGAGATAGGATGGGTGCACCAGGACCTCGTGATCCTGTAAGCAAACTCTAGACATATGTACCACTTTGCACATATGGCTTTCCTTGGGTACTGGGGAACTGAACTTAGTCCATCAGGCTTTGCAAGCAAGTACCATTTTTTGTTTGTTTTTGTTTTTTCAAGGTAGGGTCTCGCTCTAGTTCAGGCTGACCTGTAATTCACTACGTAGTTCCAGGGTGGCCTCGAACTCACAGCGACCCACCTACCTCTGCCTCCCAAGTGCTGGGATGAAAGGTGTGTGCCACCACACCCAGCTGCAAGCAAGTACCTTTAATTGCTGAGCCTTCTCCCCAGCTCCAGGATATTTATTTATTTGAAGCTTTTTACACAGCATTTGTTGGGGAGACGATGAACTTAACTCCTCCTTTATTGTAACAAAAAACACTTGTGTAAATACTTGTGTTCAAGTATGTGATCACGGACCCACGGATGACAGTGCTGTGAGAGGCACTGCTTCTGCCATGGGATGGCAGGTGGGGAGTTAAGAACCATGGGAGGAGATGATGGATGGGTTAGTTGGCTCTGCTATATTACCTGTCAGGTCATATTTGAGAGAGGCACTGAGTTAGCGTACCTAAAGGTTTAGTAATGAGGGTGGTTAACAGCACCACACATGGAGTGAAGAGGTTCTGAAGAGAGCTTCCAGGCCCCCCAGAGAGAGTGGGACTTCCCTTCATAAAGATTTCTGAGGATGGGGGCTCCTGGGTCACACGATGGCAGGCATAATTAACAGGGAGCTCATAGTGCGGGCTTGTAGTCAGGTTGCCTCTGCTCCCAGTGAATCAGTGCGGGGAGGGGCAGGGAAGGGGGAGGTTTGGGTTACTGACACAGAAGGCGCTTGTTATTGCTGGCCAGAGAGACAGGTGCTGCTGTAGGTGGGGAAAGCCTGAGAGCTATCAGCACTACTCACGGATCTTATAACTCTATTCTAGTTTTTTTTTTTTTTTTTTTTTTTTTTTTAGATATGGCAACACTGTATTAAAGCACAATCTAAATCAGGTCTCTAACTCCACCTTTGATTAAAATAAAACTGGTATTTTCCCATCCCACAGAAAAATGTCAAGAGCACTCCAGCAAGTTAGGAGACAGAGACAGGGGACCGAGTCAGAAAAAGGGAGACCATTGGAGACCATGTACTTGCTTGGCCTGGGGGGGACGGTCAGACCTCATGGAGTACAGATCCATTTCTTTCAAGACACCCAGCTGCTTGCCAGAAAACTAGTAGTGGCCCCAGTGTGCTCCCAGCTCTCAATAAACAATTGCTCTCTCTCCCCTTTAGGGAAGGATGGGGATGAGGTGAGGAGAAAGGTGGGCAGAGCAATGGGTGACATCTAGAGAGAGAGAATTGGCATATCAGGGCCTCAGCCCTCAATCAAACTCCAGACGCTTACACCACCTAGTGGGCATGTGTGACCTTGCGCTTGCCTCACTTTTATGCATCTGGCTAATGTGGGATCTGGAGAGTCAAACATGGTCCTTAGGCTTTTTAGGTAAGCACCTTAACCACTAAGCCATCTCTCTAGCCCTAGACTTCCATTTTTGAGTTATATAGTTATCCTCCTCAGACCCAGAAAATGCATCAAATCAAATTACGTAGCTGTGTATGACTTTGATATCTTAGCATCTAGTTGGCATAGCAATTCAATTTACACACTCCAATAATCCATAGACCCAGGTTCCACACGTGTACTCATGATCACACACATGCACACAGGTGTTTACAAGTGTGTATTGTTTCCTTCAATAAAGGAGGGAGCTAAGACATTGTTTTCTTTGTACTTCCAATAAACCAATATACTGGCATTGTACTATTTACAAAAGGGTCTTATCTGAGATGAGACCTGAGTGTTCAGAGTGTAAATCTGTCTTGGTAGGGTCACAAGAGATCTAAAAAACAAACGAGGATTTAGATTTACACTGTGGCAGGCCCTGGGGGTACAGAGGTGAGGACAGTGCAGGAAAGGATACTTGGTGCTGAAGCTGATATTTTCATGAAGGGTACAACATCAGTTGCTAGGCAGATCAAGATAGTAAATGGTTATATAAATAAATCAGAAAAATAAGTAGGCAGATGGCTGAGGAACATTAATCAGGGGAGGTGACATCTCAGGTGAGGGGAGAGCTCAGGTGAGTGGGACTGTCACTAAGGAGATGATACTTGAAACAGCTTTGCGTGTTTTCAAAACTTTTAAGACCTTGGAGGAGAGCATGCCTGGCCCAAGAATCGGTACAGTGGACACGGCACTGAGAAAATTTGGCCAATTGTGCCGTGCATGTAGCTAGAATGGGTAGCATAAAAGAATAAATTAGCAGCTAACAGGAAAGACAATAGGCAGACCTGGGCTCTCTTTCTGAGACAAGGCTGTCGTGACCGCATACACTGGTGCAAGCAGCTCGCTCTGGCTCGAACGTAACTGTGGCGTTTATGCGAAGATGGCACGTGCAAGCATTCGCCTTTGTTGAAATTAATGAGATGTAAAGGAACCAGAAAAGTGGCAGATTACAGCAATAAAAATACAATCCGGGTAACTCTTGGAATGCTACTTTTTTAGTTTAAAACAACTGCAATATAATTGATTTTCCAGCAAGAAATCTTTTATTCACGGATATAAAAGTAACTTGGCTGGAAAATGAACTGTATGCTCTTCCTCAACTAGTCAAAACTCTCATCATACGTAGAGTACTGCCTTCTTAATGTTTCCATTTATTTGACTTTGGTAGGTTAATGGTGGAAATTAGAATGTTCTGAGGTATACTAGCAAATTGGATGGTTAAGAAACTTTAAGGGCTATGTTTATTATTTACTGGTCAGTTTTGTTTTCTCATGATGTTTGCCAGCTTCATACAACCAAACAACTTCCCTTTGTGAACTGAAGTTAGCGGCATCAGCCACTCCTATGGTATAGATTCTACAAGGCCCTCTGATTAAAACTTCAGGATTGGGGAGAGGTGGAATGCTGAAAATCTACAGTCAAATTATCTCAAAAATTATCCTTAGTCCTTTGGACACTCACTGCCCACTTATTTTTTTTAATATTTTTTGAGAGAAAGCATGCGCATGTGTGACATTGCACGCTTATGTCACTTTTGCGGCTGACTTAACGTGGGACCTGGAGGTTGGAACAAGTGTTCTTCGGCTTTGCAGGCAAGCGCCTAACCACTAAGCCATCTCTCCAGCCCTCACTGCCCACCTCTAATGTCTAACCTAACATCCTTTCAACTACCAGACAAAACCTGTTGGAAATCATTAGCCTAGCTGATTGCTAGCTCCCACCAACCCCAAAGACAGGAACGTTCTCGTGTAGCACCTCTGCGCTCTCCCAAGCGTTCCTGCTTTGCTGGACTCTGCTTGGCTGATTTTCCCACCAGTGCACTTGGGAAATGCCTGGATTTCCAGCGTGCTTTGTTCTACGATTGTAACAGGTTCATGAAACTGCTTTCCCATTGAGCTGTGTTCCCAGGCCATCACCACTCAGATCTGGCTCCGAATAAACATTTCCTTTGTGATAAGAGCTGTGTTTTACATCAGTGCTTTCCAGTGGGTGCTTCAAATCAAGTTCCCCTTAGTTCTTTATTAGCCAGTAAGTGGATCAAGTAAATTCAGCAGAAAATGCCTCATTTTGGCTGCTTCCAGGCTTAATCAGTTTATAAGCAAATAAACGATGTGAGATAAGAAAAACATGAAACTCTTAAAGTGCTTTTTTCTGGGATGTGTGTGTGTTGCTGGTCTCTTGCTGCTGCTAATGAGTGCTCTTCCACCTTTATGTAGATGGTTGTGGAATTGAACCCGGGCCAGCGGGTTTTGCAAGCAAGTGCATTTAACCTCTGAGCCATTTCCTTGGCCCCATTTTATTTACTTTAATTGAATAGAAAGTGGCTGCCCAGAGTCTTGGACATGTTTACTTGCTCAGTTGCTTTCTCTGTGCAAAACATAAAATTAGTACTATTTTCCCTTCGATGTAGAATTTGTCTAGAGATCTTGTTACTTTTACAAGTCATGGATCTTTTCCTTCAAGCCTGACTCCTGCATACAGAACAGTCTCATGTCCCCACACTCTTCCATCTGTACAAATTATCCTATAATTTAAAACAACTAATGCTTGTAATTTTTTCTTTTTATTTTCTACTGATTCTACCAATAGTGGATTTCAGTATAACATTTTATACATGCATTTCATGTATTTTCATCATATCTACCCCGTTATCCTGTTATCCCTGCTGTATTCCCTTATCCCCTTCCTTCTCTCTACTGCTTCCCCTTCTACTTTCATATCCACTTTTTATAAATATATCTTTTAATGTTTTCATTTGTAAGCAGAGAGAGAAGGGGAGAGAGAGAGAGAGAATGGGTACGCCAGAGCCTCTAGCTTCTGCAAATGAAATCCAGACCCAGGTACCACTTTTCTAGTCTCTGCAAATGAAATCCAGACCCAAGTCCCACTTTGTGCATCTGGCTTTATGTGGGTGTAGGCACTGGGGAATTGAACAGGTGTCATTAGCTTTGCAGGCAAGCATCTTAACCACTGAGCCATCTCTCCAGCCCACACGCCATTTTTTTTTTTTGAGAGTGAGAGAGAGAAGGAAAGAGAGAATGGGCACGCCAGGGCCATTTCAACTGTTGTGAATGAACTCCAGATGCATGCACCCCCTTGTGGGCAAATGTGGCATTGCACACTTGCATCACTTGCATCTGGCTAGATGTGGGACCTGGAGAATCCAAAAGGCATTCTTAGGCTTGGCAAGCAGGCACCATAACTGCTAAGCCATCTCTCCAGCCCCTGCATGTCTATTTTTCTAGGTTTCCTGTATGAATAAAACATGCTTGTGTTTCTGAGTCTGGCTTATGCCACTTAACATAATCTCCCATTCCACCCCTTTTCCTGAAAATATGATTTAATTCTTCTTTGTGGCTGAATGACATATTGTATCTATATGAATTTTCTTTTTTTAAAGTATTTTATTTACTTATTTATTTGAGAGAGACAGAAAATGGTCCTCCAGCCACTGCAAATGAACTTCACATGCATATGCCACCATGTGCGTCTGGCTTTATGTGGGTACTGGGGAATTGAACCTAGGTCCTTAGGCTTTGCAGGCAAGTGCCTTAACCACTGAGCCATCTCTCCAGCTTCTAAATTTCATATTCATTTACAGATAAGCACCTAGGTTGATTCCATTACTTAGTATTACAATTACCTTCTCATTCCTGGGACAAACACCAGACCAGAAGCAGCTTATGGGGGGAAAGGGTTTATTTATTTCAGTGGCTTACAATTCCAGAGGAAGCTTTATCATGGTGAAAGAATCTGGCTTACTTCATCATTCATCCATAGCAGAGAAATAAAACAGCCAGAATTCAAGTTGTTTCAGAACACACCTTAGGGTTGGACTTGGGATCAGCACCCAGTAATATATCTCCTCTCACAAGACTCTGCCTTCTGGAGGCTTAAATAGGAAGCTTAACCTTAATCAAAAATACCTGAGGCTGGAGGCTGGAGAGATGGCAAATCTAAGGTCCCAGGTTTGAGTCTTCAGTACCCATGTAAAGCCAGATGCACAAAGTGGTGCATGTGTCTGGAGTTCATTTCAGCAGCTGAAGGCTCTGGAATGCCAATTCTGTGTGTTTCTCTTCTCTCTACCTCTCTCTGATTTCAAATCAATAAAAATATATTTTAAAAAATCCCCGTCTTTCTATAAAAAATACCTTAGGCTTTGGGGACATTAACATTTAAAATCACCATACTTTGCTATTGTGAACAAGTAACATCTGTATTCAGATATCTCTGTGCTATATTGTCTTTGATTCTTTCAATTACCTACCCAGAAGTGGTATAGCTGGATAACATGGTGGCTCCATGTTAGCTTGGGGTGCAGGGGGAACTTCCACACTAATTTCTATAGTCATTGTACTGATTCACGTTCCTACCAGGAATGGATAGGAGTTTATTGTTCCAGGTTTTCTTGATGACACCCATTCTGACTGAAGGAAAATGGAATCTCAATGTATTTTTTTTAAAGATTTAAAAAATTTAATTAATTTATTTATTAGAGACAGAGTGGGGGCGGGGGGAGAAAGAGAATGGGCATGCCAGGGCCTCTAGCCACTGCAAATGAACTCCAGAGGCATGTACCACAATGTGCATTTGGCTTATGTGGAAACTGAAGGATCGAACTGGGGTCCTTGGGTTTCACAGGTGTGCACCTTAACCGCTAAGCCATCTCTCCAGCCTGGACTCTCAATGTAGTTTTGATGTGAATGTCCCTGAGGGCCAAAGATACACTTTATGCATGTATTGGCCACTTGTACTTTTGGTTGAGCAGCATCTATGAGTCTACTTGTCTACAAACTGATTAGGTCACTTATTCTTTCTGATCAGAGAGCTCGACTGTTTCTATGGTGTTTTTCTTAAATTGTTTCTACCACATATTTTTGTAATAGTTTGACTTTCTGTGACTACTTCTGGTCTCCAATTTCTTTTTTTCTTTGAGGCAAGGCCAAGAGACTGACCTTTTTTTTTTTCTTATGTGAGAGAGCAACAGAGAGAATTAGCACACCAGGGCCTCCAGCCACTGCAATGGAACGCCAGATGCACGTGCCCTCTTGTGCAACCTTGTACCCTGTGTCACTTTGTGTGTGTGGCTTAAGTGGGATTTGGAGAGAAAACATGAGTCCTTAGGCTTTGCAGGCAAGTGCCTTAACTGCTAAGGCATCTCTCCAGCCCGTGGTCTCCAGGTTTTATTTGAACGAGAGCTATGCAATTCTGTCCATTTCAGAATCCCCAGCAAGCACACTGTTCCCATAGAGTGGGTACCCAAATATTTGATAAAGAATTCCATGGCTCAGCAAAGCAATGAATGACAGTTCTCCAAGGAATTGTCTGGGGCCCGTTTTGCGACTGTTGTCTGGGGCCCTGCTTTGCGGCTGTTTCATTGAATAATTCACAACACTTTTCTCCTTGTTTTCACAGTGTTGAGTCTCTTTGAGAACATCAAGTAAGTCTGATGCTGTTTGTGTCTCTGGATACCCTCCAGTTTCTCAGGTAAGCACACTTATTTGACTGTGGATAGGTGTGTTGCGTGTCCTCTAGTTAAACCCACAAGCACACTTATTTGTCTGTGGATAGGTGTGTTGCGTGTCCTCTAGTTAAACCCACAAGCACACTTATTTGTCTGTGGATAGGTGTGTTGCGTGTCCTCTAGTTAAACCCACAAGCACACTTATTTGTCTGTGGATAGATGTGTTGCGTGTCCTCCAGTTAAACCCACAAGCACACTTATTTGTCTGTGGATAGATGTGTTGCGTGTCCTCCAGTTAAACCCGTAAGCACACTTATTTGTCTGTGGATAGATGTGTTGCGTGTCCTCCAGTTTCTCAGGTAAGCACACTTATTTGTCTGTGGATAGATGTGTTGCGTGTCCTCCAGTTAAACCCAAGCACACTTATTTGTCTGTGGATAGATGTGTTGCGTGTCCTCCAGTTAAACCCGTTTGTTATTTGTCTGTGGATAGATGTGTTGCGTGTCCTCCAGTTTCTCAGGTAAGCACACTTATTTGTCTGTGGATAGATGTGTTGCGTGTCCTCCAGTTTCTCAGGTAAGCACACTTATTTGTCTGTGGATCTGTCCTCCAGTTAAACCCACAAGCACACTTATTTGACTATGGATAGATGTGTTGCGTGTCCTCCAGTTTAACCTGTAAGCACACTTATTTGACTGTGGATAGATGTGTTGCGTGTCCTCCAGTTAAACCCACAAGCACACTTATTTGACTGTGGATAGATGTGTTGCGTGTCCTCCAGTTAAACCCGTAAGCACACTTATTTGACTGTGGATAGATGTGTTGCGTGTCCTCCAGTTAAACCCGGGTAAGCACACTTATTTGACTGTGGATAGATGTGTTGCGTGTCCTCCAGTTAAACCCGGGTAAGCACACTTATTTGACTGTGGATAGATGTGTTGCGTATCCTCCAGTTAAACCCGTAAGCACACTTATTTGACTGTGGATAGATGTGTTGCGTGTCCTCCAGTTAAACCCACAAGCACACTTATTTGACTGTGGATAGATGTGTTGCGTGTCCTCCAGTTTAACCTGTAAGCACACTTATTTGACTGTGGATAGATGTGTTGCGTGTCCTCCAGTTAAACCCACAAGCACACTTATTTGTCTGTGGATAGATGTGTTGCGTGTCCTCCAGTTAAACCCGTAAGCACACTTATTTGTCTGTGGATAGATGTGTTGCGTGTCCTCCAGTTTCTCAGGTAAGCACACTTATTTGTCTGTGGATAGATGTGTTGCGTGTCCTCCAGTTTCTCAGGTAAGCACACTTATTTGTCTGTGGATAGATGTGTTGCGTGTCCTCCAGTTAAACCCACAAGCACACTTATTTGACTGTGGATAGATGTGTTGCGTGTCCTCCAGTTAAACCCGTAAGCACACTTATTTGACTATGGATAGATGTGTTGCGTGTCCTCCAGTTTAACCTGTAAGCACACTTATTTGACTGTGGATAGATGTGTTGCGTGTCCTCCAGTTAAACCCACAAGCACACTTATTTGACTGTGGATAGATGTGTTGCGTGTCCTCCAGTTAAACCCGTAAGCACACTTATTTGACTGTGGATAGATGTGTTGCGTGTCCTCCAGTTAAACCCGGGTAAGCACACTTATTTGACTGTGGATAGATGTGTTGTGTGTCCTCCAGTTAAACCCGTAAGCACACTTATTTGACTGTGGATAGATGTGTTGCGTGTCCTCCAGTTAAACCCGTAAGCACACTTATTTGTCTGTGGATAGATGTGTTGCGTATCCTCCAGTTAAACCCGTAAGCACACTTATTTGACTGTGGATAGATGCGTTGCGTGTCCTCCAGTTAAACCCGGGTTAGCACACTTATTTGACTGTGGATAGATGTGTTGCGTGTCCTCCAGTTAAACCCGTAAGCACACTTATTTGACTGTGGATAGATGTGTTGCGTGTCCTCCAGTTAAACCCGGGTAAGCACACTTATTTGACTGTGGATAGATGTGTTGTGTGTCCTCCAGTTAAACCCGTAAGCACACTTATTTGACTGTGGATAGATGTGTTGCGTGTCCTCCAGTTAAACCCGTAAGCACACTTATTTGTCTGTGGATAGATGTGTTGCGTATCCTCCAGTTAAACCCGTAAGCACACTTATTTGACTGTGGATAGATGCGTTGCGTGTCCTCCAGTTAAACCCGGGTTAGCACACTTATTTGACCTCACGTGTACATGTGATATGGCATCAAAAGACCCAAGGGTTGTGACAGGTCCTAGGGAATGAGAAAAGGTAATTTTCCTCCACATGCACCGTTCCTTCAGCTTTTAGCCATTAAGTCTTTTGGTAACTACTATGAAAGCATAAACACAGGCCATGTAATAGTACCGCCTCATGTAATGATATTCTCGAACTCTGACTTGACTCAAATCGCTTGTTTCCATTTAAAAAAAAAATTACTTGGTATTAACTAGTTCTGTGCTAGGATTTAACCCACCTTATAGGCACTAAAATGTGCTGAGTGAAACAGACGTGGCTCTGGCTTTGTGAACACTCGTTCTTATGAGGGGTGTGTGTGTGTGTGTAGGTGGAATGTAAGTGGAGGGACACCAGCACCTAGTGGGGAGTCATGGAAGCGTATGGAGTCCTCATGCCTGTTTTCCTCCAGATAATACATATTCTAATCATGTTTTCCTTTCACGTGATTTTGGTAAGTTTTGCAACACACAAACTGCAGCTAAGACTCTTGTTACAATGAGCTGCCGTAGCCCGCTCTGCTTGCGTCAGCCCAGGCTGGGGCTGTGCGCTGCACTGGACTGGCTTGCAATTGTTGACTTCACTGATATTTGGAGTTCACACATCCATGAGGCATTTGAATAGAGCACTTATGAGTGTATCAAAAAAGGGAGAAGAGCCCAGTGACCCGACAATCACAGATTAAATTCTTTCTTTAGTATAACCCTGTCCACAAGCCACAGAAGCTGGTGGGTACGCTAATTATCATGTAACGGCAGAAAACTCCACAGGTGCGCTTGTTGCTGTGTTTATAGTCTATGCTGACAAGCATGCTTCCTATGTCCCCAAATAATAATTTTTAAAATCTATTTGTTTATTGGAGAGAGGGAGAAAGAGGCAGGCAGAGAGACTTGGTGCACACTGGCCTTCAGCTACTGCAAACGAACCCCAGACGCATGCGCCATCTTGTGCATCTGTCTGAGGTGGGTCCTGGGGAATCAAGCCTGGGTCCTTTGGCTTTGCAGGCTGTGCCTTAACCACTAAGCCATCTCTCCGGCCCTCCCACAATAGTTTAACAATCAAAGTTCATCTCTTCAGCCTAGACACAGAGGATAGACTAACTGCCATTACGCTTTAGCATCAGTATTCCTTACAAGATGTGACTCCTCGTATACAGTTTGCCTTAAAACCCTTGGAGGTCTTATGTTTACCCAACAGAGGTTTTGTTAACTTATTTGTCATTGGACTGTTTAGAGGTATTATGTGAATCCAGGTTATATTCAGCCATTTTCATGCAAGTATGGAAAGGCATTTTGAACATTTTCCCCCACATCCTTGTAGCCCCTCCTCTTACCTTTCACATCCCCCCCCATTTGTCTCCTTTGTGCCCAAGAGTTTCACATCTACTTTCACATCATTTGTGACTATAATATTTTATATGTCTATATCCACCTTGGGCCCAAAATGAGAGGAAACATGCAGATTTGCTCTCCTCAAGACTGATCTAATTTGCTTAATATGATTATCTCCAGTTGTATCCATTTTCCTACAGGTGACATAGTTTCATTTCTTCATATAATTACAAATAATCCCATTGTGCATACAAACAGCATTTTCATTATCCATTCTTCTGGACTTTTGTTCTGTTCTGTTGTTAAGATAGGGTCATACTAGGTAGCCCAGGTTGGCCTCCCTAGTGCTATTATTGCTGACATGATTCCTAACTTCTGACTCATTTGGATGTTTTTACGTACTAGGAAATGTATATGCTATAATCAGTGGGCAGAAGAATAGCAAATAAATGGAATAAATGATACAGTTGAGATTGAAATAGCATATAGTTGGCTTACCGATGGACATCTCAGAAGTAACCTCTTGATTAAATGGATAGAGAGATGTGATCAAGGCAATCCTGCCCCTCAAAGGAGAACAAGCTGTGAGACATGGCGTTACGAAAACTCTTTAATAATATGCAGAATAAATGAGCCGAGTCCCGTTTTATATCATATGCAAAAACGCACTTCAACAGGGTTAATGATCTGAATGAAAAAGAAAAATGTTTGGTATTTATGGTATTAACTCGAGGAGAACTTAGTACAAACCATGCATTAAGGGTTGTGATGGATTTTATTACATCAGCATCAATCTTGTCTAATAATTAGCACAATATTAACATATAGAACAAGTTGTTAAAGTGATAGTTTCATTATGATATCAGTGGTGAATGATATGAAATTGTCAAGAAGAGCAGACTCATATGCTTTGACATAATAGCGGAAACTCTTCCATAGAATTGGGAAAAATAGGGAAACAAAAAGAAAATGATAAAAGGATAGGAATAGGGAAGAAAATGCAAAATTCTAAGGGCTGATAAATGGGAACCAGTATTCAAGATAATTAAATTTGCCACTAATAGGAAAATGGGTGCTGGAAAAATGGCTTAGCAGTTACGGTACTTGTCTGCTAAGCCTAAGGACCCAGGTTTGATGCCCTAGTACCCAGGTAAAGCCAGATACACAAAGTGGCAAGGTGGTGCATGCATCTGGAGCTCATTTGCAGTGGCGGGGGGCGGGGGCTGACACACCCATTCTCGCCCTCTCTCTGAGCCTTTCTCCCAAATAAATAAAAATATTTTTAAAAAAGAAAATGGAAGCAACCATTTGAGTGTAAGCAAATTCATTATATAAATAATTTGATCATATGTTAACTTTAAAACTCACTGTAAGAAATAATATCCTGAATGGATATAACACGAAGTAGGCAGGTATCAGGACTCAAGATAATTTTCACCGATGGCACATAGCTGCCCTGATCCTGTTTTCAAGTGACAGTAGTGAAGAGAGTAGTTTAGCAGGAAAGGAAGTAACATGGAGAAGGGAAGGAAGGAGAGATTAAGAGAAGGTGCTGTGAGGAAGTCACACCCATTTTCCCCCTTATGGGACCTTAACATAGTTCCTGTTATTCTAAATCCCACTGGTCTTAGCTACAAGTCTGTAGTGGTCATGGTGTCTACCTCACAGTGTTGCGATACTAAAACGAGAGCTGAACAGAACTTCACTGAAAACCCGATACACAACACAAGCTCCTGTAGGAACTGGATTTTCTTTGCTCAAGCATTTTCAAGTTAATAGTGTCCTTGGTTCTAATTACAACTATTTTGACATCATATTATAAACTTTATATACTTTGTTTTCCAGCAAGAATCTTGTCAGTACCGATTGGTAACATACCAATATAAAATGAGAAAATTTGTCTTAAATTAGAAATATATCCAAGTTTACCATAAGTACCATTGCTAAAGTAACATGCATTTCTAATTACTTAACATGGGACATATCTTGTATGATTTGAAGTTTTAAAAAATGGTGGACGGCAGAACTAAGATATAAGCTAAAAAACATTTCATTAATATTCCTCTAATTCTTTTGTTTGTTTGGGTTTTTTTTTTTGTTGTTGTTGTTTTTGTTTTTCGAGGTAGGGTTTCACTATGTAGTCTCAGGGTGGCCTCAAACTTGTGGCAATCCTCCTACCTCTGCCTCCCAAATGCTGGGATTAGAGGCATGTGCCACCACACCCAACATTCCTCCAATTCTTAATTTAAAACTAGGCAAAAAATACATTCCTTCTGTTAAATGTAAAAAAAGAAGTAAAATAGGTTGAAGAAAGAAAGAGAAAAGCCATGTAAGCTGTAAACACAACAACAAATGACTTAAAATTCTGACTTTTTCCTAAAATTTAAAACCATACTTCTGTCTCTGTTGCAATCAGGTTCACATTGCTGGCAGAAATCACCTGACCAAGAGCAGATTTGAGGGGGAAAGGGATTTATTTTGGCTTACAGACTTGAGGGGAAGCTCCCTGATGGCAGGGAAAATGATGGCATGAGCAGAAGGTGGACATCACCCCCTGGCCCACATCAGGTGGACAATAGCAACAGGAGAGTGTGCCAAACACTGGCAAGGGGATACTGGCTATCACACCTATAGGCCCGCCCTCAATAGTACACTGCCGCCAGGAGGTGTTAATTCCCAGATCTCCATCAGCTGGAAACCTAGCATTCAGACACCTAAGTTTATGGGGGACACCTGGATCAAACCACCACAGTCCCCAAAGTATTTCTGCTTTCTCAGAATCAAGAATAGAACCAGGTGACCTTGCCTCAGGCTCGCACACATCATGTCCGCCCTCACAGTAATTCTCTAGATACACGTTATCCCTGCTCAGTTAAAGGAACAGAGTATTAAATACCACCAAGTGAGGATTTCTGTGTGGAGCCCAAATCTAGGAGACCCCAAAGTCTGTGTTGTACTTTTTCTTTTTAAAGATTTTATTTTTATTTATTAGAGGCAGAGAGAGGGAGAGTGAGAATGGGTGCACCAGGGCCTCTAGCCACTGCAAACAAACTCCAGATGCGTGCGCCCTCTTGTGCTTATGTGGGTCCTGGAGAGTTGAGCCTTGAACTGGGGTCCTTAGGCTTCACAGGCAAGTGCTTAACCACTAAGCCATCTCTCCAGCCCCACGTTGTATTTTACAACTGCTTCTCTACTAAAATGATCGCATTAAGGGAAAGCGGGCCATTTTTCGGTGTTTATTCCTGATTTCTCTTGGTTCTCAGAGTGGTACTTGGTTCATTTACAAAATCAGAACCCCTTCACAGGGCTGCTGTCTTAAGACATCTCTCACCAACAGCGAACAAGACTGGCAAGAGTGGAGAATCCATCAGTGACAGACATTATGCTGTTATTTGTACCCCTGTGGAGATAATCTCTTCCAAACACATCTGTTTTCTTTACTAATCAAAGTATACCTGGAATAAATAACCTTGTAATATATGCAGAAAGAGCCTTGAGGCTTGAAGTGAACCATTTAAAATATATTGTGAGACATTAATATTAATTAGTTGGCTAAATATGTTAATACTTCATGGCGGGTAGCATCCAGCCAAGCACTATTTCCTGCTGGGCTAGAATTGGCAATTCTTTTCTGTTACTTGCTAATAGGCATATTTGTTTTTGCTCCTTCAATTATATTGAGTTGGATATTAGCACTTGTCTAACTGTTTTTGGCAAAAGCTGTAAGAAAAGGCACACTATTATTTAGCTCTAGATACAATCTCATCTGTGTCACTGCTAAAGCAAGAGGGTTTGATGGAGTAGGCTGTGTGGATGTGTGTGGCAGCCTAACTTCTCATCCTTTGACAACACAGTTTACATTGTCTCCATTTCTCTAGAAGCCAATTTTGCCCAAGAACAAAGATATTATAGTCTATCTCTCCCTGATGCCTGGAAGGAGTGGAAAGTAAGATAGGAGGCGAGCTGGTGGGGAGGAGGGTAAGATGTCTCTCCAGAAAATGGGAATTATATATAGATTCAGATGCTCCTGACCAACACTATATTATTACAGGCATCAGAACATTTTTCAAATTTTTATTTTATTTGAGAGAGAGGGAGAGACAGAGAGAATGGGTGCTCCAGGGCCTACAGCCACTGCAAATGAACTCCAGACACATGCACCACCTTGTGCAGCTGGTTTACATGGGTCCTAGGGAATCAAACCAGGGTCCTTTGGCTTTGCAGACAAGTGCCTTAATTGCTAAGACATCTCTCCAGCCCAGATCAGAACATTTTAAACATACTCCCAGATGAAATATTGAGTTTATTTCTCAATCCTCCTCTATGTGTGGGATACATTTCATGTGGCAGGAATTTCTTAGGATAGAGGAATAATAAACTGGATTAGCAAATGATACCTTAGTTTCAGCAAACCCACAATTTTATTCTCTATCCAAACTGGCACCAGATTTTAGTGTATGTGATCATGTCCCCAATAAGGAACCCCTTATTTCCCTCACACCAGTGTGCGTGTCTCTCACTCACAAGCGTTTGCATATCTGCATCTCCCATTAGCAAGATCAAGTTGATAGTTCAGTGGAAATACGGTGAACAGGACGGCTTTGATTCCTACCCTCCTCTAGCTAATATATTCTACTGAGTGACACACATGTCTGCTAAAAACACCTACGAGAATAACCTAATAGCATGACAAGAAGGCACCGTGTAAAATGATGTAAGAAGGAAAGCAAGAGGAGACCTGACTTAAAGATGCCGAGGATAAAAGACCATTTAGTACAGTGAACACACAGAACAGCTTTCAGACAGGAAGGAAGCCATCTGAATTTGCAGAGTTGAATGATGGCAAAGTGCGGAACCGATCGTGGGGAGTCCTTGCAGATGGTACTCGGAATACAGTGAGACACAGCTGACGCGATAAAGTGAGAGACACACTACTCTCGAGTAGGGTTTACAAAAATCACTTTAACTCAGCTGTAGAACGTAGATGTCAAGAGAATGACATGTCTGAGGCTCTGTCACCCTCCAAGTGAGTCACGATGGTTACCAAGCCGGAGGTGCCACATGGAAAGAGATTCAGTGGATGATGGAGAGAACAGATTGCAGCCCCATCTAGGGGGTTTAATTCAACAACTCAGTTGTCATGGTCAGGTACTTTGTAACATGGAAACAGATAGCTGGAAGAAAATTTGAAGCTAGATTCTCCATTAGGTTGGTGGAAGCCCAAGTGTTTAAGGGAATAGTGAAATGAAATGACTTGGAGGACAAAAAAAAATCAATAATGAATTAGGTTTTCATCAGCACAGTAAGTTACTTCACATCAGTATGAAATTCTTCATGTGAAGGTAGTTAGTCTTCCTATTTCTGGTTAATATCTCATGGTGTGACATAATAGATGTGGCCTCAAGAATTACTACTGTAGAGCCAGACATGGTGGTGCATGTCATTAATCCCAGCATTTGGGAAGCAGAGGTAGGAGGATTGCTGTGAGTTTGAGGCCACTACAGAGTGAGTTCCAGGTCCGCCTGGGCTGGAGTAAGACCCTACCATAAAAAAAAAAAAAAAAAAAAAAAAAAAAAGAATTATTACTGTGGCTGAATCTGTCCTGACTGCTCAAAACCAGAGTCAATATTCAGTGAGAGTACCTGCTGGGGACGCTGCAACATGTTTTCCTGCCCCATCTCACTTAGTGTCCCACAAGCACTGGGAAATAGAGAAAACACCTTCATTTTAAAGAAGAAGAAATGGAAATTCAAAACCCTATGTAAATTATTTCAAAGCCAGGTGTGGTGGCGTGTGCCTTTAATCCCAGCACTTGAGAGGCAGAAGTAGAAGGATCGCTGTGAGTTCAAGGCCACCCTGAGACTACCTAGTGAATTCCAGGTCAACCTAGGCTAGAGTGAGACCCTACCTTAAAAAACCAAACAAAAAGTGGATTTCCTAACTCAGAATGAATTTCGTTCTGTGCTTGTCTCACTGACTGACTGGCATGTTTCTGCTCTGTCCCGATTCTGTATTGCTGTTTGTTACAATTGCAAGACACTTCAGAAGACAACTTAAGTTTGTAAACTTACACAAATCAGACTTATTTCAGCAACAATACCCAAATTAATGAAATGATTCTACCATGTTTTTAAAGTTCTGTTGATACCCAATCCTAGTGTGCATTATCCTTTACTTAAAAGGAGAGAATGGTAACCAGGAGAGAATGGTAAACAACTTAATTTAACACATCAAAGCCTAATCAAGCAGTGCATTAACATATGTGAACAAGCTTCCTGATCATAGAATGCATCTTATGTAAATAATACACTGAAAGTCGTAAAAGTTGCATTAAATAAAAAGATACTAGATAAACTTATATTAGGAATAAAGTCCTTGGATGACTTTCTTTCACTGACCCTGGAATCTTTTTCATCTTGGCTACATGACTCTCCTTTTAGGATACCTATATTCCAACAATTACTGTAATTCAGATTCCACTGGGGAACATAGTAATGTAGCAGAAAAAAGGAAGGGGCAAGTTCATCAAATTCATCTTGTCACTCTCCCTGAAGTGGCCTGTTTTCTTATTGCAGTTTTTCCATTTTAACTAATCTACTTAATAGTTCTATATTCTACCAAATTTGTCTTTAATTATATACATATATATTCATATATTCATATATATATATGAAATTATTGAATGTCACAGGTTTCGTATTTTCAGGATGAAACATTTAAGGCATTAAGTCCAACAGAAGGTATGGATGAGTGAATTATAAAGTGAAGTTTCTGATGCAGGGTTGGCATTCTGGAAGGGGTTAGATATCTTTAAAAATGCAGAAGACTCCAGGCCAGTGAATGTCAACTGTGGTACCTTGTATGAGCTATCAAAAAATTGAAAACGCGAACCCCACATACAAACACCCCACATACACACACACACACCGTATACGCACCACACACATTGTGCTCACACGCACCTCATAGACCATGCGCACCCCCATGCACACCTCCCACCCCCACACAGATGGGAAGCAAAGCAGGAAAGCTCCCAGACAAAAAGCTGTTCCCTTTTGCCAGCTTTGAAGGGTGAGGGGAGGTTGAGTAGATCCCCTCACACAGGGGCTAAGACAACAGAAGGACAGGGCTTGGGGGGCCAAAAGGTTTACACACACGTTTCATGCCTAGTTACATGGATCAAACATCCAATTAGAGTGAGCCCCATCATTAGACTCAGGTATGTAAGGGAGAGAGTCTCAGGAAGGCCAGCCAGCAGGTGTGCTAACCCAGGAGAGGTTGAGGAGGGAGCAGGAAGCTGCTGTGCAGAGTTGGTGCCTGCAGCCATCTTGAAGGAGACTGAGAGGCAGGTTCTTGTCCTCCAGGGCAGGCATGGTAGCGTCCATGTTTCTGTGGACCGGTCCCTAGCTCCCTACCAGACAAAAACCATTACCTTGACCCTGATGTGGGTCACTCTGATTGTGACTAAATGTTTCAATTCCCCCAAAAGAAGCATGACTTTTAATAAAACATGAATAAGGTAATACACATATTATACGAACCATAGTTTGTGGTACTGGGCTTATTTATAGTTTCTCCTTTTTGCTCAAGAGTTCTTCAACAGGCAGATGTCAGAACTACGTGTGTACGAGACTTTTAATGCTTGTTTTCTACCGAGTAGTCAATGGTTGTACAGTTTCATGACTCTCTCCAAACTGAGCTTTCCTGATTCCAAGCTTGTCCAAAATAAATAAATAAATAAATAAAATAAAATAAAGCCCTTGGCTGTCATAATGCTAGACGTGACTAAGGTCTGAGTAAACTTCATCTGTCTTTTGTCACTCAAGTTTAGTCCATTTCCCAAGCATTTGTTGTTATTAAAACCCAGATAGCACCTCACAGGAAATGAAGTCAAATGTGAGTGATCATGGCTCAGAAACACAGATGCAGGTTCCCCCAAATACCATGTTCCAACAAGGTTAACAGTTTCGTGAAGTTTCCATAGTTACAGAACAACAAAAAGGCACTTTGAAGACACAGTGGTGGGAATATCATTTGAGAAGGTTACAGAAAAGCGGGGAAGTCTGCTGTAAGCCCCAGATGATAGTTGCTGGGGTCATGAGTCTTTGGTTGGGTGGGAGTGAGTGGACTGTTGGTACAATCTGAAAGGTTTTACATGATAGTCGCAAGTCACAAAGCACACAGAAGCACACAACAAATGGCTATTTAGAAGGATTAAAAATAGCCCAAACTAATTTGGCTCTGGACATGCAACCTTGTAACTCTCCACAATGGTGGAAGTTGCAATCAGTCCACCTTGAAGAATCTTCAACACGGAGATGAGAGTTTTTCTGGGTGCTTCACTTCACAGGCTGCCTTGTTAGCCAAGCATCATGTTTTATATGTGCAGAGGCCAAGCATTAATTATATGTTGCACAGATGAGGCTAGAAAACTTGATTCCTAAGATGTGATAAGGATAAGGCTGGGAAATAGTTGGTAAACCCACTAAGGACTAAATGCCTGGATCAGGATAAACTCACTAGGCCTTATGACCCTGGACTGACATTTTGGGGCTTGTCTGTCTGACACAACATTTATCCTGCCATAGAGATATAAGAGTATTAAACCTAACATTAAAATAATCAATAGTACAGTGTGGCCTAAAGAAGTACAAGTAGGGGCCTGGAGAGATGGTTTAGCAGTTAAAGCACTTGTCTGCAAAGCCTAAGGACCCAGAACCCACGTAAGCCAGATACACAGGGTGGCACAGGCATATAGAGGAGTTTGGTTGCAGTGGCTGGAGGCCATGGCACACCTGTTCTCTCTCCCTCTCTTTCATAAATAAATAAATGAAAATAAAATATTTGAGAAAAGACATATTTAAAAAAGAAGTACAGTTAGCAGCTGGGGAACGGGCATTTTAACTGGCACATGGTCAGTTGTCAAGGGAGATGAAGATGCGCAACCCGCCCCCTTTCTGAAGCCTACAGATGTGTTTTAAGAAGTTGGGATGAGTGAGGTGGGTGGCAGGAATCGGACAGTCTGCCTCCTGAAGGGAAAATTGGCAGCACCTTTCCCTCCAGGCTGAAAGCAGTTTTTGATGAGGTGTATTTTTCCCCGAGTGATGAAAGCACAATGTCCACGGGACGGTCACGTGGTGAGAGATATCTCTGGTTTATTTCTTCAGTGTTCTGCAGTTTTCATTAGCATCTATAGTTTGGTTTATCCCTTGGTGATTTATTTTGAGGAAGAGACAATAGTAAATGTGTGCTGTTACTTTCTTTTTTTCATTGAATTTATTGCTTATTATATAGAAAATGACTGAGTTTTAAAATTGTATGTGTGTATATGTGTGTGCACACGTGCCATGGTGTGCATGTGGAGGTCAGAGGTCATTTTCTTCACCACGTTCGAGGCTGGGTCTCTTGTTGTTTGATGTTAGGAAGAGCAGGCTGGTGGCCTGTCAGCTTTAGGATTCTCCCGACTCTTTCCAATCGCTCTCGGCGCATTGGGATTACAGACATTGATGCCTGAGGTGTGGGCGCTGGGATCTGAACTCAGCTTGGCAGGCCTGTGGAGCAAGCACCTTTAACCACTGAGCCATCTCTTCAAACACCTACTGTTTATATTTTTGACAGTGCTTCGGGTTGAATTTGGGGCTTTGAATTCGCTAGGCCATACTCCTGGCCCTCTGTATTGATCTTTTAAATGTTGATTTTTGTATCCTGCTGTTCTGGTGAGCATGCTTATTAGATATAAGAATATTCTAGTGGAGCCTTCGGGACATTGTAGGCATAGGACCTTGTCATCTGCAAACAGGGATAATTTGAGTAGTTTCTGTTCATATCCATATTTTTTTTAAGTTTATTTTATTTTTTATTTTTAGAGAGAGACACAGACAGACAGAGGATGGGTGCGCCAGCAGTCTCTCAGCTGCTGTGAACGAAATCCAGATGTGTGCGCCCCCTTGTGGGCAAGTGCAGCATTGCGCCCTTGCATCACTGCATCTGGCTAAACGTGGGAACTGGAGATTGCAACCAACGTTCTTAGGCTTAGGAGGCAGGCGCCTTAACCGCTAAGCCATCTCTCCAGCCCGTCATATCCATATTTTTAAAAATTTTATTTTCATTAATTTTTTCAGAGAGAGAAAGAAGCAGAGAGAGAGAGAGAGAGAGAGAGAGAGAGAGAGAGAATGAATGGGTGTTCCAGGGCTCGAGCTGCTGCAAATGAACTCCAGACACATGTGCCACCTTGTGCATCTGGCTTACATGGGTCCTGGGGAATCAAACCTAGGTCCCTTGGCTTTGTAGGCAAAGGCTTTAACCGCTAAGCCATCTCCCAGCCCCATATCCATATTTTCATCTCTTAATGCTTTGGAAACGTTTTTAAGCATTGCACCAAATAATAGTGGTGATAACTTGTCTTCTTTGTGACTTCAGTGCCAATGCTTTCAGCCTTTCCCATTTGGTTATTGTAAGCTATAGGTCTGTGATAGGTAGATTGTAATCCCTCTATTCCTAATTTCTTCACAGCCTTTCTCATGCAGAGGTTTTGTATTATGTAAGGACTCATTTGGTATCCATGGAGATGACTGTGTGATTTTTTTTCCTTATTCTATTTATAGGCTATACCTCATTTCCATGTTTTGAACTATCTTTGCATTTTTGTTGATGGTTCATGATTTTAATGTGTTGAATTCTGTGTTTTATTGAGGTTTTTTCCTCTGTGTTCATCGAGGAAGCTGGCCTCTAGTTTTCTTTTCATTGTATCCTTATCAATTTTTGGTATCAGGATAATAATGGCTTTATAGAATGTGTCTGTTGGTATTCATTTCCTTTCAGCTTCATGGTGTAGTTTGAGGAGCATGGATGTGAGTTCTTAAAGGCATGATAGAACCGAGCAGTGAGTCTGTTTGGTCCTGGAAGCTTTTTGTTTGGGTGTGCAATTTCTTATTACTGTTTCCATCTTGTTGCCTGGTACTGATCTATTTAGTTTTTTTTTAAAAAAAATTTAACATTTTATTATTTATTTGAGAGAGAGGAGGAGGCAGAGACACAGAATATGGGTACACCAGGGCCTCCAGCCACTGCAAATGAACTCCAGATGCATGCACCCCCTTGTGATCTGGCTTACGTGGGTCCTGGAGAGTCGAACCAGGATCCTTTGGCTTTGTAGGCAAATGCCTTAACTGCTAAGCCATCTCTCCAGCTCTATTTAGCTTTTTATATCTACTTGTCTTCAATTTGTTGGGATATATATATGTAAAGATTTATTCATCTCATCTATTTTTTTCCCATTTAATGGAATATAAATCAATATTCTAAACACTGTGTAAGGTTCTTTTGCATTTCAGTATTACCTGTTGTTGTACCCCTCTGTTCATGTCCAATTTCTTCTCACTGTTGTTTGTGGGGCAGGATTTCTCTGTCGTCCTCCCTGACCTGAACTGGCTATGTACACGAGGTTGACCTGGAGCTTGAGAGATGTACTGCTTATGTGCCTCCTGAGTGCTAAAATGGCCTCTAATTCTATCAATGTCTCTTGTCTTTCTTTGGTCACTTTGCCTAAGAGTTTGTAATTTTTTAAATCAGTTTAGGAAACCAATTTTCTGAATGTATTCTTCTTAGTTCTCAACTTTCCATTCCATCAATTTAAACTATGATTATTTCTTTCCTCCTATTTCTTATTTTTCTGACTATGTTCACTATATTGGACTATTTATTTGAAATCTAAGTGTTTAATGTTAGCGTCTGTGGGTGCAAACTTCCCTCATAGGACCACTTTCACTGTATCCCACATGGTTCTGGTATACTGTTTTGTGTTGTTATGTATGAGAGAGAGAGAGAGAGAGAGAGAGAGAGAGAGAGAGAGAACTGGCATGCTAGGACCTCAACCACTGCAATCAAACTCCAGTTGCTTGAGCCACCTAGTGGGCATGTGCAACCTTGCACTTTTCTCACCTTTTGTGTGTCTGGCTTAAGTGTGATCTGGAGAGTCGAACATGGGTCCTTAGTCTTCACAGGCAAGTGCTTTAACTGCTAAGCCATCTCTTCAGCCCTTTGTTTTTATAATCATTTGATTTTAGGAATTTTAATCTCCTTCCCTGACACCTTAAATAACCTATTGACAATTCCAACATGTATTATTCAAATCTCTGTGTTTTCAGATGTTCTTTAGTTTTTCTAGCTTCACTCTATTATGGTCTGATAAAATAATAGAAGTTGCTTCAATTTTCTTACATTTATAAAGACTCGTGGTCTTAGATTATATAATCTGGGCTGGAGAGATGGTGGTTAAAGGCACTTGCTTGCAAAGCCTGACAGTCTGGGTTTGACTCCCCAGTACCCATGTAAAGCCAGATGCACAAAGTGGCATATGCATCTGGAGTTCCTTTGTAGTGACAAGAGATCTTGGTGCTCCCATTCTGTCTCACTCTCTCCTTACAAATAAAATATTAAAAAAGTAAAATATAATCTGTTTTGAAAAAATCTTAATATGCTACTGAGGTGGTATATCTTATAGCTATCAGTTGGATTATTGTATAGATGTCCCTTGTGTGTGCTTAGTATGTAGAACCTGGACAGAGAATCTGATGTTTCTTTACAGAGTTTTCATCCAAATTACCACTATTTAAGATACTGGGTATTGAAGTCACCCATTCTTACTGTACTGGGGTTGAGCTGCCTTTAACTTTAGTGGTATGTTTTATGAAATCAAGTATGCCATCATTCAGCACATATATCTTGTAATTACTATGTCTCAGTAATATATTTTTCTGTATGAATATGAAGTGACCTTTGAATTTTCTGATGACTTTTGGCCTGCAGTCTGCTTTCAGGATTGAGTATAGCCACTCCTGCATTTGTCATTGTCCGTGAAGTGTGCTCTTGCCAGGCATCAAACAGTTGTGATTCATTTTGTTATTAAATCCAACTTGTCAGTCTGTATCTATTAATTGAAGAATTGCGACGATTAGCATTCAGTGTTGTTATTGAAGGTATGTAAAATCACTGACACTTTGGTTTTGTAATGTTTGATTCTTTACCAGTTCTGACTTGCTATCTACTCCTCTTGTGAGATTGACTCTGTTCTGTATTTCCATACTGGGGCACATCTTTGCAGTGTCTAGGGTTATCTTACATATCCTCTGCAATGCTACATCAGTGTCCTGAATTCGTTGACATAGTGTTTTCCTTGACAGAGCTTCTTTGTTTGAATTTCAAAGCGTAACTTGGCTTATCACAGTAATCTGTGTTAGCAGGGAGATTTTAAAGCTTCGAGTGTATTATTCCATGCCATCCTGGCACTCAGTTGCTGTTGAAAAATTTGTTGTTTTGGTGACTTTAAATGTGACTTGGTGATTTTATCTTGTACTTGTCTACATTTTTGCCTGTCCATTTGTATTTTAACTCTAAAATGACTTGAGTAAGTTCTTTTGTGGTGTTTTATAAGGCTTATGTCTCTAGATGTCTGTACGTGTATTTCACAAGATTCGGGAGATTTTCTGCTATCATATTTTTTTTTTATTTTTTGGAGAGAGACAGAGAGAGAGGGAGAGGCAGAAAGAGAGAGAATGGACGTGCCAGCAGCCTCTCAGCAGCTGTGAACAAACTCCAGATGTGTGCGCCCCCTTGTGGGCAACTGTCGCATTGCTGCTGGTATCCCGACTATTCCCTTCACATCTTTGAAGGATTACCTGTAAAACCATTGTAGTGGGAAGAGTGAAAGATTCCCAGACCAAATAAGGGAACTTCCTTGGGAAAGCCCGTGGTGCTTCTTACTGAAGGAAAGAATTGAAATGTGGTAAGAGAGACTCAAGTTTAGCGGCGGCTCAGAGAACTTCCAGTAGCAGCTGTTTGGAACAATAAGCTTTCAGGAACAGATTGATCTAAGAAGGGGTTTTAAAGAATATTTGCTGTTCATTAAATGACAGGCCCTCAGCTTTCCATCCTTGCATGCATACAGACACTTCCAAGAGACTGCAGGGGAATGAACTATCTTTTGGAATCTTTAGGATATACTTTGTAGAACCTGGAGGGGGAGGGAAGGAGGGGGCAAAAGGTTTTCGTGCTGTTCATCATGCGCTAGCCTACCCGGTGAGCTGAGCTACAATGTCATACTTCTCGTTATCTGAATTTCAACTCTAACAAGTAAACACCTCTTTGTGAGAGGTGAAAACTCATAAATTTAGCATTATATAACACTGGCGAGACACGTGCTCAGATATTCCTCATAGTGCTGTGCTGTGGTAGAAGAATATGACTTATACATATTACTGAAGCAGGGAGTTTTGTGGAATAAATAAAACATCATGGAAATAGCACAAACAACATGTTAAATGAACACCTTGTAAGATTTTATATAGCTTCAAGTAATGGCAGGAAGCTTCTGTGTCAGAACTTGATAAGTGTAGCTGTAATGGCTCTAGCTGATCTACCAGTAGTCATATTCTCCATATGCACATTTTCAAATGAGGAGAGGGAAAGACTGGTGGAACAGATTGTTCAAAGTGCAGGGTCCACTTGTTGAGCTGGTTCTAAAGGCTAGTTCTTGATCTGTCCCCTACATCCCTGTTAGCAAGGATTAATGCTACGCACTAAGTTCCCATTCAACTTTTTTTGCTTGATCGAGATTTTTGTCACCCCCTTTTTTTTCACAATTGGAATTTTTTTTTTCTTGCAGAAAATGCAAATGGTGAGACTTTCCTTGTTTATTTCTAGTGGGTTTGGTACTTCCTTTATCCACTTAGCTTTGTAGCTACCCTAAGTTCTGATTCCGTTCTCTGTCAATTCCAGCCGCTCCTCTTTGCGGCCGTACAATGTCAGTAGCTGCAATCCTGTGCTCCACTTCAGCTGGCCTTTACCCTTCTCGAGGCTAAGTTCAGTTTTATGACACGATAGCTACTCACGGAGGCACGTCTGATGAGCTTTCCAGTGCTATTCTCCCACGTGCTTGTGCCACAGCTCATAAAACAGACAGCTTTCTCTCCCTCAAGGACTTGCGCCTTCCAGTGTGATGCAACATCAGAAGCCAACAAAGATTCACGGACTCCAAGGATATGTACTGACAAGCAGCTTCTGGAGATGGTCCCCGAGCGGTGCTGTTGTGTGTGTGGATGTGTGTGCTTGGGGCAGAAAATGGGCTGGAGAGTGAACACTGGAGCTGGTGGGTGGATGAGCTCTGTGGGAAGTTTGATGGTGCGGAAGGAAAGACAAGAGAGTGGGTAATGAGGCAAGGCAGGGGCAGGCTGAAGTCTGAGCTTCCCTGTGTGACGTAGACCACATGTGTACGTTTACTGAAGCCGAATAGGAAGACAGGGTGAAGATTCAGGTGAGGACAAACATGGAGAAGGAAGACTCAGAACTGACTCTGGAGTGGAGTAAACCCTTGACCGTGACCACCACACCACTTAAGAATATTTCTAACCATCACCAGATCCTAAAGCAAAAGCTGGCAGAACCATAGAGCCCATGTGTGAAAACGCCCACCTAGACTGTTACACCTGATCATTTAGAAAGAACTGCTGAAAGGGTGGAAAAACAGGGCACATCTGAATGTCCCCAGGTGTTCCTGATTCTGTCCAATAAAGAAGTGGACAGAGGATGAGGCTGGCGACAGTTACACCTACGGACCTCTGCTCTGCACCAGTCTTTATGGAACGCAGAAGGCAATAAGGAGTTAGAAAACTGCGCAGTAGTGAACGAGGGCTAAGTAGTGAAGGCGAATACAAGCAAAACAGATGTTTCTTAACCCAGGACACAGTATGTCATTCCTTCTGTGACACAAACCCTTCTTCCCTTTCCATTTAAATAAGCTGATCACTCTTTCTGGATATAAGGAAAGTATGCCACCCGCTGAGGAGGAGGTGGTGGCATTGAATCTGGGGACAGTATGTTCTGATGTGTGACGCGCTGTAGTGAGGGGCTGAGCTTGACTCGTGCAGCCATCTACAGGGTTGTGCCTGTCGTGAAAAGTAACACGTGATTTTTCTAGTTCCCATAACTTCCTGCATCCATCCTGTGTTCCACAGTCTTTGGGGCACAGAAGACACCTTTGGCCACCCAGGACTTTGTAGGATTTGTAACTATGGTTTAAAATGATCAAGTTAAATAATTAAGGTCTGTGATTGTCTGCTAAATATCTTTCAAGACTTTTTTATGGGGAAAATTAGAATGGCAAACCTTTCTGTGACACACAACGCCTGTCGGGCACTGTATTCATCATTCTCTCTGGGCTGGCAAACTTTGTGCTCAATGATTCCACCGATTATGGCCTGCTAATTTCACACAGGAACCATGTGCTATTCATTCTTTTGTACTTCAGAACTCTTATCTCGTTGTCTGGGGAATGAACAGCCGACCTACTGCACGCTAGTCCCCATCACGAGAACTATGTTTTTCACCTTGAACTACTGTGAAAGCTTTTCATGTTAAGTGTCCAAGCAGGGCATTTGCTTTTTTTTTTTTTTTTTTTAATGTGGATAGACTTGTTATATGAGCACCACTGTTTACTCGGTCACGAACTGTTGAAAAACTGCCATTTTAACCTTTCTAGAATACAAACACTGATATGACTAAGCATAGAGACTGGCTGGAATTTTTGTCCTCCCTGAAAAACATGTAAAAGTATTTGGTAGATAACACAACTCCAGGGGCTAGAGAGATGGCTTAGCAGTTAATGTGTTTGCCTACAAAGCCAAAGGACCCACATGCACAAGGTGGCATACCCATTCTCTCTCTACCTGTCTCTTTTTCTCTTAAATAATTTTAAAAAACACAACTTCAGGTGAATAGTGAATCAAATGGTGAAAGCTGTCAGTCAAACCAATGATTTGTGTGAATCTATGAACTGACTGAAAAATAATGTTTCAAACCAAGAGTTTTAATATATTAGTGCCATCAGGAGCAACTTTAGAAGGTGATTCTTAGATAAAATGATGAATCTATAGGAGTTAATATAGCATCTTTGTTCTTGGAAGTCAATTTTTGGATGTCAAATTCATTTTAGTATAGTTTCTTTGAAACAGACAAATTTTTAATGAATTAAAAGATGATAAAATCTTTTCATTCATTGGGAATGCCACACCACACCACATGCTCTTTACACTGTGCTTCATTTTCAGTAGTTTCCACACAGCTTTAGCAGGTCACTTTCTTATCACATTTCCTCACTCTTCAACTGATTTTTTTTCTTATGTGGCTTAAATTTAGGTGGCTTCTTTATTAAAAATATAAAACATAGGGCTGGAGAGATGGCTTAACGGTTAAGGTGTCTAAGAAGCCTAAGCATGCTTGTTCAAATCTCCAGGTCCCACGTATAGCCCTGGCATGCCAATTCTCTCTCTCTCAAATTTAAAAAATATATATTATGACTTTACTGTTTCTGTAAAGTATAATAAATAATTATATAAGTGTATAGAACATATTTCACTAATAGTTTGGGACTCCACTGGCTGTCTTTGCAAGAATATATAATACCTATTCTCTTAATTTGATTTATGTCCACTCTTTCTTTGCAAAAATTGTCAATGTCAGGATATCCTTTTTTTCTTCTTTGGAGAGAGCCACAGAGAGAGACAGAAAGGGAGAGGAAGACAGAGATGGGTGTGCCAGTAGCCTCTCAGCTGCTGCAAATGAAATCCAGATGCATGCGCCCCCTTGTGGTCAAGTGCAGCATTGTGCCCTTGTGTCACTTTGCATCTGGCTAAATGTGGGACCTGGTGATTGGAACTGGCATTCTTAGGCTTAGGAGACAGGCGCCTTAACTGCTAAGCCATCTCTCCAGCCCAGGAGATCATTTTTAAGAAGCTCATCCTACTTTTTGGGGGAAGATATTTTTATTTGAGAGAGAATGAGCCCACCAGGGCCTCCAGCTGTTGCAAACAAACTCCAGATGCCCGTGCCCCTTGTACGGGTAGCAGACATGCATCCTTGGGCATCACAGGCAAGAGCCTTAATGACTAAGCCATCTCTAGCCCCTCATCCTAATTTTTTTTTTAAAGCTGAGTTGTTGGTCACTAGATTCTTTACCAGCCACAGCTCTTAGGGAAAAGCTGTAGTTCAATTATCTACTGGAGATGTGTGCTGACAGCTTTGAGCATTATGTCATTTCTCATTGCATCATTCACTGATGGAGGGCAATGGGGCAAGGTTACCTAGGACCATTCAGGTGTGGAGTGTTAGGTTGGGACCAAACTTCAGTCACCCTGTTTGGCAGTTCTGGTGGGTCATCACCCCATTACAGTTTCCTTCCTCTCTCTCATGCTGAGTGGAATGTATCCACCAACCCTCAGGGGCAACTTTTACTGTAAAACCACTCTGAGGGTGTGTGTTATAAAAGGAAGTTCCTTATAAGTGCTTGTTTTAATAAAAACATTATGCTACACATTGAGGTGAGACACTTGCATGAGTGGCAAATAAATTGGATTCTATTTTATTAAGTAGGAGGAAGGGATGAGTTTCTAGCCACAGGATGACTCCACTAATAAAATCTAGTCAAGGCAGAGCTCATAGTTAGCATTTTTATTGCTACATGTTCCCAATACAACAAACAGTATCAGTAGTGTACACTTTGATTAAAAAGGGGTTTTTAGTTTAGTAGAAAAGAAAGCGCATAGATAAAAGTATAAGGAATATGCACATCTGTGTGGGACGTGTGTGTGTGTGTGTGTGACCGTCTTCATATCCCTGTGGACTAGATGCCTGGACACTCAAGTAAACTAGAGAGAATTTAATTCAAGTGAATGAATTTTCAGGAAAAAGTTCTATTTAAGGCTCAAGGAATAGCATCGTTTTATTATCTGGAATTCACCTAATTTGACATAAAAAAAATCTCGCACAAAGTAGCAGCAATGGTAAAAAACGCCAAGTCTTTATTAAAAGGTGAATGTGTCTGTACTTCAGGAATTGACTCAGAAAGATGATACTGATAACACTTTTGTCTTTTAAGTGTAATTCTCTGAGGCAAGACCTAGCTTTGTAGGCCAAGCTGGCCTGAAAGCCTCTGCAATTTGCCTATCTCAACCTACCTTAGTGCTGGGACTACAGGTGTGTACCACCACACCAGGCTTTAAAACAACTTCTTTTTCTTTTTCTTTTTTTTTTTGGTTTTTTCGAGGTAGGGTCTCACTCTAGCCCAGGCTGACCTGGAATTAACTATGTAGTCTCAGGGTGGCCTTGAACTCTCAGCGATCCTCCTACCTCTACCTCCCAAGTGCTGGGATTAAAGGAGTGCGCCACCACGCCCGGCTTAAAACAACTTCTATTTCTTTGAACAGCTAGCTGAATTTCTAACTATCCTATGTTTCCTTGAAGAGGAACAAGTCATGAACTACTTTAAAAAATGCATACTGTTTAACATCAGGTGGACTTGGTGGTACAGTCGTGTAAGCCCAGTTTCCCAGTAGGCTGCAGTAGAAGAATCAGTCATGCCAGGCCTGCCTGGACTACAGAGCAACTTTAAGACCAGCTTCGGGAACTTAGAGAAACCATGTCACAAAATAACAAGGGATGGGGATATAGCTTAGTGGTAGAGTGCTTGTTTAGATTGAGACAGGTCCTAGATTCAAATCCTCATTACCCCAAAAGAAAGTTCAACACAAATTTACATAATTTTATCTTATTGAATGGACTGTTTGCTTAAACTTAGGACAGAAAATAGAGCAGGCATCTCTAATCCTTTCTCTCTAGTTTGCCAAAATGTCATTGATCTTAGTGTATTTAGTACATAAAAATACTATCAAGAAGAAAATCAACTCTTAATAAATATCTTCAAATCTGTATCCTATATACAAGTACTTTACAGCCCCTCCCTGGAGAGAGCATTTCTGGCTTTGCTGTGAGCAAGGTCTTCACTGACATAAATTACGAGCACATTACTGCACTGGTGGACGTTTGACTAGGAACCATGCAGAGAATAAATATCCCAGCTACTGACACGTGTTTTCAAAGCACTGTTACACTTGACCATTGTCTGATTCTTTTCTCAGCTACCAACATTTGAAACGTTTTTGTGATTACCACAGTCCGTCAGGTAAGAACGCGGATACAGCAACAGTGGGGCGACAGCACATCACATCACCGCTGCCTCTGCTCTGCTGCTAATAGAAGGGATTTTGTTTCACACGGTCACTGTACACCTTGTGTACACCTTACGGCCACAGGGTTACAATGACACCCATCCTAATCCTTTCAAGGCGAGAAAGTGAGATCTGGACACTTTACAGTCTCAACAAAAACCATGTAGCAAACTCTCTTATATTTTCATTTTCAGTAGCTGTAGTTCTAACTTCTTCAGAAAACTCTGCTTTGAAACTGAAGCATGGGCTGTCACATTAGGTGACACTAAATGGCAGGTGCCCAGAGCATCCAGAAATGTAAGATAGTAAACAATCAATGGAGAACATCTTTTAAAATAATACTGATTTTTTTTCTGCACTATACAGTATTTACACGATTGCTCATACAATATTTCTAATATAGATAATTAGGAATACAAGTCTAAGAATTATTTGCCTCATTTCCAAATTTTCTTGAAGCATCAATCGGCTGATATGCACCATTGGTTCCAATCTCTTTTCTTTGTTCCACACCTACCAGCACGTTTCGCAACTTTCTTTTCCTGGTTTGTTCGGGTTTTATGAGAGGCTCTCACTGTACAGCACAGGCATGGCGGCTCACAGGGGATTACTGTATTGTCCTGATGATCCTCTTTGGCGCTTTCTTGCGATGAATTCTGGTCAATGAGGCAATGCAGAATGAAGTGAGGACAAAAGCGAGTCGAGTCGAGAGTGGGCCAGCACTTTCTGATCTTCTTCTTACAGAGGAGTGAGCCAGCCGTCTGAAGAGGTCCATTGCGCCATGCAGGGAGGGAGGGAGGCGTGCGGTGCACTTTCTCATCTCTCTAAGGTTGCCGGTCTTGATGCAGCATGGCTCTTGTTCATGAGCTTCCCATCTGTCTTTGAGGTTCTTGCCTGAGAAGAAGCACCTATTGACTCCCTGATTGCCAGGGAGGGAGCAGCAGGATGGGGGTGAGCACTCTTCTTGGATGGGGATGGGCGTACTGAGACCAGAGTCTTACTTCCCGCCTGCTGTGTTCTCCTCTGGGGGAAGTTAGCACCATTTGTGTTTGGACTTCTCACAGGAGGGATGCTACTCAAAGATTGCTGCTCAGCAGGGGTCTCTGAATAGCTAGGGACAAAGGGTGTAGGCGCCACCAGAGACCTAGGCAGCTCACTGGGGCTAAAGATAGCACCCTCTTGCAGGTACGGTGGCACAGTGCTACTGCGCTTGCTACAGGACTCACAGCACAACTTCTTGTAACCTGGGATGGAGCAGTATCGGGCCAGCACCTCCATTTGACAGAATATGGACTTGTCTCCCAAGCATAGCTCATCTGAGCAAAGGAAAAGAAAGAAACAATTCATATGCTTAGGCATGAAAAGGAGCGAAGGCATTTAAATTGATAGTGATCAGTGACATCTGACAATCAATACACGGGCACATGTAAGGTTTCTGTGAGCTCTGAGACAGGCCCTCAAGCTCCAGCCTTAGCCTTCCTAAGGCGGAGATGACAAGTGTGCCCCTCCACACCCGATCAGTAGTAGCTCTTTATCCTCGGCACACTTGGAAGGAGCGTCTCCATTTTACTGACTCCAGCAGGAGCCTTCAGACACTGAGGGTGGTTTTGTCTGAGTATCATGCATCTACTTTTAGAATTAGAAATGGACTTATATTGCCATTAAAATTTTTTTTTTTTATTATTTCATTTATTTTTGGAGAGAGACTCAGAGAGAGGTAGACAGCGATGGGCACGCCAGCAGTCTCTCAGCTGCTGTGAACGAAATCCAGATGTGTGTGCCCCCTTGTGGGCAAGAGTGGCATTGCGCCCTTGCATCACTTTGCATCTGGCTAAACGTGGGACCTGGAGATTGGAACCAGTGTTCTTAGGCTTAGGAGGCAGGCGCCTTAACCGCTAAGCCATCTCTCCAGCCCTGCCATTTTATTTTGAGACAGGCTTTTACTCTAGCGCAGGCTGGGCTGGAATGAAAGGCAGGAACATTTGTAAGAGAAAGGTTAGGACTCTAAGGAAACACATTAGACCTTATTTCTGGCTTTCTTTTTGATAAGGAACCTTCCTGCAATGATTTTAAGTGTATAGCCAAAAAGAATACTATGAGTTTGATGAACAGATCAGTGTCCAGTTATCTGAAAGCACACATGTGAGTACTGTGCCTGCTTTGTTATGATCCACAATTCTAACATTTATTTTGTAAAGAAGTATAGAAAGTCAAAAAAGTTTCAAAAAAATCTAGGTACCACAGACAGGCCTGGTTGTGTATGAATGCAATCTCAGGACTTGGTGAGAAGCAGAGTCAGGAGTTCAGGACGAGCGAGGGGGTTATAGCAACAGCTCAGTGCCTGGAGCTCGCATGTCAGGTGTCAGTTATTTCCGTGGCTATGCAGAGCCCACACACGAGAGTCATGCAGCTTCCACGCCCACCACTAACTGGGCAGAGACCGAGTGGACTCTTGCATGATCCCGCTGCACTGAGCCATTAGCAGACTGTGTCGAGTTGGCGTGGTGCACGTGGGTGCTTTGCCACAGCACAGACTAAGCCATGGCCCATTCTTAAGATACAATATTGAGAACCCATAAATTTGAGCAAAAACCACATTGATTTCAGGTAATTTTCCTTGGCAAAACATTAAAATTAAGGACACTAGCCTTCCCACTCTCCCCCAGTCCCATCTGTCAGGAAATGGGGTTTTATATCTGGCCTTGGGAAACTGCCTAACCTGTGTCCTGTCCCTTTACTGCCATGGAGCCCTAAAGGCCAATTCTAAGATTCTAAAAGGTCACATACTTTAAAATTCTCCTCAGCCTTAAAACATGCCACCTCCTCAGTCCCCTGGTTTTACAATAAGCACAGCTCTCCCACCTTCAACCATGATACCTGGGTAAGGACATGTCACTTATGCAGTGACACTAAACTTTAAAGTTCCGGTGGTTTTTCTATTTTGAGCTTTCAAATACTTTACAAAGAGAAATGACTAACTAGAAAAGTCCTCTGTCTCCCCCTTATGGTCACGCTGGTTCTTGCCAATTAAAAAGTACATAAGACATTTTATGATGTTATAGGTTGAGGAAAATAGCAGTTTTTGAAAGAGGAAGTATATCCATTGGTGGGATATTGTTTGAGTTAATATAGCATGAAAGATAATTCCTATTATAACACATTTAATGGAATTAATATTGGGTTGCTTTTATTAGTATTAGCCAAGGGTAGACATTGTGGGTTTCCTAGGAAGGTGAAAAAACAATTTGTACATCACAAACACTAAGTGAGGTTATTAGAAGTGTTAGGGCTCAGGAGCTGACATAAGCCATGTTTTGAGACAAACCTGCAATCTATGGGGTTCCTATTAAGGGGAGCCTGCAATTATTAGAGAGGAACTAGTGAGTGGTATAGACTTAGCGAGCAGTCATTCTCCTACTTACTAAAATACCTTTATCATTTGAATAACTTAATCCGAGGATAAAATAACATGTCTTTAAATAATGTGTGGGTGCAGATACGAAGGAAAGTTTGGTTAGTTAATTCCTACTGTTACAGGCAAAAACGTGATTAATATAATTTTCTGTGAATGCACAGATATTTGTGAAAAGGGTTGATAATGTCCCTGAGCATACTGAGGGTTTTAATTGGATAACTGTGCAGAATGGCATAAAGCTGGATGGTTAGGCAGATTCCAGCTACAAGAGTGTAGCAGTGCTGAGACAGGTGTTGGGCCTGTAAGCTGAATTGGGCTGTTTTGCTTACCATTACTAAGAGGAGATCTATAAGGGGAGGGCACGAATATTACTTAAGGTAATATCTTTAGTAGTTCTCATGTGTTACAGTAGCATCTGTTGGGCCGTATCATCAGCTGATTACTAAAAATGGTATATCCCAGTCATCCAAAGACTAATTTAAATGTGTTCTTAGCTGAGACTAGAATTATTGTAATAGAAATGCTATTTGACAAGTCAATTTACATCTGTGGCTTACTGGTGAATATGCAGTAGGCAATTTAAGGCCTGTTTGGCATAAATAGATGGGGCCTGATATAGAATAATTAAAAGATCTGCTTGTTGATAAGGGCTTAGAATTATTATGATGTGTAATTTCAATAGACTAGCTGCTCATACATGGGCCCAGAGAGTGGGGCTTGTGGAAGCCATAGGTGCAGTCCACATAGAAGTATTTTAACTAGAAATGCTATTATACAGGCCTTATTAAGCTGTTTGAGAGAGTTTAGTGAAGAGTAATTTTGTGAGTAGAAGGGGTTTTAGTGTTACAATTAGAGCTACTGATAGACACAAGGATCCAATGAGTACATGACAAACTCCTGCATTTAATTGGTTAGTCTTGTTTCCTCATTGGTGATAATAATTAGGTTAAGGAATAGAGTGGGTTCAAATAAAAAGTATTGATTCTGGTGCTTGGAATGTTATAATTAGGAACAACTGAACTGGTATGGGGATAGACGTTTCTTTTTGTATACTGGTATTAGGAGAAGTCCAGAGGTTATTAGAGGACATGACAGGGAGTCTGTAAAGAATGTAAGTGAAATGGGGGCTGGAGAGATGGCTTAGCGGTTAAGGTGCCTGCCTGCTAAGCCTAAGAACCCGGTTCCAATCTCCAGGTCCCACGTTCAGCCAGATGCAAAGTGACGCAAGGGCGCAATGCCACTCTTGACCACAAGGGGGCGCATGCATCTGGATTTCGTTTGCAGCAGCTGAGAGGTTGCTGGTGTGCCCATCTGTGTCTCTCTCCAAAAAAAAAAGAATAAGTGAAATATTAAAGTTCCACTATAATCAGTCATAAGTAGAGTATATAGTATAGAGTTATTGATGGTTATTGACGGTTTGGATTATTGCGGCAGAAGTATAATAGTAAGTAATGGAGATGGGGAGAAGATAGAGGGGCCAGAGCAGAGGACACAGTCTTACTGACCTGGAATTTACTATGTAGAATCAGGGTGGCCTCAAATTCACAGCAATCCCCTATCTCTGCTTCCTGAATGATGGGATTAACGGCGTGTGTCACTATGTCCAGCTATTTTTGTATTTTAAAGAAAATACACTCTCCTCCTACAAGAAGTCTTCTGGTCAGGTAAGTGCTTAATTTAAATGCATGTGTGGGGTAAAACTATTTTGAGATCACTCACAGGAATGGAGTTGCTGGGAAAGGCTTTAACATTGAATACTTGATTTCTACATGTCTAGGTAATTTTAGTAAAATACCTCAAAACCTGTTGTTGTACCTTTTATAATATGAAATTATAAAGAATATAACAGAAAATAAAATAGTCCCCAGTAAAAATGCAAATTGACAGGACTTATATATTCCTCACACATTCCCACTGTGGTGTGATGGTAATTAACGTCGAATGCTACAGTATTTTTAGACTAATGCTTGGTATTTTTCTTTGGTTACTTCTTGATAAACACACATATATAAATGCCTGAACTTATTTGGGAAGAAAACATTGCTTTTTGAAATTGAAAAACATCAGCACAATGAGATCAATCTGATTGGTCGATGACCTACCGTGACAGGGAGGCAGCTGGCAGGCTCTGACGGACTCGGGTTTCTCGCCGTCACAGTGGTCTCCAGCCCTGCAGAGGACTTGCCTCACCTCCGTGCCTTCGCCACAGGTCACTGAACACTGCAGGGACGAAGACCCCAATTACGGATCTTCCCACCAGAACTAGGCGCGTGCGTGCACACACACACACACACACACACACACACACACACACGCCACAGTCCTGAGATGGGAAGACAGATGCTCCTGGGGTTATTTACCAGCGGGACATGCTGAGTCCTAGCTTCCTCATTTGGAAAGGTGGGATAAGTCCCCAGCCCCAGAGGGCAATGGCAGGACTAGAGGAAGCAAAGTAGGCAGAGCACCTGGCACATAGTGGATTGCTCCTTCGTCTCTTAGCGGATGGATTTACTGGCCTGGCTTCATTCACGTACATTGATTCCTCTAATGAAGGGGCCTACTGCTCTGGAGCTAAGCGCTAACCAAGAAACGTCTATGCTATTGCTGTAGGTAGGAGCTAGGGAGAGCCTGGGCTCTGGGTCTCTGGAGAGACACGGGACAGAACTTCTCTCTGGTCCTGTGTAGGATGTCATCCGTGGCAGGTTTTCCACATCCTCCTCTGTGTGCTTTTGTGATGTAGCATCATTTTATAAACCCTGTTTGTATGGCTCCATGGGTCCTTATTTTGAGTGTTTGGAATATAGTGACAAAAAGTGGAGGTGGTGGGTCAAGTGGAAGCCTACTGCCAGCGACTAAGCCCCAACAAGCCTGTAGACAGGAGGAGGCGTAAGCTGAGCTTACAGTGGGGGAGCAGGGCCTTGCACTGTCACAGAACACCCCAGTTTCTCAGTTCACACACTCACCTCATTCCAGGGTCCTGTCTTCCACTGGGCTGGGCAGGGCACTCTGTTACAAGGCCTGCGGCTCTCAGGACGGTCTCCCAGGCAGTACTTGCTGTGCACTGAGCGGTTGGTGCCGTCCTGCAGTGGCTGCAGGCAGCGCACGGTGCGGAGCTGGAAGCCGGAGCTCCCACAGCTCCTGGTGCAGTGCTCCCACTCCTCGGCCGCCCAGCTGTGGGTGGGGAAGAAACCCTGTCAGCGGGATACACTGTGCGCACTCCCCACGCAGAGCCTACAGGCTCCCACTTCCTTGTGGACGGAACCTAGTGGGCTCAGCTTTCCAATCAGGCCGGGCTTTTAAACCTCTTTTCCTACAGGTGTTCAGTCATGTAGGGAGTTTTAGAGAGAGCAGCACATGCCCAGCCCTGAAAGCCTTGGAAGTTAAGAACATCAGGAATCCATTTACCTTTCTTAACTGTCCAAATTTAATTCTTATATAAAATCTTACTTCATCATATACTTTAATATGACCTACTAGAATGGATAAATGAATCAAAAGATGAGATGCCAATTAGTTCAGGAGAAACCTAGGCACAGGGCAGATAATACATGGTTAGAAGTGACCGCCGCTTAAGGAAGTCTGAGTATAAATTAGTAAAAAGAGGTAAAGGGATGGCTTAGCAGTTAAGGTACTTGCCTGCAAAGCCTAAGGATATAGGTCTGATTACCCATGTAAGCGGTGCATGTATCTGGAGTTCATTTACAGTGGCTAGAGGCCCTGGCTTACCCATTCTCTGTCTCTGCTTGCAAATAAAAAAGTAAATATATAAATAAACCTTGGGGCTGCAGAGGTGGCTTAGCAATTAAGGTGCTTGTCCAAAGGACCCATGTAAGCCAGCTGCACAAGGTGGTGCATGCATGTAGAGTTCATCTGCTGTGGCTGGAGGCCCTACTATGCCCACTATATCTGCCATCTCAAATTTGAAAAAAATAAAAGTAGGAAAACCAAACATAAAAGATTAACTCCTTCATTTGCTCTAGAACTGTTTTCCAAGAAAGGAAACTGTACTACAATCTGGAATACGACCCTGCTGTTGACATACATGCCACACTAAGTCCTGAATATTCATATCAGTAAAAGATGCATCAATATAAAAGCCCATGGGTACTGTGTAAAATATTCTATGTACACAAGAACACCGGGGAAAGGGAGCCACAGCTTTACACGATCACGAGACACTTGATTGTGTAAGCAGGTACAGGCAAAGCTCTGAGTGAAATAAATTAACACTCCCGTCTGGTGACCTGGTCTTGTAACTAGATGCTTACAGTGGGTGTGTGCACTCCTGGAGGTTGCACATTCGTCTAATAGGTTTTGGCTTTTTGTTGACCTCACAGAAGCTCCGGTGAACCATTTTGTTATCGCTTTTTCTACGGCATCCATATTTTGTATACTGGAAACCTGGAATAGAACATAAACTTTTAGTCAGTTACTAATATGTTATATATTTGTATATTCATTCCTTTCATAAATACGAGCACATATACTATGCCAGCATGCCTATCACAGTAGGTGCTATCAACTTTTTAATAGCTTTAAGTTTTTACTTATTCATTTGAGAGACAGAAGGGGCACACCAGAGCCTCCAACCACTGCAAACAAACTCCAGATGCATGCGCCACCTTGTGCAGCTGGCTTACATGGGTCCTGAGGAATAGAACCTGGGTCCTCTGGCTTTTCAGGCAAGTGCCTTAACCACTAAGCCATCTCTCCAGCCCAGTGCTATCATTTTTAATGAAAGAATTTAAAGCAAAAATACCCCAAAAAATCCATGTGCACTGATAGTGATCTAGGCTCTGAATATACACGTCCTATTAATAGTGAGGTGGCTGTGACAGCTCTGGTGACATTTACTGAGCTAAGTCACCAACTCTCTGCAGAGGGCGCCAAAGGAACACGGAGGACTTCGAAGAGCAACACCTGCCTGAGCAGAATAAGGCGGTTCAAATTGTAGTGGATAAAGAGAATGAAGTGGAACTACACTCCAAGCACAGACAGTAACATGGAGGAAGGTACATCATGGGTAAAGAGGAAGGAGATTTGAAAATTTACAACCTGTAAAAAGAGTTGCAAGGAAAGCACTAGCATTTAAATGTATGTTTTCTTTAACTATTTGAGAGTTAGTTGCAGGCATTTTAACGCTACACACCTAGACATTTCAAACGAAGGACACTCTCTTGCATAACTACAGAACGGTTCTTACATATTCAAAACCTGTCACTCTCTTCCTCACCCTCCACCAGTGACAGCAATTCTCCACTCTATCGTTCATGGCATTTATGTCGTAAAGATGACTGTCAGGGTCTTCACTCTTGAGCAGGCCTACTACTTAAATGACTGTGTCTTCAGGACAACAGACTAGAAGATGGAAGGATTTAAACTGAAAAATGAGACAACTATATTCACTCAGGAAATAAAAATCAGTTAGCTTCATTTTGCAAATAGTGAAGGAAGGCTCATTTCAGGGCTCAACAGTCAAAGGCACTTGTTTGCAAGGCCTGCCAGCTGCACAAAGTGGCACATGTCTGTGGAGTTTGTTTGCAGTGGCAAGAGGCCCTGCTGTGCCCATTCTTTCTGCTTGAAAAAGAAGAAAAAGAAAACATACAACCATGTACATGTGAGGCGCACACACTTGGGAGGATCCAACTCAAACCACTATCACGTAAGTGCCATTCTCAGTAATTGGAAACAAACACTATAAAAACACACTCTTAAATTTTAAAAATTGGTTTCTCAAGAATTCTCTACTATGAACAAACATACTTTTTGGTTTAATTATTCTGTCATTTTATATGTTTTTAGGTATTTGAGTGAGAGACAGGGCTCCTGCCTCTGCAAACAAACTTCAGACACATGCTCCACTTTGTGCATCTGGCTTTATATGGGTACTGGGAATTGAACCCCAGCTAACAGGCTTTGCAAACAAGTGCCTTTAACCACTTAGCCATCTCTCCCTGTTGTGCAGGATGGTCTCATGGCCTGCTTGATGTTAGGGCAATGGATGGCAAGAGAAACTTAGAAAGCCGACTTACATCACAGGATTTGTTCTGGGAAAATCAGGCAGTGGGGACAAGGCTACCTGTGGTCCTGTGCGTCCTGTGGTCTTAGGAGATACTTATCTCTACTGTCCTTCAGTTTCACCATCAGTATAATGGAGCTGGAACTGACAGAGCACTCAGGACAGCAGCTGGCTACAACCCAGCCGACTCAGATATTTGACTCTGCCATCAACACAGAGAAGACAGGACAATGACCCTGGGATACTCTGTGAAAAGTGGTTAAGGGTACCACTGTGCTGAACACAAGACAAAGGATTTGGGAGAAAGGAACAAGGGATTTTGTAGTCTGCCAGGGTTACAGATGGAATGACAATCTTGGACAAGGCTGATTAACAACTCCATTTTGTCCTGCATTTGATATTTCTCCAGTTACAGCATGAAATTAGAAATAGTCCTTAAAGCAAGAGCAAAGCTGGCTTTTTGTATGGACGGCGCAGCAGTAACAGAGTTGGGATGTTGAGATGTCTCCATGGTCAAGGTAGTGCATGTGCGTGGAGGGGCCCTGCTGTGCTCATTGTTTCACCCCCTTTCAAATACATACGATATTTTAAAACAGAGCGTGCTTGTTACCTCCACCGCAGGGTTTCGAACACTGGGACCAGCTCTTCAGCGCCCACTCAAAGGTGTCCGCTTCTTCCTGGAGCACGTTGTTGCTGTTGATAGTTGGCACCGAATCTTCATGGATGACGTACTTGTATGTCAGGCTGGAGCGCGTGTCATTCTCCTGAGGGATAATCTAGTGGGCACAGGAAATCCATATGCAAGTCACCGGAGCGTTTTGACTTCTGAGTGGAAGTTTTTAGAGTATTGTTCTTTTTGAAACGAGAATAATTTAACGTTACTAAATATAATGCTTTAGCCAAACATTGAAGAAGGTGCCCTGGCTCTTCAGAGAGGGGAAAAGGTCAGAATGCTGGAGCAATTCTCCCCCAGAACCTTCCTAAAGTCCTGTTATAGGCAGTCTATTATGTCACTCGTACATCGAGGGGCTGAAGTCTCATAACTATAGTTTCTCTAATCATTCAACTTGATTTTCTAACTAGAATTTTGATCAGTATGTATATCCAAAGTATGCAACCGAGTTCAGAAAGGGTCAACAGACATGCAAAGGAAATTAAATAAAGAAAAGACAGACAATACATGGAGTCAACATTGGAGTGGTTTAAAAATATATCCAAGCTGAGGTGTTATTTCCACCTTGGCCTCGCTGTCTCTCTTCTCTGTTCAGTCTGGGGGAAGTTAATGTGCTGCTGTAAGGATGCTTAAGGGAAGGACATGCAAACAGTAGGAAGAGTAGCTGGGATGAAAGTCAACTATTGTAGGGGGCAAGGAAGGTCACTGTATGCAATATGAGCAAAGCACAAGGATATATTTTATAAAATAAAAATGTACAATCCTTCAACGGCAGCCAGAGCCCACTGGCATACCATGTTCAGAGCACCACAGAAAGGAGACATTCTACCAAGTAAAGATGGTACTACTGAGCAACAAGAAACAAGATTCTAGAATGCTATCTTCTTATGTTTCTGGATAATATCCCATTTCATTCTATAAATTCAATTTAGAGCCAGCCTGCTTTGTGCATATCTGCTAGGTCTGAATCAGACTGTTAGCTGTCAGCAACTCGCTGCTGCTTGGGGAGAATCTTGCCTGAACCTGTCTTCCAGGTGGTGCTCCCACTTAGACCTGTGTGCTGCACTGATGGGGTCAGATCAGCCCCAAATCCCTCCAGCTTAAGACCGCATATGACACAATGACATCCTTTAAAAGTGATAGCCCTCCTTGTCTGGTAAGCTGAGTTTTCAGGGCAATAGAAATTTTACTGTCATCAGAAAAGCTAAGCTATACCTAAGCTGTATTACCTGCTTTTGCTGTTAGAAAAGCCACTTTATGCCGATAGAGGAGTCTTAACATGTATTATAAAAAAAAAATTCTTCTCTAATGGGTACACATAAATGCATCACCTACTAAAGATATACTTCAAGAATGAGGGAGAACTATTGATATTTTATTTATTTATTTATTTATTTTGGTTTTTTGGTTTTTCGAGGTAGGGTCTCACTCTGGCCCAGGCTGACCTGGAATTAACTATGTAGTCTCAGGGTGGCCTTGAACTCACAGTGAACCTCCTACCTCTGCCTCCTGAGTGCTGGGATTAAAGACGTGCGCCACCACACCCGGCTAAACTATTGATATTTTAGACAATGGAAAGCTGGGAGTTCTGATAGCACACTTATGAAGTTCTGGAATTCCAATTATACATTAAGTTACAACTTCCCATTTGGGTCTGTCTTGGTCAGAGCCTGGCTGCTCAGTATGGAGTAGATTGGCTTTTCCCTTGAAGACAGACTGAAAGGTGAACCCTCGGTAGGAGCATGGGGGGCACCTGAAAAGAAGGGCCCTGGAGACGAGAGATGAAGCCTAACCTCATTTTTTTTTTTTTTTTTAAATTTTGGTTCTGGCCTGTCACTCCCAGAACCACCCACAATGAGCTGTTGATTAGAAAGACCTACGAGGTCCCCAAACAAGACAGGCTTCTGTCAAAGCACTTGATTACCTACCTGAGGTACATGGTAAGACCCTACTTCTGAAGACACCATATGCTATAGGCAGAACATCTGGAAGAGAGCCAGACCCCAGTTAACTCATCTCGTGCTGGAAAGCACTACGTGTGCTACTGGGAGAAAGTGTTCAACAATGGTGTGAGCAAGCAGGGGTCAACCAACCAGCCTGACTACGCAGTAGTGGCACACAGCCTCAGTGAGTAACCAATGGCTTTCTGATTCGCTGAGAGATCCTCTCAGTAGAAAGGAGCCCAGTCAGAATCCTATGGAGACAAAGATTATGCTCTCCAATGTCAAGCTTCCACTAATCTTGGGCTAAAAGAGGGGCTGCATCCATCAGATTCCCCCTAGATAAATCATGCTTATCCAACTTAACCTGTGCTGAGTATGCTCTCATTGGAGAACCTGCTTCTCTTTTTCAGATGGTCCTGAGACCTGAGGAGATGAGCCACATCTGAAACCACAGAGGAACTGTGGAGGTGAGCCTGACCATCAGACAGGGTAAGGAAGCTAACTTTGAAGATGACGTATTAAGCAAGTCAAAAATACAACTATGTTGAATGAAGAGTAGATAAAAAAAAACCAACTACACAGACAGCGGTAATGTCACATACCAGAACAATGACAGGGTCGTGTAAGGGTCCATCCGTGTGGAGCGTCTCGATGTCGTCTTCAATGTTATAATCCCACTCCACACCAAGGTCGATGAAGGTCCGCGACTTGGCTTCCTCCCCTTTGCCGTTGAGGATGTAGTGGCCTGTGGCCTGGTTCTTGATAGCTAAAGGAAGGGGAGAGGGTCACCAGCACATGTTCTATCATATCGCAGGGTGGCCCATCCACAGCTAGTCCACGCACTGACGGCATCCAGCCATCAAGATGAGCGTTAGTTCTAACAGGATGCCCAGGGCAGTCCTGACGCGTTACAACCCATCAAGAAGCATTCTTACTAAGTTAAAACAATGGCGAGATGGTTGAGTAGGCAAAAATGTTTGCAAATATTCCTATTTGAAAACATTGTCAAAGAGCTTAACCATTTCTAGTTTGTTCATCCTATTTGTTTCTTTGGAAGCCAGAACTATTTTGAATATAATGGATACTTTTAAAATAATAAAGGTTATCAAAACATTAATAACCTCTCTAAAGAATTGAAATGACATTCAGGCCAATATTTTTCTGATGGATAGTAAATTTTCTAGACCAGGTAGCTTGCTGCTAGTATTGCATTATACAAGGATAAATAAAAGGATTTAAAATACTGGGGCAACAATTATGAGTGAAGATAATTCAATTTCTAATTCTCTGAAACATCATAAAACAATGAGCTTTTTAGGACTTTCATATCTGTCCTTGTGAATACATGAATCCCTATGAGGTGCCATTTTTAAAAGGTCCTCTCAGGGAGAAAAAGAATCACTGGGTCATTCTAAGCAGCCATGCAGGTAGATTTGTATGTGTCAATCAAAAACCTAACACCTTTTAGATGTTAGGAAAGTTTAATAATGGAATAGCAAACTTCACCTGGGGTTGCAGTTAAGAACGTTTAAATCTAATAAAAACAAAGGGATATATATATATCAACTATGTTTTCAACATAAGTAGGATTAATCTGATATCCTAACACAAATATAAAATTGTAATCTCCCCCCATGGAATTATGAACTATTTTTTTCCCACAAATGAAAGTTTCACTTTTAGATATTAGGGGGACAAAATCTTCACATACTACTCAAATGCTGGATATATTTATACACACAGAACAGATAAATCTCCATCTGGGATTTTTCTTTGACGTCTCTAAGTGCAAGTTATAGCAGCAGTAGCAGCAAACACTTACCCAGAATATGAGGGGAAGCCTCGTCTTCTTGGATTAACACATGTCTAGCCCCAGGGGGGATATCAAACATCTTAAGGGACCCTTTGCATGTGTAGCAAAGATTGGAGGAAGCAAAGAAAACAGAAACAACACAGGTGGTTAGTTGAGCCCTGCATCCTTATAGCTCCCGAGTGCAGAAGGCGTCCGTGGCCCGAAAGGCAGTACTTCGCAGCCTGCGCAGGAGGAGGCCGGCGTTTCTCTAGTTCATAGGCTGTGCTGGCCTATGAACTGCATCATAGCCCAGGCAAGTCCTATATTCTCCAGAGTCTCTCTCAGACTCTAGCGTGCAAAACCACTCTTGTAAAGTGAGGCCACTTTTTTTTAGTGAAAGTTCTTGGTGCCAGTTGTAAATCTGTAACTTTAAAATCTTTTAGAAAAGAAAACCTAATGAGCTGTTTTTAGGTTTTAAGCAAGTTTTATGAAAGAATTATTTTTAAATGTATAGAGATTTAAACAATTCTGTTTGAAAAATGTATGTGTATGGCTTCTATATGCTCCTCAGTCTTCCAAGCCAGAAATACATCCATAGGCTTAAACTGGTTGTTTGGAGCTTTCAATTAATATATCAATCTTCTGTCAAAGTGATATATGGTGTGAAAAATTGAGAGACTAAGAGACTGTAGTGCCTAAGGTACTAAGCGTATGACCTGTCCCATCTTTGCCTGAGGATGCCATTGGCTACAAGCAACATGATTAGGATGCCAAGTAGAGCGATGGAGCTTGGCGCCATTTATGGATGCCATCTTTCTGCCATTCGCTACAACAACTTACCCAGGACATTTTTTGCTTCTCTTGTTTCAGCAAGAGAAATATTACGAGCTCCTCTGGGTAGAGTGAAAGCTCCTCTTGTCTTCCCTTAAACAAAATGTCATTAGTTAGTGGCTGTTTGGTGTGTATTGAAGTCTTGCTGTTTCATTGACTATCTCGTAAGCCATGTTTTATTAGAGAACACAAGCTCTAGTTAGCTACTGCAGATAAACTGTTAATAGTCAACGAAAGGAGGACTAAGCACGAGTGCGCGACTGAGGAGCTGAGCGGAAGTTGGATACTTGCAGATTTCACTTTCCAGCAACTTGAATTCTTTATGGCATCTCTTGCTTAAATGTTTCCCTGTTGGAAAAGGTTAATTAGTCTGTGGGTGACAACATTCGTGCAGAGAACTGGCGGTTAGGTTATCTCTGAATAGTCTGAGTCAGTGTGACTGAAGGGCCTTTTCGAGGTTCTCCGGATTATCTGAAAAAATAGTGTCACTACTTTACATTCAGCTGTAAAGCAAATTATTTTATACCTAATAAGGGGGAAAATTACTTTTGATTTCAACAAAATTGTAACATTTTAACAGAGCCACCATTCAGAAATGGCGATATTTGCTTTCACATAACTTCAAGGCATTCGTCACAAAGGAAGAGCAAGGACATTTCTAGGCAACAAGAAGAGTAACGGCCATATTGGCATAGTGTCACCTGGCTCTGCCATCCCAAGGGAGCGATGAGACGCAAGTCAGGGCACCAGGCTAAGATGAGTGTGACCGGGAGGACTCCACTGGGATGAGGACTAACACCACTTCTGTATTTCTTCACACTGGAGAATTATCACCATTGCAGTGGTCTTTGAAAAGTGAACCAACTAGCTTTGTTTACATCATTATATAGGATATTACAGCGTCAGTGCTGAATTTGTACAGGCGTTTCTCTAATACTCCCTGGATAACTGAATAGTTGATACATTGTATAAATAAATATTAATAAATAAATATGTAAAACACTTGAATCCACTAATGTATGTATATATTCTTTGTTGCACAAAGAAGGCTTTTATTGTTCCACTGTTTGGCCTTCAGTGTTACTGATGTGTAACAAGAATAAAGTTCAGGCACACAAGTAGTCATACTTCAGATTAACGTCTTTAGAGATGCCAGCTTCCGAGAACAAGCCGCTCACTTTTAAAATGAAAGTAGTAAAAATAACTTAATCATCAGCTCATTTTCTATCCTATTCATTGAGAAAATCCTGTATTTCTAAAATATATCTAAAAAATTAGCTCACAAGCATGTTCACCTTACCGAGCTTCCTGGGTGCTCTGGTAAACGTCCCCTTCACAGTCCGACAGTGGGAATTGTCTCCCCCACAGACCCCACATTTATCCTCAACCTTGTTGGAGCCGACTTCTTTATCACAGCCCACTTTCTGGGGAGAGAAGATGTGACACATGAAGTTCACTGTGGCAGGCAGACAACAGCCCAGAGAACGATGCCAGCCCCAGACATCCACTGTCCTCACAACATCTCAGACCTCAGGCCTTTAAGGAGGAGCACAAAACCAAAAAGTTTGTGGGCTAGGCAATAAACAATAAATCTCACTTTAATGAGGTCTTTCCTATAACATAAATTGTCATGATTATCAAAGCAAGATTAATTAAGCAAAAATATGAGCTAATCATAGAAGAACAAAATATTAATAGCATGGTGCCATCCTATCGGTGCTTCCCTATTTATAAAGATGAAAACTAATGAGTAGCACACGAGGGAACATTTTTAAAGTTAACATGGAGACAAAGCTTCCCAAAAGAGCTGGACACATTCATAGGCTCAGAAGAGCACAAAGGTTCACGGAAACTGTTCACAGAAAGTGGGTTCAATATCAACGTTCAAACCCATGTGAAAGTCGAGGGAAGGACTGTGACAGATCTGCATAGCACAGGCTGTGGAAAGTCCTGGATACCAGGAAGTTTCCATCACATTTATTTAATAGGGAACTACCGAAGGTTTTCTGAACCAGAGCAAGTCCTCCAATTAAGTCAGTGTAGGGTAATGATCCATGAAAACTGGCGAGGAAAATATAGCATGTATGTTCAGTGCACTAAAGAGTGCGGGAGGTAAAACGTGAAGCCCACTCATGTCTGTCCTCCTCGGAAAGGGTGTGCATGGTTAAGCTGGAGGTGGGGGCTTACACCTGCACAATCCCAGCACTCTGGAGGTGGAGGAGGGCAGCGGGTTTTATTCCCGCGTGGGCTACTGAGTGAGACCATGGTGAGAGGCAGAGCCCATTAGAGCACAAGGTTTTGGAGTTCTGCCAAGAATTTTGGGCGTCCTCCCGGAAATGAGTTGGTCATAAGCGAGCACATCACAACAGTGAGCCCATCCTGCTGTCTCTGGCACCTTCTACCATAGGATGGCACACTGGACAGAGGACACCTTCAGATAGGAGAGCCAGCTCTCTGGCCTTTCCAGCCAGAGAACCAGAAGCCAAGACAGCTACACGTCCTTGGCCATGAACTTCCTTCTGTCATAAATTGTCCAATCTGGTCTGTTATGAGCCACAGAACATGACCTAAGATGTCTGCTTTCCGGGACAGTTCCGTCCCACTGGGCATGTGCATACTTCAGTTTGGCTGAAGTGAAAAGGAAACGGATATTAAGTAGGGGTATCATGTCAGTTAATATGGAGTGCTTTTGTATTACTTATGAAACAGAACAAGAAAATAACTTCCGTCCTGAGATGGAATCAATTGGAAAATGATGGCATGGAAAAGATACCTGTCTTAATGTTTCAAACAAGTTAGGATATAATAGATTGTCACAAAATACTGAAAGCCAATGTACTTCTCAACTGTGTTCCTAATCCAAGGGCTTCAGTGACTTAGAAAAAGTAACTTTTGATTATGTCATATTTTGAACAGTGACAAGGTTCATCGTTGGTCTAACCCGGTCTTACTTAGAGGATGTAGCAGCCTCAGAAGTATAATGAAAAGTATATTTAAGCCTTGATTAAACCAGTGACCAAAGATTGGTGTGGTTAGCACGATTTCTCTTGAACAGTTCAGCTTGTCATTTCATTGTTATTTCTCAAGTCAGTTGGTGGAGGGATGCGGGTAAAGTGCTTCCAAATGAAGCATGAGAACCCACATAAAACATGCTGCGTGTGGAGGCATGCCTGCAATCCCAGGACTGAAGCAGTAGAGACGGATCCCTGCAGCTCACTGAAACAGGGAGCTGTAGGCTCAGCAGCAAGAGACCCTGTCTCAAAGAAGGTAGAGAGGACTGGCTGGCTCTTTATGTATGCATACACATGTTCCTTCACATATATGAGCATTCACATATACACAAGTAAAAAGATACTCAAGGTAAAATTGCACAAAACTGTCAGAGACCTTGAAGGCATCTTTATAAACTTACCACACACTCTCCCCGCACACATATGCTGTACGGGTCTTTGTACGAACAGCGTGTTCCATCGTGCACCAGCTGCTTCATGTAAGCAACATCTCCCGTCTCTTTGGATTGACAGTAAAGGTGGCATCTTTTCTTGGCTACAGAAGACAGAATCTAAAAATTAGCTATTTGCATAAAGCAGAACGTTAAGAAAGCATAGCTTATTTTTAAAGCACAAAATTTAATATGGGCTTTTGACAGCAAAATAAATACTGTATAAATAAAAAGGAGTAAATGCCAAATGCAAATTGGCTAGTTTGCATATTTGTCTTAATGTGAGTGATGAATGATTCATCATATAAACTAGGACACTGTTGAGCAGGAAGAGAGACTCAATTGAGCAAGGACACAAGTATAAACCAAGACTGCCCCAGGCAAACCTCGATTGCAGCTAGGATAGCTCTCCAATATGCAGACTAAAGTCACTCTTGATTTTGTCATACTTTGAACAATGAGAGGTTCATTGGTGGTCGAACCTAGTCGTCAAGCAATGACCTCACCCTTCCTAGGATATCTTAATTATGTATAATTGGTGTGGCTCATTTTGCTAAAATTTAATAACTAGTTATTAATATTTATATCAAATAATATATTTGTCATTTTCATCCTGAATCAACTGTAAAACTGTATTTTTCAGGCTGGAGAGAGCGCTCAGCAGTTAAAGGCACTTGGTTACACAGCCTGATGGCCCAAGTTTGGTTCTACAGTATCCATGTAGAGCCAGATGTACAACGTGGTACATGTGTTTGGTGTTTATAGTAGCAGAAGGCCCTGTCGCATCCATTCTGTCTCAAATAATTTAAATAAACAACTATTTAAGAGGAACTATGTTTTTCCGTCATCATTTCTTAGCTAAGAACTTCATTAAGATCAGCAGATTCCATCTTCCCATGGCCATGGCGTCTGGGGTATTGCCAGAAGCCACATCTGCCACGCTTCCTCCCTCTCTAGAGAAAGGCACCCTTCATCCCAATTTTCAGAAAACTGGGGTGACAGAGCAAGTCACCCCAATCTTTCCACGTTACCACATAGGGCTCAAGAGTCCAAGGCCCAACTTGTAAGTGAGCGTCCACCCCACAGGAAGGAGGGCATCTACTCACAGTCAGGGTGCTCGTGTGGCAGCCAGTGGTGTTTGGTATTCTGGTATTCAAAGTGGGAGTTACGCTGTTGGCACTGCTGAGCCCTGAAGTCCTCAAAGTGCTTCGGGCACTCTTCTGTGTTACAAAGCTGGTACTCAAAGTTAACACCGGGACAGTCCTGACCGCCGTTGATGGGCCTGAAGCAAAGAGCACTTTACAAAGGCTGCCTGGCTTTAGCCCAGCAGCTCAGGCTTGCACACTCAGGGCTGAAGGGCAGAGAGCCAGCACCGTGGAGCTGCTGGCCCAGAGAGAATGAACGCCACTTCCTGAGTCCAGGGCCTCCCTCTGCAAGGGCCCCCTCTCCCTCTGTTGTGGGATGAAAGCCCCCAAACAGTATGTTTTATGCATGATGACTTTATACAAAGAGATGAAAAGCATGTGCAGAAATTCAAGAAAACCCTGCCTTTTAGCATGTACAAAACATGTCCATGCAACTACTGAACCTTGGGTCATAGAGTTGTATCAGCTGGACTTCCTCAAAGTGAAAAAAATATGCTTCTGCAGACAGGAAAGTGGTATGAGAGATGACAAATCTAGAGTGTTCATAGTGAACTTAGTTATTTTGCCCGTTATCCTTGGTTGTTGCTGCTACTTCTGATACTATCATTTCTTCTTGTGAAGAAATGCACCCCAGTAGTCTTAATAAAAGTCATGTTCAGAGCCATCCTGTTGCCAGAAATAGATAAAAGGTGTCACACCAATTAAATATGAGCCAGACAAGCCAGGATACCCAAGTTTATCATTCTATTTTCTTCAGAAAATAAGAATGAGTACAGGAAGTCTTAGATGGATTTGGGCTGAGGGACCACCTTTCCCTCTAGCCGTCCCTGGCCATCTGCCACCACCTTTCTGTTGCCCCAGGCTGAGGCAGTAGACCGTGTCCTCTGCAGTGAGTGGCTGTGGTGGAACGCCTCCCTCCCAGTGCCCCCGGCTTTCTGAGGTGCATCTCAGCGCCCACAGTCCCTGGAGCCAAAGTGTCTACTCTCCCGGCTCTCCTCCACCATAACCCCAAGTGACTGAGTTCTCAACAAATCTTGTGATTTGAGCTTTCTCATCTTTATCACTGACCACTCCCCACCAAAGACACAGGTGTATGAATGCGTCCACCATGTCTTCACATCCCGTGTTTTAGACACAGGATGAACAAAGCAGGGACATGAATCACAGAATTCAGGAGCACTTTCTAGTCTCTCCCACAGCACCAGGGATCTGGGGATTGTACTCACGCGGGGTTGTTGCACTGGCGTGTTCTAAAACGAACACCAGTTCCACATGTCCGGGAACAGGAGCCAAATTTGGTCCATGACCCCCAGCTGCCGTCTTGCTTTTGTTGGTTCGCATTCTTCCACATGCAGTGCCCCTTGTAGCACCACTTAGGAAAACGGCAAGGATGATGGTGTGAATAAATGAACACATCATACACATGGATGCAATCATCATAGACAAAAAATACAATGTCATAAAACAGGCATGCACTGGAGCCCTGGAGCTGGAGTTGTAAAATCTACCCTTTTGAAATCCTTTACTGCTTTTTTTCAGTCCTCCAGGCAAACATGCATTTAAAGTATCCATTAGCATTTATACCACTAAGATGCCCTATCAGAAAAGTAATTCGCATTTTTAAACATCAAATTAAAATGAAAACTAACATTCACCCATGTGAGTTTTTAAGTGATATACTTGCCAGTGTGAACCAACATAAGAATCTTCTGAATGCCCAGATTGCACAGAGGTACTGTTCTCTGCATCATCTATCACCACTTATACCAGGTGGGAGGGGAGGGGTGGGGTGTGCTGCCTCTTAGAACAACACTAGAGAAACCTATCTCAACTTAAAAATAATTAATAAGACTTAGTTAACACCTATCCAGTTTTCAAGGGAATTTTGCTTTACAAAAATCTTAATTCACAATGATTCTGAGAAATAGATGGGCCAAATAATGCTTTTTACCTTTTGAAATAAATAATATTAAAATGAAGCAATGTTCATGAATAGTTTAGGGGCCATGTGTCCAAGAAGCAATTAAATGGGACTACCCGAACCATGATAGAGGTGGCTTGACAACGGTGCCAACACTGGGCAGTAGCTCTAAAGACTTCTTTCTTTCCGACATTTTCTCTCACTTTTCCATGCCACATGCAATAAAGGCTTCTGTTTTAAAAAAGCCCTCAGCCTTACAGAATTAAACACAATAGAATTATATGTAGGACAGGGAGTTGTTTAAAATGCCCTGCGATCAGCTTTTAACAAAGTAAAAACGAATCCACCCGTTGCTCTTTAGTGGAAGTTTAGCGCTAGATTTCCCAAAAGGTGAGAATAGATGCGATGATGGCACACCGCCTGACACACTGCAGGTACTTGTGATGACAGGTTTTTATTGTTACCTGTAAGTTTTTTACCCTAAGTACAGTTCACACACATCTGGGATTGCCCTTTGCAAAGAGGAAAGCTGCGATCCTCTCTGCCGTCCTCTTTCGGTCCTGTCAACAATATCTTACTTCTGAACTAGTCAAGGTTCTTCAAGTCAAGTTCTTCCCATGCTTTTGTTCTGGACTCTATCCTCATGAGAAGCAAGCTTGGCCTTTAGCCAGTTTCTGAGCATTCAGTCCCAAATACTCAATTTGAGATTTAAACCCCTGGGCATGTTTTCCCAAGGAGCAAAGCCAAGGCTTCTGTGTAAATTCATCTGACTTTATTTCTGGGCAGCTTCCACAAGGAATGTGATGTCAGCAAGGAGATCAAATCCCACTAGCAGGGGCGGAGGTTCTGCAAGGCTGCTGCTCCCTGCTCCAGCCACAGTGGTGTTCCTAAAGATACGTGTTCCTAATTGCTAGACCTGAAAATGTGACATTATTTTGGAAAAAAGTCCTTTTCCCAATGTGATGAAATGTAGGCTTTCAAGTCGGGGAGATTATCCTGGAATATCCAGATGGACCCCAAGTTTTAATACGTGAATTTATGTAATTTATTTTAAGGTGCAGAAAGAGACTTGATGCCACAGAGGCAGAGGGTGTGAGAGTCACAATTTGGGGAGACAGCAGCCGCCTCCAGGACAGGGTTCTGTCCACACATTCATTGACTTAAACTCAACAAAACAGATTCCAAGTTTCTGTCCTCTAGAACCAATTCCTGGTGTTTTCAGAAACCAAACGGGTAGCAGTCTATGACAGCAGCCACAGGAAAGTGGTGCACTATGTCACTGCCTTACCATGAAGAAACACCAGGTGCTGCAGTTCACGTAGAGATGACCACAGCTCTGCTCATCTGTTCGACTTGAACAGATGTTCCCAAACAACATTATGCATCATGTAGAAACTGACACGCTCACCTTTCCAGCAGCACACTCGGTCCCATCAAGCGGGGGTCCCTTCTTAGTCTTACAGAAGTAAGGGTTGTCGGGATGGCTACACCAGAGCTGTTTACATGGGTCAAAGGTTCGGAACTGGAAGAAAGAGAAGCAAACTTCAGGGAACTTGCAGATAGTGTGACCACCAACCATACCTTCCATGCAGTTTCATGTGGTATTTCATGTTAATAGCCACAGTTTTGACATGTCAAGAAATAAACATTGTTGCATAAGGACTGCAATCTTGCTTTTCTCTTTCAGAATGTTCCTTATCCCCCACCCCACACACTGTATTATAACTATCTAAATGTTTATGTAAGTGTGGATACACACTTTGGTCCTGCTTTATAATTACAGGAGACAGAAAGTTATATGCAGATTTTATCTTCATCATAAACCTTTCTCCATAATGCATAATAACATTGGGATAGGATTCTATGGAGCAGGCTACAGAATTTCTCATGTGTAGTGGTTTGATTCAGGTGTCCCCCATAAACCTAGGTGTTCTGAATGCTAGGTTCCCAGCTGATGGAGATTTGGGAATTAATGCCTATTGGAGGCTTATGGGTATTATAGCCAGTTGCCCCCTGCCACTCTCCTGCTCCTATTGTCTACTTTATGTTGGCCAGGAAGTGATGTCCATTCTCTACTCATGTCATCGTTTTCTCCTGCCAACATGGAACTATGCCCTTGAGTCTGTAAGTCAAAATAAACCCTTTTCTCCCACAAGCTGCTCTTGGTCAGGTGATTTCTGCCAGCAATGTGAACCTGACTGCAAAAGTACAGTTGGTTCTAAGAGTGGGGTTGCTGCTAGACACCTGACTGTAAAACTCTGGCCTTTTGGAGCTGATTTTCAAGAGGAATGTGGAAGGATCTGAAACACTGGCCTAAGAGCTGCCTTGCAGTGTTGTAAGTACAGCTTGATGGATTATTTGGTCAGAGTTGAAAGGCCTAAATGCAGTAAGAACTATGGACTGTGAGGTTTGGCTTATGAAGGTGAGAAAGAGCTTTGTCTGGACTGGGCTGGAAGCAGTTTGTGTGAGAGGCTTGCTGTTGTGCCAGGTTGCATTGAGTAGAAATGGACTCATGTGTGGTACAGAAAAAATGAAATCTTTGGGCTGAAACTTCTGCCCATTCAGCTGCAATTATATGAGAGATTAGAACCTTTGAGATTGGGGCAACAGAAAGAATGCAGTCTTTTGAAGGGACCTGAATGCTGAAGGAGTGTCCTGTTCTTCAAAGTCAGCTTTATTCCACTCCCCTGGATTAACAAATTGGCACCCCACCTGTTATTATGGAGTATAATAAATACAGGAAAGAGAGGGTCATTGAATTTGCAACATGGCCTTGTGTTTTGGAAATGGCCATGGGTAGCATGAAGGAAGATTGCCTGCATGGAGACCCAGTGGATGTCGGGACCATGAGATGTCTGCTAAGGAGAGCTGCTGGCCTCAGATGAAGTTTTCCAAGACTGTGAGTAGCCTAGCTGGAGGGGCGGAATTGGAACTCGAGAGACTTGTTGCTGGTTAGAATTATTGGACTTGGGGATTTGTCACTGACTAGAGTGGACGGACTTGGAGCTACAGAATTTGATGTTTGCCTGTTTAAATCTTATATTGCTTGAATATTTCCTTGCTATGCCCAATGTCATCTTTTTCAGTGTGAATGTTTATTCTGTGCCATTATGCGTTTTGGGTTTTTTTTTTTTTTTTTTTGTATTATGGCTCAGTTAAAAGACCTTGGATTACAGGGTTATGGGGATGTTTGAATATCATTGGGATTGATAAAAACTATGGGGACTTTTAAAGTTGGATGAATACATTTTATATCATGGATGGTTATGAGTTTATGGGGGCCAGGGGTGGAATGTGGTGGTTTGATTCAGGTGTCCCCCATAAACTTAAGTGTTCTGAAATGCTAGGTTCCCAGGTGATTGAGATTTTAAAATTAATGCCTCTTGGAGGCAGTGTATTGTTGGGGGCAGGCTTGTGGGTGTTATAGCCAGTGTTCCCTTGCCAGTGTTTGGCACACTCTCCTGTTGCTGTTGTCTACCTGATGTTGGCCAGGAGGCGATGTCTACCCTCTGCTCATGCCATCATTTTCCCCTGCCATCATGGAGCTTCCCCTTGAGTCTGTAAGCCAAAATAAACCCTTTTTGCCCAAAAGCTGCTCTTGGTCGGGTGATTTCTACCAGCAATGTGAACTGACTGCAACATCATGTAACAATAATCACATCACATAGGTAAAACCAGGGGTATAATGTGAACTAAATTCATAATCCTACTTTACCTCCAGGTTTTTTCTTTTGGCTTGCTAGGAGCTTCTAAAAACAAAACAAAACAAAACACCCTTTCTTTAAAAAAAAAAAAAAAACTAGTAAAGGTCAGCATGTGAAATGCGATCTGTGATCTGAATAGTCACACAAAAAGCTGCTTTCGAGGATTTCCCAGGCATGCGCTAGATGCCTGCTGTGTCAAGCATGCTGACTACATTATCAAACTTAATCCTCACACAATCACCTGAGATTAATACTACCATTAGCCACAAATATGAACGTGCCAAGGTCATACATTTAGTAAGTTTCAGGTCTAGGATCTGACTTGACCAACCTGACATCCATATTGTGTGTGTGTGTGTGTGTATGCACACACATAATGATTTTTTTTTCTTCTTTCCCTCCTTTCCCCCCTCCGTCTTGCTCTCTTTCTCTCAACAAGGTTTTACTACATAGCCCAAACCATTCTTGAACTCACAAAATAGCATGTTGGTTTGAACTCATGAACCTTCTCCTTCCACATGCTGTACCAGTTATCATGGTATCCAACGAGGTTCTCATTATAATATTCCAGTATAACTATTTCCCATGGTGACCAACGTGGAGAATCCTGACCATGAACCCATAGAAGAGCTTATGAGTCACCTCTGAAGGTCACAAACCCCAGGGAGGGCTGGAAACTAAGTTTGAGAGTCTGAGAGCCTTGGTTCCAAGTGAGCTCTTTAGCAAATGCGAGACTTAAGCTTAATCTCCATAATCTTGGCTTTCTCTTCCACAAAATAAAAACATACCATCTCCATTCTTGCCTGTCAAGAGGCTCGATTAAGGCCATGTACCTAAGGCATCTCATTTAGTGACTAAGGACACGGCACACACAAGATTGTCAGATATTCGTTTCCTGTTCAAATAGCTTCAAGACATGACGTGTACACCGACAGCAGGGAACATACCGCAGTGCACATTTTGTAGCCAACACCGAAATCAAATCGACATTGCTCATCCATAGAATAATTTATTCCAGGAAGTTCTGGGAGTTTGGGCCAATCATGTTCAAAAGGGTCATCAAGGAGACAGTCATAGGAACTGTGTGAAGGAAAAACGAGATGAAGGTCAGTATTCGTTTCTGAAGTCAGGTCCTAGGGGCAGGAGCGCTTAGCTTACGCCCACGTAGAGCTTTATGAGAGCAGGCTCATGGAAGCTGCCGTTTCATGGCTTTTTCCTTATTCATCCCGGGAAAGATGTTGACTGTGACCCAGGGATGGCTGCGGTAGGTTCATTCGTACCTCTATGCAAACCATCACCAATGGGGCAGAGTGGACCCTAACTCCTACACTGAAGGTAGAGGCGGTGTCCTCCCCAGGAATCACATGACAACCAACCCAATCCTCAACTCCAGCTGACCATCAGTCATAAGGAATTTACTCAAGGGAATCCCCATAGTTAAAAACGTTCTTAAGTTCCAGGCTAATTGCCTCAAACATGCTTACGTTAGAGACTCATGGCATCCAAGCCTCTGAGGCCTAAGAATATGTTTACTATCAGTTTTCGTTTCCTGGGAATGGTTAGGACCAAGGTGTCAAGAGTCAGCTTCACATCTGGAGCCTACGCAGAGGGGCCCAACATGCACCAGCTCACATACTGGATGTATCTCTTCAGCTCCTGACCACTGCACCGGGACCAGTGGTAGCGATGGAAGGCCGCTTGCACCAGGGGCGCCATGACGCTGCCCATGGCCGTCTCGTCCCCACACCGGTTGCCTTGCCCGTCGTGCTCCATCCCCAACCTAGAACACAGAGCACAGCTCGCTCTAGTCACATCAGACACTAGGAGAGAATGCAGGCACTGAAGTGGAGGGGTCTGACCTCAGCGCTGCTCTAGGTCTATAGCCGTGCAAGGCAGTCTCGGTGCAAGGAGGAGGGAGTGCAGTGCACTGCAGGCCGCGGCACCGTGCTCGTCCCTCACCCTTGGCAGGGGACGAGAAGGGCACCTGGCATGCGCTTTGCCCCAAGCGTGAGGAACCGTGCAGGAGGCAAAGAGAAAAAGTCCTTTTCTTATCCCGCGGGGCTGTCAGCAGTAACTTACACATGACCAGTTTCGTGGGCTACCACGAAAGCAGACGAAAATCCATCCTCATGATTCAGGGTACAGCTTCTCACGGGGTGACACATGCCTGTGACCGGAGCGTACCCTGCAGAGAATGACAGTCACTTACTTTCCTAGGGAATTCGCACTGCATCTTTGGAGGCAGGCAGGGGAGACCTGTTTCAATGCCCAGGGGCGACATTATTTCCTTGCTAGGAATAGGCCACATTCTCTTGGGAAAGCCTCAGGTAATACTCTAAGAAAAGATTCACTGCGTCTACACGCTTTCCTTTGCTGAGGGAGGAAGGAACCGCCTGGGGTTTCTATTCTGTTGTACATTCCAGCTAAGCCCTGTCTTTCTCTCTTAGTGAATAGTCCTTCACATCTTGGTACTGAAAAAGGAAATTCCATCGACATTGAAAAGAAAGCCCTCAGCCGGCCTCGTCCAAAGCCACATCAGAATTTATTAAATAAATGGAAGCTGACTTTGGAAGAAAGCGCCCTGGCAGCTGCCCTCCTAGCATGTCTCTTCTCATTCCAAGCAGTGAGTGGAAACCATTGTGTTTTACAGCATCCCTTCCATACCCCAAGTGGACAATCATTATTTTAAAGGCAAGTCAAAATTACGATGGTATTTAAATGGTATTTAACTGTGAATTCCACAGAAAGTCCCTGGAAGCAGCAGAAAGAAAATGTACGCTTGGCTGGTGTGTGGTGGAAAGCAGCGGGGAGATGTGAACATCTGAACAGATTGTCCGACTTAAAGTTTACTTCTGAAAAGCCATGCTCTTAACTTTTTCTAGTACATCTTAATGGTAATACCTTGCATTCCTGCCGGCCCGAAGTCTTGTCTGGTTAAGAAAATTGCATGATCATGATGTTCAGAGTGGTTGGGATCGGATTTTTGTTGTTGGCAGGCCCAGCGACACACGTTCTCCAAGCTCCTGGATGGGTTTCCCCTTTCTATGAGGCTGATGGACTGAAAGGAAACGACACGGAAAAGTTGCCTGTGCTCCTTTCTCAAAGGGTTCCTTCAAGAATGTTCTCTGAAGTTGAAACCTGGGATCACAGTCCTTATCTAATGGTTCAGTCGTATCTGCGGCATTGCATTTTGGTTTGAGAATTCTAAGTGTCCTTCACGTCTGTCGTGATGGTGACGCTATCTGGGTGAAAGAACAGGTACTGTGCACGAGAAAGCCTGGTGCCAGGATTTCCTACTGTGAGGTGACTCCAGATTCATCATTTGGAGAAGAATCTTAGAATTCTGAAATATTTCCTGATGCTGCTCAGACTTTAAATTTTATAGACATTGAGAACAAAATGATTGGGAAGGAATCTGGCATTTGGATTTTTTTCCAGAGATATGAAAGTCAAAGATCTGTTGAGATTTTTGTGTAGTATTTTGTTGCAGAAATAATCAGCATGTGGCAAGAAAACAGGCTCTTCCGTGAGCTGGCAAGACTAGCCAAATCTCAGTTTACTGGAAACAGTCAAATTATATTACCCTCACCCAGAAAAATATACACTTTTTTATCTCATCACGAAGAGGGTAGACTTTTATCTTACAGTCCTAGTGGACTTATTTAACTTCCTTGGAATATTGCCATGATCACATTATGGTCTGGAGTTGAAAGTTCAGGGGTCAAAGAGCCAGTCAATCAAGAATCCAGGAGCTGGACTGCCTGCAGTGTTTCTGATGGAGAAAGAAATTGAGTTTGGAACCCAGAATGAGCTCCTAATTGTCTAATGGGCTGAGAGTTTTGCTAAATTTCAGCAACTGTTATTATCAGTGTTTACATTCTGAATAAAACTAGCTTCGGTTGTTATATGCTAATTGCATACTTCTCCAAACAAATGATTTAATGACTGACTGAAAGCTGTTAAAATTTCCAGCTGGAGTTAGTTTTGCCGAGGTAGCAAGACAGGATGAGAGACAAAGAGTCGGGGGACCCCCTAGCTTTAGAAAGCTGACATTAAGTAGATCCTGAAATGCAAACTCAGTTTGGCCGTTTCCCAAATGCAGGAGTCACTAGTGTTTCTCAAGCAGGAGGAATAATTATCAGAGATGTTGTTTTAAATAGGAAGAAAATGTCCAACTTAGTCACTTTCCTTAGGTTTCTTCCTCAAAAGAAGGAATTTCATTAATTCCAAGGACAGGGACACATCTTAGTATCCTTTCAACACACGCCAGGCAATTATATTGCCTGGAGACTACTGTGTACACTTTATTCCAACTTTCTACTTTTAAAAGGATTAAAGCTCTGTAAACTTTTGCATTTTTATTTTACTTTTGCGCGTGTCTGCGTGCGTGCATGCGTGCATGTGTTTGTGCACCTTGCAGCACTCCACTCAGTGATGGGAATGTAAAATAGGGTGTGCTGCTCCGGGTCTCGTGTTTTACTGTTTCTGAAATGTGGGACTCCATCCATTTTAGCATCTCTGCATACATATCTCATATATATATATATATATATATATATATATATATATATATATTATTTCGCAAATAAGAAAGATCTTTCACTCCTCTTCACTGATGTACACCAAGTGCTTTGAGCATATCTGCCACCTAAATTGGCAACCTTTGAAGATGTCGTACATGAATATACAGACCACAAACTTGATGGTAACAAGCTAGGGAGACTGTTTCTCTTACTGGCATATTCATGCTCACAGTTCCACCTAATCAACTACTTTTATTGGACAGGAGTGAGTAGCCAAAACAGCAGCATAGGAGTCATCTGTCCTAATGTGGACTTCTCCCCTCATTCTGGCAGTTTCTCCTCCTGTGCATGGAGTAACCAGGGTCTACCAGAGACACAGCGTAGTTCAGCAATTTATTCTCCTGCCCGAGAACCCAGTCACCCACGGTCACAGTCCACACCTTGAAGATGCTTACCTTTGTGTAGCCGAGCATGACCATGCGCACCAGAACCACATTTATATGCACTCCGAGGGACTCGTCATGGTAAATCTCATTCACCTAGAAACAAAGCAGATGCTGCTAAGAGGAAGGCAATGGAGACAAGGCCATGGCTCAGGCGGCGCTGACGAGAGCGCCATGGAGGGTGCCCTTCGCAGCACTGCAGTCAAATTAGTCAACTTGTGGGGTGTTTGGTTTGACGAGGTAGAGTTTTACTCTAGTCCAGGCTGACCTGGAATTCACTACGTCATCTCAGAATGGTCTCAAACTCAGTGATCCTCCTATCTCTGCCTCCTGAGTGGTGGGATTAAAGGCATGTGCCACCACACCCAGCAAATTGTGGTTTTCTTTTTTAAATATTTTGTTTATTAGAGAAAGAAGCAGATAAGAGAGAGGAGAATGGGCACACCACGGCCTCTAGCAACTGCAAATGAGCTCCAGCTGCATGGGCCACCTTGTGCATCTGGCTTACTTAGTACTGGGGAGTTGAACCTGGGTCCTTAGGTTTCAGAGGCTAGCACTTTAACTGCCAAGCCATCTCTCCAGCCCAAATTATGGTTTTAAAATTTAGTTTAAGCTGAACTAAGTGGCGTAAGTTATCTTTAGTTTGAGAGCAACCCTTAGATATGTGAAATACAGACTTTGTAAAGTGCACAGTGACCATAGGGGACATGCACAAAAGGGCTCCACTAAGTAAGTGATTAAAGGGCTTTAGTGTGTGGATGGACACTTACGTCTGTGTGACTCCACCACACTCACCAAAGCAACTATGGGAAGACGAATGGAGAACAGTCTGTTCTCGTGCGAGAGCAGCACCACACTAGCCACATACTGGGTTGTCCATGTGGTGAACAGGGTGCTACGTCTGCCGAGGAAACCTGTGGCTATGGGGCTGTGTGCAGCTGTGGTGGTCTACCCAAGAGCCCCTTCCCCACTCCAGGTTGGAATAACTGGGGCAAGGGTTGCTTAGAATTGCCATAGCATGGAGATCCTTTGGTATTTGAGTCATTAAAGTGATTGTACAAACGTGTATCAGATGAACGAGAACTCTGAGTGTCACTTCAAAGAACTCTATTGAGTCTCAGCTCATTTAACCTTTAAAATTTTTTTAAATTTTTTTATTTTTAGAGAGAGACAGAGAGAGAGACGGAGAGAGAGGGAGGGAGAGGAAGACAGATGGGCGCGCCAGCAGTCTCTCAGCTGCTGTGAATGAAATCCAGACGCGTTCGCCCCCTTGTGGTCAAGTGTGGCATTGCGCCCTTGCGTCACTTTGCATCTGGCTAAACGTGGGACCTGGAGATTGGAACCGCTGGAGATTGGAACCAGCATTCTTAGGCTTAGGAGGCAGGCGCCTTAACCGCTAAGCCATCTCTCCAGCCCTCATTTAACTTTTTAACAATATTTTAGTTGATTAATTAATTTACTTAAGAGAGAGAAAGAATGGGCATGCCAGGGCCTCCAGACAAATGTGCCTCTCTGTGAATATGGCTTCTGTGGGTCCTGAGGAATTGAACCTGGGTCCTTGGGCTTTGCAGGCAAGTGTCTTAACTGCTGAGCCATCTCTCCAGCCCATCATTAATTTTTAAAGGTTAGACGTATAAGCATGATTTTATGTGCTTTAACATGATAGCCATTGGAATTAAAGCAACTTTCACGTACATAATCCAGCTATAGCTTTGGAGATGAGAAAGGCTAAGTCTGCAGACCCTGAGTGTGAGTATGAGCCCACAGTGTGCATTCCTGGAAGGTAGGAATCTAAGGTGCACTGTGACTGTAACTTCCGGTGAAGCTGCAAAGCAAGTATAAAGAAAAGCTCTCCACTTGGCAGGAGACGCGAGCACAGCGTTCCAGTGCTTGTCACAGTAACTATGAGCAGGACAGAAACGAACAACAATTTAACCTGAGGTCCAGGAGGTTTGCACTGTAGGCATAACAAACTTAAAACCGGCAGAGAAAAGACAGGCATAATCCCATAAAGAGGGTCCTGAAAACACCATGCTGGGGTGATGGCTCAGTGGTTAAAGACATTTGCCTGCAAAGCCTGTCAGCTTGGTACTCATGCAATGTCAGATACACAAAATGGCACATGCATCTGGAATGTGTTTGCAGTGGCAAGAGGCCCTGGCATGCCCATTTTCTCTCTCCCCTTGCAAGTAAAATTTTTACAAAAATTTAAAAGAAATAATTTAGGGATCATAGGATTTGCTTAACAAGGAATTCATGAATAATAAAACTCTGACCTGCCATACTGAACAGAAAAATGAAAAACTAGAAAACTCAATTTAAATGCCGCAAGAATGCAATGTTCTGTTTTCTCCACCATCATAGTCCCAGCGCTCACGAGACTTTCAGAATCAAGTAATTCATGGCCTGAAAGCCAAGCAACACTGTCTCATTGCCCTGCAGATTCAGATGAAAACTGGCAACAAGACCGGGTGCAAGCCCCAGAGAAGACACTGGAGGAGAACCACGCTGGGACAGTAAGGATTCGGGCGCAATGATCGTGATTTATGCCGAGTCATGGCCAACAATAAATCCTACCACTTCAAGCTGAAAATACCTACCATGTGAGGAGGCGGCCATGTTTAGTCGTAAATATGATCATTCTTTGTGTCGGATCTATATGAGAGAGTTGCTTCAGTATCAAATATGTAGACGCTTATTAAAAAAAGAATCCAATGTGACCTCATGAAATACTTTAAAAATTCAGGTCCTTAAATGAGGTCTAAAAGCACACTATACTGAATTCACAGTTAGCATTTCAAGAAGAAAAACACCAAAGATGGAGGTAAAAGGTCTAATGGAGCTACAATGTACCAAATATAGTTTTATAGGAAAAGATGCTATCCTGTTAAGGGGAAAAATGTGTGTATGTGTATATACATGCATACAGACATACATGTACACAGACACACATACATGTATGAAGAACAGGAAGACGTGATCTAACAGAGGGTAAGTCTAACGTGAAAAGGAGTCTGCACTGAACTCTTGGATTGCACAGCAGTGCAGGCAGGTCACTGGTGGAGATCAGAAGTACTGGATTCATTGTTTCTGTGCTGTCGTGTAAGGGAAGTGGTCATGGTCAACACCCACGAGGTGCTCAGAGAAGGAGCCCAGAGAATAGTCAAATGCAGCACTGTGGGGGAAGGGTGGCAATTAAAAGCCTGAGCTCCAGACAACCATCATCTCGGATAATCTGGGGGGTAGGGGGAGAGCACCTCACTGCCCATGAGCTCTTCCATCCTCTGAGTCAATCAAGTGGCTAGGACGGAAATACTATCTCACAGGCACGTGAAAACACTACTTAACTCGTGACTAAAATAAGGCAACAGAGTAACAGAAGTGAAAAGAACGATCCAGAAAGAAGAGTTCAGGAGCTGCCATTTGGAAGAGAAGTTAGGCTGAGGTTCTACCACTACAGAAAAGAAACACAAATCCACTGACATTATTCAAGGGGTGGTTTTCAACTCAGTGCAGAGGGAAGTTGAATGCTGGACAGAAGTTATGATTGTGTATGGCACGTTTGGTTGGCGTATGTTCTCCTAGTCCATACCACACTTCAAGCTGCCTGACTGGAGACTGAGTGCTTACCACTCCTCCTTCGGGATTAATTATCGGGTAAAAAAATCTTAACATTATAGTTCCAACAAAAGTGAAAGTCTAAAGCCGACTTGTCACTAGCACATCCATCCAACGACTCATGGACAGTCCATGAGATTTCTTGTAAGGCAGCTGTTTCCAGTTAGAGGCATGGCTTCACTTGCAAAGGTATGACACGAAGTTCATTCAATGTAGGAGAAAATAAAGCAGCTGATGTTTGAAAATGGCTTAAAATAACCCTAGTAAATAAGCAAGATAGAAGAACAATAAACTTAAAGCCAAAGGAAGTAGAAAGAAGACAGAAGTGGGTTATTTTCTGGAGAAGAAGCTGGGATGGTGGGATGTATGGCCACGCTAAGGCATCTGTATGCAGACAACATAGAGGGCACACCTATACTGAAAGTCTTAGATAAAGAAATGAGGGTGAAAGCCAGGCGTGGTGGCGCACGCCTTTAATCCCAGCACTCGGGAGGCAGAGGTAGGAGGATCGCCGTAAGTTCAAGGCCACCCTGAGACTACATAGTTAATTCCAGGTCAGCCTGAGCTAGAGTGAGACCCTACCTCGAAAAAACCAAAAAAAAAAAAAAAAAAAAAAAAAAAAAAAAAATGAGGGTGGCAACAGTGAGACAGCCCATGATAGCCGGGTTTGCATAATATGTACATATGATGTAATTAGTCAGTTCATTTGCACTTGGTGAGCTTGATTATATAATGATTTTACAGTGCTAATAAAGTAGCATGGACGACATTCTTGCTTTTAGTAGCAACATTATCAAGTAAAGAATAGGCTAGTTAGACATTTAAGAACAGAGTGTCAAAGCAGTCCTAGGAGTATTATTTCTACATAGCAAGAAGTTTTTTAATGTGGAAAATCAACAGGATTAGGTATCTATGCCATGAGAAGTTCTGCATCTTAATTTGGTTATTTAGGCTTAAAAATTCATTTATAAGTTTTAAACATCATTCACGTCATTCACTTTTATGGTACACTGAATAATTTGGCGGCTGTCATCTGGCCGGGCTTTCAGTGGCTGAGCGAAAGTGTTTTTATTCTGATACACACGGGGCACGAGGAGAGGTGTGGAAAGAGTTCACAACTATAGAATTTGGTACTCATAGTTCTGGATTCCAGTCTCCACACTTCCAGTCCAGCTTCAGGCTGGTGACCACTCCGTGTTGTGTTTCTTATTGCAAAATGGCAGGTGCTCTGTCTGATTCCTAGACACTGTTTAGAACATTTCAACCTACATTAATTCAAGTGATCCTTGAAACACTCTTAGAAATATCCTCACTCGAGTCAGTCCCCAGACAGTTAGCTTGTCTAGTGCCAGAAGGTGCTACATGAGCGACTGGGGAAAAGTGACCAACAACTGTCCAAGAAACTCATGGTCTAAGCTTCTCAGCAGCAAACAACCTGACATGATGCTCACAAAAGGGCAATGCTGGCACACAGCCATGGTGGGTAACCAACTGCTCTTGATTTGGTAACAGGTCCACTCGGTGATAGGAACTCATAGCTGGAACTGGGAAACAAGTCAGAACCATATCCAAAAAATGAGCCCACTCTCCATTATCAAGCTCCCACCAATCGTGAGCTTCAAGAGGGCCTACACCAATGAAATTCTCTCTAAAATAATAATGGTTGTCCCATTTATCCAGTGCTGACTTCTCTCTCCATTGGAGAATTTGCTTCTCTTTTTCAGATGAATGCAGAACCTGAGGAGAGAATCCACCCATCACACCTCACCAGGGCCCCAGCTGAAACTATAGAGTAATGGGGAAATGAGTAAGAGTGCTGCTTTATTGGTGAACCTGACACCAGCACAAGGGTGAAGAAGACTGACACAGAGAACACTCAACTCCTATCAAACCAGAGATCCAGAGACACAGAGGCTTCCAAGACCTCATCACTGAAGTAGACCTAAAATGTACCCAATATGGCTCAGGGAAATTCACGGAAGAGGGGGTGGAAAGAGTGTTAGAGCCACACGTTGGGTCATTATGCACAGAGACATTGCCTCTTCCCCATAACTGACGGCTACCCCCACAATGCACGACCCATAATCCCCAACGAGGAGGGTCCCTTCGGAGGGGAGAGGACAGGAAGGAGGTTAATGATGGTACCAGCATGACTGTATACACACTATGTACATAACTAATAAAAAAAATACGTAAGAGAAAGAGGAAACCAAAAAAATACCCTTACTTCATGGCTGGAGACACTGAGGCAGAGATATTCAGGACTTTGGCCGACATTACACAGCCAGCGGAGAATGCAAGGGAAGAGAAGATAGACGGCTGCATTCGAGTCGGTATTCCAAACCATCCTGCCACCCATCCACAGAGCCCCAGCGGAGGAACGATTTCATTTGGAATGAAATTTTCGGAGTTCACAAGTGCCAGGTGGGACTCTACTAACATCTTCACCTGCTTCAGGTAAGTTTTCAAAAAGGGAGGATCCCAGATTCTAAATTTGTTACCAAGGGCAATTTCTTCGCTATGATTACAGTGATATACTAAAATATTGGGGGAAAATAAAGGATAGAGCAAAACACTGGAACAACTGAACAGGAAGAAAGACCAGGAGTGATGTGTAAGCAGCATCTGGGCTCTAAGGAAAGCATGGGGCACAGATGTTCCAAGAACGCATGAATTTGACACACATGATGCAGATCAATTATGTTAGGGACAAACGGAAGGACTCATCTGAGTGCCAAGCCACTGAGCTCTGTGAAGGGTCGGGGTTGAGCCCAGAGTCCTTATTAAATAACCCGAAAGAAGAGTAAACAGAGTATTAATTCAATTTTCAGATGACCTTAACTTTGATGAGCTTGCCAACGATGGGAGGAGGGTAGAAAGGTAAAATTCCAATCAGAACTCCTTTCCTTGAAAAGAAAATTCCTTCCAGTTCTGTTCCCGGACAAGAGAGCTGCTCCTGGGACAGTTCCCTGGCAGGACAATCTGACCTCGTCTGCCTGCCCCGCTGATGCCTCAACGAAGTGACACTCGTTTTTCTTTCAGAGGGTGAACTAGACCTTGAGGGGCAGGATGCTTAGTGGTTAAAGACATCGGATCTGCAGCCAAACTGCTTGGATGTGGTCTTAGCTATGTAACTGCCTGCATGTTATTCACCTGTGCCTCAGTTTCCTCATCTGTAAAAGAATTATCAGGGCACTGTTCTCACAAGATTCTTGAAAGGAATAAATATCTGGACAGTGCTTAAAATGATACCTGGTCTTCACAAAGGTAAAAACAAAACCCCAAATATTGGGAAGAATTATTGCTACGACCACAGAGAAATAAATGGTACACATTTGTGAGCCTCTTTCAAAGGGACTTTTGGATAACTGAAGTCATGACCCTATGGCCTTGGTGATCTGGCTGGACAGACACAAGAATTCTGAAACGATCTATGAAAATTAGCGCTGTGTGCCTTTATCTCTCATGCAGCTAAAAGTTCCAAACAAACACCTACTTGGCTTGTGAGCCCCATTTCTAGAGTGTTCCTATGACTCAGAACAGGGAGCTGTCTCCCAGCCTGCCAACTCTCCTCCCCAGACTCCAGCTCCACACTCGCCAATGGCAGAAACTGCTCTTTGGAAATCCTCTTGCCAAGCATGCAGTGAGTGGTGCTAAGAGCCCAAACTCCTCTAGGACTGGGAAACAGTAGTCAATGAGTTCTTCTCTTCTAATGGGAAGAAGGGAAAATAGGCTAAGAGTAATGAAATTACAAGACAAAGAGATATGCCTGGGCCCCCATGTATATTAAAAAAAAAAAAAGCCCCAGTCTAATGGCGCATGCCTTTAAACCCAGCACTCAGGAGGCAGAGGTAGGAGGATCGACCTGAGTTCAAGGCTACCCTGAGCGAGACCCTACCTCGAAAAACCAAACCAAACCAAAACAAAAAAAAAATAAACAAACAAGCTTATTGCATATAAAAATAAGTGCTGCGAAAGAAAGAAATCTGAGTGATGAGAAAAGGGGAGGATAGAGGGCAGTCAGACCCAAAGACAAGAAGGACTCGGGCATGGACAGGATCTTTATAAGGTGAGAGCAGTCACAAAAGTGAAGTTGGACATGGTTAGCAGAGACCAATTTAAATCAGTCTACATGAAGTCAACAATGGCTTTCCTGTCATATTGGAAGCTCTGAGGGTCTATTCTTTCCTTTCTTTTACAAACTTGCTCAAAATAAAAATAAAAATAAAAGCCGGGCGTGGTGGCGCACGCCTTTAATCCCAGCACTCGGGAGGCAGAGGTAGGAGGATCGCCAAGAGTTCAAGGCCACCCTGAGACTACATAGTTAATTCCAGGTCAGCCTGGGCCAGAGTGAGACCCTACCTTGCAAAACCAAAAAAAAAATAAAAAATAAAAATAAATAAATAAATAAATAAAAATAAAAATAAAAAGCTTTCCAAGTCTCTTTATTCAACGTGTCTCTTCCTGGCACTTTTCTTCTTTTACTAACATGCTATTCTTTTTTTTTTTTTTTAGTTTTTCTAAGTAGGGTCTCACTCTCACTCTAGCCAGGCCTGACGTGGAACTTAGTCTGTGGTCTCAGCCTGTCTTTAAACTCACAGAAATCCTTCTATCTCTGCCTTCCAAGTGCTGGGATAAAAGGTGTGCGCCAGCCACCACACCTGGCTTCTATTTTCCTTCATAAAAAGAAAATAGAAAAGAGTGGCATTTATTACTGTGTATCAGTGTATTTTTCAGCTATATAGTCTTTGCTAAAGGAAAGCCAAAACTGGCTCTTTCTCTGTCTAGCCCATACACATCTGTTTCTTAAGGTTTTGTTTTTTAATCTTCTCACACATTTTCCCTCCAATATTTCATTCACTGCGGTTACTTCAAACAGTGATAGAGACTGATGGATTTTAAATATTTATCTGTGACTCATCTCTGTCAAGCTTCAGAGTCATCTGTTCAACCTCAGGAACAAGCCTGGCTCTGAGAAGCGTGTGAGAGAGAGTTATACTGAAGATTGAATCCAGGCTTCCCACCTGCTAAGCCCTGCCCTGCCAATGAGCTACACCTCCAACCCTAGGCCCATCTATGTGCACGGATACCTATTTGTCTCAATTGTACTCAGCTTTGTCTGAAGGCTTATTCAACCCTGAAATCTCATCACCACCAAGACGAAGTCATGCTTGATTCCTGCCACTCCTCCACGTATCAGCGTCATCTTCCCTCAGTCCTGCCCCGCTCCATTCCCAGCGGCTTGATGTCTACCAGCTTCACCAGGACTTCAAAACCTATGAAGACTTCTGCCGCCGTCAGCATTTATGTGGTGGTGGCACAATGGTATCTCTCTGTGCCAACTCAGGTGGTTGTTTTAGACAATCCTGCCCTGTGTTATATGTGCTTTTATCCATCTAAGCATCAGAGGAGACTGAAAGTATGCAGTTACAAAAGGTACCGCAGAGCCATTCTGGTCTAAAATCACACGCCCCGGTAGGAAGGACTCCCTTCCCCCAGGATTGAAAAAGACGGTTCCTAGAACAAGATGAAAACCTTGTCTATACTTGAGGGTGATAGGAAAGGTGAAGGCTGGGATCCCCGCCCCCAAAAAAGGACAAGGTTCATCTGATAACTGTAAGTTAGGAATGAGATTCCAGTGTGAAACATGGATTCCAGATAATGATCCCAAACAGAAAACGGCTTCATGACCCCAAAGCTTGCTTCAGGACACATTCCCTGCAGAGAACCACCTTGTACACACATGCAATGCATTCAGAAACATTACTGAGAACACCAAACCTACTGTGTTGACCAGGTCATTAACCAGCTATCACATATGTGTTAAACTGAAATTCATTATGCATTGTAAAAACCAGGGTGTTTAGGAAGAGTTCCTGTTCTCTTTAAAAACATAGTACAGAAGCCCATTCGCATCTCTATTAGCTGCTCATTGTCATAGATACCAAGAGATGAAAGAGGTAATGAATGTTCTCCTGAAGATTTCTGGAAAGTATTAGACTTTTGTCTTTCTTCTGCTTCTTCCATTTTGTATTGGAGGAAAGGGCATCCTTTTAAATGAACTGTTTTCTTTTTGCTTGATACTTCCTGAGATTAAGGCATGGACTCAACTCTCTGCAAGGCACTGACGACTTTCATAGGCACAATCCACCCAGAAAGTCCCCGAATCCCTTGTCACAAACGGCAAGAACAGCGGCCATCAGACACAACAGTCCTGCTAGCAGGAAACATCTGGCACAGTGAGAGAGTGTGCCCCATGCTCTTAACCACAACACTTTTGTGGTCTGGGGTTTGAACTGGGGCCGCAGGCATACTCGGGAAGTGTACTCTCCCTGTTAGAGTCTTAAAGTAAGTTGCTAACTGGTTTGATTCAGTCACACACTTGAGCTCCTACTCATGATGTGAGTGGGATAACTTGACAAAAGCCCAAATAAAGGAGAGATGCCTAGTTGAGTCTGGCAAGCGACAAGGTGACAAGGCGAGAGGAAGGTCAGGGGTCAGATCTGCCCAGGTTCAAGTGCAGCTCTGTGACCCGAGGTCTCTAGGTCTCACTCTCCTCGCTTGCCAGCTGGACCTAAAGGTGACATTTTGGGGATTGAGACTATGAAATAATTCAGGTAAAATATTTAGCAAAGGGCCAGGCACAGAACAGGGTTAACATGTTTAGCATACACCTTGGTCTTTACCGTTTCCATCTTTCTTTAAATCTAGACAGAAAACTGATTTCAAGCATCTTGAAGACGTCACCACTAGCACTGATTTAATACAACGTAAATTTTCACAGACTACGTTGTGAACATAAATGGCATAAGTCACTGTCGACCTCTTTTCCCTCTCTTGCAAACAGAGCTGCTTTTACCACCCAACCTCCATTATTCCTGATTCACCACTGGAAAATACACTATCATTCTAGCCACAAAATTTAAAATTCAGCTGGCGTGATGGCGCACGCCTTTAATCCCAGCATTCGGGAGGCAGAGGTAGGAGGATCTCCATGAGGTCGAGGCCACCCTGAGACTACATAGTGAATTCCAGGTCAGCCTGGATTAGAGTGAGACCCTACCTTGAAAAAAACCAAAAAATGAAAGACCAAAAGAAATTTTTGAAATTCATTTGTCATTTGTTTGCATTCATTATCCCTGGGCTGCTAATCTATTTTATTTCAGTGCCTTTGCCAAATTTTGTGCTTCCCTTTATTTTTTGGTGTGTGTTTTTCGTGTGTGTGTATGTGTGTACACTTACAGGTGTGTGCCACTATGGTGCATACGTGGTGGTCAAAAGACAAGTGGGGGACATTGGTCCTTGCCTGTCACCTCATTTGAGGCAGGCTCTCACATGAGCTCATTGCTGTTTTCCAGGCTAGCTGGCCCATGAGCCTCTAGTGGATTTTCCCATCTCTGCCTCCCTTCTTACCCTAGGCATACTTCGTATTACGCACCTCAGCTATGGTGTTCAGCTTTTACGTGGGAATTGGAAATCTGAACTCAGGTACTCTTGCTTGAACAGCAATTGCTTTATCTACCCAAGTCTTTACTTCTTGTTCTAACCAGCCAGGATCAAAAATGCCAAAACTCTTTATGTCAAGATATTGTGGACAGCCATATGTCACCTCTTAGAAAACAAAATTTTGCAAATATAGGGTGAACTGTAGAGGGGTAAAAGCTTGAGCAACCTTTGAATTTAAAAACTTTCATATAAAGTTTCACCTCAGCAAACCATGCTAATATTAATTTTCCACTTTCAAAATTCAGTCAACTGATTCTTATCTGAAATATCCAATGCAAAGGTTTCTCTTCTCCCTCCACCCTCTCCTACCTTCTTCCCAACCCTCTTCCTTAAGAGGAACAGAATGTTGCCATCACTCTTGGAATGGTACAGTTTTATAACAAATTCAAATTCCAGGGCTCACCCATACCGGTGCTGTATGAATGTCACCACATCATGGGGCACACCCCACACCAATCTCTCTCAAGTATCTCATCTACTTCAAAACTCAAACCACGAGTCTCCTCAGGTTGGATACCAAACACAGCCCGGCTTACTCCAGGGGACTGATACAGTCACAGGGTTGTATGTCAACTTTGGGATTTCTCAAAACCCAACTTTACTGATTGTAAATTATTTCTCATTCCAAATTTTAAGTGCATTCACAGCACAGCTGCAACCGAACTAATGATTTCTGCTTTCTCTCTCTGGATACTTACTAAAATCACTTTGTTTAAAATTATTATATATTTTTAAAATTATTTATTTATTTGAGAGAGAAAGAGGTAGAGTGAGAGAACAGACATGCCAGGGCCTCCAGCCACTGCAAACGAACTCCAGATGTATGCGCCTCCTTGTGCATCTGGCTTACATGGGTCCTGGGGAATTGAACAGGGGTCCCTTTGGCTTTGCAGGCAAACACCTTAACTGCTAAGCCATCTTCTCTAGCTCAAACTTATTGTATTTTTAAATCATCAAAATATTAACAAAATACAAATGAAAAATACATTTGCTGAAAACAAAATGAAACAAAACTGGGTTTAGAGAGATGGCTCAGCAGTTAAAGACACTTGCTTGCACATCCCACCAGCCCAGGTTTGATTTTTTTCTCATTATGTGGCTAAGGAGAGCAAACAAAGAGTAAGAAAACACCAAGTAGCCTGTTATAGCTCTTAAGTCATACAAAAAGTTAAGATTCAAGAGTCCAAAACACTCCTGCAATTGAGCAAGAACATCCTCCATGTACACCTATCTCCAAGCCTGACCGTGAGTTCAATGCTGGTGTGCTATCTTCAGCACAGGATTGTGCCAAACGAACAGATCCAACTCTTTGAAATTCTACACTACTTTTTTCATGCCACAGCAACATGCTATGTGTGAGATTTTATAAAATGATACTTCAGTGAGCAAAAACATATTTGACAGTCTGAAATATCAGGTATAAAGTATAAACTATTCAAGAAGTTGAGAATTTTTCATCTTCACTAATTGTATGGACTCGAATCAGAAGCGTGTTTGGTGAGGGGAAGACGAACCACAAGGTTTCCCAGAGAAATTACGAATCAAGAGCAGAGAAAGGACAAAGCGAGAAGACTGACAAGAGTCGTAGAGCGCGTATCTTGAACAGCATAGGAGAGACCACATGGAAGAACGCCAGCTCAGTTATGTCAGAAGCAGGTGGCTTGCATGTTGTCATGTGTGACTGCTCCTGAGACATTGCTGTGTCAGTTCCTGAACACACAAAGAACACTGATTTGAGGATGCTGGCAGCTTTTCTTCTTTCTGATAAAGGTTTATACAGGGGAAATTTAAAGGATCTGTGACCAACTGCTACAATCTTCTATATGTAACATGGAAGATATGCTATTTATCCAAATCTGCATGAGCGTAAATCACCCATCGTCTTGGAATACAGAGCAATGCCTAAAGCAGTATTCTACCCTCACAGCCCAAGTCGAGGCAGATGGACAAAGTCCTGAGGGTACTCGCTATTCCCAGAACAAAACAGGAATCATAGCTGTGCTCTCATTCCATCCAACATATGGCTCTTTAAAAATATATTTATTGGCTGGAGAGATGGCTTAATGATTAAGGCACTTGCCTGCAAAGCCTAAGGACCCAGGTTTGATTCTCCAGGTCCCACATAAGCCAGATGCACATGGTGGCACATGCATCAGGAGTTCGTTTGCAGTGGCTAGAGCCCTTGTGTGCCCATTCTCTCTCTCTAATAAGTAAATAAAAATGAAAATCTCTCTCTCTCTCTCTCTCTCTCTCTCTATATATATATATATATATATATATATATATATATATATATATATATATATATTTGGTGAGAGAGGCAGATAGATAATGGGCATACCAGGACCTCCAGCTACTACAAACTAACTCCAAACACATGTGCCACCTTGTGTATCTGGCTTACATAGATACTGGGGAATGGAATATGGGTCCTTAGGCTTCGCAGGCAAGTGCCTTACCACTAAGCCATTTCTCCAGCCCTGATACGACTTTTTAAAATAAATATTTATTTGCAAGCTGAGAGAGAGAGAGAGAGAGAGAGAGAGAGAGAGAGAGAGAAGGAGGGAGGGAGGGAGGGAGGGAGAGAGATAAGGAGACAGAGAGAATAGGCACACCAGGGTCTCAAGCCACTGCAAACAAACTCCAGATGTAGGCACCACTTTGTGCATCTGGCTTCAGGTGGGTGTGGAGACACTGGACCGGGCTCATTAGGCTTTGCAGGCAAGCACCTCAACCACTGATCCATCTCTCCAGCCCCAATGTGGTTTTTAAAATATGAATTCCCCTGGGTGACAAGAGAAACCAGCTGATGAATCAAAATGAACTTTTGCCTCGTGCTTTGGTTGGCATTCTTGTATGGAGATCACAATCCAAATGCTACAGTTATGCACAGGTTTGGGGCAGGAAGTAGAAGACACGGAAGTTCTCACATCAGTGTCCAAAGGATACTAGCAAAACAAGTGGTGATAAAATTAGCAAAGGCCCAGAAAGGAGCGGGTACTCACAATGTTCATGAGGGTGAGGAGGTAGTTCTGGACGTGCTCTTTTCCATGGAAGCGGACCACAGAGTCGTCCACTCCCAGGAGGACCTCGATGTTGTAATCGTTTTCTCCTGCGTGTCTGCGGTGCCTCGCTGAGTCATTCAGACGCTGGCCAACACTGCTGTGAAGGGCACCGAGGTCCTCAAGGCCATCCAGGTCCAACTCTGTTGAGAAACAGAAGGAACTCAAGCATTTCGGCTTCCCCACTGTGCCTTCCAGTCCCTTTGTAGAAGTCAATAACCTTCAGGCGCCACAATAATTCTGTCAGTTTATACTACAAACAGTAGACACGCATGTGACCAGAATGACCCCCAGTGAATTCAACGTGGAGCAGCCACACTGAGTAAATCACACTGTTGTCCAGGGAGCAATGCCACCTGGATGTTCCACGAGAGCAACAGTGGACAGCCTTGCCCTGAGTGCATCCCAGAACACAGAAAAAATTATAGTAATTCACACAGTGCAGAATTTGTATTATATAAATTTAAATTGTTCTTTTTTTCCAGTGGTCTTAATTTACAAATTAAACTACACTCCATGATAGATCGGAATCTATCTACGTGTCGTTCATCTCACTTTATTACTTCTGATTAAGGCTGTCTGACACATGCTGCAAGGGAAAATGTTAAAAGTCTTAGTACAATGATCAACATTTTGATTGGCTGATATCTAATCACAGGTTAACATGCTGCTATATATCTGAATGTGTTATACCAAAGTAGGGAATCAATAGAAATGGCATATCAAAGGAAAAAAATAAATTATACACAATTTATATTCATTCAAAGAATTATTTTAACTTTTTAAAATGTGGACTGAAAAACCACACAGAGATATGGAAAAAGAGTGAGTCAAATATTCTTAAATTTAAAAACCTAAGTTATATCAAATGAATATATATTTGGTGAAGAAAATATTTCAGTGGATTAAAAAATATCATCAGGATACTAAAATTAAACAGATTACTCAAAACTTCTGGTATAAAAACTGATGGTCTATTCATCTCCATTTCAAGTACATAAAACTTAGAAAGGAATTTATAAAGTGCCTTGATGTCGAAACCAAGTTTGACAGACCAACTCTGACTCATGCTTTATACAGAGGGTTATTTAATACTGTACTGGGGCCTGTAAGCCATTTGAATCAGCGTCTGGCATTAACGAATAGGTATTTTCCTCTCCACCTTTGTGGTTTCAGTGAAGTTGAAGAAGGGAAAAGGTGTCCGTTGGCCAAGACTGATGACCAAGCATTATCCACATGGGATTAGAGGCGTGGAAGTACAGGTCCCACTCACACCCTTTTGACCATTCAGAAACTTATAAAACGCCCACCCCTGCCCAACATCTACGGGCATGAGCTGTGTGTGTGATGCTTGTCTGAAAGCCACTCTGTACTTCCCTTTGACGCAAGCTCAGGTGATCACTCACCAGCTGGCCGCTTGCCCCTCACGGAGGAGTCACATTTGCCCCACAGTGTACGAATAGCTCTCACCACCTTCCACATCAAACAGAGAGCTTTCCTCAAAAGTTATTTTCCAAGAGCGGCAACCCCACACCGAGGGCAGGAAACGCCACCTCTGCATAGCTTGGCTATCCAACCTCAAGTCTTTGACACACGAGTATGGCAGACACATCGTGGCAGCCACCACACACATAGGAAATTCATGGATGCGTTCTAAAAATGGCTCGCTTTGGCATGCCTGCCAGAAGCAAGGTCCAATGGAGCTGAGCGGGCGGCGTCCTCATAGCATGAAGCCTGGTGCGCGAAGAAAGCGGAAACCCAGCGCCAGGTCAGTTCCATTCTGCTCAGATGCGCGTTCTACCTGGCCTTTTGCAACTCTCCTGAAATAAGCGGTTTTCTGGGAAGAGAACGATTTTCATAGTGCAAAGGGAAACGTGAGAAGGAAGAAGGGAGCCTTTTAAAATCAAAGCACTTTCTTCTTCCCTCATGCTACATGTTATCTTCCATGACTCCAAACGTAGAAAATGTCAGACATGTTGGACATTAATATGAACTTAATTTCTATTAAGTTTTAATATTTTACTTAGAGAGAGAGAGAGTGAATAGGTGCACTAGGGATTTCTGCCACCACAAAAGAACTACAGATATGAGCTGGGCGTGGTGGTGCACGCCTTTAATCCCAGCACTTGGGAGGCAGAGGTAGGAGGATCGCCGTGAATTCAAAGCCACCCTGAGAAGACAGAGTAAATTCCAGGTCAGACTGGACTAGAGTGAAACCCTACCTCGAAAAACCAAAAAAAAAAAAAAAAAAAAAAGAACTACAGATATGCATGTCACTTTGTGCATCTGCTAACTGGGCAGTCAGCCTGTGCAAGCAAGTGCCTAACTGCTGAGCCATTTCCCCAGCCTCTATGCCTCCTTTTAAATGCAACTGACCAAGTATTTATTAGCATGGGATTTTTTCCCTCCTTAAAATTGGGTCTCTCTGTCTTATATAGCCTAGGCTAGCCTCGAATGGCCTTAGCCCCGAGTGTTGGTATTAAAAGTGAGTGTCACCACCCCCAGCTAGCATGGAATTTCTAGTCAGACATCTAGCTTCAAATCGTGGTATTGTCTCCTCCTCACTGAGATTTCACTGAAAACATCTGTAATACTTTTATCCTTGATGTCTTGATTTGTGAAATAGGGTAAGAATAATTTTTTTAAGATTTTATTTTAATTTATTTGAGACAAAGAAAGGGAGGGAGAGAGAGAATGGGTGTGCCAGGGCCTCTAGCCACTGTAAATGAACTTCAGACACATGCACCACCATGTGCATATGGCTTATGTGGGACCTGGAGAATCAAACTGGGGTCCTTAGGCTTTGCAGGCATGTGCCTTAACCGCTAAGCCATCTCTCCAGCCCAAGAATATTGAGTCCCCGAGATGATCTGAATTAAAGACAGTTAAAGCCACCATTCATAATGCTTAGATGTGACTAGGAATGCTTGGACTTAAGGGAGATTCTCAAGCAGAAATACAGCATATTTTCTGCCTGATCAGCTTTTTCAAAAGTGTAATCAAAGTGTGCCTCTGGTCCTATACCAGCAGTGACTCCTGTGTTTTGAGAGGCAACCCAGCTAAACTGGAAAATGAAAGGTCTGCTTATGTTCTGTGTCTCTACGTCATCTTCTGGTGATTGAGACAGTGGGGATCCTCTGCTAAGCACCTCATTCTCCTTCCAAAGAGAAGAATGCCAGTGCCGAGACAGCAAGAAGCCGGACAGCACACCAGGAGCCCAAGGAGGTGGCCATGGGGACAGCGAGAAGCCAGACACCACACCAGGAGCCCGAGGAGCTAGCCGTGGGCGAAGGCGTGCGCTGGGCACAGTGGTGGTGTGGGGAGGGGGTCTGCAGAGAAGGAATCTGACCAGTCCATGTGTGGGACTCTGAAACATCCCTGGAACAAGTCCAGCTATCAAATGAGATGATAGTTCCATCATGTAAGGTACAGTAACAGTGTATCCAAAGATGTAAGGACACTATTAAATCCGGAAGTAAAATGTTCCTGTAATAAACCTTCACCAACTGGTTCTGATAATTCATATTCAGGCCAACTTATGATGTCAGCTCAGAAGTTTCACAAAAGAATACTACATTATGGGCTGGAGAGATGGCTTAGGGGTTAAGGCACCTGCCTCCTAAGCCTAAGAACACTGGTTCCAATCTCCAGCGGTTCCAATCTCCAGGTCCCACATTTAGCCAGATGCAAAGTGACGCAAGGGCACAATGCCGCACATGACCACAAGGGGGCGCACACATCTGAGACACTGCTGCCGCGCCCATCTCTGTCTTCCTCTCTCTCTCTCTCTCAAAAAAATAATAAAAAAATTTTTAAAAAGGAATACTACATTAAATTAAAAAAGACATGAGGGGCTGGAGAGATGACTTAGCAGTAAAGGTACATGCCTGCAAAGCCAAGGACCCAGGTTCGATTCTCCAGGTCCCACATAAGCCATGCACATGGTGGTGCATGTGTCTAGTGTTCATTTGCAGTCAGTAGAGGCCCTGGCACACCCATTCTCACTCTCTCTCCCCAACCTCTCTGTCTCTAATAAATGAATAAAATAAAATAAATCTTTTAAAACAAGACACAACTATTTAATGAATACTAGTTTCCATGGTTTCTTTTTCCCTCAAATGCTAATTGTATGTATTTGGAATAAATGTGATTTTCTTCTGTTAAACTATTACTACTTCAAGGGACAAAGTATGACATTTTTAATTGAAAAAAAATTCTACCATTTAAATAAAAATTATTTCTAAGTTTTGGTTTGTGATCATGCAATAAACAACCTTGGTTACTTCAATGTTCCAGCTATGAATCTGGCTTTTAGTAAAAATCTCTGCATAGCAGTTACGTTTTAGCATCAAATAGTCATTTAAAAATATTTAAAGCATCTTAAGCAATAAGGAGTCATATCAGTTTGTATGACAAAACAGCAAGAAGTAGAGTCAATCCATAAATCACTCAAGGACCCAGTTCCTTCTGCCCTTTCATATCAGAGTGGGTGCTCACTGGACCCCAGGGCTTGCTATCAGCTACTTCACTGAGGTCCAAGTTTAGTGAGAGACCATGTGTCAAAAAATGAGGTGGGGGGGGGTGATTGAGGAAGACAGCTGAAGTCAACCTCTAGCCTGCACACACATGTACTGTGTACTTGCACACACACACACACACACACACACACACACACACACACCCATGAACATATAGACATATGATATATATACACGTATGTATCACAAACATGTGCAAAAACCTCTATTGTGATCTGATGACTGCCTAAATTATTTCTGCACACTTTGGCCTCTCCTCTTCACTAGAAGGCCTCAGCCCTGTGTTCTCATAGCAGTGGGTTCTTATGCCAGCTGCTCGCTCAGCCACACAGCCACCATTTATTGAATAATTGGCATGATTGGGTGTGGGCAATTTTGGCAAAAAAAAGTACATTATTCTGTGTTAAACTTAAAACTTAAGATAAATGACATTTTTAGACCATAAATATGCCCCTGATGTTGCACGGGCATACTTAAAACTAAAACTTTTTCATTCTGAGATTCAAACCGCAGTGGGAACGCTGGACTATTTGCTAAATCCTGCCGCGTTGGGGTGGAGATTGTCTCCCCCTCAAGCAGAGTGTGTGATCACAAGGACGGATTCTTGTTATCTCATCCCCATGTCACCCCGCTGGGGCTTTTCAGTTTAATGAACCAGGAACTACTTCTGCCTCCTTTTCTTCTTTTGCATTTGCTCAAGAGTGTGATTTGAGTTTCTGAAACTGAGAGGACCTTGATGAATGAGGCCTCCGAAGCCCTCCTAAGAGTCAATACCCTCTCCTCCTTCCCAATACTCTTTAGAAAACGGCTTTCCTGTGAAAGGACCTGCGCTCCAGACTCTGCTTTATCTTCTGAGTTAATCAGTTTGGCTCTGTTTCCTTTTACATAAAGGACTTCATTACCAGTAATCGCTTTTTTTTTTTTTTTTTAACCAAAATCCTTACATTTTTCAAAGCAGTGAAGTTTACTGCTCTACATTTAACCCAATGTTAGTATTTTTATTCCTCTTCATTAAGTTCTGTTTCTTATTTATAGTTTCCATGGTTGAGTTTCACTGCAATGAGGAGAGGATGGGAAGACAGGGGACAGGGCACTAGACCCAAGTTACACTGCAAAGTCTGGCAGTAAGCAAGGTGACCATGCTGTGATCCTCCCAGACAATGGTAAGAGCCAAGTAATGTGGGGAATAAACCACGACGAAGGGAACAAGAGGGTCAGAGTGAAGGGGCGCAATTTTAGATAAAGTCATCAAAAGAAGAGGGTCAGAGTGACAGGGTAGGACACATGGATATCCAAGTTCCATCTTCACGGGATATATGCCAGTGTTGTTAGCATGTATGAGGCTGTGGTTGGGTGTGGTTTGTCTCCCGAGTCTGAATGTTAGAAACCTTGTCTTTCAGGGATGGTGAAAGATGGGATGGAGTTCTTCATAGGCACTCCCATCATTGCCTTCCATGCTGGTGGAACGCACGAAAAGGCCTGTCTCATGATGAAGCTGGTGCACACTGCACGCTGAAACCTCCAAAACTGTGAGCTAAGTAAACCTTTCTTTAAGAAGGAGAGAAACAGCAGAGAGAGAGAGAGGGAGAAGGGGAGAGAATGAATGAATGGGTGCACTAGGGCCTCTAGCTACTGCTAACAACTCCAGATGCAGGTGCCACCTTGTACGTGTGGCTTATGTGGGTCCTGGAAAATCAAACCTGGGACCTTAGGTTTGACAGGAAAGCACCTTAACCACTAAGTCCTCTCTCCAGCCCTAAATAAACTTTTTTTAAAACAGGCAGCTTGTTTCAGACATTTGTTTTGTAGTCACAAAATCTGAATAATATGACTATTTTATAGAAAGAGATCACAAAATACAAAGAAAATAGGAATAGATTTGAGAGTGTGGTAACCTCACCAAGAGACACTGTATTAATGTAGGACACATGCATAGGGTGTGCTTCCACACCTACAATTGTGTCACATGGTACACTGACCAGCACGAGTCAGCCACTGGGAGGCAGAGCTGTGTCTGACTGGCGGCAGAAGGGAAAGGAGAGCCATGAGAAGAACTGGATCCACTACTGCTGGTTCTGACGGAGAATCTGGCAGGACTACAAGGAGGCCTGTGGTTGCTTGACGGTCCACCATGGTCACCAGCCAGCGAGAAAATGGGCACTTCAGTCCTATGAACAAGGACTCAAGTGGCGCCAACACCCTGAACAATGCTAGAAGAGTACTCTCAACTAGAATCTTCAGCCAAGAGCTCAAGCCAGGCCTGGCGGTGCAGGCCTGCAATCCCACTACTTTGCTTAGGGGGCAAAGGCAGGCCAATGACAAGTTCAAGCTTGCCCGGGCTACAGGGTAAGTTCAAAGCCTGTCTGGGCAATTTTTTAAGCCCCTCCCTCAAAATAAGAAAGAAACAAGGACTAGGGATATAGCTCAGTGGTTCAATCCCAAATAACACCCCCACACAAACACACTGAAGAGTTTAACCCCACTCATGTTTTGATATTTTGAAAATATTGTATGTGCCCATATATGTACAATGTGGGTATGCGTGTCTTCATATGTGTTGGCATGTGTGTGTATGTGCAGGCACACTGAGGCCAGAGGACAACCTTGGGTGTTGTCACTTCTCCCACTGGCTGGAGCTGACCAATTAGGCTGGACTAGCTGGTCAGTGAGCCTTGGGGATTGTGTGTCTGCTACCCCAGTGCTGTGATTACGGTGGGCCATCATGACCAGCATCGCACTTGGGTATTGGGGGTTAACCTCAACTCCTCATACTTGCATGCTGCACCATCTATTGACTGAGCATCCCTGGCCCCACACCGCGATTCTGGCCAGGTGATACCTTAAGCATAGAACTAGTACCACTTCTTTCGACTTCTGACCTATATATAGAGCCCAACGTGCAGGACTGGTTTTCAGCCATTAAGTTTGTTAACAAGAAGAACTGAGCTCCGCGGTCAGCCCTGCTCATTTGGGGAAGGATGACAAAGCAAAATAAAATAAAAAAAGGGCAGATTTGTAAATCTCACAAGTTCTTTTAAAAGTGCATGGAATTCAGCCTTAATTTTTAAAAAAATGTTTTTGTCTGTTAATTTCTAACATTTCTGCCAATTCTGGGTCAGTTTCTAAAGATTGATTTTTCTCCTCATTATGGGTTGCATTTTTCTGCTTCTTTGCATACTTCGTGAGTTTTGATTAGAGATTTGACGTTGCGGATTTTATCTTTCTGTCTACTGGATATTTGTGTCCCTATAAATACTCTTGAGCGGTTTCTTGGATGCAGTCAAATTACTTGAAAACAGTCTGTTCCTTTCAGTCTTGCTTTTAGGATTTATTCGGCAAGGCCCAGCAGATTCTGCCAGGGCTCATTAACTCCTCCCTGCTACTGAGGAAGGCCCCAGAGCGTTCTCCCGTGCGCTGCCGTGAATCGTGAACCTCTGCAGTCTGGCTGAGGCAGCCCCAGATGGGTGCGAGACTCTCTCACCTTGAGCCCAGAGGTGAGACCTTTCTAAGCTCTGTGCCATTTTCTCACACGAATGCACTGATCAGCGAGGACTCTCCAGGGTTCTCTATGCAGTTTGCTTCTCGCCCATCAAGTCCTGTCACTCTCAGCTCTGGCATCTGTCATGGCCCCTCTGGTTTCCCTCCTGAGCTGCAGAGTGGAAGCCTGAGTGTTCCCAAAGCCTGCTTCATTTTCCATTTTTTCCATCTTGGGGTCACTCTCATTCACTGTCTAGTATCCTCCATCTTGCAAACTGTTGTCTCATATTTTTTTGCCCATTTCTGGTTAGTTAAAACAAGAGGATAAACCTAGTCTCTGTGATCCCATCTTGGCTTGGACCAGAATTTCTGTGACTTTGGCTTAGCTACAAACATATGTTAACTTAGAAGCTGTTTTCTTGGCATCGGTCACATGACTCAGAGTGTTCTCAGATGCTCGAAGGGACTTTCTAGGCACACCTACTCAGACATGCAGAAGGCAAGTAGCAGTGGGACGTTCAGGGTGAATCTTGACATCATAAAATATATATATTTCAGAAAACATTAAGTGCCCTGGAACATGTTGTAACACTCATGTACCATATGGAAGACAGAGAATTTAAGGTTCAGTAACACTTAAAACTATATTCACCTTTCTTATCCAAGCAATGTGAACGTCCTTGTTGAGTCAAAGCTATCTGAGTTAAAGGTACTGCAAATGTGTTTATAGAAAAATTGTCTTTGAAGATTGGGGGCTGCTCTGTGGTTACATAGCATAAACACAGAACTCAAAAATTAAAACTGGGGCTAGGGAGATGGCTCTGCAGTTAAAGATGTTTGCTTGCAAAGCCTGACAGCCTGGGGTTTTGATTGCCCAGAAACCATGTAAAGTCAGATGCACAGAGTAGTGCATGCATCTGGAATTAATTTGCAGCTTCAAAAGGTCTGCTACACCCATTCTCATTCTCTCTCAAATACATAAAAATAATTTTTAAAAATTAAAACGCAAACACAGGTATTGCCTTACAGTCCCAAGAACATGTTATTTGAAACACCCACTGAATATTTTGCTCTGAGCATTTTAGGAAATGATGTTTGTAAAACCATATGTAAATGACAGAAAATTGATGTGAACTTTATGAAGTTGTTGTGGAGGTGAAGACAAGACTTCTGTAAACTAGAGTTCATGGTTGGCCATCTCAAGGCACCAAGACCAACAGGAGGCAAGTCACTCAAAAGGAGGGTGACCTTGTCACCTTGAAGTGGCACAGTGGTCATTTATGCTTGGCAAAAATGACACTGAAATTTACATTTCTGGAAATAAAAGACCCACTGCAATTTTTACCCCAAGAAAATAAATATTTAATAAAATATTTTATATATATTCTTCCTCCTTCGTGCATTTCTGGCTGTCTTCAACCATTCCTTTTATCCTTCCCCCTCACCTCTATCTATAAATTTCCAACATTACCGAGTACCTTTTCAGCACAAAGCCTAAACTAGTCTCTACAAACCTACTACAAAGTCGCCCAGTTCCTGTGGCTGGTGGTTGTACGTTAAAAAGAGGGAAGGATACATTGCCTGAAAGGCAAGTGTGGCACTGGAGAGAAACATTGGTGGCTCTGCCTGGAGGAATCTGAAACTGTTTCAACAGAGAGGATGACAAGGACAGATGGGGGACGCATAAGACAAACAGGTGATGGGGCCAGCACATGCAGAAGGCTGTTAAGTCCTGACATGTCAGAGAAACAGAACTTCGAGGATGAGGCAAAAGGTACCTGAAGATTTATGTGGAAAGATGTGGTAGGGAAAGTGGGTTGAAGCAATGTCACAGAGAAACTTAGGTATTCTATACCTGGGTGGTCCTCATTCATGCTTGTTATTCTACCCTAAATTCAAGTGAGTTTCCTGTTCTCTGAGCAGCTTTCTAGTTTGAACAACAAATTAGATGGACACCTTATTCATAGGTCTTTCAGTCTCAGAATGAGTTCTAGAAGGCTATATAGCAAAGACACAGCAATAGCAGGCTTTCCGTGTGCGTGTGTGTGTGTGTGTGCATGTGTGTGTGTGTGTGTGCATGTGCGCGTGCGTGTGCATTCTCTCTTGCAGCATCCCATGGATTTAAGCACACTGGACTAGACCACTGAGTGTCCCACTCTAATGCTTTGCTGTCACTTTTTATTTTGAGCTCAAGTCTCTTACTGATACCAGAGCTTAATGTTCATCTCTCACTCTGGAGAGACCCTGGTATCTGCTTCCCTTTGCAGGAGGGGTTCTAGGAGCATATGGCCATGGCCAGCTACTTAGGAGGCTACTGGAGATTTGAACGTGGGCAGTTTCAGACCCCCTCAGGCTCCATGCGTGTGCAGGAAGTACACTAAACCAGTGAGCCATCTCTCTGGCCCTCCGAGCCCTTCAGATAGTGACATTCTTTCTTAGGTGAGGAAGCTGGAGTGGAAAGTCTAGTTGTTTGGTAGTCATAATCCAAGCTGGATGTGGTGTGCCCTTCTGCACAAGCTGGAACTAGATTTCCCAGAGGATTTGCACTGAAAATTTCACAAGACAGTTTGGTTAAATGCAACAGATGGGTTCAGGTATGGTTTGGAATTCGGAAGTGGCATGGGTGGCTGTGGAGATACTTGTGGTGAGGGCGTTCTAGGGCAGACCCCAAGTATAGGTGCCAGCATGTAGATTAGGAAAGGCAGTTGTGGCAGCAAGAACAGAGGTTTGTTATCCTTGGAGAGTATTTTGAGGAAGAGCTGGAGACAACAGGTCCAGAGGCAGCTGTCTTCCTCTCCTGTTCCCTGATGAGCAGCAGTAACAGCACACGGGTGAGCCAACCTGCTCTCTCTCATTCTGGGCACTCGTCCTGTCACCAAAGATGCGAGGCCATGCCTCCAATCCTTACAAAAACTTAATGTGCACCGATTTCCATACATCAAATCCTTCTGCGCTTAAAATAGCTAGTGTGGCTTCAGTTTCTTGGCACTGAATCTTGACATATATATGGTAAGTTATTTAACAGGACTTGGCCTCAAAAGCACGTCCATGCAGTAAGAGGTTTGGGTTAGTCAGTTCCCTGTAAGATCCTCCTACCTTTGGAATTCCGTTTTTGTTTCTGCACTTTTGTAGAGTGTCTCAATGCCCCATTTTTTCCTCTCTTGCATTTGTCAGGAGTGTCTTCAGTTTGGCCTATAGCTACACTCCTTTACTAAGATAATTGATGAATATACTTGAATATATTGTTCCAAGCAGCACCACCAGAACATCCACGACTAACATTTGTAAAGCTAAAATACTGAGCTTTGCCCACAGAAGTATCCAAGAGCAAATTCTTGCTTTTTTTCTACTTCTTCTTCTTTTGTTCAACAGACATCAGAGTAAATTTTTGGTGGAGCAAAGAATAATCAAAAATAAAGTCATTTTAGCCCAAAGCATCATATCAACAAGGCTCAGAACAGGTACGTAGCTCATATTTAGTGATATTTATCCCACCACAGTCATTATACTCAAATAAGGGACCTGTGATATCTGAATTGGTGTACATTTTGGACTCCTGAATTAATCACATGGTGCTTTTGACAGACATGGAAATGTTCCTGACATAAGGAACACACTGAGCCCATTTTCAAATGGAACAATGTGCATGAACAGTAATCTAATGATCTCAGTACAGAAGTGACTTGCAACAAACGTTTGTTAAATAAGGGAGAAAAATCAGTGAGTTAACCATGAAAAGAAAACAGAACATATGGGCTGGAGGGATGGCTTAGCAGTTGAGGTGTTTGCCTGCAAAGCCAAAGGACACCGGTTCAATTCCCCAGGACCCATGTAAGCCAGTTGTACAAGGTGGTACATACACCTGGAGTTTGTTTGCAGTGGCTGGAGGTCCTGGCACATCCATATTCTCTCTCTGACATTCTCAAATAAATAAAACTTGAATGAAAGAAAGAAAGAAAGGAAGGAAGGAAGGAAGGAAGGAAGGAAGGAAGGAAGGAAGGGAGGGAACAGAATATAATCTTAATGGTTCACTATGTAAACAGAGAGAATGAAGACCATACCTAGATAACTACCACTGATGTTTCCAACAGTAATTGAAGTAATATTATCAAATAATTACTGGAAACAACGTATATACCCAAAACAAGAATAAAATTCACATTATTGCATCTTAGAATATACAAAGAGGCATATGCTGTAATGAACAGGTTAAGCCTCCCTAACTAACAACCTAAAACTGGACCTTGAAGCTTTTTGGAGCATTATGTATTGGACCTGAGAGATCTGCCCAAGAAAGGCTATGTAAATATTCCAAAATACGAGAAAGACAAATCTGGGCATTTCTGGTCTCAAGTACATGGGATGAAGGATATTCAGCCTGCATAAAATGACATTATATTTCACATCCGTACATGTCACAGGTGCCCTCCGTGACGACTTGATTCCTTATTGTGAGTCTGTCTACTCAATAAAGTTTACACCAGTTACACCGGGTCGTCTTCAAGCTCTCACATGCATCTGAAGTCATGCAGAGCAAATACAAAAACAAACAGAAAGCAACCAAACCCTCAAGTGGACAAAAGGCAAAACGGGGGAGAATTCTGATGTATACATGAGAAATAAGCATGCTGCTGAAGGTGATACTATCTCCAGAGGCCACTGCATGGGAAATTAAGAAGAATCTAAGGATTAAATTTTATAAAACTTGACTTACAGGATGATACGGAGCATAAAGTCATTTCATGGTAGGAAATGACTTGAACATTGCAGATTGTGACAAGAAATTAAGTTTACCAAAAATATTAAAACTAACAGTCCTCAGAAAAATCTCACAAATACATAATAAGTCTATACTGGGAACTATAAAGTCAAACACTTTTAAGCCACACTTCTGAGTTGGAGAAAAAATATTCACAATACATATACAAAACAGGATTTATGCCCTAAATACATAAAAGACTTCTGCAAAAACTTCCCAATTTAAAATAAATTCCCTTTATATGTGCTTCATAAAAAAATCACACACTCGAGTAGCCTATAAATGGTGTATAATGTTTCTCAACATAGCTAGCGATCAGGAAAAATAAAATTAAGTCCAAACAAAACATATCTTCTACAGGGGACAAAATTAGACACTAAAATGGAAAATGCCAGGCCATAAACAAGATACAGATGAACTGGAAGTGTCTGTCGTACACTGGAGGTAGGAATGTATGCAGGTATAGGACTTTCTAAAGTAATTTGTTTTCACACACTGAAGTTGAACACACACAAAGCTCTTAAGACACATCAGTTTTACTGCTATGTAATACATTTGGAAGAACATACAGGGATTGGAGAGGTGACTCAGCAGTTTAGGTGCTTGCCTTCAAAGCCTAACAACCCGGGTTTGATTCCCCAGCACCCACGTAAAGCCAGATGTACAAAGCGGCACATGCATTTGAAGTTCATTTGCAGTGGCTAGAGGCCCTGGTGTCACCATACTTATTCACTCTATCATCTATCTATCTGTCTACCTCTCTGCTTGCAAATAAAATAAAGTAAATAAAATAAAGACTATTTGGTCACTGCATATGGTAAAAGATGCTTGCTTGCAAGTCTGCTGGCCTGAGTTAACTTCCTAGCACCCACATAATGCTACAGCCACCTGTGATCCCAGCACACCTATAGTAATGAGAGGTGGAGCCAGGAGAATCCAGAAGCTCCCAGGCCACGTACACTGGTATACATGATGCCTTCTGTCCTCCTAAAAAGAGATTTGATAACCAAAACACAATAAATCATTCCACACACTGAAATCTTTCCAGGAATTCAAATAATATAGGTGAATATGATAATGAGTAACTGAAGTTAGCATGGAAGATGATATAAAGTTAATATGAAATTATCCCATGTGCTAAAACAAGTTTTAATAAGACTTCACAGTAACACCTGACTCAGACAATTAGCAAAATATCTAACAAGTTATATAATATTCATTTACCAAAATTAAAAACATTATTATAGGCTGGAGAGATGGTTCAGTAGTTAAGGTGCTTGCCTGCAAAGCCAAAGGATCCAGGTTTGATTCCCCAGTACCCAGGTAAGCCATTTGCAGTGGCACATGTGTCTAGAGTTCATTTGCAGTGACTGAAGGCCCTCACATGCCCACTCTCTCTCTCTCTCTCTCTCTCTCAGTCTAAGAAATTAATTAAATTTTAAAAATTAAAAAAAATATTGAGAGAAAATGAGAAAGTTCTAAAAAGCATGGAAGTATTCATAGTTTTGAAGAATCATTATTATAAAGCTGTGAATTCCCAAATTGATTTACAGATTTGATACAGTCCCGTTTTTTTTTTTTTGATAGATGCTAGAATGGCAATGTTTAAAAAAATTACATGGAAATAAAGATCCCAAGCAGTCATAGCAGTTTTAGCAAGTAGCAGAGATTGATTACTTCCCACCCATACTCCTCAGCCCGTCACAAAAATGAGACAGCTGCGAGAGGGAGCACTGACAGGAAGAGGACAGAGGAGCCCACAGGCGTGCCCACATGGCTGCCTGGCAGACGGGGGAACACCATGCAAGGGAACAACAGCGGAGCCTTCAGCGAACAGCGCTGCCTGGACCGCATGTCCACGTACAGGAATAGTGAGCCTTCAGCTGTTCTTCCACAAAACAAAGATGAAAATCTCGTTTATAAATCTACACTAGGAAAAAAAGAACAGTAGACAATTCAAATAAAATTGTGGACTTGGGCTGGGCACAGCATTTTAACGGCCACAGAAATTCTAGTCATCAGGAAGTTCAGACACATTACCTGTTTGTATCTGTTTCCCCAAGACAAACTCACAGGTAAGCCACAGTGAGAGACAAGGCATCTGTTACACAAATATCTGCATTAAGGTACTCACAGGTGAATGAGGAACTCCTAGCCTACAAATACACAGCAAAAGTACACACTCCAATGGAAAAATGAATGAAGTCAGCTGAAGACTAGAGCGGGCAATTCACAAAAGTAGACATGCAAAAAGACCACAGGGGAACACACTCAAACCTGATGTCACTGAGAAATGCTAATGAAGCCACAGGATCGCCACACAGCTACACAAAGGCCCAAGTGACCACCGGGTTGGTGTGAACACACAGCTCATCCTCTCACGTGACTCTGCTATTGTATTTTGTAAACCTTCGCTGAGAACTGGAAGTATCCACTTGAGCTGAATCATTTCACTCACAGGCATAGACTCAAAAATGTTAGACACACCAGAAATGAGCACAGGGCTGTGAGTGCTCATGGTGGCCCTAAAAAGCCCAGAGAAACAGTCCAGCCCTTTGGCAGCTCAGTGCAGAAGGAAGCAGAGGTGTATCCCCACGCTGGGAAGCTGTTCAGAAACAGGATGAGGGAGCTCCACTCGTCCACATGAACGAATTTCACAAAGACGGCTTTAAGTGAAAGATGTAAAAACAAAAAGAAGGCTAGGTAACAACAACAGTGTCCGGGGTGCTAACATTCCAGATCCTCACAAAGGAAGAAGTGCTCCAGGAAACAGGAAGTGACATGAGTTTATGCAGCCAGCGATCATCTGTTCAAATACAACTAAAGTCACGTGCTAGATCAGGGCACTACCTATTTATTTCCCCGACAGACCATTACTATGCTCTGAAGGATTTTATAAAAGGAAGTTTTCAAAGCTTATTTGGGTCAACGTAGTCCCAGCACTGGGGAAACTGAGGCAGGAGGGTCATCACATGTCTGAGATGAACTTGGTCTACATGGCAGGTTCTAGGACCGCCAGGGTTATATTGTGAAGCCCTGTCACAAAGACCAAAAACAAAACAAAATCAGGGTGCTGGAAAGATGGCTTAGCAGTTAAAGGCAGCCTGCCAGCCTGGGTTCAATTCCCAAGCCACTCACAAAAGCCAGACACAAGAAAGTGGTGCAAGTGACCTATGTTCATTTGCAGAAGCAAGAAGCCTCACCCTCCACACATAGAGCAGATACCTCAATAATAGGCAAAAAGTTTCACAATTCATGGCTACTTTAGAAACATAAAGAGAAGTACACACTTTCTAAGCTATTGTATATATTTTTCATTTTAACATTAAAAGACATTTTCATTTATTTAAAACCCTGAGCGCCAGCCTGTTTGCTGTGCTGTGTGTGGGGAGATCTCTGCCTGTGCAGAATGCCTCGCTACTACCTTCTTGCTATGTTTGGAAGCGTGCAAGCCAAGAGTTGTTTTTAACATTAAGCAGTGAACTTAGAAGCAAAGAATACCAGTCACAAGGGACTCTCTCGCTCAGGGATGTGGCAGAGTCATTACACATGTGAAATATTAAAAAACTGAACCATGTTATACAGCAAAAGAAAGATGAGCGTTATAAACAGAGCAAAGTGAAAGAAGTCACTAATTATTAACCAGGCAATATGAAAATAAACCCTCCCAAGGATAGTATACGGAAAAGAAAAATATAAAAATCTAAGTTTTCTTCCACCTCTGCGTCTTCCATCCTGTCCACATTGGAGGATTATTTATTACTATTTCAGTTATATATTTCAAGAGAATGAGGTGACTCATTATAGTTTTGTGTAGTTTCTTGGTTTAAAATACTGTGAAGGGAATTTATTCTTAACTGTGGAGCCTGTTACTATGACATCAAAAATTGGCCACAAGGGCTGGAGAGATGGCTTAGTGGTTAAGGCATTTGCCTGCAAAGCCTAAGGACCCAGGTTCGAATCCCCAGTACCTACACAAGCCAGATGCACACTGTGGCACATGTGTCTGGAGTTCATTTGCAGTGGCTAGAAGCCCTGATGTGCTCATTCTCTCTAACTGCCACTCTGTGTCAAATAAATAAATAAATAAAAATATTGAAGCTGGCAAAAATGGCTTAGCAGTTACAGCATTTGCCTGCGAAGCCTAAGGACCCAGTTTCATTCCCTAGGACCCACAAAGCCATATGCACAAGGGGGAGCATGTATCTGGAGTTTTTTTGCAGTGGCTAAAGGCCCTGATGTGCCCATTCTCTTTCTCTCTCTCAAATAAATATTTAGAAAATATTCTTTAAAAATGGCCACAAAAGTGAATAACAAAGGAATTCTCTCAACACCTTTAATCCTGTAATCACTTCATACCTTCTGCCCTTGACACAAGCAAGGGCTGCTTTCAAATGAAAGCAGACATTCTACATCATTGAAAAAAGAAAGAAAGAAACCCTGGATTTATTGTATCGATTCTGCATGAGTCCCTCAGAAATGCCCGGCATCTCACGGGTGACCACACCACAGCTGACTACTGTTTGTCGTGTGAGTTCCGAGCTGCTGGCCCCGAAACATTTCTCTGTGCCTGTCCCTCATCCCAATCCTCCCGGCTATCTGTTTTATTGCCACTTTGTCCTTTCTATTTCTAACGATATCTCACCCTTCAGACTGCAAGGTCTGTCTTCTTCCACACTATTATCCAATAAACCAAGTCCTGACAATCCCAAGTCAAGTCTCTATTTCATCCCTGTGAGGCAGAAAATTAGCCCCGAAAGCCTGACCACCAACAAGGAATAACCCCAGGTGGGGCCCATGCATTTCTGTGGGTGCAACCCACTCAACAAACATTTCCCAAGTGCCCAGCACTCTGCTGGGTGCTGGAGACAGAATGATGAGTAAAACGGGTTCCTGACCCTTCCAGGGCTTGGCGTTTCATGGGAAAGGCAGAACCACATGAGTTACTGCACAGATATATGACGACAAACCGTGATGCCTGTTGAGCAGGGAAAGTCCTTGGTACTTTGAGGGTAGAAGATGGCCTGAGCGCAGTCTCTGTACTCAGAGGACTGACCAGGTGAAGGGAGCATGATTTCAGTCATTAAAAAAAAAAAAAAAAAAAGACTGCCCCCTCCCCCCTGACACGTTTCCTGCCTCAGATGGAATTGAAATGGAGAATCCCATCCCAAGTCAGAAAAATCTCACCCAGGTGAAAAAAAGTTTCTTACTAAAACTTTCTCATCACCTCCATAGAAAATGGTCAAGTTGCTGGCATCTACGTGCAACTATAAAACTTGGGCATAATGAAGTACTTAGCAAATTTGATCACTTTAAATTGAACATTGTCAGTGAAGGGGACATTCAAAGTGGTTATTTTCTCCTTGCATTCATTAGAAAGGTGGTGGAAGTCCTTGTGGGTTCTTCATCTTTAAAGTACAATTACATCTAAAGGCCAATTAGTTCAGAATAAAAAGTGAAGAAACTCTCCTTAGAAATGGAAACACACTAAAGACAAATACAGAAAGTAAACAAACTAATAAAAAGCCCCAGGGAAAGCCACCACGCATATGGCCACAGGTTGCCTGTGGCCAAAGCCCAAGGGCAGAGAAGCGCTGGCCGGTCTGAGGCGCTCAGAAGGGCTCGCCATTGGCTTAGATGCACTCTTGAGACATCGCATAATATTGAAAGCATCATTTTATTGGCAGAATATCATTTTCATCCTTTAAAACCTCACAGGTTGCAAAGACAATGGAAAACAGATATATATTGCAAGGTCAGAAATAGCACATAAATGTTAGAAAGTAAAACAGTAAGATACTGAAACATGATGCACACACCCTGTGTGGGAGAGCCCTAGTGAGGACGACGGGACAAATGTCGAAAATGCTGGAAATCTGGATATATACACTACTGTTTTAAATATATATTTTATTTTTATTATTTATTAGAGACAGAGAGAGGGAAAGAGAGGGAGAGTGAGAATGGGCACGTCAGGGCCTCTAGCCACTGCAAATGAATTCCAGACGCATGTGCCACCAGGCGCATCTGGCTTACGTGGGACCTGGAGAATCGAACTGGGGTCCTTAGGCTTCACAGGCATATGCCTTAACTGCTAAGCCATCTCTCCAGCCCTACAGCACTTTTTAAAAAATTTTTTTATTTATTTTCAGAGAGAGCGAGCGAGCATGCACAAAAGGGCACCTAGGGCCTCTTGTCACTACAAACTCTAGATGCATATTGCTTTGTGCATCTGGCTTTATATGGGTACTGGGGACTGCACCCTGGCTGTCAGTCTTTCAAGAAAGCACCTTTAACCACTGGACCATCTTCCCAGCCTTACATACACTTTTAATTACTGTCTTGAACACCTTTGGCTCTTCAGACAGCTCTTCAGAGAAAGTGAAAGGGAGAGCAGACTGGATTTCGCAGGATGACTTTAGCAAACTTTTCTCCCAGTCAAGTAGAAGCAGCACTCCTTCAAAGAGGAGACAATTCAACCACTCAGGTGGTCAGTGGGGGAGAAGGCACTACTGGGAATGGACAGGCATTCTTTTACTTATGCCTGCAAAGAAGCTTAGGTAGCCACAAGGAAGATCTTCCTAAATGGAACTGAGTTCCCAGGCACACTGACTGACAGCAAAGATTTACCTGTTATGAACAAAGTCACCAAAACTGATCAACTACACTGAATTACGAAAGACGTATACTTGCAGATGTAAATAGTTATGGCCAGGATTTCCTTTGATAATATTTGAGAGAGAGTGCGAGCGAGCGAGAGAGAGAGACAGACAGACAGACAGATTGGGGCACCCTGGGAACTCTTGTTGTTACAAAGGAACTCTAGGTGTGTGTATCATTTGTGCATCTGGCTCTGTATGGACACTGGGGAATCAAACCCAGGCCGGCAAGCTTTAAGATGAGCAAGCTGCTTTAACTGCTGAGCCATTTCTCCAGCCCTAGGATTTCTTATTAAAGCTCTCAAGTTTAAAAAGAAACAAAGGAGCTGGGGAGATGGCTCAGAGGTTAAAGGTACTTGCTTGCAAAGTCTGCCAGCCCGGGTTCAGTTTCCCAGTGCCCACATAGAGCCAGATAAACAAAGTGGTACATGTGTCTGGAATTTGTTTGTAGAGGTAGGAGGTGTTGACATGCCCCAACGCAAACACACATTCACTCTCAAATAAATAATTAAGTAATTTTTTAAAAAAGAAAACAACAACAACAACAACAACAACAAAACCATTGCGGGCTGGGAATGTGGCTCACAGTGGAGTGACTACATCACATGGAGCAGGCACTGGTCCAGTTTCTGGGATGCACACATCCACAATGCATTTAAACAAGGGCGTCAGAGTGTAATATTCAAAAACAACATACATGAAGAATTAGAGGAGAAAGGAATATCAGACTGGATCTACTTTCTAGCCGAGTTCATAATTTCATTCGATGATGCTGCACTCCACCGGTAAATGAAGGAAACCATTAAACCTACGTCATACCTTCCTGTCACTTTACTTAAATACTAGAGTATAGGTGAGCTCTGTGAGCCTGGAACCAAGACTTTTTGATCTATCATGAAAAACTTTGTCCTATATAGCAGATTCTAGAGTTTTATGTTTGTTTGTTTGATTGATTGATTGATTGATTTTTGAGGCTGACTCACATTCTCTCATCCAGACTGACTTGGACTCATGTAGTCCAGCTGGCCTCTAGCTCACAGCAATCCTACTTCGGCTTCTCAGGTTCTGGGAGTATGGGCATGAGCCACCACACACCCATCTTCAGGTACTCGGTATTTTCATTTGGGTAAATAAATTTAAGAAATGACTTGTAAGTCACCTCACACACCAGGCACGACACTAGTTATCTGAAGCTCACGTTGAACACATAGAATCGATCATCACGGGGGAGAAATAAAGTATCTCAGAAGAGTTTACCGTGGTGCCTAGGACATTCTCAAAAACAACCAGATGTTCTGTTAACTGAAAGCTGCCTCTGAAGTCTGAGAGACTTGTGGGGGCCCAGAGCCCTCCCCACGGTCTCACCACACTTCCAAAAGCTGACTGCCTCCTCCACCTGCCTTCCTCACTCTCCCTTCTACAGGAGGCTTCCTTCACATTTACACTACTGAGACAAGAAAGCTCCTCGTACAACAAAACTTCATGAAAAATGTTCTTTCTGCAGGATGGAGGTCTCCCTGCCTCCTCCACATGTAAGTGTCCTCAGCTCCTCTTCTCACATGGGAAAAGTATTGTTCATACTCAAGTCCAAAACAATTATACTAACGACCTAAGGAGGTCTTATATCACACTACAGGTTGGTCACTTCCTAAAGAATTCTCTCAAATAAGAACACATCTTCTCCATCTACCTACCTGCCTATTTTCATGATCCTCTTATTTCTTATTAGCAGAATTGTCCATTTCTAATTCTTAGGACAGCCACCTGACGCCCTCTCAGATAAGCTGCAAGCAGTGACCCCGAGATTCTACCCGAGTGAGCGACAGTCATCTGGTTGAGGTAAACACGTACTTCCTTTGATGCAAGTGTGCAGCACACTTCCAAACCATTGTCAACGTGACTTGACGGTCTTCGCAGACAGAGCGTTCGTGATGACTAGCATGTTGACAACTGTCTTGGCTTCCTACTGAAATCACTTAAAGGAACACTCATATGCTCAGACTTGCAATAGGGTTCTGCACAGGGAGGGATCAGCTGCCTGCTGCTGTTACTGTCTGGATCAGATTGTCACTGAGTTGAAACCAAGAGGTCAGCCATGCTGAAGGTCTCAGGTGAACTCTGGGCTCTTTTTATTTACTCCCAGATCCACAATAGCTGACAGAATTCATGTCCTTGTGGTTTTATGAAAGGATTCAATATTCTTTCAAATTATCAGATGAGGACCTTCAGCTACTAGAATTTCCCCTTCCTCCCGTGCACATCTCCCACCTCGTGGTAAGAGTGGTGGGATTATAGAAGCCCATCACAGCTTCCACCTTTTATGTGCAGTCGGGAACCCAAACTCAGGGACTCAGGCTTCCTAGCCCCCTCCAAATTGTTTTAACTGTAGGTCTTGATCTAGAAGCCATTAGAAGAACAAAACGGTTGCAGAAAATATGCATACATACTTCTGTATTCTTTCTCGTTTTTATTTGTAGGCAAATAGCCTTAGGGAATTCAATGTCCAGGCATCACAAAACAAAATTCAGGTGCCTCTCCTTCCTAAGTGCCCATATACAATTATCCTAGAGTGGAGGAGACAAAATCTGAATTGAAATTAAAACATAGGCCAGAGCTAGACGTGCTGTGGCATTTATGGCTTGCACATAAAGAAACCTCCAAAGAGGACCACCGTCAGGGGTCGTATTTCTTTCTAGGCGGTCACTTTGCTGTCCTCCTGAGGCTTCTGTAGAGTTTAGTTTAACTTTCATTTCCATATCATCCTGCTGGACGGTTTCTTCCCTGAAGCAGTTATAGCCTTACAGAATATCCATCCGGGGACTAGAAAGGTCCCACTGTGTCAAGAAGAAGTGTTTTTCTCACTACTTTTATTTATTATGGGTGGCATCTTCCAAATTCCAAAGCCGATAACAAGAGCCCACTTTTGGTGTCTCTCAGTCATTCCTAGGTAATCAACTTGAGATGTCGTCTGTCACTGAACCCAGGGCTGCAGGTTTCAGTCAGAGCCTCAGCAATATTCCTGCCTCTGCTCCCCACAGTGCCAGGATTCCAGTCCTGTGGGACCAAACCCAGCTGTTTACACGGGTGCCGGGTAACGAACTCAGGTGAATCAGGTCCTCATACTCGTGTGACAAGAACTCCTACCCAGTGAGTCATCTTACTGTAACTGCTGTTCTCACGTCTACCCTACCTGTCAAAGCATAAAATTTGGCTTGGCTTTGTTTAAAAGCTAATTTTTTAATCTCTGACCTCCCTCTGTTTTTGTGGGAAAACTTATGTCTCCAATCTTCAAAAGATATTAGTTTAGAAAGATTAAAGTTTTCAAAAAAAAAAAAAGCTGTCATCTCTGTGCAGGGTAGGTGACAATACTAGATCTGGTCGGATCTTTGTTTTACGTTTTGAGCATAGTTCTAGATGGAGGGCCCAAGGCAGCAGCTTTGAGGAGTGTGTCAGAGGCACAAGCTCGGCTCATCACGAATGAGTCAGAGCTCACTGGAGGTATACAACACAAAGTTATTTAGCAACAAAAATCATCCATCAATTGGGTTGGGCTTGCTGTTATCAAAACTTTCCATCCAAATTAGCTGTAATTTGTGCCAAGGGGACCGAACATAAATGGTGCTAAGTTCAAAACACAAGAGGGTCCGTCAACTTCCGAGTTGATTAAAAGGGTCAAACTCAAGAATTGCTATTTATCACTACCTCACAGTATATAATTAACAAAAGATGAAAAAGTGGGGGTTTTGTAAGTTCCAAATAACAATCTTTAGGAATGTTATTTGGTGCCATCAGGTACTAAAAATATAGCTTTGTAACATCGAAGTACAAAAGCCGAAATCCATGTAATTACTAGTAACCAATCTGGCCTCATGTGTCAGTACAAGAAAATAACCGAGCACATATTTTCAGGGTGGAATAAATGAGCAGTCCATCCAAACAAAGAGAGCATTAACCTGTGCTATTCATCAGACGTACACCCTGATGAGCGACGGGGCCAAACTGCTGCTACAGCGCTCTTAGAAAGATTCTGACTTGGCCACCCAGTAAAGTGGTCTTGCTTCAAGCTGGTATCAAGCCACCCCAGATTTTGTTTTAAATGAATAGCACACAAGAGGAGAGGGGACTGAAGAGGAAGGGAGGAATGGGATGAGAAAGGAAAGGGCAAGCAAGAGTTAAATGAAAACTACTGGGACAGTGTGTTTAATCGGGCGTGTGTACCATGAGATGGGTACCCTGAAAATATCCTATGTAATGGAGAATCAGATTGTTCTGCATGGGGCCTTCTTCATGTGACTTTTATAAATGTTTTTGGATAACAGTGATATATTTAAAGGGAATACCTGCATCATTTATATCTCTGACTTTTAAAAAGTTATTCTAGGGCTGGAGGGATGGCTCAGCAGTTAAGGCGCTTGCCTGCAAAACCTAATGACCTGAGTTTGAGTCCCCAGTACCCATGTAAAGCCAGATGGACAAAGTGGCATAAGCATCTGAAATTCATTTGCAGTGGTTAGAGGCCCCGGCATGTCCCTACTCTGTCTCTGTCTCTCTCTGCTTACAAATAAATTTTAAAAAATTAAAGTTATTTTAAATCTGTTTATAGTTCATCTTCAGCTCACTGGATGACAAAGCTTGAAACAGAGTGCTAGAGCAAGTCAGTCACATGACCAAGAGAAAACAGCTAGAGCAAGTCAGTCACATGACCAAGAGAAAACAGTCAGGGTGGGGTGAGGAGGAAAGGAAAGTGAAGGGAAGGATATAGACATAATAGGCCTCTTATAATATTTGATAACAAGAAAGCACATGATATGTGGTCACCCCATACCACCTAAGTCAGTCAACTGTGTCTTTATAAATTAGTCATAGGGTGCTGGAGAGATGGCTTAGAGCTTAAGATATTTGCCTGCAAAGCCAAAGGACCCCAGTTCAATTCTCCAAGACCCACGTAAGCCAGATGCACAAGGAAGCACATGCATCTGGAGTTTGTTTGCAGTGGCTGGATGCCATGGTGTGCCCATTCTCTTTCTCTCTCTCTGCCTATTTCTCTTTCTCAAATAAATAAACAATATAGATTTTAAAAAATAGAAATAAATAAATTAGTCATGGGCCTGGCATTCCAGTATAGATCTTCACTGAAAAAGCACTAGTTAGTACTCTAATAAGAGAATGCCACCAACTGTTTAAAGAAGCAACAAGGATGATATGAAAGGAAGCTTTTTTGTTTGTTTGTTTTTTTCAGATCGGGTCTCACTATGTAGTCCTAGCTGGCTGGGAACTTGCTATGTAACTGTATCGATCGTGTAGCCTCTCACTCAAGCGTGGGGATGACAGATACGCACCCACATGTCCAGATAATCAACAATTAAAATTCTCTTACCATAGCTGGGTGTGGTGCTGCAATCCTTTAGTCCCAGTATTCGGGAGACTGAGGGAGGATCGCTGTGAGTTTGAGACCACTCTGAGACTACACAGTAAACTCCAGGTCAGCCCCGGCAAAAGCAAGACCCTACCTCAAAAAAACAAAACCCAATAATACTAACAACAGCAGCAGCACATAAGCCTTTCTAAGGCTAGCTCTCCTCTGAACATCAACCCCAAGGAATAATGTATGCACAGGCCTTGTGGACCACAGACATTGAGAAGAGTCATTCAAGTTGAAACCTGTGAAGGAATTGCCCTCAGACCAGAGTGGAAATGAATAAGTGATGAGGCTTCAGCTGTATTGCAATGTATTTTCCTAAAAATAAGGGAACCAAGGAAAACATAGAAAGGTAGTGATAACTGTTAAAGCATGTGATAGATTCCAATAGACTCGCATATGTCTCGAATGCTACTATAATTCATTTTTATGTTGTGAAAGGGTTCAATGAAAAGATCAGAGTAAAAATGACAAAAAATAAAGTCAGACAAAAAGGAAGCCACTGTACAAAGCTAAGCACACTAGTAACAATTAAAGTCCTATGCATGGGAGAACAGGTTTGAACAAACCCCCAAAATTCTCAACATACAGAGAAAAAGTTGTAAAAGTCCATCAGCGTGTGCAACAAATTGGTCATCTCTTAACATCTTATGAAAATATTTTGGAAGGATAAAGATAATGGGTCCCATGAAAGAAAGAACTTAGACCAATAATCATTAACTGGCCAGGCCCAGGGGCACAGACCTGTAATCCCAGTAATTTGGGAAGCTGATCTAGGAGAATTACAATTTCAAGGTTTGCTAGAGGTATAGATTGCATTCAAGGCCAGCCTGGGCAATTAGCGAGACCATCTTGAAAACAGAAGTAAGAAAAGGGCTGGGGAGGGAGCACAGCATGCATCAGGCCCTACTTAAAAAGTAATCAGGGGCTGGAGAGATGGCTTAGTGGTTAAGGCACATACCTACAAAGCTAAGGACCCCAGTTCGATTCTCCAGGTCCCATGTAAGCCAGATGCACAAGGGGACACATGCATCTGGAGTTCATTTGCAGTGGCTAGGGGCCCTGGCATGCCCATTCTCACTCTCACTCTCTCTCTTTCCCTCTCTGTGTCTCTAATAAATAAATAAAAATAACAAAACTTAGAAAAAAAAAGTAATTGGTCAGTCACAACACTTGCCATTCACTCCAATAACAACACCGCTAAAGTAGAGCTTACACACTATAGAGACATGATCAATAAAGTAACAAGGGGCTAAGTTATATAGAATTCGAATGTAAAAATGGTTGCTTTTCACTCATTTAACACATACAGAGGAGGAGACACCTCAGTGGTAGAGGGGCTTGCTGAGCATGCATAAAGCCCTAGGTTCCACACCAAGCACCTCAAAATAATGAGTGAAAACTGAGGCGCGGAAATTTGAAGTAGGCTGACTCAAGTGGAACTCCAGTTCACACAGGCAGACTGTATCTGTGGTAGTTTGAATACATGCCCCTAACAGAGTCAGGAGTTTATTCAAACTTCTTGGATTTCTAGCCACCTGGTGTCACAGGATTGTCCAGCCCTAAGGTGTGGGGGTGGGTTGGGAATTCCAATCTAAAGATATGCAAAGTGCCCAGTTCCGCCTAGAATTCCTAAGTGTGCTTCTGTGTGGTGTGGCTTTTGGTATTTTGGGGTTGGGGCACTCTCTCTAATTGGTCCTTTAAGAAGAGTCTAGCTTCTGCCATTATGGAACTTCCCCTGGATCTATAAGCTTCAATAAATATTCCTCCCTCCATCACTGTGTCTGGTCTGTGATGTGAAGCTGTGTACTCCAATATCCAAACCTTATATTTCTAACTATATTTATTTTGTTCACTCCTATTATCTCATACTTTATAAAAACACAATATTCAACTAAAAATAACTACATTTCCTATGTGGATGACTAGTAACATTGGCAAAGCTAATGTTATTACACAGGAAGGCGCACGGGACACGTCTCTCCTGTGCATTAGGAGAGAACGTTGATAGAGCTCTCCTATACCTGTGGGGACAGTGCTTCATTTTCTAACTGTCCTATAAAACTATTGAAAATGAAAATAAAAATAAAACTTCCTGAAAGCTGCCAGGCCTCCCTAACTTTCCAGTGATGACTACTGTTCTTGGATTCCTAGAAGAAAAAAAAAAAAAAAAAAAAAACAAAACATTTAGCTAAATACTGTTTTTAGCTTCTGAGCAGAAAAAGCCACTAATTGCTGCCTCATGAAACTGCTGATAGACTTATATGGCCCCAAACAAGCCACCTTTGTTCATCAGGAACATCTGTAGTGTAGTGCCCAGTTCCAGGGGCCATCACTGAAATCGAGGGGTCGTTTATAGGGAAGGAGTTCAGTCCCCAACACTGTTCACCTCTGAACTGCTAGTGTCTGTTAACTTGTGTCTTAGTGTCTCTCCCACACCGCGATGGTTAGGGTGAACTGCCACAGGGTTGACAAGATGGGAATGAAAGCAGGGTGCTCCTCCTGGCCAAGGAAATGGTGTTCCCAGAGATGTGCACTGGAGCCAATGTGGAGCCATCCAGGAACTGAAATTTCAGCACATACACAGAAAGAAGTGGAGACCCAGACCCATCAGGCCAGCTGGGAAGGTGAGGCAGATAAGGAAAGGTCTGGACTCGGAAGAGGTCAGTGGAGTGACAAGGAGCTAAGTGACATGTGCAGCAGGGACAGCAGCTCTGAGGCTGCAGTTGTCATAACGAGCTTCATCTGCACCACTTGACACGGTCAAAGTCCCACTGTTGGGGACCCACAAAGAAGCAGGGTCGTCAAATCTAGTTTTAAGAGTGTGAAGCAACCTTTCAGCACATGACCACCGACACGGGCTGCTCGCCCACACGGCATCGCTGCAGTAAGAAAACATGACAGGTTGATCACATTTCTGTCGGGAACCGTTGGGCACTAGGTAACCAAAAGTGCCTCCATCTTGAATAGTGACTCCATTTTGTGATAAGTTGTCTGTTCTGGAAAGTCACCCATGCACAGAGAAAGGACAACGTAACCCACAGAGAATGAGGAAGTTGTTATCTTATGGCTTTGGGGCTGGAGCCTTATCCTGTGGAACATCTTATGGCCTTGGGGCTGGGGTCTTATCCTGTTGAAACATAATTATAGAATACCTAAGCTACTTCCCTGTTCTGCTGTATAAAAGGCACCCTGGGATTAATAAAATCCACAGCTTGATCAGATCCTTGTCTTGCTGTCGGTTCCTTGTGTCTCTTGTCCCTTTCATTTCAGGTTCTCTAGGGTCCTTGCTCCCGTTGAAGCCCCGCTGGCCGGGGCACATTTCCACATAGAAAATAAGCGTGAGTGTGTTCTGGACACCAGGCCCTCTGCTGAGCATGGGGAGAATCAAGAGGCTCCAAAGAGCTTGAGCTTTCAGCTGGGGATGGAGCTGTTTGTAGAGTGCTTGCCTGCGCCACGGAGCCCCGAGTTTGATTCCCAATACTGCACGAGCCGGGGGTGGTGTGATGGTGCACGCCTGTGACATCAGTACTCCGGAAATGGAGCAGAAGGATCAGAAATTCAAGGGCATCCCAGGCTACGTTGAAAGTTCGTGTGAAGGCGCTTTGGAGTTCATGGAAACTGATCTAACCCTAACCTATCCACCAGGATGGAGACCACAAACCCAGAAGCGAACAGACCTTCCGCTCTCAAAGCTCACTTGCCTAGTTCAGGCCAGATTTCCCAAGAGTCACCAGAGGCAGCTGCAGCTAAGCGTCCAGCCACCATGGTCCATCTCAGAGCAGCAAGGGGGAACACTGGGGGGGGGGATGAAGCAAGAAACACAGCACCAGGGCACTGCCCCTTTCTGCCATCCTCTGGTAGCCCTACATTCCTTGAACTCAGGACCATGGCCTGTCCACATCTAACCTTCCATCAACCTCTATACCAGCCCATGTCAAACTATTCTTCCCCTGCCTGCACAGTAAAATAATAAAACAATCAAAAGCACACAAAACCCACCTACCCCTCCCCCAATCCAAAGTAGTGGGAAAGTCATGATTGCATCATAGCATTACTTCATACTAAAACTTCATCTCTCTTCATTATCGTCAGAGTTTTCTTTGTTTTTACCTGATCCTAAATTAGGCTTTGTGGTAAGAAAGATTGAAGGAAGGCTTTAAGTATACTGTTGATTTTTCTCCAAAAATATTTCTGAGAGGGGACAAGAAGAGCATAGAGGTGATCAAGGAATGTAATAGAAATTTTCACTGATCTCTTTGCCTGAAATAACTGTTTGTCTCATTTCTTTCTTTTTAAAGACAGCTAGAATAGTTCATTTCATTATAGATCTAACAGGAAACAGAAAGGAAGCCTTGTTATGCTTTTTAGCCTTACAAAATCATATGTAAAACACACCTACTTCTGTCCAGCACATATTTCCCAATAGAAACATTCGTCGCCATATCCCTCCATTTTTCTTAGTGACCTGCAAGGTCTGGCCTATAACTAGAACCTTCCATGACATACCATCTTCATAGACTCAGGGGTCCACAACAGGTACAAACCTGAGCAAAGATTCTTGAACTTGCTTCCAAACTAATACATTTTATTTTTGTTTTAATAGTTTTCAAATATATGTGACACATGAACTCAAGAGTGAATTTTAAAATTCATTCATTCAAAAATAAGCAAACATCTCCTCTCCAGCAGGCATGATGATGCACACGTGGGAGATACTACCATTCAAAAAGCAGTGCAGGACAACGGGAGAGAATTCAAGCCTAGCCTGGGCTGTATAGGAGACCCTGTTTCAAAAATTAATGTAAGGCTTCCTTCACTCTCCCATCTTCCAATTACTATCCTCTTCCCCAAACAAGCCATCACTTGTCCAATCACCATTATTCATTTATCATTAGGAGCTAAATGTTATTTTCCAACATTGTATTTTAACACATTATTTTTATTTAATTTTTTATGTTTATTTTTTGGAGAGAGACACAGAGAGAGAGAAGGAGACAGATAGAGATGGGCACACCAGCAGCCTCTCAGCTGCTGCGAACAAAATCCAGATGCGTGCACCCCCTTGTGGTCAAGTGCAGCATTACGCCCCTTTGCATCTGGCTAAACGTAGAACCTGGAGATTGGAACCACTGGAGATTGGAACCGGCATTCTTTAGGTTTAGGAGGCAAGCGCCTTAACCGCTAAGCCATGTCTCCAGCCCTCAACACATATTTTTAAAGCACATAATCACTTCCACCCACATACAGAATATTTTCATAAAGTACACTAAAGGAAATGATATAGAGGACAGCTCATTGAAAAAAAAAAAATGTCATAGTATCCTCTTAAAGATGTATTATCTGCTAGATTTATGACATAGTAATGATCCAAAAGGGTTAAAAATAAGTTTTCACATAAACAACTAAATAAAAATTATTAACACAAATCCTATATTGAGTTTTTGGAATTTCTTCCTTAGTAAGAAAACAAAATGGAAAATAAACTGTCAGCAGGTGAAGAGTAGCAGTAAATAAGAAGTGAGTGGTCTGAAGGACTGTATCTGCATGCACATGAGCTCACTCTCTCCCTGGCTGATTTTCCCACAGGAAGGAAGAGATTAAAGGATGGATTACTTCATGAACTCAAAAGGTCTCCAGGCTGACCCCACTCTTGGAGGGGATTCATTCACGGGAATAATGCTGTAAAGAACAGAGGAAACCCACAAGGGAGCCCTTGAGGCTCTCATTCACATCCCCATTGACTGCTCTGGCCTCTTGGAGGGAAAATCAGAATAATTCCTTGCCCACCATAATGCCGAATTCACAACAGAGGGCCAGAGGGATGGGGCCGCTTTGCATCTATTTAGTGTTGTACAGAGCTGTGAAAGGGGTTAATCTTCGACAAGTCCAGTCATATGCTTTCACAAAGGACCAAGAAAAGAGTCGCAAAGCCTGCCTGGCTCAACGGGAAGCCCTTTCTTTGTGTCTTCCTTTCTACACCGTGTCTGACAAAAGAAATGTTGTGTAAGTTCTTGCCTGGGTTCTGAGGTCAGTGAGGCAACAGTGATGTCATCCTTGCTGGAGCCCTCAGTTGGCTGAGGTAATGATCTCTCTGCCCACCAGCACCACTTCCTCAGCACACATTTCCTAGCTTTTCAAACACAAAGGACCCTGCTCATGGGAAGGCGTGATGACACTGGAACGCTATCACAGCCTCTTTTGCTCTCAGCAAAACAGAGCTTTTGACATTTAGCTACTACTAGTACTGTCCCAAAGTGGGTTTTTCTTATACTTAAAAGGAAAACATGAGATAATGCTTGTTTAGGAAATATAGGTGGTACTAATGTTTTTGATATTCAAAAGTCTAGGAATTTAGTGAGAAATGTGCCATTATGCAAATAAGTATCATTTCTAGTCCTGGATATATGTATATACATGGCTTTACAAAAAAAAATTAATTATTCAAAAAACATTTAGTAGTTTGAGGAGAGTCTGACAGTTCAGGGGCCATTTTGGAAATATTTAAATGCTATGGGACCTTCGGGGGCCAGAACAGTAGATTCAACTATGCTGCACTTAGAAACCACACGTAGGAGCTTACAAGCCCCCGACACTAGGAAATGCTGTTTTGTAAAGCACAATCATATTAGAAAACCACTGGAGCTTTTTACAAAAGTATTCATGTAGAACAGTGATTTTCTCAAGACATGTGAGTTTCTAAAAATCACTTCCTAATTTTCTCTAACATGACAGTACGCTCGACTTCAATTATGTAAAATATTTCTGAAAATGTGACTGCCCTTAAATTATAATACATGAGCAACTTGAAGTAAAATAAAACTTAATTTTTTCCCCTCAAAGAATAGTATAAAGTTAGATCCACACTGTACAATACATGGCAATTGATGATATATAGCTATTTAGGTTGAAATGAATTAAAATTAAGTACAAGTTCAAATGCAGTTCATTAGCGTGATATGGCTGTAGCCCTGAGTTTTACCCACGCTGGATGGGCCTGCGAGGGATACAGAGGCTTTGAGTCACACATGCTCCTGGATGTCACCCCTCTAAGCGCAATGGTTCACTAAGCTGGACTTGAGCAGACTTGTTTCCTTTGCATCTTGTCACTGTCCAACCTGGGGTCAATTGGTTCAAACCTCCCCAGGAAAAGTCCAACAATTGGTGTCCATCACCTCTTGACAGACATGTCAACTAGTGGTCTACACTACTGGGAATTACCTAACCACCTGAACTCTCTGCATGTGTACAACGGGTCCCCGAACAACAAGAGGGTTTTAATTGGTGGTGTTTCCAAAATCTCAAATGGACAAGTTCAGTAGTGAATGCCATTGTTCTTTCTAAATCAGTTTTCTTCTTAAAGTCTACGCATAATGACCGAGCAAGGAAAATTACACAAGGACAGAAAAATAAGTAACACTGGATTTAAAGCAAACCATCTTCTCTAGAAGTAACAATTGCATAAGCTAGAAATAGAAATGAAACAAGTTTATAAAAGACCCAGAAATATATACGTGACTCATAGGAAAGGTTGACACTGTCATTGCACGTAAGAAGACCACAAGTAGCAGCCTTACAATGTGTTGCACGAGTACGACATAGGTGGAGCCAAAATATGCTTAATATTTTACTGAACTGGGTTCTCCCAGATATCATGAGTGAAAGCAAAGACTGAAGTATATTTTGATATTAAAGTCTATTTGATATCCACCACATCAGGCACACTTTAAATAATAGCAAAGTTTTTCCTTGGTATGAACCGTTTCCTTATGAATTAATAATTAACATAAGTACAATTATTGTTATAGTTAATATAATAATATAGGCAAGCATTTCATTTATGAGTCAACAGTTGGTTCAGTTCTCTAAGCTTCTTTTCTCTCCTAGTGCATATGCATTGCCTTCAATTTCTCTTCCATCTCTCAGATATATTTCTACCTTCCAAGTCTCCTTCTCTTCAAATGCTTTGTTATACTGATAACTACATGGCAATCCTGGGTTCCAAAATCTCGATGCAATTTGTACATTTCCATATTTTTAAATGGTAAAACAATGAGATTTCAGATGTAACACATTACTCATGGTTTATGTTTCATACACAAACCCCTTTCACTCAAACGACACGTATATCACAAGGAGATAGGAAAGAACCAGTTAAATGGTCTTTTAGTAGTTTTTATAGGGAACTTGAATGTATGAGTACATTGTAAATTGGTCATGGTCCCATCAGGTTCTTCTCTTTTGTCCCCAGTCTCCAGTCCACTGAGGGCTCTCCTCAGTGGGGTGTCCATAATCACTGAGGGTCCTAAATGCCCCAGTTGGTTCCTGTGAGAAGGGCAGCGCCTTGCAGGACGTCTTCCCACCCCGTGGCTCTTATATTCTTTCTGCCTTCCCTTCTGCAGTGTCTGAGCCTTAGAGGACATGTTAGAAATCACCTTTGATTCAAGGAAAACAAGTTGCCTCCTTATTCCATGTGTGAAAACCTGTTAATGATAACACTGCTTTTTGATTACTTCATATAAGTATTCAACCTCCATATTGCTTTCATTTTGTCAATACTAAATAAATTGTACATGATAAGTACTTACACATGGGTTGAAGAGAGGTAGCCTTGACAAATAAGTGGCCCCTAGATTAGATGATAAACTGTATATACAGCAGTGAAAATGTTACGATTCACACTTACCTAAGAGAGTATCTGCTCACTGACATATCAACGTGTGAGTAATATCACGTTTAGATATCTGCTAAATTCAGGGGGTTTTGGTGATTTTCTTTTTACCAGGTCCACCGATGATTCTCTTTGATGGGGGCAAAGGTCATGAGAACTTCCTGGAACAAAAGGTTAGAGCACCTTCTGAGGGCTCTAGATTCAAAAAGGGTCTGCACCTCAGCGGTTCCTAGTCTCACTACTGCATGTGACCAAGTCTTCTCATTATCCTCGCTCTCATGCCCCAGTAACCAGTAGCAACTCCGAAATCATCTGTGCATACACCATGGTTCCCACCTGGGACAAAGACAGCCTTCGGGGCACCATGACAACCACACCCACTACACAGGCACTTGGGTTCCTGCAGGAAAATGAAAAGTCCTGAAAGGAAGCTACGAGGTGAAGGCCCACTGGAGTTTGCTTCCCACTGGCAGGAAGCAATTACAGAAGTGACTTCAACACAAAGCCTCTGGTGAGTGAACAGTTTGTAATTTGACAGGAGAAGCCCAAGAACTTAGAGACTCAATAAAAACAAAATTATGAAAAACACTGAATGATGTCATGTAAGTATAGCTTCCCCTCCCTCCAAAAATAGACTGTCAAAAGCAAGTCTCTAATGATGACAAGGTATGCATTCTGGGCAGGGGTTTGGATGGATGGAGTAACAGAGGTAAATTTTGAGTCCATATTGTTAATCAACCACAATTTTAAACAGTCAGATAGAAAATGATTCTGTCTGTACTAAATATGTCAACAGAGAAAAGAGCAAATCAAACTCTCCCACCATGATGAGATAGATTTTTTTTATCATAAACATGCCATGGTATTTTTAAAATTAGGTGATGCCTGGAAAATGGTAAGGCCAAGTTAATATTAAATGTACTTTCAATTGTACTATCCCATTGGTACAGCACATTAAAGCACCTTTGATTCAAGGAAAACAAGTTGCCTCCTGATTCCATGTGTGAATTGGTACAGCACATTAAAGCAGCTGGTGTCATCTGAAAACCAACACCTAACTAGTAACTCTGAAAGGCAATACCAAAAAGATTAGTCCTGAAATCCCAGGATGCCCACCTCTGTAGTAGAAGTCTCTGGACATGTCTCCTGGAGTCTGTTCTACTGCTGATCTCTTGTAGACAACGTGAATTCTTCCTTTCTCTTCCTCCATCTGCTTACCTCTTTCCAGTGGTTCAATGAAGTACTCTTCATTGTCACTCTTTATCATTCCGGCCTAAAAAAAGGCATAAAAATGTAAGTTGAAAATAATTATCTTTAAATCAATACATCTTTTTAAATAAAAAGAACCATGAATGTAATTCATGAAATCTAATTTTCACATTTGACTATAAATTTTAAATAGTTAAGCCATTAGTACATATAGTCACGCAGACAGTGTAAGAAATTGATAAGGCAGGAATGAAAAAAACCCTTAGAATACAAAGTTCATATGTGTAAGAATAAAAAAATATATAATGGATACCTTTCAAGAGCTTATGTGCTCAGTGTTTTCTTTCCAAAAGAAGTGAAAAGTAATTCTAAATTTAAAAAAAATCTGATTTCCTATTACCTACCGTGGAGCTGTTAGTGCACTGCTCACCTGTACCTGCCTCCCTCCCTCCGCACCACCCCAGGATGAGAGAAGCAAGCTCTGCACCGCACAGCACCAGGTCACGTGTCTGTAAATAGCCTCTGCAGGCTTCTCTGGGAGCTCCCCTTGTCCAGTACGTGTCACTGTCCATGTCTATCATGATTACTCTTGCCATCAGCATCATTTCTTGGTCGCGGAAAAGCACCTGTTAACTGGCTATCTCTCAGAAAACACAAATCTATTAAGAGTTGTTTCTAAGCTGAAGTTCGTTAGAACCAGTGTTTCACTGTTCATCTTCCCCCCCCCCCCAAGCATTATTTATCACACATCCATTAAGTCACCAGTTTAGTAGGGTTTATTCTCCCATTCTTTTATATTGGATTTTCAATGATGCTCCCGTGTGAGCTTGGCTGAAAGACAGCAGTAGTGGTTGACTAATGAACAGTGGCTCCTGGGCCACTAGAAAGCAGGGAGAAGAGCCACAAGAATGAGCCCATGTGCCTTTTGAAAACATACAGGCAAACACTCACATACCAGCCTATGATTCTACCCCCACCCACTAGAGCACAGGAAAAACAACACACCTCCTTTAGAGAACAAAACACATTTAAGAGAGGTTGAGACAGGATCCATGGCCGGACAAAAGGCAAGGTCATGGTTTAGACATGTTCCTCAAAATACCATGGGCCATTAGCTTGGTCTCCAGCATGTACCATGATTTAGAAATGGGGGGGGTCTTTAAGAGATGAAGCATGCCACAAACCAATTAAGTCATAGCAGCTTGAGCGCCCCTAGAGACCTGCAGTAAGTGCCCCCCCCAGACCACCCCTGGAGGTCTACAGGCTTGGCGTGACCTCCCGTCGTCCCTCCCCACCTGAATCACTTTCAGTCTTTTACTACTCTGTATCCCAGGTGCCTGAGACAGTGCCTGGCTCAAACTCAATCATAATTTTTGTGTGTGTGGGGGGAATGAAAACAAGAGAGGGAAGAGAGGAAAGTGACAATGAGGTCTAATCCAAGATTACTGCTAAGTTTCGATGTTGAGTTAGTAAGAAATTAATACTTTCATTCCCAGAACTAGAAAAGTGATCTGGACACAGTGGTACACAACGGCACTCCCAGGACTTAGCAAGTGGAGGCATCAGGAGAGGGCAAACTAGAAGTGATGGGAAAATCAAGCCAGCATTTGAGTCACGCTCCTCTGGCATGGAGGAATGCCGTAGACGCTCCACATGGCTGGGATGACCATCCAGCCACACAGTGTATGGGAGGAAGGGGTTATTTCAAGTGGGCAGGTCCAGGGGAAGTTCCACAATGGTGGAAGAAACTGCTTCTATGCATCCAAGCAGAAAGAAAACGAACCCAACCAGCCACCAAACACCAAAAAGCAGCAAGCAGAACCCAGAGCACAGAGTGCTCCGTGTACACCTTTGGGCTGGAATTTAGATCTGCCCCCAGTGACAACCCCCCCACACACATACACACACATACACACACCAGTTACAGAAGTATACCTTTGGGCTGGAATTTAGATCTGCCCCCAGTGACAACCCCCCCACACACACACATACACACACCAGTTACAGGAGGAGTTTGGCTGCTAGGGGTTGAAACTGCAAACTCAATTTTTTCAATTATTATTTTTATTGACAACTTCTATACTTACATACAAAAAAATATGATATTTCCCTCCCCTCCCCTCCCCCATTCCACTTTAGAACTCCAATCTCCATCATATCCCCTCCCTCTCTCCATTAGTCTCTCTTTTAGTTTGATATCATCTTTTTCTTCTATTTTTGAGGGTCTTGCAAAGTCAATGTTTTAATGAGGTTTTTTTTTTTAAAAAAATTAATTTATTATTAGAGACAGAGAGAGAGGGAGAGAGAATGGGCACACCAGGGCCTCCAGCCACTGCAAACAAACTCCAGATGCATACACCCCCTTGTGCATCTGGTTAACATGGGTCCTGGGGAACCAAATCTGGGTCCTTAGGCTTTGGCAGGCATGCGCCTTAACTGCTAAGCCATCCCTCCAGCCTCAAACTCAATTTGAATAAAACACTAGGGTCTATGTGGCCATGCTTTCAAGCTACCACATAGAACTTTCCAACTTTTAGTGGGGAAATGCATAAATGTTAGTTGGAAATGTAACCCTGAAAACAATTGGATTTGAGATCTCAGAGGCAGTATCTAAAGCCACTGAAATTAATAGATTTGAGGGAGAATTAAGAGAAAAACCTAGAAAAAATGCTCATAAAAGCTTAAATTATTTAGAAAATCTGTGAAACCTGAACTCTAGGCAATGGCTCTTCATGGACTGGCTCTGCCCATCCTTCTGGACCCTTCTAATTCCATCGTGCTTGGTCTGCTCCAGCTACATGGAACCTTGACTCACCTTTGCTACCCAGCACACCTAAATTAGGGTAATTTTCCTCTTCTATCCCTGTTCCCTGACAGGTGACTAGATGACTGTCAACCTTTGAACCATTCCGTGTGGACATGGGCTTTGTCATATTTTCTGTCAGTCACATCATCAAGACATAGAACAGACATGTTGCATATTTGTGTGTGTGAGAGAGGTAAGGGATATTAAAGTAGTTCCTGGACAAGTGGAATCAAGCAAGATGGAAGGAAAATGGAACAGAATACTAGCTGTAGGAGGAGGGAGGATGTGAGAGAGAAACAAGAAGAGTCACTGTTCCTAAGGATACTGGCTGTGCGGAGGAGGGAGAGGGGAGGAGGGAGAGACGGAGAAAGAGAGTGTGTCAGAGTTCCTAATGAGGACAGAGTTCTATCAAAGTAACTGCAGTGAAGACGATGCAAAGAATGAAGTCTGCCAGAGAGAAACCAGACCCACAAAAGCATTTCATTAGTCAAGGCAGGAGAGACATTGCAAAGAGCTATTGCAACCAGAGTTGGTAAAAATTGCATGCATTTCAGATTCTTACATCTTAGCGGACAGGTAGGTTCAAGTTCTGTTACAGCTCTTCGGGCCATATTGATTGTCTGTGCTCAGCAGTGGCTAGTGTTGGAGTGACTCACATAAACTTCGTAGCAGAAGTCAGCAGTGCTGAGAAGGAAGCACGGCAGGCGCTCTCATCCACCGACACACTCATTTACATAGTTATGCACTCAAAGACGGTTTGGGAAGCTCTGAGACCCTGGGTTATCATACCCTAACATTACATAGTGCACACTCTTGTCCTCAGCCTCCCCAGTTTTATTTATATTTATGACACGGGACAACTGGATGACTTATAAGGATAAAGTCTAATGTGTACAGAATTTAAGAAGTCTAGACCAGGGCATCTAAGCACCAGTAGTATTGATAGTGCTTCCAGAAACATGGGCTTCCGAACGATACACTGTATGCTTTTAGAAATCCACATGAAGGATGCCGTATGCATTTGTTTAACCAGAATCCCTCGGGACAATCATTTTAATTCATTTAATGCTATTTAACTGATATACAGTATGACGACATTCTATAGAATTCTTTTTTGCCAAAGGCCACCATATTTACTATTTTAATCCATGCAGCACAACATAAAATATTTCTCAAACCAGTTTCAAAACTTTAGCACCGTTTTTTAAAAGCAAGTCTATTAAATTCAATCTACTACTATACACATTGTATTAAAGACTTTATTTTGTGTTCATTAATTCTCCATGGTCCCCTGACAGCATTTTGTATACACATTTATAAAACAATCATTTATCCTACAAAGCCACCACTGTAATTCCCTCTCATCAGGTCAACTTTCTCAGCTATATCACCCTTCTTCACACACTGCCAAGAATCTAGAATTAAGTCAGAAAGCCTCTGAGGACAGACAGCTGTTGCCAGGACCACACGGCTTTCTCTCCAGGCGGAGTCCTCCCATCCCATAACACACAAGTTTCAATGGTTTCCTCGTCCTCTTCAGATTTGAAATGACAAATGTGAGTGATGGCTGTGCTCTACAGGGAGTTTCAGATGAGATAATGTCTATGAGTGTCTATTATAAAGTCCTACAAGAATTATAAAACACTCTTCTTTATATGTCATGATAATAAACAGCAGTCACCAAGGGAAGATTAAGTTTGTATTTGATTTATGACAAAAGTCAGCCTGAGAGATACTTCATAAAGTTCTAGCAAAAATCACTAATATTTCCTCAGAATCGTGTCAGATACAAGTGTCTTCTGCCATGGGAAAAATCCTGCTTTATGTGTGACATGTCTATACTCTTTTCCTGGAAATCATCTCAAATATGTCAAGGAAGGGTAAAGGGCTACATAGGTCTCGTAACATTTCATGAACTATGTACCAAATATATATGACTGCAGTCGAAACTAAATGGCTATCATCTTTGGCTAAATTGGTTATAGCCTTAGACTAGTGGGATACACCATAGAAAAATCAGGAGTAAGTCTTAAGAGGTTATAGCAAGGTCTGCATGTGTAATATGTGATATTTAATAAAGATTATCATCATTCCTTTAAGGTATAGCATCATCAGCTCCTTCAAGCTACATGAAAATACATCTTGAAATTAACTATTACACTCTGCTTCTTCCCCAAACATTTATTTTATTAACATAACAAGCAAGATATCATTATGTGGTTCCGGTTTCATAATTAGAATGGACAGTTGGTATATGGAAACAATTTCTAAATCTCTCCAGAATTTCTGGAGGTATTTCAATGACATCCCTATAATTTCTATGGAGGACATACTAAAGAAGGCAAAATGGTTGAAAAGGGCGTGGAGATATGAAGAGGGTATTTGTAAATCCCAAACAGGATTTCTCCATTGAAATATAAGAGGGTTAGATTGGGGGCATGAATTCAGATAGAGTTCAAGAAGATTCAAAGGAGCTAAAATATCTCCCAAGCCGTGGCACTGATTTTCATAAAGCCTTCCCTTGTGCCACAACCAGAAGTACTTTTCACTCCTTCTGATCATCCAGAATTTTGTCTGCATTTCCAAGGTCCTCAACATCAACCTTGGACTGGTTATTTATGTTAGCTGTGCTTAGAAATTGAGAAATACTGAATTAGATGTCAACTGAACTCAAATGTAGATCTGATCAAATGGCAGATTTATATCTGGATTTGGGTGGCATTTCATTCCACAGTGATGCTTTTGGCTGCTTTATTTCAGTAACATCTAAAAAATCTGGAAAGTCCTTTGTAAATCTACAACGCTAAAAGGTTATTTGCAAAATCCCTCTACAGAGGCAATGACAGGCCCTCCAGGCGGGCACATGTTAAGGTAGGAGCCCTTATGAAAACGGAATTAAGCCGTCTCAACCCATGCAGAAGTAAATCATTCAAACAAAAGGATCTGACCACCAGTGACATTACACCTCACCATTTCAGCTCCTTAATTAGAATGTAACTTCTAACGCCCTGCCACCTGAATCTTATCCCATATGTGCCACATGAAGTGACACTCTAAGATCTCCTAAAGGCTGAAGGAATATCTGTAAGGCCAGCCTGACTGCTTCACTTTCCCTCTATCTACTGCCAGCCCCTTCCTATCAAAGTTCCTTGGGACCCAGATAGGACTGCTTAGAGTCAACTAAGTTGTTAGAACACTGGCCTGCGAGGAAGGGGGCACATAAACGAAGTCCTGGGAAGTTGATCACTGTCATAGTATGCTGGTTGTTGAGATCTTACATCCTGTTCTGCTTGTTATGAAATAATCCAGGGCGGGGCAAGGGCGCGGGGGTGGGGGGGAATCTCACAGTGAACACAAAAATTTGCTTTTTGGTTTTTAAGGTATTAACATGTTATATAACTAATATTACCTGTAAGGAAGCTCATGGTGAACAAAACTGTATCCTTTTAAGTCTAGCATGTGCTATAAATCTTTGGGGGTTGGTTCTTACACATCACTGTCCTATTTTCTGATTGCTGGGCTTGGATTTATTAGTCATTGAATTCAGCATGAAAAGTCATGAGTCTCACTGTAGCATCTTCGAGTATCTGTGTCGGTACTTTGTTCTAATTCTTCCCATCCTCTGAGCCCCTCCTCTGAAGCCCCCACGCCTGTGCTTGTTCATTCTCTGGTCAGCAACCCTTCCTGTTCTCATCTTGCTGACTACGTGCCTCACACGAATGCATGTACACTTCATGTTCTCTGGAATACTCCCAGTGAGTACTTGTTGAGTGACATACACCATTTGTATTTGAAAATAAAATTGAAACATGATGGCTTTATCTGAAACAAGAGAACAGTTTTCTGGAGAAGTTGTAAATTGTAGGATTAGATATGTTAATCATTTTTATCAACATCCAGTATTTCAAAACTATGTGCATATTCCTTTTCTGGGTCTTCTTTCACAAAACACCACAAATACAACAGCCTAAGATAATACCAATGTGTTATCTTTAAATGTAGATGACAGTCTGAACTGCTTCAAGGCATGAGCAGGGATAAATTCCAAAAGAGCCAAGTGGATTAGTATGATCCCTTCCCCGCTGACTCATCCCTTTCCAGTCATTCATTACCCCTTCCCATGCTAATAGACCTGAAATTCGACTAACATGCAGGTAGCGTATTGCATTGGATAAGCATGAGGTCTGAGAAATTCGACCACACTCTGCTCTTCCAATGCTCTGGCCATGCCCCTGCCGCTGGCTGTTACAGCCTGCTGTGCCAGTGGCCCTTCTAAAGTGCTGATTGTGGCTGCCAAGGAGCCCTTCTCTAGCACATGGCAAACATGATTTTGAGGACCAGAGCCAAGGCACAGCACATCAATTTGCAGAGTCTCTCGAGTAAGATAAGTCAAGTAAACCAACCTGTAGCTTAAAGTTAGAAAGACAAATGAAAAGATAAAGGTTCAACTAACCACTGTTCTAAATGCAGAGGACCAGCAGAATGAAGCAGAAAGAACACTGCAGGGAGGCAGAGACAGAATGTGAGCTCCTAAGCAGGGTGTGGTGGCGCACACCTTTAATCCCAGCACTTGGGAGGCAAAGGTAAGAGGATCACCATGAGTTCGAGGCCACCCTGAGACTACATAGTTAATTCCAGGCAGCCTGGGCCAGAGTGAGACCCTACCTCGAAAAAAAAAAAAAAAAAAAAAAAAAAAAAAAAACGAATGTGGGCTCCTGAGTAGACCGTCCACTTGTTAGTTCCCAGTAAGAATCCAGGTGAGCCCTCCTCCATCCCTGATATGGTGTGTGCTTAGGAAAGATGTCCTTCTATGGTCACAGTAATTTTATTATAAAAATTCTAGGAAGATAACATCAAAAAATGGACATAACAGAAAATAGTTGATATTTTTTCTTTTGTAGAAGGTAACAGAAAGTTGGAAAACTGAAATTATGTGACATCTATTAGTGTATTTTGTCCATTTATCAGCCAGTCTGCATTGAATACTTAAAGCAAATGATGCATGCTAGGGCTTGCCCACCCCCAGGGTGATTATACAAGCACAAAGGAAACTTCACACAGAGGACGTGAAGACAGGAATAAGGGCGGGAAGGGGTAGAGAAGAGGTTTCATTTACACTAAATTTCAGAAACTAGTAAACATCTAACAAAATACATTCATAAGCATTAACATTTATGGAACTTGAGACATACTAAATACTCACTTAAAGAAAACCTTGGCTCCATTCATAAAGATTATACCTGAATTCAAAAGTTATTTACTTCTTTGCAAGCACAGAGAAAGAATGAAAGAGAGGGAATGGGTGCACCAGGGCCTCTTGCCACTGCAAACAAGCTGCAGACACATATGTCACTTTGGAGAATGCATGAATCACGTTAAGGCATTTTACCTGGAATCTTTTTCCTAAGCTGTGAGTTTTATATGGACAAAGAAGATAATCTCCGAAATTGACTTGATTAAGCAATTAAGATTTTATTAATACTAATTTAATTAATATGGCCAAATCAACAACCCTTGTTATTAAATGATCCATATTTCCTTTGTAATCTTGCTATTAACAGAACTAATTGCCAGCTATAAGACTATGACAAAGTTGCCTCGTCTCAGGATAAGGGAGGAGCCAGGACGTGGGTTCTGGTCACAGCTGTCTTCCTATCTGGTGCAATACTTAAACACCTTGGGGCTATTTCATAATCTGAGCAAATCATAATGGCTCTCAATTCAATTACTCTGTTATTCAAATTAAATTCCAGTATCAGAGCTCCTATAAAAGACAAGATTTTAAGAATATCTCAAGATCACTTATTCCCATAATAAAAACCTGAAATATGACTATAAGAGTAATATAATTAACTCCTCAAGTAGGTCACAAACTTCAGCATGCCAGAGGATTTAGGTCCCAAGCTCCGGCACATTTCCAGGTTCCAAACTCCAGGGCTTCTGAATCAGAAGGGCTGGGACGGGCATCAGACATCTGCAAATTTAACCAGCACTGCAAGTGTTCAGGGACAGTGGTGGTCTGGAAATTACACTTTGAGAAAAACTACTTAAAAAGTAAGATGCCAATCAAAATGAATTTTATATGGATATGCTCTTGCTCTGAAAATTTTTGAGGAGACTACTTAGAGGAAAAATGAATACATGGAATCTCTGCATTAAAGTCAAGGTCATAATCGTAATAGTCATCTGTTAATTATATAATAAATATTACATACATTTATGACATGCTTAGGAGTTTATAGAATGACTCAAGGCATCTTAGATTAATAATTGTAAGAAAAATTTAGATTCACTTTGTGTAGAAAAAACAAAATCTTACAGTAGTCCACTGCCATAGGAAACAGTGCTTTGCGGATTGCCACAATGAAAGATTGCTCAAGGAATACTCAAAATCAAAAAGAATCTAACATTTTATTTTAGAAATTATTCAGAATGACTAATACACATCATTATGAACCTTAAAAATTAATTAGTATATCTTTAATAATGACTTTCATTATTACTTTTATACACTTACTTATTCAGTGTTCTTTAATCATATTAGCCTTACCACCCATTCCATCCAGGTGATTAGTGTTAAATAACTATTAAGCCTTGGAATGTGTATTATACTACTTTATTTTATTTTATTTATTTATTTTAGTTTTGGTTTTCCGAGGCAGGGTCTCAGTCTAGCTCAGGCTGATCTGGAATTCACTATGTAGTCTCACAGTGGCTTCGAACTCTCGGCAATCCTCCTACCTCTGCCTCCCAAGTGCTGCAATTAAAGGCATGTGCCACCATACCTGGCTATTATGTGTCCTCAAAAAGTAGTATATTAAATACATAGTCACTGCTCCTAAAAATAAGGTCAACTGCAGTCAAAATTAACAGTAAAATTTAGTGATATGCAAAATTGAGTATGGAGGTTCCATCTGTAAATAAGATCAGTTTGCTGTTTTTCTTCCACTGTTGGATAGATATGGGAAATCCCACAGCATGGTCAATATCATATAGGTTACAGTTTTTTGAAGGTTGAAGTAAAATGAATCATCCCGAAATGTCAGAATGCAGGTTCTGATTTTTGACCTGAGGGTCTACATGTTTAATAAATTCCCAGGGGATGGCACTCTGAGGAAGTGCAGCCTCAGGGCAGTGCCACCTCACTCAGTCAGCAGAGGGAATCCAGGAATTGGAAGTAGGTCAGTGGGACAGAATGAAATGCCCACAGGAGTCCGTAACACAATTACCTTCCTCCCATAACCTTTCCTTAGCATGATCTTGGTACTGCCTTCTTAAGAAGCAGAGTTCAGTTTCTGTCCCCAAGAGCCCAGCCCAGCTTTCGTGGCTGGTTTGTCGCAGTGTGGTGGTAGTGGCACCATGTCACTCCTGGGCCCCATACATCTGCCTAACTTCATGGTCACATTATCCAGAGGCTTCCTCTAGGAACCCAGCCACCAAGCTGTGAGAAGCCCAAGGCTTTCGAACAGGCCACCATAGTCAGTCACCTGGGGCAGCATGGGACAAGCCTTAGAGTCAACTCAAGATACAAGACACATCCATCTGCAAATCAAACAGTAGTATCTTGGGCTGGAGGGATGGCTTGGAGGTTAAGGAATTTTCCTGCAAAGCCAAAGAGCCCAGGTTCAATTCCCCAGGACCCACATAAGCCAGATGTACAAGGTGGCACATTCATCTAGTTTGTTTGCAGTAGCTGGAGGCCCTGGCGCACCCATATTCTCTCTCTCCCGCCCTCCTCTGGACATGGTGGTGCACACCTTTTATCACAGCACTCAAGAGGCAGAGGTAGGAGGATCACTGAGAGTTTGAGGCCAGCTTGAGACTACATAGTGAATTCTAGGTCAGCATGGGCTAGAATGAGACCCTACCTCAAAAAAAACAAACAACAAAACAAAAAATAGTTTATGAATGGACCATGGGGCAGGGGATGTTGAACTGATTTTGAGGTGGTTTTAGTTTCTAAAAATGAAATTTCCTAGACTAGAACACCCGCTTATAGGTCAACACATATTAGACTAGAGGGAGCAAAGGAAAAAGCTATGGGGGGGGGAGCAATGCGACTGAACACATGTGAGGCGTGGAGTGGAGTGGAAAGCAAGAACTGCCACACAGTGTCCACGATGGCTCAGGTCACCCAGCTAAACCACTCCACTGAATGCATTTCTGAGTCTCTGCTATGTCTAATAGTGCATGTCCCAGACTAGGGAATGGAGAGCGGAAAATGTCAATCTCTACTTCCGTTTGACTGAAGTCCACGTCAGCTCAAGTCAGTAGGCACATGTGATTGTCATGGCTTTACAAAATTGTAAGTATTATGAAGAAAACAATACAGAATGAAAACTTCTTTATGGTCCTTCTAAAGTCATCCTTGCTCTACAGCAGTCATCTATAGGAGCTTCTGATGATACAATATTGATAGCTACAATTGTAAGAGGTGGCTCACATTCATCACACACACACACACACACACACACACACACACACACACACACACAACCTACACCTCGTTTCAAAGCAAGCCCTGGTACATTAAATCAGGTAAGAGATTAAGCATCTGCTGTTTGGAAGGGTTTCTTCACTCACCTACCACAAAGCCACTGGGTTTCCCCATTTTGTTTCTCCTGAATCTTTTCTCCATAGCTTTGCTATGCAGAAATTAAAAGCCACACAGATGGGGGCTGGAGAGATGGCTTAGCGGTTAAGGCGCCTGCCTCCTAAGCCTAAGAATGCTGGTTCCAATCTCCAGGTCCCACGTTTAGCCAGATACAAAGTGACGCAAGGGCGCAATGCCGCACTTGACCACAAGGGTGCACACACATCTGGATTTCATTCCCAGCAGCTGAGAGACTGCTGGCACGCCCATCTCTGTCTTCCTCTTCCTGTCTCTCTCTGTTGCTCTCCAAAAAGCCACACAAATGGGATTGTTTTATGACAAAATCTAACATGTTTAACATAACAAAATCGTCTCTTGGTGTCAAAACTTTGGTCATATAGTCGGCTTCTCATAAAGGGTTAACTTCATGTTTGCCAAAGATGAGTATTCACTCGAGTATCCTGACAGCAGTGACTCTGGGGTAAGAAGGAAGGATTGGGTCAATCAACCGCAGCCCAGCCCAACCTGACCAGGTTGTGGGTGTGTTTTTACCACTGTGGAAAGACGCTGAGCTCTCAGGTTTAACAATTATCGAAATGACATGGATAACTTGTCCTAGTTCACTTTAGTTTTAAAACTCATGTAGATATTCATACAAATTTTCTCAAAAGATATACACAGTGGATATTTATTATTTTCAGTCATTCGGTTCTACTAAGTGGCCACAGATACAATAACAGCTGCTGAACCATTAGTTTAGGGAAATGCAGGGTTCAATTCCTACAAGCTTCTGGTCACATCTTCCAGTGCATCAAAACCTAGCCTTCGTTTAGGTATGCCTTTGTTAAAAGCACTTTCTAAAATATATCACAGGCCTGGAGAGATGGCTCAACAGTTAATGCACTTGCCTGTAAAGCCTAACGACCAGGGTTCAATTCCCCAGGACCCATGTAAAGCCAGATGTACAAAGTGGCGCATGGATCTGGAGTTCGTCTGCAGTGGCTGGAGGCCCTGTGTGCCCATTAGCCTATTATCTACCTACCTCTACCCTCCACCCCATACCCTCTACCTCTCTCTCCCTCTCTCTCTCTCCTTCCCCCTCCCCTTTCCTTGCAAGCAAAGACATTTTAAAATAAATAAATGAAATACATTACAAACACCTAAACTTTCATTTCATGTCCAACATTGCTTTAAGTCATGCTTGGGAGAAGCTTCAGTAACATATGTATTTTTCTCTTTAAGAACACTGGAGAACTCCCGTACTGTACATGGGGGCCATTGAGATCATCAAATCTCTAACAGAAGGCAAAAATCTGAAATGTGGGACACTATGCTAACTTAACAAGGACATCTATTAACAACACATGAAAGAAACCAGAAAGCAGACCACTGTTTTCCTCCCCTTCAGATAGGAACATGTACTGTTACGTGACTTAATTTTGTTGTATCTCTGTGTGACCGCAGAAGCTCCCAGAAGAATTAGTCATGACAGCTGTATATAAATTCTATGCAAGTAAACCAATCTGAAAATAAATAAGCCATAAAAATGGGGATCAATGGTTTATCAAACTAATACATTTATTATATTTCCTATACTCTTTTGACCCAATATATACTGTGAAAACCTTTATTTTGAAAAAATTACATTTGACAGTTCTGACAGAATATTCTTCAACTTCTGCTTGACCTATGGATGTTTACATGAACTGTACTAAAATTGGGTCTTTTATTCTGAAAATCCTAAGTGCAAGTTCCTTTAGATACTGTATGGGACTCGGGAGGTCCTGGACAAAGGTAGACAACTGACTTTCCTCCAGAGCCGTGTTACCTCAGACAGTGCACATTAGGGAATACACAAAGTAGAACTGAAAGTCACAACATGAAGACTCTGCACAAAGCAATGACCACTTATCAGCAAATATCAAGGAAAGCAAGTTTTTAGGAAAATATAGTTTTTTGACAAGTATCCTTAGGAAAAACATCTACACCACAAAGACCATATGTCATCTTCTTCAAAAACTATCAGAACATGTAGAAAAGATAAGACCTTATTCCTGAAGATACCACAGGCTGAGGTCACAGGACATCAGAAAACCATGCTGAAACTAGAAAGGGAAACAAGTTCCTCCTGGGTAGACCTCACAGTGCTGGGGGGACCTTGGGGTGTCGCTGGAGGACAACAGTCAGCAGCAGGATGAATAAGCAGGGGACCCACAGACTAAGAAATCAACCAGCCAGACAAGAAGTCCACACTTGTCAATAGTGGCACACAGCCTCTGTGGGTAACCAACTCTTCTCTGATTGGACATGAGGCTGCTCAGTGACAGAGAACTCATACTGCTACTGGAAACCAAGTCAGAACGCCATAGTCTGGAAACTCAGACTTCAGAGAGAAGCCCCACTGCTCTCTGGAGAAGAAGAGTGAGCGTACACACCAAAAAGTCTCTCAGATAACTTTGCATACCCCCTTGAACCCAAGCTGCTCTCAGTCTTGGTTGGAGAATGTTTTATTTTACAGGTAGTAGAGAAAACAGAAGAACCAAGATCCATCAATAAGACAAGAAGAGCGTGCTGACTGCACACCATGAGACCTGCCACCTCTACCACACCTGCCGGGCCCAGGAGAAAGTGCTGAGGAAGTGGTGACATTAATACTGTGCTGCTCACCTGACAACCAGCTCCAGAGCTACGATGGCAGACGTGCGATCAAGCAAAAACTATCAAAGCAGAAATCCAGACGATGCAGAGACCTCAACAGTAAATCATATTGCCAACAAACCTGCCATGGCGCAGGGAACATTGCGGAAGAGGGGGAGGAAAAATTGTGAGCCACAAAGGGGATAGGAATAGCCTGAGGCAGTTTCCCTGCTACCCCCTCGGGGACTGACTGAGGCCATCACCCCACTGAGAAGGGACCCCAGGGCAACAGCAGCAAGGGTGAGGGGGATCAAAGAATATATATATATACACTTTAAAAAAATGGAAATAAGGCTCCATGCCACCTCAGTGCAACACACAGATGATCCAAGAACTAGATTCTTTGCTTATGGATCTGTCACCCTTAGTTAGGAAAGACTTAATTGTCATGACTGCAGTCTGGTTTCTGTGAAAATTCATTCTCAAGTGTGCAGACACAAGGACTAACGAGGACAGTGCTGTGCTAGAGCTGGGCCACGCGCCCAGTCATATCCACCAGGTCTCAAGGTGTCCGTGAGACCTCCATACTGGCCCACGATGAACCCGCCTCTTATGTGATGACAGAAGCAACGCTAGGATGAGCTCAGCTCTGCAAAGGCCTGCGGCTCTGACTGCATTCACAACAGTGCAACGCACACAGTGAAGAAGAAAGACTCTTTCCTAGTCTTTCAGGTGCTCGGTGGTGTCATATGATGTACCCATATTCATTGATATTAACACTAGATAATAATGCTACTCGTAGCACTGGTCAAAAGACAGTGTAGGGGAACCAACAAACCTTTACTGTCATTAATTCTATTAAACTGGAAAGATGTTTATGTCATGGAACTGCCTATTGAGTTCCCTTAAAGATTTAATTGTGGCTTTGAGTGTTCATGACTTTAGCTATTAAGATTTAGAATGAAAATAGGGCTGGAGAGATGGCTTAGCGGTTAAGGCGTTTGCCTACAAAGCCAAAGGACCTCGGTTCGATTCCCCAGGACCCACGTAAGCCAGATGCACAAGGGGCGCATGCATCTGGAGTTCGTTTGCAGTGGCTGGAGGCTCTGGCGCGCCCATTCTCTCTCTGTCAAATAAATAAATAAAAATAAAAAATATTTAAAAAAAGATTTAGAATGAAAATAAACCAGAGTAAACCGAGTTAACAATACATCCCAGAGCACACAGGAAGAACAAGGTACAGGGAAGCAGAGTGAATCAATATACATGCTAACAAGGATTTGTGATCTCGGAAACAGCCCATGGAAGAAGCAAGGAAAGAAGCATGTTTATGAGCACATACCATTGGATAGAAACATTCTAAACCTAATCACTGCTTCTGGATTTGCTTTAGTCTTTTAAGATTTAGATCTTGGCATAAGCAAAGACTTTTGCTAAAAGACTCGAATAGTTCAGGAAGTAATGGTAAGCATTGTCAAGTGAGATCGAGATCGCATCAAATTAAAAAACCTTTGTATGGCAAAGGAAATGATTTACATAGGGAAGAGGTAGCCTACAAAAGTGAGAAAACTTTTCCCAACTGCTCTTCTAACATTCACAACACATACAATTCAAAATTTAAACACTATCGTATTTAGAACTGCCAGAATGAATACCTCAATCTCTATATGCTAACTAAAAAATAAAGGCTAGCAGGAGACAATAAGCCATCAAGAAATAGCCAAATTAACTGAACAGAGTTTTGAAGAAATACAAATGACCAATATCGTCCACATGCTTGTGACTCCGCTCCAGCCATTTCCTAGGTACCAACTTCCTTGAAACAAGCCCCACAATTTGGGGTTCATAAGTTTGGAAGACCCCTCCTGAACCCCCAAATCCTGCATCAATTAGATGAACAAAGAAAATAGGGCATTTAATACAGAATAAAGCACTACCCAGTCAGTAAGGAGGGGAAGCAATGTCACCCACAGGAAAGTGGCTGGAAATGGTGATCATGTTAAGAGAAATATGCTAGGATCAGAAAGAAAGTTCACATATCTTTCTCCCATAAGTGGAGCCCAGACAAAGAACAACTTCAAAGCAATAGAGCAACTATTGGAAAAGGGAAGGGTGTGCTGGAGGCAGGGGAGTGGAGGCAAATCAAAGCACTTGATAAACATAGGAATGTCATAATTCAATGCATTACTTTGCACAATGAATATATACTAGTAAAGAGACGATTACTAAGGGTTGCTAAAGGACCTGTGTTTATATAGAGACATACACTAGAAATTAAAACAATAATTCATGAAAACTTTATTTACAAAGAACAAAAAGAATTGGTCCACAGCATGATAAAATAAGTCCAGCTTTTATGGAAACAAATTGTTTATTAAAACAAATAAAACTCAGAAAAAATGTACACTTTAAATTTTTGCAAATGTCTTTCTGACTGATTTAAAGACAGTTGATTGTTCTGTTGGCCTCTGAACTCAAAGCTTTAATAGCCTACCTCTTTTGTCATCTGCAACACCCTGCCTTCACGTGAAAGAATTAGAGTGAAAGAAACTAGCACCATTCTGCAAGCAGTTTCAACCTCAAAGACCTCTTTTTTTTTTAATTTTATTTTTATTTATTTGAGAAAGAGAGAAAGACAAAGAGAATATGAGAATGCCAGGGCCTCTAGCCACTGCAAACAACTCCAAACACATGTGCCACCTTCTGCATCTGGTTTATGTGGCTCCTGGGGAATAGAACCTGGGTCCTTAGGCTTTGCAGGCAAACATCTTAACCATAATGCCATTCCTCCAGCCCATGAAAGACCTCTTCTTGAGGACACAGGATGGTCAGTCTCTCAGGCTTGCCTGGGACTGGGCTTTGGTGCTCAACCCGAAGCTCCATGCTCCTGGAACCTCTCAGCCCAGTCGAACCAGACCCACCCTCCAATCATCCCCTTGCTGTTGCCTTTGAGAATCACAGCACTAGAACAAAAATCAAAAGATCAACTTGCTTAAGATGCCGATATCCACAACCATCTACCATGCCTTCCAAATCCGGAAACCTAACTGTGGGCCTCTTAGTTTCCACAGGGCTGGACAGAAGCAGACGGACTTGAAAGCAACAGTGTCTCCTCATAGCCAGGTAACCCTGAGCTTATCCAAAGGAAAGGCTTGATGTTATATTAGGTAAAGTCAAAATTAAACTATATTTAATTTTTTGTGGTTTGGGACCTTGGGATTGAACCAATGTTACCTAGTAAGTAGCTGCTAAAACATATTTGGTTTTGAAAGAAAATACATAGCATTTCTTTAAATATTTTTTTCACAAAATACAGACCAAAGGCTTAGTGAACAACAACAAAACAGTCTTTAGTTTCCTGAGAATTAGCTCCATTTTTTCAAAAAGCTTCACTGAATAAAGTATATTAACTCTGCTTTATGACATCCAAGTGCCAAACCACATGTTTTCCCAGCATCACCTTTAGTTCCTTTTAAATGAAATTGTGTATGACTAAGTCATTTGTCAAATAGTCAACTTTTCCCACACTTCCCCTTTTTTTAGATGAAGTATTTTTAAATATTATATATAAAGTCTATGTATGTGATAACTAAATTACTGGTATGATTTTTTTTAACAATGCCTAGCATTCTTTTCTTTTTTAAAAAGAATCATAAAAGTCATATTATTTAATTTTCAATGTTATAAGAGCACCATCATAACTGGTGATTTTCCTTCATATGACATATTTAACACTATTGAATTGGCAAGAGACATTCATTTCAAGCTCAAAACATTTTTCTTGCCATCTTTCTCACAAAATTAAATGTGTGCCTACAGTTGCTATGTTACTGGTATGATCCTTACCTTGGCATAGTAAGATTGTTTAAATAAATCACTTTCTGCAAAGGTGTTTGCTGAGACCTTAAAATATATTTCCAAAAGCAATAATTCCTTAAAAATGAGACTTCCATGCCCAATTTTTCTTTCTCAGTTATGTTTTAACTTCAATTATATTTGTACTTCAATTACCTACACATTCATTCAAGCAGATATTTATGAATTTTACTGTATTTTATTTTTGAGGCAGGGTCTTACCCTGAACTCTGCAGTTCAGGTTGCCCTCCAATTCACAATGATCCTTTTACCTCGGCCTCCAGAGTGCTTGGATTAAAGGTGTGTGCCACCACACCTAACTATTTATAAATTTTAAGGGAAAATGTCTAGTAATGTCAGTGCAAAGTCTCAGAACACAAACAAGATACTGCTTAAGTTTCTCTACTTCAAATAAAACAAAGCAAAATATCGCTGACCAGGAACTATCACTGCTACTTTGAAATGCAAAGCTTCATAAAGCTCAGATCTCATTATCATGGTAATTTTATGCAAAGTGAGCCAAAACAAGGAAGCAAAAAATGAGTTCATGGAGAAGCGACTCAAAACATAATGGACTATCAGTCTCTCAAAGTCAGTTCTACCCTTAGTCAACTACTGTGTAGCAGAAACGCCTGCCCACATACTAAAGTCACTAAACGCACCAGTTTCTGGAATTTTATCTTACTCTTCCCAAAGGAAGTCAAATTTTGGAAGGGGGAAAAGTCTCTAGTGTCTTTACAATCCCCATGGGTACTTGTTTCTTAGAAGATGCAGCCAGGGCACTTTAGTGGAGCTTGTGACACACACAGAGTCCCTAACAACCAAGCTCTTTACAGTTCATTGTTTCAACAAGTAGGCTTGGCATGGTCTTCTGCATCTGCCTCTGCCAATGCCCAACACCACCTTCGCGTCCACTCACCAACCTCCCCTAGAGCTCCGCCTCCCGCAGGCCTTTGGACACCTGTCCTTTTTCCCATGGTCATACAGAGCAGCACGGACAAGAGCTTTACCCAAGATGAACCCGGCCAAGCAATGGAAGCATCCCAAGTGGATAGTGCCCATCTACAATGAAACTCGAAACCGTTTCATGAAGTCTCATGGAAGACGACACACACACACTCACCTACAATAATTAAAACACAGAATCAGACATACATGGCTTTTCAAAATCGTTAGTGCTCTTTCCCAATTTCCTTTTCCTATTGCCAGGGCACCATTTGGGGGATTTCTAACATAGACCCTTTGGTCCACTGTAAGACTTCATATAAAACAACTTGTAGCATATATAGACGTTATCAGACTTCTCTCACTCTGCATGTACTGAGAATTATTTTTAAATGTTTTATTTATTTAAGAGACAGTATGAGTACTCAGGAGTCTCTTATAACTGCAAAGGAACTCCAGACTCATGCAACACACTGGCCATCTGGCCCTAGGTGAGTATGGGGGAGTTAAACCCAGGTAGACAGGCTTTGCAAGCAGATGCCTTTAACCACTGAGCCATCTCCCCAGCCCTTCTATTTGATATATGCCCATTTTGTGGTTTTTTTAAATCAATAGCTTATGTTCAGTCCCTAATAGTGTTCCTTTGGATGACTATAATATAATTCATAATTTTACTAACATTTTGGAACTCTACATAGCTAAGTGTTAGTCCAATTCTTTTACTCATTATGGTGATCTTTTTACAAATGATTTGTAGAACTTAGTCTTTTCTTTATCTCTTTGGGGGAGAAGGATAAGGGAGCGATGAAAGAAAGGGGTGCACTCATCAAACAGAGATAACAAGGACAGGCAAAGAGGTCTGCGTGCACCTGGGGATTTGCAGAATTTCTTTAAATATTTAAGACAAAAGCAATGTCTTAGAGGAAGAGAGATGATCACTTTTCCAATGTGAAGTTTAATGATCAAGAATTCAATGGCTAGTGCTTTCATATGCCATATAAGAAATCCTGCAGGGCGTGGTGACGCACGCCTTTAATCCCAGCACTTGGGAAGCAGAGGTAGGAGGATTGCCGTGAGTTTGAGGTCAGCCTGGGCCAGAGTGAGACCCTACCTTGGAAAAACCAAAAAAAAAAAAAAAAAAAAAAATCCTGTCTGCTGCCAAGCTTTGCCCCTTGTGCCCACATTGCTCTGTGGGCTAAAACCTCTGTTAGAATTGTTCTGTTGTCGAAGGATGCATCTTTAGCAAAAGGAAAGGGCTAGTCAGGCATAGTGGTGCATGCCTTTAATCCCAGCACTCAGGAGGCAGAGGTAGGATGATCACTGTGAGTTCCAGACTACTTGAGACTATATAGTGAATTCAAGGTCAGCCTGAGCTAGAGTGAAACCCTACCTTGAAAAAAAAAGAAAAGAAAAGAACAAAAAGAGGAAAAGGCTAAAAGAGCTGGCATGGGTTTGTTCATTGGTTAATACGTTAGCCATCAACTGAGATTTCCATGGCCTTTCCTTTCCCCACACAATCATTTTCCAGCGTTCCCAACATTAAAACATTAAAATGATATGCAAGCTTTAACAAGACAACCCCATCAAGAGTTTCAACAATGGTTTGGGTCATAATCCTTATGTCCTGTTCAAGCAATCTTTGTCAACTCCAGACACACTCCCGGTGCCAACATTCTTCCACATCTCACTCCATGTTATATAATGGTCTAATAACACTACCGACTTCAGTCATGTGAGTGTTAGGCAATACATGTCTCACAGCTAGAACGTGGGCAGTAATTGTCTTAATTTAGTTCCCGACCTGTACCTGGCTAATGAAAGTAGCTTCCACCACAGCCCTGCAATGTCAGGATTACTTGTACGTTCATTCATTTATTCAGTCAGTCAGTCAGTCAGTCAGTCAGTCAGTCAGTCAGTCAATACCCTGATGAGTACCAACCATGTATTAAGTACTACGATTGGGGCCAGGTCACCATTAGCATGAAATTTACTTCCCACCTGTGATGCCAAGACAGGATCTGACAGAGCACCAACCCAACCCCAATGAATTTCAGATTCTGGTGTTTTTAAGTTATTTTTTTCACAAATTAATACAATTCTCATAGACACTATTTCCACTCGAGGGACGCTGAAACCTCAGGGACTAAAGAGGAAAGTAAGCAGTCCCAGCACCTGTTTCATATTCCCACTGAGCCACACTGTGCTGGGTCAGCCATTCCTCAGGATCCTGCTAACACAAGAATGATGGTCACCACCTATGGTCACTCCAGAGTGACCAGCAAGTCACCCGTAGACACCCAGGCTGCAGCCTAATGGGCAAAATAGGGACCCATAGCCCTCCCAGTCTTTCTCCCGGAAGACAACCTCATCTACTTATGGAATTAGGATGGATAAGCATCCTCAGGAATGGGCCTTGTGTCTACACTGTATCCCACAAATAAACTTAAATCCCAGCTCACTCTCCAGCTACAAGGTGGAGTGAGATACCACAGCAAGCCACCACACAGTTCCTGCTGTGTGCTGAGCTAAGAACTGGACCAAGACAGACAACCCCCCACACACACACCCAGCAGTCAACACACACACCGACGGTTGGTTTCTTCTCTCATTCCTAAACAAACGTTACAAATTCCCCGATACCTTCAGAAAAGTCGAGGTGGGGAAGTGAGGGTGGCACAGAGCTCACTGAGTATGACGCAGGGTGAAATTGATTCCTCTCATGTCTTTCCACAACCATAAAAAGTCACTTTTGCTGTCATCAGTCTTACCCCGGATGTTTGAGCAGAAACAAACACCTCAAGGTTTTCCTCCCAAGTTAGATCTAAAAGCAAGTTTAGAATTACCATATGCTTTAAGGCAATGCATTCCCATGTGAACTTCTCTTACTTTTTAAATCCAAAAGTTTATGTGCACTGGCATATGTATTTGCATATGTGCTTTCTCTCTTCCATATTCTCTCTCTCTCTCTCTCGTGTATGTGTTGCTACAAGTGCATTGCAAGGAGTTAAGTGGTCACTTAATGTCTTTCACAAGGAAACAGTATGGCTGAATGCTGGACACCATCTGAAAGAGGCTAAGGGATGACAATGCTAGAAAATTCTTAACAGATAGAAGGGGAAACAAGCTACAGTTCCCTCCACTGAAGGGATAGATAAAATTCAGTACAGTGGCGCACTGGAATAAAGAGGAATGGATGCACACCACACAGCCGGACCTTGAAAACAGGTGGTGACAGAAGCCAGTTACCAAAAAGAAAAAAAAAGAAAAAAATCACATATTGTAAGATTCCACTGCTATGAAATGCCTAGACTAGGAAAACCCAGGGACGGAAAGCAGATTTGTGGTTTTGGTTTCATTTGGAAGTGATAAAATTGATGCTGAGGGTGGTTGAGTGTTTGAGGAATATACTAGACATACTGAGTTTTAAGTGGGTGAGTTGTATAGTATCTGAATTGTATCTCAATAAAACAATCAAATAGATATTCCTTTAAAGCTTACATAAAGCACAGGATATAAACACTGGTCCCATTTATAAAATATAGATCTGGAAGGAGAAAGAGGGAGGCAAAGTGGAAGAACCCCACCCAAATTCAATGCCACAGGCTGAATGGACTTTATTACAGCCAACCAGAACAGCCAGCAACATGCCATATCAGCCTGTGATGGTTCTCAATGTGCTTCACAGTTCGTACACTGTCCTGAGCACCCGTTTCTAATGCATTTATTTTAAAAAGTTGAAGGGGAGAACAGTCAAGATCAAAATGCTAGCTCTATCTGTAAGATATCCAAAGCAGTGCTGTGGGTACCACCAGTCGGCAGAAGGGATTTGTGGGTAAATGTAAGTACAAGGGAACAAGTATGTTCCACAGTGCTCTGAGAAAGCAAAGCAAAGCAACAGAGACGGGAAAGGATAAATCATGTCCAACAGAGACATTTACGTGGGGGAGTGCTACCCGTTCAACTTGACCTCAGGGACCCCAGGTTTTCAGTCACTTGACCTTGTGGCCCTGTGCTCCATCAATCACGCCTAACGTTTCCAAGCTAAGTGCCTCAGGTGGAGGGGTCAACTACTAACACAGTTCCAGATGGAGGGGAGGGAAGGAAGGAACAGGCCATGGCATGTCCTCAACCCATCTTTTTACTTGAGAAAACATCTTTGGAAATATTCTCTAGCCAAGTTCTTTACAGAGCCTACTGCCAAGATCTTATCACATGACCATACTTAAAACCAATCCCTGGCCATGAGACCACCCTGAATAACCCACACGGCTCCCGATTTGCCCCTGCAGCTGGGCAAGGGGAGCGTCTCGTGATGTTACCTGGGAGAGAAGGGCCACCGACACCATCAGAGGGTGGAAGGGGATGAGCCCTTGCCCAAGTGAGTGTGATCAGATTGGAGTGAGGCACACACGAGAACACTCTCCTACATGGGGCAAAAGTACAGAAGCTAACGATGTGGGACCTGATGAAGCCAGAGGACTCCTACAAGCTACAGATCTCCAATACCGTGTCCCCAGAAAACTCACGAAAGCAGTTATTCCACTTCTCCACGAAGGCTAACACATTGTCTATAGCCGAGACTGCACTCTTGGGCTAACGGGCTAATCTAAGGTTTCTTGTTCTCCCTTAATTTGGCTGAAGCACAGAGGGAGGAAATTTGCCCATGGCCTCCTCCCTCCTTCTTAACAAATGTGCCAACTTCAAATTTACGTTTCTAAATGCCAAGTAGAGAACCAAGCAATGCTTTTCCTAAGTCAAACTGCCTTTACATGAATCACACAATATAGTAAGACAGTAAATTCTGGCTAGAATCATTCTAAAGATCAAGGTCATCTCTTCATCTCTCCTACTCTTCAATCCAAGCTCCATTCCCATCAACATGCCAACGTCTCTATGGATCTCCATTTAGGAACAGATTACAGATCACACAAGAGCTCTAGACCCAGCCAGAATTTGCAAAATAGACATCACTTGTCTGAGAATGCCTGTGCCTGCTGCTCTCCTGCTCATCTGAATAGGCCAAAGGCACAGGCTAGAGCCACTGTTACGGTGACGCGGGAGGGCCATTCCGTCCCCACACCCCACTTCTCCAGGCCTGAACTTGCCATTTCATGCTGACCCGTTTTCACTCAGTGACTCTTTAGAATCGATTCTTTAGAGAATATGATCTCAACCCAGATTTATTTGACTTTCTGAGCAGACCTTAAGTCAAGTGCAAGAAAAGCTATTAAGTTTATATCCAATGACAGCAACATTTGAGTCAGGACATTCTCCCCAATGCCACATTTGAAAATAAATTCAATGAAATGTAGATGGGAAAACTCTTGGGGCTTGTTTGAGCTGAGAAACAAATGAGGCTTTGAAAAGTGAGGATACAAGGATCTAACTTTAACTGAGAAAATGCCACAATGGCCCCATTTGCTTTTTCATCTTAACTACTGGTATATGTTTTATCTACAAGTTTTATAGAAGATTGCTAAATGTGAAGCAAAACTGGTTCAAAATATAAAATACTTGCAGAGAAGAAAGTATCAGATATTACTAAGTGGAAACTCAGACACTCTAGGTAGATATGCCTTGAAGGTGGACTCACATCTCTGCTCACGTGGCCATCTCACCACAGGCCCTGCGAGCACGTCGTGTTGAGACTTCAGTGCACCTTCTCACAGAGCTTCCTGGCCTGTTTCTTTAAATTTATTTTATTTATGTGCAAGTAGAGAGAGAGAGAGTGGGCATGCCAGGGCCTCCAGCCACTGCAAATGAACTCCAGATGCAAGCACCCCCTTGTGCATCTGGCTTACGTGGGTCCTGGGGAATGGAACCTGGGTTCTTTGGCTTTTCAGGCAAGTGCTAAGCCATCTCTCCAGCCCCCTAGCCTATTTTTTTATACTAAGTAATTTGTTATGTAAATACAGCACGGGCCTGTCTGTTCTCATATCTGTCCTGTATGCATTTTACTGTGTTCTCTCCTATCCAAGGTCTATGGTGAACACCTAAAACCACACATAGTACTTAGGGGTGTGTGTGTAATGTTTATTCATATACATACATAACATACCGTGATCAAATTTAATTTATAAACTAGGTAAAGTAAGACAGTATGTGATAAACTGAAGACACTTTAACAACATGCTATAATAAAGTTTACTGAACATTTACTAATTATTTCTGGAATTTCTACTTAGTGTTTTCACGTTTGAGCATGGGTAACCTTTGAGACCATGGGTAATGGGGGTTAAAGGGAGATCCATCTCTTCTCTCAAAAGAAGCTCAAGGAGCCGGGTGTGGTGGCACACGCCTTTAATCCCAGCACTTGGGAGGCAGAGGTAGGAGGACTGCCGTGAGTTTGAGGCCACCCTGAGACTACATAGTGAGCTAGAGTGAGACCCTACCTCAAAAAACCAAAAAGAAGAAGAAGAAGGAGGAGGAGGAGGAGGAGGAGGAGGAGGAGGAGAAGAAGGAGAAGAAGAAGGAGAAGAAGAAGGAGAAGAAGAAGGAGAAGAAGGAGAAGCAGCAGCAGCAGCAGCAACAGCTCAAGGAACGAAGATCCGAGGCCCTGTTCTTGCAGAGGTCACTATCAAGGCCCAGGAAGGGTGCTACCAATGATCTCATGCCATAAATTAAGTTTTCAAGCAAAAGATTGTTTATATATCAGCTACTTTAGACTGCTGCATTTTTCACCCTGACTCTGCCACCCCAGCCCCGGTCACATTTGCCCTTAGTTTGGGAAGCACTGGTGAACATCTCTGAGTTCTCAGAGGCACACATTGAGTTGAGCTGGGGCTATATTTAATTTATGGTTAGGGCAACAGATCTGTGATCCACAGGAACTCTTTGTACAGTTAATGCTAGCTGTCCTCAGTCTTGAACTGCCTCTTAGAATCATGACACAGAAAACATCAGTTACAAATGGATGATAGCTTGACAGTCAACTCAAGGGTTATTTAAAAGTGCACAAAATTTTAAATGCACTGAAATTATAAAATACATGCATCAAATTTGATAAAAGCATCTACAAGTGTGCAACAATTATATTACATGAAATTATCATAGATGGTAAGACTCGAAGATTTTCTCAATGTCATAGTGATAAAAATGCTACTTTTAAAATTGTCTAATATATCTGCAAAAGGCATTACAAAACTGTTGTAATATAAAGCAGCAATCCAAGAGTAACAATCCACTCCTCCAAAAAAATGGGAGGATAAAAAATAGTTTTGAACACGTAGGTATTTGCTTAGTAAAATTACATTAACTTTGTGATATTCATGGGGTTATTTTTAGCCTTTTAACTTTGTAATTTCTTACAGTTTCACTCACGTGAAAAAAACAACTTAGTACTGATAATTGTATATTTTCTTTAAAAAGACCCAAACGCTGAGTAAACTTCAGACCTCGTTTCGTTTTTGAGATGCAGCTTCCCTGGCTTCTGGGAAGTCACACTTTCCTCATGCTTCCTTCTCGCCCACAGCTCCCTCTCTGCACTTCACTTCTAGAAGCAGGGGCCGGCAAAGACTCTGCTCTGAGACTCTCTTTTCTTTTCATTTTCAAACAGGTCTCATCACGTTGTCCAGGCTACCTTGGAAAAAGTATCCCTGTCTTAGTCAGCCTCCAAAATGGTGGGACCATACCTGGTAGATCTTTCTTCTCTTAACTGACAGTTTTCTTCCTTTTAATGATACAATCCAGTCCCACAGCTACATTTCAAAACAAATATACATGCACACACATGAAAGTATTGCCTGCTATGAATTTTACAAACTCATCTATATCACAACAGACTCAATATACTTATATATGTGTGTGTACATATATTCATAATACATTTAAGTAACTGTTATAACATTTACAGTCATGGTATGTAAGATGCTCAAAACACTCAAGAGCTGAAGGAGAAGAAGGAGAAGCAGCAGCAGCAGCAGCAACAGCTCAAGGAACGAAGATCCGAGGCCCTGTTCTTGCAGAGGTCACTATCAAGGCCCAGGAAGGGTGCTACCAATGATCTCATGCCATAAATTAAGTTTTCAAGCAAAAGATTGTTTATATATCAGCTACTTTAGACTGCTGCATTTTTCACCCTGACTCTGCCACCCCAGCCCCGGTCACATTTGCCCTTAGTTTGGGAAGCACTGGTGAACATCTCTGAGTTCTCAGAGGCACACATTGAGTTGAGCTGGGGCTATATTTAATTTATGGTTAGGGCAACAGATCTGTGATCCACAGGAACTCTTTGTACAGTTAATGCTAGCTGTCCTCAGTCTTGAACTGCCTCTTAGAATCATGACACAGAAAACATCAGTTACAAATGGATGATAGCTTGACAGTCAACTCAAGGGTTATTTAAAAGTGCACAAAATTTTAAATGCACTGAAATTATAAAATACATGCATCAAATTTGATAAAAGCATCTACAAGTGTGCAACAATTATATTACATGAAATTATCATAGATGGTAAGACTCAAGATTTTCTCAATGTCATAGTGATAAAAATGCTACTTTTAAAATTGTCTAATATATCTGCAAAAGGCATTACAAAACTGTTGTAATATAAAGCAGCAATCCAAGAGTAACAATCCACTCCTCCAAAAAAATGGGAGGATAAAAAATAGTTTTGAACACGTAGGTATTTGCTTAGTAAAATTACATTAACTTTGTGATATTCATGGGGTTATTTTTAGCCTTTTAACTTTGTAATTTCTTACAGTTTCACTCACGTGAAAAAAACAACTTAGTACTGATAATTGTATATTTTCTTTAAAAGACCCAAACGCTGAGTAAACTTCAGACCTCGTTTCGTTTTTGAGATGCAGCTTCCCTGGCTTCTGGGAAGTCACACTTTCCTCATGCTTCCTTCTCGCCCACAGCTCCCTCTCTGCACTTCACTTCTAGAAGCAGGGGCCGGCAAAGACTCTGCTCTGAGACTCTCTTTTCTTTTCATTTTCAAACAGGTCTCATCACGTTGTCCAGGCTACCTTGGAAAAAGTATCCCTGTCTTAGTCAGCCTCCAAAATGGTGGGACCATACCTGGTAGATCTTTCTTCTCTTAACTGACAGTTTTCTTCCTTTTAATGATACAATCCAGTCCCACAGCTACATTTCAAAACAAATATACATGCACACACATGAAAGTATTGCCTGCTATGAATTTTACAAACTCATCTATATCACAACAGACTCAATATACTTATATATGTGTGTGTACATATATTCATAATACATTTAAGTAACTGTTATAACATTTACAGTCATGGTATGTAAGATGCTCGAAAACACTCAAGAGCTGAGCGTGGTGGCGCATGCCTTTAATCCCAGCACTGGGGAGGCAGAGGTAGGAGGATCACCATGAGTTTGAGGCCACTGAGAATACAGAGTGAATTCCAGGTCAGCCTGGGTTAAAGTGAGACCCTACCTTGAAACCAACTCCCCCCCCCCAAAAAAAAACAAACCACTCAAAACTCATTAAAGCAGACAGTTGGAGGCTGCAGAGTGCTCAACACTGAAGGGACAATCCTTCCAAGGCTCAGGGAACATTGCAGAAGAGGGGCAGAAAGCATGTGACAGGTGTGCAGACACATGTCCTCCACGTAGGCCCTGACTGGTGCATTCGTGACCCTGCACTGGTGGTTGTTGCCCCCACAAGACCTGCGCTGTTCTGAGCCCATCAACATTTTGACATGTAGAAGGACAGAAGGAATGCGATAACAAAACGCAGGAAGAACAATCCAGAAAGAGGAGTCAAGAGAGGCACAAGGGGACGCATGCATCTGGAGTTTATTTGCAGCGGCTAGAGGCCCTGGCATGTCCACTCTCTCTCTCTCTCCCTCCCTATTTCTCTCAAATAAAGAAAAATAAATTTTAAAAAGTTCAAAAGCAACTTCTTTCCACTTTTAGATGGTCAGGCATATCCATAAAAAGAAAAGACTAGGCTGGAGAGATGGTTCAGTGGTTAAGGGTGCTTATTTGCAAAGTCTGACAGCTTGGTTTGATTCCCCAGTACCCACATGAAGCCACATGCAAAAGTAGCACATGCATCTGGAAATTTGTAGTGGCAAGAGGACCTAGCAGATCCACGTCAACTTTCCCTCTCTCTCTCAAATAAAAATTATAAAAAGGAAAATGCTGTTTTAAGAAGATCCTTAGGAGAAAATGCAAATTACTAAAACTAATGACTAATATAGAGCCATGGTAGAGCCTCGTGTTTTACAACTACAGAGAGCCAGGTCTGCACAGTGTCCACCTCTAACGCCAGAGTCTCTTAATCTATGAAAAACTCAGTTTCAGCCTCTGAATAGTGTCAAAGTCGTAAAAACGTTTTACTGTGTTGCTGCCTGATAGCTTTCACTCCAGGGTCAACAAATGGTAGAGTGAAGTGTTAAATGAGAGTTAAATGTTCGAGTTAAGTAACTGGGGAGGTTTTAGTACTTGAAATTTGAAAACAAAAACAGAAATCAAAGGGCTGGATTTAAGAATAGCTTTTGGGGTGCAGTTGTTGTTAAACTAGGCATTATCTGGTTTGAAGCACAGACTTGGACATGCTGAAGTGCACATGCTGGGAGCTGCTCGAGATGTGCCTTGGACTGCTCTCGCTCCGTTGTGGAGTGACTGGAGTGACTGGAGTGACGGCACTCTTGACTGCACAATAGCTCTGCACCACAGTGTCAACACGTGTGTTCAACAGTTTGAAAACAATTGCAGGAGCTACTCGCATCTCAAAAATTAAAAGCAAAGGAGGGAGAACAATACATGGGACATAGGAGTGATAGTAAACTACTGTGTAAATGAGATCCCACATGAAGGAAAAACAGAACAACTGTAATTAAGTAGTGTCCACGTACAAAGAGTTCTGGATACCCTGAAGGAAATGAGGCACAATTCATAACTCAAATTTTAATAAATGCTAATAAAACCCTAAGTAGGGTAACCATATGGTTTTTGTTAACCATAAACCACCAGATTTAGAAGTGAAAACTAAATAGGTTGTCACATATATCAAAATTTGGAGAATACATTTAGTAATGTGTGGGAAAGAAGAAATCGCTTCAACTAATGTTAAATTTTAAAAATACCTTTCTAAGACTAAAATATTCAAGCACTGAAGATATCATAAAATGGTATCATCTATCTCCAAGTTAAGAAACATAAAAATGTTTATGACTTTTGACTAAGAAATCTCCCTGTACAAATTCATCATTATATCACATGTCAAAGTATCCCCCAAAGTAGAGGCATTCAGACAGATGGTCACATTGCTACATGTATTAGCAAAAAGTGTGAACATGTTACACAGGTGAGACGTATGACCTCTTGTGAGTACAGAGAAACTGCAATACAACACCCTTGCTCCCAACAGTCTCATTCTCAAAGCAACCATTAAGATGGTAAACAGACAAACCTTTGAAAAATGTGAAATAGAAAATATAACCTGCTATGGCTTGAGTCTTACAGAAAGCCCAGAGTGGAAAGAAATACCATGAAAGAACTGGCGGTTAATCACACTGACCTATTATCGCCAACCTTAAAGAGACAGGCTAGTTCTCATGTCACCTATCATGCATGTGACACCCCCTTGTCATTTTAAGCTAGGGGCTTAGGATAGTAACAAGTCTACCCCTCTGAAGACAGCAGTTATGGGAGGCACAATAACTTCACGTGTTCTCTTAGGGATCAGTAATGAAATTTCTAAACTAATACTCAATGCCTTTATTAAATCAAATTTGACTTCACTCAGTCCCTCTGTTCAATCTTACAACAAAATCTGTTCACATTCACAGTCTTTGGCTAACTTAATGACTCCATGTCTGCGGTGTAGGTGACAGGCTTGCTGCACAGAAGTAGCTTTGCACTCAATGATTCATGAAAGGCACTTTAGCTAAAGTTAAAGGCATGGTGGTGCATGCCTTTAACCCCAGTGCTCAGGAGTCTGAGGTAGGAACACTGATGTGAGTTTGAAGCTAGAGTGAGACTCTGCCTCACATCCCCAATACAAATATGAAATGAAATGTACTGATAAACATTTCACATGCACGGAGTTGAAGGACTTCCCCATCCTTTGCAGAGCTGCGCACAGGACACTGTTGTCTAGAACAACCATGAGGTCTTTCTCTACTTCACCTTGCATCATCCTTTTATTACCTATAAAAGCATTCAATGCCCTACGATTGTGTGCTTACTCTGCCCTGGACACCCTCAGCACTGAAGACTGGTCAGTGAACAGAACAAATCTGTCTTCACAGAACTTACACTGCCAGAAATTTAAAAATGAAAATACATGCATAGACATTAATTATATTTTTAATGGTACACATAATTCAGATCATAGTAACCACTATGAAAAACACTCAATGAGCACTAAAGAGGAGGGGGTGGGGCTGCGCGTGTGCACTCTAAAGGCAGGCAGCATTTAAACAGAAGTGGGCGACTGATAAAACCATGGAGCTCATGAGACCATCCACACGTGTAACAACTCCAGTAATATTCCAAATTGCTTCTGAAAAACATAAGCCAGAAAAGTGATTTATACTTGCTTCCTTTCTGTGCTGATAGTTCTGAAAAGTCTAGTGAGGACCCTTGGCTGGAGAGATCTTGTAAATTCGAGAAAACAGCCAGCCTCAGGCAGCCTGGCCCCCTGCCTCCAAACCAGCCTTTCACAAACACGCACTTGGATGGAGCTCTGACATTCCCAAACTCTCAAAAAGCCAAACCTCTCATGCTTTTAATCGGGTTTCTTATAGTTTGGTATCGATACCAAGAGAAACATATATGGTCATCACCTAAAAAAAAAAAAAAGAATACTTTCTCTAGGGCTGGAGAGATGGCTTAGCAGTTAAGGTGCTTGCCTGCAAAGCCTAAGGACCCAGGTTCCATTCCCCAGTACCCATGTATACCAGATGCACAAGATGGCACATGTGTCTGGAGTTTGTTTGCAGTGACTAGAGGCCCTGGAATACCCATCTTCTCTCTCTCCCCTCTCAAATAAAAAGGCTTTCTCTAGAACCTTTCCAGGGTTTTCTATCCTAGCCAAACATCTTCCACAGCTCCTCACATCTCTACCATTGCACCCATCTCCATCCTGCTCCCAACATCACCGCTGTCTGAATGCTAGTCAAGTCGGGGAAGGATGGGGCCATTTCATCTGCCTTATTTTGTAGTGTTTTTAAGCCTCTCATGGGTATTAAAACAGGCAAGCAAAAAATATTGACACATTCATAAGGTACTTTTTTAAGAAAGATTGCCTCTTCCACATGCCCACATCTATGTTTTAGTAACTTGGCGGGTTGCAGGTGGCCAGCAGTGGAGCGCTGCCCTGCCAGTCCCAAATAGAAGTCTCCCTGAACAGGGTCAAGAGCCCCATGTCGTCCATCTGTCCGTCAATCCAACATCCCAGTATGAGCAGCGGCCAAGCAGACACAGCCAGCCGGCCAAGACAAACAAATTGGTCTTGGCGCAAGGGGTAGTGGGGAGGCTGGTTTATGGAGACAGCCCTGCAGTCTAAACTTCTCAAGGACTTGGTATAAACGTGCTTTCATTGCAAAGGCGCTGCTTCGTGTCAAAGGGACAGATTCAATCTGCACACTGCCGCCTTTCACCAGTTCTGTTGGCTTAAGGTGTGTGCGGCTCGGGTGTGTAAAACCTGCGTCACAGCTACCTGCTGCTAACTTTCTCAATCCTCAAACCAAAACTTTGCAAGCCACACTGAACACTGGCTGTTTGATCAGAGAGAGGAGTCCAAGAGCTTTCCCCCATCTCCACCCCCAACCTCACCCAAATGCAGAGGTGCAGGAGAGGTATAAAGGATTCTAGGTCACCTCTGGTCCCCAGCCTGGCTCTGAGAATCTAACTTCAGAACCAGGATATCACCCCTCATTTCTCTTCTACAGTTTGTCTTTGTCAGTAACCAAACATTTCCCTTTTTTTTCTTTCTTAATTTTTTTGGGTGGGGGAAGGCAGGGTCTTACTGGATCCCAGGCTGACCTAGAACTCATAGCAATCCTCCTAACTCAGGCTAGGGGGTCCTGGGATCACAGGCTTGAGGCACCATGAGACAGAGAGAGGGAAAGAGAGAGGGAGAGGGAGAGTGAGAATGGGAGCACCAAGGCCTCTAGCCACTGCAAATGAACTCCAGATGCGTGTGTCCCTTTGGGCAGCTGGCTTACATGGGACCTGGAGAATTAAACTGGGGTCCTTGGGCTTTTCAGGCATTTGACTTAACCGCTAAGCTATCTCTCCGGCCCTAACCAGATATTTCCTAAAGGTTAAGCCTCATAATCATGGAAGTGCAAGGGAGATAGGAGCTCAGTTTTGAAACTTATAATTTTATATAAATTTAAATTTATATTTATAAAAAAATCCAAATTTTGGCTGTAAATTTTTAAATGACCATTCACAAATATTTACTGGACATTTACTCATTGCTAAACTCTTGGGGAAAGTGCTGGAAACAGGAGAGAAAATTAGGACACTCACTACCCTTAAGGAACTAACAAGCTAAGTCAGTCAACATTGTTGGCAGTGGCTCAGTAAAAGCTGTAACCTCCTGAAAGTTGGAGAAATTTTGTTTTCCACAAGTGCGCAAAAAAGAAGCTCTATAAAGTAATGAACTGGAATTCCTTGAGACAGCTTAGACAGAGTCTCAGAGCTTAGGATTTGAATCACGTAGCCTTCATTCTAGACATTTTAGCCATGACCAAAAGTCACGTGCTCTTGGGAACAAGGGTCCGTGATTACAAGAGTGACAAATCTTCCACCTACTCACCCTCCAAGTGTCCATCTTCTAAGATGGGCCAAGTGCCCCCACGGGGTATAGGGAATGTGGCAGGGAAGTGACTGCCCTCACGGGTCTATGCTCTAGCTCAAGAAAAATAATCATGAAAAGTGACTATTTAGCCCATCACATAAGGCACAGGACATGACAGAGCTTGATATCAGGAGGGCTGCTGTAAGAAAGGGGGGCGGGGGGCATGTGTTTTTGTTCAAGATCAGAATGAGCCCATCGTGTGGACGGAGGGGCTGGCAAAGGCAACAGCAAGAGGAAGAAATATTTTGGCAAATTTCAGGAAAACCAAGAAGGTCAATGTGGCTGGACATAGTCAAGCAGGCCAGGAAGGGAGGCTGCAGGCCAGTCTCAGGCAGGCCCTACAGCCCACAGTGAGGGCTGTGATGGGGAAAAGTCTACCAGGATGGACAGGTACCACACAGGGGTGACATGATCTAATTGACTCAGTTACAAGACCACCCTGCCTGTATTCATTTACTCAGCTGTTACTGTCCTTGCTTCTGAGGAATGTAGAAGAAAGGCAAGATCACCACACGGTCCCTGGCGCACAGGACAGATCTCAGGAGCAATCAACCCAAAGCATGTCAATCAGTGTGCCAGGCGATGTTTCCAGGAAGAAGGTCAGTGGTAAAAGATGCCGCTTCAGAGAAGCTGGCTGGGGAAGACCTTGGTGACAGACCAGCCGAGACTGGGGAGGAAGCCCCAGGGAGGATGCACAAAAGCCCGGGCAGAAGCTTCGGCAGAGTCCAGTGCTGTGGTAAGGAGTGTTAAATGACCAGGAAGGACCACGGGCAAGTTTGAGGAGTGGCAATCTGACATACATTCTGGAAAGAATGGATTCCTCAATGGAATGAACAATCACCACAGGACAAGGAGACATAGAAAATGCTGTTTGACTACAGGCAATGGGAGTAGTCTCACCGGGTGGAAAGTAGACAGACGCTAGAGACATTGTGAAGGCAGAGCCAAGAAAATGGGATGATTGGGGTTTGGATGTGAATGTCCCCTACAGCCTCAAAGATCTGGGGTGAAACTTCCTATGGATGGAGGAGGTGTGACACTGAGGGTAGATCTTGGGAGTCCAGCCCTAAGGTGTGTTCTAAGCCAGCTTGGACTCCAGCTGTTGTTCGTCTGTGTCCTATGGAGGTGTGGTGAAGCGAGCTAGCTTCTTCTACGATGAAACTTCCCCTGGAATATGTAAGCCTGAGATAATCCCTTTCCTCCCATAAGCGGCTTCTGGCCGGTGTTTGCCCAGCAACACGAAGGTAACTACAACACAAACACAGTAGAAAACAATGAGAGTCATAACAAGGATAAGGAACTAAATGCTAGTGAGGATGTGGTGAAAGGGAGTCTATGTGCTGTGAGGAGTGTAAAACCATAGAGCCAGGGCTGGAGAGATGGCTTAGCGGTTAAGGTGCCTGCCTCTTAAGCCTAAGAACGCTGGTTCCAATCTGCAGCAGTTCCAATCTCCAGGTCCCACGTTTAACCAGATGCAAAGTGACGCAAGGGCTCAATGCCGCACTTGACGACAAGGGGGCGCACACATCTGGATTTCGTTTGCAGCAACTGAGAGGCTGCTGGTGCGCCCATCTCTATCTGTCTCCCTCTCCCTCTCTGTCAGTCTCTCAAAAAAAAAAAAAAAAAAACCATAGAGCCATTAGGGAAAACACTATGGAGTGTTTCTCAAAAATAATTAGAGGGCTGGAGAGATGGCTTAGCAGTTAAACGCTTGCCTATGAACCCTAAGGACCCCGGTTCGAGGCTTGATTCTCCAGGACCCAGTAAGCCAGATGCACAAGGGGGTGCACGCATCTGGAGTTCATTTGTGGCTGGAGGCCCTGGTGCACCCATTCTCTCTCTCTCTCTCTCTCTTTCTGTCTCCCTGCCTACTTCTGTATCTCTCTCTCACAAATAAATAAATAATAAATAAAATAAAATAAAATAATTAGAAACAGGCGGGCTGGTGGCACACGCCTTTAATCCCAGCACTCGGGAGGCAGAGGTAGGAGGATTACTATGAGTTCAAGGCCACCCTGAGAAGACAGAGTGAATTCTAGGTCAGCCTGGGCTAGAGTGAGACCCTACCTTGAAAGACCAAATAATAATAATAAAAATAATAATAATTAGAAACAGAATCGTCATAATATCTGGCAATCCCCAGTATATATCTTGGGTATATATACAAAGGAAATTAAGTCAGTGTAGCCAAAAGGCACCACACAAGTACTTGAGAGAGACAGGCTTACAGTGGTTTGCACACCATACTACATGTACATATGTAAGAAATACTGAGTATCCCATAAATACCTACATTTTTAAAATATATTTTTGTTACTTATGTATTTAGTATATATACAGCCATGATGGTACCATCGTTAGCCTTCTCCATGTCCTCCCCCCATGGTAATGTGGGTCTTGCCTTATGGGGGTAGCCATCAGTTATGCAGGAGAGGCAATGACTCTGTGTATAATGACCCAACTCATGGCTCTAACAATCTTTCCACCCCCTCTCCCACGAATTTCCCTGAGCCATGTTGGGTACATTTTAGGTCTATTTCAGTGATGGAAATGTAGGTATTTCAGTGACAAAGCTTTGTGAGTCTCTGTGTCTCTGGACTCACAAAACCTCGTACTGAAATACCTACATTTTTGTGCATCAAATAATTTTAAGAATAGGCTATCCAAGAGACTATCATTTTCTTGGATACAATGTTTTCTTGTAGTATTCCTTAAAAACCTCCCTGGCTGCATCCTCTACATATCCCTGGTAGATTTAATCTATTTAATATACTGCATTGGCCCAAGTTGTACATTCAGCCACCTGGGGCTCATCTGTGTATATATTCCCCTCTTGAGCATTTCCATCTATACTCATTGCTTCAACAATAGCTATCTGAGTGAATCCCAGGATGACGTGATAGGACAGCGACCCCTTGGGCTCAGAGACATTGAGGCTCAAGTCCAAGTCTCGCCAGTCCCAGCTGTGGTCACAGAACGGTGCCTGACCTCTCTGGAGCTACTTCCTCATCTGTCAATGAGGGATGTGATATCACAATGTCCCTGTCACACTGAAAGTACTCAAACACTGTCTTAAGGTTGCATTTTATTCTGTTTCCATCTCTGGCTCCAGCTAAAAGGTCCTTCAATAAATCTTGCTCTCTCTACTGTTTTCCATATTCACACAAACCCGAAGCCTCCGCATCATCCTTGGACACTCCATCTCCTCCGAGCTCAATGACTAACCATTGACTCTGCACAGTAAATCCATAATGAGCTCCTGACTTCATTCCTTCCTAGCACCACCATGGTTTAGTCCCCGAGAACATGCCGATTGTCTGTCTTAAGCCTAAAGACATGGAGACCTCAGAACAGTAAGTCAGGAGAATGTCTGAATTCCTGCTCATACACAAGTATCTCAATGGAAAAATCCATGCAATTTTGTTGACGTCTCATACTCTGCTTTTTTAAAGAGTACTTCATATTTTACTAAAGTTTACTTACATGGTAATTGTACCGGAGGATCTACTTAATGTTAAAGAGGCTCTCCCTAGATGTATGCGTGTTGAAATGACAGATCTGGAATAATGATAAATAAAGTCATTTTACAGATACAGAGTGATATCACATTTGCCATTAAGGCTTACATAAAATGTCTCAGGAGATCTTACCAGTTTTTTCAGAAATTCCTGCTTCAAACATACCCCAAGTCATATTAATGTTAAAATGGACATAATGTAATATATGCAACATAAAAAATTAATATCCCTGTCTTGGTTGACAGTTTTGTCAATTCATATCATAGGTCTTTCCTTCCAACTTCCAGCCACACTACTAAATTACATTTCATTTATTTTTCATATTGAGAAAAAAAATCTACCACATAGGCTTCAATAAGAAATTAACACAGCAACTGTATGATCATGAAAAATAATCAGTTGTTCATAATTCTCTAGGTACAGTTTAGCAGAGTACACATGTGAAAGTATAAATCATACTACAATCATAATTAAGCTGTCAGAAACCATTATGTTCCTAACAAGTTAGCACTCTTACGCCCCCTAGTGGACAATTAATACAAAATTGTGCTTGTTTTCTCAAGAAAGGTTAAAAAAAAAAGGAACTTGAACACACACGCACACACACACACATATACTCATGCAGGTACATCGTTAAAGATACCGACACTGGTCGGTCAGCAATGTAGTCCAAGAGTCTCTTGAATATGATGTCAAGGGGTGGGGTTATAGTGGAAAGAACTGCTCTGAATTCCAGTTCCGACCCACAGGAGCAATATGACCTTGGGCTGTAAAGGTCAACAGTGCTTCCGAGGATGCTGCGAGCATTAATGAGGTAGCATACGAGAAGGACTTTGCACCGCACCCTGCCTTTATGTGACTGCCAAGCACCTTCCTTCCCCACACAGTGCTGTCTCAGTCCTAACCCATCAGTGATTGGCACGTGCCTGTCTCTCCAGCCTGCCACTTCCAAAGACTTTCCCAACATGCCGTGTCCTAAAAGTGGTCTTCCTCAGGAAAGATGTCTCATTTGTGCACAAGATGAGAAGAGCAAGCTGGGCCAGGCTCTTCACATTCACGATACTTTATCCCTGGCTGATCGGAGCCTCTGCAGCCCTTCTGGCCACGCCCACCCTCATGTTGCCTGAGCGCAGACAAGAGGGATTAGCACCGCTGACTTAGCCTGTCACCTCTCAGATATTCTAGTCACTTCCGGCCTCTTGGATGTATAGCAAATCTTGAGGCAGTTTCAGAAATCCCAAGATATTTAAATTTGAAAGAAGAACAAAAACAAAACCAAGTGCATGTATGGCAATAAACAGTGACAAAGTGCAGCACACGCTAATGCTGACATTGATTCTGAGACAAGGGACCTCTTGGAGAAGTCACTAGGGGTTGTTTGCACTGAAGGCAGAACTTAGCATTTTCTCGTGGGACATTGTTTATATGTGAAGTAATGATAAACGGATAACTTATAATTAAAGCCTGAGTACCTGGCAATCATTTTCATGAAAATGAATGAAGTGAGCCTATTCCTTCAATGCAAACTGATGACTGGCTTGGTGACCAATGATGAAGCTTTCCAACAAAAGTCAGAATGTTGGATGCTTATAGATGCAGCAGGGAGCAGGACAGCCTCTTGACACTGAAGACTGCTTCTCATTTGATCTCTGGATGCACTAAGGCCAGTGATGGAATCCAGGACTTACCGAGTGACCCACGCACGAGCCTGTACAACCACACATGCATGCAAGCACATACTCGTACACACATGCAGCCTCAGCTGAAAGTGTAGCAGATTTGCTGCAGCAGAGCACATGGCAAATAATTTCAAAGGCTGTTGTTTGTTCACTTTTAGTAGAGATTCAAAGAATATTCTTTTTTAAAAGATTTTTATTTTTATTTATTTATTTATTAGAGACAGGAAGGAAGAGAGAAAGAGAATGGGTGCACTAGGGCCTCTAGGCACTGCAAACAAACTCCAGACACATGCGCTCCCATGTGCATCTGGCTTACGTAGGACCTGGAGAATCAAAGTGGGGTCCTTAGGCTTCACAGGCATGGGCCTTAACCCCTAAGCCACCTCTCCAGCCCCGAAGAACATTCTTAATGACGTGAAAAGCTGTTCAGAAAACCATCTTTCAACCCTACATGTTCAGGGGACCAGATCTGTCTTTGCCTACTGTGACCAAAATAACTTATCAAAATACCCAACAAACAAGCCATGAAAACTTATGTTCCATTAAACCAGATATTAAGAGATTTGGAAAAATGAAATATCAGGGGTGTACAGATGGTTGAGTGGTTAAGACACTAGCCTGCGAAGCTTAAGGACCCAGGTTTGATTCCTCATTACCCACGTAAGCCAGATGCACAAGGTGGTGCATGTGTCTGGAGTTCGTCTGCAGTGGCTAGAGGCCATGTGCACCTGTTCTCTCTGCCTCTCTCTCTTTCTCCTTCAAATAAATAAATCAAATACATAAAAATATAAATATATCATCCTGGTGAATGTTTGTGGAAATATGACTATCTTTAATAAAATGCATATTATGTATACCAAGTTTATTTTAATATAAGATAAATTAGTGAATCCCTATTTAAAAGTTTCATCAGTTTTATGTTTGAATGTCCTATGTAGGAAGAGATGACTTATGAAAACAAAAATCCTTTTACAAACTAATAATTTTTCAATGTAGAAGGGTTCCAAGGTCAAAAATATTTGAGAACCACTACTTGAGAAGCCAAAAATCTCCCAGAGAAGGTATACCAGCATGGATCACATCTCCCCACTTTGAAGCCAAAACGTGGAGAACTTTGTCAAAGCAAGCACTTAGGATTCTGGAGATAAATACAAGGAAAACCTAGAAATAAGAACTGAAATTCACATCTGGAATTCTTGGTCCGGGAAAACGGAGAACAGACTTCACAATGTAAATGACAAATACAAGAAGCAATGATATTTCACAAATATTCTGATATTCATGTATTCAATTCCACTGCATCCCTGATTTCTGCTAAAGCCAACATTCCACACTCCATAGCAGCAGCAGCCCTATAAAAAGAAACAAACTACATGCTGATCATTTTTCTTCTGAAAAATAAAATAGTGTCCTCTGTTACTGGAGAATATATGCCAAATAAAGAAACACCCACAGCCAAATATCTTTTAACAACATGCAAAGCCATTCAGCACAGGTTTACACAGCCTATCCACACTCCTACACTGGCTCTGAACATCAAAACTCGAGTTTCTGCTTCCACAAAAAGGAGCTTTCTCACTTTCTTCACCAAAGTAGGCTAATTAACCTACCAATCCATGCTATAGATGGCTTTTAAGTTCAGATTCTAGCAATACCAACTTGTAACCATCTTAATACACATTTGAAAAAAGGTATGAAAATGAAATTCCATTTGAGACAAGAATAACTGGGGTTGTGCCAGGAAGTAGTGAGGAGAAGCAGTGACTGGATGTGCCACATGCACAACTGTCAAAGGAAGGGGCAAAAGTACTCTTGTGCACACTACCATGGTGTGCATAGTCTATGCTCATGTGTGTGCATGCAAACTCACAAGCAGAGGCCAGAGGAGGACACAAGTGTCCTCTTAGGATTTTCCACCTCATTTCCTTGAGATGAGGTGTTACTGAACCTGGATCTTGCTGTGCCCCTGTAACAGCGAAAGGATGGTCAATGTTGAATTCATCACCGGTTGACTGAATTTCACGGAAACTGTTATTTTCCCATCCTTACTTGAATAACTTATTTGAAGGAAGAGCATGCCTGAGATTACCATTTTAACTTTATAGATGACAAAAAAACAAGGATAAGAAGTTCCCAAAGCCACAAGAGGAAAGGCAGAGAGCCTAAGTGTGACAGATCCTGCTAGAAATGATTGCCATCTTCACACACACACGCCGCCTCTTACACCAGGATCTGTCTTGCAGGAAATATGAGAACATGACTAAGCATAACCCACTCTAGTAAAGTAATATTGGCTTAATGCTTAGAAAACAAACATAGAAGACAGTAAGAGGAAAGAGAATGTGGATTTTCTTCTCTTAAGATGCAAAAACAGAAAAGATACATAACTTAAAATAACTAAAGTTTTGCATCAAGTTGTATTATCCCCAAAGAATCAGTGATGTTAAGAGGCAGCTTAGAGCTGAAGACAGCTTAGCAGATGAGCACAAAGGCGTCGTGGACCAGCCAGCAGAGCACAAAGTAATCGCTGCTGCGAAGTAAGGCTGGCCCACCAGCGCCTACCTGCCTCCCTCTCCATCAGTCGATGGGACCCATCACTCTCACTCAGTGACATTCCAGATTTTCCGTGGAGCACTCTTGGGCTGGGCTGTGACAAAACCTCTTTGCACTCTTCTAACAATACGTGTGCCTGTATATATTCACTTGTATATCTGTTTCCTTTAAATACACAAAGAACATAAGTGGAATCTAAAGGTCTATACGCCAATATGCACAGACAGAATGAATCATAGAAAGTATATATACATATGTATATAATCAGAATGCATCTATCTTATATGTGTTCTACATGTACACATACACACACACACACACGTAAGGAGCAAAAAGTAGCATACTTCATCTATTATGCTACAAGTTTAATAATCCAAATAAATACTATCAAAATTTTGATGAGTTTAGAAATTTTGATTTGGTAAAAAAACATTTTGCCTTTCTACTATTTGTTGGGGTTGTTGGCTATGCTAAAAATGAATTTAAAAACAAAAACTACTTAAACCTTATGCATTCTGTATATGAATTCATAGATTCCTATAAATATTAGAGCCCAAAGTTGCATACTGTATTTTTGAAGCTAATTTATTTTCTTTAGAGTAATAAACCATGGTTCTGTTGAGCTACAAATACGTAAGTGCAGAACTGTTAGCCTCTGTGTTGTGTAGTCTTGACTTAATATTATCATGCATTAAATATATTTAATATACAGCAGCCGTCTTTATAGCTGTAATAAATGTCCTTCAGATGAGTGAAGTTACTCAGAACAGGGACTCCCCTGTGGAAAGTAGACTTCATTCTAGGTACACTCCTGTTTCGTTTTACGGGCGCCTGGATTAGAATGACGTTCCTTTCATCATTGTACAATCCCACATTCTGCATCATCGTTACCAGCTACCAGTATTATAGAAATTCCTCTTTTTTTAAAATATATTTTATTTATTTAAAAGAATGAAAGAGACAGGGAAAGAATGGGCACGCCAGGGCCTCTAGCCACTGCAAATGAACTCCAGACACATGCGCTCCCTTGTGCATCTGGCTTACGTGGGTCCTGGGGAATCAGACCAGGATCCTTTGGCTTTGCAGGCAAATGCCTTAACCGCTAAGCCATCTCTCCAGTTCCGAAATTCCTTTTCTTTTTCTTTCTTGTTATTTATTTATTTGCGACTAAATCTTACTGTGTTGCCCAGGCTGGGCTTGAAATGACTATTCTGCTGTCTCAGCCTCCAAAGAAACTGAAGACTGCAGAGCAGAGCTGCAGACGTGTACCTTCAAGCCCAGCTCTGAGATGTGTTCCGATGCTACATTCAATCCTACAGACACTGTCATGCCAGTGTTGTGATTTCATTGGTGTTTGACTTTTTTAAAACACTGATTTATTTTTCCAGATGAAACAAAGTCAAACCTTATTTCCAATATACATATGTATATACATATATGCACATATATACATTTTTCATATATACATATATCAAAGTTGATCTTAAAGAACTTAAGATATGTAATGTTAGACCACACACACAAAAGAAAAAATACGGGCTAGAGGGATGGTTTAGTGGTTAAGGCATTTGCCTGCAAAACCAAAGGACCCAGGTTCAATTCCCCAGAACCCACGTTAGCCAGATGCACAAAGGGGCACATGCATCTGGAGTTCGTTTGCAGTGGCTGGAGGCCCTGGCATGCCCATTCTCATTCTCTCCCCCCCCAATAAATAAAAATAAAATAAATATTTTTTAAAAATACATCTTGTCCCAAAGGACAGGGCCCTGAGCACACGTGAGCTTTGGAAATGCGGTGGGAGAGCCTCAGGAGCAGAGAGGAGCGACCTTCCAGCAGTCCTTGCTGCTCTCCAGCGTAGGCCATCAGCTTTTACTGTAAGCTAATTTTGTTTATGTTTTCTTAGTTCATGTTTGACAAATATTCTGCAGGTCTGAATTACACAATCTGAACATGCGACATGCATATGCATTGTGAGATCACCACCACAAACTGACACACCTGTCACTCCAGTCACCAATTTTCTGCTTCTCCTTGAATTTCAATTACATAATAAGGCTCTAAAGAGAAGCAGTATTGTTCACTCAAATGTTCATCTTGGAGATGTTTTACCGCACAAAATAACTCCATCCTGTGGGTTGTCAAGACCATGGCATTCAGACCTCACCCTCAGTTTTGTAAAGACTAAACCAGCTAACCCTTCCCATTCTGATGCCATATTCTGAAAGCTCAAAACTTACAGAGACTTGATCCCTCCCACCCAACAAGCAGGATTTCTCCTGTCCAGTATTCTCCCAGGAGTCCCTCCAGTTCCCACCTTCGGCAGCTGTCTAGGTCCTCCACTGTCAAGCTCCCTCTTTGTCTACAGAAACCTCATTTGAGCTCAGTTCAGATCCCAATGGATCCGACTTCTGTCCTACAAGAAGAGGTCCTGTGACTGACTCACTGGAAGATAAAATGGGACCACACCTCCAACAGACTCTCAACTGCTCTTGTATGATCAGGCCTCTGATGGTTGCTTGTGAGGCTCACGTGACAAGACAGAGTCTGGAACTAAAAGCACACCTGCGGGTGCATCTGGGAGGTTTCTATGAAGGACCTATGTGTAGGAAATAGACACCTTCCATGTACGTGCCAATATCTAATAGGCTGAAGCCTACATGGAAGAAAGTTGGGAAAGAGGAAGCCAGCATGTGCCCTAGTGCCTGCGACCGCCTCTTCCTACACAAGAGCTTCTAGTGCTCAGCCATGGACATGGGGTCCAGCTCTGCGGCCTCTCAATGTAGACCAAATACCAGGGACTCTCCAAGAAGCTTCCAGGCCTTCCCTACTAGGTTTGGGTTGAGACCACTGAGGCAGGATCTGGGACTGAGCTACTAAAAGACTCCTGTGCCTCTTTGGAGTGTGGATCTCCCCTGAGAAACCCAGTCTCCCATCATGTGAGCAACAGTGTACGCACATTCTGCCCCTCAAGGAACCTAAGTTAATAAGTGGATATAGCTTTTCTAGTAAGTATTATCAGGATGTCTGTCTAAATAATTTGTACCACAAACTAACTACAAAATATTGAATTCTCAAATATAAAACCCAGGTTTACTTTAATTGCTTAAGGCTTTTAAAAACTGTGACTGTGTTAAATGCAGACATCAGATGAAACGTGGCCCTTCGTGATGGAGGCTCTGTGTGCATCCTTCAGATAACCATTTTTAGGGATAAATAAAATGATACATAATCAAATTTTTCCCATATTACATATTATAAAATATGCCCTTTGGTTCACAAAACCAGTTACCATTAGAAAGTATTTCTGATTTTGTTTAAAAATCAACACTAATTTTTTCTATTCCATCCTGGCCTAACAGCCCCCTTTAACCTTTTAAATGACTCCCAGTAACTTTAAGAATTAAAATGAGGGTGCTAGAGAAACGGTTCAGTGATTAAGGTGCTTGCCTGCAAAGACTAACAACCAGGTTCGATTCCCCAGCACACACATAAAGCCAGATGCACAAAGTGGTGCATGTGACTGGAGTTCATTTGCAGTGGCTGGAGGCCCTGGCACATCCATATTCTCTCTCTCCTCTCTGTCTCTCCCTGCTTGCAAATAAATATTTAGGAAAAAGAATTAAAATCGGGGGCTGGGAAGATGGCTCAGCAAGTAAAGATGCTTGCGCACACAGCTGGACACCCCAGGTTCAATTCCCAAGCTGCCCACAGAAGATAAGCAAACTGTAGTGGGAACACCTGAGAGGCCCTGGAACACCTGTACACATGCACACGCATGCTTATGCACACATCAAATTTTAAAAAGCATTAAAACTGTACTTCACAGCATCCATTCCATTGTATCTTAAAGGTGTCCGCTGCACTCCTATGTGATGAGAAAGGAAAAGTACAGATACTGCCTCAAACCATCTTATGCCGAGAGACACGAAGAGGCGGACAGGCTTAGAACCCAGAGTGAGCGAAGCACAAACCTGCAGTCTCAGTTCCAGCACTCAGGAAGCTTATGCAGGAAGGCCGCTTGAGCTTAAGAGTGAGCCCAGCCTCGGCAACATTAGCAAGAACCCATTTCAAAGTGGGGAGGGGTCCTATCAAAACATACAGAAAGGGGTTCGGGACATGGCTCAGCTGTTAAAGATGCTTGCTCACAAAGCCTGTGGGCTCAGGCTCAATTCTCCAGCCTCCTATGTAAAGCCATATAGGCGTTCTTTTGCAGCAAGAGATGACACACACACAGATCGTACATAAGAGATGCGTCTGCAGGCTAAAGTGATGTTACAGAATGTAGCTTTTTTGTTTTGTTGTTTTACTTTTTAACTCAGCATAACAGAACCAGGCTTCAATGTGGCATTTTCAAAAACAAAATTTGTCATTAATTCTTGTCTCTGCCCCCCTAACCTGCCCCCCAAACCCTCCCACACTCTTCTTAGCCTGCCCATAAAGTTACCTAATAATTTTAATAACAGAATTCTTTGTTACTTTGGCAGGAGAGTAATTCTACAGGAAATGAATGTTCAGTTCTCCAAGTCTGAACCTCTGACATAATTTCATGTAATTCTTCTACCTCAGCCTCCACTCACACACACAGGGTCACCCAGAGCACAGGCTTCCCCGGAGGGTGGTCACTGGCTATGCGTATCACCATCTGGACTATCAAACTAGACTTGTAAATGCCCAACAGACTACCAAGGCATTTGCATTTTTCACAAGCACCCTAGGTGTGTCTCAAACTACTACGTTGCGGATATGGAGGCTCAGATGTTAAAGGCTTGGTCCCCAAGGGGACATCACGGGAGGTGCTATGAACCTGTAGATGGTAAGAGGGCCTTAGGCCATTGGGGTGACCTTGAAGTGGACTCTAGAACCCCAGTCCATTATTCATTCTCTCTCACCTCCCTCTCCCTTCCTGACCCACAAGGTGTTTACCGTGGCCAAGATGTGCCTCCTTTGTGAAGGCCCAAACTCAGGGGAATACCCAGTCTTGGTCTGGAATCTCCAGAGCCATGATATAAATAATCCTTTTTGCTTTCTATGCTAATTGCCTCATGCATTTCATAATAATAATATTAAGTGCAGTAATACATATACCATTGTTTAAGAACCTGGAGACGGTCTAAAAATCACTTCAGACATTATTTTGTAAGTTTTTGTCTAAACTCTATAAATGGCAAGGAATTTTTTTCCATTATTAAAAATACGACAATCTACCTGGCATGATGGCACATGCCTTTAATCCCAGCACTTGGGAGGCAGAGATAGGAGGATTGCCATGAGTTTGATGCCACCCTGAGACTACATAGTAAATTCCAGGTCAGCAGGTCAGCCTGGGCTAGAGCAAGATCCTACTTTGAAAAACCAAAAAAAAAAAAAAAAAAAAAAAAAATCTATCTAAAACAACGTATTTACAAACAAATCACAAGCCATAGAGATAAGGCACAGAGTAGTAAGGACAGCAGACGGGAATGCTCATCTCGGCAGGTCGTTCTCCTGCTGCTAGCAGCTAAGAATATGTCATGTGAGTCTACAGAAATTCCACCCAAGTAAAATGAAGTGTGAACATATTTCTGTGTCTGAAGAAAAAAAAGCTGCCTTTATCAACCAGCGGAAACAAGTTTCCATATGGAGTTGCCCCTGGCCCCTGTGCGCCCTGTGCTCTGGAGACGCGTCAGTAAGCTCTCACATCTCTTCAATTTCTGTTCTCTGGTGGAAGGAAAGCAGCCTGTCATTTAATACTCAATGTGCCCAATACACAGAAGTAACTGCAGGAAAAGAAGTGGCCGAGATGGTCCAAAAACAGTGTGTAAAATCTGTACGTGTGGGTGTATGTATCCGCGTGTGTGAATGGGTGCAGGTTCACATTTAGTTTTGGACACGGCTCAAGCCTGCTTGCAAAGCAGCCATCACTGCTGCGGCAGGCCTCGCGTGTTCATCCATCTGGCGTCTTGTGTCCCTTCCTGTGGGACACAGGCCAGGCCTCTCATGGAGAGAAATCCGTCCAGATCTCTATGGCCCTGATGGGCCATCAACTAGAGAGACAGCTTTCAAAAAGGGACTCAACAAGAGGGTGATGCTATCTGACCTCACTTCTAGGAGGGACAGATACAAGGACAGAGCCAAACCCTTCCGAGCACCGGGAGATGCGCTTCCACAGGCAGTCCTCGGGCTGCCCTGGATTCCGTCCAGCTCAGCCCTTCTTTCATTGTCCCTGAACTAATAATATGATTCTGGTACGGTCCCTCTTCCTTAGCTTAGTCCCGTATTACTATGACCCTTGTCAACACCCAAAATTACTCAATTTTTTTTGTTGTTGTTTGTTTTTTATTTGAGACAGAAAGAACGCGTGAGCACACACACACACACACATGCACCAGGGCCTTCAGCCCCTGCAAATGAACTCCAGTCACATGAGCCACCTTGTGCATCTGGCCTACGTGGGTCTTGTGGAATCAAACCTGGGTCCTTAGGCTTTGCAGGCCAAGTGTCTTAACCACTAAGCCATCCTTCCAGCCCCCAGAATTCTTCCAATTCTAAGAACAAGATATGCTGAGAACAGATCTTATTTTAGCCTGCTACTTACAGGGCATTGTTTCTCAGTGGCTTCCGAGCCAATACAATACAGAAGTCTTCCAGCTTGATGGAAGTGGTAGTTTGAAGAGATGGCCCCCAATATATTCAGGGTGTTATTAGTTTGTAGTCTGTATCTGCAGCCACCCAGCTGGAGGTGGTTTCACTGGGTGGCTCTTAGGGCCCAGCCCTAAGATGTGATGGTGGGTGTACAATTTCAATCTATGTAAAGTGTGCCTAGCTGGAGATCCTGAGGTGTGCTGTGCTATGTGGCTTTTGGCTTTTCTCTCTTGCCTGGTCCTATAATAATAGGCTAGCTTCTCCTGCCATTATGGAACTTCCCCTGGATCTGTAAGCTTCAATAAATCCCTTCCTCCATAACTGTGCCTGGTCTGGAAGTTCATCTCAGTGAACCTGAAGCTGTCTGCTACAATGTACAACCAAGAGACACTCTTGTGACAACCTGAAATCCAATGGTGAAACTCTGCTTGGCATTCTTGTCTATTTCCTTCCTAAGTTCTTTTTTTTTTTTTTTTTTGGAGAGAGAGAGAGAGGAAGACAGACATGGGCGCGCCAGCAGCCTCTCAGCTGCTGCCAATGAAATCCAGATGAGTGCGCCCTCTTGTGGTCAAGTGCGGCATTGCGCCCTTGCGTCACTTTGCATCTGGCTAAACGTGGGACCTGGAGATTGGAACCAGCGTTCTTAGGCTTAGGAGGCAGGCGCCTTAACCGCTAAGCCATGGCTCCAGCCCCCTAAATTCTTGCTATTAGTGTTCTATACATCATCTCACACCAGCCTCCCCCAACTTCCATGCTGTGATGGTCACTCCCTGGCTTTTAACTTGACAGGATCCAGAAGCATGGACACGATTCTCTGGTCCTGTTTGTGAGGGGTTTTCTAGATCAGGCTAGTAAATGTGGGAGGATCTACCCTACGACCTATAGGTGGCACCATCCCATGGTCTGTTTTGTTTTTTTAAGAATACAATTATGACCTAATCTGGGTTAACAATACATTTCAAAAAAATGTACTGTTTTGTTTTTATACGAGTTTAAACTTGACAGTGAATTCTAAATTCTTTGGTTTCAATTAAACATTCTACTCAGTTCTGTTCCCTTGTTCAGCTACTTCTGTCGGTTCCTTTTTGTACTTGTTATACATAGGTGGGCGGACGTACATGAGAAATCTCTACCTTTTGCTGAACCTAAAATGACTTTAATTATCTACTGAGAGCGAGCAAGATAGAGACAGAAATATAGGGAAGAGAGAGAGAGAGAGAGAGAGAGAGAGAGAGAGAAGAAATTCTTCAAGCCCCGCCCACTGCCCCAGCTTCAGCTGGTGTTTTTGGCCCTTGTTTTCTGAGAGTCTGTCCTCTGCCGGCCATGCACTCTCTTTCCAGTTCCCACAACCCCCAACTGTCTGTTAAACATCTCCATCTTCTGGTCCTGTTCTGTGGACTTTTTATACACTGTGTCAAATTTATCCAACACCTTTGTCCTCTTTTCTTACATTTTCCTTATTTCCTCCTCGTCATGTGAGCTCAAAACCCTCTGCTCATGTTGATCCCCCCACGCATGCTCACCTCTTTCCTCCGTAACCCCATCAACTCTCAATTCCTAAGAAATGGCTGCAATGTTCTGGAGCCTGTCCCCTTCGCCCATAGCCACCAGCACTGCTTCACCTGTTGCAGAGACATTGCTATTCTCCTGTCGTAGCTCCCAAGACATCCCCCACCATGACCTACTTCATTGTCCATCTCCATCAGCTGACTCTGACGCTCAGGCACACCTCTGATCGGGACTCTCCCGCAGATTGCCTCAGGAGGCTGTTTACAGGTCACCTGTGATCATAATCACCCTGACTGCATCTAGACTCACTAGACTCACACAGGAGGCAAATATCTGGGCATGTCCGTGAGGGAGTTTCTAGATTCGTTTAAGTGAAGTGGCCTGACCCACTGCAGCTGTGGGCAGCAGCATCCCATGGGCCATTCTCCCAGTCTGAGTCTTAGGAAAAGGAGGAACAGCTGAGTCTCAGCATTCATTGCTCTCTGCTTTCTGACAGTAGATGGAATGTAACCCACTGCTTTGTGTTCCTGCACCAAGCCCCCTGCCGGGGTGGACTATTTCCTTGAACTCTACCTAAACTGTACCTGGGCCCAGGTATTTTATCCAGCAAGGAGAAAACTAAGTAGTACAAAGAAGCCAAGTTAAACTTTCCACTCTTCTTCCCTTCCGCATGCTTGTCATGTTGACTTCTGTATGCTCACGTTCTTCCACAACGGCCATCCCCTCTTCCCATCTAGATGTATTGAAATATCCAATACTCCTTGAGGCTGGCACTGGGTAATCCTCCCCCCCACCAGGTCCTGGGATGACAGCAAGCAATTCTGTCCTCTGCAAGCCTCCTCCCTCCTCCTCTCCTCCCTTCTTTCTTCTCCCCACCCCAACCCTCTCTTTCAAAATCACCCACTCAATATTTTAGCTGCTATAACCGTTAATTCTATAACCCCTGTGCAGCTAGGCCTATCTATTATCATTGACAAGGCCCATTAATTGTAATAACTCAAATGTCACCAACTCTGGGACCTACGGACAGGAGATCCCAAAGCTCAGATGCATCACGGGTTATTCTAGGAGATACTCGGACACTTTGCCCAGACACTCGCCAACAAGGCTTCCTTGCCGTAGTTTTCGTTTATGCTCCTTCCAGAATTTCATGTTGAGAGCTGGGGGAGGATACAGACATGAGCAAACATTTTTCTACTCAGGATTTCTCAGACCCGTGAGCTACAAGCATAGATCAAGCTCAAAATAAATCCTCCCCGAGGCGACTTCTTGGGAGATAGGTTCTCGTCTCGCTAGACTTCAGTGGGCTCATCTGGCCAGTCCCTATTTTTAAGCTTCTGTTGCACTTCATGCTCCTTAATGGACTGTACATTTGTAAAGAGAAGAGTTCATGCTTAAATAATATTTATTGTCACACATTTTACAGTGACTTTTCTCCTCATGCGCCTTAATAAAAAGTAAAACTGGAAAAATGATTTAACATTTAAAAATTCAAATATGACAACCTTCATGTGAGGTAACACCTATTGAGAACTAATTCTATACGGTACCATTTTACTTCAACAACCATACTCCCTTACAAATAGCAACTAGTTTCTAAATTCCATTTAAAATGGTATTAAAAACAGCAAAAATAAATAAATAAATTTAGCTTATGGGTACTGTGTGTGTATGTTCATGTGTGTAAGGGCACATGTACTACAGTGTACAGAGGCCAGAGGACCACTTCGGGCTCTGCTCCTTGCCTTCCATCTCACCTATGGCATCACTGTTCATTGTTCACTGCCCCATTCACCAGGCTAGCTGGTCTCGAGCCTCCAGAAAATTCTCTGGTCTCTGCTTCCCATCTTGCCCATAGGCATGCTGGGATTACAGAAGCCCACCACAACATTTGGCTTGCACATGGATCTGAGAATCTGAGCTCAGATAAGAGTGTACTTTCATAGCGAGCATTTTATGTACTGAACTTTATCTACTGATCCCCCAAGCCCACAGAGTGGGTCTTTAAGATTAATTAACACAACACATATAATATACTTGGCATTCTACCTAGGATGTAGCCAGCACTTGTTAGGTATTTATTAGTTTTTATTAAATTCATTGTAAGAGCTAGATTTCTAGCTCATTGTCCTCCATGAAAATCCCCAAAACAAATATCTTTAAAAGTGATCATTCCTAGGGTCTTGAGAGATGGTTTAGCACTTAAGGCACTTGCCTGCAAAGGCTAAGGACCCAGGTTCAATTCCCTGGTACCCACATAAGCCAAACACAAGGTGGCACATGTGTCTGGAGTTCATTTGCAGTGGCTGAAGGCCTGGCATGCCCACTGTCTGTCTCTCTCTCCTCTCTCTAATATATACAAAAAAGTGATCATTCCTTAAATTATACATAAAAATATCCCCAAACGATCTATACTGCACAGATTTTATGTTATGTTCTCTTTGACAATAGCCATTCTATTCCAATTAAAAGGTTCTTATCTTTTATGTTTATCCACATTCACTCCTATAACATAGTTTGAAAAAAATATCAAATCATAGTAACCACATAAAAATGACTGCTTTGGTAACTGGATAAAATGGTTTCACCAAGTACCTAAGCTATTTAATTTAGCATTATTCTACCTAAATCTCATTTTAGAAGAGAATATCTAGATTTTTATTTGAGGTGGCCCCCAAATGTCTCACTCCAAACAGAACTATAAATGTTTTCGTAACCAAACAAGAATTCCTTGAGCCTTTCAAGTAAAAGCACGGCAGAAGTTATGAAAGTAAAGCTTAAGCGACAGGGCAGGTTGAGCCACTGGAGCCGCCACAGGAAGAACCCGGATGGGCCTCAAGGGACGGCCATTTCCCCATCGAGTAGGAAATGCTACATCCTTTCTCCTACACACAAATTCATAATTGAAAAAAACAAAAACCCACCACAAGTGTTTCCTCCCACCACTGACTTTCTGAGTAAGTGTAAGAAAGGCAAACCATCTTCAGAGCTCACAACAGACCTTGATCTTTTCAACATCTGCCCAGCTTCATAGTCGTTAAATAAATCTTAATCCAATTAGTCTATTTCCCACCGAGGCACTTTTCAGTTCCATGAAATGTCCGCTTTCCACAGAATACATTGAACTGCACCTCGTCCATCACCCGGGCTATGATCCAATGAGATGACTGAACTCTTGCTCACGAAGGGCACACTCACAGAACACCTTCAGCCTCAAGGAGACACAAAGGCCAGACGCAGAAAGGAAACTGAGGTCTCCTCAAAGCCTGCATTGCAGATTAGGAGCTGGGGTAAGGAAAAAAACAGGCACCTCAAATTAGACCACTTTTCTTCTTAACTTTAGGCTAAATTCGGGTTGATTACACTTAGCATCAACTGGAATCTGTGTGCCTCCCACAAGACATGTTTCCCTGCAACCTCTGCGCTGCCTGTCACACGCTTTCTTCCTGGAAATTGACTTACATATGAATCATAACCAGCCAGAAGAGAACAATCTCCATTCATGACAAGATAAGAATGCTGAAAACATGGAAATGTTTTAAAAGGTCATAACTGTTATAGGAGTTAAAATGTTAACTTTAAGAAATTTTGAGAGAGAGGGGAGAAGAAATTCCTAAAGCTGAACTAGCACCAAGGTCAGCTAATTTTCTATCAGTAATTGTTTTTCAAAAATGTTCTAAAGTCACAAAAGAGGCTGGAGACGGATCAGCAGTTAAAGGCACTTGCTTGCAAAGCCTACCTACCTAGGTTGGATTCCCCAGCAACTCTCATAAAGCCCAACACAAGGTTGTACATGCATCTGAAGTTTGTTTGCAGAGGCAGGAGGCTCTGGAGAACACACTCACACTCACTCTCATTCTCTCTCACATAAAATATGTCAAAATAAATAAAGTCACACACATAAAAATTCAAATTTAACCCCACCAGATGGTCTTACTGTATTTTCAGGTAGCTTTTGCCTATGAAAGTGAATGGGAAGAGGATGATGTCTTAATTAGTTCATTTCTAATTTTATAAGAGCCTTGGACATTACCCAATGTCTCTTAGAAGAAAAAGTTAATAATTTACTATTCTACAAGTTCAATACGAAAAAAGCAGACACATTTATTCCACAGTTGACAACACAAAGCTATTGTGAGGCTGTGAAATGACCCTTGAAGGCTCGTGTGCTGAAGGCTTAGTTCACCAGTGGTAGTACTGGGGAGGACTGGGGAGGACTGGGTCATGGCGGGCACTCAGTTCATCCAGGGGCTCGTCCATTGAGTCCACAGGCGAATCAGCCATCAGCCATCCACTGTGGGTGTGTCTGGAGGGGACAGCACATCCCCAGCCCCTTGCTAGGCCAGCACTGCTTGCAAGTGACCATGAGATAAGCCACTCTGCTCTGCCACACCATTCTATACAGCAAATTCTCAGGCACAGGCCCAGAAACTCACAGCCAAGTGACCACCGATGGAAGGCCTTAAAGCCACAAGCCAAAATGATACTTTCTGCCTTCAAGTTGATTTCTCATTTTGTCACGGTAACAGAAAGTTGACCAATAAACACATGTCTGTATTTTCAATGAATTTTGAAGAAATTTGTTTATGTCTTTGAGACAGATCATCTTGCTATGTAGCCCAGGCTAACCTTAAACTTGCAATCCTCCTGCCTCAGTCTCCCAAGTACTAGGATTACAGGCATATACCCGCCATGCCATGCTAACTTCCAGACATCTTAAAGATAACAGAGGCCTGAAGAAATAAGTTATAATCTACACGATTAATAGTTTTTGAAAAATCTTTAGGCTGTGTATGTAGCTCAGTGATACATCACTGGTCTAGTGTTGAGAAGCCATTAATTAAAGACTCAACACCACGAAAGATGAAAGAACAAAACAAGATTACAATGAGACACAAGTTGGGTGCTCTATTGCCCTGAGTAATAAGATGTTCTATATTTCAAAAGTTAGTATGATTTTAATTGTTCCTATCACAAATGATAGCCATTTGATGTGATGGACATGCTAGTGAATATAATCAGATCCTTCTATGTCGCTCTGTATATAACAGGCTCTGATAAACTCCTTTTGCTGAAAAGCAGTGACTCCTCACCTGGGATCATAAGTGACAGAAAGCAGGAAGAAAATAAATAAACTGGTGTCCCTGTCTTCATAGTGTATCTCTTGCCTTTCATTTGGGTTAGAAATATGCCAAACTGTGCACATGGCCCTGTTAACCAATTACAAGATTTTTGTCTGGAAGACCCTGCAAACGATGAAATCAACCAGCCAGGCTGACTACACACTTGCGTACTAGTGGTACACAGACTATGCAGGTAACCAGCTGCCCTCTGATTGGTCATGAGACCTCCTTAGTGGTAGAGAACTTATACCTGGCACTGGGAACCAAGTCAGAATCCCATGAATAGGAAACTAAGACTTGAGAGAAGCCCCCACTGTGCTTTGGCTAAGAACAGTAGGAATCCACATCAAAAAGCCTCTCAAATAACGATGCTTATCCCCTTTAATCCAAACTGCTCTCAATCTTGGTTGGAAAAGTTGATTTTACAGATGGCAGAGAATACTGGGAAGATGGAGGATTCATGATTAAGATTAAAAAGCATAGCTGATTGCCTACCATGAGAGGGAGCACCTGCACCGCATCTGCCAGGGCGCAGGAGACCCTGCAGAGGAAGTGATAATGTGAGTGCTGCTCCTGCTGCTAGCCTGACAACCAGCTCCAGGGAGACGGTGACATTCACTGTGGTCACTCCAAACTCATCAAAGCAGAAATCCAAAGGCTACAGAGAACCCAACACGAAGCCAGACTTCTAAGATGCCTGCCAAGGCTCAGGGAGCATCACGGGAGGAGGGGTGGACCCACAGAGTAGGTAGAAATATCCTGAGGCATGACCCCCTCCGCAGAGACTGACTGAGGCCTTCAGGACCCCACAGTGAACACCAATATAACCCCACTGGGAAGGTCCCTCGGTGGAATGGGGAGGTAGGAGAGGGAATATAAAAGTAAAACAAAAATAATTAGTTAAAAAATAACTATTTTGTCAGGTAAAAAAAAAATAATTAAAACTGGTGATAACTGATCTATCTAGCTCTCCTTCGAGGCTTTGAAAGTTCCGAGAGTAAGTGAGGGGTCAGCTTTTACAACCTCCGAAAACATGCCTAAAGGTCTCTAACCTCTTTCCTGAACCCACGGTCACCTTGGAATGCAGAAAGGGTGAAATCTGGCCCACAGCTCGCTCTCTGATGAGCTCAACTCCACGCAGGGACAATCCTCTCCTAACTAGATGGTTGCTTCCAGTAACAGCTTTCTTCTCTGTCACTTTGCAAAAATCAGAGCTAGACAGATCAACCAAAATGGCTTTACCTTTCACCCCTGCCCTGATCTTTCCTAACCCTTCCTCTCCTCCATCCTCAGGCTGGTGTGATAGACCAAACTGCTTTACCTCCACCTTCTCAAAGTGACCGTTTGATCAGAATCCTTTCCTGCCTTCTTGCCACTTCCTTTCCTTCAGGCAAGTGGCCAGACCGGATATGTTGGACCCCACCTCCTGCCTAGCATTCCAGGTACATGTACGTCGTGCAAAGCATCTCATTTTACTCTACAAAGATGTAGTTATTCAGCAGCTAAACAGTAAAACTAGACAAAAAAAAAAAAATTCTGGGATCACTGCTATCCTATGTTTCATTATAGTTCTGTTTTCTGGTATTATAAAAACTCTCAGCTGAACAGTAAAACTGTAATGCAATTGCTACTCAAATAAAAGGGGTGAGAAAACGGATCACCTACCCTGTGCAACATGTAAACAAGAACTAAACACGAAGATTCTACACTAAAACTTTTTAAAAGCCTCCTGAAGTTATATGACATGTCTAGTGCCTGTTAGTTCACAAGATGAGTGAGCGAGCTTCCCACTGTGCAACCCACTCACAAGTGACTCACTATGAAATTTAATTATTTCCATGAATAATCTGAACAATAACTTTAACATATGACCGGAATAGGACTAGATCATTTCAAATGATGAAATGGACAAAAAAGTAAAATTTGTAAATGCCAGGGTTCAGAAGTCTGCTTTTCAGGTACGACTCACTGAACAAAATGCTCATTATGTGAAGTCAATCTGCAAGAGTTCAAACAAGTTTGTAACTTGTTTTCTATTGTCAGGAAATTAAAACTAACTTAATGTGTTTCCCTTGTAAGGCTTAACTGCCAAAAACCTCAGAGGAATCTTGATTTCCCATTGCTTCATATTTTCAGTTCATGTGCTTGCAACCCTTCCTTCAGCCTCCTTCATGTGTTGTCCTAGGAAGCATCACCCCAACACATGGACCCCTCAAGTCTTATCATAAGGAGGAAAAGGGAGAACTTTCAACAAAGGAGAAAGGGAAGAATGACAAAAAGGACAGGCAAGGAGCAAGAAACTAATACAGCTGATGCTCAAAGCCATGACAGGTCTTCTGTTCCACTCATGAAAACATTACACTTTTTCTAAATGGCAATGGGCTTATATTAACAACGTTCTACGGTTTTTTTTTAGGGGGGGGTGTTTTGTTTTTGTTTTTTGTTTTTTTGAGGTAGGGTCTCACTTTAGCTCAGGCTGACCTGGAATTCACTATGTAGTCTCAGGGTGGCCTCGAACTCTTAGTGATCCTATCTTTTGCTTCCCAAGTGCTGGGACTAAAGGCGTGTGTCACCATACCCAGCTAAAAATATTCTATGATTTTTTTTTTTCAAGCAGAGCAGGGAGAGTGGGAGAGACAAACGAGAATGCACACACCAGAGCCTCTTGCCCCTGCAAATGAACTCCGGATACATGCACCATGTAGTGCATCTGGTTTTATGTTGGTTCTGGGGAATCAAACCCAGATCAGCAGGCTTGGCAAGCAAGTGCTTTTAACTGCTTTGGAATCTCTCCAGCCCTTCTATGATTTTTAAAGTTGAGATAATCACAACATTATAGAAGTGACACATTTGATGAGACTAATCAATGGTTAACTTTTTAAGGTCTCAGGCACTCTACAAGTTAACATGAATTATTTATTACTGATAATAGCTTAAGAAATCACCATTATTAAATCATATTTATCCTCATTATTTTACTAAACACAGCCCCAGACTGATGAAGCCAGGGGCTCAGATACTAACTCCAGTGTGGACCCAGTTTGTTCTTTTCATTGTTATTAAGTAAAAATTGTCTTGTTGGTTTAACTGCTTTATGTTTTCCTGGAGCATGTAACTGACATTAGGCTGCAGGAAAAGCAGGCATAGGGTAGCCAGCTCAAATGAAATGCTACCATGAATAACAATTTCACATGGCCAACCTCAGCATGACCTGACTAGGAAGGCATGCTAAGGCCTTTCTGATACAGTCTGGATTCATACCCAGGAGCATGCTGGAGGGAACGGTGGGTGGGGGGAGGACTTCTGCTTCTAGTTTCTTTTACTACTGAGAAATGGGTGAAAACAACGCCATCACCAGGTTCTCTGGGGATTGTTTCACGTAAAAGAAAAGCATGATTCTGAACGGGCCAAGGACCCCGTGGCCCTGCAGCTGAACCCAGACTTTCCTTTCTCTTGTCAGCTCCAGGAAGCTCTAGTGTTTCCTCAGGAAAAGCCGCCTATGGAAGAGGGTCACCCAGAGAGTCCAGAGACCTCGCCACCCTTCTGCTTGGTCAGAACAGAGAAATGCTTCTGTGCAAGGTCACACTTCCGAGAGAAAACACTGCACACAAGACGAACTCCAGGCAAGCCCCCTGCACCAGTCAAGACAGACGAATCCAGTGAGCAGATGTTCCTTCTGCACAGAAACGCTCCACCACGCAGAAAATCTGAGGTGAAAAAAAAACCCTCCAATTCCTCCCTGGAAGCCCAGCGTTTACTAGAGCTTGTGAAACCACACACACCACAACCCCCACCCGTGCAGCCGAGGTCCCGCCGACAAGAAGCGCATCACTGACCCTGCTTCAGGCACAGTGGTCCAGTCACCTAGACTGAAGGCGCTCTGGAGGAACCCTCAGAAGCACATACTCCTTCTGGTCTCATTTTGACCTTAAATTCCAAAAAGAAATGGGCAAAGACAAAAGTTAAACGTGCCTGTATAAACAGACACGTTTGTCCTTTTGTTCATCCACTTCCTGGGCATGGCCCCATCTTTACCACTTCCTACCATGTCCATAGTCCCTTTCCTCCCTCTGTTCCACGCGGTGGCCTTCTGAAGCCAGTTCACTCAACTGCTTATGCGATTGCTATAGAAGGTATAAATTCACAGCCCAAGCGCGATATCTACATTTTCTAAGAGTGGACTTTCCAGGGGAGAAGCCCTCCTGGTCCCCTTGGGTGACTCCCGACATACCTGCTGTGAAGAGCACAAACCGGATTCGCCCTTGAGCAAAGAAGGGAGGGAGGGAGTGGCGCAGCCAAGCAGAGGAACTTGAAAGCTTGGCCTTAGCCTGAACCAGCCTTTCTAGGGCTTCAACCTAAGCAGGAAATTGCTGCGTCCCTACACCAGTGCCCAGGCAGCTGCCCAACTCACTAACCCCTTCCCTGGCCTTGCATATACCACATAGTCAGTGCTATCCTGGCTGGCTTGGGGAGCTGGCAGAAGCCAGGGCTGTGCTATTCAAAGCTATAAGCAGCTCCTGTGGCTGGAGAAGAGCGTTTAGGAAAGAGCAGGGGATCAGGCAGGACAGACTTTTCACGTGTTCTGCTGATCTCACTCACCTGCTCAAATCAAGCACTCACATGTAACAGACAACAGCTCAGCTCCATTTACTAATTACTAGCACCCTCATGTGTAGGATCCCATCCAACAGATTTGTTCACAATTAAATTGCTTGTTTGCAAGTCATTCAATCCAAATTTTAGTTTCAAAATCCGATAAGATTACATATAATTTATATTAGAAACACCAAAATACCCATATGAGCTACCCTAAATAACAGGAGGGGTGTGGCTTTTCTGTACTGGAGTGTTTGTCACACTCCCTTAAGGAGAAACACTAAAGCAATCAGGTGTTACCAAGGCAAACTTCTGTGTGCAAAACAGAAATGAAAGAGTGTGCATGGAGGAAGTATCCATTCAATTCAGGCTCCCCAAACTAAGCGAGTGCCTGGGACGTCACACCCTGTGTCTTCATACATGCAATACTTAGGATATTTGTGGGGCACCTACAGGTCATGGTGCTGGGCTTTGTGGCTACAGAAGCCAGCATTGCAGACAGTCTCCACTCTGATTTTCCAGCTGAGCAGAGAGGACAAACAGCTAAACAACTAGCACATGTGCTCCGTCCTCAGACGACAACGATAGGCTGCTGTAGGGACAACCTCAACTGTGAAGCGAGGATTTTCTGACAACGAATTAGTCCGATGTATGTTTATCAAAAGGTCTTTTGGTTCGCGTCTCCTGCTGCTGCTCTGTTGTCAGCTCAGCTAACTGTCTGCCTCTTCTAGGAGAGTGAGCGGCCTCAAGTGCGGGGTTAGGTCAGGAGATTTCACATCCAGGAGCTCACATACCAAAGAGGAGCAAATGGAAGAGGGAAAGGGGGACCTTAAAGAAAATGAAAGCATTGAAATACCACTTAGGCAAGATAGTTTCAGTTAACATGAAATATTAAAAATCCAAAAATCCAAAATCTTAACTATTTCAAGTTCACAATCCTGTCTTCATTTTGTGAGCATCATATGCAAATAAAACTAAAACCAGCCAAGAGAGGTCTGTAACTCACCTCTCAAAAGTAGTAACTTCTCATATTCAAACATTCACACCAATGGTTGTGTTAATATTAATTTGTTGAACATTGTCCACAGAGAAGAGTTTTTCCTCAATAGTGTCAACCCCACCCCCAACAAACTTCACCCCAGGTTTGCAACACCAATACTGGCTGCAAAGACCAAAATCACGAATGCAATGTACAGTGACCACCATTTCTGCTTTGGTTACAAGAGTCAAGAAAATCCTCTTTGAGCCAGGCGTAGTGGCACACGCCTTTAATCCCAACACTCGAGAGGTAGAGGTAGGAGGATCGCCAAGAATTCGAGTCTACCCTGAGACTACATAGTGAATTCCAAGTCAGCCTGGGCTAGAGTGAGACCCTACTTCAAAAAACCAAAAAAGAACACCCTCTGAGAAAATGGAATTTAATACACAATGATGTAAGTTGAAAATCTAAAAAAGAATATTCTAAAGAGAAATAGGAGTTCCAAATGGCTAGCAGCAAAGAAGCTTAGAAGGGTCTGAAAGACGTAAAAGAGATGAGAATGGCCAGAGAAGGTACAGCAAAGGGCAGAGAGGTTAGCTGAGCCAGACCTGCCGGTACCTGATAGGGTGACAGAAGTCCACACTCAGGGCTTCTGCAGAGGCTTCGTGGCGACATCCAGAGACATGTTCTCACAAGCCCCTCGGAGGATGCTGGCGCCCACGAGCCTCTTATAGGGAACAGGGAGCCTCACGCCAAGCCGCAGATTGGAATCACCTGAGGGGCTCTCAATTGACTTAATGCCAAGCCTGGTGCAGACCGTCTACCTGTGTCTCGTGCTGGAGTTGCGGATGACACATCTGTGCCTTTTTAAAGAGCTAGTTATATGACTGAGAACACAAGGGTTACTGCAACCATTCATTTAAAATCATGACGAGCGTGGGTTTCATTGGGAAGCCACCGAAAGTCTGTAACAGAGAAAGGTTTGTTAAACTTACCCTCAGTGGCAGGTGAAGAGAGGTGAGAGTGGACCACACAGACCTGGGAAGAGTTCCCTATAATAGCCACGGAAGAGAGGGCAGGGGTTTGCATAAATTTATAGCCCTAGAGATATAATAAGTAGATTCAAATCAGAATTTTGAGTGAAACCTCAAATGTATCACAAATTGGACAGGAGGACGAGCAAAGAAAGAAGAATCTATGAAAAGCCTACATTGCTGCAACGACAACAACACACACACATGCACGCACGCACGTGCACACACACACACATACACACTCCTTTTTGGAGGAAAGTGCAGAGGATTGGGCAATCAGTCACTGGTGTGTGGTCTGGCCCAGCCCCGCTCCGCCCTGCCCCATTGAGATGTCCAGTACAGACAAGAAGAAAGCCTCAGGCTGGAGGGATGGCTTAGCAGTTAAGGGGTTTGCCTGCAAAGTCAAAGGATACTGGTTCAATTCTCCAGGACCCACGTAAGCCAGATGCACAAGGGGGTACAGGCACCTGGAGTTCGTTTGCAGTGGCTGGAGGCCCTGACGTGTCCATTCTCTCTCTCTCTCTGCCTCTTTCAAATAAATAAAATATATTTTAAAATATTTAAAAAGAAGAAGAAGAAAGCCACATGTGTACAAGAGTCTGGGGCTCAGAGCAGAGGTGAGGGCCAGACACATCCAAGACGCATCACTGTGTAGATATTACCCGAGGCCAGAAAGGTCAGTGGCACTGTCTAGCTTGAGAACACAGATGCAGAGGAGAGAGGGTGGGGCACAGAGCCAGTGTGTGACAAGCACACCACGTGGCTGATGCCTAGCAGCCCTAGCGGGGTTACAGTCTCGTACGTACTGCTAATACACGGGACAATTACAGTGTCTCAGGCACTCTGTGCTGCCAAGCTTATACACCCTCCACCAGCTTAGTAGAAGTGAAATGGCTTCAGAAACACACAAGCTCTTCGTAGGAAGTTACTAGAACAACATGAGCCCATGTCCAAGCTCCACTGGGAATCCAGCTGAATCAGGGATAAGATACATTCATGTATTGGAGTTCACTACGTTTCTGTATTCTGCCGGAACCTGCCCATGACCCTGGGAGAGGGCACTGCCCCGGTGCTTACAGAGAATGTGCGGCTTCCAGACGAGGGGCCCAAAAGGAAGCTGGAGTTGTATGTGAACCAATCCAGGGCGGACAGCGCTGAGTCAAGCTGGCTGGGATTACAGGACTGAGCAGTGGGCAAGGGCCAAGGTACTATTCCAGACACTGAAAACGTTGAAATTCCTAAGAAAGCAGGAAGTCCAGCACCTAGTGCCACTGCTCACAAGCAAGGAACAGCTAGGCTTGAGAGAACATGTCAGAAATGCAAACTTGCAGTCTACGCTGCAGACTTTCATACTCAGACACTCTGTGGCAGTGTCCTCCAAAGGATCCTGGTGCCCACAAAGCTCAGATGCCCCTGAAAGCGTTGGCTATCCGGCCAGCTTCAAATGCACCATGTCAAAGGCTCCCCCGGAGATGAGGCTCTATCTACATATGTGGCCCAGCACTCCCAGTCCCAGTGATGGGTGCTTCCCTGACAGCTCCTCCCCCTTGGCTTCACAGAAAAGCAGCTTACATGCTTGTTTTTTTTAATAACCCTATTTCCTCATGTCATTGGAGTCAAGCTGAAGCATCCAAACGGTAATAACAGTTAGGATTGTTGGAGCCCTTCAAGGATGCAGGCCTTGCTCATGTTTTGTGTATTTAAAAACTCAGACTGGAGCTAGAGAGATGGCTTAGCTATTAAGGCCTTGCTTGCAAAGCTAAAGGAGCCCAGGTCCATTCCCTGGGACCCACGTAAGCCAGATGCACATAGTGGCACATGCGTCAGGATTTTGTTTACACGGGCTGGAGGCCCTGGTGCATCCATTCTCTGTCAATCTCTCTCAAAGAAACAAATAAATTACAGTGTTCTTTAACAACCAAGACTGAGTTTTGTTAGAAAGGACCTGTATCTCAGCATTTAGAAAGTTAAGCACCTGTTCACGCCATTTCAGACCATGATTAAAGCAGTCACACTTGTCAGCATTCATTAGCAATGGTCAGTGTTGGCACCTGTATCTCTTCCTTGGTGAGAAACCCATGATCCAGAAGGCTAAGGTAGAACAGAACTTTCGTCACAGAAGAGGAGTCGCGGAAAGCTGACAGCTAGATTCCTGAACTCCCAGAGATCAGCGGAAGCACCAGGAAATCCGAGGAAGGCCATAGTTGTCTCATGTGGCTGGACAAAATGGGACAGGGTGGGACAGTGCCGTGAATATCTGCTTTACAGAAACGGCCATCAGCCACTGGAGGCAGAGGAAGGAGTCTGTCCTCATTCCGACGTGGATCAACCATTTTCTATTTGTGATTATACAAAGGTAGGAAAAATAGTAATTCACTACATAATTTGTCTGGTTTACAAAAGTACTTAAAACCATAAGTTTAATCAAGGGAAACAAAGAGAAATGATCTAACTGGAACTCTGGCTTTAAGTGTGTGACAGATAGCAATGTGGCACTTAAGGGCATTCTCCAAGATTCTCCAAGACTGTCTATTGTTTTCTAAGCACAGCACATAAAAATAACATGCTCCCCTGAAAACGTTGTACGCTAGGGCTCAAGTTCTTCACCCATTCCTATGTGCTGAGTGGAGACGTGGAACCACAGTTGAAGGCAAAGGAGCAGTGAGGGCAGCTGACCAAACAGAGGTCTCATGGTGACTTGATTTAATCTGGATCCATATCATTACCTTTAGTTTCCTGTCTTGTCCTGGCAGCCAGTGAATGCCATCCTCAGAGCCAGGTATGCAAAATGCAGGACTATATGAAGCACGTCAGACAAGCATAGAATACGGGCACACACTTGGTGAGATCGAGAATCGGACATGACCCAAAGACACGTGCCCTGAGATTCCAATCCCAGAGTTGGAAGCACTGTGTTTCAGACTGCTCAACAGAATGTTTCCCACTGTGTTCGCACTGCTAACATTTGCAAATTCTCTCAGTAAGAACTGTTCTTCAATTTCTCTCCAGCTTCACAGGCTCAGGAATCTACCTTAAGATATGATCATATGAGTGCTAAGCAGGGAACAGCACGACTTGTTCAACCTGTCAACACCCTCCGACTTTAATCCATCACCAGACACCCAGAAATGCCCTACATCGTAAATGGGGATTGAAAAGTCACACTGGATAATTCAAAATCAAAAAATGTCATGCCTGGGCTGGAGAGATGGCTTAGCGGTAAAGGCACTTGCCTACAAAGCCAAATGGCCCCAGTTTGATTCCCCAGGACCAACGTAAGCCAGATGCACAAGGTGGCGCATGCATCTGGGGTTTGTTGGCAGTGGATGGAAGCCTTAGCATTCCCATTCTTTCTCTTGATCTCCCTCTTCCTCTCTCTCTCATCTGCCTCTTTCTCTCCCTCTCTCTCAAATAAAATAAATAAAAAAAATTTAAAGCTGCCCTTAATCCCAGAACTCTGGAAGCAAGAGGCAGGAGGACTTCTGTGAGTTCTAGGACACCCTGGGACTACAGATTGAATGCCAGGTCAGCCTGGGCTAGAATGACACCCTGCATCAAAAAATTAAAATTATTTAAAATTATTAAAAAAAAAAAAAAAACTAGTAAAGTCCCAAATGCCACTGGAATTCAAACTGGGATTTTTGTATCACTGTGTTCTCATCCTCATCCTGCCTCTGTTTCCAGGCCTTACCCTGCCTTCACATGGGGTCATCATGGTCTCCGGGCCTTACCCTGCCTTCACATGGGGTCATCATGGTCTCTGGCCTTACCCTGCCTTCACATGGGGTCATCATGGTCTCTGGCCCTTACCTACCCATCATGGTCTCCGGGCCTTAACCTGCCTTCACATGGGGTCATCATGGTCTCCGGCCTTACCCTGCCTTCACATGGGGTCATCATGGTCTCCGGGCCTTACCCTGCCTTCACATGGGGTCATCATGGTCTCTGGCCCTCACCCTTACCTTGCCTTCACATGGGGTCATCATGGTCTCCAGGCCTTACCTGCCTTCACATGGGGTCATCATGGTCTCTGGCCCTCACCTGCCTTCATCATGGTCTCTGGCCTCACCCTGCCTTCACATGGGGTCATCATGGTCTCTGGCCCTCACCCTGCCTTCACATGCATCATGGTCTCCTGCCTTCCTTCACATGGGGTCATCATGGTCTCTGGCCTCACCCTGCCTTCACATGGGGTCATCATGGTCTCTGGGCCTTACCCTGCCTTCACATGGGGTCCTCTGCCTTCCCTGCCTTCATGGGGTCATCATGGTCTCCGGGCCTCACCCTGCCTTCACATGGGGTCATCATGGTCTCTGGCCCTGCCTTCACATGGGGTCATCATGGTCTCTGGGCCTTACCCTGCCTTCACATGGGGTCATCATGGTCTCCGGGCCTCACCCTGCCTTCACATGGGGTCATCATGGTCTCTGGCCCTTACCCTGCCTTCACATGGGTCATCATGGTCTCTGGCCCTCATGCCTTCACATGGGGTCATCTGGGTCACCCATGGTCTGGGGTCATCATGGTCTCCGGCCCTTACCCTGCCTTCACATGGGGTCATCATGGTCTCCGGCCCTTACCCTGCCTTCACATGGGGTCATCATGGTCTCTGGCCCTTACCCTGCCTTCACATGGGGTCATCATGGTCTCCGGCCCTTACCCTGCCTTCACATGGGGTCAACATGTTCTCCGGCCCTTACCCTGCCTTCACATGGGGTCATCATGGTCAACATGGTCTCATGGTCTCTGCCCTTACCCTGCCTTCACATGGGGTCATCATGGTCTCCGGGACTTACCCTGCCTTCATGGTCTCATCATGGTCTCTGGCCCTTACCCTGCCTTCACATGGGGTCATCATGGTCTCCGGGCCTTAACCTGCCTTCACATGGGGTCATCATGGTCTCCGGGCCTTACCCTGCCTTCACATGGGGTCATCATGGTCTCCGGGCCTTACCCTGCCTTCACATGGGGTCATCATGGTCTCCGGCCCTTACCCTGCCTTCACATGGGGTCATCATGGTCTCTGGCCTTACCCTGCCTTCACATGGGGTCATCATGGTCTCCGGGCCTTAACCTGCCTTCACATGGGGTCATCATGGTCTCTCCCTTACCCTGCCTTCACATGGGGTCATCATGGTCTCTGGCCCTTTCTGCCTTCACATGGGGTCATCATGGTCTCTGGCCCTTACCCTGCCTTCACATGGGGTCATCATGGTCTCTGGCCCTTACCCTGCCTTCACATGGGGTCATCATGGTCTCTGGCCCTTACCCTGCCTTCACATGGGGTCATCATGGCCCCTTACCCTGCCTTCACATGGGGTCATCATGGTCTCTGGCCCTTACCCTGCCTTCACATGGGGTCATCATGGTCTCTGGCCCTTACCCTGCCTTCACATGGGGTCATCATGGTCTCTGGCCCTCCCTGCCTTCACATGGGGTCATCATGGTCTCTGGCCCTTACCCTGCCTTCACATGGGGTCATCATGGTCTCTGGCCTTACCCTGCCTTCACATGGGGTCATCATGGTCTCCAGCCCTTACCCTGCCTTCCATGGGGTCATCATGGTCTCCGGCCCCTTACCCTGCCTTCACATGGGGTCATCATGGTCTCAGGTCACCCTCATGGTCTCTCCGGCCTCACCCTGCCTTCACATGGGGTCATCATGGTCTCCGGGCCTCACCCTGCCTTCACATGGGGTCATCATGGTCTCACCCTGCCTTCACATGGGGTCATCATGGTCTCTGGCCCTCACCCTGCCTTCACATGGGGTCCTCCGCCTTCCCTGCCTTCACATGGGGTCATCATGGTCTCTGGCCCTCACATGGGGTCATCATGGTCTCTGGCCCTTACCCTGCCTTCACATGGGGTCATCATGGTCTCTGGCCCTTACCCTGCCTTCACATGGGGTCATCATGGTCTCTGGCCCTTACCCTGCCTTCACATGGGGTCATCATGGTCTCCGGCCCTTACCCTGCCTTCACATGGGGTCATCTGGTCTCTGGGCCTTACCCTGCCTTCACATGGGGTCATCATGGTCTCTGGCCCTTACCCTGCCTTCACATTCACCTCCGGCCCTCACCCTGCCTTCACATGGGGTCATCATGGTCTCTGGGGCCTTACCCTGCCTTCACATGGGGTCATGGGGTCACCCTGCCTTCATGGTCATCATGGTCTCCGGCCCTTACCCTGCCTTCACATGGGGTCATCATGGTCTCCGGCCCTTACCCTGCCTTCACATGGGGTCATCATGGTCTCCGGCCCTTACCCTGCCTTCACATGGGGTCATCATGGTCTCCGGGCCTCACCCTGCCTTCACATGGGGTCATCATGGTCTCAGGCCCTCACCCTGCCTTCACATGGGGTCATCATGGTCTCCGGGCCTTACCCTTTCACATGGGGTCATCATGGTCATCATGGTCTCTGGCTTCACATGGGGTCATCATGGTCCTGCCTTCACATGGGGTCATCATGGTCTCCGGCCCTTACCCTGCCTTCACATGGGGTCACATGGGGTCATGGTCTCTGGCCCTTACCCTGCCTTCACATGGGGTCATCATGGTCTCTGGCCCTCCCTGCCTTCATGGGGTCATCATGGTCTCTGGCCCTTACCCTGCCTTCACATGGGGTCATCATGGTCTCTGGCCACCCTGCCTTCTAATGGGGTCATGGCCCTCTCTTCAGGCCTCATGGTCCTGGCCCTTACCCTGCCTTCACATGGGGTCATCATGGTCTCCGGGCCTTACCCTGCCTTCACATGGGGTCATCATGGTCTCTGGCCCTTACCCTGCCTTCACATGGGGTCATCATGGTCTCCGGGCCTTACCCTGCCTTCACATGGGGTCATCATGGTCTCCGGGCCTTACCCTGCCTTCACATGGGGTCATCATGGTCTCTGGCCCTTACCCTGCCTTCACATGGGGTCATCATGGTCTCTGGCCCTTACCCTGCCTTCACATGGGGTCATCATGGTCTCTGGCCCTTACCCTGCCTTCACATGGGGTCATCATGGTCTCCAGGCCTTACCCTGCCTTCACATGGGGTCATCATGGTCTCCCCTGCCTTCACATGGGGTCATCATGGTCTCTGGCCCTGCCTTCACATGGGGTCATCATGGTCTCTGGGCCTCACCCTGCCTTCACATGGGGTCAACATGGTCTCCGGGCCCACCCTGCCTTCACATGGGGTCATCCCTGCCTTGCCTTCACATGGGGTCATCATGGTCTCCGGCCCTTACCCTGCCTTCTAATGGGGTCAACATGGTCTCTGGCCCTTACCCTGCCTTCACATGGGGTCATCATGGTCTCCGGCCCTTACCCTGCCTTCACATGGGGTCATCATGGTCTCTGGCCCTTACCCTGCCTTCACATGGGGCCAATATGCACACTCGTTGCTCATTTCCTTGGACGACTTGAGACTAGATGAAACTAGAAATAAGGTAACAGATTAACCACCCTCACCTACAAAAAGTTCCTTTAAAGGTATTCAATTTGAAACAAGTGAAGTACCAGGGACAAGTCAAACCTTTTGCAGAGAGACTTGAGCACGCAATGCCTGCTGGGAACAGGCAGTCACAGTGGAGTTTTAGCATCAGGCACACCTGGACTCTTATTTCCACGGCTCACTAGCAGCATGAACCTCAACAAGTCATTTCGTTTCATTTCCTGGTCTCTTTCCTTCAGTGAAATGGGGAAGTAGTTTCCAAGCCCCCCTGTCCCCTCAGAAACAGTGCTCGGTTGGCATCCTGTTCTCTGAGTCCTGCCCACCTCTGCCCTTCTGAAGAAATGCACACTTTTGTATCAAAAAGAAAGAAAGAAGGAAAATCAACTAAGCACAAGAAAGGACAAGAAAATGTATAATCATATTGATAAAAACCTCAAAGGACTAAGGTCACACCCTTTCTTTATCAGGGATCACTTCAAATGTAAATGGATTAAATTCCTTAAACAATACAGAGATGGCAGAATCAATGTATGATAGTTTATATTGACTGTCAAAATGGCAAATGAAAAAACAGAACAAAAAAAGACAAATGAGGCAGCCTAGAGTCCTCTGTGAGAAATTATCTAGATGAACTTGTGATGGGCAGATCCATCTTAGACGCACGTAGCCTCATGCCAAGGACTGACGTCCTGGAGCTGTAGATGGGAGCTGGCGGAGCACAGCAGGTATCTCTCTTTTCCTCTCTGTGGGCTGAATGAGACCAGCACAGCTTCAAGCTTCCCTGCCTTCTACTGCCATGCCTTCCCTGTAACCTGGAGCTGGAAACTGAGGCAAACCCTTTCTCTCTTAAACTGATTTTCCTCAAGTACTGTGTACCAGCAATGAGAAAGAAAATAATAGAGAATTTTTAAAATTATTCAACTATTCAGTGTGTTTACAAAAACAAACACAGACATAAGTTGATTAAAAGGAAAAGGCTATCACATGTATTAAAATCAGACAAAATAGCCTCCATAAAAGAAGTTATAAAAGAAAAAAGGATGCTCTATACTGATAAGAGCATATGAAGCAATCATGAATATTTCCTATCTAATAACAGATGGCACTGAAGGAAGAAAATGATGGTTCTACAATAACAGTGGAAGACACAAGTACTTCATATGCTATAACGGATAAAGACCAGCAAAAGTGAAAAACTTTCATATACAATTTAACCAAAGCACAGTGACAGGTGACTCTTGAACATGGGGGTCCATAATATTTCACACCTCCACGGGCTGGAGATGTGGCTCAAGCACTATCAGGAGTGCCTGAGAGGAGATGGCTCAATTACCAGTATCATCAAAAAGTCAAAGAGAAACTTCATATTCCATTTGCCTTCCCCCAAATTCAACACCTTAGCTAGTGCCCACAAAACCTTACTAATAATGCAGTCAATTACCACATATTTTTGTGGTACATGTGTTACGTATAGTGAAAAATACATAGGAACCTGGAGATCACTTTTTCCCTGTACTTGCATGAGTGAATCCGGGGCTTTACAAATGCTAGGCAAGCCTGGGTCACTGATTTTATTCGGTTTTATTTTGAGAGATTACTGTTTTCCTACTTCTGGATTAACTAGGATCAGTATTCCCATGACCAAAGACTATTAAGTGAAACAAAGAGCCTCAAACTGGTACTGGGGAGTCTCGAGGCTGAGTTCAGTTTATCGGGACTCTGTGACCTCAAAGAGCGACTCAGCATGAAGCCTCATGTCAACCCCAGGTCGTGCTTGCCTTGTTCCAACATCATTTACCCAGACGTTTTAGATGTCACCACTGTAGATCTTAAAGTGAGTTCTGTGACATCATAATTTTCATGGGGTTAAGATTAGGAAATATGGGATGGAGAGATGGCTTAGTGGTTAAGGTGTTTGCCTGTGAAGCCTAGGGACCCAGGTTTGATTCCCCAGTACCCACATAAGCCAGATGTACAAGGTGGCACATGTGTCTAGAGTTCATCTGCAGTGGCTGGAAGGCCCTGGCATGCCCATTCTTTCTCTCTACCTGCCTCTTTCTCTCTCTCAAATAAATAAATAAAATATTAAAATAAGAATAGGAAATATTATATCCAAGCTCTTTTTATTTTCTCCTTTTTCACATCTGTGGAAGAGAAATTTACAAAGGGAATTTTACACTAGCATATTGATGTTCCCTGAATTTTAACCATCTTTAAATTTCATTTTATAGATGTACTATGACAACGTTTAGAGGACATAACAGAAAATAACTCATAATCAAGTGTAGGTAAATTAAATTACAATGAAAATTTACAGTATACACGAATTAACATAATTTAGGTTGATTGTATAATAATCATAAAAATCTTGGAAATCTGAAAGCATTTTTAACTTTTGCATTTATACTTTAGTCCTTTGTCTTTGATACTCTTCACAATGAGATGAAGTTGCACAGAGAAATATACACAAATGGATGAAAATGGTATGACACTGTGTGACCAGAGGCACATGAAATACATGAAAATAATAATAATATATGAGATATGAAGGAGATAAGGGGCATGGCAACACATCCATCTTTACGCCAAATAAGCACAAACTATGGGAAAAAGGAGGCAGGGTGGATGACGTAGGTGGCACCTCAGACATGCCAAAGCAGACACAGGGAAACAGTAGCAGCTCCCGCAGACCCACGTGTGGACCAAACATGGGTCAAGAGCAAGAAGGTGGTGTTCCTTCTTCTCCCTAACCAACTGAACCCGAAGCCTCAGAACAGTCTTTTTGTTGGAGGGGACCCTCTTCCCATTGTCTTCCTCCACCTCTGGGAAATAAAGGTCATGGGGTCTGGAGCCTCTTCTAGCTCTATACTGCTGCAATAGCTTCACAAGTGCACTCGGAATCACCGTCTCCGCCTTTGTTAACTCAGACCTCCTAGAGTCTCTCAAACGAGCATGGAAGATACAAAGGCATCATTCTCCCTATCAGTCTCTGTCTCTACCATACAGCCCTCCCACAGACATAGTCCCTGGAAGAACAAGGAGGAAGGAGACAGGCCTGGGGAGAACCTTCACCTCATAAAGGTAACGTTTCAACGTCAACATCTTAACAATCAGTCCTCAAAGCTCTGTCTTCTTTCTTTCTCTTTCTTTTTCTATTTCTTTTTTCGAGATAGGCTGACCTGGAATTCACTATGTCGTCTCAGGGTGGCCTCGAACTCACAGTGATCCTCCTACCTCTGCCTCCCCAGTGCTGGGATTAAAGGTGTGTGCCACCACACTCGGCCAAAGCTCTGTTTTCTAAATGCACTAAAGACAGCTACAAGGGACTGGAGAGGTGATTCAGCAGTTAAAGGTACTTTCTTACAAACCCTGATGGCCTGGGTTTGATTCCTCAGGACCCAAATAAAGCCAGATGCACAAAGTGGCACATGCATCTGGAGTTTATTTGCAGTGACAGGAGGCCCTGGCATGCCAATTCATTCCTTCCCTCCCTCCCTCCCTCCCTCCTTTCAAGTGAATAAAATATTTTCAAAAGATAAATAGAAATTAAAAATAGCTACGAAATTGTACCTATTTTTAGTACCAGATTTTAGTAACCGTATTTTTTTTAAAGCGTCTCTGCAATCAGGCTTCCTGAAGCAGACATGATAAGAACATATTTCCGAAGGACCAAATCCCACAGCCAAAGCCTCCAGGCAGGCAGTCAGGGCTATTTTACTTCGAAGCTGTCAATGACCCACAATGCCTTCATTTGTCCCTGTCCAAAATCTAACAAGGATAAAATGGCTCTGATATTCACCAGATGTAAGATATTTTAGAAAAATAAATATCTTTATCATTGCCAAGTTGTTAACTTTAACTTTGGGGAGCCCCTACCCTACAATTTGGCCCTACTTGCTTGAAGTCTCAGAGAACTATGAGGATGGAAAAAGAAGACAGAGTACCCTTCCCATTTCTGTTTTCACCAGAATTTCACCAAGTTTGTTCACTTAACAAACTATTAAACTCTATTAATTTCATTCGAAGTTAGAATTACGATGTTAAAAACTGAGGGAGAAAAAAAATCAGTCCTTGACAGTATCCCTTGATCCTGAAAGCAGACTTGAAAGAAATCCCTGAGCTTGGGTAAATCACCCAGAGTGGCAATTAACTCAGGGAGTCTTCCACCCCTAACCCTCTGATGACTGTCGATGAGTAAGGCAATGGTGTTGTAGTAAGCCTAGAAAAATTAGATTTGTCTATATTACGAACCTCCCGACATCAAGGCTGTATACCAAGCAGCCCTTTACTTTGGCAAATTGACAAACAAAAAGGGAATGTGAGCTGTCACCCTTCACAGGAGTGATTTAAGGTGTGGCAGAGCGAATGGCAGAACAATGCTGGAAGGTAGAAACGTTCAACGAGGGTGCTCAGTAAACAGTGTCTTCCCACCTAGAAGTGGAAAACACTCACCGTCACCCAGGACTTCTTGCAGAGACCCAACGGCTGACAGGTAAGATAGGCCAGCTCATGTGGACAGGTGCAGCCAAGGGGATCATCAGGCACCCCACAGTTTGCTGGAAAGAACTCCACTGCTGGATGACAGGATGTGATGCGGCAGGCGTTGGCTGGATAATCTGGAGAGCTCCACTGCACAGCAGAGGTCACAGAAAACGGGCACATTTCTGGGACCGAGTAGCTCGGGAAGTCTTATCTAGAAATTGGATGCCTTGAGCAAGGATAGAGCTGTAACTTTCCAAGAATTATTAGTCACTCACAGACGATGATCTTGGTGAAGAAAAGGAGAGGGTCAGGGCTGGACAGTGCTTGTAACCACTGAGAAGCAAGCTGCCCACTCCTGGGCAAAGGTCTTGCTGATTTCAGCTGAGTGTCCTCTCCGTGTCTATGCTTGTCTGCTTCCATGCAATCACTCAAGCTGCTACGAAAGCTTTACCTAGTTTCACTGCCTGTATTTATCTGCATGCCAGCCTGCTAAAGCGCGCTTTGAGCCACATTGAGTAATTTTTAGATTGTGTTAAACAGAAGGCCTTACCCCGTCTTGTGCACGCCCCACTTCACACTCACACAGCACTGAAGACAAGAGGTAAAGAATTTCTCTTGTGGAAGGGGTCTTGCTATGAATGGGCCAGCCTCAGTGGAGAGCACATACCTGTGGCTACTCCTACACAAAACAGCTTCAGAGGACATGTGTAAAAAATGAGGCCCCAAAGTCCCCCGCGCACCATTCTAAAATTAACATAACGCAAGGAGGAATCCGCCCATCCAGAGAGGGATTCCTGGAGGTCCATTCTGTGCCAGGAGATTTAGCGACCCACCCGCTGGACTGAGACTTTTCTCATGGATATTTTTAGGCCAGAAGTCAAGATACTTGCTAAACTAACTTAACTTAGATTTGATTAGAATCCCAGAGCCTCTCCCAGGGGGCTTCAGATCCCACCAGGTTCACCCTTCAATGTCACTGCTGTCTCAGTATCTCTGGTGCCCCACATGAACCAAGAAGCTCAGGTGGAAAGTACATGGCACGGGAATGAAACTCGCTCAGGCATCTCCACTGATCACCAAGTTCATTCAGAGTCTTCACAATGGACCCTCGTGGTTTATCCTGGCTCAGCGTTTATCCAATACAGTCATACAGATTGAGATTTCAGTCCCAGCTCAATGAGAAGCCGCTGTCCTACCCCTGCATTCTGTCACTCGGGGCTCCATAACCCCGTTTCTGTGCTACTCCCATCTGCTGGCTTCTTCCTGGCACACAGCTGCTGGGAGCTGGAAACCTGAGGAGCACGTCTACATGGCGAGCCCTGCCTGTGAGGCCAGACCCACCCTTCTCCTGGACCAAACCCAAGGACTGGGCAACTTCTCTCTGCTTAGAAAAATTGTCTCATTCATAAAATCTCTCCACAAGATACTTTCCTCAACCACGATTTAAGGCAAATATGATTCATATACATATGTTTAGTTACATAAATGTTTTACACATGTAACAGATATATTTCACCAGATATTTGGACACTTAAATTCTAGGGTACATATTACATCTTTGAGCGTCATCAGGGTCTATCTATACTTATTTCTTTCACCAGTTCATGATGGTTGAAAGAGTACTAAATCCCTGACTGATGTCCTATAACTATATTTTTAATATTTTTATTTATTTATTAGTGTGGGGGAGTCAGAGAGAGAACATGTGCATGGGTGCACCAGGATTTCTTACTGCTACAAATGAACTCTAGGTACATGTCACTTTGTGTAACTGGTTTTATGTGGGTACTGGGGAATCGAACCCAGGTTGGAGGGCTTTGCAAGCAAGTGCCTGAACCACACAGCCATCTCCCAGCCCCTACAAGTTCTTTTTTTCCCCTTTTTTTCCCCTCAGGGAGAGTCTCATTCTAGTCTAGGCTGACCTGGAACTCACTCTGTAGCTCCAGGCTGGTCACAGACTCACAGCATCCTCCCACTTTTGCCTGCCAAGCTTCACATCCATTGAACCTTTTTCTTCAGAATGAAATGAATTTGAGAGCTCTCTTCTTCAAAGCCCAGGAGATAGTCCACTACAAGAGAAAGCATATGAACCCTAAACGAATGGAGCTCAAATTGGAGACCTGACCTAATTTGCTGCTCATTTATGCACAGATTTATAAAAGCCTACAGACTACTGAAGAGTGAGCCCAGCAACTGGTAAAACATAGGTTCTAGAACTCTATTGGGCTGGGCATATTTTTCTTTTTTAATTTTAAAAATACTTTTTTAATTTATTTTGAGAGAGAAAGAGGCAGATGATAGAGAGAGAGAATGGACATACCAGGGCCTCTAGCCACTGCAAATAAGCTCCAGATACAGGCACCCCCTTCTACATCTGAGCTAACATGGGCACTGAGGAATCAAACCAAGGTCCTTAGGCTTCCCAGGGAAACACCTTAACCACTTAGCCATCTCTACCCTTATCTTTCTTTTTAATTTATTATTTTTTTCACAACGGTTCTGAGAACCCAAATTCAAGTACTCAGACTTGCACAGCAAGGGCTTTATCCACTGAGCCATCTCTCCAGCCCTGGGCCCATCTAACAGTAAGCTTACAGGACAAAAGCAGAATGTTCAAGGTACCGCCAAAGGATGAATCAAAATAGAACAATAACAATGAAGTAATAATGTAAGAGACATTTTAAGAACTCCCAGAAGTAGCAACCAAAGTAACAGCTTTGAACTTTCAAGAAACAGCAACTGGACAAGCAGAGAAAGTGTGAGATTGTTTCTTTGAACAGAGGGAGTCAGCTGCATATGGAAGGGCCAGAAACATGGATACCATCTTCAAGTGGCATCTTAGACACACACGCATGTGCGCACATGCACACACAACACAGAGGCATTCACATCTGCAGAACTGCCTACTATTGGACTTGATCACAAAATTAAAGTGCAACATATGGGTATCTTATTTGAAACTTTTTTCATATCCTATCAAAGCCCCACACAGAAAAAAAAATGTATAATGTCCATAAAGTAATGCCAGTTTGGCAAATTCTGACAAAAGTTCTTTACATTTCCCAATTCAGCATTCTGGGACAAGGCTGAGGAACATTTTCAAAATGCTTTCTTTAAAAACACATCCAAGTTTCCATAGAAGATGTGAAATGTCATCCTTTTCGAGGGATCCACGTTACTTTACAATGCTTTCAGAAAACTTCTAGCAAAATAAGAAAAGGAAACCCCCCCCAACAGAACACAAAGAAAAACACAAAGATGCAAAGGAGTTCCCTTTTGTCTTGTGGAATCAGGTTGTTTCCATACCTCAAATTAAACCAAAGCACACGTTCATGACAGAAAAACACTTCCAAGAGCTTTTTCCTGAACATGAAATAGAGCAAGGAGGCTTCCTTCTCATTTCTACCTTCCAACACTGAAGACACACTGAACACCAACACCTGAACACACGTGCACACGTACACACACACAAACACACACACACAAGGAAATGAGTCTTACCAGACCATCACAGTTGCTAATGGCAACAGAGGTTCCTGGCATGTCCATGATGTCACCCACATAAGCACAGGTTGTCTGCAAGGGCTCGGCTCTCCAGCTTTCTCCTGCAGCCCTTCCGGGTTGTTGGCCACTGTGGGGGTCAGGCACGGTCCCGGGCAGGGGAGATGTCTCGTGCCATTCCACGACAGCCCCAGGAGCTACAAGGCGAGTGTTGGGTCTCAGTCGCAGGTGAAAGTCTCGTCCAAAGGCTGTGACGTTGAAGAACAGCTGGTCTGGGTGGGAAGACGCGTCCCTCGTGGACCTCCTTTTGTGGTTGGCAGACAGAACATGGGAGAGGTAGTGTCCTTCTGGATTCGTGCTAACTGGCGTCACCAACTCATACTCTCTGTATCTCTTTGTTGGTAAATCTGTAGGGCAAAAAATAGAATTGGAGAACACTGGGGGACAGAAAAACACAGCAGACAGCTTAGTTGTAAGGTACCCCACCTCACAAAAGCTATACTTTAATTTGCATAATGAACACATCCTGAGCCAGCTCATGAATCCTACATTTTGAGAACTCAAATCATTTCTCAAACGTGCTTAGGTCTCTCAATGAATTGCCTTAACTTTGAAAACTTACTACAACATGAGTACTAACTTCTCGTGTATATGCAAGACTCTTTATAAGCATGCTTGGCTTGCTTAAAATTAGGGTATGCCCTGAAATAACCCACTATTCACGTAAGTCACATCTGCTACAAACTTCCAGTGAAGTTGCTTTCATATAAAAAATGTCTGAAATTGTTTTCATTTTTCCTCCTGTAGATTTCCCAGAATTCACGCTCACTTCAGTAAGCACTTTGGCGTCTACCATAGGAGTATAATTTATATTCTGAACTTCACAGGTTCCTAGTTTCATGTACTTTTGAATCCCAACCCTAACAATCCTGTTACTGGTAAGGAAACAGCGACTCAAAGAAAGCCCAGGGCCAAACCAACTGGACCGTGGGTACGAATCCAAGTTACCATCCAAAGTCCATATGCTCACTTGGTGGTTATGCCACGTTCCATAATCCTGACTTCAAAATACACGAGCTATGATGATGGACGAAGGAGCAGAAGAAAGAGCAATCTATGAACTGGGCACCCAGACGGAGTCACGAGGACACGGCCTTCTCATTTTGCACTGTGCTCCTTACATGGGACACGTGCACCTGAATCTGCATGTTTGGAACCCCTACATGTTTGGACACTTACATGCTAACACAGCTTGGCCCAATGTGACGATTTGGTCTCTGCAAGGCAAACACTCGGGATATATGTGGAAATATGAGGGAAATATGAAGGAGACAAGGAGGGGGTGAGTATGAAATGAACATGAAAAAAGCAAGCACAGAAAGCAAATGTGTGACCGAGAACTTGAAGATTTCTCACTTTGAGAATTCTAGCCCCAAAGCAGTCTTGTGGTATGTTAATGTGACCTGACAAAACTATATGATTCACAAACCTTGCCCATCTACAGAAAAAAAAAGATCACCCATCAAAGTACTTAGAGCTTAAGCTCCATGCGTCACCCTATGAGGCTGGAAGAGAGTACTTCCTGAGCTCAGATCCCCAGAACCCAGACAAAACTGCCAGGTGTGTTGACAACGTGCAGGGCTCACCCTAGTGCTGCAGAGGCGGACACAGGAGGCTCCCCAGCTAATCCAGCCACCTCGGTGAGAGCTAGACTCGGTGAAAGGCCCTACCTTAAGAACAAGGTGGCGAGTGACTCAGGAAGACACGTGACATAAGCATCGTGCCTCCTCATGTGTGCGCACGACACACACACACACACACAGACCCTAACACAGACACAAACATGCACATACACATGAACTGAACCTGTGATCTGCGTACTGAAAGTGCCTTTACAGAATCCATGTTCCCAAGCACTGTCTGAGGCCTCAGAAGACAAAGGAAGGACTTTGGTAACTGAGACACGGTGTGCATGTCACCTCCATGCCACCTACAATGACCAGCGCATTAAAGGAAAGCCCGCTCTTGATAGGCAGTGGAAGAGTGAATGTGGCATTGAAGCAGGGTACAGTGGAGGCCAGCTCCTACTGAAGACACAACAGTGCTTGACACCACAGGCATTAACCCTTACAACCAAACAACCGTGAGTGTTCCTGCAAATTCTGGTTTAGAAAGGAGGCTGGTAAGCTGGGTGTGGTGGCAGCACTCGGGAGGCAGAGGTGGGACGATCGCTGTGAGTTCAAGGCCATCCTGAGACTACATAGTGAATTCCAGGTCAGCCTGACCCCACCTTGAAAAAAAAGAAAGAAAGAAAGAAAGAAAGAAAGAAAGAAAGAAAGAAAGAAAGAAAGAAATGTGGCTGGCAATTTTCCAGAGTAAGCCTGTGAGTCACAGAGGAAGAGTGATGGGGGACTTGGGGGCAGAGTGAAGGGAACACACAGGAGTCTGCAGGGGCGGTGTGATGGCGGCAGGTGGAAGGGTTCTCAGGAAGGCATGAGTCAAGCCCTCCAATGTGTATGAAGAAAGCCTTCCCCAAGTAAATTCTCCAAGGCCAAAGAACCCCCCCAATTCCCCTTGAGTCCTCTGATATCACATGAACTAAAATTGTCTCTCTGCCTGTCAGGCTGTCTTGCCAGATAAATTTGTTTATTTTGTGTGAAGTTAATTTTCAAGTAACTGGAGAACCTTTGCTTTGCAACCCACCGACTGGTCTACTGACTTCCACAGCCCACCACTTCGAAGTAAACCAGCAAGCGCAACTCTTGCTCCAGCCATCAGTTTACTGTTTCAAAGGACAGAGAAATGCTCCGTTTACATGTATGGATTTCTCATCTCCTCTGATGGGAATTCACAGAACAAAGTCTAGACAGCATGCGGATGTCTGGATTAAGAGATGGCAGGATGAAATCTCTTAGGAAGAATGCAGGGAGGCCGCTTCACACACAAGAGGGTACCCAGGGCCTCATGGGCACAGCAAGCCACATCATAGACTCTCCAGACGGCTCCATTTCCCCTCTCAGACAATATGCTCTGAATTTTTATTCAAAATGAGCATCCTTATAAAGTGTCCCCTTTCCTAATGCTAAATAACAAATCATTCTTAAAATATACACATAAGAATCATTGCTGAGATTAGCCCTGAACCAGTCATTTTCCTGTTGGGAATGGAGGGATTAAGGAAAAGATATACTGGGCAACCCCTCAGCCTCTGGAAGTGACGGAGGAATTCCCCAGCCACCTGCCAGTTACTGGCAAAGTCCTGTGCTCTGTGATCTGTGGTTGAGAATACATCATCTCTAATAACAAGCACAGACAATTGGTGTTATTGCCTCATTCTATAAGTGGGAAAGCAGAGTTAGAAGTCTTAACAGAGAAATGTGGAGCCAAAGGAAAGTTCCAGTTTTCATCCACTTCTGAATAGATGGGCCCTCTGGCTGCCAGTCTCCAACCTAAGCTCTGACCATGAAGGAAATGGTGCACTCGTTTGACGAGATTCCGCCTATCCACAGCCAGCTAACCAATCCCTCTCCTCAGTGCAGTTTTAATAACATCCATAAAAGGGGAAAACCAGGAATGTGGGTAGAATCTCAAGGTTATCAAAGGCATAGTAATCACACACTACAATCCACCCCCAAAGAACTAAGTTATAGCCAATGTAAGTTGACAAAATTCTAAAAGTATGCATTTGAGAGTGTGTGGTTAGCAATGAACTTAGGTGTGTGAGAAATTAATGAGCTGGATCAAGTTCTTTTTTTAAAATATATTTTATTTATTTTTTTATTTGAGAGGGAGAGAAAGAGGGAGAGACAGGAAGAGAGAGAGGGACTGAATGGGCATGCCAGGGCCTCCAGCCACTGCAAACGAACTCCAGATGCATGAGCCCCCTTGTGCATCTGGCTTACGTGGGTCCTGGAGAGGCCAAACGGGATCCTTTGGCTTTGCAGGCAAACGGCTTAACTGCTCAGCCATCTCTCCAGCCCCTGAATCAAGTTCTTGATTTTCAAGGTTAGTAGTAGTTCTAATACCACAGTTCTACTGAGAGGTTCGTGTGAGATCACGCAGAGATTCAGTAAAGATTAGCCACAACCAACGTTAATGTACATTCCTTACTCACGACAAGAAGGCCATGCTCAACTCTCAAGTTAGAAACCAAACAACTGTCAGCTGAGATGGCTATGAAACGCACTCTCTCGGAAAAGGTTTGTGTGGGACCCAAGTTCCAGAGACTCAGAGCGCGGAGGCCACTACCAAGCCCTGCTGCTGGTCATTCATGACACAAGCATTCCCAGTGGCGAGAATCATGCAACAACACCCTGGCATTTGTGCCTGTACAGTGCACCTCTCTCCTGATCCTCTCTCTGGGCTCTCTGTCCAAGCCTTCCTATGTGTAAGCCATTCTAGCCACTCCTATCTGTTCAACAATAGTTTCAGTAAGTGTTGTGTCTCCTCTTACTCCCCCTTTTTTCTCCATAATTTTTCTCACCGTTTAACACCCTAGAAATTTGAGGTATGTGTTTTTATATATGATTTCTTTGTCTTCTAGTGTAATAAATTTTATGAGGGCAAGAAATATACCTGGTCTCATCACTACAGTCCCTCACTGCCTATAACAGAACCTCAAGCGAATCAAAACCTTCTGTGAAGGAATGAACGAGAGCAGTTTGAGCAGACAGAATACCTAAAACTAGCGTGCACCCTCTTTCCCTAAATAGTCATTGTAGTGTCAAGCCATTGATGATGGCAAACTGTGTAAGTGAACATGTACCTAGACCCAGAAATATACTTGAAAAATTTGCACATTATTTCTCAGTTCCTGGTCAGCTACAAATCAAAAATTTCATAATATTCTTATCTTATAACTTGAACGACAAAAATTTTTAAATGGATGTAATTATCAAAACAGACCAATGGGAGGGTAGATGTGGAACCCCCTCATTCTTTGCAAGAAATTATCCCCCACTCTACAATCATTTTGGGTAGAAAGGCACCAGTCAAAGATTTAGAAAACCTTGAAAAATTATCTGAGCCTTGCTTCTTCCAACAAGTGAGGTATCTTCAGTAGATGCAATTACTCTGTCCTAAGTCAGAGGTGGAGACCCATCAGCCTACTGCTCCCTGTGAGAGAGGGTTTTCTTCAAGGAACCGGACCTCTCCCTACCACTTACCTCACCTGGTGAAGAAGAGGGAGGTATGTGGATGGCTGCAGAGTGGGAAAGTATTGAGGGGTTGCAAAGGGAGCACCTCCCTCCTCCTCATTCTTTCTGGGGATGAGCCTGATCTTGCCGGGATTTCCTCTTCTGCCTGCAGGAGCAGCCCTGGCTCGGTGGGGCCTGACACCATGATGGGAACCCAAGAGATCAACTTGTCTGTCAAAATGAAAGCCTTGGGCTCTGAGACTTTTCTTTTGCCTACATCTTTAGTTTTTCTATTTCTCAATATTCTCAGAATCTAGGCAAGCAAGGAGATAGTCTTTTTAATATACATTAACATATTTTGAACCTATTATGATTAAATTAATTTGGCATGTTTCTTTTCTCAGTTTTTTAAACTGTTTCACCCTATAAATGTTTTGGTCATAACCCCCTTCCATTTCTTTCTTTTGTTTCCCCTCTTCCATTTCCCTTCCACTGAATCCCTTCTTTCCAACTAGTCCCTTTTCTATTTGTTTTGATTGTTTTAATTTTAAATGAGTTATATTATGAAATTTTCACATGGATATAATGTACTCTATTCATATTAGGCCCCATCACTCCTCTTGCCCTCCATTTCCTCTATCTCTTATCAAATGATCCCCTTCCACTTTCACATTAAATTTCTCGTTCTTAAAGTGTAACATGATGCCTTATTTTTCCTTATGAAATGTAAAATAACCATAGCTATGTGTATGTATGTGGTAGATATGTATGTAAATCCATACACTCACACAATTACTATGCACAAGCTACAACAAAGACAATGTTCTCTGTTTCCACATACAGGTTGAGAAGTTCTAACCCAAAAATCTAAGAACCAAAATACTTCAAAACCTAAATGTTTTTAAGTTATGACAAAATAACCTAACTAAAAAAAAATCTATATCTAACCTCATGTGATAAGTGCATTTGAAATGCTGGTGCATAAAACTCTCTATAGGCTATGAGATGTGTCAGATATACAGTGTATACGAAATATAAGTGAATTCCATTTTAGTTTTGGATTTCATCCATAACATATCTCAATGTATACATGTAGATATTCCAAAATCTGAAAAAAATATCAGGAATGTGAAACACTTATAGTCCCAAACATTTCCAATAAGGAATGTTCAACCTATATGTAAAGTCCTTTGACTTTCTGTGTGAATGTCAACCACTGTACACTTTTGTAATGGTTTCCAAATTCCGACACTTCAGACATGCCCATGTTTTAGCATGATACTCTGAATACAATACACTCTCTGTGATGGTTTGAATATAAACTGATCCCCCTAGGCTCATGAATTTGGATACTTAATCTCCAGGTGGTGGCGCTGTTCAGGAAGGTTATCCAACCTTAGGATGTGGAGCCTTGCTGGAGGAAGAGTGTCACTGGGGGAAAGACTTGAGGTGTTACAGTTTGGCCCTCCTTGCTGGGCTCTGTCTGCTCCCTGCTGAGGTGACCATTTGATGCCAGGCTCCTACTCCTGCCCCCAGAACTCTGCCCTCTGGAGGTGTAAAACCAAATTAAATCCTTTTCCTTCCATACTTTCTTGTATTGTCCCAGCAACAGGAAAGTAACTGACAAATTCCCAGTACAAAAGTTATTTAAAGACGGGGGGGAGGGGGTATTCTTTCAAAGTGTAACCTAAATGGGTCAGGTCCCCTTTAAGAATAATGTATCTGAGCTGGGCGTGATGGCGCACGCCTTTAATCCCAGCACTCGGGAGGCAGAGGTAGGAGGATCTCCGTGAGTTCGAGGCCACCCTAAGACTACATAGTGAATTCCATGTCAGCCTGGGCCAGAGAGAGACCCTACCTCAAAAAATCAAAGAAAAAAAAACATATCTTTCACTTATGTAAACCAAGCAGAATATTGAACTTGACCTCCTGATGTGACTATTTATGCTCACAGTGTGCTGACATGCCCAAGTTATGTCATGTCAAGTTTTCTTCTGTTATCATGTCATGCAAGCCCTACTAGTGCTTCCTTAGGAGTTGCTCACTCTTCTTTCAGTCACTTCTAAATCCCCATCACCTCAGAGGAAAGCTGCAGGTGCCAAGTCCAAATTCCCCATGGTGAACTTTTCATTACTAAATATTATATAAATCATAACAAAATACCGCCTAGATCACTTCCAGGAAGATCATTTTTAAACCTCAGATCTGAAATGTCCAGGCTCTCCCACGTGTTCCTTTAATAACGTACTTATTATCTATAAAAATGGAGGTAGCAGCATTTCCTTCAAAGAGTTGTTATATAAATGAAATGACAATAAATTCAAAGCGCTTAGAACAGTAGCTGGTACTCAGTAAATTCTTGACAAATGTGAGTTAGAGCATCCTCCTAGCATGGGCAGTGTCCTGAGTTCAACCCACAGCAACACAGACAGAGAAAGAGAGAGAGAGAAAGAGAGAGAGAGAGAGAGTGTGTGTGTGTGTGTGTGTCAGCAATCGATATAACCATGCTATTCTCTCTGAACAGCACATCATTATTTCACCATAAATGGTTTATAAAGTCAGTATCTTTATTCACGTTAGAACTGAAGAGTGCTTGAACAGCCATCTACTAACCACATCCTCTCACTTCATAAATAAGAACCAGAAGCTCACAGATTCAGGAACTTAGGTTGGGCATGTATGACCCTCCCCACTGTGTTCTGAATGTTCGCCCCCTGGGCCCATGGCAGCATTCTGTCTAACCTGTTCACCTGGAGTGGTTCTTTGAATGGATGTCCCCCAGTAGATACAGGAGTTTTATTCAAGCTTGTAACTTAGATCTCCAGCCGTGTGGCTGGAGGAGATGTCACCATGGGCGGATTCTAGGGTCCAACCCCAAGGTGCACTTGGGTGCGGATCTGTTTCCAGACAAAAGACATGCAGAGTGCTGGAGTTCTGCCACGGGGGAGCTCCTGGAATGTGCTTGTTTGTGGTGTTGCTGGTGCTGGTTCTTTTCTCTCTGTGTGGACCTGTGAAAGGGGGCCAACTTCTGCCATTATGGAACTTCCCCTTGATCTGTAAGCTTCAATAAATCCCTTCCACCTACAAACTGGGCCTGGCTTGAAAGTTCATCCCAGCAACCTAGGCTGACTGTGACACCTGGCCTGGCTCCCTCAGTCCTACTCTGCTGCCCACCAGTGTGCAAGAAAGAGTAGGTGTGATGGTTTGTGTTGATTGTCAACTTGACGGGACCTAGAAGCCAGCCTCTGAGCAGCCTGGAAACCTTTATCTAGATTCAGTTAGCCTCTGGCCATACCTGTAATGAACTATCTTGATTAGGTTAATTGAGTTATGAAGATCCACTTCAACTATGGGCAGCATCCTTCCATAGGCTGGAGTTCTAGACATGTATAAAAAGGAGAAGCCAGCTGAGGATAAACAAAAGAATTCATCTCTCTCTCTTGCTGCTTCCTCCCTGTGGACTGAACGTGTCCAGCTGCCTCAAACTCCTGCCTGCATGTTTCCCTGACCCATAGACTATAACCCTGAACCACCAGCTGAAATAAACCCTTCCTTCTTTTTAGTTGTTTCTTGCAGGCATTTGGCCAGAGCAACATAAAAAGTAACCAAGGCCCTAGGCGATGCCAGTGGGGGCCTCCAAGGCTGATAGAAAACCACGTCGTTTCCAAGAAACTTTCCAGGCAACCACTGTACAGAGTACAGACCTCCTGGTGTGAGCTTCCCCAGTCCCCAAGTTCCCTGAGTCAAAGAGCCACAGTGTGGAGAGGGAGTTCACAGAGGTGATGGCTTTTGTCAGGTACACACTCTCAGAATGCTCTAACCAGGCCTCAAGAGTGTAATGAAGCCAGCGTTTTCAAGATCAGCTGAAGAACCCATTCCAACAAAAACATTCCCTGATTCTGAGCCCAGGGTAAGAGGACAATTCTGGGCAGAAATGACAGGAGCCAGCTGCTCCAGGACAGACACGAGCAGGGTGAACAGTGGACCTGAAGGGGACAGGAGACGCCGCAGGCTGAGCAAGGCTGTAAACACTTGTGAGGAAGGGAACACAGCTTCTCGCAGAAGTAATTAAAAATTAATTGTTGCACATGCTGAAATTCTGAACGAGGCCAGATCCCTTTTTCACCCCTCACTTCATCCCCCTGGGCTGTTCTCTCCACAACACAGAGATATTCGTGCTGTGTCTTTTCTCTGAGTTGCAAATGTCTTTTCATAGTACAAGACGTTTTCATAATGCTATTTGAAAAAGCAAAAGGCAGTAGGAGGAGTATTCATTATTAAGAAAGCACAAATAGTTGTGAACTTGGAAATTCTTCTCATTTTTTAATCTGGCTTTCTAATAAATATTTGTTGCAGTTGCACAATGTTTATGTTCACGAAGCTCATTTGGGGAGAAAAGCACATTCTTTACTATTGTGGAGCATTAAGTCAGGTAAGAGAAGATCTTTCAAGAAAAGGAAATGTGTGCTCCGGAAAAAACAAAGCATTCTATTGGCTGTCATCAAATGGCCAAATAATCAATGACATGATTGTTGTCTTGTGAGTGATAAATGAAGGACATTTCTTTCTTAAAGGGCCAAAACAACATTCCTACCTTAATTTTTAACAGTTTTTTATTTATTTGAGAGAGAGAGAGAGAGGGAAAGAAAGAAAGAAAGAAAGAAAGAAAGAAAGAAAGAAAGAAAGAAAGAAAGAAAGAGAAAGAGAGAATGGGCATGCCAGGGTAGCCACTGCAAATGAACTCCAGATACACATGCACCACCATGTATATTTGGCTTACATGGGTACTGGGGATTAAACCTGGGTCCTTGGGCTTTGCAGGCAAGTACCTTAACTACTAAGTCATCTCTCCAGCCTTAATATGTTTTTAACCCTTAGTTTTGATGAAGCATTTCTATCAGCTCTATTGGTCATCACTAGAAATTTTAGACTCAAAAGCTCTGTTTGCAGACAGTATACAATCAATGTTCCTTCCTCACAGTTGTAATTTTTTGAGGGATGGTACTTTCAAAGGTTACTACTGAGTCTAGAATTTAAAACCATGGAAATTAGGGTTTGTCCCAGGAAAAACAAGGTCCAGAATAAGGAGAGCATTCTGAAAGGTTTTTCACTGAAAACCTTTCCTCATGGTGGTTATCTTTTCCAAATCTAAAATAGTTTGGCTCATACATAGTCTGACAAAAGTACGAGGCACGAGAAAGTCTACTGTGCCACTGTATGAGCTGTCTACTGCTGCTGTAACAAGTTCCCCGTTCATTCAGTGACCAAGCACAGGGAACACTGAAGTAGGTTACCCTGGGCTAAAATCAAGGAGCCAGCCGGGCTTCCTTACTGCCAGAAGGCCAAAGGAGCTTCTGTTCCCTGCCCTCTGTCGGCCTGAAGAGGTCACCTCCATGTCCAAAGGCAGCAGGAGCAGGCCCAGTCCTTCATGACTGCCATCTCTCTAGCGCTATCTCTTTCACCTCCTCTCCCACTTATGAAGGCTGTCCCCCCAGATAATCCAGAATAATCTACTGTAAAGTCAATTGATTAGCAACCTAATTCTACTCAATAACATAACCCCCTCACTTTTTTCCATATGCACAGATTCCAAGGATTTGGACCCAGGAATATATTTGGTGGGAGGGGCATTAGTGCACCTCCACAACCACCATGTCCCATGCAGTGTGCTGGCCAGCGCTCACAGGGGCACTATTGTACACGTGTTCTCTTTGCCTCTAGCTTAAGCTCCTGTTCTTTACTCCTATGCTATTAAATAAGAGTAAAATGTCAAGCAAATGGCAGCACTGTGTCCCTTGAACACAGTGAATTGTTCAAGGTTAAGTATGGAACTCAAGAAGCTAATAAAAATACAATCTGGGCTTGTGGGATGGCTTAGCAGTTAAGGCATTTGCCTGCAAAGCCAAAGGATGCAGGTTTGACTCCCCAGGACCAATGGAAGCCAGATGCATATGGTGGCACATGCAACTGGAGTTCATTTGCAGTGGCTGGAAACCCTGGTGTACCCATTCTCTCTCTCTCTCTCTCTCTCTCTGCCTCTTTCCTCTCTCTCAAATAAATAAATAAATTAAATAAAGTAAATTTAAAAATCCAATCAGGAAATTTACTGGCACTGCCAAAACAAACAAACAAAAAAGAACAAATAACAACAACCAAAAACACCAGTGTTTCTTCTAGTTAAGTAAGAAGGTGAAATGATAGCCTAGAATAGAAAGCCGACATGAAGAAGAGACAGGGAAAGCAAAGATAAAAGGAAAAGAGGGATCGGCTGGTGAAGGAGGACAGGAACAGGATTGGAGAGGAAGGTTCCTGACACCATCGGACCTCAGCCTTCACTAACACTTGAGTAGGATTACGTCATCAAGGTTGGTTTTTGTGACCTATGAGAACTGGGTCCCTATATTGCATGTCCGAAATGGCTGGATACAACAGAAAGTTGCAGTGAAATGGAAAGAAGAGAATTACAAATGAACAAGTTGGGAAAAATGAAAGAATAGTGTGAGGTACAGGATTATCATCCCTAGCCAACAATTAAAAATCAGATATATGATCTGATCCCTAAAATTTGCTGAGCACTGTTAACATGACATTTAAAATATTCAAATTTTGCAGACTTTCAGATGAGGGACACCCAATGGTGTCTATGTCTATGTGAATAATAAGTCTATGTGAATAGTCTGAAATCCCAGAATTCAAGTCTGAAACACTTCTGATACAAGCATTTCAGATTTTTTTTAAACGATACTCAATTTATACACACAAATAGTTGGTGTGTGATCCAGATGGAATAACTGTTTTTGTACCATTCTTTACTCAACCACTGATAACAGCATGAAGACAGCACATAAAAACAGAACTTCCAGTTGATAAGACCATGGCGGGCAAGCAGACCTGGCTAAAATGCAGTAAACAGGGCTGAAGGGACGGACGGCTTAACAGTTAAGGTGTTTGCCTGCAAAGGACCCAGGTTCAATTCCCCATGATGCATGTTAGCCAGATGCACAAGGGGGCACGTGCATCTGGAGTTCATTTGCAGTGGCTGGAGGCCCTGGCACACTCATTATCTCTCTGTCTGTCTGTCTGTCTGTCTGTCTGTCTGTCTCTCTCTCCTCTGTCAAATAAATAAATAAAAATAAAATATTTTAAAAGATAAAATGTAAAGCCGGGCGTGGTGGCGCACGCCTTTAATCCCAGCACTCGGGAGGCAGAGGTAGGAGGATCGATGAGAGTTCGAGGCTACCGTGAGACTACATAGTTAATTCCAGGTCAGCCTGGACCAGAGTGAGACCCTACCTCGAAAAACCAAAAAAAAAAAAAAAAAAAAAAAAAAACAGATAAAATGTAGTAAACAGAATAAAATATCTGTTATGTAAATGTCAAGGAACCAATTTGGTATAAAAGAACTGAGAAATTTGAAACAGCAGATTTCTGCATACTAATAAAAAACAATGTTTTAAATACTTTACACACAACCCTAAAACATCTAAGACATCCACTAAGGAACCACTATCATTCTCGGTTGCTCACCATGGGTTACCCACGTTGGGAACCTCAGATGAGTATCGCACATCTGGAAAGTGAGAGGACATAGTATAGCACGCCAGTGTTCCACACGTGCAAATGAAAGTGCGAGGACATAGTACAGTACACCAGTGTTCCACACGCACAAATGACAGTGCGAGGACATAGTATAGTACGCCAGTGTTCCACACGCACAATGAAAGTGAGAGGACATAGTATAGCATGCCAGTGTTCCACACGGGCAAATGAAAGTGCGAGGACATAGTATAACACGCCAGCGTTTCACACGCGCAAATGAAAGTGCGAGGACATAGTATAGCACGCAAGTGTTCCACATGCGCAAATGAAAGTGCGAGGACACAGTATAGCACGCCAGTGTTCCACACACACAAATGAAAGTGAGAAGACATAGTATAGCACGCCAGTGTTCCACACGAGCAAATGAAAGTGAGGGGACATAGTATAGCACGCCAGTGTTCCACACGCACAAATGAAAGTGAGGGGACATAGTATAGCACGCCAGTGTTCCCCACGAGCAAATGAAAGTGAGAAGACATAGTATAGCACGCCAGTGTTCCACACACACAAATGAAAGTGAGAAGACATAGTATAGCACGCCAGTGTTCCACACGTGCAAATGAAAGTGCGAGGACATAGTATAGCACGCAAGTGTTCCACATGCGCAAATGAAAGTGCGAGGACACAGTATAGCACGCCAGTGTTCCACACAAGCAAATGAAAGTGAGAAGACATAGTATAGCACACCAGTGTTCCACACACACAAATGAAAGTGAGAGGACATAGTATAGCATGCTAGTGTTCCACATACGCAAATGAAAGTGCAAGGACATAGTATAGCACGCCAGTGTTCCACACATGCAAATGAAAGTGCGAGGACATAGTATAGCACGCCAGTGTTCCACACATGCAAATGAAAGTGAGAAGACATAGTATAGCACGCCAGTGTTCCACACGCACAAATGAAAGTGAGAGGACATAGTATAGCACGCCAGTGTTCCACACGCGCAAATGAAAGTGAGAGGACACAGTATAGCACGCCAGTGTTCCACACACACAAATGAAAGTGAGAAGACATAGTATAGCACGCCAGTGTTCCACACGCACAAATGAAAGTGAGAGGACATAGTATAGCACGCCAGTGTTCCACACGCACAAATGAAAGTGAGAGGACATAGTATAGCACGCCAGTGTTCCACACGCACAATGAAAGTGAGAGGACATAGTATAGCACGACAGTGTTTCACACGTGCAAATGAAAGTGCGAGGACATAGTATAGCACGCCAGTGTTCCACACGCACAAATGAAAGTGCGAGGACATAGTATAGTACGCCAGTGTTCCACACGCACAATGAAAGTGAGGGGACATAGTATAGCACGCCAGTGTTCCACACGCACAATGAAAGTGAGAGGACATAGTATAGCACGCCAGTGTTTCACACGTGCAAATGAAAGTGCGAGGACATAGTATAGCACGCCAGTGTTCCACACATGCAAATGAAAGTGCAAGGACATAGTATAGCACGCCAGTGTTCCACACATGCAAATGAAAGTGAGAAGACATAGTATAGCACGCGAGTGTTCCACACGCGCAAATGAAAGTGACAGGACATAGTATAGCACGCCAGTGTTCCACACGCACAAATGAAAGTGAGGGGACATAGTATAGCACGCCAGTGTTCCACACACACAAATGAAAGTGAGAGGACATAGTATAGCACGCCAGTGTTCCACACGCACAAATGAAAGTGAGGGGACATAGTATAGCACGCCAGTGTTCCACACGCACAAATGAAAGTGAGAGGACATAGTATAGCACGCCAGTGTTCCACACGTGCAAATGAAAGTGCGAGGACATAGTATAGCACGCCAGTGTTCCACACGCACAAATGAAAGTGCGAGGACATAGTATAGCACGCCAGTGTTCCACACGCACAAATGAAAGTGAGAGGACATAGTATAGCACGCCAGTGTTCCACACGCACAAATGAAAGTGAGAGGACATAGTATAGCACGCCAGTGTTCCACACGCACAAATGAAAGTGAGAGGACATAGTATAGCACGCCAGTGTTCCACACGCACAAATGAAAGTGCAAGGACATAGTATAGCACGCCAGTGTTCCACACGCAAAAATGAAAGTGAGAGGACATAGTATAGCACGCCAGTGTTCCACACGCATAAATGAAAGTGAGAGGACATAGTATAGCACGCCAGTGTTCCACACGCACAAATGAAAGTGCGAGGACATAGTATAGCACGCCAGTGTTCCACACATGCAAATGAAAGTGCAAGGACATAGTATAGCATGCCAGTGTTCCACACGGGCAAATGAAAGTGAGAAGACATAGTATAGCACGCCAGTGTTCCACACACGCAAATGAAAGTGAGAGGACATAGTATAGCACGCCAGTGTTCCACACGGGCAAATGAAAGTGAGAAGACACAGTATAGCACGCCAGTGTTCCACACGCACAAATGAAAGTGCGAGGACACAGTATAGCACGCCAGTGTTCCACACGCACAAATGAAAGTGAGAGGACATAGTATAGCACGCCAGTGTTCCACACGCACAAATGAAAGTGAGAGGACATAGTATAGCACGCCAGTGTTCCACACGCACAAATGAAAGTGAGAAGACATAGTATAGCACGCCAGTGTTCCACACATGCAAATGAAAGTGCAAGGACATAGTATAGCACGCCAGTGTTCCACACACGCAAATGAAAGTGAGAGGACATAGTATAGCACGCCAGTGTTCCACACACGCAAATGAAAGTGAGAGGACATAGTATAGCACGCTAGTGTTCCACATACGCAAATGAAAGTGCGAGGACATAGTATAGCACGCCAGTGTTCCACACACGCAAATGAAAGTGAGAGGACATAGTATAGCACGCCAGTGTTCCACACACGCAAATGAAACTGAGAAGACATAGTATAGCACGCCAGTGTTCCACACGTGCAAATGAAAGTGCGAGGACATAGTATAGCACGCCAGTGTTCCACACATGCAAATGAAAGTGCAAGGACATAGTACAGCACGCCAGTGTTCCACACAGGCAAATGAAAGTGCGAGGACATAGTATAGCACGCCACTGTTCCACACACGCAAATGAAAGTGCGAGGACATAGTATAGCACGCCAGTGTTCCACACGCACAAATGAAAGTGAGGGGACATAGTATAGCACGCCAGTGTTCCACACGCAAAATGAAAGTGAGGGGACATAGTATAGCACGCCAGTGTTCCACACACAAAAAATGAAAGTGAGAAGACATAGTATAGCACGCCAGTGTTCCACACGCAAAAATGAAAGTGAGAGGACATAGTATAGCACGCCAGTGTTCCACACGCAAAAATGAAAGTGCGAGGACATAGTATAGCACGCCAGTGTTCCACACACGCAAATGAAAGTGAGAAGACATAGTATAGCACGCCAGTGTTCCACACGCGCAAATGAAAGTGAGAGGACATAGTATAGCACGCCAGTGTTCCACACGCACAAATGAAAGTGAGAAGACATAGTATAGCACGCCAGTGTTCCACACGCAAAAATGAAAGTGAGGGGACATAGTATAGCACGCCAGTGTTCCACACGCAAAAATGAAAGTGAGAAGACACAGTATAGCACGCCAGTGTTCCACACGCGCAAATGAAAGTGAGAAGACATAGTATAGCACGCCAGTGTTCCACACGCACAAATGAAAGTGAGAAGACATAGTATAGCACGCCAGTGTTCCACACGCACAAATGAAAGTGAGAAGACATAGTATAGCACGCCAGTGTTCCACACGCACAAATGAAAGTGAGAGGACATAGTATAGCACGCCAGTGTTCCACACGCGCAAATGAAAGTGAGAGGACATAGTATAGCACGCCAGTGTTCCACACGCAAAAATGAAAGTGAGAAGACATAGTATAGCACGCCAGTGTTCCACACGCAAATGAAAGTGGAGGACACGCACAAAATGAAAGTGAGAGGACATAGTATAGCACGCCAGTGTTCCACACGCACAAATGAAAGTGAGAAGACATAGTATAGCACGCCAGTGTTCCACACGCACAAATGAAAGTGAGAAGACATAGTATAGCACGCCAGTGTTCCACACGCACAAATGAAAGTGAGAGGACATAGTATAGCATGCCAGTGTTCCACACACGCAAATGAAAGTGAGGGGACATAGTATAGCACGCCAGTGTTCCACACGCACAAATGAAAGTGAGAAGACACAGTATAGCACGCCAGTGTTCCACACGCAAAATGAAAGTGAGAGGACATAGTATAGCACGCCAGTGTTCCACACGCACAAATGAAAGTGAGAGGACATAGTATAGCACGCCAGTGTTCCACACGCGCAAAAATGAAAGTGAGAGGACATAGTATAGCACGCCAGTGTTCCACACGCGCAAATGAAAGTGAGAGGACATAGTATAGCACGCCAGTGTTCCACACGCAAAATGAAAGTGAGAGGACATAGTATAGCACGCCAGTGTTCCACACGCAAAATGAAAGTGAGAGGACATAGTATAGCACGCCAGTGTTCCACACGCGCAAATGAAAGTGAGAAGACACAGTATAGCACGCCAGTGTTCCACACGCGCAAATGAAAGTGAGAGGACATAGTATAGCACGCCAGTGTTCCACACGCAAATGAAAGTGAGAAGACATAGTATAGCACGCCAGTGTTCCACACGCACAAATGAAAGTGAGAAGACATAGTATAGCACGCCAGTGTTCCACACGCAAAATGAAAGTTCCACAGTGTTCCACACGCAAATGAAAGTGAGAGGACATAGTATAGCACGCCAGTGTTCCACACGCACAAATGAAAGTGAGGGGACATAGTATAGCACGCCAGTGTTCCACACGCACAAATGAAAGTGAGAGGACATAGTATAGCACGCCAGTGTTCCACACGCAAAAATGAAAGTGAGAGGACATAGTATAGCACGCCAGTGTTCCACACGTGCAAAAATGAAAGTGAGAACATAGTATAGAAACGCCAGTGAGAGACATAGTATAGCACGCCAGTGTTCCACACGCGCAAAATGAAAGTGAGAAGACACAGTATAGCACGCCAGTGTTCCACACGCAAAATGAAAGTAAGAAGACACAGTATAGCACGCCAGTGTTCCACACGCGAAAATGAAAGTGAGAAGACATAGTATAGCACGCCAGTGTTCCACACGCGCAAATGAAAGTGAGAAGACACAGTATAGCACGCCAGTGTTCCCCACGAGCAAATGAAAGTGAGAAGACACAGTATAGCACGCCAGTGTTCCACACGTGCAAATGAAAGTGAGAAGACACAGTATAGCACGCCAGTGTTCCACACACGCAAATGAAAGTGAGAGGACATAGTATAGCACGCCAGTGTTCCACACGCGCAAATGAAAGTGAGGGGACATAGTATAGCATGCCAGTGTTCCACACGCACAAATGAAAGTGAGGGGACATAGTATAGCATGCCAGTGTTCCACACGCACAAATGAAAGTGAGAAGACATAGTATAGCACGCCAGTGTTCCACACGCACAAATGAAAGTGAGAGGACATAGTATAGCACGCCAGTGTTCTACACACGCAAATGAAAGTAAGAAGACATAGTATAGCACGCCAGTGTTCCACACGCACAAATGAAAGTGAGGGGACATAGTATAGCACGCCAGTGTTCCACACGCACAAATGAAAGTGAGGGGACATAGTATAGCACGCCAGTGTTCCACACGCACAAATGAAAGTGAGAGGACATAGTATAGCACGCCAGTTTTCCACACACACAAATGAAAGTGAGGGGACACAGTATAGCACGCCAGTGTTCCACACGCGCAAATGAAAGTGAGAGTACATAGTATACCAGTGTTCCACACACGCAAATGAAAGTGAGAGGACATAGTATAGCATGCCAGTGTTCCACACGCACAAATGAAAGTGAGAGGACATAGTATAGCACGCCAGTGTTCCACACGCACAAATGAAAGTGAGAAGACATAGTATAGCACGCCAGTGTTCCACACGCACAAATGAAAGTGAGAAGACATAGTATAGCACGCCAGTGTTCCACACGCACAAATGAAAGTGAGAGGACATAGTATAGCACGCCAGTGTTCCACAAGCACAAATGAAAGTGAGAGGACATAGTATAGCACGCCAGTGTTCCACACGCACAAATGAAAGTGAGAGGACATAGTATAGCACGCCAGTGTTCCACACGCAAATGAAAGTAAGGGGACACAGTATAGCACGCCAGTGTTCCACACGCACAAATGAAAGTGAGAAGACATAGTATAGCACGCCAGTGTTCCACAAGTCCAAATGAAAGTGAGAAGACATAGTATAGCACGCCAGTGTTCCACACGTGCAAATGAAAGTGAGAAGACACAGTATAGCACGCCAGTGTTCCACACACGCAAATGAAAGTGAGAGGACATAGTATAGCACGCCAGTGTTCCACACGCGCAAATGAAAGTGAGGGGACATAGTATAGCATGCCAGTGTTCCACACGCACAAATGAAAGTGAGGGGACATAGTATAGCATGCCAGTGTTCCACACGCACAAATGAAAGTGAGAGGACATAGTATAGCACGCCAGTGTTCTACACACGCAAATGAAAGTAAGAAGACATAGTATAGCATGCCAGTGTTCCACACGCACAAATGAAAGTGAGGGGACATAGTATAGCACGCCAGTGTTCCACACGCACAAATGAAAGTGAGGGGACATAGTATAGCACGCCAGTGTTCCACACACACAAATGAAAGTGAGAGGACATAGTATAGCACGCCAGTTTTCCACACACACAAATGAAAGTGAGGGGACACAGTATAGCACGCCAGTGTTCCACACGCGCAAATGAAAGTGAGAGTACATAGTATAGCACGCCAGTGTTCCACACACGCAAATGAAAGTGAGAGGACATAGTATAGCACGCCAGTGTTCCACACGTGCAAATGAAAGTGAGGGGACATAGTATAGCACGCCAGTGTTCCACACGCGCAAATGAAAGTGAGGGGACATAGTATAGCACGCCAGTGTTCCACACGCACAAATGAAAGTGAGGGGACATAGTATAGCACGCCAGTGTTCCACACGCACAAATGAAAGTGAGAGGACATAGTATAGCACGCCAGTGTTCCACACGCACAAATGAAAGTGAGAAGACATAGTATAGCACGCCAGTGTTCCACACGCACAAATGAAAGTGAGAAGACATAGTATAGCACGCCAGTGTTCCACACGCACAAATGAAAGTGAGAAGACATAGTATAGCACGCCAGTGTTCCACACGCACAAATGAAAGTAAGAAGACATAGTATAGCACGCCAGTGTTCCATACACACAAATGAAAGTGAGAGGACATAGTATAGCACGCCAGTGTTCCACACGCACAAATGAAAGTGAGAGGACATAGTATAGCACGCCAGTGTTCCACACGCAAATGAAAGTAAGGGGACACAGTATAGCACGCCAGTGTTCCACACGCACAAATGAAAGTGAGAAGACATAGTATAGCACGCCAGTGTTCCACACGTCCAAATGAAAGTAAGGGGACACAGTATAGCACGCCAGTGTTCCACACGCACAAATGAAAGTGAGAGGACACAGTATAGCACGCCAGTGTTCCACACGCACAAATGAAAGTGAGAGGACATAGTATAGCACGCCAGTGTTCCACACGCACAAATGAAAGTGAGAGGACATAGTATAGCACGCCAGTGTTCCACACGCAAAAACGAGACTTTGGAAGGTGCAAGGTCCCTAGCTAAAATGTGGTACAGTCAGGTGTAGAGACCCTACTGTCATCCATACTGCCTGTGCCCTGATGATTGATAATGCAAAGACCCAGGACAGTAAGAACTCCTCACTGGATAAATAGGTTAGTTCTGGATGAAGGAATAGAATAGATGGCGCATGTAAAAAAAAAAGGAGCTAAGATGGAATGCCAACCTACATTACTGAGTATTTTAATACATGTGCTATGTTTACCAGTGTAAGTATATAAAATGTATTTACTAAACATGAAGAAATGCTGTAAGAAATGTGCGTGAATATCTAAGACCACAGGATTTGAGAACTCACAAATTTAATTCTATTTGACTTTCTACAAGCTTCCCCAAACTATTTTTTTGATCAGTCACATCAATAGCAAATCTATTGTCTCACTCTGCTCCCGATTTGTCCTAAAACCCACACAGTCCCATCTTGATGACTCTGTGGTAGTCACTGTTAGAAACAAGCCATGTTTCTCCATAAAAATCTTCCCTTGGGACTCTCAGCCAGCCAACGAAATCATGCACAGTTACTTGGAAAATTAAGGATTGGTTAGCCACACGTGGGCCCAGAGATTCTTCTCCTAGGAAACTCTCTGTGCTTTGCTGCCTATTTGACAGACTATTCACTCTCAAATTCTATTCTATGAAGTACATGGATCTTCCCATTGTACCAACAAAATTATAAAACCATTCATATAATAATTATTTATAATTATGGCTACTTGAAAATAAGAAAATGATAAACCTATTGAATCTTTCTTATACCCTAATATTAAGTATTTTTAAAATATACACACTTAAATATAGATATATATTATATATATGATGCCCACAAATAGTTGCTGTGTGATCCAGATGAAATACATGATTTGTACCATTCTTTACTCAGCCACTCCCTCTGTTGTATTTCAATGAGGTAATCAACAGTGCATGCTGGTAACAGCATGGAGATAGCTCTTGAGCTAAATTGCTCAAGCTAAGGTACTAAGCTGAAAAATAGTGAGGAGAGAGTGGGCACCCCTGTGTAGTTCCAGCCCTTAATGGAAATGCTACGAGTTTTCCCTATTTAGTATGACACAGGCTTTAGGTGTGTTGTATATTGTCTTTATCATGTTGAGATAGGCTCTCTCCATTCCCATCTTCTCCAGTGTTTTAATCCCGAAGCGATGTTGAATGTTGTCAATGACCTTTTCTACATCTCCTGAGGTGAACATGTGGTTCCTGGCTTTGAGTCTGCTTATGTCATCTATTGCACTCATCAGTTCCATAGGTTGAGTCAACCCCGCATCCCTGGGATGAACCTACTTGATCAAGGTAGATGATCCGTGCATAGACCAGACCGGCTGAGCCTAAAATGAGAAAGGCGGCACGTGAAGAAGACTAAGAACCTGTGGCACTGGGCTGCGGAAACCCTGCAGTGGGAAAGCGCCTGCCTCATAAGCATCAGAACCCGAACTTGGTCCTGGGGGCTGAGGGGAGGGGCATAAAAGCCGGATGGGTCAAGAGGCAGAAGTAGGAGGATCACCGTGAGTTCGAGGCCACCCTGACACAACATAGAAATTCCAGGTCAGCCTGGACTAAAGTGAGACCCTACCTTGAAAAACAAACAAACAAAACCCAGCCAGATAGGGTGGCACATGCCTCTAATCCCAGCACTTAGCACTTGGCAGAGAGAAGAGGGCCCTTGGGCTTTCACTGGACAGCCAGTGCAGCCTGACTGGTCTACACCAATGACAGACCTTGTCTCAAAAAATAAAAAGTGGACAGTGCTCCTGAAGGTGACACCAGAGGTTGTCCTCTAGCACATATGTGCCTGCACACACGTGTGCCTGCACACACATAAACAAAAAAATACATAATTTAGAAACAATGACGTGCTAACCTGTCGGAGCATTTGGAGAGATGGAGGAGTGCCCAAAATCTAGAGACTACAGGAGCACTAGCAAGCAGCTTAGACTTGTCATAGCCTCTTTGAAACACTGCAAGCCCCAGCGAGGTGCATCTGAGACAGGGTCTTGCTACGCGGCCCTGCTGGTCTGGAACTCATGCTCCTTCTGACTAACCCCACTGGGAACATCAGCATGTGCCACCATGCCTGATCATAATGCACACATGTGACACATCTATATTTAGAACACTTTGATTAATACAAAGAATAATCCTTGGGCTGGAGAGACGGCTCAGCATTTAAAAGTTCTGGCAAAGCTTGGCAGTCCAGGTTGAATGCCCCAGTACCTACGTGCAGCCAGATGAATGAAGTGGGACATGAATCTGGAATCCTGGCCCTGGCATGCACATACTCCCTCTCTCTGTCTGTCTACCTATCTATCTGCCCCCCTCCTCAAATGAATAAGTAAAAATATTGACAAAGAATAATCCAGTAACTTACGACAAAAGAGGCAGCATTTTAGGAATAAAAGCTGGTATTAGTTATAGGAATTCTAAAGAGGGTGCTCCCAGGACGCTCTCGGTGGCACCCTCTCAGAAAGAACGAAAGTTCCACCCAAATCATCATTGTCATTATCTCCAGTCCGAGCATCACAACCACACTCCTTATATTGAAATCATTATTTTACTGGGCCATTTGGAGTTGCCCCAGTGGATTTCCCAGGCAGTCCACATGGCCTCTCGCAAGCAAACAATACTTAGAGGTCACTGTCATCCCAGAAGCAGGGTGGCCTGGAGGGTTGCTTGGTATCTCGGCGCAGAGCTATGATTTGAGACCGTGATGAGAGGGCAAGTAAAGTAAGGATATTTCAGCATCACCGTAAGAAGGGGAGGAGATCTTCATCTATGTGCTGGGGAGTGGCTCAGCACTTACAGGCGCTTGCTCGCAAAGCCTGCCGGTCTTGGTTTGATTCCCTAGTATCCACATAAGCCATCTGCACAAAGCATCTTGAGTTTGTTTGCAGTGGCCCTGGTGCACACATTCTCTCTCTCTCTCTCTCTCTCTGCAAATAAATAAATAAAAACATTTAATCCAGTAAAGCCAAGGCCATGATCATTAATTACAAGGGAGGAAGGGCTGGAGAGATGGCTTAGCGGTGAAGGAGCCTGCTTGCAAAGCCTTAGAACGCTTGTTCAAATCTCCAGCAAGCACACAATGTCGCACATGTCCACAAGGGGGCGCACACATCTGGAGTTTGTTCACAGTGGCTGAAAAGGCCCTGATGTGCCCATTCTCTATTTGTCTCTTCCTCTCTCTCTTTCTCTCTCTCTCAAAAAAGAATTACAATGGAGGACAAACAAGTAAGGACAATGGTCCCAAGTCACCTGCGATAAACAACGAGCAGGAAGGCCAAAGCTTCACCCAGAAAGCTATCTGCCAAAGCTGTCTGCATGCAAACACTGGCAGGCCAAAGTCTTTGCATTTGGTGTGATGAAAAGCAGTCATGAATGGCCTTGAGAACACTGAATAATAACTGTCATAACACTATCATAGTCTCCATTTTCTTGGGGACTAATTAAACCTGGAGAGACACGCAGAACAAGACCACTTACTAAAGTTCAGAGAGTGGGCTGGAGAGATGGCTTAGCAGTTAAGACACTTGCCTGCAAAGCCAAAGGACCTAGGTTTGATTCCCCAGTACCCCCATAAGCCAGATGCACAAGGTGGCACATGCATCTGGAGTTCGTTTGTAGTGGTTAGAAGCCCTGGGGTGCCCATTCTCTCTCTCTCTCTCTCTTTCTCTGCCTCTTTCCCTCTCTCAAAATAAATAAATAAATATAAAATAAAGTTCAGAACACGGGTAGATCTCAATATGAGAATACTTTACTTGCCAGATCTGGTAGTCACTACATAACAAGCCCCTGAGCACCCATGAGGCATCAACCACTGGCTTATGCATTGCAGATACAACAGTGATCAAGCCAGAGTCTCTGCTCTACCGTGGTTCCTGGAAACCATGTGACCTACTTCGTGGCAACCATGAGGTAAGTGACACACTAAACATGGAAAATGAAATGTCAGGACTGGAGAGGAAGCTCAGCCATTAACGATACTTGCTTGCAAAGCCTGATAGGCCCATGGTTCAATTCCCCCACATCAAGCCAGATGCACAAAGTGGTACATACATCTGGAGTTCGTTTGCAGAGGCAAGAGATGCTGGCGTGCCCATTCTCATTCTCTCTCTCACTACCTCCTCTCTGTCAAATAACTAATTTTTAACAGAAGAAAGCAGATAATGGATTTGGTCACTAAGGAACAGAAAGAGTAGCGCAGAGAAGGATCAACAGGCCCCAGTTCTGAAGGGGTCTGGGGAGAGAAGACAGCCTAATTCAGTAGATTTACAGTTATTTTTTTTCCTCACATGATACTCAGGGAATCTCAGGGATGATGATGCATCAAACAAAAGTCTCAGAATTCTTTTTCATATTTTCCAAATTTCTATAGAGCTATGATTATTTCCTAAGCCACACATGTCAGAGAACAGGCCTCCGAACCCAATTAGGCCAACCAGTTACCCTTGGCATCCTGCCAAGGCCATGTGTTGAGTCAGGCAAGAAGGAGCTCCATGACAGGCCCCAGAAAGATGTCAATGAACTCACGAAACATGCACAAAATGCGCACACATGCATTCAAACATGCACAGGTGTGTGGATGTGTGTAGGTAGACAGCCCCTCTCGTTTTGACAAGCAGGCTCACCAATTTTCTCTAGAAGAAGTCCTATTTCCCCACATACCAAGAAAGTATTATTCTATAGGACGAGAGAGAAGTGACGCTCTCCTTGCCGAACACTCCATAGTGATATTTGTGCCCAAATATTCCTGCCCTACCCCCTGCTTTCTCCCCACCTAAACAAAGCCCACTCCTACTCCAGCTTCCTAAGCAACATATAACAGACTACATTGTATGTGGTTCAAATAGAACTATTTTTTGTTTTTTGAGGTAGGGTCTCACTCTAGACCAGGCTGACCTGGAATATACTATGTAGTGTCAGGCTGGCCTCGAACTCACAGCAATCCTCCTACTTCTGCCTCCCAAGTGCTGGGATTAAAGGCATGCACCACCATTCCCAGCTAGAACTTTTTATAAATAATAACAAGAACAAAATCCTGGCAAAAATAAATCTACCCTGGTGTGTGATTACATGTAATGGGGAGGTCATGCCAGGAAGGTGGCAGGAGAGGGTTACAGAAGTGCTGGGAAGACGCTGGCTACCTGGGAGTCCTCACGGTGAGGAAGCAGCAAGCTACGACATGCTCTTACATACATACTAAACTTCACCTGGAGAGAGAGCTCAACAGTTAAAGGTGCTTGAATGGGTTTGATTCCCCAGAACCCACATAAAGCCAGATGCACAAAGTGACACATGCATCATGTTCATTTGCAGTGAGTGACAGGAGTGCAGTGAGTGACAGGAGGCCCTGGTGTGCCCATACTTTCTTCCCCCACACACACACATAAATAAACTTTAATTTATCTTGAAGTTAACTTCCTAACAATTTGTAGTAAATTAGGCTCATCTCTTCCTTGACACTAAATTATTCAGAGCTATGGAATTTCCTTACCTAACCTGTAGTCCATAAATATAAAAAGTAAATAAACAAACAAACAAATAAAACAGATCTACGCATCTTATTATCTTTCCTGATGTGTCATTGTTAAAGCAGCATCTCCAGGCAGTTACATAAAACCTCTTTTAGAACACCTTTGGGAAAAAATAATTCTTTGTACAGTAGCATATTGTACCAACCCCTAGACTAGTTGTCCTCTTTTAAATGTAGATAGGAAGAAGAATTTATTACTGTGGGTTAGAATTTCTTAAATGAGACATTTCAAAACCTCTGAAGAGTTATACAATTAACTATAAATGATAAATATATTTTGCTATCAAAAGACTCAAGATGAAAATCTTTATATCATTTTTAAAATTCTCTTCACTAAATTTGAGCATGGTAAATAAAAGAGCAACAAAGAGAAATCCCACAAAACATGAATATAGGGACAGTATATCTCCAGAAATACACCCCAAAACACCACATCTCCTCTCCCGGAGTGCTGACTCATCACCCACCTGCCCTAGCTCAGCGCCTGTGTAAAAAGAGCTACCCAAGTAATTTATGTTAGAAAAAAGTTTGGACCAAATTCCAACATGAGAGGATCCTGATTTTTAGCAGAAAATTTCATCAAAGCAAAAGGTTTTATTTCATGAGGAATCCCCTGGTGGAATGGATCATCTATAACATCTTAAATTGTATATTGAAGAGGCAGAGTGTTGAATGAAACATTTAAGTAATTAAAAAGACAGTTCTCTTTTTCCTACTTGTATGGAGGCTGGGTTTCTTTTCAATCCTTTTTTTTAAAAGATAAATCGATCGCTGAGTGCAGTCCATTCACAAACAGCAACGGTGTCTTCCGAGACACTGTTTTGAATGTATTCTCCATCATGGTTCTCCCTCTGTTCAGCTCTCCACCCTTGGGTCTAAGTTTGGGGAACAGATCCAACAGCACTATGGCCTGAGTAAGGCGATTTTGACAATGCCGTGTGTGTAAATGGTTCAACTCTATGGTGGTGAAAAGGGGATGCATGCTCAGGAGCACGTGCACTTTGATTTTGAATCTGCAGTGTGAGGGGCACTTCACTGGGCTGGGCTGTGTGCAGCAGAGTGGGTGTAGTCAATGCATTTTCAACCCATAATTTCCAACTTACAGTAAGTTTAGTCAGAAAATCCCCCTAATAAGTCAAGGAGAATTTGTACACACCTCTGGGTTTGAGTGTTGGGGTCCCCCATTGTTTAACAATTTATTTAACAAATTATTGCCAGTGCAACACACAGGCAGCTGTTACATACCAAGGTTTCTCAAGCTTCATTTTTCTCATCTCTATAACAGACTCACCAGCATCCCTATTGCATCCAGCAGGTGTGAGAATTCCAGGGGAATTCCCATAGAGTGATTAACATGACACAGAGCAGTTAGTGAACCCACAGTGACTAGGGACAATAATGCAGCCACAATGGTTACCTTTCTCCTTAAAATGACTCTACAACCTGACATGGCAGCACATGTCTTTAACCTCAGCACTTGGGATGCGAAGGCAGGAGGAACGGCAGTGTCTGCTACATGAGACCCTATCTCAAAAATAAATAAATGGACTTTCCATATCACTTGAAAAGTACAGAATTTAAAATGACTAAGACTCTGCAACATGAAAAATTATCTTTGAAAGTCATTCAAATGCAATGATGTGTGTTAACAGACTTTAAGTGTAGCCTGGCTTCTGGCCAGATGCATTCTGTGCATTCAAGACCAATCTACTCTGAGAAAAACTTCAGGGGGCTAGGGAGATGGTTCCGTGGACAGAGCATTCTCAGAGAAAGTGTGAGTACAAGTTAGGGTCCTCAGAACCCACATAAAGCTGGACCCAGTAGCAGGAGTGTCTGTCATGCCAGCACACCTAGGGAGAGAAGGGAGGCAGGCGGAGGCAGGAGAATCACCTGCAGGCCAGCTAGAAGTGAGCAGTGAGAGATCTGGCCTCAGACAAGGTGGAAGGCACAGACATGACCTTCACGAAGCACACCATGGCACACGCACACCTGCACTCATACACATGCACACACATATGCACGTGCACACACACACACACCACAAGGAAAAAAGCAAAAGAAATATAGAGAAGAAACACCATAAGCTTTGGAGTGATCTGTTGAAAATCATTCATACTCAGCCTTAATCTCCTCACCTGTAGCGTGGGAATCGTAGACCCCACAACATCAGTGACTGCTCATCTTAGGTGTTATGTGCAAATGGCCTTAACAACCTTGCACATTAGATGGCAATTATTTTCAAGCAGATGGAATAAAAAGACATCTCCAATGGGTGTGCCCAAAGCAGGGACTTTTTAAAGAGAAAAATAGCCTCTGCACTTTGATTTTCCTTTCTTTCTGGCATCCTTACAAACTCCCCCTCTGTAAGACCAGATCCACTCCCTCAAGCCGCACAGGTTGATGGACACCCGCGTCTCCTGCCTTCCATACCAGTGGCTTGTACTAAGACAGCCAGAAATTGATGCTTGAAAACTCCAACTGCCAGGAGAACGCTGGCATCACTATAATTTAGCCTGAGGAAAAGTGGGACCCTCCCCTCAGAAAGAGGAAGAGAAGAATAGAAAATGATTCCAGAGTACAAATTATTCTAACCACCAATTAAACTTTCAGAATCACTTGGTTTGCTGGGCTTACTCCCCTTCCAACTTGAGCTAGGATAAGAATGACATCTGAGAACCAGGCTTACCTGTTTGCACCATTTCTTCAGTACCAGCCTGGAAAGGAGGGGGGAGAAAAAGAAACAGTTACTGGGTTTCCTCTTATCACCTCGTGCGTTTTATTTCTACCAGGAGTGCTTTTCAGGAGCCGGTTAATCAGGAGACGAACAGACTGGGATGGCTGCCCGAATCCTGAACCATAGTTCATAGAAGGTTCTTGTGACAGGAGCACGGGCCAACTCAATAAGATTTGAGAAAGGGCTCTGTTTGCCAGCTTTAATTTTAATATTTATAAAGCCAGGAAAATAAATACTAATGGTGTTTTCTGGTGCTGGGATTGGGAAAGAAAAGAAAAGAAAACCCATTAGTTCACCAGGTGAAACACACTAATAGGGAGGGGGATCTGGCTCGTGGAGGCCCTTGGAAAGTCCTTCGCTTTGACCCTGTGGTCAGACCTGGGGCTCAAAAACTAGAGAAGATCCTGTCCTCCTGGCCCCATGGCTGCATCTCACCTTGAGCCTGGGGGGGGGGGGCGAGGGAGGAGGAGGGTGTGGGCGGGGGAGGGGGCAGGCCCAGCAGGAAACGTCCGCGGCCCCCTCCCCAACTGTCAAACTGCAGCCCGCCACGGTCCTTGCCCCCCCTCCTCCCAGGACACGTGTCTGCTGGAACGCTCGGGTGCTGCCCCGGGGCTGGGGCTAGCAGAGCAGAGAAAGCCCCGGGACCCGAACCGGCTGCGCTCAGACCCCCATCTAGGGGAGTCCCCAACTTCATCCCCGCGCCCAGGCAGACCGCCCTCTCCAAAGGGATGCTAGCGCTGGTCCCCAGCGCCGCCGCGGGGTGTCGACGCCCCAGGTGTGGCCATGGGTGGGGGAAGGGGGGAGTCACAGCCCCCCCACCCGTGCCCAGCATCCCCCAGCCGGTCCCCCCTCACAGCGCGGCGCGCACGCCCGGGACGCACGAGACGAGACCCCGGGGAGAGAAGAGAGGGGAGGAAGTTTTTCGGGAAAGGTTGGGTTTGAGGGCATATACATAAATATATAATTTTCATTATTACTAGTTATTGATGATTGACTGATGGATTCCACTTACTTGTCCATCCGCTGAAGTCCTGACCTCCACCAGAGAGGTTGCGATCAACCAAAGTGACAGGAAAACCATCCCGGGTCCAGTTCACTTTCCAACTCCTGGGCAAAGCAGATGCCCAGAGCAAACCACCCCAAAATAAGTTTCTTAGAAAAAAGAAAGAAAGAAGGAACGAACGAACGAAAGAAAGGGCAGAGAGGGGGACGCAGGATGTAAAAGCACGGAGCCGAGACCTTCGGCGCAGGCAGGGCTGGAGGATGGAGAGGAAACCCGAGCCGTGCGCCCGGCCCCGGCTCCGGTCCTGGGCGGCCGGGGCGCGCCGCGCGGGCGGAGAAGGTGCTGCGCCCGCGGGACGCGCGGACGGGCTGGCGGGCGGGCGAGGGAGGGACCGGGCTGCGGGCTGCGGGCGGCGGGCGGGCGGGCGTCTCGGGCCTCGGCGGCGGTCTCCGGGCTCGGCCCCGCGCCCTGGGTCGCCGCGGCGGCGCGGAGGAGGCTCGGGTCCCGGGAGCACGGGCGCAGCGGCGGAGGCGAGGGAGAGGACGGCGGGCGGCGGGCGGGCGGGAGAAAGAGGCGGCGGCGGCGGGAGGAGCGAGGAGGAGGCGCCGGGCCGCCGCGGGAGGAGGAGGCTGGGCCGCCCGCGGGCTCCGGTGGCGGCGGCGGCGGCGGCGGCTGCTGCTGGCGACCCGCGGGCCACTGAGGCTGCATCCGACCCTTCGTCCCCTCCTCCCCCTCTTCTTCCTCCTCCCCCCTCCTCCTCCCCTTCTACCCCTCTTCCTCCCCCTCCTCCCCTTCCTCCTCCTCCTCTCCCTCCTACCCCTCCTCCTCCTCCCTTTCCTTCCCTCTTCCCCCTCCGACCCCCTTCTCTTCCTCCTCCTCCTCCCCCTCCTTCCCCTCCTCCCCCCCCCCCCTTCCCCCCTCCTCCTCCTCCTCCTCCTCCTTCCTTCCCCTCCTCCCACCCACGTCACGCGGAGTCCTCCCCCACCTCTCCCTTCCCCAGCCCATCACCCCAGAGACTTCAGCAGCTCTGGTTCGAGCCCGCATCCTGGCAGATGGGCGAGGGGCCTGGGGAGGGCGCAGGTTAATGATGGGAAGAGGAAGGGGGCTCCCCCACCCCAACCCCCGCCGCGCTCTGGACTCCCAGCTCCAGACAGTAGTCTCCTCCCACGACGGAGGAGGAAGAGGAAGGAGGAAGGAGACCCTCTTGGTTAAAGTCCTCCTTGAGGTTCGTTTTGAATGCCACCGCGTCCCCCTTGCATCGACCGGATGTCAATTTATCACTGGCGGTGCACAGGCCTCCAGGGCTCCTGGCTCACACCAAGATTAAGTTATCAAGTGATTTCTGTGGTTTGCAGTTTCCTGGGAGGAAAGGTTGCCAACCTGAAAGCGGCTGGAATCCCAACCGTAGCCCCCGGCCCTAGTGTCCAGACCACCCCACCCCCAACCAGGGACATCTCAGGGCCCTTGGGGGTGGTTTCCAACAACCAGGCTGACACCCCTACCCCATCAGCCCTGAACAGAACAGAAGAGACCTCCGCTTCACTAAGTCTGGCAAAGTCTGGAGGGGGCTGCCTGAAATGAACACGCAGAAAGTAATGTTGGCTTTCCTATGACATGCCTCCACACATTGTACTTAAGTCCTTCTTAAATACACACCACACACACACACACACACACACACACACACTAGTTTGAGTGTTGAGGCTTTCCTGTCACTTTGATGGGTCGTTCATTCCTAGAGAGCTAAAGGCTATGCCTTCAACTTACAGATCACAAGATTGGGGGTTGGCAAAATTTTCTCAAAATGACATAAGGAGGACTTGGCAGTTCCAGGAGAAATGGCCTTGCCTGGTAACACAGTGTATTAGGTTAATCAGTTCATTACAGCTTGGAAGCAGGAAGCCATCCCGCTTTTGAAGGATCTCTACATTGACTGTAGAACATGGAAGCCTTGTCATAGACTGTCACCCCTTACTTTCTCCTGGAAATGGCTTGCTAACTTTGCACCTGACTTCTTTATTCATTAAAAGCCAACAGCCCTAAACACTGTACAAAGAAAACTTTTGGCATGATACGCTGACAGGTAAAAGACTAGTAGAGTACAAATTGGCACACCTGAGTCCTAATCACACTATACCTCTTGGTTTCTCTGATGTGTTAGGCACTAATGAATCATGCAGTTATCCGTGCTGCTCCGGAATTGTCAGTCAACCCCATAAAGATGGGTGATGACATCAACAAGTCCAAGCCCCCTCCTTTGTCTAGGACTTTGCTTCCTCAGTTTTCAGTTATCTGTGGTCAACCACAGGCTGAAAAGTTTAAATGAAAATTCCAAAAGTAAACAACTGACAAATTTTAAGTAATTTTTCATAAAATATACATACAGTAATACAATAATTGAATACAAGTGTAATAATACTTTTAATAATGTTATAATTCCCATGTTTATTATTTTTAATCTCTTACTGTACCTAATTTACAAAACTTCTATTTAGGCATTTTGTTGGTTTCTGATTTTTCCACACCTATATGTAGCAACCTCCTGCCAATACCAATTAGATACTTCACATGTTTTTCTTCATGTCCTTCCATGGCCAAATACGTTTGAGAAATTCTGTTTTCATTTTTGTTCAACATGTAAATGCGAAAGTATATTGCATCATAAGTAGTTGGAAGTACATCTGTCTTTTCCTCTAAACTGCACGCTCCATAAGGGCACTGACCTTTGCTTGCTTCACATCCCATTACTAATATCTAGCAATTTCCATCATCAAGGCATATGTCCCTTTCCCTGCCTCCTAATGAGTTTCCTACCAGGTCCTGAGATTCTAGACGCCCAGGACCAGCAGAGAGTCCTGTCAAAGTGACATGGAACTTCTCACTAGAAGAAAATGGGGAGTCTGGGCCTTAGGGCTGTCTTCTCTGCCTGCTGCCTGCTGACTCCTCAAAGAACACAAGCTAATGGACCAGATAAGATAACTCAGTCGATCACATGCTTGCCTTGAAAGCAAGAGGACCTGAGTTCAGGCCATGGGACCCAAGTGAAAATGCCCAGTGGTGTGTGCTTAGAACCCCACAGCCAGGAGGTGGAGACAGGCGGCTCCCTGGGGCTCACTAGCTAGCGGATCTAACCTGATTGGTGAGCTGCAAGCCAGTAGGAGACCGTGTTTCCAAAAAAAAGAAAAGGTCAAAGGTCTACAAATGTCCTGAGGAATGATGCCCAAGGCTGTGCTCTGGCCTCCACATGCAGGTGCACACTCACACATATCCACACACTCAAGAAAGAAAGAAAGAAAGAAAGAAAGAAAGAAAGAAAGAAAGAAAGAAAGAAAGAAAGAAAGAAAGAAAGGAAGGAAGGAAGGAAGGAAGGAAGGAAGGAAGGAAGGAAGGAAGGAAGGAAGGAAGGAAGGAAGGAAAAGGAAGGAGGGAGGGAGGGAAGGAGAGAGAGAAAAGGAGAGAGAGAGAAAGGAAGGAGGGAGGGAGGGAAGGAAGGAAAGAAGGAAGGAGAGAGGGAAGGAAGGAAGGAAGGACAGGCAGGCAGAAAGGGAGAGAAGACCCCAGCGCCACTTCTATGGGATGGTGGTGTTGCTCCGTGGGGCAAGAGGAACCCCAGTCTCACTCTTCATTCTTCCTCTCACAGGACGCCCTCCATTTAATATATTTATTTTTCACTCATGGGTCAGAGAATTAAGCATGCTAATGTTTTACCTGTTTTTAAAAATATTTTATTTTATGTATTCAAGAGAGAGGCACAGATAAAAAAAGAGAATGGTCACACCAGGGCATCTAGCCACTACACACGAACTCCAGATGCATGTGCCATCTTGTGCATCTGGCTTACATAGATACAGGGGAATTGAATTTGGGTCCTCAGGCCTTAATCACTAAGCCATTTCGCCAACCCATCTTTTTTTTCTTTAATTAATGTATTTATATTGTTAGTTATGCTCATAATGTGAATAAGCATACTACTTTTAATTGGTACTTTGCTTCTGTTTAAACTCAGACCCTAGGAAGGCTGATCTTCCATTACCGTTCAAAACTTCCAAGAAGAAAAATATTTTGCAGTTCAAAGAAACAGAGAAAGAATGAAGAACCACACACACTCCTGATTTTTTTTTTAACGGAGGTCATAATCAATTGGTTTGGAATTGGGATGCTCAGCTCTACAACACATTGACATGGGCTATTTACTGTCACCACAAAACAGAGTGAAGTGGGTCCCATGTTCTAGTTCCCTATTAGCAGTAAGATATTTCCAACTCGGGTTTTTTTTTTTTCATACAATTTTTCAGAAGTCCCACTGACAAATTTAGAAAATTAAATACCAGGAAAATTTATGAAGCCAAGATCAAGAAATTTCAGATGGAAAAGCCCCATGAGGTCATCCAACTCCTCTTGCTGCAAGTGGTGAAATGACATTGTCCCGGGTGCCTTTTCCTCAGAGGAAAACCCACAAGGACACATCTGGGTGTCTGGGATTTTGTGTTTAGTCATTGGCCTTTAGAAGAGGAAGTTCACAGTGGCACGAGGCAAGATCAGCCCTGAGTTCCTTGATCGCCCTCACTGTCGCCAGTTGCAGTTCTTTGCCCCTTAGCTGTATTAGCATCATGAAGTTTCTCTCCTTCATAAATTTTGCCACAATACTTACTGTATATAACTTGTTTACACTCAGTTTATGCAAATGTATTATTGTCTAACTTCCTTTGTTTTTGTAGGGTTAGTCTGCTCCTTGAGCCTTCAAAACTTTTATTTTTTTTTTTTCTTGGAAATCCTGAAAGGTAATGGAAGGTCAGAGTTTTTCTAAGGACTGAGTTTAAACCGAAACAAGGGAGCAATGAAGTTCTTTGTCAGGGCACAACCTAATTGCTGTAAACTACTTTAATGGCTAAAATTTAGAGCCATTGTTAGATTGCTTTGCATGTATGTAAAAATTTTCCTTCGTGATAGCTCAAGGAACTCTTATAGAGTCCTAGAAAGTAGGGATGTGTATTTAGGACAATTAAATTAATAGTTGTTTTCCCTTGGGGGCAAGAGCTCATAGAGCTGTGGCTGCTACTTTCCACATATCACCATCATCTCAGTGTTGTGAAACATTTGAGAGGTACGTTACAGTCCACCCAAATTCAAATTAATTCTCATTTTCTAAATTACCATAAAATTCATGATTTTCGTCGGACTCAATAAGCTTAATGGAAAAGGAGAGAAATCTTTAGATCATAAACAGTATTACCTCATAGGTGAGTGTACGTATGTTCAAGTCAGAAACCTCATCAAGTGTTCTACATCTATACTGGAGTCAAAGCAAGATGAAATGGGTTCATGGGGGGGAGTTATGAAAATTACATTTGAAAGAAACCCTCCTTGTAAATGTTAATTAACAATGAAAGTTCTGTAGTAAAATTTTCTATGGATTTTTAAGATTTGGAAAAAAGATTCAACTCCTCGTGCTATTTGAGGGCAGAGGAGAAGTCTTCCATATATTCAGACCAAGGGCTGTGCAGTCGCTACAGTTCTCGCCATGAGTGACGAGGTGGTCTGAGCATCATTATGGTACAAACTGAGTTCATGTTTTTATTACTAATTTCCTAAAGCCTCCTTTTACTGACCTGGTGTCTTGAATGTCTCCCCAAAATGCCAAGATTTTTAATTAGTTTACTTTTTAAGAGAAAGATAAAATTGAATCTCATTGAGTTATTAAAAATCATTCCCAATTTTATCTCATAACCACACTTGCAGATAAGATCTGTTCTTTAGCTCTCAAGGGATGGTACACATTCACTAAGGTAATACTTAATTTTTTTTTTTCCAGACTAGAACTAGGAACGATTGGCATGGAGAAAAGAGGCAGAACAAAACAGTCCACCAAAGGAATGAAAAAAATCAGTTATGAAACCAACCAGCAGTCCTAGACAGTCTCTTCTAAGGAAAATATAACTCACAATCTTGGAATCTAGCATTTCAGGAAGAAAGAGCAAACAAACCAAAAGGAATAAAAATCTATACTATGATCTAGAATGTTTGGGTTTTTATTCTGAGTGGAATGTAGCTGATTAGCTCAGGTAGTCAGAACGTGGTATTAGTAATCTGAGGAGATTCTCAGCCTGAGGCTAACAGATTAAACAGAGTTAGAAATGATGGCTTCTCTTACTTGGTTGCTCTTATTATGAATGGTCACTTAAGTTGAGGGGGAAATACATAGTCTATGGTTTGTGTCTATACAAAGAACATACGAGCTACCACTATTCTGACAACTATTCTGAGTGCTTGAGAGAGACAGGTCAAATGGGAAACTATAGAACCGTAACCCAGGCCCAGAAAGCCAAATGTCACATGTTCTCTCTCCTGTGTGGGTCCTAGCTACAAATGATTGGACTTCCATGTGAGTTGGAATAAAACTCAGTAGCAGAGGCCAGTAAGCTAGAAAGGGGAAATAATGGGAATAGAAAGGGAGGGGGGACTTAATAGGATGGTATTGTATATATGTAAGTTAGAAGAACAGATTAATGAGGGTGGAAAGGCCTAAGTGAGGTCAGGGGAAGAGATTGGGTAAAGGAAAGGTGAGGGGAGGGCTAATCAAACTCTAAGAGGGTAAGGATAAATCATATGGAAGCCTACTTTATAGGACAATGGAACAACCAGAAGCCATAGATTGTTACTAGAAAATTTTCAGTGCCAGGGATGGGATATCTTCCAGTGAGTTGTTGGCCAGGGAGGTTCCCTGATGTCCCCAAAACATTACAGGCCATTGCCGAGGCCCTTGGTTTCCCACCAGGAATAGATGGTAAGACCCTATTGCTAAAAACTCCATACACTTGGGCTGCAAGGTCATTGAGAAATCCTCCTGGAGCTGAACTGAGAATCTCCTCCATGTGGACCAGCTGACAGAAAGCTGGAAAAAGCTACGCTGCATGCAGTTCAGTGGGAGAGAGAGAAATCACCAGTGAAGATACTCAACAGTGGACACTGCAAGCCTTAAATTTGGCCAGCCAGGCCAAATGAGCCAATGGGTGCAATAGTGGCATGTCTATTATGGGGGAAACCAACTGCTCTCTAATTGGAATAGAGGCCTGTTCCATGGGAGGGATTACATGCCTGATACTGAAAACCTACAGCAGGGGTAGTCATGACCCCTAGGGGTGTAACGCCTGCTGGTGTCTGGCTAAATGTATATACTATGCTCACCAAACTGCCCAGTAAGCACTTCTCCTAATGTTCATACCCATATATTAATGCTACTCTCATTTTTTGGTTAGAGAAGCTTCTCTTTTCAGATGACGGTGACCTTGGGACACCTCAGAAGGCACCATGGTGCTGAGAAGAAGGGACAGAGGAGTGCTCAGCACTGAAACATCTCTAACACACCTTCCAAGGCACAGGGTCCATTGGGGAAGAGGGGGTGGAAAGAATGTAAGAACCAAAGGAAGAGTAGGACTCCTTACAACGTGCTCCTCCAGACACAAAATGTCCTGGATATCTATGACCTCACAGTGCCTGACACTACCAACACAAGACCATCATAATAGGAGGAAAAGATGATGACATCAAAATAAAAAAGAGACTGGGGCTGGAGAGATGGCTTAGCGGTTAAGGCGCCTGCCTCCTAAGCCTAAGAATGCCGGTTCCAATCTCCAGGTCCCATGTTTAGCCAGATGCAGTGACGCAAGGGCGCAATGCCGCACTTGACTACAAGGGGGCGCATGCATCTGGATTTCGTTCGCAGCAGCTCAGAGGCTGCTGGTGCACCCATCTCTATCTGTCTTCCTCTCCCTCTCTGTTTGTCTCTCTCTGTGTCTCTCTCCAAAAAAAAAAAAGAGAGAGAGAGAGACTGAGAGGGGAAATAGTATGATGGAGAATGGAGTTTCAAAGGGGAAAGTGGAGGAAGAGAGGGAATTACTATGGGTCATTGTCTATAATTATGGAAGTTATCAATAAAAAATGAAAACAAAACTCTTATATATCTGTACACTAATGTCCTAAATCATTTTTGTATCTTTATTTATAAGAGAGAGAGGGAGGGAAGAGAGAGAGAATGGGTACACCAAGGCCTCTAGCCACTGCAAATGAACTCCAGACGCATGTGCCACCATGTGTATCTGGCTTACCTGGGTTCTGGGAATTGAAGCTGGGTCCTTTGGTTGCACAGGCAAGCACCTCAATGGCTAAGCCATATCTCCAACCCTCCTAAATCATTAGTTAGATTTGCCATCATTTTCTATCTTTTTATAGAGGACCAGTTTTTAGCTCTTATGATTGTGTATAGATTTTTTTAATTTTAATTGCTAATTGCTATGGTTAGAAGAATATGGGTTACCCCTGACAAAACTCATGTTGAAGTTGGGTACCCAATATAATGGGTGAGAGGTGGAACAAACCTTAGGCCATGCTTGGGCCATGAAGGAGATTAGAACTGCTTTTGTGGCAGTGGCCTAGTTCCCCTGACACTAGTTTGTTACCACCAGGAAGGGCTGCCATAAAGCAAGACCCCTCCCAGTGGTATTTTTTTTTTCTCTTCAATACATACCAGCCCACTTCCTTTCCTAACTACCTGCCATGTTGTGACATAAACATGAGGCCTTCACCAGAGGCAGCTGACAGATCTTGAATTTCCAGCCTCCAGTGAGAATCATACTCAATAAATCCCTGTTCATTATAAATTGCCTAGGCTCCCATATTCTGTGATGGGAACTGGAAAGAAAAGACTATTAATTAATTAATTTATTTATTTATTAATTTATTTATTTATTTATTCTTTCAGATTAATTGGTTTCTCTACCCTGACTAAATTTGCTAAGTTTCAAATTTTGGAGGATTGTCTTTTAATATCTATTTTTAGCCATTCCTGCTTAACCATAGGAACATATAAACTCTAATTTAAAGATGACTTTGGTTATTTACAGCTTAATTACACTGAATTTTTATTGTTCTTCTTCTCTGTGTAGTTGCTAAACTAGATTACATGGAATTTTTCTTTTTCCTTCAAGAGTTGCTTACATGTATCTTAATTTACTTTCCTTTTTATTTTTTTTTAATTTTTAATTTTTTATTAATTTATTTGACAGAGAAAGAGGGAGAGAGAGAGAGAGAGAGAGAGATAGGCACGCCAGGGCCTGTAGCCACTGCAAACGAACTCCAGACGCGTGTGCCCCCTTGTGCATCTGGCTAACATGGGTCCTGGGGAATCGAACCGGGGTCCTTTGGCTTTGCAGGCAGATGCCTTAACCACTAAGCCATTCCTCCAGCCCCTACTTTCCTTTTTATTTATTTTGTTTCTGTGCTCAGACTTTCTCCAACTTATTCAAACATTACTGTTCTATCATTTCATTAGTATGTCTCTTTGGCTTTCTGTGAAATCACTATCAGATGTATTCTGAATTTTTTGCTTTTGTTATCTTTCTTTGTCAGCATTTCTGTCTCTGTTTTATTTGAGTTCTTGAAGAATTTATTACATATATGAAACTTTTGAAATTCAATTTGCTATAATATACAACCCTTTCTACATCACCTCTTTACTTGGCTTTATTTTGTCATTCTTTATTCAATATTTTCTTTATTGAGAGAGAGTGAGAGAAAGGAAAGGAGATACAGAAAGAGAGAGAGAGAGGGAGATGGAGGGAGGGAGAGAATGGGCATGTCAGGGCCTCCAGCCACTGCAAATGAACTTCAGACCCACGTGACACTTTGTGCATCTGGTTTTATGTGGGTACTGGGGAATTGAGCTCGGGTCCTTAGGCTTTGCAGGCAAACACCTTAACAACTGAGTCATCTCTCCAGCCCTCATTCTTTATTCTTTATAACTGTCCTTTATATTAACTAACATTTTCTCTTTTGATAATTTTTAATATTTTTTATTTATTTGTGTGTGTAGGGGGAGACAGAAAGACAGAGAGAGAGAGAGAGAGAGGGAGAGAGAGAGGGAGAGAGGCAGATAGGAAGAGCAAGAATTGGTGTGCCAGGACTTCCAGCCACTGAAAACGAACTCCAGATGCATGCGCCACCCTGTGCATCTAGCTTATGTGGGTCCAGGGGAATTGAACTTGGGTCCTTTGGCTTTGCAGAAAAGTGCCTCAACCACTAATCTCTTCATCCCTGGTTGTGTTGTTTATATAGATGTCGTAATAATGTTGCTTTGAGTCTTACTGGATGCACAGGAAAAATAAAAGCCAGAGCTTTAGAGCAGACACCTTCCTTATACTGTATGGCTATTCCTGCGGTTTTTCTGTATTCTTGGACACAAATGAGGCTAAGGAAATTCTCGTGTTTCCACAGTTGGATGCAGGCAAGAACCCCCCAAAGACTCCACAGGTCTCTGTTCAAACCTTCCTCGTCTAAAGACATGTCCATATAAAAAGCTGAGATGGACTGTAATCATACTTTGCTAGCTCAGAAGCACAGTGGCCTGGGGAGAAAAGCCAAAGACAGCAAGAATCAGCCAGGAATGAGCTGGCAGAGAGCCACCATTCTTTGCCTGGCACAGCCACTTTTGTCAGGAACCACTAAGAAGAGCTCTGCTCCTTGTCTTGTGGGCCAATTGGGCAGGGAGTAAATGCCACTTTGGGCATCTCCACTTGCCGTAACTTACTGGAACCAATGGTGTTTCTCAGAAGCAGTTAATAGGATCCATATTTCTCCCCAGCGCGCGCGCATGCGCACACACACACACACACACACACACACACACACACACACACACACGTGCACGACTTTGAGTGAAAGAGAAGAAGAAAGAAAAGACCAATGGTTTCTTGAGATGTTGCCAGACTTTATGCACAAACTCCCAACACTTCACCTATCGAAGATCCAACCAATGATCTCTCCATGTAAATCCATTTATTCAAGCAAATCTTGACAACCTTTTATGTGCGAAAATTCCTGGGCATGGTTGATCAGAATTGCAAGCACTTCCTTGCAGTTGCTCCATTGGTGGTCATCAGTCACGTGTGCCTTCTAAAAGACTGTTGCTCCTGTGGGGCCTCTTTGGTGCAGAAATGCATTCTGGGGACATGCTAGGGTGCAGTCATATGCTTTCTGTGTTATGTCTACTTCTAGCTGTAACGTTTCTGCAAACAGTGCTTAACAACTGGGTCAGTTTGCTCGTGGACATCTGGGAAAATGCTAGCCTCACTTTGGTCCACAAGTGGAAGAAAAGACACAGAGAAGCATATGTTCCCTCCACATTTTCCCAGCTCGGGCAACTTCCAAGACAGCTGCAGAGAGAGTTTGCTCCCACACCTCAGAAATCCCTTCAGCTTTTTGGATAAGCGCAGCAAGGTTATTTTTCCCTTTGTGGGTTAACAACAATCCTTTCCACCACACTGCACATAAAAGAATTCATTTTAAATATAACAAGTACCTATCCTGAAGGGTCATCCTCTTAACAAAGGGAACACGTTCATGGGCAAGTTCAATCTGTTAAACAGTACCAAGGTAAGAGTTCAATACTTCAAACAGCAAAAGCAAAAAAGAAAAAGAAAAAGAGCAAACTGAGTATTTTCAGATAAAATGTATTTATTTAAGAAAATAGATAATGAGAAACCCTCAAGAGAAGTCATGGAAGTTTCTTAATAGTCGATCCCTTACAAATATCCCCAGTACCTTTCCTTGTTACCGCTCCATGTCTGAAAAGGGAGACGCCCGTGTGAATGCAATCAACAACGTAAACATTGCACGTAGATCTTGAGATACTGATCACATACAGACAGACACGTGTGGATGAAGCTCATAAATCAACAGACCACACTCTCACGTGTCGCCGTCATGCTCCCATGGGCCTGATTTCATTTTGCTTCATTGTGTTTTTGTTGTTGTTGATCTGTTTTACATTTCAGTCTTTCTTTGGCAAGGGAGATGTTCCCCACCAGGTATGGGGAATTCCTCCCACTCGTGCATTTTAAAATGCGCTATCTTAAGTCATATTTCGCAGATGGTGTTCAATGAGAATGAGTTTTGGACATGGGTACAAGGGCCTGGAGAGAACCAGGAAGCCCGAGAAGAAATGGCCCCCACCTGTGGTCCCTGGCGACTGAGTGGACACTGCAAAAAGACAGTGTCGTGGGACGCTGGCATGACGTGTGTGTTAGATGCCCTGCTGAGCCTTGATGAGAACACACATCAGCACTCTCTTCCACGTCTTCCCTGACGCACCATCCACCCGAGAAACTTCGCCCTTCGGAAGCGAGGGACAGAGCCGAGTAACAGGGACCACGTTGGCTCAGGACGAGAACTGCAGCCCCCTCAGAATGATGACCCACACGCACTTCTATTCCCATCTCTCCATGCTGTTATCTTTCCAGAGTGGGCCCCCTCCTCAGACAGCCTCGTGATCACAAAACCGTGCTTCGGGTGCAGAACCAGCGTGGAAGGGAGGAACTGGAATCCAGCAAACATCACTCATGCTTGTTAATTGGCTGCTGCAGAGATGGCTCAGCGGTCACAGGCGCTTGCTTGCACAGTCAGCCGGCCCTGCTCCTTTCCCTGTGTAAAGTACCTGCGTAAAGCCAGATGCGCAGAGTGGCGCATGTGTCCAGAGTTCATTTGTACAGCACGACGCCCTGGTCCACCCATACTCACTCTCTATGTCTCTCTTCAGGTCTCTCTCAAAGAAAGTTTGTTTTTGTTAAAAAAAAGAAGCTAGGCAAGACATTTGTACAAGTATGAAAATGGTCAATAAAAAGTTAAAAATTAAATAACACTATTAAGAGAAAAAAAAAAAAAAACCTTCCCTAAACGCTGCAAAGTCTCTAATCCTCACCGGCCACAGCTGTTCTATAGCGACTACTACCTTCAAAGATGGGACAGGAAATTATCTTAAATGGGCTGGTGGGCTTCCTTAACCAAAGTGGGAATTCTCCAGACAGGGAGACAAAGATGCTAGGTAGATGAGGAGCAAGGTCTGCTGAACAGCCTGCCCTGACAGATCTCTTTCCTCTAAGCCAGGTACTGTGAGAACAGATGCTGGTCTGTTACTGTGACCGACCCCTGTTGGCGTGAGGGCGTAAAGTGGCTGCTACTGAGCCACACATCAAGTTTATTTAAATTACTCTTTTTAAATTTTTATTTATTTGAGAAAGAGAAAGGGGGGAGAGAGAGAGAAGGAGAAAGAAAGAGAGAGAGAACAGGTGCCCCAGGGCCTCCTACCACTACAAACGAACTCCAGGTGCATGCACTCCCTTGTGCATCTGGCTTACGTGGGTCCTGGAGAATCAAACTGGGATCTTTTGGCTTTGCAGGCAAACGCCTTAACCACTAAGCCATCTCTCCAGCCCCTAATTACTTGTTTCAGTGGATTTTGTCTCATGCATACACATTAAGTTTGGTTTTGATTTTGTGTGTGTGTTAAAAGAGTTAGCAATATAGACTTACTGATACTCACTACAGAATCCCAGTTGAATTGACTACCCAGAATCCTTTATGCCACCTTCAAGGATGCATTCTTTCCAGCCCTCCAATACATCAATTTTCCCATCTAATGTCTACCTTATTCAGAATAATGAAGCCAGTCCTCCCTTATAGCACCATTTCTTTAAATGCCCCACTCAACAAGCCCTGACTCTCCATTTCAAAGCTAATTTTTTAAATTAGGTGTTTTTTAGCCAGGCGTGGTGGTACACGCCTTTAATCCCAGCACTCTGGAGGCAGAGGTAGGAGGATGGCCATGAGTTCAAGGACACCCTGAGACTACAGAGTGCATTCCAGGTCAGTCTGGGCTAGAGTGAGACCCTACCTTGAAAAACCAAACTATATTTATTTTGGAATACAGATACTCCTTGATTTCTAAGGGTTTGGCATGACTTTTTAAATTTATGATAATGGGATAGTGATTCACATGTAATAGAAATGATACTTTGAAGTTTTGAATGCTCATCTTCCACAGTAGAAGGGTTGTGATAGTTTGAATATATGTCCCCCAATATATTCAGTGTTTTATTAGTTTATAGTTTACATCTTCAATCACCTTGCTAGAGGCAATGTTACTGGGGGCTGGTTTTAAGGTGTGGTGATGGTTTGAGATTCCATTGAAAAGATATGCAAAGTGTGCCTAGCAGGAGTTCCTGAAGTGTGCTGTGTGACCTTTTGGCTGTAGTTTTGCTCTGTGTGCTGTGGTGGCTGGTTGGCTTTCTCTCTCTCTGCTTGGCCCTGTGGAGAGCAGGCTGCTTCTCTTGCCTTTATAGAACTTCCCCTGGATCTGTAAGCTTCAATAAATAATATCCCTTCCTCCATAACTGTGCCCGGTCTGGAAGTTCATCTCAGCGAACCTGAAGCTGTCTGCTACAGTAAAGTGGTACCTAGGAGTGTGGGGTAAGATGAACCTGACCGTGTGGATATTCGTCTTTTGGAACCTTTGTTTTGGAGGAACAGGCATGGATTTGGTGCTTACAACTGAAGATGCCTTCTGGAGTGGTAACCCAAGTTTTATGGACTATTCTGATGAGAGTTTGAGAATGCTAAGTGCAGACAGTATTGAACTTCGAGGCTTGGTTTATGAGCTTTCTAAGGGGAAGGAAAGACTGCAGAGGACTTTGTTGGAACTGGGCTACTGGCATAAGGGATGGCTACGTTCCACTATCCAGGCCCAGAAAGTTTGATCAAGGTTAAATTTGTAATGGACTGATGTGCTTGGCTAAAGATAATGGACTGAGATTTTAAGATTTTAAGTTGGAAAACCTCAAGCAAGTTTAAATCACTGAGACTGATTTCAGGTTACTGAGCTGCTATTGTCAACCACATTAGCAATCTTAAGGAAGGTGGCCTGACTGCTTTACATTAAAACAATGGAGAGGATGCCTGAGGAAAGACTATTAGAAATGCAAACTCTTGGAAATAGTTGACTGGAGAAGGAACCTGCTTTTCAAGGCTATGATTTATTTTGTCCCTGGATTAAGAATATGGCTGTGTCCTGCACACCTGGTATTAGTTTTGGAAGCATGAAAAATGCATGGAGTGGTCATGAATTGCACACAGTTCCAGGAGCTGCTGCTGAGATGCGGTATGAGGCAGGGCATGAAGACCCTCAGGAATAGGCTGGAAGAGCCTTTTGGAAGATGGACCATGGTTTGCATGGAGACCTGAAGATGTTTTGGATATACCAGGACTGTGCAAAAGGGCTACCATGGAGTGCAGTGTTGGCATGGGATGAAAGTTTTCCCTGGCGACTCTGCCCAGCTGGAGGGGCGGAATTGGAAAACCTGGAGACTGTCAGTCTCTGGTTATATTGAACTTGAACTGCAGAAGTTTGATGACGGCTGATGGTGGTTGAGTTTGTATTGTTCTAGTCTCTCCTCTCCTTGCTATGCCTTATACCAGTTAAAAACGTTTACTCTGTGCCTTTACATGTTAAAAGTATTTAACTTTTTTGATTTTACAGGACTCACTATCTTAAGTTGGTCAAGACTGTGAGAACCTTTGAAATTGGACTGAGTACAATTTACAATGTGTGATAGTTATAAATCTATTGGGGGCCAGGAGCTAAATATATTGGGGGCCAGGGGCGGAATGTGATAGTTTGAATATATGTCCCCCAATATATTCAGTATTTTATTAGTTTATAGTTTGCATCTTCAATCACCTTGCTAGAGGCAATGTTACTGGGGGCCAGTTTTAAGGTGTGGTGATGGTTTGAGATTCCATTGTAAAGATATGCAAAATGTGCCTAGCAGGAGTTCCTGAAGTGTGCTGTGTGACCTTTTGGCTGTAGTTTTGCTCTGTGTGCTGTGGTGGCTGGTTGGCTTTCTCTCTCTCTGCTTGGCCCTGTGGAGAGCAGGCTGCTTCTCTTGCCTTTATAGAACTTCCCCTGGATCTGTAAGTTTCAATAAATAATATCCCTTCCTCCATAACTGTGCCCGGTCTGGAAGTTCATCTCAGTGAACCTGAAGCCGTCTGCTACAAGGGTATACGTCCCACTGTCTCCCGCACAGAGAGCAACCACACCCAGCCATGTGGTGCAGTGCTCTATGGGGTGGCGTGCTCGGCAATGATATTCCGTAGGGTTAGTAACATGAAGTGCAGTGTCACCTTGCAGTATCTTCAATTCATGATGGCTACCAGGATGCAATCACATCTGGGGATTGTGATCTATAGCGGTTAAGGCGTTTGCCTGCAAAGCCTAAGGACCCTGGTTCAATTGGCCAGGACCCACATAAGCCAGATGCACATGGTGGCGCATGCGTCTGGAGTTTGTTTGCAGTGGCTGGATGACCTGGTGGGCCCACTCTCACTCTCTTTCTCTCTCTCTCTGTCTCTAATAAACAAATAAAATGAAATCTTTTTTTTAAAAAGTGAAAGAGAACACCATGCCCCCATACACTGTGTGCCCACGTCTCACATCTCACGTTAGTTCACGATACACTTGTCACCAGTAATGAACTGACACTCATATGATACTATCCCATACTTAATTTTCTTTAGTTTTCTGTAACTTTTTTTTTTTTGTCCCAGGTGCTCATACAGGACCCCACATTATATCTCGCTTAGTTATTTTTGACTTTTTTTTTTCATGATCTTGATAATTTTGGCCAGCACTGGTCATTTTATGGAATATCCTCCAAATATTATTTCTATGGGGTTTAAATATATTCTTCAGGTGTGATTTTTTTTTATGTTTTTTTCTCTTTTGTTGTCTAGTGATTACATAGAAGTTCCATGTTTGATGAAAAATGACCTCAGAGGTAAAAACACTTTTATCACATTACACCCAGGCTAGATGCTGCCAGTGCTGCTTCTAGTTAGTGTTGACTGTGATCATCTAATTGTAATCCTTCCCACCCTATAGAGTTATCTCTCTTGCCTTTCCATAAGGTTTGCCTTACACACTTGTCACTACACACAGCCCACACTGAAGAAGTGAGGAGTTATTCTCCTATTCCTTGAAAAGACACCCACATAAAGCATTTGCAATTACTCCACTGGGAGATGTGTCTGTAGCCTCTCATTAATCAGAACATTAAAGAAGTTACAGGTATCAACGACAGACCTGGGGCGGGGGCATTTGTTTTACGCTATGGGCTACAATGCAATGGTACAGCATCTCTGTTTAAACTGTCCCGTTCTGGCTGTGGGCAGCTCTGTCACTTGTCTCCTGCATGCCCCGGACACAGTCCACCATTGGTGTCTGGTGTTGTTCGTTGGCTTTGCTTTGTCAGTACTTTATCATAAGTAGGTTGCAGTAGTTTAAATGAATGGTCCCCGATATATTCAGGATTTTATTACAGTTTATAATTTAGATCTACAGCCACCTGGCTGGAGGAGGTGTCACTGGGTGGATCTTAGGTCCAGCCCTAAGGTGTGGTGGTGGATCTGAAATTCCAGTCTAAAGCTGCAAAGTGCCTAGAGTTCCTGAATTGGGTTGTGTGGTATGGGGCTTTGGGGTTTGGGGCTTGTGACTTCTCTCTCTCTCTCTCTCTCTCTCTCTCTCTGTCTGCTTGGACCTGTGAAAGCGGGCCAGATTCTTCTGCCATTATGGAACTTCCCCTGGGTCTGTAAGCCTCAATAAATCCCTTCCTCCATAACTGTGTCCGCTCTGCCCTTTTCCCTCTTATCAGCAAGGAATTCGTATTAATAACCAAGAACTTGGTGCAAGGTTCAAATTTACCTTCAACAGGTGTTGTATGGAAGGGCGAGATGGTAAGGAGGGTGTCTGATGTGAGTTCAGTCTTACGAGGGAAATAGAGCATCAAAGCCCATTTCTATGAGGTTGTAGCTGGATGGTCTTGAATGTGACTTTCCATCCTTGACCTTTAGTGTTGCTCTGAGTGGTTACAGAACCAATCACTAACCTGTGCAGCAGAGTTCTGGCCCGGGTGCTGCTGACAGGTGTGCTGTGTTGGAGGGATTGCCCTGTGCATCATAGAAGGCTTAGCTGCAGAACTGGACTCTGCCCACTAGATGCTCGTAGCATGTGTCACTCATAACAATCAAAACGGACATTGGACATTGCCCTCAGGAAGCAAAATTGTCCCAGATGAACAACCATTGCTAGGAAATATTTACTGGGTGTCAGTCACCGAGTACTTAAGTTGGTTGCAATGTTCACGTGTCGTTAAGACTGATATCATGTGACAGAAGACAGAAAAGGAGAGGAAAGAGGAGAAAGAGAAATGTGCCCCGAGTTTTGTGGCTAACTAGATGCTCCACTTGAGTTGAGCCTGGAATGAAACAAATGACATCGTGACACATGCATCTTTAAAAAAAAAAAACTGAATAAAAATTCTTCCCTCACCTTTGTCATGAGGAGTAAATGAGGCCTTGTCTATAAGAATATCCCACCAGGTGCTGGATACAGACACCATATTTCATCAGCACTAGTGAAAGCCTTTTACCGATTTCTTGCCTTTTTGTCTAAAGTGTTTCAGAGCTTTTGCAACTGAGCATCCTCCACTGCCTGGGGTCCTCTTTCAAGTTACCCAGCAAATATTTTAACGTTCAGATTCATGTTTGTTTCACCCTTTGTAGCTTTCACTTTCTAATGCTTTAAAACTTGACTTATTTCTGCCCGTGATCTCCTGTGGTATGACAGCCCTGCAGAGAACATTGAGGGGCATAGGATCCCCTCCACCCCATATAGATGAGAAAGCAGACCGTGTCATGCATGTTCAAGGCTACCTCAGTACTATGCACGAGTTGTTTTGCCCAGAAGCCCTTGTCCTCTTCCCTGTGGGTCTGTGTCCACATGAAGTTGCTGAACACCCTCCTTAAATCTCTCCGACCTCCACATTGTCTTTCCCACATTCTTTTTTTAAAGATTTTATTTTTATTTATCTATTTATTAGAGACAGAGAGAGGGGGAGAGAAAGAGATAGAGAGAGAGTGAGAATGGGAGTGCCAGGGCCACTGCAAATGAATTCCAGACACATGTGCCACCATGTGCATCTGGTTTATGTGGGACCTGAAGAATTGAACTGGGGTCCTTAGGCTTCACAGCAAACTCCTTAACCTCTAAGCCATCTCTCCAGCACCTTTTCCACAGTAAAACTGTTCCCTTAATTATGCTTAGTCTCTTTTCACTAGTTCTATTATCTCCCCCAACCACAGCACTCATACACACTATTTTTAGATCTGTGTCACTTGCCTCCCTCTATCCTGAGGAACTTACCAAGTTCTAAGGACCTAAAACATCACATTCAAAGTGGAAGTCGCTATTTGTATTGCTAACCTTCCCTTGTGATCGACTTCTATAGCTCCAAAAGTTGTGACCACCAGGGACAGAAAGTGCCTGTCCACTGTGTGGGCCAACCACTGCCGCCTGGCCTCATACAAATGCAGAAATGCAGGACACAGGGACTGGGTGGGCTGCCCTCCCCCAACCATCACAGCCTGAGTGTGGGACAGAGGTTAACACCAGGTAGGGGAGGGGTTCCCTGCCGAAAAGGAAATGGCCCTGACCAAAGTTGAAGGATGCACCAGACATTTTCCTCTAGTGTTCTCCCATCACAGAAGCCTTCCGTTTCCAAAACTGGGTGTGAGTTTGCACTTGTTTAAATCCCTGGTCCACATGGCTGCTACATCTCCTGTAGCAACTTTATGTTGCACTTTATTGATTTCTGTGATCACATCAGCTCCCTTTCCTCCAACCTTTGTGTTTCATTGCTACACTATAACGAGGCCCCCGCGATACATTCAGTGCACAATAAAAGTCACATCATTACTGAGCTGAAGAAGAGTGCCATTTAACATGAGTCTTTAACAGACAGGAGGTTTATGCATCTTAAAAACGGTCAATCTGGAGCTGGAGAGATACCTGAGTTGGTGAAGCACTTGCTGTGCATGAGGACCTGAGTCATTGATGAGGGTCCCTATGGAAGAGGGAGGACAGCGAGGAGGATAATGGAGTCACCACTATGGATGTAAAACCAGAATAATATACATAAGAATAAATAAAATTAAAAAAATAAAATAAATTAAAAAAAAAAAAAAGAACACAAGCCAGGGTGCTGGCAAGTATTTTTAATCCCAGTGGTGGGGAAGTAGACATAGGTGGGTCCCTGAGGCTCACTGGACAACCAGTGTAGCGTAATCAGGTGTAAGTCAGTGGTACACTAACCAGGTGAGTCTCTTCCAGTGATACACCTTGCCTCAAAAAAAAAAAAAAAAAAATGGAGTGGGTACACGGCTGGGTACTAAGTAAAGCACCCGGCGTTCACTTATGAACGCCTGCGTTCAGACTCCGCCCCCGCCCTGTTCACTTATGAATGCCTGCGTTCAGACTCCGCCCCTGCCCCGGCACCGCCCCCGGCCCATGGACAAGATACACACAGTAGTGGGCATCGGTGATCCCAGACCTCCTGCAGCAGGAGACGAGGCAGAGACTGGAGAATCCTGGGAGCTCTTGGGCCCCTGAGCTTGGCATACACAGCGGTGGACAACAAGGGACCCTCTCTCAAAGCCAGGTGGAAGGGGAGGCCCAATGCTCAGGGATGCTCTCCCCACACATGCCACACCATGCACAGTCCCTCTCTCTATCTCTCTCTGTCTCTCACACACACAGGTGAGTTTTGAAGGGTTAGAGTGAGCAGCTGAAGAATGATGTCTTGGGTTGTCCTCTGATCTCCCCATGTACACACACAGGAACCCACACCCACACATACGTGTAATTGCACAACCATGCACCTGCACACACATGAGCACATGTAAACATACATACACACAAAACATTATCTATGGCCCTAGAGTGCATTAATTTGCATTTATTATAATTTGAGATTTATTTATAATTTAAAATTATATGGTTAATTTAAAATAACAATAGAGTTAATGTTTTATGAGACAACAAAATAATTGCTGTTATAACATATGTGCAAAAAATGATAACTTATAATAATGGATTTTAAAATAACTAATTTATGGGCTGAAGAGTGAGTCAGCAGTTAAGGTGCTTATCTTCAAAGCCTAATGACCCAAGTTTGATTACCAAGTACCCATGTAAAGCCAGAAGCACAAAGTGGCACATGCATCTGGAATTTGTTTGCAGTGGCTAGAAGCCCTGGCAAACCTATTATCTCTCTCCCTTTCTCTTTCTCTCTTCTGTCTGCTTTTCTCTCATACTCTGTCTGTCTCTGCTTACAAATAAATTTAAAAAAATATTTTAACAAAATAAATAAAATAACTGACATATATATGTCTATATATATAATACCGTTTATAGAATTATAGGAGAAAAAGTATCACAGGGGAAGAGAAGCGCTGAAAATGAAGAAATTCAGAGAGGAAAAGAAACAAGGAGGAAGAAGGTGCCAGGCAGAGCTGGGGAAGGAGAATGCTGAGAATGCGCTGAGAACCCCACCTGAAACAGGTGAGACACCAAGGTGACAAGTCCCCCACCCACTGCTGAGCTTCACAGAGGAAGGCTCTGGGAGGCTGAAACAGAAGGATTGCAGTAAGTTCAAGGCCCAGCCTGGGTGACATCATTAGGCCAGGCCAACCTGGGTTACAGAATGAGACCTCGTCTCAAAAAGGCCAAAATAAATAGAAACAAAAGAAAAGGAAAGATAGAGGGAAACACACATTTCATCACACGAAGGTTAAAAGGTTCAATTAAAAGCAATTTAGGGGACATTGTTATCAGGATTCAGGTAAGACCAACACCTGCCCCACTGTTTATTGAAAGACTGAATCCGATTTTCATTTTTAATGCATAGATTTACAAATCAAATCATAGAAGCAATGTTAAAGGACATCACCAAAAGAAGAAATATGAAGGGTTGATAAGCATATAAGAACAAAAGGGAACTGAGAATGAATCTAAACCACAATTAAGAATTTTCACTTCACATGTGGCTGGCAGGACGCACACACTTACTTTTCTGGAAAACACTTCACTTTGATATTGTTTGCTTAGCCATTGCTGCACAGCAAACACTGTCACCTCTTCAGTGTCACAAAGAGACGCATTTGCTTCTCACTGACTCCTTCTGGAGCAGCGAGGACATCCCCTCCGCCTAACTCCCATGTTTCTGAAACCAGTGGGCTCGGGCTTCCTGTAGTAAGCGCAGAAATGTAAGCAGACAGGTCCAGTGTCCAAGGGTCCATGGGAACACCCCGAGGAGCGCAGCATATGGACCCTGGACAGAGCAAGGGCAGTAGAGAATCCCAAGGCCAGCCTCCATCTCTAGGGCAAAGACACTTGTCCATACAGAATGGACCGGCCTGAAGCTCATGGATTCAAGTGGGTGGCAGACACTGCTGGAGAACCTTTCTCTACTTTTCTCTTCTTTTGAAAACCAGAGGTGCAGAGATCTCAACCTTGCTGCTCAAGTGTCAAGTCTTTCCCTTTGCACTTTGGGGGCTGTGTTTCAATGCCAGCATTATGGGGGCCACACACTGTCCAGTGTCCAACAGAGACTCTCCCACTCCAGTTCCTCGCTGTGGGGGGACTCGCCTCCACCTTCAGATCAGATGAGCCTGTGCTCCCTAGTTTATTAATGCACTACTCCACCGTGTTTCTTATTTCTGAAATATTAGAAAAAGATACATCTCCAATATTGGACATATTAGAAAGTGACAAATTAAAATCCTACTGTGCAATATGATATAGCTACAAATTGGTTCTATAAATTATTTTAATAACATTTGGAAATTCTTCCAACATAATGATAAAATAATTTAGCATTACATATAATTATGTAAATAAGAATTTTTAAACTTATTTATTTATTTATTTGTTTATTTGAGAGAGACAAAGAGGCAGATAGAGAGAATGGGTACGCCAGGGCACATGTAGCCACTGCAAATGAACTCCAGATGCATGCACCCCCTTGTGCATCTGGCTTACGTGGGTCCTGGAGAATTGAACTGAGATCCTTTGGTTTTGCAGGCAAACGCCTTAACCACTAAGCCATCTCTCCAGCCCAAGAATTTAAGTTTTATAAACAAAATAATGTACATATGTATAGTGCCATCTCTGAATGATAACATTACTAACAATTGAGTTTTTTTTTCTTTGTATTTTCTGGGCTTTACCAATTCTGTACTGTGAGTAGTGGTTTTATGATGACAGCAATATAGAAATGAATTTTTCTCTGACTCACAAATCTGCAACCAGACCTCTGAACACCAGTCGTACTATGGAGGCTTAGACGTCCTGGCACATTGCGTCACTCTTTCAGTCTGCTGCTTGGAGGGTGAGTATCATCCCACATTTCATACACTTGACAGTCACTCTGTGACTCCCTAATCTATTCTCCACTTTGTTTCCTTCCACGGAAGAATTATACACGACTTTGAGATGGCCTGGCCCTCTGTCCCATACCTATCCTAACGTGACTGCTTACACAAAATAATAATGCGATAGGAACATTCATTCTAACCCTAACCACAAGCTTACAGGTTCTGTCATGGCCTTACCATTTGGTCCTCCTTTTATAAATAAAGACAACGGGACTCTGAAATGATTAGCTATGACTAAGTGAGGCAGGGCTAGGATCTCAGCCCAAGCAGTTTGGTTCTAGAATTTATTCTGAATGAAGAAAAGTCCCTAACTTGCTGTGCAGACTCAGTTTATCAAGTTCATCTCTCCTTGTTTCTCTCCTCTCCGGAGTAAGCGCTTTCATGTGGCTCGTGAGCGGCACCAGTGGGGATCCCAGAGGAAAGGAGGAAGGGAGAAAGATTTCCCCTTTGTTTTTGCCTTGGTGCAGTCTCTGCCCTGGTCTCGAGTCCCCGGTAAACTGACCCACTATGATCCAGCTTTTCCTGTGTGGCCCCCACTCCTAGACCATCTCCTGTCTGTTCTATGCCAGCAGGGTTTCTGACAACTTGTGGCTAATCTCTGCCTCCCTGACCACTTTGGACTCTGAGCTCCCCTCACTGTTGAACTAACACCATGGATTAAGTCCCCTGCTTCAAATATCGACAGCCCCTGCCAAGCAGCCCAAGTCCAAACTTTCCCAGAAGAACGCTGGCTGGGGTTGGATCCAAATGACACAATTCCATGAGTTTAAATACAACGTTTTTAATACAAACTGATATTTGTGAAGAAACACTTTTGTACATGCATGTGAGGGTTCATGTGTGTACAGCTGCATGCGCACGTGTGTGTGTGTGTGTGTGTGTGTGTGTGTGTGTGTGTGTGTGTGAGAGGACAACCTTCAGGTGTTGATCCTGGGTGCCATTCACCCTTTTTGAGACAGGGTCTCTCACTGGCCTGGAACTCACACATAGGCTGGACTGACTGACCAGTGAGCGCCGTGAATCCTCCTGCCTCTGCCTCCCCAGCGCTGGGTCGTGTGTGCGCCGTCATCAGACTTGGCTTTTCAGAGCTCATGTAAGGCGGGAGGACTGCATCCGTGACTGAGAGGAAGGACTGCATCCCTCACTGGGCGGGAGGACTGCATCCCTCACTGAGAGGAAGGACCTCATCCCTCACTGGGCGGGAGGACTGCATCCGTGACTGAGAGGAAGGACCTCATCCCTCACTGGGCGGGAGGACTGCATCCCTCACTGGGCGGGAGGACTGCATCCCTCACTGAGAGGAAGGACCTCATCCCTCACTGGGAGGGAGGACTGCATCCTTCACTGGGCGGGAGGACTGCACAGGACAGCACCTAACTGCTCTCCTCCGTGCTTATCTGGAGCAAGCTTTGAAAGCGGGTCTGTGTGACCTTTCCTCCTGCTCGCTCCCAGTTTGACAGGGTTGTTTTCCATGGTCTCCGTGAGCTTACAGCAGGGAGGCTGTGCCTTCTTGCCTCTTGGCCTGGGGTCCAGGTAGTGACACTGTGGACTTCTAGCTGTGGGGTCTCTGGGAGGGACTTTTGTACTGAGCAAGCGTATACCCTGGACACTCCGAGAGAAGGCTGGCTTTGTCACTTGAAGTTCCCTTTTCTCTTGGTAGCCTGGCAACCAAACTGCATGTCTTTGATGGAGGGCGGTCCTACTAGAGACAGCTTTATGAACAGTGTCAGGGTCCTCTTTAGAGACCCAAAGAAAACAAAACACCCCCCCCAAAAAAAAAAGCCTACCACCAAGAAGGCAATAAAAAAAAAAAAAAAAACCGTGCACAACTCAATTATTCAGCTGCACACAACTGTGCCTGTCAGGTCTGGTAACCACACTCAGTTGAATTTAATTAAGTTTATCCATGTGGCCTGGGAGCTGCTGGGCGGACCTGCTGGAGAGCATGAAAAGCTACACTGGCCCCGTGAGGCCATTGTTGATAAGGAAGGGCAGAGCATTCCCAAGTGAGGTGAATTCCCATCCCTTTGCACACAGAGTGCCCTGGGGGAATAACCTTTTGAAGGGGGCACCCTGAAGTTGGGTGGCCTGTGAGCTAAGAGATGAGGACGTTTCCCACCACCAAGGAATCCACCCCTTCTGGAGGCAGCGTGCTGGAGTGTAAGTGCCCAGACTCAGGACTTGAAGCCATGGAGAACTGAGGCCATTTCTACCAGCACTAGCTCAGGTCCTTGTGGGAAGTAACCCGCCTCACTGAGTCTATTCCCTCGTTTGTAAGCTCCAAGTCCAATCTACCTGAATGACTGAATCACCATAAAGCAGTTTTGGTGACCCACAGGACATTTTGTCTCTTAATGACTCCTCCACCTTTGCTGGCTTGAGTCCTTGCAGGTAGATCTCCACTTATTATAAGTTCCAAACCTGACAAAGAACCTCAAAATCCTGCCAGCACAAAGCTATTTGTTACTAATGTCCCTCAGACATGTCTTCTCCCATGTCCTCTGTCCTCTGGGGATTCTTGTGCGCATGCCTTTCTCTTGAATAAATTATCTTTTCCCATTCCCTCTTCAATATAATTTCAGGTATTACCAATGCTTCTTTTGTTAGTTATAATTACCAATGCAATATTAACTGTACAAGTGAATGGGTTTCATCTTGTTTTAACTCTTCCAGGAGCAGTTATCCATTCAGGTTTTTGGGTTCCCATGCACACTCTACATTTCTCAATTTAAGAATTCTTACACATTAGATTGACTGCCTTTGAATTTTTTCCCAACAACCCATAACCATATAGGTACGATATGGTCCCACTTACTTTTGGATTATTTTAATATTTAACACAATGGCCAATATGTATTTCATTAATGAATACACAATTTCTAGTATATATTCAAATGACTTTAAAGTGAACATTCAAAATGTTTTTTTTGGGGGGGGGGCTGGAGAGATGCTTAGAGGTTAAGACACTTGTCTACAGGCTCAAAGGACCCAGGTTCAATTCTCCAGGACCCATGTAAGCCAGATACACAAAGTGGTGCATGCATCTGGAGTTTGTTTGCAGCAGCTGCAGGCACTGGCATGCCCATTCACTCTCTTTATCTGAACCCCCCCCCCAGATAAATAAAAATAAAATATTTTTAAAGAATTTTTTCTATATCTAGCCCCTCTCTAAATTAGCCTAGACTACTTATGTAGAAATATAATAATGAAGCCTATTATGTTCTCTGCTAGATAAAAATATGAATAAAAATTTACATACAAAGTAAAACTCCATAAGCCAGAAGTTTGAACCATGGTAAAGAGTGCCAGGGGGGCTGGAGGAATGGCTTAGCAGTTAAGGTGCTTGCCTGCGAAGCCAAAGGACCCAGGTTTGATTCTCTAGGTCCCACATAAGCCAGATGCGCATGGTGGCACATGCGTCTAGAGTTCATTTGCAGTGGCTAGAGGCCCCGGCATGCCCCTTCTCTCTCACTTTCTCTCTGTCTCTAATAAATAAATAAAAATAAATGTAAAAGACACAGATTGCCAGGATAAGAAAGACAAGGTTAAGTGGCCAACACTGATATTTAAATCTGAACAGTCTGAACAAACATAATATAATCCCAGGACAGAGAAAAGGCATGGTTATTACTAGAACTTTTAGGCATTCAAATATCTTATTTATTTCCATTTCACTGAACTCAAACTTTTTTAAATTTTATTTTGGTTTTAGTTAACCTAATTAAAACTTTGACTTGATTAAATTTATTTGGATATTATTCTGATGATTTGATTTATATTTAGCAAATTCTTATCTCTTTGACAAGCTTATTTTATGACTGAAAAAGAATCAAATAGAACCACAAATTTATAAAAGCTTTAGGATTCAAAAGTTCACTGCATTCTGTCGTTCTACAAGTGAGAGAACCAAGACTTGGGAGTGTCAGGAAACTCACGCACAGTTGGTCTTGGTTCAAGACAGGGTAGAATGGGGTTCTCACTCCCCCTTCGATGTCCTTCTTGAGCACTGTCAGAAGGAAGCACCAGCTAGTGGCCTGGAAACAGTGAGAACCCAGGGAAAATGTGGACATGTTCCCATTATGGACATTTTCCACAATGAACTCACCCTACTTCAGGCCAGCCTTCTGGAACGTTCAGAGCGGGAGAATCCTATTTTTATTCCAAGATGCCTATAAAAGTAAGTCATTATTCTTCTTCATACAAATATTAATGTATTATTCGGCTAGCTAGGTCTGCAAATTAAATCTTGATTTCTTATCATGGCCTTTCTCTCTCTCGCTTTCTCCCCCCGCCCCAGTATGACCTCCTCCTCACTCTCATGGGAACTGTGTCTCAGCTATGCAAAATGTGGCAAAACCCCAGGAAAGCGGGAGTGAAAAACTTGTATGGCATTTTGATATTGACAAGAGGTTCATGGTATGAACAGTGAGAACATGTTACTGAACAGGTTTATGAAGGCACTGTGGTAATTAAGACACTACTGTGGGTGTTGACATCATGGTAAGTCACCATGAGAACCAATGAGACATCACTCACATGTTTACCATGGTTTTTTATGCTTGCTCTAATATCACTTATGAAAAATATGACTTAATGTGATTCTAAACCTAATTAAAAATTCTTGGTGGTTCGCACTTCATGTTATAGCCATGAGTTTGTATTTATAGTTTATAAAACAAATTTCTAACATGAGAAGTGAGAATCCTCATTTATGTTTCATTCTTCTGTTTGGTGCTCCTGCCGGACGTTCCCGCACCTTCCAGCGATGCATGCTCCCTTGTCCTTGAGTGTCACCCATCTCCTCATGCCCAATCTTTCTCTCACACCACTGTCAGCATCGTGTCCATCACAGAGCCACCTCCGCGGTGGTGAGTTTCTTTATGCAGCATAATGGTTCAACGCTAACCTCTATTGGAAACATGCCCACAAACGCATGGAGAAATAGTTTTGCCAACTATGTGGGTGTCCCTTGGCCCAGTCAAATTGACATGCAAAATGAACTATCTCAGAATTATTGCAGAGACATGAAAATTCCTCCCAAAAGGTTTCTGGGGAGCTTGTGAGCACGTCTCTGAATAATGGCACTTCTGAATGAATTAATACTACCGAGCAGGCAGGAGAGACCATTTGCAAGAAATGAAACAAGTCTGACGGCTTTTAAAGGGACCAGAAGAATCCATCATTTTCAAGAGGAGACCATGGAGGCCTGACTTGCTAAGGCTGACTAGTGTCAGCTGAGATGGATTCCACTGAGCTCAGGAGGCAGAACTGACTGAGGACAGAGCACGAGACATCCGACTTATTTTGGACGTAGTATTTGAGTAAATCTCTCAAACTTTGCATGTGGCATCCTTTGATTCAAATCTCTCCTTCTGGCTTCCATTGGTCCTTGGGACAAGCCATGACTGGTTTCAGTCGTAAGCCAAAGGCTTGCATTCGAGATGTCAAAGGAGAAAAGGGATTTGGAGCCTGTAGATGTGGAGGAATGGTAGTGTCACCATAATCAAGATCAAGCCTTGGGGGTTTATTTTAGACGCTCCCGGACTGGGCAAGGACACTGCCATATCAAGTTGTTTGTAGGGCCCATCATGAACTCCTGTTAGAAAATGTGCCCTCACCACAACCCAATCATAATACCCAACATATTAATTGTCTTTATCCTAGATTCTCAAATTTACAATTCCAAGAACACCATGCTCATACGCATTAGCCTTGGGACAAGCTTGTAATGAGTGGACTCTGTGCCCCACCCCTGGGACTCCCGGGTGGGACGTCTGGACTCTATTCAAAGCTCTCCCATGGCTCTGAAGGATGCCCTGTGGGAACAGCACTTGCAGAGGCTCAGTTCAGTTCCGTGGAGTCTTTGTCATGCAGGCTGAGACTGGCCTGGGCACTGGTGGCTTCCCTCTAAATGGCTGCTGCTCAGAGTCCTTACTCTCTATGTATTGTGTATGTGTGTGGGGGGGGGGGCACCTGCAGGCCAAGGGCTCTCCCATGAGCTCCATCCCCAGTGGCTGAACCCTGACTATTAACATGCAAGTCAGCAGCCACAGCATGGAGCCACTGCGCTACTTTCACCCCCTAAATCTAGCTAGTTTACTGTAGTGATCCAAGAAACCCTGTGCCCTGAACTTAGTAACAGTCCCTGCCTACTTTGGATGTTTCTGGAATCACAAAGGAAGTTCTAACTCACCACTAATGACTGTCTTTTGTTGTTGTTGTTTTGGTTTTTTCAAAGCACAGCCTCACTCTAGCTTAGACTGACCTGGAATTCACTATTTAGTCTCAGGGTGGCCTCGAACTCACAGTGAATCACAGAACTCCTACCTCTGCCTCCCTCTGCCTGCCGAGTGCTGGGATTAAAGGCATGCACCACCACGCCCTGCCAAGTTCTATTTTTACTATCAAGGTTAATTCCTAAAACATTCTGTGAATTGCCTTATCATTCTTCCTTCTTTAGAGTTGGAAATTGAAATTTAGAAATGGGCTCAGGGAGATTATTGTCAATTTAGGTAGCTAGCCATGTAAGTGAAGCCTGTCCTCAATCCAAGTGGATTTCCCAAAGGCACTCATACCCATCCATCCAGAGACGGAAACATGCACTCAGAATTTGAATTCACATTTGATTAACCCCTTTGAAATCTAGGACAAACATTAATTTATTCATTATTTTGAAATCTACTGCTTTACATCTGTTTGGTTCATCACTTTTGCCTAAGAATGAAGTAAAACTTCTTCCAATAATAAAAAAAAATCAGCCAGGCATGGTGGCTCATGCCTTTAATCCCAGCTCTCAGGAGGCAGAGGTAGGAGGATCACTATGAGTTCAAGACCACCCTGAGACTACAGAGTGAATTCCAGGTCAGCCTGAGCTAAAGAGAGACCCTACCTTTGGAGAGATGGCTTAGCAGTTAAGGCACTTGCCTACAAAATGTAAAGACCCAGGTTTGATTCCCCAGTACCCACATAAGCCAGATGCAGTGACTAGAAGCCCTGGTGTACCCATTCTCTCTCTGTCTGTGTGTGTGTGTCCCTCTCTCAAATAAATAAAATATTTAAAAATATCAGGGGTACTATTATTTAGTCATCTTAACAGTTACTTTTCATATACATTTGTACTTAAAATAAGTACACAATTTAATAATTTTTATTTTCTTTTTATTTATTTGCGAGAGAGAGAGAGAGATATACAGAAATAGGCAGGTAGAGAGAGAGAATGGACATGCCAGGGCCTCCAGCCACTGCAAATGAACTCCAGACGCATGCGCCCCCTTGTGCATCTGGCTTTCATGGGCCCTGGGGAGTTGAACCTAGGTCCTTTGGCTTTGCAGGCAAACACCTTAACCACTAATCCATCTCGCCAGCCCCTAATAATATTTTCACATGACAGTTCAGACAAGTTTTTACAGTGAAAATTTCCTTAAATGTGGATAGTTATAGTAACTAACTTTTTATGTCTTTACAGGAATGAAAAATATGTTTCCTATCATATGAAGCACACGATGAATTATCCATTATTATATTGCTATTATTACATCTAGTTTGTATATTAAAATTTCTTGCAGTTTGTGACCATGTGTATCTTAGCACAAGAGGAACGAGATTCTTGGAAGGCAAACTCAATTTATGACCCATTTTATCACCTCTCTGCTTCACAGACAATCCCTTGGGGCAGGCAGAGAGGATTTCAGACACTCTCAACACATTAGGTAGAACTGAGGGGCCAGAATTGGAAACAGAACACGGAGTAGAAGTGAGGTCCTCCAGCCTCCCTCTGGCGTCTTATTCTCCCTACAAGACTTCCATTTTAAAAAACGAATCTAGGATGTGCCTTTCTCTTCTCTCCTCCTGATAACAAAACATGCACATGCTACTATTGGATGTTTTTCTCCCTCAGGAGGAGATATTTATGAATGGAAAGGATATCATTATTAAAATACTTTCTCAATTTCAAAATGGGATTTGAAGCATAAGCAAATGAACATTATTCTTTAATGCATCAAAAATATAAAACCTGAGTGAACTCTCATGTGAACAATTACTGCTCAAATTGGAATACTCATTTTTAGTAATATTCCTAAGATAACATGCTTCTATCTCTTCCTAAAATCGCCGCTGCAGGATGCTGCTTCTGACGTATCCTCAGAGGTTCACTGCAGACAGTTTGTCATTGAGAGAGAAAAAAATGGGACAGTGGGGCTGGAGAGAAGGCTTAGCGGTTAAGGCGTTTGCCTGCAAAGCCAAAGGACCCAGGTTTGACTCCCTAGGACCCATGTAAGCCAGATGTACAAGGGGGCGCGTGCATTTGGAGTTCGTTTGCAGTGGCTGGAGGCCCTGGCACGCCCATTCTCCCTCTCCCTCTCTCTTTCTCTCTCTCTACCTGCCTATTTCTGTATCTCCTTTTCTCTCAAATAAATAAATATAAAATATTAAAAAATAAATAATAGAAATAATCTTTTTTAAAACACGAGACCACTGAGTTTTGCGGAACAAATCAAGATCGAACTGCAGAGACATCCTGAAGACCAAGATGTCACCACTCCACCCACAGCAGGCATCAGAGGCACACACACTTTTCTTACCGTTGACTAGGCTGTAACGACAGCTGGTGCAGAACAATGAAGCAAATACCATGACCGCTGACGTGTGTATACCAGAAGGATGTATAAAGCCGGGCATGGTGGCACACGCCTTTAATCCCAGCACTGAGGAGGCAGAGGTAGGAGGATCACCTTGAGTTCAAGGTCACCCTGAGACTACATAGTGAATTCCAGGTCAGCCTGAAACCCTACTTCGAAAAACCAAAAAAAAAAAAAAAAAAAGGATATAGATGCGTGCACATAGCTGATACCTCACACTTCATTTCTTAGACCCAAATGAAAACCTAAATATTTGCATCTGATTTCATATGAAAAACCAACAGAAGCAACGTGAGTCATCAATTCTGCTGCAAAGGGCTATTAAATAGGGAGTAATTGAGTATAATAAAATAAGAGTTTGACTAAGAGCAAGGCTCAGAGCCCAGTACGTCATGTCATTAAACCCTGTAGCGAATGCAAAGCTGTTTTCCTCCAATCTCCCAGGGTCTTCCCTACACATAGGGCCGTGTTTCACAGAAAGGGAGCCCTGCCCCAAATGCCTGAGCCCTTTCGACAAGTCTCCAGGATACCTGGCTGGGGCCACTGGAGAGCAGAAGAGAGAGTCAAGAAAGCCCCTGGGGAGTTGCATTTCTCCTTGTCTAGATGAGGTAAATTTGCTAGAAGGCTTGAACAAAGGAAGCAGTCAGTAGTTCACGTTGCTCACAGTAGGGTGTGTGTGTGTGTGTGTGTGTGTGTGTGGCCCTCTATGGTAAGATGACATTTTACGCTACTAGATTTAATATCTCAGGCCACTCTCATTTTCTCAGGCTCTGCCGAGCCTCCCTAACAACTTGTCACCAGAGCTGAAATTGTGAACGTAAAGGCACGGGGTATGAAGGACTCCCGTGAGCTGTCAAACTACTCTCTAGAACCCAAGCTTGAAAACTGCAAGATATCATTGTCCTAACAGTAGGCAAACGTCACTTACTCTAAGTGTTTAGTCAACCCTACACTATTGTTATAATAAATTACATGGAAAAAACACTTGGAAATCAAATTATAACCTTTTCTGCTTAAGCTATGGATGTGAATTCAACAAAATAAATGAAAAGGAATTTTAATAAATTATAAAGTTACATTAATCAAGACATAAATTGGATTACAAAAGTAAACACACAACAAAATCTTATTAAATATACTCAGTTACATTTTATGAAAATTTTGGGCAGTGATATAAATATTATTACAATGAAGGTGTTATGGGAAGAAATACATAAAATTACAAGATAATTAAAGACAAAGTTAGAAGCATCTAAACAGCTTGGCTAGACAGGATATCAAAGGAAATGCTGGGTGCCTGTAAACTCCATAGTCCAACTGCAGAAAGAAAGGGGGTCGGGAACTACTGACAGTGAACTGGAAAAATAAAATGTAGGGTTGTGTAGCCAAGGGAGATATTTAAATATCTCTAAGAAGGTTATCAAATGTCAAAACTATAATTTATCACTTCAATATTAAGAACATAGTAAAACAGAAAAATGTGCAAGTCAGAAAAATTCCAAAGACCCAGAACATGAAACAGAATCAGTGCAGGTCTGGAAGTAATCAGCCTGGAGGTAAGTTATAATCTGAAACACAGTTCAGGTCAATGTTACCAGCCCTCCGACGGCTCTGTGAGTTGAGAGCATTGCCGCAGAGAAACACGAAAGAGAAAACAAGAAGGGCGGGACTGGAAGATCTCCTGCTCATTATGTGACGGGGCGTCTTCGATTGTGGACCCGAATTTTTGTATGTCGTATACACCTGTGGCCACACTGTAGAAGCAGAAGGGGAAGTAGGTGGGGAGAATAACCAATTTCTCTGTACCCTAAAATAGATTTAGGCACACAGTTTAAAGACTGTCTAGGATTTTATTTAATTATAAAGGCATGTGTAGAGCTGTGGTGTAGATAATAAAAGATCACCAAGTCACCCCAAAATCTCCATCATAATTTTATTCTGGCAGCTGGTAAAGACTTTTTTCCTAGAGTCCAGTTCACCAGGTCGAGTTTGGACTGTGGTGAGAGTGGAGTGAAGAAAGCACTGGCAAAGGAAGTTTGAATCTTTGTGAAAGTTACAATGAAGCATTTCATTGGCTTTCTAATGAAACATTTCTGACCATTCCTGGCAGCAAACCAGGTTTCTGTTTCCTGTTCGCATACTAAACGATTCTTCACAAAAAAGATATTGCGGAAAGATGCTCTCCTTCTGTGAAGACACGAACTCATCTGAGGTCATGTGATAACTTTTCTGGAATATGAAAGATAAGGAAAGGTGCAGGCCACCTGAGGGGAGAGTTTAGACTTTCTGGATGCATACTCAACTAGTAAGGGCCGATGGAGCCCTGCCTAATACCCACAGTGTGAAGTTGGTATTATAGTTACCCTCTCATTGCTAAGATCAAGCACCTGACCAAAAGCAGCTGACGGGAGGATAGTCTTTATTTTGGCTTCCAGTCTCAAAGGGAAGCTTCATGATGGCATGGCATGGCATGAGCAGAGGCTGGACGTCACCTCTGCCACAGCAGATGGAAAACAGCAGCAGGAGAGGGAGCCAAATTCTGGCAATAGGGAGCTGGCTATGACACCCCTAAACTAGCCCTTCTCCCCAAAACACACCTCCTTCAGTAAGACTCCACCTCTCCAACTACCACCAGCTGGGGACCAAGCATTCAAAACACAAAGGATTATGGGAGTTACCTGACACAAACCACCACACTTGGTGAGAGCCCACAGGACCTGCCTCAGACCCCCAGTGAGAGACTAAGCAGTCTCCTTGATGCTCAGTTGCACCCGCATCTGCTGAGCACAGAGACGAGCCGAACCTTACTTCTTCCTCCATGAAAATATCTGCTGTTTAGGACTATTTAGGGTTCAACTGCTTAAAATGTGTTTTGTGAGATGTATACTAGCATTTCCTTTTTTTGTCAAGTTCAAAAACATGAATATTCGATATGAACATGTTCCACTTAATTTCCAGAGGAAAAACATGAAGCCTAGAAGACTAATGACAAGCCAGGCCTGGTAGTGCAGCCCTGTAGTCCCAGCTACTCAGCGTTGGAGGCAGGAGGAGCACAAGTTCACGGCCTGTCTGGACTACAAAACGAGTTCAAAGCCAGTCCAGGAAGATTAGTGACTCAAGGTCCCAAGATCTAAAACAGAGAAATGGAGGGTCAGGACATCGCTGGTTGGTAAAGCACACGGCTATATGTAGGAAGCCCTAAATACAAATTTCAGCCCTGTGAAGATGGGAGAAGCAGTTCATAACAATTACAATAACAGATATATGTGTTTCCAATTCAACAATATGAATAGCTTCTAAAAATTCTCTCACTTCAAAACAATTCTGAAGTAATAACCAAAATAATACTATACAAAATGAATTTGTGAATCACAAGAAAGACAATGATTAAAGGCCAGTCAAAACCAAACCCACTGAACAAATGAATCATGAGCTAAAAATAGGATAGTAGGCAGAAGTGGAAAACAAGAAATTTCAGTACCAGGAGCACAGATCATTAAGAGTCCATGGCTACATATGGAAGGACAATAAAGATTGCCTATATCCTGGCCCAAATTGGGTCACTCATCTGAAACCCTTCCAGAAAGTGGGCTCAACAGAACATCTTATACCTTACATAGACATTGGAAAACTGGCCTTCCAGCAGGGAGCTACAAGGGCATCCTCTTATCACTAGAGCTTTCAGTACAAAGAAAACATATCAACAGTTATAATAATAGTTTCCCCTGAGAACTGAAGACCATAACCTGTCATGCGAATCTAAGATTCAAGTTCATATTAACTGTGCACTCGTGGAAAACTCAGAGAGAGAATTAAAAGTATCTGCTTCTAGGTGGAAGCAACCCCATGGCAATCTTAGAAAAGAAAATATCTAGGAATTTGTAGAATTATTGAAAAAACATGAATGTATACTTTTAAGAACCACACAAAGATAAACTATATAAAAATAACCCCAAAGATGACCTGTGGTGGTGGTCAAGCCAGCCCTCGGGATTTCATTCAGCAATAAAGAATGAAATCATACTATTGCAGGCAAATGATTAGAACTGAAGATCATCACCTTAAGTAAAATAACCCAGACTAACAAAGACAAGTATTTTGTACTTTTTCTCATATGTGGAATGTAGAAAAAATGTTATGAAAGCAAGATGGGGACCACTAGGTGGAAGGAAAGGGATTGAGGGGGTGGGAGAAGAATTGGAGGGGACTATAGAGAGGGGAACATGATCAAAGCACATTACATGTATGTATAATAATGTCACAATGAACTCACCATCACACAAATAATGTACACTAAGTAAAGCATAGATCACTCATAATGAATAGGAAAAGAATGCAAAATGCAGCAAATGAAAGAAATACCAAAGCTAAACATTGAGATATAAAGCAGATAAAAATGACTGTATAAAAAGATAACAGAAAAATGATTAGCTGAGAAAAATAGAAAGAAAAATTCCACAAAATAAATGAGGAGGAGGCAAAGTCTACCAAAATATACTGATTTTAACAACATTTGAGATTTTGTCATATAACCATATGAAAACTAAATTTAAAAACAAAAACTATATAATTTTTTAGGAAACTATGACACTGGCTTCAACAGAGAAAATTCAAATGAATTTTCATGGAAGAAAGAAAATGAGTTGTCAAAGAGACTCTTTACCTCTCCACCAAAAATTATCAGAAGAAAAAAGTAAAGGAAATGTGCTAAAAAACCTGAAAGGCTAAATAATTTTAATGCTTCTTGCACTTTGTTTACCAATTCTTTTCATGGATTTCAACATGGATCTACAAACTCACATACACTCCTATAAAATCATCGCATTATTAATTATGAATGTGAAGTCTTAAACTTTACCAAACAACCCAATACTGTAAATGGCCATTTCAACATTAGAAAATCCATTAATAAAATTCATCATATTAGGAAAAGACAGACATGATGATGTTCATATATACTAGGAAGGCATCTAACACAAATTAATTCCAGTTTCAACATCAACAAAGCTCTTCTTAGTACAATGTTATTTTTCTCATCCGAAAAAGTCAGCTTCTTGTCTAGCAGAGAAATATTAGAGATATTCCCGCTAAACTAAAGAACCAAGGAATGCCGACTTCTCTACTTACATGCTCATGGCTAGGCTAATATAATTAATTGAAGCGCACCATGAGACATAATTAAAAGAAACAATCGAGCTGGAGAGATGGCTCAGTGGTTAAGCACTTGCTTGTGAAGCCTAAGGACCCCAGTCCAAGGCTCAACACCCCAGTACCCACGTAAGCCAGATGCATAAATTGGAGCATGCATCTGGAGTTTGTTTGCAGTGGCCGGAGGCCCTAGTGCGCCCATTCTCTCTCTCTCTGCTCTTTCTCTTTCTGTCTGTCACTCTCAAATAAATAAATTTTCAAAAAACCTTTAAAAGAATTTAAAAAGAAAGAAACAATCAAATAACAAAAAGAAAAAAGTACGGCTGGAGAGATGGCTTAGCAGGTAAGGCGCTTGCTTACAGAGGCTAATACCTGAATTCAATTCCCCAGTGCCCACATAAAGCCAGATGCACAAAGTTGTATAGGTGTCTAGAGTTCATTTGCAGTGACAAGAGGCCCTGGCATGCCCATTCTCTCACTCTCTCCTTGAAAATAAATAAATAAAAATAGTTTACAAAGAAAAAATATACTGCAAATGAAGTGAATGTATATTTAGAAGATGGTAAAACTTGATATTACAAAAAGTAATTTCTAAAAATCTAAGAAATGCCATGAAATCAACAGCCTACAAATTGCCAGTTAGCAGATAAGAATACTGAAGAACCTGCTTAAACTAGCAAAAGATATAATAAAAGAGAAAAGGTAAGGGATTCAGTGGACCGGGGAGTTGAGAGGCTGAGCACGGCCCTTCACGATGCATTTCCGCAGACTGCACAGGAGCTCCGGGAATGAAGCAAATCCTCTCTCTCGGGTCTTGCGTAAGTGGGGAGACCTCATCTGAAGAGAAAGTGTCCTGCCTGCCACAGGTGCGTTCTGACAGCACTCCTGAGCTGTGAGCTTCCAGGATTAATATCAAGATCCCTGAGCCAGACAGGCATTTATTTCTCTTCACTGCCGACCTCTGTTCCAAGACCACTGGGGAATGCTGGAAACCTCAGAGAGCCCCGCATCCTACAGACGCTACGTTACATTTACACACCCGAGGTCCACTTTCACCTTTCCGCCCAAGTGAAGTACTCCGTGGCTTTTCTGGCATATCCAAATCACCAACATCGTTTCTCGTGAGGTTTTGCACCACCATTAAGTAAAACAAGGTCACCGGAAGACCAACACTGAGCTATCTCAATGACTCGCGTGACCACCCCGAGGCTACTTAGTGACTGACAAGTGAGCACAGTGTGACATCTGAGGATGGAGTGGGACAGCCAGAAACTTCCCACTCCTCTGAATACTGGACAGCTGAAAATGAATTCTTTATTTATAGAAGTTTGCCACTTAGTTTTGTTTTGTTTTTACTCGTTGGGGGTGGGGAGAATGGTTGTCCATGGCTAAGTGAAACTGGGGGCAGTGAGGCCACCAGTAAGGGGAAGGACTATTTTCTCAAGGTGCACTGATCTACAAAGCAAAGCAGAGAGCGAATACGTACTCACTCTGGCACGTCACCTACACAGCTGTGCCTACCAACCTCACCCCAGATCCCTCTTCCTCCCCAGCCCGCCCATGCTGTGGAGCTAGATCACAATGCTGAAGCTTGCATTTCCATGGAGGACACTTGGGCTACCAGGACTGTGTGTTTCTCTTCTGGTCCATGCTGCTCCTATCTGTTAATTGAGCCCAAAACCATAAACGAGTAAGAAGCAGCACCCAGCACCGAGCAGGTCAGTTTCTGAAGGAACAACTTCCTGGGCAGGATTCCAGGCCATCCTCCCAGAACGTGCAGGTTACATGAGAAAGGAAACTGGAGGTGTGGGATGGTACTCGTTAAGTCCCCACAAATCTAGGAAGCAGAAGGCTTCCGAAGACTGGCAAGTAGCTGCTCGTCCTACCTCTGTAGCTCTTTCTCCACCTGTCTGCTGCTTCTGCCACAGCCCTTGACCCATTCCCCGTTGTGAGGAGACACATGAGCTGGAGGCTGTCCACTGCAGGCTCACTTAAGGGCTAGCTGCTTCGACCAGTTCCATTGCATTTCCCTCCACCTCTGGCTCTTTCATGGGTTTGAAGCCTCCATTTGGAGACAAGCCTAAAAGTTTACGTCTTGAACACGTTGACTATGAGGGTGTGCCGAGCCCTGTCTGTCTTAGGATCAACTCAACGAGTTCAGGATGGAGGCAAAACATCCCGTTTCTCATACTCAAAACAGAGTTCAAAAACATATCCCTCCTTTCTGGTCCACTTCCTTAGACCATCACTCCCAAGCCCACTGAGCCAAACCTAGCAACCTTAGTAACATGTCCCTTCCAAGGCCACTTAAAAGCTAAATAAATTGTTGTGATCATTCCTGAGTTCTGAGATTTTAATACCAAAGTCCTCTTTCTCGTCCTTCCTCCGGGCTTGAGATGAACACACTGTTCATCAATTTCCTAGTTTATAAAACGTTGCACACTACCTTTCTGATTCCAAAACAGCAGACCAGAGAAATGGTCGTATTTTCCAGCGTTGTGGCTCTCTGCCATGCCAAGCCAGTGGCAGGGATATGGACAGGTGGCACAGGTCTAACAAATGGACCGGAATTGTTGCTGTAAACCATCTTAATACCCAGTAGCTCAGAGGCCCACCCTCCTTGTTTCCACGCCCAGACTCTGTGTTTTAAGGCACAGGAGATAGAGTTGGGTCCTGTGGCAGGTACAGGGAGGTAGCATGAAGATGCTTTATTGTGAGGTCACGCTCAGAGCCCCGAAGGAGCGTGGTCACTCTGCAGAGACAAGATGCTGACCCAGGTGCAATGGTGATGCCCTCGGAACCCGCCTCTGCACTGTCTCCTGTCTTCTCCACTGCTTTCTCAACTCGCTAACCCTTGCCTTGCTCTCTCGGCTCTCCTCTGGCATCAGCAGCTAAGCCCCTGGCACGGCTCCGCTTCCTGGCTCTGGCTGGCTCTTCGCTTGTGGACTGGACCTGATGCCTGCTCTCCTAACCTGGCAAGTTTCATTCTGTTGACCCTGGATAGTCCTATGTTGCTTTAAAGACTAAAATGAACCATTCTGTGCTTCTTTAAAGTATCCAGTTACCATTTTTAATCTTATCTTTTGCCAGCTTTTAGACTATACATCCCAATATTAAATTTAGTAAATACTTCAGTTTAAAAAAGAAAAAAGACATTTGTGGTAAATAAAATTCAGTATATTTCAGGCTGGAGAGATGGTATAGTGGTTAAGTGCTTGCCTGTGAAGCCTTAGGACCCTGGTTTGAGGCTCGATTCCCCAGGACCCACGTTAGCCAGATGCATAAGGTGGCACATACATCTGGAGGTAGTTTGCAGTGGTTGGAGGCCTTGGTGCGCCCTCTCTCTCTCTCTCTCTCCCCCTGTAACTCTCAAATAAATAAGTAAATAAAAAAATAAACAAAAATTTTAAAAATTCAGTATATTTCAATGAATAAATAAAAGCTTGGGTGAATCCAGGAGGGTACTCACATCTGTGAATTTTGACTTTGTTTTCTTAGTCACCAATTCACATGCTAACCTTTTCCAGAACCATCCTCACCTCTGCCCAGTGTTACCAGCTACATGTGCATCAGCCCCGTATCAAGAGTCACTTCTCTCCTCCAAAATTTGTTGTGTCATTGAGCCAGGCTGTGACCGACTCCGTCTTACTGTGGAGTCCCCCAGCCTGTCCTTCTGAACAGACTCCTGGCAGGCTGCCCCTCAGTTCATGAAAAAATGTGTGGGCATGCCTAAGCGCCAGCCAATCTATCAACCAGACCCACTTGGTGAAACATAAAAGTTTTTATAATAATAAAGATTAAAAGTAAAGCCAGGCTTGGTGGCATACTCCTTTAATCTCAGCACTGAGAGGAAGAGGCAGGAGGATCACCATGGTATGAGGAGGTAGGAGCCTGAAAGCACATAGTGAATTCCAGGTCAGCCTGGGCTAGAGTGAGACTCTACCTCAACAAGCAAACAAAGATTAAAAGTGAGTCATTGGGCTGCAGAGATGGCTCGGCAGTTAAGGCGCTTGCCTGCAAAGGCTAAGGACCAGAGTTCAATTTTCCAGTACCCCTGTAAAGTCAGATGCACAAGATGGCACATGAGTCTGGATTTCATTTGCAGTGACTAGAGGCCCTGGCATGCCCATATTCTCATTCTCTCTTTCCTCTCTCCCTCTCTCTTTGTTTCTCTCTCCCCTTCTTTTTGCCTTTCTCTTTCTCTCTCTCTCTCTCTCTCTCTCTCTCACTCTCCAATCAATAAATAAAATATTTTAAAAAGTGAGGCCAGGTGTGGTGGCACATGCCTTTATTCCCAGCATGTGGGGAAGCAGAGGTAGGAGGTTTGCCATGATTTCAAAGCCACCCTGAGACTACATAGTGAAATCCAGGTCAGCCTGAGCTAGAGTGAGACCTCACCTCAAAAAAACAAACAAACAAATTTTAAGTGATGAATAACCCATTGAAGAAGAGATGAGTTTTTGCACGTGGACTTACTTTCCTGGCAGCACTTAATGGTTTGGGGAATTCTAGATGAGATAGATACTAATTATAACTATAGGCAAAGTAGTGAAAGTAAAGCTTATAGTTCTGAGCTTCCTGGCTGCCAAGGGAACCATAATATAATGACTGTGTCTTACATCTCACCAGCCTTGAGTGAAAACAAGCTTGTACGTTTCAAAAAACACTCAAATCCACTTCAGGTAATCCACTCATCTGCCATTTCCCAGGAATTCCCAGGTGTATTGTGCATCAAACCTTGCGATCCCTTTTCAATTTTTACAACTTCTCTGAGCTCCAAACGTTTACTGCAGACCTCTTGCAGGCCACATCATGTCATCTCCTCTCTTGATGCCCTGTTCCTATTTTTTTATAAGCAGGGTCATAGGTTTCTTCATTAGTTCTCCAAAGCAGATACCTACTGCAGTATTTTACAAAGCTTTATTGAATACATCCGGGACAGCAGAAATACAAGTTTTGGTGTCTAACATGGCTAACGCCAGTTGACATGTTAGGGTGTCACAGGAACTAAACACAACCTAAGGGTCCCAAGAAGCTTTTCCATGGTGTTAGCAGAGTCACTTACACAAGCTTTCATGGCAGGTTTTTTGTTTTTGTTTTTGTTTTTGTTTTGACATTTGCAAGTCTCCAATTCTAGGTTTGTAACCCTTAAAATTGCAGAATGGCTAACTCTGAAGTCCTCTCATATTCCACCCAGTAAAGTCAAATAGCCCTTCCTCCAAAAGAAAGCCTTTCACAACTCAAGGCATGTAGTGGGCTGACCTGGAGGACCCCATAGGGAAACAAGAATAGTTAACACAATGTTTTCTGCGCTCTAATGTATTAACTATCTAACCCTGCATGAACAATGTTCACTTTTTGATTAAAAGAAAAAAAACAAAAAAACACCGCTGGACGTGGTGGCGCACACCTTTAATCCCAGCACTCGGGAGGCAGAGGTAGGAGGATTGCCATGAGTTCTAGGCCACCCTGAGACTACAGAGTGAATTCCAGGTCAGCCTGAGCCCCAGTGAGACCCTACCTCGAAAAAACCAAACAACAACAAAAAAAAGTTTTATGTAATCATTACTTTTTCAAAGGCAAAATGTAGAAAAAAAGAGAAAAGATACATCCAATTCTCACTAAACAGAAAAGACGTCCAATTGCAGCATTCATGTTAGGATTATGATGACCTCAAAGTACCTTGCAGCACGTAAGTATTTGTTTCACAGTAGGATAACTTAAGAGCCTCACTTACTGCAATTTTCCTAAATCAAGTGTTGTTTGTTTTTGAAAATTTGCCTGTATCCTTTCAGAAACCCTAACCCCCCCCAGCAACTCACAAAGGGCAATTCTCTCTTCTAAAATATTAAATTTCTAACATTATCAAATATTCCAGTAAATTTTAGAATGATTTCTACTAGTTACTCATAAAAGAAATATTCAGTAATTTTGTGACTGAGGTAGGGGTTCTGCTTTTAATCTTATAGACAAAGAAACTGATGCTCAGAAAAATCAAATGTTCTTTCCAATACATGCAGCTAACATATTTGAAGTAAGATCCTGCATTGGCAGCTAACACTACGGTTCTTGAGAACCCAGAGAAACAGAATGTTATTCTGGGACCTACAGCTGTGGATTAGGAGCAAGGTAGCTTTCTTCTGTAGGTATTCAAAAAAGACCTGTTCCAAGTTGCCACATGCCCCCCCTCCCCCGATCCCTCGTCCCTGGTCTTTTCCTCTCCCAGGCACAACAGGAAAACCCCTCTCAGCTTGGGCATTTTTCTTCATTTGGATTTTTACTCTCTCTTAACATAAATCTTTCATAAATCACCCTTCTTTGTGTCTGTATTCTTCAATTCTTTTCTAATTGAGGGCCACTGGTTTGGGCAGCTCTAAGCCCACCCTCAGCCCAATATCTCTACCACTACACTGCACAGCTGAGAACAACTAGTTACAGATGTCATCTAATTCTGCTTTGATCAAATTCAGATCAACTGAATAATGCCTGTGAAAACATCAAAAACTTAGGGCTGCAGAGCTACCTCCGTGGTTAAAGGTGCTTACTTGCAGAGCCTTACAGCCTGGCTTCGATTCCCCAGTGCCCATGGAAAACCTGATGCACAAAGTGGCAGGTCAATCTGGGGTTCATCTAGAATGGCAAGAGTCCCTGGTGTGCCCAGGCAATCTTTTTTCTTTCTCCCCTTGCAAATAAATAAAAAGAAATAACTCAACAGACAGTTTTCCCAAACTCAAGTCAGGCAGGTAGCTACCAATGACCTAAAAATGTGATAACCATGTACCGAGAAAGCCAGCCTGTGTATGGAATGAGTTAAGTACATCTTAGCTTAAGAAATCTCTATTTTTTCTTTTTATTCCTTAGATATGATGGCAGAGCATTTTTTTAACACCGGTACTCAACCTCTCACACTTCATGCATCTTTTGCAGCTACTTAATTTTCTTAAAGTACATTTTCAATGATTTTAGTGTCTCCTTGTGGAATTTTTTTTTAAACTGAAGCTTAAAAAGCTCTTCTGGGCCCGGGAGATGGCTCAGTGGTTAAGCCACTTGCCTGCAAAGCCAAAGGACCTAGGTTCATTTCCCCAGGACCCACGTAAGCCAGATGTACAACGTGGCACATGCATCTGGAGTTCATTTGTGGTGTCTGGAGGCCTTGACATGCTCATTCGTTCTCTCTTTCTTTCTCTCTCAAATAAATAAATAAAAATATTTTTTTAACAAAAGCTCTTGTGAGGTAAATTTAAATGTGGAAAGTAAAAAAAAAAAAACCAAAAATATGGAATACACAGTTAGATTTGAACAATAAATGATTGTTTAGTCTAAGTATGTCCTACATAACATTTAAAACATACTTGAAAACAAAATGGTTTTCTGAGTTAAAGTTTAACTGAATTCCCTGTATTTTACCTGGCAACCCCAGCCTAAGGACACGGGCTTAAATCACGAAGCTGTTATTTTAATGCTGTGTACTGGTCACGTCAGGGTTCCATGAGAAATAACCACTTGTCGCAGTGGGCTTGGAAGCTTAGCGCACGACTGAAATTGCTCAATGACTTGTGAGGTCCCCTGCAGTCACTTGTCATTACACAGATTCGCAGCATATGTGGCCCTTGGTCTGAACTATACAGTCACCTCAAACCTGTCTATGGTACTCTGTTATTTTCTGCTGTGCTTACGCCAAGGTAATTATGGATTTCTTTGGAGAAAAACATATCCATTGATTTTAAGTTGTTTGGGGGAATGTTAATTTAATGTAAGTTTCCTCTTGCCGTGACTGCTTTCATTTAGTCCACATAACAGTTGGGGAGCAAACAAAATGCCTTTTGTAGAGAAGTCTGGTGTTTTGCCTGTTTTGTTTGTTTAGCTTTAAGGAGGCAATTTTGGGAGCGGGGTTGGTGGAAAGCAAGGAGAGTTGGTCGAAACTTGAAGCAAAGTTCTTTAACCTGAGGTCACTGAACTTCTAAGGTGCAGGTTAAATGTTGGCTCGGGAGATTTTCTTTACCCTCAGTAGCCATGTCCGCCGCCCACCACAGACGAGACAGAAACATGAACGGCCTCTGTCACGCCGCCGATGTTGGCTCTCGTCGCCGCCTGAAGCCATCCACAGGAAAGTCTAATATTTGAACTTTTCACTCTTGGTTCACTTTATTAGACAGCACTGAAAGTCACCCTTTTACCAAATTCTGAAGAGAAAAATGTAAAACACCCTATTAATTAACCTTTGCATTTCTACTTTCCCTTCTCGTCACATACATGTCTTGAAGACACTTTTTCCCTTAATCCACTTGTCCGATTTTGAAACCTGTTTGAAGATATAGGAGATAAAAAGAAGGAGAACAGAAATGCTGACTTTGGGAGACCACCCAGGGAAAATGCTATATCCGATTACACAGTCTTTTATACTCATTTTTAACTTCTGACATGGACAGACTAGATGAGAATTACTCAAATATTAAAAAATAAAAATGAAAATCACAAAATATGTATATAAGCTTCTCACAGATGTCATCTATACTGTATCATAAAAACAGTTATACCATAAAAAGTTTCTACAATTTTTTTCTTTTTAATGAGTATTAAGGACACCTATAATTGAATCCTTCTTCTCGCCTTCCCTGATTATATAGTCAAAGCATTATTCAAGTGTCATAGAACCCCCAAACCGAGCAGCCAAAGTGGGTACTCAAAAAGAGTTATAGAGTTTTTCCAGAGCGGTTTTAGGTTTATAGTAAAATTGCTCAGGTTAAGATTTCTCCTATTACCCATACATGCACCCCATGATCAACATTGTCTGCATGTTTGTTAACATTCAAAACTCAAAACAAAAATTATGGAGGAAGATTTTTGATAAGATACTAATCTATCAATAGTCTTTTATTTTTGTTTTAGTTTCTATACTGCAGATTTATATGTTGTATCGGCTTCTTTCTCATTGTTGGGACAAAATGCCTGATAAGAACAAGCTTCTGGAAGGAAAGGGTTTATTTTCAGCTTACAGTTTCAAGGGGAAGTTTTCTCACGCAAGGAAAGCACAGCAGGAGTAGACAGACAGCTGCCACCACATTGCCACACAGCAAGAGCTAAAAACACCAAGCTGGGCTGAACTAAAACACCTTAAGGACCTGCCTATATTGACACTCTTTCGCCAGCAAAGTTCCATCAACTCCCCAAACGGGATCAAGTATTCAAACACGAGTCTGTTGGAGTCATTTTACATTCAAACTACCATGTATGTACACACACGCACATGCATGCACACACACACACACATACACACACGGATGTATGTGTAATACATATATAATGTCTAAGAGCTTATTCTTATAAAACAATACCTTTCCTGTCATGCTATTAAAACACTGACAAAAAATTACATGTGGCATGCATTAAGAAAGAATTGCCTGGGCTGGAGAATAGCTTAGCAGTTAAGGTGTTTGCCAGCAAAGCCAAAGGACCTACGTTTGACTCCATAGTACCCACATAAAGCCAGATGCACAAGGTGGCACATGCATCTGGAATTTATTTGCAGTGACTAGAGGCCCTGGTGTGCCCATTCTCTCTCTCTCTCTCTCTCTCTCTCTCTCTCTCTCTCTCTCTCTGTATTTGCCTCTCTCTGTGTGTCTCTCTCTCAAATAAATAAATAAAATATTAAAAGAGAAATAATTCACACACTAGGGTTCCAAATTTACCATCATTCAAATAAGCTTCCAGTAGCCTTGTTCCATAGAGGTGATCCAGACAAGCCCTCTCTCTAGACAGTGAAAATGCCCCAAGTTACAATGCATGATGGGCAGTCAACAAGATAAACAGAGATTTCAAGTTACTATCAGATTTATTCCACCGTATCTGGAAAGTCATGTCAGAAAAAGCAGCTTGTATCATGGTGGCCAAGAAGAAAGAGGAGGAAGAGGAGGAAAATGAGAAGAAAAAGATGAAAAGAAAGAGAGAGAGAGCGTGCGCTTCTTTTTTCCTTCTCCCACTTTTGTTTCATCTTGAACACCAGCCTACAGATTGTACCATCCTGCTTCATTCCTTCTGGAACCTGCCTGCTGGGACTGACTCATGGCTTTGAACTTGCCTAGCTATGTGGGTCTTAATGGGAGTGAGGTCATGAAGACCTACGACTTCCTTTACAACTCTTCAATTCCAGTGATAGCACACCACACTCAGCAACAGATATGGGAGCGAAACCTTTTCAAAACGTTCACCTCACAGTCATTATCACACTTAATGCTCCATGTGGACTCGATTGGATTGAGTAATGCTTAAGAGATTGGTAAAGCACACCTCTGGGAGCATCGGGGAGGCCTTGCCAGAGAGATGGTCCAGGGTGGTATGTAGGAAATACCCATCCTGAATGTGGTGGTACAATCTGTAGGCTGGAGTCCAAGAAGTTTTTAAAAAGGGAAAAGCCATGCAGATGTACATTGTGTGTGTGTGTGTGTGTGTGTGTGTGTGTGTTTGCATATGTGCACACCTTAGAGGATCAAGCAAAGCAAAGTCTTCAAATTAAACAGACACGATAAGATTTGAATGTTAAGTGGGATTTTCTCTACCTCTGGAGAGAAAAGATTCTATAAGACAAAGGACAGGTACTGGAGATTTTATCACTCACATCTGAGATCTCGGCCTCACTACCTATGTATTCTGAGACAAAGTTGGAAGTAGGGTTACCCTATGATTGGGGCACAGCAAATACAAAGTCCCTGAAGCTGTGACATGCCCCTAATGTTCCCCAGCTGGCCAGAGAGCTGGCCACTCCTCTCTGTGCCAGTTGCATTATGGGAGCAGCGGAGAAATTGTTTCCTGGCTCGGAGTCGTGAACTTTAGCAGAAGGCCAAGAGAAAGGTCATAGAATAAGGGAACAGAATAGGAAGTAAGTTAACCCTTGCAGCTGGAGAATGGGCCAAACCTCTCTCCTACTCTTCTGTCTTACTGCTTTCCCTTAGGAGAGAGTTTTGCTAAAGTATGTTTTTAATATTTATTTGAGAAAGAGAGAGAAGCAGATATTTATAGCGAGAATGGACATACCTGAGCCTCCAGCCACTGCAAACTCCAGATGCATGAGCCACCTTGAGCATCTGGCTGACATGGGTACTGAGGAATCGAACCTGGGTCCTTAGGCTTCACAGTCAAGCATCTTAACTGCTAAGCCACCTCTTTAGCCCCTTGCTCAAGTATTTAATGGAGATTTCTGTTCTCGTGAGAAGGGATGGCACAGCTAAGGTACACTGGAGATTTTATTTCAGCTCAAATTCTGGTTTTCCACCAACACGGGTGACTGCTCCCTGCAGGGTCACTGAAGAATGTCACGTGCCACATGCCCCTGGCCATTAGAACTAAATGTCCTCGAATTATACTGAACTAAGTGAATTCTATCTCTTCTTTCACCTTGGAAAACAGAATGAGTCTGGAAAAATGAAGGGAAATTTTTATCAAGCATGTTTGCAACACTTATCACCTTGTCTTTGTAACAAGAGTCCTATATTCATCTCATCTACTTTTTAAATTCTCAAGTCATTAGTTAATTAATTAATGTATATTTTACAAATTATTAATGCCATTCTGTCTTTTATAAAAATAAGGCCTACTTTGGTAAAACATGTTTTCTATTTACCATGCCTGTCTCTAGTTGAGTACTTGGCACAGAAAGGTGTTTAAGCTGGAGAGGGTGGCACAGGCCTGTAATTGAAGTGTGTAAGAGTGAGAGGTATGAAGATTGCTGCCATTTGGGGCCAGTCTGGGCTACATAGAAGTTAATTCCAAGATTGCCAAGGCTACATAACAAAACCTGGTCTCAGAAAAGAAAAAGATGTTGTTTGTTTAAGTGATTTCATAAATGCATTCCTCTTCAGTCCTTTCCGTGGCTGGTTCCAAAGCTCTTGACTTCTAAACTGTTTTAAAGGAGGTTGCTCATCTCTACCTGTGGGGGTCAATGGTAGCTGGAACTGTGTTGATTTGGGTCAAGTCTCTAGGGCATTGTAGAGGGTCCTTCAAAGCTCTTTCAAGCCTCCCTCCTAAAGCTTGGCTTGCTTTCTTCTGAGGCATCTCACCCCAAAGCCCGCCACAGAGGGACTGAGCTCCTAAAGAGCTTTTGCTCACCAGCTCTCCCAGACTGCACTTCTCTCTGCTGTCGCAGGAGCTTGTAACCCCCCAGCGAAAGGGCAAAGCTTCTTGTTTCTGGCAGAACGCACCAGTACCAGACCAAAGGCCGCTTGATGGGAGGAAAGGGTTTGTTTTTGCCTTCAAACTCCAGGGGAAACTCCATGATAGCCTGGGAAAGGGTGGCATGAGCAGAGGCTGGACATCACCTCCTGGCCGACATCAGGGGGACAACAGCAGCAGGACGGTGTGCCAAACACTGGCAAGGGAAGCTGGTGATAACACCCATAAGCCCGCCCCCAACCACACACCTCTGCCAGGAAGGCTCCAACTCCCCAATTTCCATCAGCTAGAAATCAAGCATTCAGAACATAGGAGTTCATGAGGGCATCTGATTCATACCAGCACAGGAAGATCCTTATTACAGTCATATGAGTCATTATATGCTACACATTAAACCAGGCACCTAGATTTCTAGTCAGAACACTACATATTCCCACATTTACACCACTGACTACTGAAAACATTCCTTTTAAAAAATATTTTAAAATACATTTTGTTTATTTATTTATGTGAGAGAAAGAAAGAGAGAATGGGCATACCACGCCAAAGCCTCCAGCCGCTGCAAACGAACTCCAGATGCATGCGCCCCCTTGTGCATCTGCCTAAGGTGGGTCCTGGAGAATCAAACCAGTGTCCTTTGGCTTTACAGACAAATGCCTTAGCTGCTAAGCCATCTCTCCAGCCCCAAACCCTCCTTCTTGAAAAATAACTATTTTCCTCATTTGTTTTCACTGGAAATGCAGACCAGAAGGTCGGTCTTATTTTCCCCTTACCATTCTACAGTGGGTTTAAGAGAAAGCTACATGTGAGAGAAGTTCTAGACGTTTCTTCTGAACTTTATTGTTTGTACAACTGGTTTCACTTACGGGGCTCTGGAACCAATGAGCTCTGCAATGATGACAAAAGTGACCCTTCAAGTGACCCTTGCTCTAATGGCACTCAAAATTGCTTTGGGAGACAAGACCCAATGGAAAGTGGTTCGATAATGAAATAAGGTAGCCCATAATTCTGTGCCAGAGTCAGTAGTCCAGTAAACATGGAAAGGCACTGTGGAAATGAAGGGCTCACCGTGAACAAGAGGGCCAGGTTATAAGGAGAGAGTCAGGCAGATGAGGAGGGAGGTTAGAGGCAAGAGCAGAGCATTAATCAAAGAATGGACAGGCAAGATGGAGATGCTCAGGAAAATGAGAATAAAGGAGCACAGTGCTGGAAAATACCAGAAGGGGGGAGTTTCAGCTATGCATGTGCTTAATCAAGAGGTCCTTGAGTGACCAGGTACGTAGTTGGCACTGAGTGACTGTGAGTTGAAGTGATCTGAACAGATGGGAAACGGGGAGAGTTGCTGCTGGTCAGACTGGGAAAAGAAGACAACGCTTTGCAGGGTGGGTGAGTCAAAGAGGAGCCTAAGGCAGGAAACCCTCATCACAAAACCCTAGGGCACGTGTCCTCTTCGGTCACACAAATTGTTGCATCTCCCCTGTCCTATTCAGACTTGTACCAAATATCCTGACCGCTACAGCCGATGAAATATGGGTTGTTTTTATTGTTTTACTTTTGAAGATTTCCAAGAGAATATCACCTAGAATCTCAAGCCAGCAAGACTGGGCATGTGACTTTTCACAAGCAAAGTTCAACATTTGCATAATCAAAGTGTTTCCAAGAGAATGGTCTATCTGTTTAACATTTTTCACTGCATGCCTCCATTTATTCATAGTGCCATTAAAATGGTGCAGTGTTCATTCCTGAAAGCGGCCCACTGCTGCACGGCCAATACTGAAGTCAATTACATGATGACTTAAACATCAAAGCTTTCTCTCACTAATGCCCTTACCAGGGGACATAAATAGGCAGGTCTTTTCTCTGGGTTGAAGCAAATGTCTATGTTGTTCAAAGCAGCATACTGTACATTCCTGTGTGATTTTATGTGTTGGATCATTGGACAGACGAAGTATCTGCTTTTCCCATTGCTATCAATTGAATGTGGGCAGCGCACACCCTGCCCAAAGCAGACGTGTTTTGTTGGGTAGAAGTCAGGGCTCTCTGCCCTGAGACAGCCCACTTCTTGGAAATGCTCACAGGATCTTCAGTTTCCCCATCAGAGGTGTACAAGGAAAATACTGCCCTGGGGAAATATCACAGAATTTCCTGACACTAGCCAAAGCAACAGGTGCACACATGTTGGATGTGATACAAACGGGGTGCACAGCAGTGGACGGGGTCCACCCCTGTGATTTCCCCTGCTCCACAATTTCAGTGGTCAACTCAGAAAACTTCCACCCTCAGTAATCACAGTTGCCATAATACATTCAAATACCGGTGTCTGGAATTCAAGTTCCTTCACAATCTGGCCTCAACTGACCTTTCCAACCAAATCTTGTGCGCTACACCCATTTCAGATCCTGCCAAGCTGAGCCACTTGCGGGTGCTCAAGCTGAGCCCTCCCCTTGTTTGTCCCGTCTTCTCCTCACTTTCTGCTCCCCTATAATTCAAATGCACATTTTAAGAGTCCTGTTCAATCAGAAACTTGTGAACTGCCATGGTGGCGCACGCCTTTCATCCCAGCGCTTCGGAGGCAGAGGTAGTAGGATCGCTGAGAGGTCGAGGCCAGCCTGAGACCACCTAGTGAATTCCAGATCAGCCTGGGCTACAGTGAGACCCTACCTCAAAAAAATTTTTTTAAATAATGGTCAGTGATCTCACCATGGACTTTGCTTCTTGAGGAGTCTGCGCCTGATATTCGTTTCTCAGTGCTGCCACCCTCTGACCCCTATAACATTTGGAGAGAAAAATTATGCTCATATCTACCTCTTCCTAGCTGTGTCACCATGCTCAAAATGCTTAACTTCTCTAGTTATAAATTCCTAAACTTTAATACTTTTTAAGTCTAGACATGGTAAGAGCATAAAGCTATTACCTAACCTCTACAGGATTAGGTAGTTCAATACATTTTATGATCTAGGTTAATATTAATATGTCACAGATAACAAAATGGATGGTGAAAAAAATAAGTGTATTTCTTAAACTGGGCATGGTGGTACACACCTTTAATCCCAGCACTCAGGAGGCAGAGGTAGGAGGACTGCTGTGAGTTCGAGGCCAACCTGAGACAACATAATGAATTCCAGGTCAGCCTGGGCTAGAGTGAGACCCTACCTCAAAAGAAAGAAAGAAAGAAAGAAAGAAAGAAAGAAGGAAAGAAAGAAAGGGAGAGAGAGAAAGAAAGGAGGGAGGGAGAGAGAGAGAGAGAGAGAGAGAAAGAAAGAAAGAAAGAAAGAAAGAAAGAAAGAAAGAAAGAAAGAAAGAAAAAGAAAGGGAGGAGGAGAGGGAGGGAAAGGAAAGGAAAGAAAGAAAGAAAGGAAGGGGGGAGGGAGGGAAGGAGGGAGGGAAGAAGGAAGGAAGGAGACAGAGAGAAAAGGAAGGAAGAAAAGTGTTTATTGACTTTCTCAAAAGATAATTTACATTTCTGTGCACTGTTCACACACTTGGCCCATTTACTTTCCAACTGGAGCACCCTGAATTGAACCAATTTGTGGGAAGAAAACAACTTAAAAATGTGAACAGATGGTAAAAGAGATGAATCCGCTTTGTAACCTCACCGAGAGAGAATTTACTAGTGTGTGACCATCACCCAAGCTGGTCAACTTGATTCCTAACTAGAGCACACTGCATCGACCTGCTCGTGGGGAAAAGAACCACCTTGAGCTGTGATCCTGCGAGTGGCATCACGGCCGCTCCTCCCCAGCTGCTGACGGATCCAGCCTTCTCGCCTTCTTACACGATACCCAGACTGGCTTAGAGTGTGCCATAGATGCTACCACTCAGGAGAAATGAGGGTGTGTAGTTTAATAAGAGAAACAGCAAAAGACACTCATTCAACAAGTATGAAAGATTCCTAAAAACTAGGAATTTAGGTGAACAAGGCAAAGGTTTTTTCTTGCCCCTGAGACAATTACAAGCAGGAGGGCAAGTTTGGCCCACAATTCCACTGCCGTATGTGGTATGTCATTTTTGAAAACAGAAGTAGGAGAGAGTGGACAAAGGGAACCTATCAGATGAAGCTATTCCTGTGCTTATTACATCTATTTGTCATCACACAAAGTTCATTTCTCACTATATAGGCACCCTCAAAATATACCCAAGTTCAGTGCTTTGTGTCAAAAGATAACAAATGCTGGGCTGGAGATATGGCTCAGTGGCTAAGGCACTTGCCTGCAAAGCCTAACGACCTGGGTTTGATTCCCCAGTACCCACATAAAGCCAGATGCACAAAGTGGTGCATGCATCTGGAGTTTGCAGTGGCTAGAGGCCCTGGTGTACCCATACATTCTCTCTCTCTCTGTTTTTCTCTGTATCCCTCTTCATACAAATAAATAATTTATTAGTATTTATTTGTTTTTTTGAGTGAGGAGAGAGGCAGAAAAAGAATGGAACCCGGCATGGTGGCACACGCCTTTAATCCCAGCACTTGGGAAGCAGAGGTAGGAGGATTGCCATGAGTTTGAGGCTAGCCTGAGATTACATAGTAAATTCCAGGTCAGCCTGGGATAGACCGAGACCTTACCTTGAAAAAAATAACAAAAAGAAAAAGAAAAAGAAAAGAGAGAGAGAGAGAGAATGGGCATACCAGGGCTTCTAGTCACTGCAAACAAACTCAGACGCATGCACTACCTTGTACATCTGGCATTGTGTGGATGCTGGGAGTCAAACTCTGCTCTTTAGGCTTTGCAGGCAAGTGCCTTAACCATGAGCAATCGCTTCAGCCCATGATATTTTTTAAAAAGATAACAAATATTAGCAAGGCTGTGAGGGGGCAAAGAGAGTGATTGTAAAACACACACGTAAGTGTAGTGCTATAAAGGCTGACCAAACCCTTCTTGGGAAGACTGCAGACAAGGAGCAAGAAAGGGACATTGTGTGTCAGTAAAATTACCTTCTAAATAAAATTGATATTTGTGCCCATCGATTAGCGTCGCTCTCAGCTTTGGTCAGAGGAGCTTCTTTCTACGGGGGCAGCAATTACTGGGAGACCAAATCCTCATCCAGACGTGGAGAGTAAGTGACTACCGAGTGTCAGCTCTAAATGGGACATGTGTATCACACTGTCTAAGGCTCAGGGAACATTGTGGAAGAGGGGTCGGAAAGAACCGAAGAGCCAGCATACGGGGAGGAGTGTGTGGAACACTGTCTTCCTGACATGACCTGACATGGCTGTTGGATTCATGAGCTCACAGAAACCATGGTCACTTACATAAGACCTGCAAATCCTGGGCCCTGTCACAGATGGGCCAGGGACTCATGAGGCCTTGCTCCACCCTGAGGTAGTGGCTGTTGGGGGAAGAAGATACATATTCTTCTCTGGTGTGGCCACTGGCACATTGCCCGTGCTCCTGTGAGTAACTCATACCCTATGCTCTTAGAAGCCATCACAATTAAACTCACTGAGTCAACACATACACACACACACACACACACACACACACACAAAAGATGTGAAGCTGCAGAGAGGAAGGGGTTCTGATGGAGTGTGAAGAGAGGTTAGGAGGGATGTGAAGATGACCAAAACGTGATATACATGCACGAAAATGTCATGATGAAAGTCATTTTTATGTATGAATAACACATGTTAACACAAATAAATGAAATCAAAAAGAAAGAAATGGGAGCACAGGCCTTGCAAATGGGTCAGTGTGGTAGAGTAGCTGAGCAAAGAGACAGGTAGGCTATGTCTAGTATCTGAACTCACAAAAAGGATCAGGAAAACATTTACAACAGAGGGAAAGAAGGTCCTCGTTAATAAAGTATAATGATAAAATGTAGCCCACAATAACATGTGGATGATAATTAACCCCATCATTTCTTATCAAGAATGACAATTAGTGATTTTTTTAAAAAAATATATTTTAGTTTTTTTTATTTATGAGAGGGAAAGAGGCAGAGAGAGAGTCTGTGTAAAGTGGTGTGCTGGGAGCCAGAGAGAGTCAGAGTCAAGTGTGATGTCAGAGCGGGGGATAGGTACCTGGTGGAGGTAGGTAGAGAGCACTCGGGAGGCAGAGGTAGGAAGATCGCCATGAGTTCGAGGCCACCTTGAGACTATATAGTGAATTCCAGGTCAGTCTGGGCTAGATTGAGACCCTACCTAGGGGGGAAAAAAACTGTCCTTCTCCAACCTTCTAAAAGGCGACCAGGCCGTATTTAAGATAATATATATCATATTATAGTTGAATTCCCTATTTGCGCTTCCTCCCAGGTTGAACTGCGATCTTCCCCGCTTAGAAGTCTTAGAAGCACCCCGAATTGTTTCACCTCTGTCACCATGCAGGCCATCCAAGAACATCACCATGTTGTGTTTTACGTTTTTCTCCTCTGAATGTCCTGCACTCAACTCCACTCCTCTCTGTCCTGTCAGATGCAGTCAGGTCACTTTGTTAAGTGCTTTAATAACATCATCTTTAATGACATCTACTGAGTGCTCTCTTCTCACGCATATCTCTTCTTTCCTCCTCCCTCTGTCATCTCCATTAGCTATAGAATATGGAGGAATGGCCCCATTCTTTGCACATGGACAGAATGTCTCACACTCATTTTCATGTAGTTCTTGAAAGCTTCCAGGACACACAGGTTATGATAATGGGGATTGTGCTGTGATACCAAATAAAGTAAGGTTCAGAATCGAAACCCTAGTTCTATTTAGCACACACTCATTTTCACAGGGTTTCTTTGTCTTCCTAGAACTCATTTTGGTGACATTGAAGAAAATTATTCAATGACAACAGAGCACCATAAGATGGAATTTACTCTGGACCATGAAGACCGGCTCTCACAGGTCAGGACAGTGGTGTTGAAGTGGAGGAGGGAGTTTGCACTCAACTCCAGGTAAAGGGAAATTTGTAGTCAAAGAATTCAGTAAATTAAGTCAGTGAAGGAGATGGGAGCCTTGCTGGAGGTGGTGAGTTTTGGGGACAGGCCTGGGGCTCGGATCACCCAGGCCCCCCTGGCAGTGCTGCTGCTCCTCTCTGTTGCTGAGGATTGAAGAGCTGAGCCAGCTGTTTGCTCTGCCATGCCTTGCCCACCACGACGAAACTTCCCCTTGAAAGTGGAAGCCAAAATAACTCCTTTCCTCCAATAAGCTGCTTTCAGTCAAGGGCTTTGCCCTAGCAATGAGAAGTAACTTTCCGAATCCAATCAGATATGGACGGTGATTGGAGAGGTAAGGTAACTGCACGGTCCCTGCTTAACCAGCTCGGCTGAGCTCTTAGTGAATCGGATCTTATAAGAATGGACCAGCCTAAGAGAAGGCTCAAAAGCCTGACTGGAGTTTGGTAAAGCGAAGGGTGCGTTTCCATGGTGAAAATCGTGGACGTCATCTCCACTGCCCACCCAGCTCGAATCCTTGTCACCTTCCTCCGCAACTTTCTCTCTTCATGGATAAAGACTCATCGTCTTCCTGATTCAATACCTTCATACCCTTTGACCAGCACTTTCCGAAAACACTTACTGGTCAGAATGTCTCTGTGAACAATACCCCAAGGATAAGCTCACATCGTTTTCAAAGGGTCCTTGGTCATGAATCCAGTGTGAGTAATATATCTATCTGAGCTTGCTGAGGATTCCGATGGATCTTTTGAGCTCTTGCCAGCATGGCTGCTAATGATCTAAACACGCAATAGAGCACCCTTTGCTGTTCAAGAGAAATCAGTAAGATAATCTGAATTTGAATCCTTTGTAAGGCAATTACTAACTGAACAATCAATGCTGAGAAGCGTCTGCCCGCAAGCCCTCCCAAGGAGCATCATTCGGAGATGGGCTCAGGCAACACCAGAGCAGAGAAGATATGCTTTCCAGTCTCACAGTTTATAGTCAGTCAGCTGTTACTCCAGAAAAAAGAATTGTTTTAAATAGAAGCATTCCATATTTAATTCCTTGCAAACCATGAAGAAATCCAATTGAACAATATTTAAGCTCCAAGAAAATGGAAGAGACTTTTCTCCAGAATAGAAATGATAGATTAGCACTGCTTTTCTTTCAATGAATGTAAAAGTCATGTCCAAGATTGCTCAGGAAAACAGGCACTTGATGAAGGTGAAGGTGGTAACATATGTGTTCCTCCTTTCATTCCATGATATTGGCCTGGCATAATTTATGATCCCTGTAATTTAACTAGCAATGAAAGAGAGCAACATTTTATATTCGCAAGTGACTCTTAAGACTGACCTGATAATTCACAGTAATGCATATTGGACAACTGACAGGCAACAAAAGGGAGGTGATTCCTGGGCCATCCTCCATCTTTTTATTTAAATGAAAGCTTTTGAGAGCTACCTCATAATTGTCTCTCAATAAGCAATTCCTGAATGCTGCCTGTGTGACAAGCACTGCTGGGATTCTGGGAATATGCATATGCCACAGCACACAGCTAGGAGTGACATAGCATAGAAAAGCCCCACGTTTCTGCTTCAAAATAGGAAGGGAAGGGCTGCTTGTGAGGCTCAGCAGTAGAATGCTTGCCTGGCATGCATGAGACCCTGGTTGTAACCCCAGCACTGAGGAAAATTAACATATAAAGAAGGAAAGAGGGGGCTGAAGAGATGGCTTAGTGGTTACGGCATTTGCCTGCAAAGCCAAAGGACCCCGGTTCGATTCCCCAGGACCCATGTAAGCCAGATACAAAGGAGACACATGCATCTGGAGTTCATTTGCAGTGACTGGAGGCCCTGGCGCATCCATTCTCTCTCTCTCTCTAATAAATAAATACACAAATACATAAATAAAATATATTTTTAAAAAAAGAAGGAAAGAGGGATTATTAGTGTGTATCATGTCTACAACCTCGAGAGACACTTAGAGTTTGCTGAAATCTTCTTGAGCCTTTCCACACTTGTTCAGTCGATCTAAAAATAACACAAAAAAGAGAACTCGTTCTGTCCTAGTATTTGAGGGAACCTGAACTGAGTGGCATGTGTTCTTTTATCAACAAAATCTTCACATCTTTCGTGAATTACCATATTTACATAGAAATTGCATTTTCTCTCCCACCACCACCATTTTATCTTTAGCAGATACTTAACAGTGTCAAACCTCTTTTATAAGACTTTTTTGAGTGCTGACAGAAATAGCATTGAAGAACATTGGCTGCCTCTGTGTTGAACTCGGAGTTGATCAAGACTCCAGCATTGCAAGTGAAAACGGCACAGTGCTGAGCCAATCTTCGGGTTTTGGTAAACCACCTCTCAACAAGCAGAGGGCACGAGTTCTTCCAGGCTCGTGAGACTTTTCATCTTTAGTTTCCAAAGCTCATTACAATGTCTCCTTCTGGCAAGCAAACTGCTCAGCAATGAACAATCTGTAGACCTCAAGAGACTAAGAAAAGTTTGAAAGGTGTTCTAGTTCAGTGAAGTGCCATGGTTTGGTTTATGTAATGTACCAGAGAGGTAAAAATGCATAAAAGTTGATATTTGGGCTTCAGAAAATGACACAGAAGCATTTTAATTACATTCTTCAAAATGTTTTTGGACAATATCACCTTCTCTCTCTCAAACTATTGTACTGACTGCATCTAACGAGATTAACTTCTCTTTAACATCTTAGAACTTCATCTTCCAGAGTAAGGATTATGTAATAATGATTTAGAAGTTTCCTGACATCTCTACTCAAATAGTTCTGTAACTTTCTGGCATGTATTACTGGGCAAGAGTACATGATCCTCTCTAAGAAGAGACTGCCTGCTGACACTTACTTCAACTATGAAAACGAGAATGAGCCGGGACTCCCCAGCCATTCTCCTCTCTCCTTTTTCTCTTCAACCATCCCTCCCTGCTTCCTTCTCCTCCTTCCTTTTGCCCTTCCCCTCTCTCCTCTCCCCTCCATTTTCTTCCCTTCTCTTCTCCTCTTCTCATTTTGCTTTCTTCAAGCACTCATTATATTCCTATGATTTACAAAGAGGATGCTAGATGCAGAGATTGTAAAGATGAGAAAGTCATAAACTCAGAACGTCAGTTGTGATAGATATAAACGAGTATAAAACAGCAAGAGCGTAATAGAACTATGGTTACTATAAGCTCCACAGACACACAGAGGGCTGCAGCACAGGCCCCAAGGCCTGCCGTTGATTGTACCTTTGTTTCAGTTTGTCTGATTTCATGAGGACCTATCAACTCCAAACTTCCTGAAAACTCTCACCAACTTAATGATCTCAGGGCTAGATAAGAAATCAGAAGCTGCGACATCCCTAAAATTTCACTTATAGCCAAACCTCTGGAAAGCCGTCTCTTTCCATGGTCTCTCTCACATCACCTCTCATAGTCCCCACATTTGACCTCAGCCCAGAGCCACAGTCCCTCTTATATCCCCTCTGGACCGCGCAGCAGGCACATGGAGGACGAAGATGGAAAACAAAACTTTTCAGTGTGAGCACCAAGCTGTCGTCTGCCTCTGCCGTCTCTCTGACCCACTCCCCTGCCAATGCTCACTGCCACACGCTTTCCACCAAATGCCAGAACCAGGCAGATGACCAGGTGTGCAAGGTGGCCAGCTCAATGAGAAGCAAAACTCCTTGCTGCCTACATCTGAGAACACAGAGAAGATTGAGGGGCCACTGCCCAGTCCCAGGGGAGGGAAGAAGCAAGGACAGTAATGAGTGTCACGAGGCAGGTCGGCCTCCATCAGGCCTGTCGCACGCACTTGCAGATACCTTACTGCATCCTCACTTGGTCCCACTCTGCGGGGGCCCTATCACCCCCCCTCTTTTTACAGTTAAGTAAATTGAGGCGTAGGAAAACTGGCGGTGTTGGAGGAAGAAAATGATCTCAAAATAATTGTCTTCGGCGTCTATGTTCTTAAACTTCAGGTGGAACAGCTGGTGGCATATCTGTTATGTGGGAAATGTCATTTCTGAGTGTCCTCAGGGTGCTAAGTAATCAAAAGCTAGAAAACACCTTCAAGTCTACTTACAGAACTCCTGCATCCTCTGGGGCTAAGAAGCACTCCTTTTATCTCAGCTGTTCAGCAAAGGCCGTGTCACTACACAGCTGTCAGAAGAAAGGCCTTTTATGTGTAGAAAGCCCCAAATTCTGCAATTTTATTACCAAATTTGTTTATTCCTATACAGCCTCAGGTTTTCGATAATTTTGCAACTCCTAAATTTGGCTTCTCAATTCTCTCCCCTTTAGCAGCCTGTCATAATGCAAAGCAGAATGCAAGGGACCCCCTGGCATTAGTTTGTCCTTTGAAATTTTTTTCAGAAGGAAAAATTGTATAAGAATTGTTTTAAGTATCTTTAGATTGTCTTTTATTATAATATGAATAGCTCTTATTATGACACATGTGTGTGCTCATGCGTGTGGTACGTGTGCACCTGCATGTGGAGGCCAGAGGAGAACCTTGCGTGTCATTCCTCAGGAATGCTATCTGCTGGAGTGATTCTGAATGTAAATGTCCCCGTGGCCTCAGGTGCTTTAGTGCTTTGGCAGGCGGAGCCCTGCTGGAGGAAGCATGTCACTGAGCATAGATGTTTGGTGCCGCCCGATGCGTGTGTGTGTTCAGAGTCAGCTCTTGCTTACTGGAGCTGGCTGTTGTCTCTGCTATGGATGTGCCATGAAGTGAGCCAGTTTCTTTCACTGTGATGAAGCTTCCCCCAGAATCTGTAAGCCTGAGAGAAACCCTTTCCCCCAATACGCTGTTCCTGGTCAGGTGTTTATTCCAGCCATGTGAAGGTAACTACCACAGTACTGTTTTTTTTGTTTGTTTGTTTGTTTTCAAATACATTTTATTTATTTATTTATTTGAGAGAGAGAAGAGGCAAAGAGAGAGAAAGAATGGGTGCATCAGGGCCTCCAGCCACTGCAAACGAACTCCTTGTGCATCTGGTTTACGTGGGGAATCAAACTGGGATCCTTTGGCTTTGCAGGCAAACACCTTAACCGCTAAGCCATCTCTCCAGCCCCCCTCCCCTTTTTTTTGAGACAAGGTCTCTCATTAGCCTCAAGCTCACCAATTACCTTACACTGACTGGCCAGCAATCTCCAAAGACTCGCCTGTCTGTCTCCCCAGTGCAGAGATGACAGGCACATACTGCCATACCTAGCATTTTTTACATGGGTTCTGGGCATCAAACTCAGGTCCTCAAGCTTGCAAGGCAAGCTCTTTACCCACTGAGTCATTTCCCAAGCCCTGGCAGGGAGTGTCTTAAAGAAAGCATTTAGGGAGCTGGGCAGGGAGAGGCTCGGGGGCTGGGCATTTCAGATATGTCACCCTTTGGTACACATATGAAAAGAAGAGGATTGGAAGGATCAAAGAATATGTCAGACATGATTTCACCCCCAAATTTAAGCCCAAACCTACTAAGTTTTAGGCAAAGAAAGCATAGCATGATAAAATTGCAAATGCCAGTTTTGCTGCTATTCCAGCTCTTGGCAGTAAGTGGATTTGGGCCATACGGGAGCCTTTTCTCTGAGAAGGGGAGGAGAGAGGATCTTGATAAAGCTATTCCCAGCTTTGTAAGTCGGTTTTCTCTGAGAAGGAGAGGAGAGAAGATCTTGATAAAGCTATTCCCAGCTTCGTAAGTCGGTTTTCTCTGAGAAGGGGAGGAGTGAGGATCTTGATAAAGCTATTCCCAGCTTTGTAAGTGGGTTTTCTCTGAGAAGGGGAGGAGTGAGGATCTTTATAAAGCTACTCCCAGCTTTGTAAGTCGGTTTTCTCTGAGAAGGGGAGGAGCGAGGATCTTGATAAAGCTATTCCAAGCTTTGTAAGTTGGAAGCTATGCCTTGCAGCAGGCACTCCAGGTTTGGTATTGCCCTCACCACAAACTTGGCTGTGAAGGGCTGGAGAGATGGCTTAGCCATTAAGGCACTTGCCTTTGAAGCCTAAGGACCCTGGTTCTACTCTCCAGGTCCCACGTAAGCCAGATGCACAAGGTGGCGCATGTATCTGGAGTTCATTTGCAGTGGCTAAAGGCCCTGGTGTGCCCATTCTCTCTCTCTCTCTCTCTGTCTCTAATAAATAAGTAAATAAAAATACATATAAATATTAAAAAAAAAAAACTTGGCTTTGAAATCTGTGAAGTTGCCTTCTTCCAGAAGTCAGTTTTCCCAATAATACCAGAGTTGGTTAAATGTGTATGATGATGTGATTATGAACATCTTGATTTTCAGAGCAAGGAACACACATGTGAATTGCAAATAATATGTGCCAGACTACCATGAGCATGTGAGTGTTCAAATGAAGCTGCTTCCCATTGGAGGTGCTACCTGCTCTTACATCAGGAAGACCCCATATACACCCTCCGTCAAGCTAGCGCCCAGATACTCCACGGCAATTTCGGAGCATCGTCTCTACTCAGCTTCGTTTCCTGTATACATGCAAAATCAGCTACTGAGTCCCAACACAAAACTGGGGCTACAGTGGTCCTCAGGTAATCAATCACATGTCAATTGCTGGTAAACGAGGGTAAATTAGTTACATGTGTGGGGAAAAGAATAAATAACTAGTATATTATAAGTGTGTGGGAACCATGCCCATTATAAAACATGCCATCATGGAAAAGTCCCAGGCCATATTGTCTCTGTACAATAACTCTCCCAGTACAGCTACTGAAACATTCATTAAAATGTCAGAATTGTAGTCCATCTTCAGAAAAATTATTAATTACAAATCTTCTGGAGAGGCAGATGTTGATTTTACCTCACTTACTAAAGCTAATGAACGTTTATGCTGGCATAAAGCAAATCTATGTGCATTTACTTTCCAGTCCTTTGATGTAGGATAAAACCGTTCCTTGAGAATGCATGCCTGGTGGAGTGTTCCCCAGCCCTGCAGCCCTGCATCATGAGCTCCCCTCTAATACTGACCAGGACTTCCAGCTTCAATTATTTGAAAGAATGAAGATATTTAAATATTTCAGTGTAGCAAAAAGCATAACAAATCCTTTTAGATTTTCAGGTTTTGTAGTCTTACTGAAATATCTTGCCACACTGACTATGACAGCATTTTTGCGAAGCTGTCCCTTTATGTGAGGAAGCCTAAAACACTTAATTTTGATAGAAGTGAGTAGCTCTTTGTCTCCAATTTGTAATTCTTTGAGTGGCACAAACATTTGAGTAACATAATTCCAACAATAAACACAACTGGCATGAACTGAGAGCAATCAAAATTATAATTCAAAAGCAATAGCTGTGGCACAGAATAAAATAGAAGGCATGAGCCCTCAGGAGTTCGTAAGTCTTGTATTTTAAAGAGAAGATTAGGAAATTTATTATTCCATTAAGTCCATTTAGTGAAAGTCAATCAAAAGAAGCACTTTTTAATAGGTGGAAAAGTTGTAGGCAGCTGTGTGTTACAAGATTTTACTCTTCCATCATGATGTATTTCAAAGGAATTCATAAACCTTTCAGACATTCTTTTTTTTTTTTTGAGAGAGAGAAAGACAGAGACAGAGAGAGAGAGAGAGAGAGAGAATTGGCACGCCAGGCCTCAACCACTGCAATCCAACTCTAGACGCTTGTGCCACCTAGTGCACATGTGCAACCTTGCATTTGTGTCATCTGTGTGCATCTGGCTTACATGGGATCTGGAGAGAGATCACACATGTTCCTTAGGCTTCGCAGGCAAACACCTTAACCACTAAGCTATCTCTCCAGCCCTCCAATATTCTGTTTTACATGGGAGTGAAAAAAAAACTTTTATGATTATTTCTGTCCCATAATGCCTACTGCTTCTCAGCTATTTCAGAAAGGAATCACTGTGTCCATAAATACTGACCAAAACTTACAGGTGGTGGTCTGGCTGGGCGATGGCTCAGTAGGTAAAGTGCTTGCCACACAAGTGGAAGGGCCTAAGTTTGGCTCCTCAGTCCCCACATATGTGTTGGGGATGGCTGCACATGCCTGTAATCCCAGCAGTCAGGGTTAGGGTTAGAAGGGTGAGCCTTAAGTGCTGACTAGTTAGCTTGACTGGATGAAATAAGTGAGTTCTGGTTTCTGTGAGAGACCCGTCTCACTCGGTGAGGTAGGAGAGATTGGGAAAAGTACTCAACATTGAGTTCTGGCTCTGCATGCGCACGTGTGAGCACACACACATTCGTACACATACACACATACATGCATGCATACCACACACCTATACACATGAAATAACTAGACAGATAATAAATGTTTCAACCAGGCAAGGCAAAATCAGAAAGGCACTGTCTGTTTTCAGTGTTCTTAATCAGCAGTGCACCCTGCAAGTTACAAAGCTGGGCATCCAGGCCAAAATGTGCCAACTGGTGCACTGGTCACAGGTCTGTTATGGGGGAAACCAACTGCTCTCTGCTTGGATTTGAGGCCCGCTTCACAGGGGGGAATTCATGCCTGGTACTGAAAATCTAAAACCTATGTCTAGGAAGGTCATAAGCCCTGGGGAGAAGCTACTACTATTTTTGGTTAAATGAGTATATTATGCAAACCGAGTTTCCCTCTATGTTCATGCCCATATGTATCAATGCAACTCTCATTACTGATTAGAGAATCTTCCCCTTTAAGATGGCAATAACTATTGGAGAGGCTCAAAATTTATCCAAGTGCTGAGAATAAGTGGCAGTGGAGTGTTTCACACCCTCCAAAGCTCAGGGACCATGACAGAAGAGGTGGCAGAAAGAATGTCAGCACCATAGAAAGGGGAAGAGTGCTTTGCAATCTTGTCTTCCAGACACAAAGTGACCATTGCATTCATGACCTCACAGTGGCTGACGCTGCCTACACCAGACCTGAATAATACGAGGCCAAATTGACATCAAAATAGAAAAGAGACTCGTTGGGAAGAAGTGGTTCCGTGAAGGAGGATATGAGAAGGAGAGCAACGGAGGGAAGATATGAGAGGGGAACAATGGAGGGAGGCAGGAGAAGTTATGATCAAGGTGCACTGTATATATGCATAGAGACTGTCCATAACATGTTAAAAAGTGAAATGGACAGAAGGAAGGAGGGAAGGTGGGAGGAAGGAACTGACTATTTACTGACTAAGCTCAGAGGAAGTTCCCCATATTTGCCTGAGTTCTTCACACTGCCCTGGAAACAGCACTGTGAGTCCTTTGTGGCCTTAGAACACTCGGATATTACCATGTATCTGAATTTAAGATTTTTCAGTTATTGTACGCAAATACATCTTATGCCTTCGTATTTCAGCATTTTAGTCTACTTCTATTTCCAAGCTTTTATTTTTCAGCTCTTCTCTTCCCTCTTCTAGGGATGTCATGTTCTCTTCTCTGCTGCCTATGTGAAAGCAAGTGTTAAATATTGTGTTTTATTCTACCACTGGCTCATTTAAAGTAAGCACAGTGAATGTGCATAGTCAGATCTAACATCTTCCAATACCTAGCATGTTTCTAAGGCTATAACAGCTCTAAGAAAACATGTCCAAAACTTTGAAAGCTCTTTCTTCAGTCAGCACATGAGGAAGGTGAGTGATAACTTTGAACCCTCTTCAGTTCATTGGTCTCTCCTATTGCATTACTTCCTTCTAGAGTCATTAAGCTTCATTCTAGAGCAAATTTTTTAATAGTTATTGTTAATGTCATGCTGACAAACATGCTCATTACATGTTTGTCAAATGCAAGAATGACTAAGTGAGTGACTGCCAGGCTGTATGCAGGGTGCTGCAGGTAAAGGTCTCGCTGTTTTAAAATCCTGCATGTATTTATCATATCTTCAAAGGAAGAAACTGTTTCAGAGATGTTAATAAAACTTGCTCAAGGCCACATCACAACTGAGTTTTAGGATGTGGACTTAATACAATATCAAGTCACAGATGTAACCATTTTCGTGGTTTTTTAACCCAGGACATGAAGGATCTTATGACAGACCGAGGACTTTTGGGAAGACCTATGAAAGCAATAAATGTAGGAATAAGAAATTGACTTTCTCCCATCATCCCCTCACTTGCTCTCCTGTCATTTCCCTTCCACGTCGACTCCCACAGCCACAGAAATGAAAAGACCAGCCTCCAGGTAGTGAAATTAATGTAGACAGTGGTGGGAATGACTGAAAAGAAATAAATGGGAATAAGAAGGGGAAAACTCTTCTGTCTGCCTCTCTTCTCTCTCTCCCCCTCTCTCTCTGCTTGCAAATAAAAAGGGGGGCTGGAGAAATGGGTTAGTGGTTAAGCCATTTGCCTGCAAAGCCAAAGGATCCTGGTTCGATTCTCCAGGACCCACGTAAGCCAGCTACACGAGGGGCTCATCGTCTGGAGTTCATTTGCAGTGGCTGGAGCCCTGGCGTGCCCATTCTCTCTCTTGCTGCCTCTCTTCTATCTCTCTCTCTGCTTGCAAATAAAAAAAAGAAGGGGAAAAAAGGGAATAAGGGGGGAATATGGGCATATGGATTTATAAATCCATGTCATGTCAAAAAAAGTCTCTTGGATGCGGTCCTTTCGGTTAATAAAAGGTTTCTAGCAAATATCAAAGAAGGAATCTGTGGATGTTTGCATCGGCATTCCTTAAAGCTATTCCACATTCACTTTTCCTGTTTTCACAATTTTTCTTGAGATTAAAAAGTAATGAGATGACCGCACCAGCAATGGCTTACTTGAAATCAATGCTGTTTTCAGATTTGAAGTTTGCAGGAACTATTGTCTTTAGCTGAGCAACATGCTATGATTTGTTTTGCTAGGATTCAAATTTCACAAATGTTGGAAATGTTAAGTTTGCTATATATTCTAAGTTTGAAGCACTTGGGAAATGGTTTTATTTTATAATGGGGAGTCATTTCTGAAATGACTACACCGCTTGAATTTCAGTGGGAATGGAAACAGGGCAAAAAAAAGCAAATGAAATACAATAGCTTTTAGATGTTGCAATGGTGGTCAGGTACTGGAAACAATTTAAAGAAAATACAACTTGGAGCTTGGAACTTTTGTCCCAACATTTACCGCTCTGACCTGTCTTGGTTAGAGTTATTGGTTGCAGACAGTCTCTCATGTATCCCAGGATGCCCTCAAACTTGCTGTGTAGCTGAGGATGACGCTGAACTTCTGATCGTCCTTCCTCTACCTCCTGAGTGCTGGGATTATAGATCTGAGCCACCACTGAGGTTTATACAGTGTTGGGGACTGAACCCATGGCATCATGCAAGCGTTTAACCAACCGGGCCATATCCCCAGCCCCATCTCTGAATAGACACGGCGGAGCTGTCGCACTGGACAGTGCAGCAGTGAGCACCATAGGAGACATGCTGCGTAAGGTTCATCCAGTAAGTACGCTCTATCACAGGACTGCAGGATGCCCCGTCTGCGACAGAGAGAAAGCACCAGTTACAGGGACACTGGTGGCATTACTGAGATGCTAAGTACTAGTGTGCTCTGCAAGGAGGTCCTGTGGCAGAGTTATAATAACCTAGGCCAGGTTTAGCACTTTACAATCAGAAGCAAAGTGTGTGCAGCTACTAGTGAGAGTCATGGTGGGTAAATAAGAAAAGAATCTCACTTCCAGTTAGAGAAGCTCCTCTTCTCAGATGGCAGTGACCACTGGGATGACCCAAAAGGCAACACAGTGCTGAGAAGAAGGGACAGAGGAGTATCCAGCACTGAAACATCTCTGTCACACCCTCAAAGGCTCAGGGTTCATTGAGGAAGAGGGGGTGGAAAGAATGTAAGAGCCAAAGGAAGGGTACGACTCCTTACAATGCAACTGTCCAGAAAGAAATTGGCCTTGCTATCCATGACCTTGCAGTGCCTAGCAATACCTTCACAAGACCCTTATAATAGAAGAAAAAGATGATGACATCAAATTAAAAGAGAGACTAATGGAGAGAGGGAGGGGATACAATGGAGATTGGAGTTCTAAAGGGGAATGGGGGGAAGGGAGGGAAATATCATGGTTTATTGTCTGTAAGTATAGAAGTTGTCAATAAAATAAGAAAAAAAACAAACAAACAAAAGAAAATAGACAGTTTGCAAGTGAAAAACCACAAAGACAATAAATACATGTAAAATGGTCAGCTGTTTGAGCTGTCATGGAAACGAAAACTGAAAGTATCACGAGATCCCATGCCTGTGGTCAAGGAGAAGCATTGTGAGGACGAGGGAGACAGGAGACACCAAGTGCCGTCAGCAGGAATAGAACTCAGTGCAGAAACTGCGGAAATCACTGCAGAGTTTCCTCAAAACAAACAAACAAAACCCTAAGGACGGAGAGATTTCTCAGTGGTTACGGCACTTGTCTGCAAAGCCCAATGACAGGGTTTGATTCCAGCACCCACGTAAAGCCAGATGCACAAAGTGGTGCTTGTATCTGGAGTTCTGGCGTTTGTTTGCAGAGGCTAAAGGCCCAGGAGTACCCATTCTCTCTCTGTGTGTCTCTCTTTCTCTCTCTGCTTGCAAATAAGCAAATAAAAATTATTTTTATTTTAAAATAGAACTTCCATATGATCCAGCTACACCACTTCTGGATATGTAAAATCTCCAAAGGAGTCTGTGCCAGCTTACAATACTGATCACAGCACACCTTTGTTTAGAGCAGCTGGATGGATAAAGGATGTGTGACAGGACATTTCCCAATCTGACCTCGCTTGTGGACTTAGAACATGCTAACCCAAGCAGAAGCCACTTCTCGGTGAGAAAAGAAGACACTGGAGCAGCAGGGCCTGTGGCATTTTCTGGACAGACACGAAATAGAGAAAGAATAATGCCAAGATACTTCAAGGAGTCTTGGCTATAGGACTACAGCTGGTATTAATACCCACGTACCTACGCAAGTTCTGTGATGCCATGTCTGCATCATTGCCTGTGTGTAACAAATAGAGTGGTCTGGGCACAACAGCCTTATTGGGTTCACACAGGCTCAACTGGGAAACATTTCCTTGAAAGCTGTATGCAGGCTGCAATGGACATACTTGGAAATTCACAGAACAACTGCATAGTCTGTAATGTGAACAGGAAGAATGCGTGCAGTGATGAAGGACAGAGGAGTTTGTTTAAAACTGGCCCCTCCAGTAATGCCAGAAAGATTTTAAATGAGGGAATGGAGAGTTGGCTTTGAGGTTAAGGCATACGTCTGCCAAGCCTAAGGACCCAGGTTCCATTCTCCAGGACCCACATAAGCCAGGTGCACAAGGTGGCACATGCATCTGGAGTTTGTTTGTAGTGGCTAGAGGCCCTGGCACACCCAATCTCTATCTATCTGTCTCTTTCTCTCTCTGTCACTCTCAAATAAATAAATAAAAAATAAACAAACAAAATTTTAAAAAAGCACTCACAATACCAAAAAGGCTTCCTGGTCCAGGGTGCTCACTCTGTCAGAGCTTGCCCACCTCACTGAGACCCAAACACCCTCCTCTCACCACATCACCTTCCTTGGTGCCTCCCTTTCCTGGACAGATGTTTGTTTGTTATTATGCTCAACAGTTTTGGAAAATAAATTCAACTCTAAAAGATGTATGTAGAAAACAATGTGAATAAATATATCAGGCCATAAAGCATGCACCCATAAATACAGGAAAACTGACATAACTTCCTGCATCATACCAGGTCACAATGCATCAAAGCTAGAAATTGACAACAAGATAAACAACAGAAATTATCCCAATTCCTGGAGCCTGAATAACAGGCTATTAAATAATGAATGGGCCAATGAAGAAATCAAAAAGGAGACTGTAAAATTTCTAGAACTGAATGAAAATGAAAACACAACATACCAAAACTTATGGGACACAATGAAGGCAGTCCTAAGGGGAAAATTCCTGGCACTAAATACCTTCATAACAAAGACAGAGAGATCACAAATTTAAAAAAACCCTAACCATCCACCTAAAGGTGGTAGAAAAATAAGAACAATCCAACTCTATAAGAGTTCCAGACAGAAAGAAATAATTAAGATCATAGCAGAAATTAATGAATTGGAAACTAGGAAGACTGATAAAATGAAGAGGTGGTTCTTTGAAAAAATAAACAGGATTGATAATACCCTAGCCAACTTGATCAAATGAAAAAAAGAGAAGTCTCAAATTAGCAAACTCAGAAAAGAGGTCACACCAGCCATCAATGAAATTGGAAGAATCACCCTGACATACTTCCAAAACCTCTACTCCACAAATTTGGATAATCTGGAAGAAATGGGTGAATGCACAGACACGCCCCACCTACCAAAGCTAAACTCAGAGCAGATAAATCTCCTATACTCTCTGTATATATTGTTCACACAGTCAAGGTTATCCGTCTGCCGAGTAAATGCTTCCAGAACAGAGATGAAAAATTCAAAAACGATGGCAAATCTCTCCAATTTCCTGCATGTTGAAGAAAACAGAAGTGAGAGACAACAAGCAGGAGGATAAGCTGGGGAAGATCAGGTGACAACAAGGGATTGGCCTCAGTGTCATAAAGACTTTGCACTTGAAAGACGCCCGCCACACAGGAGCACGCCCCCCCCCTCACTGAACAAGGGCTTCACCAAGGGAAAGGTGGTCTGCTGCCATGTCAGGGCCTCCACAGCCCTCTAGCTCAAAATCTTCCCTCTGAGGGTATATTGCTTGCCCACTTCAGGTACCACGGAAGACCAAGGGGAGGAGGGTTCTGATGCAGCTGTGCTTGCGCCCTGGTTATCCAAATAAGGGCGACCAGACTCTTCATAGTGGGAGAGAGCTGAGGGGGGACCAGAGGGAAGAAGGCCATGGACTATTTGTATCTGTAACCCGGTGAGTTCAAGGAAAAGGATCCCAGACAGAGAGGAGGGCCAGTGCAGGGGCTCTGTGCCCCTCCTCCTGGTCTCTGTCCTACTGGCATCACCCAGAACCCACAGTGCCTTCATTGCTGGCACCACAGACTGGCAGGATTGGCATTTCAGCAGTCACTGAGGGGAAATGGCTGACTAGAACCAAACCCTCCCCTGACCTCATTCCTGCCACGTCACTCTTCTAAGGGCTCCCACCTAAGACAGTTTTCTTTTTCTTTTTTCCTTTTTTTAATTTATATTTATTTATTGATTTGAGTGAGAGAAAGAGGCAGAGAGAAAGAGAGAGAGAAAAAGAGAGGGAGGGAGAGAATGGGCACACCAGGGCCTCCAGCCACTGCAAACAAACTCCAGATGCATGTGTCCCTTTGTGCATCTGGCTTACCCATGGAGCCTGGAGAATTGAACCGGGATCCTTTGGCTTTTCAGGCAAATGCCTTAACCTCTAAGCCATCTATCCAGTGCCCAGTTTTCTTTTTCTAATAAAGATGTTACCAAGGGGACTTTGGTTCTCCATATGCTGTTGATTAATTAGCTGTTTATGTGCCTTGGATCTCCCTGGGACTCCTGGCGCAGCCCGCTTCCTTTGATGAGTCTCAGTCCTGCTTTGTGCTGACATCGTGTTTGTGACAGGCAGCGGTGGGGTCCTGGTCACAGATGTCCCTCACCAGTGAGCACTGCTCCCCATGGACTCTGACAGGACCCCATGGGCATCCATAGTTATTCTCCCAGCCGAGGGAGAGCTGATTTCCAGAGCCCCTGCCATCCTTACACCATGCAAAGACATGGGTCTATCTGCCACTGCTTTGGACTATGTGTCTCACAGCGGCCAGGGCTCTGCAAGAGTCACAGATGCTTTGGTACAACAGAAAGAATTAAGCCAGGTTCTCTTCTGCCAGGCGACACAGCTGTTAATCTTAGTTCCAGAGAGAAACCTCCCAAATCTCATATTTAATCTTACTGCCCCTCAGCAAGTTACAGATTCACATAGGAAAACGTGTTCAAGTCTGAGCTCTTACACTCTTTCTGTGCATAGACAACTTCCTAGGAAGGTTGGTGCGTACATGTGTAATAGCATAAGTGGGCGTATTTCAGAGCATGAAAAAGAGTGGCTAGGAATTTCAGAAGGAAAAACAAAAATCTTTGGACTGACTAAAACACAATGGTCGCCTTTCCTACCCATGAATAGATGTACAGAAGTGGCCGCAATCATTGCTCGCAGCGGGCTCGGATGCCTTGGCCCCCTGCTCCCATAATTGCCTTTCCTAACTCTCATGACCTCTATGAACAGTGGGGTAGCTCTCCTCTAAAATGACATCTCTGCTGCTGTCTAACTGTGAATGCCCAGGTTCCCAGGCTGCCTTTTCACTGGACTCTTCCTTGCAGCACATTCCTTAAGGGCTCCATTCAGCTATGTTTTCACATTACACGGAGGCACTCGTGTCTCTCTCAATAAATTCGTGTAAAGCATCTGCTTAAATGAGGAGTGTTCTCTGCAGGACCTCGCTGTCACTAATTGCTTCCCAGTCGTAAGCCTCGTGGAAGAGAAACACCTGCCACCTCCTCCAGGCGAGTGCCCAGCCCCCCCCCCCATCCGCACCTCTCTCTTATTGAGGATGGGGCTGCAGAGGCACGTCACGCCATCTTTTCTCTTTCCCCGGTAAGACTCGGTTTCATCAATGAACCGTTGTGCTCATTCACTTCTTGAGCTTCCATGCCTTCTGCTGACATGGCTCAAAATTATGTGCCCTTGTCTTGCTCATTTGCCCTGTGTTTGGCTGTTTTAAATCTCAGGTGGATAAGAAACCAGGCACGGTCTTCCCCTTGTGAACCTGAAGTCCAATAAAAATGAATTTGCTACATGTATCTAACTTCATTATTGGTGGCAGCTGAGTAAGGTGTTGAAAACTAACTTTACGCTCAGTATGGTCAGATCATGGCTAATGTGGAAATAAATCATGGTTATAATATTTGCATCTGGCTGGTAGTTTATTGAATCAAGTTTAAAGGGGAGAAAGATTTATAATTGCAGGTACTAATGAGTTTGTACTTATAACTAGAGATAAATAATTTTCAAATGTTTTTAATTTAAAATATAATATACATATGTAGGCAGGGGAAATATAGACATAGAAAATATGCTGTGGATTTCAAAATTAAGTCATTTTGCTCGATCATTTCAACATTGCTTCAGTGAGCTACCTTTAACACACAAACTAAATCAGTATAGAACTGAGTGAATCATAGTCCCTTGCTCATGACACCTTGTCCTTTTTGGTCTACAGGTGGCCTCCATGGGTCACTGTCTTTCATGTAACAACAGGCCTATGTATACTTGTACTTATTATAAAAGTCAAAAAATTAATAAATGCCTGTTTATCTTTATGTAATTCTCTACCATCCTTTCTTCCCTCTTCTACATGGGGCAACGAGTATTATGAAGCCTTTGTATATTATAAAATGAAGTTTATAGAAATAGCACCTGTGTTACAGACTCTGTGAGACCCGGTGATTCCACGTCACTGGGGAGAGACCGAATGTTGCAGACCAGAGTCAATTATCTTGAGCTGTGTTTAGTTTCTTCATGCACTGCCCACCCCCATGCCTGACTATGCTTGCGACTATCTAGCCTTTCAACTTTTATTCTCAGCAAATTACTAACGGCTAAGAATATCAGCAGAGGGCACCTGAAACCTACAACAGAGTTGTCCCTGCTTTGTGGTAACCTGCCTACCTGTGACCCCACCAATGTATTTTTTAAATTACTTTCTTGTTCGGTAACCAAGAAAATTTCATACAGCCACTTTGATAGCAGAACATGTCTGATTCCATGTTCCCAGGCTACGGTCAACTCCTCTGTGGCCTTAGTATAAACTTATCTCTTACTCACTTTGAGGTGAGAGCTGCGTTTTGCACTGACAGTTCTAGGGCTCTGAGGAGGACTCACTTTCGTCAGAGGTGTCATCCAGATGGGTACCAGGTACCAGCATGGGCTTTCTGCGCCCAGCCATCCTCTCGTCTCCTTGGGTAGAGAGACGCTGCTGAGTCTTTCTGGGGCTCGGGCCTTGGTTTGGTCAATGGTGAATTAATTTATTCGGAGCTCATCAGTCGGATATCCTGTTGGCTGTTTTCAGAAGATTTGGGTTTAGATATCCTATGGTGGTTGTTTTCAGAGCATTTGGTTTAAGAACATTTTTGTTTATTTTCAGAGCATTCACGTATTGGCTAGTATTTGGTCTTTTTCCTGCTACCACTCCTTAAAGATCAAATTCTGCATTTTTTCAATAAATTGCAACCTTATTTTTTTTATTTTAGAAATTCCATGAGAACCTTCACATAAAGATGCCAGAAATACACAGCACTTGTTCCCTCCATCCAGCAGACATGGCACTTGTTCCCTCATAAGAATCCCCCTAAATACCTCATTTGTGGACTAGAAGGAACCTGCTTTTTAAAAAGATTTTATTTTATTTATGCATTTAATTAGAGACAGAGATAGGGAGAGAAAGAGAGAGAATGGGCACATCAGGGCCTCTACCCACTACAAACAAACTCCAGATGCATGTGCCACCATGTGCATCTGGCTTACATGGGGCCTGGAGAATCGAGCCAGGGTCCTTAGGCTTTGCAGGCATGCGCCTTAACCACTAAGCCATCTCTCCAGCCCCTAGAAGGAATCTCTTGATTGTCCAGGAAGACACCCAGAGTCTCGAGTGCCTCGTGCTCCTGTATACATGTAGTATAGGCCCAAGACACACTGAAACGAGCCAGCCCTGGGGTCAAAGCCACATCATCTACTCCCACAAACTGACCACGAATCTGATACCAAACACGTACCCTCCAAGGCAGTATAAAGAAGTTTGCCCTTTTCAGGAGGAAATGGAAAACAGAGATTCAAGCACGAAATGTTTGGAGGAAAAAAACACCATTTGGTACTCCAGCTGGATTTTTGTTTGGTAATCATGTTAATTCAACCTGTGTGTAAGGATCCCTCAATGGGGAACAGTTGATGTTCCCAGGGCATTTTTCTCATGCTAACCTATGAGTCTAGGACCTCGGCAACTGAATTAATGAGGGTAAATGGACAGTCTGCTTTAATAGGAATTTTTAAAAATCCAAGAGAAGAAATGATAAAGTTTCTGACTTACAAGAGATTAGTGAGATTAGAAATGAAGGAAGATATCGAAGGACAAGTATTTTGGAGATTATGTCAAAACTAAAGAGTTCCTGTGCTCCCTCTATTGTTTACCTTTCCGCCTCTGTCAGAAAAATGTCATCGTCCTCCCATTTTCTCCTTCACCCTCTACTCCTGTAATCCTTAAACAGGACAGAATGCTGAGGAAGAGACTATTATGGCCTCTTTTACGATAAAACATAGAGAAAGAGAAATATGAGAAGGGAGGTAAGGAGAAGAGAAAAAGAGGAGAGAAGAGGAGAGAAGAGGAGAAGAGAGAAGAAGGGGAGGGAAGGGGAGGGGAGGAGAGGAGAGGATTGGAGAAGAGAAGAGAAGAGAAGAGAAGAGAATTTTTATACACTCTATCCTCTCTGGACAAAAAAAATAAATAACTAAAAACTTTAATTATATGATTTCCTGAGTCTGATCAGGGCTCCCTGGGATTGGCTAAAAATTCTGATCACCCTAATAACCCACAGACCATACTTTTCTGATTTGATTAATTAAACTACGTCACGCACAAGGGCAGCTCCCTGTCTGCTGGTGTGCACTAAGACAGGGGATATTTTAAACCAAGCGTATATGACACGCTCCCCCTTCTTAACCTGTTGGCTTTCACTTAAGAGATATAAATTCTGACCTTGTTTCCACTCAAAAATGCACTCTTGCTTAATGTAATTGTGTTATGTGTGTCAGTAATAATTGTTTTATGAGTCATTTTATCTCTAAAATAGCATGAGACAAAATTCAATCTGCCCCTAAAAGTCCTGAAAGTAATTGAGTAACAAGCCTTTTGCCACTTCACATTTTTAACTTGTCACTTGCTAAAATTCTTGGCATGCCTAATTTAAACTGCATGTGTGTGAATATAAACATTCTTGCAATTATGTAAATTGCAATTATGACATCAATGGCACAGGAGATATTGACTGTCTGACTATGATGTCCACCCCCACCCCCATCCTGCTACTGTTTCTTCTGAAAAAGCAGGTTTGGGTTCCTTATCTTGTCCCAGCCTAGATAAGACAGACATTTAAGAATTAACTCCAAAAATTTGAGACTAAAGAAAAGAATGGTCATTTTAAAACTAAGCACTGTTTCCTGTTTAGCCGGCTTGGAGGCTCACACAAAGCATCGTGCAATTTACCCCCTGTTCTTCTATAACGGTTCCGCAGAATTCGGCAGCGAAGCCAGCTGGGCCTGCAGTGTTTTTTTGGTTTGGGAGGCTTTTAATTACTCCCTCAGTTTCCTTAGATGTTACAGATCTATTCAGGTGATTTATCTCTCCTGGATTGATGGCTGATAGGCCACATGAATCAAGAAATCCATCCATTTTGCCAGGTTTTCCAATTTTGTGGAATATAGGTTTTTGAAATATGTCCTAATGAGTCTTCTGTTGATGAGTTTGGCCAGCTTATTAATCTTTTATTTATTTGAAGAACAAGCCCTTTATTTCATGAACATTTAAAATTGTTTTCTTCATTTTTTTTTCATTGATTTCTGCTTTGATCTTGATGACTTTTTTCCTGGCTGATATTTTGGGGTTGGATTTTCTGAAGTCTTCAGATGAATCATGAAGTGATTTATTTGAGCTCTCTCTATGAGGGAGCTCAAGGGTAATGGAGCATAGGCCCTTAGAGCTATAAGCTTCCCACTCAGGACCGCCTTCATTGTGTCTCAGAGGTTTGGTTTGTTGTGTTTTTATTCTCATGCAATGCTGGGAAGCTTTTGATTTCCTCAGTGAGCCATTCATTGTTCCATCTCCAGAGTCCTAGCCTCGTGGGCACAGACGTCCCACCACTGGAGCTGGGACTTACGTGTGCAGTTCCAGAACCCAGATGCCCTTTAGCAATACTTCTCCCTTCACCACCAGGGCACCAGTGATCACCCACTTGGGCTGGGACCCAAGTTCAAGCACAAATGCAACCAAATTAGGTCTACCTTACCTCCCCCACCCATGAAGCAGCTCCAAGTACCCACGACTGAGATCCAAGCACCACAGAGCAGAGCAAAGTGAACACGGGGAACATCAAGCACGGTGCCAAGTCCTCACGCGCCACCTGGTGCCAGAGAGACCAGACCAGCGCACTATCTCCAGACGGGTCAATCTCAGCATACCACAGAAAACCAACCCAATACATGTTCCCCAAGAAATACTAGTCCTATGTCAGAGGACCCCCGTAAGAGCTGCCTAGAGGAAATTCCAGACAAAGAGCTCAAAAAAAGGGAGATGGAGGGATGGCTTAGTGGTTAAAGCATTTGCCTGCAAAGCTAAAGAACCCAGATTCCCCAGGACCCATGTTAGCCAGATGTACAAGGTGGTGCATGCGTCTGGAGTTTGTTTGCAGTGGCTGGAAACGCTGGCATGCCCATTCTCTCCCTCTCCCCCGACCCTCTCTCTCTGTCAAATAAATAAATAAAAACTTTAAAAATGGTGATTGAATAAACAAATAACACTAACCAACTAAAAAAGTTGACTAAAGCTTTTAGGTTCTTTAGCCAAAAACATGCCCACTAATTCTCCTTAATCTAATATCTTTCTACACTTTTTGGAATATATCCATTATCTGTTTATAAAATAATTACTGAATGTCCTATAAAAATGGGCAAACGATTATATGTGCTATCCTGGAAGATGCTCTTCTTCAACTCCATCAACACTTGTGACCCTAAGTAACTCAACTTAAAACCCTTCTGATAATACTTTTACTAACTCTCATTTTTGAAACCTTTAATGATGAGATATTTTTAAAAAATTGTTGGAGATATTTCTTTCATATTTCCTGATATATTGTCTGAAATTTTTCTAAGTGACTGATACAATGTTGACTTTGGTTTTAATAAAACTATGAATGAGAATGATACTGTGTCCTCTCATTAATCACATTTTTATTATGATTATTTACTTTCCCAGATCTGCTCTATTTAAAGCAAGTCTTCTTGTCTACAAGGTTCAAATTTTTCACTGCCTTCATAAAAGAATTCTCTCATTATTTACTATAATTGGACTCTAAAATAACAGTTTTTAAATTGATAAGAAATTATTTTAAACTTATTTTAAACCCCATTAAGGAGTGCCATTATTTCAAATTCAAACTACTAGAGCTGAAAATAAATTTGTTCCTACTAAGAAAAAAATGGAGAGTATCAACTGAGTTCAACCACAATGAGACTCAAAGGAGGAAGGGATTATTCTGAATTCCTCAAAGGAGGACGTTGTGGTGGGAAAACATCATGGCGGAGGTAGGAAGCCACTGATCACATCCAGTCCACCGTCCCAAAGGAGGGACGCTGGTCACAAGCAGTCTGCCATCTCAAAGGAGGGAGCTATGAAAGCTGGTCCCCACCTCACTTTCCCCTTTTTTGTCGCCTCAGACCCCCAGCCCCCACAGAATGGTGCCGTGCACATTCAGAACGGGTTTTTCTCACCTCATTCAACCTAATCTAAAAACACGGTTCTGTCACGTGACTATCCACTGACTTGCTCATGACATAATCTGATGTGTTACTAAAATAATAGGACATAAAACCTATTAGCCAGAAATAAGTTCTAATTACTTAGATGTTAAAGACCAAACTTTCCTAAAATTAGAACCAGCCATTCCTCATGAGGTTATAAAGCTATGGAATCAAACTAGCTAGAAAACAAAAAAGCCTAGAATCTGAAGATAATAAATAATTCTAAATAATCAATTAAGGTACTTCACAGAGTATAAATCTAGTTACAGAGGATGATTATTGAATCGGTCAAAATGCTGGTTTTCTTCAATTGCTGTGTTCTTCTATTTTCTTGATTGTTTCAGCTGGAGGCTCTCATTACTTTTATTACCTCATAAATAAATGTTATGTCAGATACAGAAAAAGTGAAATCAGACCCACATCCTAATGGCTGGTACGTTTGCTATGGTCCAGGACTTCTTCGTTAATGGCTTTCCCAACTCCAGCTCTCTGTCTCCTGCCGACGGCTTTCCTGCTTCCCTCTCCAGCCTCATCTTCATCGGTCCCTAGGAATGAATCCTCCTCGAGCCATGGCACAGAAAACAACATTTGGCCTCCATATGCACCCAATGTGATGTTTAGCCAAAAGAAAGAAATATAAACTGAAGTTTCCAGAAAAAGAAAGAAAAGCCACACCTACGACCGTCATGCCCACGGAGAGTTAGATTACTGCAGACCAGAGCCAAAGGGTCTTAAGCTAGTTTGGGTCCCTCAAAAGCCATACCTTGTGCCAGGCGTGGTGGCACACGCCTGTAATCCCAGCATTCAGGAGGCAGAGGTAGGAGGATCACCCTGAGTTTGAGTGTGACCCTACCTCAAAACATAATAATAAAAAAGGCCATGCATTGCCCATGTCTACGACTGACCTAACAAAACCTTAAAAATGAATTCTTAGCAAATCATCCACTTTCCACTCAAAACTAAGAACAGCATCAGACAGTAACTGAAATGTGGAGAAGAGCTTTCCCCACTTTGCTAGAACCTGCCTACCTATGGTCTCCACCAATAGACGTGTTACCTGCCTCGCTTTCTGACTCTCTTGGTGCTGTAACTAACAAGATTGCATGCAATCACTTCAAAAGTGGGCTTAGCTATGTGACTTGCTTTAGCTAATGGGCAGCTGAAACTTGATCCAAACAGGTCATTGAGAAGGTGGACATTTCCTTCCCTCTTGTTCCTTTGCATCTGCCGTCAGGACATGCCCTGGCTAACCAACTGGAAGGTACTGAGGGACATATGAAGAAGCCATGCCAGCCATCACTGTCCCAGAGCAGCTGCCTCAAGCCAGTCGCATCATTAGTTACAGCCCTACAGAGAAGCCCACCTGGAATCTATCCAGAGCAGCAGTCCACCAGTCAGCTTATTGATTTTTTTTTTTTTTTTTGGAGACAGACACAGAGAGAGACAGTGAGGAAGACAGAGATGGGCGCTCCAGCAGCCTCTCAGCTGCTACGAACAAAATCCAGATGCGTGCGCCCCCTTGTGGTGAAGTGCGGCATTGCGCCCTTGCATCACTTTGCATCTGGCTAAATTTGGGACCTGGAGATTGGAACTGGTGTTCTTAGGCTTAGCAGGCAGGCGCCTTAACCGCTAAGCCATCTCTCCAGCCCAGCTTATTGATTGTTGTGTCAAGCCACTAGGGTTTTTGTGTGAATGAGAAGTTTCCCATTGATCATGTGTTATGAATACTTGGTCCCCGGCTGGTGGCAAGTTGGGAAGGTTGCCGAGTGCTTGGGACGAGGTGTGTCACTGAGGGTGGACCTTGAGGTTCATTAGTCCAGCCCACTGGGTGTTCAGAGCTCAGCTCGCTCTCCACTACCTTCCGGTTGATATGTGACCACGTGACCAGCTTTCTGCTCATGCTATGCTTTTCCCACCATGATGAAACTTACGCTTGAAACTGAGCTAAAATAAACCGTTCTTTCCACAAGCTGCTTCTGCTTGGGTGTTGATTCCCAGCGACAAAATGGTAACTGCAACAGCAAGTGTCATTTTTATCTGGCATTCCCCTCAAAATGGTCTGCTTTGGGTTGCTAACCTAACAGTTGTTAGGCAGACATCTCTCTCTCTCTCTCTCTCTCTCTCTCTCTCTCTCTCTCTCTCCTGCTTCAGCTTCTTGGAGACATATTTCAGGATAACTTTGCAGACTTGTGGTGAAATAGTCACACTACCTTCAGACCTTCCTGCTACAATTCAGTTATTTTCCTCCCCACAGTTCTATGGCTGGTTTTCCTGTACGAGAGGACACTGGGTGTTTTCCTGTATCGCTCTTCCACCTAATCTCCACAAGACGAGGTCTCTCACTGAACCTGGAGCTTTCTGTGTTTTAGTTAGACTGACTAAGCATACAGTGCCAGCAATCCTCCTGTCTCTGCCTCCCTCAGCACTTGGTGTTACGCGTGTGTGCAGCCCCTCCTGGCTTTTTGCATTGGTGCTGGGGATCGAACATCGCTTCTCATAGTGAGCACCAAGTGCTCTTAGCTGCTTCATCTTTGCTTTTCTGTTAGCTCTTCATGGCACATTAGAACAAGACCCAGGAGTGTTGTGGGAGTAACCAAACACTTTCTGTTCGGATTTGAGACCTGCTCCATATGAGGGATTGCAAGACTGGTTCTAGAAACTTGACCTTTAAAAGCCTATGGCTAGGGTCAGAGGTTCCGCAGGGGAATTTACTACTGTGGTTATGGTGAAAGGGAAGGCAGTATGTCAAACTGCCATCTAAATATCTGTATTCCCATAGATTAGCTCTGCTCAAGGATTCAATCACAGAGTTTCTTACAGTGGTTAATGCAGACATGCACAGCCAGCCAAGTCAACAAGAATAAGTGACTGTTGTATGTTATGCCTCAAATGTGGCATTCAAACCACCAGCTAGCTCCAAGGCCCAGGAAATCTTTCAAAGGAGGGTTCAGTCAGAGTGTGAGAACGAGGGATGGGTAGGAGGGCTGTAAACACGGTTTTCTGGAGAAGACATAGCTGTGACACTCCTGGACTAGCTGCAGCTGTGGCATCCAGAACAAGACTGAGACTGGCCATACATCACCATGGATGAGGGAAGGACACATGAGACCCCACACCTCCCAGACCAGCTAACAGCAGCTAGTAACTCTCACTTAACTCAATGCATTAAAAAAAAATAAGATGGAGATTAATGGGGCAGAAGAAAAGTGTTATTGGGAGGGGAGGGGGATAAGAGAGGGTAACTGAGGGCCAGAGACATGGCTTAGTGGTTAAGGCACTTGCCTGCAAAGCCTAAGGACCCATGTTCAACTCTTCAGATCCCATCTAAGCAGACACACAAAGTGACACAAACGCACAAGGTTGCACATGCACACAAGGTGGCACAAGTGTCTGGAGTTCAATTATAGTGGCTAGAGGCCCTGACATGCCAGTTCTCTCTCTTTCTCTCTCTCTCTCGCTCTTGTTCTCACTCTTTCACATAAAAAAAAAGGCCAGTCTGTTGGGCTTGCCTCAAAAAAATTGAAATAAGTTAATTACAAAAAGAGAGAGTGAGTGAGGAAAATAAGATCAAAATACATTATATACATGCATGAAAATGTCAAAAATAGAAAAAATAAATTATCTATTTTTTTTTTTTGAGAGAGACACAGAGAGAGGGAGAGGAAGACAGATAAAGATGAGCACGCCAGCAGCCTCTCAGGTGCTGCAAACAAAATCCAGATGCATGTGCCCCCTTGTGGTCAAGTGCAGCATTGCGCCCTTGTGTCACTTTGCATCTGGCTAAATGTGGGACCTGGAGATTGGAACCGGTGTTCTTAGGCTTAGGAGGCAGGCACCTTCACCGCTAAGCCATCTCTCCAGCCCTATTTTTTATTTTTAAATTTTTATTTAATTAATTAATTTATTTGAGAGAGAGAGAGACAGAGAGGCAGATAGAGAGAAAGAGAGAATGGGCACACCAGGACCTCCAGCCACTGCTAACAAACTCCAGATGCATGCACCCCCTTGTGCATCTGGCTTACGTGGGTCCTAGGGAATTGAACCGGGGTCCTTAGGCTTCACAAGCAAATGCCTTAACCACTAAGCCATTTCCCCAGCCTATGATACATTCTAGCAGCATGAAATGGACCATTTCTCCTCCCTAAAGGTTATAAGAAAAACTCATTCTACCTAAAAAAATTTAAAAAGGTCACGTCAAAATTCAAAGCAAAAGTGTTATAATAGAAATAGGTAATATGTATGTATATGTATTTTATGGGAGAGAGAGAGAGAGAGACAGATTGCCCCTACAGAAAATACAGTGAAAACCTATGTTAGCAGGACATGTGGGTTTTTTTTTTTTTTTTTTTTTGCACTGCTTTTTTTTTTTAAGCAACCCAACAAACTGCTTTTTTTTATGTGTGTGTGTGGGGGGGGAGAATTTGTGTGCCAGGGCCTCTAGCCAATGTAATCAAACTCTAGATGCGTGCAGCCCCTTGTATGACCTTGCCCTCGTGCATCACCTTGTGAATCTGGCTTACCTGGGACCTGGAGAGTCAAACATGATTCCTTAGGCTTCACAGGCAAGAACCTTAACTGCTAAGCCATCTCTCCAGCCCTGTCCCACTGTCTCTTTTTTAATTATTATTTGAGAGAGACAGAGACAGAAAGGAAGAGGCAGAGAGAGAGAGAATGGGTGCGCTAGCAGCCTCTCAGCTGCTGTGAATGAACTCCAGACGTTGCGCCCCCTTGTGGGCTGGTGCGGCAGTGTGCCCTTGCGTCACTTTGCATCTGGCTAAATGTGGGACCTGGAGGATCAAACAGGCATTCTTGGGCTTCGCAGGTAGCCACCTTAACCGCTAAGCCATCCCTCCAGCCCTATCCCACTGTCTTTTGAAATCATTTCTTGACTCTTTACAGAAGCTAAGAAAATGATGGAGGTGACAACCAAAGTAAATCTGAATGATGAAAACTCAGAATAAGACAAGTAAAGAGACGAACATTTTTCTGCAAAGTCATCCGTCACATTCTGATAAAGCCCAAGTAAACTAGGAGAGCTGCAAGCACCATCCGGATGCCAGAGTACGATCTCATGATGTAATGTCTCCATAAAACAGTACTTCCATGCTCTATCTACTGGGCATGCTTCGCAATGACAAGTCAGTAGCAAAGAGGGTGCCTGCGGTCCTAATGCTGTACATTTTCCACCAGGTGTAAGCAGAGGCCCTGGGAGAGACGGGTCACTTCACCTGAGAGTGGAAAGCATTCAGCCTGACTTCAGAGCAACTTGTCTACAGAAAGCAGACACACAACCGAAGCAAAAGGCTCTTAGTATCAATACAAGCTCATCGCCTCTTATAAGAAGTGAGCAGTGACCACAGAGAACTGACACATGACTGAAACAGAGTAACCACAAAAGACTGCACACATCAAACAAGTTGGAACTCAGAGCCAGGCATGGTGGTGCATGCCTTTAATCCCAGCACTCGGGAGGCAGAGGTAGAAAGATCACCGTGAGTTCAAGGCCACCCTGAGACTACATAGTTAATTCCAGGTCAGCCTGGGCCAGAGTGAGACCCTACCTCGAAAAACAAACAAACAAAAAAAGTTGGAACTCAGTTACTGGTGCTTGCAAATTAGCACTGGAAGATGTCAAGGAACAAACCCGTTATTCTGAAATGCTAAAAGAAAAGAAGCAAACTCGATCGTGTCTTTCTATACAAACTTCAGGCAGTTATTTGATGAGGAGATTTTCACTTGACAGGAATGTTCCAGGGAAAGGTCGTGTCGCCGCCCTCATTGAAAGGGGAGTATCTACGATAAGGTCAGCAGTGGATAGTGACAACACCGAACGCAGTCAGCTAGACACTGCGACAATATTCTGATTGCAAACAAAGCACCGGCAATGACGGAGCCTGGCAAAAGCTTGCCCGTTCTCTAAATCTTTAGCTAACAAATTCCAGGAAACACAGGAGGGGTTGGTGGCGGAAGAGGGGGAGGCATGTCAAGGAATACTGCAGGGATGGAATTGACAGACCCCAGGCTGTGGGAAACTATGTCATGTACGATGTGGTGTTTTCAATAAATAGGTTTATAAAAGAAAGTGATGGAAGGGAAACAACTCTGAAGAAGGCCGACCTCACCCAGCAGCTTTGTGTGAAACTTAGTTGTATCCCAATCCAATTCAAAGTTTGCTTGATTTAATGTTTTTAATGTCTGTTTTACTCAATTTATTTTCCTTCTATTTTTATTTGTGTGTGTGTGTGTTGGATTTTATGTATCTGTCTTCTAATAACATATATGTATATATACATATATAGTTTATATAATTTTTTCCCTTCAGGTAATATACACAAAATAGGCTACTTCCTTGATTATATTGGAAGATGTTGGACTGAGATAGTACAAATGGTCTGGAGAGATGGCTTAGAGGTTAAGGTGCTTGCCTGAAAAGCCAAAGGACCCAGGTTCAATTCCTTAGGACCCATGTAAGCCAGATGCGCAAGGGGGAGCACACATCTGGAGTTTGTTTGCAGTGGCTGGAGGCCCTGGCGCATCCACTCTCTCTCTTTCTCTCTCTCTCTACCTGCCTATTTCTCTCTAAATAAATAAATAATATTTTTAAAGATAATACAAAAGATAATATATCACAATAATAATCAGCAACGTATGCTAAGCTTCATAACTGGTATATAGTAATTGGCAAATAATAATTATTCCGAGAACAGCTAACAAATATAGCATGTATTTATAGCATGTGTGCCAGACAGTAACCTAAATGCAGGGTGGTTTTTTTTTTTTTGAGAGAGACAGAGAGAGAGAGAGAGAAGAGGCAGAGAGAGAATGAGTGTACTGGGGCCTTTTCAGGCACTGTGAACAAACTCCAGACATGTGCACCCCCTTGTGCACTTGTGTGACATTGCACACTTGTGTCACTTTGTGTGTCTGGCTAAATGTGGAACCTGGAGATTTGAACAAGTGTTCTTAGGCTTTGCAGGTAGGTGCCTTAACCGCTAAGCCATCTCTCCAGCCCTAATCTGATCCCCTCAGTGTCCCCCTGAAATAGGCACTAATGTCAGTTTCACTTTCCAGATTAGGAATTGGGTCACATCTGCATTAAGAACTCACTCAGGATGGGTGTGTTGGTGGTCAAGTCTAGCTCAGAGGTCAGGCCAACTGGCGTCATGTCTCATTACTCATTATACCACCTTTGTCAATAAATATGGCTACAGATTTTCCAAGACAAAGGAGAGCACGTCTTATTTTCTATTTTTGATAGGATGGCACTTGTCAGATGTAACTAAATTAGATTCAACTCTGACTGCCATTCCCTTGCACTCTGTCTCTTCTGTATCACAGCCATTAAGGAGGTGGAAGCCAAAGGACTTCCAAGACACGTTGGTAATAAAGCAGTGGAGGTGAAGATCAGTCATGAGTCCAAAATGGATGGCTCGTTCAAGGAAGAAACTGGGTCAGGTAGAACGTGAGCCCAGGCACAAGCTTTTCTCATTGACTGTTTTTGTTGTGGTAACATCGCTGTGCACATCAATGGGTATTGGTGGGAATTCTTTGCGAGAAGCATCAAGTTGAGATGTGAAGCACAGGTAGAACAGAGTGTCTGCTTCCAGGGCTCTTCAACATTTAGACTCTGCCGTATTTCCTTCACCCTCCACGTGGGTGATGTAGACGAGCCACCGGCATTTGGAGGCTAAAGCTATGAAGAACTTCAACACTAAAATATGCTTGCCCACGCATGCCTTCCTATACACCGGGGCCAGGGCCAGGAACTAGGAATCCGGTTTGAATCAGAGAATGTTTCATTTAATAATATCTAGAAGGTGAGTTGTGTCCCACAAATTGAAATCCCAGCTTTCGTTGTAGGAGGTTGGATCAAGGGAGGGGACTAGGTCCTAAAAGCACGGCCCTAGTGAATTGATCTACATCTTTACAAAAGTAGCTCCAGAGAGATCCCTTAACTTTCCGGCCATGTGAGGACACAGTGAGATGGTGCCATCTGTGAAGCAGAAACCTGGCCCTTACCAAACAATGAATCTTCTGGTGCCTTGATTTAGGAACTCCTCAGACTCTGTAAATCAATTTCTGTTGCTTCCAAGCGACCGAGTTTAAGGCATTTTTGTTATAGCAACCCAAACAATCCCGGATAGCAAACATTTTTTTTTGTTGTTGTTGCTGTGACTCAAGATTGAATTCACTTTGCCAATGGCTAAAACAAAACCAATTGTGTTTATGGAAAACAGAGTAGATGGTCTATTTTCAAGCCCATCCTCCCAGTAGGTGGAGCTATAATGCTTGGAGACCAGAATAAACAGACCCTTGAGCCTCCTTTCTTGAAATCCTAGCATAATACTAAAATGATGCTTGGCTCAATTTATATATACATAAAACTGACTCTATATATATATATATATATATATATATACACACACACACACACACACACACACACATACATCAGTTCTCTCACTATGCATCAGAATTATTTAGTCTTCAATAAAATTTCAAAAACTTAGGGGCATACCTAAATAATGAATTTTTTTTTAAGGACTACAGTGATTCTATTTTACTCTCGAGCTGGATATTCCTGGCCTGGGAGACAAGGAACACACATTCTGGGGGGTAAGAATATAGAGAAACAGAAATACAATAAAATAAAGCTGTGCATGATAAGCCTTTACACCTTTCAATTTAATCTAGTGACACAGAGTTAAGTAAACCATAGACACAATACTTCTCACTTATAAAAACAACACACGTCTTTTGGCTAACTTTAAAACTTAAAAAAAAAAAAAAAAAAACCTCACTTTTTAAATGTTCTTCTTTGGGCTAAGATGTGCCATTTTTCGCAGAGACCATATTTCATAGACACTATGTTAGCACAGTCTCTCTTCTGCTCCTCAGCCTTTTTCCAAAAACTTGAGGGTTGCCAGAAGCAGCAAATGGATATTGTCATTGTTGGAAACTTAAGCATTTTTCATTCTCTTCCAGTTTATAAAGCAGGTCCTAGGCAGAAGGAGATGAGTGACCTACAGTGAGTACAGAGGAAAGACAAGTGTGGCAGCCACAGCTGCGTCTGAGTTGGCCTCAATTTTCACCTCAGTCTGTGGTTAGTGTGACTTGACCAGAGCCCGAAAATGCCATTCCTAGTGTGATGGTGCCCACCAAAGTGGTGCCCGCCAAAGCTCATTTACTGCAAAATAGATAAAGCTTATCCGTTAAGGCCTCTCACGTGCCCAGAGCACCCTAAGTTCGACTAAAGGGATCTGGAGAGCTTTCTTAAAAGGCAACTGCAAAGTTGCAGTAGGTAAGATATTTTCACTGCGGTCAGCTGGAAGTCCACTTCAGTTCGGTCCTGCCTTTCCCACGCTGAGTGAAGTTAGAAGAGCACTGGCGTTGAGAGGTTAAGGCCAAGGCTTTGAAGAGTTTTACCTGGAGCTGGTTTTTGTGCAGGGTAAGAGATAAGGATCTAGTTTCATTCCTTTACATGAACATACCTAATTTTCCAAACCCCATTTGTTTAAGACGGTCTCTTCTCCAATATAGACTTTTGGTGTTTTGGTCAAAAATCAGGTGGCTCCTTGTACCAGGTGGTTCATGTGTCTGGAGTTCATTGGCAGCATTTGGAGGCCCTGGCACACCCATTCTCTCTATTTCTCTATCTCTAATAAATACAATTTTAAAAAATTATTTTAAAAATCAGGTGGCTCTACATGTATGGGCTTATATTTGTACCTGTCAGCATTTACATCTGGATCTTCTATTCGGTTCCATCGGTGTGCGTGCCGTGCCTCTGCCATGCTGATTTTGTTACTATAGTTGCCACATGATTCTTTTGTTCATGATTGTTTGGGCTACCCAAGGTATTTTGTGCTTCCAAATGAATTTTAAGATTTTTTTCTATTTCTGTGAGAAATTGCATTGGAGTTTTGATGAAAATTGCACTGACTTTGAAGATTGCTTGTGTTAAGACAGTCATGTCTTATCACACGTCTTCCAGCCTTGAATATGGAACACCTTTCCATCTTCTAGTGCCTTCCTCAAGTTCTTCAATATTTATAAATATTAAACAAATTATTTTAAAAATGGCTGGAGAGATGGCTCAGTGGCTAAGGCAATTGCCTGCAATGCCTAACAACCTGGGTTCGATTCCCCAGTATCCACATAAAGCCAGATACACAAAGTTGCATGCATCTGGAGTTCCCTTAAAGTGGATAGAGGCCCTGGCATGTCTGTTTACTTATTATTCATTCTCTCTCTCTTTCCTTTCCTTCTCTCCTTGAAAATAAATAAATTAAATATATATTTTTAATTCTTTAAAAGTTTTCACTGCCAGGGTTGAGGAGATGCTCAGTAGCTAAAGCACTTGCTGGCCCTCCAGTCCATGTTCAATTCCCCAGTACCCATGCAAACCAAATACACAAAATAGCACATGCATCTGGAGTTTACCTGCAGCAGCAAGAAACATTGGAGCACCTGTTCTCTCTCTCTCTCTCTCTCTCTCTCTCTCCCCCTATATATATATATATATATATATCATAGTAAAATATCTGATTTCATTTTACATCCCACACAGATGCTGAATTCTCACAGAATGGCTGCTTTCTTTGGTTTTGCTGTAACTCTCATTTCTATAGTCAAAACTAGAAGTGTTGGGCCAGGTGTGGCGGTGAATGCCTTTAGTTCCAGCACTGGGAAGGCTGAGGTAAAAGGATTGCCATGCATTCAAGGCCTGTCTGGGCTACAGTTTGAGTTCCGTGTCATCCTGGGCTAAAGTGAGACTCCACCTCTAACAACAACAAAAATTAGAGGTGTATTTAATAAGGATCTCCGGTTGGACAAAGTTAATATACTCATTTATGTTAATAAAGACAACAAAAAATGATAAGACATTTGTTGGGACTTCATTTGTTCATTAGTTATGTGTGAAACTTTGTGGCTGAATAATAGTGATTTTGTTCAATTTTCATGATGGTTTTCATTCTACATTGAAGTATGAATTATTGTCTCCACTTTGTCTTACCACTGCAATTTGATCCCTTGCGTGGTCTTCCCTGTTGGTGATGGTCTCTGCTGTGATTTTTAGGTGAGGGGTTGTTTATTGTTTCACTTGTAGAATTCCTGTCTGGTTCTTTTTCAGTGCTGTGATTGCCTTGCTCAATCTGTCCTCCACGTTTTGGACGTTCTCCTCCAATCTGCCTGCAGCTTCAGTCATGGAGGAAACCATCTCATCAAGGATTGGGCGTGGATTTCCGTAGCTGGTCCATCTGGTTGCCTGAGCCTTCTCTGTGGTCATTGGTGTTCTCAGGACTAGGGTTCCGAAGTCATTCCTGAATACCCACCTTTCCTTGGTGGTAATGGCTTTCAGTGCAGGGGAGCCAGGAGGCTGGGGATGGTCAGGGTGGCTGATCTCTCATTGTCTATGATCTGATCCAGGTTTATCTTCTCCCTCTTTCAGAAGCAGTTGTCTGTTTATCCTCTGTGGGTCTCCTACGTGCCATTTCTCTGGTGACTCTCTACCTCACCCCCTAGTGAGCTATAGCAACTCTTCTGTATTACCCATAGAACTTACCCACAGAAGGGGGTGGCATGCTAGCAGGAGTTGTGTGGGTCAAGTGGGTGAACTGGGTGCCAGGGTCTTCCTTCTCCTGGAAATTTTGGCTGGAGACCCTTGGCCAGCCAGGTGCTGGGGCCTAACTTCCACCTGCCTGTATGCACAGGTCAGACAGCCTGAGTCTACCTTACTGGCTTCCTGGAAGTCTACGAGGATGGTCAACTGGGGTGTACAAGCCTGGCTATGTGCTCCCACCCGCACTGGGAGCTGGGATCCCAAAGATCTGTGTGAACCAAGGTACACAAGCCTGGCTGCCTACTTCAAACTGTCAACAACCAGTTCTCATGAGCCAGTATGGGCCAACTCCAGCTTATCCCTGTGGTTATTATAGAAAGTGATAAACAAGGATAAGTATGGGCCAACTCCAGCATATCCCTGTGGTTATTATAGAAAGTGATAAACAAGGATACAGGTAAAAAAACATAAGCAAGGCATTCAATGGGCATTCCCTTTGGCTATGTACCCTGCGACCACCTTTGGGAGTATAGCAAAGAATCAATATTCCTTGTAAATAAAGTAACTGAACCATGAGAATCCCAGCACTGTGCCTCTAATGATAACCATTACAGTACAGTGTCTGGAACGCAACTGAAAAATGCTCTCAAGAAATAAGTCCAAGAAACAGCCCTATGGAGGGAGGTTGGTTACACACAGCTGAGAACAGAAAGGGACGAAAGTAATGTAAGCAGAGAAGACATGGACGAGGGCAGGGTCACGTAATGGCTACAAATGGCTAGGGAAGCCCTTGTGGGGCATGATGGGAAGGTTTATCCTGTGGCCAACACGGAACCATTGACCACTTTTGAGCAGGGAAAATGGCATGTACTTTAGATACAGCTTTCTAGAAGCAGTAAGTAGACTATGCACGCTTCAGGTAAAAGAGAGAAAAATATTTTAAAATGAATTTTAGTGACTGAAAGATGTAAGAGAATCCTGGTTTAGAAATACCCAGGAGAAGAGAGCTGTAAAGAATATAAGGAATGAACAAGGAAATTGAAAAAGAGAAAGAAGTTCACATGAAGACAAAGGTTCAAGGCCAGCTGAAAACAATAGCTAATTAAACACAGAACCCCAGAAGATGTTGTATTTTCGCAATTCTGCTTTTGATTATAAAAGAGAAAAAAATCAAGGAGTGAAAGGGTTTCATTTACTAGAAGCATGAAAATATACTAGAAACTTCTTCCCTGGTTTGGCATCTCAGCCTTATTTTTCTGCGTCTTGGAGACCTTTCTAGTTTAATATGATGTACCTCTAAAACAGGTTCTGGTGCCTTGCACTGGGCATAAGATCAGCTTTGAAACTAAAAATGTTAAGGTTAAGTGTGGAGAAAAAGAAGGAGGAAGAGGAAGGTGGAGGGAGATGAAGAAAAGAAAGAAAAAAGAAGCCAGATGGAAGATAAGAATTCTGAGATAAGAACATATTATTTAAAGGAAATGGGTTTGGGAGGGGAACATGTGACCTCGGCTCAGAGCCCCAGTTCCTCCCGCGGAGGAGCGGGTCTCAGTTGGGTCCTGGATGGAGAAGGAAGCGCCTGGACACACGACGATGCCAGCTGAGGTCCCAGCAGTGCGCTGTGCGCTGGCTGGGTGCAGTCTCGTGAATGGTGCACTTACACGTCACCTCTGTTGGGGCGACCAAGCTCGTGCCAAACACTCCACACTGAGACAAGCTCAGAGATGAGAACCAACTGCTCGTCCTCCCTGTCTTGTTAAGACACGAGTTAACAACCATTTGGCTTGGCGACCTTCAACTCAGTTCTGCTGAACAGAACACTCCGAAGTCAACACTTCCTTCGGACAGGTCAGAGGACAGTTCAGGTTCATCGTGACATAAGCGTCATTCTATTCCCCACCTCCAGGTTTGAAAGCTTCGTGTCACTGCTGAATCGTCTCCCTCAGCTCAGTGTCCTAAATGGCAATCCAGGAACTTGAAAACTTTAATTCAACTTCAAAACCCCGCTCATTCTGCCACAGTCGCTCAGCTTTGCAGCAGGTAACAGTGTGTGCCTTGTCTGTGCTTGCTACTGGTGAATGGTGTCTATGTGTGAAGGGCATGTTTCTGGGGCTGTGAGTACTTGAAAGGTCAAAGGTATCGTAGTTACAGGATTCCAGCTGAAAACTCATGAGGCCCAAGCAATTAAAAATGAAGGCCCATGGTGACCGCAAAGTCAAGGTGGGGGGGGGAACCAGAGGCTACATTAAGGTAGCCCTTAGCTTGCTTGGCCTTTCAAGTCTAGGAAGTTATTACATGAAATGTATGAACAATGTTCCTTTGGGGGATAAATTATATGGCAAAATTTTCACTCCAGACTTGTCAGTGATATTTTAAAATGTCATTTTTACTTTCTCTCAGCCTCACCACAATCTCCTTATTTCAACTTTGGACATTTTAGTGTATAATTTTCGAATGTGATGGAGAAGCAGTGCATTCACGGCCGGCAACTTACCTCACTCATGTCTGAACATTTGCTGTTCTTCCGTCCATTGAATTATTTTCAAAGAAGAATTTCCTACGTTAAGGAAAGAGAAAGCAGGTTTCTGAAGGTCAGGCAAGAGCTGTTCTCATCCTATCCCATAAGGCTCTTGAGGTGGGAAGAAGGAAGGAGAGGAGAGGAAGGCATGACTCTCCTAATAGGAAGCCCTCAGAGGAAGGGTCCTCTTTAGTGAAGCCAAAGGCAGGAAAGCTGGAGCCAGGTAGAAGCCGTGGGTCTGGGGAGAGGGAGACTTGCGGCCATGTGACCGAGCCAACACAGCCTACTGTCAACTTGGACAAGGCCACTTTGTCCCTGGCAAGAGCCCCAGGAAGAGTCAAAATACAGTTCTAATGAGAAGGATTCATCCCAAGCTCCACAGTGGGTTTCTCCTGGAATGCATCACCTTCCAGTCACTTGTGCCTGGAGGTCGGAAATCCTCTGCCACCCAGAAAGGAAAGCCAGGGGCCAACCCAGTCCCCTCTGCACAGTGCCCACACCGCCTCACCCAACCTTGTCACTTCTGGTCTTGTTTTGATCTAACTTGCAAAACAAAATTCAGGATATTTTTTGAGGAAAGAATGAGTAAAAGAGAGTAGTTGGATTTAACAACATCACTTTGCGTGACAATTTCACAGTTCTCCTTGTGAGTGGAACATAATGTTCCCTTAAATAAAGAGAGGTGGTAAAGAACTGAGCAGGAAGAATGAAAGGGACCCTAGAGAGGGTGGGATTAAACCTCACCTTAATTTTTTTCTGTTTATATTTCTTCTCTGTCTTTTTCTTTTTTCTTTTCCTTTGGCACTGGCCTGTACCAGGATGTGGTTTCCATCCACAATGAGCTGTTGATCAGAGAGACCTACTAGATCTCCCCAAACAAACAAGACAGACTTCTGTCAGAGGACTTGATTACCCACCAGAGGTTAATGGTAAGACCCTATTGCTGAAGACGCCATACACCGTCTGCACGGACCATGGAGAGACCTGGCTGGAATCTGGAAGAGAGCCAGTCCCCAGACAATCAGCCCATCTAGTGTTGAAGGTGCTACATGAGCTACTGGGGGAAAGTGGCCAACATCTGTCCAAGCAACTCAAAGTCTAAGTGACTCAGCAGCAAACAACCTGACGTGATGCTCACACAAGTGCAATAGTGGCACACAGCCATGGTGGGTAACCAACTGCTCTTGGATTGGCTAACGGATCTGCTCAGTGGAAAGGAAACCATATCTGGAACTGGAAAACAAGTCAGAATCATATCCAGATAATGATTCTGCTTTCCATTGTCAAGCTCCCACTACCTTAGAATACAAGAGGGTCTACACGCTTTTAATTCTCTCTAAATTACCAATGGTTATCCCATTTAACCAGGCTGACTTCACTCTCCGTTGGAGAATCTGCTTCTCTTTTTCAGATGGGAGCTGGACCTGAGGAGATAAACAACCCAGGGCACTCCACCCTGGCCCCAGCCGAAACCACAGAGGAACTGGGGAAATGAGCAAGAGTGCTGCTTTCTCAGTGAATCTGATATCAGCACAAGGTGAAGGAGACAGACACTGAGGACACTCAACACCTTCCAAACCAGAGATCCAGAGGCTCCTGAGAGCCCATCACTGAAGTAGACTTAAAATGCTCCCAGCATGGCTCAGGGAATTTTGTGGAAGAGAAGGCGGAAAGATTGTTAGAGCCACAAGTTGGGACATTTTGACAGAGACATTGTCCTCCATAAGTGACTGTTGCCCCCACAACGCATGACTCACAATTCCCATGGGGTTGACCTGCATCCCCAACAAGGAAGGCCTCTTCAGGGAAGAGGGAAAGGATGGTACCAACAAGTGTTGTTTACATATTAAATATGTCCATGTCTAATAAAAATAAATTTTAAAAAATCTGGGCATTAGGGAGATGGCTCAGCAAAGCCTGGTGACCCGGGTTTAATTTTTCAGTACCCACATAAAGCCAGATGAACAAAGTGATGCATGTATCCGGAATTTGTCTGCAGCGCCAAGAGACCGTGGTGTGCCCATACTCACATACAAACTTTCTCTTTAAATACATAAATAAATAATGTTCTTATATCAAACCAAACAACTGAACAATGGAAAACATTTGCACTTTAAGATTTCACACACGGCATTGACACTACTTGGCACTGAGGAAATATTTAAGGTGTGATATATATATATATATATATATACATTTTTTTCATACACACATCTCTAAGCATCACAATACCACCAAGTTACACTTACTGTCCCTGTTTTACAAATGAGGAAATAGTTGCTCAAAAAAAGGAAAAGATTTACCCCAAGCTTTGTGGAGGTGAAGATGGACCTAGAGCACGTGTACACTGGCCTGCATCCCCAGCTCAGCGTTCATTGTATGTCTATAATTTTAAAGGGAGGGTGAAAAGAGAGAGAGAGAATCAGGCAAAGCTTAAAGAAAGCCTGCCTGGGAGTTCTCACTGCTTCTCGTGTTCTTTACCACCACAGTGGAGAAGTTGTGTGGTGTGAGGAAGTCACTTATGGGCTTCAGGGTTTTGGTGGATTTTATGAAACAGAGAAACAGAGAAAAAGAACATAAGTTTCACTTTCTGACTTAACTAATTCATAGAAAAGAAGAGGTAGATGTGCCCAAACCCTTTCCTAAGCATCCACAGGAGCACAACACTGTTTAAATGGTGTGATGCAACGGTGACCACTCAGGAGACTTAGACTGCTTGAAGTGCTGAGAGAAAAGTGACGATGAAAAAGTGACACTTAGTTTAGCAAGAAGTGAAACAACTCTATCACACCCTTCAAGGCTCAGGGCCCATTGTAGAAGACGTGGTGGAAAGAATGTACGAGCCAAAGGAATGGAAGGAGGGCTTTGGAATGCTGTCTTCCAAACACGAGTGGCCACAGCATTCATAAGCTCACAGGCCTCACGGTGGCTGGCAGTTCCACCTGTATAACTAAGACCTGTGAATACTGAGCCATCGACATGCTGTCATGCCTGATGGAGGAGGCGAGGAACGACGTAAAAGAACAGGGACAAGCTGACAAAAGGGGATCTCAGCAGAAGGGGGATGGGGACAAAGGGGGATAGTAGAAGGGGATTATGCAAAATTTTAATAGACTTTTTTAAGTTTATAAAACATGAAAAAAGTAAAAAAAAAGTCTGTAAAAATCAGACCATATTACATTAATTTTATTTTTATATTTTATTTATTTATAGAGAGACAGAGAATTGGCACGCCAGGGCCTTGGCTACTGCAATCAAACTCCAGATGCTTGCACCACCTTGTTGACATGTGCAACCTTGCGCTTGCCTCACCTTTGTGCTTCTGGTCTATGTGAGATCTAGAGAGTAGAAAATGGGTCCTCAGGCTTCACAGGCAAGTGCCTTGACCATTAAGCCATCTCTCCTGCCCTACAGTAATTTTTAAATGCAGGAGCACATGTGGTAAGCCATATTCACACAGATGTGTTCCTACCCATATTCAGTCAAAGTGGAAGTTCCCTAAATGTGTTAGTAATTGCCGTATTTGAGGTAAATTAGAAGGAATTCTTGAATGTGCTGTACTAATTACTTTTTACTAGAAAAGACCTTGACTGTTTTCAAGTCTCCTAAGTGTACTTTCCATAGGCACAGCACTATATAAAAATTTCAAAGTGCTTCAGCATACATAATTCTCAGGATGAGCTTATTAACAGGTAAAACAATTAACATCCTTTTTATTTCTGGCAGGAAAATGAAATCCAAGGAAGATTTAAGATTTTCAAAATTGCTCAAGATTGTTTAAAGAGACACTAGCGAGGTGCTAGCTCCCTTCACCTCAACATTCTCTTTCACCATTTTCTTCTTCCTCTCCCCTTTCTCTCCCTCTCTCTCCCTTTGTCAACCTGATAGAGTCACGAAAAGAGCATTTACTTTCATTTTCTGATACTTTCTTCTACCCCCTCTGGGATTTTGTCGGTCTTCCAGTGCGCAAGGCGCCTCCCACCTTCAAAGTGTTGTCCGTACTGTACTTTCTGGAATGAATTTCTCCAGATAGTCGATGGTTCATTCATTGTGTCCAGATCCTTCTAAATGCGAACTTCTTGGGAAGTTCTTTCCTAATTGGAAAACCTAAAGTAGTTTCTCTGTTGGTTTGCATGTGAAATGTTTTCTTTTTGTTTTGTTTTGTTTTTGGAGGTAGGGTCTCACTCTAGCCCAAGCTGACCTGGAACTCACTTTGTGCTCTCAGGGTGGCCTCGAACTTATGGCGATCCTCCTACCTCTGCCTCCTGAGTGCTGGGATTAAAGGCGTGCGCCACCACTGTTCCCCCATAGCCTCAAGTGGTTGTGATTAAGCTTCCTACTTAGTCCCCACGGCGTGGAGCCTTTGGGAGGCGGAGCCTTTGGAGGAAGTATGTCACTGGGGGCGGGCCTTGGGATTCTGTGGTCCAGGCCACATGCCGGTGCTAGCTAGCTCACTCTTGCTGCTCCCCCCATTTGATGGGACAACATGTGATGTCCCAGCTATCTGCTCTGCCACTCCGTCCCCACCATGATGTGACATCCTCTTAAAACTATAAGCTGGGGCTGGAGAGAAGGCTTAGCAGTTAAGGCATTTGCTTGCAAAGCCAAAGGATCCCAGTTCAATTCTCCAGGACCCACGTAAGCCATATGCACAAGGTGGCGCACGTGTCTGGAATTTGTTTGCAGTGGCTGGAAGCCCTGGCACGCCCATTCTCTATCTCTCTCTCTCAAATAAATAAATAAAATATATTTAAAAACAAAACTCTAAGCTGAAATAAACCCTCTCCTTCCATCCTCTGCTTCTGGTCAGGTGTTTTTGTCATAGCAATGAGAAGATGACTGCCACAGCTGTCACACCTTCACCCAAAACACACACTTCACCATTCTGTACCCTACTACCTTGCTTTAATTTTTTAGGGGAGTAATCCAAACATTACAAATGTATGTGTTTGTTTATCTGCACCACCCTGCAGGTTCCTGGCAGAGATATGTTTGGGCTTTTCTTTTTACCACTGCATGCCTGGTACATCACATTAGTTAAATGAGTCCAGCGAATGCCATGGCTGTTAAAGCTGGAAACAGGCCATTGAGAAGTGAACCCGCTCATTAGTGAGCCTGACCATACCGCTAAGGAATCAGTAAGCCCATCACACATTTTCCTCTCCAGGAAGAGGCAGATGCGTGCTACAATCTGTGAAGAAGTTGGTATCCCTCAGAGACTTACGATATTTTTGGCTACACAGTAGCATAGCATTACTAATGAAGAAATCGGAAGCAAGAATGCCACTGAGCAACCGAGCGGATTCTGCATGCAAAAAGGCTCTCTCAGTCCTTCCCATAAAGAAGACCCTCCATCTGGCTGTGGGTTCTCCAGGCAGGCGAGCACTGCCTTACACGTCTTCTTCCGAAACAAAATGAAGGAAAGAAATGAGATGTGAATTTCACCTGGACCCAGTAAAGGCCTCAAACAGCACAGTCCAGGGAAGGATGCCAGCTCTAGTGAGGCATTTTTGGACTCTAAGAAACTATGCGAGCCTTCAGCAACTCTAGGTCACAGTAATGGGCCTCGCAAGACCGCGTTTGGCTTCAAAGAAGCCATTAATGAAGTTCAGATTGAACCTGTTCAACTTCAGTCTGAAAATGTTTCCTTCAACTTTTACAGGGAGCTTAGCTCTTATGACATTCTCAGAAATGAGAGCCAAGCTTTTGTTTGAAAACATACTGAGATGCCTGCTATAATAATGATGGTGCGGGCCATAGCAATAAGAGGAGTTGGAAGAGAGAAGGTATGAGACTCCAGGCTCCCCCAGGTTAACGTGGGTGTCTCCTTATAAATGTTAAGGGCTGCTAAGGCACAGGGATGACCAACCCTCTTGGAATGTGCTGCACATACTCAGTGGGGCTTTCTTTCATTTCTTGGGGATGGAGAGAGAGAGAGAGAATGAGCGAGCAGGCCGAAAGATGCTGAAATTTTCCATCACTGCTCTCTTTTGCTGATCTAGCACAGTTTTTATAAAAGGCTTAGTTCTAACAAAAACACTCAGGCCAACAAATTCTTCAAGGAAAAAGAATGTCCTGTTCTGCCTCCGTGTTCACACTTGTGTGGGAGGGTGATCCAAGAGGAAATGCATGTGCCAAAGTGTTGGTCGAAAGAAATCCTCCCTCTTTCCCTTCCCTGAAACATGCTCATTCAACAGCAGGAAATATAGAATGGCCATGAATGTATATATACCTTTGACCTCAGATTTCCCAAAAATTTTTTAAGCAGAAAAGGGTATTTCACTGCTGTGTAGATTCAATATGATTTCCAGGTTTGGGTGGAGTGGAAGGTGTTAAGGTGGAGTTAAGACTGAAAGCAGCCATTAATATTAGAAGGTTCTGAACTTTGCATTATACTCATAAAATGTGTTTGATTATATGCAAACAAATCCAAAACAGGAGGTGCAAATTAAGTATCCTACACTGGAATTTAGAAATTAAGAGAGAAACTTTCTGAATACATTGTGTTTTAGGAAATATTTTGGATAAGATACTTTGGAAGCATTGCTTTGGGAATCTGATTGCTAAATCGAATACCTGGGCCATAATGTTCTGGCTGCAGAGAACTGTCAAACAGAGGAAAGGTGTACTCTGGCAGCAAGTGGGTGGTCTACAACAGATGACAAAAACAGAGGTGTTAGGATGGGCTAGGCATAATCTAATAATCCAAAAATTGTTTCTTTCTATCTCTCTTTGAAAGAAGTAACACATTCATATTTGGGTTCAAGCTTTCAGCATTTGTGTGGAAAGAATGAATAAAATATTGACTGAATTAAGAAGGGATGAATCATTGACTGAACAGTGAGTGAATGAAAGCCATTCCACAGAATAACCATCAAAGTACACGTTCTTCATGGTCTCACACTGTGATGTTCAGCTAGTCACATCTGATTACATGCAAGAACTTCATGCCCCAAAATGTCACAGTGAAAACTTCCTTCATCCACACATCAGGGAATGTGCGTTCTTTTCTTTCTGCTTAAATTGCTTAAATTGACAGATTAAAATTGCATTTGTTTCCCATCTACCACATATTGTTTTGAAGTATATGCACATTGTGGAATGATTCACTCTAGATAATTAGAACATGCATGAGCTCACACAATCATCATTTTTGTGATGAGAATACCTTACGCGATTGCCCTAGTATTTTTTAAATGTTTTATTATTTATTTATTTATTTATTTGACAGAGAGAAAGAGAGAGGGAGGGAGAGTGCCCTAGTATTTTTATGGAACAAAATATATTATTGGCTATAGTCCCCACGCTATACCATAGATCTTGTGAACTTACTTCTCCTAACAGAAATTTTATATCCTTTTACCGACATCTCCCCTGATCCCACCATCACCCGCCTGCCCGTTCTCGTATACCTTGCTTTCTGCCACCTACTTCTATGAGGTCACCTTGTGTGCACGCCACATGTGAGAGACCTCAGCAGCATATTTCTGGATCCCCTCCTTTGTGACCCAAGGCTAAATTTAAACATCAGCATCTTGGTTTCCTTATCTATACCACCAAGTTACAAGAGATGAACTGCACTGAAAAGCATATGCCTCTTTAAATTATCATCATTACTACCACAGGAGGTTTAAATGTTAAAGCCCAGTATTATTTCTTCCTTCTACTCTTCAACATTTAACCTTTGTCGTGGAAAGCCCAGCTGGCTTCCTTCACAGCTTACCAAATCCAAGCAGCCTCAGAAAGATTAATGATATATACTTGTCAGCAATTTCCCTTTCAAGTTCAAAAGATTGCTATGGTTCAGGACTCACTGAAGTCCTTTATTTTATGCAATGATGTCTGCAGTTGCCTATGTCATAGTCCTCATTGTCATTTCCATTGATTTGTGTCTATCAGAAGATTATAGGTTTCTTGGGGACAATCTTTGCTTCTTCTAAGTTGTCATTTTCTTGTGTGAGTGTGCCGTAAGTACATGGGCATATGGTAATGTTGACTCCAAGATGGATATCAACAGGAGAAAGGCTTGTGATCCAGGGAGCAGACTCCCTGTCAACTCAGTGTCATACACAAAGAAACTCCTACCATAGCCACCAACGATAAGAGAGGCACTGGCTCAAGGGCACCAAAAGGACATTGGGATCCATTTTCTTGTTTTGTTTGTTTGTTTTAGGAAAATGACTTGATAAACTCTGCTGGATCTGGGTGTGGTGGTGCACACTGTTAATCCCAGTACTTGGGATGCAGAGTTAGGAGGATCACAGCAAATTTGAGGCCATCCTAAGACTACATAGTGAATTCCAGGTCAGCCTGGGCTAGAGTGAGACCCTCAAAACAAAACAAAACAAAACAAAACAAAACAAAACTGTTGGAAAATAAGACAATCCTCTAATAAAATGTGAAGCAATTAGCAACTTTAAGGGGCAAAGGGTTTGTCAGAAAAGAAATAGAATACAAAGGTGCTATTTGGCAGGACAAGAATCATTGTTCATTGGTTTTCCTAAAGTTAAAGTAGATGATTATTTCATTAGGATCAGCACGATCCTATTAGAACTTCTCAGAGTTACGCTGTGTAGTGTTCCTGAATGCCACAGTTTCTTTTTGTGTGAATTAGAAAATGCTTGAGTATGAGAAGGTCAGGGCTTGATCTCTCTCTCTCTCTCTCTCCACATATATGAGGCACATGTGCTTATGGGGGTCAAAGAACAACCCCAAGTTGTCCATCGTCCTTCCACCTTCTTTAAGACAGGGTCCCTCTTGTTGTTTTGCTGCGGCAAGCACCAGACTAACTGTCCAATAAGCTTCTAGATTCTCCCAGATGCACCTCCCATTGCCACAGGTGTGCTGGGATCACAGATCCCTGTGCCACTGTGTGTGCGGCTCGGAAGGATTGAACGCGGGTCAGCAGGTTTGCAGGCAAGGTTTACTTTTACCTCTTACTTGAACATGATGACTTCCGGCTTTCAATAACTGTGTATAGATTGACCTGAATATAAATAAATGTCCCAGTGAGTTTCATTTTAGAACATAAAGTAGCAAAAAAGTCTTTACCTTATGTTAATACCTGCCTATGTCTCCTTCTTTTACATCTTTAAGCCATATTCTTTTAAAAATTTCATTAATTAATTAATTAATTTGCAAGCAGAGAGAGAGAGAGAGAGAGAGACTGGGCATGCCAAGGCATCCAGCCGCTGCAAATGAACTCCAGATGCATGTGTCACTTTGTGTATCTGGCTTCACATGGTTAGTGGGGAATTGAACCTGGGTCATTAGGCTTTGCAAGCAAGCACCTTAACCACTGAACAATATCTCCAATCCCCATATTCTTTTTTTAATTTGTATTTTTATTAATTAGAAACTTTGTTGTTTAGACAAATCATGTCTAATCTCCACCTCCCTGCCTCCTTTCTACTGTGGGGTTTCTGGTATTCACCATGGGGTTATGGGTTATGAGTTGTGAGAGCAGCAGTCAGTCACTGTGAGGGGCAGTGCCTCTGGGTAGACACTCTTTCCCACACTATGGTTCTTAATCTTTCCGCCTCCTCTTCTGCAATGTTCTCTAAGACTTGGCGGGTGTGTTATAAAACTACTTTAGTGTGGAGCTTTCGACAACTTCTAGATTTCTGCTTGTATACATTTTGAGTGTCCTCAGTGTCTATTGCCTCACCCTGGTGCAGGTTGTCAGGCTCGCCGCGAGAGCAGCCCTCATGGTTAAGCCATACTCTTAATTTCCCACTTATGTAGCTGTAGAAAATCCCAAATGGCTTTCACAAGCAAGCAGAAAAATATTATTGGATTCTGTTTTTAGTTTTAGAAATTTATTTCTCTCTACAGCAACAAATTACAAGATTTTTACTCTAAAAAATTTCCACGTGTGTTTTCTATTAACTGTATGTTCACAATGCAAAATTTATTAAGCCAAATCTCCAAAGTATGCCTGTGAAATGTTGCCTAACATATTGGTTCCTTTTTTAATTGAAATTTATTAAAGAGCATATGTAAATACTTTTAAAGTACTTCATTTATTTTGCCCATTGTTCAAAGCTGTAATTAGTAGTTAGAAAATAATAACAGATACAAAATGTTCCATATCTTACTATCTCCTAGATACTTAAATAAAATCCATAATAGTTATAGCAAAATGACTTATAATAATACTTTTCTCATGTTCTGGCACTAGAAATGTTAGATATAACAAATCAGTAATGTTTTGCTCCCACATATTTCCCTTTGCCTAAAAATATGCAAACTATAAATAGAACTGAATAAAATATATAAGTGAAATATGATTTTCACTGAAAGAAAACTAGGTTGAGGATGCAGCTCAGTTGATAGAGTGCTTTCCTAGAGTGCACACGACCCTGGGTTCCATTCCTACACCCGTGATCTTAGCACTCAGGAAGTAGAGACAAGAGCTCAGGAGTTCAAGGTCACCTTCAGCTACAGCAGCCTTAGATCTATAAGTGCTTGTCTCAAAGAATATCTATGGAATCCTGTCTTTCTGTAACCTTTTCTTGTGTCCATGCATCTTTAATGCAGTTCGTTTTCATATTGACACATACAGATCTCCAGCATCATTCCCAGCAGCTGGAGAGATTCTATAAGGTGGACATGTATGTTGTCTCTAATGTGTAAGCACACACGTATTGGGACAGACTTCCGTGTGCATGCATCTCTGAATACCCGCATCTTTTATCTGCTTTGTGTATGTATCTCACCCTAAGTGAAATGGCCGGGTCACAGGATATGCACAATTCATGCTTTTTTTTTTCTTTGGTTTTGCGAGGTAGGGTCTCACTCTGGTCCAGGCTGACCTGGAATTAACTATGTAGTCTCAGGGTGGCCTCAAACTCTCGGCGATCCTCCTACCTCTGCCTCCTGAGTGCTGGGATTAAAGGCGTGCGCCACCGCACCCGGCTCAATTCATGCTTTTTATGCGCACGGAGCGGATCCAGCTTGCCATCGGGGAAAACCAGTCCTGATTTGCATCCTGCCAGCAATTAGGAAAGATCATTTTCACTCAAACATTTCACAACCCTGGATTTTGTTCTTTATAATAACTGCCTGGCCCATTTGGATGAAAATATTTAATTTGCATTCGTTTGCTCATTACTGTTTGAACTTCTGCATTGTTTACAGTATTGCTTTCATGCACTGTGTTCAGGCTTATTGTTATACTATTATTAGGATGTGGAAAACTTTTAAGAGTGTTCCAGCTTTCTTGTGAATGGCATTTTGATGTCTTACAAGTCTGAGTTTGGGCATGCTATGAACATTGACTTGTAGGGGGCTCTGTCTTGTTTTGCCTTCACAAGACTTGCCAATAACTTCCTTAGTCTCTAGTCAAACTTTCATACTCATGTAAGAATGCAAAATTATTTTGAAATGTTACATTTTGTTTATCACAGAAACAGGAACCGGGGCTGGAGAGATGGCTCAATGGTTAAAGGCACTTCCTTGCAGAGTCTGGCAGCCTGGGTTTGATTCCCCAGTGCTCACATAAAGTCAGATGCACAAAGCAGCACTTGCATCTGGAGTTCATTTGCAGTGGCAAGAGCCCCTGGGGCATCCATTTCCACTGCCCACCCCCGCTTGCAAATAAATAAACATACATAACAAAGAAACAGGACACAGGTAGTTCTTTGGAAGAGGTGGTGCTGGCTATATTTTCTATTTCTCTATAATACCCTTTGGAAAAGCTTATCATTTTAAAATAGATTTCCTTTTCACATATATATATATATATATATATATATATAAACACTTAGCCATATTTGCTCCCATTTATCAGGTTTCACTTGTTTTAAACTCCTCTCAAATAGCAGTATTTGTTAAACCTTGGTAGCAAATGTAGATTTACATGGGGGTTTGTAATGTTCATTGTCCTGGGGTAATCTCATTCACTCCTTTAATTTTTCTCTCCTTTCCTATTTCCCTAGAGTTGTGTCTTTGTTGGTTTTCATAATGATGTGGGTTCACTATGAGCACAAGAAATTCACACTGACTGAAAAATACAAAGCAGTATTACAGTGGGTTGAACTGTATCCACAAAAGATGTATCCAAGTCAAACTCCTAGAATCTGTAAATGTTTTTATGTGACAACAGGATCTTTGCAGATGTAATTAGGTTCAGGATCTTGAGATAAGAAGACCATCATGGATTATCCAATGAAAAAGGACCTTACTTGAGACACACAAAGGGGAGGTCCACAGATGAAAGAGGAAGAGACAGTGTGACTGACAGAGCAGTAAGGGCTGTAAAGAAAAGCCGCCTCTTGCTGAAAGCACACAGGATCAGAGAGCCTTGGGGCCAGTTCAGAGTTCCAGCCCCCAAGACTATGACAATCAGTTTGTCCTGTTTCAAGTCACCCAGTCTGCAGACTTGGAACTGTGACCGCAAGAAACTAACACAAGCACCAAGACTAAAGCTCTCCCCAGCTGAAATGGAATCCTCCTCATTCTAGAAACAATCATATAATTTGGTATAATTTGATAACTTGTATCTGATAATGCATAAATATATACAATAGAAAGTCAAGAGAATTGAGCCTGGAGTCCTACATATATTCAATATAAAGTTAAGAGAATTGAGTCTAGAATCCTCCTACCTTAACTCGAGTTTAAATTTTACTTCTTACAAGTTGGATGACTTAAAATAACACTATTGACTTCTTTGAGATAGTAACAAGATCTACTTAATGGGGTTGCTGTAATGATTATATGCGCACACTGCTTTGGTATTCCCCATAACCTGGCATACACACATGAGTGAGAAAATGTCAGAATGTTTATATTCATGAACCTCACATGATCATTTATCCACTATGAAATTTTTAGGGCTGCTATAGCCAAGTACCACAAAATGAATGGCTTAAAGCCCGAAGTTTGTTTCACAGTTTTAGAGGCTAGACATCAGAGAAGAGGCTGTGAGCAGGGTTAGAACCCTGTGAGGGAAAGAGCTCTCTCAGATTTGTCTCCTTGGCTAATAGGTAGCCATAGTCTCTCTGTGGATCTTTATACTCACGACTATCCCTATCTGGAAATTTCGCTTTTCCTAAGGACACTAGTCATGTTGGATGAGGCTCACATTAAATAACTTATTTTAACATGCTTACCTCTGTCTTTAATGAAGGTCCTGTTCTGAAATACTGAGGACTATGACTCCTATATATTATTGGGGGGGGGCAGATATGCAACATCTGATATAACCTCACACTCCTATTCCACAATACAACCTTTCCTTTGGCTTTCTTTGCCTTTGTTCTTACTAAGAAGAAGCTAATAGCATAATACTTAGAATTGAGGAAAGCTGAATTCTAAAAAATAGCATATGCTTTTGTAGAAGAACAATAAGGCAATTGTGTAACGGAGTTGGTGGAATTTGGGTCAGTAAATTCCGAGAGACCTGCAGCTGGTGTGGGACAGTTTGGATCCTGCATTCTTGTGACATGGAGGAGAATATGGGGGGAACAAGGATACGTGAGTACATCAAGAAGAGAGAACGACTGCCTACAGGAGATGGGTCACCTCTACCTCCTCTGTCAGTACAGAGAAGGCGATGACGTGAATACTGCTCTCACAGCGAGCCTGAAAACCAGTACCAGCAAAATGGTGACAGACACTGTGGTCATCCAAACCTCATCAAACCTCATCAAAACGGAGCTCCAGAGTCTACAGAGAAGGTAACACTAAGTCAGATCTCTATCTTGCCCACCAAGGCTCAGGGAGCATGGTGGAAGAGGGGTGGAAAGATAGATTGTGAGAGCCTCAGTGTGGGTGGGAACAGCCTGAGACACCACGTTTCCCCCGTCACTGACTGAGGCCTCCTGGTCCCCACAATGAATACCAGTAACCCCACCAAAGACCCTCAGCAGAATTGGGGCAAGGAAGAGGGGATCCGTGTGTAACCTTTTTATAAAAGAAAACCATACATTTTTAAAGTTTAAAAATATTCAGTGAGTTTGCTATTAACCTTATTTGTTGATGCTTACTTTTTTTTCTTTAACAAGACTAACAAAAAAAAAGCCTTCTATAATTACTTTAACTTTGGCATTGCTTCAAAAATATTTTTGAAGACAAAAATGATGATGCATAAACTGTTAGGTAAAATTATTTTTCACACATTGAATCCCATAAGCAACAAAAGAAAATACCTACAAAATACATTTGTAATTACATATATCTGTATATTTATAAGGCAGAAATAAGTATGCATGTGCATATGTGAAGGAAAACACTGGCAATTAACATAACTGCTCATAGGATTTGTCCTTTGTCAGTATAGGAATGACTTTGGTATTTAAAGTATATTGGGTTTTTTGTTTGTTATATTTTGAAATTTCCACAAAGTGTAAATGTTAGTTTTATTAAACTTGGGTTTTTAAATAGAAACTTAAAATTAGCCAAAGCAACCTGAAGGTGGAAATAGAAGGTGCTCTGAGGCCGCGCCCAGTCACCAATTCCACGTCTGCAGGAGGCGCCTGGCTCAGCAGCGGGGCTCACAGAAGAGAGCTTGGAAGCAGGAGTAAGACTCACTGCGTCTCCTGCCACTCAGCTACATAGACGGGCAATGACAGACCCCGAGGGAAGACGCAAGGTTCTTACTTTGTGAACTGAAGTTCTCTCCTTACTATGCCATTGCCAATAATTCAAAGACCAGAGTCACCAAAGGATCCAAGAAAGGAATAAACTTGAAAAAAAAAATCACAAAAAAGCAAAGGCCAAATAATTTAGTTATCACAAAAAAGGGGAATTATCATGTAAGCAGTTAGGCCCCCAGCTCCCGGGCTTACATAAGTACTTGAGGATTTTACGATGCCCCAGCAACAGTCATCTCAGACCCACATTACACAGCGAGGGCAGAATAGACCCAAGATTTAATGTGAGCTGATCTAATGCAGTCTCTACGGAAGAGTGAAAGAGTGAGTGTCGTTTCATCTGCTAATGCCAGCCACATCATGCTCACCTTCTCAGAGCAACTTACACGTCTCCTCGTCCCAGCCTCCTGCATGTGCCGCCATGCGCAGCACCACGCCCAGAGCCAGGCACAACACAGATACTATACGTGGTTTGAAAAGTCAGAGTGGAGAATTTAAAAAACAGAACAACAACAACAAAACCTTGCATACATAAAAATCAACAGTAAACTCTTTTCTGATAGCCATGGGAACCAGTGAACAATTTCAACGTCAGGGAAACACATGTTTGTGGGAAATGGAGTTTGGAGAAACTCACAGAAATTACAAAAAGTATCTCCAAATTCTTAGATGATTCTAATTCGGTAGGTATGTTCACTCATAAAAACGATCTCCAAACATGTCAGTGAGTCTAAATCTTTATGTTCTGTTACCTCCAACTCTACTGAAGTCACCGAGAGACCAGGAACAAACAAGCAGTAAACAACATTATCTGGATGATGGAGGAGGCCAGAAAAAAAATGACAGCAAGACAGAAGAGGAGGTAGTTGGAAAGAAGGGTTCCATGGGAGATGGAGGACAAGATAATGTAATGAGAGGAGATGGGGACCAAAATACGTTATACACATAAATGAAAACTGTCAATAAAAGTTTTTTAAAACTCTAGATGTGGTGGTACACAATTTTAATTCCAGCACTTGAGATGCTAAGGTAGAAGGATTAAAGACTGCCAGGAGTTCGAGGCCAGCTTGCGGCTAGAGTGAATTCCAGGTCAGTCCATGACAGAGGGAGACGCTGTCTCAAAAACAAACACACAAAAGAGTTTTTTAAAAAAGAAAGTACGTAAGGAACAAACAATATCCCAGACTTGAAAACCAAAAGAGAGAGAGGTTAATGCAAAACTGAAACCTAATTATGGGTTTAAGGCCATAAGTCTTCCTTAAAACATTGATCTGGGCTAGAGAGATGGCTCAATGGTTAAGGTGCTTGCCTGCAAAGCCTAGTGACCAGGGTTCAATTCCCCAGTATCCACGCAAAGCCAGATGCACAAAGTGGCACATGCATCTGGAATTCATTTGCTATGGCTGGAGGCCCTGGTACACTCATCCTCTCTCTTTTCTCTCTTTCTCTCTGCTTGAAAGTAAAAAAAAAAAAAATCAATATTCCTTAAAAAATACAGACTAAAAGGTTGAACCTTCATCAGGTCCTTAGAGGGAACACCTGAATCACAGGGCCCTGGAGAAGGTATGATGAAGATGAACCTTAATCTTCTCCTGTTTTCTCTCTCTCTCTCTCTCTCTCTCTCTTCTCTTTTATATTACCTATCTTTTTCTTCCTTCTTTTCCTTTGGTGCTGGCCTGTAACTCTCAGTACCAGCATGCAGTTAACATCCACAAGGAACTGATGGCACCCCAACACTGCACGACCTACTATCCCCAATGAGGAGGGTCCCTTGGGGATGGTCAGGGAAGAGGGTAAGGATGGTACCAGCATGGCTGTTTATATACCATGTACATAACTAATAAAAAAAATCTGGTCTCAATAAAGTTTACAAAGATCTAGCTTAAGGCACAAATATTTTGGTTTTGCCAAGATAATTATATTTTCTCCTGGTTTCATCTGGTTTTTAACTACTTAGGAAACTGAGTCTTAACAGTGAGGATTTATTTAAATGCCTGTTTGTTCACTCGTCAAAGAGAGACCAGAGGCCAGTCAGCGAGGCATCGGGAATGAAGCTGCCACTCGGAAGACAGGGGACAACAGTGCCACATGAAGACCAAGGAGGCTGATACCAGCCAGTGACAAAGAGACTCGGGGAAGGTGATGGGAACCCAGCGGGTGGACGGGGACAATTTTATCTGGCTGAGCTCATTAAAAATGGCAGCTGCTAGAACAGACATTAGCAAGGTGCCAGGCAGCACAAAAGCAGGTGTCATTGTGCCACCCTGACTCTGCTGGGTGCCAGTAGCCTTGATAGAGTTAAGAACACTCTTTTTTCTTCTTTTCTAGACATGCAAACATAGCAGTATGGAGTCCTGGAACTTGAACAGATGACAGGGAAATGGTTGAACAAACTATGACCTAGAAGAGAGGCAGCCAGAAAGAGAGAAGGGCATCAGTGAGCGCAGGGGAGCCAGGCTTTACCAGGACTCCACGGCAAGAGGGAGCGAGACTCGGTGTTCTTCTCAGAAACAGACATTAAAGGGTTACTTATCCGGCCCACATCTACCTAAGGCTCCTGGGATCATCATCTTGTTCTGTCTGCAGGGAGAAGCTGACTCCCGAGTCATAATGTCTCCTCTGGATGTGCGCGTGGTGTCCTAAGACTGCACACCTCTGTGGGGAAGTGGGAAGCGTGCAGAAGCCGGTGGGAAGTCTCACAGAGCAAGCATGAAGTCTCACGTCAGCAAAAACCTCCGTTCAGTTTTGTTTGGACAAATATGAGGACTGAACACTTAGTGAATTGTTGTGCAATCTTTCTCTTCACACAAGAGGTCGATGATGGTCTAGCTAACAAGTTTTCTAGGTAGTTGGTTTAGGCCAAAGGAACAAAGTTCCTTGCCAGCAGCACAGGTGTGTGGAGGGAGCCAGGGAATACAGGATACAATTAGAAATAGCTCTTAAGGGAAGCCAAGTGCAGCAGTTACTGTCTTGCTGGGGCAAGATATCCGACCAAAAGCAGCTGGTAGGGGGAAAGGGCGCATTTCAGTTTACCAGTTTCAAGGGGAAGCTTCATCATGGAAGGAAAGGTGTGGCAAGAATGACAGCACAGTGTCACAGCCTGTCACATCATCTGGGTGGAAGCCATCTGGTAAACCAGCTCTGAACACCCACTGCGCCAGACCGATGAACCTCAAGGTCCAGCTCAGTGCCACACCTCCTCCAGCAAGGCTCCACCTCACAGAAGTTCCCCCAGCTATGGCCAAGGGTCAGGCTCAGCCAAAACACTTGAGGCTATGGGCATTTTATCCTCACACCACTACAGCACATCAGAGCTAAGGGCTACAGTCTAAAATCTTCTGTTGTACAGACCTGCCGTCATCAAACAGGTCTACGCAAGAGAAGAGAAGGCACGACACAAAGGCAATGCTTCAGCCACACTTTTAATCCAAGCACTTGGGAGACTGAGGTCGGAGGATCACCGGGAGTTTGAAGCCAGCCTGGGTTCAAGCATGAGCCCCAGGTCAGCTCGAGTGAGACCCTGCCCAGAAAAGAAAAAACAATAATGAAGCCAATGTTTTCCAGAACGTGAGGATGTTGAAACTGAAGTCAGGGAAATCGCAGTACAAGTCCAGGTATCTCTTTGTGAACATGTGAAGCCAGGCTGTGTGTGATGAGAGTCAGAGGGAAGCAGGCCCTTCTGCCTGTGATGAAGGCAAAGATATGGAGCCATGGATCTGCCTGAACGTCAGCGCCTCTGAGCTGACACCCAGCTTCCTCGATCATCTCGTCTTTGCTTCATCTGCTTCTTCATCTGGTTTTTCTTGCTTTGTGTGTGTTTCTCTCTCTCTCTCTCTCTCTCTCTCTCTCTGTGTGTGTGTGTGTGTGTGTATGTGTGTGATAAGGGTGTGCACTGTGTATTCATGGGTATCCATGCACAACGTGTGTACAGGTGCATGTGGGGGCCAGAGATCAAGGTCAGGTGTCTCTCTCCATCACTCTCCTCCTTATCTACTGAGACAGGGTCTCTCACTGAACCCCAAACTCAGTGGTTCAGGTAGTCCAGCTAGCCATCTTGCTCCAGAAATTCCCTATCTCCACCTGTCGAGGGTGGGAACACAGGCGCGCATACTACCATGCCCAGCATGTACGTGGGATCAAAGGATCTGAATTCAGGTCCTCACACTCATACAGCAAGGGCTTGACTCACGGAGCCATCTCCTCAGGCCACCTCTTCTGTTTGTAAAGCCTGGATTTTCACATATGGAAGTTATTCCTGCAAAATGAGTGCGATGGTGGTTTGAATGTCTATGTCCCGCACAGGCCCCAGTGTCGAAGGCTCAGTCCCCAGTTGGTGGTGGTGCTATGTTGGGAGGTTATGGAAACATTAGGAGGTGGGACTCTCATGGAGTGAGTAGATACTGTCCCCTCCTCCTGCCACTCTCGGCTGCCTGGCTGAGGTTCTGCCACACCACAGCCTAGAAGCAGTGGGACCATCCAACGTGGCCTGAAACCTCTGTGAGCCCAAATAAATCCTTCCTCCATAAGACTATTTTCCTTGGGTATTTGTCACAGCAGAAAAAGAAAACTGACTACCACATGTACACACTGCTCACATACTTCCACAGGTTGTCTCAGATCCTAGAATCCACTGCAGGCTGTCTGCAGGTAATCCCTGGAAGCCAGCAGAGTCCAGCTAAGAAATATTGCAGGACTGTTTCCACCATCACATTCCAGCTCTCGTAGCATTCCCGCTGGAGGAAGAGTGTTCTATTCCTCCACAAGAGAATGAAAGTGACACCTCTTGGTCAAGAAATGTCTATGCATTGCTGACTTTCTGAACACATTTAGAATCTAAGACTCAGGGCTGGAGTGGTTTCTAATTGAAAATTAGATGGTGAAGAAAATAAATCTGGATACTATAAAAAAAAATTATACCTGTATCAGGCTGAAAAGGATTTTTTCAGCAACTGTCAGGCCAGCACGTCAGATTGCCAAATCCATAAAACGCTTTGAGAAGCAGATGGAATTTATATCACAGACTCTCGAGCCTCATGGGGAGGGATCTTTGAGTCCAATTAACCCCTTGGCAGCAGAAGCTAATCTGGAGGGATATGCGGAAAGCATCCAAAATATTTTGTCTAGACTTCACCCTGCAGGATTTTCTATAGCAGCTTCTCTAGGACCGAGTGCCATGGAGCCCAGGCAGTGGGCAGGGTGAAGACACCTGCTCAGGATGCAGCTCTGTTCACACCTTCTTGGTGCCACCCCGTTGATAATGCAAGGGATTTGACCCAGTTGGTTGCACCATTCAGCCCTGTCAGGATTCCAAATGCAAAGTGCAAGGCCCAGAATTAACGAAAAAAAAAAAAAATGTTAATATGTAATGAGCTACTACTGATGTCTCAAAATGGGAAAGACCAAAGCATTAGTGTAATATACATGATGTTGTCAATGCAACATTTTATTTTATTTTTAATTAATTAATTAATTTCCTTTTGGTTTTTCAAGGTAGGATTTCATTCTAGCTCAGGCTGACCTGGAATTCTGTACATGGGCACGGTCTATACTTAATATTAGGCGCAATGGCCCTGTGTTCTGGGTTATCGATGTAACTCCATCACACTGTGGTCCTGGCACTCAGAGGGCCGAGGTGGGCAGATGACAAGGTTTCATTGACAAGTTTCATACATTTACATAATGTCCTTTGGTCACAGTCTCCCATTCCTTCCTTTTGTCCTCCATTCCCTTTCTGCTGGACCCTTTCTTTCCCACTACTCCCTCTTGTATTTAAAAAGAAAAATTGGGGCTGGACAGACGGCTCAGTACTTAAAGGTGCTTGCTTGCACAACCTGATGGCCAGGGTTTGATTCCCAGCACCCATGCAAAGCCAGATACACAAAGTGGCACATGTGTCTGGAGTTTGTTTATGGTGGCTAGAGTCCATTACATGCCCATTCTCTCTCTCTCTCTCTCTCTCTCTCTTTCTTTCTCCTCTTGCAAATAAACAATAAATAAAAATACTTTTTAGGAGTTGGGCATGGCGGCACACTGCCTTTAATCCCAACACTTAGGAGGCAGAGATAGGAGGATCACCATGAGGTCGAGGCAGCCCTGAGAATACATAGTGAATTCCAGGTCAGCCTGAGCTACCTCCAAACACACACACACACACACACACACACACACACACACACACACGGGCTGGAGGGATGGCTTAGCAGTTAAGGCATTTGCCTGCAAAGCCAAAGGACCCAGGTTCAATTCTCCAGAACCCACATTAGCCAGATGCACAAGGGAGTGCATGCGTCTGGAGTTCGTTTGCAGTGGCTGGAGGCCCTGGTGTGCCCATTCTCTCTCTCTCTCTCCCCCTCTCTCCCTCTTTCTCTCTGTCAAATAAATAAATAAATAAATAAATAAAAATAAAAGACTTTAAATATTTTTTAAAAGAAAAATTTAAATATTTTCTTATTTACTTGTGAGAGAAAGACAGAGCGAAAGAACATGGGTGCACCAGGACCTCTTATTGCTGCAAACTAACTCCAGACCCGTGAGTCACTTTGTGCATCCGGCTTCATGTGGGTACTAGGGAATTAAACCATGGCTGGCAGGCTTGGCAACAAGCACCTTTATCTGCTGAGCCACTGCCCAGCCTCCCCCACCTTCTATTTTGATGTCTTTTTCTCTTTCTCCATCATTCATAACAATATGTTGATGGGCCCAGTATCACGCAGCTCTCGTGCAGGTAATGACGGTTGCTGTGACATCGTGAATGTGCTGCCACGTTGTGTCTGCGACACAGTGTTCCAAAGGCCTCCTCCCCATCCTTTGTCTCTTACATTCCTTCGGCCACCTCTCCACAATGGTTCCGGAGCCTTGGGCAGTGCTGAACCCTCTGCTATTTCTTCTCAGCACATTGAGGAGTTTTTAGTCTCCCTAGAAGTCACCACCATCTGATGAGAGAAGCTTGTCTAACCAAAATGAAGGCAGCCCTGATACATGAGCATAAATGCAAATATTCAGAGAGCAATTTGGTGGGCATAGTCTATCCATTTAGCCAACCCATAGTCATAGTTTACCTCCTAGAGCTTAGGGCCTCCCCAGCCATAGGCTTTTTGGCTAGGTTTTCAGAATCAGGCATGAATTCCTTCCCACGGAGCAGGCCTCGAATCCAATCAGACGACAGTTGGTTGCCACCATAACAGACATGGCCGTGTTGCATTGGCGGGCACATCTTGCCTGTTTGGAGCGCAGGGTCCACCGCTGGTGAAGATGATTTTTCTCCCCAGTGTTTACATACAACATTAACACACAGAGTCAGCAGGAAAGGAGGCTTCCGTCTTGGTTTCTAGCTTGATTTCCCCACGTCCTGCAACCAAAGCACGTGCTGTCTTCAGCAATAGGATCTTGCCAAAAGATGGAAAAGCCCTACCTCAAATAAATAAATACACATGTCACAGGTAGGAAAACTAAGATTAAAGCAGCCAAGGGCTTCACCACAGCTCACTGATTTGGCACTCAAACCCTTCCTCTTGCGTGACTGCCGCCTGATCGGCCAGGGAGTTTGTATGAAACATGAAACGGAGCCTCGGCAGCTTTGCAGAATTAAAATACCTTTCTTACAATGATGTCTTCCAAAAAGTTTGTGAATAGTGTGGGAGGAAATCTGCTGCATGATTCAGTAAACAAAATCAAGGCCGGTAATTAAACATACTCTGATCTGAAGCCTGCTTGAAAACCTGATGGGAAGTCTGGAAGGAACGTGGTGCAGGTGTTAACAGTGGTACATGACGCACACGGTGCGGCTCTGGGGACTTTTCTCTGGACTCGGTTCATGACAGCTAAAAGAATTAATATTAATGAAACCTCACAAGAGTTCTCGCCATGCTCTGAGCACTACAGAGGTGTGAGCTGCTGTGACTGAACATTAGATAGGATTTTAATTTTATTTAGCATATGGCTTGGCATTTCCAAAATTTTAGCATGTATACTAATGTCATTTCGAAAAAACTAAGAGCATCATAAAAAGTGGCCGCAACAGATAACCTTCCGTAGCTCTTGTAACTTGTCTTTCTGTCCATGTATATGATCTTCTCTAGAACACGTTCCAGGTTTTAGCTCCTTGGAAAGTTTGTCTTACTGACAAGTAGGTGCCTTATTTGCTGAAGAAAAGCACTATAAATCACAGCTGTCCCACAGCCTCTCTGAGGGAAACTGAACAGACGTTTGAACAAGGGTTCAAGGTATCCAAGGTTCCTTAAAGAGACAAGGCCCATCTTGAACTCATCAAGCAAAAGGAACAAGTACTACTTTTCAGGTAGCCCGGTGTAGTAAGTTGGATGGCAGGTAAATTACTCACGTCTTCCTGAGACGGAGTCCTTCCTTCACAGTCCTTAGCAACTTGCTTGGGGCTGTTCATCCCACCGTAAACAGCGCTGAAGCAAGTGGAAAGCATTTCCCCAAAGTTCACAAGACGAGGTTCAGGAGGAACATGGCACACAGCAGACAACTGGGAACGAATACGGAAATCGGGACCTCTTCCAACCAGATGCTTCTCAAACTATGTGGTAAACATTTTAAAGAGTCCTGTAAGCATTTCAAGAACCGTTCCTCCAGATTAAGGAGCGCGCAGACGGAGTACAGACAAGGGCAGATGGTGTGCCCGAGTTGTCTGAGATTTCAGGAAAGACGTTGCAATTTGGTAGCAGTTATGCACATTTTAGGCAACACCCTGCCAATGTCTCGTATTTTTGTGGAATGCCCCAGAGTCTTCATTATTCATTACTCAAATAAAGTGAACTTTCTGTGGCGAGCTAGAAATGCAGGATATAAGGGGTCAGCGCTCCAACTTGTCATTTAAGATCCTCAACTCATCTGTAACTAAGAATCAGGCAATGATTCCGTTGTAATGATAATTATCGTCTTCTGTCATATGCATCAAGCTCTTAAGTCTGCCCATTGGATTTCTTTATATTACAGGATGTTTAAAGAATTGAAATCACAATAGACTTCTTTGTGCCCTGTGCTAAATCCTGCTTTATGCCTACTTACTACCTACAAAGTACTATGTTTAATTTCTTGAGGGTTCACAGGAGTTACACTAACCTTGGGTGATAAGACTATGCCACATCGAAGCCAAATGTATCTACAGAATCCTTTATCCTGTCTTTACTATCACTTCCGGTAATTAAAACTTTTATTATTATTATTATTATTTTGGACAGAAACACAGAGAGAGAGAGAGAGAGAGAGAAGACAGAGATGGGGGCGCCAGCAGTGTCTCAACTGCTGCGAACAAAATCCAGATGCATGCGCCCCCTTGTGGGCAAGTGTGGCATTGCGCCCTTGCGTCACTTTGCATCTGGCTAAACGTGGGACCTGGAGATTGGAACCGCTGGAGATTGGAACCAGCGTTCTTAGGCTTAGGAGGCAGGTGCCTTAACCACTAAGCCATCTCTCCAGCCCACTTCCGGTAATTAAAAGCAAAATATGCCGGTACTTAAAGCACAGCTTTTGTGCTTGTGTCTGTGAACAAATATGTCCTAAAGTAACCCCCGGGGAGACCACAATGTCAGTGCCACTGTAATGAGTTACTGCTTGATATTGTTTCAGCCAGAAAGTCACTTAAAGGTGTGAAAGAGAACTGCAGTTCTTTGGGCATGTTTTGAATTTTCCTCCCTGCCAGTTCCTTTCTGCCTCCTCTGAAAATGTAATAAAAGATAGAGTAGAAGAGATAGACAATCACTTGATAGCTTCACTTGCCCAGCTATGCACAGCCTGCAGAGAGATGGAGTAAAAGAATGTTATTGTAAGGCGAGCTGGGTTTTTCTCTCCATTCTGCTATGTTCTTACAGAGGGTACAGGCCAATGCTGAATGAATCTAATTATATAGATTCCCCACATTTATCGTGATTTCTACCTATCGATGTTGGCACATTGGCTGTGTCTCTCTTCACACCCGTAGCAGTTGCAGGTTCACAGCCAGCCTACCTACACAGGAGATATATTAAAGTCCTTTCTACATGACAGGGGCTTTCCTTTGCTGAGATTAATCTAGTTGACAAATTGTGGCACCTCTCCTGCCAAGATGATATGTGCCTAATGCAAATAAATCCGGGGGTTCATTTCCTCCTGTGCTGCAAATCCCACCTACCAGCAGAGCATTTTCCCTTCTGACTGACAGCAAAAATAAATCTTCATGGAGAGAGCTGAGAAAACACCAGTTTTCCCACTGGAGCTCTCGGAGATTTTCTCATTTATATTCAAGAGTGATAAGGCTTTTTCTAGGTGTTGGGGCTGTATTCTGAAAGGGAATAGCAGCACGCGGAAGCAGATTATTTGGCAATGTTTCACTATGAATCCACAAGGCTGCTGACTTCTATCTCATCAGTTGTGTGTGTCTAGAGACCTCGTGTGAACACAGGGCACCACAAGATGCTTCTGGGTGTTTGCCTCCTCCATTTCCTGAGTGCCCATCACTTCCTTCCCTCGCCTTTGCTGTCTACACCCACTCTGCGTCCTCATTGCTCACAAGACTCTTTGGATACTAGCAGGAGTCACTGTCCTGACAGAAAATAAACGTCACTTTTGCATTGACAGCCCTGGAGCTCTGCCACATTTTGATCACCCCATCTCTTTATCTTACTGGAGATGTTCCCTCCTACTCAGCACTCCAGTCCCTTCTTAGTTTTTCAAGGATCTGTCTTACACCCATCAGATTGCTTCCTCCCTCCTATTCTTTCACTCCACTCCTCTGGAAGGTCATTCCCAAATCTCCATCTCCAGTCCTTGCCGTCAGCCCCCCACTTCTGTTTACAAGAGGCTCCAGGGCGTTTCTGCTAGAATCTCAAATCAACCTCCTACCTGTGAGCCTCGGGCACTGGACCTCACTCCTCTCCAGATTCTTTCTCCTTCCCTCCTTCTCTACTCACACACTTGGTTACATTTTCTTTCTTTTCCTTTTGTTAAAATTTCTTATTGACTTGAACATTCTCATGCATGTATATAGTGTATTTTTATCTTATGCCTCCCAATTACTTTCGCATTCACACCCTTTTCCCCCATCAGTCCTGCTGTGACTCTCAAGTCTTCTCTTTAATCTATTGAGTTAAATTCCAGTTCCCTGCATTGTCTTGGATAGAAGGGTTTTTACTGGAGTATTGGCAACTTACCAGTGGCTACACCACTGATGAAGCCGACACTCCCACCTCCCAGCTGCCATTAGCTGCTGTGGGAGGTGTGACATCTCACGCACCCTTTCCCTGTCTCTGGGGCAGGCGTGACAGGCTCCATGTTGCACTGGAAACCAGAGCCACTGTGAGTTCTGCGTCCATGTTGCTGACGTGTTGAAGACAGCCCTTCACAGCCCTCCTCACACCCTCCTGATCTCACAGCCTTTCCACGACGTTCCCTGAGCCTTGTAGGGGATGGTGCTGATGTCCTGATGGAGGTTGAGTACCCAGTCGTCACTTATTCTCTGCGATTTTGCCAGCTGTGCCTGTCTGCGTGGACTACTGCCCACTGCAGTAGACTAATCTAAGGGAACAAGCACAGATGTTTAGAAGGCGCTGCTGACGTGCCGATAATTTAGTGTAACCACAGTAGTACATTCCTCCCTAGGGCCCATGTCTCTAGCCATAGGCTTTTGGCTGGGTTTTCAGTACCAGGCATAAATTCCATCCTTTGGAGCAGACCTCAGGTGCAATCAGAAAGCGAGTGGTCACTCCTAAACATCCACACCACCATGGCACCAGGAGCGAGCACAGTGTCAAGCAGAGCACGGGTGGGACACAGTGTCCACAGCTGGGTAGGACAGGTGACTTCTCCCCCAGCAGCTTGCATAGAACCTTCTGGAATGAAGAAAGATAGCCAGCAAAGAGGGAGCGTTCCAGCTCGTTTCCTGGTTACCGTATTTAGTTTTGGTGGGTGACAAAGGGCAGTAGCAAGAGTCTATATTTCTAAAGGCCTCCTTGACCAACAACTCACTGGGCAGAACATCATCCCTAGCACTGGAATTTAGAAGTAATAACCAACGGCTTCTGGGAGCAGCTTTATCTACCCATATAGGGGACCATCATTCAAATATTTTTTCAATTTTTTTGTTTTAATTGGCTTACCAAAGAGCAGGGGTTGCAAATTATAAACCTCAGGGTTTTTTCACAATGAAGTCTAGGTTCTAGAAGAATGCTTGGCACAGAGCTGGCCCTCCACAAAGGCTTGCTGAATGAATGAATTCTGATATGCACAGCTAAGATGTACACAAGTGTTCAGTGCTGCTGTGTGTTAGAGAAGTCCTCCGTGAGTACACGGCACAGATCACGCTCCAGTCTCATCACCATTATTACTACTGTTACTCCTGTTCTCAGTGATCCCACCCGCATGTAGAATATAAGCATGTTGACCCTGCGGAACGGGAGAGTAGAATGGTGGAACCAGGTAGAGTGTGAGGAGGGCGGAGAAAGGCTCATCAGTGGGTGTTATGTTGGAACTGGGAGGGCCAAGAAGTTCTGGTGTGCTACTACAGATAGAGTGACTGGATGTAATAATGTATTATACAGTTCAAAGTCAATAGAAAAGAATTTGAAGGACTAGAGAGATATCCCCGTGGTTAAAGGCAGCTGTGTGGAAAGCCTTTTGGCCTGAGTTCAACTCCCTAATACCCATGTAAAGGCAGATGTACAAAGTGGTACATGCATCTGGAGTTTGTTTTCAGGGGCAAGAGGTCTTAGTGCACACATTCTTTGTCTCTGTCTTTCTTTCTCTACTCACAAATAAATAAAAATAGTTTTTTTAAGAATAAAATAGTTTGAAGGTTTTTACCATAAAGAAATGACAACTGGCTGGGCATGGTGGCACACACCTTTAATCCCAGCACTCAGGAGGCAGGGGTAGGAGGATTGCCATGAGTTCAAGGCCACCCTGAGACTTCATAGTGAATTCCAGGTCAACCTGAGCTGGAGTGAGACACTACCTCAAAACAACAACAAAAAAAAAGCTGGATAGATGGTTTAGCAGTTATGGTGTTTGCCTGTGAAGCCTAAGGACCCTGGTTTGATTCTTCAGGTCCCATATAAGCCAGATGCACAAGGGGGTGAACGCATCTAGAGTTCGTTTGCAGTGGCTAGAGGCCCTGGTGCACCCATTCTCCCTCTCCTCCTCTCTTTTTCCCTCTCTTTAAGAAATAAATAAATAAATAAATAAATAAATAAAACAAAAAGAGAGAGAGAAAAATCACAACTGCATAAAGAGATAGACACATTCAACCTTATTTAAATAGTACCTATTGGATGCATATATTAGAACATTACACAGCACACTACAAATACTTATGATTTTCATGTATCAATGAAAATAAATTTAAACAATAAATAAAATCAAATAAAAATATCAAGTAATTCAAAATGTTAAATTATTCTTTGTAAGATTGTTACAACTTTGTAAATATTTTAATACAATATCATTAGCTAAACATCATAGCCAACTAACATAATTCAATAATTTTGCTCCTGGGTTGTTTTGCCATGTTTTCAGGGTTTCAATCTGATAATCTGACTTCTTTTTAGAATTCCTGTGTGTAGTAATTACCTTCTCATTGCTGGGACAAAACACCCAACCAGAAATAGCTCACAGTTTCAAGGTACAATTGCACCATTGGCAGGCAAAGCATGGCAGAACAGAGAGCGAGTCAGCATCACATCTCCACGGTATCAGAGAGGAATCAGTGAGTGAGCTGAGCTCTGAAAACCCCAGTGAGCTCGACTAAAAATCCTCACCGTCCACTCCCCAGTGACATAACTCCTGCATGAAGGCTCGTATGATGGCTTGAGTCTGACATCTCCCATAAACTCACGTGTTCTGAGTGCTTGGTCCCCAGCTGGAGGAGGTATGTTGTTGGAGGCAGCCTATGTGCTGTAGCCTGCTCCCCTTCAGAGCTCAGCTCACTCTTGCGATTGCCCACATGGTGTTGGCCAGGAGGTGATATCCAGCCTCTGCATGTGCCATGTTTTCTGCCTTTCCATCATGGAGTTTTTCCTCAAGACTGTAAACCAAAATAAAACCTTTCCTCCCAGCTGTTGCTTTTGGCCAGGCGATTTGTCCCAGCAGTGTGAAGGCAACTACCACAGTTCCACCTCCCAAAGTCCCTAAACCTTCCCAAACTGCCACCAGCTAGGGGCCAAGTATTCAAAACACATAAAGCTACAGGGAACATTTTACCTTTAAACCACCACACTTCGTTCCATTGTTACTTTCTGTTATTGCTTTAAAGTAATTGATAGTCTCATGTATTTCTAGTACCTAATTTGTTAATTTTGCTCTGCATGTTTGATTATTCTATTCCAGAAAAGACTGACAGGCAGATGTGGAAGACAGTCATGCTTTGGGCTGCAATGTTAGGGTGTCTCCTGATTCTTAAGAAGACTCTTGCTTTTCATTCTTGTCATCCCCTAAATTGTATTTTAAAAATACAGTCTAGACTGAGGGCAGGAACATCCAGTCTGGACTCCATGGCCGGCCCCTTCTAGCGGTCTGAGCTTGGAACGGCTGCTCACCACAGTGCAGTGCCTATGCAAGCTGACTCCAGAGCACTCACGCTGAGTTCTTGCATTGCCTTGTCAAGTGAGGATACCTCTGCAGAGGCATGAAATGAATTGATAAGTATAAAGTGTTTAGAATACTTCCGAGTAAGTTAGCAAGGAATTCTGTGGGAATTCAAGAGAACTGAGTTGGCCGTGGTCTTACCAAGGATGGTAGTTGCCATGGTAACATTGGACAACTCAGATGCCTGACCATCTTCTACATGTAAGAACTCACTCGATCATCACAACAACCTTGTGAAACATGTGCAGTTAATTTTGTAGCCTTACAAATAAGAAAAGTTTAGACAAATGAAGTAACTTGAATAAGTGTACAGTCTGTTTTCAAAACCATATGAAACCATGACGCAGGATGAATTTGGATGTGACACCTGAGCCACTCTTAGCAAGTGCGGTCTGTGTTCCCTTGTGGCTCTCCATCTGCATAAGCACGGTTTTATGCTGCAATCATGTCTTGCAAAGTCCTGTGCTGGGACTATGTTTTTTCCTGTGATTCATCAGTTTCTTGGGCATCTATTGATGATTCATTAATCCTGTTCAAATGTTCGTCTACAAATGATTAAGAGATCTAAGGGGAAGATAGCTTTCTGCCTTCTATTTGTACCTGTATTGGGAATGAACTGCTCATAGCATAATAAATAATAGTGATGTCTGGCTTTGAACCTGGCTCTGTCGTTCACAGCTGTGTAACTCTGGGCAAGTTACTTTAATAACTTTCTCAACCTCGATTTATTTCTTCAGAAAAGGGAGGGAATAAGAAAGTAGCTTTCTGTATTTTAGAGTGAGCACCATGGTTCATATATCCCCACTCTCCATGGAGTCAGCTTTTTTTCTCAGGTATGGACCCATTCCACCTGTGTTGTTCTTGTCCATCTACATCACACTTAAAATCCATATCACACAGCACACACACACCCCTGTGTCCTCATACAAACACAAAGAGATCTGACCTTAGCACTGGAAGGCCATCTTGAGAGAATGACTCAGACAAATGCTTACTTTATTTTAGCATCTCACCCATGTTAGGTATGAAGCAAACATCAAGGCAAACTCAGCTCTGGTGAATACTTAGGGTCATCTTGTCCACGAAGAGTCTTATGACAGACATGTGACAGAAGTGTGAGCTCTGCCTAGCAAACCAACACCATCCCCTTCCCAAAGCTCTTGCTCAGACAACATTGGCTGCTTCCACTCAGCACCGCCTGCTGGGGCAGACCTGGTGCCCACCAGCCTTTGGTAACCAGCTCCATGGTATTAAAGAAGAGGTTAGTGTTTATCTGTCCCCCCTCCCCACACACACACTTGCTGACAGCTGAACAAGTCCCACACATCTCCTGCAAACTTCTGGCAATGCCAGCCAAGACTTGGAACCGTAGGCAGACAAAGAAAAACAACTTGATTTCCTCCAACTAACTGCTCCTTTCCAAATGCGACAGCTTTTCTAACCAAATGGCTCATATTCTAGTCAGACCTAGGAATACAGCGTGAACAGTGACACCAAATGGTTAGATACATTCTGAATGATTACATTCCGTCACACCTCAGAAAAGATGGTGGTAGTTTGCCATGAAAAATAATAAGCAGGGAGCTAATAAATTGTAGGTGGGCGGTAAAGGAACCGTGGTTGAGTTTGTTTGTCTGCTGGCTTCTTTAATAACTGGTTCAAGTCACTAACTTGACTTTCATCTTTCTAGACTGGAGGAAATGTGTTCAAAGAAGAAGTATAATTCTTCCCGAACTGACAGAGATAGCAGTTTCTAATATCAGCTCTTGCATAGATTGAAAATTATGGACCTTAGAAATGTGTTTCATTCCTTGTTTTTTCCTCTATGTATATTAGATTAGATGGCTTGTATGTGTTGCCTTGCATTTTTATTTGATACTGTGTGGCATACTTCTGACAATCTTTACTCAGTCCTTGCCCAATTAAAACCAGTTGTTCTTAAGACTTTCTTTTTAAGCATCAATGGAAAGCCTAATGATTTGGGAAGGAAACTGTAGCAATTGGTCTTTAGCAAAAGTAGCCATTCATGGCAATATTCAGACTGCCTGTAATTAACCAGCATATGGCATGATTGTAAGCTACATTAAAATTTAGATAATAAATTTCTTCAATGCAGATTGCATGTGAAAATAGTAGGTAACATAAAAATGTTCCACAGAACAGAATTAAGTAGTTAAGAGGCTGACTAGATAAAGAAAGAGAAGTGGCCTAGAAGGTACGTGCAGGAGGACTGAGAGTTCAAGGCCAGATTCAGCTACATATTGAATTTCAGGCCAGTCTGTGCTAAATGAGACTTGTCTCAAGACAGCAAGGGGGAAGGAGGGAGGGAGGAAGACAATGAGGGGAAAAAAGGAGGGAAAGAGAAATGAAAACCAAAAAGTCTGTGAATGCTTAAACTAAAGACTGAGAAAGAAGCATGAGTATGGGAAAAAGAAAGATGATCTGATTCATGGGAAATAAAAAGAAGAAAAGTAAGCAGAACCAAGGAACCAGAGATGAAAGACATAGGAAATGTGAGGAAAAGACAATGTTGGGTCAGGAAGAAAGGAAATCTAAGAATGCCTTTAATCACCAGAAGTTTTAGTATCTCAAAGGTTAGAGAGTTAGAAATTAATGTGGGAAGAAAGAAGACGCTGGCTCAGAAGGACTCCGAAGAAGCACCTGCGAGAGTTTGGTTGCCGCTGAGACATAGGAGAGAGAGAAGGGTGCAAAAAATGCAAGAGGGAGAACCAGATGCAAATCCTTTCTTTCCGTACTTCACATTCTTGTACCGTGTGACGTGGCATGACTCAACGTGTGACCTGGTATAACACGATAGTGAGAAAATTAGCAGGATGATTGCATTATTAGAAAATGAGGCCACAAAGGAGAGATTGAATAAAAGCCGCTTGCTCCTCCTGATCACTGCAGGTGAAGGGTCCCCATGGCCCAGGAGTGGTTCCGGCTGGCGACACTTGTTACATCCCACAAAGCTCCTCAGAGAGAAGGTCCACTTCCCCCGGGGTCACGGAGCCATGAGAGGCTGAAAGTGAAAGTGCCCCCTTCCTCATTTTGGTTACATCTCAATTACATTAGAGATAAATTCGTATTAACAAAGTTTACTTGTATATTTTCCCCACTAGACGTGTGAGCCTGGAAGGACTAAGACCCACATCAGACCTACTTCCTATACCGTGGCTAGAACCCAAGCTGTGATTAATCGACATATGATATGACTGTCAACCCCATTAAGGCTCCAGAAAATGAATTTGTTTCACTTATGTATTTACGTACATCTTGCCTTTTCCAGATAAAGAAATCACTGTATTACTTGGTTTGGGTTGGGGAACCTCTCTCTTCTGTTCATTCTTTTTAATGCCCACCTGGGAGTCAGCATCCACTCTTCTCTCTCACCCTCTTCCCAGTTCAGTCCATTTCCACATCCAGAGCCTGTTTCTTCTCAGCATGAATGCTGCGTTGTTGCTTCTCAGCACTTTGCCCTTCACACCTATGTGGGCCCACAAAAAGTAGGTTTTCCTATATCCTGTTTGGTCTTCCTGGAGTTTATTCAGACAGATCAGCTAACGTCATCTCTCAGATCGCATCTTTCCACTGATTGAAACCTTCTGACATTCTCCTCCCACTACATGCAGAGTATTTCCAGTTTCATGTCTTGCCTTCCTCTTACTCTCTAAGCTTTATCCACTGTCATCTTTTTGGTGTAAAAGCCAAAACTCAAATGATTGTAGTTCTAGTAAACGTTCATATAACAGGGCTGGCGATGTAGCTCAGTGGTAGAGCGCTTGCCTACCATACTCACGACTCTGGGTGCAATCCCCAGCACCAAAAACTATGACTTTGTTCTCTTGTCTGACCCACTTTATTCTTCACCATATCCTTGAATGACTAACTCTTTGTGACCACCCATTCTCTGCTCACATACGGCTTTCCTTGGGGCGTATACAGATCATTTCTAAGCACACTCTCAGATTGCCTCACTCTGCTTCATGTGTTACACTTACTATTCTCTCAAATTATACCTATATTACTTATTCTCCATTTCCTAGATCCAAATAAAAACTCCCCTAGAAGCACAATTTTGTCTATTAGTCATGCAACCCTACATCTCTAGGACCTTGAACACAAAGCACCTGCTTAATAAATGAATGACAAATTAGCCAGGTGTGGTGACGCACACCTTTAATCCCAGCACTCAGGAGGCAGAGGTAGGAGGATCACCGTGAGTTCGAGGCCACCCTGAGACTACAGAGTGAATTCCAGGTCAGCCTGGGCTAGACCGAGACCCTACCTCAAAAAACCAAAATAAATAAATAAATAACAAATTAACAAATGCATATGTTGACAAAAAGACCCTGGGTTTAGGGATAAGCATTTTCTGTTCATTATCTAAGACATATACTAGTCATATCTCTGTTTCTTATTATATATGATTTTTCTCTACGTTTCTAAAACTAGTATTAATATAAGAAAAGAATTCAAAAGACTCACTTCTCAGAAAATGGTTCTATGTCCATGAAAAGAATCAAAATTGTTTAGGGAAGAAAAGAATTTGAAGGGTTCGCCTAGCCAAATCTCCTTCCTATTTAGTTCTCCTGACACCCAGGCCCTCCTTCCCACTTCATAGACAGGGCTTCCACTGCCTCATGAGCACCTGCCTGGATAGGAAAAAGCTGGATTTATCAGGCTGAATCAAAATAGAGTCACATACTTACTGCTTGATGGTGGGGATGCCTTCTGAGAAATGTGTCTCTAAGTTGTTTGGCCATTGTGTGAAAATCAATTCGTGGACTTATGATGACCTAAAATTTTGATATACTGTATGATGTAGCCAGGCTGTGTGGTGTAGTCTGTCACTCTTACAAACCTGCAAAGCATGTTGTCAGACTGATGACTGCAGACAGTTTAACACAATGATAAGTATGTGTATATCTCAATATATAAAAGGTATATGAAAATACCAGATGACAGGAAACTTTTCAGCTCTGTTATGTTCTATGGGACCACTGTCAGATATGTAAACCATCTCTGAGTGAAATGTTACAGAGAGAGACTTCCCAGACACCTGCAGAAACCACATTACATCGGTTACCTGAAGTTTTCTTGAGTGGATGGGACTGTGGCAAATGAGAGTTCTCGCCTTATCTAAAAGGACAATGGGCTAGAAAGATGGCTCAATAGTTACCGCTCTTGCCTACAAAGACTAGCAACCTGGGTTCAATTCCCCAGCACCCATTTAAAGCCCGATGCACAAAGTGGCGCATGCATCTGGAGTTCATTAGCAACAGCTGGAGGTCCTGGCATGATGATTCTCTCCCTCGCTCACTCTGCCTCTCTCTTTCTCTCTCTCTCTTTGGAAATAAATAAATAATAAAAGGACAACTGGGGTTGGGATTTAGCTCAGTGGATGAGTGCTTTTCCTAGCAAGCGCAAAGCTCTGGATTTGGTCCTCAGCACTGGGGAAAAAAAAAAAAGACAAAATCACAAAAAGACCAAAAAAAAAAAAAAAAACAAAAAAAAAAACCAAGGGAATTAAAGGACAATTATCTAGTGAGTATTTCTCTATGAGACAGCAATATCGTGCTGCCAAAGTGCTCTGTTTTTCCAGAGAAGCATGAAATACAGATTTTTATACAAAATTTCTACATTTATAAACCTCTATTATGCTCTTTTTGGTGGCATGCAAACCTAAAGCTTGTTGGTTGCCAAATTTCTAGTTTAACAGCAAAGAAGAAATCTCCTCTCTTCAAAAAGAGGGCACAGGCCATAAAGATATTTAGATTATCTTCCCTGGTCCTTTTTTAAATAATTTTTTTGTTTATTGTTTATTTATTGATTTGAGAGTGGCAGACAGACAGATAGACAGAGAAAGAGACAGATAGAGAGAGAGAGAATGGGTGCACCAGGGCCTCCAGCCACTGCAAACAAGCTCCAGATTCATGTGCCACCTTATGCATCTGGCTTACGTGGGTCCTAGGGAATCCAGCCTCGAACTGGGCTCCTTAGGCTTCACAGGCAAGTGCTTAACTGCTAAGCCATCTCTCCAGGCCCCTTGGTCCTTTTTTTTAATGTGAATTTCCATGGTAAATTTTATTATGCTATGATGGTTTATATTGTAAAAATATTTACTATGCTATTATTTATATTACAAAAATATATTTGAGTGGATGACTCTGAGGATCCACTGGGTTCACTCCAATATTGAGCTTACAGCTGCACTAAAAATTTAATAAATGAAAGCCAGTAGGTATTTCATCCTACGGCATCTCACCCAGACCACATTTCAGTCCTCCCATTTTATGTACCATTAAGATAGCTTCTTCTAAAGTCCGCACAGCACATCATGGGCTTGAAGGAATGGGCCTCAGTGAGCCACATGTGACTGGAGAAGTTTTGATGCAGTAAAAGAGCATTACTTCAACGCCAATCTTGTAGCTCACCCACATATATTCAGAGCAGCAACCCTACCTGACCCCAGAGAAACCTACACTGTATTTATTGTACGTAATAACATCTTACATATTAATCACTGTCTTTTACTTATTTCAGCCCCACTGTTTTAGAACATTCCTTTTGAGTGTGAACTAATAACGTGGTTTAGGTCTAGGAAAACAACAATGAATAGAAAATAGCTACCACAAGGCAAGATATTTGGAATTATAAAACTTTCAAAAATGTTGTGTTGGGGCTGGAAAGATGGTTCAGCAGTTAAAAGTGTTTACTTGCAAAGCCTGATGGCCTGGATTTGATTCCACAGCACCCACGTAAAGCCTGATGCCCAGAGTGATGCATGCATCCATCCTTCATTTGCAGTGGAAAGACCCTGGTGTGCCCATTCTAATTCTCTACCCCATCTCTCATACCTAAATAAATAAAAACTTTAGGCCGGGCGTGGTGGCGCACGCCTTTAATCCCAGCACTTGGGAGGCAGAGGTAGGAGGATCGCCGAGAGTTCGAGGCCACCCTGAGACTACATAGTTAATTCCAGGTCAGCCTGGACCAGAGTGAGACCCTACCTCACAAAACCAAAAAAAAAAAAAAAAAAAAAAAAAAACTTTAACCACATACAAACAGCATGATTTGCGGACACATCTCCAAATTCTTGTAGTATTGGAACCAAATCACTTTATAATTGTCCTGTACTAATTGGTTTGTCGCCTACAGTCATCATCTCCACTGTCGGGTCCTTTCTGTGACCCTGACTGTGATGTGTTGTCCCACTCAGAGCCCCGCCCCAGGCTCAGAGGCCTTGTTATACTATAGAAAAGAGCCTCGTGGCTTTGAAAACAACACTGTCTTGTCCTCACTTCCAAAAGGAAAATCCTATTTCCAGACTCTATAGTTGACTTACAAACCTCATCACTTAAAGAATCATCCTTTTGCGGCCCGCTCCATGGGAAAGACACCTGACATTGACCTCTGGCCCCCACAAACATGTTCACATATACACATGCACCACACAGTACACACACACATACATAAATGTGCATACACACATGCACCACACACATACATAAGCAAAATATTTTTATAGAACTGACACAAAGAAAGGTGGGAGAGGCAGAGAAGAGAAAGCAATGAAGGAATAATTCTAGAGCTAAAGAGATGGCTTAGTGGTTAAGGCACTTGCCTGCAAAGCCAAAGGACCCCAGTTCAATTCCCCAGGACCCACATAAGCCAGATGCACAAGGTGGCACATGTGTCTGGAGTTCATTTGCAGTGGCTGGAGGCCCTGATGCGCCCTTGTTCTTTCTCCATATCTGCCCCTCTCTCTCTTTCTCTGTCTCTCCCTCTTAAATAACTAAATAAAAACACTAAAGAAAAAAGTGCTTTAAAAAAGAATAATTATAGATTCATCCTTATTAAAGTTCTTTTACATACATATCAAGTTCAAAAGTACAAAGAAATAAGATGATGTTTTAATTGACAGGAAGTTTATACTTTTTGCTATGAGTAAATATAAGTGTATAGCAAAGATCTAATCCAGCTGTGTGCGTCAGAACTGATGGGATGAGCTCTATGGTGATTTGGAAGGATCCAGTGATTTGCTCAGTCTCCCGCTTTAAATGGTAGTAGACCCAAAACATCCTTCACAACAACATCTATGCTAGTGTGGGACCAAAAATCTGGGGTCTCACAGAGAGTTCCAGGCCATCCTGAGACTACAGAGTGAATTCCGGGTCAGCCTGAGCTAGAGTGAGACCCTACCTTGAAACACCATTATATATATATATATCTGGGCGTCATAACTTGGCCAATTTGATGCAAACTTAACCATCACACACTAGCCTTGACGTGGGGCCTATACTTATGCTCTCTCGCCAGTTTGGCTTGCCTTGTGTGACTAATTACGAACTCCTGAAAACAAACTCCGTAACTGTGGGCAGCACAATGCTTAGCTAACCAAATGGAGAATGTAGCTCCAGGTTGACATCAGCACCTGTGAGAGCACTTACTCCCACTTTCCTATACCACTTTGGTACCAAATAGCCAAAATTTGGGGATCTTATTCAATTTAAGACCTGGGGGACTGGAGAGATGGCTAGAGGTTAAGGCACTTTGCCTGCAAAGCATAAGGACCCAGGTTCAATTCCCCAGTACCAACGTAAGCCAGATGCACATGGTAGCAAATGTGTCTGGAGTTCATTTGCAGTGTGGATAGAGACACTAGCATGCGCATATTCGTTCTCTCTCTCTCTCTCTTTTCTGTCTTTTAAATAAATAAATAAATAAAAATAAAATTTCAATTAAACAAAAATGTAAGGTCTGACCTAGCTAGCCTTCTGACATTCTCCATTACCGTTACTTGTAGGAAACCTTAAATCTCAGCACGTGGAGAAAATTGTTTCCTCTTCTGCTCTACCTTAAAAACACTGATGAGACGTTCTCCTCAATCACAAAGTCATCCCAGCTTGATCACAGCTAGTGTTGCTCTTCAGCAATTATCCCAACTCACTCTGAACCAGATCTTCATGCTCTCTGTATTCTTCACCTTTAAAACTGTATGTGGCACAATCTCAGTTACAAAATGATAGGTGAACTCTAGGATAATTCTGAACAAATAACTCTAAACTAGCCTAATATGATATTTATTTTATTTTACTTTATTTTAAAATACTTTTTTTTTTTAAGCGGGGTGGGGGGAGAAGAGGAACGGGCATGCAGAGCCTATGGTCATTGCACACAAGCTTCAGATGCATGAGCCACTTTGTACATCTGGCTTTAAGTGGGTTCTGTGGAATCAAACCTGGGCTGGATAGGCTTTGCAAACCTGGGCTGGTAGGCTTTGCAAATAAGCATCTTTAACCCCTGAGCCATCTTCCCAGCCCCTAACATGGTATTAGTCATTCCTTTTTAAAGTCATGGTTATGACACTTCATGAAATAAAGGGCTAACGATCCAATGATGCACTTGTAGTTTTGTAACATCACATTCATATGTTAACTGGATCAGCACTTTTCTCCAAAATGAAAATGAATAATTAGTACATAAATACTTAAGAAACAATGAAATTCAATTTTCTTAGGTGTTTGTCATCTTGGAGATGACTTGGCTACTTTCATAAATACATACAAATGGAGGAAAAATAACCCCTCCAACATAGAATATCAGACTAAATTTCACTGAATTTATCTTAGCACAAAGCAACCCAAAGGTAACGTCCATATTCAGCATCATCTGCAGCCCATCTGGGGCTCTGACACAGGGAAGTACCAAGGCCTAAGTGGAATGTCTCTGGTTCCCTACGCTAACTAGGACCATATGTGAAACCCTCAACTGACAAGCTAAGAAATACAAAGAGAAAGAATGTCTGGATGCATTTCCATCTAGAAAGTAAACATTGTAACAAAGACACTGAAAATCTATTACAGTCTTTAGATTCAAGCAATTAAAAGAAACATCTTAGCCACTGAGCGTGCGATGGGATTTGTTACAGGTTCTGAGAGAGCCTCACAGGGTAACTCCACTGGGGCTGGGTGGGAAACGATCCTTAATGAAGAGAGATGCTGGGAGATCCTCTGCGTTTTCGACACTTTAGTAAGCTGATGGGAGCTGGCCTAGTGCTGTGAAGGCTTGCTGTAGGGGAGGGGAAGAAGCTTCTCCTGTGCTTATTTGACAGTTGATAGTAAGTAGTCTGTGAGAAAAAAAGTTGAGAAAGGCAAAAGCAAAAATAAAACAAAACAAAAAAAAAAAACCATATAGGGCATGGAAACTAGGATGGCAGCGTCCTAGGTCTCCAGTGGATGAATAAAAACGTGCCATGGAGCCGGGCGTGGAGGCGCACGCCTTTAATCCCAGCACTCAGGAGGCAGAGGTAGGAGGATTGCTGTGAGTTCGAGGCCACCCTGAGAATACAGAGTGAATTCCAGTCAGCCTGGGCTACAGTGAGACCTTACCTCGAAAAACAAAAAAACAAACAAAAAAAGTGCTGTGGCTTTCAAAAAAAACGTATCTCATTGACTTTAATTTATATTTTGTGAGTTATGTAATACCTAACAATAAATGACATGAGCACCACACAAGTACATATGTCTGTGGCGTCATTGCCTTTCAATAAGAAAATCTGGTTTACACTAGAAGAATAACAGTACAAGCCAGGCGTGGTGGCACATGTCTTTAATCCCCAGCACTTGGAAGGCAGAGGTAGGAGTATTGCCATGAGTTCAAGGCCAGCCTGAGACTACATAGTGAATTCCAGGTCAGCCTGGGCTAGAGTGAGATCCTACCTCGAAAAACCAAAAAAAAAAAAAAAAAAAAAAAAAAGAAAAGAAAAAGAAAGAAAGGAAAGGAAAAAGAAGAAAACAGTACTGGCTTTGTGCTAGACACTACTCGAAAGGCTTTGCATGGAATTATTTATTTTGTCCTTGCTGTAACTCTATAAGGTAGTAGTTGCTGTCACCCCATCTAATAGGTGAGTCTGCTGCATCACCGGGAAGTTAATTTGCCCAATATCCTAAAGTGAGACATAGAATAGACTGGAAGCTGCACCATCTGGTCTTAGTACTTAGAGTGACACCATATGGAAACCAGTGGTGATATGGAATTTGAGTCTCTTCATTTAAACTCTTTTCAGAATCAGTGCAGAGGACCATATGAAATAGGATCTGAGGCTGGCGAGATGGCTTAGCGGTTAAGGCACTTGTCTGCCAAGCCAAAGGACCCAGGTTCGATTCACTAGGACCCACAGAAGCCACAGGGACAAGGTGGCGCATGTGTCTGGAGTTCATTTGCAGTGGCTGGAGGCCCTGGCGTGCCCATTCTCTCCCCACCCCCTACCTGCCTCTTTCTGTCTCTCTCAAACAAATAAAAAATTTTTTAAAAAGAAAAGAAAAGAAATAGGATCTGGTCCAATTTGGACTTTGCAGCTAGAAGCCCAGCTATGCAGAGTGTGGAGTCCTGTCTGTAAAGAACCAATGTGCACATGAGAACCTTCTTTGAAACGGTGGAATGAATGTACTCCAGTCATCACGGTCTCCCCAAAGGGAGTGTGGTAGTTTGAATGTATGTCCCCCATATACTCAGGTGTTTTATTAAAGCTTGTCTCCAGCTGCCTGGCTGGAGGAGGTGTCACTGGGCAGGGGGGAGGGATCCTGGGGCCCAGCCCTGTGGTGTGTTGGAGGTGGATCTAAATTCCAGCCAAAAAGGTGTGCAGAGTGGTCAGATCTCTGCTGGGTCCCTGCTGCTGCTGCTGGGTTTTGAGCCTGCTGCTTTTGTTTCTTTCTGACTGCTTGGTTGTGTCTCTCCACTTGGAGGTGTGGATCAGCTTCTCCCACCGCAGATGGACCGTCCCCTGGATCCCTAAGCTTGAGATCAACCCCTTCCTCCCGTCAAACTGTGTCTGGTTTGGATGTTCATCCCAGCAATGTGGAGCTGCCCACAACAGGGGGCAAAACCAGAAGCTGGATGCAGAAAGAAGAGGGAGAGAAGCGTCATTACCAAGGAACTGAAGAACATAGAAAGGCAAAGGGACGAAGCTTCCTCAGACTGCTTCTGTCACATAACTTCTCTGATTTTTGAGCAAGTTGTTTCACTTCTCTGGGTGTGAATTTCTCCATTTATAAGATGTAGAAACCGAATTTAGTGATATCTAAAGTTAACATCATGTAATATCTTATAAAATTTGAAGTCAAACAGAAATCTTACATGGGTCTATCCATTTGGTACAAGCAAAAGCAACATGGCCTCACCAGCATCACGGGCCAGCCCTGTCACTGGGAAATCATAAGAGACCGTGCCTGGGAGAAACGGGCTGAGACTTCCCAGCGGTGTGGGGTCCTGGGTTCACCCCCACCCTGTACAAACAAGGCATGGTGCTGCATGCCTGTGATCCCCGGAACTCAGGAGGTGGAGGCAGGAGGATGAGAAATTTGATATCATCCTTAATTACATAGCAAGTCTGAGGCTAGCCTGAGCTACATGAGACCTTGTCTCAAAGAAAAAAAGGAAAGAAGAAAAGTAGAAGGCAAAATAGAAAGTTACCATGCAAAATAAACAAACTTTGGAAAGTAACTAGATTCTAATGAATTTGTGGCAGAATTATGTAAACTTGTCCCAGATACTAATATTTATAGTTATTGATTTAAAATGGCACCGTTTGGTTTGGATTTGAAGCAGTGACCCTACTGGGGTTCAGGCCATATTTATTTCTTGAATATTTCCTTATGTTCAAATCTCAAAACTTAAGTTTCAAAAATTTCAAAAACCAATGAAGTATTAATGAAACACAAAAACAGAAAAATATAACATACTTGTGTTATCCCCAGCTAGTGGTAAGCTTCAAGAGCAAGGTGGATATGACTAGACAAGGATGTGTGGTAAGGAAGCACACAACTTCTTCATTTTTGTTTCAATTTGATACACTTAAAGGCTCAACTTATTTAAAGACAATTGCAAAAGTCTAAGTGTGAGATCCTCCTACGTGCTTCTGCAGGAAGATCCAACCACAAACTCCCACACAGCCACCACTCAAAAATAATAATAATAAACTCTTTGTCTATACTTATGGAAGTTGTCAATAAAAATAAAGAGATAAATAAAATAAACTCAGAGTGGGAAAAATAGTAGGCAAGTATTTGGTAAATCTGCACAAAATAAATCTTCTTCTAGAACATTCTAAATCCTTCTGCTATCAGTTGCATCATAAAAATGTGGTGTGTGTGGTATAGGCACACATATACATATACACACATATACATGCCCTCGTAGGGCGCTGTGCACTCCCCTGCAGCAGGGGGCACTTTCCTGTGGTGGCCAGAACAAAGGGTTGGGTGTCCCACTCTGTTGGGCCTTGTTAGAAACGGGCTGGACCTGTGAGGAGGCTGGCCTGAACTATTGGACATGGCCAGGGACCCTGGGCTGTGGGGTTGCAGCCGGCCCTATTGTCAGGGAGTCCCTGGCGATGGTGACTGGCCTTCCCTTCATGGTAGGTTGTAGTGAGCTGTCATCGCCCAGAGTGGGCAGAACTGGTGAGGCTCTCCCCCCAGACCCCAAAAGTCTCTGACCATTCCATAAGTCAGACTTTGCCCCTCACAGTTCCTGACCTTGTGGCTAGCTGCCCAAGAGACCCTCATGTGGCTGGAGTCACGTAGCCTTCTCACCCCTCACAGTAACAGAAGTCACAGCTTTCTGATGATCTCCTCTTCCGCCCTTCCCCTTCCCTTATCCTTCCCCCAGAGCTTTGAAATTACTAGTCCTTCCGCCACCTAGATAACAGCCCATAAACTATGCATCCGATCGCCATATAGTCTGTACGTGCCATCTCAACCTCCCCCAAGTGTTTATAAACCCACCCCCCTTTTGAATAAACGAGTGCTGTCCATCAGACGGTCTCCCAGGTGCTCATTGCCCATCATGTTCGTCACACTCCCCCGCTGCTCCAGGAAGGACCCTGCTGCTTCCCTCCCAACTCCTCTCTCCCTCTCCCGGGACGTCGGTGGCCAACGACTCCGGGAATGGTAACGGTAACGGTAAAGAGCCACACCACTCCATCTTTCTCCTGCCTGTTCTTGTTTTGAGCCAGACTCTTTTACTGACACCAGAGCTTGCTATTTCTCATGATCCTTGGCTTCCCTGGTGTCCACTCCCATTTTCAGGACCAGGGTTTGGGCAAGTGTGTCCATACTCGGCGGTTTACATGATGTTGTAGTCAGCTCCACATTGCTGGGAGGGACTTCCAACCCAGACACAGCTCACAGGAGGGAGGGCTTATTTCAGCTTATAGATCCAAGGGGAAGGTCCATCAGTGGCAGAAGAAGCTGGCTTCCATTCACAAATCCAAGGGGAGAGACCCACCACCAGCCAGCATCACAAGCAAACAAGGGGAGAGACCCACCACCAGCATCATCACCACCAGCCAGCATCACAAGCAAACAAGCCCAAACCTACAGCAGCAGGAGCCCTGGGGCTCACACTTCTCTGCATACCTGAGGCTGGAGTTCAGATCTCCCCCAGTGTGACATACCCCCCTGGAAAGACTCAGCCTGCTAGCAGCAGAAGCTGCAGACTCAGTTTTAATGACACCTGAGTCTGTGGGGGAACATACATTCAAACTACCACACCTGGGCTCTGGAGATTTGAACTTGAGCAGCCCTTACATGCACAGGAAGTATACTGAACTGCTGAGCCATCTCCCAGCCCCATTTCTTTACTCCGGGTGGGTGGGTTTGTTGGTGACAGGGTCATCTGTAGCCTTGCTGCCCTTGAACTCACTATGCAGCCAAGGATAACCCTGACCTCTGTTTTTTTTTTTTTTTTTTTTTTTTTGGTTTTTCAAGGTAGGAACTCACTCTAGCCCAGACTGACCTGGAATTCACTCTGTAGTCTCAGGGTGGCCTCAAACTCACGGCAATCCCCCTGCCTCTGCCTCTCAAGTGCTGGGATTAAAGGCGTGCACCACCATGCCCTGCCTGACCTTGACTTCTTGATCCTGCTGCTTCCATTTCTGCAGTGCTAGGATTGCCGGTGTGCACCATCACATCCATCCAATATCTGGTAAAATTTCACCTGAATTCACAGATATTCTCTTGACCTATGCAATCCATTTCTTTGACACCCCTGTAATAATCTGCAGGAAAGTTCTGCAAGCGTGTGCAAGCATGCGCATTTGTTAGAGTGTGTTCCTGGTTACCTGTGACTGAAGGCTTTGATAATGGAATTGACTAAATTATGACACATTAGACTGCGGGATAGTTCACAGTCATCCAAACGTTTGGATTAAGTCTGTAAAACTGGAATGTGGTCCATCGTGTATTGCAAAATGAAAATGTAAGTTACAAAGTAATGTGTGAGAGAGAATCCCTTTCAAAAACAAGGAAATAGGGATGGAGGGATTGCTTAGCGGTTAAGGTGTTTGCCTGCAAAGCCAAAGGATCCCAGTTCGACTCTCCAGGACCCACGTGAGCCAGATGCACAAGGTGATGCATGCATCTGGAGTTCCTTTGCAGTGGCTGGAGGCCCTGGTGCACCCATCCTCTCTCTCTCTCTTTCTCTCTCTCAAATAAATAAATAAGATACCAATACTATGAATGTAAAATCAGAAGAATATAAATAAAAAATATATATTAAAAAAAAAAGAAATAGCTCTCTGTGTGGACCTCTACCTGTGTTTGGTTGTGGAAGAAGATGTAAAAGATTTCACAGAATCTTAACATCAGTCATCCCAGTAGAGGATTACAACAAATGAGGTGAATCACACCGCTTAGCTTCCTGTATATTTGCGACTTTTTGAACATGTAATGATTTTGAGCTTCCCACGCACTCAGATGTGTCCCTTTCTTACGAGGGCATCTTTGTTTCTTCCCTTACATGGTAAACACGGTGAGAATCACGTGAGGAGACACTTCTAGCACACTGACCCTTCTGAGAGAAGAGAGGGATGTCGGGAAGGGAAGGCAGATGCATTGCGATTGTGGCCGTGGTTCAGGATCAGCTCGGTGATCAGCACGTTTGCTTGCTTTCCCCCAAATCCAATATAAATCGAGTGCAGCAGCGACAGTCCAAAAGCAGTCAGCGGAGGGACACTGGTGACTACGGCTTTTCTGACTTCAGTATGGCCAGTTCCAGCCCCAGACAACTGTCACTTAAATCCACTGCTTTCTGCTCTCCTTTCTGCTGCCAAATCTGCAGCCTCGGCTCAGCCCGGTGACCGCTGACACTCGATCCTCCGTCGACTGAACCCTTTACAGCTCTTGGAATCTGCCCTGCTTGGTCCTAGTTCTGGATTTCCAGGCACGTGTTTCCTGTGTTTGAGACTCCCCCCTGCCGCCCTTCCCCACGTCACACATTCCTTACACAGGTCTCACACCATATAATCAGTGTCTCTGGAGAGCTCTCCTTGTCACGACACTGCCATGTGCGGCTCTGCTCCCTGCTCTCCGAACCCACTATCCCGGTTTTCTCAGGACGTGGTATTTACCACACATTCCATGGCTATTTGGTTCCTTGTCCATCTACCCAGCTTCAGCTCCCTGAGGCCAAGACCAAGAGTGCCTCATGCTCTGTTATGGCTCTAGTATCTGGAAAGCACAAAACAGCCTGCAGTAATAATCATATGTACTGAGGGCTTTGGGCTAAAAATCTAATATACATGATCTCCTCTCACCTGCTAACAACTCTCCACTCTTAATCCCCCACCATCCCCTCTCTTTGTGGACACATGCCTGTATTTCCTGGACGTTCTCTCTACTTTGAAATGTGAAAATCCCTGGGCTGGAGAGATGGCTCATCAGTTAAGGCATTTGCCTGCAAAGCCAAAGGACCCTGGTTCGATTCTCCAGGACCCACGTTAGCCAGATGCGCAAGGTGGCGCATGCGTCTGGAGTTGGTCTGCAGTGGCTGGAGGCCCTGGTGCCCGCATTCTCCCTCTTTCTCTCTTTCTCTCTCTCTCCTTCTTTCTCTCTGTCAAATAAATAAATAAAAATTTAAAAATTTTTTAAAGAAATGTGAAAATCCCTGATACCATTCTCTGGAATCCAGTTCCTCGTGCTAACTTGGAAAATCTAAGACAAATTCACCCAGATGCCTAACGGACTTGGTTGGAGGCACTTTAGCCATGCCCAGCCCTGCTTCAGGACTGGGCATCATCTAATGGTGACAAGTGAGAAAGCAGTTGTTCGCATTCGTGCTTTAGTTGTATGGGTTCCAAATAGCAGTGCAGCTACAAAACAAATCGTGGAAGCTGCTGCAACCTTCCCGTCACACATACACTACAGAGCGATTGGGTCTCTGGTAAAGGGGAGAAGGACCTCCACTCCAGAGAGGTGACTTCAACGTGAAATGACTTCCTGGACACTGGCACCGTGTTCTTCTACCTTGCCACACCACCCCCCGGGAGCCCCCCTTCTTGCCAGAGTACTCAAGGTGCCAACCGCCACTGTGTCACACGTGAGAAATGTCTACAGCACTAGCTCCCAATTTGGAAGGAACCACAGCCATCCCCTCCATACAGAGCAGCTTACTGCCTCGTGGACCAGTTCAGGCTCGTGACCAGCATGGTAGCTGGGTGACAGGACCGGGAGTTGTAAACATGGAGTCAAAAGTTCTTCCTTTAATAGCTTTAAAGGAAGGGAAATTCACAGTTCCTTCTGGAAATCTTAGAAGCTCAGAGGGTAGCCTCAGAAGGATGGACAAATGAAAGAAGGAAGAGATACAGGTTTGAGTGTTAAGTAGCTGTATACCATGTGAGGTGGGCAAGCTCCGTGCCTCAACTCTGCCATCTAGTGGTGAGACGTCCCCTGGCCCAGAGAGAAAGTTAACCACCTTACTTATTCCCCTTATGAAATGAGATGCTGAGGGAGGGCCTGGAGAGATGGCTTAGTGGTTAAGGCACTTGCCTGCAAAGGCTGAAGACCAGAGTTTGGTTCCCCAGTACCCTCGTAAAGCCACATGCATGTGTCTGGAGTTCGTTTGTACCCATTCACCATCTCTCTTCTCTCTGCTTTGCAATTAAATAAATGAAAATATTACAAGAGAGAAAGCCCTCTGAAATGTGAATCTGTGTGAACAGGACCTGGGCAGGGCTGGGGGGCATCTCACCACGACATGGTCTTGCTGCCCTGAAAGAACAGGGCTCGTAACATTCTCTTGTGCCTGATAGTATGATGACAAGTCTGTGGTGAAAACGGATTCTCCCGCCCTCCCTGGGGAAGAACCTATTTTAAAATTCACAAGGAAATGGAATAATGCATTATTTACATTATTACAAAGAAACTTTTCAGATGTAAGTAGTAATAATAAGTATGAATAAAACGAAGTAAAATAACAAATCAAACATGGAGAAAAACGTGGAGAATGGTGCAGCCGTCACCATTTTAGTCAGCATGTCTGTTGTGTGATCATTTGAAGCGGGGAAAATGTAGAGTGCAGGTATTGGGAATGACCTTAGCGTGGGGCTTCTTAAACTTTTCCTACTAGCAACCTCTTTCCAACCAAGCGATTTTTACATGACCCTGAGTATATAGGTACACAGGTCAAACATTTACTGATAATAAGTTATAGAGAAAGAAGTTTATTTTAATACAATGCTTTTGTATACATATAATTTATCATTACTAAAAACAAAGCAAATTGCATACTAATGAGGTGAAATTTTATAATGAAGAATTAAATCTTAACTGAACATTTTATCTTCAGCCTTTTTCAGAGTTGATCAATATTTTGATTTTATAGTCATCAATTCTGAGAACATCACTTTATATAAATATGTTACAAAATTGCAGAAGCATATTTATATATGCATTTCAGAAATTGTTGGACATTCAATCCTGATCCAAGTCAAAAGGATTTTAACAACTATTTATGAAACCAGTCAGGAATTCAAAGAGCAATTTTTAAGATCAAACATTCTAACAAACAGCCATCTGAAGACATGCTAATTTGATACTAACCTGCTGAGTCATGAGAGTGGGAAAATAGTGTCTTTGTCTTTCATAATTAAACTATCATGTTTCTCTCAGAGCAGAAAAACCTTCCGTGTACAGTGAGAACACTGTGACCCATAACATGTAATCGTCTCACGGGTGAGCTGAGCTGTGTCAGGCAGCATACACGTGGGAGTCGAGCTGTGTCAGGCAGCATCCACTGGCATTGTGGAGTGTGAAGTGTGTGTGTCATTTGCTACAGTGAAGACACACAGCACAACACAGGTAAGCACTGCAAAAACACCGCAGTCATAAAATGTTTGGGTTTTGCATTGTCTTGATCATTGCCAATTAAGAAACCTTTTACTGTTGCCAAATCTTTGGCATCCTCCAAATTCAGTTACAGGACCATGCCATAACCCAGAGGTATCAGAAACTGTGCATTAGCTAACGACCAGTTCAACTAGCCATGCCTTAGAGCTGAACAAAGGGAGAAATTGCCCTGTTGTGATGGCCAAAATGTGTGTCCTCTGCTTGCTTTTACTTATGCTTCTTGACGACAGAAATCAATTACCCTATTGAAATATCTCTAGCAGGACAGACAAAAAGAAAGAAAGGGGCAATGAAGAGGAAGTGAGGGAGAACTAAAACTAATTTCTCTCAACTTGTACTGGGGATTACATTCTTTATGAAATAATACTACCAGGGCTGGAGAGATTGCTTAGTGGTTAAGATTTTTGCCTGCAAAGCCAAAGGACCCAGGTTCGATTCCCCAGCACCCACGTAAGCCAGATACACAAGGTGGTGCATGTGTCTGGAGTTCTTCTGCAGTGGCTGGATGCCCTGGCACACCCATTCTCTCTCCCTTTCTCTGCCCCCCCCCCTTAATAAAAATAGAACTTTTTTTTTTTGGTTTTTCAAGGTAGGGTTTCACTCTGATCCAGGCTAACCTGGAATTAACTACGTAGTCTCAGGGTGGCCTCGAACTCATGGCGATCCTCCTACCTCTGCCTCCCAAGTGCTGGGATTAAAGGCGTGCACCACCACACCCAGCTAAAAATATTTTTAAAAAGAAAATAACACCACCAGTATGAACTGGAATTCTTAGAAAAGAAGGAACCTCAATGCTATGGCCAAGTAGCCTCCTCTTTTTGTAAGAATCTTTTTAAAATATTTTTATTTATTTATTTGACAGAGAAGAAGGGAGACAAAGAGAGAGAGAGAATGAGCACACCAGGGCCTCCAGCCACTGCAAATGAACTCCAGACACGTGTGCCCCCTTGTGCATCTGGCTAATGTGGGTCCTGGGGAATCAAACTGAACCTGGGTCCTTTGGCTTTGCAGGCTAACACCTAAACTGCTGAGCCATCCCTCCAACCCTAGCCTCTCTTTTAACTGTTCATTTTTAAATGTGAGAATGTATTTACTATGCTGTGATTATATGGGAAAAACTGAACCATTCACTTACCAAATAATAAACAGTTGTCTGAATTCTATTCCCCCTCCCTCTCTCTCTCTGTCTGTCTTACCCAGGGCCTCACACATGCTAGTTAGGCAAGTGCTCTACCACTAAGCTACATTAATGCCCAGCTATTCTTTAACTGTTTTTGAAATAAGATTACATTAATTTGCCTAGTCTTAAACTCACTATGCAGCCCAAATAGGCCTTAAATGTGGAATCCTCCTGTCTTGGCCTCTCAAGTAGCTGGGATTACAGCTCCATGCCTCCAGTCCTGGCTGGCGTATCTCTTCATTAAAGGAATACACGGTTTTTAAATCATGTTCATGGGAATATTCAGAAACAGAGATAATCACTTAAAGTACACTGCATTAATGAAAGGGAGAAGATAAAAATACACTACATATAATATGGTATGGATTTTGCATTTTGAAAGTCTATGTGGTCTTATATTGAGGTCTTCAATGCAACTGGAGGTCATTTTTACACAGGGTGAGGTGAGTGTGTCTAGTTTCATGTTTTACATGTGGTTCTTCAATTTATCCAGCACCATTTGTTGAAGATGCTATCTTTTCGCCAGTGTCTGTTGTTGGCTCCTTTGTCAAAGATCAAGTATCTGTAGTTGCTTGAACTAAGGACTGGATCTTCAGTTCTGCTCCATCGGTCTGTATGTCTGTTTTGACAACCGCCATGCTGTTTTTGTTACTGTCGATCTGCAGTGCAGCTTTAGATCAGGTGTGGTGATACCTCCAGGGCTGTTTCTTTTTCCTAAGGATTTTTTTTTAATGTCTCCTCCAGGGGTGTTTGTTTTGCTAAGAATATTTTTTGATATCTGAGGCCTTCTACCATTCCATATGAATTTTTGAGATGACTTCTTCTTCTAGCTCTGTTGATCTTGTATCCTGCCACTCTGGAGATACACACAAAACTAAGTCCAAAATGAATTGGCACCATAGAAACCTTCCTCCTGGTTAGCAGAGGAAAAGATGTGCACCCATACTCCTCAGTAGGGTAGGTCTGGTAAGAAGGGCTCTGGAGAGGGTGGGATGAAGCCTAACCTAGCCTAAATATTTGGCTCTGGCTTGTAGCTCCCAGTACCAGAAATCAGTTAAAATGCACATTGAGCTGTTGATCAAAGAGACCTGCAAGATCCCCAAACACGACAGGCTTCTGTCAAAGCACTGGATGAACCCCCTGAGGAAAAAGGCAAGAACCTATTGCTGAAGACACCACATCCTGCTGACACAGAGCATGGAGAGACCTGGCTGGAGTCTGGAAGGAAGCCAGTTCACAGATAACTAGAAAGCACTACATGAGCTGCTGGGGTGAAATGGCCAACAACGTTGTGAACAAGCAAGGGACACTGCTATATGTCAAGATGTACACACCTGAGCAATGGTGGCAGCCTAGGTGGGGAACCAATGGCTCTGAATGGCTAAGTGGGAACCGAGCCAGAATGCTATGGAGACCAAGATGACGGACGCCACTGAGAAGCTCCCACTAGTTTTTGACCAAAAGAGAGGCTGTACCCATCAAAGTCTCTACATTAGCAATGCTTAGCCCCTTAAGCCTATGCTGATCTCACTCCCCACTGGAGAATCTGGTTTTATTTTTCAGAGGGCAGCGAGAACTGAGGACAACCAAAATCTATCAACAAGACAAAAAAAAAAAAATAGGACAGCCGACTCCCTGGCAGGAGATGACCCAGCCCAGCACAGCAGCCAGAGCCCACGTGACACCACAGAGGAGCTGGTGAGATGAGCAAGGGTGCTGTTTCCACTGTGAGCCTGACAACCTGGGCCAGGGTGATGCAGACAGACCCCGAGGATACTCAAAACCCACCAAAGCAGAAACCCAGAAGCTGCTAAGAGCACACTAAAAACACGTCCACCATGGCTTTGCAGAAGAGGGAGTCAAAAGATTGCTAGAGCCACAGGGTGGGAGGAAATATCCAGAAGCATTGTTCCCCCCCCCCCGCCCGCACAATGACTGACTGAAGCTCTTACAACTCCTAGTCCCCAACCCCATGGTGAACACCAGCAAACTCACTGGGGAGGTCTCAGTGGAGTGGGGACAGAGGGAGGGAAATGATGCTACCAGTATATGATGTGTCTATACAAAGCTTCTATTTAATAATCAAAAGTATATGCGAAGGATATAAGATAAAATATCAACAGTTATTACCTCTGAGGAAAGTTCTTTAAAAGAGTTTTTAATTATCCTCTCTTTTTTTGAGAGAGACAGAGAAAGAGGAAGAGAGAGAAAGGAAGAGGCAGAGAGAGAATGGGTGTGCCAGGGCCTTTTCAGCCACTGTGAACGAACTCCAGATGCATGCACCCCCTTGTGCACATGTGCAACATTGCACGCTTGTGTCACTTTTGCATCTGGCTGTGCGTGGGACCTGGAGATTTGAACAAGCACTCTTAGGCTTTGCAGGCAGGAGCCTTAACCGCTAAGCCATCTCTCCAGCCCTAATTATCCTCTCTTATACTACTCTATGTTTCTTTAGACTTTCCTGGCATGTACATAAGATCTATTTATAGTCCTACTGAGGACTAAATGTAACTTTAAACTATATGATAATATCCAGGATTGTCAAGAACATGTAGAAACAGTGGACACAGACATATATTCTATTAAGAACACAGAGTGGGGCTGGAGAGATGGCTTAGTGGTTAAGGCGCCTGCCTCCTGAGCCTAAGAATGCTGGTTCCAATCTCCAGCAGTTCCAATCTCCAGGTCCCACGGTTCAGCCAAATGCAAAGTGACGCAAGGGCGCAATGCCACACTTGACCACAAGGGGGCGCACACATCTGGATTTCATTCACAGCAGCTGAGAGGCTGCTAGCGCGCCCATCTCTGTCTTCCTCTCCCTCTCTCTCTGTCTCTCTCCAAAAACAAACAAACAAACAAACAAAAAGAACATAGACTGTGCCTTAGGAACACAATTTTGCAGTAAGACCCCAAATTTAGCGACCACTGTCCCAGGAAGTGATTCTAAGAAGATACCAGAGAAATTTGCAAGCATCTAGAACATTTGGATCTTGGAAAATAATCCGAAGCCTAGACCACATATTTCATAACAACCCAGGAGGGTCTGAAGGCTCACTCAAGAGCAAGCATCTTGGTGTTCCTGTAGCAAACAGGACATGTCAACGCAAGCGGGATGCAGACTACAAGCAGCCTCTGTGAGTTCTGGTCAGATGTTGCCACAAAATGAATTTGCACCAGACATGACACATGTGTTTTGACATAAGTCTTAGTATTTCAGGACAGAGGACAAGAGAAGAAGGATGGGCCTCTGTGTTGAAAGACGCTCATCACAGCACAAGTCACTATGCCACTAAAGGAAGTTCTGTAAACAAGAACGAAGTGATAAAAGAAGAAACCCGAGAATGCTGGGAAAGAAGAAAGAATGCAAAGGGCAAAGGCCCCAAACTTCTCTTTGACTACAGCAAAGACGATCTTACACAAATGTGCTTCAGAATGTGAGCAGCGGAAATATGTAACGTTACTATGTCATGAGACAGCAGGCATATGTGGAAATAAGGCCAGTTTGCTTGACTGAAGCTGGTAAAATGAGCCCATAAGAAAACCAATATACTACTTTTAACAGCCACGAAAACCATGGAAGAGAGACACTCAAAACTACTATAGATAAATAAAAATAGAATAGAAGTACCTATCTTAGAAGCACACAGAAAACAGGTGCACTCATTACTTTTCTCATTGTTGCAACAAATATTCCACAAGAGCAATTTAAGGAGGAAGAGATTGTTTTGGTCTGCACTTCCGGGGTGCGGCGTGTTATGGTGAGGAAGGCATGATGGCACAAGCAGCTGCTCACATTCAGTCCACAGTCAGGAAGCAGAGAGAGATGAATGCTGGTTGTCAGCTCACGGTCTCCTTTTATTTTTTTTTTTAGGTAGGGTCTCTCTGTAGTCCAGGCTGACCTGGAATTCATTCTGTAATCTCAGGCTAGCCTTGAACTCACAGCTATCTTCCTACCTCTGCCTCCTAAGTGCTGGGATTAAAGGTATGTGCCACCACACCCAGCCTACTTTTGCCTTTTTCTAATGACAGAGAGACAAAGAGAGAGAAAGAGGGAGAGAGAATTGGTGCACCAGGGCCATTGCAATCAAACTCCAGATGCATGCACTACCTTGTGCACATGTGCAACCTTGTGCATCTGGCTTACATGGGATCTGGAGAGTTGAACCTGGGTCCTTAGGCTTTGCAGGTAAGTGCTTTAACTGCTAAGTCATCTCTCCAGCGACTTTCTCTTTTTTATACAGTCCAAGATGCTAGCCAAGGGAATGGGGTTACTCATATTTAGGGTGAGTCTTCCCTTCTCAGTTAACCTAATCTAGAAACTCCCTCACAGAATGCCCTTAGATTTGTTTCCATGGTGATTCTAAATCCTGTCAAGTTAAGATTAATCACAAACAAGGGAATTTTTTTTTAAAAAAATGAACAAGTTAAGAAAAATAAAATGACATAATTAAGTCCTAAGAGATCAATTATTACATTATATATAAATGGTTTAAATATATCAACTAGAAGATAAAATTGGCATAAGTGCTTGTCAGGAACAGGCAGCTCCAGGAGGATTTGCGGAGGGGGTAAGCCCAGAGTAAACACTGGCAGACACCAGCTGCAATGCGGAGCAGGGTGGAGCACTGTAGTCAGGTCACAGGGAGCTTAGAGACAGAGAGTGCTCCCAGGTGCTCCACACAGTGATCTCATCAGCAGCAGAGGTGCTGAGTCATGGTGATGTCAGAAGCTGCAGCCACACCCCCACACAAGGATCTACAAGGATCACATATAAATATTATGGTGGAAGAGTCCCAGATAAGGATGAAGAAAGATACAGTATTCAAACATCAGTCAAAGTGAAGCAGGAGCAGTTCTGTCACTATTAAACAAGTAGATGTCAGAGTAAATTTTTATCAGTTCTAAAAAGGGACATGATGTAGTGATAAAAGAGTCCAAGAAGACACAGTAATCGTAAATGCCAATTCATTAAATATTGGAGTTGCAAATTATGTGAAGCAAAATAACTCACAGAACTGAAAGAAGAAATAGATAAATCTAGAACTATATTTCAAAATCTCAACATCTCACTCTAGACAATGATCAGAACAACATATCAGCAAGTCTGCAGAAGAACCCAGCAACATCATAAACCAACAAGACACAACTTCACACTGATGCACAAAAACAGAATTTACATATAAAGTATACCCTCAAAGAAAAAAATTTAGAAGAGCTAAAATACCAATCTCTGACCACAATGAGCAGAAAGATAGCAAGAAAATTCCAAATGTTTGAATTAAAGAATATAACTAAATAAGACGTGTCTAATCAGGAAGTGTCAAAAGAAAAAAGAGAGACGACACGTGAGACAGATGTTGAAATATGTGAGACACAATAGAAAAGAAAGTATCGGGGCTGGGAGATGGCTAAGTGGGTAAAGGCACTTGCTTGCAAAGCCTGTCAGCTACGGTTCAATTTCCCAGTGCCCATGTAAAGCAAGATGCTCAATGTCAGTGCATGTGTCTGGAGTTCGTTTGCAGCAACAAGAGGCCCTTGTTTACCCATTCTCCCTCTCCCACCTCTCTCCCCTCTCCTCTCTCTCTCTCTCTCTCTTTGCTTTTAAATAAAATAAGTATTTAAAATTGGAAAATATTCACTGCATAATAAAGAATATTATTGAAAACAAAAAAGAACATATCAAAGAATATGCTTCTACCACAAGGAAGGAAGAAAAGATCAAATCCAAGTCCAAGGGAGGGCTGGGGCAACTGCTCGGCGTGAAAGCCCTTGCTCCCAGCTCCAAAGCGCAAGCCCGTCATTGCTGTGAAGGTAGCGGGAAGTCAGCAGAGTCTCTGGTGCCTCCAGATCAGCCAGTGCAGCTGAACGACAGCAAGCTCTGCATTCAGTGAGAGTACGGCTCTGGCTCCGGCTCAAGTGATAGAGGGGGGCGGCTACCCAGGGCCCTCCTCTGGCCCCTGCATGCCTGTGTAATGGTGTGTGTGTGTGTGTGTGTGTGTGTGTGTGTGTGTGTGTGCGCGCCCATACAACCAATGTAAGCATATTGAGAAGAGAAGAAAAGAAAAGCAAAAGTCAGTGAATAAAAAACATAAAGAGAAAAGGCCAATGATATAAAGAACTCATTTTATGAAGCATTTTTTTATTTTTTTTTTTTTTTTTTTTTGGTTTTCTGAGGTAAGGTCTCACTCTAGCTCAGGCTGACCTGGAATTCAGTATGGAACTCTCGGCAATCCTCCTACCTCTGCCTCCCAAGTCCTGGGATTAAAGGTGTGCACCACCACGCCTGGCTATGAAGCAATTTTTTAACCAAATTAAAAATTATCCAGTAAGAATGGCAAAGAAACAGATATCAGAAATCCATGAAGTCGTGAATGAAGCAAAAGGATGACAGTAAATGCCACAAACACCCACAGAGACAAAGCAGATACAAGACAGGTCAAAATCGGGTGTGGGTGGCACACGCCTTTAATCCCAGCACTGGGGAGGCAGAGGTAGGTGGATTGCCATGAGTTCAAGGCCACCCTGAGAATACAGAGTGAATTCCCAGTCAGCCTGAGCTAGAGCGAGACCCTACCTCGGAAAACCAAAAGAAGGAGGGGAAGGGGAAGGGGAAGGGGGAGGGGAAGGAGAAGAGATAATTTTAAGCTGGTTTGGTGGCACATGCCTGTCATCCTAGCACTTGGGAAACAGAGGCAGGAAGATTTGGAATTTATCCTGAGCCTCAGTTGCACAGCAAAGTTTAAAGCAAGCCTGGGCTGTAAGATGAGGGGCAGGAGGGGATGGAAAGAAGTGGGGAGAAGTGGGGGAAAGGACAAAAGAAACCTGTTGCATCAGGACAATGCCAAAGCATCACAACAAGTTCCCTTAGATCACAGTATTCTGATCTGGTGTAAATCCCAGAAATCCAAAGTCACCAAACTGGGAGAGTGACCTCAAGGGATTTTCGACTCTCTGTAGTTTCCTTGTTTATGTTGTTATCTGATTGGTTACGGTACTCCAAACACAGGGTCAATGGTTTGTTTACGTGTGATTTCCAAGAGTCAGTTACCAGCCTTTCCACATACTTTGTCATTATGAAAAGAAGGCAGTTTCTTTCCAAACACATGCCCTTTGAAATAACATGTCAAAGCAGTAAGAATAAAGTGAAATTTACAGTGCAGCCAGCCACACTTTAAAGCTCAAAAGGACTTCAGTATTTATGTGACAAAAAAGAAAACCGAGCCATGAGGAGGCTGCAACTTCGCCCTGGGGTCTGCCCTAGGTATGGCCCTAGAGTGGGACACACAGGCGGTAAGAGTAAGCGCACCACTAGAGTCTTAGACCCTCTTCAGCACGGACACAGGCAGTAGACAGGAACTGCTCTAGGGGCTTCTACATGGTCAGTCAGGCAGCATCTCAGTTAAGAAAGACTTACTTGGGCTGGAGGGATGGCTGAGCTGTTGAGGCACTAGCCTGCAAAGCCAAAGGACACAGGTTTGATTCCCCAGGACCCACATAAGCCAGATGCACAAGGTGGCGCATGCATCTGACTTCATTTGCAGTGGCTGAAGGCCCTGGCACACCCATTCTCTCTTCCTCTTTCTCTCTCTCCTCTCTCTCCCTTTTTATCTCTCAAATAAATGAATTTATTTTTCTTTGAGGTAGGGTTTCCCTCTAGTCCAGGCTGACCTGGAATTCACTATGTAGTCTCAGGGTGGCCTTGAACTCACAGCAATCCTCCTACCTCTGCCTCCCAAGTGCTGCAATTAAAAGCTTGTGCCACCACACCCAGCTGAAATAATTTTTTTTTTTAAACTTAGAGAAAGAAAGCCTTACTTTAGGAAAGAAAGTAAAGCAGAATGTTCCCAAGTTAGGAGGGTCCAAGAAGACATCAGCATGATGACCTGGCCCAGGTCTTCTTGTCACCTTGGGGACGCACATTAGGCATTGACTTTGCTGGTTAAGTTTAAATGGGTATAGAGGACCTTGACTGGTTGTAGGGTCAGGGAGAAGAGCACAGACTCACCTTGTGCAGGGAATCATTTTTTTAAAAAATATTTATTTATGAGAGAGAGAGAATGGGCACATCAGGGCTTCCAGCCACTGAAAACAAACTCCAGATTCACACACCTCCTTGTGTATCTGGCTTTACATGGGGACTGGAGAATCAAACCCAGGTCCTTAGGCTTTGCAGACAACTACCTTAACCACTGAACCATCTCTCCAGCCCCAGGAGAATGGGCCAGCCTGCAGGGAAAAAAGCCTGTGAAAAATTTCCTAGGAAAAAAAAAGTCAAAGGCCAGGCGTGGTGGCACACACCTTTAATTCCAGTACTCGGGAGGCAGAGGTAGGAGGATCACCATGAGTTCAAGGCTGCCCTGAGACTCCATAGTGAAGTCCAGGTCAGCCTGGGCCAGAATGAGACACTACCTCAAAAAAAAAAAAAAAAAAAATCCTAGAAGGAGAAAGAACTAGGAAGTGAAATAAAGGGCTGTTCCTTACCACCGTGTCTTTAAAAATATTTAGTTATTTGAGAAAGAGAAGGAGGAGAGAGAGAGATAAAGGAGGCACTGCAAACAAACTTCAGACACATGCACCCCTTTGTGCATCTGGCTTATATGGTTCCTGAGGAATCAAACCCAGACCTTCAGGCTTTGCAAGCAAGTGTCTTTAACTGCTAATCCATCTCTCCAGCCCCTGACCACCATCTTAATGAGTCAAGTTTAAGTTCAGACTGGAGTTGCCTTCTGGTCTCACCAGGATAGGCTGATATCTGTGTTCTTTTGGGTGTGTGTTCCTAACTATCTACTTACAAAAGAAAACTACATGGCTCCTTGTTGGGGTCCCTCCTAAGGCCAGCCCAGGAGGGGATGCAGGGTCTCCACTGGGCAGGGGGTGAGAGGGGTGGAGTCAAGACACAGACACGGGGAGTTGGGTGAAAGCAGGCAGAGGGCGAGCTGCTGCAGACTCATTTATTCAAGGAAGTGTAGGGGTTTTTAAGGGTTTGGCTGGCCAATCGTTGTATTAGGTTGTTCCCTTCTTGTGACCAATGACAGCCTGTCTCCAGGCAGATCGTCTTGCAGCAAGTTGCTGGCAGGCATGGGGCTGTAGCTGTTGTCACGCCAGGCCTGTGCAGGATGCCATGTCCACAGAAGCCATTTTCTGGTTCCTCCTAGCGGGCAGCCTGGCTAGGGCCTGACCTGCACTGTGCCATACGGTTCTTAATCTCTGTCTTGATGCTTAACCTTCAGACTAGATGATAGTCCTGCTGAGCAACCATAGCGGGGGCCCTGTGCTGGCACCAGCCTGCTCCGAGAAAAACCTAGAAGGACAGTATGGCCATTCGTCCAGGAACCACATCTGCTCTGACAAGCTGGGTGACCTTGAGTGAGCCGTATAGCTGAAAGAGGTTTGGATTTTCTGAAACTAGGTCTCTGGTTTCCTCCAAGACTAAGAGAACTTGTTTTAGATTACAGACACATGTATGATCTTTTCAGCTCAACTTGATGCAACAGGGAGGACCAGATTATCTCTCTAATGGAGGAAGGGAACAAAAGCCTCGCAGAGCCAGACGCAGAAACGTCACGCGCGAGTTCATGCTAGCATTGTTCTCTACTCACCAAGCTCAGTGCAACGTCCTCGACTCAAAGGACCTAAGCCAGCCTCACAGCTTTAGGTTCCACTGTGAAATTTCTGTGGAGGAGACACATGATTCCCACAGGCATTGTTCCAGGCAGGGATTAAGACTTTTCACGGACAATTGCTGCACATACCACCCAGATCGTCTTCCACTGCCAGAGGGAAGGGAGCCAAAGTTACTACTTCAGTTTCATTTCAACTCTACACCAAGGACACTCAGCTTTCCATTTTCATATTGCTTACCAGCCATATGTTCACAAAATATTAGAATTAATTCCTTTCCGTTAATTCTACTAATTTAACTATTTTGCATTTGACAGCCATTCCTCTTATTTCACGTTCAGGAGATGGAAACTGTGTGTGACTAATGTTGCTTTCCAATTAAACAGCCCATACATAAGGACCGCAGGACACCGCACAAGGTGTCATTACAACTGTCAGCGCCACAGCTGGTTTCCTCCTCTCCCTTCTAACTCAGGAAAAACATCACTGAGCAATGCCAGTGGGATCCGGCTCTGCCAGGGCCTCTGGGTCAGGAAGTACGAACTTCATGCAAATGAATTGCACCCATCACAATTTTGTGAAATAAATCCTTGGAAAACTACCATTTAGTTAAGGTCATTTTACCACCACGTGTGCAGAAGTGTTCATGTTATATAATGTGTAATCACACCCACTAGCTCAGGATTTGAAGGGAATAGTTAGATGTGAAGGTCCACACAGGCAATGCCGGCACTCAGGAGGCTGGAGAAGGAGGTTCTAGAAGTCACGGCCCATCTGGGTTACAAACATAGGGATAATCTGTCTCAAAACAATGACTTTTTTTCTTTTTAAATACTGAGGGGATGGCTCAGCAGTTAAAGGTGTTTGATGGCAAAGCCTACTGGCCCGGGTTCAATTCCCCAGGACCCATGTAAAACCAGACACAAAAAGTAATGCATGAGTGTGGAGTTTACTCACAATGGCAAGAGGCCCTCGTGTGCCAATTCTCTCTCATAAATAAATAAATATTGAAACATTCAAGAGAAGGCCCTTTCAATAATCTCGTGTGGAAACTGAAGGATGTCAATCATTTTTAAAACACTATAAGAGCTGGATGTGGTGGTGCATGCCTTTAATCCCAGCACTTGGGAGGCAGAGCTAGGAATGAGTTCAAGGCCAGCCTGAGTCTACATAGTGAATTCCAGGTCAGCCTGGGCTAGAGCAAGACCCTACCTCAAAAAGATCAAAAAAATCAAAACAAAAAAAAACACACTATATTTTCATGTTTCTCATTGCAAGGGTATTTCTTTAAGTAATATATGCTAAAGCTAGTCTTTTTTTTTTTTTCTGAGGTAGGGTCTCGCTCTAGCCCAGGCTGTGTACTCTCAGGGTGACCTCAAACTCACAGCAATCCTCCTACCTCTGCCTCCCAAGTGCTGGGATTAAAGGTGTGCACCACCACGCCCAGCTCTAAAGCTAGTCTTGACAGTACAAGATTTCTAAATGTTCAAGTTATTTTTAAGCACTATATTTCTTGAACCGCAAAGCAACCCGTGAGTAGGGAGAGAAGATATTTAGGCAAAGGTTACGCATGGTGTAAATGCTCCTGGTCCTCCAAACTGCGACTTGGGGCAGATCTGGGGGTGACAGGCAAGAATTCTGGTTCCCAATCTAATGTGTCTGTGCTGTAGGACAGAGACGAAAGGGAAACTCAAAATGACCACTCTACTGATCATCCATAATAACCTATGAGCCAAAGACACGGGCTGCAGATCTGAAGGGATGACACAAGCAGCTTTAAAACCATAATCAAGATGCTACCTTAATACAAAAGTCAGCACAGGGGACTGGCGGGATGGCTTAGCGGTTAAGGTACTTGTCTGCAAAGCCAAAGGACCCAGATTCAATTCCCCAGGACCCACACAAGCCACATGCAAAAGGTAGTGTGTGCATCTGGACTTCATTTGCAGCAGCTGTAGGCCCTGGTGCACCCATTCTCTCAAGCTCTCTCTCTCTCTCAAATAAATAAATAAATATATTTTTTAAAGAAAAAGTCAGCACAAGAGAGAGGTATAAATGAAGACTTCTGGATGTCCAAATGCAAGGTTTCAAGGACCAACACCCAGCAGAGTAGGTATCAAGTGCTTACTGTGCCCCCGGCCTGATTTAAGTGCCGTGTATTTCATGTTTATTTCATCCCAAGTAGTCTGCACCATTATTCTCATAGTCCTTGTTTTAAAGATGAAGAAAATGATTTCTAGAAAGCTAAAATAACTTGCCGGGGAATTCCTATCAGCTAAGAAGCTAAGCTGGGATGCGGGCCTGCAGTAACAGCTGTTCTCAGCCCGTGTGCTGAACCGCGCTGCCAGGGTGCTGAGGTTGGAAGAGTCTCCCTGCGTTCGCATGTCTGCCCCAAGCTTGTTCCAGGGAAGGCTTGCAGTTCTTCATTCCCGGCACGTAGCCATAATAAGCGTGTGCTCGTCTCTTGCCTTTATCCCCCAGAATGATGCTTGACCAAAATTGGGATACAGGGCTATTTTCTTGCTGTGCCAAGGTGGTGGGAGGTGTGAGTGCTCCGGCATCGAAACATTGAGTGGTTTGCTGGAGACTGTACAATTACTTAATGTAAAACAAGAAAATCCCTGTGAGCCTCCTGGCTTCACACCCCACAGTGTCCTTGGCGTCAGATGGTTTAAATGCCTCCCGCTGTCCCTGTTTGGTGCACAACTCATTAAATACTGCTTATCCTGAAAGGAAAATGCATTCCTCAACTCAAAACGAAGGAGGCTATACAACCCAAGTTTTCCTTCTACCTAATCTACAGTGTGATTGGGGCATGAGGAGAAATCGTGTACTTCATTTCTTCATTTCTTTTTTTAAGAGAGAGAGAGAGAAGCAGAGAGAGAGAGAGAAAGAGAAAAAAAAAACAAGAGTACCAGGGCCTGTAGCCACTGCAAAAGAACTCATACCCAGCTATTTCTGTGAGTCCTGGGATTTGAACTCCAGCCGTCTCAGGCTTCTTTAGGTCCTCATGTTTGCACCGGAACTGCTGAGCTATCTCTCTAACCTTTTCTCTTTTTTTTTTGTTCTTTTTTTTCTTTTTTTTTTTTTTTTTTTTTTTTTTTTTTTTTTTTTTTTTTTTTTTTTTTTTTTTTTTGAGGTAGGGTCTTGCTCTAGCTCAGGCTGACCTGGAACTCACTGTGTACTCTCAGGGTGACCTTGAACTCATGGTGATCCTCCTACCTCTGCCTCCCGAGTGCTGGGATTAAAGGCGTGCGCCACCACGCCCAGCTTTTCAGAACTGTCTTCTGAGAGGAAATATCCTTGCAATCAGGCCCAGAAAAGACAAGTGAAAGAATTATGTTTAAGAAATGAAAAACTTCACTAAAATAGTAAAATGATAAAAATTCAAAAAAGCCACAAGGACCAAGAGAAAAGAGGAGGCTATAAGATAAGCACGGGACAGGCAGACAAATAGAAACTACCTTAATGAACCCAAGAAGAGAAAGAAAGTCTAGGGAGCTAGAGAGATGGCTTAGTGGTTAAGGTGCTTGCCTGCTGCAAAGCCAAAGGACCCAAGTTCAATTCCCCAGGACCCAAGTAAACCAGATATACAAGGTGGTGTATGCATCTGGAGTTTGTTTGCAGGGGCTGAAGGCCCTGGTGCACCCATTCTCTCTATCTGCCTTTGTTTCTCTGCTTCTCTTTCCCTCTCTCTCCCTCTCTCTTATAAATAAACATTTTTTTAAACTCTGGGTAAGAAAAGAGAGGTAGAACTAAAACCCTTTGTTGAAGAACATACACACACATGTTAATTCACTGCAGTCGTTTTGTAACTCTTCCACATGAGACTAGAGGTATTTTTCTTCTAGAAAGTTCTATCGGGCTGAGGGACACACATACACCCCACACATAGGCATGCAGTTTATTGCTAATGAGGATTATCTACTCGGACAAGAATTCTAGAAAGTTGGGGGAACCAGCCTGCCCAAAAGAAAGTCCTAAAAATGCTTAGAGGTTCCTGAAATGGCCAGGCTAGATGCCCTGACCATGGAACCCGGAGCAAGACTTTTCTCCCGCAGACAGCCACATTTTCATCCTTCACAAAACAGCTAGCAGACATGGCTACTGGTCATAGTTCAGGAAACATTTAGGAAAGGTCCCTAGTGTGCAAGACAGAAGACCAAATTAATAATAATAATAATAATAATAATAATAATAATAATAATAATAGAAGAATACAGGCTGTGAACTAACCAGATTCTACCACTACCTTCCTCTGGGAGCTAAGAGGAACACTACATTCATTCATGAGGTAAAAATGTGATCATCAGGCTGGGAAAATGACTTAGTGGTTAAGGCATTTGTCTGGGAAGCCAAAGGACCCAGGTTTGATTCCCCAGGACCCATATAAGCCAGATTCACAAGGGGGCACATGTGACTGGAGTTCGTTTGCAGTGGCTGGAGGCCCTGGTGCACCCATTTTCTTTCTCTCTGCCTTTCCCCGCCCCCAAATAAATAAACAAAATATTTTTTAAAGTGATTATCACCGTGAACCCAGTAATATGTAGAATTAATATACAATGACAGTTATTAACAAGAAGAACACAATTCATGTAATTCAGAAAATAAAATGTAATCTTTGGAAACTAAAATTATAAATGAAAGGAGAATGAAAAACTTAACAGTAGTTGAGTAATAAATTAGATGAAAAATTCCAAAAGTAAAATTTAAAAGACCGAGATTAGAAAATTTAAAGAGGCTGGTCATGGTGGCGCACGCCTTTAATCCCAGTACTTGGGAGACAGAGGTAGGAGGATTGCCGTGAAGTCAAGGCCACCCTGAGACTACATAGTGAATTCCAGGTCAGCCTGAGCTAGAGTGAGACCCTACCTGGAAAAACCAAAAAAAAAAAAAAAAAAAAAAAGAAACAAAGAAAGAAAGCAAATTTAAAAAGGGATAAAAAGAAGATAAAATTAAACCCAAAAAATGGGAAGAAAAATCTTAAAGTATCAAAAGATAAAATTAAATTTAATAATTCAATATTCAAATAAGTGACCAAGAGGGAAAAATTAAAACAACAGGAGAAAATTATGAAGGAACCAATTCAAGAAAAAGTCTCAGAAAATTTCTATATTAAAAAGGCATAAGCCGGGAATGACGGCACACGCCTTTACTCCCAGCTCTCAAGAGGCAGAGGTAGGAGGATCACCATGAATTTGAGGCCAGTCTGGAACCACAGAGTGAGTTCCAGGTCAGCCTGGGCTAGCGTGAGAGCCTACCTTAAAAAAAGAAAAAAAGAAAAGAAAAAGAAAAAGAAAGAAGGGAAAAAGAAAAGAAAAAGAAAAAAGAAAATAAGAATAATTTTATTATAGAACTCAGATTAATTCTTCAGGGAGCAATTAAAACTTTATTTTTCAGAAATTTTGGTTTCTTTCTTCGATGGGCAACACATATTTTTCAGCATTCACTTAGGATTAGTTGAAAGAACTGGGACTTGAATTGCAGGGCCAAGGTATGCACACGGAGGTAAATAGGCAACCCCACATATTACAATATTCTCCACACTTTACAGTCCTGTTTTCCATGAAGTGGTATATAAAATATATCTAATAAAATAGCATCTTAATTTCTCATAATATTGCAAACTTTTTTTACAACTGCCTAGAAATATGTTTTCTCTAAGAAAACAGGTGTTTTGTAAAATCTAACTTAGTGTGCTGTTCGTACAGCTGTCCAGGGACTTGAAGGGAAAAGCCGGAATGCTGAATACCACCCAGTGCTAGAGGCTGGCTCTGTTCTCCCTGGCCCCTACCCCACGGTACCAAGTCCATACAGCCCCTGCAGCACAGCTTCCACAGAGCACCTGGGTCTATGCATGACGAGGCCCAGGATGGCCTCCAGACATTCAGGTGAACAGAAGAGATACCCAGGCCCTGGAGGGAGTGGGCCCTAAGGCAGCTCTGTACAAATACAAGGATCCCAAGAGCTGGAATCTTCTGCAGCCCTTCAGGACGCCCAGCTCCCTGGGTGGTTTACAACTGGCTGCAGATAAAGTCCCCTCCAGACCCAAATCAGCCTGGGGTGAAAGTCAGTTTCAGAGCCTCCCATAGAAACTTGGGGTCACCAGATCTCAGAACTAGTATGGCTGGAGAAAAAGACCAGACTCAGCAGACAGCTGTGGCCAGTATGCCTGACATGACTAGAAAATCAGCACCTGACCAGGCACGTAATACCTGCCTGTACCCCAGCGGCTCTCATGGTGAGCCCTTCAGTCATGAACTTGCAGACCAGCCTTCTTGACATCATAGGGACCTGGTCTCAAAAGAAAAAAAAACAACGAGAAAACCCTACTAACATCTGAGTAAATGGACAGCCCTTAGCAGATCCCATAAAAACGAGCTGACTCACACTCTCAAAGGATGCCTGGGTAGGGACTCCTTCCTACATATAAAACACATCGAATTGCACAAAATAATTAAATAATGAATAAAGTGAAAACTGAAGTAGCCAGCAAAGAATATCTTATTGTGAATAGTGAATGAAACTTCCTAGAAACTGAAATTCCTTCCAAATCACCTGCTGCATTTAGCATTATAATCTATGCCTATTAACTGGGCCCTGTGTGGCCTGTTTCACAGTCTGTGGATGACCGTGACCACCACCTATGCTATTCATTTTGCCTGTGCTTATGTGTACGTATGATGCCTCTGTCTGACATTCATAGGAATGTATTGTGTGTATATTGTAGACCTGCCCAAACACACATACCCACATTTAAAACATTTGGATTTGCTACTAGTAGCTAGAAAATAAAATGAGCTGATTGGTTGGTGGACACTCAACTCTGTAAGTATCATTGAAGCAGCATACACAGTACCAGTCCATCATTCGGCTTAGTTATCTGATTGTACATCTTCAAAACTTTCGTAACCACAAGCAGTGTGACTGATTTATCTCCATATAATTAGAGTTTAACTAAAAAGAGATTTTTATAAGGTAAGTGGGTTTTTACTCCAACTCAATCAGAGAAAATGATTTTTCCACACACAAAAAACGTCAAAAGCAACCGGACATGGTGGCACACCCCTTTAATCCCAGCACTTGGGAGGCAGACGTTGGAGGATCACCATGAGTTCAAGGCCACCCTGAGAATACATAGTGAATTCCAGGTCAGCCTGAGCCAGAGTGAGACCCTACCTCAAAAAAAAAAAAAAAATCAAAAGCTACTTGTAACATGCTGGTTGAGAATGGGCTGCGCCTGAGCTCAAGCTGGGCATCTCTACTTGGTCTTGAGCAAGAAGCTTAAAATCTGTGGCCTTTAATTTCCTCATTTGAACACTGGGGCTATGGTTGTGGAAGGATTAAGATAATAAATGTTGGATCAGGCTGGAGAGATGGTCCAGCAGTTAAGTGCACTTTCTGTGCAATCATAAGAGCCTGAGGGGGCTTAAGGCTGCCAGAGTTCAAATCTCCAGGTCCCACTTAAACATGAGGCATGGCCCACACGTGCCTGTAACCCACAGGGGAGTCCCACAGAGGAGCAAAGACCCAGGAATCATCAGAGCCCCACAGGCTCCAGAATCAGTAAAGAGACTGGACGGAAGAGCAATGGAGCCGGACAACTGACATTCACTCCTGCCATGGCCGGCCGGTGCCCTTGCCACAGCAAGCATATGGACACCTCATCCGCACACACTCGCACAAAATAAAACCAGATAATAAGTGTGGAGCTCCAACCTGGCCTTTTGCAGGTCTTGCAAAGTGCCCAGCTGCCTTACTCACCTCCTCATTTACTTGCTTTGAAGCAAGTGAAAAAAATTCCTAAGGGAAGAGACAAGAGGAGGAGTGGCCAGAATGTACCTTGTCGTCAAAGGAAGGTTACTGAGAACGATTTTCATCTGGGCTCATGAAGACAGGGATGAACAGTGTCCCTGCAGTCACATGCAGTTGACAAGCCAGTCCTCAGACACAGGGAGAATGGAAGAGTTGGAAAACGTGATGGCGTCACAGGCGCAGTGCACCAAGGCGCGCTTCCAGTGAAATCAGCCGATGAACACTCGGGCCGCGGTCTCATGTCAAGCGGCACGTGGAGAGCAAAAAGGACACCCCACGTAGGAGCTGAGCTACCTCAGCGCAACCCAAAAGAATATCTGTGCTGTGTTACGATGACAGCATTGAAAAGTAAGCTCCTGCGATTCCCTCCTGAGCAACAGCCAATGCCATAGACCTCCATGGAGGATTTCTGTTTCATTCGAAAAGTGGGGAGAAATCTCACGAATGGGAAACGTACTGGGACACAAACTGAAACAGCCACAGCAAGTTCACTGTTCAAAGAAAGCCAAAAGAGCCTAAGTTCCAGTTTCCTCCATCCCCCACCCCCATGTTCTTCAGACTGTCCAAGACAGGTCAAGGCAAATAGCCCGCAAAATCTCTACAGTGGTCTCTGGAGGACAAGAGCCCTCATTTGCCCCAAATCCCCTACTTTTAACAATTCAGCCATCATTGGTGGTCACGGGGCCAAACACGCCGTTGGCTTGGCCGCAGACTCGTCTGACGTCTCTTGCCCTTTCACTTTGGGCTCACCCAGTTCTCGTTCTTGGCCTCATGAGAACTTTCAGCCTGGCTGCTTACACTCAGTGTACAATCCTGGACCAAAGAGAGAAAAATTAAATGAAGATATGGTCAAGCAAGGTTATACTAGTTCTGTTGCCCGGTTCCACAATCTCTCTCTAACCAAAGGAATAGCTGAGCCTTGAGGTCATTTTAAATCAGAGCTCAATCAACAAACTTAATGTGAAAAACAAGACTCTAAATGAGTAACTACAAAGCCGTCTTTAGCCCATGTGACTCTGCAATGTTTCCCCAGATACAAGCCTCTGCTAGGAAGAAAGCTACCATTCCCTGTTGACAAATTTCTCAAGGAAACACTTGTTGCTTGCCTAACCCCAAACAAACAGTGCATGAGCTAAGTACCCACGTGACTCCTGAACCCATGCTCCTTTAGGAAGACTCCCCTTCCTGCTGGCACACCCTGACACATTCTCTAAGACCGGCTTTGTTCTTTGCCCATGCTCTGGTAACTTTCATACTAAACGGCCTTGGCACTCCCAGTTCCTATGCCTGCTTCTCTTACTAAAAGATGGGTGTCTCAAAGCCAGGGACCTCAACTTACAGATCATTGTTAGCCTGGCGCTAGGACATAATTGATGCTCAATAAATACAACTGAACGCATAAAGTCAGCAAACGGTTCTGCACCTATGTCAATGTTCCACTGATTCTTGGGAGAAGAGTTTGGAAAGGGAGTTGCAGAGCCTGACACAGTGTCATAAGCGAGTGAAATACAGACCTTGCATTTAGATCAGGCACTGGAAAAACTAAACTCAGTCCAACCAATTGTAGGTCATGTGCCAACCACCAAGAGGAGGAAAGAGGTACTCAGATGGGTGATGTGTTCTCGTGGCTCATCAATAAAGCAGCCATAAAACCCGAGGGGAAAACCTAAGGACCACAAGAAGATGAGTCGTGTTGCCACGTTCAGATGCCATGTTCCAGAAGTTAGAGACTTAGCCCATAGCTGAGAATTCTGCTTCACAGAACAACGCAGTGACTCAAAACCACTTCTCCATCCATGCGTTCCTCAATCCGGAAACGGGCGGATGGCAAGAATAGGAGAGTGTGAACAACAGAGTAGCCGATGCCTCCCCACGGGGCTTCAGCCGTTCTCTACACACAGGACGAGCTCATTAAATGCTGATTCATCCGCTAGCTATTTCCCTACCCTCCAGACCTGAACGCTCATAAAGTCCTCATTGTCCTTGCCTTGCCCCCAGTGCCAAGCAGGTCTCGGCCTTGCTGCGTGTTGATTGCAGGATCTCAGTGAAGGATTTCCACGTGGGAGATAAGTCAGAAGTGTCACACGTGTATGGACAGGCTCGGGTTTACAAAGCCTTACACACTCAGAAGGTTGCCACTTCATGCAGTTTCTCCATGTCAGAGATGGAGGCTGTTGAAAATGCTTCCTCAACTCCACTGACACTTCCCTGAAATACCATCAAATGCCCAACAGAGGGGCATTGTCAGATGTCCTATTCAGAAGTATTTCCGTGTGTCAGAATACTTCCCCCAAGCAAAGCCTGAGCCCCGTGTAAACTACCGCGCCTACCAGCACTGGTGTTTGGGGGCTCCCTGGAATTTTGGCACAAGGGTTACTAGTGAAGTAGACATCATTTTATAAAAGCAGGACAGACAGTATCATCTTCATCGTACTTCCAGTGTATATGCAACTTTAGAGAATTCCTACTTCCCAAGTTTAATTTTTAAAGAAATCTCAAAAGGCATCTGTTTTCTCAGAAATGGTTCAAGAGGTCTGTCACAACATGACTAACACTGTGTTACACTCCTGACCGTTTTTAAAGCTAGGTGTTTAGTAGTCTCACCACAGAAAAAAGGTAAGAATAGGAGACAGTGACTGTTAACTCACACAGGTTAGTCGATCCACAGTGTATCTATCTTTGAAACAAGCATGTCTTAAGTGACAAATGTAGACAATTTTATTTGCAAATTTAGAAATGAAAAAGTCAATAGAATCAGTATTCCTAATAATACCTTTTCCACAAAAATTTCTGTCATGAGAACTGTTTACATATGAAAATCTAAAATGTGAGTGAGTGTAAACATCAGGGTTAGGGCTGGACGGCAGGGGTGGGGGAGCCATCATTGGGACTGTGCTAAGAACTCCTGATTTACCCTTTGTGGAACAAGGAAGGAAAATTAGTTATGTATATATCTAGAAGATTTCTGCTTAGCAGTGCAGAGTCCACAAAGCTAAGAATAGATGTGTTACACATGCTCAGAAAGGTCTTCAGGGAAAGGAGAGTGATTTGTTGGAGCTGAGATAGGTGTGCCCGCCGAGAGCCCAGATTCCAAGTCATGCTTACCTTCAGACTACCTGGCATACAGCACGGGCACACAGTCTTAACAAAAAAGAAGAAAAGAAAAAGAAAAAGAAGGGGGGGAAAGCTACTGAGGCAAGTTGTGTCCTGCGAGTGACGGCCTGGGAGCCTCTGCTTCATGACACACATGGGTGAAACGGACCTTCCCAGGCTAGCAGCAGGACAGCGTGCATTCCCAGGCCTCCGTCTCTGAGCAATGAGACTAAGTGCTGTCCGCCGTCTGCCGCCTTTGTCATTTCTCCGTGGGTTCAGAGCCCACTTTGGAAATAGACATGAGCGCATTCCGTCAGCCTCAGAACCACCGCGTTTAAGGAGGGGACACGGGACAATGACTCTGCTGCTAAGGGCTGTACAAAGTGGTGTCTTGGAACCCAAGCGACTCAAGGGTCGAGAAGGAAGATGTGGTAACCATCTACTGCCACAGGGACTTGCATCGCACAGGGACGACAAACACCCGGGCTTCTGTGCGAGCAGGTTTGTGGAGTCAAGCCAAAATTCCTCTTTCTAATGAGGGCAACTAAACACCCCAGAGGGTACAGCACTGCCCCAGCTATAATTCAAGTAGCATGGTAAGCTACAGCACCGACCTGGACTACTTTTCCGCCTACCAGGTCCAAGCGAGCGATCTTGTGACTGACAACTAGCACATGCACAACGCGGACTCAGGAGACCAGCAGAAAGCTGACGGCTGTGGCCAGCATCACCCTGTGGCACACTACCAGGTCCCAGCAGTGCTGACAGTAGACAAACACGAAGGACTCGGGTCAGAAGGGCATGGGAGAATCACACGGTGGGCTTCATGTTTGCGGAGCGTTGCTCTAGCTCCAAGGCTGAGAACCAGCACTTTGCGCAGAGTAGAAAAGCCTGCCCCTGGCAGTGCCGCTTCGGCCCCTGTCATGCCCACTGCTCTCTTTTCTTTAAACTTGTTTTCTGGGCTGGAGAGATGCTTAGCAGTTAAGCACTTGCCTGTGAAGCCTAAGGATCCTGGTTCCAGGATTGCTTCCGCAGGACCCATGTAAGCCAGATGCACAAGGTGGTGCATGAATCTGGGGTTCATTTGCAGTGGCTGGAGGCACTGGTGTGCCCATTCTCTCTCTCTCTCTCTCTTTGCCTCACTCTGCCTCTCTCTCTCTGTTGCTCTCAAATAAATAAATAAATAAAAATAAACAAAACTTTGAACTTGTTTTCTTCCTTTAGAAAAATTACAAGCTCATATATTAGTGTTGCTCTCACTTTTGCTTAAAAAAGCTTCTCTTTGCAGGTGGCGCTGAGTGCTGGGGAGACCCAAAACCTGTGGACGTGCTCAGAAATGACAGTGGGGTGCCCAGCACTAAGTAAGACATCTCCATCACACCCTCCAAGGCTTGGGGAACCATTGTAGAAGAGGTGGTAGAAAGAACATAAGAGCCAAAGGACCGGGAGGAGTGCTCTGGAACACAGGCTTCCAGACACAAGGGGGCCAGTGCATTCCTGACCTCACAGCAGCTGTCACACTCTGCACAAGACCTGCGTGGGATTGGCCCATCAGCATGTTGTCATGGATGATGGCGGAGGGCACAACATGATGATATTGAAGGAGAACAGGGCCTGGTTGTAAAGAAAAAGGGATTCAGTGGAGAGAAATGAGGAAGGCAAAGAAGGATGGTGGGAAAGGATTATGATCAGGGTAATTGTGTCTATGTACGGAGGTTGTTAATAAAGTTAGCTTTTAGAGAAAAAAGCTCCCTCCTTGTTGCGGAAATGACAGGTGTCAGGAGAGTACCCGTGTGGAAGGAAAGGCGTATGGCAATACAGAACAGAGCAAAGGAGAGGAAGAGCTGACGGGGGCAGTTATGTTCAGGGCAGCAACTAGCGATGTCAGGATGCCAGGCAGGGTTGAGTTAGGGAGGGCCACAAGTCCAGCGGCGGCTAGACCTAGGTCAGGTTTACTAAAGTCAGTGTGGACCACAGCCCCTGAGGAAGGGTGAACTCACTGAAAAGCCGGAAGATACACAACCCAGACCAATAGATTGATAGCTCATTGAACTATAAATGAAAGGTTGTGTTATTTTGAAGGGAAAATAGGTGACATAAATAAAAATTTAGGGAGCTGGGTGTGGTGGTGCATGCCTTTATACCTAGCACTCAGGAGGCAGAGGCCCTGGCATGCCTATTCTCTTTCTCTCTCTCTCTCCCTCTTTCTCTCTCTTAAATAAAAATAAATCACTTTTTAAAAAATTGTTTGGTGGGGAAAAAAACTACAATATAATTATAGGACGGGGAGATGGTGGGACAAGCATGAGGACCTGTGGGTGGATCCCGCAAACCTTCATGAAAGCTGAGTGTTCAGTTGTATGGCAAGAGGCCCTGCTATGCCCATGCGTGCTCTCTCTCTCTCTCTCTCTCTCTCTCTCTCTCTCTCTCTCTCTCTCTCTCTCTCTCTCTCTCTCTCTCTCTCTCTCTCTCTCTCTCTCTCCTTATAAATAAAGAGCCCCTTCAACACGAGGAGCAGTGGGCTTCCTAGGTACGGAGTGGAGGCTTCGCTGGAAAAGGCCACGGAGTCACTAAAACTTCACTTTACTCCAATACCCAAGCTCATCTCGATGCAGTGTACAAGGCTGGAATCACACCTTGCTGTCTCGTCACTGAAGATGCTCACACTGCCGTGAGAATGGCGGAACGCGGTTATCCATGAGAAGCCACATTCGGTCCTCAGGCTCCAACATCAACTTATCGGAGCTGGGTAAAGCAACATTCCTAGCTTGCTTTTATATACATCAGTAAGGACTTTTGAAAATCTTGCCTTTAAATAAAATTGAATATTCATAACCAGTTTGAGGTCAAAGATGGTTTACATGTTAAGTAAAAGTCCTCTACCAATCCAAACATCATTCTTATCTCTAAAATGTACTCCTAGGAAAGATGAGGGGGTTGGTTTGGATTTTTTTAAAATTTAATTTGTACAAATTAGGCTTATTTCTACTTTGTTTCCCCTTAAAAGGGATGTCTCACCCTGTCCCAAGCAGAATCCACGTGAACATGAAACCACAAAGAACCAGAGACCTGCCCTGCCAGTTGGCTGTCTGCACACTCGGAAATCTTTACCAAAAAATTGTGTTTTCAGATTCTGTGATTAGATTACAAAGGGGAATTGAGGACCAAAGTGACACAGCCTTCATCATAGAAAAGAAATTGATGATGTCAGGTGTGGTGGCGCACACTTTTAATCCCAGCACTCGGGAGGTGGAGGTAGGAGGATCGCCAAGAGTTCGAGGCCGCCCTAAGACTACATAGCCTGGGCTAGGGTGAGACCCTACCTTGAAAAATGGGGAAAAAAGAAGGAGGCAAAGGAGGACGAGGAGGAGGAAGAGGGGAAGGAGGAGGAGAAGAAGAAATTGATGAATTGCCTTAAATGAGGTACATTGTAACAATCTGAGAACAACTGGCTTGCCCTGAAGTTGATGAATCCCTGGAACTGTCTAGAACACAGCGTTGACTACAGCACAGTGAGAACGAGGATGTCGCCCACACAAAAGACAGGCTGCAGCTTCACATTCATTAGCAGCTGTCTGGAAGCTCAGCCGTGGTCAGGACAGCATGGGCGGTCTCTCCGGAAGAGGACATCCACCCAGCTGTCCTTAACTAGCCCTTACTGTGCATCAGACCAGATGAGCCCTCCCTGGAATATCAGAAATCATATAAGATCTTATAGGGACATTGACTAGGTAGCAGCATTTTAAAATCCCTAATAGCAGTTCAGAGAGGTCATTTCACAAACTCTGCTGCTAACACAGAGGTGTGTGTTTACTGCAGCATTATGAACTAATTTGTGTGCGCCCAGAGTTTCCTAGACTATCCCTGACGATGTCAACAGCCGGAGCTTTTAGTTGCCCTTTATCTTGGATTTCTTGTACTTTGAGAGGAGATAAATAGCTCTAAGTGATAACGGAATTCCAAGTAGTCAATAAGCCAACAATGGCAGTGTTAGAAATCTTTGCTTTGGAACTCTTCACGAAACATTTTAGTAAGGAAAGGTCGTCAGTGGATGAACCATTAGATAGATGTGATCGTGTGGATTTTCTAGCAAGCATCAAATTGTCACCACCTGAACTGAACGGCCAGTCTCAGAGTCATGAAAGTAAGGCCACCAGAAGTTTCCTGCTATATTGCTGTGTGAAGAATCTAGTTCCATCATGGAAGTGTCTTTGCAAGAGAGAGACAGTAAAAGGGAAGGAGGGAGAGAGAGAGGAGAGGGAAGGAGGGGGGAAGGAAGGAAGGAAGGAAGGAAGGGAAGAAAGAAGGAAAGGAAGATGGATCTTGCAAAGCCTCCAGTCCTAGTTTTCAAATGGATATGAGGCAATCATTAAACTTAGATGAGACAAATATAGCAAAAGTTTGGTAATAATATAATCTGAGTGGAAAGCAGAGAATGAGTAAATGAACCTTCATAATCATGACGGTTAGAAAAGTAACAATGAGAGGTAACCCCGGAACAGAATTGATGTGCATCCCACATCTCTGTATATTCAAAAACTATGCCCAATGGGAGGGGACTATGATCAAATTATATTATGTACAAGAATTAAAATTGCCAATAAAAAATAAGGGGGGCAGCCGGGCATGGTGGAGCACGCCTTTAATCCCAGCACTCGGGAGGCAGAGGTAGGAGGATCGCCATGAGTTCGAGGCCACCCTGAGACTAAATAGTGAATTCCAGGTCAGCCTGAGCTAGAGTGAGACCCTACCTTAGAAAACCAAAAAAAAAAAAAAAAAAGGGGGGGGGCAGACGAGAACAAGCCTTCTTTAGTATTTATATAGTATCATAAGCTTATATGACGACAGCAACTGTGAGGTCCCTAGGGACACATGAGAAGTTCTGTCTGAGAGCATAAGGCACGACAGAAGATTCATGTGAAAACACGCTAGAATGCAGAGAGGACAGATGAGGCTTTTGTTAGGAGTGCCTTCCCTTGATATAAGTAATAGTTATGATAAGACTCATTAGAATATGTTTCATTAAAATATACTAAGTTAGCCGGGCGTGGTGGCGCACGCCTTTAATCCCAGCACTCAGGAGGCAGAGGTAGGAGGATTGCCGAGAGTTCGAGGCCACCCTGAGACTACATAGTTAATTCCAGGTCAGCCTGGACCAGAGTGAGACCCTACCTCGCAAAACCAAAAAAAAAAATATATATATATATATATATATATATATATATACTAAGTTAAGAGCCAGAGAAAATGGCTCAGCAGTTAAGCCACTTGCCTGCAAAGCCTAAGGACCCAGGCTCAATTCCCTAGTACCTACATAAAGCCAGATGCACAAGGTGGCGCTTGTATTGAGAGTTTGTTTGTAGTGGCTGGAGACCCTGGTGCGCCCATTAATTCTCTCCCCCCCCCCTTTTTCTTTACCACTCTCTCAAATAAATAAATAAGATACTAAGTCAAAAGCTAACAAAGCAGTCATCTAGCACAAGTCTCCACCCACTACAGCCATTGTCTATTTCTCATCAAAATCCTGGCACTTTTATTCAACCTATAGTGCATGCCTCCAACTCGACAGGAATATGTTTAGGATGAGGCTACAGGAGAAGAAGCAAATACTAGACAGGAGCTCTCCTATGTCGTGTTGTAGTCAAGAGATACTCCTCTGCATTTAGTTTCTTATGGACTCCTATGAGGTAAGACCTCTAATACTTCCATTCTACAGATGAAAACACTGAGGCATAGAGAGACTAGGTAGTTTGCACACGATCCCGCAGCTAACAGACTACACAAAAGGATCTTCAGTCTCGTAAAGTCCGTGCCTCTTTCTCTTCATCATGAGAGAACCACAACCAAACCACATCAAACACAGAGGAATTAAAAATGACAATGACTCAGAGCTGAGTAAAATAAATTCTACAAGAAAAGAAACAGCATGTCCCAGGAGCGCACTTGAGATGAGTTTTCCCGGACGAGCCTGATCCATTAATGGTGCAAGCTCCAATTCCAGGAGCTGGCCCCTCCTGTGTTCCAGGGCTAGGCTGGGTTCTAGGAAATGGAAGAGAAAGCATGTTACCTGCCCGGAAAGAATGAATGCGCAGGCTGGTAAAGACATCTGCGTAGATAGCAGTAATTAGCTGTGCGGCATAAATCATGTATAAATAATAAAAGTGCTTCAGGTATTAAAACAGACATCAATTCTAGTGAAGATTAGAAATCAGATCTTTTACTCATCAGTTCCTAACAAAATTCCCAAGAATTACAACTTCTTATTTATAAAATGCCTTCTTGATAAGACTATTTTGTTTCCCTGTTACTCAACCCGGAACATTCCATGGCAAAAATAATAGACAGTTTTTGGATTAGACGTAGCCTGTGGATCCGTCCTGGTTGTCTTGCATCCCTAGCTCCTCTCTAACCCAACATACCAGACACATGAGGAAACGCGCCAGCTCGTGGGCAGCCAGAGAACAGATTTCACAAGGTACTAGGGAGCCCGTTCTAAAACTAAGCACCTTATTGGGTCAGCCAGTTTTCTCTCTCACGGTATCTTAAGGGGTAATAATTTGTTGTCTCTAGAGAGGAAAAAGTCTAGGCTGTTGGGCATAATAATGTTTTTAAATAGTGGGAACTATGGCAGTTGAAATCCCTCGCTTTGATCCTGGGATCAAACCTGACTCAGAGCGACGAACACGATCAGATGCAGAGTTCAGCCTCACAACCTTCAGTCAGTCGATGCACTTGGGAAAATAGACAGCTGGTACCTCCAGCATTAAGGCTCACACGAGGCATGGTCATGCCAAGCCTTCCATGCAGCGCCCACAACCCAGTTTGTCAAAGGTGAATATATGTGCTCTGGGCAGCATCTTGTTCTGGGCAGGCTCTCTCTCTCCATAGAGCAGCATTGATAATTCCTCTTCATGAATAACACTGATGACATTTCCAGACAACTTTATGTTCCTCAAAGACAGAAATGCCAGAGATTCACTTTGGAAATCATACACTATAATGATAAGGTAGACACTTCGCCTTGTCTGTCACCAAACTGAAGAATTCTTCCTGGTGCCCCTCTCCTGAATGAACCTGGGAACACACTTTCTTCTGCTCTCTCCATCAGAGGTTCACCCGCCGCTTTTTCTACCACGAGAACAAACCCAGCCCTGTTTAGTTGGCTCTTAAATAGGCTCTCACAGTGTGCACCATCATTTACCTTTCAGTTGTTCATATAATTTTTTGTTTTGTTTTGTTTTGTTTTGAGGTAGGGTCTCGCTCTAGCCCAGGCTAACCTGGGCTTCACTATGTAGTCTCAGGGTGACCTCAAACTCACGGTGATCTTCCTACCTCTGCCTCCCAAGTGTTGGGATTAAAGGCATACGCTACCACACCTGGCTTTTAAAATTTTATTTATTTATTAATGATAGTCAGAGAGAGACAGAATGAGTGCACCAGAGGATCTAGCCACTGCAAACACACTGCAGATGCATGGGCCACCTTGTGCATATGGCTTATGTGGGTCCTGGGGAATCAAACCTGGGTCCTTTGGCTTTGCAGGCAAGTGTCTTAACCACTAAACCATCCCTCTAGCCACCTCATATAATATTTTTAAATAACATATTTAATTTTTTAAGTCAGGGATTTTCTTTTTTTAAAAAAAATGTTTTATTTATTTATTTGGGAGAAGAGAGAGAGAGAGAGAATGGGCATGCCAGGGCCTCTAGTCACTACAAATATACTCCAGATGCATGCACCACCATGTGCATCTGGCCTACATGGGCCCTGGGGAATCAAACCTGAGTCCTTAGGCTTCACAGGCAAGTGCCTTACCACTATACCATCTCTCCAGCCCAAGTTAGACATTTTCTGATAGAAAGTAAATAAACTTAATCTGAGCAGTGTGGTGACTTTTTAAGATTTCTGTTCTATAAATTGGCTGTCTCCTAAATCTGCAACTTTAAAGTTTTTGTGGAAAATATAATTTAAAAAATGTGAAAAGATGAAAATATTATTTCAGAAATGCTACATTGATGACGATGCATATTTGTTATAATTGTCCCACTTTTCAAAATATATTGGCTTAATAAGATGTCTCTAAATTAAAATATAGCATGGAGACATGGCTTAGCAGATAAGGGGTTTGCCTGTGAAGCCTAAGGACACCAGTTTGATTCCCCAGGACCCCACATAAGCCAGATGCATAAGGGGCACATGCATCTGGATTTCTTTTGCAGTGGTTAGAGGGCCTAGCATGCCCATTCTCTCTCTCTCTCCCATCCATCTCCCTCTCTCTCTCTGAAATAAATAATTTTAAAAACAAACAAAATAAATAAATTTAAATATAGCTCATTTGCCAATAATTATTGGTCAAGTCTTTTTAAAATGTTTATTTATTTGCACGTGGATGTGGGCCGAGGAAGGGCACCAGTACCACTTGCTCCTGCAAACAAACACCAGATGCTTACACAACTTTTAAATTTGCCTTAGTAAACAGCTTGGGAATTAACCTGAGCCGTGAGGCTTTGCAAGCAAATGTCTTGAACCACAGAGCCATCTTTTCAGCCCTGGACAAGTTTTCATAAAGCCTTTTGGGATGACTCCCAGAAACTGAGAGAATAAATGGTTCTGATGACTGGGTGACAAATCCAGTGCTGAAATCCTATTCCAAAGCTTATGGCAGGGCCTGGAGAGGTGACTCTCCCAGCACCCACCCGAGTGGCTCTGTCAGCCCCCACCCAGTGGCTCTCTGGAGTTTGTTTACAATGGCTGGAGGCCTGGTATGCCTATTCTCTCTATATACATATCTGCCTCTTTCTTTCTCTGTCGCTCTCAAGTAAATAAATAAAATAAATAAACCAAAAAAAAAAAAAAAAAAGGCTATGGCTAGGGAGGTTATGAGCCTTAGGGAAGTAACACCTGCTATCATACAGCTAAATGTATCTATTATGTCCACCAAACTGTCCTCTAAGCATTTTTTATGTTTATGCCCATATATTAAATTACTCTCACTTTTGGTTAGAGAAGCTGATCCTTTCAGAGGGCAGTGACTACTGGGGTGACTCAAAAGGCACCATAGTGCTAAGAAGAAGACAGAGGAGTGTTCAGCACTGAAACATTTTTATCACACCCTCCAAGCCTCAGGGTCCATTGCAGAAGAGATGGAAATAATGTAAGAGCCAGGGGGGAAGGCCTGCTTATAATGGAATCTTCCAGACACAAATAGCCTTGATATTCATGACTTCACAGTGCCTGACACTACCTACACAAGACCTTTAGATCAGTAGAAAAGGTGATGACATCAAAATAGAAGAGAGACTAATTGGAGAAAAAAAGAAGGGATTTGCTGGGTATGGTAGCACATACCATTAATCCCAGCACTCAGGAGGCAGAAGTAGAGAATTGCCATGAGTTCAGGACACCCTGAGACTACATTGTGAATTCCAGCAAGGAGCCTACACTGTTTATCAAGACCTGTTTGGAAGGAAGAGGCACTGAACTGCTGTTCACAGTTGAATCTGACTGAGGAAAGAAAACAGAAGGGCGAGGAGCTGTCCCGGACACCATCACCAAAACAGAGGGTTCATTTCTCAGTGGAGTCTAGAAGAGCTTTGGGGGAAGGGACACAGGCAAAGTCCCTCTGATCTGAGTGAGGCCTCCGGGTGACCAGGAAGGAGAGAAAAGACAGCACTAAGGAAGCTTAGGAGATTACGTGAGCAGTTTACCGTTTCTTGGCCCAGATGTACATGAGCGTGTCTGAAAACAAGGCAGCAGTTCTGTAAATGAGCAAAGGTCTGGACCCGTCACTATGCCCTGAAGTTTCATTTAGCTCCATCGAACTGCAGACGGGACACACGCTATCTGCTTACTGACCCTGCTCTCTCAGCCCCGCCCGAGTGGCTCTCGGAGCTGCGCATCCCCACTGGCAGGGGCCTTCTGACTCACCATGGGGGAGAAAAGGAGTGACCATCTCCACACACTCTGTGTTCCTGGATTGACTTCTTTAGCGTTCAAGGGGACCGTATGATGTCCACAAGTAGATCAGCCCAGTACAGCGCATCGTCAGCTCATATTATGCGTAACTCTTTTGTCCAGAAGCCTGATGCATTGTGAATAATTGGCAACCCATCTCGACCATGCACTTCTCCTTCCTGCAAAGACCACTGATCTCTTGCAGATATCTGGTACATGACGAGAGCCTTTTGCTGAGATTAAAAGTTCTTCTATCCAATCCCAACACTTGCATGTAAGTCTGTAAGGAATAAAGCTGGTATCCAGGTAAGGGTCACTGAAAAAAGCATATACCTGTGGTAAAACTAGGGCTGCAACGTGAATGCTATTTGGCGTCTGGCTATGGACAGCGTAGGAAATCAACCCCGGCACCTCCAGACATCACAAGCATACCTGAGGCAGGAGGAAGAGCCCAGGCCTGTGCAGACTGGCAAAGCCAGTGCCGGGCTTTCCTACCCACACTCTTTCACTAGTGCCAATGTCTTCCTGCTCAGGCACCCACCCAGCTTCTCAAAACCCTTTATCACAAAACTCAACACAAACATGCAACATACCTCATTTTGGAATTGACTTGATCTATACTTTTTCACTCCAATTATTAACCTGCATCTTTTCCTTTCCCTTGAAGTCTAATGCTTCTTTGTATTTAGCCCAAGAATTCCTTTTTAAAAAGAATGTTTACTTATTAAGTTGTGAGACAGAGAGAAAACAAGAGAGAGAGAGAAAGGGGTCCCAGCCTGTGCAAATGAACTCCAGATGCATGTACCACCTTGTGCAGCTGGAGTTTTTCATGAGTGCTGGGGAATTGAAGGCAGGCTGCCAGGCGTTGCAAGCAAGACCCTTTAACCAGCTGAGCCACCTCCCTGCCTCCTAGTCCAAGATTTCATAAGACATTTTTCTAATCCCAGACCTTTTTCACACGAGAAAAGAGGTCAAATTGGAAACAGTGCTTCTCACCCTTCGCGCTATGTGGTTTCGTGGCTGCCTGGAGAATAATAAAAGCCACGTCGAGTCTTGAGTTCCTGCGCTGCCAACACACAGGGCCATGTCATTAGATGGATGGTGAACTCTATTTTAGTTACTGACGCAAAGATATTACTGCTACGGTTCAGCTCTAGAAAACACATCAAAAACCTGGTGTGGGGCTGGAGAGACGGCTTGGCAGTTAAGATGCTTGTCTGCAAAGCCAAAGGACCCAGGTTCGATTCCCCAGGACCCATGTAAATCAGATGCACAAAGTGGCACGTGCATCTGGAGTTTGTTTGCAATGGCTGGAGGCCCTGGCATGCCCATTCTGTTTATATATATCTGCCTCTGCCCCCACCCTCTCAAATAAATAAGTGAAAGTATATTTTTTTGAAAATGTGGACATGCTGATAGCTTTTGTATGCTGCAGTGATGTAGACTCACTTCCCCTATCACCTATCAGAGTATGATAGAATCACATAAGCAGCCAGATACTTCCTTAAACCCCAAAGACAATGTACTATTAGAATGAGAATGAGAAATAGAGCCGGGCTGTATGGCATAGTACAGGCCTGGTCCTAGCCAGACCGCATGGCAAAAGACAATAGGAAGTGGCTTCTGTAAAAGTGGCGTTTTGCGCAGGCTTGATGTGACAACAGTTATAGCCCCATGCTCGCGAGAAGCCTACTACGAGATGTCCTGTCCAGAGACAAGCTGTCATTGGTCACCAAAAGGGGACCGCCCCATACAAGGATTAACAGCCCCTTAAAACCCATGTACACTTCCTGAATAAACGAGTTTGTGGGTTCTCGCTCCCACTTTCACCCAACTCCCGGAGTCTGTGTCGTGACTCGGCTGCTCACCCCAATTCGGCAGAGACCCTAAACAAAAACTGAGCTGGCCTTGGGGGGACCCCAACATCTGGCGCCTGAACAGGGACCCTCTGCCCCGACGTCGGTGTTTTAGCGAGACACCCCATCCGTGACCCCTGCCCCATCGGCATCTGGCGAGATGCCCGTTGAATGTCCGTGAGCCGGTGAGCAGCCCCTGGCGTTTGGCAGAACGGCAAAACGCCCAGTTCTTTGAGAAGCCCCCTCGGCGAATAGCCCCTCGGCGATGCCTCGTCCCTGAAAGTTCGATGAGCAAAGCGCCCAGTTCTTCATTGGTGAGAGAAAAACGGCTAACGGTTGCCTGTGGGTGAGCAGGCAGCCCCTTACCCCCTTCTTTCTTTGTTTGTCCTCCCCTCCCCAGTAAGGCACACACTGCCACACGGCCCTAAGCCTGTGTTGGACCCTCCCCACTAAGCACAAGACACGTGGGTCCTAAACAATCTATCCGTCTCAGCTGGCCCCGGCATTAGGACTTGTGGTTTGCATGATTATCCTCTGGTCTATCATCTTTGATCTGGGTTATTATTTTCTCAGTCTCTTTGATTCAGGAGTGTCCCAGCCCAGCCCCCATCAAACAACACCACGCTGGGCAACCTCCCTCCCCACCAGAGGGCTCGCCGCAATTGCAAGCTCTTAAGGCCCTCCTTCTGCAATGTGGCTTAAAATTAAAACAAAAAGACTCCACTGTGGAGAACATCATTTCGGCCCATAAGAAACGCTGTAAGGATCCTAAACTGGCTCTTCAAAGTTCGTTCCTCCCAGCCCCCCTACGGTAACTTTCGGATGAGGAGGAAGTCAAACTTTTACATTACAATAGACCACCACCACAACCCCCTCCTGCTTTGCAACCACCCCTCCCCCTCGTTACCCTTCCAGGGACCTCCCCCTGCTCAGTCCTGGACACACCCAGGTGACTGCTGGTTCCCTGACACACCCCTTCGCTGCCTTCCCTGTTAACGTAGGGCCAGATGCCACAATCAGGCCGTGGCTCCCCACCCCCCTCTTTGATCTGGCCCTCATCCGTAAGGCAGCCCAGGAATCCGGCATTGATTCTGCTTACTTTGAACAAGTCCTTTTACAATGGGCCATCCATCTTCAGACTTATTATGACTGGTATTCCCTCCTCAAGGCAGTTCTTCTCCCCTGAATTCCTCCAATGGAAAGCCGCCTATAGTGACCTTGCGGAATCCCAGGCCAAAAATCTTAGGGATGGAATTCCAATTACCTTGGACATGCTCCTTGGCACAGGACCTTATACAGACCCTGTATCACAAGCCACAGTGGGCATACACCTACTTTGACCAAATTAAATCGTTATCTCTTCAAGGGCTTAAGGCCTGCCTCCCACAGAAGCCGGATACCTATTTTCGTAATCTGGTCCAGGGCGCATCCGAGGGCTTCACAGATTTCCTCTCGTGTGACAGAGTCCGTGGACCGACGCTCCCCTGGCCCTGCCAGGACGCTTTAGTTAAGCAACTGGCATGGGAAGGAGCATCCGCAGCAGCGTAATGCTATTGCTGCCGTGGGAGGACCTCCATAAATGGATTGTAGCTACCAAGGATATCAATCCTGCTGCCCCCTCGAGGCCCTGGCCACCTTAATACAAACCTGACCATGGGTCAAAGCCTACCCAACAACCACCCCTCTGCTGGGGCTGTGGCAAACCGGGACACCTTCAGAGGACCTGTCCAAACACAACTAAGCCTGTTTTCTCCCCAACCCCTGCCCTAAATGTCAAAGGGGGTATCATTGGGCCAAGGATTGCAAAAATTCTCTGCCTTTAAACTTCCCAGGCAACCCTCAGCCCATAAGTAGGAGGGAACAACCCCACATTAGATGGACTCTGCCCGTTTATGACCATTCACCCCGCATTTCTGTCCTTTTGGATGGTATTGAATTCAAGGGCATAGTAGACACAGGTGCGGATGCCACTATTATCTCTGCCAACGATGCACTCATGCCCAATTGGGCCTATAAGAGGGTCCCAATATTAGGGGTGTTGGGGGGACAACAGACTACTAGACAGGTTAGGAGACCAGTTACATGGAAAGACTATGATGGCAACACGGGGAATTTCTTCCCCTGGTAGCAAATGTCCCCAATACCCTCTGGGAAGAGACCTCCTTACTGACATGGGTGTTGTCATAACAACAGATGACCAGGCCTTTAATGATGATATTATTGCCCATGATACTATTGGTCTTTCAGGCGACCCAACCCCTCAAAACCACCCGCCATTCATCATCACCCCCAATTCTAGAGGCCACTGTCCGATCCCCTACCGCTCCCATACGCCTCGGTGGGATACCACGGAACCCATTTGGGTCAACAGTGGCCTATACTAGAACCTAAATTAACTGTTCTCAAATCCCTTATTCAAGAACAGCTTGCTCTTGGCCATATTGAGCCCTCTATTAGCCCCCATAATTCCCCCATCTTTGTCATTAAAAAGAAAACGGGTAAACATAGACTGCTCAAGACCTTCGCCAGGTTAATAAACATATGTTAAAAATGGGCTTTTTCAGACAGGCCTTCCCCACCCTGGAGCCATCCCTACTAACCACCATATAGTTATCTTAGATATTAAAGATTGCTTCTTCTCTATCCCTTTGGCAGCAGAGGACAGGCCCTATTTTGCCTTTACTGTGTGGGAGCATTCTATCCCAACTAAAAGATATCAATGGAGGGTTCTTCCCAGGGCATGAAAAATAGTCCTTCTATTTGCCAAATGTTTATATCCTCTGCCACGCACTAAGTGCCTTCTTGTTCATTACATGGATGATCTTTTGATTGCACATACCTCAAAACTGCCCTTTGGACCTTCTTAAATTACTCATTGAGGACCTCAAAAAACTTGGGTTTGCCATAGCGAAGGAAAAAATTCAAACAGTGCCCCCTTTTGGATTTTTAGGATACAAAATTTCCACTACTATACAACCACTTACCCCTCATCTTCTAATAAAGAACCATTATTCTCTCAATGATCTCCAAAAACTCTGTGGCCAAATTAACTGGCTCAAACCTTTCTTACCCATCCCTCCTAGTGAACTCCTACAGCTTTATGACCTCCTTAGAGTTACTGACAACCCTTCAAGAAAAATTCCTCTAAATCATCACTCCAAAAATTTGTTACATAAAATATCCCACTACCTCTTTTCTATGACCCTTGCAAGATATGACCCATCTGCTCCAATTCTAAATGTAGTCCTTTGGACGACAGGAGCACCATTGGGAGTCATCTGGCAAAACCAATCACCCCTTTACTGGGTACATCCCTCATGGGCACAGGCCCATAAACTCACCACCAACCTACAAGCAATGCTCCTCATAGCAATTAAAACACGTACCTACACTAACAAAATCTATAATACAGAACCCTCCAAAATAATTCTGCCCATCCCCATGTCTGAACTTCAACTTCTCTTTAGGGAGGACCCCTTTTCCCACATCCTAATGGCAGGATTCCCCAATGAGATAGATAACCACCTCCCGCCCACAAACTACTCCAATCTCTAATGGCTTTACCCATCAAGACTAACTATTTCTCCAGGCCTTCCGGTCAGCCTATACCCTTAGCAGCCTCGGCCTTTACAGATGCCAATAAACATACCTATGGGCTAATTATTAAGAGAGCCAATCGATCAGATGAGGCCCTAAGTTCCCTAACCCCCATTCAGTCCAGCTAGGAGAACTATATGCCATCATCAGAGTCTTAGAGCTCTGTCAACAAGAGCCTGTCAACATATTCTCTGACAGCAGTTACGCTGTTCAAATGACAAAGGTACTGCCCTTAGCCAATCCCAGGCCCTCTCATCATCCCATAGACATTGCCATCTCCGCTTTACAATTGCAGATGGAAAACAGATCCTACCCTTGGTTTATTGAGCATGTTAGCTCACACACTGGTCTGCCTGGCTTTATTGCTGATGGAAATTCACAGGTAGACAAATTTATTGCTGTCTCCTCCTTTGCCACCTTTAGAACAAGCCACACGTTTACAAAGGTTCCATCTATCCCCACTAATCTAAAAACCCTATATCCTGAGCTCTCGCTTAGCCAATGCAAACATTTAACCCGTACTTGTAAGTCATGTGCCCCCTAGCCCCCTGGGCCCCCTACAGCCTCAAGGAGTCAATCCTAGAGGCCTTACCCCCAAATTCTATCTGGCAGATGGATGTTACCCACATACCTTTCTTTGGTAACCTCAAATATGTCCATGTCATTGTGGACACTTACTCTAAGCTTACTTTTTGCTATTGCTCTCTCTGGGGAAAATGCATCCCATGTTATTAAGGCAACAAAACCGCCTGTTAGTCATGGGCGTGCCTGGAATTAAAACAGACAATGGCCCTGCATACACATCTGCCCAATTCACATCCTTCATGGAATCTTGGGAATAAAACACTCCCTTGGGATCCCCTACAACCCACAAGGACAGGCCATCGTGGAAAGAACAAACTCACCTAAAGGAACTAATTATAAAACAAAAGTCCACTATGTCGCCCAAGGACCCCACTTGGCCCTAGTGGAAGCTCTTTTCACCCTCAATTTTCTCACCTTTGATGAGGCAGGACTCTCCCAGCCTACAAACATTGGAGATCCCAACCAACCACGACACCCTTTACCCTTAGTCCGCTGGAAAGATCCCTCACTAATATTTGGAAGGGGCCCCACCCTCTTTTAACGCAGGGCCGAGGGTATGCAGAAACTGTGGTTTGGGTTCCTGCCAGAAAACGTCCGTCCGGCCACTGACTCAGCGACAGCCTTACTGAAGAAGATGATGCCAGATCCCTGGAGGGACTTTAAACTTATTTCCCCCACCAGCCACTGACTCAGCTCACCTTGGAAGAAGATGATGCCAGACCCACTGGGACTTTAAACTTATCCCCACCACCTAGCTATAAATTCCTTTCCAACTCCTTTCATTACATTGAGCTGCTACCATTAAGGACACTCAATGCTCACTCACCCAGCAACCTGGGCTCTCTAGTTGATTCTCGCTCACTGGCCACAGAGCCACGCCAACTTGGCCCTCATGCTGGGCAACAGCCTCATATGTATGGTACAATACAGGTCTCACTCATGCTAAAGGCCATACCAGGCCATACCCTCGGGTTTTCTCACCAGGATGGATGGCCAGCCCAGGACGGGTAAGATTCCACTGGGGCAACCTAAGACAGGCACTGTCACTGGATGATCCCTTGGGGCCTGGGTTCAACAACGGCTTTCCAAAGCCATACCAGGCTATCCCTGGGTTTCCCTCACCTAGGTGGCACTTGGCCCATGACAAGTCTCCATGAGATGGATCAACCTAAGCACTGTCACTGATGATCCCTTGGGGCCTGGGTTCAACAATGGCTTGGCAATAAACCACCTCTCAGGGTTGCCAATAATAAAAACAAAAAGGAGGATATGTATGGCTCAGGCCTGGTCCTAGGACCGCTCAAAAGACAATGGAAGTGGCTTCTGTAAAAGTGGCGTTTTTATGCAGGCTTGATGTGACAACAGTTATAGCCCCATGCTCACCTACTACGAGATGTCCTGTCCAGAGACAAGCTGTCATTGGTCACCAAAAGGGGACCGCCCACAAGGATTAACAGCCCCTTAAAACCCATGTACACTTCCTGAATAAACGAGTTTGTGGGTTCTCACTTTCACCCAACTCCCGGAGTCTGTGTCGTGACTCCGCTGCTCACCCCACCCGGCAGAGACCCTATCGCCCTCCTGAGCTGGCCTTGGGGGGACCCCACACCAGGCGTGGTGGGGATGCCAGCACTCGGGAGGCAGAGGTAGGAGTATTGCTCACTGGGGATGCTCAAATAAATAAATAAACAAATAAATAAATAAATAAATAAATAACAACAAGGTGTGTGTGTGTGTGTGTGTGTGTGTGTGAATGAGGGCAGACACTGGCAACACTGCAGCAGTCCTTCAGTGTGGGATTCTCCCTGTCAGATCTGAACTCAGGGATGCTCACTGGAGATGCTTACTGGAGACGCTCACTGGGGACGCTCACTGGAGGTGCTCACTGGAGGTGCTCACTGGGGATGCTCACTGAAGATGCTCACTGGGGATGCTCACTGGGGACGCTCACTGGGTACGCTCACTGGGGACGCTCACTGGAGACGCTCACTGGAGGTGCTCACTGGAGGTGCTCACTGGAGATGCTCACTGGGGATGCTCACTGGGATGCTCACTGGAGGTGCTCACTGGGGATGCTCACTGGAGACGCTCACTGGGGATGCTCACTGGGGATGCTCACTGGAGATGCTCACTGGGGATGCTCACTGGAGGAGGAAGACCGACAGGGCCTCATAGCAACAACAGCCCTGGGTGGCTTCCTTCCTGGGTGTGGCCCTTCAGAAACATGACAGAACACTTGGGGCCATTCTCCGTGTCCTCACTACGAGCTCAGCTGGTTCCTTTTGTCCCTGGGACACACGGACCCCAGTCCAGCCCATGCAGGTCTCCCCAGTGCAGGTTTCCCCAAGGACCACAGCAGGGGTGCACGTACGCTCTACCTTCGGGATTTTTTTATTTTTTTCAAGGCCAAATAGTATCTGTTCTTCAGCTTGTCCCTCACATTGGTGATTCCAAGATGCCACTGATGCTTCACACAATTGCTACTGCATTCTTCCCCCCCCCATTTTTTTTTGGTTTGGTTTTTGAGGTAGGGTCTCACTCTAGCCCAGGCTGACATGGAATTCACTCTGTAATCCCAGGCTATCCTCGAACTCATGGTGATCCTCCTACCTCTGCCTCCCAAGTGCTGGGATTAAAGGTGTGTGCCACCACACCCAGCTTCAGTAATTTTTTTGGTGGTTTTTTGTTTGTGTGTGTGTGTGTGTGTGTGTGTGTGTGTGTGTGTTGGTTTTTGGTTTTTCAAGGTAGGGTCTCATTCTAGCACAGACTGACCTGGAATTCACTCTGTAGTCTCAGGGTGGCCTTGAACTCACAGCGATCCTCCTACCTCTGCCTCCCAAGTGCTGGGATTAAAGGCGTGTGCCACCACACCCGGCTATTTTTGAAAATATTCTACATGTATAAAATGAAATTTTCTTTCTCCTTTTCTTTCTTCTCTTTTCTCTATTTCTTTCTTCCTTCCTTCCTTCCTTCCTTCCTTCCTTCCTTCCTTCCTTCCTTCCTTCCTTCCTTCCTTCCTCCTTCCAACCCTTCCCTTCCTTTCCCTCCCCTCTGACATTGCCTTTTCCTAGAACCTCTTTATATAGAGACTGCCACTACCAGGGCTGCCCTCTATCAGTGAAGGTCTTCATCCCTCAGCTAATTCTTCCTGCGAAAGCCCCACAGAGCTCTCCAAGATTCCCAGTCGAGTCAAGTTCACAATAAATTCAACCATCCCAGGAGGTGTGTCTCCCTAGCATCTTACAGCACTGTGTATGGTAGGGAGAATATTGTCTAAGAGAGAATGGGCACCTCAGGGCCTCCAGGCACTGCAAACAAACTCCAGATGCGTGCTCCCCCTTGTGCATCTGGCTTATGTGGGTCCTGGAGAATCGAGCCTCGAACCGGGGTCCTTAGACTTCATAGGCAAGCGCCTAACCTCTAAACCATCTCTCCAGCCCGAGAACATTTTCTTCCCAGCATGACGCATCACCATTGCAGTTTAGTGGGTGGGTGTATGGATGGAAATAGAAGATGGGGACTGAGCATAGCGCCACTGTGACATTGCTTCAGTAACCAGGAGAGACCTGAGTACATGCCGAGACTGAAAGTCCACAAAGCTGCCCAGGGTCCTGAATTTCCCATGGAGCTTGTATCGTTCTCTGCCCTTCAGGGGTCAGACCATATTTTCACTGAGGGTCTCAGGACTTTATGTGAACCTCCAGAAAGCCATAGAGTAGATACTGCCTAGAAAGGACATAAAAAGGATGACAGGTGAGACAGAAAGGCTGGGTCAAAGATAAATATGTTGGGCTGGAGAGATGGCTCTGTGGTTAAAGGCGCTTACTTGGAACCTGGTGGCCTGGGTTCAGTTCCCCAGTACACACTAAAGCCAGAGGCACAAAGTGGCACACGCATCTAGAGTTCATTTGCAGTGGCAAGAGGGCCCACCATGCCCATTCTCTCTTGTTCTCTCTCTCCTCTTCCCTCCTTATGAATAAATAAGAATCTTTTTCAAAGACAACTATGTAAAGAGAGAGGAAGAAGTCAGGCTGTAATCCATGAGAAGCATAGCAACGGCAAGTTCCAGACCAGCCTGGGCTACAAAATGAGTTCACAGGCGGCTCAGATGACAAGAGCTAATATTTTAAAGGGATATCTGTGTACCAGAAATTCTATCAAATGCTTTTTGCATACCATTATTATATCTGCTTATTACATTTTTAGGGAAGTAAAATGCTACATGATATTCATTTCCTTGTTAACAGGACAGATACATAAGCTAGCCTGCAGGTTGTAATCTGGGAAGGTAATTTTAAACGACGAATACAAGGTGTTTTGAGAACTAACAACTGCTCATGCTTTTTGACCTGGAATATCATTAAGGACCTTGGAAATCTTATTTTTCTGGGTGACTGTTGGAGAAAGAACAAAACACCAGGCCACTCTCGCTGAAATCTTGGAAACTGTCCTTCCCGTCTCTCCGTCCAAGCACACACCCTGCTTCACTTCATTTAGACAAAATAAACCTCCTCGTTATCAACACCAGCGCTTTGCCTGAGAGGTTTCCTTAGAAACTGCTTCAAGGACAGCTGAATGTGACAAAACTCTAAACTTAGAACAGAAAATTGGGGAGAAAATTAAAAGATAATAAGTTGGTGTCAGTGTTAGACTGCATGGTGTAATTGGCTCCGTCAAGTGTCTCTCCACACAGCACACGCGTCTGAGCCCCAACCTCAGGCTTCTGAGATCTGTCTTCCCGCATATTCAAAAGGCTTTTCAAATGAGGATAATGATTTAAAGAGGTTTTTCTTCCTCTCACATTTGGAGACATTCATTGTGACAGATAAAATCTGCTGCCCAAACGCCGTGCATTCCCACATCCACATGAAATCTGTTGGACACCCTTGATGCACCAGTCACCAAGCCGCAACAGCAAGGCCCTCGGAACTCAAAAAGCATGTTCACTGAAGACTCTGAACTTCTCTCTTCTTTAAAAAAAAAAATTAAGGGCTGGAGAGATGGCTCAGCAGTTAATGCGCTAGCCTGCAATGCCTAATGCCCCAGGTTTGAATCCCCAGTACCCACGTAAAGCCAGATGCACAGAGTGGCACATGCATCTGGAGTTTGTTTGCAGAGGCTAGAGGCCCTGGTGTGTTCTCTCTCTGTGTGTTGTTGCAAATAAATAAAATATTAAAAGACAAAATCATTAAAAAGCAATGTATGTTGTTATAGCAAAACTAGTTAGTATAGGAGGAGGTTAAAGAACTTGTCTTCCTGGAAAGAGGGAGTGAAAAAAAGAGGCATTAAGGGGCAGTGGGAATCATAGAATACATTCGATATAAAAGAAGAGGAGGGGGCTGGAGAGATGGCTTAATGGCTAAGGCATTTGCCTGCAAAGCCAAAGGATCCCAATTCGACTATCCAGGACCCACATAAGCCAGATGCACAAGGGGGCACATGTGTCTGGAGTTCATTTGCAGTGGCTGGAGACCCTGGTACGCTCATTCTCTCTCTCTCTCTCAAATAAATAAATAAATAAAATATTTTTAAAATGTTTAGGGGCTGGAGAGATGGCTTAGTGGTTAAGGCATTTGCCTGCAAAGACAAAGGATCCCGGTTCAACTCTCCAGGACCCACGTAAGCCAGATGGACAGGGGGCACATGCATCTGGAGTTTGTTTGCAGTGTCTGGAGGCCCTGGCATGCCCATTCTTTCTCTCTCTCTCTCTCTCCCTCTCTCTCTGTCTCTCTCTCTGCCTCTTTCCCTCTTAAATAAATAAATAAATAAATAAATAAATAAATAAATAAATAAATAAATAAAATATAAAATAACACTTCAATTTAAGCCAGGTGTGGTGGCGCACGCCTTTAATCCCAGCACTCGGGAGGCAGAGGTAGGAGGATTGCCGTGAGTTTGAGGTCACCCTGAGAATACAGAGTGAATTCCAGGTCAGCCTGGGCTAGAGTGGGACCCTACCTCAAAAAACCAAAAAAAAAAAAAAAAAAAAAAAAAAAACTTCAATTTAAAAAAACATAAAACACTAAATATTTTAAAAATGTTTAAAAGAAGAGGAGGTAATACTGGGGTAAAAAGGTTTAAGCGGACATGGGAGTCAGGGGGAGGGGAGACGTAGGGCTGAGGGGGGAGAGTCAACCCAAAATTAAGGATGCACGAAAAGGCCACACATACTGCTTTGTAAGCAGATTAAAATATATAATTTTAACAGGAGTTTGAAAGGAGGTACCCTGCATGGGAGGGTCATGTTACTGCCTGAAGTCATAGGTTATTAAAGGAAACCCCAGGGCTAGGATTTGTTGGTCAGGGAGAGTTACAAAGCCCTTAGAATAACGCGGTTATCGCCACTGTTCTTGGTTGACCATCACAACTAAATGTGAGACCTTACTACCGAAGGGCTGAGAAAGCAAGCTGCTGCTGAGCTGGCTAGCTGCCACAGTGCCGGAAGGGGCGATGCAGGATTTTAGGGAAGAAAAGTCGACAACAGTCTTGCCCAGCTGTGGACACCCCATGTTGCACAATTACCTGCCAGGCATCATGTGCCCACTGGTGCAATAGCGGCATGACCGTTATGGGGGTAACCTATTGCTTTCTGATTGGATTCGAGGCCTGGTCCTGGTGCTATAAACCCGGTCAGAACCCTGTGCCTGCAGAGGGCATCAGCCCCAGGGAGGAAGCTATTACTGTTGTTCTGCTGCTCAAAGTGCTATCTAAATATTCATGTTCATGCCCACTGATCTGTGCTGCTCTTACTCTTGGTCAGAGAAGTTTCTTTCTGCAGTGGGCAGCAGTTTCAACAGACTAATGATTGGTCAAAGTTCGGAGAATAAGCAACCGTTGAGCCCCTGGCTCTAAACGGGACATCTGTGTCACCCCTCCTAAGAAAGGCTCAAGGCATATTACAAAGAAGAAGGGACACAAAGAATGACCAGATTGGGGGAAAAAGTTCCTTCAAATTCCAGGTCTAAGGTTATGTGACCTTGAACAAGGTCCATCACTCACCAGCCAAGGGCTTTCTCTTTAATAAAACACATGGAGGGCTGGAGAGATGGCTTAGCAGTTAAGGCATTTGCCTGCAAAGCTGAAGGACCCAGGTTCAATTCCCAGGACCCACGCAAGCCAGATGCACAAGGTGGTGCATGCATCTAGAGTTCATTTGCAGTGGCTGGAGACCCCGGCATGCCCATTTTTCTCTCTCACTCTCTCTCTCTCCCCGCCTCTCTCTCTCAAATAAATAAATAAAAATTTAAAAACCAGATGGAAATGGTAGCTACTTCAGATAATGCACTGCTTATGTCAGTCATTACTGATGCATTCGTTCCTCTTGTCTAGTGATTCGAGCTAAAATATGTATTGATGCTGAGCGTGGTGGCTCACGCCTTAAATCCCAGCACTCAGAAGGCAGGGATAGGAGGATCTCTGTGAGTCTGAGGCCAGCCTGGGACTACAACGTGAATTCCAGGTCAGCTTAGGCTAGAGTGAGTCCCTACCATGAAAACAAACAAACAAACAAACAAACAAACAAACAAACAAACAAACAGAATGAAATAAAATATGGATTGAGCTTCTGCTACATTGCAGGTACCAGTTGTATGCTGAAAACACAAAGATGAAGATGATATAAATGGCAAGCTCTTGGAATTCATAGTTTTGCTGTCTTCCATACTGTTTATAAAACTGAGTTTTAGCTTAATAACCATAACACCTGTCAGTAAAACATGGTGAAAATTAATTCCAAGACACGGTAATCCATAAATGGCTTTGCCAAAAGCATTTGTGATTAAATTTTTTCAGAATATCTATTTTACATCCTGAACCATATATGTTATGTTTATATAAATAGATGTGCTTAAAATCAAAATACAAATGGGGCCAGATGTAATGGTGCATTCCTTTAATCCCAGCACTTGGGAGTCAGAGGTAGGAGGATTTTTATGAGTTTGAGACCAGCCTAACAGTACATACTGAATTCCAGGTCAGCCTGTGCTACAGTGAGACCCTACCTTGGAAAACTAAAAAAAAAAAAAAAAAAAAAAAAAAAAAAAAGAAAGAAAGAAAGAGGAGGGCAGATTTGAGAGGGGAAAGGAGGGTGGTGGTGGGGGTTATGATCATGGTTTATTGTGTATATGTATGGAAATTATCATTAAAAAGATGAAATAATAGGGCTGAAGAGATGGCTTAGCAGTTAAGGCACTTGCCTGTGAGGCCTAAGGACCCAGGTTTGATTCTCCAGTGCCTGTGTAAGCCAGATGCACAAGGGGGCGCTTGTGTCTGGAGTTCGTTTGCAGTGGCTGGAGGCCCTGGTGCACCCATTCTCTACCCCCCTTCCTCTCCCTCTCTCCAATAAATAAATAAATAAATAATAAATAAAATATTTCCTTTTAAAAAAGTTTTAAAAATATAGGGCTGGGGACATGGCTCAGTGGCGAGCAACTTGCCTAGCAAAGAGGTCCTGGGCTCCATCCTCAGCACTGAAAATAAAGTTTTAACAATAATAAACAAATTAAACATACAATTTTTTTTAATGGGACTGGAAAGATGGTTCAGCAGTGAAAAGCACTTGTTTTCAGAGCCTGATGGTCTGGGTTCAGTCCTTTAATACCCACATAAAACCACATGCACGAAGTGGCCTATGTATCTGGACCTCATCAGTAGTGGTAAGAGGCCCTGGTGCATTCTTCTTACTCTCTCTCTCTCTCTCTCTCTATCTTCCTTGCAAATAAATAAATAAAAATAAAAAATTCCAAAATTGACAACATATGGTGTTACCCTCCCTAAAATAAAAACGGTTAGTGAAACAGTTCTCAAGTGAAGGCATGGACACGCCGTCACTCTAGTATGATTTATGGAAATCTTTTCTCCCGTTGTCAGGCAGGAGATAATGAGTGCCACAAGCCCCTGCTCCCGGCTGGCTGAGAGATAACCGGGAATGAGGACCCAGGAACACCTGGCTCTTTTAATGAACCATGCATCGGATGACAGTCCTGCAAACACAGAAATGCCACCCAACATCTCAGAGCCTTCTCCAGTTGCAGCACATAAAACACCCCTTTCCCTGACACAGAATTTCTTTCACCACTTTTTCCTGGTTCCCTTGCCAACTCTATTTTTAAACATAACTCTGGTCACATTTCTCTTTCAATGTGAATGCTACTGTCTGACAGGCAGACGAAAGAAACCTTCAAGTGAACCCAACTTGAGCGTATGAAGAAGAATGTTTAAGAAAAGTGCATGCATAGGCCAGGGCGTGGTGGCGCACGCCTTTAATCCCAGCACTTGGGAGGCAGAGGTAGGAGGAGCACCGTGAGTTCGAGGCCACCCTGAGACTACATAGTGAATTCCAGGTCAGCCTGGGCTAGAGTGAGACTCTACCTCGAGAAATAGAAAAAGAAAGAAAAAGCAATGGTTAGGGAGGAGGGAACAAGAGCGAGGGGTAAGAAGCTTCAACTGTAATAACAAATTTAATTTTTCTGTAAATTCAGTGACAATAGTGTTTTAATGGCTTCAAGAACATGGCTATTAATGCACATTCCAGCTCTTGCTAAGGTCTAACTTGAGGAAAGCATTTTGCTTTTACATTGTTAGACTGTTTACAAGGATTTCTTATATTTTATAGTTGTGAAGAGCAGATCTGAAAGCCAGATAAGCTTCTGTAAACCGACCAGGATTTTATCCTCACGTTCTAGGAACTACTTTTTCATCACACTTTATTGTTCTATAAAATATGCCATAGCTTCTTATTAAACATTACTTTTTATTGAGAATTTTCATATGTGATATGCCATCATTTGGTCATAATCCCCTCACGTTGCCTAATCATTGCTTTTTTTTAAAGTTATTTATTTACTTGCAAGCAGAGAGAGAATGAATGGTTGTGCCATGCATATATCACGTTCTGCATCTGGTTTTATGTGGGTCGTGGGGAATTGAACCCTGGGCTGACAAGCGTTGCAAGTGCTTTTAATCATTGAGTCACATCTCCCTAACCCATCATTACTTTCTAAGCTAGAAAAACTGGCATTCTTGGGAGTTCCGGGTAAGATGGCGGCATAGGAGTCACGCCAAACCGGATCAGGCAGAGAATCAAGAAAAACTACACTCATCTGAGGAAGAGAGCAGAATATTTTCTCCGGGAAATAGCGGAAAAGCAAAAGACAGCCAGAAACCCACTGTGGAGAGAGCGGCCCCCGGCAGCTCGCTCCCCCCCAACGCCCTTGTGACAGCGGACTCACCAGCCGCGGACTCCCAGCCGCGGGACTCCCAGCCGCGGGCTCCCAGCCGCGGGCTCCCCAGCCGCTGGCTCCCCATCCGTGGGCTCCCAGCGGCTTCCGCCTCCACCCCAAGAGCACCCCAGCAACTTCACTTCACTCAGCCGGTTCCCCAACGGATCGGCACCAAGACTCCAACTCTCGATCCAAAGCTTCCAACCAGGTCAGCTAAGCCCCGCTGAGCTTCCGCTGCAAACGCCGCCCGAACAAACAAACAAAAAAAAAGGGACTTTTCAACCTCATCAGTCTCCTCACAGAGCCCAGAAATCAAAGAAAAAATCTATGGAGCTACTGAAAGAGACACACCGTGAGTTGCTGCAGGCTTCCTGAATTCGCCCATCCCCATTCATCAGCTCCCCAGGGAATTGGTAGAATCGAACAACAACCAGTGGCAAATTTGAACCACATCGTCAACACCGGCCCCAGCTGACCTGACCCAAGCTCCACAGCCCAGGTAACGAGGTGGGCACCCAGCATTGGTGAGTTTAAAAGCCACACCAAAAGATAACAAAGGCCTGCATTGGAAGTGCTAACCACTCTTTCCAGGTCAAGGCATGGTATGTATTACATATTTGTGGGTGGCTTTACCATTTTCAAATAAGCTGAATGTGAGGGGTTGAATATTGCTATCTGTACTACTTATAGATTTAAAGGGCCTTTATCTTTTGCTTCAGTTATTATTGAGGACAGGGTCTGATTCCCAAGCTGACAGGACTAAGGGAGTGGACCATCACATGCCCTTAGGGATTTTAACCCTATAGGACTGGTTGTCTCAATTCTCACACTTGTATACTCTGTGTTCATGTCAATTGAATGTGTATTTTGCTCTGTTGAAGTTTAGAACTTGCATCGAAATTGTTCCACCAGTCTACTACAATAATTGCTTAACAAGCAAACTCAACAGCTAGGAGTACTTCTACTTAAGTACAAGTGCTACACTTGACACCTTAAACCCATATCCTAAAATAATATAAAGGTGGATCACAACACCTAAGAACACTGAAGATAAATAGGAAACCTAAGCATCAAAGCAATCCAGGATGCAAAAGTCACTACATTATAATACAAGAAACACAAAGAATCAAGACATTGCAATTCCACCAAAAATTGCAAATCCATCAGATAGGTCCAACAATGAGACTGTTTTAGATGAAATTCCTGACAAAGATTTCAAGGGAATGATGATATCTATGCTCAAAGAAATGAAAGAAGAAATGAAAGCAATCCGAGAAGAAAACAAAGGAATTAGAGAAGAAAACAAACTGTTGAAGGAGATTACAGAGAACAGTTTAATGAAATAAAAAGGTCATTAGAGGACATGAACAAGGAAATAGAACTACTGAAGAAAAACCAGGCTGAAATCTTAACATTGAAGAACACAGTCAGTGAAATAAAAACTCTGTGGAAAGTCTCACTAGTAGAATGGATGAAGGAGAGGACAGAATATCCAAGCTAGAAGACGAGGGTGGCAGATCTATCACAGTCTAACAAAGAGAAAGACAAGCTAATAGAAAGGTATGAATGGGAACTCCAAGACATGAGGACACTATGAAAAGATCAAACATAAGAATTCAAGGTATAGCAGAAGGGGAAGAATTTCAATCCAGAGGCTTAGTAGGTGTTTTCCATAAAATCATAGAAGAAAATTTTCCCCAAATTGGGAAAGAAATGCCAATGCAGATACAAGAAGCATTTAGAACACCAAACAGACAAAACCTAGAAAGAACCTCTTCTCGCCATGTTATAATTAAACTACTAAATACACAAACCAAAGAAAGTATACTGAAAGCAGTTAGAGAGAAAAAGCAAATGACATCTAAGGGGAAACCCATCAGGGTCACAGCAGATTACTCAACACAAACCCTAAAAGCCAGGAGGGCCTGGAGTGATGTATTCCAAGTTCTGAAAGATAAAAACTGTCAACCAAGATTACTTTATCCTGCAAAGCTTTCTATCCAAATTGATGGAGAAATAAGGACATTCCACAACAAAGACAGGCTAAAGGAATTTATGACAACTAAGCCAGCTCTACAGAAAATACTTGCAGGAATCATTCATGCTGAAGAAAAAGCAAAACACACACAGCAGGAAATAGGAAAAAAGAAATCATATTCAACAGTTAGAACAAGTGAGTAAAAAGAAAACCAGGAAGAACTACAAAACAAGAAAAATGGACAGATCAAATACATATCTTTCAATAATAACTCTTAATATCAATGGCCTCAATGCCCCAATCAAAAGACATAGACTTGCAGACTGGATTAAAAAGCAGGATCCTACCATCTGTTGCCTTCAGGAAACTCACATCCGAATAAAAGATAGAAACATTCTTAGGGTGAAAGGCTGGAAAAAGATATATCAAGCAAATGGACCCAGAAAACAAGCAGGGGTTGCCATTCTAATTTCTGACAGGATAGACTTCAAACCAACATTAGTGAGGAGAGATAAAGCAGGTCACTTTATACTGATTAAAGGAACACTCCAACAGGAGGATATCACAATCCTAAACATTTATGCTCCCAACACGGGGCCCCAATTACATCAAACAAACACTATCAGACTTAAGGTCAGAAATAACACCTAACACAATAGTAGTGGGTGACTTCAATACCCGCTCTCATCACTTGACAGGTCTACCCAACAAAAAATAAACAGAGAAACAACTGCATTAAATGATATCATGGAACAAATGGACCTAACAGATATATACAGAATATTCCATCCAAATACTGCAGAATATACATTCTTCTCAGCAGCACATGGGTCATTCTCTAAAATAGACCATATGATAGGACACAAATCAAATCTCAACAAATACAGGAAAATTGAAATAATCCCTTGTATGCTATCTGACCACAATGGGATTAAACTGCAAATCAACAACAAGAAAAACTACAGAGCATACAGAAATTCATGGAGACTAAACAGTACATTATTGAATGACGCATGGGTCATTGAAGAAATTAAGAAGGAAATCAAGAAATTCATAGAATCAAATGATGATGAGAATACAACATACCAAAACCTGTGGGACACAATGAAGGCAGTCCTACGAGGGAAATTTATAGCTCTAAGTGCCTATATTAAGAAACTAGAGAGTTCACAACTAAACAATTTAATGCTTCACCTTAAGGCCTTGGAAAGAGAAGAACAAGGCAAACCAAAAATCAGTAGACGGAAGAAATAATAAAGGTTAGGGGCAGAAATTAATGAAATGGAAACCAAAAAAAAATCAAAAAATCAATGAAACAAAGAGTTGGTTCTTTGAAAGGATTAACAAGATTGACAAACCCTTAGCAAATCTGACCAAAAGAAAGAGAGAAGAGACAAAAATTGATAAAATTAGAGATGAAAAAGGCAACATCACAACAGATACCAAAGAAATTCAGAAAATCATACGGACATACTTTAAGAATATATATGCCTCTAAGTTTGAAAACCTGAAAGAAATGGATGATTTCCTTGATTTATATGACCTACCAAAATTAAATCAAGATGAGATAAACCATTTAAATAGACCTATAACAACCACAGAGATCCAAGCAGTCATAAAAAGTCTCCCAATTAAAAAAGCCCAGGCCCAGATGGATTCACTACTGAATTTTACCAGACATTCCTGGAAGATCTAACACCAATGCTTCTCAAACTTTTCCATAAAATAGAAGAGGAAGGAATTCTTCCAAAATCCTTCTATGAAGCCAGCATCACCCTGATACCCAAACCGGACAAAGACAGATCAAAAAAGAAAACTATAGACCAATCTCCTCATGAACATAGATGCAAAAATTCTCAACAAAATAATGGCAAACAGAATACAAGAATATATCAGAAAGATTATTCACCCTGACCAAGTAGGCTTTATCCCAGAGATGCAGGGATGGTTCAACATACACAAATCCATAAATGTAATACACCATATAAATGGTCTGAAGGACAAAAATCACATGGTCATCTCAATAGATGCAGAAAAGGCATTTGACAAAATCCAACACCCCTTCATGGTGAAAGTACTACAGAAACTTGGAATAGAAGGTACATATCTCAACATAATAAAAGCTATTTATGACAAACCTACAGCCAACATAATACTTAATGGGGAAAAACTTGAAGCTTTTCCTCTAAATTCAGGAACAAGACAAGGGTGTCCACTTTCTCCACTATTATTTAATATAGTATTGGAAGTCTTAGCCATAGCAATAAGGCAAGAGGCACTCATAAAGGGGATACAAATCGGAAAGGAAGAGGTCAAATTATCATTATTTGCAGATGATATGATTCTATACATAACAGATCCTAAGGACTCTACCAGCAAATTATTAGAGCTGATAAACACTTTTAGCAATGTAGCAGGATACAAAATAAACACACAGAAATCAGTAGCTTTTCTATACTCTAACAACAAACATGCAGAGGATGAAATCAGGGAATCTCTCCCATTCACAATTGCCTCAAAAAAATAAAATACCTTGGAATAAACTTAACCAAGGAAGTGAAGGATCTCTACAATGAGAACTATAAAAAACTCGAGCGACAAATTGCAGAAGACACAAGGAAATGGAAAGACATTCCATGCTCCTGGATTGGAAGAATCAATATAGTGAAAATGTCAATCTTACCAAAAGCAATCTACACATTTAATGCGATCCCCATTAAAATCCCAATAGCATTCTTCACAGAAATAGAAAAAACAATACTAAAATTCATCTGGAAACACAAAAAACCTCGAATAGCCAAAACAATTTTGCATAACAAAAATCAGGCAGGTGGTATAACCATACCCGATTTTAAGTTATACTACAAAGTCATAGTAACAAAAACAGCATGGTACTGGCACAAGGACAGACAGGTAGATCAATGGAACAGAATAGAAGACCCAAATATTAATCCAGACAGCTACAGCTACCTGATTTTTGACAAAAACGCCAAAAATACTCATTGGAGAAAAGATAGCCTCTTTAACAAGTGGTGCTGGGAAAATTGGACATCTGTTTGTAAAAGGATAAACATAGATCCTTGTCTCTCTCCTTGCACAAGAATCAAGTCCAAATGGATCAGGGACCTTAATATCAGACCTGAAACTCTGAAAATGCTAGAGGAAAAAAGTAGGGGAAACTCTTCAACATATTGGAATAGGCAAGGACTTTCTGAATATAACTCCAATTGCTCAGAGAATAAAAGCACTAATCAACCACTGGGACCTTATAAAATTACAAAGCTTTTGTACAGCAAAGGACACTGTGAATAGAGCAAAAAGACAACCTACAGAATGGGAGAAAATCTTTGCCAGTTATTCATCTGACAGAGGATTAATATCCAGAATATACAAAGAACTCAAAAACAGAATAACAAGAATTCAAACAACCCAGTTAAAAAATGGGCTCACGAACTAAATAGAGAATTCACGGAAGATGAAATACAGATGGCATATAAACATCTAAAAAATGTTCTACATCCTTAGCCATCAGGGAAATGCAAATTAAAACCACTTTGAGATTCCATATCACTCCTGTCAGAATGGCTGCCATCAAGAAAACAAATGACAATAAGTGTTGGCGTGGATGCGGAAAAACAGGAACACTTCTACACTGTTGGTGGGAATGTAAGCTGGTCCAGCCACTGTGGAAATCAGTGTGGAGGTTCTTGAGACAGCTAGAAATAGATTTACCATATGATCCAGCTATAGCACTCCTAGGCATATATCCAGAGGACTCTTCTCACTTCCTTAGAGATACTTGCAAAACCATGTTTATTGCTGCTCTATTCACAATAGCTAAGAAATGGAAGCAGCCTAGATGTCCATCCACAGATGAGTGGATAATAAAGTTGTGGTACATTTACACAATGGAGTTCTATTCAGCAGTAAAGAAAAATGAAATTATGAAATTTGCAGGAAATGGATGGATTTGGAAAGGATTATACTTAGTGAGGTAACCCAGGCTCAGAAAGCCAAACGTCACATGTTCTCTCTCATATGTGGATCCTAGCTACCAATGTATAGACTTGTGTATGAACTGGAACCAAAAATAGGTACCAGAAACCAGTAAGCGGGTAAAAGGCTATAAGGGAGGGAAGAAAGGGAAGGACTTAAGTGTATGGTAATACACATATGTAAGTAGAAGAACTGAGTACAGGGGAGGGGAATGGCCTAAGCGAGGCCATGGGAAGAGAATGCATACAAAAAGGGCAGGGGAGGGACAATCTAAACTCAAGATATTATCAATAAGACATATGTAAAACTACTTTTTGATTAAGGTCACATCTAGAAGATGTAGACTGTTACTAGAAAATTTTCAGTACCTGGGATGGAACTCCTTCCAGTGAGATGTTGGCCAAGGAGGTCCCGGTAGCCTCCAAAACATTAAGGCTTTTGCCAAAGCCCTTGGTTTCCCTAGAGAAATAGATAGTAAGACCCTATTGCTGAAGACATCTCATGCCTGAGAGGCAAGGACACTGAGAAAGCAAGCTGGTGCTGAGCAGAAAACCTTCTCCCTGTAGACCAGCCAACTGAAAGCTGGAAAAAGCTGCACTGCACGCAGCGTATAGGAGACAGAAGCCATCAACAGTGAAAATAGTGGATGCTGAATATTCAAGCTTGGCCAGACAGGCCCAATGACTGAACAGGTGCAATAGTGGCGTGTCTACTCTTGGGGTAACCAACTGCTCCATAATTGGACTGAAGGCCCTCTCTACGGGAGGGAATACATACCAGTACTGAAAAACCTAAGTAAAAGTCTATGGTAGGTGAGGTCATGAGCCTTGGGGTATAAGCCTGCTCATGTCTGACTAAATGTATATATTATTCCCACCAAGCTGCCCTGGGGACACTACACTAAATGTTCATGTCCACATATTAACGCTATTCTCACTTCTGGCTAGAGAAGCTTCTCTTTTCAGATGGTGATGACCACTGGGATGACACAAAGGCAACATAGTGCTGAGAAGAAGGGATGGAGGAGTGCCTAGCACTGAAACACCTCTGTCACATCCTCCAGTGGCTCAGGGACCATTGCGGAAGAGGGGCGGATAGAATGGAAGAGCCAAAGGAAGGATATGACCTCTTACTATGCAGCTGCCCAGACAGAAATTGGCCTCGATATCCATGATCTTGCAGTGCCTAGCAATACCTTTGCAAGACCCTCAAAATAGAAGAGAAAGATGATGTCATCAAATTAGGAGAGAGACTAATGGAGAAAGGGAGGGGATATGATGGAGACTGGAGTTCTAAAGTGGAATGGGGGAGGGGAGGGAAATATCAGGTGGGGTTTTTTTTGGTATGTAAGATTAAAAATCAATAAAAATTTAAAAAAAAAACAAAAAAAAAACTGGCATTCTTTTTCTCAAAATGAACATTAGCCAAAGAGTCTAAGGGCTGAGGCTATAGCTCAGTGCTAGAGTGATTACCCAGCATGCGTCAGGCCCTTGGTTTAGCCACATCACCACAAAAGAACAAAAACAACAACAAAAAGAGAGTTAAGCCTGGCATGGCGGTACACACCTACATCTCAGCCATTTGAAAGGCTAAAAGCGTAGCAAGTTTGAATCTATCCTAAGCAATCAAGTCTGAGTCTAACTGAACAATAAAGTGAGCTCCCATCTCACAAAAGCCAGAAAGTTAAGATACCAGCAACACGGGCTCACTGAGGACGTCTCCCGTTCCTCCACAGTGACCACACTGAAGAGTGGGACAACGCCGGTCCTCCAGGGGGTTGGAAATCTAGACTAGAGAGCTGGAGGGATGGCTCAGTGGTTAATGTGCTTGCCTGTGAAGCCTAAGGACCAGGTTCGAGTCCCCATTACCCACATAAGCTAGATGTACAAGGCAGTGCATGCATTTGTTTGCAGTGGCTGGAGGCCCTGGCATACCCATTCTCGCTCTCTCTCATTCTCTTCTCTCTCCCCCTCAAATAAATAAATGAATAAGATATTAGAAAAAATAAATCTAGACTAGTGTTATAGACTTTATAATTTACCTTGAAATAATTCACCAGACAGTGTGGGACTCTGAATGTGCCCATTCTTGTAAGCTTACACTCTGAGCAATTCCAAGGGCCCCCAGTAGGTATGAGTAAGGCCACTCAGCAGAGGCCCAGTTTGTGGTTGCCTGCCTCTCAGTTACAGACCTTGGGCTTTGCTAAGTAGCATAGTATGCATCAGAAATGGATTTCACTGGTGAAATTATGGGCTTGTTATGGGGAAAGGTAAGTATATGTCTAATATGTCTTCAAGACCCTGCCTAAACATACTTGCATGAGACTAGAAGATACCTAAATTAGCTAACACAGATTAACTAACATGTCTTCAAGACCCTGCCTAAACATACTTGCATGAGACTAGAAGATACCTAAATTAGCTAACACAGATTAACTAACATGTCTTCAAGACCCTGCCTAAACATACTTGCATGAGACTAGAAGATACTAAAATTAGCCAACACAGATGAACAAATATGTCTTCAAGACCCTGCCTAAACATACTTGCATGAGACTAGAAGACACTTAAATTAGCTAACACAGATTAACTAATATGTCTTCAAGACCCTGCCTAAACATACTTGCATGAGACTAGAAGATACTTAAATTAGCTAACACAGATTAACTAATAAGTCTTCAAGACCCTGCCTAAACATACTTGCATGAGACTAGAAGATACTTAAATTAGCTAACACAGATTAACTAATATGTCTTCAAGACCCTGCCTAAACATACTTGCACAGAGACTAGAAGATACTTAAATTAGCTAACACAGATTAACTAATAAGTCTTCAAGACCCTGACTAAATATACTTGCATGAGACTAGAAGATACTTAAATTAGCTAACACAGATTAACTAATATGTCTTCAAGACCCTGCCTAAACATACTTGCATGAGACTAGAAGATACTTAAATTAGCTAACACAGATGAACTAATATGTCTTCAAGACCCTGCCTAAACATACTTGCACAGAGACTAGAAGATACTTAAATTAGCTAACACAGATTAACTAATAAGTCTTCAAGACCCTGACTAAATATACTTGCATGAGACTAGAAGATACTTAAATTAGCTAACACAGATTAACTAATATGTCTTCAAGACCCTGCCTAAACATACTTGCATGAGACTAGAAGATACTTAAATTAGCTAACACAGATGAACTAATATGTCTTCAAGACCCTGCCTAAACATACTTGCACAGAGACTAGAAGATACTTAAATTAGCTAACACAGATTAACTAATATGTCTTCAAGACCCTGCCTAAACATACTTGCATGAGACTAGAAGATACTTAAATTAGCTAACACAGATGAACTAATATGTCTTCAAGACCCTGCCTAAACATACTTGCATGAGACTAGAAGATACTTAAATTAGCTAACACAGATGAACTAATATGTCTTCAAGACCCTGCCTAAACATACTTGCATGAGACTAGAAGATACTTAAATTAGCTAACACAGATGAACTAATATGTCTTCAAGACCCTGACTAAACATACTTGCACAGAGACTAGAAGATACTTAAATTAGCTAACACAGATGAACTAATATGTCTTCAAGACCCTGCCTAAACATACTTGCACAGAGACTAGAAGATACTTAAATTAGCTAACACAGATGAACTAATATGTCTTCAAGACCCTGACTAAACATACTTGCACAGAGACTAGAAGATACTTAAATTAGCTAACACAGATGAACTAATATGTCTTCAAGACCCTGACTAAACATACTTGCACAGAGACTAGAAGATACTTAAATTAGCTAACACAGATGAACTAATATGTCTTCAAGACCCTGCCTAAACATACTTGCACAGAGACTAGAAGATACTTAAATTAGCTAACACAGATGAACTAATATGTCTTCAAGACCCTGACTAAACATACTTGCACAGAGACTAGAAGATACTTAAATTAGCTAACACAGATTAACTAATATGTCTTCAAGACCCTGCCTAAACATACTTGCACAGAGACTAGAAGATACTTAAATTAGCTAACACAGATTAACTAATAAGTCTTCAAGACCCTGCCTAAACATACTTGCACAGAGACTAGAAGATACTTAAATTAGCTAACACAGATTAACTAATATGTCTTCAAGACCCTGACTAAACATACTTGCACAGAGACTAGAAGATACTTAAATTAGCTAACACAGATTAACTAATATGTCTTCAAGACCCTGCCTAAACATACTTGCACAGAGACTAGAAGATACTTAAATTAGCTAACACAGATTAACTAATAAGTCTTCAAGACCCTGCCTAAACATACTTGCATGAGACTAGAAGATACTTAAATTAGCTAACACAGATTAACTAATATGTCTTCAAGACCCTGCCTAAACATACTTGCATGAGACTAGAAGATACTTAAATTAGCTAACACAGATGAACTAATATGTCTTCAAGACCCTGCCTAAACATACTTGCATGAGACTAGAAGATACTTAAATTAGCTAACACAGATGAACTAATATGTCTTCAAGACCCTGACTAAACATACTTGCACAGAGACTAGAAGATACTTAAATTAGCTAACACAGATGAACTAATATGTCTTCAAGACCCTGCCTAAACATACTTGCACAGAGACTAGAAGATACTTAAATTAGCTAACACAGATTAACTAATAAGTCTTCAAGACCCTGCCTAAACATACTTGCACAGAGACTAGAAGATACTTAAATTAGCTAACACAGATTAACTAATATGTCTTCAAGACCCTGACTAAACATACTTGCACAGAGACTAGAAGATACTTAAATTAGCTAACACAGATTAACTAATATGTCTTCAAGACCCTGCCTAAACATACTTGCACAGAGACTAGAAGATACTTAAATTAGCTAACACAGATTAACTAATAAGTCTTCAAGACCCTGCCTAAACATACTTGCATGAGACTAGAAGATACTTAAATTAGCTAACACAGATTAACTAATATGTCTTCAAGACCCTGCCTAAACATACTTGCATGAGACTAGAAGATACTTAAATTAGCTAACACAGATGAACTAATATGTCTTCAAGACCCTGCCTAAACATACTTGCACAGAGACTAGAAGATACTTAAATTAGCTAACACAGATGAACTAATATGTCTTCAAGACCCTGCCTAAACATACTTGCACAGAGACTAGAAGATACTTAAATTAGCTAACACAGATGAACTAATATGTCTTCAAGACCCTGACTAAACATACTTGCACAGAGACTAGAAGATACTTAAATTAGCTAACACAGATTAACTAATATGTCTTCAAGACCCTGCCTAAACATACTTGCACAGAGACTAGAAGATACTTAAATTAGCTAACACAGATTAACTAATAAGTCTTCAAGACCCTGCCTAAACATACTTGCACAGAGACTAGAAGATACTTAAATTAGCTAACACAGATTAACTAATATGTCTTCAAGACCCTGACTAAACATACTTGCACAGAGACTAGAAGATACTTAAATTAGCTAACACAGATTAACTAATATGTCTTCAAGACCCTGCCTAAACATACTTGCACAGAGACTAGAAGATACTTAAATTAGCTAACACAGATTAACTAATAAGTCTTCAAGACCCTGCCTAAACATACTTGCATGAGACTAGAAGATACTTAAATTAGCTAACACAGATTAACTAATATGTCTTCAAGACCCTGCCTAAACATACTTGCATGAGACTAGAAGATACTTAAATTAGCTAACACAGATTAACTAATAAGTCTTCAAGACCCTGCCTAAACATACTTGCATGAGACTAGAAGATACTTAAATTAGCTAACACAGATTAACTAATATGTCTTCAAGACCCTGCCTAAACATACTTGCATGAGACTAGAAGATACTTAAATTAGCTAACACAGATTAACTAATAAGTCTTCAAGACCCTGCCTAAACATACTTGCATGAGACTAGAAGATACTTAAATTAGCTAACACAGATTAACTAATATGTCTTCAAGACCCTGCCTAAACATACTTGCACAGAGACTAGAAGATACTTAAATTAGCTAACACAGATTAACTAATAAGTCTTTTAGACCCTGACTAAATATACTTGCATGAGACTAGAAGATACTTAAATTAGCTAACACAGATTAACTAATAAGTCTTCAAGACCCTGCCTAAACATACTTGCATGAGACTAGAAGATACTTAAATTAGCTAACACAGATTAACTAATATGTCTTCAAGACCCTGCCTAAACATACTTGCATGAGACTAGAAGATACTTAAATTAGCTAACACAGATGAACTAATATGTCTTCAAGACCCTGCCTAAACATACTTGCACAGAGACTAGAAGATACTTAAATTAGCTAACACAGATTAACTAATAAGTCTTCAAGACCCTGACTAAATATACTTGCATGAGACTAGAAGATACTTAAATTAGCTAACACAGATTAACTAATATGTCTTCAAGACCCTGCCTAAACATACTTGCATGAGACTAGAAGATACTTAAATTAGCTAACACAGATTAACTAATATGTCTTCAAGATCCTGCCTAAACATACTTGCACAGAGACTAGAAGATACTTAAATTAGCTAACACAGATTAACTAATATGTCTTCAAGACCCTGCCTAAACATACTTGCATGAGACTAGAAGATACTTAAATTAGCTCACACAGATGAACTAATATGTCTTCAAGACCCTGCCTAAACATACTTGCATGAGACTAGAAGATACTTAAATTAGCTAACACAGATGAACTAATATGTCTTCAAGACCCTGCCTAAACATACTTGCATGAGACTAGAAGATACTTAAATTAGCTAACACAGATGAACTAATATGTCTTCAAGACCCTGACTAAACATACTTGCACAGAGACTAGAAGATACTTAAATTAGCTAACACAGATTAACTAATATGTCTTCAAGACCCTGCCTAAACATACTTGCACAGAGACTAGAAGATACTTAAATTAGCTAACACAGATTAACTAATAAGTCTTCAAGACCCTGCCTAAACATACTTGCACAGAGACTAGAAGATACTTAAATTAGCTAACACAGATTAACTAATATGTCTTCAAGACCCTGACTAAACATACTTGCACAGAGACTAGAAGATACTTAAATTAGCTAACACAGATTAACTAATATGTCTTCAAGACCCTGCCTAAACATACTTGCACAGAGACTAGAAGATACTTAAATTAGCTAACACAGATTAACTAATAAGTCTTCAAGACCCTGCCTAAACATACTTGCATGAGACTAGAAGATACTTAAATTAGCTAACACAGATTAACTAATATGTCTTCAAGACCCTGCCTAAACATACTTGCATGAGACTAGAAGATACTTAAATTAGCTAACACAGATGAACTAATATGTCTTCAAGACCCTGCCTAAACATACTTGCACAGAGACTAGAAGATACTTAAATTAGCTAACACAGATGAACTAATATGTCTTCAAGACCCTGCCTAAACATACTTGCACAGAGACTAGAAGATACTTAAATTAGCTAACACAGATGAACTAATATGTCTTCAAGACCCTGCCTAAACATACTTGCACAGAGACTAGAAGATACTTAAATTAGCTAACACAGATTAACTAATAAGTTTTCAAGACCCTGCCTAAACATACTTGCACAGAGACTAGAAGATACTTAAATTAGCTAACACAGATTAACTAATATGTCTTCAAGACCCTGACTAAACATACTTGCACAGAGACTAGAAGATACTTAAATTAGCTAACACAGATTAACTAATATGTCTTCAAGACCCTGCCTAAACATACTTGCACAGAGACTAGAAGATACTTAAATTAGCTAACACAGATTAACTAATAAGTCTTCAAGACCCTGCCTAAACATACTTGCACAGAGACTAGAAGATACTTAAATTAGCTAACACAGATTAACTAATATGTCTTCAAGACCCTGCCTAAACATACTTGCATGAGACTAGAAGATACTTAAATTAGCTAACACAGATTAACTAATAAGTCTTCAAGACCCTGCCTAAACATACTTGCATGAGACTAGAAGATACTTAAATTAGCTAACACAGATTAACTAATAAGTCTTCAAGCCCCTGCCTAAACATACTTGCATGAGACTAGAAGATACTTAAATTAGCTAACACAGATGAACTAATATGTCTTCAAGACCCTGCCTAAACATACTTGCATGAGACTAGAAGATACTTAAATTAGCTAACACAGATTAACTAATAAGTCTTCAAGACCCTGCCTAAACATACTTGCATGAGACTAGAAGATACTTAAATTAGCTAACACAGATTAACTAATAAGTCTTCAAGCCCCTGCCTAAACATACTTGCATGAGACTAGAAGATACTTAAATTAGCTAACACAGATGAACTAATATGTCTTCAAGACCCTGCCTAAACATACTTGCATGAGACTAGAAGATACTTAAATTAGCTAACACAGATTAACTAATAAGTCTTCAAGACCCTGCCTAAACATACTTGCATGAGACTAGAAGATACTTAAATTAGCTAACACAGATTAACTAATATGTCTTCAAGACCCTGCCTAAACATACTTGCATGAGACTAGAAGATACTTAAATTAGCTAACACAGATGAACTAATATGTCTTCAAGACCCTGCCTAAACATACTTGCACAGAGACTAGAAGATACTTAAATTAGCTAACACAGATTAACTAATAAGTCTTCAAGACCCTGACTAAATATACTTGCATGAGACTAGAAGATACTTAAATTAGCTAACACAGATTAACTAATATGTCTTCAAGACCCTGCCTAAACATACTTGCATGAGACTAGAAGATACTTAAATTAGCTAACACAGATTAACTAATATGTCTTCAAGATCCTGCCTAAACATACTTGCACAGAGACTAGAAGATACTTAAATTAGCTAACACAGATTAACTAATATGTCTTCAAGACCCTGCCTAAACATACTTGCATGAGACTAGAAGATACTTAAATTAGCTAACACAGATTAACTAATATGTCTTCAAGACCCTGCCTAAACATACTTGCACAGAGACTAGAAGATACTTAAATTAGCTAACACAGATGAACTAATATGTCTTCAAGACCTGACTAAACATACTTGCACAGAGACTAGAAGATACTTAAATTAGCTAACACAGATTAACTAATATGTCTTCAAGACCCTGCCTAAACATACTTGCACAGAGACTAGAAGATACTTAAATTAGCTAACACAGATTAACTAATAAGTCTTCAAGACCCTGCCTAAACATACTTGCACAGAGACTAGAAGATACTTAAATTAGCTAACACAGATGAACTAATATGTCTTCAAGACCCTGACTAAACATACTTGCACAGAGACTAGAAGATACTTAAATTAGCTAACACAGATTAACTAATATGTCTTCAAGACCCTGCCTAAACATACTTGCACAGAGACTAGAAGATACTTAAATTAGCTAACACAGATTAACTAATAAGTCTTCAAGACCCTGCCTAAACATACTTGCACAGAGACTAGAAGATACTTAAATTAGCTAACACAGATTAACTAATAAGTCTTCAAGACCCTGCCTAAACATACTTGCATGAGACTAGAAGATACTTAAATTAGCTAACACAGATTAACTAATATGTCTTCAAGACCCTGCCTAAACATACTTGCATGAGACTAGAAGATACTTAAATTAGCTAACACAGATGAACTAATATGTCTTCAAGACCCTGCCTAAACATACTTGCATGAGACTAGAAGATACTTAAATTAGCTAACACAGATGAACTAATATGTCTTCAAGACCCTGACTAAACATACTTGCACAGAGACTAGAAGATACTTAAATTAGCTAACACAGATTAACTAATATGTCTTCAAGACCCTGCCTAAACATACTTGCACAGAGACTAGAAGATACTTAAATTAGCTAACACAGATTAACTAATAAGTCTTCAAGACCCTGCCTAAACATACTTGCACAGAGACTAGAAGATACTTAAATTAGCTAACACAGATTAACTAATATGTCTTCAAGACCCTGACTAAACATACTTGCACAGAAACTAGAAGATACTTAAATTAGCTAACACAGATTAACTAATATGTCTTCAAGACCCTGCCTAAACATACTTGCACAGAGACTAGAAGATACTTAAATTAGCTAATACAGATTAACTAATAAGTCTTCAAGACCCTGCCTAAACATACTTGCATGAGACTAGAAGATACTTAAATTAGCTAACACAGATTAACTAATATGTCTTCAAGACCCTGCCTAAACATACTTGCATGAGACTAGAAGATACTTAAATTAGCTAACACAGATGAACTAATATGTCTTCAAGACCCTGCCTAAACATACTTGCACAGAGACTAGAAGATACTTAAATTAGCTAACACAGATTAACTAATATGTCTTCAAGACCCTGCCTAAACATACTTGCACAGAGACTAGAAGATACTTAAATTAGCTAACACAGATTAACTAATAAGTCTTCAAGACCCTGCCTAAACATACTTGCACAGAGACTAGAAGATACTTAAATTAGCTAACACAGATTAACTAATATGTCTTCAAGACCCTGACTAAACATACTTGCACAGAGACTAGAAGATACTTAAATTAGCTAACACAGATTAACTAATATGTCTTCAAGACCCTGCCTAAACATACTTGCACAGAGACTAGAAGATACTTAAATTAGCTAACACAGATTAACTAATAAGTCTTCAAGACCCTGCCTAAACATACTTGCACAGAGACTAGAAGATACTTAAATTAGCTAACACAGATTAACTAATATGTCTTCAAGACCCTGCCTAAACATACTTGCATGAGACTAGAAGATACTTAAATTAGCTAACACAGATTAACTAATAAGTCTTCAAGACCCTGCCTAAACATACTTGCATGAGACTAGAAGATACTTAAATTAGCTAACACAGATTAACTAATAAGTCTTCAAGCCCCTGCCTAAACATACTTGCATGAGACTAGAAGATACTTAAATTAGCTAACACAGATGAACTAATATGTCTTCAAGACCCTGCCTAAACATACTTGCATGAGACTAGAAGATACTTAAATTAGCTAACACAGATTAACTAATAAGTCTTCAAGACCCTGCCTAAACATACTTGCATGAGACTAGAAGATACTTAAATTAGCTAACACAGATTAACTAATAAGTCTTCAAGCCCCTGCCTAAACATACTTGCATGAGACTAGAAGATACTTAAATTAGCTAACACAGATGAACTAATATGTCTTCAAGACCCTGCCTAAACATACTTGCATGAGACTAGAAGATACTTAAATTAGCTAACACAGATTAACTAATAAGTCTTCAAGACCCTGCCTAAACATACTTGCATGAGACTAGAAGATACTTAAATTAGCTAACACAGATTAACTAATATGTCTTCAAGACCCTGCCTAAACATACTTGCATGAGACTAGAAGATACTTAAATTAGCTAACACAGATGAACTAATATGTCTTCAAGACCCTGCCTAAACATACTTGCATAGAGACTAGAAGATACTTAAATTAGCTAACACAGATTAACTAATAAGTCTTCAAGACCCTGACTAAATATACTTGCATGAGACTAGAAGATACTTAAATTAGCTAACACAGATTAACTAATATGTCTTCAAGACTCTGCCTAAACATACTTGCATGAGACTAGAAGATACTTAAATTAGCTAACACAGATTAACTAATATGTCTTCAAGATCCTGCCTAAACATACTTGCACAGAGACTAGAAGATACTTAAATTAGCTAACACAGATTAACTAATATGTCTTCAAGACCCTGCCTAAACATACTTGCATGAGACTAGAAGATACTTAAATTAGCTAACACAGATGAACTAATATGTCTTCAAGACCCTGCCTAAACATACTTGCATGAGACTAGAAGATACTTAAATTAGCTAACACAGATGAACTAATATGTCTTCAAGACCCTGCCTAAACATACTTGCATGAGACTAGAAGATACTTAAATTAGCTAACACAGATGAACTAATATGTCTTCAAGACCCTGACTAAACATACTTGCACAGAGACTAGAAGATACTTAAATTAGCTAACACAGATTAACTAATATGTCTTCAAGACCCTGCCTAAACATACTTGCACAGAGACTAGAAGATACTTAAATTAGCTAACACAGATTAACTAATAAGTCTTCAAGACCCTGCCTAAACATACTTGCACAGAGACTAGAAGATACTTAAATTAGCTAACACAGATTAACTAATATGTCTTCAAGACCCTGACTAAACATACTTGCACAGAGACTAGAAGATACTTAAATTAGCTAACACAGATTAACTAATATGTCTTCAAGACCCTGCCTAAACATACTTGCACAGAGACTAGAAGATACTTAAATTAGCTAACACAGATTAACTAATAAGTCTTCAAGACCCTGCCTAAACATACTTGCATGAGACTAGAAGATACTTAAATTAGCTAACACAGATTAACTAATATGTCTTCAAGACCCTGCCTAAACATACTTGCATGAGACTAGAAGATACTTAAATTAGCTAACACAGATGAACTAATATGTCTTCAAGACCCTGCCTAAACATACTTGCACAGAGACTAGAAGATACTTAAATTAGCTAACACAGATGAACTAATATGTCTTCAAGACCCTGCCTAAACATACTTGCACAGAGACTAGAAGATACTTAAATTAGCTAACACAGATGAACTAATATGTCTTCAAGACCCTGACTAAACATACTTGCACAGAGACTAGAAGATACTTAAATTAGCTAACACAGATTAACTAATATGTCTTCAAGACCCTGCCTAAACATACTTGCACAGAGACTAGAAGATACTTAAATTAGCTAACACAGATTAACTAATAAGTCTTCAAGACCCTGCCTAAACATACTTGCACAGAGACTAGAAGATACTTAAATTAGCTAACACAGATTAACTAATATGTCTTCAAGACCCTGACTAAACATACTTGCACAGAGACTAGAAGATACTTAAATTAGCTAACACAGATTAACTAATATGTCTTCAAGACCCTGCCTAAACATACTTGCACAGAGACTAGAAGATACTTAAATTAGCTAACACAGATTAACTAATAAGTCTTCAAGACCCTGCCTAAACATACTTGCATGAGACTAGAAGATACTTAAATTAGCTAACACAGATTAACTAATATGTCTTCAAGACCCTGCCTAAACATACTTGCATGAGACTAGAAGATACTTAAATTAGCTAACACAGATTAACTAATATGTCTTCAAGACCCTGCCTAAACATACTTGCATGAGACTAGAAGATACTTAAATTAGCTAACACAGATGAACTAATATGTCTTCAAGACCCTGCCTAAACATACTTGCATGAGACTAGAAGATACTTAAATTAGCTAACACAGATGAACTAATATGTCTTCAAGACCCTGCCTAAACATACTTGCATGAGACTAGAAGTCTTGGGACACATTCAGGGAAGTGTCCAGACTTGACTCTTAATGTCCTCTTTGAACTCCCACAATTAGGAGGGTGTCCTCTGGCCTCTGTATTGATGCATGGGCCGTGACCCACACCTTCTTGTACTGAGGTGGAACATCCTGAAGAACAGAGTTGGGATTTCATCCAGATGCCCTACAAAATACGTGAACTGTGGTGTCCTATTTTCTAAAGTGGATTAATTTGTAAATGAATATGTGTTCTGGGCTGGAGAGATGATTTAGCACTTACGGTGCTTGTCTGCAAAGCCAAAGGACCCAGGTTCAATTTCTCTGGACCCACGTAAGCCAGATGCACATGGTGGCACATGTGTCTGAAGTTTGTTTGTAGTGGCTAGAGGCTCTGGCACACCCATTCTCTCTCTCCCTCTTTCTCTCTCAAATAAATAAATATAAAAATAAAACATAAGCCGGGCGTGGTGGCGCACGCCTTTAATTCCAGCACTTGGGAGGCAGAGGTAGGAGGATCGCCAAGAGTTCAAGGCCACCCTGAGACTACCTAGTGAATTCCAGTTCAGCCTGGACCAGAGTGAAACCCTACCTTGCAAAAACCAAAAAATAAATAATAAATAAATAAATAAATAAAAAATAAATAAAACATAAAAAAATAATAGGGGCTGGAAAAGATGGCTTAGCAGTTAAGGCACTTGCCTGCGAAACCTAAGGACCCAGGTTCTATTCTCCAGATCGCACGTAAGCCAGATGCACATGGTGGCGCATGCGTCTGGAGTCGTTTGCAGTGGTTAGAGGCCCTGGACCGCCCATTCTGTCTCTCTCTCTCTCTCTCTCTCTCTCTTTCTCTCTCTCTCTCTCTCTCTTTCTCTCTCTCTCTCTCTGTTTCTCCTCTCTCTGTCTCAAATAAATAATAAATAAATCTTTTTAAAGTATTTTAAAAATATTTTAAAAACATAAAAATAAATATTTATTCTGAGGTATGCTTTCATTACAACTTAGTAACCAAGTTATAGTGGAGCACCTTTGACCAGGCCATGTGGTAGTGCAACTTTTAGTTTTTGAAGAACCTCTATACAATTGCCATGGAGACTGCAGATGTTTGCAGGCTCCCAGCACTCTAAGGCCCCTTCCTGCCCATGCCCTCAATAGCAGTAGGAGGAAGATGAGATCTTAAAGGAGGTGGAAGGTGGAGAGGCTGATGGAATGCATGCGGCAAGGGAGCCCAAGGCGAACAAACCAAGGGGGGGAGAACTAGCTGGGAGGTGTACGGGGACAGTAGACCAGGGGAACAGAGGAGAACAAATTCTAATGACACGTGTGTGAAGATGCCATGATGAAACCTATCACTTTGTATGCTAACATTTAAAAAGGAATTTTTAAAAAGGTCAGAGGAGCCAGGCATGGTGGTGCACGCCTTTAAACCTAGCACTTGGGAAGCAGAGGTAGGAGGATCGCTGTGAGTTCGAGGCCAGCCTGAGGTTACATAGTGAATTCCAGGTCAGCCTGGACTAGAGTGAGACCTTACCTCAGAAAACCAAAACTGAACAAATCAAATAAAATGGTCAGAGGGCAGGGCGTGGTGGCGCACACCTTTAACCCCAGCACTGGGGAGGCTGAGGTGGAACTGCTGTGTAAGTCCAAGCCCGTGCGGGACTACAGAGTGAGCTCCAGGTCAGCCGGGACTAGAGTGAGACCCCACTTCAAAACAAACAAAACGGTCAGAGGCATAGAACAATAAAAGAATAACGAGTAAGACGGCCGAGCTCACCACAAGCTGAAAGAGGCAGGGAAGGAAGTGTCCCCAAAGGCTGGCTCCCTCCAATAGAGAGCCCTCCTGCAGAGCCCCAAGCCCTCTTGCCTCCTTTGACCTCTGCAAACAGGTGAAACATTTCTTTAACCTGTCCCCAAAGCAATGAGAACATCTCAAAGAAACGGACTGTCATTTGTCATTTCTAAGGCCACCTAACTCTCTCTGGTGAGAGCGCAGTGTCTTTCTCCAGGCACCGAAAAGCGTTCATTGCAGAATGACTCTGAAGTATGTCACGGAAAGTCCCGTCCATCGACTCTTTTTTCCAAAAGGTAACATCGTCTTCCTAAGGCTTGCACAGATGCTTCAGTGATAACCTTGGCCCACAAAGGAAGTCGTTCTTGGGCAGAGAATCTTGTTGCTGAATGCAAATGAGCCTGAGAAGGCTTCTTGTTGCTGCTCGGGGAACCTGGGAGTCGGCTATCATTGTACGTGTGTCCTGTGTGGCATTTCAGAATAAAGGACTTCTTTTAAAGCACATCAACATCTAGATAGCTAAGGTGCAGAAAACAGAATAATTAAGGAAGCAATAAGATGTCTTCCAGTGGGAGAAAAGGGATTTCAAGGGAAGCTACATTACACAAGCTGTCTTTATTTTGTGATTCATGTCACCGAGTATGTAAATTATACTTGGACTTCAAAGTCAATGGAGCCTTCATAGCATTGTGGTTATCAGTAACCGTGAACAGCTGCTTCATGCCACTGTTGCTCTAGAAAATGGGTTTACACTGCCCTTGTATCAAAGACAATTACCAAATGAACAAGTGTGAACAGGAAGTGTGCCATCCTCACGATGAGTGATCTACTAAAAGCGTGCACGCTGAGTCATTGTAAAATTCCAGGACAGACTAAAAAAAGTTGCGAAAGAATAATAGTAACAAACTAACAAAGATGAGAAGTGGGTGACCAGAAAACACTGGAGATGGGCAGCACGGAGGAAGAAAGGCACAGACTGAGCTGGACATTTGTTAACTCACAGTGTCTAAGGACCTTAACGGAAAGCAGCATTTACTCTACCCAGCATTTACTCAAAGGAAACAGGTTTCAGCATTTTAAGTTAAAATTCAGAAGCCATTTTACTTCTGTTAGCATGCATTGCTTCTTTTTAACATTTTTATTTATTTATTTGCAAGGTGAGAGAGAGAATGGGCACACAAAGGCCTCTAGCTGCTACCCAGATGCATGTGTCACTTTGTGCATCTGGTTTTACATGCTTCTAAATTTGATGAGGCCCCTCATCAAGCCATTCGAAGACTCAAATGTTACAATTATTGACCTACCCTAAGTTAAGAAGAAACCTGCCAACCACTACATGGATTCATTCCTTTTGTCTCCTGCCTGCTGCTTACATTTCAGACTGGAGTTGCCAGTCTCCACGATTGCTTGAACTGACCTCCGGTTAACAAGAAGCACACACAGCACCAATCAGACTGTAGACAGACCCCCAAGGTTCAAGGACCACTGCGGAAGAAGGGGCAGGAAAATGATAAGAACCACGGGGTGGTTTGAAATAGCCTGAGGCACAGCACCACTCAAGAGAGAGAGATGGAGGATTCAGTGGAGGAGGGTGGGATTTGGGAACCTGAAAAGGGAGGGTGGTGGGAGGGGATTACCATTGGTCTATTGTTTACGGAAGTTGTCAATGAAAAGTTTTAAAAACAGAGAGGGTAGAAGGAAGGGCATATAGTCACAGCAGTGTCACCCCAAAACCATCCTCAGGAGTTGGGGTTGCTGGGAGTCCCTGTCAGCCTGTGCTGCAGTGTGACTCTGTCTCAAAACAACAAAACAAAAACAAAAAAGGAAACGAAACCTACTAATCTGCGTAATGAACAAGTACTCTTAATTAAAAGAAGCCCTTGGTAGACCAACCAGGACACACAGCCATGGAGGTGTGCAGTTCGCACACTGGGTGGGGCCATATTCCCATTGGGTTATGCTCGTGTATTCACTGTGGGGTCATGAATGCACAGCTCATCCCTGTGTCACCCTGTGACTCTTACAGTCTTTCTACCTCCTCTTCTTCAACGCTCCCTGAGCCTTGGAGGCCATGGTGGAAGTCACCTTTAGAGCTGGGCTCTACACCCTCTGGTTTTCTACTCTGTTGTGTTTTGAATCTCCTCAGTGTCTACTGGCATCTCCCTGGTAAAGGTTCTCGGGCTAGCTCTGAGAGCAGCACACATATATATTTCACCACTTCTTCTGTAATATGAATGACACACTCCTTGAAGTGTTACCTAGCCTTGAACATCTTCACTCTGAGTTCCTTTCTTGAGTTCATTGTCTCTAACATCATCCAATCTTCTTTTAGATGCCTGTGTTTGCAGAAGGGTGTTCTAGTGGAATAATTATTATTTTGTTTTTTTGAGGTAGGGTCTCACTCTAGGCCAGGCTGACCTGGAATTCCTTGAACTTATGGCGATCCTCCTTCCTCTGCCTCCCAAGTGCTGGGATTAAAGGCGCGCGCCACCATGCCTGGTGGTATAATTATTTTAGGGTCAGTTGATCATTTAACTTTTCTTTCTTAAAATAATGTTTTCTTTATCCATTAACATGAAGTCATTTTCCAACAAGTAGCTGATGGATGCTCTCCCCAGTCCAGCCTGGAACCCCGTGAGTGCTTTAAACATACACACTTAAAGCTGGACTGGGAGCCAGGCATGGTAGCACGACTTTAATCTCAGCACTGGGAGGCAGAGGTAAGAGGAACCCTGTGAGTTCAAAGCCAGCCTGGGACTACAGAGTGAGTCCACAGTCCAGGTCAGCCTGGGCTAGAGTGAGACCCTACCTCATTAAAAAAAAAAAAAAAAAAAAAAAAAAACTGAGCCGGGCGTGGTGGCGCACGCCTTTAATCCCAGCACTTGGGAGGCAGAGGTAGGAGGATCACCATGAGTTCAAGGTCACCCTGAAACTACAGAGTGAATTCCAGGTAAACTTGAGCTAGTGTGAGATCCTACAGAAAGAAAGAAAGAAAGAAAGAAAGAAAGAAAGAAAGAAAGAAAGAAAGAAAGAAAGAAAGAAAGAGAGAGAAAGAAAAAGAAAGGAGGGAAAGGAAAGGGAGGGAGGAAGGAGGGAGGGAGGGAGGGAGGGAGGGAGGGAGGGAGGGAGGGGGGAAAGAGAAAAAAAGAAAGAAAGAAAGAAAGAAAGAAAGAAAGAAAGAAAGAAAGAAAGAGGGAAGGAGGGAGAGAGAAAGAAAGGGAGAGAGAGAGAAAGAAAGAAACTGATCTGAGGGAAACTCGTGGAAGAGGGGGCAGAAAGATTGTTAGAGCCATGAGCTGGGTCATTATGCACAGAGACATTGCCTCACCCCCATAACTGGTGGCTACCCCCATAATGCAAAACCCACAATCCCCAAGGGAGGAGGACAGGGAGAAGGCTAATGATGGTACCATCATGGCTCTATACGCATTATATAGATAACTAATAAAAAAACTGAGCTGAGCATAAGAGGTGTCCCCCAGAACTCCCTGTCACTTCTTCCATTCTTTCCTCCTCTGAATACCAACTATCTAGATATTGCATCTTTGGATTTACCCTCCTCTTTCTTGTCTATTCTTCCAGACTTTCTAGATAGCTTTGTTCGCCACATGTGACTATTTCTTACATTTGGCCTAATGTCACTAACTTGTGTCTCAACAAAAACAATGACTTCCATAGCGGTGAAAACAGTGGACACTGGAAACCTCAAGCTCGGCCAGACAGGCCAAATGACCGAATGCATACAATATTGGCATGGCTGCTCTGGGGAAAACCAACTGCTCTCTAATTGGATGGGAGGCCCACTCTTTGGGAGGGAATACATGCCTTGCACTGAAAATCTAATCAAAATCCTAAGGCAAGAGAGGTCATGAGCCTTAGGAATATAAAACCTGCTCTTGTCTGGCTAAATGCATATGTTATTCTCACCAAACTGCCCTGAAAGCACTACACTTAATGTTCATATTCACACATTAATGCTACTCTCACTTTTGGTTAGAGAAGCTTCTCTTTTCAGATGGCGATGACCACTGGGATGACCCAAAAGGCAACATAGTGCTGAGAAGAAGGGACGGAGGAGTGTCCAGCACTGAAACACTTCTGTCACACCCTCCAAGGCTCAGGGTCCATTGCGGAAGAGGGGGCGGATAGAATGGAAGAGCCAAAGGAAGGGTACGATTCCTTACAATGCAACTGTCCAGACAGAAATTGGCCTCGATATCCATGACCTCACAGTGCCTAGCAATACCTTCGCAAGACCCTCATAATAGAAGAAAAAGACGATGACATCAAAATAAAAGAGACTAACAGACAGAGGGAGGGGATATGATGGAGAGCAGAGGTGTGAAGGGGAAAGTGGGGGAGGGGAGGGAAATGTCATGGTTTATTGTCTGTAAGTATAGAAGTTGTCAAAAACAATTTTTTTAAAGACAATGGCTTCATGTACTGACCGTGTTGGCTGTGCTGGTTTCCAAGTCATGGCCGAAGCTGTGGTGCGTCTTCTCTGTGCAGTGCTGTGTCTCCTTCTATGCTCTCGAGATATAAATCAAGAGCCCAGCAGGCCCCCCTGTGCTTCTGCTCCTCTGTGTCCGAGACACACTAGCTCCTTCTCTCTTGAGTGGACGGAAACTTTTATGCGGAATATTCACTCAAAGGTGAGATGGCACAGAAGGAAGTTAAGGCAAAAGTCTGTCAGAACCCAGGGCCCAGGACGGAAAGGCGGGTAACTGGCTATGGCATGAGTTCCATGCCACCTCCTGCTACAAATGACAGGGCCGAGGCAAATCAGCCTTTTTGTTGTTGCTCTGTCTATAGATACTCAGGGAAGTGAGACTGAGGTCCCTCGCCTGGAACCGAGTCACCCCAGCTTTTCCCTGGATCAACTCCCCTGTTCTTACCCTATGACCCAAGGAAGCCCCAGGCCACTTGTTCACCCCAGAGACTCCGGGTACCTAAGCCTTACACATGTCTCAGTCCACAGGATCCGTACATACCTGGCTCAAAGAAATTAAGTCTCTGCAATTGAGAGTAGAAGGAAGGAAGCTGTGTTCTGACTGTCACAGTTCTTTTTTAAAAATATTTATCTATTTATTTGAGAGAGAAGAGAGAGAGAATGAGTATGGGCACACGGGGGCCTCCTGCCACTTCAGACAACTCCAGACACATGCACTGCTTTGTGTATCTGGCTTTGTGAGGGTACTAGGGTATTGAACCTAGGACTTCAGGCTTTGCAAAGAAAGCATCTTTAACCACTGGGCCATCTCTCTAGCCCCTGACCATCACATTTCTTAAACCACCGACTTTCATGAAATGATTCTGTCATCACCCTAAGAACCAGTGTTCATAACCAAAGGTCTGTGGAATATGTCTTGGGAAATACAAATATGCACTCTTCAGGAAACATCTTTAATGCAGGCTGGCTTGTCTAGGGAAAAAAATGTCATAGTGCATTTTTAATGGTGCTCAACGCTACAAAAGCAATGCTTCCAACAAAACTCAAGACAGAAAGAAAACCACTGAAAAGGAAATAAAGTAAAGTAAGTATCTTAAGTTTTCATGATGTTATCTGCATTTTTTAAAACACTCAAAACATTTGGGGAGTCAGATGAAGCCATACACAGATTTAATACTCAAAGGAGAGAAGAATTGGCATCTGGGCACTTTGTGCTTGCCAAGCTGAAGGAATGTTATTGAAGATTCCTTACACAAATGTTCCTTGGCTGTAGAATGAACCAGTAAGTCTTAAACGTCAAATTAGATTTTTTGATGGTTGCCATCCTGACTGGAGTGAAATGGAATCTCATAGTCATTTTAATCTGCAGTTCCCTGATGTGTAGAGATGTGGCACATCCCTTTAGGTATTTAATGGCCGTTTGTATCTCTTCTCTTGAGAACTCTCTGTTCAATTCCCTGCCCCATTTTTTGAGTGGGATACTTTTTTTTTCACTATTTAGATTTTTGAGTTCTTTGCAAAAGCAAGTTCCCATAGCACATAAAGTTTTTAGATGGATGCGTCAATTTTCCATTCTTCAGGATAAAGAAAAGTGAGGAGGATCATCACAGACAAGAGCAGTGAGCACCAAGCACCATCACCACAGACAGGAGCAGTGAGCACCAAGCACCATCACCACAGACAGGAGCAGTGAGCACCAAGTACCATCACCACCAGAAACAGCAGTGAACACCAAGCACCATCACCACAGACAAGAGCAGTGAGCACCAAGCACCATCACCACCAGAAAGAGCAGTGAACACCAAGCACCATCACCACCAGAAAGAGCAGTGAACACCAAGCATCATCACCACCAGAAAGAGCAGTGAACACCAAGCACCATCACCACCAGAAAGAGCAGTGAGCACCAAGCACCATCACCACAGACAAGAGCAGTGAGCACCAAGCACCATCACCACCAGAAAGAGCAGTGAGCACCAAGCACCATCACCACCAGAAAGAGCAGTGAGCACCAAGCACCATCACCACCAGAAAGAGCAGTGAACACCAAGCACCATCACCACTAGAAAGAGCAGTGAGCACCAAGCACCATCACCACCAGAAAGAGCAGTGAACACCAAGCACCATCACCACCAGAAAGAGCAGTGAACACCAAGCACCATCACCACCAGAAAGAGCAGTGAGCACCAAGCACCATCACCACAGACAAGAGCAGTGAGCACCAAGCACCATCACCACCAGAAAGAGCAGTGAACACCAAGCACCATCACCACCAGAAAGAGCAGTGAGCACCAAGCACCATCACCACAGACAAGAGCAGTGAGCACCAAGCACCATCACCACAGACAAGAGCAGTGAACACCAAGCACCATCACCACTGGCAAGTGAACATTTCCAGGTTGTCTTTCATCAGCAGAGAACATCTGTGAGAGGCTCAGCACCGGTCCAGGTCGAGAAAGGAGCTGAGGGTCAGGAGCTGTGGGGGTAAACGGCTAAGTGTCTGATACAGGAGTGATAGGAGAGAGTCTCCGCTCACGATCCCCTCTCATCGTGTAGCTCTGGGTCTGGTAGCTTGAATACTCCAGGAGGTGTAGGGAGTTGATGAGTTTTCACAACTCACCATGCATGAGGCTTTGGCTTCAACCCCACGTCCTGTACTAGTTTAGGGTTCTGGTAGACAATCAGGAGTCTGAGAGATTAGTAACTGAATATTTTTGTTCTGGATCTGAGAGGGCTTAGTGTGCATTTGGTTTGTTGTTGGATTTTGTTTTGTTTTGTTTTGTTTTTTTGTTTGTTTGTTTTTTTGAGACAGGTTCTCATGTATTGCAGGCTGGTATCAAGCTATCCTATATAGCTGATCCTCCTGCCTCAGACTCCTGAGTGCTGGGATTATAGGCATGCACAATCGTGCTTAAAGTTAGAGACGTTTTTCATTCATATTTTGACCGTGTTTTTAGCAAGCACTGGCATGACTTGAACATCCCGTCCAGAACTCATGCTGAAATTTAATTACCATTATAACAGTATCAGGAGGTGGAGACTTTAGGAAACCATTAGACTATGCAAGTGATGGTATTGGTGCTGTTGTAAAAAGACAAACCTCACATCCCTCCCTATCTACTGCTTTTTCTTCAGCCCACAATGGGCCCTTCTCCAAATGCCGTCCATCTGGGAGCCAGTGCGCAAGCCCTTGTCTGCAATGGCCTTGGCTGCTCACCAAAGGTCTTATGATGGGAAAATGTGTGAGAGTCTTGCTCCTTGCTGAAACAAAATACGTGACAGAAATCAGTGTGAAGGAGGAAGGGCTTACTTTAGCTCACAGTTCATCCTGGCAGGAGAGGCCTGGCAGTAGGAGCTAGAGGCAGCTCGTCACATTTGCCCCACAGTGCAGAAGCAGAGCATGGAGCCAGGAGTGCAGCCGCTCAGCCAGCTCGCTCCTTTGGATCCAGCCCAGGGCCCCACCCACAGTCAAGGTAGATCTCCCCACTTCAGCTAGCTTAATCAAGATAACCCCTTGCAGCAGCTGAGACTGGGTCCTGTCAAGTTGACAATAGGCACCAACCACCACAGAGGGGGATGAGAGAGGGTAATGGGGGGTGATCAAAATACACTATATACATACATAGAACTGTCAAAAGTAAAACTATGCTTTTAAGTCCTTATGGTCCTATAGCACAAAAAACACTTGTTTTATGACCATCAAGCACAACCCTCCTGACTTTCGGATGTCTTCCTCTTCTGCTTTCTTGAGTCACAGGGTGCTTGCAGGTTGGTGAGGGATTCCCATGTTTGTCTTTCCTGGAAGAACGTGAGTGACCATAGGTCTCATGCCATCGGGGTTAAGCAGCGTCTGGCACTGAGCATTCAAACCGGTGTTAACAGACACCCATCTGTCCACGTCCCATCAACCCCATCCTTCCCTACTCACACCCAAACCTAGCACGGCCATGGTGTACTTGTTACTGAAAACATGAGGGTGGGCACTGGCTCCCCACTGGAAGTTTTAGCACAGCCCCATCAACCCAAGGCTCTGATTTCAACCCAGTGCAGGGGCAAATGTGGCATTTAAGTAACAAAACACCCCCTTCTCAGAGCAGCAAGCCAGCACGGACCCGCGAGAGGACTTTTCCCACAGCTGCTCTGATTTACAGCTAGCTGCCATGAGGGCAAGCTGGTGATAGACGTCCGTGGAGAACAGAGGACAGGACGCTGACAACAGAGGTGACTGGCTAGTCTCGGTGGTCACAAGGGAGGAATCTGCTACCTTCCTGAAGTTGTCCAGCATTTATATGTCCCGGAATTTGAGTAACAAAAGGACTTACGTTTATTGGGCATTTCCAGTGCATCAGGGTGCAAGGGTGAACTCGTTTAATCTTCCCGACGACCTCAGGCATGTACTTTTCATATGAGCAAATTCAAGGTCAGATGAGTTATAGGGACAGTGGGTGGAGCTGGAACAATAAAACACACTCTTTGATTTCAGTATTGATATCCTTACACTCCATAAAGTTATCGTTGTGGGTCCTTCATAAAGACAAAGGTCCCCTTACTCAACATTTCCATACAATTTTCTTTCAAACGTCTTCTTCTTTAAGCTAAATTATATCCGTTTCTTTAGCCATTTCTGTGTACCTTTCTTATTTTCCTCTTTACACATATGTTTCTCTCTCCTGACACCTGAATTTTCCACACTCCTCAATAGAGTAGATCAGTGTGATGAACACAGATTGTATTTTCTTTCTGACAAGTGAGGAGGACACAAAAGTGTTCTTGAAAAATCACAAGCATAAATGCCTGCTTTTAAATCTTGAATTAAACCAGCCAAATAAAAGTATAATGAAATTTGTTCTCAGCTTTGAAAACTCACAGCATTTGAGACATTCGGTAATCTTGAACACCGTCTCTGCTGTCCCCGCAATAAGCAGAGGGACTTCCTCAGTGACCACAGCCCAGGCAGATGATGTCTAAAGCTCAATTCACGCCTGCAAATCCACGGCGAGGTCTTTCAGCTCAGGCTGCTTTCCAGACTTCCCGAACTGGCACATCCTCTGAAATTGGATTTTGCTTTTTTGCTGTTAGATCAAGGGCATACCTAGTATAGTAAGCTTCCTTTTTTTTTTTTTCTTTCTTAAACTCAAGCATTCCTGTGAGGCTATGGTGCCTACTTTTGTCAGCTTCCTAAAACACAATCATATAGTCATCAAATTCAGTATTGTTGATAAAGCTATTTTTCTAATTATTGCTTTATATAGACAAAATTAAAACAGTTCTAAAAGCCCTTGGGCTTCTGAGTTAAAAACATGTTTAAGACGGGTGTGGTGGCACAGGCCTTTAATCACAGCACTTGGGAGGCAGAGGTAAGAGGATCACTGTGAGTTTGAAGCCCAGCCTGAGAATACATAGTGAATTCCAGGTCAGCCTGAGCTAGAGTGAGACCCTACCTCAAAAAAAAAAAAAAAAATTAAAATTGCTGGGCATGGTGGCGCACACCTTTAAATCCAGCATTCATAAGGCAGAGGTAGGAGGATCACCATGAGTTTGAGCCCACCCTGAGATGACAGTGAATTCCAGGTTGGCCTGGGCCCTAACACGGGGGCTCCCAATTTCATCAAACAAATGCTATTAGAACTAAGGTCACAGCTAACACCAAACACACTTGCAGTGGGTGACTTCAACACCCTACTCTCATCAACTGACAGGTCATCCCGGCAAAAAAATAAACAGAGATGCTTCTGGATTAAATGAGGTCATAGAACAAATGGACCTAACAGATATATACAGGACATTTCATTCAAATGCTGAAGAATACCATATATTAGGACACAAAGCAAATCTTAACAAAATATAGGAAAATTGAAATAATTTCTTGTACTCTATCTGATCAATGGGATCAAACTACAAATCAATAACAAGAAAAGCTATAGAGCATACACAAAATCATGGAAACTAAACAATACACTACTAAATGATGAATGGGTCAATGAAGAAATCAAAATGAAAATCAAAAAATTCATGGAATTAAATGATAATGAGAACATAACATACCAAAACCTTTGGGACACAATGAAGGCAGTCCTAAGAGGGAAATTTATAGCTTTAAGTGTCTATGTTAAGAAATTAGAGAGGTTGCAGGTAAACAACTTAATGCTGCACCTTAAAGCCTTGGGAAAAAAAAAGAACAAGGCAAACCAAAAATCAGTAGATGGCAAGAAATAATAAAGATTAGGGCAGAAATTAATGAAATAGAAACCAAAAAAAAAAAACAATCCAACAAATTAATGAAACAAAGAGTTGGTTCTTTGAAAGGATAAACAAGATTGATAAACCCAAAAGAAAGAGAGAACAGACACAAATTCATAAAATCAGAGATGAAAAAGGCACCATTACAACAGATATCAGAGAAATTTAAAAAAAAAAAAAAATAGGGACATACTATAAGAACATATACTCCACTAAGTTTGAAAATCTGAAATAAATGGATGATTTCCTTGATTTATATGACCTACCTGAATTAAATCAAGATGAGATTAACCACTTAAATAGACCTATAACAAGTATGGAGATCCAAGGAGTTATAAAAAAATCTCCCAACTATAAAAAGTCCAGGCCCAGATGGATTCACTGGTGAATTTTACCAGACCTTCATGGAAGAACTAACACCACTGCTTCTTAAATTTTTCCATAAAATAGAAGAGGAAGGAATTCTACCAAACTCCTTCTATGAAGCCAGCATCACCCTGATCCCAAAACCAGACAAAGATAGAACAAAAAAGGAAAATTACAGACCAATCTCCCTCATGATCACAGATGCGAAAATTCTCAACAAAATATTGGCAAACAGAATACAAGAATATATCAGAAAGATCATTTACCCCAGCCAAGTCAGCTTTATCCCAGAGATGCAGGGATGGTTCAACATATGCAATTCGATGAATGCAATACATTATATAAATGGACTGAAGTACAAAATCATGTGATCATCTCATTAGATGCAGAAAAAGCATTTGATAAAATCCATCATCCCTTCATAATAAAAGTACTATAGAGACTGGTAATAGAAGGAACATATCTCAACATAATAAAGGTGATTTATGACAAACCCCCAGCCAACCCAATACTAAATGGAGAAAAACTTGAAGCTTTTCCACTAAACTCAAGCACAAGGTTGTCCACTGTCCCCACTTTTATTTAATATAGTACTGGAAGTCTTAATCATAGCAATAAGGCAAGAGACACACATAAAAGGGATATGCATTGGAAAGGAAGAGATCAAGTTGTCATTATTTGCAGATGATATGATTCTATACATAAAGGACCCTAAAGACTCTACTAGCAGACTGTTAGAGCTGATAAACACCTATAGCCATGTAGCAGAATACAAAATAAACACACAGAAATCAGTAGCCTTCCTATATGCTAACAACAAACACACAGAGGATGTAATCAGAGAATCACTCCCATTCACAATTGCATAAAAAATAAATAAATAACCTTGGGATAAACCTAACCAAGGAAGTGAAGGATCTCTACAAGGAGAATTTTAAAACACTCAAGCGAGACATTGTAGAAGACACTAGGAAATGGAAAGACACCCCTTGCTCTTGGATTGGAAGAATCAATATTGTGAAAATGGCAATCCTACCAAAAGCAATCTACACATTTAATGCAATCCCCATCAAAATTCCAATGGCATTCTTCACAGAAATAGAAAAAAACAATCCAAAAATTCATTTGGAAGCACAAAAAACCTCGGATATCTAAAACAATTTTGAAGCCAGGTATGGTGGCACATTCCTTTAATCCCAGCACTTGGGAGGCAGAGGTAGGAGGATCGCCGTGAGTTCAAGGCCACCCTGAGAATACATAGTGAATTCCAGGTCAGCCTGGGCCAAGGTGAGACCCTACCTCAAAAAACCAAAATAAAAATAAAAAAATAAAAACAATTTTGAGCAACAAAAATAAGGCTGGTGGCATCACCATACCTGATTTTGACCTATATTACAGAGCCATAGTAACAAAAACAGCATGGTACTGGCACAAAAACAGACATGTAGATCAATGGGACAGAATAGAGGGCCCTAATGTAATGAACTCCAGAGGCATGTGCCACTTTGTGCATCAGGCTTTATGTCGGTACTGGGGAACTGACCCCACGCTGGTAGGGTTTTCAAGCAGTGCTTTTAACGGCTAAGCCATCTCCCCACCCAACATTGCAGATTCTTATAAGGACAAGATCTAGTAATGGGATCTGTCACACAACTGGAATTCAAGAATATTTGTTCTCGTGTTAATGTAGGCAAAATGTTGAGGGTTGTGAAAGGGAAGTATGAGATCTTACAATGATAACTATTATTATAATTTTAGTGTTACTATGAAACTGCCTTTCTCATCACTTTATACATAATACTTGAAGTCTCACTTTCCAAGTTTAAGAAATGGAATTCAGAAAGGGGAATTAGTCACTGTTGTTCCATTTCTGCAAGAATATCCAGGAAAGTCAGACAGAAACGAAAACAGAACCAAAAAGATGACCTCTCAAGCACCCCCCCACCCCCCCGCCACCTTGTCAGATGTTCACCTTTGACTTCAGATGACCCCTCCCCATTGTATCTAAATGACAACTGTGAACCCGGCTTGTGCACCCAGAATCGGGTCCCTTCCCTGAGGACCTTCACTTTCAATTTAACACTCTACTACCAATCTCCCGAATCTGTTACAAATATGGGCTTCCACGCAAGAAAAGCAAGCTGAGCTTAACAATGGGCCAGAGGCCGGCAGCGTCCTTAAAATAACTCCGAGGAACAAAACTCGTATCCAATAAAAACATGGGCAGAATTCAGGATAGCTAGGCAGCGGGATTTGTACATGTATCTGTTCTTTGAAAAAGTAAAATAAACATGGAAAATTCCATAAGATCCAAACCAAAAGTCACCTGCCTTCCATCCTCTCTGTCCTTCCCAGTCAACACCAGCTGGCAGAGGCCAGAGGCTGTGCTTCTGCCTCCCCCTGCGGTGCATCAGTTCCTAACGCTCGCTGCTTCCTCCCCGCCTGCTCCCTAGCTCAGGGCCAAGCCTGCTTCTTCAGACACTAGCAGCCAGCGCTTGGAAGACCATGCCCAGCCAACCCAAGCTGAAGTTTTGGTGGTGAGAAGACAAGGGGGAAAGGTGAGGAGAAGGTGAATGGTATGGTGGGAAACTGAGGCAGGAACTCAGAGCTCTGCCAAAGTGGTGAAATTAGGAGGGTGTGCATTCTGTCTAAAAATGGACTGCAAAGTCAGGCAAGGTGACACATGCCTTTAATCTCAGTACTCGGAAGCTGAGGTAGGAGGATCTCGTGAGTTCAAGGCCAGTCTGGGCTACAGCATAAGCTCCAGGTCAGCCTGGGCTAGACCCTACTCCAAAAATCACAAAAACAAAAACAAAAAAAGAGGGGACTGCAAGATGCATGATCTTTGATTAAAAGCTGTTTGTAGGACTGGAGAGATGGCTCAACCATTAAGGCACTTGCCTTAAAGCCTGGCAACCTGGGTTCGATTCCCCAGACCTACGTAAAGCCAGACACACAAAAGGATGCGTGCATCTGGAGTTCATACAGCAGCTGGAGGCCGCGGCATGTCCATCCACTCTGTCTGTCTCTCTCTGCTTGCAAATGAATAAATAATAAAATTTTAAAAGCTGGAGCTGGGAGTGGTGGCTCATGCTTTTAATCCCAGCACTCGGAAGGCAGAGGTAGGAGGATGGCCAGGAGTTTGAGGTCACCCTGAGACTACAGAGTGGGTTCCAGGTCAGCCTGAGCTAGAGTGAGACCCTACCTTGAAAACCCAAAAAAAAAAAAAAAAAAAAGGGCTGTGGGGCTGGAGAGATTTCCCAGTGGTTAGGGTGCTGCCTGCAAAGCCTAACAAGGTGGGTTTGATTCCCAGGACCCACGTAAAGTCAGATGCACAAGGTGGCACATGCATCTGGAGTTCATTTGCAGTGGAAGGAGGCCCTGGTGTGCCCATTCTCTGTCTTTCTTCTTACTGTCTCTCTCTGCTTGCAAATAAATAAATAAATAAATAAATAAATAAATAAATAAATAGTATTGTTTTGGTTGTATAAAGGGTTTTTTTAGAACTGGGGTGGTGGCTCACACCTTTTTTTTTTTTTTTTTTTGGTTTTTCAAGGTAGGGGCTCACTCTAGCCCAGGCTGACCTGGAATTCACTCTGTAGTCTCAGGGTGGCCTTGAACTCACAGTGATCCTCCTACCTCTGCCTCCCGAGTGCTGGGATTAAAGACATGCACCATCATACCCGGCTTGGTGGCTCACACCTTTAATCCCAGGAGGCAGAGGTAGGTGAATTGCTGTGAGTCAATACGATCACCAATTGCATGTACATAACACATCAGATACTTACACGACTCATGAGATGGTTTGTGGATGTTAGCTCATCACTGCCATTCGTAGTTTAGAGTGTGAGGAAGAACATTTTTAAACACACCACAGTGGCTAGCTTATAAGCCAAGTCCAGCCTACTAACCAAGGTGGTGCGTGAAGGGTTCTGCATGGACAGAGGCCTATGTGTGCCACATGGAGGAGATCCAGGGCAAGGGCCTCCCCAAACGCCCTCACAGAAAGACAAGCGAGCGTGCGTGCCCGGGCACCAGCAGCCCGGGCACTAGAACCTATTTCCTCATCGTTCCTCCAGTCTCACTGTCTGACCAACTCTCTGCTTTTCTCCAGTTGGCTGTCACATTCAGTCTTACCATCTGCTTTCTGGGCAAGGAGAAGATGGGACACAGAGGAAAGTAATGAGATCTAGCAGGTGCCTGGGGTCAGTTCATTGGGTGAAAGGTCAGAACCTTCTCCTTACATCAGGTAAGGATTGTAGCTGGGCCTGTGCATGCACTGAAAGAAATCGTTTCTTTCTTTTTTAATATTTTATTTTTATCTATTTATTTGAGAGAGGGAAAGAAGCAGAGAGAGAGATAGACAGAGAGAGAGAGGGCATCCAGTCACTGCAAACAAATTCCAGACGTACGCACCCCCTTGTGCAAATCTGGCTTACGTGGGTCCTGGAGAATCAAACCGGGATCCTTTGGCTTTGCAAGCAAGCGCCTTAACCACTAAGCCATCTCTCCAGCCCCGAAACTGTTTCTTAAACAGGGAAAACACTTCAGGCAATATTCTGCAGGCAACGTGCCTCCTCTTTTCCAGACTCTTCCTGGTCTGCGAGGTAGAGAAGGGCTAAAGCTAACAGTAAGAATGATTGTCAAATACAATCTAATTTCAATGCATTTGTTCCTTTTCCTATTTATCATACTCTACCCTAATAAGACCTTTACAGCGTACTTAACAATTTATTTTCATGGTGAGCACAAAGTCTCATGATTTCTCACTACTTTCTTCAACTAGCAATGAGATAAGTGTGTAAATGATTTCCATTAAATGCTTGAGACGTTCGTCTTTACTGTGTTGAGAAATGGTAGCTTGCTTCTGTTTTCATTTGAACTGCTTTTGCCAGCAAAAACAATTGTTCACATTGGCAGGAGTCAAGCCTTTGCCAGCATGAAAGAATCCTGCATAGAATAGCACTCAGCATACTGTTCGCTTATCTTCTTATTCTCACAAATTTGGCTTAAAACCTAACACTTTTATAGCTATGGCCTCAATACTTCACAATTTTAACTTTTTCCCAATGTTGTAGCATATAAAAATTCATGTGTGCACTTTTAGTGCCAAGAAAAGTTTTCAAGTGACTGCATTTATACTTGAATGTCTGCCTTCAACTTGCATAGACCAGGCTGGATGCTTTCTTCTGTAGAAACACGGCATCATAGTTAATCTCTCTAATTCCTTAAATTCCTCCTTTTCTTTTAAAAATATATATATATACTTGTGGGTTGGAGAGATGGCTTAGCAGTTATGGCACTTGCCTGTAATGCCTAAGGACCCAGGTTCAATTCCCAAGGACCCACCTAAGCCAGATGCACAAGGTGGTGCATGCATCTGGAGTTCATTTGCAGTGGCTAGAGGCCCTGGCACACCATTTCCTCTCCCTTTCTCTCTTTCAAATAAATAAATAACATATATACTTTTATTTATTCATGTGCTTTCAGAGAGAGAATGGAAGTGTCAAGGCCTCTTGCCAGTGTAAATGAACTTCAGATGCATGTGTCACTTGTACATCTGGCTTTACACAGGCACTGGAGAAACCAGGTGCAGCTCATTAGGCCTTTGCAAGCAAGTCTCTTAACCACTGCGCCATCTCCCCAGCCTGAGTCTTCTGCATACTCCAAAGGTAACTTTTACTCCTTTTCTCTTTATCCCTGTTTTTGATAAAGCTAACTCCAGTGATCAACTTTCTCATTTTTCATTTTTCTTTTCTTTTCCTTCCTTTCCTTCTTTCTCTCTTGCAGTTTTTGGAGACATGGTCTTGCTATGTAAACCAGGCTGACCTAGAACTCACTGTGTAGCACAAGCTGGCCTTGAACTTAAAACAAACCTTCTGCTTCCCTCTGAGGACCTAGCATCACTCCTGACTTCATTTTAGTATATATATGAGGTAAAGATAGAGAGAGAGAGAGAGAGAGAGACAGTGGGTGTGCCAGGGCCTCCAGCTACTGCAAACAAACTCCAGATGCATGTGCCACCTTGTGCATCTGGCTTATGTGGGTCCTAGGGAATTGAACCAAGGTCCTTTGGCTTTGCAAGCAAATGCCTTAACTGCTAAACCATCTTCTTCGGCCCTCATTTTAGTTTTTAATTTGTTTTTGTTTGTCTTCTGTGATGGGCTCTTACTATGCAGCCTAGTCTAGCCTGCAGCACTGTATGTAGCCCAGGCTGGCCTACAATCTAGATCCTCCTGCCTCCTCCTCCTCCCAGGTGTTGGGTTTTCAGACACCCACCTCCATGCTCTGCTCCAGCATCCAACGTCTACAAATGGCTGGTGGCATAGGTGCTGCATAACTCTCATTTTTTAATCAACTCTTTTGTCTATGGAGCCCAAGGTGGTTATTAATAGAATCCATACTCTTCGTCAAATGCATCTATCTAGGAAGAAGGCCTCACAGTACCATCTACAAAGAAACTAATGGAAATTACTCATAAAAGTGCTTACTTCTTACTGCCCAACCATGGAGACATGATTTATTATACACAATACAATGCATTAGTATGCTGCCACATAAAATGATAACAATAAGGACTTCAACAACACAGGGAAATTACTATAATTTACTAAGTACAGGGCAACTTGAAAAAACATGGATTCATTAAGTAGACAAAACCTCAAGAAATATTTCATAGAATAATTGTAGCAGGTCCATTGTATGCATATTAAAATGTTCTCAACTGTTTGATTTTTCTTTAATGTACGTGTGTTATTGTGATAATTACAAAAATGACAGTAAAACCAATCTTTAACAAAGAAAAATTTTGGTTTTAGTGCCTTCCTTTTATGCATTTTTTAAATTTTGTTTTGTTTTGTCTTACCCTCTTTGAAATGCTCAATAGCCTCCTATCTCTCAATTTGACAATGGCGGAGAAGGGACAAGAAGCCCAGGCTCTGGGCTCTGAGTGGGGCACTTGCCACATCTCATACCCACCGTGTGCCCCCCCGTGTCCCCCCGTGTGCACCTGGGTGGCTGTGGAGCACAATTCTCTGCTTAGTGTACACCCATCTTTCTTCTTCCTGGTTGCTAGGTGTGCCCTTCAAACAACCCTGAAGCTTCATGGGTATTTTGCCACCCATAACACAAGAATAACTTCCTTTTGCCATTGGCTCTTAGCACATTTGAATTACTAATCCTTTCTTAAACTGAGAGGTGAACCTTGCCTTCCTGTGGGACTCGTCTTTCCTTAGAGAAAGGAACACTCCTCTGTGGAGCTTCCTCCCTTTGCTCCGCGTGAGCAAGGTCAGTGTGAAAGGAGTCTGTCTACTCCTCTTCTCTTGGCCCCTATTTATCGTCTTGCCTGTCCTGTATCCTTAAATTACAAGCATCCTGGGTTTTGCGTCTCCAACCGTTTGTAGCATGATTGAGAAGGGAGGGGTGGGTTTACTGGACGCTGAGAGGAAGGTTCCTATAACACCCACGTAAAGAGGTGATGTGGGAAAGCCAACGCAAGCAGAGCGATTCGAAACCAGCTGGAATTCAACCAGGAAAGATGTGAACACGCTGGGCTTTCCATGAACTTTTCTATCGGGAGTATGCCAGAAAACCCTTCATGATCAGAAACAATTGGAAACCTGGTTTCAAGTTCATTGGAAAGACGAGACAAGAACCTAACTGGGGAAGGCTTTACTTAGATTAGCTGATTAATTAATGACCACATTTCAACAGCTCAAGCTTACTTTGTGGGTGTAAATGTATGAGTAATTCCCAAAACCACAAACCTAGGAGCAATAAAAAAAAATAAAATAAAATAAAAAAGCAGCTTAGGTTGAAGGTTCTACTTTCAAAATTATCCTGATTTTCCTCTAAGCAACTAGGGAAGTGAAAATAAAGAAGGCATCGGGAGAACTCATAAATCTCCCCTGGAAGGAGAGGGTCACATTCTGTCGGGAAAGACGCCACTTTGCCCAGATCCAGTAGGGAACCGCTTTGTGTGACGTGCTGGGAAGTAGACCCCGTTTCAGCTTGTGTGTGGACTCATCTGCCTCTGATTCTGGGTCAACTCAGACATCACCACTGCCTTTCTCATGGGGAGCTTGATACAAAACCACCTCTGAAAGAGAATCATGCTTCCAATAGACCTACCTCCAACCACTTCTTCAGGAAGAATGTGCGGGCACCCAGGTGACCCCAATATCCATTGATTCAGCCTTAAAAAGAACAGGAGAACATGAACAGTTATTAAAGTTGTTGGTCAATTCTGGCTGGGAGTTATCAATTTCTTTCTTCTAACATTTTTTAAATATATATTATTTATTTATTTATTTATTTATTTATTTGAGAGAGAGAGAAAGAGAGAGAGAGAGAGAGAGTGGGTGCACTAGGGCCTCTAGCCACTGCAAACGAACTCTACACGCATGGGCCCCCTTGTGCATCTGGCTTATGTGGGTCCTGGGGAAAATCGAACCGGGGTCCTTAGGCTTCGCAGGCATATGCCTTAACCACTAAGCCATCTCTCCAGCCTAATTTCTTTCTTCTAGAATTTTGACCTATTCCTTGTTATGAGTTGATTGTACCCCCCTCGAATCCAGAACTAGAGTTCTAGTCCCCAGTACTTCATTTGGACTCAGTGTTTGTGTTAGTTGCTTTCTCATTGCTGGGATAAAATACCTGAATGATGCTCACTTACATGAACTGCCTGAATGGAAAACACAAAACTCACGTGTAAACTTCTTTGACATTCACTCATGCACTTTCTGAAAACCCTATTAGCTTTTTGGTCTACTGTCTCCACTTTGGAGTTTCTGGAAGTGCTGCACAGTATTGGGACTAAACAGTAGCTTTAGCTGGGAATGTATCAAGGCAGTGAAGTATGAGTACCTAACTTAGGTAGACCAGAAGTCTAATTTGAAATATTCTATTTTTTTAAATATTCTATTTTTTTCATGAAAAATAGAAAGCCACCGACATGTAATCATATATATCATTTATTTTTTTTTTTTGCTAAGAGACAATATTGCTCAAAACATCACAGAGAATTATAACTAGAAAAAGATTTAGAAAAAAGTGGGCAAATTTTTTAAATCATTGTTTCAACTAGGCACATGTATTTTGATGGAAAACAAAAGCTTTAGTCAAAAACTGAAAAGTAGGGCTGGAGAGATGGCATAGCGGTTAAATGCTTGCCTATGAAGCCTAAGGACCCCGGTTCAAGGCTCTGTTCTCCAGGACCCATACAAGCCAGATGCACAAGGGAGCACATGCATCTGGAGTTTGTTTGCAGTGGCTGGAAGCCCTGGCCCTGCCATTCTCTCTCTCACACTCTCTCTCCCCCTGCCTATTTCTGTATCTCTCTCTCAAATAAGTAAATAAATAAAAATTAAAAAAATAAAAAAAAACTGAAAAGTAATGAGTCATGTGTGGCATACACCTTTAATCCCAGTACTCAGGAGGCAGAGGTGGGAGAATCGTTGTGAGTTCAAGGCCACCTACATAGTGAATTCCAGGTCAGCCTGGGCTAGAGTGAGACCCTACCTCGAAAAACCAAAAGAAACAACAACAAAAAAAAAAATTAAAAAGTAAAGAAAACCTGGGTGTGGAGGCACACACCTTTACTCCCAGCACTTAGGGTGGAAGGAATCTGTGAGTTCGAGGCCAGCCTGGGGTTTAGAGTGAGTTTCAGGTCAGTCTGGACTAGAGTGAGACCTTGCCTCAAAGAAAAAGAAAAAATAAAAAAGATGACAAAGAAAAGAAGGGAAGAAAGGGAGGGAAGGAATGGAGGGAGGGAACAGTAAGGACAGCATCTGTAAGGAGAGAGAGGGAGGGGTAACGACCTTGCTGAGGGGGTGACGCTGACTCCCAGGTCTCAGTTAATTAGAATCCTTCAGTCGTGGAAGTTTCTTTTATCCCACAAGGTGCTCTGTGTGATGGGTTAATGTATGAACCCATCACGCATACACACACACTTTGGCCTCTTGATTCTGGTTTCCTGGTGAAAGTGTGTCTCTGCTGTAAATCACCTTTAATTTAGTGCCATCTGTTTAATCAAGTGTGAATCACACATTTAATACAGTGTGATGAAAACGCTTACGGCAAGGTAGCAAGGTCTTACCACAAACTACAGCAGATCTAGAGGGAGAGTAGCTTCTTTGTAATTTTTGCTTGCTTGCTTGCTTGCTTGCTTTTTGGAGGCAGGGTCTCACTCTAACCCAGGCTGACTTGGGACTTTCTCTGGAGTCCCAGGTTGGCCTCGAATTCACCTGGATCCTCCTCCCTCTTCTTCCCGAGTGATGGGACTAAAGAGGCGCACCACCACGAGCACTGAAATGTAGCTTCTTGTTTTACCACTGACCTGATCGTTCATGACAGTGAAGGAGGTGGCGCCATCTCTTCCTATTTTTTCCTTTTTTTTAAATTGACAGCTTCTTTAATTGTACACAATATCCCATGGTACTTCCCTCCCTCCCCCACTTTCCCCTTTGGAACTTCACTCTCTGTCCTATCCCCTCCCCCTCTCAATCAGTCTCTCTTTTCAGTTTGATGTCATGCTCTTTTCCTCCTATTATGATGGTCCTGCATAGGTCGTGTCAGGCGCTGTGCATCATCCTATTTAACTATACCTTTTCCAGGTTAACGCTGAAGGAAGCTCTGTGTTTTTCAACCACCTTCTTCCTCTACTCCTTCCTCCTTTCCACTGCCTGCTTGAAGGAGGGAAAGTGTCTGACTGTAAGTGTCAGGGGAAGAGGCTTTGTTCCTCACCTGTACGTTTCTGCCTTCCCTTGGTATCTTGGAAGCAGGGGTCAGTGTGGCCCCTGGTCCTTCCTAACCCCCTGGGAGTCTCACACAGAACATAACTACTGACCAGAGGACGGAGGCCTGGGAGTGCCCAGAAGCTAGCACACATGCTGCCTCTGTCCCAGCCTGCACCTCCAGATCTCCCATGGTCTTCATCTGTCCTAAAAACCACTGCGGTCTCCCTTCTTCAGACACCACCCCACCTGTGTCTTTACTTCCCTCGCCCACCATGTTAGATGTGGCTCAAGTCAAAAGCAATACTTTGGGGCTGGAGAGATGACTCCGCCGCTAAAGGTGCTGCTTTACTAAACTTGATCGCCCAGGTTCAGTTCCCCAGTACTCATGTAAAGCCAGATGCACGAAGTGGCACATGCATCTGGAGTTCATTTGCAATGGAAAGAGGCCCTGGTAAGCCCATACTCACACTCCCTTTTTCTCCCTCTCATAAATAAATTTTAAAAAAAGACAAGAAATGCTTTGAAAGGAAGTGACAATTTTATAAAACATGATTATGTAGTTGTTGTTTTTTTTTGTTTTTGTTTTTGTTTTTTTTTTTTTTTTTTTTTTTTTTTTTTTTTTTTTAAGATAGGGTCTCACACTAGCCCAGGATGACCTGGAATTCACTATGTAGTCTCAGGCTGGCCACAAACTCAGTGATCTTCCTACTTCAGCCTCCTGAGTGCTAGAATAAAGGTTGTGCCACCATGCTTAGCAGAGAGAATGGCCACACTAGGGCCTCTAGCTGCTGCAAACTCCAGATGTGTGTGCCACTTTGTGCAAATGGCTTTTCGTGGGTGCTGGGGTTCAACTTGGGTTGTAAGGCTTTACAGGCGAGGGCCTTACCTGCTGAGCCATCTCTCCAGCCCCAGGTATGCTTATATTTACCAAATTCTTCTTCCACATGTTTCTTTCATCTCGTTCCTCCTTTTACATTCAATGTTTCTATTCCCAAAGTTTCTATTCCAAGTTTTTAAAACATTTTATTAATTTATTTGAGAGAGTTAGAATGAATGGATGCATCAAGTCTTCCTGACACTGCAAACAAACTCCAGATGCATGTGCCAACTGATGCACCTTATGTGAGTACTGGAGATTTTGAACCAAGGCCTGCAAGCTTTGCAAGCAAGTGTCTTTAACCACTGAGCCATCCTCCAAGCCCCGCCCCAAGGTTATTTTTAAATAGCTTTATTTAACATATATTAAATGCCTTGAATCATATAGTCGAACATACTAAATTAGCAAGAATGTTTTAAAAGCCAGGCATGGTGGTGCACGCCTTTAATCCCAGCACTCAGGAGGCAGAGGTAGGAGGATCATCATGAGTTCAAGGCCACCCTGAGAATACAGAGTGAATTCCAGGTCAGCCTGAGCTAGAGTGACACCCTACCTTGAAAAACCAAAAAAAAAAAAAAAAAGTTTTATTTGTACTTATGCTTTGAGTTACTAGTGTGTGTGTGTGTGTGTGTGTGATTTGTTTTCTTTGGAAACAGTCCTGTGTGGTGCCAGCTGGCCTCTGGCTCACTGTATAGCCAAACTTGCCTTGAATTCCTCATCCTCCTGCCTCCCACCGGGTCCACTGGTGACCACATTGTCTTAAAAGAAAATTTCTGGCCTGGCAAGATGGCTTAGCAGTTAAGGTGCCTGCCTGTGGAGCCTAAGGACCCAGGTTCAATTCCTCAGTACCCATGTAAAGCGAAATACATGAGTCTGGAGGTCTGGAGTTCACTTGCAGTGTCTAGAGGCCCTGGCACAACTATTTTCTCTCTATCTGCCTCTCTCTCTCTCTCTCTCTCTCTCTAGCGAATAAATAAAATATTTAAAAGAGGGCTGGAGACCCAGGCATGGTGTCTCATGCCTTTAATCCCAACCCTTGGGAGGCAGAGGTAGGAGGATTGCTGTGAGTTCAAGGCCACCCTGAGACTACATAGTGAATTCCAGGTGAGCCTGAGCTAGAGACCCTACGTCAAAAAAAGGGGGGGGCTGGAGAAATGGCTTAGAGGTTAAGGCACTTGTTTGAAAAGTCAAAGGACCCAGGTTCGATTCCCAAAGATCCATGTAAGCCAGATGCACAAAGCATCTGGAGTTTGTTTGCAGCAGCTGAAAGCCCTGGTGTGTCCATTCTCCCCCTCTCTCTATTTGCCTCTTTCTATCCTCTCTAACAAATAAAATAAAAAAAATTTAAAAATATAAAAAGATTTTCTTTCTTCCTTCTTGTCTCTGCTGTTTCCACTGAGAATTTCCCGTGAAAACAATCTAACCACCTCCCTTCATGCGGAACACTCCTCCTCCTCTCTGCTTTTCCTTCGCTGAGTGTGTTGCACACTGGCGGGGCTGCGTCTGCCAGAAGGGGTTTGTTTATGATGTCTTCCTTGATACTCGTTGGCCAGAGAGTGAGACTTCAGATGGAGGGTCACGAACCCGCGTTAGGCAAGTGCATCTGGACATTGACGTACGAGGACCTGTCATCCCAGTCCCGAAGGTGGACGTTCAGCTGCGCGGAAACATGATCGGAACCCACTTCCACGGTGTGTGACTCCTTTGGCTCTTAGTAAAGTTCAGTAAAAGTAACATATGTGAGGTTTCTCTACGACTTCTAAATCACAGTTTATGGGACAAAACTAAGAGGTGAGTTGTTCCAAAATTCTCTACCTCCACCCTTGGAATTAATCATTCTCTCCTTCCATCCCACATCTGAGAAACAGGCATGTCCTGTCCTTGCCCAAGGCTTGCCATCTTTTCTTCCACTGTCTGACACTTGGCTCTGTAACCCCTTCTAGAAGACACGCGAAGGTCAGGGGAGACAGTGGCTCTCCACCTACTCTTTCTTGACAGCTTAAAAATTGACTTCAAGTTTCACATTTTCTGAAAACTGGAAACTTCCCCTTGTCCTTTCCTGCCTCATGGTCAAGCCCACCCTCTTGGCCAACTCTCCGGAAGGAGGGAGTCGGCCTCCTCCACCCACCCCTTCCATGGCATCCCTGCTCCACTCCGGCGAGGTTGCTAATGACTTCCTGAGCTTCCACACCTCCAGAGTCTTCAGAACAAGTCCCAATTTGGCACTCTAAGGATGGGATGTGTTCGCCTAATTTGTCACTAAGTTTAAGGCCGGCAGCACTCTGCTTTTCCACTCCTTCGTGGATGTCTTTTCACTCTCACTACATTCCCCTTCCGTCCTTTAAGTGAGGAAGTTTGGTTTGGTGTTCCTGTCCCCCGGCCCGGGCCCTCTTCCATGGCTCCAGCTAGTACCTAGGGGCTGAAGACTCTGAAGTATCCACCTCTAACCTTGGCCTCCTCTGAGCTCCAGCTCCAATTTACAAAAACTTAAACTCACAGCCAGGTGTGCATGGTGGGTCACACCTATAATCCTAGCACTCAGGAGGCCGAGGCAGGAGGATTGCTGTGAGTTCTACAAGGTGAGTTCCTGGTCAGCATGGGCAAGAAGAGACACTGCTTCAAAAATAAGGGGAGGCAGAGGGTGGGCTGGAGAGATGGCTTAGTGGTTAAGGCGCTTGCCTGTGAAGCCTAAGGACCCAGGTTCAACTCCCCAGTACCCACGTAAGCCAGATGCACAAGGTGGTGCATGCGTCTGGAGTTTGTTTGCAGTGGCTGGAGGCCCTGGTGCGCCCATTCTCTCTCTGTCTTTCTCTCTCTCTCTCTCTGCCTCTTTCTTTCAAATAAAATATAAAAATATAAATATAAATAAATAAAAATAAAACTATATTTAAAAAATTTTTCTTTCCTGTTGCCACTATCACCATTTGAAAACATCAATCTAAGGCCAGGTGTGGTGACACATGCCTGTGTGTCCAGGGTTAGAAGCAGAAGAACTTAAAGTTCAAGGCCCATCGAGAGTTTGAGGTCAGCTTAAGCTATGTGAAACCTGGCTTCAAAACATACAAACATGGCTGTGGAGATTGCTCAGTGGATAAAGCGCTTGCCACATAAACATGAGGAGCAGAGTTCAAATCCCCAGAGCCCACGTCTAGCTGGCTGCACTAGCACAATCCTAGAATTTCAGCTCCTATTACGAGATGGGAGGCGAAGAAAGGAGAAAGCCTGAACGCTTATAGGGCAACTGGACTGACAGACGCAGTGGAGAAAAGCAATTGAACGAGAGACTCTGCTTCAAACCCACTTCCCCGAGCCCCGGAAGTGAGGACCACCCTTCTGACCTCCACCCAAACTCCATGGGGCGTGTGCACACACATGCACACACACTTTAACGCACATAGTTTCTCTAGATCTTAACTAGAGTGGACTAAGTTGCCTTCACAAACAGAGCTAAGATGTAAGCCAGCAGAGGCTCGATGAGAGACGGTGACTCTGCTCCTCACCATCACTCTAGCTAGCGAAGCTCTGCCACATTCAACGTGCGGCTTCTGCCACGGCTCTGGTCTCCACGTCCTCGTTGACTCTTTGTGACCAGCTTGTGGCATGAAGAAGCGCCCGCCTGGATGGTTTAAGGGAAAAATCCCATGGCCACATCCACCGGCAAAGAAAGCTGGCCTCGACCAGCTCAGTCGCTCACTCTCCCACAACAGTGCTTTAGGGTTAGGGCTTCGGGTGGATTCTGTTCCCTTTAGGTAGTTTTGTATTCTGTTTTCTCCTGGACTATGTGCTTTATCATTAAAAAAAATCCCAAACCGGGCGTGGTGGCGCACACCTTTAATCCCAGCACTTGGGAGGCAGAGGTAGGAGGATTACTGTGAGTTCGAGGCCACCCTGAGACTGCATAGTGAGATTCAGGTCAGCCTGGGCTAGAGTGAGACCCTACCTTGAAAAACAAACAAACCAAAAAAAACCCCTAATCCGTTTTTTTGTTTGTTTGTTTGTTTGTTTCAAGGCAGGGTCTCACTCTGGCTCAGGCTGACCTGGAATTCACTGTGTAGTCTCAGGGTGGCCTCGAACTCACAGTGATCCTCCCCCTCTGCCTCCTGAGTGCTGGGATTAAAGGTGTGCGCCACCACGCCCGGTTTGGTGCTCAGCTTTTAATCCCAGCACTTTCAGGTAGAGACAGGAAGACAAACTGTGAAACCTTATTCCCCACTACACAACGAGTTAGAAGCCAACCTAGGCTACGTGAAACCCTGTCTGAAAACAACAAAGAGTTCTGGAAAGATGGCTCAGAAGTTAAAAGCACTTGCTTGCAGAGCCGGAAGGCCCAGGTTTGATTGCCCTATACCAACATAAAGTCAGATGCACAAAGTGGTTCATGTATCTGGAGTTCATTTGCAGTGGCAAGAGGCCTTGGTGTATCCATTCTCTCTCTCCCCCTTTCTTCCCTCTCTCCCCTTGCAAATAATAGTTTTTTTTTTTTTTGAAAAAGCAAAGAAAACCTTTGACATCATTTTTAAAATAGAAGTGTGTCTAGAAAGGCAACTGACTTGTGTTAAGTTTCCCAGTGGAACTGATTTAAATATAAGAACATGTGATTATCCTGAAAATCCCTCAAAGAATAAAATGTATCTTTACAATCTTAAAAATGATTTTTTCCCATGGGCTGAAGAGATGACTTAGCGGTTAAGGCACTTGCCTACAAAGCCTAAGGACCCATGTTTGACTCTTCAGATCCCACATAAGCTAGACACACAAGGTGACAGAAGTGTGCAAAGTTGCACATGCACAAGGGGGCACACGCATCTGGAGTTCCATTACAGTGGCTGAGGCCCTGGCGCACCAGTTCTGTCTCGCTCTCGCTATCTCTCTCTCACATAAAGAAAAAAAGGCCAATCTGTTGGGCTTGCCTCAAAAAAAAAAAAAAAAAAAAAAAAGAAAAGAATGATTTTTTTTTCTTGATCCACAAATGCAGGGAATACACAGGGCTCACATGGTAGTTCATTTCAAGCACTCAGATTTTCGTGCTCAGTAAAGCGCATGCAGTCACAAATGCAGAGTACTCGGAATCCCAGCCCTGGCAGTCACAAGCAGGCTCTAGCGAGCTCCCTCCATGCTCGAGGAAGGAACAGCTGTAACTCAGAAAACATCTGAGATAGATCCTGACAGTGGGTAAGGGGTTCAGGAGCACTTTCTTTCCTATCTTACTACAACACCACAAAATGAATGGTTTAACCAATGGAATGTACGGCCTAATGTTTCTGGAGGCTAGGAGTTTAACACCAAGGTATCATCGGGCCACGTTCTCTTAGGAGTCGGGAAGGATCTCTTGGACTCCAATGCTGAGCCACCTGTGGTGGTTCCGGTTTGCAATCCCAGCTACTTGGGAGGTGGAGGCAGAAGAATCTGAACATCAAAGCCCACATGGGCTAGAGTGAGTTCAAGGCCAGCCTGGCAACTTAGGGAGACACTGCCTTTCATAAAAAACAAAAAAACGGTCTGGAGAGACGGCTTACTGGTTAAGCACTTGATTCTGAAGCCTAGGGACTCAGGGTCGGATTCCCCAGGACCCACGTAAGCCAGATGCACAAGGTGGCGCATGTGTCTAGAATTCGTTTGCAGTGGCTGGAGACCCTGGGGTGCTCATTCTCCTTCTCTCTCTCTCTCTCTTATAAATAAAGAAAATATTGAAAAATTAAGAGGGGGCTGGGGATATAACTCAGTGGTGGAGCACTTGCCTAGCATGTGCCAGACCCTAGGTTCAATCCTCAGCACTGCTAAATAAATAAACAAACAAACAAACAAATAAGACAACAAATTGTATTTCTACAGATCCTCTACTACTTTCCATATGGGGGCATGAAAATGAGTGATAATTTGATTACAGAGACTTCTTGTTGAGATTTTGATTTTGTTTTCTTTGAGATTGGTAGCGTCTCACTGTAATGCCATAGAGACTTTGTAAATTAAACTGGTAGAGAATCATCAGATTACATCATTAATGCCGAGGCAGGAAACACTCTTTTTTAAAGTTTGCATAATGGTTTATCCTTCATAACAGGGAATATTTTACTATCATTGTGTCTTTCTTTTGTGCATATAAAATTATAGTCTATGGCCTGCATTCTTTACCTTATGTAGACTCTTCAAACTATTTTAATTTTTTTTTTAAAAAAAAGATAAAAACTCCAGTCTTTACCAAGTGGTAAACAGCACATTTCTGGTTTGTTGGTCTCTGGCTTGAGTTGAATCAATGGCAAAGGTCTACCTACTGGAAAAGTGACAGACTGTAAGGAAAAGAAGAAAGCTTACCTCGGCCAAGGAGCCGGGCTGCATGGCAGTGGAAAAGCTCAGCCCCAGGAAGGTTTGCCATCAGGAACACTTGACCAGTGTACGCGCCTCCCCCAGGAATCTCCCCTGGTTGTGTACCATGGGCCACCTGCCTCTGTGAAACGTCCCCACTGTCCACAAAGAGCAACATTCTTCCCATGAGTCACAAACAGCTGCTATCTTTGTTCCAAGTGAATTTTTTTGGGGAGTGGGGGTTGAGGTAGGGTTTCATTCTAGCCCAAAATGACCTGGAATTCACTCTGTAGTCTCAGGGTGGCCTCGAACTCTCAACGATCCTCCTACCTCTGCCTCCCAAGCGCTGGGATTAAAGGCGTGCGCCACCACACCTGGCTCCAAGTGAATTTTTTTTTGTTTTGTTTTTCGAGGTGGGGTCTCACTCTGGCTCAGGCTGACCTGGAATTCACTCTGTAGTCTCAGGGTGGCCTCGAACTCTCAGTGATCTTCCTACCTCTGCCTCCTGAGTGCTGGGATTAAAGGCGTGCGCCACCACGCCCGGCTCCAAGTGAATTTTTAATCCACCCTGGCACCTAACTTTTATTTATGTCACCTGTGAAGCAATAAAGCCCAACCCAAATACAAGGTGTGGTACAGAGATCCCAGATGTTCTTTAAAAGAAAGAAAGAGGGCTGGCAAGATGCTTAGCAGTTAAGGCACTTGGCTGCAAAGCCAAAGGACCCAAGTTCGATTCCCCAAGACCCACATAAGCCAGATGCACAAGGTGACGCCACCTTGTGTGTGGAGTTCGTTTGCAGTGACTAGAGGACCTGACATGCCCATTCTCCCCACCCCAACTGCCTCTTTCTCTCTCTTCCCTCTCTCTCAAATAAAATATGTTTAAAAGTTTAAAAGCAGAAGGAAGGAAGGAAGGGAGGGAGGGAGGGAGGGAGGGAGGGAGGGAGGGAAGAAAAGAAGGAAGGAAGGAAGGAAGGAAGGAAGGAAGGAAGGGAGGAAGGAAGGAAGGAAGGAAGGAAGGGGGAAGGAAGGAAAAAGGAAGGGGAAAGAAAGAAAAAACCCTTTGTAGTTCTTTCATCTTGCTCACTGGGCTCTTTGTTAACTACACAGGACAGATGGAGAGCAGAGCGTTTTGACTGTCCTCCACTGAACTGGAAAGTTCTGCCTTGCTTCCTTGAAGATTCATGCCCCGGTCAGTCCCTGGCACAGCGAACACTCTACTGGTTCAGTTTTCTTACCGCCTTGCTCACACTTGCCAGGCCAGCAGCTGCAGATGCAGTGAGGACAATTGGGGGACACAGGGAGTGAGCATCCATTATGGAGAAGGGGGGAGGGGAAGAGGGAGGAGGACCATCTTTTCCTTTCCCACTACTCCGGGACTATTTTCCCTCGAATTAACCCAAGAGATGGAATTACTTCTGGTCCAGAGGTTAGGGCCAGTTGGCAGCTGTCCGGGTTAAATGGTGACAAGTTGCTAACAACCTGCTTTTCTCTACAAATGGCTAAGGCAGTCGCATTCCTTGGCCAACTGAAAAATCAGGTGATGCCCAAATAAAGTACAGCACATTCTTGTCTGGGGTTCGCATCCAAGAGCCAGGGCAAGGCGCTGCCAGAGGCCGCTGCACCCAGGCTCCTGCAGAAATGCCATCCGGCCGTGAGGGTAGCATTCCAGGTCCATTTCTTGGAGAATGGGATAAGAGTTGGGGGAAAAATGGAAGGTTATGGGGTAAAAGTCAGAGGAATGAGAAGACAGAGTAAGCGTTTACTAAGTCGTAGTGCTCGTGTGACTGTGGTCCTAAGAAACGCCAAATTGAACGGCAATCGTACAGAGCGCTGAGAAGGCGACGGGCACTTTTAATCTGCACACAAGGGGACACTGCCCACATCGCCTCCTCATTGTGAACACAGCATTCACTTGCAGATGTCTCCTAGGGCACCTGATTCAGTAGCTTCTAGGTTTTTATATTATCTGAAAGATTTTTTTTTTTTTTTTTTTTTTTGTATTTTCCAGGTAGGGTCCCACTCTAGCCCAGGCTGACCTGGAATTCACTCAGTATTCTCAGGGTGGCCTCGAACTCACTGCAATCCTCCTACCTCTGCCTCCGAGTGCTGGGATTAAAGGCGTGCGCCACCACACCCAGCTTTCTGAAAGATTTTTATTTTAGTTGAGTTTTTACTTGTTGTTGTTGTTGTTTTCCTTTTGAGACAGGATATCACTATATAGCCCAGCTGGGCTCGGACTCTTGATCCTTCTACCTCAGTTTCCCCAGTGCTGGTAGTTCAGGCATATGCCACCAGGCCTGGCGAGAATTTTCTTTCTCCTTGACGGGAGGGAATACATGCCTGGTACTGAAAACCTAGTCAAAATCCTGTGGCTGGGGAGGTCATGAGCCCCAGGGGAGTAAAGACTACTGCTGTCTAGCTAAACAGATCAATTAGGCCCACCAAACTGTCCTCTGAACCCTTATGTTTATGCCCATATGTTAACGCTACTCTCACTTTTGGTTAGAGAAGCTTCCCTTGTCAGAGGGAGGTGACCTCTGGGATGACTCAAAGGTCACCACAGTGCTGAGAAGAGACAGTTGAGTGGTTAGCACTGAGACATTTCTACTACACCCTCCAAGGCTCACGGTCCATTGTGGAAGAGGTGGTGGAAAGAATGCAAGAGCCAAAGGGGAGGAGATCCATGACCTCGTAGTGGCTGATGCTACCTACACAAGACCTGCATAACAGGAGGAGAAAAATAATGGCATCAAAACAGAAGAGAGACTTGTTGGAAGGAAGGGATTCAGTGGAGGGGTATTTGGAAGGGAGAAAAGGGAAGGTAGTAGATTATTATAAGGTTATACTGTCTGTATGTATGGAAGGCGTCAGTAAAACAAGTTTTAAAAAACGAATTAACAGGAACACTAAATATATCTAATTTACATTTCAGTAGGAGATGGATGCTTTGATAAACTTTAGAAAACTTCAGGACCAGATAGCATGTAATGAGGCTCTCTACATGGGTTGTGGCAAAATGAAACTGAATCTGACTTAAAATTTGTTGCATTATACAGTAGTTTAGTATCTCAGTGCATATTAAAATTATAACAAGAATCATACTTTTAAAATAAATAAGGGCTGGAGAGATGGCTTAGTGGTTAAGGCACATGCCTGTGAAGCCTAAGGACCCTGGTTCAATTCTCCAGGTCCCACGTTAGCCAGATGCACAAGGGGGCACATGCGTCTGGAATTCATTTGCAGGGGCTAGAGGCCCTGGCGCACCCATTCTCACTCTTTCTCTCTCTCTCTCCCCCCTCTCTGTCTCTAATAATAAATAAAAGTAAAACAAAGTTAAAAACAACAAATAAGATGTGGCACAGTAGTTCAGTGATGGGGTGCTCACGTGGCACGGGCAAGGCTCAGGCCCGAGCACCACAAGCGAAGCAGAAGCCACACTTCTGCCCAGGGTTTCATTTTACAGCCAGGACTGTCATCCAGGAACTAGCAACAGAACTGCTGATATGCCAGGCCCCACACCCGGCGTTTCCTCTTCAGTGCCCACAGCTCTTAAGAACAGTTGAGGAAGTTTGAGGTGGCAGAATTTAAGGGAGAAGGGATTGAAAGCAGAGAATGGGCTGATGCTTCTGAGCTAAGAACCTGTGCAGGTGCACCCATCCACAGACGCTTCCAGTGCTACAGTTAAGTGCCGAGTTCCTTTGACGTCTGGGAGAAGTCATTCAATAATTTCTACAAAAGAAGGCCTAGGAGCCGGGTGTGGTGGGGCACGCCTTTAATCCCAGCACTCAGGAGGCAGAGGTAGGAGGATCGCCATGAGTTTGAGGACACCCTGAGACTAAAGAGTGAATTCCAGGTCAGCCTGAGCTAGAGTGAGACCTTACCTCGAAAAACCAAAAAAAAAAAAAAAAAAAAAAAAAGCCTAGGAAAGAATTGTGTTACTGTGAATTTCAAAAGATAGGATTCTCCCCTCTGCCTGGGCCTAGTGGAATTATTGGGCAGGTTTCAATTGCTGTATTCATAGAAGAACAGGGCTGCCCACAACTACGTGACGGTGGCTTTCCTCTTCCCGTGTATATAAGCTTCCTGCAGAAGAACAGTGTGAGCTTTTCGGTGTCTATGAATGTGGTGGTTTGATTCAGGTGTCCCCCATGAGCTCATGTTCTGAATGCTGGGTCCCCGCTGGTGGCAATTTTGGAACTGGAGCCTTGCTGGAGGAGGGGGGGCGGGCTTGGGGGTGTTATGCCCAGCTCCCCTTGCCAGTGTTTGGCTCACTTTCCTGCTGCTGATGTCTGGCATCTGTTCCTGCCGTCCTTTCCCCTGCCGTCATGAAGTTCACTCTCGGGATTTTAGGCCAAAATGAATCTTTTTTCTCCCATGTGCTGCTTTTGGCCGGGTGCCTTGTGGCAACAAGGCTGAAGGGAACAGGCTGTGGTGTGTGCATGTGTGTTTGTGCAATGTGCAGGCTGTGTGTGTGCGCATGTGTTTTGTGCATGGCGTGTGCAGGCTGTGGTGTGCGCATGTGTGTTTGTGCATGGCGACTGTGCAGGCTGTGTGTTGTGTTTGCATGGCGACTGTGCAGGCTGTGGGACTGTGCAGGCTGTGGTGTGTGTTGGCGACTGTGCAGGCTATGGTGTGCGCATGCATGGCGACTGTGCAGGTCTGTGTGTTTGTGTGTTTGTGCAGGCTGGGTGTGCATGACTGTGGCAGGCTGTGGTGTGGGCGACTGTGCAGTGTGTTTGTGCATGGGCGACTGTGCAGGCTGTGGTGTGTGCATGTGTTTGTGCATGGGCGACTGTGCAGGCTGTGGTGTGTGCATGTGTTTGTGCATGGGCGACTGTGCATGGTGTTTGTGCACATGGCAACTGTGCAGGTGGTGTGCAGGCTGTGTGTGTTTGTGCATGGCAACTGTGCAGGCTGTGGTGTGCGCATGTGTGTTTGTGCATGGCGACTGTGCAGGCTGTGGTGTGCGTGTGTGCATGTGTGTTTGTGCATGGCGACTGTGCAGGTTGTGGTGTGCGTGTGCGCATGTGTGTTTGTGCATGGCGCGAGGTTGTGGTGGTGTGCGCATGTGTGTTTGTGCATGGCGACTGTGCAGGCTGTGGTGTGTGCATGGCAACTGTGCAGGCTGTGGTGTGCGCATGTGTGTTTGTGCATGGCGACTGTGCAGGCTGTGGTGTGTGCATGTGTGTTTGTGCATGGCGACTGTGCAGGCTGTGTTTGTGCATGGCGACTGTGCAGGCTGTGGTGTGCGCATGTGTGTTTGTGCATGGCGACTGTGCAGGCTGTGGTGTGCGTGTGCGCATGTGTGTTTGTGCATGGCGACTGTGCAGGCTGTGGTGTGTGCATGTGTGTTTGTGCATGGCGACTGTGTGTGTGTGTTTGTGCATGGCGACTGTGCAGGCTGCAGGCTGTGGTGTGCGATGTGTGTTTGTGCGACTGTGCATGTGTGTTTGTGCATGGCGAGGCTGTGGTGTGCTGTGTGTGTTGTGCATGGGCAGGCTGTGGTGTGTGCATGTGTGTTTGTGTGTGTTTGTGCATGGGCGAGGCTGTGGTGTGTGCATGGCTGGGCGACTGTGGGCTGTGGTGTGCATGTGTGTTTGTGGCGACTGTGCAGGCTGTGGTGTGCTGTGTGTTTGTGCATGGCTGTGCAGGCTGTGGTGTGCGCATGTTTGTTGTTCATGGCAACTGTGCAGGCTGTGGTGTGCGATGTGTGTTTGTGCAGGCTGTGCAGGCTGTGGTGTGTGTTTGTGTGCGCATGTGGTGTTGTGTGCATGGCGACTGTGCAGGCTGTGGTGGCTGTGTGTGTTTGTGGCGACATGGCGACTGTGCAGGTTGTGTGTGTGGTGTGGTGTGCATGTGTGTGTGTTTGGCGACTGTGCAGGCTGTGGTGTGTGCATGTGTGTTTGTGCATGTTTGTGCAGGTTGTGGTGTGGTGTGCATGTGTGTTTGTGCATGGTGACTGTGCAGGCTGTGGTGTGCTGTGTGTTGTGTGCATGTGTGTTGTGTGCATGGGCAACTGTGCAGGCTGTGGTGTGTGCATGTGTGTTTGTGCATGGGCAATGGCTGTGCAGCCTGTGGTGTGCGTGTGCGCATGTGTGTTTGTGTGTGTTTGTGCATGGCGACTGTGCAGGCTGTGGTGTGCGTGTGTGCATGTGTGTTTGTGCATGGCGACTGTGCAGGCTGTGGTGTGTGCATGTGTGTTTGTGCATGGCGACTGTGCAGGCTGTGGTGTGCGCATGTGTGTTTGTGCATGGCGACTGTGCAGGCTGTGGTGTGTGCATGTGTGTTTGTGCATGGGCGACTGTGCAGGCTGTGGTGTGTGCATGTGTGTTTGTGCATGGGCGACTGTGCAGGCTGTGGTGTGTGCATGTGTGTTTGTGCATGGGCAACCGTGCAGGCTGTGGTGTGCGTGTGCTCGTGCGTGTGTATGCAGGCAGAGGGCAACGCTGAATGTCTTCCCTATTGTTCTCCACCTTATTCTGTGAGACAAGGCCTCATCTCACAGATTTGACTAAGCCAGTGAGCCACATAGCTTCCCTGCCTCCACCTTCCCCAGCACTGGGATCACAGGCACACCACAATGCTGGCGTTTTACGTGGGTGCTGGGGATCTGAACTCAGGCCTTCATGGTCATGTGGCAAACACTTTATCTGCTGAGCCATCTCCTTGCCCTCTGTGGTGGTGAAGTTTGTGTCAACTTGGTCTGGTTAGGAATCCACAGACATTACCCGTAAGTGGCTCTCTGAGGTTGCTTCTAAGAAGGATTAACTGGGGTGAGCCCTTCCGCCAGAGTGGGTGGCCCCTTTCGGAGGTGGGGGACATTATCTAAGGAAGCTCTAGGAAGAAAGGTACCCCCTCCCCCCACCTGGATGCAGGTGCTGCTTGCTGCTTTCCAGCGTGGACTGAAGACCAGTGTGGACTGAAGAGCAGCGTCTCTCCAGGACGCCTCTAGGCCTTCAGTGCTGGATCAGGACTGCTGAGGCCTCCAGCCTCGTGGACTGAGCAGTTACCAGGTTCCTTGACTCTCGGGCCTGCAACCTGCTATTGCTGGGCTGCCATAAGCTAATCCCAATAAACTCCCTTTTAATACAATTCCTTCTATCCGTTCTGTTCCTCTAGAGAACCCTGACTAATACACCCCCCGTGTGTCTTCATCAACCCTATATCTCATGGTTACACGTGGATGGCTTTCACTAAATAATTGCTGGAGGATATTTAAACAATGAGCCAATCTCTCGTGTTCTGTCAGCGTGGGATGGGATGGAGCACATGCTAACCGCCAGGCATCAGACAGTTCTAAGAAAATGTTTGCCATTTCCTTCCTTTCAGTTTCATCATTCAAATCTTTGAATGCTTCTCCATGTTGTTTATTCACTCATTTAAGAAAGAAGGAAAGCAAGAGTGAGCCAGAGAGAGACAGAAGAATGGGCACACCAGGGCCTCCAGCCACTGCAAACTCCAGGCACACGTGCCCCTTTCTAAATGGGACTTTATGGGGGTCCTGGGGAATCGAACCCAGGCTGTCAGCTTTGTGAGCTAGCGCCTTTAACCACTGAGATATGTCTCCACTCCTGTTTCTTCATTTATATTTTTGGGGGGGGGGTGTTTGAGGTAGGGTTTCACTCTAGCTCAGGCTGACCTGGAATTCACTACGGAGTCTCAGGGTGGCCTCGAACTCACAGTGATCCTCCTACCTCTGCCTCCTGAGTGCTGGGATTAAAGGCATGTGCCAGCACACCTGGCTCATTTGTTTTGTTTTGTTTTGTTTTGTTTTTTGAGGCAGGGTCTCACTCTAGCTCAGGCTGACCTAGAATTCGTTATGTGGTCTCAGGGTGGCCTCGAACTCATGGCGATCCTCCTACCTCTGCCTCCCGAGTGCTGGGATTAAAGGCATGCGCCACCATGCCCGGCTCGTTTATAATTTTTATAACTAAATTCTTTTATCTTTTTCATCCTTTCAACAAACTTTCATTCATCCTGAGCCACACATTATTTCAGAGAGATGTGGGCTGGTGTAGTGGCTCACACCTGCAGCCCCATCAGCTAAGAGGCGGAGGCAAGAGGATTCCCACGAGTTCCAGACCAGCCTGTGCTATGTAGTGAGTTCCGGTCCATCCTGGGATAGAGTGAGATCCTGTCTCAGAAAGTCAAGAGGAGAGAACGAGCGAGAATATGACGAAAGCAACTGCCTTGAAACAGATGAGCGATGGATTACACATTTCACCAACCTCTGGTCAAGTCCCCTGAGCAAGATGCCTTAATTCTCGCAGCCTCGTGAAGTATCATCTAGAACAACACCTCTGAAGTGGGTAGTTTCAGGCTAATTGAGATCATGTCTACATATAGTCAGTTTTGCTAAGCTTTCATTGAATACCGTGCTTCCACTTATTAAAAGGTAGGTAACATAATGAGGAGTAAGCAAATACAAGTCAAACTCCAAGAAATGATAAAACGGTCACCCTAAACACCAGGTGTGGTGGCGCACGTCTTTAACCCCACCCCCTGCCTCCCTACCCCCGGGAGGCAGAGGTAGAAGGATCACTGTGAGTTTGAGGCCAGCCTGAGACTACATAGTGAATTCCAGGTCAGTCTGAGCTAGAGTGAGACCCTACCTCAAAAAAGCAAATCAAACCCAAACAACAACAACAAAAAACTGGGTTGGAAAGATGGCTTAGTGGTTAAGGCGTTTGCCTGCAAAGCCTAAGGACCCAGGTTCAGTTACCCAGGACCCACATTAGCCAGATACATAAGGGGGTGCACATGTCTGGAGTTCGTTTGCAATAGCTGGAGGCCCTGGCACATCCATTTTTTCTCTCTCTCCCTCTTTCTCTCTGTCAAATAAATAAAAATAAAATATTTTTTAAAATAAATAAATCAAAAAGATCACCCTACCCTGGACATGTCTATAATCCCAGCACTCGGGAGGCCGAGGCTGGAGTATCCTGAGTTCGAGATCAACCTAGGCTAAAGACCCAGACCATTTCAGAATAAAGGCAGGCCATCTGCGAGGCAGCCAAGAGCGTGTTCTATGTCATGTTCGTCACGTCCTCGTCACCCCACTTCCGTTCTCCTTAGGGTACACAGGAAGGCTGTATTTCTCAGCCTCCTTGAAGTCAATGTGCCACTTTGGCCACTGAGATGGGGGAGGTGTGACGTTTGCAGCTTCCAGGGCTGATCCCTAGCTGGAGTCTAGATGCAGAAAAGCCAGGGGGCTCTTCAGTGTCTGCTCTGAGGCCACAGCCTCCACTCTCACTGAGCTGCAACAGCCCGGCCGCCACTGGGACTTAGGCCCAATCTCCTCGGTCTGTCTTCTGTTTCGTTTCTACAACACTTAGCCCACCTTCAATAATTCACGCCTCCACCCTCCCTCCAAGTCCTAGAATCAGCCACTTGAAAACAGATTCAGAGTTTAGCAATTCTCTCACTAAGTTCCAAGTTCTTCTTGACACATAATTCAATGTTTTTTTTTAATATATTTTATTTCGTTATTTATTTGAGAGAAAAAAGAAGCAGAGAGAGAGAGAGATAGAGAATGGGCACTCCAGGGCTTCCAGCCACTGCAAATGAACTCCAGATGCATGTGCCCCCTTGTGCATCTGGCTTATGTGGGTCCCGGAAAATTGAACCAGGATCCTTTGGCTTTGGCAGATAAATGCCTTAGCCACTAAGCCATCTCTCCAGCCCACATAATTCAATATTTAACACGATATCCCACATCAATGATTTGCACATTAGCTGTATGTGAATTGAATATTGACCCAATAGGATTAAACATACCTGTATATTTGCATGCATGCGTAGTTTAGACAGTCCGACTGCCACACACTATTTTTTGATTAAAACTATAAACTTTGTTTCCTAAAATCATTCCAGTTTAGGAAGTAATCAGAGGGTATTAAATGCTGCGACGGCTCCCTCCTCCTGCCTCCTCTGTGAGGAAAGAGCCAGTGTGGGGAGCAGGAAGATGGGGTGCGGGTGAGGATCGAGTGATTTTGACTATTGAGCCATGGAGCCATCGGACCTCCTAACGCCTCCAGGTCTCAGCGAGTCCTTGAGGGTCACCTCCATGGCCCACAGCCTCCCGCCAGTTCTCTTGTGACTGTCACTTCCATTCTTCTCCCCAGACTCATGCATCTGCCACCGCCCAGTGGAAGAATTCACTTATCACCCTTCTTGCGTTTTTCTTGCTTTCTTTCTTTTTAATAGTAATCTTTAGTTTATATTAATTACAACAGGTTCTTCTCTTTTATCCCCTCGCCCCAGCTCCTGTTACCCTGGGGAGCCTCCTCAGTGGGGTGATGGGATTCACTGTATGTGGGGTCATGGAGGCCTCAGTCAGTCCCTATGGGGTAGCAGGGGACTGTGCCTCAGGATATTCCTACCCCCTCTAATCTTTCTGTCCCCTCTTCCACAATGTTCTATGAGCCCCAGCAGGCCTGTTGGCAGTCTAATTTAGTGTTGAGTTCTCTGTAGCCTCTGGATTTCTGTTTTGATAGGCTTTGATTGATCACCGAGTTTATCACCATCAGCCTGAGGCTGGTTGTCAGGCTGGCAGTAAGAGCAATGTTCATGTCGCCACTTCCCCTGCAATTTCTCCTAGGCTGGATTTCTCTTTCCTGTACATAAGCACCCATCTCCAAGAATAAAGAACAGAATAGTTTCAATTGTCATGGTCCCCCTTGCCAATGGTGCTTGAAGTACTTTTGTATTTATGAGTGATATGCCAAAACGTTTTTTAAAATTTTTGTTTGTTTATTTATTTGAGAGAGAGAGACAGAATTGGCATGCCAGGGCCTCCAGACACCGCAAACGAACTCCAGACGCATGTGCCACCTTGTGCATTTGGCTTTACATAGGTCCTGGGGAGTTGAAAACCCAGGTCATTAGGCATTGAAGGCAAGTGCATTACCACTGAGCCATCTCTCCAGCCCCAGAAAAACATTTTTCCACAACAATCAAACAATATCTCAAGCTTTGGGGGTAAATGGTCAGTTATCTTCAGCTGTTTTCAATTATGAGTCACATTTTCATCAGAAACTGGGGGTCAATATTCATCTTTCATTGTTGTTTAAGTGCTTTAACCTCCTTGGCCTGGATGCCTATCAATGTTCTTTCTGCTATTTTTATTGTGATTTGTTTTAAATATGAATGTTTTCTCTCACGCGGACTGGACTTAACTTTACATACAAGAGTTCAAACCAGCCTGAACAAACGACTTGGTAAGACCCTATATCAACAAATATACACTACTGGAGAATATACTTCTGCGAAAAATGTGTTCTACTTTAATTCTGCTAATATTGTGTTAACAAAGTTTGTGTCACAAAAACTAAACAAGAAGTTTAAAGACTGCTGACATGAGGGAACGAACGCCATTGGAGATCAAAGCTTGCTTCATAGGCAGACCTCAATTCACTCATATCACACACGGAGCAACACGGTCTTGTGTTTGTATTAATGGAAGTGTGTGGGGACAGTGGGACCCTGAATAAATTACCCACGATTCACGGTAACTGAGAACCATTATCTACTACCACGTCCGCAAGCGCTGTTCTGCGTGACTTCTTTAACCTTTTACTTAAAGCTGAACAGACAACATGGAAAGTCATCGTGTTCTTCAGAGAGACGAACGTTACAGGAGACCTGGTAAAATAATTAGAGCAGATATACGTTTTCAAAAAACTACAAACTTCTAATCCATGCCCATAGTTCGAGCGCACCTGGGGAAGAATGCATTCCAAAGCTTTGTGGGTCATGTTTTCTGTGGAGAACAATAAAGTTCTGGAACCTTCACTGGGCTCTCCAAACATTTCAGTTCCCCGCCTTTGATCTGCAGGCCCCAATAGCCTTTGGGTTCAGGTTTCCATAGAAACCGCCTTTATGCACTACCATGCCTGTGTCCGCAGGCCAGCAAACCACTGCCAGCAGGCCTTAGCTGTGACTACCACGGCTGTAAGCAACACATTTTCCATGGACAAATTCCATCTTTGGAATTCACTTTTTCAGTTGGTTTCACCAAGCACAGGATATTGGCCTTGAGGGTATAGAATAAAGTCCAATTACTATGTACTTATGGGAAGATTTTCTGGTAAAATAAACATCAAGTCACAACCTTATTACTATGGAATAGTTTGGCTTAAATTCTCAAAATTCCCTGACTTCCTTCTGGATTGTTCCAAGCATGCCAATGTGTGTTGAAGCTATAAATAAGTCCTCCCACTTCTCTATGAAAAAATTCAAGTCTGCCTACATAATAAAGATTCCTTTCAGAGGCAGAGGGATTTAGAACAATTGGCAATAGGCTTAAAAGTAAACAAATGGGGGCTGGAGGAATGGCTTAGCTGTTAAGGGGCTTGCCTGCAAAGCCAAAGGACCCAGGTTCAATTCCCCAGCACCCATGTAAGCTAGATGCACAAGGTGGTGCATGTGTCTGGAGTTCGTTTGCAGAGACTAGAGCACCCGTTCTCTCTCTATTTCTTCTCTCTCTCTCTCTCTCTGCTTGTAAATAAATAAATTTTTAAAAAAGTAATCAAGGGCTGGAGAGATGACTTAGCGGTTTAGGCACCTGCCTGCTAAGCCTAAGAACACCAGTTCCAATCTCCAGTGGTTCCAATCTCCAGGTCCCACATTTAACCAGATGCAATGTGACGCAAGGGTGCAATGCCGCACTTGCCCACAAGGGGGTACACGCATCTGGAGTTCGTTCACCGCAGCTGAGAGGCTACTGGTGCACCCATTCTTGTCTCTCTCTTCCTATCTCTCTCTGTGTCTCTCCCCCCGCCCCCAAAAAGTAAACAAATGGGCCTGGGGAAGACGGCTCAGTGAAGAGAGTGCTGGAAACTTCATGGCCATGTACCTAAGTTCAATCCTCGTCAGGCCCCGTGTGCGAGGCTGTGACCAGGCTTCTATAACCCCAGTGAAATCTCAATAGCAGAGCAATATCCAGAGAAAGAAACTCTGACCCAAACGTAAGGAGCAGCCTGAAAGTTGTCCTCTGCCCTTCACACATGCACCATCTCCCCGAGCTCTTAGCTTTCTTTTAAATTATGGCAATTAAGTCAGCTTTGTAGTGGGAAAGGGACAAAGAGATCAATAAAACAAAACTGACAAGCCCAAAATCACCATAGTTCATTGAAAAACACTTAGTATATTAAAAATTAAAGGCTGGATGGAGAGATAGTTCAATGGTTACAGGCACTTGCTTGCAAAGCCTTATGGCCCAGATTTAATCCCCAGTACCCATGTAAAGCCAAGGGTACAAGGTGGTGCTGTGGTGGCTGCACAGGGAGGAAGACGTCTGGGGTGGCCAAACCCACAGGAGAGCTCTCCTCACACCTCCAGAGCTGACACAGCCTACATCCCTCCGTTCTGCAGGTGTGTGACCAAGGGGAGAAGTGAGGTGAAGGCGGGGGAGCTTGCAGAACACCAGGACACTAAGAACAAGGCACTGTCCCGCTACCGCCAGGCGTCGCAGTCAGCTTCGCGTGGCTGGGATGAACTTCCAAACCAGGCACAGGTTATGGGAGGAAGGGATTTATTGAAGCTCACAGATCTAGGGAAAGTTCCATAATGGCAGAAGAAGCTGGCCCCCTTTCACAGGTCCACAGAGTGAGAGATACCAGCACACCATAAGCACGCACACCCCAGGAACCCAGGCAGACCAGGCACTGTGCGTACATTCAGACCGGAAATTCCAGATCTGCCCCCAGACACACCTTAGGGCTGGACACTAGGCTCCTCCCACAGTGACACTGCTTCCCGCCAGGCACCTGGAAATCTAAGAAGCTTTCATAAAACTGGATCTACTGGGGGACATCCATTCAAACCACCACACCAGGAAACGTTTAATGAAACAAGAATTCTGTTTTGTGGATGCACAGTGTTGCAAAACCACTGGGCAAAAACAAAGAATTTCAGGTTGGAGAGATGGGTTAGCCATTAAGTCACTAAGGACCCATGTTCAATTGCCCAGGGCCCACATAAGCCAGATGCACAAGGTGGTGCATGCACCTGGAGTTCATTTGCAGTGGTTGGAGGCCCTGGCATACCCATTCTCTCCATCTGCCTCTCTCTCTCTCCCCCCACCCCTTTCTCTCAAATAAATAAATAAATAAATAAATAAATAAATAAATAAATAAATAAGACATTTGGGAGAAAAAAGACTTTCAAGCCAACACATGCACAAGACACACACACGTCCACAGACACATCTCAATAGGCATGCAGAGAAACATTTCCATAGTATAAAATTCCTTAAATTTATTTTGTTAGTTAGAAAAGTAAAGATGGCTTCTCTTGGGTTGGGGAGATGGCTCAGCAGTTAAAGCACTTGCTTGCAAAGCCTGAAGTCCTGGGTTTGATGCCACAGCAGCAGATTAGCAATTAGTAGATGCACAAAGTGGTGCATGCATCTGGAGTTCACTTGTAGTGGCAAGATGCCACAGCATACCTAGTCAGTCTTTCTCTTTCTATCCTCACAAATAAATAGTTTTTTTTTTTAAGATAGCTTCTCTTGGGCTGGAGAGATGGCTTAGCAGTTAAAGCGCTTGGCTGCAAAGCCTAATGACCCAGTTATGATTCCCCAGTACCAACATAAAGCCATATGCACAAAGTGGTGCATGCATCTGGAGTTCATTTGCAACAGCTAGAAGTTCTGGCATGCCCATTCTCTCTGTCTTTCTTCTATCTCTGCTTGCAAGTAAATGAATAAAAGTATTTTTTAAAAAGAAGATAGTTTCAGGCTGGAGTGATGGCTTAGCAGTTAAATCACTTGCCTGCCAAGCCAAAGGACCCAGGTTCGATTCCCAGGACCCTCACTCTGGAGTCTGGAGGTCCTGGCACATCTGTATATTCTCTCTCTCTCTCTCTCTCTCTCTCTCTCTCTCTCAAATAAACAAAAATTTAAAAAAAGATAGTTTCACCAGGCATGGTGGCACATGCCTTTAATCCCAGCACTTGGGAGGCAGAGAAAGGGTATCACTGTGAGTTTGAGGCCACCCTGAGACTACATAGTGAATTCCAGGTCAGCCTGGGCTAGAGTGAGACTCTACAAAAAAAAAAAAAAAAAAAAAAAAAAAAAAAAAAAAAAAAAAGTGTTTCTCTTGCTAGGTTGGAGGGAATAAAGCAGCATGTGAAGGTGGGTGGTGACAGGCGGTACAGAACGATGAAGAGCTAGGGACTGCCACGCAGAAACGACACATTCTCTGAGAACCTTCAGTGGCAGACAATATTTTATTGAGGAGAAAGGAATTTGAGTTCAGCTGTGAAAGGCGAGCTAAAACTGGATGAAAGGAAAGAACTGCACATGGGTCAGGAGCATCTCCAGTGGCCTGACCATTCTACAGCCGGCTCCACAGAAGGCTCTGGAAATGTTATCCTAAAAAGCCACTGGCGAGGTTTGTGCAAGTTTATAACATAGACACAGTCTAACCTGGGCTGGAGAGATGGCTTAGAGGTTAAGGTGTCTGCCTGCAAAGCCAAAGGATCCCAGTTTGACTTTTCAGGACCCATGTAAGCCAGATGCACGAGGAGGCACATGCACCTGGAGTTCATTTGAAGTAGCTGGAGGCCCTGATGCACCCATTCTCTCTCTCTCTCTCTCTCTCTCTCTCATAAATAAATAAATAAATAAATAAATAGATAAATAAATAAATAAATATTTTTAAAAAGTAGTCTAACATCAAAAACAAAGGGCTATATATTTTCCATGTAATCTTATGAAAATGTTAGAAATAAAGACACATCAAAAAAAACAAATTACTGTCTAGTGTCCATTCTGAAACAGAAAGGATAAACTGAGAGAAAAGATGTCATTACAGAACCTGCAACAAGGTGGTTTTCCTGGAAGCTGCCGGTTATGATCTAGCAGTGTTTGGCGCCCTCTGGTGTTCACTTGCATAAAGACTGGGTTACCCAAGAATTTTCATCCATTTACAAACAGCAACCTAAGAGATTATTTGCACTTGGTGAAATGGACAATGTAGAATATTTTAAAGTATGTTTTATTTCTGCTGGGTGTGGTGGTGCGTGCCTTTAATCCCAGCATATGAGAGGCAGAGGCATAAGGAGCGCCGTGAGTTCAAGGCCAGCCTGAAACTACCTAGTGAATTCCAGGTCAGCCAGGACTAGCAAAAAAATAAAAATAAAAAACACTGGTGCTTGCACAGAACAAGTAGGCCAAAGCTCCCAGTTCACTCCCTCCCTCCCAGTTCCCTGGTTCTGATTTGGTACCACTGCTGCTGTCTTGGAGTGGCCTGACATCTGCGTGGGTGCTGCAGAAGCAGACCTTTTGCCCCAGCTTCCTCATTGACTGGCCCCTGGGTCCTCACATCCCTGTTCTCCTGAGCCAGAGGGTGCACAGGCCACTGCTGAAGCTCGCCTCTTGCCCACTTGTTCCCCAGCTTCCTGGACCCTTGCTCCCCAATCCTTGGTTCCCCTGTACTGAAGACAGTGCGCAAGTGAAGTGAGCAGGCCTGAGCCCCTGGTTCCCCACCTCCCAGTTCCCCAGGTAGCTTTGAAGTACTTGCACTCTCCACAGCGTGCACATGTGCCGTCCAGTCCAGCTCACGTTTAGAACAGAACGCTCGCTGAAGATCCGACAAGGACAAACACTTGCTTCCTCCTCAATAGAATAAGACTTTCCCCCAAGATGGGTAGACCACAATGAAAAAACCAACAAAAGTCAGAAAACAGAGACTTCCACCAAGGATGCCCAGTCCCACAATGGAAGCCTCCCATGGAATCATGGGCAAAAGAACAGAAATTGAATCCCAAGGGCTGGAGAGATGGCTTAGCAGTTAAGGCACATTCCATGCGAAGCCCGAGGACCCAGGTTCGATTCTCCAAGTCCTACGAAACCAGATGCACATGGTGGCCCATGGGTCTGGAGTTCATTTGCAGTGGCTAGAGGCCCTGGTGCACCCATTCTCCCTCCCTCTTTCTCTCTCTCTCTCTCTCCTCTCTGTATCTAATAAATAAATAAATAAAAATAAAAATCTTAAAATTTTTAAAATATGTATTTGGCTATGACTGTACTTTTAAATGCACACACTATTTGGAACTCAAAAATAGAACATGTAAGGCCAAGGGTGGTAGCTCCCACCTATAACCCCGAGCCTCAGAAGGCAGAGGCAGAAGGACCATTGCAAGGTCAAAGCCAGTTTGCTCTACACAGCAAGTTCCAGGCCAGCCAGAGCTACATAGAGATTCTGACTCAAAACAAAATGAAAAAATTATATTTAAGGGGCTGGAGAGATGGCTTAGCCGTTAAGGCTAAGAATGGCCTAAGAATGCCAGTTCAATTCTCCAGGTCCCATGTTTAGCCAGGCGCAAAGTGACACAGGGCACAATGCCACACATGCCCAAAAGGAGGCGCATGCATCTGGAGTTCATTCACAGCGGCTGAGAGGCTGCTGGCACGCCCATTCTCTGACTCTCATTCTCTCTCTCTCTGACTTTCTCCAAAATTTTATATATATATATGGAATGGAGGGATGGCGTAGCAGTAAAGGTGCTTGTCTGTGAAGCCCAAGGAACCATGTTTGACTCTCCAGATCTCACATAAGCAAGATGCACAAGGTGACGCAAGTGTGCAAAGTTGCACATGCACCCTAGAAGGTGCATAGGACTGGAGTTTGATTGCAGTGGCTGGAGGCCCTAGAGTGCAATTATCCCTCTCTCTTTAAAAAAAAAAAAAAAAAGAAAAAGAGGGCTGGAGAGATGGCTTAGTGGTTAAGGTGCCAGCCTGCTAAGCCTAAGAATGCTGGTTTCAATCTCCAGCGGTTCCAATCTCCAAGTCCCACGTTTAGCCAGATGCAAAGTGACGCAAGGGCGTAATGCCGCACATGACCACAAGGGGGCGCACACATCTGGATTTCGTTCACAGCAGCTGAGAGACTGCTGGCGCGCCCATCTCTATCTGTCTCCCTCCCCCTCTCTATCTGTCTGTGTCTCATTCCAAAAATAAATAAAATAATTTTTAAAAATTTTTTAAAAAGAAAAAAATTATATATATATATGCATGTATATATATATATATATTTGAAAACTGAAGCTTCTATAAAAACTTTTTAAATAAATTTTCAGAACTGGAGAGATGGTTAAAGGAGCTAGCTTGCAAAGCCTGACTGTCTCGGGTTTGAGTCCCCAGTGCCCTCATAAAGCCAAATACACAAAGTGGCAAATGTATCTGGAGTTTGTTTGTGGTGGCAAGAGATCCTGGCGTGCCCATTCTCTCTCTCGCCTTTATTTATTTATTTATTTATTATTTATTTGACAGTGAGAAAGAGGCAGATAAAGAAAGTGACACAGGGAGTGGGGAGCACCTCCAGCCACTGCAAATGAACTCTAGACACATGTGCCGCCTTTGCATCTGTCTATGTGGGTCCTGGGCATGGAACCTGGATAAGTATCCCAAAGCAGGGGAGTGTCCTAACCACTAAGCACATTAATGTTTTTAGAAAGAAATGTTCACCCAAAGCAACTCATAAGTAGGTGAGTTTTAATTTGTATGAAATAGGCTGTGAAATCCCTTAAAGATACAGATTATGTATCTTCTTTCCTTTTCTTCCTTTCTTCCTTCCTCTTTCCCCTCTGTGGTGGTTTGATTCAGGTGTCCCCCATAAGAGTAGGTGTTCTGAATGTTGGGTTCCCAGCTGATGGAGATTTGAGGATTAACGCCTCCTGGGGGCAGTGTGTTGCTGGGGGCGGGTGGTATAGCCAGTGTTCTCTTGTCAGTGTTTGGCACACTCTCCTGTTGCTGTTTTCCACCTGATGTTGGCCAGGAGGTGATGTCTACCCTCTGTTCATGCCATCATTTCCCCCTGCCATTGTGGAGCTTCCCCTCCAGTCTGTAAGCCAAAATAAACCTTTTTTTCCCACAAACTGCTCTTGGTCGGGTGTTTTCTGCTGGCAATGCGAACCTCACTGCAACAGTAAAGTTGGCACCGAGGAGTGGTGTCATTGCTGCTAGAAACCTGACTGTGTAGCTTTGGCCTTTTGGAGCTGCTTTGCAGGAGGAATGTGTACAAGTTTGGAATCCTGGTCTAAGAGACACCATGCAGTGCTGTAAGTACAGCTTGATGGACTATTCTGGTCAGAGTGGAAAGACCTGAATGCCATAAGAACTATGGACTGTGAGGTTTAGCTTATGAGGGTGAGAAAGAGCCAAAATAAACTCTTTTTTCCCCTCAAGCTGCATTTGGTCAGGTATTTTCTGCCAGAATTGCAAACCTGACTGCAACACCCTCCTCCTCTTTTTCTCTTTCTTTTCCTTTGATACAGGGTTTCAAGTAGCTCAGGCTGGCCTTGAACTTGCAATGTATCCAAAGATGACTTTGAATTCCTGAATCTCCTGTCTCCATCTCCCAAGTTTTGGGATTCCAGATGTGTATGACCTCACCAGGTTTATGCAGTGCTGGGAACTGAACCCGGGGCTTAGGATAAAGACTCTTCCCACTTAGCCATCTCCCCAGCTCCGATTCTATGTTCTTAATATTCCCATCCTAAGAAGCATCCATCACTCTCAGAAGTTCCAGAATGCTTGAGGTTGAAGTTAGACTAAATTTCTCAAATTCTCAATTACATAATAGGTGTAATACGCTGAGCATGGTGGCTACTGTAAGTTTGAGGCCAGCCTGCAACTACAGACCAAGTTCCAGGTCACCCTGGGCTGACCCCTACCTTGAAAAAAAAAGGTATAATATGCAGAAATCCATCTGTAATGAAAGGAACACACTACGGATAGTTCCTATTCCATTCAAGTTGTCCTCCACAACTGTGACTTCTATGACCTACAAAAACCACAGACAAATTTAACACAATATTGCCTTCCCAACTCCACACTAAGACAAACTAAATGAGACAGAGACAGAGTGTACTTGTGAAATGTCCTCGTGGAAAAACACAGAAATGAGGCGTATGTCCAGAGAGAGCTCTTTTTAAGGACATCTGAAATATAGCAGGAATCTTCAAGGATATAAATTTATTTTTGCTTTAGATAGAATAGGAATGGTTGAATTATTGGAACATCTATTTTTCAATTTTACTCCAGTCTTCCATCAAGGCTTTTATTCCAAAACACCCGAAACCCTCCTTTTCTAAGGCACAGTCGGCAGCATAGGACCAAGTGATTAAAAGCAAGGTTAGCTCGCAAAACGTACCCGAGCCCTGTGCAGTGAGGCTGTCAGCGCAGTACAGAGTCTAGCTGTGCAGTGAGGCTGTCAGCGCAGTACAGAGTCTAGCTGTGCAGTGAGGCTGTCAGCGCAGTACAGAGTCTAGCTGTGCAGTGAGGCTGTCAGCGCAGTACAGAGTCTAGCTGTGCAGTGAGGCTGTCAGCGCAGTACAGAGTCTAGCTGTGCAGGCTGTCAGCGCAGTACAGAGTCTAGCTGTGCAGTGAGGCTGTCAGCGCAGTACAGAGTCTAGCTGTGCAGTGAGGCTGTCAGCGCAGTACAGAGTCTAGCTGTGCAGTGAGGCTGTCAGCGCAGTACAGAGTCTAGCTGTGTCGGCTTCTTTTCTTGGGAAAACTGCGTCGGCGTCTCCTGGAGTTCCGCAGCAAAGAAACCAACAAGGGGTTCCGAGCAGCAGGCGAGACCTTCTGGGAGGCACTGCCTTGGTTCCATGTACCTGACGGAACATTCTGGAGCCATTCTTCAAAACAGCCTTTTCAAAACAGTTTTAATTAGCCAGGCCTTTGCAGATCTAAGCCAATCAGGAGGCTGTCACGTGTAGTTCTTAATTAGGATGGCAGAAAAACGCGTGAAACAGATGCAAACACTTAACCTCCTGCGCGCGCAGCTAGCAGAGCGCCCTCTTGTGGAGCTCACCCTTTCTGGAGCAGCCATCCCAGGGCCAGAGGAAGAGCTTTGTGAATCTAACTTCTACAACCCAAAGACAATTTATAATACATCTTGTCATATTTCTAGTATCTTCACTATCATCGTGGTATTACAAGTGGCATAAAGGGATTCCTAGCAGTGACACAAACTAATGCACGCAATTATCTGGAAATAGAAATACTCCAAAAATAATGCAACAAGAGCAATTTATTGAAATTCTATTTTTTCTAGCCATTCCTTTTGCTTTAGGGTGCATTCCGCTAGGGATTTTCAGTCACAGTAACTGAGGCACTGGTGACACCCCTCACCTGAAATCAGTCTGGCTTGTCTGCTTCATTGCGGGGCACTGGAGTCTGGCCACTGTAAGTTCTTTGGATGTGATGGCTTCCAGCTGCTCGCTGGATCCCCTCTGAGAAGGATCCCCTCTGAGATGACAACGAGGCTGTCTGTAAATACTGCACGACTTCATGTTGCAGTTAGGTGATGTGTAAGCAAGGAGTTGCACTCTGGTTCACATTGCTGGCAGAAATCACCTGACCAAGAGCAGCTTGTGGCACGAAAGGATTTATTTTGGCTTACAGACTCAAGGGGAAGCTCCATGATGGCAGGGGAAAATGACAACATGAGCAGAGGGTGGACATCACCCCCTTACCAACATCAGGTAGACAACAGCAAAAGGAGAGTGTGCCAAACACTGACAAGGGAAAACGGCTACAATACCCATAACCCTGCCCCCAACAACACACTGCCTCCAGGAGGTGTTAATTCCCAAATCTCCACCAGCTGGGAACCTAGCATTCAGAACACCTAAGTTTATGGGGGGGACATCTGAATCAAACCACCACATTCAGCCCCTGGCCCCATAAACTGATAACCACACATGATATAAAATACAATGCATTCAGTCCAACTTTAAAAGTCTCCTAGTCACGCATAGTGGTGCATGCCTTTAATCCCAGCACTTGGGAGGCAGAGGTAGGAGGATTGCAGTGAGTTTGAGGCCACCTGAGACTACATAGTGGGTTCCAGGTCAGCCTTAGCTGGAGTGAGACCCTAGCTCGAAAAAAAAAAGTCCCCATAGTTTTTATCAATCCCAATGATGTTCAAATGTCCCCATAGTCCAAGGTCTTTTAACTGAACCATAATACCAAAAACTACCCCCCCCCCAAAAACCCATAATGGCACAGAATAAACACTCACACTGCAAATGATGGCATTGGGCATAGCAAAGAAATATTCAACCAATAAAAGATTTAAATAGGGCAAACATCAAACTCTGTAGCTTCAAGTCCAACAACTCTAGTCAGTGACAAATCTCCAAGTCCAGTAATTCTAACCAGCAACAAGTCTTTGCAATTTCAATTCTGCCCCTCCAGCCAGTCTACTCACAGTCCCGGAAAACTTCATCCAGGGCCAGCAGCTTTCCTTAGCAGCCATCTCGCAGTCTCGGTATCTCCACTGAGTCTCCACTGCAACCCATGGTCCATCCTCACTGTTCCACAGGGTCTCTATGCAGGCAATTCTTAGCAGACCTGCTACACACTGCCCATAGCCATTTCCAAAGTACAAGACCGTGTTGCAAACTCAATGACCCCCTCTTTCCTGCATTTCTTATACTCCATAATACCAGATGGGAGTGACAATTTGTTAATCCAGGGGTGAATAAATCAGACTCTGAAGAACAGGACACTCCTTCAGCATTCAGATCCTTTCAAGACTGCATTCTTTCTGTCTTTCCAAAGCAAGTCAGCTGGCCCAATCCCAGAGGTTGTAATCTCTCAATTGCAGCTGAACAGGCAACAGTTTCACCCAAAGATTTCATTTTTTCTGTGCCATATCCCTCTGCTCACACCAGTCCATTTCTATGCAATGCAACCCTGCACAAATTTTCAGAATGTGGGCATAACAGCAAGCCTCTCACACAAACTTCCTCTATCCCAGTCCAGGCAAAGCTCTTTCTCACCCTCACCACCCAAACCTCACAGTACATAGTTCTTACTGCATTCAGGTCTTTTAACACTGACCAGAATCATCAAGCTGGACTTGCAGCACAGTAAGACGTCTCTTAGGCCAGGGTTTCAAATCCTACCACATTCCTCTTGAAAATCAGCTCCAAGAAGCCAAAGCCACACAGTTAGGTGTCTAGCAGCAATGACAATACTCCTGCTATCAACTTTACTATGGCAGTCAGGTTCATGTTGCTGGCAGAAATCACCTGACCAAGAGCAGCTTGTGGGAGAAAAAGTTATTTTGGCTTACAGATTCAAGGGGAAGCTCCATGATGGCAGGGAAAAACGATGACATGAGCAGAGGATGGACATCACCCCTCACCAATATCAGATAGACAACAGGGACAGGAGAGCTTGCCAAACACTGGCAAGGGAAACTGGCTATAACACCCATAAGCCCTCTCCCAACAATACACTGCCTCCAGGAGGTGTTACTTCCCAAATCTCCATCAGCTGGGAAACTTGCATTCAGAACACCTAAGTTTATGGGGGACGCCTGAATCAAACCACCACCCCAGGCATCTATAATGATGGAATATGTAATTGTAAACACCAGACTCACATCCGTGTACTCCTGTCGAAAAAGTTACCTCTTCATCCACTATTTAACTCTTATAATATTAAAATTGAACTTTCACCCGGGCACAGTGGTGCACATCTTTAATCCCAGCACTCAAGAGGTCAAGTGTTCAGCTTCGCGTTGCTGGCAGAAATCACCCAACCAAGAGCAGCTTGTGGAGAATATAGGTTTGTTTTGGCTTACAGACTTGAGGGGAAGCTCCATGATGGCAGAGAAAATGATGGCATGAGCAGAGGGTGGACATCACCTTCTGGACATCAGATAGACAATAGCAACAGGACAGTGTGCCAAACTCTGGCCATAGCACCATAAACCTGCGCCCAGCAATTGTCGCCTCCAGGAGGTGTTAATTCCCAAATCTCCACCAGCTGGGAACCTAGCATTCAGAACACCTAACTTTATGGGGTCACCTGAATCAAACCACCATAGAAAGATAGAAGAATTGCTGTGAGCTGGAGACCAGCCTGGGGCTACAAAGTGAGTTTTGGGTCAGTCTGGGCTAGAGTAAGACCCTCCTTTGAAAAGAACAAAAATAAAAACATAAACTTTCTACTTCAGTATAAACCAAGGAACAAACCTCTATCGTTTTTAACCGCTCCCCATCCACCTGAGCATCGGAGGCAGAAATAAGAACATAATCATATGCGGGTGTTTCTGTCACTGATTTTTCTCAATGGAATTTTCTCAGGCTTATCCCTTAGCTATTATGAATACATATTTAGAACTATTAAACTGTCTTTATCACGTGTGTGTGTGTGTGTGTGTGTGCGTGCGTGCACGTGCGCACGTGTTTTGGGGTAGGGTCTTGCTCTACAGGCTGACCTGGAATTCACTATGTAGTTTCACAGGCCTCAAACTCAGAGCAATCCTCCTACCTCTGTCTCCCAGGTGCTGGGATTAAAGGTGTGTGCCACCATGGCCAGGAAAGAGAGGGAGGGAGGGAGGGACAGACAGACAGACGAACTCCAGAAGCATGTACATCACACTATGCTTAGATGCATTGCATGAACAATTCAGCAGGACACTTGGGAGGCCATGTAAAATAGCAAACCAACCGCTCTCTAATGGATGGAGGCCTGCTCCATGGGAGGGAATACATGCCTGATACTGAAAACCTAGTCAAAAGCCATGGTGGGGGAGGTCATGAGCTCTAGGTGGAAAACGACTGCTGGTGTCTGGCTACATGCATATATTATGCTCACCAAACTGCCCAGCAAACACTTCTCTTAATGTTCATACCCACAAATTAATGCTACTCTCACGTTTGGTTAGAGAAGCTTCTATTTTCAGATGGCGGTGACCTTGGGATGACTCAGAAGGCACCACAGTGCTGAGAAGAAGTGACAGGAGTGCTCAGCACTGAAACATCTCTGTCACACCCTCCAAGGCTCAGGGTCTTGCAGAAGAGGTGTTGGGAAGAATGTTAGAGCCAAAGGAAGGGTAGGACTCCTTACAATGCAATCTTCCAGACACAAAATGGCCTGGATATCCATGACCTTGCAGTGCCTGACACTACCTACACAAGACCCTCATAATAGGAGGAAAAGATGATATCAAAATAAAAGAGAAGCTGGGCATGGTGGCTCATGCCTTTAATCCCAGCACTTGGGATCGCTGTGAGTTCGAGGCCACCCTGAGCCTATAGAGTGAATTCCAGGTCAGCTTGGGCTAGAGCAAAACTCTACCTCAAAATAAATAAATAAGAATAATTGAGGGGGAGGGAGGGAAATAACATGGGATATTATCTACAATTAAAGAAGTTGTCAATAAAAATAAAAATTAAAAATAAATAAGAGTAATTGAGAGAATCCTTCCACTTGGCTGCTGGAGCTGCTTGCTGCCTTCCAGCATGGACTAAAGACCCGCGTCAACTGAAGACCCATGCGGACTGAAGAGCAGTGGCTCCTCGGGACACCTCCAGGGCCGGATGGGGACTGCGGAGGCATCTGGCCACGCGGACTGAGCAGCTACCGGGTTCCTGGCTTCTCGGGGCCTGCAACTGCTATTGGACTATACCGCTCATGCGCACTTAGTTCGAGAGGTTGGCGTGCAGAGGTCTGCTTTTGAGAATCCATACGTAGATGCAATGAAGAGCTTGTGGGATGATCCTGGAACACAGGAATGCTGACAGATGACAAGAATGCCAGTTATCTGATTCAACCAAACACTGTCTGAACGACTCGGACTGTGTAGCCGACCCTTCCTTCTTGCCTACACAAGATGTGCTTAGAGTTCGAGTCCCTACCACAGCCATCATCGAATACCCCTTTGACTTACAAAGTGTCATTTTTCAGAATGGTTGATGTAGGGGGCCAAAGGCCAGAGTGAAGAAAATGGATACACTGCTTTGAAAATGTCACCTCTATCACATTTCTCCTTGCGGAGTCCGACAATGAGAAGCGGATGGAGGAAAGCAAAGCCCTCTTTAGAACAATTATCACCTACCCCTGCTTCCGGAACCCCTCAGTCATCTGTTCTTAAACAAGAAAGACCTTCTAGAGGAGAAAATAATGTATTCCCACCTCGTTGACGACTTCCCAGAATATGATGGACCCCAGAGAGATGCCCAGGCAGCTCGAGAATTCATCCTGAAGATGTTCGTGGACCTGAGCCCTGACAGTGACAAAATCATCTACTCCCACGTCACATGCACTGCTGCCGCCAAGGACACCATCCGCCAGCCGAACCTGAAGGAGTACAACACAACCTGGCCTAATCGTGCCTCCCAGAAACCTGCCCTGCCCTTCCCTGGCAGGGTGGTGATATACGAGAGGGAGTGAACTTCTGTGGAAACAATTCGCATGATACTCATTTGTTGCCATCCTGGACTCTGTGTGTCCAGAGTTGTAGTAAATATTATGATTTTATTTAAACTGTTCAGAGGAAAACGGGAAGCTAAAGTACAGTCCCAGCACATTTCCTCTCTCTCTCTTTTTCTTTTTCTTTTTTTTTTAAGGCAAAACCTTGTGATTCAGTGTATTTTAAATTCTCAGTCATGGGCTGGAGAAATGGCTTAGCAGTTAAGGGACTTGGCTGCAAAGCCAAAGGACCTAGGTTTGATTGCCCGGGACCCACGTTAAGGAAGATGCACAAGGTAGCACATGCGTTTGGAGTTTGTTTGCAGTGGCTGGAGGCCCTGGCACACCCATTCTCTATCTCTCTGCTTCTTTCTCTATCTCAAGGAAATAAATAAATGTACAAAAGAAATCTGTCATGTACTCACAAAGACAAAAAAGCTGTCTTTTTCTCTCTCCTTTCCTATTGAGCAAAACAAAGCTGATTTTTCTTCCTAATCTATACTACCCTCATTATTTTCCCCCCAGGTTATAATGGCCTTTATCCTAGTTCCATTCTTGGTCAGGTTTTTCTATGGAATGATAGGTCAGTGTCATTCGATTTAAGCCATCTTTCACCAGCTTAACAGTTTGTAGTTTTTGCTGAGGGATTGTATGTATTACTTCTATGATTTTAAATGTTTTTCTTGGGATACACATCTAGTATCTTTTTAATATATACATATGCATATTTGCTTATATATATTGTATGTATGTATAGTCTTGCCTCACTTTGGACTGTCACTGGGCATCCATAGAAAGGTCACGTGTCACTTCTTCAGGGTTTTCTTTCGGCCGTAGTTGGATTGCTCACACAGCTCATGAAGTCAGCGGGCACGAGCAGGCGCACTGCGGGCTCCTTGATTTTGAAGCGCTTGTACCATTGTCCACCCTTCTTTTCCTTTTTTTCACTCTCTTTAAATCACAGATGCCAAATACATTTCTCAATGGCTGCTACCCAGAACCTTTCATAGGTCAGTCTGCCTTCCTTCCTTCCTTCTTCTTCTTTTTCAGTTTTTCTCCTTTTTTTCCCATTGTGTTTAGGCCATAATTTTTATTGTGTGTTGCCAAGCTGGCTTTTTTTAAAAGACAAAATGCATGAACTTAAACAATAATCCAGCATCTTACAATGAAAAAGGACTGTGAAGCCTAAGAGGACTGGGTGAAATGAAGCTGAAACAAGTTGCCAAACAGGTGGTAACTATAAATTCAATTCTCATGGTCCATTCTTCTCTTTGCCCCTGTGTATAACACCCCTGAGGTCACATTATTTAGAGTCAGTGTCCCATAGTGAGTGTCCAAATCACAGTATAGAAAACATCCTATGTGGTCTTCCATGAAATCTGCTATGTTTCTTTGTTGAAGCCAGTTTCACTTACTCTTTATGTTCAAGAACAGTGGTTGACAGTGTTCTGCTGAAACCTTTAATTTTGGGGCACAGTAGGGGTGAGTACTAGTTTACCACCTTTGGAATCTTGTATGGTGACTAAGTTGAATTCAAGGACGATTTGGGGGCCTAACTCTGAAGTACCCTTTCAGTGTCTTGTCAGACACGTATTTATGTAACCAGATGTACTTAGAAGAGATGTCTGGAATTTTGTATGTGCAATTTTTCAACAAATGCAAAAAGTAAAAAAAAAAAAAAAAAAAAAAAAGAGTAATTGAGGGAGAATGTGGGGCGTGGTAGCGCACGCCTTTAATCTCAACACTCAGGAGGCAGAGGTAGGAGGATCGCCATGAGTTTGAGGCCACCCCAAGACTACACAGTGAATTCCAGGTCAGCCTGAGCTAGTGAGACCCTACCTCGAAAAACCAAAAAAAAAAAAAGTAATTGAGAGAGAGAGGGGGGATATGATGGAGGGTGATTTGTGAGGGGGAAAGTGGGAGGGGGCAATTAAAAATGGTTTATTGTCTATAATTAGGGAAGCTGCCAATATAAATGTTAAAAAAATAAGGCGGAGAGACTGCATATACACTTGGGCATGTGTGCGTACACACACATAACTTTGTAATTAAGAATAACTTAGGGGGTTGGAGAGATGGCTTAGTGGTTAAATACTTGCTTGTGAAGCCTAAGGACCCTGGTTCGAGGCTCTATTCTCCAAGACCCACGTAAGCCAGACACACAAGGTGGCACATGTATCTGGAGTTTGTTTGCAGTGGCTGGAGGCCCTGATGCGCCCATTCTCTCTCTGCCTCTTTCTCTGTCTGTCACTCTCAAAAAAAAAAAAAATTAAAAAAATAGAGCAGCTTAGGAGCCGGGCATGGTGGCGCATGCCTTTTAATTCCAGCACTCGGGAGGCAGAGGTAGGAGGATCACCATGAGTTTGAGGCCATCCTGAGACTACATACTGAATTCCAGGTCAGCCTGAGCTAGAGTGAAACCCTACCTCAAAAAACCAAAACTTTCGTAGGCCAAGTAAGAGTTAAAAAGAGCCAGGTGTGGTGTGCACGCCTTTAATCGAAGCACTCAGGAGGCAGGGGTAGGAAGATCACTATCAGTTTAAGGCCAGCCTGAGACCACACAGTGAATTCCAGGTCAGCCTGGGCCAGAATGAAGACTACTCAAAAAAAAAAAAAAAAAGTCGACAAGCAATGACTAGTTTAATTATAAAACATGGAGATGGCCTATGATAAGGTTTCTCAAAATAAGGTCCATGTTCTAAGTGGGTGAAAATTTCTTCCTAAGTATCTGAAGCAGAACATCCGAAGGCCAAGAGCCGGCACTTTCGTGACCGTCAATGTTTCCCATTGGTGGCCATCACTCACTCACCTCTGGGATGGGCAGCGGGTCAGGGTCGTAATGCTCGACCTTGGGCCCTGGCAGCTTGGTGCTCTGCTCTCACTCACCGCAGGCAGCAGTCATCCCTTGCTGGGCTCCTCTCCGTCAGCACTCTGCTCTAGAGACCCTGGACCATGGCAAGGAATGCATGTGCTTGACGTCACAGCAAGGCTGGGCAGCAGCATCACCTTGCTGTCAGGGTGGCCGGCTCTACTCATGCGGCCGGCTCAGCCTCCGAGCAGCTGGACTGTGCACACCTGGCTCCCAGCAAGGATCTCTAGTCCTGCTTCTCAACCACATTGCTTTCTAGCAGCTTAAACTAACCCCAGTGGGTATCGTAACTTCCGGTTGGCTCTCTGGGTTTGTCCAGGGCTCTATAACCTCAGCGCCAGGCTGCCTTCTCATCTGGGTCTGGGTCCTCTTCCTGGCCATCAAGGTGCTGCATCTTGTTTCTTGGTTTTACTGACTGGACAGCTGTCCTGCTGCTGCTAGCTGGGATGTCTTGGCTGCGAGAAGAGACTCCCCATTGGGGCCACCTGGCCCCACTATCTGCACTTCTTGTCAAAAGACCTACCTTCTCTATCTTCAAAGTTAGTAGTGAATAATTTTCCACTCTCACTCTTCAAACCAACATTACCATCCACTAGATTTCTTACCGAAAGGCCCTCTGGATGGGGGCAAAGAAGGTGTCCAGATTGTGAAATAGCCCCACCACTTCTTCAGTAGCAGAGCCTTACACAGCCTTTACTAGATGTCAAACAGGTCCACAATCTCTTCATGCCAAATTTAAGATGTTACAAATCACCTCGCTAGATCCTCTTAATTTACAAGATTTTATTGTGTGGACAGTTCAGCAGAATCTGATGTCATTCAGTATATAATTCTGTTATCAGCACAGCTGAAACCTTATGAACAGGGAAACACTTTGAAACTATTTTACTCTCTGAATTACATCTTAACCCACAGTAATCCTGAATTTCTTGAAATACTGATTATGAAAAACACTTTGAACCTATTTTACTCTCTGAATTACATCTTAACCCACAGTAATCCTGAATTTTACTTTTTTTTTTTTTCCTTTTTTGGTTTTTCGAGGTAGGGTTTCACTCTAGCTCAGGCTGACCTGGAATTCACTCTGTAGTCTCAGGGTGGCCTCGAACTCATGGAGATCCTCCTACCTCTGCCTCCCAAATGCTGGGATTAAAGGCATGTACCACCATTCCCGGCTAGCCTAATTTTTAAATAAGGGCGGGTATTTAATATTACCCGAATTTCTAAATCTTAAATACATGGAAGTGATGGTGATATTTGTATTTGGAAAATGACTGTTCTCATTTTCTTGAAATGAACTTGGTACACAAGGCAGTGAAGATGTCTTTGTAAGGAGTGTCTGAGTCAGACTTGGTCAGTGGTATTCGGCAGAGCCGGCGAAACCCAGGAGAACGCAGCAGCAGGTTCTGGGATAGACCCATGAAGCTGGAGCAGAGCCAGTAGAGAACCAGTGACTGAAAAGAGATGACACGATGTTAGCACCTGTTCTTTCTTCAAGAAGGCTCAGGTAGGGGCTAGAGAGATGGCTTGGCAGTTAAGCATTTGCCTGTGAAGCCTAAGGACCCCGCTTCGAGGCTCTATTCCCCAGGAGCCACGTAAGCCAGATGCACAAGATGGCGCACGCATCTGGAGTTCGTTTGCAGTGGCTAGTGGCCCTGGTGTGTCCATTCTCTCTCTCTCTCTCTCTGTTGCTAATAAATAAATAAAAATAAACAATTATTTTTTTTAAAAAAAGAAGGCTCAGGTAGGTGGGCATCAGGAGAACAGCACAAACTGTAAATCCAAGTACTCAACAAGATTTGTGGTGGCCATTAGAGATCACGAGGGATCTACTAGGTACCAAAAACGGCTGAAAGGAAAACCAAAAACTAGAGAGGTAACTGATTTTGCACACCACAGATGACTGTGTCCAAGTGACACCTTCTATATACATTTTGATGCCAAAACACACAGCCTCAGAGGCCTCAAACAGGTCCTGAGAAGCACGTGGCTATCTGGTGACGTAACCTCAACTACCAGAAACCACTGACGTGCGCCTCAGGGCCTCCACGCCAGCTCTGAGCAGAGGCGCAGGCGCATGCGCTTGCACACACACGCACGCACACACACACACCCACCCACAGCTTTGTGCTTAGCAAGCACTAACATGGGAAGCGCTCAAAGAGCTGAGTAAATGCAGACAACCACTTCTTCTGTTCCTATGGAAAGTTCGATGAAGTGAAACAAGGACACATGAGCTTGGCTCGCAGACATGCTGCACCGCTGGACTGTGTGTGTCTGTATCCGTGTAAGTGTCCATGGCAGGGGCACAGAGCTCTGCTTCCTCCTGCGGGCTGGGCTGGCTCCTTGCCCAGTGTACATGGAAAAAAAGGTCACTACATCCCCTCGCCCGGCACAGCAACACTGTGTTCACACCATTGTGCGAGGCAGGTGCTGTGAAGAGCTGACGAGCGTTCAGCAGTCTGACACATTCATACACAAGATGAACCAATCTCAGGACATGTTCGGTGTCACTTGGTCGTGGACACAGTAGTTACTACAGCTCTAAATCAGTGGAGCAGCCCAACAAGGAGGCAGGTGCGTGCTCACTCACCGAAGGCACTGTCGCGGCCACAGGGATCATCAAAACCGACAGAGCGCGGATAAAGTGTGTCACGTACGTTTGGAATCGAGACATTCCGAGTTTCTGGAGAGCAGATATCTACAGCAGAATGTGCACACCATGGTTACCAAATCATAAAGGCTGGAGGCTAGGCGTGATGGTGGAGGTACAAGGTCATCCAGAGCGACAGGACGTTCAAAACCAGCCTGAGCTACATGGGAATCCAACCAACTGCACAGAACTAGTAAGACAAAATGAGACACTATACAGGCTGGTTTCTGAGTAGCTCCCACCAATTCTTTAACATTCTCGCTCAGTGGCAGACCACCTTGCCCAGTTTGGAAACAGTCCTTGGTTCCCAATACCAAGCACCAGAACCAAGCAAGAATTCAGATAAAGCTGGGCGTGGTGGTGCACGCCTTTAATCCCAGCACTCGGGAGACAGAGGTAGGAGGAGTGCCGTGAGTTCGAGGCCACCCTGAGAATACAGAGTGAATTCCAGGTCAGCCTGGACTAGAGTGAGACCCTACCTCGAGGAAAAAAAAAAAAAAAAAAGCCTGGCTCAGGGCTGGAGAGATGGCTTAGTGGTAAAGGTACTTGCCTGCGAAGCCTACAGACCCAGGTCTGATTCCCCAAAACCCACGTGAGCCAGATGCACATGCACGTGGAGTTTGTTGGCAGTGGCTAGAGGTCCTGGCATGCCTTTTCTCTCTTTCATCAAATAAATAGAAGTACTTTTTTGGAAATGCCCAGCACATTGAGTATGTTAGTCCTCTTTGATATTATGAGAATTCTGACACCAACGATGATGAGGGACTGGAGCCCATGTCCACAGCTGATCTGGGACCACAACACAGGGAGTGTCAACTGTAGCTCAGAGCAACACCCACCAACTCAAAAACACAGTTATGTCAGAGTAATAGCCACACAGGTCAATGACTTCAAAGTTAGACAGATCTCAGTCAAAAGCACTGACCTTGGGGCTGGAGAGATGGCATAGAGGTTAAGGTGCTTGCCTGTGAAGCCCAACGACCCAGGTTTGATTTTCCGATATCCACATAAAGCCAGATGCACAAGGTGGCACATGCATCTGGAGTTCACTTATAGTGGCTAAAGGCCCTGGCACACCATTTTCTCTCCCTCCATCTCTAAAATATAATATATAGATAGGCACTGACCTCCACTATTAACAAGTTGATGACACCGATGGAAATGGGCAGTATCCACGTAGAGTCCACGGCGGTGAGGTCAGGGAACCACAGGACCCCCCCAGCAGCCAGCTGCTCCTGAACAGAAAAACCTGCCAGAACAGTTTTATCCAGAAAGGAACAGAAGTCCCAAAATTAGCAGAGGGAGACAGAAGTAGGTAAAGCATATGCAACCTGACTGACAGTCCCAACAGGCCCACCTCACACCTCCCACTTCAGCTCCACATTGGCTTCACTGAGGCCACCATCAATTGCATGGCCTTCTGTCTGGTTTTGACAAATGTCTGCACTTACACAGCTAGCCTGTTCATGTGGAAGATAGAGTCTAAATTCTACAAGTGTTTTCTCTCTTTCCCTCTCCCTCCTTCCTCCACCTCCTAGGTTCTGGAATTCCAAAAGTGCTCCATGTCTGGTTTAGAAGGTGCTGAAAATTGAACCCTGAACCTTCCACATGCTAGGCAATCATCTTGGCAACTGAGCTACATCCCTAGCCTCTAAATTCTGTAACTTTCGTCAGCAAGATAACTGCTACTTGGGAAAACTGATTTTTTTTCTCCTCCTGGAAAGCAACACTAGAGAAACTACTCAAGAGAAGAACAGTTACCTTCTGAATGTGTCGTCCCTGTGCTAAAATTCCGGAGAGCAACAGACATGAAGATCCACATTGGAAGCTGGACCCAGACGAGCACAGTGGCTTTGAAAGGGTGGCAGTTGTCGCGGACATACAGCTCTGACACAAGCCTCCTCATGTTCTTTAAATAAGTGAGCCTGCAGGGGAGGGGAGGGGGGAGGAAACACCGTGTAACTACAGTCTGGCCTCACCCCCTGCACATACCATTCTGTGGTTATGCTTAAAGGACATGGGCAAAGTTTTTAACAGTCATAAGCTATTAAGGGACAAGGCAAGTAAAGCCCTTTTACCAAAACTACAACCCGTGTCTTTAATGACCTGGTGGTGAACTAGGTTTACCAAGAGAAATTCTGCCAGGTGTGGTGGCACATATTTGTAATCCCAGCAATTCAGAGATGAAGGCAGAGGACCTTGAACTTGAGGCTGTGGGCTACACTGCAAGTTCAAGGTAAGCCTGGATATATTATATATTGTGAGATCATGCCTCAAAATTAAAGAAAGTGGTGTTGGGGAGATGGCTCAGTGGTTGAGGTATTTGCTTCCAAAGTCTGAGAGCCCAGGTTTGATTCCCAAACCACCCCATAAAGCTGAACAGATGTTCATTTACAGCAGCAACACACACACACACACACACACACACACACACACACACACAAATAAGTAAATTTTAAAACCTTTTAGAAAGTGGGAGAATTTCGAGACTGACATTATGATTACAATTATAGCAGAAACATTAATGGAAAAGGTACATTTTACCCAACTGGAGTCCAGACAAGCGTGATCTTTGAATTTATCCTTGGTCTGGCTCTAGCCCAGGCTGACCTGGAATTCACTCTGTAATTCCAGGCTGGCCTCAAACTCAGTGATCCTCCTACACCTGCCTCCCAAGTGCTGGGATTAAGGTGTGCACCACCATGCCTGGCTTGAATTTACCCTTTTTGTTATGTGGTTTTGAACTGTGTACTTTTTAAACTGCCAAAATGGTTTCCATTTATCAAGTGATTCTCTCACAAAGACTATTTATTAGTAGGCATCTCTTTACCATAAATCCAGCATGCCTTGAATCCTGATCCTCCTGCCTCCACCTGGCAAATGCTGAGGTTACAGAAATGTGCTACCCAGCTCCAGATTAACTGCAGGCATGTGTGGTCACGCCCAGCTCCAGATTAACTGCAGGCATGTGTGGTCACGCCCAGCTCCAGATTAACTGCAGGCCTGTATGGTCACGCCCAGCTCCAGATTAACTGCAGGCATGTGTGGTCACGCCCAGCTCCAGATTAACTGCAGGCCTGTGTGGTCACGCCCAGCTCCAGATTAACTGCAGGCATGTGTGGTCACTACAGGCATGTGAGGTCACGCCCAGCTCCAGATTAACTGCAGGCATGTGTGGTCACTACAGGCACATGTGGTCACGCCCAGCTCCAGATTAACAGCAGGCATGTGTGGTCACTACAGGCATGTGAGGTCACGCCCAGCTCCAGATTAACTGCAGGCATGTGTGGTCACTACAGGTATGTGTGGTCACGCCCAGCTCCAGATTAACTGCTTTGCTCATAAATCTTTTTTCTAGACTGCAGTTATCTTGAGGCATAACTGCTGGTTCTTTTTTCTTTCCTTTTTAAAAAAATGTTATTGTATTTAATTACTTGCAAGCAGAGAAAGAGAGACACACACACTACTAGAGACCCTGTCACTGTAACACAGTAATAACGGCCAAGGACACAGCCATGCAGTGTCTCAAGGCCTTTAATCCCAGCATTGGGAAGGCGTAGTGGCTGACCACTCAGCTCAGGAGTAAGGCGAGCTCTTTGTTTCCTCATTTATGTGCTTTCTGTCAAATACATAAAACTACCATGCCACAGAATACGAATGAGCAAATGTACACAATACCCAAATCTGTACTTGTCACCACTTATACAAAGCATGTGCAAACTTTCATGGTTACATGAATAAAATGACATACATACATACCTGGCAACTCTTTTGGACCACCCAAACTGGTGTGCACGCACTGCAACTTCTTGGTTAAGATGCCTGGCAATATTTTTTATTTCTGGCTGCAAGTTTTCCACCTAACTAAAGGAAAAGTTTTTATGAGCATATAATTTTTATTCATAATTACTCATGTGTTTACTCTGTTCCCTCAGCTCACAAATCTGGTTTATTGATCAGGTCAAGAAACCTTAGCCAGGCATGGTGGCCCACCCCTTTAATCCCAGCATTTGGGAGGCTGAGGTAGGAGGATCGCCAGCCTTGGCTACAGTGAGTTTCAGATCACCCTGGGCTAATGAGACCCTACCTTGAAAACACTAACAAACCCTGAAGTGCAGAATGCTATTATATACAGGTTTGTTTAAAATATCCTCAATTCAGATGCCACTGTGCACAGTATTTGGGCAATATGGGCAAGTGATGTGCTCTCTAAAACCTCTGCCCCCTCACACCCAGCAAATATAAGAGGGCCCGCAACACAGGATGCTCAAACAGAAACCATAGCCTGGGAGAGACAGGAGTGCACCAGGGCCTCAGCCACTGAAATCTAACTCCAGACACTTGCACCATCTAGTGGGCATGTGCAACCTTGCACTTGTGTCCTTTGTGCATCGAACATGGGTCCTTAGGCTTCCCAAGCGCCTTAACCATTAAGCCATCTCTCTAGCCCCATGCCCTGAATTTTAAACAGCACACTCTGGTCCAGGCTGACCTGGAATTAACTATGCCCCATGGGATTAAAGGGCGTGCCCACCACGCCCGGCCTTTAAACAGCACTCTTAATAATAACAAATGACTTATGTAAAGTAGCTCATGGCTGTCAGGATGCTGCTGTCTCCTTTCCTATTTTGCTGTTCAGAGGTCTGCCCAGTTCTAAGAGCTCAGGCCACTTGGCTGCTTCTCAGGAACACTATGAAGCGTGTGACTCCGCAGAAGGTGACAGCAACCAGGCAGACACAAGGTCGTAGGCGGTAGGGCCAGGATATAAGAAATCAACTTTGCGGGCGTGGGGGGGGGAGCGGCTGGAGAGATGGCTCTGCATGAAGGTGCTTGCTTTGCTTGCAAAGTCCGATGGTCTGGGTTCGATTCCCCAGCATCCGCGTAAAGCGAGGCCCAGAGTGGCACCTGTGTCTGCAGTTTGTTCGCATGTGCATGGGGAGGGGACAGGTGCACCCACGCGCTCTCTTCCTCCCAGTCTGCAGGCAACGGCGTCCGTGGAGGGTCAGGGCAGCCCGAGCAGGAGTGGCCGCGGGGCCTGCGTGAGCTCACCTTGGCCAGGACGTGGTGCTGGTAGGCGGCCAGCGGCAGCGTGACGGCGCCGCGCAGCGCGAAGGTGGACAGCGCGATGCTGCCCCACCACGGCAGGCCGGCGGCGTGCGCGCCCAGCAGCACCTGCTCCGCCGCGCGCACGGGCGCCGACGCGGCCAGCACCTCGTACCAGCCGTCGTGCGCCGCGGCGGCCCCCGACGCCGCCGTCCACGCCGGGAGCCGGGCGCCCAGGGCCGGGCGCAGCCAGCGGCCCTGCAGGCGGCTCAGCATGGCGGCGCGCGGCTGCGGACACGCCGCACCAACGGCCCGCCTGCCCGCCGCTGCCCGCCGCTGCCCGCCGCTGCCCGCCGCTGCCCGCCGCTGCCCGCCGCTGCCCGCCGCTGCCCGCCGCTGCCCGCCGCTGCCCGCCGCTGCCCGCCGCTGCCCGCCGCTGCCCGCGACGGCGGAGGAGAGCGTCCCACGCGCGCGTGCGCAGGGCCGGGACCAGCGGTTTGCGCACGCGCCGCCCGCGGCCGCGCTTGACCTTCCCTGTGGGGCGGGGAGTGACGTAGACGTCGCGCGGGCGATGACGCAGAGACGAGGCCGTCGCGCCCTTCCCACGCAGCCCTCCGTGGCCGGCAGAGCGCATGTGCGGGGCGTCCGCCCGGAGCCTGGTCCGCAGCGCCGGCCGCGCGCGTGCGCGGCTCTTGCGACGAGCCCGCGAGCGAAGCCTCCCCTTGTCCCTCCTGTCCAGTCTGGGTCACCTGCCTTCCACGCTGACCGTGACTCCGCGTGCCGATCCTGAAATGTGCGTTTAAGCGCCGACACCGTAATATATGCGACCCATGAGGCTTTTCGTAAAGCAACCTGCCAATCACTCGCTTAACTTAAAGAAGTCACCAGGTGCCTTGACTGCTCTCTGATTTAAAGGGGAAAGGAGTTCAGCCTTAAACGGAAAGTTCTTTAAGAACAGTGTAAGGAAAGGGATTCTCTTTGTTCTGCAGTTCTCTTCCATGAAACTGGTGGAATTGAATTGCCCCTTCCAAAGTGGCCTTAGGCCTAAGACATAGAGGGAAGTTTAAAAATAAACTTCCACGAAGGCCAAGACACGATGCCACTTGCCATTAATCCCAGCACTGGGGAGGCAGATGTAGAATTGCCACGAGTTCGGAGGTAGCCTGGGAATAGAGTGAATTCAAGATCAGTCTGGGTTAAAGAAAAAAGTAACAAGAGCAAAACACTTTGAAATTCATATCTAAGGCTGAGAATGGTAGATTGCCTGAGATAAATCCTCAGCACTAGAAAATTAAGTAAAATCGGGCTGGAGAGATGGCTCATTGGTTAAAGACACTTGCAAAGCCTGACAGCCTGGGTTTGAGTACCTTGTACCCATGGAAAGCCATATGCACAAAGTGGCACATACATCTGATTGGCTTGCAGTGGCAAAAGGCCATGGCGCATCCATTCTTTCTTTTTGCAAATAATTAAAAAAAAAAAATTCCGGGCTGGAGAGATGGTTTAGCGGTTAAGGCGCCTGCCTCCTAAGCCTAAGAACGCTGGTTCCAATCTGCAGGCCCCATGTTTAGCCAGATGCAAAGTGACGCAAGGGCGCGCCAGCATCTGGATTTCGTTCACAGCAACTGAGAGGCTGCTGGCGCGCCCATCTCTGTCTTCCTCTCCCTCTCTGTGTCTCTCTCCAAAAATAAAAAATAAATAATAAACAATAAATCCATGCCTATGATACGCCAAACAAAACCTTTATAAATTTATATGTATAGATTTATTTCAGTAAAACCGGATTTAATTGTTCAGAAGTCCTTAATCAAAAGTTTCAATATACTGCTCAAAATCGTATGATTTTTTGAGGTAGGGTCTCACCCTAGTCCAGTATAACCTGGAATTCACTATGTAGTCTCAGGGTGGCCTCTATAACAGCAATCCTCCTCCCTCTGCCTCCCGAGTGCTGAGATTAAAAGTGTGCACCATCACACCTGTCTGCCGTTCAAACGTCATTGTGAGCTTCATGAGGGATCAGGACTGAGACTATTACTATGGGCTACATTCACAAATCACTGTGGCCATCTTAAAATGTATTCTTGGAGCTGGAGAGATGGCTTAGCGGTTAAAGCATAAGAACTCAGGTTCGATTCTCCAGTACCCATGTAAGCTAGATGTACATGGTGGTGCATGTATGTGGAGTCATCTGCAGTGGCTAGAAGCTCTAGCTCACCTATATTTTCCCTCCTTCCATCCCACCCACCTTCCCTCCCTCTCTCCCTCTCTCTCTCTGCTGATTCCAAGAGCCCAGCAATCTAGTCTCATCTCTCCTCCTGCTCTTACTTTCTCAAGGATCCCTGGTGCTTGGAGGGTGTGATTCAGATGTCATTCTTAGGGCTGAGCACAAATGAGTCACTTAGTCTTGGTTACTTTGCCACCTGCTGATCTCTGTAATTACGTCTACCATTTGCATAAAGAAGCGCCACTCTATGGAAAGACAGAGCAGTCTGACATCTATCCAACTAGAGTAACTGTGGGTTCCCCTCCAACCATGGTCCCTACCCACACTTCTGCCCAGATTGTCAGCACCAGACATGACTTCCCTCAGAGTGGGCCTCCAATGCAATCAGCAAACAACGGGTTCCTCACAAACCTCTCCTGCCACTATGGCACTAGTGAACAAATCTTGCCTTGCAGGTGGGCTGCGAAGTACATAGTTACCGCGTACCTTTATCCCCAGCACCTTGCACAGCATCTTCCCGCACTTGGAAAGCAAGCCTGGAGAGAGAGCTTCAAGCTCGGTCGAGTTTGTTTTGCTCACTTCCTGCAACTGAAGTGTCACACCTAATGTTTAATGAATAGTAGTGCAGTTCAAACCTGGTACTTCATGCAGTACCAGGCAAGTACTCTGCCAACTGACTACAACAGTGCTCAGAATTTAAATGTGATTATGTAATTGCTTACACTTCTCAGTTCCCAAATATGCTTTCTGGAAAATGTTTGTAAATACATCTTCCAGAATTAAGTTAGGTAGAAGGGGAAAAGTTACTCTTTATAATCAGATTCAGGTTTATTTTTCTGTTTAGTCCTTTCAAAAGTAGAGCCACCTACTGTAGAATTAGCATTTTTCATTTGTATCAGATATCCTCTTATATCATTTTTTTCCCCTACATAGCCCAGGCTGGCTTGGAACTTACAGGTTTTCAATAATTGAACATGTGATGCCTTTTATTTTTCAAAGGTGAATTAACTGAAAGAAGTGTAACATAAACCTCTCATAAACTATACTGCTTGGGGCTGAAGAGATGGTTTAGTGGTTAAGGCACATGCCTACAGAGCCTAAGGACCCCAGTTCGATTCTCCAGTTCCCACATAAGCCAGGTTAAATCATTTCTGGGAGAAAAAGGAACATATCATGTAGACACATAATCACATTCTTTCACAAAGGGGGTAGGGGCCTGCATGGGCTCAAAAATTTTTTTGTTCAAATTTAAATATACTACATCTGAAATATAAAAAATATATCTAAAACATTCACAGAAGAGACTAAAACCAATCATAGGGCTATACTTTATAAGCCTGGTCCCCAGAAGAATGTATGAGGCACTCTGATCTATCCTCACACCCCAGGTTTCAAGTCAATAAAGGATTCATTTGTATCCTTTCTTCTTATTTAGGAAGACATGCCACATTAAGAAATCCTCTAGTGTGTTGTAGTAAATATGGAGTAGTATCTGTTCCCCACAGGATTATGGTTAAGGAGAAAACAACCCTAGCTAACACAGAAAAAATACACAGTGGTGAAGGTCATATATAAACTACTGTTAGGCGGGTGATATTACAATTACATCCTTTCCTTAGTAATGTTATTTTACTTCACAGCTACATTTTTTGCATCTTTCAGTCTTTTCCTTTAAATGTAGGCATATTAACCAAATGCAGAAAACCAAATATATAAGAAGTTCACCTCCTAATAAAAAGATGTAAGTGTAGGCAGTGTTCAGAAACTTCTGGGTGTGTCTGAGAAACCATCTTGGCCTTAGCCACTGGAGGCAAGAAATCATTTATTTGAACAGTCAAGGAACCACATAAATATAGCTCTGAGTGATCTATCTGAATTTGAGTTTGTTTTACCAGGATGAAATTTGTTATCTAATAAAAGGAAGACAAACTGATATATATGTTACTTCACATTTGTGCTTGCTTACTTTGTTACGTTTCAACCACATGAACTTGTCATTGCACAGGAGACAGGGCAGGACACGTGCTTGGATACATCATTGTTTATTGTTTCAAGTGGATGGAATATATAAATCCCACTGAGTAGTTTAGTGTGGCCCTGAATCACATATCAACAGGTTAAATGGAGACTTTATTTTGTAATCTGGGTATTCATGTATATACCACAAGTGGTCTTAATGACAAACCCAAACTTCTTTTATGACTTGGCCCGTTAGCTGTTCATCCTTTTCACTGGGAGTGATGGCACAGAGAGCGAGAGCTTTCACACTGAAGAAACAAGATGCTTCCCACCAGTCACCAAGAAAGGAAATGTTCATGCTGACTCCTTGTGACTAGAAAGTCACATTAAGAATCAGTTACTATCCCATATAAAACACACAAATTGTCTAACCCGACAGTATGCTGAGAGCTGTGTATGCTGACTGGGAACAGTGGTGGCTTTGAAGTCTCTTAAACAATTCTCGGTGCTTTGAGGCTAGAAGAGCCTGGCAACACTGAGACGCTCCCTCTTCCTGTGTAGCAGCCATTTCAGTGAAAAATCAACCCTGACAGGATTCTGTTGTTTTCACTATCAAGCAAGAGGATCTTCTTGGTGATGGAGGCAAAGGTAAGGAGAGAAGAAACTGAAGACAAGTGTACTAGTGCTAACTGTGAGGATGGAAGAGACATGGAAAAGTCAGAAATGTCTTCTATGTGCCTTGCTACAAGTGAACCCCAAAGGAAGCAAGATGAGTACTTTAAAAGCTAGCACAGGGAGACGTCCACTGATAATGCCCTCCGATGTACTTTCTGCTTCAATTACACAAGTAGAAAAAGGATGCTGATTAATAGTTTAATGTACGAAGGAGCATGAAGGGACATATCTCACATTAATTTGAGTCTACATGAAGTAGAGCCTCTATACTGACATACTGAAATTTACTTTCTGCTTAAGCCTTTTCTGTTATGTAAACAATCGTACATTTATTTGCCATTCTAAAACTTCAGGATCAAGTTTACATAATTCTGCTAAATTTCTGTGTTTGCTCAGAAGCAGTTTACAGTACTAAAACCAACCAGCCAAGGAACAGCTTCAACAGAAAGTTATGTCCAAAGGGGAAGAGGGAAAGAAAAGAAAAATAAGAAAATGCTAACTAAAGTAAAACGGATGGTGATGGGGAATGGGCAGTCACAAATGTTCACAGAAAATAGGTCAGTTAGTAAGTTCTTCTGCAAAAAGCCTACACACTTCAGTCAAGCACATCAGTAGAATGATTTGGGAGCATAAAAAACATTTTTTCGGCCACTTGTGATTTCCTCTGAATGAAAAGGAATCTGCAGGCTAACAAGTGGACCCTCCTCAGCCCAGCTGGTTCATGTGTACACTGTTCATGTGAGGCGCCCAGGGTCCAGTCCACACCTAGAAAAACAGAGCATATATTTTCATTAAATGAACACTGAACATACACTAGTGAAATAGAACTTTTAAAATCTGCTGGGCGTGGGCTGGGGAAATGGCTTAGCAGTTAAGGCGCTTGCCTGCGAGGCCTAAGACCACGGGTTCAATTCCCCAGGACCCATGTAAGCCAGATGTACAAGGGGGCACATGTGTCTGGACTTCGTTTGCAGTGGCTGGAGGCCCTGGCCCACTCATTCACTCTTTCTCTTTGCCACTGCCTATGCCTCTCTCCCCCATGAATGAATGAATGAACGAACGAACGAACGAACAAACAAACAAACAAACAAACAAACAAGTAAGTAAATAAAATATCTTAAAAAATGGCTGGGCGTGGTGGCACATGCCTTAATCCCAACAATAGGGCCTGGTGTGGTGGCGCATGCCTTTAATCCCAGCACTCGGGAGGTGGAGGTAGGAGGATTGCTATGAGTTCAAGGCCACCCTGAGACTACATAGTGAATTCCAGGTCAGCCTGAGCTAGAGTGAGACCCTACCTCAAAAAAAAAAAAAAAAATAAAAATAAAAATAAAAAAATAGGGAGGCAAAGATAGGAGAATTGCTGTGAGTTGGAGGCCAAAAAAACTAATTGTGTAGCCAGGCGTGGTGGCCCATGCCTTTAATCCCAGCACTTGGGAAGCAGAGGTGGGAGGATCACTGTGAGTTCCAGGCCACACTGAGACTACATAGTGAATTCCAGGTCAGCTTGGACTAAAGCAAGACCCTACCTCGAAAAACCAAAAACACCAAAACAAAACAACAACAAAAAAAACCTAATGATATAAGAACTATGGACTGAAACAACTAAATTTTATGGTGGCAAAAGTCTATAATCCCCACATCTGGGAGATGAAGTCAGGAAGAACAGGAGTTCAAGGTTATCTTGAGCTATAACATGAGTTTTAAGGTCACCCTGGTTTACATGACACAGTGTTGGAAAGAACTAGGAAAAAAAGCAATATGCTAAGAAAGAACAAAGACAAACAGCCCCCAGCCCAGCGAGTAAACTAGAACTTTGAGATTACCAGACAAGTGTCGGATCACTTCTGTTGTCTCTAACCTCCTGTGACCCAAGATGTGACACACTTTCATTACCTGAGCACACACAGTGGTGGCTGTGCAGTTGTGGACGGACATGAGTCAGTGATAGGTCAAAGGAAGTTACAGTGTAAATATCAGCTAGGTATGGTGGATCATGCCTATAATCCCAGCGTTAGGGAGGCTGAGGTAAAAGGATTTTCTTGAGTTCAGGCTCAGCAGGGACTACCCACCAAGTACCTTGCTAGCCAGAGCTAGAGAGCATGACCCTGCCCCATACCCAATATAAAAACCTGTGCAAGTATATGACCATTCCTGTAAATTTTCAGTTATATATTGTTTTTAAAAATATTTTGGGCTGGTAAACCGGGCGTGGTGGTGCACACCTTTAATCCCAGCACTCAGGAGGCAGAAGTAGGAGGATCGCTGTGAGTTCAAGGCCACCCTGAGACTACATAGTTTATATATATATATATATATATGTATGTATGTATGTATGTATGTATGTATGGCTGAAGAGATGGCTTAGCAGTTAAGGTGCTTGCCTGCAAAGCCAAAGGACCCAGGTTTGATTCCCCAGGACCCATGTAAGCCACATGCACAAAGTGGTGCATGTATCTGGAGTTCATTTGCAGTGGCTGGAGGCCCTGGGGTGCCTATTCTCTCTCTCCCCCTCTGTCTCTCAAATAAATAAAAACATAAATAAAAAACATTAAACTTTAAAAAATATTTTATTTAGGAGATAGTGGGAGAAACAGGGAAAGAGAGAAGGGGAGAGAGAAAGAATATGAATGGGCATGCCAGGGCTTCTAGCCATTGCTTATGAACTAAGACACATGCACCACCTTGTGGATCTGGCTTTTTGTGGGTACTAGAGAACTGAAACCGAGTTGTTAGGCTTTGCAGGACAGTGCCTTAATCAATGAACCATATCTCTAGCTCGCATATATAGTTTGTCACAGTACTTTTGTGCTATTTTCTTTTGTTGAGGTAGGGTCTCACTCTAGACCTGAAACTCACAGTGATCCTACCTCTTCCTCATGAATGCTGGGACTAAAGGTGTGTACCACCATACTGAACTTTCTAATAAATTTTACTGTCAATATAAAATCAATTTACATGAGAATCACTTTGAACTGAAACTCCTTCACTTACCTCTGCTCCAGCATTATCTATGTATTAACTACTGTCCAGTCTAAAACAAACCACCACCTTTGGAAGGTTTCTCGTTTGTTTCCGCTATGTATCAGCCATGCTCAATTTCTTCTCTCATTCCTGCTCCTAATAGACTTCTGCTCCCCTGACTGACCTGTGCCCTTAGTGTCTTTGTACTTCATCAACACCACACAGATGACTGTCTGCTGAATACCCAGCCTTACCGTTTGAGGACCGTTATTTTCTGTGGAGCTTGAGACCATCTTTATCAGTGAGTTCCAAGAAGGGTCTGCAGCATGAGGGCCGTTGAAGATGGCTCCTCCAGTCCCATCAGGGATAGGTGCTACTGGAGGAATCATTGCATTCCCATACACAGAGAAAGGCATACCCTTAAACAGAAATAAAACATTAAATTCAAGTTACTGTTTTTCTTTGGCTGATATGGGTCAGTGGGTAAAATGCTTGTCATGGGGCTGAGGAGATGGCTTAGCAATTAAGGCACTTGCCTGCAAAGCCAAAGGACCCAGGTTCAATTCCCCAGGACCCATGTAAGGCAGATGCACAAGATGGCACATGCATCTGTAGTTCGTTTGCAGTGGTTGGAGGCTCTGGCGTAACCATTCTCTCTCTCTATGCCTCTTTCTCTCTCTCAAATAAATAAATAAAATAAAATAATTTTTTTTAAAGCTTGCCCTGCAAGCAACCCAAGTTCAGATCTCCAGAAGCCAGGCAAAAATGCTTGGTGTGGTGGTATGAGTCTGTGATCCCAGTGCTGGGGAGGCAGAGACAGGAAACCACTGGCTAACTATTCTAACTCAACAGGGAGCTACTGCAGGATCCCTGTCTCAAACAGAAAGGTGGAGCCAGGCATGGTGGACACGCCTTTAATCCCAGCACTCGGGAGGCAGAGGCAGGAGGATTGCTGTGAATTCAAGGCCACCCTGATTAATACATAGCTAGAGTGAGACACTACCTCAAAAAAAAAACAAATAACAACAAAAGAGTAAGGTCGAGAGTGACAAAGGAAGATACCCCATGTGGATCTCTGCCTCCATGTGCATGCACATGCACCCACAAACAAGCATGCACACATCTCTGACTCTCTCTCGCACACACATACACATACTTGCAAGGGCTATGAAGTGGAACTCTGCTTAAAAGCAAACCAACATAAAAACATGTGGGGGCCGGGCGTGGTGGTGCATGCCTTTAATCCCAACACTCTGGAGGCAGAGGTAGGAGGATCGCTGTGAGTTTGAGGTCACCCTCAGACTCCATAGTGAATTCTAGGTCATCCTGGACTAGAGGTTAAACCCTACCTTGAAAAAAAAAAAAAGTAAGTATAAAAATAAATAAAATAAATAAAATAAAAACTCGTGGGGAATAAAAAAAAAGAGCACTTGGGGGGCAGAGTAAGGAAGACAAGTCCAAGGACAGCCTGGCCTACAGAGTGAGTTCTAAGACAGCCAGGGCTGTGTAGTGAGACCCTTGTTCTCAAGGCCTGATGACCCAGGCTCAGTTCCCCAGGACCCACATAAAGACAGATGCACAAAGTGGCACATGCACCTGGAGTTCATTTGTAACAAGAGGGCCTGGCACACCCATATACTCTCTCTTTCAATCTCAATTTTTCTTTCTCTCTCCTTGCAAATAAATTATTTAAAAAAAATCTTTCAATGAAACCAGGCATGGTTTCCCAGCACTTGGGAGGTTGAGGTAGAAGGATTGCCAGGAGTTCAAAGCCAATCTGAAGCTAAAAAGTGAGTCCTTATCTTGAAAATGCAACCCCCAAAAAAAAAAAAAAATCTTTCAATGAATTTTGGCTTGGGATTAGGATAAAACTTTCAACAATTTCTGAAATGGCCCTAAACATGCTTCTGTTATTTTATACTATGTATTTATTTGAAGGAGGTTCACAGCATTGCTGATAATAAAAATATTAATCAACTCTAAGAAATGTTGAAAATGCTCTGTCTTGCAGAATCAAATATTCACACAAGATTAAATTCACAAATATAAAAATTGCAAGCACATCCACCTGGTAAGCAAATTTACTTTTATCTTTTTTTACTTTTATTTATGAGACAGAATGAGAGAGAACATAGGTGTGCAAGGGCCTCCAACCACTGCAAACAAACTCTATACGCATGTGCCACCTGGTACATCTGGCTTACATGGGTACTGGGGAATTGAACCTGGGTCCTTAGGCTTCATAGGCAAATACCTTAATCACTAAGCCATCTCTCCAGCCCCTCTACTTTTATCTTTAATAAATGCTAAATTAAAAAAAAAAAAAGCCTGGGCATGGTGGCGCACGCCTTTAAACCCAGCACTCGGGAGGCAGAGGTAGGATTGCCTTTAGGCCACCCTGAGGTCAGCCTGAACTAGAGTGAGACCCTACCTCAAAAAACAAAAACAAAAACAAAAACAAAAACAAAGAAAGAGAGAGAGAGAGAGAGAAAGAAAAAACAACAATAACAAAAACAAGCACTCCTCTCCAGCCAGGCATGATGGGCCAGCTGTAGTGGAAGCTAGGGGAAGCAGTGCAGGAGGATCCCACACTGGAGCCGTACTACGAATGCATACCATCCCGCAGTAGCTACAGCATGTCTGAGGCCAGCCCAAGCTACCTGAGACACTGTCTACAAACAGCGCACAACCACCAACATTCTCCTCTAAGTAACTGCAATAAATTCACTTCTATTTGTGTTGTAATGAAATTCTGACTTGTGTTTGCAAAGCCCCAGCATTAACAAATGTTTATCTACTTGGAAGCGAAGGAAGATTCTTATGAAGAAAATGCTTAAATTACCCCAACTTTAGGAAAGTCCATGTATCCTGCAGGAACATGCTGATGGAATGTACCAGAAGGAGTTACAATCCCCGTACTATCTCGCTCAATTGCCTGGTGCTGTGAAAACACTCCTGGGTCAGACATTGGCCTGTGAATCATAGGGTTTCCCATACCAGCATTACACCAGTCTACTTTGTCTAAGGGAAAAGAAAGGCAGAAACAAAAATTGTAACGTTTAACATTATTAGGCAACAAAAGAGATTCTTTTTCTATCTAAATTTACATTCATCTATAGATTCTTTCAGAACACCCCATTTTCATATATTTAAGATAGTATTTCCAGTTTGTAGACAGTGATTTAATAGCCTAATGAACAGTGCTATGAAATATAAGAAAAGAAAATCAAAGCTAAAATTAAAGCCTAAAGACATCAAAGGAAATAATTAATCTTAATAGAATGAAATGAAAAAAAAAATAGAGCATGCTTGCACCAGGCACAGAAGTTCATGTCTGCAATCCCAACATTTGGGCGACAGAGGCAGGAGAATGAGAGGTTCAAGGCCAGCCTCAGGTGCATAATGAATGTGAGGCATTAGTTGATTTTCAGCAGGATGAATAAATGCAATGGTCACAATCATAAGGGAGCAGGGCTAAAAGCAAGTAAAGACTCAAGATGAAGAGAAAGGAATAGAAATCTTGGGAAATCATGATGAATATATTATAGCTAAATACATAAACTTGATTTCTAGTACGAAGGTAACATCATACCTTGATTGCCACCAATCCCTTCAAAGGACCAGATGCCACTGTGCCCCACTGATGTGGACAAATTACTCCCAATAACAGATGGAGCTGAAGTTCCAGTTTGCCTGATGCGTGCAGAACGTTCAGTCCCAATGGGGACCGGAACTTTCCTGTCCTGAGAGACATTGCTGGGCTTTTCGGACCCTAACGGTCCTGATGCTGGGGCAGGAGATGGCGCACGAACTCCAGAGGATACTGACTGTGTGGGAGAATCTGGAGAAGAGATATTTTGAAATAGAATACACGTCACCTGTAGCATGTGTAATTTTGTAAAACCAATCTTAAATTCTGAAGACATCTTAAATATGTATTCTCTGAGGAAAGCTGAAATATAAGAATATTTTAAAATTAATTTTTGGTTCTCATCAAAGAAATATGTTTCATTATGACATTGTCATACATATGTAAAATCATACTTTGTTCTCATTCAACCCCTGTCCTGCATATCTCCCCTCTTTCCTTTTTACTGGTCCTTTTACTCTGACCAAAATAAAACCCTCTGTGTTTTAAGAGTAACCCTTAAACTAGATGTGGTGGTGAACCCCCACAACCTCAGCACTTGGCAGGGACAGCAGGAAGAGCCCTGCAAGTGAGGGGCCAAGCTGGCCTGCAACTCAGAGACCTCCCACCTCAGCCACCAGAGTGCACACACAAGGGCATACACATTCTCAATACTCAGTTTCCATATTTTGTAAAATTCTGTCTTATGATTGCTGAAGCTTTAAAAAAAATCATATTATTCAGGTACTGAGTCTGTTTTGTTGTGCTGTTTAGGGTGGATGAGCTTTAAAGGAAGACAAAAAATATGCGGTATTTATACTGTGTAGGTATCTGTGTGCATGTGTGTGAGACACATCTCATATTATAGCCCAGGCTGGCCTGGAACTCACTGAGTTGTCCAGGCTGGTCTCAAACATATGGTAATTATTTGCCTCAGCCTCCACGGTAGCTGGGATTACAGCCATGCCCCACCTGGCCCAACATGATCATTATACTTTTTTTTTTTTTTGGATTGAGGTAGAGTCTCGCTCTAGCTCAGGCTGACCTGAAACTCACACTGATCTTCCTACCTTGACCTCCCAAGTGCTGACATTAAAGGCATGAGCCACCACGCCTGGCGATAGTTACACCTTTACAAAGGTATCCAGCTTTCTGCTTAGTAGCTGTATGCACAAAAGTTAAGTGTTAAGTTAGTAGGAGTAAGTAGGAATGGTGTGGGGACGTGGATCAGTGGATACCCTGACTCCACCCTCAAAGCTCCACTAAACAAATAAGTGCAAAATAAATAGTTTAAAAACTTGAAATTCTATTGTTTTTACAGACTTACAGGAGTTAGAAATTACATTCTAATAATGTAATTTTAGAATTATTTCAAAAATAAATAATTTTGAAAGCTGACCCCCACCCCCAACACACACACCACCTGGGAGCCAGAGACAGTATGGCCTACTTCTCACCCAAGTCTTGGAAGCAGTAGCTGGAGGACCAGGAATACAGGGCCCTCCCTGGCTCCTAGGCAGCTCGAGGTCAGGCTGGGCTACAGGAGACCGTTTCTCAGAAACAACACAACAAAAAAAAAGTCTCTTTGGAGAGACTCAGAACTTGTTTTAAGGCAGCATGCACATTCTTCTTTTGGAATTACAGGTGCACTACTCACCATTTGATGCTGATGAACATGGAGTCAACAAACTAAGTGGGGAAAAATGTTGTCTGTTAAAATTAGCAGCTGCAGGGGCCCCTCCAAGAGGCGCTCCAGGCCCATACATCTGACCTCCTGAAATGTTTGAGGCAAAGTTTCCCAAATGTGTTGAAGAAGGTGTTACAGAACCATATGGTGAGTCCATGTTGACAATACCTATAATGTAGAAGACCATCATTATTTATAAATTATACCCGTAAGAGAAACAACTGGACAAAGCTAAAATTCTGGGTGTAGTGGTTTATGACAATAATCTCAGCACTTTGAACATGGAGGCAGAAGGATCAGGAATTCAAGGTCAACTTGTGGCTACACAGCAAGTTCAAAGCTAGCTTGGGCTATGAAACCACACACAGGCATGCACCCAGACTGAGGTCAGTCTGGACTAAAAAGGAAAACCTTTTCTCAAAAAACCAAAAACAAAAACAAAAAAACCCACCCCCACCAAATATATCAGCAAGTGAATCATGCAAGTAAGGGTGCACACAGGAATTTCCTACACTGCTTTTCAATTTTTTTTCTATTTTTATTTATTTATTTGGGAGAGAAAGAGAGAATGGGCACTCCAGGGCCTCTAGCCACTGCAAACAAACTCCAGATGCATGCGACCACCCCCTTGTGCATCTGGCTTACCTGGGACCTAGAGAATCGAACCAGGGTCCTTAGGCTTCACAGGCATATACCTTAACCACTAAGCCATTTCCTCATCCTACCCTCCTGAAATTTTCTTTTGTCTTTTCAAGGAAGTGTCTCACTCTAGCCCAGGCTATGCTGGGACTCTCTGTACTCCCAGGCTGGCTTAGAAGTCTCAGCAATCCTCCTTCCTCTGCCTGCTGAGTGCTGAGATTAAAGGTGTGTGCCACCATATGTTGGCCTCTTTTTTTGTAAAATTTAATTGACCACCTTTGTATATATAGACAATAAAGCATGACCATAATCTCCCGTTTGTTTTTTCATTTCTTGAAACAAGGAAGGGCCTCCAACTCACTGAGTAGGTGAGTACAACCTTGAGCTCCTAATCCTCCTGCCACTACCTTCCAAATTTTGGGATGACAGGTGCACACCACCATACTCAGCCATCTTGAGTTTTTATGTGATTTACCAGTTCTTCAAATAAAAACTAGGGTTGCGAAGATGGCTTAGTAATTAAAGACACATTTTGGAATGCCTGCTGGCTCAGGTTCAACTTCTCAGTATCCACATAAAGCTGAATGCAAAGTGGCACATGCATCTGAAGTTCATTTGCAACAGCAAGAGGCACTGGCATGCCCACATGCCCATGCTTGCTTGCACTCTCTGTGCTGTGTGTGTATACACACGCATGTGTCTCATAAACAAATAAATAGAAATATTTGGGGCTGAAGAGATGGCTTAGCAGTTAAGACGTTTGCCTGCAAAGCCAAAGGATCCCGGTTCAACACTCCATGACCCATGTAAGCCAAGGGAGCGCAGGCATCTGGAGTTCATTTACAGTGGCTAGAGGCCCTGGCGCACCCATTTTCTCTCTCTCTGCGCCTCTTTCTCTCTTTCAAATAAATAAATAAATAAATAAAATATATTAAAAAATATGTAAGGGCTATACAGATGAATTAGTGGTCAAGGCGCTTGCCTGAGAAGCCTAAGTACCAAAGTTCAATTCCCTAGTACCCAGGTAAACCAGATGCACAAGGTGGTGCATGCTTTTGAAGTTCCTTTGCAGTTGCTAGAGGCCAGAGCATGGCCACTGTCTCTCTCTCTCTCTCTCTGCCTCTTTTTCTCTCTCTCAAATAAATAAAATATGTAAAACTAAACCTGGGGCTGGAGAGATGGCTTAGCTGTTAAGGTGCTTGCCAACAAAGCCAAAAGGACCTAGGTTCAATTCCCCAGTACCCATATGAAGCCAGATGCACAAAATAGATATATGTCTGGAGTTTGTTTGCAGAGGCTAGAGGCCCTGGCATGCCTCTCAAATAAATAAATCAAATATATACATATAATTTATTGAAAAAAGATAAAAAGTAAAAAAACCTGACTGGCTATGGTGCCTTTAATCTCAGCACTCAGGAGGCCGAGGTAGGAGGATCAATGTGAACTCTAGGTCAATGTCTGTCAAGTGCTGGGATTAGAGGTGTGCATCACCATGCCTGGCCTTTTCTGGATTTGCTCTTTTATGAACCTAAAAATATTTTAAAGTAAGAAGTTAAAGAGAACAAAAAAGCAATAGCTTACAATTAAATCTCTGAGAATGTCTTTAATGTCCAAAATGATACACATTAACTACAAATACTTATTAGGCATTTAAAATATTAGTAGTTTAACTATGAGAGTAGAATTTTATTTATTTATTCTTTGTTTTTGCTTTTTCAAGGTACGGTCTAGCCCAGGATGACCTGGAATTCACTATGTAGTCACAGGGTGGGCTTGAACTCACAGCAATCCTCCTACCTCTGCCACCTGAGTGTTGGGATTAAAGGTGTGCACCACCATGTGCAGCTTCAATTTTTTATTTTATCTTATTTTATTTTTGTGTTTCTTCAGCTTTTCAAAGTAGGGTCTTGCTCGAGTCCAAGCTGACCTAAAATTCACTATGTTATCTCAGGGTGGCCTCGAACTCACGGCGATCCTCCTACCAAGTGCTGGGATTAAAGCTGTGCGCCACCACACCCAGCTATTTTTTTTTATTTTATTTTATGTGTTTTCAAGGTAGGGTCTCACTCTAAGCCCAGACTGACCTGGAATTCACTATGTAATCTCAGGGTGGCCTTGAAGTCACAGTGATCCTCCTACCTCTGCCTCCCAAGTGCTGATTAAAGGTATTCATCACTATGCCTGACCAGTTTTATTTTTATTTTTAAAGATTTTATTTATTAGAGACAGAGAGAGAGAGAGAGAGAAAGAAAATGGGCATGCAGGACTCTAGCCACTACAAACTCTAGATGCATGTGCCACCATGTGCATCTGGCTTATGTGGGACCTAGAGAATCAAACCTGGGTCCTTGGGCTTAGCAGGCATGTGCCTTAACTGCTAAGCCATCTCTCCAGCCCCAGTTTAAAAAAAATATTTATTTATTTATTTATTTATTTATTTGAGAGAGAGAGAAGAGAGAGAGAGAATGGGTGTGCCGGGGCTTCCAAGCATTTCAAATGAGCTCCAGATGCATGCAGCCCCTTGTGCATTTGGCTTACGTGGATACTGGGGAATCAAACCGGGATCATTAGGCTTTGCAGGCAAACGCCTTAGCTGCTAAGCCATTTCCTCAGCCCCCCCCCCAGTGTTATTTTTAAAATATTTTTATTTACTTATTTATATAAGAGACAGAAAATGGAGCATCAGGGCCTCCTGCCACTACAAACTCCACACATATGTGATACTTTATGCATCTGGCTTTAAATGGGTATTAGGAAATTGAACCTAGAAGGGTACAGTTTTAATTTCATATAATTCTTAATAATTTAAATAGAAACAGGGAGGCTGGAGAACTGGCTTAGCAATTAAGGTACTTGCCTACAAAGTCTAAGGACCCAGGTTCAACTCCCCAGTACCCACGTAAGCTAGATGCAGAAGGTGGCACAAGCATCCAGAGATTGTATGCTATGGCTAGAGGCCCTGTGGTGCTCATTTTCTTTCTCTGTAATACAGAGAGCTCTATGTGGGAGCTCTATGATGCAGCTTCCATGAGGTCACCATCTAGGATGGGGCGGAGCTTTGAGTCATCCATCCTGTGCTCTGTAATTAGCTCCATAAGCTCAATGGTTCACCAAAATTGGATTTTGGGTGTACTCATGCTTTGGTCTGTCACCTGAGCTGTTACCTGGGGTGAACAGACATGTGTTCACATCTCCCTGTGGAAGATGCACTTCCTTGAGACTGGTTCTCTCCCTCACCCTGGAGATTCTGCTGTGGTGCCAGTCAGCAAACTCCACTGAATGTCAGTCTCCATCCCCACTTCCCAAGTGGATTCTGGGGGAACTGAACTTGAGCAGTCCCAGGCCTTCACACTTAACTGGCAAGCACTCTGTACAACTGAGCCATCTCCTCAGTCCATGCATGTTGTTTATTGAGACCAGGATGTAGTCTCAATGGACAGCCCAGGCTATCCTCAAAGTGAAGGCCAATTCTACTGCTTCAGTCTTCCAAGTGTGCCATCATGCCCAGAAAGACTTTTTTTAGAGGAAAAATAAACAGGGCTGATTTATTCATGGAACATTCAAGACAAAATATACTGTATCTTTTAAAAGACTAGAAAAGGAGCCTGGGGAGACAGCTCAGAGGTTAAAGGTACTTGCTTACAGAGCCTGCTGGCCCAGTGCTCAATTTCCCAAGACCCATGAAATGCCCAGGTCCACCAAGTGGCATATGTCTGAAGTTCGTTTGCAATGGCAAGTCCTGGCAAAACCATTCTGTCTACTCATAAGTTTAAAAACAACAACAACAACAAAATAAAATAAATAAAAACTGCGGTTGGAGAGATGGCTCAGCAGTTAAAGGGGCTTGCTTAAGCTTGATGGCCTGGGTTTGGATTTCCCAATAGCCATATAAAACGAGACACACAAAGTGGCGTGTGCATTTGGAGCTCATTTTGGTGGCAGGAGGTCCTGGCTCACTCATGATCACTTTCTCTCTCTCTCTCTCTCTCTCTCTCTCTGTCCCAAGTGCTGGGATTAAAGACTTGCACTACTACGCCCGGCTATAAATACAAATATTTTTTAAAAAAATTTAAAAAGGGGGAGCTGGAGAGATGGCTTAGCAGTTAAGGTGTTTGCCTGCAAAGGCAAAGATACTGGTTCGATTCTCCAGGACCCACGTAAGCCAGATGCACAAGGGGGTACATGCGTCTGGAGTTCGTTTGCAGTGGCTGGAGGCCCTGGCGTGCCCATTCTCTCACCCTCTCCCTCTTTCTCTCTCTCAAATAAAATATATTTTAAAAAATTTAAAAAGGGCTGGAGAGATGGCTTAGAGAGTCCATCTCACTCCTGTCAGATTGGCTACCATCATGAAAATAAAGAGGAATCCTTCTACACTGTTGGTGGGAATGAAATCTGGTCCAGCCATGGTGGAAATGTGTCTGGAGGTTCTTGAGACAACTAAAAATAGATCTACCATATGACCCAGCTACACCACTCCTAGGCATATATCTTAAGGATTCATCTCACTACCTTAGAGATACTTGCTTGACCATGTGTATTGCCGCTCTATTCACAATTGCCAGGAAATGGAACCAGCCTAGATGTCCCTCAACTGATGAGTGGGTAATGAAGATATGGCACATTTACACAATGGAGTTCTACTCAGCAGTAAAGAAAAATAAAAATTGTGAAATTTGCAGGAAAATGGATAGATCTGGAAAGGATAATACTTAATGAGGTAATCCAGGCCCAGAAAGCCAAACGTCACATGTTCTCTCTCATATGTGGATCCTAGCTACAAATGATTGGACTTCTATGCAAGTAGGAATAAAACTCTGTAGCAGAGGCCAGTAAACTAGAAAGGGAGGAGGGGGGACTTTTAGGATGGTATTGTATATATGTAAGTAGAACAACAGATTAATGGGGATGAAAAGGCCTAAGTGAGATCAGGGTAAGAGATTGAGTAAAGGAAAGGTGGAGGGAGGGCTAATCAAAATCTAAGAGGATATAAGTAAGTCATATGGAAACCTACTTTTTTGGACAATGGAACACTCAGAAGCCATAGATTGTTACTAGAAAATTCTTAGAGCCAGGGATGGGATATCTTCCAGTGAGTGGTTGGCCAGGGAGGTTCCCTGATACCCCCCAAAACATCACAGGCCATTGCTGCGGCTCTTGGTTTCCCACCAGGAATAGATAGTAAGACCTTACTGCTGAAGACTCCGCATACGCGGGCTGCAAGGTCACCAAGAAATCCTGCTGGAGCTGAGCAGAAAGCTGGGAAAAGCTACACTGCATACAGTTCAATGGGAGAGAGAAATCACCAGTGGAAAATACTCAACAGTGGACACTGCAAGCTCTAAATTTGGCCAGCCAGGCCAAATGAGCCAATGGGTGCAATAGTGGCATGTTTGTTATGGGGGAGACCAACCGCTCTCTAATTGAACTGGAGGCCCGCTCCATGGGAGGGAATACATCCCTGATACTGAAAACCTACAATAAGGGGTAGTCATGAGCCCTAAGGGTGTAATGTCTGGCTAAATGTATATACTATGCTCACCAAACTGCCCAGTACACCCTTCTCTTAATGTTCATACCCATATATTAAATGCTACATTCATTTTTGGTTAGAGAAGCTTCTCTTTTCAGATGGTGGTGACCTTGGGATGACTCAGAAAGCACCATGGTGCTGAGAAGAAGGGACAGAGGAGTGCTCAGCACTGAAGTATCTCTATCACATCTTCTAAGGCTCAGAGTCCATTGCAGGAGAGGGGGCAGAAAGAATGTAAGAGCCAAAGGAAGAGTAGGACTCCTTTCAAATGTGCTCCTCCAGATACAAAATGGCCTAGATATCCATGACCTCACAGTGCCTGACACTACCTACACAAGACCATCATAATAGGAGGAAAAAATGATCATGACATCAAAATAAAAGAGAGACTGATTGAGGGGGGAGGGGATATGATGGAGAGTAGAGTTTCAAAGGGGAAATGGGAGGTGAGGGGGGAGAGGGAATCACCATGGGTTATTGTCTACAATTATGAAAGTTGTCAATTAAAAAAATAATAATAAAGGGCTGGAGAGATGGTTTAGTGGTTAAGATGCTTGCCTGCAAAGCCTAAGAACCCAGGTTTGATTCCCCGGGACCCCTGTAAGTCAGGTGCTCAAGATGGCACATATGTCTGGAGTTCGTTTGCAGTAGCTGGAAGCCGTGGAGCTCCCAGTCTCTCTTTCTCTCTCTCTCTCTGTCTGCCTTTTTCTCTTTCTCTCAAATAAATAAAGAAAATAAGAAGTCTTTAAAAAAATTTTAAAAGCTGGGTGTGGTGGCACATGCCTTTAATCCCAGCACTTGGGATGGAGCAGTAGGAGGATCACCATGAGTTCGAAGCCAACCTGAGACTACATAGTGAATTCCAGGTCAACCTGGGCTAGAGTGAGACCTCACCTCCCCCCCCCCCAAATACTAGCAAAAAACCACTATAGTAAAAGCATACAACCTAGCATTGTTTAAGTGAATACGCTAACATATGTTGGATGGGGTAGAACTCAGTGGTGTCACAACTGCCTAACATGCCAGGGCAGTGGATCCATTCCTCAACACCAAAAACAAAACACAGGGCTGGAGAAATGGCTTAGCGATTAAGACGCTTGTCTGTGAAGCCTAAGGACCCATGTTAGATTCCCCAGGACCCAATGAGAGCCAGATACACATAGTGGCACGTGTATCTGGAGTTCTTTTACAGTGGCTAGAGGCCCTGGCATGCCATTCTCTCCCTCTCCCATAAATAAACAAAAAAAGTAAGCGTAAGCGTGCACACACACACACACACACACACACACACACACAATCTCTGTCCACACAGCCCACTCATAAAACACCAGAGAATGATAAAAAAACTTATTTAGCACTTGTTAAGCAATGCCAAAGCATAGATACTCACCTGAGGGGCTGGGCGCAGGTCTCTGCAACGGCCGAAACCCTGGAGCTTTGGAGGTGTCTGATGGATGCAAAGGGTCTGAATGTGGCAAATAGGAGGACTTTCCTGACAGCATGGACTCTGGTGTCGACTGAGACGACACCACAGAGCCTCCCCAGAAGGCGTGGGCAGAAGAGGGGTTGTTTTCAAACAGTGTGCTGAAGGGCCCAAACGGTAAGGGGGCGCTGAAATTGGGAGCAAGAGGCTTATTTGCTGGATGTACTGAATTCTGACAAGCACTTTGTGTACTTAAGGTCGAAGGTAGCTGGACAGAGGAGGGAACACTGTGAGGTCTTTTGATGTGATTGACACTAAGGACTGCAACAGATGAATTCTGCACTGGAGCTGGGTTCTTGTGAGGGGCAGCTGAGCTGTGACCATGAGAGGGAGGCCTGACAGCAGGGGCTTCCACTCTGGGAGGCTGGGAGCATCCTGACTGTGTCTGAGGCGTGGGGTAAGTCACTGGGGCAGCAGAAGGCACCGCCCCGGGAGCTGAGCTCGTGGTCAGAGGAGGAACAGTCATCCTGACTTCCGGGGGAGGAACCTGAGACTGCTGGAGAGGTGGTCTTGGCTCCTGGGAGACAGGTCCCGGAGGCTGCTGCTGAGCAGAAGGAGCTGAGGAGCTCCCAGCAGAACTGCTACTGTTGGCAGGTCTACTGCTGGTGGTCTCCACTGCTGGAGGACTGCCAGCCTCCTGCTCAGAGGAAGACGCCCCTTTACTTGGAGACGCTGCTCCACAGTCCGAAGGGCTATTTCGGGAAGGCCCTCCTGGCTGGGCTGGTGGTGATGGGGATGATGGAGATGATGCTGGGTAGTGTTCTTTGGCAGTAGGCATAGGGCATGTGGCATTGGTGGGGGCGGTGCTGCTGTTGCTTGCTGTGGTAGTGACAGTGGTGGTGGTGGCATTGGATGTCTTCACAACTGTGACAAAAAGCTGCCTTCTGACAGAAGGAGAACTTGGACTGCCATTTGTAGATGTCCCAGGCACCGCTGAAGCTGATGAACTGGTGGTGGTTGTTGGACTTGACGTTAAAGAACCTGCTGAGTTCACCTGAGAACCACTGCTGTTCTGAGTGCTATGGCGAGGCACCGTGTGAGGCTTAGGCGAGTTAGTAGCTCTGGCAGGGCTCAAAGGCCTGACAGGAAAAGGACCCCAAGTGGACTGAGCTGGTGGAAAAGTACCTCCAAAGTGAGTCATGGGCAACCTGGGTGGACGGATCTGCTGGAAAGTCTGAGCAGCAAGCAGAGCATGTGCAAACTGCGGAGGAGGGTATGCTAGTGGAAGGGAGACGGGGAAACCAGGCCGCACATTGTTCACTGGGTTCTTAATGGTTTTGTGAGCAGATGCAGAAGAGATCGCAGGCACACTGAGTGCTGTGGCAGTCTGTGGTGGTGAGGACAGAGCGACAGTGGTCATTTTGACTCCCATCAAGGAGCTGTTAGCAGCAGTGCTGGCAGGTGCTGAGGACCCGATTTTGGAACTTGCTGAGGAGCTCTTCAAACGATTCTTTGGGATAAGCTCATCGATTTCTTTGTCGGGATCCTTGATGAGAGCATTGATCAGCTGAGTTGCTTGTCGTGTTGACTCAGTGCCACCCCTGTTGTGGATCAAAACAAAACCATTTGCCCTGATTTCTACTACTTTCTAACCATATTGACTGTCAGGTCTCCATCCATGTGTGTGCATACCAACAGACAGAGACAGATGAAGGTGCGAGAGCCATATTCTTGTCACTTGCTAGGCATTCTGCATACAATTAACTATCCTGAATTAACACTGCATGTTTCAGAAAACAGTGCTATTTTCTTATCTTTTTTTAGGGGTGGGATCTTATGCACGCTCGCCAAGCTCTCTACCATTAGTCTACAACCAGCCTTCTTTTTTGAAGGATTATAAAGTTGTGTTTATGCACAACGCTACATTCATTGCACACCCTTAGAAAAATGGAGGACTGTTTATGTGCCCGATTTGCACATATAAACCTTTATGTAGCCAGTCGTGGTGGCGCACGCCTTTAATCCAAGCACTTGGGAGGTGGAGGTAGGATGATCACTGTGAATTCAAGGTCACCCTGAGAATACAGAGCGAATTCCAGCTTAGCCTCAGGTAGAGTGAGACCCTACCTTGAAAAAACAAAAAGCAAAACAAAACAAAAACCCCCAAAATTTATACAGCACATAAAAGCTCCTAGTACAGCTAAAATCCTGACACTACAGTTTGGGTATTCCCACTTCAGATCTCCAGTTTATCAAGTCTGTTCCATAGAGCATACTTGGAATTATACTGTTTGCTATTAAAATAAAATTTTCATTAATTTTAGAAACTCACAAATACCATAACCGGGAAGGGTACATTTTGTCTGCAATCTTTTTGTTGTTGTTTTTGAGGTAGAGTCTTACTGTATCCCAGGCTAACCTGAAATTGACTATGTAGTCGCAGGGTGACCTCGAACTCACTGAGATCTTCCTAAGTGCTGGGATTAAAGGCATGCACCACCACGCCCAGCTTGTTAGCAATCTTAATAGCATGACAAATTCATCCCATATTTTGACTGGGTCTTTAAAAATTAAAGAAAAAAAATCACCTTAGTTCTGACATTATTTTTCTGAATTGTACCATACATCATCAGTTTTAAGTGACCTTTTTTTCCTTGAAAATTCACTTTAGCTAGGTTTTCTTATGCATGCCTTTAATCCCAGCACTCAGAAAGCTGAGGTAAGAGGATTGCCATGAGTTTGAGGCCAGCCTGAGGCTACCCAGTGAGTTCCAGGTCAGCCTACCTTTGTTATAGTGAGACCCTGTCTCAAAAAGAACAAGGGGGAGGAAGGGAGAGAGAGGGAAAAGGAAAGAAATGTTCTCTTTACTATTGCTTCCTGACACCAAGATACTGTTTTCCTATTGTAAAATGCACTGCACTCAGAAAAGTCACTGCACACACAAGTCTGCATGGCCCACAATGTGCTGTGCTGCAAAGCATCACTCATGGAAGCATGCGTGAGGCTCTGGGTTCAGACCAGGCAGTGTCAACATAAGAAGCAGGAGCACACATGAAAAACAAGTCAACACAAGAACAAGACAGAGCAAGAACAGGACTTTATCTTGAATGCAGGTAGCAAAGATGATGACACAATGTACTACTTGCTAGCAAACACATTCTCCATTGACAGGACTACTGTAACCTGGTGGGAAGATGCCACAAAAGCAGCAAGGAAGCCCAATGACAGAACAGCAGACTCTAACACCAGATCTCCAGAAACACTTGACCACAATCAAAGCCTTATGGAAAACCCCTGAAAGAGTATCACTTCTCCAAAAACAGCAGCTTGTACTACCTATCCCAATGGAAAGAAATGGATGGTTGAATGCCTCCTTACTTTAAGAGAAAGCAGTAACTATCAGCCCTGCTATATACTACAAAGAAACACTTGCTATCTAAAATGGACACAGAGCTCATTCAAAGAAACTGGGGTATAAAGCAAGTAATTCAATACAACTTCTTGTGGAGGCACACGCCTTTAATCCCAGCACTTGGAAAGCAGAGGTAGGAGGGTTGCCGTGAGTTCGAGGCCACCCGGATACTGGATAGTGAATTCCAGGCTACACTGAGACCCTACCTCGAAAAACCAAAAAAAAAAAAAAAGGATATGTGGGCATACGCATGATTCTACGAGCTGTTCAAATTAAGTTAAATTTTCACTTTGGACTTGATTTATTATTAAGCTCAAATTCTAAGAAAAAAATCTCAACACTCTCTCTCTCTCTCAAATAAATAAATAAAATTAAAAAAAAAAATCTCAGTTTGGCGTGGTGGCGCATGCCTTTAATCCCAGCACTCAAGAGGCAGAGGTAGGAGGTAAGAATACAGAGTGAATTCCAGGTCAGCCTAGGCTAGAGTGAGACCCTACCTTGAAAAAAAAATCTCAAATGCTAATGAGAAAAACAGAGACTCACTACTTAAAATGTGTTAGAAATTGCAGCACTCAGGAGGCACAGGTAGGAAGATCACTGTGAAATTAAGGTCAGCCTAGAACTAGAGTGAATTCCAGGTCTGCCAGGGCCAGAGTAAGACCCTACATTGAAAAGCCAAACACACACACGTATACACAAAACTTTTGCTACCTGCAAATACAAAATTACTATAATGCATTTTACAATGTTTCTCAAGTGTATTAGTTAGGAAAAATACCATAAATGTTTATCAAGTACTCATAAAATTCCCATTTAAAAGCTGGTGTGGTGGCGCACGCCTTTAATCCCAGCACTTGGAAGGCAGAGGTAGGAGGATCGCCATGAGTTCGAGGCCACCCTGAGACTACATAGTGAACTCCAGGGCAGCCTGGACTAGAGTGAGACCCTACCTCGAAAAACTAAAAGAAAAAGAAGAAAAAAAAACCCATTTAAACAAAAATGACTACTATGAAAAGCAAACTTATAGTGAGCAGCACGAAAGCATAAAGGATGCAAGCAGAAGAGCAGTTTGCCTGATAGTTATGATGCGGTCGCCCGTCTTGTCCTTTTGCTTGTCGATATCTATGTGGGCGCCAGTGAACTCCCGGATGGCATTGATGTTGCAGCCTCCTCTCCCAATCACCCTAGAGATCACAGTTGATGGAACAGAGACTTTCTTTGACCTGTTGAATAGTGTAAAGACACGTTAATAAACTTGGGTAAATCAGTAACATTAGGGGTTAGAATTAAGGGGAAAGATTACTACTAAAGTGTTTTTCTATAAATGGAGAATAGAGTATTACTAAATAAAATTCCAGATAAACAACTAAAAGTAAGGCATAGAGGTAGACAAGCTTTACCCTAACTTCTCACCTATTATTAAAAAGGAGGAGGGGATAGATAAATAAATAAATAAATAAATAAATAAATAAATAAATAAATAAATAAGGAGGGGGACAGTCAGCATTCAAAGGTGCTTACTTACCAAGTCTACCAGCCTGGGTTTGATTATGCAATACCCATTTAAAGCCAGACTTTAAACAGTGGTGGCTCAAGAGGCTGGCATTGTTTAGAGCAACAAGAAGCCCTGGCAATATGGATGCACCCCCCAATAGTTTTCTTCTATCTGCGAAGCAGACACATGTAACAAGCCCTGGTGGCGAGCATGACAGTGGCAATCATGTCCACAAGTACTGACTGACCGGACAACACTAGGAAATTACATTAGGAAACGACAGCACATCTTTGGGAACACACATGTTAAGAAATCCAATATAGGGCTGGAGAGATGGCTTAGCAGTTAAGGCACATGCCTGTAAAGCCTAAAGACCTGGTTTGATTCTCCAGATCCCACATAAGCTAGATGCACAAGGGGGCGCATGCATCTGGAGTTTGTTTGCAATGGCTAGAGGCCTTGGCACACCCATTCTCACTCTCCCTCTGTCTCTTTCCCTCTCTCTATCTCTAATAAATAAATAAAAATAAAAAAAATCTTAAAAAAATATTTTTTAAAAAAGAAAGAAATCCAATATAGCTTGACAGATCAAAAAACCTAAAACACGGTGATCAATCAAAACTATCAAAGTAGAAATCTAGAGGCTACAGAGAACTCCACACTAAATCAGACTGCCGACAGGCCTGCCCTGGCTCAGGGAACACTGCAGGAGAGGGGCGCACAACTGTAAGAGCCACAGCGAATACCATAACCCCACTGAGGAGGAACCCCAGAGTAACAGGACCAGAGACAAAGGGATAACGGACTATAACCTGTTGCCAGGCGTGTTGGTGCACACCTTTAAAATCTCAAATGCTAATGAGAAAAACAGAGACTCACTACTTAAAATGTGTTAGAAATTGCAGCACTCAGGAGGCACAGGTAGGAAGATCACTGTGAAATTAAGGTCAGCCTAGAACTAGAGTGAATTCCAGGTCTGCCAGGGCCAGAGTAAGACCCTACATTGAAAAGCCAAACACACACACGTATACACAAAACTTTTGCTACCTGCAAATACAAAATTACTATAATGCATTTTACAATGTTTCTCAAGTGTATTAGTTAGGAAAAATACCATAAATGTTTATCAAGTACTCATAAAATTCCCATTTAAAAGCTGGTGTGGTGGCGCACGCCTTTAATCCCAGCACTTGGAAGGCAGAGGTAGGAGGATCGCCATGAGTTCGAGGCCACCCTGAGACTACATAGTGAACTCCAGGGCAGCCTGGACTAGAGTGAGACCCTACCTCGAAAAACTAAAAGAAAAAGAAGAAAAAAAAACCCATTTAAACAAAAATGACTACTATGAAAAGCAAACTTATAGTGAGCAGCACGAAAGCATAAAGGATGCAAGCAGAAGAGCAGTTTGCCTGATAGTTATGATGCGGTCGCCCGTCTTGTCCTTTTGCTTGTCGATATCTATGTGGGCGCCAGTGAACTCCCGGATGGCATTGATGTTGCAGCCTCCTCTCCCAATCACCCTAGAGATCACAGTTGATGGAACAGAGACTTTCTTTGACCTGTTGAATAGTGTAAAGACACGTTAATAAACTTGGGTAAATCAGTAACATTAGGGGTTAGAATTAAGGGAAAGATTACTACTAAAGTGTTTTTCTATAAATGGAGAATAGAGTATTACTAAATAAAATTCCAGATAAACAACTAAAAGTAAGGCATAGAGGTAGACAAGCTTTACCCTAACTTCTCACCTATTATTAAAAAGGAGGAGGATAGATAAATAAATAAATAAATAAATAAATAAATAAATAAATAAATAAATAAATAAGGAGGACAGTCAGCATTCAAAGGTGCTTACTTACCAAGTCTACCAGCCTGGGTTTGATTATGCAATACCCATTTAAAGCCAGACTTTAAACAGTGGTGGCTCAAGAGGCTGGCATTGTTTAGAGCAACAAGAAGCCCTGGCAATATGGATGCACCCCAATAGTTTTCTTCTATCTGCGAAGCAGACACATGTAACAAGCCCTGGTGGCGAGCATGACAGTGGCAATCATGTCCACAAGTACTGACTGACCGGACAACACTAGGAAATTACATTAGGAAACGACAGCACATCTTTGGGAACACACATGTTAAGAAATCCAATATAGGGCTGGAGAGATGGCTTAGCAGTTAAGGCACATGCCTGTAAAGCCTAAAGACCTGGTTTGATTCTCCAGATCCCACATAAGCTAGATGCACAAGGGGGCATGCATCTGGAGTTTGTTTGCAATGGCTAGAGGCCTTGGCACACCCATTCTCACTCTCCCTCTGTCTCTTTCCCTCTCTCTATCTCTAATAAATAAATAAAAATAAAAAAATCTTAAAAAATATTTTTAAAAAAGAAAGAAATCAATATAGCTTGACAGATCAAAAAACCTAAAACACGGTGATCAATCAAAACTATCAAAGTAGAAATCTAGAGGCTACAGAGAACTCCACACTAAATCAGACTGCCGACAGGCCTGCCCTGGCTCAGGGAACACTGCAGGAGAGGGGCGCACAACTGTAAGAGCCACAGCGAATACCATAACCCCACTGAGGAGGAACCCCAGAGTAACAGGACCAGAGACAAAGGGATAACGGACTATAACCTGTTGCCAGGCGTGTTGGTGCACACCTTTAATCCCAGCACTCTGGAGGCAGAGGCAGGAGGATTGGTGTAAGTTCGAGGCCTCCCTAAGAATACAGAGTGAATTCCAGGTCAGCCTGGGTTAGAACAAGACCCTACCTTGAACAAAAAGAAGGAAAAAAAAAAAAGAAAAAGAAAAGAATATAACCTGTTACAATATAGATAATAAAATTAAACTTAACAAAAAAGGTGAAATTAGCTGGATGTGGCAGCACATACCTTTATCCCCAGCCATCTCTCCACCACAAAAAGATATTTAAAAAATTTTAAAAATTAGGGAGGAATGGCTTAGTGACTAAGGCACTTGCCTGCAAAGCCAAAGGACCCAGTCTCCACTCCCTAGGATCCACGTAAGCCAAATGCACAATGTGGCGCATGTACCTCAAATTTGTTTGCAAGTGGCTAAATGCCCTGACATACCCATTTTCTCTCTCTCTCTCAAATAACTTACATTAAAATTAAAAAATACATTAAAAAATTTAGAAGTCATGTTAGACATTTTTAGTGTTTCACTTTTTTTTTTGTTTTTTGATTTTTCGGCTTTTTAAAGGTAGGGTCTCGGTCTAGCCCAGGCTGACCTGAAATTCACTATGTAATCTCAGGGTGGCCTTGAACTCATGGCGATCCTCCTACCTTTGCCTCCCGAATGCTGAGATTAAAGGAGTGCGCCACCATACCCGGATCACTTTTTAAATTATATAACTGAAAGAATGTATTAAAATCTTTTGTTTCTCTGCACTGTTTAGAGGAATTTAACTGATCATGAACAAACATAAAAACTCACTAAAGGCTATTTTCTAATATGAAGAAAAGTAAAAGCCTGCTGGAATAAAAAATATTTATGGGGCTGGAAAGATGCTTCTCTTTATCCAATAAATAAAATATTTTTAAAAAGTATTTATTTGAGGAGGAGGAGGAGGAGAAAGAAAAAAGAGTATGAATATGAATAGGTCCTCCAGGTCCTCTTGTTGCTACAAACTAGTCACATGCACCACTTTGTGCATATGACATTATGGGGGTGCCAGGGAACTGAACCCAGGCTAGCATGCTTTCAAGGAATTCATCTCCCTAGTCCCTGGAATTTTTGTTTGTTTTTAAATCAAAATTCCCTCCAGGCTGACCAGCTGTCAGGATGCTGGAAAGACCTATGCAGCCTGTTAGGGGAGAAAAAGTTATCAGCAGTTTTATCCAGCAGTGGACCCTGCAAGTTTAATGGCTGCCAGCCAGGACAAATGTGCCATCTGAGACAATGGTGGCATGTCTGTTATAGGAGAAAACAACTGCTCTCTGATTGAATTTGAGGCCTGATCCATTGAAGGGAGGAAATTCATGCTTGGTACTAAAAGCCTAGTCAAAAGCCTAAGAGTGAGGGGTGGGAGGGGGGCTGGAGAGAGAGCTCAGCGCTCAAGGCACTTGTCTGCAAAGCCAAAAGACCTGGGTTCAATTTTCAAGTACCCAGGTAAAGACAGAAGCACAAAGTGATGCAGGCATCTGGAGTTCGTTGGCAATGGCTAGAGGCCTTGGCACTCCCATTTCTCTCTCTCTTTTCTCTCCTTGCAAATAAATAAACAAACATTTTTTAAAAAGAAAAAAGAAAACAAACAAACAAAAAAACCAGGCTAGGCATAGTGGTGCATGCCTTTAATCCCAGCACTTGGGAGGCAGAAGTGGAAGGACTGCAGAGAGTTCAAGGCCACCCTGAGACTACATAGTGAGTTCCAGGTCAGCCTGAGCTAGAGTGAGACTCTACCCAAAAAAAAAAAAAAAAAAAAAAAGCCAAAGACTGAGGAGATCGTTAGCCCTTGTGGAGAAACTACTGCTGTTATCTGACAAAATGGACATATGCTCACCAAACTGTCCTCTAAACACTTATGCTTAAGCCTATATATTAATGCTACTCTAACTTTTGGTTAGAGAAACTTCTTTTTTCAAATAGTGGTGATCCCTGGGGAGACTCAAAACTCATCGAAGTACTGAGAAGAAATGACAGTTGAAGCCAGGCGTGGTGGTGCCTGCCTTTAATTCCAGCACTCAGGAGGCAGAGGTAGGAAGATCGCTGTGAATTCCATGCCACCCTGAGACTCCAGACTTCATAGTGAATTCCAGGTCAGCCTGGGCTAGAGTGAAACCCTACCTTGAAAAAACCAAAAGAAAAATTCAGCACTAAGTGACACATCTCTATCACATCCTCCAAAGCTCAGGGACCACTGTGTAGGAAGGTGGTGGCAAGAATGTGAAAGCTGCTGGGACTGGTGGCGCACGCCTTTAATCCCAGCACTCGGGAGGCAGAGGTAGGAGGATCACTATGAGTTCAAGGCCACCCTGAGACTACAGAGTACATAGCGAATTCCAGGTCAGCCTGAGTTAGAGTAAGACCCTACCTCAAAAAACAAAAACAAAGCAAGCAAACAAACAAAAAAAATGTCTTCCAGACATTAAGTGGCCATGGTTTTCATGACTCATAATGGCACATGCATCTGGAGTTTGTTTGCAATGTCAAGAGGCCCTGGTGCACTTATATTTATCCATACATTCCCTCTGTCTCTCCCTCCTCTCTTGGCTTACAAAGAAATAATGTATTTTTAAAAAAATTGGTGCAAATGTCTGGTGTTCCATTTGCAATGGCAAGCGATCCTGGCATACCCATATATATATGTGTACTGTGTGTGCACAGGTGCAAGTAAATAAAATTATTTAAAAAAAAAACAAAACTTTTTTGTTTGGTTTTTGTTAAGACAGGATTTCAGCCAGGTGTGATGGCGGACACCTTTAATCCCAGCACTCAGGAGGCCAAGGTAGAAGGGTTGCTGTGAGTTCAAGGCCAACATGAGACTACATAGTAAATTCCAGGTAAGCCTGGACTAGATTAAGACTGTACCTCAAACAAACAAACAAACAAACAACAACAAAAAGACAAGGTTTCACTTTAGCCCAGGCTGGCATCAAACTCATGGTGAACCTAATATCTAAGTTTTCTAATCAAAATAAAAATGATTTTAAAAAGGGTTTAGATGTAGCTCAGTGGTGGCGTGTCACTAAGCATAAGAGAAGCCCCAGGTTCCATGCACAGCACCACATGAGTGGGCATGCACACACACACAGACTTAGTCTTTTAGTGGACCTCATTCTCAAATCTTCACCTATTAACATGTTTTTGGATTTTTGTTTGAACCATGGCAAAGTTGTCTCTGTTAACGAGATATAGCCCCATGACATGAGCCTATGTGCAACCATGGGAACAGTGCAAGGAACTGAACGTAAATAACACTTCACTGTAACATCTGTCACTTGGAAAGAATGGCAAAAACAATCAACAAACTACTCACCTTCTTACAACTTCTTTCCATCCTTCTTCCCTCTTTTGCCCACGCTTAGGACTTGCTACTGTTAATTTCCCATTTGGAGAGGAAAGGGGAGATGGACCAGATTTTGTGCAAGTAGAGAGAGAATTACTGGTCCCTTCATTGATAGTCTCTGACAATCTTTAACAAAGGGAGGGAAAGTATATTAATATAGAACAGATTTTATATGTCAATCTATTATATACCTTTTTTATTTATTTAAGAGCAAATAAGGTGAACAAATGAGGAAGTTCTGTAATATTTGGATACCACACAAGGGCCAATTCAGCAGAGTAGAATCACAATCAACACTTATTTTGAGTGATACAGGCTCTCCCCAACATGGTCCAGGCTGAACACACTGGACTCGGAATACTACGGCCTTGGCCTCCCAAATGCTGGGATTGTAGGCACAGGCCATCATGCCCGGCTTTACTATCCATATTTTCCAGAGCTAGGTTTAACAACAGTAACAAAAAATAAAATTTACACAGTAAAAGTAACTTGGTTTTTCACTGATACCCCATCTATAAAAGGCAGCTTAGTCTTTAATTGAAAGTGGTCTTCTTTAGCACAAAGAAAAATGACTAATTGTTAATTGCATGTTTACCGAAGGAGGACTCCAGCAAAATAAGGTGCTTATGGAAGGAGACACTAAACCGTGAAAGTAAAAGGTGGGACTAACTTGACAGGAGCCTTGCCCGAAGCCGACTTTCTCTCCTCCTTGGGGAAGGTGACGAGCACAGAGGGCTGCTTCTTGCTGGTCACAGGGGTGGTGGCCACAGCAGGCGAATGACTGTCACTCTTGCGGCTGCTGTTGCTGTTACTGCTTTCATCACTGCAGCTGGAAATCCGCATGTTGTCACTGTCCCCACTCTCACTGGTGCTGCTGCTTTTGGACTCTCCATTCACCTTCTCTGGCTGACTGTATGAAATTGGTAGTGGATCATCAAATATAATTTGAACATTTTCTGGAGTAATTTTACTTTTCCTGTTTTTCCTCTTTGAACTGGTTGTAGTTATGGTATTATTTCTTTTACCATGGGAACCTGCCAAAGTGGTCCAGGTTGCAGAAATTCCTATGGTAGTGGTGGTGGTGGCACTTGGAGGCTCCGTCAAGACTTCAGGTTCTTCTGTAAACGTAGCAATATTGAATTAGCAAATTCTACTCAGCTTTAAGTACTTGAAGAAAGCAAAAACAGAACAACAAGAAGTTACTTTGTTACTACTGAACACAAGTCTTCAGTCATTCCAGTATTCACTGCAACCACTCTACGGACTCCTTGGGGATAAACTGGAAATATGACAGCTCTCTTTAAGGACTCCTTGGAGATGTATTATACATTACATACTATGTAACTATTAAATTTGTTAAGCATAATGCTAAAGTTAGATAAAATAATGTTCTTTTTCTGGGAAATACTAAAGTACTAATGGAAGAGTAAAGTGGTTTCACATAATGTGCAGCTTACACACTGTTCAAACAGAGAAGACAAATCACACATGCCTGCACATTTTAAGAACCTAGGTGCCAGGCTGGAAAAATGGCTCAGTGGAAAAAGTGAGCTACCTGAGGTCACCTGAGTTTGAATTCCCAGAACACATGGAAATAGCTGGCCGTGTTCATGGGTGCCTGTAATCCAGAAGAATTTCAATCTAAAGGCATAGTAAGTGTGTTGGAACAAAATCTTAGAGAATAATTTTCTCAAAATAGGGAAAGAGATACCAATATAGACAAAGGAGGTATTTAGAAGACCAAACAGACAAGATCAAAAGAGAACCTTTCCTTGCCACATTATAATTAAACTACTAAACACATAGACCAGTTACCTTCTAAATGCTAGGAGAAAGAACCCAACCAGAAGGAGCTGATAGGAGAAAAGGTTTTTATTTTGGCCTACAATCATGAGGGGAAGTTTCATGGTGACAGGGAAAACAGACTGCAGAGCAGAGGCTGGACATCACCTCCTCGCCAATAGCAGAAAGAAAACAGCAGTAAGAGTGTGAGTCCAGCTCTAGTAAGGGGGAGCTAACTGTAACACCCCTAAGCCAGTCCCCAACACCACAGCTCCTCCAGCAAGGCTCCACCTCCCAAACTGCCATCACCTGAGGACCAGGCATTCAGAACCTCATTTATGGGGACATGTGACTCAAATCACCACACCAAAAGCCAGTCCATCAGGGTTACAGCAGATCACCCAGCAGACATTTTAAGTCAGAAGTGACGAGAGATAACAACTACCAACCCAGACTACTATATCCAGCCAAGCTATCTGTCATAATTCAATGAGAAGCCAGAACTTTCCATGATAAAAACAGGCTACAGGAATACATAACCACTAAACTAGCTCTACTAAATGCTGAAATGATCCTGTGGTCTACAGAAATGGAAAAACACATACATGAGACCATAGGAAAGAATAAACCACACTCAAACAATAGTGCAAGTAAGTAACAGAAATACAGTAGTTGCAACAAAATTAAAAAGAATAAACCGGGCATGGTGGCGCATGCCTTTAATCCCAGCACCTGGAAGGCAGAGGTAGGAGGATCGCTATGAATTCGAGGCCAGCCTGAGGCTACATAGTTAATTCCAGGTCACCCTGGACTAGAGTGAAACCCTACCTCGAAAAACCAAAAAAAAAAAAAAAAAGAGAGAGAGAGAGAGAAGAATGAGCCAGGCATGGTGGTGCACGCCTTTAATCCCAGCATTTGGGAGGCAGAGGTAGGAGATCACCATGAGTTCAAGGCTACCCTGAGACTACATAGTGAATCCCAGGTCAGCCTGAGCTAGAGTGAAACCCTACCTTGAAAAACCAAAAGAAAAAAAAAAAAAAAAGAGAGAGAGAGAGAGAAGAGCTTTTAATACCAGCATTTGGGAGGCAGAGGTAGGAGATCACCATGAGTTCGAGGCCACCCCAAGACTACATAGTGAATTCCAGGTCAGCATGAGCTAGAGTGAGACCCTACCTCGAAAAACAAAACAACAAACAAACAATTAAGAAGAATGGTAAGAATAAATACATACCTTTCAATAATAACTGTCAATGTCAATGGTCTCAATGTCCAAGTAAAAGACACAGACCAGACTTGCAAACTAGATTAAAAGGCAGGACCTAATGATTGTTGCCTCCAAGAAATGGACCTCTGCATAAAGCAGACACTGCCTTTGGGTGAGAGGATGGAAAATGGTATTTCAAGCAAATGGGCTTAGGAAACAAGCAGGTACTGCTATTCTAATGCCTAACAGGATGGACTGCACAGAAACATTAATTAGAAGAAGATCACTTTCTAACTATCCAACAAAAGAGGACATTGTAATTCTAAATATGCATACACTGAACATGGATAAGTCAATTTGATTAAACACACACTAAATGTAAAGTCACAGATAAACACAGGCACAACTGTCACCAACTGATAAGATAGGTCATCCAAGCAAAAAATTAATATAGCAACCGAGGGAGAAATCCCCACCCCTGGGAATTATATATTAGGAAACTTGGAAACTGAGAAACTACACAGATGACTGGGGACAGGTTGGGGCTCTGGGTGACCAACCAGGAGCACGATAGGGAGCCAAGGCAGCTCAACCACTGCTTCTGCGACCTGCCTGCCCTATTCTATACTCAATACAAAACATCTCCTGGTTACTACTAAAAACTTTCAGTAGAGGCACCCAAACAAAATTAAACCCTGAATCAAGCCCTCATTTGAGTTACCCACTGTTGGGGCTCCCACTCTGAGGGGTGCTTTGCTGCTTGAAATTAAGCTTGCTGATTCTGATTCTGTCTTTGCTACAATTCTGGTTTTTGTACAATAAAGCTTGCTGCATACATCCGCTCACTCTCTCCTGTCGGCTTTTGGCTTGGCTTGGAGAAGACAAATGTCATTCTCTAAGAATCTGGTCCAACAGAGAGGATCTGCTCCATCCTGTTTCAAAACTTTTGGATTAAATCAGCCCATAGAACAAATGGACCTAATAGTCATCTCCATCCAAATGCTGCAGAACATTCTTTTTAGCAGCACATGGAACGCTCTCTTAAACAGACCATATACACAGCAAATCTTAACAAATACAGGAAAAACTGAAACAAAACAAAAAAACATCTACTGCAAAAAAAAAAAAAAAAAAAAAAAAAAAAAAAAAACAGTATCCAAAGCCAAACCAAAAACTTGGAGGGAGGAAACACATGAAACAAGCACACAAACATCTTAGAAGCTAAAAACTTAAAATTCTTTATGGTGATCTGGAAACATGGGTCAGTGGTTAAGACCCTTGCCTGCAAAGCCTAATGAACCAGGTTTGCTTCCACAGCACCACGTAAAGCCAGATGCACAAAACGGTGCACATATCTGGAGTTTGTTGACAGCTAAAAGCCCTGACACACGCCATATAATCTCTCTCCCTTGGAAATAAATAAAATATTTTAAACATTTTTTTAAAATTCTTTATGTGGGCTGGAGAGATGGCTTAGCAGTTAAACGCTTGCCCGTGGAGCCTAAGGACCCCAGTTCGAGGCTCAATTCTCCAGGACCCACGTCAGCCAGATGCACAAGGGGGCGCATACATCTGGAGTTCATTTGCAGTGGCTGGAGGCCCTGGCACCACACCCATTCTCTCTCTCTCTCTGCCTGCCTATTTCTGTATCTCCCTCTCTCTCAAATAAATAAATAAACAAAATAAAATATAAAATTCTTTTTTTTTTTTTTTTTTTTTTTTTGGTTTTTCGAGGTAGGGTCTCACTCTGGCCCAGGCTGACCTGGAATTAACTATGTAGTCTCAGGGTGGCCTCGAACTCACAGCGATCCTCCTACCTCTGCCTCCCGAGTGCTGGGATTAAAGGTGTGTGCCACCACGCCCGGCTTTAAAATTCTTTTTTTTTGTTTTTTTTTTGTTTTTTTTTGGTTTTTCGAGGTAGGGTTTCACTCTAGTCCAGGCTGACCTGGAATTAACTATGTAGTCTCAGAGTGGCCTCGAACTCTCGGCGATCCTCCTACCTCTGCCTCCCGAGTGCTGGGATTAAAGGCGTGCGCCACCACGCCCGGCTAAAATATAAAATTCTTTATGTTCAGTGACCGACATTTAGGTAAAATCAACTGAGGAGTGCGGGTGACAGAGAGTTTCATATCTGTTTCCTGGCTGGCCTTGTGCTTGGCTCAGACTCTCTCAGTCTAGCTCAGGCTGACCTGGAATCCACTCTGTAGTCTCAGGGTGGCCTCGAACTCATGGTGATCCTCCTACCTCTGCCTCCCGAGTGCTGGGATTAAAGGCATGCGCCACCACGCCCAGCTGGGTGCTAGAGAATTGAACTGGGATCCTTTGGCTTTGCAGGCAAACGCTTTAACCGATAAGCCATCTCTCCAGCCTTTTATTTATTTGAGAAAGGGTCTCATGTAGTACAGGCTGGCCTCAAAGCTCTTTTTTTGTTTTATTTATTTATTTATTTATTTGAGAGAGACAGGTAGAGAGAGAAAGAGGCAGAGAGAGAGAGAGAGAGAGAGAGAGAGAGAGAGGAAATGAATGAGCACGCTAGGGCCTCTAGCCGCTGGAAAGGACTCCAGATGCATGCACTACCTTGTGCATCTGGCTTTTTTTTAAGGTAGGGTCTCGCTCTAGTCCAGGCTGACCTGGAATTCACTATGTAGTCTCAGGCTGGCCTTGAACTCACAGTGATCCTATCTCTGCCTCTGCAGCATCACCACACCTGGCATGGCCTTGAATTTCTGACCTTCCTGCCTGAACCTCAAAAGCACTGGGGTTACAGGAGTGCATTACCATGACTAGCTAGGTAAATACAATTTTTTGTTTGTTTGTTTGATTTGTTCTTCAAGGTAGGGTCTTACTCTAGCTCAGGCGGGCCTTTAATTCACTACATAGTCTCAGGGTGGCCTCAAACTCACAGCAATCCTCCTACCTCTGCTTCCTGAGGTCCTGAGTGTGCCACCATGCCCTGGTCTTTTTTTTTTTTTTTTCTTGAAGTCTCACTCTAGCTCAGGCTGACCTTTAATTCACTATATAGTCTCAGGGTGGCCTCGAACTCATAAAGATCCAACCTACCTCTGCCTCCCGAGTGCTGGGATTAAAGGCATGAGCCACCACGCCTGACTAAATACAATTTTAATTGCAATACATTGCATAAAACAGACTGGATCTGGAGAAAATACCTTCAACCTGAAGCTTTTCTTTTTCTTGAGCAGCTTGGAGTTCAAAGTTCTCTTTATTTTTGGCTTCAATTTCTTCCAGTTTTCTTCTTTGTTCTTCCTTTTTCTTTCTTCTCTTCTCTTTCCTCTTTTCTCTTTTGGCAGCCAAAGCCAGCCTCCGACTTTCTTCCCGTAACTATTAAAGGATTAATAAAACAGAAATGTAAGACTAGAATTTACTCTGAAGAAAAGTAGGCTTGTGTATCTGTGGCCAGAATCCCATGAAGCTCAAGGTCACCTGATTCAATTCACTGATTTACACCATGCTGAAGTCACTCTACAGAAACAAAACTTTTGTGTGTGTGTGTGTGTGTGTACGGTAGGATCTTGCTCTACTCTAGGCTGGCCTGGAATTTACTCTGTAGTGTCAGGGTGGCCTTGAACTCAAGGCAATCCTCCTACCTCTACCTCCTCAGTGCTGGGATTAAAGGCGTGCCCACCATACCCAGCCAAAATGTTTTTAAGTATCAATGCCCAAACAAGGTTCAAAAAAAAAAAGACTTCAGAGGAAGGGAGGTTATTTGGGGGAAGGAAAAGGACCACTAGAGGGTAGATGAACAGGGTGGGTAGGGCAATGAATGGTGGGTAACACAATCCAAGCATAGTAACACAAGGACAATGCAGCCAGGCACAATGGCTCAGGTATGCCTTTAATCCCAGCACCCCAAAGGCTGAGAGGAGGAATCCTCACATGTTCTCTCTCATATGTGGATCCTAGCTACAAATGATTGGACTTCTATGTGAGTAGAAATAAAACTCAGTAGCAGAGGCCAGTAAGCTAGAACAGGGATATGAAGGGAACAGAAAAGGGGGGGGGGCTTAATAGGATGGTATTGTATATATGTAAGTAGAACAGATTAATGTGAGTGTAAAGGCCTAAATGAGATCATGGGAAGAGACTGAGTAGAAGAAAAGTGGAGGGAGGGCTAATCAAAATCTAAGAGGATATAAATAAATCATATGGAAACCTGTTTTTCTGGATAATGGAGCGCTCAGAAGCCATAGATTGTCAGAAAAATTTCAGTGCCAGGGATGGGATACCTTCCAGTGAGTTGTTGGCCAGGGAGGTCCCTGATACCCCCAAAACATTACAGACTATTGCCAAGGCCCTTGGTTTCCAACCACGAATAGATGGTAAGACCCTATTGCTGAAGACTCCACAAACTTGGGCTGTAAGGTCACTGAGAAAACCTGCTAGAGCTGAGCTGAAAGCCTCCTCCATGTGGACCAGCTGACAGGAAGTTGGGAAGAAAACAATGCTGCATGCAGTTCAATGGGAGAGAGAGAAAACACCAGTGAAGATACTCAAAAGTAGACACTGCAAGCCTTAGATTTGGCCAGCCAGGGCAAATGAGCCAATGGGTGCAACAGTGGCGTGTCTGTTATGAGGGAAACCAACCGCTCTCTAATTGGACTGGAGGCCTGCTACATGGGAGGGAATAATGAAAACCTGAAACTGAAAACCTACAACAGGGGTAGTCATGAGCCCTAGGGGTGCTCACAAAACAGCACAGTAAGCACTTCTTTTAATGTTCATACCCATATATTAATGCTACTCTCATTTTTGGTTAGAGAAGCTTCTCTTTTCAGATGGTGTTGACCTTGGGATGACTCACAAGGCACCATGGTGCTGAGAAGAAGGGACAGAGGAGTGCTCAGCACTGAAATATCTCTAACACACCTTCCAAGGCTCAGGTTCCATTGCAGAAGAGGTGACGAAAAGAATGTAAGAACCAAAGGAAGAGTAGGACTCCTTTCAAAATGTGCTCCTCCAGACACAAAATGGCCTGGATATCCATGACCTCAAAGTGCCTGACACTACCTACACAAGACCATCATAATAGGAGGAAAAGATGATGATAACAAAATAAAAGAGAGACTGATTGAGAGGGGGAGGGGATATGATGGAGAGTGGAGTTTGGGGAAAGTGGGGGGGGGAAGGGAAGGAATTACCATGGGATATTGTCTACAATTATGGAAGTTGTCAATTAAAAAAAATTTAAAAACAAAAGTTAAGGGCAGTCTGGGCTACAGAGTGAGTTCCAAGTGAGCCTGGGTTAGACTGAGACACTGGTTTAAAAAAAAAAAAAAAAAAAAGCCAGGTGTGGTGGAACACACCTTTAATCCCAGCACTTGGGAGGCAGAGGTAGGAGGATTACAGTGAGCTTGAGGCCAGCCTGAGACTACATAGTGAATTCCAGGTCAGTCTGGGCTAGAGGGAGACCCTGGGGGAGGACAGGGCAGGGAGAAACAAAGAAAAGAAAATGTACAATGTTAGCCATGATTCTGAACAATATAACCAATAAAAAAGTTAAAAGAGCTGGGTATGGTAGTGTATGCTTCCATTCTCAACACTCAAGAGGCTGAGACAGTAGTATATCCAGAGTTCTGGGCTCCATCCATAATGAGTTTGAGGATAGTTCTAGGCAACTTGGCAAGACCCAGGATAAAAAAGCCTGGATACAGCTCAGTGGTAGAGTACTTGCCAAAATCCATAGATCCCAAGATCAATGCCCACTACCAAGCATGCTTGCACACACGCACGCGCGCGGAACAAATTAAGGCTAAGTGATAATCTAAGTTTACTATGAGCAAATGATAAAAATACCTCACTTTATAAAGAGCATTACGTTAGTGAATTATGGTGTGGCACAGTCCTGCACTCCGAGCTACTCAGGAGCCAGAGCAGAAGCAATCAGCAGAATCAACTCATTGAGAATTCTTTTTTTCCCCCCAGAGGTAGGGTCTCATTCTAGCCAAGTGAAAATCATTTTTATGGAGGGGTTTCTCATGTAGCCTGTATGTCAGACTTGAAATCACCATGCATGTACCCCAGGATGGCCTCAGCTTTCTGAGTAATGGACCACATAAGCCACCATACCTGGCTCTGGCTTCAACTTTCAACATTTCTTTTTTTTGGTATTTATTGAGATTTTTCCAGGTAGGGTTTCATTCTGGCCCAGGCTTCACTATGGAATTCACTATGCAGTCTCATGGTGGCCTTGAACTCTTGGTGATCCTCCTACCTCTGCTGTAATTAATGACATGTGCCACCACACCCAGCTTGGTTTATTTTTAGGTGATACTTGAACCCAAGGCCTTATGCACACCAGACAAAACAATGGGTAACTGCACTACAATCTAGCACAACTCTCTGCTTTTGTCCCAAACTCTGTCCTTTCCTTTCAGGTTAGGGGCCTGGAAAGTTTGGCCCACAGTGCAGGTTTTTATACCCTGAGGCTAGGAACCATAATTACATGTGGAGAATCTGTAGGGCTTTGACATTTTCTCAAGAAGATTCATTTATTTTATTGTATTTATTTTATATTGACAACTTCCATAATTATACATAATAAACTATGGTAATTCCCTCCCCCAAGAAGATTCATTTTAAAGAAAGGTAATTAATTGCTTGCACAGTACTACCTAGAAAAGCCTGCAAGTCTTTCAAAGGTGCACAAGCCCCAGTTTAGAGGTAAGAAAAGGGGGATGCCCAACAGAAATGTCTGCAGGTCTTCTGGGGGTGCACAGACAAGTCAGTTGGCAAACACTAACTGTACTGTGGTCCCCCTGACACCCCAGCACCTGGGGGAAGAGAGGCAGGAAGATCAGGAGTTCAAGGTCACTCTAGTCTGCTCAGCAGCTAGCCTTCAGTCTTAAAACAAACAAACCTTTACCAGGTGACATTCACTCTAGGCTCACTGGGAGGGTGGAGGAAGTCTACCTGATTGGTGGGTTTGAAAAGACAGTAAGGAACAAGTGACTCTGCTACTTCCACCCTTGCTGAGTTACCACGTGTGGGAGAGTGTTTTCTACCTGAGCCACAGTGGAGGAGGCCCCTGTGTTCCTGCTTGCTTCTGACTTAAGAAACAGGTGAGTGGAAAATGAAAAGGAGGACTAGAAATAAGGGTGTGGGGCGTTTAAACAAACAGCAAAACCCACATTATGAAAGCAATGGGATACAGGTATATAATAAGCCTCTCAAATTTAGACATTTTGTCCATGTCACTTCTGTCCTGACAAGTCTGAAGAAAGGTAGGAGATCACTATATCAAATGATGTCCAAAATGAAGTGGGGAGGAACATATGAAAATACAAGACTAGACCTGGCATGTAGCCAAGAGTGAGAGTAGCTGCCCAGAGTGTGTGCCTGGCTCAGCACCAGCGGAGCTGAAGCTTCCTTTGCCGTGCTGGGAACTGAACCAGGACCTTGTACATGCTAGGCGAATGCTGCCATCCCTAGCAGAAGTAGAACTCGTTAAGTAAAGGACTTAAAAAATGAAATTCTAAGCCGGACGTGGTGGCACACTTTAATCCCAGCACTCGGGAGACATAGTTAGGAGGATAACCATGGGTTCAAGGCTACCCTGAGACTACAGAGTGAATTCCAGGTCAACCTGAGCCAGAGTGAGAGCCTGCCTCAAAAACCAAAAAAATAAAAAAAAAATAAAAATAAGTAAATAAATAAGTAAAATAAAATACTAGCTTTGTGTGGTGACAAACCCCTTTAATCCGAGCATTCAGGTGGCAGAGGTATGTTAGCCTGGGCTGAGTTAAGCCCATATCTCAAAAATATCCCCAAAAATTATTTGCAAGAAAGAGAATGAACACCAGGGCCTTTTTCAGTGTGAAAAGACCAGACCCTTGCATGTGGCTTTACATGAGTGCTGAGGGCTCAAACAGCTGGGCAGACTGTGCAATGAAGAGTCTCACTGCAGAGCCATCTCTCCTTAGCCCACAAAACAGACTGGGTATTAATAGAAAGGGGCAGACAGGCGAGAGGATGGCTCTATATTTATATATACTTTTTTGGGGGGGAGGGGTTTGAGATAGGGTCTCACTCTAGCCCAGGCTGACCTGGAATTCACTATGTAGTCTCAGGCTGGCCTTGAATTCGCAGCAATCCTCCTACCTCTGCCTCCCGAGGCAGGAATTTAAAGGCATGCACCACCATGCCCGGCTTTTTTTTTTTTAATAGCTAGGGTCCTGTAATATTATGACTAAGTTCATGTGGTAGAGTTTGAGTACGTCAATAGGCTCTGGGATAATCATGTGGGAGTAGCTTCCAGATAGTATACAAGAGCCTCAGGGTGGTAAAGCAGTTCAGAGAGTGCTGCCAGTCCCAGTGGAGAACAGAGCAGCAGAGTTCAGTCTGTACTGGTCCTTGGGCCACAGTAACTGGAGTCTGATGACCAGATTTCACCTTCTAACCCTGCAGGCATTGTTATCTACAAATGTGTTGGGCCACATTCATACCTATCCTGTAACCCTTGGCCTTGAACTCAGGCGATCCTCCTACCTCTGCCTCCCGAGTGCTGGGATTAAAGGCATGTGCCACCACGCCCGGCTTGTTTTATTTTTTTGAGGTAGGGTCTCACTCTAGTCCAGGCTGACCTGGAATTCACTATGGAGTCTCAGGGTAGCTTTGAACTCATGGTGATCCTCCTACCTCTGCCTCCTGAGTGACAGGATCAAAGGTGTGCGCCAACATGTCCAGCTCTGCTTTCTAAACTTTAATGGTCTTTCTTTTTGAGACAGTGTCTTCCTTTTTTGTTTGTTTGTTTGTTTGTTTTGTTTTGTTTTTCAAGGTAGGGTCTCACTCTAGCCAGGCTGACCTGGAATTCACTATGTAGCCTCAGGGTGGCCTTGAATTCATGGTGGTCCTCCTACCTTTGCTGGGATTAAAGGTGTGTGCCACCATGCCCAGCTTATTATTATTTATTTTTATTTATTTGAGAATAGCAGAAAGAACAAACACACATGGGCACACCAGGGCCTCTTGTTGCTGCAATGAACTCCAGACACAAGTGCCAACTCTGGCTTGACATGGGTCCTGAGAAACTAGACCTAAGCCATTAGGTTTTGGAGGTAAGTGCCTTTAATGGCTCAGCCATCCTCTAGGCTCAAGAACGCAAGTTTTTGTTTGTTTGTTTGTTTGTTTTGGTCTCACTCTAGCCCAGGCTGATCTGGAATTCACTATGTGGTCTCAGGGAGGCCTCAAACTCACGGTGATCCTCCTGCCTCTGCCTCCTGAGTGCTGGGATTAAAGGCGTGCACCACCACGCCCGGCTCAAGAATGCAAGATTTTAGGTAAAGTTTTAGATAAAATGTATTACTTTCTAGTAAGTTGTAAATGCTGAACAAGATAAAACAGTAGGAAAGAGTTCCAATGGGAGAAGCAAAGTGAGGTCAACATCAGTTAACATCACAATGAAGTCAATGTCAGGAAGAGAAAAGAGGTGACAGCATGGCAAGTTAGACGCCCTGGGTGACAAAGACAAATGGAAAAATGCAGCTGTCCCGCGGATCTGTATGGGATTAGTCTCAGAACAAATCTTCAGATGTGCAAGTTCCTTACACATGGGGATTTTTTGAGACAGGTTCTCCCTCTAGCCAAGGCTGGCCTGGAACACCCAGCAATCCTCCTACCTGTGACTCCTTCCTTAGTGCTGGGATTAAAGGAATGCACCACCATGCCCGGCTTTTTTTTAGGAGGGGAATTTTTCTAGGCAGTCTCACTCTAGGCTGGCCTGGAACTCACTCTGTAGCCCTAGGCTGGTCCCAAACATAAACTGATTCTCCACCTCAGCTTCCCCAGTACTGCGATTAAAGGTGTTCAGTTTTACCATGCCCTGCCACTTGGTGTTTTGTATAATTAAAAAATTCCCATAAAATCTTCCCACACCCTCTATACTTTAAATTAAAATCTCTCTAGATTACTTTTTTAAATATTTTATTATTTTATTTATTTATTTGGGAGAGAGAGACAGAGAGAGAGAGATACAGAAATAGGCAGGGAGAGAGAGAGAAAGAGAGAGAGAGAGAGAGAGAATGGGTGCACCAGGGCCTCCAGCCACTGCAAACGAACTCCAGATGCATGCACCCCCCTTGTGCATCTGGCTTACGTGGGTTCTGGAGAATTGAGCCTTGAACCGGGGTCCTTAGGGTTCATAGGCAAGCATTTAACCGCTAGGCCATCTCTCCAGCCCTAGATTACTTTTAATATCTAACACAATGTTATCAGTAGGAAGTGGTGGTGCCTTCAGGGGGCAAAGGTAGGAGGATCTCTGAGTTCAAGGCCAGCCTGGGAGTACAGAGTTAAGTTCCATGTCAGCCTGGGCTAGAGTGAAACTAAAACAAACAAAAAACCCTCCACCCAAAAAACAGTTATCCCTATAGATCAGGTAGTAATGATAAGTAAAAAAGTAAACATTCCATGTTAAGCCTGCAGGTGTGACCCTTAAGGGAAAGTTTCACTAGGCTAGCTGATTATCTTTTAGACATCATGAGTTAAGCACAGAGACACTGAAGATAGAGATGGCTTTGAGCTACCAGTCCCATCTAGTCCAAAGACTGAGGTATGAGGATCACTGAGCCTCAGGAGTTCAGGAAACACTATCTTTTTAAAAAAACAAAGAAGTTCAACTGTTAAAGGCACTTGCTTGCAAAGCCTGACAGCCCAGGTTTGAGTCCCCAGTACCCATGTAAAACCAGGTGCACAAAGTGGTGCATGCAACTGGTTTGTTTGTGGTGGCAGGAGGCCTTGCCCTGGTGCGCAGTATGGCAGGTCTGGAGGTGCGCCTCAGTGGCTCTGTCCTTGGGAGCGGGGTGCTGCTAAGACTCAAACTTTCAAAGAGGTGAGCCAAGCAGGTAATTAGGCGGCTGACATACAAGTGTCGTCAGTGCCAGGCTCATATCCTCTGCTCTTTCACCAGGTATTTCTAAGCCTGCACCTCCTTTCACTTATTCAGGAACTGCTGCATACTGTTACTAGAAGTAGATGGGAAAGGCTTTCAGGAAAAAAAACGTGCTCTACAAAAATGAAGAAGCTATTCCTGGTGACTCTTGCCTGCCATTCCAGCACTATGGATATGGAGAAATGAGGACCTCCTCAAGTTCTAAGACAACACATGATGTGTCCAAACAAAGTTTCTACTTAATAATTTTTTTAAGGGCTGGAGAGATGGCTTAGCAGTTGAGGCAATTGCCTGCAAAGCCAAAGCACCCAGGTTCAACTCCCCAGGACCCACATAAGCCAGATGTACACGGTGGTGCATGTGGGTGGTGCATGTGTCTGGAGTTCCTTTGCAGCAGCTGAGGGCCCTGACACACCCATTCTCTCCCCCCCCCATCTTTCTCAAATAAATAAATAAAAATAAAGCATTTAAAAAAACAGACAACAAAAATCCAAAGAAAATAGAAGGGGAAAAAAAAAAAAAAAACCTAACCCTAATCTTGATGTTTAACTCCTATACCAGTAAATTGGCAGATACAAAACTTCTCTGAGTCACATAAATCCAGGAACTTAACAAGTGTTTTGACATCTAGAGCTACTTGATCAGGAACCATACCACCAGATATTCTATGTGTTTATTCTAATATTACACAATATTATATGCCATGCAAATAAGTAGCAAAAGAGTATTCATTTTTTAAGACTCTAATGGTAAGACTGCCAAACATTATTCCATTTGCATTACAATTACTTAAGGGACCATCCCCAAACTATAATCCAAACTAAATGTTTCTGTTATCTACAGATTTTGGATTAAAGATTATCCTTGGTAACAATCAGGAAACTTCTGTCCATTGTCTTAAAGGCACAATGGACCACAAAGAGAACAACCTTTGAACTTAACTTCCCTTGGTTAAAATACAATTTGGGTATTTTCCTTTATAAGGTTTTGTATATGTCACTTAAATTATCATCCATCAAGTTTCTTTTTGAATTTTCACACAGTAATTTTTTTCAGTGCTAGGCATTGATTCCAACCCCCCCCCCCTTTTTTTGGTTTATAAAGTCCAAGTTGTACCCTGGCCTCTCTAAATATTTTTGAAAGGCATATGAGCCAGATATATCATATCTAGCCTGTTACCAGACCTATGAAGTTATTAAATGCTACTTTCCCCTGTTTAAAAAAACTGTATTTGAGGGCTGGAGAGACGGCTTAGCGGTTAAACGCTTGCCTATGAAGCCTAAGGACCCCGGTTCGAGGCTCAATTCTCCAGGACCCATGTAAGCCAGATGCACAAGGGGGTGAATGCATCTGGAGTTCATTTGCAGTGGCTAGAGACCCTGGCGCACCCATTCTCTCTCTCTCTACCTCCCTATTTCTGTATCTCTCTCTCTCTCTCTCTCAAATAAATAAATAAATAAATAAAATAAAAATAAATAAAAAATTAAAAAAACTGTATTTGAATAAGGGTATCCATCCTATTGTCTGGCAATTTAGAGACCAAAGGAACACTCTGCTCCATTCATGGATTTATGGCTTGTGTGTATAGTTTTTTCCTAGATTGGGCTTTTTATTTATTTATTTATTTATTTATTTATTTATTCATTCATTTATTTATTTGAGACAAAGGGGGGAGAGAGAGAAAGTGAAAATGGCCATGCCGAGACCTCTAGCTACTGCAAACGAACTCCAGATGCATGAGCCCCTTTGTGCATCTGGCTTACATGGGACCTGGAGAATCAAAGCGGGGTCCTTAGGCTTCGCAGGCATGTGCCTTAACCAGTAAGCCATCTCTCCAGTCCCAGCTGTGTTCTTTTATATACCAGGCAGAGTTGGGCTTGGGGTATGAGATAATAGGTTTGAAAGCAAAAGACGTTTTAGCCTTCAATGTTTGCCACATGATTATGGAAAGAGGGTTCTACTATCCTTTACTCAGACAAGAGCACTAGTTAATATATATGGTTACCTAGTTGGTACCACAAATTTGGCTAACGTTGGGGAGGGCTTGATGAAAATTGAGTTTCTGCTACTTCTTACAAAGCCTCTTGAAGAAATAGTGATCTGCTACAAGTTTCTCCCTCCTGAGAGACTTCAACATCCTACTCACAACTCTGAACATGCTGGGCGTCTAATAACTGCCAGAATAAAAACTATATAGATCGAGCTGGGTGTGGTGGCGCACGCTTTTAATCCCAGCACTCGGGAGGCAGAGAGGTAGGAGAACTGCCATGAGTTTGAGGCCACCCTGAGACTACAGAATGAACTCCAGAAATCCGGAAAAGAAAAAAAAACTCTTTGAACGTTAGAAAATCAGGTTGGTTGTGTGTGCTTGGAGTATGCATTTGTCTAGTTCCTCCCTTCCAAGTTTAATCATATATTGCATTATTACCTTTATTATTATTCTTCCATTAACTTTTTTTGGTTTTCCAAGGTAGGGTCTCACTCTGGCCCAGGCTGACCTGGAATTTACTATGTAGTCTCAGGGTGGCCTTGAAGTCAGGGTGATCCTCCTATCTCTGCCTCCCAAGTGCTGGGATTAAAGGCGTGCACCACCACTCCCGGCTGGATCTATATAGATTTTATTCTGGCAGTTATTAGACAAAGCAAGGCAAACTTGTGGAAATAATAATGTCATGTTTTCAAAAAAGGAAAATACTTCTTTTTCCTCTGTAAAAGGTAGCATACAACTAACTGAGACAGGTATCCAATCACAGTGAAGGGTCAGGACAGGTGGAAGCTCATTTCACTGTAGTTGGTTACCGTATCATTTAAGCTTACTAACTTACAGGTTTGCACAGAGTCACTGGAGTCAGTGTTGAGTTCTCATACTGTACCCTGTGACTCCTTTGGCTCAAGGTCAAAGAAGCATTGATAATAGCTGAGAACCACATTATACTATTTTGAATTGATTCTTTAACATCCTGACAAAACCTATAAAAGTGATAGAGGACTTTACTTGTGTATATGTACATAAGGAATTCATAAGGTTAAAGATAAAGATATTAGTGGTTTTTCGAGGTAAGGTCTCACTCTGGTCAAGGCTGACCTGGAATTCACCATGTAATCTCGGGGTGCCCTTGAACTCACAGCGATCCTCCTACCTCTGCCTCCCAAAGTGGGATTAAAGGTGTGCAGCACCATGTCTGGCTAATATTTTTCTTTACTTAATTTAATAAAATCCACATTGGGAAGACAGGAGGACCTGAACAATTACATCACTGGATCACTAGTTACATTCAAAAGAACATTCTTGCCGGGCGTGGTGGCGCACGCCTTTAATCCCAGCACTTGGGAGGCAGAGGTAGGAGGATCACCGAGAGTTTGAGGCCACTCTGAGAATACATAGTGAATCCAGGTCAGCCTGGACCAGAGTGAGACCCTACCTCGAAAAAACAAAAAAAAAAAAAAAAAAAAAAAAAAAAAAAAAAAAAAACATTTTTTACGCCCTTGTGGTGCTGTGAATGAAATTCAGGGCCTCACACATGCTAGCGCAAGTAGCCTGAAGATTTATGCTTTTAAAGAAATTTAAAGTATTTTGGGCTGGGGAGATGGCTCAGCAGTTAAAGATAATTGCTTGCAGCCGGGTGTAGTGGTGCACTCTTTAATCCCAGCTCTAGGGAGGCAGCGGTAGGAGGACTGCTGTGAGTTCAAGGCCACCAAGTGAATTCCAGGTCAGCCTGGGCTAAAGCAAGACCCTACCAAAAAAACAAAACAAAACAAAACAAAAAAGGTACTTGCAAAGCTACATGGCTAGGGTTTGATTCCCTGGTAGTCACATAAAGCCAGATGCATGCTTTGGTGTTCATTTGTGGCAGCAAGAAGCCATGCGGTGCTCATACTCATTCATCATCTATTATATTCATAAGGATTTGTAACCTCACTACTATCTGAAGCAAAGCTTGTGAGCAAGTCACGAATATAAACACAGGCACAGCAAAGGTGGGACTGGAGAGATGGCTTACTGGTTAAGGGGCTTGACTGGAAAACCTAACAACCTGGGTTCACATCTCCAGTACCCACGTAAGCCAGATGCACAAGGTGGCACATGCATCTGGAGTACCCTTGCAGTGGCTGGCACACCCATTCTCTCTGTCCTTCTTCTCTCTTTCTCTGCTTGTAAATAAATATATAAGATTTAAAAAAAATGGCTGGAGAGATGGCTTAGTGGTTAAGGCGCATGCCTGTGAAGCCTAAGGACCCCACTTTGACTCTCCAGGTCCCATGTAAGCCAGATGCACATGTAAGCCAGATGCACATGGTGGTGCATGCATCTGGAGTTCATTTGCAGTGGCTAGAGGCCCCGTTGTGCCCGTTCTCACTCGCTGTTTATCTCTCCCTCACTCTGTCTCAAACAAACAAACAAAGAAACAGCAAAGGTTATACAGTCAGGGGAGAAAACAGAAAGGGAAAAATGAGTGGCCTCCTCTGGTAAGCACTGTCATTACCTTCTCCAGGTCCAGCTCCTCTAAGAGTATGCTGGCGTTTTTGTTGGCCTCGGCAGCCTGCCTGTCTTTGGCTTGCACAATGGACTCCATGCAGAGGTGACATTTCTTCAGCATCTCCTAAAAAGAGCATTAAAGACAAATCAACACAGGTGAACTTTATTCAGGACTGAAGCATAAGCTAAAAAGAGGACAGGTAAAAAGGGTGAAAATAAGAAGGGCTCATTTTCAAAAATATATAGCCAAGGGAAGAAAAAAAAGGTAAATAAAAATCTTCTATAATTTGAATAAGAAATCTAACATGTGCTGGTGGCGCAGAGGTAGGAGGATCACCTGAGTTAGAGGTCACCCTGAGAAATCATAGTGAATTCCAGGTCAGCCTGGACCAGAATGAGACCCTATGAAAGAAAGAAAGAAAGAAAGAAAGAAAGAAAGAAAGAAAGAAAGGAAGGAAGGAAGGAAGGAAGGAAGGAAGGAAGGAAGGAAGGAAGGAAGGAAGGAAGGAAGGAAGGAAGGAAGGGAGAAAGAAAGGAAGGCAGAGAGAGAGGGAAGGAGGGAGGGAGGGAGGGAGGGAGGAATCTAACAGGTTAGGTTGCTAAAAAGAAATAGTAGGGTCAATAGTTGGTAACTTGTGTCATATAGGAATGTTAGCTGTCATGAAAAATCTAGAGCTATGCTGGGCATGGTGGCACGCCCTTAATGCCAGCACTTGGAAGGCACAGGTAAGAGGATCACCATGAGTTCAAGGCTATCCTGAGACAAATAGTGAATTTAAGGTCAGCCTGGACTAGAGTGAGACCCTACCTAGAAAAACAAAAACAAACAAAAATCTAGAGCTGGCCAAGACAATGTGCTGGCTATCATGGAATGATGTACTTTTAGATATGCTGGTCTCCTCTAGCTTGTCAGAGGCATGTGTTAGGACTTATCAGGGAAAGAATCAAATAGATCTCTAAATCCAGACTTGGTGGTGTACGCCTTTGATCCCAGGCTGAGGTAGGGAGATCACCATGAGTTCAAAGCCAGCCTAGAGCTAGAGTGAGACCCTGCCACCAACACATACGCACACACATGGCTCTAATAAGATTTACTTTTCCCTCTACTTGTTAAAAAATACAAGCCTTTTTTTTTTTTTTTTTTTGAGCAAGGTTTGTGCCACTGAGCTCCAGCAGCCAATCTCCCTTATTTAAGTGAAGCTACCTGAGCCTCTATGCCATGCATGACCTAAGAGATATGGGTCACTTGCACATGATAAAAGGACTAGATTCGTTTTCTTGTTAGGGAATTCCACTGTGCTTGTTTCTTTTTCAACATAGAATATGTATCTAGAGAAATGTTGGGTGGGCATTCATCAGTAGCAAGCACACCACACACACAGGCACATATGCAAATATAAATTTTAAAACTTTGTTTTGGATTTATGGTCACAGAAATGAGTTCAGGTATCGGTTTAGAAGAAATTCCATTACAGGGAATGTTTTATTGATTCATTTAGTAAGGAAATAAGCTGTAAGTTTTCAAAATAGTATAACCCACTCATAGATACTATAAATGAAATTTCTATACATTATACTTTACTGCATAAAGTTTTCTTAGCCTAGGGGATCCACTAACCATCAGCTAGGATGCATGTGGAGTGTATTACCTTATCAGTGATGGTTGCTATGTATCTCATACATTCAGAGTCTGATGGGAACTGGTTGACTTCTTTCACTAGGTAACGCACCACCTTCACATGACCCTAAAAGGACATTAGTGTCAGATCAAAAGCAGAAGAAAGACTAACAGAAATCAACAAATCTGCATAACTCTCAGTGAACTAACGTTCACATTAGTGCACAAAGACAAATTTTATATTTACACTATAAATGAAAGAAAAAGCTTTTGCTTCTAGTGAAAAGTATCTACCTTGTTCATTCTTATTCCTTCTTCTAAGTAAGTACAGATTAATGTGGCCTAAAATTTGGAATTGCTCTTTATAAAAAAGTAAGTCAGCACAAAGAAAAGTGAGAGCAATGTAATGGGAAAAAAAGTGATTTGCGAACATACACACATGTATGTGTATTTGGATGGGCAAAAAAGGGACCTCTGCTACTGCAATGAGAATGTTCAACACATGCACCACTTTTTGTATTTGGCTTTATGTGGCTCTTTGGGAAGTGAACTCAGGCCAGCACACTTTGTAAGCAAGCGCCTTTACATCTTGCCAGCCCCATGAGAAAGGGTTTTACAAGTCTCATCATAATTTTCCTTGCTAACTAAACACATTCAGTTATACTTCTTAGCATTAAAAGTGAAAAGTGACAATTTTCAGCCAGCTATGATGGGCCAAGCAACTATAACCACAGGCAGGGGTGCTGATAGAGGAAAGGAAGACCAAGACTTCCAGGCCAGGGCAGGCCACAGACTTGCCTCAAAAACAAAACAGTTTTAAAAAAATATTTTAGTATTTGAAAATAGAGAGAATGGGCATACCAGGGCCTCCTGACACTGCAAACGAACTTCACATGCATGTCCCACCTTGTGCATCTGGGTTTACATTAGCACTGGGAAAATCACCCCTGGATCATCAGGCTCTACAAGCAAGTGCTTTAACTGCTGAGCCATTTCTCCAGCCCATTTGTTTTGAGACAGTCTCTCACGTGGGCCAGGCTGGCCTAGAACCTATGACTCTGAGACTTCCAAAGGGCTGGCTGGGATCACAGGCTTGTGTTCACATCCAGCACGTGTTGTTTCAGAGAAGCACAAATGCTGTGACAGCACTGTAGTAGCCAGGATAAAAACACTGTCCTGACATCAAGAATTCTGAGTATATTGGCCTGGAGAGATGGCTTAGCGGTTAAGGCGCCTGCCCGCTAAGCCTAAGAACACTGGTTCCACGTTTAGCCAGATGCAAAGTGACGCAAGGGCACAATGCCGCACTTGACCACAAGGGGGTGCACACATCTGGATTTCGTTCTTAGCAGCTGAGAGGCTGCAGGCGCACCCATCTGTCTTCCTCTCCCTGTCTCTTTTTGTGTCCCTCTCCAAAAATAAAAATAAATAAAAACTCCTAAAAAAAAAAAAAAAAAAAGGAATTGTGAGTATAGTATTCACGCAAACCAACTTCAAATTCGCCAGGAGAAAGAGCTGTTTACTTTCACCAATCAATATTACTGTTCTCTGATACAACACCTGGTCAGCATAAATAGCTGTTAATTTTATTTATTTATTTATTTACAAGAGAGAGAGAAAAATATGGGTGCACCAGGGCCTCTATACACTGCAAACAAAGTCCAGATGTATGTTCCCCCTTATGCATCTGGCTTTACATGGGTACCTGGGAATTGAACCTGGGCCCTTAGCTTCACAGGCATGCGCCTTAACTGCTAAGCCATCTCTCTAGCCCCAGGTCTCCTATTTTCTTGTTATTAACACAGCATCTCATATAGCCCAGGCTAGCCTCTAACTTGCTATGTAGCATAGGAAGACCTTGAACTCCTGATCCTTCTGCCTCACAAGGACTGGTATAAAGAAGTGTGTCACCATACCTAGAGTTTTGGTGTCTTCTAAAAGCTTTAAATGAATAACTAATGTCACTCACATCTTTCCTCAATGACCATTCCAACACTTCCAGTCCTTAGTTTAAATCATTTCCATGTGACAACTGACATAGTTACCTGAGTTTTGGCATAGATCTCACTTCTCTGGCTAGCTCTCACTTAAAAAGGTGGGGTGGTATAGGACTTTAACCTCAGCGCCTGCAAGGTGGAGGTGGGAAGGTCATTTTTGGCTACAAAGCAAGTACCATATCAGTGTGGACCATTCCTCAAGAAACCGCCCCCCCCACCACCAAAAAAGTGTGCTAGATATTATAGTTCTAACTCACAGCCTAATCATTAATCAGAAAATAATACAAATTTTTTATCAAGATGAAAAATGAGGACAAAGGACTGTAGATCCACCCTGACCTCCAGGAGATCTGTGTTCTCTGGGAGCTCAGATAGGATAGGAACAGTTTGTGACAGAGAGATGTACATTAGCAGAGAATAAAATAAATGAGTGAAGGACTTGAGGCCAGACATGGGCACGCTACATGAGAACAAAGGTGAGAGGAGAGGGGTAAAGACAAATGAAGACTCTTCACAGAGAGGATCCATCACAGGAGGTGAGATCTACCAGCTTTGAATCAACGCTAAGACTGGGTTTCACAACCTTTCAGAAACTGAGCAGTTCTCTAAGAGGTTAGTAAGACTAATTTGAAAATGATACGCTACCTTACTAGAAGGAAGGGGCCACTGAGAAAAGCTTGGATGCTAGAGAAAATAAAGTGATTAGGAGTCCAGAATATCAGGGAAAAAATGACAAAGGGTCCCAAATAGTGAAATAAAATGATTAGGGGTCCAGAATATCAGAGGAGTAAAATGGCTAGGGGTTCCAGAATACCAGGGTGAGTGGAATGAAAACAGGAGTCAGAATAAGAGGAAAATATACACCCCACATTTCAGTATCTACAGGTGGTAATATGATGAAATTTAAAAAGCTGGGTGTAAGCAGGGCATGGCGGCACTCTGGAGGCAGCAGTAGGAGGATCTCTGAGTTCCAGGCCACCCTGGAACTATATAGTGAATTTCAAGTCATCCTGGGCTAGAGTAAGACTCTACTTGAAAAACCAAAAATAAAGGAATAAAAATAAAATAAAAAGTTGGGGGAGGAGTGGATGGAGAGATTTAGCAGTTAAGGCGCTTGCCTGCAAAGCCAAATGACTTAGGTTCAATTTCCCAGTACCTATGTAAGCCAGATGAACAAAGGGGTGCATGTATCTGGAGTTCGTTTGCAGTGGCTAGAGTCCCCGGTGCACTCATTCTCTTTGTCTCCTCTCTCTCTCTCTCCTTGCAAATAAATAAATAAATAAATAAATAAATTTTTAAATAGAAAGTTAACATCTTCCTTTAAAAAAAAAATAATAAGCTGGGTGTGGAGTATGTGTTTGTCATGCAAGCACTTAAGGAAGGCTGAAACAACCAACCTGGTATTGATACACAGAGTTCCAAGCCAGCCTGGGCCAACAAAGTCTTGATTATCAGCACCCATGTATTTGCAGGGTTGTAATAAAATAACTCAAACAATTGGCATTCTCAATAAAAAAACTAACGTTGCATTTAAGAAATCAATGGGGGTACTGGATAGGTGGATTAGTGGTTAAAGCGCTTGCCTACAAAGCCTAACAACCCTACTTACATTTCCCAGTACACATGTAATGTCAGATGCACAAGGTGGCACATGAGTATGGAGTTTGTTTGCAGTGGCTATAGAGGCCTTGGTGCACCCATTCTCTTTCTCAAAACTAAATAAATGAGCTTAAAACAATGGAGTATTACAAACAAATCATTAGATCAAACTGCACACCATTTTGTGCTATGGGATTACAGAAAGAAAAAATGCAGTGCTTTTGTCTCTGGAAAATGCAGCTTACTAAATTTTCAGGAGCGTAACAGTTTTTTTTCTTTTGAGGTAGGATCTTGCTGTAGCCCAGGCTGGCCTGGAAATCACAGTGATCCTTCCCCTCAGCTTCCAAGGGTTGGTATTAAAGGTGTGGGCGTCCATACTGTGCTACGAGTTTAACATATTGTTATCGAGTTTTTCATATTTTTTCAAATATTTCAAGTCAGGGATTAAAATTTGCACTGCATTTTCTCTGTAATAGTTAATACAGGAAATATATTTATTATGTGAGCGATAAGGAATTCAAGATTTTGAATGTGTGAATTATAGTATCTTTAAAGTCTCTCTTGCTTTGATGTCCAACATGACTAGTACCTATAGCTTTGTGAAATTCTTCTCTCTAGGAATTACTTGCATATCACATTCTGCGTTCCTCGGAGCAGCTGAGCCCTTGGTTGAAAGGCTACAGTGACCCCTGGACAAGGTGCTTCCTAGTGTTTGTGGGCGACATGCCCAAGTGACGAGGACCACGACCTGTACCTTTCTAAATGCTGCCATGAGGGGCGTTATCTTGCGGTTATCTGCTGCATCTACGTCTGCACCCGCTTGCACCAGTAACTGAACCACATCAAGGTGTCCACCATTTGCTGCCAGCCACAACGGCGTGTTCCCCTTCTTGTTACGTACATCGATATGAGCACCCCTAAAATTGAACAACACAAACAGACTCTTCAGTGAGACGGGAGGATACAGATAGCAATAACGGAATAACTATAGGACTGGAGAGATAACTTAGCATTAAGGCACTTGCCTGTAAAGCCAAAAGACCCAGGTTCAATTTCCCCATTACCCACAAAGCCAGATGCACAGAGTGACTCATGTGTCTGGAGTTCTGTTTGCAGTGACTAGAGGACCTGGTGCACCCATCCTCTCTATCTGCACCTCTCCCTCTGCCCCTTCTTCTTTCTTTTTTTTAAATTAATTTTTTAATTAATTTTTTTGGTTTTATGAGGTAGAGTCTTGTTCTAGCTCAAGCTGACCTGGGGGGAAAAAAGCGTGCACCACCATGCCCCACTCATTCTCTCTTAAGTAAGTATTTTTTTCTCTAAAAAAAAACTTTAAGCCTGGTGTGGTGGCACATGCCTTTAATACCAGCACTCGGGAGGCAGAGGTAGGAGAACTGCCATGAGTTCAAGGCCACCCTGAGACTACATAGTGAATTCCAGGTCAGCCCGGGCTAGAGCAAGACCCCACCTCGAAAAAACCACAAAAAATAAATAAAAATAAAAACCTTTAAAGGCATGGCACACCACACCGAGCTCATTCTCTCTTAAAGATTTTTAAAAACTTTAAAACAAAATATTCCATGAAGATGAAAATTATAACATTCAAGGACTAATGTATTTTTTCCATCGCATAAAAAAAGAATTTCTAGCCATCATTATTCATAGTTAATATTTGCTTTCTTTTTTTCCCCCCAAGGTAGAGTCTCACTCTAGCTCAGGCTGGCCTCAAATTCAGCTATTCACCTACCTCTGCCTCTCAAGTCCTGGGATTGAAGGCATGTGCCACCAGGACCAGCTTTCTTTTAATTTATTATTATTATTTTGGTTTTTCGAGACGTAGTGTCTCCCTCTGGCCCAGACTGACCTGGAATTCACTATGTATTCTCAGGGTGGCCTAGAACTCATGGCGATCCTCCTACCTTCCTCCTGAGTGCTGGGATGAAAGGCGTGCCCCACCATGCCTAGCTGCTTTATTTTAATACTTTTATTTCATTGAGAGATTGAGATTGGGCGTGCCAGGGCCTCCTCTTGCATTACAATGCACTCCAGACACATAAGCCACTTTATACATCAGGCTTTCCGTGAGTGCTGGGGACTGAACCTGGCCACCAGGCTTTGCAAGCAAGCACTTTTAACCATGGGCCCTTCTCTCAGTCCTTCTTTATTTTAGAAATGACTAATAGCTCTAACCTTAAAAGCCTGAGAAAGTATAAAATTTTGTTTGAGGAAAAGCACAAGTTTACCCATTAAGATCGTAACAAATATACTAAATAAACAGTATCTTAGAAACACAAAGAGTACTCATTTTTTTTTTAATTTTTTTTTTTTTTTTTTTTGGTTTTTCAAGGTAGGGTCTCACTCTGGTCCAGGCTGACCTGGAATTAACTATGTAGTCTCAGGGTGGCCTCGAACTCTCAGCGATCCTCCTACCTCTGCCTCCCGAGTGCTGGGATTAAAGGCGTGCGCAACCACGCCCGGCCTTTTCAATTATTTTTTATGAGAGTAAGAATTAGCACACCAGGGCCTTAGTCACTGCAATCGAAATCCATGTGCAACCCTGCATTTGGCTTGCATGGGAGTTGAACATGCGTCCTTAGGCGATCTCTCCAGCCCAAGAGTCTCCTCTTATAAGAGAATGCTATCTGATTATGTGCATCCATGGATTTACATTATGCAGTAAGAAAACAACTCAAACACCACCCAGCTTTTGCTCTCAGTATCCAGGGACACAAGGAAACTATGGAACTTTAGTTTAGAGAAGTCAGAACAATCACCAAGCAAAGACCTCTAAGACTTGCAAAGTAGGGGGCTGGAGAGATGGCTAGCCTGTATGAATCTGGCTTTACATAGATATTGGAGAACTGAATCAAAGCCAGCAGGCTTTGCAGGTAAATGCCTTTAATGGCTCAGCCATCTTCCCAGCCTAAGAATGCAACTTTTGGAAAACTGAGAGTTTTAAGCAACTCAAAGTACAAACTACCCTTGCTCCTGCCTGATCTTTTACCAGTTCCTACGTTTCACCTAAACGCTCTAAGTACTTTCATAAGTAGGAAGGTCAGAGAAGCCTTCTCTATAGACTCTGGAGTGATACTCCTCTGAAACAGAATATGGAGGACAGAGCAACTAACAGCACATTTAAAGTGTCTACACACAAGAGGAAGAAAGACTTTCTGGCTGCACCAAAATGAAGCCAACAGCATGGCACAGCTCTGGAAAGGGAGCCAACAAGAGATGGGTTTGAGAACATATTTGAAGTTCAAAGAAGTAACCGCATCTGATATATTTTGTTAATTTTTCTTTTAGTTTCTGATTTTTCTTGTTGTTTTGTTTTCCAAAGTAGGGTCTCACTGTAGCCCAGGCTGACCTGGAATTCACTATGTAGTCTCATGACGGCCTCGAACTCAGGACGATCCACCTCCCCCTGCCTCACGTGTGCCACTAGGCCCGGCTTTAATTTCTAATTTTTATTTATTATTATTATTATTTGGTTTTTTGAGGTAAGGTCTCACTCTAGCTCAGGCTGACCTGAAATTCACTACATAGTCTCAGAGTGGCCTCAAACTCACTGAGATCCTCCTACCTCTGCCTCCCGAGTGCTGGGATTAAAGGTGTGCACCACCACGCCTGGCTCTAATTTTTATTTTAGAGAGACAGGGAAAGAAAGTAGGTGTGACAGGGCCACCTGCCACTACAAATGATCTCTAGACACATGCTCCATACTTTGTGCATCTGGCTTTATGTGGGTACTGGAGAACTGAACCTGGGCCATCAGGCTTTACAAGCAAGTGCCTTTAACCAATGAGCCATTTCTCTAGTCCTTACTACATTTTTTTAAAAAAAGTAGTAGCACTGCCCACTGAGCATGGTAATGAGTGGTTAACACGTTCATTCATGAAAGACACAGTAACATCATACCTGCCAATGAGAAGTTCACAAAATTTGTAATGCCCCTTATCTGCTGCTATAGTTAAAGCTGTGTCCCTTGAGGAGGGCACCGGAGGGGCATTGACGTCAGCACCTTTATCCAGAAGAACTCGGCCCACCTCTGCATATCCACCAGAGGCAGCTTCCATTAGTGGTGTGAGGCCAGTCTAGGTGTAGTGGGAAATAAAAACAGACCACATGTGAGGACTAGAAATAGCAAACATGCTGCATCGCCTGGTTTCCACAGACCGAGCCTTTTCAGGGAATCTCACGTGTTAAAAGAGGGCACTACCTAATCAGTGGTGTGATGAAATCCTCCCTTCCAAGACAGCACATCAATAATCCATCATTAATACCTATCAACCTATCAGAATCATTTCCGATTTCAGATATATGTTGAGGATAGATGGTATTAGAAAGTAATACAATCATAATTATTTTGCTACCTCAACACAGCTTAGTCATCAATACATTGTCAGGATCTATAATGTCCTCCAAAGGCTCTGAGCTGAGGCAGTGCTGGGCAGTGCCTAGGTCAGGAGTGCTTTCTTTCCACTGATGGACTCATAATGAACAGCAGGAAGTGAAGCCAAGCTGGAAGAGGCAGACCACAAGAGGCTCTGCCTCCCCCCACTTTCTTTCCTCCCCTTCCTCTGCCTTGCCACAATTAGGAAACAAACCAGTGAGCACTAATGAAGTTTTGCTTTCCTGAAATGAGTTCTCTCAGGTAGGAAGTAATACAAGGTGTCACTCTCAGAGCTTTCTTACCTTAGCTCTGTGTTCCACATTTGCTTTTCTATCAAGCAGAAGACTGACCACCTCAGTTCTCCCTTGGAAGCAGGCTAAAGTAAGGGCAGTGTTTCGATTGGTTTCTATTTGTGCATTTATGTCGGAGCCCATATCTAACAGGAGCTTAACCGCAGCTGTATGCCCATTCATAGCTGCTAACATCAGTGGAGAAATTCCCAATTTGCTACCAGTCCTAGGAGTAAAGATACAGGGAGAGAACAAAAGAAAAAAATACACATTTTACACCATAAAAACTGCACAATGATGCATAGCTGCTTCAGTGTATGTTGGGGGAGGTGAAAGGTTTGGGGGGGTTTTTTTGTTTATTTATTTTTATTTACTTATTTGAGAGAGAGAGGGAGGGAAGGAGAGAATGGACGTGCCAGGGCCTCCAGCATTGCCAATGGACTCCAGATGCTTGTGCCACAGTCCCTTACTTAAAGTTTTCTTTTTTCTGTTTTTTTGAGGTAGGTCTCACTTTAGCCCAGGCTGACCTGAAATTCACTATGTAGTCTGAGGATGGCCTCGAACTCATGGTGATCCTCCTACCTCTGCCTCCTGAGTGCTGGGATTAAAGGCATGTGCCACCATGCCTGGCTCCTTATTTAAAGTTTCAACTACATTCTCAACCTCTGTAAATGATACTAAAATTCCTATATATATATGTATATATATATTTTTTTGGGTGGGGGGGTGGTTTCGAGGTAGGGTCTCACTCTAGCTCAGGCTGACCTGGAATTCACTATGTGGTCTCTAGGTGGCCTTGAACTCATGGCGATCCTCCTCCCTCTGCCTCCTGAATGCTGAGATCAAAGGTGTGTGCTATCACGCCCTGCTTCCCTTAGGTATTTTTAAATTTTATTTTTATTTATTTGAGAGAGAGACGGGGGGGGGGGGAGCAGATAGAGATAGTGGGTGTAACCAGGGCCTTTAGTCACTGCAAATGAACTTCAGATGTATGTGCCACCTTGTACATCTGCCTTACATGGGATTAGGATCTGGGGAATCGATCCTGGGTTCTTTGGCTTTGCAGGCAAGCACCTTAACTGCTAAGCAGTCTCTCCAGCACCCCTCCCTTAGAAATCTCATTCACAGTGGGTGTAGTGACTCACAGTGTTAGCTTTAATCCCAGCATTCGGGAGGCAGAGGTAGGAGGATCACTGTGAGTTCAAGGCCACCCTGAGACTACATAGTGTATCCCAGGTCAGCCCCTATCTTGAAAAACCAAAAAAAAAAAAAATCTTACTTACTAAACATGTTCTTGTATTATTTTATACCACAAAGCCAGAAAATGGACTTTCCATCATATAATGATAATGAAACAATTATTTATTTAGTAACCACGAAGTTGGGATTGCTGTAAGAGCCATACAAAAATAGTACTTGGTATTTTAACCGTGTCAACAGTTTTAATAGGGCCTCCTGTAGCTGCAAACCAACTCCAGACAAATGTGCCACTTTGTGCACATGGTTTTATGTGGGTACCAGGGAACTATACCTGGGCTATCAGGCTGTGCAAGCAAACACCTTTAACCACTGAGATAGCTCTCCAGCCCTGAATAAAACTTACCTTAAAAAGCTCTAGCAATCTAAATTCTAAATCTATAATAAAAACCTAAATAAGGCATTAAAAATAAATTTTTTCAACATATTTACAACAAAGCACTCTTACTCAATACAGCATCTACAGAGAAAGAATCCAACTTGCCTAGAATTAATCTCCGCTCCTGCATTTAGCAGTATCTTGATGATGTTCACATAGCCGCCAGAAGCAGCCAGGCTCAGAGGGGTGTAGTCAGAGACATTTCTGTGTTCCTTGTTTGCGCCTCGAGCCAACAGCAGCTCCACAACCTACAAGGAAGAGAAGGAGAGAAATATGTGTTCTTGAATTAAGACAATTCCCAAGGCAGGTATCTCTCCTTTTCCCTTTTGGTATATAGTATAACAAAACAAGGGGGAAGTTCATTTGCACAAAATCATCCTCACATCATAGCAAGGGTTCTTAGAAGCCAGCAGAGCTTCTAACGTGGAAACACTTAAAAACCTAAAAGAAGCCGGGCGTGGTGGCCCACACCTTTAATCCCAGCTCTCTGGAGGCAGAGGTAGGAGGACTGCCAACCTGAGACAACATAGTGAATTCCAGGTTTGCATGGGTAGAGCAAGACCCTACCTTGAAAAGCCAAAAAAAAAAAAAAAAAAAAAAAAAAAAAAAAAAACACCAACTAAGAGTTATAGTTATAGAGCTGGATGTGTAGCACAAGTCTTTAGTTCCAGCACACAAGAGGCTGAGGTAGAAGATCTAGCCCAGCCTACCTTGGCTGTAGAGTGAGTTCCAGGTCAGCCTAGGCTACAGTATAAGCTGGACTTCCAATGAGGTGGTGACATGCTACTTGAAAAGGAGTTTTCTCGTTATCCAACCACAGGTGTAAAGTGTATGCGGTGGCTGGAATTAGGTGGCCCCATCAATTAGTATGTATGAATGTATGGTCCCCATGTGGTGGCACTTTGGGAGGTAGGGCTTTGCTGGAGAAAGCATGTTGTTGGGTTGGGCTCAGGTGCTTGCCAGAGCTCAGCTCACTCACCTGCTATGAGAATAATGATCTAGATTCTACTGTGAATATTGTAATATATGCCTCCAGATGAGTTATTAAAAGTTTTCTATGAGGCAATGACTGGGTGTGTGGCTTCAGTAGTTGCACTTGGTTCTAGACAATCTCATGCTTGGCAGTCATCGTGACAAGTCTTCCATTTTAGCCACCCAGGAGTATTAGATAGTATCCTGTTTAGGTTCTACTACATGTTTAGCTTGAACTGCTTTGTGGTCACTCATAGATCTTTTGCTCCCTATACCACGTGACGTATTAAACTATTGGGCAGAGGTGTTGTTTCCTCTTCACTTACAACTGAGGTACAGAGCAAAGCTAAGACTGGTCCAAGCCTTACCTGTATTCTCAGTACGTATCTCCTACTAAAACACTCATTAGGAAATGTTGTTTCTATTTTGAAGATGAAAAATGGTTTCACCTCTTATCTTATGCTTTAATCGCATTTTGCTCTGTTCCTTAAAAGTGTGCAAAAGAAATTAAGTACATTTCTATTTACCTCATGACACTGCAAGCTATTTAAAAGTGAAACTCTATATATGAATGTGAGCTGATTTGTTTATTTAAACTTTTATTTTGATGCATTACTTTTCAGATATTTTAAACAATAATTTCCTGTTACAATATACAATCCTATATTTTTCCATGGAATGATTGTGTAATATTTGTATTATGTGATCATTTGAAAACTAATATTTTCTCCGCGGGAAAAAAAAAATAAGTGCTTTTTTTCGGGGGGGGGGGGGAGAAAGTGTAAGTGAATCTGTAAGCCAGGACCTTCTGCCCCTGCATGAACTCCAGACACATGTGCAACTTTGTGCATCAGGTTTTATATGTATAGTGGGGAACTGAACCCAGGTGGTTAGGGGTTGCTTACTGCTAAGCCATCTCCCCAGCCCAACATATGTAAGCTACAATGATCTGTATGATTCAAGGTAGACACTGTGTGTGTGGTATGCAGAGAGCAGAAGATTGAGTGTGTCTTCAATCTATACCTTACTTTCTTGAGACAGGATCGTTCACCAAATCCAGAGCTCACTGATTGGGCTGGACAGGCTAGCTAGCAAGCCCTAGGGATCTTCCTGTAGGTACTTTCCCAGGAAAGGGATCATAAGTACCACACTCCCCTATTTGTTTATTTTAGTAAATATGGGTGTGAGAGATCCAACTGGGTGGTGGGGGTGGGGGAGAAGCAGCTTCAGCCACCTCCAAAGCAGTGCTTTAATCCCAGCACGAGGGAGGCTGAGGCAGGAAGATCACCACTGAGTTTGAGGCCAGCCTGGAGCTACACAGTAAGTTCCAGGTCAGCCTGGGCTAGAGCGATACCCTACCTCAAAGAAACAAAACAACAACAAAGAATGAAATGGAGTCTCCTATATACTGAAGTACCATCTTCTAAAGTGTCCATTCCATCATATAAAGGTTGATTCTCTTTAGTTATCTCTGGTGTCTTCTTAAAAGGTAATAAATATTCAACATGATTTCATTTTTGGTAAATTGTGCTTATAAATAGCTCCTACCCAAGCTCATGCAAAAATAAAATTTTTTAAAATAAAGAAAAAGGACATGAAAGGAAGGGACTGATTGAGGAGAAAGGAGTTAATCGGATAAGAGAGGGCTAAAGGGGAATACAATCAGAATATATATACACATTATAAATTTGTGGAAAAAAGTAAAATTTTATAATAGCATACTAAACTGACATTCAAAAGCTGTTGCTTCAAAATACTCACCTTTTCTACCGACAGCAAATGAAAGCAATCTGTGTTTCTAGCAGTTCTCAGATGAAAGACTAACACTGCGGCACTGCTCATAACCGGCTGGCTGCCTTTTGATTTTCCTTTTCTTTCTCTCTGTTTTATTTTGGTGGTGCTGGGGAAGAAGTGCAGTGCCTTACACATGCTAGGCATGTGAGCTACATACCCCCAGTCTACCTGCTGCATTTAAATAATACACAACTAATATAAGTACTTTGTAATTATTATTTTGTCTTTTTTTGTTTTGTTTTGTTTTGAGGTAAGGTCTCACTCTGGTCCAGGCTGACCTGGAATTCACTTTGTAGTCTCAGGGTGGCCTTGAACTCACAGAGATCCTCCTACATCTGCCTCTCAAGTGCTGGGATTAAAGGCGTGCGCCACCTGGTGAATTAAGTTTTTAAGAGCTTTCTTTTGGCTACTTCTATGAGTTTTCCCTGTCCATTTAGTGTTTATGTGAATAGTCAATGCACCTGATGGGTGACGTATTGTACACATGAGGAGCAGACCTGCTTCTAAGAGCTCCTGTTCCTCCATGGTTCACAGGAGAGACAAGAGTTAGGCTAAGAGGATGTTTACAGCAAATATTAAGTAAGGTAGTCTAAGTAATTCTCCCTAATTTGACCAATTTTATTTCTATTATGTTAGAAAAAAATAGATTCTTATCAATTGTAGATTAAAATGTAATGGCAAACTTTTGAAACTAAACTAAAAATCCGGGTGTGGCTGTTGACTCCTTCAATCCCAGCACTTGGGAGACAGAGGCAGGAGCATCGCCATGAGTTGGAGACCATCCTGGGACTACAGAGTGAGTTCTAGGTCAGCCCTGATTGAGTGAAACCCTACTTCAAAAAGCCAAAAAAAAAAAAAAAAAAGAGATATGTAATAATGTAATTCTCTTTTGAAACATTTTGAAAGCAAATTTTAATCATTCTGTAGCTTGAAAATGTTCATTTCACATATTAACATTTTTTTAAAGTGCTGAATCAAAGTAAATTGATTTTTCATTTAAATGGCATAGTGAATTCCAGGTCAGCCTGGGCCAGAGCAGCAAGACTCTACCTCAAAAAAAAAAAAAAAAAAAAAAAAAAAAATTTCTGTATAAGATATGTGTGCAGTTAGACATGGAGACCAGAGGTCAATATGAGGTGCCTTCCTCAAATGCTCTCTTTATGAGGCAGCATCTCTCACTGAACCTGAAGCAGGCTGCAGTACTAGCTGATAAACTCCAGTGTCAGCCTCATCAAAGCTGTGATTGCAGGCACTTGCTGCCACACTCAGCTTGGACGTGGGTGATGGAGATCTGAACTCAGGTCATCATACAAGTAAGGCACGTTACCAACAGGGCCTTCTCCCCAGTCCTAGAATGCTTTTATTCTACAAAAGAAAGGATCATTACCTCCTATTTTCCTTATACTTGTGCCCTTTTTTTTGGGGGGGGGGGGGTTTCAAGGTAGGGTCTTTCTCTAGCCCAGGCTGACCTGGAATTTGCAATCTATCTCAGGGTGCCCTCCTCCTACCTCTGCCTCCTGAGTGGTGGGATTAAAGGTGTGTACCACTATGTCCAGCTCTCATAGTTCCTTTTACTAGTTTATTTAAAAAAATCTAGTGAGAGCCAGATGTGGTGGGGCACACCTTTAATCCCAGCACTTGGGAGGCAAAGGTAAGAGGATCAGGAGTTTGAGGCCAGCCTGGACTAGAGTGAGACCCTACCTTGAAAACAAAACAAACAGGCTGGAGAGGTGGGTTAGTGGCTAAGGCGCTTGCCTGCCTGCAAAGGCAAAGGACCTAGGTTCAAACCCTCAGTACCCAGGTAAAACCAGATGTACAAAGTGGCACATATGTCTAGAGTTTGCTTGCAGTTGGAAGGAGGCCCTAACACACTCATTCTCTCTCTCTCTGCTTATAAATAAATTATTATTATTTATTTATTTGACAAAGAAAGATGGAGAGAGAATGTACATGCCAGGGCCTCCAGCCACTGCAAAAGAACCCCAAATGCATGCGCCACCTTCTGCATCTGACTAACGTGGGTCCTAGGGAATCGAGCCTGGGTCCTTTGGCTTTGCAGGTAAACGCCTTAACCACTTAGCAATCCTTCCAGCCCAATAAATTAATTAACAACAACAACAACAAACAACTAGTGAGATCTTCTGAGTGGAGCTCAATAGCCTATAGGAGAGAAGATGAGAAGAAGAGTAGGATGATTTTTGTCAAAAATAATAATAATAATAATAATAATAATAATAATAATGTATTTATTTGAGAGAGAGTGAAGGGGGAGGCAGAGAGAGAGAATGGGTGCACCAAACAAACTCCAGACACATGGGCCACCTTGTACATCTGGCTTTATGTGGGTACTGGGGAATCGAACTTGGGTCCTTTGGCTTTGCCAACAAGTGCCTTAACAGCTAAGCCATCTCTCCAGTCCAAGAAGGATGATTTTTAAGCTGAACAGGAAACTGACCTGGACAACCCAGGGTGCTTTCTGAACCTGACATCCAGTGATTCCTTGACTGACTGAGAAGTTGTGGCTCTAAAAATTTTGGGAATTTAATTGTAGCTCTTCTAAGTTCTAAGTCTGAGAATGACAACCAAGCAGAGCTCAATGACCGGCCATGGAAGGTCTTTCCTAAGGGCATCCTAAGCTAGGTGCTATGTTTTTAAATATTTTTATTTTTATTTATTTATTAGAGACAGAGACGGAAGAAGAGTGACAATGGGCACGCCAGGGCCTCTAGCCACTGCAAATGAACTCTAGACGCATGAGCTACCTTGTGCATCTGGCTAACGTAGGACCTGAAGAACTGAACTAGGGTCCTTAGGCTTCACAGGCATGCACCTTAACCGCTAAACCATCTCTCCAGCCGTAGGTGCTATGTTTTGATGATGAGGGTTTAATAGTGAATGGCTCTTCTGAGAAGCATACACTATACTCTATTTGCTTGTAGATAATTTGAGCTATGCTACAGGCAAAACAACCAAACAAACAAAAGAAACCTATGTATATATTTGCTAAACAAACACAAATAATTATAATTTTACTAAGGAAAATATTACCTCCTGTCTGCCCCCAGAACAAGCCAAGGACAGGGGTGTGTCCTTAGTTCTTTCTGATTGGGCTTCGATGTCTGCACCATTGTCCAGCAATATTTCCACAACCCCAACATGACCAGCTGTAGCAGCCAAGATGAGTGGAGTAAAACCTGGAGAAAAACAATGATCTTCTCACTACATGATGAGCAAAGGAATAATATTAACACTATTTTGCAAAATATCTGAGTGTCAAAATGCAGTTAAAAGTTATTATTTCTAAATACATGTTTTCCCACAAATAGGTCTTAAACTAAATGAACAAAAACAAGTGGTACCTTTCTTGTCTCGGTGCTCAATACCAGCTCCTCTTTCTAGCAGTGTTTGGACCAGTTCTTCATGGCCACCAGCACAGGCAAGCGTTAGTGCAGTATCATGGTTGCTCTCAGTCTGGAAAAAGGATGAATCAGTTCAGTGATTTTATCTGACATTGCCAATGCAAAATGCATGAGGCTTGTCTTGAGCTCATAGAGATCCTCCTATCTTTGCCTACCGGTTTAATAGGCAATTCTTACTGAAAGCACCAAAAAAGTAGTTTTCTATACGCAACACTACTATATGCAACACTACATGAACAACAGAAATGCTATGGACAACTCTGCTTCCAGCTATTAACAGATTAGATTTATTTTCCTATCTCAACATTTTTTTCCCCTCAAATGGCTCATCTGTAGCCCAGGCTAGATCCAAACTTGCTGCAATTCTCAGCATCTTTTTCCCTAGTGCTGGCAGTACAAGGTGTGCCACAACTCCTGGTGGGGTCTCACTCTAGGTCAGGGTGACCAGGAATTCACTCTGCAGCCTTGGTAGGTTTCAAACTCATGGGGCTCCTCCTGAGTGCTGAGTGCAGTGGTACTACCTTTAATCCCAGCATTTGGGAGGCAGAGGTTAAGAGGACTGCCTCAAGTTCAAGGCCAGCATGGGACTACAGAGTGAGTTCCAGGTCTTAACAGTGTGCTTCTTAAAATATTTCATTTATTTGAGAGAGGCATGGGGGGGGGGGTGCACCAGGGCAGGTACTGGAGAACCAAACTTGGATCCTTTGGCTTTGCTAGCAAGCACTTTAACCGTTAAGCCTTCTCTCCAGCCAAACAGTGTGAATTTTTGTTATAGGGTCTCACTGTAGCCTAAGCAGACTCACTCGCCACGCAGCCCAGAATGGCCTTGAGTTGACAGAATTTTTATGCATTAGCCACCAGCATGTTGGTTTAGAGGCATGAGCTCCCACGCCCAGCCTGGTGGTGTTTAATGTTTAAGTGCAGCTCGAGGTCTCTGACAGCATCACGTGTTCTAATACCTGCATCCAGTTAGGAGCAGCAGCTTACCTGTGCGTCAATGTCAATGGCGGGGAAGACAGGTAGCATGGCTGAAGGAGAGATGACGGGGCTTGGAGCTGGAGTCTGAGGCTGGGAAACAGAGGCAGCGATACTGTGGGTAGGAGTGTGGGACACTGCAGACGCTCTTCCACTGACTGCTGTTGAACAAAACAACTGCACTTAGTGCGGATGGAGCACCATGAAGGAGGCCAGGGAAAGACCCTCCATAACATCAAACAGTGCTTGAGCCTAATGTCTACCAGACATGGCTGTAGCACTGACACCTCATTTTCTGTTGTTCTTGATGGGAGGCCAGTCCAGAATTAAAATGCATACTGAGTCAAATGTTTCCCAAACACTAACCCATAAGAAAATAGTCATATTCTTAACTTAATACAACCTCAACAAAAAATTACACGTTAAAATTAAATAGAAACAGAAAAGGAATAAAGGTGAAGATGTAAAGATTAACAAGGGAAAACGTTTCACACTTTATAGTGTTCAGATAAGAGATCTCACTGCTTGGGAAGAAAGAGCAGCTTCTAGTGCTCACTAACTACCCAGGAAGAGGGCATCATTCGTGTTCCCCGACCTAAGAGAATTCAGTACTGTCCACTACCTACCACAGGAACAGAGTATTACTCTGCATTGTAGCCCTCATCAAACATGACAATCAGATCTTTACAGAGGAATGTATTTGTCACATGAAGAACTGATTCCAAGGAAGCTACAATGTCAACGACCAATCTGAGTCATGGGGACAAACACTAAGATGACTAGGGTAGAAATAACTGCACAATCACCCTCCATAGTCCAAATGCTTCTTATAAAGTAGAGCTTTGCTGTGATGCATTCTCACCCAGAGAGGAAAGCTTAAGTGAGTTAGTATGTTGAACATCATACATTCTTGCGTAGTGGTTATTAATCTTTGGGTAGAGTGTGGATGTGTGTTACTACAGTAGTTTAACCTACATCAGACAGAAAACAACTATGATTCTCAACTGAGTCTGAAACCAAGTAAAGCAGCTTATCATCCTTTTAACAATTATAAACATGACTGCCAAGTAAGAAATCTACATGAAATCCATGGGTAAGGCACAAACATACACTATACATTATAATAACACATTCTATCATTACACATTTTTAAGTCCACTTGAAGGTCAAAGGAAAAGCAAAGGGAAGACAAAACAAGCACTGGGAATCACTGTGGGTCAGGTGAAAAGAAAAGGGTGTGTGTTAATACATTAAACTGACCATCCAATGACCCTGATGATGTGACTCCATACTGTTAATTTTACATGTTAAGAAGATTAAGTCATTTCATTTCTGTATGTACTTTATTTTATTCCTCTGTTTTGAGGTAGTGTCTTAAAACTCAAAGCTTGCCTCACACTCACTATATAGCCGTGAACTCCTGATATTGCTGAAGCCACTTCCCAGTGCTGGGATTACAGGCATTAGCCACCACACCTGCTGTTAGGAGCAAGCAATTTCAATGTACATAGTCCACATATAAACTACACAAGTAGAAATGCTAGATTCCAAAAAAAACTTAAATATGATGAATATCAGTCTTTCCAAATCACTATTTTTATTTCATTAAAACACTAGGCTATACTGCTGAGTGACTAAATTATAATTCAAATTCATACTGCAATCATTTATTTCTAAGAACCTACTGATGCCACATAGCTTGCTTTTCTTCTATCACTCTCTTTTTGGCCAAACTGGTATTCTTATTATCCCATCTTAACAAACGATAGGAAACAAGTCAATCCCTTACTTCCTTTTAGGGTATCTACGGCACTGAATTTACTAAAACTAGATAACTAACCATCATTCAGTCTATGAATAAAAGTAAGATCTAAATATTTAAGCAACTAAGAACAATCAATTTTTTTTAACATGTGAGGCTTCATTTTAGGGTTAGAGAAGGGAAAAAACCCACATGTTCCACCAGGATCAGACTGGGATAACTTAGAAAAAAGGGCAAGGTGTTGAGAGAGAGTGTAGAGAACATGAAGACTCAAGATTTTGATCAGCTCTGTCTATATCAGGAAAGGAAAGCATGTAAGGAGAACTTGCTAATAAATAAGAACTAAGGAAAAAAGATGCTGCTGTGCTTAGAGAGGTTAATGTGGTTATAATATATTACCCCCATCCAGTGGAAATAGTCCATCAACTGAAAGGATTTTAAATAGTGAGACTACAGGAAGAGGAAGGGACGGAGCAATCACATGCATGTCGACACTGACACTACATGGGGATGACAGTAGCAGGGATACTAGGCTACAAAGAGGAGGAGGAAGGGAGGAATGCACATGCATGTCGACACTGACACTACGCAGGGTTGACAGAAGCAGCAAGGCTAGGTCGGGAAGAATTTTCAGGTAGGTAGACTTTAATTTTGCTCTTTCTCCTCTGTTTATTTTTCCTCCCACACAAATGAGCATAATACAGTAGTATTTTTAAAACATGACCAATCTGTCACATTCACTAAAATGTTCAGAGCATTAAAAAAACTTTTATATTGTATTGGGACACCTGGAAAACAGAAACATGGAGGTGGGAATATATCAGTCAACAGAAAAACCACTTGACAAACTTCTTATTCTCATTAGCATTAAAAAAAAATTGTACAACCAGCAAATTACTGACAACTCGGCCCAAGTCCATCAGGTAAATTCCAATATCAGATCAAAAATATTTTTTAACATTCATTGGTATGAAATGTCCATCATTCATCTAGTCAACAAGTAACGTAACCCTTAATCCTTGGGTAGTTGAACCTAAAGTGATAGCCATGGACACATCATGAAATTTGGACTTAATATTCCAGCTATCACATGGAATTTTAAAGACTTTTAATTTTATTAGCTACAAAAGACTTTCACATTTATAGAAAAATTTATATATTAGTATTAATACTTTTTACATTTCTTACTGTTTTTACTTTACTCCCCTTAGTTAAGATTAGCAGAGCTTGTCATTCTGTCTAAGGAAGGACTGGGAACTTCATAGCAGCTCTTAAAATACAAATTAATTATGTTTCTACATATTAGCTGAAGCTAAATACCTAACCACTACACATTTACAAAGATGAGGCATGCATAACCTCATCACAATAGGTAATGTTACTAAATATAGTTTTAAAATGAGAAAAAGTTAACTTTTCAGGTAAAGACCAATGAATAGGGGACGAAATGAGAAAATCATCAAAACTCAACCTTTTCTCTTTATTCTCCCCCTTCCCTTATTTCCTTTCTTCAAGGAAGCAAATTATCTTTCTCAATATAGCATTCTATCACTTATAACCCTATCAAATCTCATTTTTGTTACACATTTAACAAAAATAAATATTAATACATCTTCTAAAGTTATAAATACTTATTAAAATAGAGTGAACTTTTTCTGGCTTCATGTTTAAGAATCTATCACTTTTCGCAATACAGTTAGAAGAGACTACACATTAACAATCAATCACAGGGGATTAAAAAAAATCACTGACAGGAGAATAAAACTACTTGGTGTGGTACTTTATTCATCATGTAAAAGTGTGTGGTTTTAAAGAGCCACCGGTCTCAAGCTGGTACATTAGGTATAAAGTAACTCTGATGACAAGTAAGGTTTGGGTATATCCTATGTCCCTACTACAACTTTCATCACTTCTCATTTGTTAGTGTGAATACAGAAGTAAAAAAGCCAAAATTTAATCTGTCTTCTGAAACTTAAGAACACACACACACAAAAAAAAAACCAAAAACCAAAAAAAAAAAAAAAAAAAAACCCAAAAAACAAAACAAAACAAAAAAACCAAAAACAAAATGAAAAGCATGAATCAACCATCAATCCATGACTGTGCACCTAGGTTCCCAGTCTACTCAGCTAAGCCAGAAAACTTCAGTTATCTGTATTGAATGAATTAATCTTTAATTCCACCCATTTCCATCATAGAACTTCTTAGACTGAACTAGTATTTCTAAAGATATGCATGGGTCAAGAGTCCAAAAATACTTCTCAAGTTGAGTAATGGCAAAAAAATTCTGGCATATTCTTACTTGCCTTAAGCAAATCATAACTTGATACCTGCTCGTAACAATATAAACCCACCTGCCATGATGTCATCCAGCGTGTCATTGAGGGTCTGAGCAGGGCTGGCTACCATTAACCCTTGTTGTGTTTCTGTGAGAATTCCTTGCCCCAGCCCTGCCAACTGTGCTTGGCCCAGCACTGGCTGTCCAACTATCACTCCTTGCAGTTCTGTAAGGTTTGCGATGGAGCCCGGAGGCAGGGGACCTGCTGCCAGAGGCAGAGCTTGAGGCAGCGCCAGAGGCTGGATGGGTGCAAAGCCCATCTGGGCAGCAGTCTGCTGGGGCTCATCTTTAAGCAACACAGGATCCACTTGTTGCAAGCGCGCATAGTCTCCCTCGGAAAGTTGTTCTCCAACCCCGACAGGAGTCAGTAGTCCCAGATGCTGGCAAGACTGCTGCTGCTGCTGCTGGAGTTGGATTCTCTGAGCTTTGACCTCCAGATACTGCTTCTTTAGCTGCTGCTGGGTTTTGAGCTGTAACTCTCGCTCCACTTTCTGCAGCTCCTCCAGAATCTTTTGCTTCTTCTGAATCTGTTCCTCCCTCGTTTTGTTCAGCTCCTCGATCTTCTCCTTGGTCAGTTGGTCAGCATGAGCCAGTTCCAAGGACTGCAGCTGTGCGTTCTTCTCTATGGCTTCTTTGATCCTCTGTTCCAGCTCTGTTAACTTTCCCTGAGCCTCTTCTACAATGCTCTCTGGAGACTGATTGGTGATGTAACCCTGTACATCCTGGCTGTTTGCTGGCAAATGGCTGCTGGACTTTTGTTTAGAAGCAGCTGTGTGAAAAAGAAACCCCCTCAGAAGTGCACGTGAATGGCATCCTCATTACAGAGTTACTGTTGGGAGGTTTAGTGCCAACAGTTATGCACCAAGTTAGCATATGCATCGAAGGTGAAAATGCACTTTGAAGCAGTTAACACCAAATTCACCTTCTCTATCAGCAACATAGAATGTATGTATTTTATGTGCATAGAGTAAGTAATCTTTGAAAATTAATTTAAGAATTTTAAAAAGATCACATGGCTAAAATTAGATATTAGAGGGATGTAGATTTGTGACTAAGTGGTGCAATTAAAATACAATCTCAGGCTATGTGTAGATATTTCATATGGCCATAAGGATGTAAAATCTCGTAAGAACAGAAAAATAATGCTTATCTTATCAAGGTGTAGAGAAAACTTAAGATATCTAAGTCAAACCTTTTCCACATTGAGTAAGTCTGTGCCATTTAAATACACACACATACACACAGAGTGCTCAAACCACTGAGAAGTACCAAGAAATTAAAATCCAACTAAAATATGTGTTTGTTGGGGCCTACCATCATCAAGACTGACAAAGCAAAGATATAAATTCACATATTCACACAGCTACCTGAGCAGTAGAAAACTAGATTTAGTTTCCCTGGAAGAAAAGATGCTGGACTACGCCACCCTCTGTATCTTCTGACAGCCAGGTGAACAGACTGACCTGGCTACAGGTTTAGCAACCAAGTGAAAAATGCCAAGGCTCTCTGCTGCAGGTGCTGACTAACAAGAGCTGATGGACAAATAGCATGCTTGCTGGCAAAAGAAGAGAGGTAGCCAAACCCAAAATTAAAAACCACACTGATTTCCATGTAAAACTTTGAAAAAAAACATACTGAAACTGGTAGGTGTCATGTTTGGGGACACGGCTTAAGAACATGCATGGTATGACATATACAAGTCAAAAAGTGTACCTTGGAATTAATTTTAGAGAAATAAACAAGTTTATCTGAAGTAACTTTGAATTGTTGGTTGAGAAAAGGTATCCCAGATATAAATTCTATGTTAAACCAGTTACTTTCAAATCAATGTTAATATCTGATGCAACTTCTTAATCCTGGTACCTCACATCACTACATAGACTCAGGTCAATAATCATTAGTAAAAATATCACCCAGTTATATCCAGGCCTAATGTGACTGAATGACTAGCTACTAGAGGAGATCATGGATAATCAGAATTCCATCAAAAATAAGCATTTGAATCTCTTCTTAATTTCCACTTTCTAATTCAAGTACTTATTAGTGGCAAAAACTTTCTTCTCTCTCCATAACTTGCTTTTTCCATTAATTTAAAAAATAAAAAATATAAAAACACCAAGACTTTATACCAACTTGGAAAAATTAATTGTTGGTGAAGAAATAATTTTAAAGGGCGATTTAAAAAAAATCTAATTTCCACATGGACATGTAAGAAACAGTGAAAAAGAACAAGTGTAACTGACCTTTACTCCTAATGGGAGGAGCAGCAGCAACACTGGCAGGTGGTTTGTCAGGCTCCTGAGGTGGGACAACCATGGGCAGTGCTTGAACCGGTACACGAGGTGCCTAAGACAAAAGACTCTGATCAGTTATTTCTTCTTTTGTTACATGATCCATTCAATAGTATGCTAGTAACTTATACACTTATTAAACATATTTCAATGTAATATGCAAATGACATTCACACAAAATGCTTGCATCAAATTATTCAACAAATTACATATATATTTCTTCTAATCATGCAGTCTACAAACCAGCCCACTTGTTATTATTATTTTTTTTTGTAATGGACTTGGAGTTCAAGTTGATATTCTTATTTAATGAGAAAGCAAAGGATGATCATATAAACCTGGAATATAAATATTATACCAGATGTCTACCAACAATAAAGTACATTGTTATAAAGAGAACTTTAGTGCAACAAAAAAATCATCTGTTTTAAGTGGAAAGTATAAGCAAAAGAAGATAAATCAGATAAAAATGCAATGTTCTGGCTTTGACTCTTACCCTATTTAAATCATGGGATGGGGGAGTGAGCTGAGTGGCATCCGGCGGAGGGGCAGAGAGCAAGTTATTTGGGTAGTCTAGGAGATAGCAAACGACACTAGTGTGGCCACCTTTTGCTGCCTCTATTAACATGGTCGAGCCATCCTAAAAGAAGGGAAAATGAATATAAATGAGTTTACATCATCATGGACGAAGCCAAAGCCAACAGGTCAGACACACTGAAGTCATGGATCTTACAAAGAAGGCTTTTTTCTACTGAAACAAGAAAACTAATGCTCAGAATGCTACGCATACATGAACACTTCATGAAGGCAGCAGAGTGGACTGCATACCTTTAAGCGGTGGGTGGGGTCTGCCCCGTGAGCCAGGAGCAGCTCCACCACCGCCAGATGGCCCCCTGCACACGCCAGCGACAGCACAGTGTGGTCATTGTTAGCGGTGGCTCGGTTCACATTTGCTCCTAAACAGGACAGGAAAAAAAAAAAAAAAAAAAAACATTAGTAGTGTTTTCCTTGATTATAGTAAGTATAGAAATCATGAAAAGCAGAGCGAATATACCAGCCAATCTTTTTTCACATAAGCTCACAGCCAACTCCTGGGATAAGTAAGACCTTAGCTCAAAACAAAAAAAAAAAAAAAAGGATCACAGATGTGTCCAAAATTCTTGAAATAGAGGAGTGGAGAGATGGCTCAGTAGTTAAAGATACACAGTTGCAAAGACTGATGGCCCAGGCTCTATTCAGTAGCACCTGTGTAAAGTCAGTTGAACAAAGCAGTGTGTGTATCTGGAGTTTGTTTACAGCAGCAAGAGACCCTGATATGCCCATTCTTTCTGCTTGCAAATAAATTAATAAAAATACTTTTAAAATTTTTATATTTTACGTTTATTTATGATAGAGAAAGAGAAAGGGGGGAGGGAGAATGGGCACACCAGGGCCCCTAACCTGGGCAAACAAACTGCAGATGCTTGCACCACCTTGTGCAACTGGCTTACATGGGAATTGGGGAGTTGAACCTGGGTCCTTTGGTTTTGCAGATAAGTGTCTTAACCACCAAGTCATCTTTGCAGCCCCTAAAAATGATTTTTACAAATTCATGAAATAGGATTGCAGTGAAGGCACGTGCCTCCAAAGTCTAAGGAGCTGAGTACCATGCCCCAGGACCCATGTAAGCCAGATGCTCAAGGTGGCACAAGTGACAGGAATCCGTGCATTGTTCCTCTGCAGCAGCACAATGGCCTGTGTGCCTCCACAAACGTACAATAAATAAGCAGACATTCTAATGCAGGCACCATCTACAGCACAGCACTCTTCTGAGCACTACAGGCCGTTTAGTAGCCGTCCACTCATCAAGTGTCAGCGGCACCCTTCTCCACATCACAAACCCAGTATGCTCTTTACCCAAGATGACTAAGTGTCTTGTCATAGAAGTTCTCCACATAAACTTACCTTTACTAATTAAGAACTGTACAGTACAAACATGACCAGCTCTTGCAGCTTTCATTAAAGGAGTCCTTCCACCTTCAGATTCATGTTCCTGTTTAAAAAAAAAAAAATCCAGACATAATTGACATTTAATTGCCAGAGTAATTACTCTTTCTTATAAAAATCAAATCTGACCTGGAGTACATTAATTACCATGTTTTGAGCAAATCAAGAAAATTACACACACATACACATATAAACATGTACCTTTAAAAAAATATTTTATTTGAAAAAGAGAGAACAGGCACACCAGGGCCTCCAGCCACTGCAAAAGAACTCCAAATGCATGCGCCACCTTGAGCATCTGGCTTATATGGGTCCTGGGGACTCAAACCTAAACCTGGGTCCTTACACTTTGCAGGCAAGTGTCTTAACCACTAAGCCATCTCTCCAGCCTGGCTTTTTCTTTTTCTTTTTCTTTTCTTTTGTTTTCAAAGTGTGTATGAGTATGGTTGTTGTGCCCAGGGCTTTCCTGATACACGCTAAGCAAGTCAAGTCCTAATAAGCTACATCTCGAGACCCAGACCCAAGAAATAAACTTTCAAATATCTCACATTAGAAACATTTTTCATACTCATTTAGCACCTGAGTAGCTCTGGGTGTAGTAGGTGCCCATATGTATGTATAATCCCAGCGACCCCGAAGGCTGAAGAAATGGACCCACAAGTTCAATCAAGCGCAATCCTAACTTCAAAAGGAAAAAGATGCACTGTTGCTACTTTCTTCTAAATCCGTCTGGTAATTTTTCCTTCTCTACAAAATTGCTAGTTAAACTTGTACAGGATATGGTAAATAGCTAGTTCAGACCTCTTCTTTTTTTCCTTTTGAAACAGGTTTGCTTTTTTTTGTTTTGTTTTGTTTTGTTTTTGCTATGTAGTCCAGGCGTGGTGGCGCACACCTTTAATCCCAGCACTCGCGAGGCAGAGGTAGGAGGATCGCCGTGAGTTCAAGGCCACCCTGAGACTACATAGTGAATTCCAGGTCAGCCTGGGCCAGAGTAAGACCCTACCTCAAAAAAAAAAAACACAAAAACAAAAACAACAACAAAAAAAAACTCTACTTTTTGAGATAGGTTCCCAGGTTCCTCAAACTCGCCCAACCCCCTCCTCCTGTGGTGGGGTTAAGGGCACAAGACTAAAAAGGCACCTTTTTGGTATCACACTCCTGTTCCTCCACAAGACAAGCAGTCAGAGTAGATAAGGTCCCCAAACACGCACTTCATACTCTCTCTGACTCTTCTCAGTGGTAGGATCTGCTCTGCTACATCTGGTCAGCCCACCCAGCTCCAAACAACTGTCCCTCTCTGCACACCCCAGAGCACTTCTTTATAATCTTCCCTAACATGTCTTCAGGATCTGTTTTATCCTTTTTTGAAAATTATTTTTTTAATAATTTTATTTATTTATTTGAGAGGGACAGAATGGGCACACTAAGTCCTCTAGCCACTGCAAAACAAACTCCAGGTGCATGCGTCCCTTTGTGCATCTGGCTTACGTGGGTCCTGGGGAGTCAAAATGGGATTCTTTGGTTTCGCAGGCAAATGCCTTAACTGCTAAGCACCTCTCTAGCCTCAAAAATTATTTTTACTTACTATTTTCAAGCAAGGAGAAGAGGAGGGAAAGAGAATGAGCATAGCGGCGCGAAGGCCTTTGCCATGGTAAACGAGCTGCAGGTGTGAATATGCTTTATGCACTTTAGCATCTGGCTTTACATGGGAGCTGAGGAACCCGGGAGTGCAGGCACAGCAAAGTGCATTTAACCACTAAGCCATCTTGCCAGCCTCTTTTTAACTGAATTATAAATTACTTTGTGAAAAAATAGTATTGAGAACATTGTGGGCCAACTTATATCCCACTACACAGAAATACAGTAAGCTTCACTTGGCTATCATACCAAATCACAAATTTCTAAAAACAGCTAATACCAAAGTTAAAATTAATTTTTGGTAGCATTTCTAACATAAAACTCGTCTTTGTAGATGAACATGGTGGTGCATGCCTTTAACCCCAGCACTCGGGAGATAGAGGTAGGAGGACTGTTGAGAACTCGAGGCCACCCTGGAACTATATAGCAAGTTCCAAGTCAGCCTAGACTAGAGCGAGACCCTACCTCAAAAAACCAAAGGGGAAAACAATCTTGTCTTTGTAAATGAGATCAGTGAACTGAATAGTACTAAACTGAAGATAAAATCAAAGACAGTAAGGGGAAAGGAAAGCTGACTACATGAGATAAACAATGGTTTAAAAAAATCTGTTTCTTTTCTGTAGACTCTCTAGTTTTGAATCATTTTCTTGTCTTTTCTTTGCTACCATGGGGTCTCCTTATGTTCTCTAGTGTGGACTCAAACTCACTACGTAGTCAATCGGAACTGGCTTTGAGCTTGTAGCAGTCAGTCTTGTTGCCTCATTTCCACAAGCACTGAAGTACAGGCACAAGGCATCCTGCCTGGCTCTTTCTCTGCCTTTCTCCCATATTTTTACACAGGGTCTCACTCTCCCCCAGGCTGACCCTGAACTCACAGCAATTCTCTTACAGCCTCTTAAGCATGGGGATTAAGGTGAGAGCGACTACACCCAGTTCTTCTCTCTAAAATTCTATTTTAGTTTTTGGATCATTTTCAAGGCAGGGTTTCACTCTAGCCCTGGCTGACCTAAGACCCATTCTGTAGCAACAGGCTGGCCTTTAAACTAGTGGTGATCCTCCTACCTCAGTCTCCTGTGTGCTGGGATTAAAGGTTATACTACCACACCTGGTTTTATTCTCTTATTTAAGAAATATATATATATATATATGATATATTATATATGAGAGAATGGGTGTGCCAGGGCCTCCGGCCACTGCAAACACCACCAGATGCATGCACCCCCTTGAGCATCTGCCTTACGTGGGTCCTGGGGAATTGAACCTGGGTCCTTTGGCTTTTCAGGCAAACGCCTTAACCACTAAGCCATCTCTCCAGCCCTTTTTCTCTTATTTTTACACATTAAGATTTCAGAAGTGACACAGCTTACCAGATCTGCTCCTGCCTGAAGTAGGACATCTGCCACGTCAGTGTGGCCGTTCTCACAGGCATATGTTAGTGCCGTGTCTCCTGTTGCTGTTGTTGCATGAACATTAGCTCCTGGAGCAATTAAATAATAGGGTGATTTTTAAAACCATAAAACATAAATGAGCATAAAACATTTCTTCAAAATTAGAGAAAATATGTCATTTATTTCCAGAAACAGAACATTGACAACATCTTTAAAAACAAATTAAACTCCTCCCAAGTGCAGAGATACATACCTGCAGCAAGCAAGTATTTAACTAGCTCCAAATGACCCTCCTGGGCAGCCTCCATTAAAGGTGTTGAGCACCCTAGTTCGATATCAGCTCCTGCTTTAATTAGAAAGTCTGCCACTTCCAGAAAGCCTCCACAGCAAGCCAGAGTCAAGGCAGTTTCTTGAGTTTCTTCTGTCTGTGCATTGATATTTGCTCCTAAAACAAAAATTCAAATAAAAGTTCATGAATTTATCCAAATATAAATAAACTAAACTCTACGTCATAAATGAACATGTGCACAATTAGATAAGAAAGTGTGTTTGCCCAGTTAGTTAGAAACAAATGATTCAAACCAGTCAGATATTTGATGTATGTACTTGGGATCTCTGTTAGCCAGAATGTACACAACTTATAATAAAAGAACACAGAAAATTAGCTATATCCCCTCATATAATTTTAAAAATGGATGATGAAGATAGTGCTTCCAAAGTTTAATAAGCTCTTACTATTTCAGGCAATAAGCAATTTGCAAATTAATATAAGTGATTTACAAGTTACTTTATAAGTTAAAAACAAACTACTACTGAAAGAAAACAGGCGACAGGGTTTCCAGAAGTGTCCTAGGTTCTGAGCTACTCACATCATCTGCTGTGCATGCTGGGTGTGTGTGTGTGTGTGTGTGTGTGTGTGTGTACCTTTGTTTTGACTTTTCTTCTGAATAGGCCTCACTATATAGCCCCGATGGTGCTTAGAATTCGTGATACCCATGCCTCACCTCCTAGGCACTGGGATAACTGGTACAAGCCACGTTAGCTGCCCTGATGAATTCTTTCATAAGAAGTTAAGTCTTTACAGCCATGTTTCTCCTATTGTTTTCACCAAATATTAGTTACATCATTTAACAGGTAACCTGCCTCAAAAATGTTTACTCAATACCATAGAGAATGTTACCTCATATATTCCCCAATACCAGCCTTGGTATTGTGTGTCTTTTTTCTATTTATTTATTTAAGAAAGAGAGAGAGCGCGCGCAAAAGAGAGAAAGGCAGACAGAGAATGGGCACACCAGGGCCTCCAGCCACTGCAAATGAACTCCAGATGCATGCGCCACCTTGTGCATCTGGCTTGATGTGGGTTCTGGTGACTTAAACCTGGGTCCTTGGGCTTTGCAGGAAAGCTCCCTAACTACTAAGCCATTTCTCCAGCCTGGTTCTGTGTTTTATTTGTATAGCACAAGACTCTGAAAGTTCCACATTAAAGATGTCTATTTGATTTTGCCTAACACACAGTATGAGAGCCATTTCTGTTATTTAAAAAAAAAAAAAAAAAAAAAAAAAAAAGCCTTTTCTTTTTTAAAAAATATATATATATTAGGGCTGGAGAGATGATTCAGTGGCCAAGGCCTTGCCTGCAAAAAGCCAAAGGACCCAGGTTCAATTCCCAAGAACCCACATAAGCAAGATGCACAAGGTGGCACATGCTTCTAAAGTTCCTAAAAGCCCTGGTGCACCTATTCTCCCTCTCTCAAATAAATAAATAAATAAATAAATAAATTTTTATTTGAGAGAGAGAGAATGGACACACCAGGGCCTTCAGCCATTGCAAATGAACTCCAGATGCATGTGTCACCTTGGCTTAAGTGGGTATTGGGGAATCAAACCTGAGTCCTTAGGCTTTGTAGGCCAGTGCCTTAATAGCCAAGCTATCTCTTCAACTCAAGAGCCTTTAAAAAAAAATTATTTATGTATTTATTTGCAAGCAGAGAGAGAGAAGAGAAGCAACCAGGGAGATAATGGGCACGCCAGGGTCTCTAGCCACTGCACGCAAAACTCTAGCTGCATGTGCCCTTTGTGCATCTGGCTTATGTGGGTCCTGGAGAATCGAACTGGGATCCTTTGGCTTCGCAGGTAGATGCCTTAACCGCTAAGCCATTTCTCCAGCCCTTCAAGAGCCTTTTGTTTTTTGAGGTAGGGTCTCACTAGGGCCCAGGCTGATCTAGAATTAACTGTGTAGTCTCAGGGTGGCCTTGAACTCATGGCGATCCTCCTACCCCTGGCTCCCAAGTGCTGGGATTAAAGGCGTGTGCCACGCCCAGCTCATCAAGAGCCATTTTTTAAGTTCGGGCAACAATATCTCAGTATAAACCTACCAGAGAGGTGAATACTGAAATCCAACTATAGAAAATAGCATTACAAAATACTACTTTTCTGTCTTACATGTTCAGTATTTTGGCTCATACGGTTACCTTGCCCAAGAAGTAATGCCACCATTTCTTCATGTCCTTCCCGAGCCGCTTCCATCAGAGGCGTGTACCCTTCATCATTGACCTCTTCCAGGCTTGCACCTCTCTCAATTAGCAAAGCTGCCAGCTCCACGTGTCCCCCACATGCAGCCAGAGTCAACGGGGACTCAAAGGAATCTGCAGGCATGTTCACTTGGGCACCACTGTCCAGAAGTAACCTGGCTACTTCAACATGGCCATCCTAAGCACAAGTGAAGCATCATTAGAAAATGAAAGGTTGTGAAAGCTTCTCAATTACCATACAACAAAGTTAGTGATCCTTTGTCAAATAAGCCTAAGTTACATTTTAGAGCTGATGAAGTCATATGTATTCTGTGCTGCCTACAGTCCTTCAGGAAAGAAGGCAAGTGGCAAAATGGCCCCTCTATTCAAGAGGCCGACTGGCCACAGAGCAAAGAGTAAGCATAGGAGGGATGACAGAAACCCCACACAGCAGATCAGCACTGCATATAAAAATTTAAACGACTCAGTTCACATAGAAGAATTTTCATTAAGAAATGTTAAGAATAAGCAAATGTCTAACTAAACAGAAAAGAAAATACATTTGGAGTAATGACAAATGCTAGCGAAAAGTCTTCTACCTCCTTGACCAGTCAATCTAAATATACCTACTAATAGCAATTTCAAGAATTTCTTTATCTCCTTGACCAGTCAATCTAAATATACCTACTAATAGCAATTTCAAGAATTTCTTTACCCTTCTGATTTGGGGTCAGCACTTATTTTTTGTTTTTATCCCTTCCACATCTTTCCTTTACATCGCAGTGTCTATATCTCATCTTCTTTTGAGCATGTCAAGCCTCTGCACTAGACACATGAACTAATACGAATGTCCTATTCTCATTGGTTATTTTGCTATTTCTCAAGCTCATAATCTACTCATATAAAGCCAAATCCTACATTTCCATTAAGGTCCAATTTAAAAATCTCCCAAATTCCTGACCCCTACTAGAATCTTTCATTTATTCTTCTTAAATATACTGTTTATTTATTTTTGGTTCTTTTGAAGTATAGTCTCACTCGAGTCCAGTCTAACTTGGAACTCATTCTGTAGCCCAGGCGGGCCTTGAATATGGCTATCCTACCTCAGCTTCCTGAGTCCAGGGATTAAATCCATGTGCCACCATATGTGGCCTAAATGTACTTTTTACAAAATAGTTTTATTTGACATGGAGTGGGGGAGAGAGAATGGGGGTGTACAAGGGCCTTTTGCCATTGCACAAATTGCAGGCACATGTGCTACTTGTGAGCCTGGCTTTATGAAAACTCTTAATCTAGGCCCACAGGCTTTGCAAGCAAATGCCTTTAACCACAGAACCATCTCTTCAGCCTCCTCCTTGCTGTTTTTTTCCTGAGACAACATCTAAACTAGCCTGGAAATCATTATGTAACCAAAGCTAGCCTTCAACTGTCACAATTGTCAGCCTCCTGAATAATGCAATCACAGACATCTGTCATCATGTCCAGCTACCTTCCTTTTATTTATAACACTTCCACATTAGGTCTTCAAAATATTTCATCTTAATGACTTACACATACATGTTATTTCCCTGCAAACAGATGGTAATTGTGACTGAATTTCCCTACCAAGGAAATTTCTAAGACTGCCAATATTATTATGGTGGGCACTTTATCTATAATTATCTTATTGAATCCTCATTAAAAAACCCAATGGTATTATCTTCAGATGAGGAACCCAAAAGCTTCTAAGAAAATGTACACTTGCCAGGCTTGGTGGTGCATGCCTTTAATCCCAGCACTTGGGAGGCAAAGGATCACTGTGAGCTTGAGGCCACCCTGAGACTAGTGAATTCCAGGTCAGCCTGGCCTAGAGTGGGACCCTTACCTTGAGAAAAGAAAAAGGGAGAGGAGAAGAGAGGAGAGGAAATACAAACACACTTGTCTAAAAGACTAATGTAAAAACTGGGGTAGACGAGGAAGACAGTACATAACTCAAGTATTAAACAGTGATTAACATCTTAACAATCAGTATATGAGATTTAACACCCTTTAATGATCATTCTTAGGCAGGAAGTCGAGACAAGAAACTTCAATTTCATTAGATTTTTAAAAATATATATATCTGGCCCATTATTCTCATGCAGCTGTGTACGGTTTGGCCCAGTTCCATCGTCTTGTCTAAGACACACAAGTTTAAGCAGAGGCCTATTGTGATCCACTTCCAAGAACATAACAACAAATTCCTGTTTGGTATGCTTTCTCTTTTGGAGACAGGGTCTTTCTTGGTACAAAGCTATGGCTAGCTTGGTATTTACTATGTGACCCAGGCTGGCTTGCCTCAAACTTGGACCAATCCTCCTGTGTAATGGCCACATGAAAGGATTCCACATTTCACTACCTACCACACTTGGCTTTAAAATAACCTCGCAGCAGAGGCTCCATCTCACACTGAGGTTATGACCACCAGAGCTATGCATCCCAGGAACAGGCACATGATTTGCACACTTCCTCCATCTTACCATGCAAGCTTCCATGAGAGCCGTATGCATTTCATCTGTTTTATGCTCTTGATCAGCGCCTGCTTCCAAAAGAAACCGCACCATCTCTAGGTGTCCTAAACCCAAAAGGATTGCTTATATTTAGTTATCAACAACTAGCTTTTGCATCAAAGTACTATTAGTCATATTCGCTTACATTATTAGATAATAAGCCTTATTGTGTGCGTGTGAGCAGCTGCACTGGCCCTGTTCGTGCGTACGTGTGGAGATCAGAGGGCAGCCAAGCATCCTCCTCTATAGCTCTTCAGTCTCACATCCCCAGAGCGCCCTCATTAACCTTGGGGTACACCAAGTTTCCAGTGGGACTGGCTGGCTGACCAGGGAGCTCCAGTGACTCTGCTTTCTTTGTCCCCATCAGCTCTGTGGTCAGAGACATGCAGTCATGCCTGGCTCTTTATGTGGACTCCAGCATTTCGTTGTTGTTGTTTCCAGGTAGGGTCTCGCTCTAGCCCAGGCTGACCTGGAATTCATTATATAGTCTCAGGGTGGCCTCGAACTCACAGCAATCCTCCTACCTCTGCCTCCCAAGTGCTGGGATTAAAGGCGTGCGCCACCACGTCTGGCAGATCCCACCTTTTTAAATGGGTGCAAGAACTAATCCTCATACTTGTGCAGCAAGAGCTTTGACCCACCAAGCCATTTACTCAGTCTCCACTCTCAACTTTCAAACAGTGACCTTACTGCCATAGTAACTGTTTCTATCAGAATCTTTGCTATAAGTCAACAAAGATGCCATTTTCCAATATTCCAAATATCCTCCCTATAACATTTTATGAACACAAACATGCTATAGCCATTTAAAAAAATTACTTTTTATTTATTTATTTGTTTGTTTGAAAGAAAGAGGCAGAGAGAGAGAGAATGGGCACACCGGGGTCTCCAGCCACTACAAATGAACTCCAGATGCATGAGCCCCCTTGTGCATCTGGCTTATGTGGGTCCTGGAGAGTCGAACAGAGATCCTTTGGTTTTGCAGGCAAATGCCTTAACCACTAAGCCATCTCTCCAGCCCTGCTATAGTCATTTTGTGCTAGGGAATAAGTTATATTTTATGGTGGAACTTCCTTCTATAAGGAAATATATTTTTATATATTTTGTTGTATTTTATGTACTTTTATTTAATTATTTTCAAGCAGGAGACAGAGAGAATGGGCACACTGGGGCCTCTTAACCACTGCATACAAACTCCAGATGCATGCACCACTGTGCACCTGGCTTTATGTGGGTACTAGGGAATAGAACTCAGGTTGTTTGGCTTTCCAGGCAAGCACTTTAACTGCTGAGTCATCTCTCCTGCCCAAGGAAATGTATTTTAAATTCTAATAACTAACTCACAAACTTTTTTGGAGTAATCTACCTAAAACCTGAGAACAACATGTACAAAAATATTCTTGAAACATCATTGGACTTATGTTCATTTTGTGATTTAGGTGTTAACATATAGGGGAGAATAGATGCACACACTTGTACTCATACAGCTTCAACAACCCTAGTTTTTTAGGTTAGACACAGATACTATGAGTGCAAAAAAAGAAGAAGAAGAAGAGGAAGACGACGACGACGACTACACTTCCACAGAGCTTCAGATACTAGGCAAGAAATAACCATTCTCAGGTGGGAAACTATAGTGTACCGTTTATCACACACCTTCTTTTTGCTACATTTCCTGTCATTTTCCACACATACAACCTGGGCTGATCCTCTCCCCTTCTCCTTGTCAATCTATTTTCTAGGAAATTTGATCAGAAACAGGAGGAGGAGGCTTACTCCACCAGCTTAGTTCTCTAACTAGCTATAGACGCCACTTTTGGAAGGAATGGAAGGCTTACAAGCGAAGGTGACAGTAGTCAGTCACATGTAGTCCTCCTTCACTACTGCTAGTGAAATGCAGCCCAGTTGGAGTTCACACACACTGGTGAGAGGGATGCAGAGCCACCCAACAGCCTCTGCCTGATTACCAGTCAGGACAGGGCAGAAAGGGATATCAGCTGTGCTCCGTCTCTGAAAATGGCAACAACACTTAACCAAAACCAGCAACTGAATTTCAGTCATTTGCATATCTAGCTATTACTTGCTTATACTTTTAAAAGAAATCATTTCAAAAGATATGACACAATCTCAGCTACTCTTAAGAAAAAAAGGAAAAATCACTGCCACGCGTGGTGGTGCACACCTTTAATCGCAGGACTTGGGAGGCAGAAGTAGGAGATCACTGAGTTCGAGGCCACCCTGAGACTCCACAGTGAATTCCAGAGCAGCCCTGGAAAATCACTAAAGACAGGGTTGGCTGAGGAAATCAATCACAGCCCAGGGGGCACAATTTGAGGAGCCACTCAAGTATTCACAAGCTTATGCAAGTGAGGTCAGCCCTTGAGGCCAAGTGCCCTCTTTGAACTAAGTAACTGGCCTTGCACATCTTTACTTTAAATCTCAAAGTCAAGAATGCATGATATTTTATGTATATGTGGCAACAGTTGTAGGCAGTATGAAACACTGAATGTCTATTTAAAACAAAAACAAAGTTGCATGGCATCTGCCTTTTTTAAAATGTTGTTAAAGTCAAACACTTTATGGCCACATATCTGTCACACTTGAAGAGTTTAAAAAATGTTTTGATTCTGTGCTTCTTTTAAGAAATCTAGAACATTGGTCAGTGACAGACCAGGCATCTTTTCAAGCAAGTGTCTGGTCTGCCTAAGAGTCTAGATTGGTATTACCAGTATTTTCAGGTTGGCTGGCATTTCAAACATCAATGACCTACTTAAGTTTCAACATGAAAAGCCACCATATACTGCAGTTCACATCAAAATTAAACTACATTGGGCTGGAGAGATGGCTTAGCAGTTAAAGCACATGGCTGTGAAACCTAAGGACCCAGGTTAGATTCTCCAGGTCCCATGTAAGCCAAATGCAAATGGTGACACATGCATCTGGAGTTTGTTTGCAGAGGCTAGAGGCCCTGGCGTGCCCATTCTCACTCTCTTTCTCTCTCTCTCCCTCTCTCTCTGTCTCTAATAAATAAATAAAAATAAAATCTTAAAAAAAAATAAATCACATTAAAATTAATAGTTTGACGGCCATTTTATCATTGACATTTATAATGTTGAGAATATGTATTAAGAGGTTATATATACATAAATTTTGAAATACTCTGAACAGTAATTTCATAAACTTATGTACACTGTACCTTTGTAACAAGCTAAGGTAAGAGCACTCTCCTTAAATTCATTGGAATGCGTATTAATGCCAGCTCCGTTTTCCAGCAGCAGCCTGGCTACCTCCACGTGCCCAGCACTTCCAGCCTCCATCAGAGGAGTATGACCATTCTCATTATGGTCCTCAATACTAGCACCGGATTCCAAGAGCACCTTCACCACATCCACATAGCCTCCGGCACAGGCATATGTGAGAGCTGTGTTGCCTGTGTGAGGAAGGAAGAAGAGCAAGGAGTTACCACAGAGCACTCTAGTCAAACAACTAATGAAGCATCAATTTACACTAAGGAAACTAGAATGGCAGACTAAAGATGTAAGAAATATCAGCTGTACTTTATCTTTCTGAAATCAACTCTGTATTCTCCCTTTCTATCTGATAACAGTGTCCAGCAGGGTGGCATCATCCCAGCTACATGTAAGTCCAAAGTATGGGCATCACAAATGGGAAGCTAGCTTGGGTGACAGTAAGTTCAAGGAAAACCCAGGTGATTTAATAAGTAAATAAAAAGGGAACCAGGATGTGGCTCCCAAGCACAGTCCCTGCCTAGCACCTGTGAGGTCCTGGTTTAACTTCCAGCATGGCCAGCACAGAAGACCCAAAGGCTGGAGAGACTCAAACATCTGTCAGGACTGCAGAACTGGAGACAGAGGACTGCGCAATTCTGTCCTGAAGCTGTTTTCTTTTCCAATGAGAAGAAAAGTTAATGTTTAACTTTAATCAAAAAATGTTTCAATCCATATTTATTTTTAGCACAACATTCAACACAAGTGATCAAAGTTAGAATGGTTTCAAAAAGATTCACTTTGTTTGCTTTATTTCTGGAAGGCACTCGGCAGTCCAAGCTGGCCTCAACTCATGGCAATACTCCTGCCTCAGCCTCCCAAATGGTGGGAACACAGACTTGAACCATCACACCCAATAAAAACATTAGTTTTTGCTGATGAAAATGTCCCATATTACAAGAAAAACCAACTTTGTAGGGGAAAGACATTAAACTTTATTTAAAGCCTAACAGATTTAAACTTTTAACTAAAGGAAATTCACAAGCTATATTTTCATATAATTTAGGAATTTTACACAAATCTATGTAGGCCCAAGTTTAAAAAACAAAGAAATTAGGTTCAAGTTTATGTTCCCATGGGCTGCAATCTAGCAACAGTAGGGAATGGAGTACCAGCCCTTATTCCTGTCCCTCTCTGCTCCCCAGACAACAGAAAAGAAGATTTGAGAGCACAGTCATACTTCTCTACTTCCAAGAGATCAGTGCTTCCAATATGCAAGTACGACTGCATCTGAAAGAACCCTGCAAGGCCAAGGTCCTGTCCTCACAAAGGAGACAGGAGAACCACCCTTCAATGGTTATTCCATAAACTTAATCTCAGAGACTTATGCAAATATGAAGCCTTAAGAAACGGGCTTGCAAAAGCTCCACAAAGGGATACTTCCATGGGAGATGACTGTTATCCAAGATGTTAGGAGTCAGCAAAGCTGAACAAGAAATGTGCATGACCTGTTGAAGACTGTGCGTTGACATCGGCCTTATGAGCTAGCAGCAGTTTCACAATTTTGACATGTCCTCCATTAGCAGCAGCCATTAAAGGTGTAATGTCACCTTTGATTCCCCTATCTTCCACATTTGCATGCATTGCCAGCAAAACCTTAGAAAAGAAAAAAATAAATTTAAAGAATACTAGAAAATAATTTTATCAAAAAATTTCCATATATGATAACACCTACCGACTCATAATAAATGAGACAGATTAAAATAAAGTTTTATTTTTTTAATTTTTAAATATTTTATTTATTTATTTGAGAGTGGGGGGGAGGGAGAGAGAGAGAGACAGAGAGAGAGGGGCAGAGAGAGAAAGAGAATGGGCACACCAGGGTCTCTAGCCACTATAAACGAACTCCAGGTACATGCACCACGATGTGCGTCTGGCTTATGTGGGTTCTGGGGAATTGAACCTAAGTTCTTAGGAATCATAGGCAAGTGCCTTAACCACTAAACCATCTCTCCAGTCCCTAAAGTTTTATTTTTGTGAGCTGGTATAGCTCGGCAGGTGAAGTGCTTGCCACACAAGCATGAGGACCTGAGCTTGGATTCTAAACACACCTAAGATGTGAAGCATAGTGACACTCATCTGGAATCCCAGTGCACGGGAGAGAGATAGGGATTCCCTGGAGCTCATTCTCTCAAAGAACAAGGAGAATGTCAGAGAAAGACAGCACTGCTAATCTCCGGTCTACACACACATTTGCATGCGTACAGATGACTGACATACACCGGTCAAAGCAAAAGGGTTATATAGATGAAACAAACCTGTGCGAGCTCATAGTATCCGGCAGAACAAGCTAAGCAAAGGAGGCTCTCCCCTTCCTCAGTGTGCTCATTCACACTTCGCCCTTCAATGAGCAATTTCCGCACAGCATTCACATCTCCTTCTGAACAGGCTTCTGCTAAACTGCGGCTATCAGAGGAGAATCATAAACACAAAGTCAAAACTGGATGTTTACGTGCTACTTTCGTGATATCCATCTGAATTAGAATCATCAATATTCTAAAACCTTTTCAGTTATGTAACTCAAAGATGGTCTAGCCTACTGTAAGTGGATAAAGACACTTTATAGATCAAATTCACATACAAAATACAGGCTATATTTACACTTCTTTTGTTCAACCACTAAAAAAAACTTTTCTAAAATCTAGTAAAAAGTTAAAAGTAGGCAAAACATATAATTATAAAATCACACCCGAGTCTTTCATCAAGTAAAGGAAAATCAGCCAGAAAAGACAGGAACATATAACATTAGTAAATAAAAAACTGCTAAGAGTCTTTGGAGCAAATTCTGTGTGTAATCTACCATTAGCTATTAGAGACCTCCGCAGACACCTTTGTCTACTCGTGGTACTACCAGTCAAACCACAGACAGTGGCCCTCTCCTGGCCATTTCTCCCTAACCCTGGCCGCCACTTTGCTCTCCTTAGGGTCCTTCCATAAGCAGCCAGACAAAGCAGTCACATGAAAGCAGAGCACAATCACTCCCCTGTGCACATCTTCCAAATCTCCCTCACAGGAAAAGCCAAACTTCTTGTCATTCCACCCAGTGACAGGTCACCAGGCCCCTCCCTCTCTTCCCTCCTTGGCCATAGTATTACTTTGCTCTCATTCTTCTTGCAGTTCTTCAATTATTACAAATAAGCTCTAACCATGAGATACTACATGTGCAGTCCATCTGCCAAGATAACTCCTGAACTCCTGTCCCAATTCCATTAATATGCACCATGGCTGAAACCCAAGCACTACAAAAGGACCCCAGTCAAGTTTTCCTTTCAGACAGTTTCTCACTTTAAGGACCAGGCTGGCCTTAGACTTTTCTTAATTTTTTTATTTTCTTTGAGAAAGAAAGAGAGAAAGAGGCCGGGGGGAGGGGTATAGGAGTGTGGAGAGAATGGGCACACCAGAGCCTCCAGCCACTGAAAATGAACTCCTGATGCATGCACCACCTTGTGCACCTGGCTCACGTGGGACCTTAGGCTTCACAGGCCTTAACTGTTAAGCTATCTCTCCAGCCCTGGCCTTGAACTTCTATGATCATTCTGCCTCTAACTCCAGGGGCTGGGATTACAGGCATGCACCACCATACCTCACTCCCCATTCGATGTTTTTATCCACAGGTCTTATCAGTGCCATTCACAAGTTCACTTACTTGTGAACTGTATGATCCTCTTACCAAAGGGAAAGTCTCTAACAGTGCTTAATAAGCTTGCCTGTGAAATCCTCTTAATTCCTCACTTCACAGGACACTGAGAGTCCCTAGACCCAGTGTTCATAAATACTTCTAAGCAAATTTAGGAAAAATCCTTCCCTCAGGGTATTCTCCTCATAAAAACATTCCTCTCACTTTCACATTCACTTCCTTCTTCATGTCTATATACACTCTACCATCTAGCCCTGAACTTAATCTCCCTACACTAGGTCAGAGCACCTAGTGCTGTACTTAGACAATCTCATAGGGACAACCCTGGGTCAAACAACCTCACTCACAGGAATGACTCTACCAGCAACTGAACTTAAAACTCTGTGAAAAGACCATACAGCACCCAGCACAGGACCCAGCACCATACGTTTCCAGCTTTACTGAATAAAAGTACTAGAGCCACAATGTCAATTCACAAATGTAAAATAACCTGAGTTTTAGTTCTCTGTTCTTTTCCTGCCTGAACTAGCTTTAATATGGTCTTCATGTGTTTTAGCTTTCTCTCTTGCTTGTCTCACTGAAAAATATCCAGAGACCTAATAAAACCGAATGCTGAGCAGGGCATGGTGGTGTACACCTTTCATTTTAGCATTCAGGAGGCAGAAGTAGGAGGATCACTGTGAGTTTGAGGCCAGCCTGGGACTACAGAGTGAGTACCAGGTCAGTATGTGCCAGAGTGAGACCCTAATTTTAAAAAAGCAAAACCAAAAAACTGAATGCTGGGGTTGGAGATATAACTCAGAAGAGTGCTTGCCAGAGCACAAGGCCCTGGGTTCATCCTCAGCCCCAGGAGTGGGGAGGGAGAGACCTAAACACTAAGTCAGGGTTAGAGAACCCTAGTCTAACTAGAGAAAGTCAGCCAATCTGGGAGAACAGTAAGTCAATTAATTAAAACACAAAACAAGACTAAATAATAGAAAAAGAAAATTCTGTTAATTTTTATAGCCTTTGTATGTGCTCTTAAGATGCTGCATAAAAACAATGTAGATAAAAGTGTGAAATCTATCAATGTTATTGTTGTCTTTCTAAACCTCAATGTACTCATGTAGCAATATAAATGTGCACAGGTACAGGTACACACATGATATTATAGTCAACAATGGACGCACATACACCTAAGAGGAAGGAGACCAGGAGAGGAAGGGAACAAGGCAGGGGCGGGTGGGTGGAGGGTAAATCAGAACAGATTAAGTATCTGTATGAAGATTTCACATACAACCCACTACTGTGTTCAGTTCATCTATGCTAATAAACATTTCAGCTATCACAGTGACCTCATAGTGGTCTTACTCTGGCTTTACAGTGCTGTCAACTAAGGATGCATTTCTCTCAAGATCATCCCCATCACTAAGGCAAGACAATAATGAAATATTTTTAGATTTTTAATTGCTAAGATAAATACTACTAGCTTTATTTTAAGAGAAGAAAATGAAGGTATTTAGGCTTGAAAGAGTGACATATTCGTGACTCTTCAGGTTTTCCCTGTCCATTTTCAATCTATACCCATCACTGTTCACAGGAGATGATGTGGTTACTATATAATATTGAAAACCTGTAAAACATCAAGTTATAAAATATTTAGTGGATCTTTACTAAGTCTAAAAATCCTATGTACAAGTTACTATAAGAGACACAACATAGTGAATTTCAGGGAGCCTGGGTTACAGTGAGATCCTACATAAACCCACACAGCTATAATCACTTGACTTTTGACAAATATGTAAAAAATACACATTGGCTAAAACACAGCCTCTTTAACAATTAGTGCTGGGAAGATTAGATATCCACATATAGATAGATATCTATCTCTCACTCTGCACAAAAAGTCAACTCCAAATGGATCAAAGACCTTAATATAAGACATGAAACTAATAAATTATTAGAGGAAAAAGTAAAAACATTAACTTATAGGAATAGTCAAATAATTTATGAATGGGACTACTGTGGTAGTTTGATTCAGGCGTCCTCCATAAACTTAGGTGTTCTGAATGCTAGTTTCCCAGCTGATGAAGATTTGGGAAATAATGCCTCTTAGAAGCAGTGTATTATTGGGAGTGGGGCTTATGGCTTATAGCCAGTTTCCCCATGCCAGTGTTTGGCACACTCTCCTGTTCCTGTTGTCCACCTGACATTGTTCATGCCATCACTTTCCCTGCCATCATGGAGCTCCCCCTTGAGCCTATAAGCCAAAATAAACCCCTTCCCTCCCCCCCAAAAAAAAATTAAGGCAGTGGACTCACATCCATTATGTAAACTACATCTATGACTGCTTTGAATTCCATTAAACAAACCAAAGCCTATTCCTTAAATAACTATATAAGGACTGGAAAATATACAAATAACTGGACAACATTAACTTCTTTGTCACTAATACATAAGGAGAACATGAAATAGTAAAACTTTTTTTAAGGGCTTCTAGCCACTGGAAACAGATGCACACACCACTTCGTGAATCCGGCTATGTGTGGGTACTGGGGAATCAAATTTGAGTCGTTAGGCTTTGCAGGTAAATGCCTTAACCACCGAGTCATGTCTCCAGCCCAGTACAGTCTTTTCTAACACCGTAAGCTGTAGGCTGGTCAGTCAGGTAAGACAATGGTGCTGTGCCAATCGTCATCTACTTGCTGTCTCTCAACTTTTTATCTATAATCTGGGAGTTAAGACAAAAATGATGGTTTTCATGAGCACAAATAAAGATAATGCATGTTAAGTGGCTATGTTATCAGGCACAAAATAAATGCTTCATGTTAGCTTCTTTCAACCCTAAGAAAATGGTTTCCATACAGACCGCAGCACAAGCACTCACTTGTCCGACTGCCCTGCGTGTGCCGTGCTCTCTGCTCTCATTCGGGTTAGCGCAGCAGCAGCTTCATCCAACGCACAGCTGACAGACGACGTCAACCTCCGGAGCACTTCAGGATCTGCAAAGGCTTTACCATCAGCCGTCGATAATTTGCCTATTCCTGTTACATACCCAAAAGGAAAAACAAAGAAAATTCAACTTACTTAAATCTAGATGCTAAAAAAATAACCTTCAAATGCCTACAGTGGGCATATCTACTGTCTGTCTAGAATTTGTAAAAAAGCATCACTCCTTCTTTAATTTTCTAAAACCTTATTCATACCATGTGGTTCCTAAGTACATGGTCCCATCACTCTCAGGTGCCAGACAGGGTCTTCAGCTTATGCAGGGACACAGGGAGTCTAACACATCTGAAAATGTCAAAGGTTGTTAAACTGGTAAGATGTGAGTCATGAGCTATTTAGTCATTTTTATCACTACACATAGAAAAAGACTGCCCAAAATAAAGTCCACCTAGAGGACAGTAGAGACACAGAAAGGAGAGTCTGACTCACTGGCACCAGCACACAGTCACTGTGTTCCTGGCAGCATCTGCTTTTGCTTATGGATCTTAGCAGGACTCTCACTTGTGACCAAGGTCCTAATGGAATGTAGCTGTATAAGAATATAATCTACATGTACCTTATTTCAAGTTGTATCTACAAATTGCTACATATATTCAAAAAATCATAATTTTAAGTACTATATCTAAAAATTACTCAGAAAAGCTAAAAAAAAAAACCTCTAGAAGCAGAAATAATAACTAATACACAACTTTTCCAGGTATCTCTATAAACCAAGCTTGTTTCTAACCTTCACTACTCTAATCGGGTGACACTTAATGCAGGCTGCCCACCCATATCACCTGCGGCATCTGTCACAAACATAGCTGCCAAGCTAACCTGCATGAGAAGTGATTCTGATGTGCAGTCGAGATGACAGAACCTTTACTGCAACACTCTGGTTGCTACTCAACATGCAGTCTAGCAAGCAGTACTACTACTTGGAATTGTGTAAAAGCAGAGAGTACAGTCTTAGACCTCGAATGTACTGGATAAAAATGCCCATTTCTGAGCTGTAGATTGTTACTAGAAAATTTTCAGTGCCTGGGATGGGATACTTTCCAGTGAGTTGCTGGCCAAGGAGGCCCCAGTAGCCTCCAAAACATGAAAGGCTTTTGCCAAAGCCCTTGGTTTCCCTTGAGAAACAGATAGTAAGACCCTATTGCTGAAGACATCTCTTGCCTGAGAGGCAAAGTCACTGAGAAATCAAGCTGGTGCTGAGCAGAAAACCTTCTCCCTATAGACCAGCCAACTGAAAGCTGGAAAAAGCTGCACTGCATGCAGCCGTATGGGAGACAGAAGTCATCAGCAGTGAAAACAGTGGACACTGAATATTTAAGTTTGGCCACACAGGCCAAATGACTGAACGGGTGCAATAGTAGCAACTGCTCCACAATTGGACTGAAGGCCCTCTCTATGGGAGGGAATACATAGCTGGTACTGAAAAACCTAAGCAAAAGTCTATGGCAGGGGAGGTCATGAGCTTTAGGGGTATAAAGCCTGCTCTTATCTGACTAAATGTATATATTATTCCCACCAAGCTGCCCTGAAAGCACTACACTTAATGTTCATATTCACATATTAACGCTACTCTTACTTCTGGTTAGAGAAGCTTCTCTTTTCAGATGGCGATGACTACTGGGATGACCCAAAAGGCAACATAGTGCTGAGAAGAAGGGATGGAGGAGTGCCCAGCACTGAAACACCTCTGTCACACCCTCCAAGGCTCAGGGCCCATTGCAGAAGAGGGGGCGGATAGAATGGAAGAGCCAAAGGGTCATGCAGTGCCTAGTAATACCTTCGCAAGACCCTCAAAAATAGAAGAAAAAGATGATGAAATCAAATTAAAAGAGAGACTAATGGAGAGAGGGAGGGGATATGATGGAGATTGGAGTTCTAAAGTGGAATGGGGGAGGGGAGGGAAATATCACGTGTTTTTTGTATGTAGGTATAGAAGTTGTCAATAAAAAAATAATTTTTTTAAATGCCCATTTCTGGGCGGGCATGGTGGCGCACGCCTTTAATCCCAGAACTCAGGAGACAGAGGTAGGAGGATAGCGGTGAGTTTGAGGCCACCCTGAGAATACATAGTGAATTCCAGGTCAGCCTGAGCTAGCATGAGACCCTACCTCGAAAAACCAAAAACAAAAAAAGAAAGAGTACATTTCTGAAAAGACCTCCAGGTGACTCAAATGTGTACTAGAAAGTTTAAGAAAGACGGCTTTAAAATAAACTAAGACAAAAGGACCGTTCACTGAGTAACCAACTCATCTGCGTGAATAAAGCTGTAATAGGTGCACTGTCATAAGCTTCTGCTCAAAGTTGATAAAAGGAAAACTTGATTTTAATTCTAAGAAGATTCTGATACAAAATATTCTGTTTTATAAAACCAAAAACAGATGTGACAGTAAGCTTCTATAACTTTAGCTACAAGGTGCTCATCAAGACATGCAAAGGATAAAACCAGTCTTGTTTGGTGAAGATGAGATCTACTGGATATGCTGTGCCACTAATATTAAAAGTCGTCCTGTAATCTGAATCTTCCAGTCATTTATTCACATAAATCAAATTACATTGTGGCATTACTGAAATCAATGTTACCAGTTTCCACTATGAGAGAAGTAGCAATTCTCCTGCCTCAACTTTCTCAATGTTAGAGACATTGGAATTACAAGTGTGCACACCTGGCTGCACACATAATCCTTATACCTGTAAGCAGAAATCAAACAAGAAACGCACTAGCTATTCTGGTTATGGTGATCAGCCTTCCCTGATTGACTAGGAAACAGCAACAACAATGAACTAGAATGCGGGGTGGGGACCACATAATTCTCTCCAATGCCCGACTTGTCATCAGGTGGGCAAGACTTCAGATGGAAATCTCCAGTTGACTGAAAGACAAGGGATAATTGTTTCCTCTTAAGAGTTTCATTTGAACTAGAATACAAAAATTAAATCATTTTAAGATCTAAGCTAATATTAAGGAACAAGCTGAAACCCAGTTTTCAAAGACAGAAGGGTTGCTAGCCTCTGAGGTCCGGGGATCAGAGGCACGAGATCTAAGAGAGAGGCTTGACTTGTGAAGATGGGAAGCCTAGTTGAACACCAACAACTGAACACAGCTGTCTATTCAGGTGCTCATTATTCAAAACCAAACCAGAAAGGCCCTGAACTACGAGACATGAGGGGGGGGAGGAGGAGGAGGAGGAGGAGGAGGAGGGGGAGGGGGAGGGGGAGGAGGGGGGGAGGGGAGGAGGGGGAGGAGGGGGAGGAGGAGGAGGAGGAGGAGGAGGAGGAGGACCCTACTATGTGGAAAATGAGGATAAAGTGTTCTGTAAGGGCAGTGACACCCTCCACCTTTTTGCTCTTAGCTTGGCAGTCAGGCTTATTATTTATGAGACAATGACTGGCAGACATTTCTCCCAAGAAATTGAATCCAAAGAAATAAAGGTTCTATACGTATTCACTGCTAGGAATCCTAAAATGTTCCCAAGATTACTATCACTGGTGTACACATCCTACATAATTCTTAGACGAAGAAATCCATTGATTTTATTCTCACAATTACATTACCCTATGCCACACAGAGACATTATCCTGTGGGTTAATCACATGAGCTCATGAAAGGCAGAGAGGTTTTCATTGGCAGGAAATAAGGAAGTCAGGTCAATGTCAGCTTAAAGATTTAGAGGAGCTATAGAGCAAGGGACATGGGCAACCTTGAGAGGTAAGAAAAGGCCCAGATGACAGTACACAAATGAGACCAGAATCTCAGTGCTACAACTTTAAGAAAATGAATTCTACTACCAACAACAATGAATCTGGTACAAAACTTTGTCCCAAGTCAACAGATAACTCAGCACATATGATTTCCCCTACTAAAACCTTAAGGCAAATGAATCTAGCCACTCTATTTCTGGATCTGATCCACATTGGCCTTGAACTCACTATCCTCCCATCTCCACCTCCCTAGTGCTGGGATGACAGATGCATCCAACACATCCAGCAAACATTTTTAAAACATATGAACCTTGACTGACTACTTACTCAAACAAGTCAATTGAAAAAAATTAAGCCAGGCACAATACATACGCAAAGGTGGAGGGATTGTGAATTCAAGGCCAGGCTGGGCAACACAAAATTTATGTATGACTTCTTAGTACTCCACACTGACAGGCTGTAGTGTTAGGCAAGAACCCTCTACTACGCTTCACCTCCATATGAAATGACAGGAAGGAAGCACAGGCCTGCTGTAGATGGATGGAGAACAGCAGAGCAGTGGTGAGTAAAGAGCAAACACGAGGGCCCACAGACTAATGTTCAGTGAGGCCACACAGTCAGTATACAAGCCTAAGATTCTGTGTGAAATGTTTCCTTTTAAAAAAGGAAGGGGCAGCCAGGCGTGGTGGCTCACGCCTTTAATCCCAGCACTTGGGAGGCAGAGGTAGGAGGATTGCCGTGAGTTCGAGGCCACCCTGAGACTACATAGTGAATTCCAGGTCAGCCTGCATTAGAGTGAGACCCTACCTTGAAAAACCAAAAAAAAAAAAAAAAAAAAAGGAAGGGAGGGGCTGGAGAGATGGCTTAGTGGTTAAGGCTCTTGCCTGCAAAGCCTAAGGACCCAGGTCCGATTCTCCAGGTCCCATGTAATCCAGATGCACATGGTGGCGCAAGCATCTGGAGTTCGTTTGCAGTGGCTAGAGGGCCTGGTGCGCCCATTTGCTCTCACTTTATCTCTCACTATCTCAAATAACTAAAAATAAATTTAAAAAAAAAAGGAAGGGAGCCAGGTGTGGTGGTACATGCCATTAATCCCAGAACTCAGGAGGCATAAATAGGAGGAGCACTGTGAGTCTGAGGCCAGCTTGGGGCTACAGAGTGAGTTCCAGGTCAGCAGGACTAAAGTTAGACTCTATGTAAAAAAATAAGTAAATAAATAAAAATTTTTTTAAAAAAGAAGGGAAGAAAGGAAATTAATGAGGAAGAAGTGAAATAGAGGAAACAGGTAAGGGTACTTCTCAATTAAACATTGTTCCTATGGGGATGATCCAACCATGTCACAAAAATATGACCATCCACTTTACGTGGTTTTGACTGATTATTGTTTTTCATGAACATGCTATAAACCCCAAATCAGTGAATACTAAATGACTACTCCTAGAAGAAATAAGAGATGAGGCTGATGAAAGTCCGTTTATAACATTTCATTGACATAACTTTGTTTCTGCTTAATTCATACAGCACTATAACCCTTCTTCAACAACCCTTACCTAAGAGATGTTCTTTCAGAAAATACATTACCACCTTCTCATATTGATAGACACTACAGAGCATGTTAGCAGTGTTCCTTGAAGCTGGATTTATTTGGTCTAATAGTGAAGGCTGGCCAGGAACAAACTCAAATTTGCAGTCTAAGTCCTCCTGTCTCAGCTAACCAAGTACTGGGATTATAGGTGTGACCTACCACGCCTAGCTAAGAGATCTTTTTAAACAGGGAAATAATAAAAAAAAAAAAAAACCCAACATTTTAAGGTGAAAACTAGACTATGCCAGGACACGTGTCCAGAGTCTGTGAGTTTGAACTATCAAGTACAGGGTATCACTTTGAGTGGGAACATGGATATGGGGAAACATATTCTACTCCTCTGTGCCTGAACATGAAAGTCTTTGAGTACTAATTGGGGTGTTATATTTTAGCAGGCACCCAAATTTATAACTACAAAGTTCATACGTAATGAAAGTGAGATGTATGAGAAGTCCCTTTTTATAAGGTAAACTGTAGTCTCAGGGTGGTCTTGAATTTACGGTGATCCTCCTACCTCTGCCTCCCAAGTTCTGAGATTAAAGGTAGGCACCACCACGCCCAGCTGACAATCAAAAAAAAATTTTTTTTTTTTGGTTTTGCAAGGTAGGGTCTCACTCTGGTCCAGGCTGACCTGGAATTAACTATGTAGTCTCAGGGTGGCCTCGAACTCTCGGCGATCCTCCTACCTCTGCCTCCCGAGTGCTGGGATTAAAGGCGTGCGCCACCACGCCCGGCAATCAAAATATTTTAATGATGTAATTCTCAAGAAACCAGTCAATCTTTATTCATAGCATCACACACAATCGTCAGGGCCACACATTTACAAGACCCAGTTTTCATGAGATTTAGGTGAAGCTTTGGATATTAAGGGCACAAAGGCAAATGAGAGTACAGACTCACCTGCAGCTTCCAGGAGAGCTTCAAGCCGAGCCTGCGTCTCCGGGTCCACTGTCCTGAGATCCGCCCCGTCAGCAGTTCCCGACAGGAGCAACTTAGAAGCGGTTTCCAGCATTGGATTCTCCAAATCATCCTGATCCAAAATGAAAGACTCCACCTGGAAGCACATCGGAAAAGGAAAGGAGGAACAGAAAGCAAGGAAGAGAAAAAAAGGAGAGAAAGAATAAAATAATCAATGATAAATACAGCAGCAAACCTAAATGAATACAATGGGATATCAAAACCCAGTGTCTAACTAAAAAAGATAATTATGTGGAAGACCTTAAGAATTCATGATTCAGCTGCAGCCTAATTTTGATACTGAAATGATGTGAGGTGGGTATGAGAGACACATGAGGCTGCCACATCAGCAGATTGAGTCAGCTGTGAAATCTCTGACCTTGATAGGTGGCCTAACCCAGCAGACCCTTCCTGCCCTAGCTGTTAAGGAGCATTTTCTTTTCAGCAACCTTGTAATTTACCTGTGAAGGAGTGAGATTCCACAGACTTTGTAGAAGAGCTATTGTTAACTGACATTCACTCTATTAGACATGGAACTAAAATATCAAAGATATTTCTTTAAAAAATACATTTATGGGCCGGTGAGACGGCCCAGTGGTTAAAGACACTTGCTTGCAAAGCTTGCTGGCCCAGGGTTCAATTTCCCAGCACTCATAATAAAAGGCCAGACACACAAAGTGGTGCATGCATTTAGAGTTATTTGCAATGGCAAGCAGTCCTAGTTCTCTCAAATAAATAAATAATAAGGTATATTTTATGTATGTAATGGATTCATTAATATCACCACTGATTTCATCAAAAAAGTCTGTAAGCACAAGTTGGCAACTCTAGGCAAGTAAGAATCTAAATTATAGTTTGTGATTCCACTACAAGAAATACTGTCAATTCAAATGACAAGCTTACTTTTAATCAGTCTTGAGAATAACTATCAAATGCCAAGTTTGATAGCCACAGTTTGTTGGTAGTACTTTCCAATAAAAATGGTACCTCATGAAAACAAAGATTAAATCATCTTGCATCACAATAAAGTGAACAGTGAAGAGATCTGCTGACTGAACTACAAGCACACAGCCACGAATAGCACAACACCGTAGTGCAGGGCACAGCTGCAGTGTGACATCTACACACCACAGCGCCAAGTGTCCGCAGAGCAATGATAACAGTAACACCCCATGAGTGAGTGCGGATATAACTTATGACCCCTTTGAGAGGATTGTTTTTTGTTGTTTTGAAGTAGGGTTTCACTGCAGCTCAGAAGTGGTCTGAGTTCCTGGACAGTGCATAGACCAGGTGTTGTGAAGAAAAGACTCAATAGTCCCAATCACAGTGCAACTTATAAAGATATTAAAATCCATTCTCTTGGGGCTGGAGGGATGGCTTAGTGGTTAAGGAGTTTGCCTGCAAAGCCAAAGGACCCAGGTTTAATTCCCAAGGACCCATGTAAGCCAGATTCACAAGGGTCACACGTGTCTGGCATTCGTTTGCACTGACTGGCGGCCCTGGCATGCTCATCCCTGCCTGTCAAATAAATAAATAATCCATTCAATTTGATTTACAAATCAAAGTTGGTGATAATTATAAAAATGTCACAGACATGATGGCCTAGGAAGTTACTGCACAAACACACAGCCTCACTAGGCTGGCCCCAAGCTCCAGGCCATCAGGGCAAGTGCCTCAGCCTCCCAGCATGCCTAGCCTTATTTTGAAATGGAGTTTAGTGATGTTGCCCAGTATATGCTGAAACTTCTGGGCTCAATCAATCATCCTACAACTGTTAGGCCTTCAGGTAGACAGCAACATGCCAGCAGAAATCTAGTAACGTTATAATCACTAAAACTGGATGGAGGAGATGGCTTAGTGGCTAAAGGCACTTGCTTGCAAAGCCTGCTGGCATGGGTTCAAGTCTCCAGTGCCCATGTAAAGCCAGATGCACACATCTGGAGTTTATAGTGGCAAAAGGCCTGGGTGTATCATTTTCTCTTTCTCATAAATAAAATTAAAACAAAAAAAAATTATGCATATTGCTATTTTGAATGGGCACATATTTAATAATAAACTAATTTTTACTATTTCAAAAGCAAACAGAACACTCTAAATTGTGTAACTGCTATTTTTTCTAAAATTCTGCAAGGTAATTTTCATCAATCAAAAACAGCTAAGGGGGCTGGAGAGATGGCTTGGTGGTTAAGCGCTTGCCTGTGAAGCCTAAGGACCCCGGTTTGAGGCTCAATTCCCCAGTACACACATAAGCCAGATGCACAAGGTGGCGCATGCATCTGGAGTACGTTTGCAGTGGCTGGAGGCCCTGGTGTGCCCATTCTCTCTCTGCCTCTTTCTCTGTCACTCTCAAATAAATAAAAATAAACAACAAACAAACAAACAAACAAAAAACAGCTAAGAAGCTGGAGAGTTGGCTTAGCAGTTAAGGTACTTCTTGCCTGCGAAGCCTAAGGACCCAGGTTTGCTTCCCCTGGGCCCATGTAAGCCAGATGCACAAGGTGGCACATGCACCTGGAGTTCATTTGTAGTGGCTGGAGGCCCATTCTCTATCTACCTCTCTCAAATAAACAAACAAACAGCTAAGATATGAGGGGTAAACAACTTGTTACTTTTAAAGGCAGAAGCAAAAGGGTAAGGAAGGACCACAAAGCCTAACTAACTCCAGTGTTAGTGTTCAGGGACTGTAAAGGTTTAGGTGTTTCACTTCAATAACAACTGTACATATAGGCATTACAAGAATCTTCCTATTTTGTTTGCTTTGTTTTTTTCGATGTAGGGTCTCACTCTAGCTCAGGCTGACCTGGAATTCACTCTGCAGTCTCAGGTTGGCCTCGAACTTAAGGCAATCCTTCTACCTCTGCCTCCTAAATGCTGGGATTAAAGATATACACCACCATGGTTGAAACATTGTCTTACTAAAAAGGCTGTTTCTTGAAAAAGTTTACTTGCTGAACTAACTATGCATAACCATTTCAATCCAAACAGAGCTGAGAAGCAAAAGTAGCCAAAGCAAAATCAGATGACTGGATGTGGGTAAAATAAAGAAGGCAGAGTAAACAGTATTTTAAAATTTGTTTTAGAAAGTGGAAGGCCTCAAAGAATAGTACATCTTTAATTCAAAATACAAATGTCTCAAGTCTGTTCAAAGGCATTGCATGCAGAAAGAATAAAATGAGTGGATTCTGACCAAAATTACTAATTTGTATAAGAGAAGAAGGACCCTTGCACTGACATATATAAAATTTGATTATGATCAAACAGAGTTCACTGGAGATATTAGATTTCAATTAAAAGTGATTTTCCGGGGCTGGAGAGATGACTTAGTGGCTAAGGCACTTGCCTGCAAAGCCAAAGGACCTAGGTTCAATTCCCTAGGACCCATATAAAGCCAGATGCACAAGGTGGCGCATGCGTCTCTAGGTCGTTTGCAGAGACTGGAGGCTAGGGAGTGCCCATTCTTTTTCTCTCTGCCTCTTTCTCTGTCTCTCAAATAAATAGAAATAAAATTTAAGGGCTGGAGAGATGGCTTAGCGGTTAAGGCGCCTGCCTCCTAAGCCTAAGAACGCTGGTTCCAATCTCCAGCAGTTCCAATCTCCAGGTCCCACGTTTTAGCCAGATGCAAATTGATGCAAGGGCGCAATGCCGCACTTGACCACAAGGGGGCGCACACATCTGGATTTCGTTCGCAGCAGCTCAGAGGCTGCTGGCGCACCCATCTCTATCTGTCTTCCTCTCCCTCTCTCTGTGTCTCTCTCTCAAAAAAAAAATTTTTTTTTAAAAAAAGTGATTTTCTGACACAAAGTTCCCTGTTACATAATATTATAACTAAGCCTGGTGAAAACTTACTAAGAAAATTACATTTCAATCAAAATGAGGAATATTAAGTTCAGAAACATTTTTTCTCATTGACTAAATTTCTCCACAGAAAAGATGGTTAAATGATCTAGGAGTACAGTGCTTAGTAGGAACAACATCTATGTTATCTAGCATACTAGGAAAACTATGTTTGGGTTTTTTTTTTTTTTTTTTTTTTTTTTTTTTTTTTTTTTTTTGAGGTAGGGTCTCACTCTGGCCCAGGCTGACCTGGAATTCACTCTGCAGTCTCAGGGTGGCCTTGAACTCACGGCGATCTTCCTACTTCTGCTTCCCAAGTGCTGGGATTAAAGGCGTGCGCCATCACGCCCAGCTTGGAAAACTATGTTTAACAATAATTAGTTATAATTTCAAAACAATCATTAGGGAAGATTTTCAATGTTCCCAATACAAAGTAACAATGTCTGAGGTAACGGAAATACCAGTTATCTTGACCAGATCATCAAATACTGTGTGTATGCACTGACACATCACACTGGACCTCATAAATACACATAACTATGTGTCATATAAAAATTGTTTTAACAAATAAAAACCTAATGACACTTAGGGTCTGAAGCACAAGTACCAGTGATGCCTCAGCTACTTCCTGCACGACAAAAGCAAGTTCTTCAGGCCTCTCTGGACCTTTATACTGCCACTTTTTATTTTATTTTATTTTATTTTATTTTATTTTATTTTATTTTATTTTATTTTATTTTATTTTTTTTGAGGTAGGGTCTCACTCTAGCTCAGGCTGACCTGGAATTCACTCTGTAGTCTCAAGGTGCTCTTGAACTCATGGTGATCCTCCTACATCTGCCTCCTGAGTGCCGGGCTTTTATACTGCCTCATTTAAAAAAAAAATTATTTATTTATTTATTTATTTATTTATTTATTTATTTATTTGAGTGAGAGAGAGAGAAAGAGTGAATAGGTGCACCAGGGCCTCCAGCCACTGCAAATAAACTCCAGATGCATGTGCCACCTTGTGCTTCTAGCTCATGTGGGTACTGAGTAATCAAACCAGGGTCCTCAGGCTTTGCAAACAAGCTCTTAACCACCAAGCCATCCCTCCAGCCTTTTGTCTCATTTTTAAAAAATGTATTTATCTCATGCATATATATATGTTATATATGTTTATATGTATGTATATTCTATGTAAACAAAAACTGTATTTAGCTTATTGATGCAGACCTGAAGAAAGTATCTAATGTATTTACAGGACTCATGCAATTTTTGGGAGGAAAAAAAAAAGATACTGTAAAGAAGTTGAAATTTACCAGACGATTTTAAGATTCTTCCCTTTCAGATTCTAAAGGGCTTTGGAGTATCTGGGGAAAGGAGAGCTAAGCATAAGACACTTGTACAGACAGGGCCTCCCTCTCTCCCTGTGTAACCTAGGAGGACCTGAAACGTGTTATGTATGTGCCTGGAACTCATGATTCTCCTGCTCCCAGTGCTGGGAATACAGGCATGTGTCATCACAACTGGTTTCCGTGCTAATAAACTTGATTGTATTTTTTGTAATTTATTTTTTGGCTAGGAGAGAGGGGGTGAGAGAGAGAAAAGTTCAGGTTCACCAGGGCCTCTTGCCATTGTAAAATAACCACATATGCTTATGTCGCTTATGCATCTGGCTTTACATGGGTATTGGAGAACTGAACCCAAGCCAGCATTTGCCAACAAGCACCTGTAACCACTCAATCACCTCTCCAGCCTTTTAATAGTATTTTTATATAGCCTACATATACTGCAAAATCTCACACTAGTTATCAGCGAGATGGAGGGCAAAAATGATGCCTTCAGTGATTGATTAAACACATAATTACTCTAAATATTTTACATGCCACCAAAGATATCCTGTATGAGGAGACATACAAAGTAAGAACATATTGCAGTAACCAGTGAGAAAAGGGACTACCGACAGCTCAGAGAGGGGAAACAAGCTTTCCTTTAACAGCAGCTACCCTTTCCCACCACCAGGAGAGCTGTGGTGTAGCTCCACAGTGCAGCAGGGCAAGCATTAAAGCATGTACAAAGTCCTGGGTTCAAACCCAGAAGAGCGGTAAGATTATTCAATAGTCTTTTTCAAAAAGAAAAGATTTTTGTGCTGATTATTCAATAAAAGGAGACTGACAAAGGAGATGTAATTTCGTCAGCACTCAGAATGAAGTGCCTCTCACTCAAAGTTCAGGCAGATTATGGGTGCACCCTCTTTATCACGTTCCCAGCTGAAGTGGTTCGGACTAAAACTGAAATGCACTTTCTGAACAATAACTCATTTCTATTATGTAATTCCTATATAAAAATCCATCCTGAATCACAACAAAGTCCTGGAATGCAAACATTTCAAATGGCCTGAATAAGGAATTCTTTTTTTTTTCCTTTTTGCAATTCTGAGGATTAAACTCAGCCCCTGCACATACCATACAAGCAAGCACTCTACCAGTGTGCTACAAACACAGTCTTTACACTGTTTTCTTATTTTTTTTTTTACTATTTCATTTATTGGGGGGACAATGGGCACACCAGGGCCCCTAGCCACTGCAAATGAACTCCAGCCACATGCACCACCTTGTACATCTGGCTTATGTGGGTACTTAGTAATCAAATCTGGGTCCTTAGGCTTTGTAGGCAAGTGCTTTAAATGCTAAGCCATCTCTCCACCCCCTAGACTGTTTTCTTTTTCTTTTCTTTTTTTTTCGAGGTAGGGTCTCACACTAGCCCAGGCTGACCTGGAATTCACTCTGTAGTCTCAGAGTGGCCTCAAACTCACAGCAATCCTCCTTCCTCTGCCTCCTGAGTGCTGAGATTAAGAGCGTGCACCACCAGGCCCAAGGGCTCTTTTCTTTTCTTTTTATTTTTTTAAATTTTTTTATTTTCTGAGGTAGAGTCTCAGGGTGGCCTCGAACTCAAGGCGATTCTCTTACCTCTGCCTCCTGAGTGCTGGGATTAAGAGCGTGCACCACCAGGCCCGAGGGCTCTTTTCTTTTTATTTTTTTAAATTTTTTTATTTTCTGAGGTAGAGTCTCAGGGTGGCCTCGAACTCAAGGCGATTCTCTTACCTCTGCCTCCTGAGTGCTGGGATTAAAGGCGTGCGCCACCACGTACGGCTTTTTTGGCTGTTTTCTTTCAATGAAATGTATGATGGCTCTCAAGAAGTTGAGTCCTTCCTCAGCTAGTGATATTTAGCGCACAGTGACTAAAGCTACATGTAACGTATTTTGTTCGAGTCAACTGTGTTTCCTAAAATAGGAAACACCAGGAAATTCTTGTCTAATATAAATGCAGCAAAATGCAAGAGCCAGAGAAAAATTTGGGAAAAGTAATTCTAGAGCCTTAGAAATCACAGATTTAATTTGCCGTTACAGTTGACAAAAAAAGAAGTATAAGTGACACTTATTTATCTATTTTCATTTTTTGGTTTGCCAAGGTAGGGTTTCGCTGTAGCCCAGGCTGACCTCAAGTTCACCATGTAGTCTCAGGGTAGCCTTGAACTCATGGCGATCCTATTTCTGTTTCCCAAGTGCTGGGATTAAAAGTGTGTGCCACCGTGCCAGGCTATGACCCTTATTAAAATGACAGTTTTCTAAATATGAAAGATAATAAATACCTACAAGTCTGATTTTTCTACCAGAAAATTCAATACTGGAGTACCACTGCATGTTCACACAGTTCTGGGAAAGGACTTTAACTTCCTACAGCCACTACTGAATGACTAACAGCGAGACAACCAAACATTTCAGGCACCTGGTTTATGCAACATAAAATATGTAGCACTTTCTAAGAAGCAATCTTGTCCGTCCCATAAACTATAACCTACTACACAATCTTTAGAAATCAAAAAATAGGCACACAGGAACAAGCTAGGTCGGTGTTTCTCAGTCCAGGCCTCATCATACTGTTGGCACATTCTCTATTTCCATACGCCATCAGGACATTAGCAGTATGCTGGCCTTCTCCAGCCATACCAGCAGCAACCCCGCCCACCTCAGGAACCAACCAAAAATCTCTCCAAACATCAGAAAGGAGCGAAGGAAAGCTAACTTCCAACCCCACCCACCAAAACAACACAGCACAGCACCTTCTGAAGGAAGTGATGAGGCCGAGAGGCACAGAATTAAACAGAAAAAATCAAAAACATGGAACAGAGCCGGGTGTGGTGGTGCACACCTTTAATCCCAGCACTCAGGAGGCAGAAGTAGGAGGATCACCATGAGTTCGAGGCCACCCTGAGACTACATAGTAAATTCCAGGTCAGCCTGAGGTTTCACTCTACCTCGAAAAACCAAAAAAAAAAAAAAAAAAAAAAAAAAAAAAAAAAAAGGAACATTTTTTTTTTAATACACTCTGCCTTGCGTGGGAGCAAGAATTAAGAACTGTTTTAACGAGATTTTTAAAAACACATCCAGCAATATAATACAGATCCTACTAAAAACCTTATTCAAGCAAGCCTTCTATGAAAAACACCCTGACATCTTTGAGAAAAGTACAAGACTTGAACTTGTACAGGCTGGGTATTTGGTAAGAAAGGGCATTACTCTGGTTATGTAAGAAAACAGACTTATCTTTTATGGTCATGAACAGTGTACTTGTGGTGATATCAACAAATTAGCATAAATACTTGAAGTAAGCAAAGCTGTGTAAAACCATCCTAGGGTTCTTAAGGGGTGTCAAGTATCCTTGGCTGGCCTCAAACTCACTATGCGGAATGTATGACTTTGAACTTTTAATTCTTCTGCTCCTACTTCCTGAGTGCTGGGGTTACAGATGTGCACCAACACACCAGGTTTACAAGATGCTGGAGTCAAACCCTGGCCTTCTTACACTAAGGTACATGGAGGTTTCTGTATATTCATGTCTGTTCATGTGCTGTTAACTCCTGTAGTTTTATTATATTTTAACAAGATTTTAACATTGGCCAGAGGTGAATGGCTTTTTTGGGGGATTGGTCCTCCCAATTCCTTCTATACACAAATGTTCCACTGTAACATCAGCAGTGCATCACTGACTAACAGAGCAGAACAGTAAATTTTACAGATTAACCTACAGGATAGCAAAATACTGTATTTTGATAACTGGAAAGCACACATACAAATTCTACTGAAAGCCATCTACCATCAATTATATGATATGTATAAAGCAGTAAGATAGCTAGAAAGGAACAGAAATACACAAAAAATTATATTATAATCAATGTCTTCCATAAGCATAGAACATGGAAAGAACTCTCAGAGTAAATATATTTGAAAACAGTAATGAAAATATATGAAGGCAGTAATTATGGCAAAGAAGGGGAAACCAGTTCTGTGTATGGTAAACAATAACAAACCATACAATGTGTAAGGACAATGGGACCTTTCAATACTGTGCTAAGAATTTCAGAATTTATATTATAAGCTACTCAATGGTTTTGTTAAGGTAGATGATGCATATTTTGTAAAAACAATGCAAACCATATAAAAGATGGCTATGGATAAAATGTAACTTCAGGGATGAAACCAATTAGAGACTTACTTCCATATATCAAAGACAAGAGGACATGCGATGAGGAAATAAAGGTCAGGTTTTGAAAGTAAACATACTTTAAAAGTTAGAATGGCCAGGCATATGCCTTTAATCGGAAGGCAGAGGTAGGAGGATAACAATGATTTTGAGGCTACCTCCAGGAAAATAAATAAATAAATAGATAACTAAAAAGTTAGAATGTTTGCAATTAAAAAAAATTCCAACTACCTGGTATTCAACATTCCCCACTAATACTCCTATGCATACACTATTACTATTTTTATTCTTCTGAAAACTATACTATTTACTTACTAATGAATCTCAGACAGCAAGCACTGAATTTTAAACTCAGAATGTATTTCAACACTTGTTCCGAGAAAAGAAGGTACCTTCTTTTGTCATATTAAAAAAAAATTGCATCTCTTAATGTAGAAAATTCCCTTCAGAAGAATGCTTATGGTAGAGTTTCATAAACTTCATCTTCCTTCTGGGAAACGTCAGGGTTCCTTGTGACCAATCTGATCATATCAATGAAAAAAAAAGGTGTATTTATAGACACAGCAGAGTCCTCTAGTAATTGTTTTACTTGAAGATTTACTAAGTGACTTGAACCTATCATTATGAACTTAATTTCCTCACACAGATGTCACTCACTCACACAGGAATCCCAGACCACAGACGAACCATAACTTTAAGACTACAACAGTTTCTAAATCTTGATATCTAGCTATTTATAAATGTTGGGACTAAAAGTTAAAAGAAATTACTTTGAATACATTAAAATGTTATTATAACCATGACTGCATAATTTTTTCCCCTGGGGATCAGACTTCCATGTGATGGGCCAGCCATGCTCTTCCTACTCTAAAGCTAACCCTCAAAGCCCTGCATAAAGTATATTTTAAGACTTATTTTTATTTACTTATTACAGGCAAAGAAAAGGAGTGAGAAATATAGCGAGTGAGTGAGAATGGGCATGCCAGGGCCTCTAGCCACTGCAAACGAACTCCAGACACATGTGCCACCATGTGCATCAGGCTTATGTGGGACCTGGAGAATCGAACCTGGGTCCTTAGGCTCCGCAGGCAAGTGCCTTAACTGCTAAGCCATCTCTCCAGCCTGATAAATTCTTTTTTAACGCTTCTCTATAAATTCTTTTGTTTCTCAAGCTCAGAAAAGTAGACACTGTGCATAAAATAAAAATATTCATAATTACAGACAAAACATTTTCTTTCACATTGCCCTGAACCCTAATGAAAATACCTTTGATGTGTAGTTAATGGTCTTAAAAGAGTTAGGCCTATTAAAACATTACAATTATCAATAAAGAGCTAATTATCATAAATAACTGGAATTTATTACTTATTTACTTATCCCATGAAAACCTAATTTTCAGTAAAATCTGAAGTGATCTATGTATAAGACTTTAAGTTTTAAAGAAAAGAGATGCAGTAAAACTCAAGTGTCTCTTTTACTTTATTATGACTCATGATGGTACCCTGACAGAAGTGAAGAAAACCACAGTGACAGGACTAAAAATAATTTGGCTTGCAAAAGAATGTCCCTCAAACACAACTGGTTTTTCCTACATCTTTACATTCATAGGCGCCATCCATCCATCCATCCATCCATCCATCCATCCATCCATCATCTACAGTGATCTGGGAGGAATGTGCTGAGTCATTAAAAAAACTGAACACAGCCAGTTGCCAAGAGCATGTACAAAACCTGACCTCCCTCTTTACACTTCAGAGCACATAGCTGGCCACAACTCAGTTTGAAACTGTTAACATAACTAGGACAAAAATTTTAAGCCTTACAGACATGCTACAAATGTTCTTAAAAGGCCAAATTGAAGGAATTCTGATATCTACAGTACGCATATATACATTTTTCTGTAACAGAAATGTTTTAGAGTCTTTGAAACATTGTTCTACAAGTCTATTAATCGTAGAAATTGGCAGCAGGATGCAATTTAACTGTGACTGGCTTATTTCTGGTACTATTTACCAAAACCAACTCAGAAACAAAATTAACTATTATTTATAGTAAAACAAAACTTAGTATGTGATGAAAAGAGAATATATAAAAAATCTAAAAATTAAACATCTGGTCATACTTTAAGCAAAAAAGATAATCACAAGTTTTCAAAAGGAAGTATTTATTTGTACATATTATAGTATTGGCCCATAAAGCTAAAGAAAAGGAAAATGAAGTATTCACAGTATAGTGCTCTATTATAAAAAAAAAAAAAAAAAAAAGCCTACTAATTAACTCCAATAACACAAAGAAAATTAAAATTAAGACCATATTAGTTCCAATAGGACATAGCCATATCTGTCCTTAAACTATTTTAAGAGCTTTAAGTGTGCTTATTAAAACTTGAAAAGATTTAAATAAAAACTAAAAATATAAACCAAAATACAACAGTAATTAATAACAAAAGGCAAATAAAATAGAGGAAAGATAGAGGTTTCATTTATAGAACTGAGTGTCATTTCTGGAACAAATATAGCAAAAGAGATAGCCTTTGGCAAGAAGGGTTATGGAACAGATTATGGCTGTTAAACACCAACAATATGAACACAACTACGAGCCAGGAAAGATAAAAGCCTAAGGAGCCCTTGCAGTAGCACACGCCTTTAATCCCAGCACTTGGGAAGCTGAGGTAGGAGGATCACTGTGAGTTTGAGGCCAGCATAGACCACAGTGTGACCCTATATCAAAAAATAAATAAACAGACAAAAATACAAAAGTGAAAGCCAAAACAAAAATATTCTGGAACAGTTATTATTCAAATCAAAAAAGCAAAGGCAGGAAACCTACATGGAGTATATCTACTGAAGAAATCAAACAGATGTCAGATCATCTATTCAAATGGAATTGAATCCAAATGAATTTAGAGGTAATCTTCACAAATTTAAGAAATATTAGCATATTTCAGGGTCAGAGTATTTTGTTAACAAAACCAGGGCTGGAGAGAAAGCTCAGCAGTTAAAGGCACTTGCCTGTGAAACTTGATGGCCTGGGTTTAATTCCTCAGTAGCCACTTAAGCCAGATGCACACAGTGGTGCACACACCTGGAGTTCATTTGCAGTGGCAGGAGGCGCTGGTACACCCATTCTCTTTCTCCCCTCTTCCTCTCTCTCTTCCCTCCTTGCAAATTATAAATAAAATATTTTTTAGAAGACCCCAGAAACCAAACCAGAAACAAACGACCCTACTAACAAGCCTAAACCAGCATGAACAAACAAAAATACAATATACCAAATGCCCCAATGAAACAGACTGGCAAATTAAATCTGTCAGTAGAAAGAAGATATTAAAAAAATCCCAAAGAAGCACTGGTGTGTCCCTGTCCTGCTGGCATGTTTCTTCTAACCACAGCGTACTTCAAATCTAAGTTTGCATTCCACCTTTTCAAATACTACTCTCTCAGGAGGTTATCTCCTCAGCTCCCATAGCGGTAATCCTTTTTATTTTCCCCTTAATACACTACAACCTGAAATTTCCCTCCTTTCCTCTTGCTTTCAGCTCCTTTTTGAATCCTGTGCAATTGCTCTCATGTGGCACAGCTGCTGACACACAGCAGTACCTAAATAAATCCTTGCTGAATATTTAAGGGAAACTAAATCATGAACAACAACAGTAAATGTGTAATTCACCATGAGCTATTAAAGTATCAGGTGAGAACAATGACCATTTCAACAAAAGTGCACAATTAAAAATAAACTCACTCCATAAAAATCCTTATTAAGCTAAGATGCCATTCTTCGTTGTTTATTTGTAATAAAGTGTCCTATCAGAAACTTAAGCATCTACATAGCTTTAAAACTCAAGATTAATTCTAATCAGGAAGAAGATGCTCAGATCAGAGAGTGAACAGCTCTGCCAAGAGCTAAAGAATAAAACAAACTAAAAATCGTTAAGTATATTCCCTGAAGAAAAGAAATGACAAAAGGAATCATGTAAAGGCCTAACTAGGGCTGGAGAGATGGCTTACTGGTTAAGGCACTTGCCTACAAAGCAAAAGGACCCAAGTTTGATTCCCCAGTACCCACATAAAGCTGGATGCACAAGGTGCTGTATGCATCTGGAGCCACTTGCAGTGGCTAAAAGGAGGGCCTGGAGTGGCCATTCTCTCTCTCTCTCTCTCTCTGCTTCTCTATCCCCCTTCTTACTCCTTCTCAAATAAATACTTTTTAAAAAAGAAGAAAAAGAAGGCATAACTATCCTTCTAGAAACTTCATGAGAATCAGTTGAAATCTAAGTGGTGAAACAAAAATCCATAGCCTTCTTCATAACCGCAATGGCCCATTTAAAAATAAAAGTATAAAATGAAAAGATAACAGTTCACAATAAAATGCTTAAAAAAAAAAAAAACAGAAAACAACCAGGATTCTATCTAGCAAGACAAATGTGTAAGACCTACGTGACAAACCGCAACACTCTACTGAAGGACATTAAAGAACCCCTGAAGAAATGGAGAGGCATACCATGTTCCTGGATGGGAAGACTCAATAGTGTAAAGATGTCAATTCTCCCCAAATTAATCTGTAAATTCAATGCACTTCCAATCAAAATCCCAAAGGGATTTCTAATGGAACTTGACATGTTGACTCTAAAGTTCATCTGGAAGAGAAAATACACAAGAATTGCCAAAAATTTTTTTTGAAAAAGACAATGGGGAGGGGTGCCCTACTAGACGTCAAATGTAGTATGAAATGACAATAATCAAATGGCAGAGCACTGAATCCAGAGCACACACATTGAAACACTGATGAAGACAACTTCATGTTAGTGGGAAACAAGGGACATCACTTGAGTTATTTATGGGAGAAGTATGAATCCAGAAAAAATAAATAGGTCCCTGCCAGAGATCATTAAATGATAAATTAAAATCTTCCAGAAACACAAAGAAAAGTAAACTGGAGAACAAAATGTAAGACACTAAATTGCTCTAATGCTATTACAAAGGCTTTTCTGTAAAACACACAGGACACATGAAAGGACTGGGGGAGGTTTTGACAGCATAAAAATAAAAATCCAAAGGGGCTGTAAAAATAAGCACTGGACAGGGTAGGCGGAAATACACAAAATTATATTATGTAAGTCAGTAAGAGACTTATAATAGAAAAATCATAAATTTCACCAATGGACAAAATTTTTAAGTAAACAATTTATAGGAGAAATGCAAAATTTCAGTGAATATGCACAACTTCATTGAAAATCAGATTACAACAAATTTATTATTTCACTTGTTTATTTATTTGAGGGAGGGAGGGAGGATGAATATGGGTGCACCAGGGCCTCTAGCCACTGCCAACCAACTGCAGAGGGATGTGCCACTTTACACATCTGGCTTATGTGGGTGCTGGGGAATCTAACCTGAGCTCTTTGGCTTTACAGGCAGATGCCTTAACTGTTAAGCCATCTCTCCAGCCCACCTCAAATTTAAAAAGGTACTAGCAGATAATGTCTAAAGTTTTGGGGAAAAATTAATCGAAACTAAACAGTCAGCATGTAAAATATGTTATTTCTGGGAACTTTATTTACACAAATCATTTGCACATAAAGCAAAATATGTGCATGAGCACACATGTTCAATGCAGTAGGGATGACCGCAGAAAAGCATGTGCATGTTCACACATGGTCAATGCAATAGTGATGACCGCAGAAAAGCATGTGCATGAGCACAGATGCTCACTACAGTCCCAATGACTGCAGAGACGTACCTGTAATCTGCATGTCCAGCACTACACTAACACTGAAACAAAAACATGAAGGTTGGTGTACAGCTCAGTGTACTTACCTAGCATATGCAAGAAGTGCACGCACGCACACAATCAACAAATGCACCTGCCATCTCTCCAACCTGCATTATTTATCTTTATAAACTTAACAGCATGGCTCTCACTTGAATATGTCAACTTAGGCAGAAATCTCTCACATCTAGAATAGTGCCAGAATCATTTAGTACAGAAAAATATGTACCAGTGAATAAATACTAATGCACAAAGAGTTCTACATTATATTAGGGGGTTATACCAAACTGCACAAAACACAATGTGCTCTGGATTTAAGTTGATTTAAAAGCAAAACAAGGCTGGAGAGATGGCTTAGCCTACAAAGCCTAAAGACCCAGGTCCAAGTCCCCAGTACCCACATAAACTAGATACACAAGGTGGCACATGTGTCTGGTGTTCCTTTGCAGTTGGCTGGACACACTGCTGTGCCCATTCTCTCACTCTAAAATAAATAATATTTTTTTAAAAAGCAAAACAAGCCAGGCGTGGTGGCGCATGCCTTTAATCCCACCATTGGGAGACAGAGGTAGAAAGATTGCATGAGTTCAAGGCCACCCTGAGATGACATAGTGAATTCCAGGTCAGCCTGCGATAGAATGAGATCAACCTCGAAAAACCCAAAAAAAAAAAAAAAAAACCACCCATATGCAACGCACACCAAAAAAGAAAAAGAATCAAAGAATAAAGCCAATTAGGGAATTTTATTATTTAGTCCATAACCTTTTATAATGCTTACCTTAAAAAAAACAAAACACAGTTTCTTCTTGTGTGATTTTAGTAAATGACTAGAGGAGAATAAAACAATTTCTTTAGACTCCCCCCTCCCAACAAAAAAAAAAAGCCAGATGCAATGACATTGGCCTAGGGTCTTAGCACTCAGGAGGCTGAGGTGGGAGGAATGTCAGTTCCACAGTAGCCTGAACTGCCCAGTGACCACAACACAAGTGAAGAATCACCTCAGCATTTTCATGGTTAGTAAACGCCCAGGGCTCTGTCAAACTAACCTGGGGATGCTGAGACACAACACTCCCTTTCAGCTGCTGGCGCATGCTATTCCGGTGCAGGAATGCATATACAGAACCTGATTTTTGCTTTGTTTTGTTGTAGGTAATCAGGCTGTTACTGAGCTCCAGACCCTTCAGCCTCCTGTCTCCACCTCCAAAGTGCTGGGGTTACAATCACAGACCAACACACCCAGCTTCTAGTCATTCTCTCAGGAAATGAAGGGCTGCTATGGACATCATGCACCGCGTTAAGACCCAAGCAATTGTTTTCTCAAGGGGGGGAAAAAGAGACTATGTTCTCTTCTTTTTCCTTCTCAATAAACATTTTGTAAAGGTTTTTTGAAATACAGAATAAAATCCACCTGTCTTGTTTATATGAATCTGTGATTCTGACAAGTAAAATCCTATGTATTCATCCTTACAATTATGATAAATACCATTTTTAAATTCTCATCAAATTTCATCCTTTTAGAGACAATTATCCACACTTTTGTCTCTAGTAACTTCAATTTATTTTGGGGGACTTTCATTCCTCCTTCCATGAGCCAGAATCAATTTTGATTTTTGTTGTTTTTATTTTGTTTTGTTTTTCTAGGAGGGTTTCACTCTAGCTCAGACTGACCTGGAACTTACTATGTATTCTCAGGGTGGCCTTGAACTTGTGATGATCCTCCTACCTCTGCCTCCGAGTGCTGGGATTAAAGGCATGTGCCACCACACCCAGCTGTGTGTAGTTTTATCAAAGACACGCCATTGAGATCATCCTGTGGTAGCACACACGGGCTCATCTCTTCTTACTGCCGAGCAGAGGTCTGTTTAGATAATAACCAGCTAAGAAACATTTGAGTGCAATGATTTATGTGGGCCAGTTTGCATTTCCCTTGGGTTAATGCCTAAGGTTAGGCCAGATTGATCACACTACAAGTGTGTTTAAATTTATTAAGAAAGTGTGAGACTTTTCCAAGTTATATCGCCACTTTCTGCTTCCCCTGAAATGCAGGAACATTTTGGCTGCTTGAATTAACAGACAGTATTTCCCACCCTCTTCGTTTTTATTCTTCAAACACAAAATTGAATAAAAATCACACTGTGCTTTTCCTCTGCGTGTTTTTAGTGGCTCCTAAGTGAATGCTGAGATGCTCCATGTATTTACTTTGATTCAGCATCTGTTAAGATGCTTTGTCTCATTGGTTTGTGAGCATTGTGAATACATTCTGGGTGTAGGCCATCAAACATGCGATGTGGGTTTTTGAGCTGGTAGCTTCTTTTCAGAATTTCCTCAGTATCTTCTGCTTACTGTTTATAAAGTCCAAATTAATGATTTTTCTCTTTTATGTTTGTATCCTTTGAACCCTATATAAAATATCCATACTAATCCAAGGTCATAAAGGTTTTCTCCAGACTATCTTCCAGAATTTTCTTGTTTCTGGCTTTGCCATCTACATTTATAATGCATTAGCTTAATTTCTGCACATAGTGCAAGATTTGAATGGACTTTTCCTATAAAGATATTTAAACATTTTTGCACCATTTGTTCAGAACACTGGATGGGTTTTTTTGGGGGGAGGTTGCAGGGAGGGGTTTCAAGGTAGGGTCTCACCCTAGCTCAGGCTGACCTAGAATTCACTATGCAGTCTCAGGATGGCCTTGAACTCATGGTGAACCTCCTACCTCTACCTCCTGAGTGCTGGGATTAAAGGAGTGCGCCACCATGCCCAGCTTGGATGGGTATTCTTTAGTCTGTACTGTTCTCTTAACTGAGGCTCTCTCCCCACCCCCAATTTTTATATATATATGAGAGACAGAGACAGAGAATGGGTACACCAGCAGCCTCTCAGCCACTGTGAATGGACTCCAGATGCATGCACCCCTTGTGGCAAGTACGGCATTGTGCCCTTGTGTCACTTTGCATCTGGCTAAACATGGGACCTGGAGAATCAAACAGGCGTTCTTACGCTTGGCAGGCAGGTGCCTTAACCGCTAAGCCATCTCTCTAACTCCCCACGCCCAATTTTTGAGGCAGGGTATCACTAGAGCCAAGGCTAAACTGGAACTCCCACTCATTTAGCCCAGATTGGCCTATAACTCACACCTATCCTCCTACCTCAGCTTCATGAGTACTGGGATTAAAGGTGTGGGCCACCATGTCTGGCTGTCATTCACATTTTTTTTTAAAAAAAAAGTTTTATTTGATGGGTTAGAGAGATGGCTTAGCAATTAAGGCATTTGCCTGCGAAGCCTAAGAACCCCAGTTCGATTCTCCAGATCCCACATAAGCCAGATGCACAAGGGGCGCACACATCTGGAGTTCATTTGCAGTGGCTAGAGGCCTTGGCATGCCCAATCTCCCTCTCCCTCTCTCTGTCTCTAATAAATAAGTAAATAAATAAAAATATTTTATTTGAGAGCCATACATACAGAGAATGAGAATAGGCAAGCCAGGGCTTCTTGCCACTGCAAATGTATTCCAGATGCATGTACCACTCACTCCTCACTTTGTGCATCTGGCTTTATGTGGATGCTGGGGAATCAAACCTAGGCCAGCAGGCTTTCAAGGCAACTTCCTCTCACTGCTGAACCATCTTTCCAACTCCTCTTGCTCTCCTTTTTTTTTAATTTTTTTTTTTTAATTTGAGAGACAGAGAGAGAGAAAGAGAATGGGCGTGCCAGTGCCTCTCAGCCACTGTGAACGAACTCCAGCGTGCGACCCCTTGTGCACATGTGTGGCATTGTGTCCTTGCATCACTTTTGCGTCTGGCTAAACATGGAATCTGAGATGCGAATGGGCATTCTTAGGCTTCGCAAGCAGGCGCCTTCACCGCTAAGCCGTCTCTCCAGCCCTGTTGCTCTCCTTTTTAACCAACAACATGCCATCCTGGACAGTATAACCTGTCTTGCTTAGTAAAGCTTTATTTATAATATAGCCTTAACATTTTTCAACTTATTTTCAAAATTCTTTGGGCTATTTAACAGCCTTTTTATATAGATAATAGAAAATTATGAATTTGAAATCTCCTACACCCCTCTAAAAAGCCTGGTGAACTTAGGACTGAATTGAATATATAAGTGTTTTGAGGAAAGAGTCATCTTGAATAGTATGGGGTCTTTCCATCTATTTCTTTTTTTTCATTTACTTGGGCCACCTTTATTTGCCTCAGAAATCCCTTTTAGTTTTAGCATATAAACCATATATGCCCTTCATTAGCTGCAGCCCAGTTGTCTCATATTTTCTGGTGGCCTTGTCAATCTGCTGAGCAGTTACTCAGCTTTTGTATCTACACTCAGGGCACATACTGCTTTGAATTTGCTTTGTTACGTTGTCTGTGCTTAGCTTGGCCTGTAACAAGGTAACGCTCTCCTGGGTGAGGCTGTCGTGCCTGTGTCTATTTCTTCCAGAGTACGTTAAGTCGAGGTTATACTTACATACTCTACACATGAACATGTCAGGACTTTGTCTTGGGGGAGCATTTTTTCAAACGTTAATATTTTTACTAGATTATTCATTTACTCTGGAGTGGGATTTGGCAGGGTCTTTTTGAAATTTGCCCATGTCATCTAAGTCAGCTTATTTGGCACAAAATAATTCATAGTAGTCTCTTTCTTATTCGCCTTTTAGTATTTTTTCAATGTTGGGGATCAAACTGAGGGCCTCATACCTGCTAGGGAAGTGCCTTAACAACTGAGATGTACTGCCAGCCCCCCTCAGCTCTGTAAGGCACATGGATATTCTGCAGTAAGTAGAGTCTCTTCCCCACTACCAACACACACCTGTCCTCTGGTTCTATCTCCTCTGAGTAGGGCTAGCTCATCATCCGGTCTGTCTTCACCATCTCCTTTTGTCTTCTTTGAACTGCCTTGCTTTTCATTTCCTAGTTTCTCAATGCAGAACCAATTTGACATGTCTGTTCCTCTCTAACAAGCATTTATTGTTGCAATTTTCCCTGTTGACACATTTAACTACACATCACAAATTCTGATTTATTTTATTCAGTATTTTTTAATTTCCCATGTGGTTTCCTTTCTGATAACATCTATTATTTTTTTTTTCTTTTTTGTTTTTGTTTTTTCAAGGTAGGGTCTCACTCTAGCCCAGGCTGACCTAGAACTCACAGCAATCCTTCTACCTCTGCCTCTCCAGTGCTGGGATTAAAGGCGTACGCTACCATGCCCAGCCTCATTTCTTCTTTTTTCTTTTGCTCTCTTTTATGGTGAAAGGGGTGGGGGTGAGTGAAGCAGGGTCTTACTCTAGCTGACCTGGAATTCATTTCTGTACCCCAGGCTCCCAGGTAATCAACCCTTGTACCTCATCCTCCCAACTTGGGGACTAAAAGTATCAGACATCACACCTGGCTTTCCGATACTCATATTATTTTTTTAGATATTAACTTAATTTTCAGGTATTGGGAAATTTCCCAGTTATTTTTGTGGGAGTTTCTGGGTGGTGAGGTGAAAGAGGATTTGAGGCAAGATCTTAATTTAGTCCAGGCTGACCTGGAACTTACATTGTAGCTCAGGCTGGCCTCAAACTCATGGCAATACTCCTATCTCAGGCCCCCAGAGTGCTGAGATTATAGGTTTAAGACAGTATACCACATAAGGCTTTTTTTTTTTTTTTGCTTTTGTGGCTCTGGGGATGAAGTCTCAGCCTATCTTTCTCTCTTTATTCTGATTCCAGTGTGGTCAGTGAAAATGCACTGTTAAGTAAACATACATCAGAAATCATTTGTAGCACTTTTAAAAAGATAATTGACAGGGCTGGAGAGATGGCTTAGTGGTTAAGGTGTTTGCCTGCAAAGTCAAAGGACCCAGGTTCAACTCCCCAGGACCCACATAAGCCAGATGCACAAGGGGGAGCACACGTCTGGAGTTCGTTTGCAGTGGCTAGAGGCCCTGGTGCACTCATTTTCTATCTTTCTCTCTCTCTGCTTGCAAATAGAGTAAAATAAAATAAATTTTTTAAAAAAAATTTTAAAAAAAGTTAATTGACATACTGTATGAAGGTTGTACAACTAAAAGTGCTTGGAATAGTACTGCTGTACCATAATAAAAAAGTAAATGCTCATTCTCAGTAACTCTTTATCTTTGTTTAACTGAAGTTTGATACTGTAAGTTCACCTCTGAAATTCCACCATTTGTTATTATCAGATCTAAAAGTTTGAACTAACCCTAACCTCTTGCACTACTCAGTGTGTCTGCCCTCCTTTGGTACACTTCCTTCCTGCCCACTTCACAGTGGACTGTACCCACCATTCAGGAGACCTCTTGCCAGCTCTTTTCTTAGCTTCTCTCTATTCCTTGGTCACTTCAGGCAGATACTGACGTGTCTTCTACACTATCTTGACCCAGAAATGCAAGTTTAAAGTTGAGTTACTTCACTAAGAACTTTGCAAACTACCTTTCCCAATGACTGCTCCACAGAGCTCCAGCTCTGGACCATGCTCTCTGGGAGTGTTAGCAGTCCCCAACTCAACACACTAAACTGCCTCCTTTCCGCCCTCAAAGAATCCTATGTATGTTCAGTAAGATAGTCGTTGAAACCAGGCAGGGTGGTGAACCCTTGAAATCTTACTATTTATAGGAAGAGGCAAGAGGATCCTTAGTTGCAGACCAGCTTTGGCTCAACAGAGTTAGTTGTCAAGGCCAACCAAAGTTACATAGGGAAAAGCTCTCTCAAAAACACAACAAACATGGTTCAAATAACTTGCTTGTGGTGTTGGAGTACAGTCCATCAGAAAAGAATATTCTTGGCATATCAGTCAGCACTGAACAAAGCTTACACTGGAATCAGATGCTTACTCACTTAAAATCAGAGGAGGAGCTGGGAAGATAGCTCCAGTGGTGCCATGATAAATTGCACGCCTTGCAGAACGCACATAAGAATGCTTTGTGGTGGCATGTGTAGGAATTAGCAGTGGAAAGGCAAAGATGGGTCCCTGAAGAACATACATTAAGAATGCTGTGCCGGGTGTGGTGGTGTACGCCTTTATTCCTAGCACTTGGGAGGCAGAGGTAGGCGGATCGCCATGAGTTCGAGGCCACCCTGAGACTATATAGTGAATTCCAGGTCAGCCTGGACTAGAGCGAGACCCCCCCCCCAAAAAAAAGAATGCTGTGTGGTGGTACATGCTTGCTAGTTTTGGGGAGGTGGAGACAAGTGACCCCCGCGACTTGCTGGCCAATCAATATAGCTTAGCTGATGACTTCCAGGAGCAGTGAGAGATCCCATCTCAAACAAAAGCAGATGATACATGAAGTTGTCTCATTTCGTCCACATGTTTCTACACAAGTGCGCACATACACACACACACCCTAGACATGAATACACAGAGCATAATTAATGTACTGCAGTATGTACCCCAAAAGATCAAGGTATCAATTATAAACAGTATTTTCCTTCAATTACTTTTCATGAATCTAAGATAATATCTAAAAGAATGTGCATTATATGCAAAAAAAAAAAAAAACCAGATTATGATTAGTTGGGTTGTCAAATTCCCAAATATAAAATGTGAGAATTACCACTTTTGGGTAGAGAGCATTTGTATTAACATCAACCTGGATAGAAGACTGAAAACTTGCAGGCTTAAGATAAACTGCATTAGTTTTTTAAATGACTGATTTAAATATTCATATTTATTTATTTGCAAATGGAGGGAAAGGGATGGGCATGCCAGGGCCTCCCGCCTCTGCAAATGAGCTTCAGAGGCACACACCACTTGGTGCATCTGGCTTTATGTGGATGCTGAGGAACAGAACCAAGGCCATCAGACTTTGCAAGCAACACTGAGTCATCTCTCAACACGATTACTTTTTTTTTTAAGTTTTTTATTTTTTATTTATTTATTTATTTGAGAGCCACACAGAGAGAGAAATAGGCAGAGAGAGAGAAATAGGCAGAGAGAGAGAGAGAGAGAGAGAGAGAGAGGGAGAGAATGGACACACCAGGGCCTCAAGCCACTGCAAATGAACTCCAGATGCATGCGCTACCTTGTGCATCTGGCTTACGTGGGTCCTGGGGAATCAAGCCTCGAACCGGGGTCCTTAGGCTTCACAGGCAAGCACTTAACCACTAAGCCATCTCTCCAGCCCAACCATTACTTTTTAAAAAGCTAAATTTTAAATAACAGATGCCAAATATATACATTTAAATTAAAGCTATGTATCTCCCTCACCGCCAAAAGAACAAAAACAAACAAAAAAACTAAAAAAAACTCATCAAAAAAAGGGAAAATCGGGCTGGAGAGATGGTTTAGCAGTTAAGGTGCTGGCCTCCGAAGCCTAAGGACCCATGTTCAACTCTCCAGATCCCACACAAGCCAAACATACCAGGTGACCCAGGCATACAAGGTTGCAAATGCGCACCAGATGGCGCAAATGTCTGGAGTTCGATTGCAGTGGCTGGAAACCCTGACATGCCCATTCTCTATCTTCCTCTTTCTCACTCAAACAAATAATATTAAAAAAAAAAAAAAAAAAAAGGAACAGTTATATGAACCAGGTGTGGCGGCGCATGGCTTTAATTGGGAGGCAGAGGTAGGAGGATCTCGGTGAATCTGAGGAGAGCCCTGGGACTACAGTGTGAGTTCCAGCTCAGTCTGGGCTACAGTGAGACTCTACCTCAGGGGAAAAAAAAAAAAAAAAAAAGCCTACACGAAGAAAAAAAAGTTAAGTTGGGCTGGAGAAATGGCTTAGAGATTAAGGTACTGGCCTGCGAAGCCTAAGGACCCATGTTCAATCCCTCTCCAGATCCCACCTAAGCCGAGGCAAGTACAAGGTCACACATGCCCACTAGGTGGTGCAAGCGTCTGGAGTTTGATTGTCATGGCTGAGACCCCGGCACACCAATTCTGTCTCCCTAAAAAATAAGTCAAAGTGCCTGCATGTTAAAACAAAGTAGGTATCTGTGGCTTGAGATATGAAAGTATATGTAAAGAGTTAGAATAAAATCATTTTATAAGACATGAGACAAACAAGTACAGTGGCTTACTAGATTAGCACTAGCCCATAAGAATCATTTCAGGGCTAGGGAGATGATTCAGTGATTAAAGCTTTCCAGCCAGAACAGGGTTTGATTCCCCACTACACACTTATGGCATCATAAAGAGGCCTCATTCTCATTTGCTTTCTTGCTCACTCTCACTCACTCACACACAGTGTATATTAGATGGCTTTTGTTATTTCCAAGATAGGGTCTCACTCTAGCCCATGCTGATCCTCCCACCTCAGCCTCATGAGTGCTGGTAGTCAAGGTGTGCACCACCACACCTGCATTTATTTATTCTGTGGTGTGCTGACAGATCAGTAGCAGCAGCAGTACAAAGTCTGAGTCACATGAGTGCTTGCACCAGTTCTGCCATCATCCTAAAAATATGACAATTTGGCAAACGTTCTAAGCAAATAGTCTACGACCATACCATCCTGAATATGCCCGATCTTGTCTAACCAAGTAAATCAACATTAAAATATCTCAAACTACAAAGGTGGCTTAGCGGTTAAGGCGCCTACCTGCTAAGCCTAAGAACACTGGTTCCAGTCTCCAGCAGTTCCAATCTCCAGGTCCCACGTTTAGCCAGATGCAGTGACACAAGGGTGCAATGCCGCACTTCACCACAAGGGGGTGCATGCATCTGGATTTCATTCGCAGCAGCTGAGAGGCTGCTGGTGCACCCATCTCTATCTCTCTTCCTCTCCCTCTCTCTCTCAAAAAAAATTACCTTTTCAGCCATGCATAGTGGCGTACGCCTTTAATCCCAGCACTTGGTAGGCAGAGGTAGGAGGATTACCGTGAGTTCGAGGCCACCCTGAGACTACATAGTTAATTCCAGGTCAGCCTGGGCCAGAGTGAGACCCTACCTCAAAAAAAAAAAAAAAAAAATTACCTTTTCCATTACTAAAAATCCTCCTGGGCATTCCAAATAGACACTGTTTAGATTAATTTGGACATGGGTCCCAACAATGAAAGAGGTAACTTCTGGTTTAGTGGCCTCAACCATCTTACCATGTCTGGTCCACCAGAGCACTTCACATCTCAAAGGCTTTTCATTCATGCTACTCATCTAAGTGCCACAATTTACTTTCACTGTTCAAAATGTGTGAAAATTAATACATCCTATTTTCAGAAAGAAAAAGATGTATAATTATTTTCAGTTTAACTATGATGTTTTTCCTACCTACTGGCTATTCAAAAATAAGGCTGATACTGGGTATTACATTTTGGGGTCAACATCCAACCAATCACTGTAAACTATGGTTATACTTCCAGTTAGCTAGTGGATATTGTCTACATCACAGAAATCAAGATTTACATGCCTTTACAAAGCAATATAGACCACTGTGCTATAATACATTAAACACACTGCAATAAGCTTCACAATTTGTAAAATAGCATATTATAAACAACAGGATATTTCACTCAAAACTTACATAACTCTGGCCAGGCATAGTGGCTCTTATGTGCAATCCCAACACAGCACATACTCGTAATTTAAAGACAGCCCAAGTAAACACAAGTTTCAAAGATTTAAATGAGCTCCAGGCCAGCCAAAAGTAAATGGTGAGACCTCACATAAAAATCAGAAACAAACACAAAAGCCCTCTGCACCTCTATAATCAGAACATGGTGAAAACGGACAGCAACAGTCAAGAAGACCAGCACCACGTACAAGACAGAAGCTCCCACAAGGATCCTCCTCATTCAACCTTCTCAACCCCTCAGAGCATCTACTGCAGGGACAAACCTCAGGAGCTTTGCCAGGAGTCCCCTGCCTGGGACTCTGCCCACTAAGATACCTCAGCACTCACATCTCTGTTTAGTATGTCACTTGTATGTCACATGAGCACCAACTCCTCCTCTCTAGCATAGTCTGGCCCATCAGTTTGGCATTATGTTATGATATTATATATCATGTTAAAGAAAACTAATCCTTGGTATTAATATCTGAAACAGCATTATTCATTTGTACTTGCCTATCGTCACTCTTACCAACTTAAATGTACACTCCAAAAAAATGGGAACGTCATCTGTTTTCTTGCATGATTCAAGCAGAAAGCAGTACAGGAACAAAGCCGGCGGCAGCTTGCAAGTGCACACTCCCTCAAACTACTTGACTCCGAAAAGCCCTTTCGTTTGGAGACAGTGAGAGACATTTTCCTGCCTCCTGCATTTTTCACCCCCTACTTTAAAAGTTTCTGACAACAGAGTATATACATGAAGTCAGTCATCTTCATTTACAGTAATTTGTATCAATTTAACATATGGCTTTTTTAAACTAGAAAAATATTCTGTGTTCATTTTTCTTGTTTTATAGTGATTTGTGTTATTAATCCAACACAAATATAATTTTTTTATTTGAGAGAGAAAGAAGCAGCTAGAAAAAGAGAGAATGGGTGTACCAGGGCCTCCAACCACTGCAAATGAGCTCCAGACGAATATGCCGCCTTGTACATCTGGCTTAGGTGGGTCCTGGGGAACCGAACCTGAGTCCTTTGACTTTGCAGGCAAGTGCCTTAACCGCTAAGCCACTCCTCCAGCCATATATATTTAAAGGAACAAGAGGGGCTGGAGAGATGGCTTAGCGGTTAAGGCATTTGCCTGCAAAGCCAAGGATCCCAGTTCGACTCTCCAGGACCCACGTAAGCCAGATGCACAAGGGGGTGGCATGCATCTGGAGTTTGCTTGCAGTGGCTGAAGGCCCTGACATGCCCATTCTCTCTCTCTCTCTCTCTGCTTTCTCTCTCTCTCTCAAATAGATAAATAAATGAAATATATTTAAAAAGGAACAAGAAACAAAAGAGCTTAGTCTCCATTTGCATTGATTAATTACAAACTAAGACAACAACAAAAAAAGTTTGTCCAAATTACTTAAATACTGAAAATGATCACAGGATGTTCCCACCTGAAATTTTTTTTTGTTTATTTTTATTTATTTATTTATTTGGGAGTGACAGAGAAAGATGGGGAGAGAGGGGGGGGGAGAGAAAGAGAGATAATGGGCACACCAGGGCCTCCAGCCACTGCAAACGAATTCCAGATGCATGCGCCACCTTGTACATATGGTTTACGTGGGTACTGGGGAATTGGGCCTCAAAGCGGGGTCCTTAGACTTCACAAGCAAGTGTTTAACCACTAAGCCATCTCTCCAGACCCCACCTGTAATTTTTTAGAAGGCACCTCATTCGAGTTTGCACCTCCAATCACTATAATAAAGAAGCAACTTTATTCTTCAGGAGAGAGTTTTGAGGTAAATAGCTTTAAACCCTCTTTTTGCAACACCAGAACTGTATGCTAGAATTGTTAAATACAGAAGCAAAAACAAAAACAACAAAAAAGTACTGCTTCCTGAACCACCTCCCCCAAAGACTTAATGATGTGGGATTATTAAAAGTGCCCTAGGTAGCCAAGCTTGGTGGCTGACACCTTTAATTCCAGTACGTGGGACACTGAGGTAAGAGGACTGCCATGAGTTCAAGGCCAGCCTGAGCAAGAGCATGAGTTCCAGGTGAGCCAAGACTATAGTGACACCTTGCCTCAAAAAAACAAAAAAATAGCCAGGCATGATGGTGCACGCCTTTAATCCCAGCACTTGGGAGGCAGAGCTAGGAGAATCACTGTGAGTTCGAGGCCACCCTAAGACTACAGAGTGAATTCCAGGTCAGCCTGGGCTAGACTGAGACCCTACCTCGAAAAACCAAAAAATAAAATAAAATAAATAAATAGTAATGTCTGCTGGTGCCTGGCTAAATATATATACTATGTTCACCAAACTGCTCGGTAAGAACTTCTTTTAATGTCCATACCATATATTAATGCTACTCTCACTTTTGGTTAGAAAATCTTCTCTCTTCAGATGGTAGTGATCTTGGGATGACTCAGAAGGCACCATGATGCTGAGAAGAAGTGACAGAGGAGTGCTCAGCACTGAATTATCTCTAACACTCCTTCCAAGGCTCAGGGTCCAATGCAGAAGAGGGAGCGGAAAGAATGTAAGACCTAAAGGAAGGGTAGGACTCCTTACAACGTGCTCCTCCAGACACAAAATGGCCTGGACATCCACGTCCTCGCAGTGCCTGACACTACCTACACAAGACCATCATAATAGGAGGAAAAGATAAGGACACCAAAATAAAAGAGAGACTTATTGAGAGATGGAGAGGATATGATGGAGAATGGAGTTTCAAAGGGGAAATTGGGAGGAGGGACGGAATTACCATGGGTTATTGTCTACAATTATGGACGGTCTCAAAAAAAAAAAAAAAAAAAACAGCCGGGTGTGGTGGCGCATGCCTTTAATCCCAGCACTGGGGAGGCAGAGGTAGGAGGATCGGGAGGCAGAGGATCGTCATGAGTTCAAGGCCACCCTGAGAATACAAAGTGAATTCCAGGTCAGCCTGAGCTACATTGAGACCCTACCTCGAAAAAAAAAAAAAAAAAAAAAACACCAAAAAGAGCTCCATAGGTGATATGATACTAAAGCAGGGCCAAATGTAAAACCAATGCTTACAAGATAAAACTTAATATCGCCACCTATAAGAAACGTGAACTAAAACCTCAGATTTTTTCGGATGGGCTTAAAAAGACTAAACTGGGCATGGTACTGCATGCTGTAAGATGCTGAGGCAAGAGGACTGTGAATCTGAGGGAGTGGGGCCACTCAGTAAGACCCTGTCTGAAAACAAATTTAAAGGGTCAAAAGTAACAATGGCTGACAAGGATGTATAGAACAGGGAACCCTGATAGAAATGTTAATTAGTTCAGACCAGTACTGAACCAGTATTGAAGCTCTCAGAATTAGTACAGGATGCACCAGTCCCATGATGGGTGGCATCATTCAGAACAGCCAGTATGTGGCATCAAGTTACACCCGTTAGTGAGTTGAACAAGTTAAGAACATGTGGTATGTAGGCACACAAAAATACTACGTAGTCTTGGAAACAGAAACCCTGCCATCTGAGACAACATGGAGGAACTGGAGAGCATTATGCTTCATGAAATAAGCCAGGCACACCTCAACACATACCTATGATCTCAAAGGCTCTGAAAGCAGCACAGTTCAGATGCAGGAGTCAAACAGTGGGGCAGAGGCGGGTATTTCAGTTACATAGGCCTAAGTTCAGGAGACCTATTTCCAACACTGCGGTGATCACAATGTGCTGACGCTTGAAAACTGCTGGGAGGTGGCTTTCAAGGCTTTCAAGGCTTTTGCACAAATGAGCAGTGAGTGTGTGAAGCAGTGCGTGTGCCCATGACTTTAGCTATTCCACAATGTAAACAGTTTAAAGCATAAACAATACTGTCAATTAAAATGTACACAAATAATGTAATCTAATAAAAGGTGTAGACATCTCTCTGCCTTTCTCTCTCTCAAATGAATAAATAAAATATACATATAAAAGGTACAGACACAGAGAATTAATGACAAATGAGACAATATGATGGTAGAAAAACATAAGATGGATTAAATAGATTAGTTAAAAAGTAGGCACTGAGTAAAAAAATGCAAGTGCTAAAACTACACACTACCTACAAAACACACACTTTCAATATAAAGACAGAAACATTACAAAGTGCTAAAACTACACACTACCTATAAAATACACACTTTAAATATAAAGACAGAAACATTACAAAGATAGAGAAAAATATACCAGGTGAACATCAGACAAAGAATACTGAAAGAGGCTAGGCATGGTGGCACATGCTTTAATCCCAGCTCTCAGGAGGCAGAAGCAGGGGATCACCATGAGTTTGAGGACAACATGGGACTACAGAGTGAGTGCCAGGTCAGCCTAGGCTAGAGTGAGACACCGCCTTAAGAGGGAAAAAGAAAAGAATGCTGGAAGAATTATTAATATCAAAATACACATCAAAGCAGAGAATATTAACAAAATCAGAGAGGGACAATTCGTAACATTAAAGGGATCATTTCAATAAAGCATGATACTTCCAGACATGCAAACACCTTACAACAGAGATCCAAACACACGAAGAAAAACCTGAAATGAGAAAGGAAGCATGGATCTATGTTACAACTGGAGATTTCAACAAATGTCTCTGAGCAGTGATCGAACAAAAGACAGACAATCCGTAAAGATATGACATAAACATCCTTAACTTAAATCTCCTTTTTATGGATCACTTAACTATTACAGAGAAAATACTCCTTAAGAATCCATGTGCCATTCACCAATGATCCATACTCAAGGACATAAAACATGTTTGAATACATTTAAATGATACATAGTCATGTGTTTTTTGGTTTTTTTAAGGTAGGGTCTCACTCTGTAGCCAGGCTAGCTTTGAACTCATGGCGACCTTCCTATTTCAGCCTCCTGAAAGCTGGGATTAAAGATTCATATCACTACAATGGGCTATGGGGGGGGGGTGTGCGTGTATGTGTGTGTATGTATGTATTTCAAGAGATTTTATTGTTGGAGTACACAAAACAAATTAATTCATGCGACTAGGGTAAAGGCTGTGGATGACTCATATTTCCAATTGTGGGAAGGACCTGCTTTGTCTCATAGTAACAAGCCAATTGGTGAATTTGGCTATCAGAATCAGATGGAACTTAGCAACCTTATCCTTTCTGTTCCTCTCAAGATGCTTGGCAACAGCATCCCTTCCTTCCTTCCTTTTTTATTTTTTAGAGGTAGGGTCTCACTCTAGCTGAGGCTGACCCGGAATTCATTATGTAGTTTCAGGATGGCCTCAAACTCACAGTGATCCTCCTACCTTTGGATCAAAAGCATATGCCAACCACACCAGGCTAGGAACTGCTTTCTTAACTAAATGGTAGAGGTCCTCAGGAAGATCAGGAATCAGTTGTCTGGACTTCAGGAATTTTATTGCCTGCCACAAAATGCATTTTGCAGTGCCATGTGAATTCCCCAGGAATCATACCTGAGAAGGTGGTATAAGTTCTAACACAAACTCTAGCATGTGATGTCAAGGCTCAAAGAACAAATCACTTTCTATTTCTTGTCTGTAAGATGAGACCCACAAAAAGCAACATAAGAAAACCCATTTTTACTTATTTGCAAGGGGGGGGAGGGAAAGGATAGAGAGAACATGAATATGTGATTGTGCGCATGCATGCACATGCATGTGCACATCAGGGCCCCTTGTCACTGCAAATGAACTCCAGATGTATATGCCATGTTGTGCATCTAGTTTTACGTGGGTACTAGAGAACTGAACCCAGGTCATCAGGCTTTGAAGCAAGCACCTTAACTGCTGAGCCATCTCCAGGCCCTAGAGTATATTTTTCACTACACATAGTTAAACTACAAGCTCCTAATAGCTTAAGCCATTTCAAAAAAAAATCATATCTTAAGTAACCCATATAAATCTTTCTCAAAAAGAGGGGGGGGGGGTCTAACTGAGCTACGGATGACCAAAAACTACTGACTGTGAAGCAATTCTCCCCAACATAGACATAAACAGTAAAAAAAAAGTAATGTAAGAACACAGGAGGGCAAGATAGTGAATCAGAAAGCAAAAAGGAAAAAAAAAAAACCACCACCCACAGAGAGGCTTAATGATTGAAGATGCTTGTTTACAAAGCCTACCAGCATGAGTTTGATTCCCCAGTCCCCACATGAAGCCAAATGCACAAACTGGCACGTATGGAGCTCATTTGCAGTGGTAAGAGGTCATGGCACACCCATACACTCACACATTCTCTCTCTCAAGTAAATAAAAATATATTTTAAAAAGTCAGTGAAAATTATAAACATTTAAACTGAATATTAATAAAGGCATAACGTGTCAAAATTCAAAATGTAGACTTAACTCAGTATTTATAAAGAAACTGGGCTGGGGAGATGGCTCAGCAGTTGAAGGCACTTGCCTGCAAAGCCTTCTGGCCCAGGTTCAAGTCCCCAATACCCATTTAAAGCCAGATGCATGAAGCTGAATATGCATCTAGAGGTCATTTACCCTTGGTCTTAAGTTACTAAACTTGGATCGGTTGTACAGTACATATTATTAAAATTGATTGGGGGACAAATTATATTTTATATGAACATATATTTTTTAAAATCTCAAATAGCACCCAGGTCCATATATTTTATAAATAACCTATAATCAAGGATGTAATGCAAACTACCTACTATTTTAATTTATGCAGTCCCACATTCCCTTTTCAGCATAGGAACAGTGAGAGGAGATACATACGTGTAAAGACAAGCATGGAGAGTACTGCAGGGAGGGGTGAGCGTAGGAAGGGCTCTGAAGACTCACTGTCCAGTGGGCAGTGAGGGGTGGACAACTGGAGCAACAGGATGAGGCAGGTGCAAAGTAAAGGCCCAATTTAGACTAAGGACTGTTAGGACCACAGTGGATAAAGTAACATTGTTCATGTGTCAGACTTGACATTTTCTTTTCTTTTTCTTTTTTGGTGAAAAAGGTATTTTAGACCTGTCACCCAGGCTGGCCCAGAGCTTAGTATACAGGTCAGACTGGTTTTGAACCTGAAATCCACTTTTCTCAACCTTTGTGCTATGATTACAGGAATATACTGCTACCAAGCCTGGTTTGAGTATGATTCTTTTTGTAAAAATTTTATTAATTTATTTATAAGCAGAGAGAGAGAGACAAACAGAGGGAGAGAGAATGTGTGCACCAGGGCCTCCTGTCACTATAAATGAACTCCAGATGAATGCAACACTGTGTGCATCCGACTTTACGGGGGTACTGGGGCACTGATCATGGGCCATCAGCCTTTGCAAGCAAGGGCCTTTAATTGCTGGCCATCTCTCCAGCCCTTGAATATGATTCTTAAATGTCAAGCTGGTCACAAAGTAATCTGGGTTATTTAGCCTTTGAAAAATTCAGGAGATGCACACCATCTCAAAGTTTTATTTACAAGTTAGTGAAGCTGCTATGTTGGAGGAAGGGAGGGAGGGTGTGTGTGTGTGTGTTCACGCACATGTGGAGGCCAGAGGAGGGTGTCAAGCATCCTATTGCTCTTCCACCTTACTTTCTTGAGACAGTCTCTCACAAAACTCAAGGTTGCCCCCTGTTTTTCTGTTAAGAGTAGCTGACCAACAGCAATCCTCAGAAATCTTCTTGTCCCTTCCCCAATGCAGGGGTCATAGGCATGCATAGCCATGCCCTGCTCTTTACATATAAAGTTAGGGGCTAACCTCAGGTCCTCATGCTTGTACAGCAGGTGCTCTCCTGCCATCTCCCCAGTCTCACTGAAGCACTTGTTTAAGAAATATACGTGTAGATGTTTTACATCTAGAGATAGCCTTAGCAAAACTGTACCACATTTTAGAGGTTAACACAAAAATAAAGTGTATCTGAGCAGGGAATAAAAGTGCATGTCTTTGTGCCAGGTGTGGTGGCGCACATTTTTAATCCCAACACTTGGGAGGCAGAGGTAGGAGGATCATCATCAGTTCGAGGACATCCTGATAATACATAGTAAATTCCAGAACAGGCAGGGCTATAGTGAAACCTTACTTTAAAATAAAAAAAAAATAATAATAAGTGCATATCTTTAATCTGAGTACTCAGAAGACTGACTTAGAAGGATTGCTGTGAGCGCAAGGTCAGCCTGGGTTATAGAATGAGTTCCAGGCCAGACTGGGCTAAAATGAAAACCTGCCTGAAATACAAACAAAAAAATGTATTTGAGATGATGTAGTAAACTCTAATCTTTAAAACCCTGACAACATAACAGATCACCTGGGAGATTTGCATTCATATAAATGACTTTTACTTCTACTTCCTCTTTTCATATACTTACCTATACAAAGGCAAGAATTTAAAACCATGGGGAAAAAATGGGAATTCTTCAATGTACAAGTGTAACTCAAGTAGGAAAAGCAAGCGTTGAATATAGTTGAATCAAAATGTGAAGGCATTGAAGACAGCAAGAATAAAGCTATTCTAAGGCAATCATACTTTAAAACAATAAACTCAGCACAATGGAAAACATGGCCCTGTAGTCTGGAAGTACTCAAAAACAAGGCCAGCATTAATTCAGCATTCCTACTATCTACTTTCCAAATGCATAGTCCTCAGTAAATCACAAGATATTTAGGAAAAGATCTACCTACTAAGATTTTAAGAAGTAATACATGTATAGCTTAATATTGTACACAATAACTGAATAGTTTCATAAAAGCACATTTTTACCCAATATTTGTCTCTCTTTACTACATGGAAAAACCCCTAAAAAACAAGGGGGGAAAAAAACCTTAAAAAGCAACAAAAACACTGTACAATGTGTACACACACGGGGGGGGGGGGCAGCACGGACTTCCCACTTGCTCTGTATCATGAGAGGTCTAGAGACCCTTCCCTCCCAGTGCTTCTGAAGTAGGAGGCCTGCGACACCATGCCTTGCTAAAAGTGATCTTAAGAAGGAAAATTTCACACTTGTATGAACATTTACAAGCAGAATAGGTTTTTGCAAAATCTTAATCATCTAACAATCCTCAATTTCTGGGGGCATTAGGGAATCAAATCTAAAACTTCCTGAATGCTCAACTATTGAGCTACACTCCTGGCCCCTATATTGTGGTCTTAATATTGTGATGGCAGGGCATGAATCACAAATGCCAAACATATGACAAGGGCTAGGGAAGTGGGAACAGAACAAACTCAAGACTGGATCCAGTTACAGGTAAACACTGGATAGAAGAAAAGTGAATGTGTGAAGTCAAGTTAGGCTGGCAACAATCACAAACACTGAGCACAGAACCAAAGTCTGGACAAGGTATGAAAGATGGAAATAAATCTTGAGATGGGCAGCAGGTACCAACTCAGAGAGAGGTGAAATAACAACAATCAGACTACACCAGGAAGCCCCATGAAAGAGAACAGCAAAGGAAGTTTAACACTGGCTTAACACTATTTCTTATCCAAGAATTACTTGGAATTTGAGGCAGAAAGAACAGGCCACTGAGAAGTACAAAAGTAGACATGTGCAGATGTGTCACAAGTTTCTCTGGTCCTATGAAGCCCCCAGTTCAATCCCCAAAACTGCATAAACCATGTGTGCTGGTGCATGCCTGTAAGCCCAGCACCCAGGAGGCTGAGGCAGGAGTATCAGAACTTCAAGGTCACCCTCAGTTATTTAACAAGTTCAAGGCCACCTTGGATTATGTGAGACTGTCTCAAACAAACAAAATTTACTTGCATAACACTGAGTGGTCTTTTGCTTATTTCAATAAGAAAACAATGCCAGGGACACAAAAGTAAAGAATAAATTTGTTAGCTTAACACAACGTTCAGGACTACCCTATAAATCCACACTAGTTAGTAGTATGTTCCTCACGAGAGGGAGTAAAACTTATCAGAAGCCCGTGTTCTATAAAATGCATTAACTTTAAATTGATGCACAAATTCACTCATGGATTCTGAAACAGTGATTTGCTGTGCAGAGCTGGGTGTCTTGAAGCTCACTAGAGACAGTCCATGGTCCACACTCCCCTGGAGCTCACTAGAGACAGTCCATGGTCCACACTCCCCTGGAGCTCACTAGAGGCAGTCCATGGTCCACACAACCCTGGAGCTCACTAGAGACAGTCCATGGTCCACACTCGCCTGGAGCTCACCAGAGACAGTCCATGGTCCACACTCCCCTGAAGCTCACTAGAGACAGTCCATGGTCCACACTCCCCTGGAGCTCACTAGAGACAGTCCATGGTCCACACTCCCCTGGAGCTCACTAGAGACAGTCCATGGTCCACACAACCCTGGAGCTCACTAGAGACAGTCCATGGTCCACACTCCCCTGGAGCTCACCACAGACAGTCCATGGTCCACACAACCCTGGAGCTCACTAGAGACAGTCCATGGTCCACACTCCCCTGGAGCTCACCAGAGACAGTCCATGGTCCACACAACCCTGGAGCTCACCAGAGACAGTCCATGGTCCACACTCCCCTGGAGCTCACCAGAGACAGTCCATGGTCCACACAACCCTGGAGCTCACTAGAGACAGTCCATGGTCCACACTCCCCTGGAGCTCACCAGAGACAGTCCATGGTCCACACAACCCTGGAGCTCACCACAGACAGTCCATGGTCCACACTCCCCTGGAGCTCACTAGAGACAGTCCATGGTGCACACTCCCCTGGAGCTCACCAGAGACAGTCCATGGTCCACACAACCCTGGAGCTCACCAGAGACAGTCCATGGTCCACACTACCCTGGAGCTCACCAGAGACAGTCCATGATCCACACAACCCTGGAGCTCACGAGAGACAGTCCATGATCCACACAACCCTGGAGCTCACTAGAGACAGTCCATGGTCCACACAACCCTGGAGCTCACTAGAGACAGTCCATGGTCCACACTCCCCTGGAGCTCACCACAGACAGTCCATGGTCCACACAACCCTGGAGCTCACCACAGACAGTCCATGGTCCACACTCCCCTGGAGCTCACCAGAGACAGTCCATGGTCCACACAACCCTGGAGCTCACCAGAGACAGTCCATGGTGCACACTCCCCTGGAGCTCACTAGAGACAGTCCATGGTCCACACTCCCCTGGAGCTCACTAGAGACAGTCCATGCTTGCCTGGAGTTCACAATCCTCTTGCCTTTGTGTCACCATGCCTGGAAATTGTTAACATTTTTAATCTTGAGTATATGAGTTTTAGTACTTGTATGGTAAAATCAGAATTATTTCTACTTAATACTTCATTGTGACAGTTGTCTCAAAAAAAACTTGCAAATGTGAATTGAATTAGTCATATTTTCATGGAACAACATTTTTTTGTTAAGACAAACTATAGTTTATTCAGATTTACCAGATTTATTGAGACATTTTGTCAATAATGAATGAAATGAGCTTGTCATTTCAAGGAAACTCTTATTCTTTATTGTTATTGTTAAGACTTGGGCTTTCAAGCAGATTTTGGAAAACATTTGATACCATAAACATAGCTTCCCAGTTTTTGAATTTTTGGAAATTATTGTTGATATTCAATGTGGTTTTAAAAAATATATATTGGGACTGGAGAGACGGGTTAGTGGTTAAGGCACAAGCCTGTGAAGCCTCTAAGGACCCAGGTTCGAATATCTAGGTTCCACGTAAGCCAGATGCACATGGTGGCACATGCGTCTGGAATTCACCTGCAGTAGCTAGAGGCCCTGGAGTGCCCATTCTCTCTCCCTCTGTATCTAATAAACAAATAAAAATTAAAAAATTTAAAAATACATTGTAGAATTTAAACAAAAAAATGCAAAATATAGTTTCTAAATATATTATAAAATCACGCATGATTTTGATATATTCCAAGCATACTTTTAACCAGTGGCTTTCATTTTTATTTGCAAGCAGAAAAAAAGAGAGAATAGATGAGTGGGCACCAGATGCATGCGCCACTTTGTGCACCCAGCTTTACATGGGTACTAGAGAATTGAACCAGGCTTGTTAGTCTTTGTAGGCAAGTGCCTTAATTGCTGAGCTGTCTCTTCATCCCTAACCAGTGTTTTTTTGTTTTTTGGGTTTTTTTTTTTTTGCGGGGGTGTTGAGGCAGGGACTCACTCTAGCCCAGGCTGACCTGGAATTCACTAGGTAGTCTCAGGGCAGCCTTGAACTCACAGCAATTCCTACCTCTGCCTCCAAGTGCTGGGATTAAAGACGTGCACCACCACACCCGGCTAACCAGTGGTTTTTAATTTAACACACTGCGTAAATGTCACACACTGTTTTTCGGGCTCTACACTGTGGCTAACGTTTAAGAAACTAGCACTTGTGTAAATTATCAGAGGACACGAGGACATCCCCCCCAATCATCTAAGAGCTGTAAGCATGCTACATAACACCAGACTTTCTTCTGAGAGAATGCCCAAGTCACAGATTATAACAGAGTGAAGAGATGAGCAGATGTGACAGTTAAAAGACTTTAGCAGGGTGTGATGGCACATGCCTTTAATCTCAGCACTCAGGAGGCAGAAGTAGGAGGATCACTATGAGTTCAAGGACAGCCTGAGACTACATAGTGAATTCTAGGTCAGCCTGGGCTAGCAAAACCCTACCTTGAAAAAAAAAAAAAGAGGGGGCCTATGAAAAATATCTTAATGGCTGGGGAGATAGCTTAGCAGTTAAGATGAATGCCTGTGAAGCCTAAGGACCCAGGTTTGATTCTTCAGGTCCCACATATGCCAGATGCACATGGTGGTGCAAGCTTCTGGAGTCGTTTGCAGTGGCTAGAGGCCCTGGCGTGCCCATTCTCTCTCCCTCCCTCTCTCTCAAATAAATAAATAAATAAATAAATAAATAAATAAATAAATAAAATCTTTTAAAAGAATCAGGGCTGGGGAGATGGCTTAGTCAGTAAGGCACATGCCACACAAGCCAGAGGACCCCAGAGTTTGGGGCCCTAGTGCTCAAATGAAAATGCCAGTTGTCTTGGTGAGTGGCTGCAATCCAATGCTGCAAAGGGAGAGACTGGAGGATTCCCAGAATTGGCTGGCTACTGGTCTAACCCAATTGATGAGCTCAGGATTCAGTAAAAGACCCTGTCTCAAAATAAGAGGAAAACAATGAAGAAAGACCCCTTGCCAAGAGCACCAACCTCTAGTCTCCATATGCACACATGTGCACACACCCCACACATGTGCCTACATCCACACGGATTTTATACATGCATGCACGCATACCATATGTACACACACAAATGTTTAAATAAAATTAAAAATTGAAAATGATAATCTAGGGCTGGAGAGATGGCTCAGCATTTAAGGTGCTTGCCTGCAAAGCCTAACAACCAGAGTTCGAGTCTCCAGTACCCACATGAATCCAGATGTACAAAGAGGCACATGCATCTAGAGTTCACTTGCAGTGGCTGGAAGACCTGGTGCACCAATTCTCTCATTCTATCTCTCTCATTGAAAATAAAAATATGTAAGAGAGAGAGAGAGAGAGTGTGTGTGTGTGTATCATGAATTTAAGACAGCTTAAAATACCAATAGCACGCATTTAACAAATAAGCTGGACCAACTGCTCAATTTCAAATTCCCACTCACACTATATGTACTCAAAAACACAAGCGAAAGGATGAGATACAAGTCTCATCTTAATTCTAACATCTTTCAATTAATATAAATAGCTACTCATATCACTGAAATAATTTATATATTTACTTTCAGTCTCTAGACCAACTTATGTACTAAGGGTTATTCCCAGTTCTTCCCAGTAAAAAGCGAATCAGGGTTACACAAAATATGGCTACAGAGACACACAAAACTTACTGGTAGGGTATATAAATGGAGTGCATGAAGTAAATCAGTGCATTTCCTAACAAAAAGGGCCACGGCTTGTCAGGAACCATCTCCATGAAAGGTGTGCCATGACAAGATTTTCCCTGTGTGAACCCCAACTGGAATGCTTTACCAGTAAGTTCATACCATGACAAGAAACAGTAACTTCTCTGTGGTTGTTTTAATCACCTTTTGTTGTTGTTTTTTGATTTTTCAAGGTAGAGTCTCACACTAGTTCAGGCTGACCTGGAATTCACTATGTAGTCTCACCATGGCCTTGAACTCACTGTGATCGTCCTACCTCTGCCTCCCGAGTGCTGGTTTAATCACAGTTTTTTTCAAAATATTTTATTTATTAGTAAGTAGAGAGGCAGAGAGAGAATGAATATGAATGGTGTACCAGGGCTTCCCACCACTGCAAAGAATTCCAGACACATGCACCACTTCGTATATCTGGCTTTACATGGATACTGGAGAACTGAACCCAGGCTGTGAGGCTTTGCAATCAAATGCCTCTAACCATTAGCAAATTTCTCCAGACCTCAATTACATATTTTATTTTATTTATTTATTTTTATTTTTTATTTTTTCTGGTTTTTCGAAGTAGGGTTTCACTCTAGTCCAGGCTGGCCTGGAATTCACTATGTAATCTCAGGGTGGCCCTGAACTCATAGTGATCCTCCTACCTCTACTTCCCAATTGCTGGGATTAAAGGCATGTGCCCCCACGCCCGGCTCAATCACATATTTTATAAAAGAAACAAAACAACCCTTTGACATCAAGATAAATTACATCATAAAAAATAGCTCTTATTTTGTTTCAATTGTATTATATTAGTTCCAACTTAAAGGGTACAGTCAAATCCTTAATCCACTGTCCCCAAGGAAGAGCCATAGAGATCTACAGTGCTCACCTCACACACTATGACCTGTAGCATCAAGGGTGGACAGGCCTACAAATCTTGTGCCTGGGTCACTACTATTCTCTTAAACATTATTTCCTAAAAACAAACAAACAAAAACATCAAATAATGTACTATGAAGGGATTCTAAATTTAATTAAAACTACAATAATGACCTGCCTCATCTTTAGCTATCAAATGCCTGTACATAAACTTCAGGTCTCGACACACAAACCTTGGTGATGAAAGTTTAGGATATTAAGAAAAGCATACAAATTTGAGGACTATTTCTCTTGATCCTTTGACATACTACTAAGACTCACTCATCACATGTATGAAACAGGGAGATGATGATAAGTGGTGAAGTCAAAATCAAGTCTCCAGAAAAGCAACAATCACATGAAAAAAATATACATTTGCTGAGATCACACTTTCCATCGTGTTATTGTCTATTTTCCTGACTATTCCTTTTACAGAAGTGGACTGCTTTGGTTTGGAAAAGAAAAACAGTGCAGGGGCTGGAGAGTTAGCTTAGTGGTTAGGGTGCTTGCCTGTGAAATCTAAGGACTGAGGTTCGAATCCCTAGAACTCACTTAAGTCAGATGTACAAGAGTTTGCAGTGGGTAGAGGCCCTGACACATCCATTCTCTCTGTTTCTCTCTCTGTCTAGTAAATAAATAAATAAAAATATTTAAAGTAAAACAAAAGAGTGTGGTGGCACACGCTTTTAATATTTAAGAAAGAAGAAACAAAACAGTATTTAAGAGTTAACCAAATTATTCTCTTTAATCTGTTACCCTGGTTAGCTGAGAAGCAATGATAGATGTTAAAATCAACCTTTTCAAGTAAAATTTGAGAATCATTTCAGATAAGATCTTAAAGATCTAAAAATTCAACTGTACTAGATGCAGCTCTATGTAAAAAGTAATCATATTTAAAATGCCTTAATAGGGCAGGAGAGACGGCTCAGCAGTCAAGGTGCTTACTTGCAAGACGAAAGGCCATGGTTTGATTCCCCAGAACCTACATAAAACCCACGGAGTGGCACATGGATCTAGAGTTTGTCTGCAGTAGCAGGAGACCCTAGGGCACCCTTTCTCCTCTCTCCTTGCAAATAAATAAAAATATAAAATAAATAAATAGGGCTGGAGAGATGGCTTAGCAGTTAAAGCATCTGCCTGCAAAGCCCAAGGACTCAGGTTCAATTCCCCAGGACCCACGTAAAGCTAGATGCACAAGGTGGTACATGCACCTGTAGTTTCTTTACCGTGGCTAGAGGCCCTGGTGTACCCATTCTCTCTCTTTCTCTCATTCTTTGTCTCTGTCTAATAAATAAACAAAAAATTTAAAAAATATTAAATAAATGCCTAAATATAAAATGTGGTTTAAAAAGTCAACAAAATTTTTAAATTAACTTAAAAAGCATGCCACATTACAATGAGGATAGGTACTATATTTACTTGTGCTATTTTTATTTTAATTTTTATTTTTAAAAATTTTTACTTAGTTGCACATGTATACATGAATGTGCAGGTGCACATGTTAGGGTCTTTTGATGCTACAAATGTATGCCTGCCTGGCTTTACTCTGGCAGCTTGGAAACTGAACCAAGGTGGGCAAGCTTTGCAAGCAAGAGCCTGTAATTGCTGAGCCATCTTCCACAGTCCCATTACAATACTGATTTTAAGTTTCCTTTTACTAAATTTAATTATGACTTAAAAGTCCAAGTTACACAGACAAAAAAAAGGGAATCCAGTGTTAATTTTGTACATAAATAGAATTTACATAAAGTTCTACATAATCAATAAATAAAACCACAAAGGCAAAAAAATTACAGTAATAAAATTCAAATATCTCAAAGTTATCTACAATAATAAAGCTGACACTATGGTATATAGAAAAATTTAATTTTCGTTCTGAACCTTTTTATGTAGAATTAGGTCTTTAAAAAAGGATTTTTGTAAAAAGCATTATATAAGCTATACCTGTTTACTTGCAATGTGAGGTGCTTTAGAAAATGGAACTTTTCCCTACAGAAAGTTAAAAGGTAATTCTTTGCACCTTTCTTTTAGTATGTCACTGTAAGTATTATTTTGGAAATAATTCTCACTACTCGGAAAATTTTCACATTTATTGACAATTTCTGAGATACTAAATTAAATCATATTTTAAATAGAAACTATTTAGTTCATGATTTAATGCAACAGGTATAAAGAAATCACATTAAGACAAATAGAAAGTCTGCAGTGATTATTTTAATAACTAGTCACAATGAACAAATCAGGTATTTAAAAATCTTAACCTGATTTTAACTGAATAATGAAAATACAAGTGTTTACGCAGCATTTAAAAAACAGTATTTAGGGCTGGGGAAATGGCTTGGCAGTTAAGGTGTTTGCCTATGAAGCCTAAGGATCCTGGTTCAATTCCCAGGATCCACGTAAGCTTAATGCACAAGGGGGCGCATGGAGTTTGTTTGCAATGGCTGGAGGCCCTAGTGTGCCCATTCTCTCTTTCAGTCTATCTGCCTCGTCCTCTCTCTCTCGTTCTCTCTCAAATCCAGAAAAATAAACAAAAATACAAATAAAACAGTATTTAGTGCACAGAACTATGCTCTATCAGGTTTCTCAACAGAAGATAGTAGACTTCTAAAATCTCTTATATGTTAAAATTTAAATGGCCTAGGAAAACTGTCAAATTCGCCAAAATCTACAAAGTCTAGCAGATTTATCAAAATTTACAAGTTACAATTCTATAAAATCCAAAAAATATTTTAAAACACAAATTAAAATGTGTCACCAGAAGTTTCTAACTCAACTAGACTCGTGTAAACTGTGCCAGCAGAAGCCGTACAATCACTTCAGGACTAGAGTTCTCTGCTGAGAATGCCCACCACTATTTCTAAGTAGATCACCACCACAGCATTATAAATACACTTCCTCACAGCAGCAAAGTTTAAAGAAAACAAGGGTGGAAGTGCAGGTACCACGGACTCACACAAGGGCTAGAAGAGGACAGCATGCTGGCAGGTGGGGAAGGAGGTGGGCAACACAATGGACCAGCAGCTCTCCCTGCAGACGCCCGCCCGCCGCCTGCCCAAGCTTGCTGCAATGTCAGCCCAGGCGACTCCAGGAAGCGCTCACTGATCATGCAGCACTTTATAATGCGCAGAGGCTTTTTCTCTGTAGCCCCGCCCAGCTTCCCTTTGCAGCTCCTCAGCCCTCTCCACAATGAGCTCTCTTCCAGAAGACCGATGGTTGATAGAAATCACCCTAACAGGCTATTACAGATGCCTCACCACTATGAAGCCTCTTTATCCCAATCAGCAGGTTTTTTCCTTTTCTTAATGAGGGGAAAAAAAAAAAAAAAAAAAAAAAGCCTTACCACCCCACAGGTAAGGTCCGGGATGGAAGTATCTCTAACTGTAAATACAAATCTGTGGTAGTGGCTACAACCAAGGCCAATCAATTACAATTTCACTTTGACAGATTTCCTTGAACTGATTTCTATTCAAATAAGGTCTTTTAAAATGGACACAGCCAGAAAAAAATACATGATTTAAAGTGCTTATGATTTAAATTATAAGACTTCTTATTGATAGCATTCCAGCATTAATACTTCAAATCTTACATTTGAATTTTGAAATTATAATTTATTCCATAATAAAGTCACACAAAAAATCTAGGACGAGAGTATACCATTTAAATTAAGCCATTAGATTTATAAGCTTAGTTTTAAGCAACAGTAAGCAGCTGTTTTAACAGTTAGCTGCAGCCGTGGCTTTGGGCTCAGATATGTAAATGATTTCTAAGACACAGGATACTAACCCTACTCAAAGCTGCTTGGCAGACCCCACCTTCTAATGAGTTAATCTAAAGGTCACCACCAGCACAGGGCTTTTTATCCAGACCGAACCCCCAACTCCCTTTTCTTCACGAAAGGGATGGACGAGTGATGAAACATGAAGTTTAAACAAGCTCATTCTAGTCATGTGAGCCACACTGACACATTCCCATGAAATAGGGTCTGGCCAAGCCGAGCCCCGCTTTTATGCTCTGCCTCTCTGCTCTCTCCTCTCATCTAGCCAAGTGGAAAAGAATTGCGGCTGATAAGCTTCTTTTGTTCAGATTTCACTTTCATTTCACTTCAAGCCTCCCTACCTCAAGAATGTCTTCTAGAACATAGGCTTCCATCTCGGCCGCGGTCTCCACCATGTCTGCTCACACTGCCATGTTTCTCCCTGCACTGTGATTAGATCGCTGCCAGCAGGAACACTCCTGTGTCAGCAAGGGAACAGGAAGTGGAATGTTCGATTGCAGGCCTCCAGCAGCTAAGCGGTTCACAAGCCAGGCATCTACCAAAAGAGCAGGGGTGACTCCCTGGGTAGTTTTTAAAGATACAGAAGCCCTATTCCAGAGCAAACTTCTCTGTTAAGTGATTTCAAAAGACAAGAAATTGTAATGTCTCTTAGTCTGCCATTTCAAATTATATAAAAGCCTAAAATTAAAAAATAATTATTATTTATTTGTTAAGCTATTAATAGTCTGGCTTTCTAGCTAAACAAAAGAGCCTAAAGTGGGTTACACAGCAATTTATCCATAGTAGTGAGATTAATGGCTGTATAAAAATGCAAAGAAGGAGGCAAGATAATGCCAAGTGAGGAATTTACAAGATCAAGTAAATGGATTATATAATATATAAAGGTGTTAACTATGAAGTATCAGAAAAAATTGCCTTAATATACTTTTATCTATCTATTTGCAAGTAGGGGGAGACTGAGTATGGGCAGACCAGGGGCCCCCTGCCACTGCAAATGAACTCCAGGCACATATGCCACTTTTGCATCTGGCTTTACGTGGGCACTGGGGAATCCAACCCAGGCTGCCAGGCTTTGCAAGCAAGTGCCCTTAACCCTGAGCCATCTCTCCAGTCCCAATATAATTTTAAATGATAAATTGCTTTTCTATAAACTATAAATATCTACAAGAGCAAGATCAATATTCAACTGACTTACAAGTACTAGAACAAGACATTATACACCATGGCACATTCACTTTCTGGTAGTGTCATGAATTCACTTTATTTACCACAGAAACAGTGGTTTTTTTTCCCCTTACCATAAATACCAAGAGAGACTGACATGTCATCGACGGTATATCCAGTGTCCCATAGTCACGCCTAACAGGTTCACAGGATACAAAGTGAGAAAGCATCTTCTACCTAGTTCCTGGCATTGAGAAGGCATGGTTAGCATGCCAGGCAATGTATGAGCTTTGTTCTTTGTGAATGTGCTATTGAAAACACACATAACCACCCAGCCATGGGATAATAATTTTAAATTATCATATTGTGCTTACTATATGCCACCTGAAATGCTCTGTATAAATTTACTCATTTAAGCTCACAGCCCATAATGATGCTATCAGTGTGCCCATTTTAAAGATGTGGAAACGAGCGCACAGAACATACTTTCTCCAGGTGATATTTTTGTATTTTATAGATAAGGAATGCATGTCTCAGCGTGGGCAGTTACTTAACAAAGACAAAGCCAGATTCAAACCCAGAACTGTGTGACCTGAAAGTCCAAGTGGAAGGAACAACAAATGGTTTGTCAGGTCTCCCTTGATCATGCCTGAGGTCTGTCCAACACAGACTCCTGCTTGTCCTCTAATGGCTTCTCAGAACAATTCCCACCACTGAGACCTTGCGGAAGGAGGAAACCAGCAAACTGAATCTTTCAAATAAACTGCTTCACCTTTAGATTTAAGAGATGTGAACAAAGTTTCTAACAAGGTTGAGTTCGAGGGAACTTAGGGCTGGAGAGCTTATTTCTTCCATAGAGTACAGTCTTTCCAAGTGCTGTGTGTGGTATAACAACCAAGACCTAAAATTCATCAAGCCACACATTCACTTATTGTCCCTCTATTCTAGTCTATGTTTGCTGGTGTTTCTTGTTATTTGTTCCTGATTCTACAAGTGTGAGAATCAAGCCCTGGCTGCGCTGAACACATACTCTGCCACGAAGCTATGCATCTATGCTCATGTGGAACAAGTTTTGATGACAAACATGTAACTTTGACAATATTTTTAGGTCACTCAAAAAGACACTGGAAGGAGTCAATTAGGACAGAATACAAATTTCAAATTTTCTGTAAACTTTTTGAGGTAGGGTCTCACTCTAGTCCAGGCTGTCCTAGGAACTCACTCTATAGTCCCAGGCAGGCTTCAAACTCACAAAAATATTACCTCTGCCCCCCCCAACTACTAAGATTATAGGCATGTACCACCATGTCCAGATAATTTTTTTGTTGTGTGTCAAAATATTTTCCATCATTTTTGCTTTCTAGGCCACTTTGTTAATGTAATGACCAATGTGACAGCATGACTTGATACTTTTTCCTTGCCCTGAATAATTGTTTTAGTAGTGGGGATTAAACCTGGGTCCCTGTGCATGCTATACAACAAGCCCATGCCACTGAGCTGTAGTCCAGCATAATTATTTTTAAATTTTGTCAGTATTTCTATTTATTTTGAGAGAGACAGAGGGAGGGAGGAAGGGAGAATGGGCAGGCAGGAAGGAATAGAATGGGCATGCCAGGGCCTCTTGCCGCTATAACTATGAACTCCAGAAGCATGCATCACTTTGTGCATCTGCCTTTATGTGGGCACTGTGGAACAGGCCAGCAAATTTTGTAGTCAAAAAAAAAAAAAAATTTTGTAGTCAAGTGCGTCTAACTGCTGAGTCTTCTCCCCAACCCCAAGCATAATGTTTTTATGAGCAATTTCTTATAAAAAGTTTCTTGGAGCTGAAGAGATGGCTTAGCAGTTAAAAGTGCTTGCTTGCCTTCAGAATCTAAGGACCCAAGTTCGATTCTCCAGGTCCCACAAAAGCCAGATGCACATTGTGGCTCATGTGTCTGGAGTTCATTTGCAGTGGCTTAAAGCCCTGGTGTGCCCATATCCTCTCCACCCCACCCCACCCCAAAAAAAATAAAACTAAAAAATTTAAAATGTTCTCTTCCCAGCAATTGCTTTTCATGTTAAAGAATGGTAGGACTTCATAATCTACATGTTCAAACAAAATGAAGAGAGATACTTTAATCATTTCACCCCTATAAAAACAAAGCACTGAAGAAAAAATTTTTTTAAAAAAGTAACTTCTTAAAATATATGAGAGCTGGAGTTGCCTGCAAAGCCAAAGGACCCAAGTTTGACTCCCCAAGACTCACATAAGCCAGAAATGCACAAGGTGTTGCATGCATCTGGAGTCACTTGCAGCTGCTAGAGGACTTAAAGTGCCCACTCTCTCACTCAAATAAATAAATATGAAATATTAAAAATATATATGAGGGCTGGAGAGATGGTTTAGTGGCTAAGGTACTTGCCTGTAAAGCCTACAGAAGGACTCATGTTCAATTCTCCAGGTCCCACATAAGCCAAACTCACAGTAATGTAAATGCACAAGGCTGCACATGCACACAAGAGGGAGCTCATGCCTGGAGTGCCACTGCAGTGGCTGGAGGCCCTGGAGCACCAATTCTCGCTCTCATAGAGAAAAAAAAGGGCAGTCTGTTGGGCTTGCCTCAACATATACATATATATATATATATATATATATATATATATATATATATATATATATATATATATATATATATACATATACATATATATATATATATGAAATGAAATTTGGGCTGGAGAGACTGCTTACTGGTTGGGGAGCTTGCTTGCAAGCCTGACAGCCTAGGTTTGAATTCCCAATACCCACATAAAGCCAGGTGCACAAAGTGGAACAGGTATCTGGAGTTTCTTTGGAGACACCCTGGGTACCCATTCTCTATCCCTGCTTTCAAATAATTATATATATATATATATCATATATTATATATAACATATATATATATATATATATATATGTATATATGAAATTTAGCCATTATTTTAATTTTTTTGTTTTGTTTTTTTGAGGTAGGGTCTGGCTCTAGCCCAGGTTGACCTGGAATTTACAATGTAGTCTCAAGCTGGCCTCAAACTCACGGCCATCGTCCTACCTCTGCCTCCCAAGTGCTGGGATTAAAGGCGTGTGCCACCATGCCCGGCTAACTACTTTAACTCTTTATGTTTTCTCTTCTACTCTGCACGGTAGTTTAGTATATGAATGATTTTTAAAGAATTTTTAAAATTTTAGAGGCCCTGGTGCACCCATATTCTCTCTCTGCCTCTTTCTCATCTCTCTTTCAAATTAATTAATTAAAAAAATACACACAGATACATACAGTAAAACTCCCAGGATACATATGTATAAAAGCTTTAATTAATCTATACCTACAGGAGGCTGCCTGCTTCTCTACAAATACAGAGCATGTGGACGCAAACCTATTTGTGATGGTTTGAATCAACTCTCCCCCATAAACCTGTGTATTTTGAATGCTTGGTCCAGCTGAGGGTAATCTGGAGTGGAGCCTTGCTTGTTGGGGTGTTACAGCCAGCTCCCCTTGCCATAGCTTAGCTGGCTCTCCTGCTGCTGTTCTCCACCGGCTGTGGCAGAGGTGACGTCCAGCCTCTGCTCATGCTGTGCTTTCCCTGCCCTCATGGGGCTTCCCCTCGATACTATAAACCAAATAAATTCTTTCCTTCCATTAGCTGCTTTTGGTTGTGTTCCAACAACACAAAGGTAACTCCAACAACCTACAAAACTAGGGCTGCACAAAAATTTCTCAGATAAAAGGGCTCATGAGTGAAAAAAAGTTCAAGAAACCCTGCTTTACAGAAAAACCTTATTATGAAAGTATTAGTCACAATACAGATGAAGAAAATGAGGTCAACTAACTTTCCCCAAACTACAAAGTACTCAAGGAGGATTCAACGGCAGATGCTATATTAATTTATTATATTATATCATATTATATTATATTATGTCTTTTCTATGAGAAATAATGGTTTAATAAAAGAAATACATAGGCAAGGGTTATCTCAGAATAAAATGTGATTTTTACATCAGGTACAGTATTTGTGAAGTACTCATGTGCCTGGAGTTTAAAAATACTAAAAATCCAGGTTGGAGGGATGGCTTAGCAGTTAAGGCACTAGCCTACAAAGCCTAAGGACCCAGGTTTGATTCTCCAGATCCCATGTAAACCAGATACACAAGGTGGCACATGCATCTGGATTTCATTTGCAGTGGCTAGAGGCCCTGGCATGCCCATTCTCTCTCTCTCCTTCTCTCCCTCTCCCTCTAATGAATAATTTTTTTTTAAATACTAAAATCTGACCCTTTTCCTAACTATCCTTTGGTTAAGAGTTATCAAAAAAAATTTCTGGACTGGAGGAATGGCTTAGTGGTTGGGATGTTTGCCTGCAAAGCCAAAGGACCCAGATTCAATTCTCCAGGACCCATGTTAGTCAGATGCACATGGGGGTGGGGGGGGGGAAGCATCTGCAATGGCTGGAGGCCCTGGAGAGCCCATTCTCTCTCTCTCTCTCTCTCTCTCTCTCTCTCTCTCTCTCTCTGTGTGTGTGTCAAATAAATAAATAAAATCTAAAAAAATTTCTGCTATGTAGTGAGGTCAGGAGGACCTTAGTATTTGATTAAGACATGTAAATCTTAACACCATAGGTTTCTTAAACCAAGGAATGATTCCTGTTGTCAAGCAAAGCTGTCCTTCTAAACTCTATGTAACACAAAACAACATTAATGAATAAAAGATAAACAAAAATCCCTGCAATATTAAGTCTGAGTGATTTTTCATGTCTTGCTAAAAAAGCCAGGAAGGGGACCTGGTTGCAAGGCTAACAAAGGCAAGAACTTCCTCACACTAAGTAAGGCTGAAGTAGGCGCAAACTCCCTCACATTTAGTAAAGCTAAAGTGGCGCAAAGTTCCTCACACTAATAAGGCTGATGTAGAAGGCTAACATAGGTAGGAACTTCCTCACACTAATAAGGCTGAAGTAGGTGAGAACTCCCTCACACTAATAAGGCTGACGTAGGTGAGAACTCCCTCACACTAATAAGGCTGAAGTAGGTGAGAACTTCCTCACACTAATAAGGCTGACGTAGGTGAGAACTCCCTCACACTAATAAGGCTGACATAGGTGAGAACTCCCTCACACTAATAAGGCTGAAGTAGGTGAGAACTCCCTCACACTAATAAGGCTGAAGTAGGTGAGAACTTCCTCACACTAATAAGGCTGAAGTAGGTGAGAACTCCCTCACAATAGTAAGGCTGATGTAGATGTTCCCTCACACTAATAAGGCTGAAGTAGGTGAGAACTTCCTCACACTAATAAGGCTGAAGTAGGTGAGAACTCCCTCACACTAATAAGGCTGAAGTAGGTGAGAACTCCCTCACAATAGTAAGACTGATGTAGGTGAGAACTCCCTCACACTAATAAGGCTGACGTAGGTGAGAACTTCCTCACACTAATAAGGCTGAAGTAGGTGAGAACTCCCTCACACTAATAAGGCTGAAGTAGGTGAGAACTTCCTCACACTAATAAGGCTGACGTAGATGCTCCCTCACACTAATAAGGCTGAAGTAGGTGAGAACTCCCTCACACTAATAAGGCTGACATAGGTTAAGAACTCCTTCACACTAATAAGGCTGACGTAGGTGAGAACTCCCTCACACTAATAAGCCTGACATAGGTTAAGAACTCCTTCACACTAATAAGGCTGACATAGGTTAAGAACTCCCTCACACTAAGTAAGGCTGATGGAGGCAAGAGCTCCCTCACTAAGGCACATTCACAGTGTCAAGCCCATCACAGTACTTGGATCTTTTATTGCAGACTGTGTTGAAGTTAAGGTTTTATGGAGGCAGAATAAAGGTAAACATCAAAGAACAGTCCCCAAAGTCTAGGACTGTGCAAAGGATCTGAAATCAAGAAAGAACATAATCAAATCTTTATTCCGAACTCTTATTGTCTGCTAAGCCAGAGCACAAGGGCCACAGGAATGTGGACTATTCATTTATCACCCTAGAAAAGACTGAACAGAAAAGGGTATACATTCCCATTACTGCTCTCTCTCATTATTAACAGTATGATCAAGTATTGAAAACGTTAAAGTTTTAGGAGAAATAAAGAATATAAAATATAAGTGTAACTACTGTAGATCTAGTAATTCAGAATACAGCCTGTGTATAAAGTAAACAACTAACATTGCGGCCTCTTCCTTACAGAATACAAGCCCTTAACCTGTGGTACCAACTCCACCTAATATAATTCACATGCATAATCACAACTGAAAAGTTGTACTGGCAATCTATAAATTTAATAATACAATCAAGTTAAATTAAATTGGGAAGAAAAATAAAGAGATTTTTCTATTTAAAAAAAACAGCCAAATATCTTAAATAGTCACTATATTTTTCATAAGGCTCTGTTTTATTAATTTTATTTATTTATTGGTTTCGTTTAAGGCAGGATCTCACTCTGTAGTCCCAGGTTGGCCTCAAATGCTACCTCCCAAATGCTGGGTTTAAATAAAGACATCCGCCACCACACCTGGCCATCCTCATCCTGTTTTACCCACTAGTATTTATGGAAACCCTAGCTAACATTTTCATACTTGGTTCCCTAAGTCACACTAAAAGAAAGGATTGCCATGTTCCTGTTCTGTGCGGCTCTGAGGGATGACATGTCCTACTCACCTGCAAGCATGAAGCAAGAGGTAAAGGTCTAAAGCAGCGTGCTTCCCAATCCACATTTCCAGAATGCCCAACACAGGATGCATACTGTGATCTGACACTTCAGCAATGGTAAAAGATGGTGATTTACCCACAATCCTCAGTTCACACAACCCATTTGAATTCCATCACATGAACATTTTCAAGATGGAGTTCGGGGAACCCCAAGATGAGCAATGTTAACTAGCTACATTCAAAGTTTTGTGGACATAAGGAGACAGTCCCTACATTAAGATAATTAAGACATTTTTGTAGACCTGTAGAGAGTACCTAGATGGAGATGGACTAACGTAGTAAGCTCTATAACTTATAAAACATCCACACTTCTTGAGAAATTACTAGGAAGGTCATGAAAGGCCAGTAAGGAGGCAGTGGGGTTAAGAAAACAGATTTTGATGTATGATTGTTTATAGTCCATCTCCATCATTTACTCTGACTTGATAAAGTGACTTGTGTTTATTCCAGAGTGGGGCACTATCTACCCCTTAGAGTGTACATGAAGCAGTCAGAACTGTGCCTGGGTACACACTTTAATAAGCACTAAGCTACTACTGAAGTCAGTGATGATTACGGAATCTGCTATGTTATAGAAACATCTGATCTGCCCTTTAGGGCTGAGGGAGTCCATGAAAGAAATGACCACCAAGAGAGAACATGTAAATAGGGCTTGAAACTGGCATTCAAACTAGCAGATCCCTATCACTATAAAATGTAAGAGGGAGGGAGGGAGGGAGGGAAGGAGGGAAGGAGGGAAAAGAAAGAAAAGATCCCTGGATGCATCATGGACCAAGCAGTGTCTTCACCTTCATTTAAGCTCACCAATCATGGACTCTGGATGGGCAGACTTATTCCTCATTTGATAAAAAGTCCAGTTCCCAGCCGGGTGTGGTGGCGCACACCTTTAATCCCAGCACTGGGGAAGCAGAGGTAGGAGGATTACCGAGAGTTCAAGGCCATCCTGAGACAACATAGTGAATTCCAGGTCAGCCTGGACCAGAGTGAGACCCTACCTCGAAAAACTGAAGGGAAAAAAAAAAAACAACAAGTCCAGTTCCCACTGGGACTGGTGGATTTCCAGCTCTGGAATCCCCTCCTCCCAGAGGATTCTGTTCTCTCGGCTTTTTTCCTCTGCTTACATTGAAATAAACTTTATTCTTAGAAAGAAATAAAAAGGCCAGCCCCCCCCCCAAAGCAGGTCCTAACATAATAACAGAAATGCACACACAATTGTTGGAAATGACAGGTAACAAAAGAAGTTTCTACAAGCTGACAGTAAGTTACAATACTTGACAAGGGAATATTCCACAGGCTATAAAAGGAGTACTAAATACACACACACACACACACACACACACACACACACACACACACAGGTAGGGTCTCACTCTAGCCCAGGCTGACCTGGAATTCACTCTGTAGTCTCAGGGTGGCTTCAAACTCATGGTGATCCTCCTACCTCTGCCTCCTGAGTGCTGGGATTGAAGGCGTGCACCACCACGCCTGGCTTTTTTTTGTTTTCACATGAAAAGAATCTATATTAGGCTATTAATTAAGAAAGTTTCTAGGACCATTCTCAAAGTTGATGACATAATACATACATACATATGTATGTGCATGAAAATGTACAGTAAAAGACAAAGGATTCCTTGTGTTCACAATTCTATTTGGGGTCTGGTGAGAGATGGCTCACTGGATTAAAGAGCTTGTTCTGCAAACCTGTCAAGCAGAGTTCAGGTTTCCAGAAACCAAATAATGCGGACACAAAGTGGTGCACATACATCTGTAATACCAAAGCGCCTATGGCAGAGGCGGAGAATCCTGAAGCTCACAGGCCAGCCACAAGAAAGACTCATCTGAAAATAAGGTGGAAGAGGACCAACAACCTGAGGTTGTCCTCTGACTTTCACATGCAGTGGCACATATGCACCCATACACAGTCATGTACACATGTGAGTGTGACACACACACACACACACACACACACATACTTGGGAAATGAGAGATTTTCAACATTACCCCATCCTTATCTTACTCCAATTTAATCTTTTAGTCTACATGTACAATGTATCTTTGTAAAACAGAGAAGTAATGCAATCACCCCTTTAAAAATAATAAAATTGGACCAAGTGTGGTGGCGCACACCTTTAATCCCAGCACTTGGGAGGCAGAGGTAGGAGATCACTATGAATTCAAGGTCAGCCTGGACTAGAGTGAAACCTTACCTCAAAAAACCAAAGGAAAAAAGGTAACCAATAAATAGAAGATTAATAAAATTAATTAAAAGAACCCTACTAACAGTAACCATCACTGACAAAAACTTCAAACACGCTTTCTCTAGAGCATGCCATTCCCCAGCAGAACTCAACTCAGCCTCACTAGCTCTACAGAAGCTCTTCTATTTTGGCATTTCCTGAACAGCAAGCACATAGGTAAAACTTACTTGCAGATGATCTGAAATAGATACAACATGGCTAAAGCTGAGGCTCAGTGATAAGAGTGCCTAGCATGCACAGGTTCTGGGCTCAATTTCCAGCATCATCATTATTCTTGATCACAGAACAAAGTGAAGTGTCAGAATGGCAGTACAAGAGGACCCCACAACACTCATGGTCTGCAGGCTCTACAATGACCAAGTACGGAGGTGCTCCAGTCTAAAGACATCCAGACAGGGCCAGTGACACCACACACACTGTTACTGCTCTTTCATAAGAATGTTCTTCTCTGCTGGGAGCATCAAGAAGCAGGAGAGAAGGAAAGAAGTCAAACCTGCTTGCAAGTTTAGAAAGGAGAGAAAACTACTTCCAAAAAGCATATCCAGCTGGGGAGAAAGCTCAGCAGTTAAAGACACTTGCAATGCCTGCCAGCACAGGTCCAATTCCCCCTGTACCCATGTAAAGCCTGACACACACAAAGTGGAGCACACGTCTCAAGTTCATTTGCAGTCATTCTCCCTCATTCTCATTCATTTATACTCTCTCCCCTCAAATAAATAAATTGTAATTAAAAAAAAAAAAACCATTCCTTGAGCCAGGTATGGTGGTACTAGCCTGCAATCCTCCACTCTGGAGGCTGAGGCAAGTGAACTACAAAATTGAAGCCAGACTGGCTACTTATCAAGACCTTGTCTAAAAATAAAAAAACACTCTGCCAGGCGTAGTGGTACACACCTTTAATCCCAGCAACTGGGAGACTGAGGTAGGAGGATAGCTGTGAATTCAAGGCCAGCCTGAGACTACACAGTAAATTCCAGGTCAGGCTGGGTCCTAGAGCAAGACCCTACACTGAAAAAAAAATTGAAAACTGCTAGGCTAGAGAGATGGCTCAGAGGTTAAGGCACTCACTTGCCTGCAATGCCTAACAACTGGGTTCCATGTAAAGCCAGATGCAGAAAGTGATGCATGAATCTGGAATTCATTTGTAGAGGCTACAAGCCCTGGTGCACCCATTCATTCTCTTCTCTCTCTCGCCTTGTAAAAAAAAATTATATACATACATACACATACACACACACACACACACACACACACACACACACACATATATATATATATATGGTTTGTTTGTTCCAAGATAGGGTCTCACTCTAGCTCAGACTGACCTGGAATTCACTCTGTAGTCTCAGGGTGGCCTCGAACTCACGGTGATCCTCCTACCTTCCTCCAGAGTGCTGGGATTAAAGGCGTGCACCACCACGCCTGGCTGAAATATTTTTCTTTTTTGGTTTTTCGAGGTAGGGTTTCATTCTAGCTCAGGCTGACCTGGAATTCACTCTGTATTCTCAGGGTGGCCTTGAACTCATGGTGATCCTTCTACCTCTGCCTCCCAAGTGCTGGGATTAAAGGCTTGTGCCACCATGCCCAGCCTGAAATATTTTTTATAATAAAAACAAACAAAAGCAACATAAGGGTCGGGCATAACTCAGTGGAAGATTATGCATATGGCCTTGGGCTCAACTGCCAGCACAACAAAACAAACACCTATGGATTCTGTGAAAAATTAGTGTGTTAACCATAAAAACCTGGCAAGGCATTATCTATTTATCAGACAAGATACAGCTGCTTAGTACAAACTTCAGGCACATAGAGAGTGCAGACAAGTACATGTAATCTAATCCACTGTCAATCTGTAGAGCCAGGACATGAGTCAAGAACACTTCACATGGTAGCAAGCCGACTAGGAAGCAGCTGGGGCAATGGAGCAGATGTCTGGAAACACAAAATTCAGTTCTCACCTCCCTCCATGAGCCTGGATAAGCCTGAAATAAATGGAGTAAATGTAAATAAAGAGACAGAGCTGCCAAGAGGTGGAAGCAACACAGAGATGTCCACCAACTGATGACCACAGAAACACAATGTGATGTACATATACAGGCCTACAAAGGAAATCCTGTCACACTATATAACACAGACAAACCTTGAAAACATTTTGTAACTGGAGATAAGTCATTAGATGGTTCCATTTATATGAGTTATGTAAGTAGAAAATTCAAACAAAAACTAGAATAGTGACTAGAGGCCAGGAGGGGGCAATGTGGAGTTATTCAATAGACACAGTACACTTTCAGCTTTGCACAACACAGATATCTCTAATACAACTGAGCTGTACATTTAAAATGGTCAGTTAATTTGCAATGTTTACAGTATGTAAAAATTAGTTATGTGTTATAGTTATCTTTTCATTGCTGGCACAAAGGCCCCAAACAAAAGCAGCTAACGTAAGGAAGTTTTTCATTTTGGTTCACAGTCTTGAGGGGAAGCTCCATGATGGCAGGGGAAAGCTTGGCATGATCAGAGGCTGGACATCACCTCTGCCACAGCAGGTGGACAACAGCAGCAGCAGGAGAGTGAGCTGAACTCTAGCAAAGGGGAGCTGGCTATAAGCACTCCTAAGCCCACCTCCAACCACACACCTCCAGCAAGGCTCCACCTCCCAAATTACCATTAGCTGGGGACCAAGCATTCAAAACATATAAGTTTATGGGGAACATCTGATTCAAACCACCATAAAATACATGTGCTGCTTTTTCTGTCTAGTTTTATGTGGATATTTGCAATCAGACTTGGACCAGCAGACTTTGCAAGCAAGCACCTTTAACCATTGAACTACCTCCCCAACCTAGTATAATGTTCTTTAAACGGTAACACACACTGGATGACAAAGCACTTGCCTTTGAAGCATGAGGCTCTGAATGGGCCCCAGTACCATATAAAAACACCAGGCATGATGGTGGATGCTTGTAACCCCAGCCTGGGGAGGAGAGAGAGAGAGAGACATATCTTTGGGGCTCATTGGCCAGCTAGTCTAGGGAATTAGAGACCCTGTCTAAAAACATGCGACACCAAATGTGCTAACTGGTACAATAGTGGCCTGTTATGGGAGAAACCAACCACTCTCTACTTGGACTGGAAGCCCACTCGAGAGGTGGAAATCAATGCCTGGTACTGAAAAGCTAGTCAAAAGCCTATGACGAGGGAGGTCATGAGTCCTAGGGGAGTAATGCCAGCTGGTGTCTGGCTTAATGCATATACTATGTTGACCAAACTGCCCTGTGAGCACTTTTCTTAATGTCCTTACCCATATATTAATGCTACTCTCATGTTTAGTTAGAGAAGCTTCTCTTTTCAGATGGAGGAGACCTCTGGGATGACTCAAAAGGCACCATGGTGCTGAGAAGAAGGGACAGAGGAGGCTCACCACTGAAATATCTCTAACACACCTTCCAAGGCTCAGGGTCCATTGCAGAAGAGGTGCTGGGAAGAATGTAAGAGCCCAAGCTGGATGTGTTGGTGCACACCTTTAATCCCAGCACTCGGGAGGCAGAGGTAAGAGAATCGCCGTGAGTTCAAGGCCACCCTGAGACTTCATAGTGAATTCCAGGTCAACCTGAGCTAGAGCGAGGCCCTACCTCAAAAAGCCAAAAAAAAATAAATAAATAAAAATGTAAGAGCCAAAGGAAGGGTAGGACTGCTTACAATGCAATCTTCCAGACACAAAATGGCCGGGATATCCATGACCTCACTGTGCCTACACAAGATCTTCTTAATAGGAGGAAAAGATGATGAGATCAAAATTAAAGAGAGACTAATTGAGAGGAGAAGAGGATATGACTGAGGGTGGATTTATGATGGGGAAAGTGGAGGAGGGGAAGGAATTATCATGGTTTATTGTCTATAATTATGGTCACTCTAGCCCGAGAAGAGAGGCACCTTGCTGGTAGCCTAGACCCTACACCACCATGGAGACCTAAGGAAAGCCCTGATGGTGGTTGCTGGGTGCCAAGGCTAACGTGGGCTCCTCTCTTTGCTCCCTTGGGGCCAGGAATGCAAACCTCCCTACTGGCCCACAGGAGAAGCTGAACAGAACCAGGACACAGCATCTAGTGATGGCTATTTGTTCTCAAGGAGGCCATGGCTATGCAGGAAAACGTGGCCTAGAGGAGTAAGTGGACAGTTAGTGGTGGCAAGAGGTTAGCCTGAGACTGCACTGAAGGAGCTGGGACCTAGACTCAGGCCCAGGAGCCTGTTCTCTGCGGAGGTGGATGGTAGTCTGCATCACACACGTTATAACCAGGTTTCCTCGACTCTTGAGTTGATTTCCACATACATTTTTAATAAGTAACAGATAAGATGAAAAAAGGAAAAGAGCTACATAAAAGTGAATCTATAAAACATAAGTCTTGTTTTACGTATGGAAGGAAATACTTTCTCCTAGAAATGTTGTAAATTAAAATGAAATGGATAATCTTTTTTGTTTTGTTTTGTTTTGTTTTGTTTTTCAAGGTAGGGTTTCACTCTAGCCCAGGCTGCTGGAATTCACTATGTAGTCTCAGGATGGCCTCAAACTCACGGCAATCCTCCTACCTCTGCCTCCTGGCTGGGTATTAAAGGTGTGTGCCCCCATGCCCGGCTAAAATCAACTTTTTTTAAAAAAAGGATTTTTTTTAATATTTTTATTTTGTTTGTGAGCAGAGAGGGGAGAGAATGAATGAATGAATGGGAATTAACAGGCACACCAGGGCCTCTTGCCAAAGTGAAAATGAACTCCATACACATGTTCTACTTTGTGCAACTAGCTTTAGAGTCTGGGGTGTGAAGGCTTTGCAAGCAAGTGCCTTTACCCATTGAGCCTTATCTCTGGCCCTAAATCCATTTTGTCTATTGCAATGGAAATGACATTTGTCTATCTATGGCCTCACTGTTCATATTGCAATCATAGAAGACCTAATACTAAACTGTGCTTATAAAATGGTATGATATACTACTATTTTAACACAGTCTTGGATTTAAATTCAGAAATATTTTAAGTTATATTACTGTAAAGATTAGCTGGGTGTGGTGGCGCACGCCTTTAATTCCAGCACTCAGGAGGCAGAGGTAGAGGGTCACCGTGAGTTCAAGGCCACCCTAAGACTACATAGTGAATTCCAGGTCAGCCTGGGCTAGAGCGAGACCCTACGTCAAAAAACCAAGAAGGGAGGGGGAGGGGGAGGGGAGGAGGAGGAGGAGGAGGAGATTAAACGAAAGAAATGAAATGAAATCAATTTTAACTGGGCTTGGTGGCACACAACTTGAAATCCAACACTCAGAAGACTGAAGCATGAATTGTGAGTTTGAGGCCAGACTGGTCTACATGGCAAGACCCCTATCTCATACAACCCAACCCAAACATGTTCTTGATAAGTATTACTGCATTATTTCTGATAATTTATGAGCTAAGAGAAAGAGCCACTGCTAAAATATACTTGCATTACACTTAATGGTGACATAAATGCAGTTTTACTAAAATAAAGTCAAGGTACCTTTTATTAGCTCTGACAGTCAACATTTTGGAGACATTTAAGACTTAAAGAGTAAGAGGGAGAGAAAAGAAACGGAGTATTTTAGTTGGAAAATAAAAGACAAAAATATATACTTCAGTCAATAAAAGTACTTTAGTTGTCATATAACAAGATAAAAAAAATCATAATAGATTCCACTAGGAAGTATAATGAGCTGGGCATGGTGGTGCACGCCTTTAATCCCAGCACTCGGGAGGCACAGGTAGGAGGATTGCCATGAGTTCAAGAGCAGCCTGAGACTACATACTGAATTCCAGACTAGCTTGGGCTAGAGTGAGGAAGGAAGGATGGAAGGATGGAAGGATGGAAGGATAGAAGGATGGAAGGAAGGAAGGAAGGAAGGAAGGAAGGAAGGGAGGGAGGGAGGGAGGAAGGGAAGAAGGGAAGAAGGAAGGAAGGAAGGAAGGAAGGAAGGAAGGAAGGAAGGAAGGAAGGAAGGAAGGAAGGAAGGAAGGAGGGAAGGAAGGAAGGAAGGGAGGGGAAAAAAAGAAAAGGAAAGAAAGAGAGAAAAGAAAGAAAGAAAGAAAGAAAGAAAGAAAGAAAGAAAGAAAGGAGAGAGAGAAAGAAAGAAAGGAGAAGAAAGGAGAGAAAGAAAGAGAGAGAGAGAGAGAGGAAGGAAAGGAAGTATAATTGAAGAAAATATACAGTTCATGACAGCAACAACAACTACAAAGCAGGGCTGGAGAAATGGCTTAGCAGTTAAGGAGCTCATTTGCACAGTCTGGAGGTCTTGGAGTGCCCATTTTCTCTCTCTCTCAAATAAATAAAAATAAAATATTTTTTAAAAAGGAAGTGTAATAGAAGAAAATATACAATTCATGGCAGCAAGAAGAACTAAAAGAAAAAAATCCACCATTACTGTGTAAAAAAAATCTGTAACAAAATTATGTCGCTTTATTTTTAAAAGCTGAGGGGCCCAAAAAATTAGAAGCATGCAGTTGTGTTTGAATGTACAATGTTCCCTATAGCTTCATGGTCCCCAGCTGGTAACACTGTTTGGGAAGGTGGAGCCTTGAAAAAGGAAGTGGATCACTGGGGGTGGGCCTTGGGTTTTGAGCCTAGCCCCTCTTCTTGTTCATTCGCTGCTTGCTGTCATGCCTTCCCCTCAAAACTGCAGGCCTAAATAAACCCTTTCCTTCCTTAGGTTGCTTTGGTCAAGGGCTCACAGCCAAGAGAAAGAAGCTAATATGCCATGTTTCTGGATTGGTCAGTGCTGTGCATCTAACTCTCCTCCAAATCTCAAGGCACACTGTACACCTACCAAAACACAAGATTACTCAGTGTCAATTTGCAAAGGTAACTCTAAGATCTCAGAGATCCAACATCCAGCTCCTGACAAGATCCATGACATCAGCGCAGGCGAAGAGAACACTCATCACACAAAACCACAGATAACTGAGGAATTCTGACAGCAGCAATTTCACAAGGTTGAAATGATAATGATTGATACTGATGTGGAACAGTAATAAGTGATAAACACATGTCTGTTAGGTATTTGGGGATGTTAAACCCTCAAAACTAACCCCCTATACACACAAACGTGTAAAGTAGTAAGCACTCAAAAGCAGTCACGGTAGTTTACTACTACTAAAGCTCAGAGACAGACGGCCGCAGGTCCTCTGCTTCTTACCAGAAGCAGAAACAGAAAGAAAGGTAGAAAAGGAGGTGTAGAAGTGCAAGTTTCCTTCAACAATCCTGGAGAGGAAAGATGAAAAGATAACGAAAAGCCTAGGGAGAACATTCCAGAAGCAAAAGGACCCCAAACCAGAGAAGTCTACCTGTTTGAAGACTTTTCCAGGTCAGAGTGATATAAAAATAATCTGAAAGGAATAAAAAAACAGAAACAGCCATAAAGTCTTACAGGGCAAATGAGGGGTTTTATTCCAAGGACCTTATTCCAAGACCGATGAGAAAACTTCAGTGACTTGTATCTCAGAAAACTTATCCCACTTGTTGAATGAAGCATGGAGTGGAGGAAGTAATGAAAAAGGAAGGGAGTTTAGGGAGAGAGGGGTCAGCAAGCAGGAGGCTACTCTGAAATCCAAGCGACGCAAGTCAGTTAGTGATGCAGTAACAATGGGGAAGGGGAAAGATGGAAGGCAGTTTGGAGGGTGGGGCTTTCCCGTCCCACTCTTCCACCTCAGCAGCAGAAACCCTTTGGAGAGCCGTTCCGTGAGGATCAGTGGGAACATGGTGTTTCTACACAGGGTAGCATAACATGATCTAACCCTGAACTAAGCGTCTTTCCTTAGTGACAGTGTGTGGTTCAAGAATGAAACGATGGCCCAAGCTAGCCAACAACGTTATTTTAGAAACCAGGAATGACATTTCCTCCTGTACTGTTAGCCATAAGGAAATTTAATCCTTGATTTGTCCTAATATCCACACTTCCCTTCTTCCTTCAGTAGAAGGCCAATTACTGGGCACGTGCCACAGAGCAAGCTAAAGCCAAAGTCAATAACTAACTACATGGACTACAGTAAGAAGCGAGATCTCAAAGTCCCTGGTCAATTCTTTAAAAGGAAGGGCGCTATCCATGCTCACCTGTGTCTTACTTCTCCCATACTGCACATTAATTTCCTAAGGCTCGTATACAAAACACATGGAGCAACTTAACATTTTCTCAGTTTTGAAAGCTAGAAGACAAGACCAACCGACATGGTTTCTCTCGAGACTTCTTGCCTTGGCTTGCAGATGGCCACCTCCTTTTAGTATCTCCACACACCTGTCTGTCTGTCTGTCTGCGTACATGTGCACATTCCAGACTACTATAACTAACGTCCCTTCTCATAAAGAAACCAGTCAGAGCCCATCAGAACCTATCCCTATGACCAGAATTAACCGTCATCATCTTTGCAAAGGCAGACAGGCTGGGACAGACTTGATGTTGGTGAGCCAGACCAGCACCATCTGTAGGCAAAGTCAATAGCCATGAAGAGCGAGCAGGTAACGTGTGCTGTGAGATGATAATATTCTACATCTTCACTCTTCAATATGGTGGTCACTAGCCATACATGACTAAATACAGCCTGTCAGATTCCACACCTATAGCAAGGGCTCAGCAGCCACACGTGTCCACAGTACTGGACAGCATGATGTAAAGAACGGCACAGTACTGCGGAACTTAGACCTGTGAGTGACGGAAAGACCCCTCCCTAGAGTATCACAGAATAAGAGAACTTCCAGCCTGTCAGAGACGCCTATGTTGGAATCGGCTCAAGCCACCCAGAATACAGTTAAGTTAGAAGTAGGATACTAACATAAACTCCTGAAAAAAAAAAAAAAATCTCCTAAAATTTAGAGACTAAGCAGCAAGGAAATGCATGTCAAGCTGAAGGTCTAATGGTCACTGGAAAACATTTGGCAGAACCCTTGCCACAGCGCAGGGAAGACCCATCCCAAATCTAAGAGAGGGCTCTGGAAAAGGCACTCAGAAACCCCAGAGTATTTGGTGTGTTGGCTAAATATCAACATGAAAAGTGGAGTTAACTAAGAAGCAGTGCACAAGCAGAGACGCTTACAGAAGGTAAGGAAGCGTGAGCAGCCCCACAGTGTCCAGGGAGTGTGGGGCTTCTCGCGCCTGAAGGCAGGCAGGGGGTTGCACTCCCACCTATGCTGGCTTCCAATGTAAGATGTACCTACCTGATTCGTCTACACTAAGAAAAACAAGCAGCACCCATCTTGTAGTGATGCCTTCCCCCAGTAGTCAATCAAAAGTTCATCTTGGTGCTGCTTTAAGGGGATTTCAAAGATGTAAATCCCCAACCAGTTAACTAGAAGCTAGGGTGGCTGTCCTCAGTGAGCCTGATCTAGTCAAAGGAGCTCTTAAAGAAATCCTGTCAAAAATGGAATTCTAGAGGGCTGGGTGTGGTGGCGCATGCCTTTAATCCCAGCACTTGGGAGACAGAGGTAGGAGGATCGCTGTGAGTTCAAGGCCACCCTGAGGCTGCATAGTTAATTCCAGGTCAGCCTGGGCCAGAGTGAGACCCTACCTTGAAAAAACCAAAAAAAAAAAAAAGGAATTCTACACCAGGGGAGGTAGTACACACATTTAATCCCAGCACTTGGGAGGAGGACTGCCATGAGTTCAAGGCCTCCCTAACACTACATAGTGAGTTCCATGTCAGCCTGAACTAGAGTGAAACCCTATCTCAAAAAAAAAAAAAAAAAAAAAATGGAATTCTAACAAAAACTGAGTCTACAAGTGTTCTCTCTTCACTGATCTCCTCCCAAGTGTCTGTGGAGAACAGTTCCACCTTGCTCACAACCTTCTAAGTGCCTGTCTCACAAATTTGACTTGCTTTGGTCCTCATAATCATGTAAACCAACTCCCTGTAATAATTTCTGAGTAATATCTATCTAAGGTCATATGTATATCTACCCATTCTACTTTTCTGGTTAATCCCTGACAGATACATTACCAAAACTATTATTTCAAATGCCCTCAAGTAGCCAGGAAGCATAAGGGTATTAAGGAAAGGGGAATGGGCAGACTTAGTATAGAAACCTGTAAGGAATCATCAGGTTTTAATAATTTAAGACTTTTGCTATACAGTTTATGTTAAAGAAAGCAGAATAGAATCTCTAAATTTCTGAAAACTTTTATCACCAAACTACATTAATGGGCCATAAAAACTTACAATTCAACTTTAAGAAACCCTGTAAGTCATAAACCTATACCAACTGGCGGACAGCTACAAAGCAATGAAATTCCTAAGATTTACACTGACGTGCCTACTGCACGTCAGATGTGGTCAAGGATGGTACCAAACAAGAACCAACCATGAAAATGCAAAGCCAAGGACACCAGAACACTGCCTAGAAGGAGAGTAAGGAGGATTTGCAGAGACTGAGAACGACCACACCCATGGGGCAAAATGTGCCCAAGCAAGGGACATGCAGTAGTCAGAGGAAAGGCCTCTCCACTGCTGCTCCAGAGGGGTTCATGACATAACGTGGACTGGTGACTGCTGCGCACGTCTGTCCTGTTCCTCTCTCCTCTAAAGGAACTTTAACCATGACTATCCTGTTCCTAATCACCACCATACATTAGGTTGGGCAAAGAAGATAGAAGCCTCAAAGAAAATATTAGACTGAAGACATACACTTGAGAGTCACTGACATAGAGATAATATAAAACAGAAGAAAAGCTCACCTAAAAAGTGAGATCAAATGCAAGACCAAAACAAAAACAAAAACAAAAGAGAGAGGGGGGCCTGGAGAAATGGCTTAGCAGTTAAGGCACTTGCCTGCAAAGCCTAAGGACCCAGGTTTGATTCCCCAGGACCCATGTAAGCCAGATGCATAAGGAAGTGCATGCATCTGGAGTTCATTTGCAGTGGCTGGATGCCTGGCGCACCCATTGTCTCTCTCTCTCAAAATGGACAAATAATTTTTTTTAAAAAGCCATAAGTAATGGAAGCCTTGCACTGTGGTGGGTGGGAAGGAGCAACAAGACCACAGGAGTGACACTCAGGGCAGAAACAGAAGGAGGACCAGAAGGAAAGAAGTCGAGGCGGGTCAACTGCCACTAACAAAGAGGGGGAAAAATGGACACAACAATAAAATACTATATCCAAAGAGATCCAACATCACCTTTGGAAAATAAACAAAACAGGGGCTGGGAATATGGCTTAGCAATTAAAGATGCTTGCTTGCAAAGCCTGCCAGCCGGACTCAAGAAGTGTCACAAGTGTCTGGTGTTCATTTACAGTGGCAGGAGGCCCAAGCACACTCATACACATGCATAAATAATTTTTCTTTTTTTTTTTTTAAAAAGGAAGTACTATTAAGTAGTGGGGCAAAAAAGGTTTCTACAAGTCATACAGAACAATACAATTCACTAAACAAAAAATGTGAAAACAAGAAACAGAATAAATGGAACAAGTAAGAACACCCACATATACAAACAGCAGCAACAAACCAGAAAAGACAAGACAATCCCAGGGTGTAAAGAGGTCAAATGGGAATTCTCCAAAGTAATCCCAAAGAGAAGTAAACATAAAAATGCAGTCAAAGGGGCTGGAGAGTTTGCTTAGCGGTTAAGGCGCTTGCCTGAGAAATCTAGGGACCAGGATTCAATTACCCAGTGCCCACATAAGCCAGATGCATAAGGTGGTACATGTATCTGGAGTTCGTTTGCAGTGGGCTAGAGGCTCTGGCATGCCCATTCTCACTCTATCTGCCTCTCTTTCTCAAATAAATGAATAAATAAAATATTTGTTATAAATGCACTCAAAGTTGAGAGCTAAGCATGAGGCACACACCTTTAATCCCAGCATTCAGAAGGCTGAGGTAGGGGGATCATGTAAATTCAAACCCAGCCTTTGAGTACAGTGAGTTCCAGGTCAGCCTCGGTGATGGCTAGATTTGCCTCAAAAAAAAAAAAAAAAAAAAAAAAAAAAAAAGTTTGTGCAAAGTTGAAAAATAATTATGAAAATCAAACAAACCAAAAAAAAAAAAAAAAAAAAAAACAGGTTAAAAAAAAAATCCTAGGGCTGGAGAGATGGTCAGATCAAATGCAAGACCAAAGAGAGAGAGAGAGAGAGAGAGAGAGGGAGGGAGGGGAGGCTGGAGGAATGGCTTAGCAGTTAAGGTACTTGCCTGCAAAGCCAAAGGACACAAGTTCAATTCCCCAGCACCCATGTAAGCCAGATGCACAAGGGGGTACATGCATCTGGAATTTGTTTGCCATGGCCAGAGGCCCTGGCGTGACCATTCTCTCTCTCTCTCTCTCAAATAAATAAATATTTTTTTAAATCCTGATCACACCTAGGAGCATTCTCATAGACTTACGGGGCAAGAAGACTAAACCAGTAATTAGGATCCAATCAACATCTCACATCGGTCTAATGTAAATAACTACAAGGAAATTCTATTACCTTAAGATCTGAGGCTCCAAATATTTCCCACAGGAAGTAGCCAATAAGGGAATACTTATGTAATATTCTTAATTCTGAAACATAGCTTCATGAACACCTAACCTCGGTAAAAAGCTAAGTACACAGTAAGAGACATATTAGTTAGAAAGGGCTTTATCAATTAAATGGGTAAAGGTTGAAGAAAAAATACGAGTGAGCACAGGACTGGTTTTCCAGTGGAAAAAAAAGCTGACCAACCCTAGATCTAATGCTTCACCAACAGCTTCTCTGCCACCACGTCACACTCTTAGAAGCAGTTTCCAAAAGTTACATCAAGTGAATGTCTGCTTGATTCCTTACCATCTATTCAATGAAAATGTTTTAAAACAACACATTAGAGAAGAGGAGGCTATAGATCTAAGCATTTAATAAGAGTTCAACACGTGGAAGAAATGAAAAGAAAAATGAACCTGATAAGGACATTCAACAAAGTTTGTATTTAATTTCAGGTTACTCATTCGATTCAGACCCCAAATCAACACCTATTTAAAAGGAAAAATATGTTTTAGTTTAATTAAGACAAATTATTTTGAAAAGTGTCATTATCTTAAAGGGCAGGAGAAGTAACAGACTACCCCTCAAGAGCTTGGTTTTTACTAGTTTTCATTTGGCTAACAAAGGTTAAGTATAGATGGAGAAAATAGGGACATGTTTGCTTGCATTCCTCTGTATTTATTTATTTTGTATTATTATTGTTTGGTTTTTCGAGGTAGGGCTTCACTCTAGTCCAGGCTAACCTGGAATTCACCATGTAGTCTCAGACTGGCCTGGAACTCATGGCAATCCTTCTACCTCTCTGCCTCCTAATTGCTGGGATTAAAGGCATGAGCCACTAAGCTGTATTTATTTTTTCCTGCACAAGAAAGGGCAAGAAAAACATTGTAGCCAATCTATATTCCATTGCTACTCTGCTGCTAGAAGACTTGCCTTCTTCTACACTATGTGAACATGTTTCAGCATTACCTAAGTGATGTGTTGTACAGCAGGCACAAAGCACGTGAACAGACGAGCTCATGTGAAGTTCTGCTCTGGACATTAGCTATATGTCCTTGACAAAGTCACTTAAAATCCTTTCTCAACTAATATTCCTGCCTACTAAATGAATGTGCTAACATTCTTATACTTCTGGAATGCACACACTTTAATGGAATACATTATTAACCACTTAACCTCACTCTTGTACTTTCCCAGCCTATATTTACCCATTAGTACATTTTTAAATCCATGTGTTTTAACACAGTTTTGCTCAATGGTGCTTACTCAATACAGCACAATATTGAGCTCCAGTAGGCACTCAAAACAGTTAATGAATAATGAAATAAATGCTGTGGCACCTACTTCAGAGTTATGGTGAAAATAAAATGACAGTACATGAGAACTGTATTAACTCATGTAACTCTCAGTCATTTTTTTAATTTATTTGATTTATTTGAGAGAGAAAGAGGCCAATAGAGGGGATAGAGAGGGAGGGAGAAGATAGGCACATCAGGGTCTTCACACTCTGTAAATGAACACCAGATGCATGTGCCACCTTGTGCATCTGGCTTACGTGGGTCCTAGGGAATTGAACCTGGGTTCTTTGGCTTCACAGGCAAACGCTTTAACCACTAAGCTATCTCTCCAGCCTATCAGTCATGCTATAAGAGGATCTATTATTACCACCATGTACACACAAGGAAATGAGGTAGAGAGAGGTTAAGTAACTTACCCAAGGCCACAAAGCTGAGTGATGGATCAAAGAACTGAATACCAGCTCCACAGCACACTCTTAACCATTAGCTAGCCTTCACATACGACTGCGTTCTGAGTTAAGTGTTAGTCTTTACTATGTTTTTAAACTATAAATACACTACGAGGTTTAAAGCACTTTACTGAACAGCTAATAATCAATTATCTACTTGTTTAATTGGCTTTTCCTCTAATACCTAGGGAAGAGAATCTTAACTCAGAAGATTAAGAAGTAGAAAGATGCTCAAATTCAAACACTAGCTATTCACAGTCGATGGACGGATGGATGGATGGATGGATGGATGGATGGACGGATGGATGGATGGATGGACGGACGCACGTGTGCACATGCGCACGCACACACATACATACAAGAAGCTACTTGCTTTCTTGGTTGCCTGATTGAATTCTGGATTCTCCCTATTACCATCATAGTTACTCAACTGAAAATTTTTGTTGCTGTTCTTAAATCATGTATTGTTCTTAAACAGGACTGGAGCATTTAAGGTACTAACTAATGGCTGGAGAGATGGCTTAGCGGTTAAGGTGTTTGCCTGCAAAGCCAAAGGACCTCAGTTCAATTCCCCAGGACCCATGTAAGCCAGATGCACAAGGTGGTGCACGCGTCTGGAGTTTGTTTGCAGTGGCTGGAGGCACATCCATTCTTTCTGTCTCGCTCTTCTTTTCTCAAGTAAGTAAATAAATTTTTTTTTAAAAGGTAGTAACTAAGACAGAGCTACTTCAAAGATCCTAACCCTACGTATACAAATAATGCTACCTCAACTAAAGAAAGGGGAGGAATAAGAACAAGCAAGATCTCTGTAGCCTGGGCTTCCTTCTGTGCACTTACAACATAGGAACCTAGAATTCTTGCACTAAGGACACAAACTTGGAAATTACTTTCTTTTTTGAATAAAGCCAAATTCTGAAATAATTTTTTCCTTCTCCCTCATTTTTAGCCTTACCTCTCTCCCTTCCTTATACCTGTGACAGATTCTTCCTGGCCTGAATCCTTTCAGCGGCAGTCAGTACCAATGTATTAAATGGCTCCCCCTGTCTAAAAGTTCTTGTCTTCATTTAAAGCAACAGCTAACCTAAAAAAATAGATGCAACTCTGACCAACATCTAGCACACTTAAACAGTATGCATCTTCCACACTAACACCACTTTTGAACTTAAAAGCCCAACCTGTAGTTTTCTTCCTTCAAATTCTGCTTCAGAAAACACTCATGTCTTCCAATCACATCCAACAACGGAGTCAATAGAGTGCAATGTTAATTCTGGAATGAAGCATAAATTCAGAATTTCACCTTTTGTTATTTTATTGACTAAGAAATGCCTTTTACGGTGACAAATACATTGCTAGTTTCTTTGGTGGCCAATCACCCACTGAAAGCCAAGAGAACTATACATCTGAACTTGGCTCTCAGGTCAAAGAGAAGGCAAATGAGAAGGAAAGGCCCTGATCCCGATCTGATTCTGAAGGATGCAAATTACCAAAAACATGCTTGTCCCACTAAAATGCTCTGGGGAAAATCCAATTCTCAATAGCCTACTCTGATTTTAAGAATTACATTCTAGCTCCTCAGCATTCGGATAAAACTCATACTGAAATCCATCCTCCTTTCCTCATTTTCAGCAGATACAGAGATAGCCAGCTAACACTTCTTCAATAACAAATATATTTGTCATGCTAAACCATACCTCACTTTTTCAAGTTAAACACTGCAAAAACATAAGCTTTCACATTCCTTAATCTCTTGATTTTTGCTTGAAAAACTGGCTCAAAGATCACATTATCCATATTTTTAACTGTCTAGGCCAAAACAATGAATGAATTTAGGGGGTGAAAACCTTCACATATATTGTAACTTTAGCCACAAGACTTCCAAACTTCTGAAAGTTAAACTTCTGCTGACATGTCAGGAAAATGGTAATGAAAAGCATTGCAAAACTCACCCATTTGACTTACAGTTTAGTGACCACAGAGCTCCTTGATCAGAGGACGAGGCCTGTGCAGACGAAAGCTGTGCTCCTGTCTGCTCAGTCCTCACCACGTACGCGCACTGACCATTTAACAGCTGAACTTTCCAATACATTCTTCACCTGACTCATCTTCATAACCAACGACAAACCTGCTCTTTACACCGCTGTCCTATGTGGGTGATGGTACAGAACACATTAGCTACAGAGCAACACTACCCAGTGAGTCCAAGTAACACATAGCTGCTTACTGTCTAAAAACAAGCATGGCCCACAAAGCTTAACACAGCTACAAACTCAGAGCCATTGGACAACACTACTGAGGTGGGAGGAGTCGCAGCAGAGCAGTCCTGTAAATGCTGCATCTCAGCATCTCCACCTGGTTCCAAAACAGAACTTGGCATTTTGTTGGAAATTTTGAATTATTTATAACTAAATATTGATATTTTGCCCACAGCTGCAACACTGAGTTAAACCTGAAAAGGGGTTACAAGAGAGTCACAAGGAAGTAAGTTTCCATTTACAAAGTATTCTGGTCTGAGCCTTAAAAAAACCTGATTCTACTTTTGCTCCTTTGGAGGCAACCAGTTTCCTCCAAGTCTCGTCCTACTTTTACACGAAAGAGGGCTACATGATTTCTAAAATGTGTCTCACTTCTGAAAAGACTATACAACAGATGAATTCTAAGCATCGTAACAGATGAGAGTGCCATCGCACCTTTCTCTTCCATTGCTTTAATACTGAAGTTTTGTTTTCTCTCCTTTTTTTCTTTTCTCTTAATGGCGCTAGAAATCGAATCTAAGGCCTTGTGGGTCTGCTACACAGGGCCTCAATCACTAAGCAATGTCCTCAGCCTTCTCTTTGCAGCTTCAAATGCAGCCTGAGCAACAGACTATCCTGAGCACCCACTAAGCCAGTGAAAAACCTATCAATACCAACTGCCCAGAGAGCCGCACAGCATCCATGGGAGAATGCACCCTTTGACAGATGCGCTTCAACTCTTGCATCTCTACTTACATAGAACTCCATCGAATCTGAGGTTTAAAAAAGAATTTGGTCTTATGCTGACAGACAAGTCTGAACCCCTTTAAAAGGTGCATCTCTAGCCGGGCGTGGTGGCGCACGCCTTTAATCCCAGCACTCGGGAGGCAGAGGTAGGAGGATCGCCATGAGTTCAAGGCCACCCTGAGACTACATAGTTAATTCCAGGTCAGCCTGGGCCAGAGTGAGACCCTACCTCGAAAAAAACAAACAAACAAACAAAAAAAAAGGTGCATCTCTATCTGTACAGAACTGAATAGAATAAATGCAACTTTCAGCAATGCAGACAAGCTTTGTTTGTGGAAGGCAGTAGGTGACAAGTAACCTTTCTGGTTAATTCAGTTAGTCTCCTCTCAAAGTAAGTTTCAATTACCTCTTCCTCCAGATTAAAGACTTCTATAGCTTCCATTTCAGAGAGGGGACAAGCAGAGTTAGTTATAAAAGAGCTAATAACTGTTAAGTGTAGCTTAATCAGTATAGTGTTTGAGCTTTGGGGTTAAAAGGGTTTGAGGTGTGAGGTCCTACAACGCCGCCTGTCTGCGGACCCGGGAAAAATTATGAACAGTTATTATGAAACCAGATCACTAGGACAAATCATGAGGCCTTTCTAGCCTAACTCACTCCCACCAAGCCGGGGTGCACAGCCGACTGCTGCACTGATCGGGCAACAACAGGTCCTGGGTAATTGTCCCTCACCAGGGAGGCGTGGGAAGATGCTTATGCGTGAGCACGCTAGTAGAACCCAGCGGCCTCCACTGCTGAGTGACGCGTGCACGTACGTGGACACAGCGTGGTGCGCCCAAAAGCTTGAGAGAAGTCCACCAGTGCAGCAGGCACGGGGGTCACCAAAGTGACCCCAACCCCGCAGCAAACCAGGACGCAGGCAGGCTGGGGGCACGCGCCCACGCACCGCACGCTCGCGCCCCGCTCCGCAACCGGACCCGGGCTCCCCAGCGTGTCCCGCGGCCGGCTCCCGAGCGGGGCGAGCACGAGGGGAGCCGGGACCCCCCGCACGCACGCAGCACGCACGCAGCACGCACGCACGCAGCACGCACGTTCTCTCGCCCGCTCGCGCCCCGGGACGCGGGGCGCCCCGCCACCTCCCCGCGCCCTGGCTGGGAAAGCGGCCCTTGCCTCGGAAACCTCGTCGTCGTCGTCATCGTCGTCGTCGTCGCTGTTGTTGCTGCTCGTGCCGCCGCCGCCGCCGGCCCCGCCGCCCGCCCCGCCGGCGCTGTGCTCGCTGTCGCTGCTGCTCTCGCTGCTGCTCGGCGCCCGGCACGGCCGGCTGCGCTTGGCCTTGTGCGGCGGCGGCGGCGGCGGCGGCGGGGGCTGCGGCTGCGGCGGGGCGGGCGGCGGCGCCGGCTTCTTCTTCAGCAGCAGGTCGCACACTCGCACCACCCCACGCGGCGCCGCGGCCGAGCGCGCAGGGCCGTCCTCCGCCGCCGCCGCGGGCAGGGCCGCCGCCGCCGGGGGGCTCCCTTCTCCCTCGGCGCCCGCCGCCGGCTCCATGCCCGGGGAGCCCGGCACGCGCGCACTGGGGCTCAGCCGGACGGGGGAAGCGCTCCCCGACACTCTTCCGGGACGGACTTCCACGTTCCGCCGCCGCCGCGCCGCCGCCGCCGTCACCACCGCCTCGGTCACCTCTACTGCCGCCGCCGCCGCCGCCGCTCCGCCAGCTCTCGCCACGTCTCGCGAGACTCAGGGCGGGGAGCCTGGCGACGGCAGCGCGGGGGGGCGCGGCGCGGCCGGCGCGGCGGGGGACGTGTGCAGACGCGGGCTTCCGGGGGACGGCGGCCGGCCGGGCGGGCGGGCGGGCGGGCGGGCGCGGGCCACGACGGCGGGGGGAGCCACGCGGACAGCGGCGGCCCCTCCTCGCGGCTTCCCGTGCTCGCACGCTCACGCACGGCGCGGCCCGCTTCCTTCGCCGCTGGCCCGCAGCGCGCAGGCGGAAGTGCCCGTGACGCCATCACCGTGCGCCCGGCGGCAGCGCGCGCGGCCGCGGAAGAGCGGAGCGAGGGTCCGAGGCGGGGCTGGGCCGCCGCTCACCCCGGCCCTCTCCCGTGCTTGCCGTCGCCCTGGACGTCGAGAGAGAGGCCGAGGCCGGGCGGGCGATTCCGGGCCGACTCCTCGGCCGCCGCGCCGCGCCCGCGGGGTCCCCGCTTGTTAGCTGCCCCGCGTCCTTTCCGGAAGCGGTTCTGCCCGTTTGCAAGCAGAGCAGGGACGCGCCGAAGCTCATCGCCCCTGCAGACGGACTCCAGACGCTCGCGGCACCTTTATGCACCTGGCTCTCCGGGGGCTCTGTGGACTCGAACCCAGGGCGTCCGGCCTTGGAAGCAAGCGCCTTCGCTGGCTGAGCCTTCTCGCCAGCCCTAGCCGTCCCGCTTCCCACCAACACAGTTTTTAATCTCCGCAGTGAACGGGAGAAGTGATCGTCTCTGCGTGTGCATCTCTCTCAAGTTACGTTATGGGAACTCTGAATTCGTTTTGAGTGTCTGTAGAATTTGAAGACCGCTTGAAATGTAGATGTCTGAGTGTTTTGAGACAGGGTCTTGCTGTATAGCTTACGCCAGCCTTGAACTGGCAATCCACCCAAGTGCTGGTTTGTATAGCTTGTTGCATTTAGAATTCGCCATTTCTGATCTCATTTGAGTATAGTGGCCTAAGGAAAAGGAAGCAAACAGCAGAGACAGATGTACTGGCACCAGATAAAAAAGTATGCCTCAAAATGACAGAGTTGCCATTTTAGGACTGCTAAATTTAGCTGAGAGTGCTGGGTTTTGGGGTCCCCCCCCAGCATTTCCCTTCTACTTAGCACTGGCATACCCTATGAGTTGTGGGCAGTTGCCAATACTCCACAGAGTACCACAGCAGAATGGGTCATGACTAAATCAATTCATTCAAGCAAAATTCTTTATATGCCTACTGTGTGCATAACTTGTGAAATTGGTTTCTCTTTCTAGGGGCTTTACTGTGTAATAAGTGCTTTAGTACACATGCGTAGAGAGTGTCTGCTGAGTTCCAGTGCAGAACTGAGTGCTATATGTGTACCTTACCTTAATAGATTTAGCTGAATCTCTTCCTCCCATTTATTTTATTTATTTATTTGATAGAAAACAGGCAGAGAGAATGGGTGCACCAGGACCTCCAGACACTACAAATGAACTCCAGATGCATGTGTCACTTTGTGCATCTGGCTTTACATGAGTACTGGGGCGTTGAACTTGGGTCATTAGCCTTTGCAGGCAGGCACCTTAACCGCCAAGCCATCTCTCCAGCCCTATATATTCTTTTTTTTTTTTTTTTTTTTTTTTTTTGATGTGAGAGAGAGTAAAAGAAAAGTGGCGTGTCAGCCACTGCAATCTACTCCAGATGTGTGTGCCCCCTGTGCACATGTTCAACCTTGCATGGTTGTGTCACTGTATATCTGGATTATGAGGGATCTGGACCGTCATACATGGGTCCTTAGGCTACAGGAAAGCGCCTTAGCCGCTTCTGGTTTTTTTTTTTTTTTTTTTTTTTTTTTTTGTTTTGTTTTTTTTTTTTTTTTTTTTTTTTTTGGTTTTTCGAGATAGGGTCTCACTCTAGCCAGGCTGACCTGGAATTCACCATGAAGTCTCAGGGTGGCCTTGAACTCATGGTGATCCTCCTACATCTGCTTCCCAAGTACTGGGGTTAAAGGCGTGAGCCACCATGCCCGGCCTTCAGTCCTGCTTTTAAAAATATTTTCATTTGTTTGTTTGTTTGTTTGTTTGTTTGTTTGTTTGTTTGAGAGACACGGAGAGGATGGGCATCCCAGGCCCTCTTGCTCCTACAAACAAACTCCAGACACGTGTGCCACTTTGTGGGTGTGGTTTTACATGGATACTAGGGAATCAAGTACTGGCCAACACACTTTGCAAGCAAGTGCCTTTAAAACCACCAAGACATGTTTCAAGTTCCCTCTTCCCCATTTTATATATTCTTAAGCATCTTTGTTTCTCTTTCTACTTGAGTACTGTTCACACAGTCTTTAAATCCCAGCCCCATGTAAATCATATGAATAGTATGATTTTTTACTTCAAGCTTCACAGGGAGATTAAGACCATTTACCACAAATTCCTTCAGTTTTCCAAATGGTGGAAATCTGAGCTTATGTTCAACATCAGGAGAATGAGAAACTCTTTTCTCTTATGCGAGACAAATCCACCTACATTCTAGTTCCAAGCCCTTTCTTTGTCTTCCATTTGTTTTTCTTTTTACAGTCTTTCACAAAAGTTGATTTCTTCTCATTTTTGTAACTTTCCCTCGGGTTCATTCCCTCACAGTCAAGTTTTATTTCAAAAGGTATTCTACATGCACTGTCTTTTTCTGCTTCCAAACTCATAGTCTTTATTTTTGCGCCTACCCTACTCTGTGCTCTTCAAAGTGAGCTTTATATGGAAGAAAAGAAGTTCTTGCTCACTGTGATTGTGAAATGCAGTGATCCTGCTGAGTCGAGTAAGATAAGATCAAAACTGTTAGAACAGTCAAGGCTCCTGGGATGACTTTGAAATAACATTTCCCCTCTTTTTGGAGTTTCTAGCAAAGAATGCCTAACCATTTATTCATTCTTCCTGGGCACACAGCTAAACTAAATGTCCCCGTTTCTGGCATAACTATGGCCATGTAACCAAATTCTAGACAGCCTGTAGAACAAATATCCAACCCCAGACTTACATAAGTGAGGGGGTACAACATAAGTGTTTGACAGCTCCCAGTACCAGGTTAGTATATGGCCATGAAGAATAAGGACAAAGAAGAGTGTGTCAGAGGCCACACAGCATGATGCACAGTATTTCCCAAAGATTAAAACTGGATCACACCAGCACTTCCTGCACAGTACTGCTGTTCCAGGGCTGGCCTGTGACAATGTGAACAGTTTTCCAAGATCTGCCTGGTCCCTGCAGACCCGAGGCCCCTGAGGGCATCAGCATTGGAGGCCGTGTCTTGACTGAAGCCACAGACGGAAGGCTGATTTCTTTCCCTCGGAGGCTAGCTCTAGCCTGCCAGTTAGGAATGCTTCTGTCCGAATCCATATCTATTCCTTTGTGCTAAGTCACCAAGAGCTCAGTTTATCTTAATACAGACCTACCCACTCTTCCAAAGAGCAAAAATCCATGGCTGAGTCATAACTTGCATACCACATGAGTGGACGTACAGTCCAGGCCAGCCTGGTACCTTATCCTTCAGACATGGTGATTGGTTCAGAAACAGGTTAACAAAATGAAGCAAATCCAACAATCTAACCATTTTTAAATATTTACTTATTTATTTGAGAGATAGCACATGGGTACTCCAGGGCCTCCTTCCACTGCACATGAACACCAGACACATTCATCCCATTGTGCAGCTGTCTTTACATGGGCAATGGGGAATCAGGCCATCAGGTTTTGAAAGCAAGCACCTTTAACCTCTGAGCCATCTCTCCAGCCTCCAATGATTTTTAATAGCAGTATTGAGAAAGCGGTACCTAACTGGAATTGGGAGGGGGAAAACAACAAAAACTGGCTTTTGGATATGATGGAGAGTGTCAGGATTCAGTCATCACAGGAAAGCAGGTCAGCTGCTGCGGCAAGATGCAGAACTTAGGAACAGAGATGTTTCTTGTCTCAGGCTGAAACCCTAAGAAGTAAGAGTCCCAGGGAACTTGGGAACTCAAAAAACAAAAGCTTATGTCCTGCTTTCTACCAGGATACTGGAGTAAAACGGGCAATGTTAGTTAGGTGGGAATGGAAAGATACTATGTTTAAAAAGAGAGGGTACATTGTTAACCACTCGTTTGACAGTGGGATGAAGAGATGTCGATGTGGCTCATAGTAAGAGCACAGTTACTTGTCAGAGGCACTGTAATGAAGGTGACCGAAACCTACAACAAGCTGTGGTGTGAGTCTGCTAAATAAAGGATGCTGTCGATTTTGTTCTGTGCGGTTTTGTTTGCTTGTTTTGAAAAATGTTATTGAGAAGAGACCAGCAATCACAAGGTCTCAGGTAAGGACAGGAAACACTTTGCAAAGATAGATCCACAGTGGAACGTTCAGCAACAGTAATACCGGGTGCTCCTTCAGAAATGCTTGTCAGTGAAAAGCGTAACTCCTACAACCAGGCAATGCCTTGAGGAGGAGCAGAAGCGGCTGTCACTACTAATAACTCTTCAGACTGAATTCCTTGAGTTTGATCTGAACATTAGTTGGGATTGAACCCAGGCCTCATGCTTATTAGGCACTCTACCATTGAGCTGTGTCCTCAGCTCTGAATGTCCTGAACATAAATCAAAAGCGATATGTAATTCTAAACCAATACGCTGGAAGAACATGAAATCTTGTGACAAAGTTTGAGATTTTATTCCTTACTAGTGCATAAGGTGGTACCAGGTGACACTAATAAAATATACTGTGAAACTGGTGTGTGGGGTGCAGAATAATAAAGATCCCTTGATTCTGGATAGGATGCTGGGCATACAAAAAAAAAAAAGATCTTAGGTATTGGATTTTTAGACAATGTCTATCAAGATTAAAGCATTAGGGGAGACTTTGATAGAGTGTCAAAGTTTTGTAGTATTTCCATGAGTGAAGTCCTGCAAGAAAGAAAGTTTAAGCTAGCTAAGAGCAGACAAGAGAATTGCATTTCTAAGAGACCTCTTCCTGCGTGTAGCCAACAGTCCACCTAAATTACAGAAACCACAGTCCAGGAGTAGAAAGTTGTGTTCTCTGTCCTGAGCTAAAAGTGCAAATAGAGGCCAGGAGTCAGCAACACGGGGAAAGACATCAGTGGAGCCCTGGGGAAAGCGTCATCCTGGTTGGCTCTTGCCTCTCTCCTGAACATGAGCAGACTGGCTAACAAAACGTGACAGATGCTCCCTGTTGTGATGAACCATCCACGCACATGAGCCTTGAGGGCACAGAGATGTGCCCCAGCCGCATGGTATCTACAATGTATTTCTTAGCTGAAAATTTTGGATGCCAAGGCTGAACAGAAACCATTGAAATTAACAAGCTGAAGGATGGACGTGTTGTGATGCAGTGTGAAAAAGCACAGACCAGACTCAAGCTTTCTGCTTTTGGCTTCTAAGCCACACTTACCAAAGATCAAAGTGATCAGCAGCAGTACCAGCTCAAGAGAATTGTCTGGCTGAAACACCAAACCTTGCAAACAAATGTCCACCCTTGCTTAATTGTGATACTCAGTGTGGGTGAGTGCCTTTGAGAGAGAAACTCCAAGATCACTACGTGAAATGACCACGTTAATTAGTATGCTTTGCTCTCCTTGGTATAGCAGGCCTGGCCAAAAGAAATACATGCCCTCCAGAGCTTTCAGTTTTCTAACAAGATGCAGTAACCAAATGAGACTTCCCTTTGTCTCTCCTTGGGGAAGACAATATTGCTATTGTTCATGGGATAATCCCGTTGTCACAGACTGGAGTGTCATTGAAATTGTATGTACAGAAAGAACAGCCATTGACTAGCCAAGGGATAGAACTGAGTGAACATTTGTATTTTTGCTCATCTTTTCAGGAAATGCCTCTCCTCTACTTGAGAACGCTGTCAATGATATGACTCGTCCCCCCCCTCAAAGACACACACATATGAGCTAATCTGTCTTTCCGGAGCTGACTGGGAAAGTTTCGTGAAGGTTAGAGTAGTGCTGACCGTCTCTGACGTAAGATGGAGACAGCCTGTCTTACCATAGAGCAGAAGCATTAGGAGAAGATGCCATCATCGGAAATCCAAGATCATAGACTCATCCGTTGTCCTTTGTTAAGTGACGACTGCTTTTGCCTCTTCCCAACTGCTTGGCCCCCCTCATATAAACTATCCTCAAGTAAGCTTTCTTCATTCCACAACTAACATAGCTGTGCCAGCGTAGTCATCTGCACAGCAATGGACATTTTTCTCTCACAGAACACGAAGCAGAACAGTAGTCACAGCTGTACTACCCACCTACTGTGTTGATTCTTCATTCCAATAACAACATACCTGAGGCAGGCCAACTTTATAAACGTGGTTTGTTTAGCTCACACTTTTGGAGGTCACAAGTTGAAACCATCTCATTGGGTCAGTGCCTGATATTTTAGAGCACCATGGTGGAAGTGCATGAAAGAGCAAGATAGCACTTCTCTCAGCAGAAAGCCAGAGAACTGAGTCCTCAGAGGTCCCATTTACTCTTATTCTTGTGAAAACACAGGGCAGCTCCTTCAATGAACCACCTCTTCAGTGTTCACAGCACAGTACCGAGGCCCCAGACTCTAGTGCATGAAACCTTGACAGGACACACTTCACCCACAACCCAACGATACCATCCTACCTTGGGGACACTGTCATCTTTGGAGAAATTGGGTGGAGGAACTTTATTGAGAAAGAGAGTAGGTTTGGGATGGAGGGGGTGTTGTTTGGTTTAGTTTAGTTTATTTGTTTATTTATTTGAAAGAGAGAGAGCGTGTATGGGTGCACCAGAAATTCCTGCCACTGCAAGCAAACTTTAGACACATGTGCCACTTAGTGCATCTGGCTTTACATGGGCACTGGAGAATCAAGCTCAGATCCTTTGGCAAGCTCCTTAACTGCTGAGCAACCTCTTCAGGCTTTTTTTTTTTTTTTTTTTTTTTTTTTTTTTTTTTTCAAGGTAGGGTCACACTCTAGCCCAGGCTGACCTAGAACCTTCACTATAGTCTCAGGGTGGCCTTGAATTCATGGTGATCCTCCTACCTCTGCCTCCCGAATGCTGCAAGATCTGGTCAAGAAATGAGAAGACAGAACTAAATTAAACTTTCTTCATAATTACAGTAGTCAGCCTTCATTAGCATAGACAAGACCTGGAACTAACTGTCACTCTTTCACAAAACGTGACATGATCAAAAGTAGACAAATGCTTTGCCACTAGCTAGCATCATGGACTAATTCTTCCTTGAAGTCCACATTCTTTAGTTTCCATGAAAACTTTCTGGTTATTGGGTTATCTTTCGAATTATTCCTATCAAGTATTTTATAGGTCTTTCTTCTGTATGGCTCTTAAACTCCAGGACTTCCTGTCATTTGAGCTTTTCTCATACTTGTGTTTTAAATATTCCCCCTATGAACTAAGTTTTGGTAACCATGGTTCAGGCAGGTAAGGGTTCTGTTGAGAAGCAGAACTAATAGAATGAATATGTATTATAAAAGAGGCTTATTGGCTTAGCTTATCTGAGAGGAACTGGACAATCCAACAACAGCTGTGTGTGTCCAGGAACCCAGTGGCCGCTCAGTCCACGAGGCTGGGTGTCTCAGCAGTCCCAGGCTGGCACTGAGGGCCTGGAAGTTTCGTGAACAGCCAGTAGTCTTCAATACACGTCAGAGGGCTGATGAGACTGTGTCCCAATGTCCATGAAGGACACTCAAACAAGGGTAGATGCGTGCACAAGGGAGATGCAGGCAGCCTGGTGAAAGGCACCGAGTTTGCTAGAAGCTTCCTCATAAGTGCTCCACACTGGAAGGACGTCCTCTCTGGAAACAGGATTTCTCCCTCATTCTTCCTCATAAGTGCTCCACACTGGAAGGACGTCCTCTCTGGAAACAGCATTTCTCCCTCATTTCCTCAGTTCCACACTGGAAGAACTTCATGGAAACAGTTTCTCCATTTCACTGGAAGGGCGTCCTCTCTGGAAACAGGATTTCTCCCTCATTTCCTCTTTATATGTGCTCCACACTGGAAGGAGGATTTCTCCCTCAGTTCCTCTGTGCTCCAAACAGGATTTCTCCCTCAGTTCTTCCTTATAAGTGCTCCACACTGGAAGGACGTCCTCTCTGGAAACAGGATTTCTCCCTCATTTCCTCTTTATATGTGCTCCACACTGGAAGGACTTCCTCTCTGGAAACAGCATTTCTCCCTCATTTCCTCTTCATAAGTGCTCCACACTGGAAGGGCTTCCTCTCTGGAAACAGGATTTCTCCCTCATTTCCTCTTCATAAGTGCTCCACACTGGAAGGACTTCCTCTCTGGAAACAGCATTTCTCCCTCATTTCCTCTTCATAAGTGCTCCACACTGGCTTCCTCTCTGGGACAGGATTTCTCCTCATTTCCTCTTCATAAGTGCTCCACACTGAAACAGGATTCTGGAAACAGGATTTCTCCCTCATTTCCTCTTCATAAGTGCTCCACACTGGAAGGACTTCCTCTCTGGAAACAGCATTTCTCCCTCATTTCCTCTTCATAAGTGCTCCACACTGGAAGGGCTTCCTCTCTGGAAACAGCATTTCTCCCTCATTTCCTCTTCATAAGTGCTCCACACTGGAAGGGCTTCCTCTCTGGAAACAGCATTTCTCCCTCATTTCCTCTTCATAAGTGCTCCACACTGGAAGGACGTCCTCTCTGGAAACAGGATTTCTCCCTCAGTTCCTCTTCATAAGTGCTCCACACTGGAAGGGCTTCCTCTCTGGAAACAGGATTTCTCCCTCATTTCCTCTTCATAAGTGCTCCACACTGGAAGGGCTTCCTCTCTGGAAACAGGGCCTCTTCATAAGTGCTCTGGAAGAACGTCCTCTCTGGAAACAGCATTTCTCCCTCATTTCCTCTTCATAAGTGCTCCACACTGGAAGGGCTTCCTCTCTGGAAACAGCATTTCTCCTCAGTTCTTTTCCTCATAAGTGCTCCACTGGACTGGAAACAGGATTTCTCCTCATTTCCTCTTCATAAGTCCCACACTGGAAGGGCTTCTGGAAACAGGATTTCTCCCTCATTTCCTCTTCATAAGTGCTCCACACTGGAAGGGCTTCCTCTCTGGAAACAGGATTTCTCCCTCAGTTCCTCTTCATAAGTGCTCCACACTGGAAGGGCTTCCTCTCTGGAAACAGGATTTCTCCCTCAAATCATTCTTCCTAGGAATACCTCAGACTTGCCCAAGAGGCAAGTCTCTTATTTTATTCCTAATCAGATCAAGTAGACAATAGAACATACCCATAACACTAATTTCCAACCATAACACTTTGTTGCAAACTCACTAGAGATGCAGGACCACCATTGGAATGTACCATGCATAGGCTGGTATTTCCTGAACCTGGATCTCCAGTCTAAACAGACTTGAGATGGCTACATCTTTTTTGCTCCATGTCCTTATATCTAATGACTTCTTTTTTTCTCACAGGCCTTGTCTGATTGGGCTGCCATCATCTTTCACCTGCACTATTGCAGCTGTCAGTCTTCCTGCCTGTGATCTTCTGTCACTCCCTTTCATCTTCCACATAGCCACCTGACTTACGTCTCCTCCTTGTAAAAATAATTTCTATCTGAATACAAAACCGGTGCAATGCATTGTAGAACATTAAGAGAATACAAAAAGTGTATGCACAAAAGCATTCGATTCTATCAGCTAGAGATAACCACCATTGCCATTTCAGTACAAACGTTTGCATCGTGTGTATTTTTAAACAAAATGAGAATCTCTCTGCTATACTTCTCATGATTTAAAAAAGGTGTGTGTGTGTGTGTGTGTGTGTGTGTGTGTGTGTGTGTGTCAATCTCTTCAAGATCTTATGGCACTGAATGGCATCTATAATACATAATGAATATATAATGAATACGTTGGTTTTAGACAAATGTCCTATAGCCGAATCTGGCATATGAACATGTTGTGTTTGTTCATCATGACATTTTGAAGTTAGAATTTTGAATGCCTTTGTACAAGGCATGCTTTTTTTAAAAACAGAATTTTTTATGAGAGAGAGAGGGAGAATTGGTGCACCAGGGCTTCCAGCCACCAATCAAACTTCAGACATGTGTGCCACCTTATTGAACATGTACAACCTTACGTGTATGATGCATCTGCTTTCATGGGATCTGGGGAGTCAAACATGGGTACTTAGGCTTTTCAGGCAAGCACCTTAACCACTAAGCCATCTCTCCAGCCCGTTTTTTAAAATATAATCTTTTTATGAGAGAGAGAGAGAGGGCATGCTTTCTGTAATACCTCACAGTTTATATAAAGTCCTGTTATCAAATCCAGTCTTATTCACTTATTTATGTCACTTAATGTTTTTGTTCATCTTGTGTTGTTGTTTTGTGTTTTAATTTGCACATTTGAGTTGAAAATAAACAATCTATGCAACATAAAGATGAGTTTTCACTCATTCTCCTAGTGGGTGTTACATACCTTCTAGGTACCAGACACCATGAGGTGAGAAAATGGTGAGCAAAGCAAAGATAGCTCCCTATACCTTGAAGCTAGTACTAAGAGAGGTGTGGAGTCACGTGGACTGGGCAGAGGGAATCAATCTCACTTGGACAGAATAGATTGTAAGATTTATCAACAGTAGACCTTTGCACAGAGATCTATTGTAGGAAGTGCCTGGGACAGTGGGGAGAACAGAGCATATTCATCGCCAAAGGAGTGCATATGGGAAATCTCTGAAAAGATGATATAGGCTGGCATGGGGCTCAGTAGCAGAGAACTTACCTAGGATGCAAGAGGCCCTGCATCTGATGTGCAGCACAGAAAAACAAAAACTAATAAGTAAAAATAAGTAAAAGTTCAAAAGAGCTGAAACAGAAGGTAAGTGAAAAGCTGTTGCACGTATGGGGGTGCTGGAAAGACAGGCAGAAGAGGGGTTGCTTGGGCCTTGTGGCCCATGCTAAGGATGTTAGATGTTGAGGTGGAGTCTGAAATAATCTACAGTTTATTTATCCCATGACGGCAGCCTTTTTTTCCTTAGATAAGCATCCTTTTCTTTACCCCTTGGTCACTGTTTTCTAACACTCATAATGTTATTAATCCACTGTAAAGACAGTAATGCTGAAGTTCCAGGAGATGACAGTCCAGCACCAACAGTCAACCACTGGCACGTTAGTAGAGCAGAATATAAAAACCATTCACTTGTTTTATGTTTTTTGAATAATAAATATATATTTTTAAAAATATATTTTGCTTATTTATTTGAGAGAGAGAGAGAGGGAGGGAGAGAGAGAGGGAGGGAGGGAAGGAGAATAGGCACTCCAGGGCCTCCAGCCACTGCAAATGAACTCCAGACGTGTGCGCCCCCTTGTGCATCTGGCTTACGTGGGTCTTGGAGAGTTGGATCAGAACTGTTGGCTTTGCAGGCAAACGCCTTACCCGCTAAGCCATCTCTCCAGCCCCAGATATATCTTTTTTGATACAGGGTCTTGTTATTTAGCCCAGGCTGCCCAAACTCTCAATCCCCTTGCCTGTTTCCTAAGTGCTGAGACTACTACAGGCATATGCCATCATGCTAAGTCTCTATCTCTGTATTTTTGTGTTAAATTTTCTTTTGTTTGAAATTTTATTTAGGCTGAAATTAAAATCAGTATGTTTTTCTGCATGGACTCTTAGATTGGATAAAAAAGGGAATAAAAAATAGAAAACCAGAGATTGTTGGAACAACAAAGAAAGCAAATGTGGAAAAAAAAATCTACAATAAGATAATGTGCATGAAGTCTTGGTTGTTAAAAAAATGAGATACCCACAATTAATTTTGTGCTAAATTTTATGTTTGTTGATTGAGCACCCTCTGTTCTTATTTCTTTGGACGACTCCTTAATCTGATTGCTGCTTGGAAATCCTTTGTAGAGATCACAAGTTCCTGAGTTTTGTAACTTTCAAGCTGCACAGCAAGAGAAACATTTTCAGGGTTCTGATTTGGAACAAGTTGGTGTTTAGCAACAATATCAAAAGTTAGAACAATTCCGGACTGGTATCTTTTTCAAGACAAACTGCCCTGAAAACTTGGGAGTGAGAGATCTGTAGATATGCAGATGTGCCAAGGAAAGATTTCATTCATTGAAATACACCCAAGAATTAGTCCAGAGATCTCCTGGAACCTCAAACAGACAAGTATTTCACATCAGACACTTTAACCAATATAATAAGTAAACGTTGGTAGTTTTACATATAGCAGTGAGTTTGATAAGGCAGGCAGTGTTCTCTCTTTTTTACATAAAACTCACCATTTTATATTACTTAAAAATTTTGATTATTAAAAAACTTTCTTAAAAATTTACATAATTTCCTCCCACCACCCTCTTTGACCACATCCCCCACCAATCTTCACTGAACCCCTTCTTTTTTTCAACCATACCCTATTGTAATTTTGTTCTCAAGGTAGGGTCTCACTTTAGCCCAGGCTGACCTGGAATTCACTATGTAGGTCTCAGGGTGGACTCGAACTCATGGCGATCCTCCTACCTCTGCCTCCCAAGTGCTGGGATTAAAAGCGTGCGCCACCTCACCCAGCATCCTATTATATTTTTGTACATTTTTATTGACAGCCTCTAGGCATGTAGACAGTAGGCCATGATCATAATCACTTCTCACTACCCTCGCTTCTCCCGCTCTCCTGTCCCTCTGCATTGAATCCCTTCTTCTTTCCCAGCAGTCTCGCTTTTATTTTGATGTCATTATTTTCTCCCACCTTCACAGCCGTGTGAGGTTATCAATGCCATGGCCACTTTGGTATTGCGGAGCACTTCTCGCCTTCCTTTGGCTCTCACATTCTTTCTGCCACCTCTTCCACTATGGTCTCTAAGCCTTGGGGTTGTGACAGAGATGGCTCACTTTGTGCTGAACACTCCTCTTCTATTTTAATGTATTTTTCTCTGGTTTTTCCCTTCTCTATCATCCATGACAACATGTTGATGGGCCCAATATTACGCAGCTCTTGTGCAGGTAAAGACAGTCACTGTGAGGTCTTGACCACACGACCACACGGGGTCTGGAGGGCAGCATTCCAAAGCGCTCTTCCACTTCCTTTGGCAGGCACTGTTTCCAGCCTGGCATGTAAGGAGTTTAGATGCTGTCACTATATCCTAATAACAATTGAAATGCCACACACACAGAAATCAGCATCTCATTTTAGATTGGGGGGTGTGAGTTCAGGGAAAACTGTCTCAAGATGGGAGAGACAGGCAGATACAGAGAACCCCCAGAGCAGATGCCAGTGGCTGGGTAGGAGACGCTGAACCATGATGAATCACTAGAGTCTCAGTGCGGACAAGCTGGAGTTACACTTTAAAGGGGGGGGTCTAGTCAAGGGAGGTCACAGGGTGCACCAGGGCCTCTTGCCAATCCAAACCAACACCAGGTACTTGAAGCTCTATATTTTTGAGGCAAGCCCAACAGAGTGGCCTTTTTTAATGTGATAGAGTGAACCCAAGAGTGAGAGAGAGAATCAGTGTGCCAGGGCCTCTAACTACTGCAGAGGAATTCCAGATGCATATGCCACTTTACATCTGGCTTATGTGGGTACTAGGGAATTGAACCTGGGTTCTTAGGCTTTTCAGGCAAGTGTATTAATCTCTAAGCCATTTTTCAGCCCACATTAAATAATTTCTGAGGGACTTAGCCATTGTAAATTTCTGTGATATGATACAACACATTTTTGTTTTGTTTTGTTTTGTTTTTCGAGGTAAGGTTTCACTCTAGTCCAGGCTGACCTGGAATTCACTATGCAGTCTCAGGGTGGCCTTGAACTCACAGCAATCCTCCTACTTCTGCCTTCCGAATGCTGGGATTAAAGGCGTGTGCCACCACAGCCATCTAACACATATTCTTAAAATAATCTAAAACTTTATTTTTAAAAACCTTACTTATTAAGACCATAGTTTTTTAAAAATCTATCTGCCTATATGCCTGCCCGCCTATATGTATGCATGCCTGCCTGCCTCACAGTTGGTTTGTTTTGTTTTGTTTTTCCAAGGCAGTACCTCACTCTTGCCCAGGCTGACCTGGAATTCACTCTGTAGTCCCAGGCTGGCCTCAAACTCACAGTGATCCTCCTACTCCAGCTTCCCAAGTACTGGAACTAAAGGCATGCACCACCATGCCTGGCAACAATAGTATTTCATAAAAAAAAATAATAATAATAACTGGATGGCATATCCAGAAGCTGTAGACTGTTACTGGAACATTTTCAGTGTCAGGGATGAGACACCTTCCAGTAAGTTGTTTGCCAGGGAGGACCCTGATACCCCCAAAACATTATAGGCCATTGCCAAAGGCTCTTGGATTCCCACCAGAAATAGATGGCAAGACCCTGTTTCTGAAGACTCCGCATGCTTGGCCTGCAAGGTCTCTGAGAAATCCTGCTGGAGTTGAGCTGAAAACCTCCTCCCTGTGGACCATCTGACAAATGACTAAATGGGTGCAATAGTGGCATGTCTGTTATAGGGAAAACAATTGCTCTCTAGTTGGACTGGAGGCCTGCTCCATGGGAGGGAACACATGCCTGGTACTGAAAACCTAATCAAAAGATTATGGCAGGGAAGGTCATGAGCCCTAGGGGAGAAATGCCTGCTCTTGTCTGGCTAAATGTATACACTATGTTCACCACACTGCCCTGTAAGACTTTACTTAACATCCATACCCATATATTAATGCTACTCTCACTTTTCATTAGAGAAGCTTCTCTTTTCAGACAGTGGTGACCACTGGTATGACCCAAAAGGCACCATAGTGCTGAGAAGAAGTGACAGAGGGGGCTCAGCACTGAAACATCCCTATCACACCTTCCAAGGCTCAGGTGCAGAAGAGGTGGTGGAAAGAATGTAAGAGCTGAAGGAAGGGTAGGACTCCTTACAATGCAATTGTCCAGACAGAAAGTGACTTCCCATATCCATGACCTCACAGCACCTGGTACTACCTACACAAAACCCTCATAATAGGAGGAAAAGATGATGACATCAAAATAAAAGAGAGACTAATGGAGGGGGGGGGATATGATGGAATGTGGATTTGTGAAGGGGAAAGTGGGGGAGGAGAGGGAAATGTCATAGTTTATTTTCTGTAATTATGGAAGTTGTCAATAAAAATGTTTTTAAAAGTTTAATTGGATTTGGTAGCATTTTACTTCTATAAAGTTTTTTTTTGAATCAAGCTAAATGTTGCTATATTTCTGTGCTTCATATACAATCTAATTTTTTGTAAATTCAAGATATTGCTTAGGTACTCACTGTGGTAAGATCCGGAGAAGTAACACAGACTCAATTCATTCCTTAAGAAACTTAAGATTTATTTTGTGATATAAGGCCTACATATAAAAAAAAGCAATGGCCAATTGTTAAAGATTCAGTGTATTTAAAGTTGTATATTCTGTGGACTGGGCATATGGTTTATTTGTTAAAAGCACTTGCTTGCTTGCTTACAAAGCCTGTCAACTGGGTGCAATTCCCCATACACAAAGTGGCATGTGCGTCTGCAGTGGAGAAGGACCCTGATGTCCACGTGCATGTGCACACACATGCACACAAAAATAAATAAGTAAAGTCATGTATTCTCCAGGCCCCACACTTGTTACCCCAGGGGGATGTAGGACACGTTAGCTAGCACTACGTTAGCCATTGAAGTTTACAGGACCCAGGGGTGACTCTTCAGATAAGTTAGTTAATCATGCGGAGCAGCTACAAGGACAGGGAGCAAAAGTTAGGCACAGAGAATGACCTAAGGAAAAACTTGAGAGGATCGCTTGGATGAGTCGTCACATGGAAGGAATGACTGCTGTGTCAAAGGCCAGAGGCAGAGCTGAACCTGAAACACTCCCAGAATGTGAGGAAAACAGGCAAGGTGGTCACGAGTCTAGAGATCTAACTCGGCTCTCTAGAAGCGAGGAGGACCGAATTCCTGAAGCTGCCGGCGATCACATGTGATGACCGTGTGAGGGAGACCAACTCACAGGGAGCTGGCCAGGGACAGTCCCCCCAGACCCCACACAGTCACCCAGGTTTGGGTTTGCAGCGTCAAGGAAAGAAGATTTCCCAGGGCTTTCCCTGGAAAGTATCAATTGTCCGTGGGAAGAGTTTCCATTCCAAAGGTGCCTTAAATTAGTCAAACCTGGCCATGGCCCCTGGCGTCCACCCGCCCTGATCTCCTCTTATGATGATTGTGTGTTTGCTTCCCTGGCTCCATGTTTGCTCTCCCAATCCATCTGGCTTCTGGCTTCAATTCCAATTTATACCTCTGCTCTTGTCCTTTGCACTGGAATTTGGTGTGTTTGGTTTTTTTATTTCTGATTCCTGGCTTGCTCAAAAAAGTATTAGTGAACATTGCTGCTTTAAAGCACTCCATCTTGATGACACTGCAGGGACCGAACCCCTATTTCTGGTCGTGGACCACAGCCTCAGCAGGAACCAGTGGACCATACATGAGGTATCCACATCAGTGGTGATGCATATGGCTTTACTTTGTGAACTATCAGGGCAAAGTCCAGACCACTGTTCACTGTGCATTTTGGCTCCTTCTCTCTGGCAGCTGGAGTGAGTTGCAAAGGCATTGATTCTCGGTGGATGCGAAGTCACAAGGATCAGTTTCTATGAATGGCGTGGATGTGCAGATGGTAAACATCAAGGTGGAACCTTGACTCTGCACTTTATGGGCCAAGAACCTTGCACCTCTACTTTATGGGTCAAGAAACATCATCTGTGTGACAGACTGGCAAGAAGTGGTGCATGTGCATTGCAAGGAGAGCTGCAGTGTCTGCTCTCTGTATTGTCTCCTTGAGTGATCAAGACGAGCAGCTCCAAATGTCACCATTTGAGCACATACTTATTGAGCTTTTTCATGTTTGTACTGAGTGCCACACATGTGCGGAGTATGTATGTAATGAGAACCATGTGAGTAATGAGTACCATGTATGTACTGAGAACTGGACTAGAACTTGAGAATACAGTGCTGGTCCTTAACGTGACTGAGCTCGGATCCTAGTAGCTTCAAAGACACTGAAAAAAGACTTGCTGACATTGTTTCAGAGCTACAGAAAGCATGTTGCCACATGGGTGTAAGACGCAAGTAAAAACTGACCATGAGGGCCATTGTGAGGGTTTCTGTCTTCACTCAGGGAAAGGCAAATGCCACTGAAGTGAGTTTCAGACAGTGCCAGGATTTGTTCTGGAAAGATCATCCTAGTTGCTTACATGGAAGTGACCCAAGGAACACATGGACATGAGCTGGAAGGCTGATTTGGCAGGTACAGGAAAGATGCTGCCTCAGGCAACTGTATGAGGAGTGCAGGCAGCTAGAAATTATGGCATTAGAGATGAATTTTGAAATGAGTTAATAGGGCTTGTTAATGAGTAAGAAATAGAATGTAACACTACTCAAATGTTTGATGTTTCAGCTATGTGGTCACTTTTAAAAGATGTCCTTTCAGATTTTATCAAGGAAATGAAAGTCATAAGAACAGAACTCCTGTATTTATCTGCCAACCAATATGCACTTCAAAGGGGCTTGGGAGAAATGTTGTTTTCAGGGGCAAACAGATTTCAGTTAAAGCTTGAGACTAGAGAAGGAGCTCAGAGGAATGCCTGGGCAAGTCTTGGTTGACATATTGAGTTCTTCACTAAAGTTTAGAAGTGGAGAAAGGAAGGGTGCGTGCTGATTTTCAGGAAGAATATGAGTTGGAGTAGTGATGGGAGGTAGGAGATGATGGCCATATAATTTGTCATGCAAAGGAAGCATGGGTGAAAAACATAATGAATTTCTTAACCACTAAACAATCTCTCCAGCCCAGTAGTAAATTTCTTTGAAAGAGCAGATAGTGGAGAGGGGAATGTAATGAGAGGATAAGACCAGTGATTGTTGTAAAAATTGGTAACATGAGCTGGAGAGATGGCTTAGCGCTTAACACACTTGCCTGCAAAGCCTCAGAACTCATGCTCAAATCTCCAGGTCCCACATAGCTAGATGCACAGTGACACAAGCACACAATACATATGTGCCACAAGGGGGCACACATGTCTGGAGTTCATTCCCAGCAGGCTGAAGGTCCTGGCATGCCATGCTCTCTCTTTCTGCCTTTTTTCCTCTCTCTCTCTCTTTCTCAAAAAGAAAAAAAAACTAAAAACATTGGCAACTCACATTGCAGAAGGTCTGGACACACGCCTTTAATCCCAGCACTTGGGAGGCAGAGGTAGGAGGATCACCGTGAGTTCAAGGCCACCCTGAGACTACAGAGTGAATTCCAGGTCAGCCTGAGCTAGAGTGAGACCCTACCTCGAAAAAAAAAAAAAAAGAAAGAAAGAAAAAGAATGTCATTTATTCAATTTTGATGGCTGTTCCATCGCGTCTATAGATCACTTTTAGTCACACGACCATTTTCACAGTTAGTTGTGCTACAGCCCCACCACTCTCCTCCTTCTTCTACTGCGACTTCTGCTTCTGGCATCCTTCTTCCCACAAGCCTATGCACACCAAAGGTGCCTCCTCCCTCGGGAGAAGTGAGGAGTTAGAAGTGGCAGTCCTCGGACCCCAGCTGGATGGACACTGGGAGACTCTCCTGGGCTCTTGTCAGGGAAGGACTGTGATTTGAGCCGCTGAGGGACGTATTAACTGATCACATTTAGCTGCCAGCAAGGTCAGAGACTGCTCAGTTGCAGAAAGACAGCAGGAAGAGCCACGCCTCGTGGCTGACGGCTGGGAGGCATAAAGGCTTTGCCATCCCAATGGCTGTTCCGGCTCCAGGCTTCAGTGGCGTTGGCTGGGGATGTTGCCTGGCCCATCTCACCACTTCCGCCTTCTTTCCCTCTCTCAGCTGTCAACACCACGTGTACTGCAGGTTCTATGACATACGACACTTACTCCCAGACCCTGCTTTCTGGACGTTCCACCTTTATATCTTTTGCGAGTCTTTCTTGGAGTTATGCTTGGAAAGACAGATTGTCTAATTCTCTTTTCCACCTTCCTTCCCTAGTTCACTAGCCTTACAGTGAGGTTAGGATTACATATACAGTGTCAATGTGGGGAAATGTACAGTTAGATTTTAGAAGGAAGAAAGTGGCTGATAAGAGCTCTGAAGATGAATAGAACATTTTTCAAAACCGTGTGATAGCTGTCTGCTCGTTGAGGATGGCTGGGCAGTCTGCCTGCAGACACAAGAAACATGACTGTTTCTGGTTTGTCCTTCAAGCCACCATCACTTTGCAGCCATTGTTCCAAATCCAACAAGAGTCTGATGGCCTTTCGTCTTGAAACCCTCCAATTGCTCATTATTCTTGCTGTTAGTTGGAAATCTCTTAAACCCCTTTTTCAAAAATGTTTACACTTAAAAAATTATATATAACAGCTTTTACTCTTTTATCTCCTTGCCTTCCTTCCATTACTCCAGGAGCCCTCTTCAGTGAGGTTATGGGATTCACTGTGGGGTCACAAAGGCCTCAGTCAGTCCCTGAGTGGTAGGGAGGGGACCATGCCTCAAGATATTCCCACCCATTCTGTGGCTCTTACAATCTTTCTGCTCCTCTTATGCAGTGTTCCCTGAGCCATGGCAGGCCTGTGGCTATTTGATTTAGTGTGGACTTCTCTGTAGCCTCTGCTTTGATAGGTTTTGATTGATCACTGTGTCTGTCATCACCACCCTGGAGCTGCTTGTCAGGTGAGCAGCGTGAGCAGTACTGATGTTACTGCTTTCCTGGCAATTCCTCCAGATCGGGTAGAGATGGGTGGTGGACTCTCTTCTTGTCTTATCATTGATTTTGGTTCTCCTCCATTTTCTCTGTCACCCATAAAATAAAGCAGATTATCCAACCAAGAGTGGGAGCAGCTCGGGTAAAAGGGGTGTTAGTAGACAGCCTCATGTTGCTGGGATGAACCTCCAGACTAGACACACTTTATGGGAGGAAGACAGGATTTACTTGAAGCTTACAGATCCAGCGAAGTCTCCTAATGGCAGAAGAGGTTAGCTCCCTTTCACAGGACCGAGCAAAGAGAGAAAAAAGCCACCACAAGCAAGCAAGCACACATGAGGAACCCCAGGCAAAACACAAGCACTTTGTATATCTTCCCAGACGCACCTCCACACCTTAAAGCTGGATAGCAGAATCCACCCAGTGACACAGCCAGGTGGTCAGAGATCTGAATAATAAGCTTTAATAAAATCCTGAATATACTGGGGACATACATTCAAACTACCACATTCATTTTGGTTTGCTTCCATTTTCTTTGCCATCTGTAAAATAAAGCAGATTCTCCAAGCAACAGTCAGAGCAGCTTGGGCTAAAGGGGGTGTGAAAAGTTATTTGAGAGATATTTTGGTGGGCAAGCACATTCTTTTACAGAGAGCAGTGAGGGCTTTTTATGAAGTCTGAGTTTCCTGACCATGGGATTCTGACTTGGTTCCCAGTACCAGGTATGAGTTCTCTCCCAGGAGTGGGCTTCATGTCCAATCAGAGAACAGTTTGCTACCTGCAGAGGTTGTGTGCCACTATTGTACAGGTGTGGACTTCTAGTCCAGCTGGTTGATTTTGTAGTCTGCAGGGTCTCCTGTTTATTCACGCTGTTGGTGACAATTGTCCTCCTGTGGCTCCCATAGGGCTTTCCAGCACTATGAGGTCTAGCCAGGAGGAAGCTAGTTTCCCTTTTGGTTCCAGCATGGTATTCCGATGTCCTGTGACCACAGCCTGTGGTGATTTCAGCAATAGGGTTTAGCCTTTTTGTTCTGTCAGGTGTTTTGGCAATGGTCCACATTGTTTTGGGGACCTCATGTGTCTCCCTGGCCAATAGCTCTGTGTGTGTTGGGGGGAAGGCAACGCCTAGAATTAGGGATTTATTGGCCAGAATCCATGGTTTTAAGGTTAAGCTATTTTCACCTCCTCTCTGGACTGTCCTTCCTCTTTCTTTCTCTCTCTTTTAAAAAAATATTATTTATTTATTTATTTGAGAGAGAGAGAAATAAGGAGGGAGAGAAAGGGAGAGAATGGGCTTCCAGCCACTGCAAACGAACTCCAGATGCATGTGCCACCTTGTGCATCTGGCTTACATGACTATTGGGGAATCAAACCTGGATCCTTAGGCTTTGCAGGCAAGCGCCTTAACTGCTGAGCCATCTGTCCAGCTCCCCTCTTTTTGGTGGTTATGTCTTGTAGGATGCTAGCCAGGTTGAGGGTTTCTATGGAACTGATTCTTGTTGTCTTAACTTTTGTGTAAGTTCCTTCCCAATCCTCTCTACCCCTCTAGGACCCTCACCCCTAATAATCTGTCCCTCCCCTAAACTGTCAAGTAATTCTTCCTCTTCTCTCTCCTGGTCTCATTCTAGTGTTGTGCCCATATTCCTGGTGCTTAATACCATTGCTACTCATCCCCAGTTAGGGCCTGCAGATGAGAGAGTCACGCGGCATTTGTCTTTCTGTACCGGTGGGACCTCGCTTAGAATGATTTTTTTTTTTTTTTTTTACAATTCCATCCATTTTCTTGAAAATTTTATTTTTCCTTACTGCTGAGTAGAATTCCATTGTGTACATGTGCCACATCTTCATTATCCATTCATTAGTTGATGGACACCTGGATTGGTTCCAGTTCTTAGCTATTAAGAATTGAGTAGCTATAAAAAAGGTGATTAATTCTGTCAGTAATGTGGCAGAATACAAAATCAACACACAAAACTTACTAGCCTTTCTATATGCAAAGGACAAATATACAGAGGAAGAAATTATCAAGGTTGACCCATTTTCAATAGCAATAAGTCTCTATGTCTCTCTGCTTGCAAATAAATAAATAAAAATATTTTTAGGGCTGGAGGGATGGCCTAGCAGATAAGGTGCTCGCCTGCAAAGCCAAGAGACCCAGGTTCAATTGACCAGGACCCACATGAGCCAGATGCAAAGATGGTGCATGCTTCTGGAGTTCGTTTGCAGCTATGGAATACCCTGGTGTGTCCATTCTCTCTCCTTCAAATAAATTAAATTAAATTAAATTAAAATTAAAATCAGTGGCAGAGGCCAGTAAGCCAGAAAAAGGCTAGAAGGGAGGAAGGGAAGGGAAGGACTTAAGGGGATGGTATTGTATATATGAAGAACAGATTACAGAGAGGGGAAAGGCCTAAGTGAGGCCAGGGAAGAGACTGTGTAAAAGAAGGGGGTGGGGTAGGGTCAATCAAAATTCAAGATATTCTGAATAAGACAAATAAAAACCTACTTTTTTGGATAATGGCACCTCCAGAAGCCATAGACTGTTACTAGAAAATTTTCAGTGCCAGGGATGGGGTACCTTCCAGTGAGTTGTTGGCCAGGGCAGTCCCTGTTGCTTCCAAAACATTACAGGCTATTGACAAGGCCCTTGGTTTCCCACAATTAACCCTATTGCTGAAGACTTCACATGCCTGGGTGGCAAGGTCACTGAGAAATCAAGCTGAGCTGAAAACCTCCTCTCTGTAGACCAGCCAACTGGAAACTGGAAAAAGCTGCACTGTATGCAGCCGTATGGGAGACAGAAGTCATCAGCGGTGAAAACAGTGGACACTGGAAACCTCAAGTTTTGCCAGACTGGCCAAATGACTGAACGGGTACATGTCTGCTCTGGGGGAAACCAAGTGCTCTCTAATTGGACTGGAGGCCTGCTCTATGGGAGGGAATACATGCCTGGTATTGAAAAACCTAATCCAAGGCCTATGGCAGGGAGGTCATGAACCTTAGGGGTATAAAGCCTGCTCTTGTCTGACTACATGTATATATTATTCCCACCAAGCTACCCTGAAAGCACTACACTTAATGTTCATATTCACATATTAATACTACTCTCACTTAAGCTTCTCTTTCAGATGGCGATGACCCCTGGGATGACCCAAAAGACAACATAGTGTTGAGAAGAAGGGACGGAGGAGTGTTCAGCGCTGAAACATCTTTATCACACCCTCCAAGGCTCAGGGTCCATTGTGGAAGAGGGGGTGGAAAGAATGTAAGAGCCAAAAGAAGGGTACCACTCCTTACAATGCAACTGTCTAGGTAGAAATTGGCCTCGATATCCATGACCCCACAGTGCCTAGCAATACCTTCATAAGACCCTCACAATAGGAGAAAAAGATGATGACATCAAATTAAAAGAGAGACTAGTGGAAAGAGGGCAGGGATATGATGGAGATTGGAGTTGTGAAGGGGAACATGGGGAAAGGGAGGGAATTATCATGATTTATTGTCTCTAAGTATAGAAGTTTTCAGCAAAAAATTTTTTAAAATATTTTTTAGAAACAAGTTAACAATTAATATAGTTTGATCAACAAAAGTTATAATGAAATGTAAACAATATTCAGTTTCAGGAGAAATTAAAAATGTAATTTTGAGTAATAACTTTATTCCTATTAGTATAGCAGAAATTTCAGGATGATTAAAATGGACTGACGGTGACATGATATTGAGATTGTTATTCTTGCTGCGGTCAGTATAAATTGCTCAAACCATTTGTGAGGTTATTAGACAATAAGTATAAAAAACTTACATAATGTATTCTCCTTTGTTTTTATTTGTTTATTTACAAAAGTTTATTCTTATGAAAAATACCAAGGAAGAAAAAATATGCATTATGATTTCATAATGGAAAAGAAAAATATACATGACCAATGATCAGAAAATTGCCTAAGTAAACTATGGTGAGAGAAGTCAGTGGAATACTATGCTGCCATTTGGAGGGGTATTTAAGGATTATAAGGAACCAATAATTAAAATTGAGGAAAATGATATATATTCCCAGTGGGACACAGTAAAATCAAAGAATGCTGGCTCAGGACAGAAGATAAGGAATGGTTCCCAGGCCCAAAGGATGTAATTGTAAGCAGACGGAATTCACTGGAACATTTAATGAAAGAATGTGTCAGTTGGGGAAAAGGTTTCTGAGCAATAGAAACTAAAGAGAAGGGGAGTCAGCTTGAAGACAAAGCGGTTGTGTCCATTCAGGTCTCCCTGTCTTATCTTGCTGCAAGTACTTGGCGTTATTATAGATGCAGGCGTTCAAATTATAGTAGGAGCCTTTTGTTTCTTGGCTATGTTAATCAGGTAATGTCCCTACGATTAGATGTCCACGTAATTCATGTAGAAGAGAAGATCATGACGGGCCAAAGCCAGCAAAGGGATTAGTGATGCCATGTTTGTCAACGTCAATGATGCATGGCGGTCATGGCTTCATTCTGGGTCTCGCTTTGAGAGGTTTGTTAGAAGAACTGATTTCCTTGAATTCAATCAGTTTGGGACAGAAACCAAATCATGCAGTGGGCCACAAGCATTAAAGGGCAGTGAAGAATGTTTAAGCAAATAGCACCTTGGAGGTACAACTGGTTACCTGCCTTCCACAGACAATCTCCTATGTCTTTTGTACTATTGTTGTACTCAGCTTTTCATTGCTGCCAAAAGCAGCTTGAGGGAAGAAATGGTTTATTTTGGCTTACAGACTCGAGGGGAAGCTCCATGATGGCAGGGGAAAATGATGGCATGAACAGAGGGTGGACATCACCCCTTGGCCAACATAAGGTGGACAACAGTAGCAGGCGAGTGTGCCAAACACTGGCAAGAGGAAGCTGTCTATAATACCCATCAGACTGCCCCCAACAATACACCACCTCTAGGAGGCATTAATTCCCAAATCTCTGTCAGCTGGGAAGCTAGCATTCAGAACACCTGAGTTCACGGAGGACACCTGAATCAAACCACCACCCCCCCCCCAGCAATACACTGCCTCCAGGAGGCATTAATTCCCAGATCTTCATCAGCTGGGAAGCTAGCATTCAGAACACCTGAGTTCATGGGGGACACCTGAATCAAAACATCGCAGCTATCTTCACTTGTATATTGAGGCGTCAACTATGAATCATGAAGCAAATACAAAACATCTTTATGTCATTTGCAGTGAAAAGGTTAGAGAATAACTTTTTGTCTATCATGAAAGCCACACTTTATACATGAATACCGGCAGAATAATAAGGGAATGAGGAAATCAAAACAGTGGGTATTGGAATGATAGGCATGTCAATCATAGTGTCTATTTTCTGAAATGTTTGTTTACATTATTAAGAGTCAGGAAGAGAATAAAGGCTGGCTTTGTATATAAAGTTTAATAATAAGATATTTAGGGTTATAAATTAATATATGAAACATATTTAATAACATTAATTGAACGTTAAAATACATATTAAACAATATGGATTTTAGAGGGGTTCTATCTCTACTTATCTAAGGAACCCATGCATAATCAATTCATGGTGGCCATGAACACTCATTATTTATTTTATTTTTTAAATTTTTAGTTATTTTTGTACTTTGTGTCTGGCTTTTACATATGTGCTGGGAAATTGAACTCAGTCGGTTTTACAAGAAAGTACTAAGCCATATCCCCAACCCACACAATTATTTTTTTAAAATTGCATTGTCATTGGACATGTGTAGAGTTTTCTTATTGTCATCATTCCATAAACAATGTAGTCTACCTATTTTCATAGCATTTACAAGAGATGCATGAAAATCCGCAGGAGGATATTCATGACTTACATGCAAATACTACACTGCTCTATTTAGGGTCATAAGCAACCACAGGTTTTGGCATGCAGGGGTCCTCCTCAGACACTGAGGGATGCCCGTATAGGCTGGAGATTGAATGTGTAACCTTCACCAGGAGAGATCCACAGGAGGTGGCCGTTTACCCAATCCAGCACTCTGAAAAGTCAGCCCGGATTGCAAGTTTGCAGCCAGCATGGGCAGGATAGCAAGTTCAAGGCCATCCTAGAGTAACATACGCAGACCATGTCCCAAAAACATAATATTCTCCAATAGTGATTAATATAAGCAGACTTTAAAGGACTTTTTACCATCCTGCCTCAGCTCAGAGGGAGTCTACGTCTCCCTCTAGAGTATGAAGAGTCCCTCCTCACTCATTGGGAAGTGGAGGCAGGCTTTTCAGGAGAGCTTTGCAGGGCCTCTACAGTTCTGCATTTTCAAGTTCACCATCAAGGACTGTTTCTTTTTCTGTCACCCAGCTTACGTGCTTGTCTTTCCTCTGGCTGGCACAGATCTATATATTACCGTTTGTCATATTTCAAACAATTTCTCAGAACTATAAAACTCAAACAGCCTGAGACAATTAGAAAGAGAAATGAGGAGAGAATAGGTTAGACTGCTAAGGAAGGCAGCTAGTTCTTCCTATGGGGCACATGAGACTTCCAGTCTTTCAAACACCTTAAACCCAAACAAATGTAACACATGTGATTACTGTCTATGACGCATTCATAAAGTGCAAAAGAGCCAATTGAAAGCCGTCCAAGTATCTGCTTTTTATTTGTTTTTAGATACATGTTTATTCTGTGGTGACTTCTCCACCGAAGTCAGAGATACATTTAGATAGATTTTAATTCTGTACTGACCTTTACTTCAAAGATCTGGGAAGCATTTGCAGACACAGGCCACATATATACAGATGTGCACAGCAAATGCCGATACAGACAGACCAAATGTTACGAGATGTAAAAAGCTACATAAAACACAATATTTAGACACAACTCCTTTTTACCTCCAAACTCAGTTGTCTTTCTCCCATCCCTTTGGGTACACATGCAGAGAAAACAGAAAGGAATAAAGATATACAATGTTTTAAAAGGCAAGTGCATATCAAAGGAAGATGTATTAAAATGGTAGAGAGGGCAGGAGAGACGGCTTAGTGGTTAAAGTGTTTGCCTGCACAGCCAAAGGACCCTGGTTCGACTCCCCAGGACGCACATAAACCAGATGCACAGGGGGCACACACATCTGGAGTTCACTTGCAGTGGCTGGAAGCCCTGGTGTGCCCATTCTCTTTCTCTCTCTACCTGCCCGTGTCTACCTCACTCTATCTCAAATAAGTAAATAATTTAAAAACTTAAAATGGTTGAGGTTGCTGCAGGTGAAAAGCACAGCTACTTTGGACACTACTGAGCCAACCTACCTCTTTAATACACCTTTATCCAGGTGTGTGATGTACCTTCGTAACCGGTTTCCTTGTGGCATTTTCTTACATAGTTTTGGTTGTTCCCTGCCCTGCTCCTTCCTCTAATCCCCCGTCCCCCTTGCCTGCTGTACCCTTCTGCCCCCAGCGTTCCCCCCTCTGCTCTCATATCTCATGCATCCCCACACCCCTCTTTTTTTTTCCCCCCAAGGTAGGGTCTCACTGTAACCCAGGCTGACCTGGAATTCACTATGTAGTCTCAGGGTGGCCTTGAACTCACGGTGATCCTCCTCCTGAGGGCTGAGATTAAAGGCGTGCACCACCACACCTGGCCCCACACCCCTCTTCTGAAGCCTCCTTTTCCCCCATCTCACAGCACCTTTGTAGTTTCCTGGTCCCTGGCCACGCTGACCTCACCTAAGCATGCGCATTTAGTAGTTAGGAGCGCAGATCCACACATGAGAGAGAACACGTGGTACTTGTCTTTCTGAACCTGGGTGACTTCATTTAATATGTTTTCCAGTTTCATCCATTTTCCTACAAATTTCATAATTTCAGTTTTGTTTGCATCTACATGTTTTAAAAGAATCACCTGCAGTTAGCTAAGGAAATTACACTTAAGAAGTCCTACACAAAAGTCTTACACTCTCTCTAAAATCTCTAACATGATTCATGTTTAAAATACTGGCCAATGTAGTCCTGAGGTACAAACTGGATTTATATTTATGCTAATGAAGCTGAGTATGTTAACAGTTGTCTGTCATCCACATTCTATTTATTCTATTCTGTGTGAGCCTGAGATCCACCAAAATCAATCATTATCTTAGTTTCTGAGATTGAATTTTTTCAACATAAAAATCAAACTTTTACTAAAACTAAAAATTTTTAACTCTTTTACCTTAACTCTTTATTCTAATCAAGCAAGACAATTGTTTGAATCTTGATGTAGTCATTGGTCACATTTACATATTTATGTAAAAAGCTATACAGTTTTGAGGAAAAGGGGCCTTTGTAATCTACTCTTTTTATTTATTTTTTATTTTTATTTTTTTGTTTTTTTGAGGTAGGGTTTCACTCTAGTCCCGGCTGTGTAGTCTTAGGGTAGCCCCAAACTCACAGCTATCCTCCTACCTCTGCCTCCCAAGTGCTGGGATTAAAGGCGTGTGCCACCATGCCCGGCAACTCTTTTCTTTCTTTCTTTCTTTCTTTCTTTCTTTCTTTCTTTCTTTCTTTCTTTCTTTCTTTCTTTCTTTCATCTAAAGAAACTCTTATACGTATAAAAATCTATTCTTGCTCCTCAGAGGTAGGGTCTCACTCTGGCCCAGGCTGACCTGGAATACACTATGTAGTCTCAGGGTGGCTTTGAATTCATTGGGATCCTCCTACTTCTGCCTCCCGAGTGCTAGGATTAGAGGCATGCACCACTATACCTGGCTAGAAGACACCTTTATTTGCAGAAGAACCTTTATTTTTATCATTTGGGTTTCAGCGGGTTTCGTGTCTGTAGGGTTCATCCAGGGCAGGGCTTCCTGGGGTGCTTCATCCTTGAGGCCCTTCATGAGGCTGTGATGAGGTGCTGGCTGGGCTGGGTGCTGTCGGAAGCCTTCACCAGGAGAGGATGGGTCCCCGCTGAGCTTCTCATGTGGCTTTTGGCAGCATTGGATTCCCTTCGGGCTGGAGCTGTCCCTCAGTCCATGACACAGTAACTGGATTTCATGCCAGAGACTGAGCCAGAAAGAACAAGAAAGAATGTGCTGGGATAGAGAGATGGCTTGGCAGTTAAGGCATTTGCCTGAGAAACCTAAGGACCCAGGTTTGATTCCCCAGGACATATGTAAGCCAAATGCACAAGGTGGCACATGCATCTGGAGTTTGTTTGCAGTGGTTGGAGGCATTGGTGTGCCCACTCTCTCGCTCTCTCTTTCTTTCTCCCAAATAAATAAATAAATAAATAAAATATTTGGAAGAAAAACAGAATGTGCAAGATGGAAGCTGCCACTGGTCACAAGTGACTCTTGATCACTTCTGCTGTAGATAATTGAGTACGGTGAGTCCCTAGGGCAAGGTCACACAAGGCGGGGGGCGGGGAGTGTATAGAAAGGTGTGATTATCAGAAGCCAGACAATAACTCCAGGGATAATTGGAGCCATCTTTTTTAAAAGATTGCATTTATTTATCTGAGAGAAAGAGAGAGAATGAGCACACCAGAGCCTCCTGCCTCTGCAGACAAACTCCAGACACATGTATCCCTTTGTGCATCTGGCTTTATGTGGGTACAGGGAATCCAATCCAGGTTGCCAGGCTCTGCAAGCACCTTTAACTGCTGAGCCCTCTCTGCAGCCACCTGGAGCATCTAAAAGGATATGTACATCTCTCCATCTATATGTCTTTGCAATTTAGAATAAGCACATTGTTGTAGTGATCTTCTCATTGCTGGGACAAAGCACCCGACCCAAAGCAGGCGATGGGAGGAAAATTTTTAATTTTTCTTTATTTTGGCTTACAGTCTTGAGGGGAAGCTCCATGAGGGCAGGGAGAGCACGGCATGAGCAGAGGCTGGACGTCACCTCTGCCACAGCAGATGAAAACAGCAGCAGGAGAGTGAACAAACTCTGGCAAGGGGGACCTGCCTATTAATACCCCTAAACCTAACCCTAACAACCCATCTCCTCCAGCAAGGCTCTGCCTCACAAATTGCCGCCAGCTGGGGATCAAGCATTCAAACTATAACAGTTTTTGTGGTACATCTGATCCAAACCAAAATACACATTTTATTTGCCCAAGGTTTTGATTAAAACTTTGCAGCTGAGGGCTGGAAAGGTTGCTCAGTGGTTAAGGTGCTTGCCTGTAAAGCCAAAGGACCCAGGTTCCATTCCCCAGTACCCACACAAAGCCAGATGCACAAAGTGATGCAGGCATCTGGAGTTCAATTGCAGTGGCTAGAAACCCTAGTGTGCCCATTCTCTTCCCCCTGTCTCTCCCTGCTTGCAAATAAATAAATAAAAATATTAAAAAGAAACGACTTTATGTGGATGCTGGGAAAGTTAATCCAAGCGGGCCGACTTGGCACATAAGTGCCTTTGACCATTAAGCTATCTCCCAGCCCCTGACAAAAACCTTGACGAAGGGTGTTCATGACAGGATTTTGCAGCACATTCTCTCCCTCCCAAGAAGATAGCTGACTGCCCAAGCTGTAAATTCTCAGGCCCAGTGTCATGCAACATTTTATCATTACATCCTTGCAGATCTTAAAAGACACTTGCCAAACATATTTCAAAAAGAATGTCATTTGGTTTCACTGGGTGGGTGAAATCAATTTAAACCAAGCCTCAAGGGTTATCCTTAAGAATAAAATAAGCCAGAGCAGTATCATACCCTGGAGAGAAGAGGACTCACAGCTGCCTCATATCCAGACAGCAGTTCTTGGGCTGGGTGTACTGTACTTCAATCATAATCTTTTTTTTTATTTTATTGAGAGACACAGAGACAGAGAAGAAGAGGCAGAGAGAGAGAGAGAGAGAGAGAGAGAGAGAGAGAGAGAGAGAGAATGGAGAATGGGCACGCCAGCAGCCTCTCAGCTGTTGTGAACAAACTCCAGACGCTTGCACCCCCTTGTGGGCATGTGCGGCATTGCACCCTTGGGTCACTTTACCTCTGGCAAAACGTGGGACCTGGAGATCGAACCTGCTCTCTTAGGCCTGGCAGGCAGTGCCTTAACCACCAAGCCATCTCTCCAGCCTGAATCATAATCTTTTTAGCCAACTGGTGAAGCTTCCTGCTCTCCGACTTCTGTTTGAGCTCTCAGAAAACGATTTTTATTTTCTTGTGGGATAATTAAGAGACCAAATCAGGCATGAATGGGGCTTTATAAATATTGTGACAATGACTCACAAGCCCAGTTTGATTCCGGATTGTTCAAAGTTAGAGGGTAATGCCATTGCTAGTGGTTATCCAAACAGCGACTGGTTGAGGTGTCTACTCCTTCAAGAACTTCCAGCAAAATTGCCATCATTTTAAGAATTAAGTCACTCAAACTTCAGTCTCACAGAAAGCCCAAGTTATTTTTCAACTCTTTACTCATTAAGTAATATAATATTATTATCTGTTAGGTGTTTACTGTAGGCCCAGCCCACAATGGTACATGGATCTTTGAATTCCTCTTAATGATTATGGGATATAGGTATGATGATCATGTAAATTTCAGGGACATTAGCACCCTGCCTGTGGACAGCCAGCTGATATGGTGAAGCAAAACTAAAACCAAGTAGCCAAAATTCAGGATGTCTTCTCTTAAAACAGGCATTGATGTAGTATTTATATATTTGAGGATGGCTAAGGGGACTTTTTCAAGGAATTTTTTTCCTAGGAAACATGTTTGAATGATTTACCAATTAGTTTTTTATTTTTTAAATAAAAAGGTGAAGCCATCCACTGTGGTGGTGCACGCCTTTGATCCCAACACTCAGGAGGCAGAAGTAGGAGAGTTTGAGTTTGAGGCCAGCCTGAGACTACATAGTGAGTTCCAGATCAGCCTGGGCTAGAGCGAGACCCTACCTCAAAAACAAACAAACAAATAAATAAAATTAAAAAGTGGAGCCACTAGATGGCAACATTTTCAAGCTCATTATTGGGGTATAAAATTAACTTTATTATTGATTGCTTTCCTCTGAGTGAAGGCTTATTTATCCTTGATTGGCTAAATTGCTGAATTATAATTGATGTATTTGTAGGAAACATTTCCTGTGTTGTAATATAACCATCAGAGTTTTAAATGAGACACAACGTGGAGTGTTACATGCTGTTTCTATTTACTAATGTTTTATTTTAGTTTGAGGTTGAAGATGAGTCTCTATGAATCTGAAGATTTTCCATCATGCCACAGTTCTTCCACAAAGTACTTTCTGTTGGCTTAATACTGAGCATGGCGAACACTTGGATAGTACTTGTCAGAAAAATGTGTGTTAAATCGGGCTTTCAAGACTGCAGATCATGTCCCCGCTGCCTGGAACACACCACTCCACCTTCGTGCTACGCCCCTGGTACATCTCGTGTGTCCTAACACGCACATGTCCTTGTCCTCCACAGCATCTCCATGAACGCAGGCAGTTAGACTTCTAAGTGTGCCATCTTAACAGCACATACATGAACCGTCTGACCTTACATATGTCCTGGTAATGTACACATGTGCCTATCCTCCCATGCCTTTAGAAGCACATTTAAAGCAGTCCTTAGAAAAATCATAGATTGGCGTATAACCCTCTTTCTACCCCACTCCAGTCCCTGTCTGTGTAACATTGTGTCTGACGTAGGACCTTCTCAGTGCCTGGCTAGAAAACCATGCTATTATGCAAGCGTATTGTACCCCGTGTCTCTCATCCTCTACAGAAGGCATCTAACTTCTTTGCACACTTACTGTCACATACAGTGCTGTGATAAAATACCTTCCTTTTGCCTTGTGCATATGTGAGAATTTCTCTAGAAATTCTGGAGGTGGTGTTTGTGACATGGATGGTGTACAGCTTTACATACATGAAAATTGCCCTTCAGTTTACTGCTCAGTGACTCACTTGCCTTCGTGTGTTTGGCTGCCTGCCCCTGAGCATGATGGGAAGCAGAGACACTGCTCTCCACTTGAGACATTGACATGTCGCTAAGTATTTTGGGCTGGCCTTGAACTTGCAGTTTTCTTGTCTCCAAGTTGCAAGTGGTGGGATTATAGGTGAGCATCACAAGACCAGGCCTTATTATTATTTTTTCTATCTAAAAATGTTGACTGATAGAAATCAGTATCAAGAATGGTCTGAAAACACAGAAACACTGAATAAAGAAATTGAGGAGGACACGAGAAGATGAAAAGACCTCTCATGTCCATGGATTGGAAGAATCAATATTGTGTGAAAATTGCCATCCTACCTAAAGCATTATACACACTCAATGCAATTCCAATGAAAATTCCAGCAATGTTCTTTGTGGAGATAGAAAAAAATAGTGTCAAAGTTCATATGGAAAAAGAGAAAGCCTCAGATGATCAAAAAGAACCTCAACAAAAGCATTATGTCTGGAGGTATCACTATCCCTGATTTCATGATAAACTACAAAAGCATAGTAATGAAACAACATGGAACTGGAACAGCAACAGACCAAAGATCAGCGGAATAAACAAAAGACCCATGTCTAAATCCAAGCAACTATGGCTACCTCCCTTTGACAAAGGGGCCAAAACTACACACTGGAGAAAAGACAGCATCTTCAACAAATAGTGTTGGAGAAACTGGACAACCACATGTAGAAGAATGAAATTAGATCCACTTCTCTCACCCTGCATAAAAGCCAACTCTAAATGGGTCTCGGACCAATAAGACCCCAAACCAAACAACTAGAAGAAAAACCAGGGAGAGCGCTCCATGGCATAGGCACAGGGGATGGTGTCCTGAATAAGACCCCAGTGGCACAGGAAATTCGATCAACACCCAACCGTTGGGAACTCATGAAGCTAAAAAGCCACTGTGCACACAAGCAAAACATCAACAGAGTCAATAGAGCTCACAGATGGGAGAATATTTTCACAAGCTATACTTCTGAAAAAGGTCTAATATCTAGAATTTATAAAGAACTTTAAAAAACCAATAAAAATCAAAGAACCCTATCAAAAAATTGGGTAGAGGGCTGGAGAGATAGCTTAGTAGTTAAGGTGCTTGCCTGCAAAGCCAAAGGACTCAGGTTCAATCCCCCAGGACCCACATAAGCTGGATGCACAAGGTGGTACATGCATCTGGAGTCCATTTGCAGCGGCTGAAGGCCTTGGTGCACCCATTCTCTCTTTCTCTCTGCCTTTCTCCCTCCTCAAACAAATAAAGTTGAAAAACATTGGGTGATTCTCAAAGCAATATTCTCAAAAAGTACAAATGGCTATCACACACTTAGGAAATGTCCATCATCTTTAGTCATCAGAGAAATGCAAATTGAAATGACTCTGAGATCCCATTTCACCCCAGTCAGGATGGCAGTCATCAAAAATCACATGGCAGCAACTGCTGGTGAGGCTATGTGGAAAGATGAGCCCTTACCCAGTGCTGGTGTGAGTGAAAACTTGTACAACCACTATGGAAATCAGTATGGAGACTCCTGAACAAGATGACAATAGATCCACCACTTGATCCAGCAATACCAGTCCTGGGCATCTACATACACCCTAAGACTCCACTCTTTTCTATAGAGACACTTGCTCTGTTCACAATAGCTGGGAACTGGAATCAGCCCAGATGCCCATCAACTGGTGAACGGATAATGAGGATGTGGTACAAACACACAGTGAGTTCTACTCAGCGGTAAGGAAAAGTGAAATAATGAAACTGCAGACAAACGGATGGAGAAAAAATCATTCTGAGTGAGGTCACAAAGGCACAGAAAGACAAACACCACGTGCGCGCTCTCATCTGAGGGTCCTACCTGGGACCAACTGGACATGAGTGCAAATGGTAGCAAGCAGCAGGATTATGGACCTAAAACTGGAATGAGACCAAGAGAGAAGACATGAGGAGAGGCTAGAGGAGGAGTTTCCTGACAGGTTACAGGAAGGACAGGACATTGGTGGGGGGGGATGTGGGGAGGGGTGCTTAGGGGGGGTAGGGGGTAATGAGGGTGGGCGGGACATTGTACAAAAGTTGAGACAACGTGAATCAGCTCCATAGAAACCCCCATTCTGGCTAGCACTCCGCAAGATATAACTACCAATAAAGGGGGACGGGGCAGTCCACACAGAAGGAGAGAGATGGCTTAGTGGTTAAGATGCTTGCCTGCAAAGCCTGAGGACCTATGTTCCATCTCTCTCCAGATCCCATGTAAGCCAGATGCACAAAGGTGACGCAAACACAAGGTTGCACATGTGCACTAGGTGGCACAAGCATCTGGAGTTTGATTGCAGTGGCTGAGGCCCCGGCATGACAATTCTCTCTTTCCTCTCTCTGGCTCTTGCTGACTCTAAAACTTTTCTTAAAAAAATCATCAGCTCTGGCCTGTAAATCCCCCGGCCCAGAATTGGGTTGCCCTCCTGTACTAGTCAGGGTTCTCTAGAGGAACAGAACTGATGGGGTGAATTGTATTAAGAGGGAATTTATTGGATTAGTTTACGGCAGTCCAACACAGCAGTTTTCAGTCCTGAGAGTCAAGGAACCCGGTAGCTGCTCAGTCCACAAGGCTGGAGGCCTCAGTAGTCCCAAATGGGCACTGAAGGCCTGGAGGTGTCCTGGAGAGCCACTGCTCTTTAGTCTGAACTAGTCTTTCGTCCATGCTGGAAGACAGCTAGCAGCACCAGCAGCCAGGTGGGAGGAAAGGATTCCTCAGAGAAAACTCAGAGTTTCATTAGGTAAAGCCCTCCTCCGAGAGGGGCTGCCCACCCTGGGGGAAGGACTTCCTCCTTCAATCAATTTTTCCTGGAAGCAACCTTAGAGACCTACTCAGGAGGAATGTCTGTGGATTCCTAAACAGATCGAGTTGACAACAAAACTTAACCATCACACCCACACAGTGGGCTTTATTGGCCAGGATACTCATGAGGTCCCCCAAACAATGCAGGCCATTACCAAACACGTATTTATCTGTCAAAGCTAAAAGATAAGTCCCTGTTGCTGAAGACACAACTGGGTGCGGTCACAAGACGTCAGAATATCATTCTGGATCTGAAAGGGAAACTAGCTCCCAGCTGGCTAGTCCTCACAGTGCCGGATGGCCCCACGGGAGCGCCTGGAGGAAAACGGTCACCAACAGCGTGGATAAGCAGGAGACCCTGCAGACTAAGAAAACAACCAGCCAGTCAAGAAGTACACGCTCTACAATAGCGGCCCACAGCCTCTCTGGGTTACCAAGTGTTCTCTGATTGGCCATGAGGCCTGCTCACTGGGAGAGAACTCATGCCTGTACTGGAAACCAAGTCAGAAGCCCATTGTGAGGAAGCTCATAGACTCCAGAGAGAAGCCCCCATTGCTCTCTGGAGAAGAAGAGTGAGCTTGCACACACACACTCACACACACACACACTCACACACACTCACACACACTCACACACAACTCTTCAAATGTGCATACTCCCCTTTAACTCAAGCTGCTCTCATCTTGTTGGGATAATCTGCTGTATTTTACAGATGGCAGAGATGGCGCAATGAAGTTATATCTATCTCTTTCTATCTATCTGTAAAATTTTTGCTTATTTATTTGAGAGGGAGAAAGAGGCAGAGAGAGAGGGAGAGAGAGAGTGAGAGTGAGAATGGGCATGCTAGGGCCTGCAGCCACTGCAAACGAACTCCAAATGCATGCACCATCTTGTGCATCTGGCTTACATGGGTCCTGGGGAATTGAACCGAGGTCCTTTGGCTTTGTAGGCAAGTGCCTTACCACTAAGCCATCTCTCCAGCCCTGAATTGTATTTTGATACACAATGACATCTTCCAGTTGCCATGGGAGAGACTTTGAACATTGAAAGACTGTTTTATTGACTTTAAAGATGCTGACTTTTCACTATGCAGGTGTCCTGCCTCATTCCTAATGCACCTAATTTGCTGAGAGTTGTCCTTGCAGTCTTGCGCAAGGAAGCCATTTTTCAGGAAGAAATCAATTTTCTTTCCAGACCCCCACCACCATTCACTATCACTAGACTGAAAATGAGGGTCTGATCTGTGCTTGAATTTGAAGCAGGGGCATGGAATGACAATTCCAACCCCAAGATGATAAAAGCTTATGCTTTGAAACAGCTCAAGAGATGACATTCTTTTGGATCATTGAAAAAATGTGGAGAATTTATAAATATCGATATGACCAATATATGGTGTAATGAAATCAAAATATACCAATAAAAGAAGGTATAGATGAATTTGCTTTATCAGAAATTTTATTTCTAAAGTTACAAGTTAAACTCCTGGGAATAGTTTATTTATTATTGTTTGGTTGGCTAAAAGTAGATAGTAGCTCATATGGGCAAAAAATGACCTACTACAAAAGGGAAAAAATGAGCCAGGCGTGGTAGCGCACACCTTTAATCCCAGCACTCGGGAGGCAGAGGTAGGAGGATCACCATGAGTTCAAGGCCACCCTGAGACTACATAGTGAATTCCAGGTCAGCCTGGGTCAGCCTGGGCCAGAGTGAGACCCTACCTCAAAAAAAAAAACAAAAACAAAAACAAAAAAAAAAAAAAAAAAAAAAAAGGGAAAGAATGAAAAGTCTTGGGAGATAGAAATATGGGATTGGTTTGTTAATTCTGCTTTTCTTATTTCTCATTATATCCCTCAAGATGATGCAGAAGGTGACTCCTAGAAACATGGCCAAGAGCCAGTCAGAACCACTTACTCAATGGAGGCGGATTCACACAGTCACTGCAAAGGTACATGACCATGGTGAACAGCAATTTATCAATAAAAATAACCAAACAGCTGCGTCACACCCAGCAGTATTTCGTTATCAAGCAGAAATAGTATATGCTGGGCTGGAGAGATGGCTTAGCAGTTAAGGAGCTTGCCTGCAAAGCCAAAGGATCCAGCTTCGATTTGCCAGGACCCATGTAAGCCAGATGCACAAGATGGCGCATGCGTCTGGAGTTATTTGCAGAAGCTGAAGGCCCTGGTGCACCCATTCTCTCTCTCTCTTTCTCTCTCTTTAGATAAATGAATGAATGAATGAATGAATGAATGCTGAAACTGAGCCTTGAAATGCCTAGGGGCACAAGTAAAGTCACACGTGCACATGACTCACATTCTGAGCATGCCAAATGCCATACTGTCATTTTTCTTTCAATTCATTTGTGGTATCATGGTGAGTTCCATATTACCTAAATATCTGACCCTCATTGATAGCTTTAGTGCACGCAGTGTACTGGTGCCAGGTGAAAGCAGACTGTCCCTATTTTACAAACAATGCATCACCTCCAAATATATATGGCTGGCCAGCATCATGCATGACGAAGAACATGAAACATGATTAGAAAGAGATGTCCTTTTTCTTGAGATTTTAGTTATACTGCAAATTGATGAAGACTTAAGTTAGTTTGATATTTTTAAATTGATCCAAGTATTCCCTGTGAGCCAGTGTTTCCATCTCAGCAACGCAGACAGTACGTCTTAAAGACAACACTTCTTTTTTTTCCATGAGAAGACTCTAACATGTGGGAGCGGCCTGGATGGCCTCTGGGAAGGCTTGGCGTTGATGAGCAGGTCCCGTTAGCTGTGTTATCTGGTATCACAAAGAACAGGTTTTGTGGCCACTGTTCATGACTGGCAAAGGAAGGCCCACCCAGGGGACTCAGAGTTCCTATCTTACCATGTGCTACCAAATGTTGGGGAAAAGGGGTGAGACGAGAGTGGGAGGAGATGTCCCTCCGTAAGAGCTAAGGCAGAGGGAGGGCAGGGGAAAGGCTGCAGCCAGGCAAGGTGGGGAGACCCCTGTCCCGCAGGCTCCAGGGAAGAGAAGGGGTGGGCGAGGGGCCAGAAGCCACAGCCTCGTGGTAGCCGTGGAGGAAGATGGGGGACCGAGCCGGAGGGGAAGAAGTGTCTGTTTTGGAGTGCTAGAGAGAGGCCGACACTAACTTTGAGACAAAGGTCGAAAGACAATCTCCTCCTGGCCCTGCCGCTGGGTATTTGGGTGCGTCCTTTGGTCACAGCAGAAGAGGTGAGTCTCCTGCAGTCGGGAGACGATGTGAGGACCCTGGGGGTCTGTGGATGCGAAGTCCCAGTCGCGCTCTACAGAATCCGTTGATTGGGTGATGGATGCCTTACCTAAAACTCATTGGGCTGCCATGGCCAAATTTGGGTGTTACGGAAACGGCCAATCCTGACCTCTTTATGTCAAAGATTAAGAGGAAAGAGGGAGAGAAGGGAGTTTTAATGGGGCGAAGCGAGGTTTGTTTTTCCAGGAGGAGTACCTGGGCAGGAGAGCAGAGCTGACAGTGAGGGAAGAGATCATAGGGAGGAGAATGTCTGAATATGGGGCATTAGCTGTTCCTGATTTTAAAAATATTTTATTTTTATTTATATATTTGACAGGCATAGAGAAAGAGACAGATGAAAGGAAGAAAGACAAAGAAAGAATGAAAGAATGAAAGAAAGAAAGAAAGAAAGAAAGAAAGAAAGAAAAAAAGAAAGAGCATGCCAGGGCCTCCAGCCATTGCAAACAAATTCCAGATGCATGCACCACCATGTGCATCTGGCTTACCTGGGTCCTGGGGAGTCAAACCTGGGTCCTTTGGCTGTCAGGCAAATGCCTTAACCACTAAACCATCTCTCCAGCCCCATTCCTGATTTTTTTAAAAAAATATTTAATCCATCAATTTATTTGACAGAAAGAGGGAGGGAGAGAGAGGGAGGGACACACAGAGAGAGGAAGAGGTAGATAGAGAAAGAGAATGAGCACACCAGGGCCTCCAAGCCACTGCAAACAAACTCCAGACACGTGCCACCTTATACATCTGTTTTATGTAGGTACTGGGGAATTGAACCTGAGTCCTTAGGCTTTGCAGCCAAGTGCTTTAACTGCCTAGCCATCACACCAGCCTCCATTCCTATTTTTGAAGTTGTCTGAAGATCTTAAAAAATTTCCAATTTGAATGTGCCATTTTCAGGCCAGCAGGAATTATTGTCCAATTTGTATTGTGGCCAGACTGGATGGGAATAAAAAAAGAGGCATTTGGACTTTATGTCTCCTTCTGGCTGAGGGTCTGGGGCAGATTGGGGGCATGGAGGTACTGGACGTGTGCGCAGAGAGAGGGTATGAGGGGTGGATGTCTGAGGAGGAATACCATGGGTGCTGAGCTCTGGACGTAAATCATGGACAGAGCTATGGGGTCCCCGACTCTGCCTGGAGGGACCTGGTCCCTATCACCTAATGCAGAAGAGTTTGGAGCTGGTTGTGAGGAGAGTCCTCGGATCTATGCCAGGAGTGCCATAGCTGGATCATACGTGAGGAGAGTCCTCGGATCTATGCCCAGGAGTGCCATAGCTGGATCATATGTGAGCAGAGTCCTCGGATCTATGCCCAGGAGTGCCATAGCTGCATCATACGTGAGGAGAGTCCTCGGATCTATGCCCAGGAGTGCCATAGCTGCATCATATATGAGAAGAGTCCTCGGATCTATGCCCAGGAGTGCCATAGCTGGGTCATATGTGAGGAGAGTCCTCGGATCTGTGCCCAGGAGTGCCATAGCTGGGTCATATGTGAGGAGAGTCCTCGGATCTATGCCCAGGAATGCCATAGCTGGATCATACGTGAGGAGAGTCCTCGGATCTGTGCCCAGGAGTGCCATAGCTGGATCATATGTGAGGAGAGTCCTCGGATCTATGCCAGGAGTGCCATAGCTGGATCATACGTGAGGAGAGTCCTCGGATCTATGTCCAGGAGTGCCATAGCTGGATCATATGTGAGGAGAGTCCTCGGATCTGTGCCCAGGAGTGCATATGTGAGGAGAGTCCTCGGATCTGTGCCCATGCCATATCATATGTGAGGAGAGTCCTCGGATCTGTGCCCAGGAGTGCCATAGCTGGATCATATGTGAGGAGAGTCCTCGGATCTGTGCCCAGGAGTGCCATAGCTGGATCATATGTGAGCAGAGTCCTCGGATCTATGCCCAGGAGTGCCATAGCTGGATCATACGTGAGGAGAGTCCTCGGATCTATGCCCAGGAGTGCCATAGCTGGATCATATGTGAGCAGAGTCCTCGGATCTATGCCCAGGAGTGCCATAGCTGGATCATACGTGAGGAGAGTCCTCGGATCTATGCCCAGGAGTGCCATAGCTGGATCATATGTGAGGAGAGTCCTCGGATCTATGCCCAGGAGTGCCATAGCTGGATCATATATGAGAAGAGTCCTCGGATCTGTGCCCAGGAGTGCCATAGCTGGATCATATGTGAGCAGAGTCCTCGGATCTATGCCCAGGAGTGCCATAGCTGGATCATATGTGAGGAGAGTCCTCGGATCTATGCCCAGGAGTGCCATAGCTGGATCATATGTGAACAGAGTCCTCGGATCTATGCCCAGGAGTGCCATAGCTGGATCATATGTGAGGAGAGTCCTCGGATCTGTGCCCAGGAGTGCCATAGCTGGATCATATGTGAGCAGAGTCCTCGGATCTATGCCCAGGAGTGCCATAGCTGGGTCATATGTGAGGAGAGTCCTCGGATCTGTGCCCAGGAGTGCCATAGCTGGATCATATGTGAGCAGAGAGTCCTCGGATCTGTGCCCAGGAGTGCCATAGCTGGATCATATGTGAGCAGAGTCCTCGGATCTATGCCCAGGAGTGCCATAGCTGGGTCATATGTGAGGAGAGTCCTCGGATCTATGCCCAGGAGTGCCATAGCTGGATCATATGTGAGGAGAGTCCTCGGATCTATGCCCAGGAGTGCCATAGCTGGGTCATATGTGAGGAGAGTCCTCGGATCTATGCCCAGGAGTGCCATAGCTGGATCATATGTGAACAGAGTCCTCGGATCTATGCCCAGGAGTGCCATAGCTGGATCATATGTGAGGAGAGTCCTCGGATCTGTGCCCAGGAGTGCCATAGCTGGGTCATATGTGAGGAGAGTCCTCGGATCTGTGCCCAGGAGTGCCATAGCTGGATCATATGTGAGTGTCCTCGGATCTAGTGCCCAGGAGTGCCATAGCTGGATCATATGTGAGGAGAGTCCTCGGATCTATGCCCAGGAGTGCCATAGCTGGATCATATGTGAGGAGAGTCCTCGGATCTGTGCCCAGGAGTGCCATAGCTGGATCATATGTGAGGAGAGTCCTCGGATCTATGCCCAGGAGTGCCATAGCTGGATCATATGTGAGGAGAGTCCTCGGATCTATGCCCAGGAGTGCCATAGCTGCTGGATCATGCCCAGGAGTGCCATAGCTGGATCATATGTGAGGAGAGTCCTCGGATCTATGCCCAGGAGTGCCATAGCTGCATCATACGTGAGGAGAGTCCTCGGATCTATGCCCAGGAGTGCCATAGCTGGATCATATGTGAGGAGAGTCCTCGGATCTATGCCCAGGAGTGCCATAGCTGCATCATATGTGAGGAGAGTCCTCGGATCTGTGCCCAGGAGTGCCATAGCTGGATCATATGTGAGGAGAGTCCTCGGATCTATGCCCAGGAGTGCCATAGCTGCATCATATGTGAGGAGAGTCCTCGGATCTATGCCCAGGAGTGCCATAGCTGCATCATATGTGAGGAGAGTCCTCGGATCTGTGCCCAGGAGTGCCATAGCTGGGTCATATGTGAGGAGAGTCCTCGGATCTGTGCCCAGGAGTGCCATAGCTGGATCATATGTGAGGAGAGTCCTCGGATCTGTGCCCAGGAGTGCCATAGCTGGATCATATGTGAGGAGAGTCCTCGGATCTGTGCCCAGGAGTGCCATAGCTGGATCATATGTGTGAGGAGAGTCCTCGGATCTGTGCCCAGGAGTGCCATAGCTGGATCATATGTGAGGAGAGTCCTCGGATCTGTGCCCAGGAGTGCCATAGCTGGATCATATGTGAGGAGAGTCCTCGGATCTGTGCCCAGGAGTGCCATAGCTGCATCATATGTGAGGAGAGTCCTCGGATCTGTGCCCAGGAGTGCCATAGCTGGATCATATGTGAGGAGAGTCCTCGGATCTGTGCCCAGGAGTGCCATAGCTGGATCATACGTGAGGAGAGTCCTCGGATCTATGCCCAGGAGTGCCATAGATCATATGTGAGGAGAGTCCTCGGATCTATGCCCAGGAGTGCCATAGCTGGATCATATGTGAGGAGAGTCCTCGGATCTGTGCCCAGGAGTGCCATAGCTGGATCATATGTGAGGAGAGTCCTCGGATCTATGCCCAGGAGTGCCATAGCTGGATCATACGTGAGGAGAGTCCTCGGATCTATGCGTGCCATAGCTGGAGAGTCCTCGGATCTGTGCCCAGGAGTGCCATAGCTGGATCATATGTGAGGAGAGTCCTCGGATCTGTGCCCAGGAGTGCCATAGCTGGGTCATATGTGAGGAGAGTCCTCGGATCTGTGCCCAGGAGTGCCATAGCTGGATCATATGTGAGGAGAGTCCTCGGATCTGTGCCCAGGAGTGCCATAGCTGGATCATATGTGAGGAGAGTCCTCGGATCTATGCCCAGGAGTGCCATAGCTGGATCATATGTGAGGAGAGTCCTCGGATCTGTGCCCAGGAGTGCCATAGCTGGATCATACGTGAGGAGAGTCCTCGGATCTATGCCCAGGAGTGCCATAGCTGGATCATATGTGAGGAGAGTCCTCGGATCTATGCCCAGGAGTGCCATAGCTGGGTCATATATGAGGAGAGTCCTCGGATCTGTGCCCAGGATTGCCATAGCTGGATCATATGTGAGGAGAGTCCTCGGATCTATGCCCAGGAGTGCCATAGCTGCATCATACGTGAGGAGAGTCCTCGGATCTATGCCCAGGAGTGCCATAGCTGGATCATATGTGAGGAGAGTCCTCGGATCTGTGCCCAGGAGTGCCATAGCTGGGTCATATGTGAGGAGAGTCCTCGGATCTATGCCCAGGAGTGCCATAGCTGGATCATATGTGAGGAGAGTCCTCGGATCTATGCCCAGGAGTGCCATAGCTGCATCATATGTGAGGAGAGTCCTCGGATCTATGCCCAGGAGTGCCATAGCTGCATCATATGTGAGGAGAGTCCTCGGATCTGTGCCCACGAGTGCCATAGCTGGATCATACGTGAGGAGAGTCCTCGGATCTGTGCCCACGAGTGCCATAGCTGGATCATATGTGAGGAGAGTCCTCGGATCTATGCCCAGGAGTGCCATAGCTGCATCATATGTGAGGAGAGTCCTCGGATCTGTGCCCACGAGTGCCATAGCTGGATCATATGTGAGGAGAGTCCTCGGATCTGTGCCCAGGAGTGCCATAGCTGGGTCATATGTGAGGAGAGTCCTCGGATCTATGCCCAGGAGTGCCATAGCTGCATCATATGTGAGGAGAGTCCTCGGATCTGTGCCCACGAGTGCCATAGCTGGATCATACGTGAGGAGAGTCCTCGGATCTATGCCCAGGAGTGCCATAGCTGGATCACATGTGAGGAGAGTCCTCGGATCTATGCCCAGGAGTGCCATAGCTGGATCATATGTGAGGAGAGTCCTCGGATCTGTGCCCAGGAGTGCCACAGCTGGGTCATATGTGAGGAGAGTCCTCGGATCTGTGCCCAGGAGTGCCATAGCTGGATCACATGTGAGGAGAGTCCTCGGATCTGTGCCCAGGAGTGCCACAGCTGCATCATACGTGAGGAGAGTCCTCGGATCTGTGCCCAGGAGTGCCACAGCTGCATCATATGTGAGGAGAGTCCTCGGATCTGTGCCCAGGAGTGCCATAGCTGCATCATATGTGAGGAGAGTCCATATCTATGCCCAGGGTGCCATAGCTGCATCATACGTGAGGAGAGTCCTCGGATCTATGCCCAGGAGTGCCATAGCTGGGACATATGTGAGAAGAGTCCTCGGATCTATGCCCAGGAGTGCCATAGCTGCATCATACGTGAGGAGAGTCCTCGGATCTATGCCCAGGAGTGCCATAGCTGCATCATACGTGAGGAGAGTCCTCGGATCTATGCCCAGGAGTGCCATAGCTGGGACATATGTGAGAAGAGTCCTCTGATCTGTGCCCAGGAGTGCCATAGCTGGATCATATGGTAGATCTATTTGTAGGAGTGCTATAGCTGGATCATATGGTAAATCTATTTTTAGCTGTCTCACGAACCTCCGCACTGATTTCCACAATGGCTGGACCAGATTACATCCTCCCCAGCAGTGTAGAAGTGTTTCTCTTTTTCCACATCCACGCCAACACTTATTGTCATTTGTTTTCTTGATGGCAGCCATTCTGACAGGAGTGAAATGGAATCTCAAAGTAGTTTTAATTTACATTTCCCTGATGGCTAAGGATGTAGAACACTTTTTAGATGTTTATATGTCATCTGTATTTCTTTTTCTGAGAGCTCTCTATTTAGTTTCATAGCCCATTTTTTTCACTGGGTTATTTGATTTCTTACTGTTCTGTTTTTTTTTTAAAGCTATGCAACACTTTTTGTTTTATTATTATTTTTAGTATTTTATTATTTATTTATTTATTTAGAGAGAGGTACAGAAATCTCTAGAGGTAGAGAGAGAGAGAGAGTGGACGCGCCAGGACCTCTAACCACTGCAAACAAACTCCAGATGCGTGCATCCCTTGTGCAGCTGGCTTACGTGGGTCCTGGGGAGTCGAACCTGGGTCCTCCGACTTTGCAGGCAAATGCCTTAACCAATAAGCCATCCCTCCAGCCCACTGTTCTGTTTTTTTTTTTTTTTTGAGTTCTTTGTATATTTTGGATAGTAATCCTCTGTCAGATGTATAGCTGCAAAGATTTTCTCCCATTCTGTAGGTTGTCTCTTTGCTCTATTCACAGTGTCCTTTGCTGTACAAAAGCTTTGTAATTTCATGAGATCCCAGTGGTTGATTAGTGGTTTTATTTCCTGAGCAATATGTTGAAGGGTTTCCCCTACCTTTTCCTCTAGCAGTTTCAGAGTTTCAGTTCTGATATTAAGGTCCCTGATCCACTTGGACTTGATTTTGTGCATGGAGAGAGACAAGGATCTATTTTCCTCCTTCTACATATAGATGTCCAGTTTTCCCAGCACCACTTGTTAGAGAGGCTGTCTTTTCTCCAATGAATATTTTTGGCATTTTTGTTATTTTTAAGAAATCATGAATATATGTTGAATTTTTCCTTTTTTTCCCTTTTTTTTTTTTTTTTTGAGATAAGGTTTTCACTCTAGCCCAGGCTGACCTGGAATTCACTATGTAGTCTCAGAGTGGCCTCGAACTCACGACTATCTTCCTATGTCTGCCTCCCGAGTACTGGGATTTAAAGTGTGCTCCACCACACCCAGTTTAATGTATTTTTTCATTCATTGAAATAATCAGCTATTTACTTTATTAATGGGGCAAAAATATCAATAGGTTTTCTGTGGTTGGGTCACCTGGAGTTTCTGAAATAAAACCCACGAGGTCACATCTATGCTTTTTCTTCAGTGCCCCAGCTGGTTTGTTAGTGCTCCATTTAGGATCTCACATCTAGATTTATACAAAACACTCCTATGTAAGTTTTCTTCTTCTTTTTACTTAGTGCTTCACTTTTCATTCCCACTCCTTTTAAAGTCTACATTTTATTTTCAAGGTGGGGTCTCACTCTAGCTCAGGCTGACCTGGAATTTACTGTGTAGTATCAGGGTGGCCTCGAACTCACTGCAATCCTCCTGCTTCTGTCTCCTAAGTACTTGGATTAAAGGTGTGTGCCACCACACCTGGCCTTAAAGTCTACACTTTATTTATTTATTTAGACTAAATTAAAAAATATTTTATTTATTTATTTATTTTATTTTGAGAGAGAGAAAGAGGCACAGGGGGGGGGTGGGGGGAGAGAATGGGCATTCCAGGGCCTCCAGTCACTACAAACAAACTCCAGATGCATATGCCCCCTCGTGCATCTGGCTTATGTGGGTCCTGGAGAATTGAACCGGGATCCTTTGGCTTGCCGTCAAACACTTTAACCGCTAAGCCATCTCTCCAGCCCCTAAACTAAATTTCTGGCTACGATTCAAAGAGATTAGTTTCAGTATAGCATGCTCATATATATGTATCATTTTACTTTGCTCTTGGCTCTCCCTCTTCCCCGTCTGGTCCTCGTCACCCCCAAATAATTCTTTTCTCTCTTGAAGCATATGTTTTCTCAGCTCTCTCCTGTCCTCCTCTCCCTTCCCTTTAGCCCTCTTCCTCCACTCTCATAGTCCTTCCTTCATTCCTATCTTACACATTGACGTATGCATTCAAATCTAGATTCCTTAGCAATAATGCTCAGGTTTGTGACTTCTTTGTATTTTTCCCTTCTTTATTGAGAAAAGCTTCTTTATTTCATCAACATGTTCAAATGATTGACTTTCAGACTGCTGCAGGTTTTGGTAAGACAGGAATTCCTGTGGTGAAGGGCCAGCGGAGGAGAGAAATCCTATTTATGTCATCTTGAAATTGAGCCTATTGTTAAATACTGAGCTACCCAGTTGGGGAGGGGGGTTGGCAGCCTGGGGGGGGTTCTGTTTCTGTTTTTGCTGTTGTTCCTACTGAGTTTTTGGTGCCAACTGAAAAGCTAATGTGAGCTCACAAAGATTCGTGCCCTTTGTGTCTAAGGGGCTGGCATTTTATTATATCTCTAAGCCACTTTGAGTCAAAATTCTGCAGGTGCCTAGTCAATGCTCCCAGCACAATTTATTGATAAGACTATTGACTTGAAACCATGGCTGGGTCAGTGTAGAGCACATACGTGTGTGTTAGTTATAGACTGTCATTTCTATCCTGTTGATGCAGAAAGCACACCCTTAAGTCAGCACCACAGTGTCCCTGCACTGGTAGCTTTTTTTTTTTTTTTTTTTTTTTTTCATCTCACTCTAGCTCAGGCTGACCTGGAATTCACTCTGTATTCTCAGGCTGGCCTCGAACTCATGGAGATCCTCCTACCTCTGCCTCCCAAGTGCTGGGATTAAAGGCATGCGCCACCACGCCTGGCTGTGGTACCTTTTATATATAAATGTGTGTGTGAGAGAGACAGAATATGTATGTGTATAGATGGGGCAGGGCCTTCTCCCTTTGCAAAATCATGCATTACTTTGTGAATCTGCATTTATGTGGACACTTGAGAATCAAACCTGGACCTGCAGGCTTTGCAAGCAAGTGTCTTTAATAGTTAAGCCATCTTCCCAGCCCTGAACTGAGTTTTGAATTTTAGCCATTTTTGAAAGTGGTCATCTTTCTCCAAACTTGTTTGATTGTGATCAGTTTTATTTGGGGAGCAGCTTGTCAGTCTGTATTACATACTAATCCTGTATGTCCAGCAGCATTTTTAGCATTTATTGACAGAAGATTGGCTTTTATTTTGACTAAGTACATAGTCATGTATTTAGCATTCATTTTGCAACATGTGCTTGGGGGGGGGGGAAGAATCCCAAAGAGGGAAGAAGTAAAGTCACACTGCCTGTGCAGACGTGGGGAGGAGGCAGGCAGCATCCACACGTGCACCTTCTCTAGGAAGGTCAGAAGAGTTCTCTCTCCATCATTCTTTTTAAAATAGTTTAAATAGTTGGTCTGCCTGCAGAGGCTTGCAGCCTCTTTTGCAGACATCAAGGAATGCACTTTCTGACAGCCTCTTGAAATCTTTTCTAAGCTCTTGCTATTAACTATGGACCACAGCGACGACTAGCAGAGTAGGTTTTTGCTTAACAGCTTCAGCTCCTAGATCACAATTCTTGTGTTTTTAAACATGCACGCACATACACACGCACGCATGCATGCACACACACTTCTGTTAAAAACAATAATAGCTAGGGTTCAGAAGACAAGCTTCGCATTTTCAGCATGTAGAAGGCAGTCTGTTAATCCCCGCCATGTCCCTGTCACTCTTGACCAAAGGCCCAGAGCTTTCTTTTTGGTAGTTTGGGGGAAACACTGCTAACAAATGTTCTCACTCATGTTCCTCCTGGGATGAAGCTTCCAAGGAGTCCAGTGAGAAGGAACCATGTTGAGAAGGGTGAACAGCCAGGGATACAACACGAGGTGGCAGTCTTGTCCCAGCCAGCACTGTAGAGTAGCGTCCAGCTTTAGACAAAGGATTTCTGGCTTTCAAAGATGTCCTCCAGGATCCTCTGGGGCTCTGCCTGATAGGCCGGGAAGGTTGGCTGGACACAGAGCAGGGGCGGCCTCTATGGTAGTGCACTGTAGTGGTGACTGGTGACTGGGTGACTGGGACTGATTTACAGCCTTATGATCAAGTCCAGTCTTTTTTTTTTTTTTTTGTCTTTTCAAGGTAGGCTTTTGCTTTGGCCCAGGCTGACCTGGAATTCACTACGTAGTCTCAGAATGGCTTCAAACTCATAGAGATCCTCCTACCTCTGCCTCTCAAGTGCTGGGATTAAAGGCGTGCGCCACCACGCCCGGCTATTTTAGCCTTTATAGCATGCAATCATTTTTGCACTGCTACTCCACCTACACTTAAAACAATATTGGATAATGGAACTTCTGTGATCAAATGGTGTATCCTCTTGGTATTCCAAAGCAGACCCTGCCTTGTCTCCGCCACCTTGCACCCATCACTCAGTAACGAAGTGTCAAGCCCTTGAACTGCATCTCTTTTGTCTCTGTGATCTTGCACGTTCTTATTTGATTTTCATGAATTATTCCTTGTCACCTCCTTCTCGAAGCTATGCTTGGCCCCTTCCCAAGAGCAGAGATGTGAGGATTAACACTAACAACAGTGAAGGATTTATGGAGTGGGGATGCCTCGTGGATGGTACCTATTGTTTTCCACGAGCCCAGGAATCGTAGCTGGACATGCCCATCTTTAAAAAAAAACCTTTTCACTGACAGCTTCCATAAGTGCAGACAATAAACCATGTTAATTCCCTCCCTCCACCCCCACTCCCCTCTCAAATCCACCCTCATCGAATCCCTTCCCTCTTTCAAGTAGTCTCTCCTTTATTTTGGAGGCAGCGGTGCTAACCACTCTACACTGACACTCCTTCTCTCTTTCATTTTGATGTCAGCGTCTTTTCCTCCCGGTCTTGTGTAGGTGGTGCCAGGCATTGCGAGGTCCTGGATAGCAATATCATTTTGTGTCTGGAAGAGCGCATTGTAAGCAGTCCTACCCTTCCTTTGGCTCTTAGATACCCACCTTCTTTGTCCATTTGTTCATGAACACTTACTATTTTCTGGGTTTATCTTCCAGTAGGTTGTTATATTCTCATTATTGTCATGTGCTGACTGGGATGTTACTGGACATTTCCAGAGTGGGACTCTCTTCTCCGTGGGAGCGTAGTTCTCATTGTGCTTGCTTGACAGCGTTCTTCCTGGTTCAATAAACACTTCCTCAGCACCTATGTGCAAGGTGCTGTTTATAAGCAGTGGGCTATAGGGTAAAAGGGACAGCATAATGTTGACATTTGTTAGCTAATGGTTCTTAGTGTTTATTGTCCTTTAAAATTACAGGATTGGGGGCTGGAGAAATGGCTTAGCAGTTAAGGTGTTTGCCTGCAAAGCCAAAGGATCCTCATTCAATTCTCCAGGACCCACGTAAGCCAGATGCACATGGTGGTGCATGTGTCTGGAGTTCATTTGCAGTGGCTGGAGGCCTTGGTACACCCATTCTCACTCTCTCTGTCTCTTTCTCTCAAATAAATAAATAAAATATATTTAAAAGCTAAAAAAAATTAAATTATAAGATTAAGTTGTATCACTGCTGTGGGGAAATAAACTTATACTACTAATATCTTTTTCTGGATAATAGTTTGTTTACTGCGAGAAAATAAATGGCTCATTGTTGGATATTTTGTACATAACTATAAGTTATATAATTATAGCTTATATTGTTAATTACCTAAATCATGAATCCTACCCTAACAAGGGGCTGGAGAGATGGATCAGTGGTTAGTGGCACTTGCTTGCAAAGCCTGATGTCCCGGGTTCGATTCTATAGTGCCTGTGTAAAAGCCAGATGCACAGAGTGGCCCATGTGTCTGGAATTCCTTTGAAGTGGTCAGGGGCCATGCTGTGCTTTCTCACCTTCTTTTTCTGTCTCACTCTTAAATAAATAAATAAACTTAAAAAAAACCTCTTAATGGCTCTCTGATAATTATTACTGCCTTAAAAGTTCATTTAGATATTTTGTGTGTGTGTGACACACACACACACACACACACAGAGAGAGAGAGAGAGAGAGAGAGAGGAGGAGAGCTTGCCGGCAGCTTCTCAGCTGCTGTGAACTAACTCAGATGAGTATGCCCCCTTGTGGGCAAGTGTGGCATTGTATCCTTGAGTTTGGAAGAGAGAGGAAGAGAGGAGAGAGAGAGAGAGAAAGAGGGTGGGGAGAGAGGGGGGGAATAGAGGGAGAGAGAGGGGGAGAGAGAGGGAGGAGGAGAGAGAGAGGGAGAGAAAAAAGAGAGAGAGAGAGAGGGCAAAGAGAGGGAGGGACAAGGAAAGAGAGGGAGAGAAAGAGAGAGGGGGAGAGAGAGAGAGAAAGAGGGATGGAGAGAGAGAGAGGGAGAGAATGGGGTCCCTGTCACTGCAAATTAACTCCAGATACACATCCATTGGGTGTTGGGGAATCAACTCAGGCCATCAGGCTTTGCAAGCAAGTGCCATAACCACTGAGCCATCTCTCCAGCCTCCGAATCCTTCTTGCGTAGGTGCTAGGGGTATAAGACACACTGTTTGAAGGTCACATCCCCAGGTGGGAAGTGAGAACCAGGAAGAAGCCCTCATCTTATGGAGCCTCATGAGCTTGATGAAAGTGAGGGAGGAGCCAGGCAGCGGGGCTCACAGCCAGGAAGGTCACAGGTCGTTGGGAAAGGCTTCCTGGACGTAATCTTGATCACATTTGATGATTTGTGTTTCTTCATCCTCGGGTTTATAGATCTTATATTTTACCCTTCAGCTATCGATCATCGATTATATGACTATATTTTTCTCTCTCCTTTCTTTCCACTTTCATCTTTTGAGTTCATATTATATTTTATTAGTTTGCTAAAAGTGGAGTGACTAAGAGCCAGGCTTCAGACATTCTGTAGAGGAATGATCGCTTGTGCAAGTCCTTGAGGAGCTGGGGTGGAAAGAAGGCCCCATCTGTGTGGGACCTTGCAATGTAAGACCATCATGGACCTCTGGGCGACATACATTTTGGGGCACATTTTAGAATCCTCCCTTTGAATAAACTACAAAATGTTTATTATCATGTCAAATTCAAATGGCATGAATATTGTTTTTTGCGGAGGAAGTGTTTATTTCAGCTTACAGGTCAAGGTTATAGCCCAACAGACAAGGCATGGCTAGCAAGAATATGCAGAGGCTGCCCACACTGGGCCCAATGTCAGGAGACATGGACGCTGGCACTCAGCCAGCTCTCTCTTTCTCTCTCTCTCTCTTTTTTTGTTTTTTGAGGTAGAATATGCAGAGGCTGCCCACACTGGGCCCAATGTCAGGAGACATGGATGCTGGCACTCAGCCAGCTCTCTCTTTCTCTCTCTCTCTCTTTTTTTTTTTTTTTGAGAGGCTGCCCAGAGTCTCAATTCACTGACGTGGTTCACTCTCAGTCTCAGGGTGGCCTCGAACTCAAAGCAGTCCTCCTACCTCTGCCTTCCCGGTGCTGGGATTAAAGTGTGTGCCACCATGCCACTTCCTTCCTCCCTTCCTCCCTCCCTCCTTCCTTCCTCCCTCCCTCCTTCTCTTCCTCTTCCTTCTTTCTTTCTTTCTTTCTTTCTTTCTTTCTTTCTTTCTTTTGTTTTTCAAGGTAGGGTTTCACTCTAGCTCAGGCTGACCTGGAATTCTCTATGTAGTCTCAGGGTGGCCTTGAACTCACAGTGAATCCTCCTACCTCTGCCTCTCAAGGGCTGGGATTAAAGCTCTCTCATTTATACAGTGCAAGACCCCAGGCCATAGCATGGCGCTGGCCACCATTAAATTGAGTCTTCCCACCTCAGTTAATGTACTCAGAAGCTAACCTAGTTTAGATCACTCCTCACAAACATGCCTTCAGAGCTGGCTTCCTGGGCAACTTTAGGACCTGACAAGATGGCAATCAATGGAAGCGGTCACCACGATGTCACGATGGCATGGACATTTGGAACATATTGTCACATGCCCTTCTGAGAGGTTGTACATGTAATTTCACATAGCCAGTAGATGAAGGCAGGGCTGGAGATACTGACACTGGGAATAGAAGATTTTTGTTTATTTGTTTTTTTTGCATTTTTAAATATATATTTTTATTTATATTATTCTGATTTCACATTCATAGTTTATTTGTTTTTGAGGTAGGGTCTCACTCTAACACAGGCTGACCTAGGGTGTATCCTCTTGGTATTCCAAAGCAGACCCTGCCTTGTCTCCATACCCTTGCACCCATCACTCAGTAACGGCGTCAAGCCCTTGAACTGCATCTCTTTTGTCTCTGTGATCTTGCACGTTCTTATTTGATTTATGAATTATTCCTTGTCACCTCCTTCTCGAAGCTATGCTTGGCCCCTTCCCAAGAGCAGAGATGTGAGGATTAACACTAACAACAGTGAAGGATTTATGGAGTGGGGATGCCTCGTGGATGGTACCTATTGTTTTCCACGAGCCCAGGAATCGTAGCTGGACATGCCCATCTTTAAAAAAAAACCTTTTCACTGACAGCTTCCATAAGTGCAGACAATAAACCATGTTAATTCCCTCCCTCCACCCCCACTCCCCTCTCAAATCCACCCTCATCGAATCCCTTCCCTCTTTCAAGTAGTCTCTCCTTTATTTTGGAGGCAGCGGTGCTAACCACTCTACACTGACACTCCTTCTCTCTTTCATTTTGATGTCAGCGTCTTTTCCTCCCGGTCTTGTGTAGGTGGTGCCAGGCATTGTGAGGTCGTGGATAGCAACGTCATTTTGTGTCTGGAAAAGCGCATTGTAAGCAGTCCTACCCCTTCCTTTGGCTCTTAGATACCCACCTTCTTTGTCCATTTGTTCATGAACACTTACTATTTTCTGGGTTTATCTTCCAGTAGGTTGTTATATTCTCATTATTGTCATGTGCTGACTGGGATGTTACTGGACATTTCCAGAGTGGGACTCTCTTCTCCGTGGGAGCGTAGTTCTCATTGTGCTTGCTTGACAGCGTTCTTCCTGGTTCAATAAACACTTCCTCAGCACCTATGTGCAAGGTGCTGTTTATGAGCAGTGGGCTATAGGGTAAAAGGGACAGCATAATGTTGACATTTGTTAGCTAATGGTTCTTAGTGTTTATTGTCCTTTAAAATTACAGGATTGGGGGCTGGAGAAATGGCTTAGCAGTTAAGGTGTTTGCCTGCAAAGCCAAAGGATCCTCATTCAATTCTCCAGGACCCACGTAAGCCAGATGCACATGGTGGTGCATGTGTCTGGAGTTCATTTGCAGTGGCTGGAGGCCTTGGTACACCCATTCTCACTCTCTCTGTCTCTTTCTCTCAAATAAATAAATAAAATATATTTAAAAGCTAAAAAAAATTAAATTATAAGATTAAGTTGTATCACTGCTGTGGGGAAATAAACTTATACTACTAATATCTTTTTTTCTGGATAATAGTTTGTTTACTGCGAGAAAATAAATGGCTCATTGTTGGATATTTTGTACATAACTATAAGTTATATAATTATAGCTTATATTGTTAATTACCTAAATCATGAATCCTACCCTAACAAGGGGCTGGAGAGATGGCTCAGTGGTTAGTGGTACTTGCTTGCAAAGCCTGATGTCCCGGGTTCGATTCTATAGTGCCTGTGTAAAAGCCAGATGCACAGAGTGGCCCATGTGTCTGGAATTCCTTTGAAGTGGTCAGGGGCCATGCTGTGCTTTCTCACCTTCTTTTTCTGTCTCACTCTTAAATAAATAAATAAACTTAAAAAAAACCTCTTAATGGCTCTCTGATAATTATTACTGCCTTAAAAGTTCATTTAGATATTTTGTGTGTGTGTGACACACACACACACACACACAGAGAGAGAGAGAGAGAGAGAGAGAGAGAGGGAGAGAGCTTGCCGGCAGCTTCTCAGCTGCTGTGAACTAACTCCAGATGAGTATGCCCCCTTGTGGGCAAGTGTGGCATTGTATCCTTGAGTTTGGAAGAGAGAGGAAGAGAGAGAGAGAGAGAGAGAGAGAAAGAGGGTGGGGGAGAGAGGGGGGAATAGAGGGAGAGAGAGGGGGAGAGAGAGGGAGGAGGAGAGAGAGAGGGAGAGAAAAAAAAGAGAGAGAGAGAGGGCAAAGAGAGGGAGGGACAAGGAAAGAGAGGGAGAGAAAGAGAGAGGGGGAGAGAGAGAGAGAAAGAGGGATGGAGAGAGAGAGAGAGAGAGAGAGGGAGAGAATGGGGTCCCTGTCACTGCAAATTAACTCCAGATACAGATCCATTGGGTGTTGGGGAATCAACTCAGGCCATCAGGCTTTGCAAGCAAGTGCCATAACCACTGAGCCATCTCTCCAGCCTCCGAATCCTTCTTGCGTAGGTGCTAGGGGTATAAGACACGGTGTTTGAAGGTCACATCCCCAGGTGGGAAGTGAGAACCAGGAAGAAGCCCTCATCTTATGGCGCCTCATGAGCATGATGAAAGTGAGGGAGGAGCCAGGCAGCGGGGCTCACAGCCAGGAAGGTCACAGGTCGTTGGGAAAGGCTTCCTGGACGTAATCTTGATCACATTTGATGATTTGTGTTTCTTCATCCTCGGGTTTATAGATCTTATATTTTACCCTTCAGCTATCGATCATCGATTATATGACTATATTTTTCTCTCTCCTTTCTTTCCACTTTCATCTTTTGAGTTCATATTATATTTTATTAGTTTGCTAAAAGTGGAGTGACTAAGAGCCAGGCTTCAGACATTCTGTAGAGGAATGATCGCTTGTGCAAGTCCTTGAGGAGCTGGGGTGGAAAGAAGGCCCCATCTGCACAGGACACGTTGTGTGGGACCTTGCAATGTAAGACCATCATGGACCTCTGGGCGACATACATTTTGGGGCACATTTTAGAATCCTCCCTTTGAATAAACTACAAAATGTTTATTATCATGTCGAATTCAAATGGCATGAATATTGTTTTTTTTGGAGGAAGTGTTTATTTCAGCTTACAGGTCAAGGTTATAGCCCAACAGACAAGGCATGGCTAGCAAGAATATGCAGAGGCTGCCCACACTGGCAGGAGACCCACACTCAGCCAGCTCTCTCTTTCTCTCTCTCTCTTTTTTTTTTTTTTGAGGTAGAATATGCAGAGGCTGCCCAATGGGCCCAATGTCAGGAGACATGGATGCTGGCACTCAGCCAGCTCTCTCTTTCTCTCTCTCTCTCTTTTTTTGTTTTTTGAGGTAGAATATGCAGAGGCTGCCCACACTGGGCCCAATGTCAGGAGACATGGATGCTGGCACTCAGCCAGCTCTCTCTTTCTCTCTCTCTCTCTTTTTTTGTTTTTTGAGGTAGAGTCTCACTCTAGCCCAGGCTGACGTGGAATTCACTCTGTAGTCTCAGGGTGGCCTCGAACTCAAAGCAGCCCTCCTACCTCTGCCTTCCGGTGCTGGGATTAAAGTGTGTGCCACCATGCTGGCTTCCTTCCTCCCTCCTTCCTCCTCCCTCCCCCTCCTCCCTCCCTCCCTCCTCTCTCTCTCTCTCTTCCTTTCTTTCTTTCTTTCTTTCTTTCTTTTTTCTTTCTTTTGTTTTTTCAAGGTAGGGTTTCACTCTAGCTCAGGCTGACCTGGAATTCTCTATGTAGTCTCAGGGTGGCCTTGAACTCACAGTGATCCTCCTACCTCTGCCTCTCAAGGGCTGGGATTAAAGCTCTCTCATTTATACAGTGCAAGACCCCAGGCCATAGCATGGCGCTGGCCACCATTAAATTGAGTCTTCCCACCTCAGTTAATGTACTCAGAAGCTAACCTAGTTTAGATCACTCCTCACAAACATGCCTTCAGAGCTGGCTTCCTGGGCAACTTTAGGACCTGACAAGATGGCAATCAATGGAAGCGGTCACCACGATGTCACGATGGCATGGACATTTCGGAACATATTGTCACATGCCCTTCTGAGAGGTTGTACATGTAATTTCACATAGCCAGTAGATGAAGGCAGGGCTGGAGATACTGACACTGGGAATAGAAGATTTTTTGTTTATTTGTTTTTTTTTGCATTTTTAAATATATATTTTTTATTTATATTATTCTGATTTCACATTCATAGTTTATTTGTTTTTGAGGTAGGGTCTCACTCTAACACAGGCTGACCTAGAACTCACTCTGCAGTTCCAGGTTGGCCTTGAACTTATGGAAATCCTCCTATCTCTGCCACCTGAGTGCTGCGATTAAAGGTGTGCGCCACCACACTCTGCTGAATGATAGATTTTCTTTTGAGGTGGGCTCTCGCTCTAGCCCAGGCTGACCTGGAATTCACTGTGTAGTTTCAGGGTGGCCTTGAACTCATTGTGATCCTACCTATATCTCCCGAGTGCTGGGATTAAAGGCGTGCACCACCATGCCTAGCTAGATTTTTGATATATTGTTTATGCGACAGGGTATCAGGCAGGTCCCAGTTCACCATGTAGTAGAGGACAACCTTGAGTTTCTTTTCCTCCTGCATGGAGACATTACAGGTACATCCCCACGCCTGCTTCATGCACAGATGGGCATCGGGCCAAGCAAGCGCTGTGGGCATGTTAAGTAGGCTCCCCATGACCTGAGCTGAATCCCAGCTCCCTTCAGCAGTTTTCCATTTTTGCTTACTCACTCCCGTCAGCTTATGTTAAAGCCACCCCAGCAGTGGCCTGGGACCCCACAATCCCAGAACTTACATGAGTGTCACCTGAAAAGTACCAGGGCTGCAGTGATGGCCTGTCCTCAGGCATGCAGGCTCCCGCCGTGTCCATGATCCACCACATTATTCTAGTTTTGTATTTTTGAAGCTTTTGCAAATCATATGTTCTGGAATGCCATATTCTCCTGTTTTTTCTTATTTTTTAGTTTTTCAGAGGAGAGAGAGAGAGAGAGAGAGAGAGAGGGAGAATGAGGGTTCCAGGGCCTCCAGCAGCAGCAAATGAATTCCAGATGCATGTACCACCTTGTGCATCTGGCTTAAGTGGGTCCTGGGGAATTAAAACGAGGGCCTTTGGCTTTGCTGGCAACTGCCTTAACTGCTAAGTCATCTCTCCAGCCCTCATGTTCTCTTTTTGTTTGTGGAGGTGAGAGGTTTTGATTTTCAAGACCTAAGTGTCATGTCTGCCATTCCTAAAAGCAGAAAAACTCATTATTTTTCATCATTTCTGTTGTCATTCTAGTCACGTGTTCTTTCAATTTGATTTTTTATGCTTTCTTTTATTTTTCTTGATGAATTATATCTGAAGTTTAGTGTTTTATTATTTGTTTGTGTTTCACAGGGGATTGATTAGATTGGCTTGCACGAGACCGGCCGGGCAGTCCCACAGTGGCATTCTGCATGCCCGTGAGCCTGCGAACCCCGTAGTTGTAGCTGTACAGTCCAGTCTCGTCTAGGAGGCTGCGTGGCTGAATGTCCGCACAATTCCCGGGGAGCCACTGGACTTCCACCCGTGATCTGACGAGTTCTGAGGTGGGAGAAGGATGGCTCAGCAATGTGGATGCCCTCACCAGCAAGGGACAAGGGCAGGAAGATGCCAGCACTACTTACATGAGTTCTCTTCAGATAGTGCCTATCACCCAAAGGGTGACCCACTCTTGGGAAGAGTCTTTCCCCCTCTGTTAATCCTTCCTGGAAACATACTAGTATTTTATTTTTTGTTTATTGGAGAGAGGCAGAGAGAGAATGGGCATGCCAACAGCCTCTCAGCCTCTGTGAACGAACTCCAGACGCGTGCACCCCCTTGTAGGACCTGGAGAATCGAACAGGCGTTCTTAGGCTTAGCAGGCAGGCTCCTTAACTGCTAAGCCATCTCTCCAGCCCCATACTAGTATTTTAACCATCCCCCCTTTTATCTCTTTCTCTCTTTTCTAGACAGAAGAAAATAGCGGTCACATATAGAAGAACCAATGAGGTTTATGCTGTCAAAGCTTTTTGTTTTTTCCAGAATGTATCACAATCATCTTTGTTTGTTTGTTCGTTTTGTTTTGGAAACAATGCTTCACTGTAGAGCCCAGACTGACCTCACACTCATGACAATCCTCCTGCCTTGGCCTCCTGAGTGCTGGGATCACAGGCATGTACCACTCTGCCTTTCCTTGTGTTCTTGAAATACTGAAAATGCTGTAAAACTTAATAATTCGCTTTTCTATTAACAACATTGGTACTAAGTGGGTAAATCAAATCTGGGTTTGAATTCTGGCTTATTTTTTTACTAGTTCACTGGCCTCAGGTAAGTTATCCGCTCTCTCTAAGATTCAATTTCTTCATTTTCTATGAGGGTAAACCTTCAATAAAATGTTTAAAAGTAAGTAAATAACATATAATGTGTTCAATAAGTGCTACCATTTTATAATTTTTACCTGTATACAATCACCATGTACAGCATTATTGAAATGGCTATTATCTGTTAATGCTCCAGAGTCCAAAGGTAGAGGGACTTAACGTTTAAAAATTACCACGGCCGGCTGTGGAGAGAGCATGACATAAAAAAGCAAACATTTGGATGAACACCAAGAGAGCCAGAGGTGGCTGGGAGTTAGCACTGGTCTGGATTGCTTAATGGTGCACAAAGGTGATGCAGAGTGCTCTCTTTAGACGGGCACCATCTTCATCTTTAAGTCCTCCAAAGGCAACCGTGAAGTAAGCAAGTCAGTCTGGATAGAGTGAAACCCTACCTTAAAGAAAAAAGAAAAGAAAAGAAAAGAAAAGAAAAGAAAAGAAAAGCAAGTCCAATGTCTCTGCAGCGTACGTGTATGTTCTATGGACTTCGAAGCGTGATTCCTACAAGTGGATGAAAAGAAATTCCAGCATGATTTTCTTTGTTGTTCACACAGGGTGCATTACTTGTGCATTTCCTGCCCTATAATTGATGGGTCGTTTGACGTCCAGAGGACATTTAAATAGTCATCCAAAGAAAGCAGTAGCCATTTCTTGGACACTTGGCTTCTATCAGAGCTCGTAGCTTTCCTCACACAAGTCTGTGCACTAACTGTCATCAGTTCAGCTCCATAAACGTGACCTGAGCAGCTACTAACTGGATGGTGTCCAGGAACAAAAGGGGACTCGGGGATGTACTGACAAAAGGGTGGCACAACTTAACAATTTAAAGCGCCATTGGAACTATTGTCCAATCTCCTTGCAAGTAGGGTTTTAATGCTCATAACACTAAGGAAAACTTTGAGGCATCATTATAATTTTTTTTCAAAAGATTAGTTGTTTGAATATATAATTTTAGGAATTTTCCTTGCAAATATTTAGAGGATGTTTTGCTGGGCAAGCCAATTCTATCACACAATTCGTAAGCAGATGATTTATACATACTTTTTGGTTCATTAAAGATAATGTTTCTCAAGCAAATATCTTTTGCATAAGTCTGTGCTATTTTTCAACTTTTATGACTTTATTTCTGAACATATTAACTTTTTCTCATACTAATTTCCAATAAGATTGTGGAATTGAATCAGGCTTGCTGAATATTTCTGCTGATATGACATTTCCACACCTACTCTCTAGTTCTCTTTGGATCTCTAGCCACAGGTTCAAAACCAGTGATGCTAAATAACAAGAATGCACTCTTTAGCTATGCCTAGTAACGTCTGTAGCAGTCCTATGCACCCTAGGTTTTGCATGTGTGACAAGAGACTCGCACAAGTTAGGCAAGTCGTCAAATTGTAGCAAGTTAGAGCGGAAAGAGATTAGAACCAGTGACATTCTGTGTGAAGCCAATAGAATCTGCTCAGCACGTAAATAGAATTACAGAGCCTTTGCATGCATTCTACAGAGGAAAAAAATGTTTAGGTGTTTTAACGTATTTGGTCTCCCTGCCAAAATATATTTGCATCATTGATCTTTTGAAAATGTTTCATGCTGTGTGCTTAATAGAAACAAGATTGCTTTAACTTTGTTACAAGAGCCCATCTGGAAGTCTTGGTATATGTTGTGTAACTGGATAAACAGTGGAAATAATCTGCAATTTGGCAAGATGACTGGGTCAAATGAAAAACAAAGAGATCAGAAAATTACATTAAGAATATCCCTAGAATCTATAGTTTTCTATTTTTAAAATGCTATTTTTTGAAGTAGTTACAGAATTACTGGAAACTTCAAGGGAGAAAGTCCTCAGTGCAAATCTACAAATGTATGTTTCTAGTTTATACTGTCCCCTCCCCAACTGTTCAAAAACACAATTATACTCACAGCAAATATAGAATTTCCATTCTGTTCTTTTTTACTTAATGCAATAATAACACAGGCATTAAACTTTTGAATGAGAAAATTCAAAAGGAAAAGTTTTCAAATACTTTTTTTTATTGGGAATCAACAAAAAGTTACTCACTGAATGATAAAGTTTAAAGTGTAAATTTAAGAATGAATTTTAAAGTTAAAATTAGGAAACATAAAACTACACTTACTAAACCAAATAAAAAATAAGGTTGCATTTTGTTTTTGAGGCAAGCCCAACAGACTGACCTTTTTTATTTAATGCAAGAGAGCGAGATGAGAGCAAGAATGAGAGAGGGAGAGGCAGAGGGACCAAGAGAGAGGGAGAAAGAGGGAGAGAATTGGCATGTCAGGGCCGCCAGCCACTGTCATTGAACTCCAGATATGTGTGCCACCTTGTGCTTATGTGTGACCTTGCGCACTTGTGTCACCTTGTGCATCTGGCTTACATGGGATCTGAAGAGTCCAACATGGGTCCTTGGGCTTCGTAGGCAAGTTCCTTAACTACTAAGCCATCTCTCCAGCCCTGAGGTAGGTTTTTTTTTTTTTTTTTTTTTTTTTTTTTTGGATTTTCAAGGTAGGGTCTCCCTCTAGCCCAGGCTGACCTGGAATTCACTATGGAGTCTCAGGATGGCCTCAAACTCATAGCGATCCTCCTACCTCTGCCTCCTGAGTGCTGGGATTAAAGGTGTGCGCCACCACGCCTGGCTGAGGTAGTACTTTTTATGTGAAGCATTTCCTCTTCAGGAATTTTTAATTATGCATTTCTGTGCTCAAGATATTTTTCTAATTAACCTAAGGCACCCAAGTGCTATATGTATATTATTTTGAGAGAGAGAGAGAGAGAGAGAGAGAGAGAGAGAGAGAGAGAGAAGAGGCAGAGAATGGGCACGCCAGGGCCTCTCAGCCTCTGTGAATGAACTCCAGATGTGTGTGCCCCCTTGTGTGCATGTGCAACATTGTACACTTGTGCCACTTTGGGATCTGGCTATATGTGGGAACTGGAGATTTGAACAAGCTGTCTTAGGCTTCGCAGGCAGGCGCCCTAACCACTAAACCATCTCTCCAGCCTTGTATATATATATATATATATTTTTTTTTTTGAGTGGGGATTTGTTGGTGAGGTGTGGGCTTACTAAGGAATATAGTCAGAAAAATAACATAGTATCTGAAATTTAAGAGTCAACAAGAAGATGGTCATTTAGAGATGAAAACAATAGCACAATGTTGATAATTTCTGAATCTGGTACCTACATGTTATTGTCTCTTTACTAGTGTGCAATTCTGAAAATCTTAAATAAAACATAAAAGAGACACTACCATTTCTGACTACCCCATTTTTTTTCTTATAATAACCTTGAAATCTAGGCTTTGTAGAGAAAAGTTTTTCAGGCTCTGGAGATGGCTGGGTGGTTAAAGACACTTGCTTGCAAAGCCTGCCAGTCTGGTTTGATTCCTCAGCACTCATGCAGAGCTGGACATACAAAGAGGTGCATGCATCTGGAGTTTCTTTGCAGTGTCAGGAGGCTCTGATATGTCCATTCTCTCTCCCTTTCTCTCTCTCTCTCTCTCAAATAAATAAGAACATTAAAATAAATAAATAAAAGAGAAAGTTTTCCAAATTATGTATTGCTCTTAAACACATCAAAAAGCAGGTCTGGAGTTTTAGGTTAGAGAGTTTTTTTCCAATTTTAAACTGTCTAGACCATGAGGCTGCTGCTGCAGGCTGTAGTGGACATGCCCGGATATACCTAGTATCCCCAGGAGACCATCAAGCATTTGATAAACTGTCCCAACCTCCCTTCTCCAGACTGAAGTCCTAGAGGGGAAGATGCGTCAGGTCAGCTGAAGGCATGCTTGCATTTTTATCCCACTCGGAGTGTAGTAGTGAGAATAGATTTTAATGCCATATCAGTAATATACTTATCTGATAATTGTTCCACTCAATACCAAATTGTTTAGCAGGGCCGGGCGTGGTGGTGCACACCTTTAATCCCAGCACTCAGGAGAGAGAGGTAGGAGGATCGCCATGAATAGGATAAGAGTAGGAGGCCACCCTGAGACTCCGTAGTGAATTCCAGGTCAGCCAGGGCTAGAAAATACATAATAAATAATAATAAACAAAATAGTTTAGCAAATAACTAAGCCATTTTCTAATCTGGATCTCTTAGATTGCACTTTACTTCCCCAGAGATGCCTGTTTTTCCAGAATTATTCTGTCCATGTTCAAGTACACTTACCTGTGTGAGAGGCAGCTGCTTGCCTGTCTGTGCCCTTGTTCTCTGCTTCCTTTAATAGAGAACCTCCAGTTTTAGTTGTGCACACCCAGCGTTCTTGGGCCTGGATTTGCCAAGGAATGATGGCTTGGATAGTGGTATGAGTGTAAATGACGTGTATTTTCTTTGGCTATGTCTTGAAAATAAATAGGCCCTCTTTCTCCAGGCTTTTCATGGTAAAAAGATAGCACAGCAAATACTTCACAGAATGTAGTTGTTAATGACAAGTAGAGTTGTTTAGGTCATTATCAAATGGGCTGAACTTTCATATGCTGGTGTTTTCATAGGTAGATTAATACGCCTACCCACTGGCTGGGGTATAGAGAGCAGCAATAGCCATCACCATCCAGAGGCAGATCATGTCAGGCATAATCATCCTATCAATTTCAGATGTTTATACCTGGATGTTACATTAGAGAGGAATACCATTCGTATTTTTCTTTTTAGAGAGATTCACAGAGAGAGACAGACAGAGAGGGAGAGGAAGACAGATAGAGATGGGTGTGCCAAAAGCCTCTCAGCTGCTGAGAAAGAAATCCAGATGCATGTGCCCCCTTTTGGTCAAGAGCAGCATTGTGCCCTTGAGTCACTTTGCATCTGGCTAAACGTGGGACCTGGAGATTGGAACCGGCATTCTTAGGCTTAGGAGGCAGGCGCCTTAACCACTAAGCCATCTCTCCAGCCACGTTTTTATTTTTTTTAACCATCATGTTCTGAGATCTTTTGGTTATAGAGTATTGGTATCCTAAATAGTATTATGCGTATATACATCACTTAGCAATGTAGATTAATTATGAGAAATGAACCATTATGCAACTTCAATGTGATGTGAGCATTAGCATATAGTGCGCTCAGATCTAGACAGCCCAGCTTGCGGCATGCTTCTGCTATGTGATGTATTCATGTACGGTTTAGTCTGTTGCTTCTAGGGCCATGATGGATGAAGCAACAGGAGATCAAAGCACAGGCCAGAGAAGCTGAAGCAACAAGAGATACAGTGAACAAAAGACACGTGAGGCTGCTAGTGGTGTGACACACTCTTTACTGTGAACATTTATATATGTGTGTGTGTGTGTGTGTGTGTGTGTGTGTGTGTGTGTTTTTTGCCTGCGAAGCCTAAGGATCCTAGTTCGATTCTCCAGATCCCACATAAGCCAGATGCATGAGGGGGTGCATGCATCTGGAGTTCGTTTGCAGTGGCTAAAGGCCCTTGTGCACCCATTCTTTCTCTCCCTCTCTCTCTTTCCCTCTCTCTGTCTCTAATAAATAAATAAATAAAAATAAAATATTTTAAAAAAAGAAATAAGAGCGGGAGGGAGAGAGGAAGGGAAGAAGAGAAGAAGAACGAAGTAAGGGAGAAAGGGGGGGAGAGAATATTGTTTTTTTAAATTTTGTTTATTTATTTATTTGAGAGCGACAGGCAGAGAAAGAGGCAGAGAGAGAGAGAGGAAATGGGTGTGCCAGGGCCTCCAGCCACTGCATGTGCCCCCTTGTGCATCTGGCTTTCGTGGGTCCTGGAGAATCGAGCCTTGAACCAGGGTCCTTGGGCTTCACAGGCAAGTGCTTAACCGCTAAGCCATCTCTCCAGGCCCGAGAATATTGTTTTTTGTCAACGGCTAAAGAGAGAAACTCAATTTTGGAAGGACAGCATTCTGCGGGAAGTCCCCCCCCCCCCGCCCGTGTCAGCTGTCTTTGAGACCAAAGGAGTCAAGGACCCTTGAAACCAAAGCTTCTATCTCTGCATTTGGTCAAAGGTCCCTAAATCCTCCATTCCTAGAAAATGCACCTTTTAATGTTTTATCCCATCATGTAAGGTGTAAGGTGGGGCTCTGAGTAACCAGAAGGGGACAGGACCCTGTGTTAGGAGGTAACAACCCAGCAGTCTTCCTGCCGGTGTGCTGGCCTGCGTGGACTCTCAGGGCTGTGCATCCTTCTGCAGGTGTGAACATCATCTTGTGGATATACTTTGTAGTGTGTGGTCATTCTACGACCCAGACTCGTTTCTAACAAGGAGGAAGCAAGGATGAAAGTAGAAAGGGAAAGGGAAAGTAAAGTTTTTGTGGTTTTTTTTTTTTTTTTGGTGTTTTGTGAGGTAGGGTCTCACTCTGGTCCAGGCTGACCTGGAATTAACTATGTAGTCTCAGGGTGGCCTAGAACTCTTGGCAATCCTCCTACCTCTGCCTCCCGAGTGCTGGGATTAAAAGTGTGCCCCACCACACCTGGCAAAGTAAAGTTTTTTAAGTAGACTCCAGGCTCCTTTTCCCTGCCAACTGTCAGAACACAGGTGACCAGATTTGTATAAACAGGAAATTAGGAAATTTCTGTTCTGAGGAAATTGGGTTGACCCAAGTAAAGAACCAAAATATCTGGATTCTATGATAAAAGACCTGTCTGTAAATTTCATAAAGCCCACAGCATTTCCAAATAATCTTTATTGTAGTCTTTGTAGTTATGTGTGGACAACCAAAAATTATTGAACATCTGATAGGAGTCCCTGACCCTAGAAATAGAGAATGAAGCAACAACCAACCCCATTCAGAAAACAAGAAGCGAAGGCCACAAAGAGAAAAGAAAAAGCCTCTAAAGTGTTTAGTGAACCTTAGATAAGGAGGGTCTCTCAGAACTTGTCAAATACCAGGAGACCATGGAAATCTGAGTGATTAATTACTTCAAAACTAAAACAGACCAGTGAAGAAAAAATACCCACGGGATTTGAGTTGCAGGGCAAAATTGAGTAAATTATCCAAAAATAATAAAAAAAAAAACAAAGACACAAGACAGAAAACAGGATTGAAGACATACGGTAGAATAAAAGTGATAATATAACCAAAGGGTTTGCATGAAACTTCAATATTTAAAATATAGGATTTGCAGAAAGAGAAAAATAAATTACTCATGGAACAATTTTAAAAACTTCCTTTGGAAAGACTTTACTACCTGAAAAGGCCCAACTTTGATGAAATGCAGTGGGTGAAAAAGAGCAATGTGGAGGTATTTATAAAATTCTAGAGCCCTGGGGACAAAGAGGGAAAAGCTCCCAGACAGGGGGTCATGTAGCTATTTGTCTGTGTAAGGCAAAGCATGGGTCTTCTTGACCAAAAAAGAACTATTGTGGGTGCACATTTCTGTCACTGGGTTTGAAATCAAACATGGGCTCCTCCGGCACAGGTCCCTGTGCTGCCGCCTGTGTCAGACATCAAGTAGATGAGGACCAGGTACGAGAAAGATACTTGCCCAGCCAAGCAGGCACTTTCCTCCCCGTGACTGCAAGCTGTGACCGAGTTTCTTACTTCACATGGAATAGAGAAGCAATTCGAGAAGAACCACCTTATTTTCCCAAGTCCCAAACGATGTGACTTCTGGATTTCTTCCTGTCTCATCGTTGGGACCAGTCACCAAAACTCAGCATATTCTCCCTCATTTGTCCACTTGACACTTTGGACTTTGGGGTTCAGACACCGTGCTTGAAGTGGTCCGGGACACTGGGTACCACATACCTTCTCAAGAGTGAGACTCCAGGAACCTTTAGACGTGATGGTAACTTGAAGCCATTACTATTTTGGTTTGGTTTGTCTTCCTGATCAAGGCAGAAGTAGAAAGATTAGTTTGAAATTGTCCACCCAGCTGGGGGCAGAAGAACAGTAGAAATAACCTTTTAAATAAATTTTCACATATTGGACATGCACTGTTTTGAATTTTAGAAAGATACAATTGGAAAGGTTTAACTTTCCTAAACAATGAATATTTTCAGGAAGTTTAAATGGGGTTTCCTGTAGTTTTAGCCATGGAAGTTAATGGTTTAATCAACTCTAAAATTTCCTATTTGGATATATCACATTATATACACTGCCTTATACACACATTTGCACATATACAATGGATATACTGCATATAAAGGATATAGGAACTGGAGAGATGACTTAGCATTTAATGTGCTTGCCTGCAAAGCCAAAGGACCTCGGTTTGCTTCCCCAGGACCCACGTAAGCCAGATGCACAGGGTGGCACATGTGTCTGGAGTTCATTTGAGGTGGCTAGAGGCCCTGGAATGCTCATTCTCTCTTTTTATCTCTCAAATAAGTAAATAAAAATAAAATATTTAAAAGGATATATATATACATATATATGCAATATGTATTTATGAGTATCATATGGGTATATATAATGTATATATAGAGCTTCAACTATGTATATTTTAAAGAAATTAATAATGGAAAATATTTGTGGATGTTTGGGATAGCCCAGATATAACTTGAGACTCACTGTCCTAGGTACTGGGTGCTAGAGGGTTGAGGGAAAGGGTGTTGGTGCCTGGGCTGCAGATCACTGAGAAATCAAGCTGGAGCTGAGCTGGAAACCTCATCCCTGTTGACCAGCTGTCAGACAACTGGAAAGAGCTATGCTGCATGCAGCCCTATGGCAGAGAGAAGTCATCAATGGTGTTAAACAGCAGTGGACCCTGTAAGCCTTAAGACTGGCCAGCCAGGCCAAGTATGCCAACTAGTACAATAATGGCATGTCTGTTACGGGGGAACCAACTGCTCTCTAATTGGACTAGAGGCCATTCCATGGGAGGGATTACATGCCTGGTACTGAAAACCCAGTTAAAGCTTATGGCTGGGGAGGTCATGAGCCTTTGGGGAGTAATACCTGCAGTTGTTTTCTAAATGCATGTATTATGCTTACCAAACTGCCCTGAAAGCACAGCACTTTTTAAAAATTTTATTTATTTTTTCAAATTTTATTTATTTGCAAGCAGAGAGAGAGAGAGAGAGAGAGAGAGAGAGAGAGAGAGAGAGAGAAGAGACAGATACATACAGAATGGGCACTCCAGGGCCTCTAGCCACTGCAAACGAATTCTAGACTCATGTGCCCCTTGTGCATCTGGCTTATGTGGGTCCTGGGGTCGAACCTGGGTTCTTTGGCTTCACAGGCAAGTGCCTTAACCACTAAGCCATCTCTCCAGCCCTGAAAACATTTTTTAAAATATTAATGCTACTCTCACTTTTGGTTAGAAAAGCTCCTCCTTTCAGATGGTGGTGACTACTGGCATGACTCAGAAGGCACCATAGTGCTGAGAAGTGACAGAGGAGAGCTCAGCACCGAAACATCTCTATCACACCCTCCAACGCTCAGGGTCCATTGCGGAAGAGGTGGCAGAAAGAATGTAAGAGCCAAAGGAAGAGTAGGACTGCTTACAACGCAACTGTCCAGACAGAAATTGACCTGGATATCCATGACCTCAAAGTGCCTGACACTACCTACACAAACCCTCATAATAGGAGGAAAAGATGATGACATCAAAATGGAGGAGAGACTAATTGGAAGGGGAAGGGGATTCGATGGAGGGTGGACTTGAGAGGGGGAGAGTGGGGCTGGGGATTATCAGGGTTTATTACCTATACTTGTGGAAGCTGTTAATAAAAAATAAAACAACAACAGCAACAAAAACACCGTTGGCCTTAGAAAACGGCATGATCCGAGAGGCCTTGTTCAATACAGTGACTATCGACAGCTCACTGGCTGGTTTCCAACTAGAACAAATGGTTGCTCATACGAGTGGTAAGTTTTTGTTTTGTTTTTCCTGTTTTGTTAAAATCATGCCTACTATCCTTCAGTCCTTACAAATGTGAAAAATATCATGTACAAAGATTAAAATTTAATCTTGAGTTTTAGAAGTTCAGATAAAACAAATTTCTGAAGGACTCTACTGACATTTCTCATTGTATTCAGGCACCATAACAGGCACGATTCAAGACCAGTCAGAAAATGGACCAACTCCAGGAATAGTTGTTTTTTGTTTGTTTTGTGGGTGTTTTTTCTTTCAGAAGATTAGACTTTCTTTTTCCTGCCAAATATATGAGAAAGTATCTGAAATAAGTGATGTTGGACATCATCTTTCCTAAGATTAGAGATATTTTCCCAGGATTAATGTGAAAGATGAAAATTTACCAGTCATCAGATTCATAAATGACTAATGTATACCTTAGATTCCTGTAACATTTTATTTTATTTTATTTTATTTTATTTTATTTTATTTTATTATTTTTCGGTTTTTCGGGGTAGGGTCTCACTCTAGCCCAGGCTGACCTGGAATTCTCTCTGTAGTCTCAGGGTGGCCTCACAGTGATCCTCCTACCTCTGCCTCCTGAGTGCTGGGATTAAAGGCGTGTGCCGCCATGCCTGGCTTCCTGTTAAATTTTAATTTTAATTACTTTTTGAACAGACAATATTTTAATATTATCCATATGAAGACACATAGGAGTATTTGATGAAGGTTTGCATCCCATAATGATCCTATAGTCTTCTGGCTCCCCTCCTAGGGGTTTGTTCCTGTATCCTTCCATGGATGGTTTCGTTATGAATTACTCAGAGATTCATGTTTCTGTCAACATGCCTTCTATTTAATAGATTAAAATATATTCTGTGCCTCACTTTTTTTCAGTGCTAAGCATTTATCTCAGGGCCTCATGTGTGCAAGGAAAGCATTCTACCACTGAGCGTTTTACCCAGACTCGAGAAAAACTTCAGATGCCATTTCATATGCATTCAGAAGTCATTTCTCTTTCTCTATGTGGAGATCAATATTCCACTGGATAGACACACCACTGAGGGCATGCAAGAGGATTAAAAGACCTTTTAAAATCAAGATTAAATTATTCATAGTGTGCAGGGTTGTTGAAGAATAGGATTCATTGGGCTGGGCATGGTGGCGCACACCTTTAATCCCAGCACTTGGGAGGCAGAGGATTGCTGTGAGTTTAAGGCCACCCTGAGATTACATAGTGAATTCCCTCCTGGGTTACCTCGAAAAACAAACAGACAAACAAACGAACAAAAAATATGCTTCACTAAGAGTTGTTCCATTGCATTGGTGACAATTTTGTGTCCATAAATGATCCGGATCTTTTCCTCCAGATGGTGACTGGTGACCTCAGAGCACATCGCTGAGGACGACTTGAGACTGGACCACAGAACTGGCTACTTCCCACGTGCACTCCTTTCCTGCACAGCCACCCCACTGAATAGCAAACTTAGAAGTCTTTTTTGAGTCAGGGATTCATTCTAGCTCAGACTGACCTGAAACTCACTACGTGATGCAGGCTGGCTCTGAACTCATGGCAATCCTATCTTAGCCTCCCAACTGCTGGGACTGTCAGCATGAGCCACCATGCCTGGCTTAACAAACTTAGAAGTAAATATACAGTCAAAAAGAGAGACGAGGAAGGTTAGTAACTTGATAATAAATGACAGAGGTTGTTTGAAATAAGGGGGACAGAGACTTTGTTGAAAGAGATGTGAGAAGCTTGGCAACGAGACTGGATTAAAGTAGAAGGAAGGGGTGCCCATCTCTGTCTTTCTCTTGGGATGGTGCTGGTAAGCTTTTCTAACTGGTGTTATGTGACCTCTAATTCCTGTGGTTAGTACTCCATGGCCAGAGTCAACACGTTTGCAGGAGGACTGGTGAAGTTCTGTACAGAAGACAAACATGCGTGGGTGGGTTCTCTGGGATGAGACATGTTGTGAATGTTCTAGATGAGTTTTCCATGTGACATTGGACTCACTGATAAACTCTTGCCAAAGGGACTGTTGCCTCCTAATGGTTTGGGCCACCTGCTGCCATCTGCTCAGAACACCACGTTCTCATGTCAAGGCAGTGCCATCCCAAGGACAGCGTGATGGCCACAACGAAGGCACCGCGTGTCATTTCTGATGTGGGCTGACCTACACGGTGACTGGGAATTAGCTTCCCAAATCTGCCAAGTACATAAGATCCCACTCTTTTCTGTTTGAGAGTACTTTTTAGTTTGTTTTTCCTGTTTTTTTTTTTTTTGTTTTTGAGGTAGGTAGGGTAGGGTCTCGCTTTAGCCCAGGCTGACCTGAAATTCACTATGTAGTCTCAGGGTGGCCTCGAACTCATAGTGATCCTCTTCCCTCTGCCTCTCGAAGTGCTGGGATTAAAGGCGTGTGCCACCATGCCTGGCTCTAATAGTCTTTTTTTTGTTTTTTTTTTGGTTTCCCAAGGTAGGGTCTCACTCTCGTCCAGTCCAGGCTGACCTGCAATTAACCACGTAGTCTCAGGGTGGCCTCAAACTCACTGCGATCCTCCTACCTCTGCCTCCCGAGTGCTGGGATTCAAGGCCCCACCACGCCCTGCTGTCTTTTTTTTTTTTTTTAATATTTTTTTATTAAGCCAGGCATGGTGGCACATGCCAGCACTTGGGAGGCAGAGGTAGGAGGATCGCTGTGAGTTCGAGGCCAGCCTGAGACTACATAGTGAATTTCAGGTCACCCTGATTAGACAGAGACCCTGCCTCATTTTTTTTTTTTTTTAATTTATTTGAAAGAGAGGAAGGAGAGGCAGAGAGAAAGTATGGGTCCATCAGGGCTTCCTGTCACTAAAAACGAACTTCAGACCCATACATCACTTTGGGAAATAAAACCCCAAGGCCACTGGGGTTTGTAAGCATGTGCTTTAAACCACTGAGCCATCTCTCCGGCTCTCTCATATTCTTATATTTAATTCTTATTCCATTCCATACTATACTCTCCACACAATTACCCCTCTACATATTTGTGTGTGAGTGTGTATGTGGGGGGCGTGCATATATGTGACAGATGAAGGTCAATGTTGGGTTGTTTTTTGAGGTAAGGACTTGTCCTAGCCCAGGCTGACCTGGAATTCACTATGTAGTCTCCCTCCGCCTTCCCAGTGGTATAATTACAGGTTTGTACCACCACACCTGTGAGAGCTCAGGACCTGAACTCATGTCCTCATGCTGTGCAACAAGTGCTTTACCCTCTGAGCCACCGCCCAGCTCCTGTGAGGGTCTTTGAAGCACTATGTAGATCAAAATGCCAAAATTCAGCTCCCGCACTTAAGAAGATGAAGCCCTGTGGAGACCACATTGTCCCCCCTCACATCTCACAGTGCATGGACTCACCAGACAGGGTTGTCCAGAGCCAGCATCAGGCCCTGTGATGGTCTATGAGCTCGGCGCACGCGCCTCTTATTCATTCACGTGAGATGTGACTGAACTTCCGGGTTCAGTGCTGTAGCTCATCTAAGCATCTTCTCTTTGTTACGCAATCATGTCGACATCAGCTTTATGAGGCTCTTCCCATGATGGTCCCAGTGTGTACTTTGTGGGAGAGTTTCAAGTGAGAAGAAAGGCAAAACTGGCTTTCTTCTCAGACCATAAGAACCCCCACCTTCTGACTCCCCTCACAGTGGTTGACAGGCACCAGAGTGACACTCGGGTGCTGGTCTTGCCCTCACTCTTGAATTTCTATCTTGTTTCTCTTCTTCTTCCTCTGCACAGGCTTTTCCATCTCATTTTAAAGTAGCATGGAATGTCCCATATTTACTTTCAAAGTCCTCTATATCTGAGGTCTGTAAAAGAAGAAAAAAGACATTGTGTATTGAAGCCATTCAAATTTTGCCTTTGATATGTAGATTAATAAGATTAAAGGGTAAAACCTTTCTTGGCCACAAGTCTCAGGATTGTGGTGCCAACTAGAAAATCTGAAATGATAGATATTAATATGTCTTTCTCTTTGCATTATTATTGTAACAATCTGAATCTTCCTCAAAGCACTGAAAAAGAAGATAATAGAAAAGAAGTAAAGCAAAACTATTCCAAATAATCCTTGTTACATATGTATACATTTCCTTTCTTTGACTTTTTATTTATTTATTTGCAAGCAGAGAGAGAGAGAGAAGAGAGGCAGATAGAGAGAGAATGGGCACGCCAAGGTCTCTAGCCGCTGCAAACGAACTCCAGATGCATGTGCCCCTTGTTCATCTGGCTTATGTGGGTCCTGGAGAATCGAAGGCAATCGAAGGCCTTAACCGTTAAGCCATCTCTCCAGCCCCAATATGTATATATTTTCATGTTATGTCTTTTAAAAATGGTTTATTTATTTGAGAGTGAGAAAGAGGAAAGGAGGGATTGAGGGAATAGAGAGAGAGAGAGTATGGGTGTACCAGGGCCTCCAGCCACTGCAAACAAACCCCAGATGCATGTGCCACATTGTGCATCTGGCTTCATGTGGGTTCTGGGGAATTGAACTTGAGCTATCAGGCTTTGCAAGCAAGCATTTTTAACTGCCGAGCCATCTCTGATTCTTTTGAGACATTGTTCACTGTAGTTGAAAGGGCACGAGCATCTACGCTATTGGACGATGTAGTTGATACTGATGATAAGTGAAAGGTTAGCGGGAGGGGCCGCTCCCTGAACTTCCTTTCCTCTCGCATTAGAGACTGGCTATATAACACAGCCTATGGGAAATGGATGATAAGGAAGGCCTGAGACGTTATGTCACACCTTTGTCTGTGATTGACTTAGAAAGTTAGCAGATTGAAAAGAGAGAATGGTAGCTCACCTGAATTGTCACTACGGAGGGTCACACTGCTCTTCTACTAGCATTTGGGATAAAGTAATTTTGGCAGTTAATGTTTGTTTTATTTATTTTTATTGTATTTTCATAAGTATATGCCATCATGCTTATTTTTTAAATTATTTATTTATTTGTAAGGAGAGAGAGAGAGAACAAGAGAGGGAGAGAGAATGGGAGCACCAGGGCCTCCAGCCACTGCAAATGAACTCCAGATGTGTGCGCCACCTTGTGCAACTTGCTTTACCTGGGTACTTGGGACTCGAGCTCAGACAAGTGCCTTTGACCACTGAGCCACCCCTCCAGCCCCGTACCTGCTTTATTATAAGCTGTCCCTACTTGTTGCCTGGACTGAAGCAGGAGGATAACCTGGAACAAATGTAAACTCAAATGTGTTTCCATGAAGAAGATCCTGCCAGATCCTGGTAGAGCTTAACACAGCCGCTTGTTTTAGTACTTTCACTCCAAGATAAAGTGATCACTGCCCGCTAACATTATTAATGTAATATTCTGAATACTACTGTCAATATTTATGGGTAGTTAATTTGATTTATTTAATTAAATGATTTAAACTTTGCTAGGGAACTGTGTAGCCTCAATCATGAAATTACATTTTCAACCATAAAAGTAAGCCAATGATATATTAATAAATCCAATGTGAAAACAGAATCACATTATAAGAACTTTGTTTAGGGACGCTTCTGACTCTATTCCAGTCAGGATGTTGTCAAGCAAATAGAATGAAGTTTGTGCTATTTATGATATCATGTGATTTTTTTACATTAATTAAAAATAGTTGTAACTCGAGATCATGCAGGACCGTTCTCTTAGAGTATAAAAACAGAAAGGTAGTGTCTTTTCTTATAGACACAGAATAGGAAACTTGAGAATATTTGATTTGATCTGTACTATTCCATTCCATTCTTTATCAGTGAAAAATTTCCATTTTAGGGCACAACACCCATGACACAGCATGTGCGTATGTCTGAGAATTTGTTTAACTTAAAGAGATACAGTATCTTACAAATTTTCCAAACAGAAGTGGCTGGTTCAAAGTTCTATGACCAGCAGCATGCACACTGGAGCAATCTGTACAGGTCTGCTGATGCTGGGGGCAATGTCAAAGGTGACTGTGCGTGGGCTTAGGGTTTGCTTAGGGAAGCCACACTAACCTTGACTCTTTCACAGAAGGACAGGTGTGTTTGTGTGAGGCCCACGGTCCATGTTTGACTCAGGCCTGCTTATCTGGAGACATAGGGAGTCACGTAATTCTGCCTTGGGTTACTTTGGTCCTTGAAGCTAGGTGATCATTTTTTGTGTTTGTTCTTCTCAATGCTTTGTGCTCAAGCTTAATCATTCTTTTTAGAGTTGAATTTTAATTCAGTGTATTCAACTTGGGAGATAATGGTCTAATGCAATTAATGGGGACCTTCAATGATCGCTCTGTAAACTAGGCTGGGACTTGATTGATCAGCTTCCAATTAGGCCCTTTTCTTGGTTAATTTCTTAGTTACTGAAACAGAAATAAACCTTCATTTTTATTTATTTATTATTTATTTATTTGAGAGAAAGAGGGAGAGAGAGAGAGAAAGAGAGAGAGAGAATGGGTGTGCCAGGGCCTCCAGCCACTGCAAATGAACTCCAGATGTATGCACCCCCTTGTGTATCTGGGTTATGTGGGTCCTGGAGAATCGAACCGGGATCCTTTGGCTTTGCAGGCAAGTGCCTTAACCACTAAGCCATCTCTCCAGCCCCTAAACCTTCATTTTTTTTTATAAACTAGATGCTTCATTTTGAGTGTGAATGTGTGTAGGTGCATATGTGTGCACATGGGTGTGGAGGCCAGAGGGCAACTTCAGGTGTCTTTCCTCAGGTGCCACTCACTTTTTCTTGAGACAGGGTCTCTCATTGACCTGGCACTTGCCGAGCAGGCTGGACTGGCTGGCCAGTGAGTCCTAGGGATCCTCCTGTCTCTGCCTCCCCACCACTGTGATTTCAGGTGTGTTCTATCACACCTGGCTCTTGTGTGTGTATTTTTGGGGACCAAACTCAGGTCTTCCTGCTTTTGAAGCAAGCGCTTTGCCCACTGAGCCACATCTCCAGCCTCGATGCTTTGAAAGACCAAAGACTTACCTTTCAGAGACAGCCTCAGTGGTAGTCAGCGGAGGCTGGATTCCGCCAAAACACTTAGGTGTCTACGGGAAAGTGTGCAGTCTCAATAAACACCTCAGCTTTCTCATTCGTTTTGTTTTCCTTTCTATTTTGCCTGTGCTAAGTTCTCAGTGCCCTCTCGTCACCTCGGAAAGGCAGATCTGTGAGTCTATTGTGCCAGTGTAACCAGATTGCAGGTGCCCATCGCTGACCGCTGATTCCACCCTTTCACGTACTGAAACCCAACAACTTTTTGGGCAGAATTTGCTCCGAGATTTTTTTTTTAAAGTTTTATTTTTATTTATTTATTAGAGACACAGAAAGGAAGAGAGAGAGAGAGAGAGAGAGAGAGAGAGGAGAATGGCATGCCAGGGCCTCTAGCCACTGTAAGCGAACTCCAAATGCATGTGCCACCATGTGCATCTGGCTCACGTGGGTACTGGGGAATTGAGCCTTGAACCAGGGTCCTTAGGCTTCATAGGCAAGTGCTTAACCGCTAAGCCATCTCTCCAGCCCTGCTCTGAGATTTTATCTGACATCCATGTTTAGCATATGTCTTTCTTGGACACCTGAGCAATAGTTGCTGCTAGACTCTGACTTAAACAGCAAGGGCTTCACCCTGGCTTTACCACTCTCCGGAGAGTTAACCTTGGGCAGGTTTCTTCTCTCCTCAGGGCCTTCAGTGCTGTGAAAACAAATTATATATTCTACAAGCAATTTTGTTGAATAGCTATGTAGCATTATTACAGTCCTTGTAAGAGCTTAAAATAAAAGATTACTGTCTATTTAATTTAAAGATAATATTTTACACAAAAGTAAATACTAAAGGACAAACAAGCTATTTCTTTCTTTGTGAACTTAAATAAGGCCATCGTAGACTGTACAGCATTAAATGACATTCGATTGTGCTTTTCTTCCCCTGTGGGGATAGAACCCAAAGCCTTGTACATGCTAGGCAAGTGATTTACCCTCGAGCTAATATCCTGCAGTGTGCTTTTTTTTTTTTTAATATTGAAGAGTAAAAGTAAATAAAAGTTTGTATCAGAAAATTCAGGTGTTGATTTGCTATGGAGATGGATCAAACCATTTCATTCTGAAACAGTGATTCTAGAGGTACTATTAAGGTCCATTTAATGTATTTATTTTGTGCAAGAACAGGAAACAAGAAAATTGGCACTTTTCTTAAAAGGGATTTAAAAATTTATAATCAGCAAACACTGTTGAATAGGAGCTCACTCAATAAATACGATGCTATGCCTGGTGTTTCATCGACTCAAGACAGATCTATAAGAGTGAGAAGTATGTTTAAAACTAGGGGTGAGGGGCTGGAGAGATGGCTTAGCTGTTAAGGTGCTTGCCTGAAAAGCCTAAGGACTCCAGTTTACTTTTCCAGGTCCCACCTAAGCCAGATGCACAAGGTGACGCATGCATCTGGAGTTCATTTGCAGTGGCTAGAGGCCCTGGTGCACCCATTGGTGCACCCATTCTTGATCTCTTTCTCTGTAGCTAAAAAAAAAAAAAAACAACAAAACAACAACAACAACAACAAAAAACAACTAGGGGTGAGAAGCCAGGTTTATTGAATGCCTTGAACCAGGATGGCAATTCAAACTGTACTAAGCAGAATTGTCAAGAGATCTGAATTCTTTATGGCACATCCACTTTCCAAACACAATAGAAAACATATCAAAATGGATTTTCCTAGTTTTAATATTTTTTTCAAAAGATAAGTTTTTAAAAAATATTTTTACTTATGGAGATGGCTTATTTGCAAGCATAGAGATTCGAGGGATTCTCCAGGACCCACGTAAAGCCAGATGCACAAGGGGGGCATGCATCTGGAGTTTGTTTGCATGGGAGGCCCTGGCGCACTCTTTCTCTCTCTCTCTCTCTCTCTCTCTCTCTTGCCTATTTCTGCCAGGGCCCTCTCTCTGAAATAAATAATAAAATAGTTGCTGCAAATGAGCTACAGATACTTGTACCACCCTGTGCATCTGGTTTTATGTGGGTACTGGGTAATCAAACCCAGTCATTAGGCTTTGCAGGCAAGTGCCTTAACCACTGAACCATCTCTCCAGCCCCCTTTTTGTTGCATTCTCTGTTTGCATATCTGGTTTAGCCTGGTTACTGAGGAGCTGAACCCAGGCTGGCATGACAGGCTTGTGCCGCCAGGTCCAGGGGAATTCATGCTCAGTGTTGTACACGCTCTATGTTTGGACAGATTGGTGACACGCAGTTCACTATCATGGTGTTGGAGTGACAATAGCAGTTCCTTCACGTCTCTAATAGAATGACACATTGTTTTTGTTTTTAGTGATGAATAGTATTTCATTGCATAGATACACTATAGATTCTTTATCCATCTTCCTTTTGAAAGATACCTTGGGCTGGGTGTGGTGGCACACGCCTTTATTCCCAGTGCTTGAGAGACAAAGGTAAAAGGACCACTGTGAGTTTGAGGCCAGCTTGAGACCTGAGACTACAGAGTAAGTTCCAGGTTGACCTGGGCTAGAGTGAGACTCTGCCTTGAAAATAACCAAAAAAGGGCTGGAGAGATGGCTTAGTGGTAAAGGCCTGCAAAGCCAAAGGACCCAGGTTCAATTCTCCAGGACCCACATAAGCCAGATGCACAAGGTGGCACATGTGCCACGAGTTTGTTTGCAATGGCTGGATTCCCTGGGGTGCCCATTATCTCTCTATCTGCCTCTCTGTCTCTCTCTGCTTCTTTCTCAAATAAATAAATAAATAAATAAATAAATTTAAAAAAGAAAATAACCAAAATAAATAAATAAATTTTAAAAATATACCTTGGAATTGGCCCTGGTGGCCCACGCCTACATTACCAGCACTTGGAAGGCTGAAGCAGGGGGATTGCAATGAGTTCGTGGCCAACCTGGTCTACAGACGGAAACTGTCTAGAAGCAACAATAATAAAAGAAATGAGTGAATAGAAAAAGACATCTTATTTGTTTCTCTGTGTAGCAGTTAGGGATAAAGAGTTTATGACTATCTGTGCACAGGTGTTCTGTATGGACCAACACTCTCAACTCCTCTGGATACTTAGCAGGGGTTTGTTTTATGGATGATGTGATTAAGTTACTTGGTGTCTAATGACATGTGACATGAAGCACTTTTGCATGCGCTTATTTGCTGTCGGCACATCTTCAGTGAGGGCTCCGTTAGGACCCACAGCCCACATTTTAACCAGGTTATGGATTGTGTGTTTGGTGTTTCAGCTAAAACATCATGGCCAAACCCACGGCATTCTGGATATCTTTCTTATATAACCCTCTGGGACTCTTAGAGTTTTTCTGTTTCAATTCAAGTCTGTGATATGTTTCAAGTTAATTTTCATGAATTTATTAAGTCTTTGTCTCGAGTCAATGATTTTTTTTATAAGTGGATTCTCTGTTGTACCATAGCATTTGTTGAAGACACTGCCGTTCTCCACTGCACCGCTCCCAGTGCAACGTCCGAGGCAGCTGACTGTTCCTGTGGGTCTACTTCTGGGCCGTACGTTCTCTTCCTATTATCTGTTTGCCTGTCCTTCTGCCAGCACCTCACAGTCTCCATCACTGTAGCTTCCAGTAAATTCTAATGTTGATTGATGTCAGTTCTCTCATGTTCTTTCATAATGCATTGTTTATGGTGGATTTTTTTTTTGCCTGTTCATATGCACTTTAGATTCATCTTGCTGGAATATTTACTTTTAAAAAATTTGCTTTGATAGTATTGATTCTACGAATCCACTTGGGAAGCATGAATATTATTTGGTGTCAAGGTTTCCTACTGACAGACATGTACTATCTGAACATTTGTTCACTTCTTTTTAAAAACTATTTTTAATATATTTTATTTATTTATTTATTTATTTGAGGGAGAGAAAGAGGCGGGGAGGGGAGGGAGGAGGGAGAGAATGGGTGTGCCAGGACCTCCAGCCTCTGCAAACAAACTCCGGATGCATGTGCCCCCTTGTGCATCTGGCTTACGTGAGTCCTGGAGAATTGAACCAGGATCCTTTGGCTTTGCAGGCAAATGCCTTAACTGCTAAGCCATCTCTCCAGCCCTTGTTCACTTCTTTAACAAGTTTTGTAGTTTGTCTTATATAAATCTTGTAAATAGTTTCTCTGCTTTACATTTTTGAGGGGTGCTAATGTAAATGATATTATGAATCTAATTTGAAACTCTCCTTGTTGCTTGTTGGCATGTAGGAAAGTTGTGATATTCCTATACTGACATCACATCCTGAAACCTTGCTGTAATTGATTATATTTTAAAGAGAGTTTTGGTGATTCAAATTTTCTGCATAGATGATCTTGTTATGTGCAAACCCAGGTAGACTTATTTCTCTCCAAATTTGTATCCTATTTCTCTTTTTGTTTTTTAAATCTTATTGCTTTAGTATGGACTTCCAGTACAATGATGGGAAAGCAATGTTAAGAGGAAAAAAATCTTTGTCTCGCTCCTGAAAACTGTCCTTCATTTTTATAAGCCACACTAATCACCATTCTGAGCCTGACGAAGTTATTTTCAGCTATATGCCTCATATTTTTTCAGTACTTTAAATGTCTTAGTTACTGAACCCTCCAAACAGACTTGTATTTTCAATTTGTGGTTGGAAAAATCAAGGCACAAAGAAATTAAATTGTTGAATGACAAAAGCTAGTCAGTAGTAGTGGCAGGCCATCTGGGCACGCTGAGTCCTTCATCACGCCTCTAGCTGAGTATGGAAGTGCACGCATGTGCTTGTTTTTATGAATGTAAATGTAATTCAATCTATAGAAAGGCTTCATAGTCGGGCGTGGTGGCACACGCCTTTAATCCTAGCACTCTGGAGGCAGAGGTAGGAGGATTGCCATGAGATCAGGGCCACCCTGAGACTCTTAGTGAATTCCAGGTCAGCCTGGACTAGAGTGAAACCTTACCTAAAAAAAAAAAAAAAAAAAAAAAAAAAGGAAAGGCTTCATGTTCTTGTATGTCATTGGTTTGGACAGTGCATTACAGAATACGAAGTCTCTCTCTCTCTCTCTCTCTTTTTTTTTTTTTTTTTTTTTTTTTGGTTTTTTGAGGTAGGGTCTCGCTCTAGCTCAGGCTGACCTGGAATTAACTCTGTAGTCTCAGGGTAGCCTCGAACTCATGGCAATTCTCCTACCTCTGCCTCCCGAGTGCTGGGATTAAAGGTATGCGCCACCACGCCCGGCTCACATGAAGTCTCTTAATTAAACCTAACGTATAGGCTGGAATCAGTTTTCTAATTTGTGTGTATTACAACATTATTATAATTTTCAAAGGCATTTTAATGTTATTACAGGAAACTGTCATCTTATATTCTAGATTTACTTCCTGCCCCTTGCAATTGTGTGTCCACATTTGGGCTCAAAGGAAACGAGATATAACTCCAAATTAGGTCGCTCTTGAGCGTAAGTGAGCAGTTGTATGGCATTTCCCAGAGCTGCGAATGGTCACATTATGGAATGGTAGACTTATTTGTTGACTCTCTCTGTCTGTGTGAGACCTCCGTTGATACACAAATGTCCACACTCAGCACGTCTTCTTCTCCCCAAGCCACACCAGTCCTTGGGAGGCATTTTTTTGTGTATGGACTTTCTGTAACTCATTTGCCCAGAGTATACTTTTCAATGAACATAGTTCACTCTTTGTCAACTAGGGTTGTGGGGTATTTGCCATCTGCTTGGACTTTGTGAATTATCTGAGGTAAAGGATTACACGGTAAACATCAGGTCAGTGGCCCTCCGTGGGAGATAAGCTGATGTTATAGTTTAAAAATGTTTAAGTGAATTCATTCCTTAATACATTGATTTCTACTCAAAAAATTTTTGTATACAAAAGACATTGGCTACTTTCAGAGATAATAGGTTAGGGTGCTGAATACTTTTATATATCCAAATTTAAAGGTATCTATAACTCTAGTGTTCCTGTGCACAAAAATCCATACAAGGAGCTAATGTACACCTTTATATTTTTGTGTGTTTTCTGAAGACTTCATAAAGTGATTCTCACACAAGGTAAACTCGAGAAAGATTTTTTTAAACTCTGTCCAAAGCAAATTACTTTACATGATGTCATCTGTTGCATGTGCTGATTCAAGTTTTAGAGTCAAGATGCACAGGTGCAGTCCCTGGGATCATTTCAGGCCATAATGTCATTGTCTAGCGTGAAGAGACCCTCAAGTAATTGTCCATTAGGATAACTGAGTGATACTATGCAGATATACACACGAGCAACTCAGAACTACAGAAGCTAACTACCTTTTCTACAGGGGCAGTTTGGTTTCCGTTGTGTTGCATGTCAGTATCAGCCATCAACAACACCTCAGCGGTTCTCAGCACATTGTCAGTGTCCTTGGTTTCACTGAGTACTGGAGGTGAGGAATGAAATACTAAGAATTTCAGGTCTCTGCTGTCTTCAAGATGAATGTGTCACTTGTCAGGATTCCACTGAAGCCTTTCCACTATTAACAAGCACAATCAACACGGGCCTGTCTGAGTCGTCTCTTCTGTCCCGCTACACCCGGCGTGCTCTTGGCTTTCCTTGGAGCTGCTCCTCGGTGCTGGCTTCTTGCATCCTTCACCCTCAAACCTCCTGAGGATTCTGTCCTCAGCAATCCTTTCTGAGTGATCAAGTAATCTTACTTAAAACCATGGATTTAGGGCTGGAGAGATGGCTTAGTGGTTAAGCTCTTGCCTGTGAAGCCTAAGGACCCCGGTTCAAGGCTCAATTCCCCAGGACCCAAGTAAGCCAGATGCACAAGGTGGCACATGCATCTGGAGTTCGTTTGCAGTGGCTGGAGGCCCTGGTGTGCTCACTCTCTATCTATCTGCCTCTTTCTTTCTGTCTGTGGCTCTCAAATAAATACTAAAGAAAAATAAAAACAAAAACAAATAAATAAATAACCCATGGATTTAAATGCTAAGTATTTTTTTTTTCAATTTTCTATCTGTAGCCAAGACATTTCCTCTGAATTCTTCAACAATCTATTCCATCGGAATGTCTAGCATATCTACAGCTTAAGGTCTAAAATAACTACGATGTACCTTCCTTAAATTTAGTATATATCTTGCTACCGACTCCTTCCTGCTGTCCCTCCCCTCAGCCTTCCTCATCCCTGTTACTGACCCCAGGCTTCTCTCAGATCTCAGAGTCTTGTCTGAGTCCTCTTTTCCCTTCTGACAGCATCAAACCACAACTACAACTGGAATCCGCCCACTGCTCGCTGTTCCCATTGCTGTAGCCTAGTCTGGAATTCACCATCTCGGGCCTGGGCAGAGCCCCCGTCTGCTGGTCTCTGGACCTCCACGTGTGCCTGCTGTTCTTCCTGAAGCTGGGCCCAGGCCTCCGTGCCGCCCTGTAAGAGTCGGCCTCTGGCTTTGCACAAGAAGCAGAACACATCACCTCGTGTGCCGAGACTCCCAGAGACCCTGCACTTTCTCTCCCTCACTCTCCGCTTGTTCACCAGGCTAGAGCCACTCTGCCTTCTCTTCAGCCTCTCTCTGAGCCCTGTCCCTCGGTGTGTCTGTTGCTCTGAATGATTCTCTCACTCATGCCGTCCTCAAGGGCATCATGGCTGTCAACTGGTCATCATTACAATCTCAAGGGAAGGGCCTCTTCCTCAGGCGGTGCTTCACTGCTCATCTCTCAGCATTCAGTTCCATTTTATTCAACATAGTATTTGACAGTAACGTGCCTTTCTCTCTCTCTCTGCTTTCATGCACGTGCGTGTTGGTGCATGTTCATTTGTGTGCAGGTATGTATGCGCATAAGTGCACATGCAGACCACCGGGCAATCTTTGGAGCCATTCTTCAGGATACTTCCCATCTTTGGGGTCTCTCACTGGTGGACTGGCTGGCCAGCAAGCCCTAGGACGCCACATGCCTTTGCCTCCCCAGCACTGGGCTTGCAAGTCACCATACTTGGCTTTTTTCCCCCCACATGGGTTCTGGGGGTTGAGTGGCAAGTTGCACTTTATTGACTGAGCTACGAATCCAGCTTCATTATTCATTATTCATTATTCATTATTCATTATTCATTATTCATTCACTTATTCCCTTCCTGGTTCCCCCACTAGAATGTAAGCACCTTCAGGACAAGAAATAAGAAAGTTTTATTGAATGTTTAACATCTTCGCATCTACCATGTAGCTGGCGTATAGTAAGGCATTAAAATATTTACTGAAGTTTGACAAGCTTTAAGGCCTTGTCTGTAAAACAGGGTGAGTAATAATTGTTTTCAAGCATTTTGCCAATGCAGACTCTGTTCTAGTCTCTGCAAACTGAGGTACTTTGAAGAGAGAGAATCATAAACTGTGCACGCTCTACTCATTTTCCAAGATCTAGATAAACATGTCTCTGACCACCTGGACCCACAGCCACCTCCCCCATCCTGTGTGGATGTTCTGTGGCCAGCCAGACACTGTTTTGCTTTATTAAGTGATCTTGATTGACTGTCATTTCATTCGAATGCTTTTTAAAAAAGGTTTTATTTATTTATTTGAGAGAGAAAGGAAGAGAGAGAGAGAGGAGAATGGGCACGCCAGGTCTTTTAGCTGCTGTGAATGGACTCCAGATGCAATGTGCCACCTTGTGCGTTTGGCTTGTGTGAGTCCTAGGGAACTGAACCTGGGTCCTTTGGCTTCACAGGCAAGTGCCTTAACTGTTGAGCCATCTCTTTAGCTCCTTATTTGAACACTTTTAAAGTAACACCCTATGCTGGTCCTAGCCTGTTTTTTTTTCATGGCAATAATGATGATATTAATTCAAATACGGTGTTTATACTCAGTGTGCATTGAGTAATCCTCATAGCCACCCAATAAATTAATATCCCTAGTTACCAGGAGAGAAAAATCAAGGCAGAGCGTGCTGAAGCAATTTACCTAAGTCCAGATAGTTAGGAAGTGAAGGAGCTGGCATTTAAACTGGGGACTCTGTCTCCAAACAACACGTGTCCTGCAGGGTCTAGAACAGAGGCTGGAAATATGGGGAACTGGGTGGAAACACACAAATGGCAGCGTGGGCAGTGGCTGTGCGTCTCCTCCAAAGCCTCGAGATAAAGATCGCTGAAAGAAGCCTGTTCCTGGAACACTCAATTCCTTCCTGCCACGGCCCTCCCCCGGCTGGCATTCGCATTTGATGCCCAGGCCACTCTGCGTCTACCTCATCCAGCATGTTTTGATCCGAGAAGTCACCTGTCTTCACCCAGGTCCCACACTGTTCATGTAACTTCCTTAGTGTGGAGGGTGATCATCAGAACAGCTCGAGTGAAAACAAACTCAGCCCTCCTGTTCCACTCGGAGCTGGTCTGTGTGCACGACCTGGCTCTGACAGAGTATTCTTTCTATATGCCTGTCAGCAGAGGTCAGACAAGACACAGAAAGGATAAGATATACTAAACTGTAAAATCAACCATGGCATGACTGTTCCTAAAATCATCAGATAATAGGAAACGATTGTTTCTGTTTGGGATCTACAGTGAGACTGTACTTGAAATAGTCATGGATACTTTAAAAGGTTTAATTTCCAGTTTGCAGAGCTGGCTCAGTGGTTAAGGTACTTGCCTGCGAAACCTAAGCACTCAGGTTCAATTCCCCAGGACCCACATAAGCCAGAGGCACAAGGTGACACATGCATCAGGAGTTGATTTGCAGTGGCTGGAGACCCTGGTGCACCCATTTTCTCTCTAATAAATAAATTTAAAAATTTAACAAAATTTAATTTCAGTTAAACCTGATAGATAAACTGGCCTAGTGGCCTTAATCCCAGCACTTGGGAGGCAGAGGTAGGAGAATTGCCGTGAGTTTGAGGCCACCCTGAGACTACATAGTGAATTCCAGGTCAGCCTGGGCTAGAGTGAGACCCTACCTTGAAAACAAAAACAAAGAAACAGACAATTAAAAAAAAACCCTGATAGATATAAACATTAAAAAATGGGTTTAAAGAGTGGCACAGTGGTATAATCCTTGCCTTGCCTTCCAAAGGGCCTGGATTTAATTCTTATCACAGCAAAAAATTAAAATAAAAATTATACACATATTCATTGGGAACCACATGGGCTTTGATACAATGTGCATTGTTTAATGTTTAAGTCAGGTTAATTATATCCCTCTTCTCAAATATTTATCACTTTGATACAATGAAAACATTAAAAATCCTTTCTTCTATCTTTTTTTTTTTTTTTGTTTTGTTTTGGTTTTTCGTGGTAGGGTCTCACTCTGACCCAGGCTGACCTGGAATTAACTATGTAGTCTCAGGGTGGCCTTGAACTCACGGCGATCCTCCTACCTCTGCTTCCGAGTGCTGGGATTAAATGCATGTGCCACCATGCCCAGCCCTTTCTTTTATCTCTTAAAAATCTGCTGCATGAGATTGCATGCTATCTCTACAGCCCCCGCTGTGCACCAGCACAGCTTCTTGCTCCTTCTGCCTGTAAGGTGGCACCCAGTGACCTTTCTTTCCTGATTTCTGCCTCGCCGCTACTCTCCTCAACCCCAGGTGACCACTCCACCCTCAACTTTTCCAGATTCCACATGTGAGCGAGATTGTGCAGTGTTATCTTTGTGTGCCTGGTTCATTTCTCTTAGCACACTCACCCCCAGTTCCACCCGCGGCGCCTCATGTGTCCGTGTGTCATTCTCTCCTGTGGCTGGGTAGTGTTCCAGTGAGTCACGACACTTGGGGGTCTTATTCCCAAAGGGGCAGCAGGATCTGCTTTTCCACGTTCGTCTCTGCCACGTCCTTTACTAACTCCTCATGGAGTGCCGCAGCCATGGGGAGGCATACCAAGCAGGTACGAAAGGTCTCTATGACACTGAGATGACATGTTTTGGTGACAAAGAATAAAGAGCCCGAGACACATGGGAACGTCCTCATAGTCTTCTGAGGAAGAGCACGCCGCCTGTGTTCTGAAATTTTCACCAATAACAATGGATGTAACTTTGCTGAGGAGAGAACTCGGATCTCATGAACACCAGCCTAGTGCTCTACCACTGAGTACATGCACCCAGCACTCTAACCCTCTCATTTCTGGAAAAAAAAATATAATATATATGTATGTCTATGCTGTATGTATTGCATTAATAAACTTCCTAGTTTAAAATCTTTTTTCAAAATTTTTTATTTATTTAAATATTTTTATTTACTTGCAAGGAGAGATAGAGGAGGAGAGGAAGGGAGAGAAAGGGAGGGAGGAGGGAGGGAGAGAGAGTGGGCGCCTGCCAGGGCCTCTTGTTGCCGCAAACAAACTCTACCTACATGTGCTACTTTGTGCGTCTGGCGTCATGAGGGTGCTGGGGAATTGGACCTGGATGTCAGGCTTTGCAAATCAGTGCCTTTGACTGCTGAGCCACCTCCCCAGCCTTTCAAATATTTTATTGACCATTTTTATACATGCATGCAATGTATTTTGAGCACAAGTCCCCTTTCTTGCCTTCTCTTCCCCCTTCTGTCCCCCTTATTTCCAAGCAGTTCCTCTTCTCTTTTGATGTCAGTGATTTTGCCCTCCTCCGCCCTTCATGATGGACTGTTGATGGCCCCGTGTTGTGCAGTCTTGTGCAGGTAACAGCAGCCGCCGTGAGGTCGTGAAGGCACCAGCTGCTTCATGTCCAGAAGCCATGGCTGCAAAGCTCTCCTCTCCATTCCCTGGCTGTCGCATTCTTTCTGCCCCCTCTTCTGCACTGCTCCCTGAACTTCAAAGGGTGTGATATAGATGTCTCATTTAGTGCTGAGCACTCAAAAGTCACTTACTCTCAGTACCTTGATGTGTTTTGAATCTCTCTAGTGGACATTGCCATCTGCAAAAATATGTTCCTCTAATCAAAAGTTACAGGGATAAGCATAACTACTCAGAGGACAATTTGATGGGGACAACAGGTCTATTCAGGCAAACAACAGTAGTAGCTGCTTCTCCTTCTTCTTCTCCTCCTCCTCCTCCTCCTTCTTCTTCTTCTTTCAAAATAAGTAGTAGCTTCTTTTTTAAGGCCTATGATGTTAACAGCCATGGGCTTTTGACTTGGTTACCAGCACCAGGCATGATTAGCTGATTCTGTGACATTCTAAGTCCATCCACCTGGATCCTCATCTCCCTCCAATGCCTGAAAGTCAAAAAGATGTGAACCCCGAAGAGCCCCAGTTTATTCCATGCCTTCATCCCAAACACCTTGCTTTTATTCTTTCTTTCTTCCCAATATTTTCTTCCAGGACTGTATTCCCACACTCTGTCAATATACTTTTGGGGGTCCCTTACATAGCCCCACTGGAGAAGTTTCCCAACTGCCACACCCAGCGACCCCACTCAGCTCAAAGAAGCAGTTAGGGTGGCTTCTTCAGAGGGGGGATTGAGGCAGCTTAGGGTGGCTGAGCCCCTGAAAGTGAAAGCAGAGTGTCCTTGAGCCTGCCCTTGGTGTCTTCACCTTGCTAGAGGTCAGAGAAGAATCTGGCTTCTCCTCATCTCTTGCCTAAACGAGTTTTCTAGATCTTCTTTTCCATAAACACCCCTAGCCCTCTCTAGGCAGGAGTTCCCCTTTCTAGGGCTGGTTAGCTCCCCGTCATTCAGAACCTATAAATGACCCTAATACTGGTCTCTAGAGATTTACCCCTTCCTGCCTTCTCATGGGCAGGAGCTCTTTACACTCTCCTTCTCTTAATCTAATAAAGTCTCTCTGAACTTAAACAAAAACAAAACTACTAGTTATAACACACTATGCTTGTTTCATGACCCTGCGGTGAAAACTGTCCTAAAGAGAGTTGCAAATTTGCACATTATAGTAGTCGTGTCATAGGCAGTTTTGGCAATAAGGATGCTGCTATCTAGAAAAATCAAGGCAAATAGAAATGCTGGAGCTGTGCTGTATGGCATTAGGGTATACATGTGAGTTGTGCTGTATGGCATTAGGATATACATGTGAGTTGTGCTGTATGGCATTAGGGTATACATGTGAGTTGTGCTGTATGGCATTAGGATATACATGTGAGTTGTGCTGTATTAGGCATTGGATGGCATTAGGTATGGCATTAGGATATACATGTGAGTTGTGCTGTATGGCATTAGGGTATACATGTGAGTTGTGCTGTATGGCATTAGGATATACATGTGAGTTGTGCTGTATGGCATTAGGATATACATGTGAGTTGTGCTGTATGGCATTAGGATATACATGTGAGTTGTGCTGTATGGCATTAGGGTATACATGTGAGTTGTGCTGTATGGCATTAGGATATACATGTGAGTTGTGCTGTGGATATACATGTATTAGGCATTTAGGGTATACATGTGAGTTGTGCTGTATGGCATTAGGGTATACATGTGAGTTGTGCTGTATGGCATTAGGATATACATGTGAGTTGTGCTGTATGGCATGGGTGCTGTATGAGTTGTGCTGTATGGCATTAGGATATACATGTGAGTTGTGCTGTATGGCATTAGGATATACATGTGAGTTGTGCTGTATGGCATTAGGATATACATGTGAGTTGTGCTGTATGGCATTAGGATATACATGTGAGTTGTGCTGTATGGCATTAGGATATACATGTGAGTTGTGCTGTATGGCATTAGGATATACATGTGAGTTGTGCTGTATGGCATTAGGATATACATGTGAGTTGTGCTGTATGGCATTAGGTGAGTTGTGCTGTATGGCATTAGGATATACATGTGAGTTATGGCATTAGGGTATGTGAGTTGTGCTGTATGGCATTAGGATATACATGTGAGTTGTGCTGTATGCATTAGGATATACATTAGGGCATTATATACATGTGAGATATGGCATTAGGATATACATGTGAGTTGTGCTGTATGGCATTAGGATATACATGTGAGTTGTGCTGTATGGCATTAGGATATACATGTGAGTTGTGCTGTATGGCATTAGGATATACATGTGAGTTGTGCTGTATGGCATTAGGATATACATGTGAGTTGTGCTATAGTTGTGCTGTATGTTAGGATATACATGTGAGTTGTGCTGTGAGTTGTGCTGTATGGCATTAGGATATACATGTGAGTTGTGCTGTATGGCATTAGGATATACATGTGAGTTGTGCTGTATGGCATTAGGATATACATGTGAGTTGACAAGGTGCACAAACTCTTCCTGAGCAATCCCAAGTACAAACAGAGCGGTCCTTCGACAATGAGTAAACTGAGGCATACCGAGTGTGTGGACCACAGAGAACATTAGAAGCAGCATGGGATTCCACCAATGCGGTACATATTACATATGCTCTGGTTTAAAAGGAAGGGTGGGCCCAGCGTGGTGGCGCACGCCTTTAATCCCAGCACTCGGGAGGCAGAGGTAGGAGGATCACCATGAGTTTGAGGCCACCCTGAGACTACATAGTTAATTCCAGGTCAGCCTGGGCCAGAGTGAGACCCTACCTCAAAAAAACAAAAAAAAAAAAAAAAAAAAATAATACAAAGCAGGGTGGGCATGTTAATGTCTTATTGATTAAAAGTCACCTTCCCCTCCCCACTTTTGTATGCACAATTCACACTTGATACTTCCTAGGAGTATTTACAATTTTAAGCCACTCTGAGAATGACTAACATACGTCATCCTGGCTATCGGTGTAGCCGATTAAGACATGACTGCATGTGTCCGGGGAATTGGATTTGGGAGGGGAGGACCAAGAAGTACCAGCCATAAGGCGCGCTCTAAGCACTGACCAGCATTTTGCGTGATGATGCTGGCCCAGTGGACTGAGCCACTGGACTAAAGAGACCTCAGTGTTCCTGCTGGCCAGAAAAATATATTTTTTTAATTTTTAACTTTTCCTGACAACTTCTACAAATCTATATAGTATAACATAATCATAATTCCCTCCTAACACTCCCTGATCCCCCCTTGTAAGTCCCCCCTCCACTGATTCTTTTCTTCTTTCAAACTGGTCTCTTCTTCTTCTTCTTCTTCTTCTTCTTCTTCTTCTTCTTCTTCTTCTTCTTCTTCTTCTTCTTCTTCTTCTTCTTCTTCTTCTTCTTCTTCTTCTTTTTTTTTTTACACCCAGAGGTAGGGTCTCACTCTAGTCCAGGCTGACCTGGAACTCAGTATGTAGTCTCAGGGTAGCCTCGAACTCAAGATGATCCCCTGCCTCTGCCTCCTGAGTGCTGGGATTAAAGCCGTGCACCACCACACCCACGCCTGGCTTCTCTTCTATCTTGACACCATCATTGTTCTCCTCCTGTTATGCAGTACTTGTGTAGGTCGTGTCAGCCACTGTGAGGTCATGAATATAAAGGCCACGTTGTGTCTGGAAGACAGCATTGTAAGCAGTCTTCCCCTTCCTTTGGCTCTTACATTCATTCTATCCCCCCCCTCTTCCACACGTTCTCTGAGCCTTGGAGGGTGTGACAGAGATGTCTCAGTGCTGAGCACTCCACCGTCACTTCTCAGCACTTAGGTGAGTTTTGAATCACTCCAGTGGTCATTGCCGCTGAAAAGAGAAACTTCTGTAACCTAAAGTGAGAATACCTGCAATAAATCAGCATAAACAGAAGTGTTTAGAGGCAGTTTGGGGGCGTATTGTATCTATTTAGCTAGACAACAGTAGTAGCTTCCTTCTAGGTCTTAGGACCTCCCCACCCATAGGCTTTTAACTAGGTTTTTAGAACCAGGCAGGAATTCCCTCCTGTGGAATGGGCCTCAACTCCAATAAGAGAACAATTGGTTTCTCCCAAAACAGACATGTCATCAGTGCCCCAGTTGGTACATTTCACCTGGCTGGTGGCTATAAGGCTTTTCACAGCTGTTTAAGACCGCTGATGACTTTTCTCCCCCAACACGCTGCACAGCTCTTTCCAGCATCCTGACAGCTAGTCCACAGGGAGGAGGCTCCTGGCTCAGCTCCAGCTTGATTTCTCAGTGACCTGCAGCCCAAGCACGTGGAGTCTTCAGCAATAAGCTCTTGCTGTCTAGTTCTGGTGGGCAACCAAGAGCCTTGGCAATGGTCTCTACTGCTTGCACCAGGGGCCTCCCTGCTGGCTTGAAAATCTTCCATCATCTCTTCAGTAGGTCAGGGGTGAATATGGACTCCTTCTGCATCATAAGCATGCTGGTGCTGTATTCTGATGAGAAAAGAAAACTGGGAGAACATGATTCAAAGCTACACATGGCTGCTAACCATGTGGGTGTGCTTGTCCACTCACCAGTCATGTTAAATCATCAATCAGGGGTTTAAATGGTTTTTTTTTGATCCAAGTGTCTGATAGAGTTAGATACCATGGGGCTTGGCTTGTGCTTCAAGGAACCTCTGTATTAAAATGTATTATTACATAGAGGTGATCCACCACACACTGTAGCATTCCATGTATAAAAACATTAATGTAACCCCTTGAAGATCCAGAAAAGGGCAGAAAATTATATTTTTTCTACAGCCAAATAAATATAGACTCCAAAGTCCAGGTGGTAAAGTCCAGGCCTCTGCTGTTTACACGGAGCGGCTAATCTTCTGGCCCAGTGGTCAGGACCTCTGTGAGATCCGCACACCCACATGACTCCTGTTCTCCTCTCTTCCCCCACTGAGATTCCATCCACGGGGCACAGTTGCTTCCATTCATGGTGCCCGTGTTTCGGGGAAGGAAGGTCAGGTGCCGTTGGCAGTAAGAACAGGATGCTGAGAAACTTGGAAGCTTGCGCCTTGGGTAATAAAGACTGTGAAGTTTTGTGGCGTTGAACACATGGTTAGGAACGGGGCGTGCAGTGTGGTAGTGTATTAGAGAAAAGGCAGAGGCTGAGGCACATGCTGACAAGAATTCTCCATCGGCTGTTAAAGGCATGTAGGTGGCAGAGCAATGGCACAGGGATTGCCCTGCGGTCTAGTGCAGGTCTGGAGAAGCAGTTGAGTGCCACAGGAGGCCTTTCAACTTAGCCAGAGACAATCAGGTTCTCTTCTTGCTTCTTCCTGGCAACTTTAATACCGAGCATGCTACGATTTGATCGTGTACCCACCCCGTTGTCCTCTTTTGCTCTCTCCCCACCCCACATCCACCGAGGACCCTCCTCTGTGAAGGTAGTTCTGCGTCTGTTTTATTGTCGCATTCCTTTTGTTCTCCCTCATCCTCCACGTCCCAATGTTGGTGGGCTCAGAGCCCATCTTGTGGGGTGACTACAACCGCTGTGGGGTCATGACGCACCGGATGGTTCGTGTTGGGAGCACAGGGTCCCAACGCACTCCTTCCCACCCTGGGGACACTCATTCTTTAGGACGGCTTTAGCCATCAAATATGCAGCTCTAAACTTGTCAATCTTCATGCTCCCCAGAGATAATGCCATTGCCTCTGACTCAGAGGGGATTCCTTCCCTCATATTCGCACTCACTAAACAAAATCTCTGCTCAAATGTTGTATCATCAGGGAAGCTAGCTCAAATTCCCCAGCACACGGTATTGTTAAATACTGCTTGAATCAGGAATATCATTTCATTGTGAAATGTTTAAGCAGTCTACTGACATTTTCAATCATCTTAGATAAACTATTTTCCCAGTTTTGTAATTTTCTGCAAGGATATTATCTATTCACGGGCTTTGCAGCGTTACAACGACCACATCCAAATACTCAGCTTTGTTTGGAAACCTAAATAATTACAATTCTTTTCTGTCTGTCTGTCAGCTTACCCTTTCTCTCTCTCTCTCTCTCTTTTTTTTTTTTTTTTTTAGAAAAAGAGAGAGAGGGAGAGAATGGGCACTCCAGGGCCTCTAGCCACTGTAAATAAACCACAGACACATGTTCTACCTTGCACATCTGGCTTACATGGGCACTGGGGGAATTGAACCTGGGTCCTTAGGCTTTGCAGGCATGCCCCTTAACCACTATGCCATCTCTCCAGCCCTGGTTTCTTTGCTTAATGTTCCTACAGGAAGTGCCATTATTTTCTAAGCTGGGGCTTCACTTTTGCTTTCGTCTTTTATCAAATATTTGGAAATTACCCTTCTCCATTTCATGCTTCCACAGCTCCAGGCCACATTCCTTCCTGAGCACAAATGCCCCAGTGAAAATTCCCAAGTAGAAAGTTTGCAGTCTTCGGGTTGTGTAGGTAGTTACAGAGATCCCAGGCCACGAATCATGTTTCAACATGGGGTTGGTTTTAGATGCAGAGCTTCTCCTCTATCGCTTAGAATATTTTATCCTCTGCATGCAGAATGCCTCAGAATGTCCCCTACAGTTACTGGCCAGGGTGTTCCTCCACCCCGGCACACTGTGAACTCCTTGTAGTGAGGGACTACCTTGCTCGTCTCTTGCATCCTCACGGCTTAGGCAACCCTTGGTGTGTAATGGACACTCAATACATGTTGAGCATGTATTAATTTCAGTGGCACTTCTTGACATGAGAATGAAACACGACTTTGTGCTTTGTGTCTTGTCAGCAGGAACTGTGTTTGCTGATGTCCGGGCCATGTTTGCTCTTCGATACCATCATTCCGGATGTTCTTATTTTGGTCACTTTTCCACGTAACTGCCAAAAGAAATTTGGACTCATCGATACAGCCAGTTGCCTTTAAGACAATACAGAGGCTAACTTACATAATTTTAATATTTGAATATATAAAGAGGGTAGATATAAAAATTAAAATTATATTGAAACAACAATCATCTGTATTTGAGGTACTTGGTCAAGTTCTTGGTATTAAATAGACCAGTTATGTCACAGCTCTGAACGAGAAGTATTTAGGAAGGAGATCACCATTATCAGGGTGTTATGCTACTGAAATTAATTCTTCATTTTATTTGCATTCATACTTTGTCACATTATTGCTAAGTTAACTCTTTTTGAAAACAAAACCTTTACATCCATTTATAATAGTGTAATAAAATCAATTGTGAATAATTTAGTACTTATGTACCCAATACTATTTAAAGGTTATCTTTCAAACATTCAGTAGTTTACTGTAATTAACCTATAGATGAATATCCCTCTAATGTTCTCAAAACACAAACCAACTATTTACTGATTTGATATATTTGAAAGATTATAACTATGTTAGATCAAAGAAATCCATTGCCCATCCACATCTGCTTTGAAAATTCCCCTAGCTTCATGAATCCTTTCCCACCACTGAGGGTTTCTCCTCAGTCCGTAACACTGCCACGTAGGAAGCATGGAACTGAGGAACAGTGAGGGAGAATGGACCTTAGCGATAATGTCATCTGATTTGACTCATGAGACATTGAGACACAGATCTGCATGGCCAAGGCTGTAGCTAGAAGCAGACACTGAGTTGAATGAAACTGCAGAGTAAGTGATTAAGAAATTGGAAAGAAACAGAAAATCTGAGTCGAGTAGACACAAATTCCAGGAGCCAAACCAGCAAGAGGTAAGACTAGAAAAAGGGCCTTTTTTTTTTTCTTCTTTGCAATGGAAGGGTAAACCAAAGACGACAATTTCATGTATGATTAATGTCTAAACAATAGTGTTGTATTGAAAAAAAGTAGTTTAAATGGATACAGAACTACTGTGTAAAGTAACTTAGAAGTGCATTTCCCTTTCTCTCTCTCTCTGTCTTCCCTCTTTTCTCTTTCTTTTTCTTTATTTTTTTAGACAGGGTATCTCTTTCATACAGCCCAGGCTGGCTGAGCACTAAAATTACAGGCCTTCCTTGTCGTACCCAGTAGTTCAGAATACAATCCCATAGGTATAGATTCAATCGGTTCACGTTTCAGTGAAAGCACATATGTAGATGTGGTAGCCAAACAAAGAGGGTGCAGAGGTTAGCAGTGTGGGGTCTATGACCTGATCTGACATCATTATTGGTGGAGCCCATCTTAACAAGTACTTTTATTCCCCCAACACACAGTTCAATGATTAGTCCCTTAAAAATACTCCCCCCCCGCGCATGTGTGTGTGTGCACGAGCACATGCGACACACACACACACACACACACACACACGAGCTCATGCCACTGCATGTGGAGGTCAGAGGACACCTTTCTGATTGCCCTCGCTGTTCCACGTCATTTGAGACACGTGACCCTTGATCCTGCTCTGCTGTTCTTTTTTTCTGTGGAGCTCCCTGAGAGCTTCTGGGAAGTTCTTCTGTCTGACTCCCATCTCACTGGCAGTACGCTGTGATTACAGAAGTCTACATGGCTTCTGATTTTTGGCATGGGGTCTGAACTCGGGTGCTCAGGCTTGAGTGAAGAGCACTTTCTGCACTGGGCCATCTCTCTATTCTTTCTTCTCACTTCCTTTTTTCCCGCTTTTCGTGCAAAGTTAATAATATAAGAATAATCCAAATAACTGGCTCTTCAGAAGTCATGGAATAACTGTCGTGGTAAGAGCTGATACGATGGGGTAAACACGTAGCTTCTGGCCACCATCACACAACAGTTTGGGGGTAAAGTTATTGAGAACATCGGGAATTTTCTGGAGCACACCTTCTCAGTGACTACTGTTTGGCCATACCATTTCATTTCATTTTTTTTCTGGCAAAACAATGATAATAAAAAATTTTAAATTCCTGTTTCATTCTTTTCTTTAAATTCTATTTATTTGTAAGCAGAAAGGGAGGAGAGAGTGAAAGAGAGAGAATGGACACATACTAGGGTCTCTTGCCACTGCAGACAAACTCCAGATGCATGTGCCACTTGGTGTACCTGGTTTTCTGTGGACGCTGGGAGTTGAACCCAGGTTGTGAGCAAGTGCCTTGCAAGCCATCTCTCCAGCCCTCCTGTCTCACTTTTGTTTTGTTTTGTTTTGGTTTCTGAGGTAGGGTCTCACTGTAGCCCAGGCTGACCTGGGATTCACTATGTAGTCTCAGGGTGGCCTTGAACTCATGGCGATCCTCCTACCTTTGCCTCCCGAGTGCTGGGATTAAAAGCGTGTACCACCATGCCCAGCCTCCTGTCTCATTCTTATTGTAAGAATGTTCCCAGGCTAGCGAGATGGCTTAGTGGTTAAGGTGCTTGCTTGCCAAACCCAAGGACTCAGGTTCAATCCCTCAGGACCCATGTAAGCCAGATGCACAAGGGGCACATGTATCTGGAGTTCGTTTGCAGGGGCTAGAGACCCTTAAAAAGTTTGGATATCCATATACATAAGATTGAATCTCGATCCTTATCTAGATCCCTGAATAAACAACAAGTCCAAAAGGGCCAAAGAACCCAATGTTAGACCTCAACCTGTCAGAGGAAAAAGTAGGGCAAACACTTCCAGATAGAGGTGTAGGAACAGATTTTCTGAAGAGGACTCCAGTCTCTGAGGAAATAATGCCAACAATTGACGTGAAATTAAAAAGGCTCTTTCTGTACAGCAAAACAAACAAGTATATCAATAGCCTACACGATGCCAGAAAAAAGTCTTTGCTAGTTAAACATATGACAGAAAATTAATATCTATCTTATACAAAGAAGGCAAAAAACCCAAAAATAACATGAAATCAAATAATCCAGTCAACACATGGGTTAAAGAAATAAACAGAGAGTTCTTGACAGATGAAGTACAAAGGGCTAGCAAAGATTTGAAAAAATGGTAAACCTCAGTAGTTATTAAAAGCAAATTAAAATGCAATGCAAATTAGAATCACCTTGAGATCCCATCTCACCGTAGCCAGAATGGCAGTCACTGAGGGCAAGTGCTGGGGCGTCCCCTCAGGTGCAGTAGTGGCACAGCTGTTGGGGGGTAATCAGCTGCTCTGTGGGTGGGTTTGTGGCCTGCTCCCCAAGAGGGAATGTCTGCCTGGTGCTGAAACGTGGGTTAAAAGGTGATGGAGGGCAGCTACTCCTGTTGTTTGGCTAAATGCATGTGTGGCCCATCTCATTGCCCTCTCCATAATTATGTTTTTGCCCATAGATTAGTGCTTCTCTCACCTTTGGTCAGAGAAACTTCTTTCTGCACTTAGTGATGACTATGGGGAGACTCAAAACGTCTCCGCATGTGGAGACGTCTCCCTCACTCCCGCCGTGGCTCAGGGAACACTGTGAGAGGAGGCAGCAAACAGCGGAAGATTGCAGGATGCGGAGGAGTGCCATGGGACTCTCATTTGGACACGACATGGCTGGTGTCCTCACGAACCCACGGCAGCTGTGGCTTCCTGCACAAAAGCTGCACATGGCCAGGGGACACTCCTCCTTAGATGGGGGAGGCTTACGAATGCCACCCCCTTCCTGAGGAGCTAATGGCACTTGTGGGTGCTGGGGAGGGGAGCTATTTTATTCTGCAGTATAGCCAATATTAAGTGGTAGGAAGAAGAACGGGGTTCAGCCACAGTGCAAGGGGGTTAAGAGAGTTAATAGGGTGTATATATGACCAAAATACAATATATACATGTGTAAAGTTGTCACACAAAATCTACAAAAGAAACAGAAAGAAAGAAAGAACGCCAATGCTGGTGTAGATGCAGACAAAGGGAACTCTCCTTCATTCCTGGTGGGGGTGTGAACTAGTCCAGCCACGGTGGAAGTCAGTTTCGAGGGTCTTCACAAAACTAAACCCAGATCTACCGTATGATCTCGTTATATCACTCGTGGGTGTTTATTCCAAGTCAACACATCGCAGAGACGCTTGCACACCAATGTTTATTGCAGCACCATCCCAAAATAGCTAAGTTATGTAACCAACCCAGGTGTCTAGCAACAGAAGAATGGAAAAATGAAATGTGGTTTCCATACACAATGGAACTCTTTTCAGCCATAAAGAAGAACAAACTTTCTAAGGAGATGGCCCCCAGTTTCAAGTACTTGCTGGCAAAGCTGGCTGGCTTGGGTCAGTTCCCCAGTATCTATGTAAAGCCAGATGCAAAAAGTGCATTCACTTGCATCAACAAGAAACCCTGGCACCACACACACACACACACACACACAGAGGCATATACACACACAAATAAAAACTATTTTAAAAGGAAGAACATTTATGCCCTTTGCAGGAAGATGGCTTACAACTGGAGACCATCATATTAAGCCAAACAAGCGGTTTAGAAAGATAAATATCATATGTTGTCTCTCCTTTGCGGTTCCTAGATTTTATACAGTTATATAAAATGTTAAACTGCTAAAATGAAAGTAGAAATAAAATTGTTAGGGGAACAAGGGAAGCATGGAAGTGGGGTGTGATGAGCCGAGGGGGGGTTACGGGAGGAAACACTCAAAGTCCATTGTGTACTTGTGTGAAAATGCAAGTACGATGAATAGACCCCAACAGGAGGGAGAACACTGCAAAGCCATTTGTAATCTTTTTGTAATTAACGAAAGTGCGCGTGTGGTACTTTGAATAGATGGCCCCAATATATTCAGTGTGTAGTTTATAGTTTGGATCTGCAGCCACCTGACTGAAGGAGGTGTCATTGGGCAGATCTTAGGGTCCAGCCCTAAGGTATGGTGGTAGATTTGCAATTCCAGTCTAAAGATATGCAAAGTGCCTGGAGTTCCTGAAGCATGTTGTGTGGTGTGGTTTTTTTCTCTCTCTGTGTTTGGTCCTGTATGTAAGAGCAGGCCAGCTTCTTCTGCCATTGTGGAACTTCCCCTGGATCTGTAAGCGTCAATAAATATCCCTTCTTAAAATAAATAAATAAATAAACAACTAGATAAATATCCCTTCTTCCATAACTGTGCCTGGTTTAGAAGTTCATCTCAGCGACCTGAAATGGTCTGCAACAGCATTCTTCTCTGCCCTGTCCTGGAGCTCTGTCTTTCAGTCCTGCCCCGCATTGCATATTTATTTGCATCTGCACCTGCATCCTTGCTGCTGTCTCTTCTGTTTTTCTAGGTAGGGTCTTGTTCTAGCCCAGGCCGACCTGGAATTCACTATGTAGTCCCAGGCTGGCCTCGAGCTCACAGCAATCCTACCTCTGCCTCCCAAATGTTGGGATTAAAGGTGTGCGCCACCACACACTGCTTTCTTTTTTTTTTTTTTTTAATTTTTATTGACTTTTAATCTTACATACCAAAAAAAACCCCACCTGATATTTCCCTCCCCTCCCCCATTCCACTTTAGAACTCCAGTCTCCATCATATCCCCTCCCTTTCTCCATTAGTCTCTCTCCTAATTTGATGACATCATCTTTCTCTTCTATTTTGAGGGTCTTGCAAAGGTATTGCTAGGCACTGCAAGATCATGGATATCGAGGCCAATTTCTGTCTGGGCAGCTGCATAGTAAGAGGTCATATCCTTCCTTTGGCTCTTCCATTCTATCCGCCCCTCTTCCGCAATGGTCCCTGAGCCACTGGAGGGTGTGACAGAGGTGTTTCAGTGCTAGGCACTCCTCCATCCCTTCTTCTCAGCACTATGTTGCCTTTTGTGTCATCCCAGTGGTCATCACCATCTGAAAAGAGAAGCTTCTCTAGCCAGAAGTGAGAATAGCGTTAATATGTGGACATGAACATTTAGTGTAGTGTCCCCAGGGCAGCTTGGTGGGAATAATATATACATTTAGTCAGACATGAGCAGGCTTATACCCCCAAGGCTCATGACCTCACCTACCACAGACTTTTACTTAGGTTTTTCAGTACCAGGTATGTATTCCCTCCCGTAGAGAGGGCCTTCAGTCCAATTATGGAGCAGTTGGTTACCCCAAGAGTAGACACGCCACTATTGCACCCGTTCAGTCATTGGGCCTGTCTGGCCAAGCTTGAATATTCAGCATCCACTATTTTCACTGTTGATGGCTTCTGTCTCCCATACGCTGTGTGCAGTGCAGCTTTTTCCAGCTTTCAGTTGGCTGGTCTACAGGGAGAAGGTTTTCTGCTCAGCACCAGCTTGCTTTCTCAGTGTCCTTGCCTCTCAGGCATGAGATGTCTTCAGCAATAGGGTCTTACTATCTATTTCTCTAGGGAAACCAAGGGCTTTGGCAAAAGCCTTAATGTTTTGGAGGCTACTGGGACCTCCTTGGCCAACATCTCACTGGAAGGAGTTCCATCCCAGGTACTGAAAATTTTCTAGTAACAGTCTACATCTTCTAGACGTGCCCTTATTCAAAAAAGTAATTTTACATATGTCTTATTGATAATATCTTGAGTTTAGATTGTCCCTCCCCCTGCCCTTTTTGTATGCATTCTCTTCCCATGGCCTCGCTTAGGCCATTCCCCTCCCTGTACTCAGTTCTTCTACTTATATATGTGTATTACCATACACTTAAGTCCTTCCCTTTCTTCCCTCCCTTATAGCCTTTTACCCGCTTACTGGTTTCTGGTACCTATTTTTGGTTCCAGTTCATACACAAGTCTATACATTGGTAGCTAGGATCCACATATGAGAGAGAACATGTGACGATTGGCTTTCTGAGCCTGGGTTTTTTCTTCTTGAGACAGAGTTTCTGTCACCGTATGTAGCTCAGGCTGGCCTCAAAGTCATGGCCCTCTTACTTGCTTGGCTAATGCTGGGATTACAGGCGTGCCCTGCAGGTGTGGCATGATGATCTCGTGGCAAGCCTCAGCTTCCTCTGCCAGCCACATGCTCTTTGATTTGACTCAGAATCCTTTTCTGCAACCACTGTAGTTCCTCAGAGTGAAGACGTTGGTATTTGTAAAGATAGGCATCTCGCTCCGCCTGCATAAACATTATGTCTAAAGATGCAAATCCATGCCCAGAGGTGAAATAGAGGAAAAGCGACAGTGCTGCGGTTATCCGTGACGTGCTACTAGTCCAAGCTACACTTGTCGAGTGGGTAGTGTTACTGTTCAAACGGTTTGTCACTGCAGGGGAACATTTCAAAACAACTTTTGCAGCTGATGGCATCAACACATTTCTGCCAAGCGTGTCCGCCATCCACCAGCACGTGGCCTGGCCTCACCCATGCTCCTGCTCTCAATAGTTGAGGAACTGGGGTGTAACCTGGTGGTAGAGCACCCGCCTAGCATGACACGAGGCCCTGGCTTCGATTCCTAGCAGTGCAAGGGAGAAAACAAGGATGACTCAATTTGGACAGTTCTTTTTTACTTACTTAATTGTTTATTTATTTGAGAGAGACAGAAAGAGGCAGACAGAAAGTGAGTAAGGGCACACCAGGGCCTCCTGCCACTGCAAACAAACTCCAGACACATGCGTCACTTTGTGCGTCTGGCTTTACATTGGGTGCTGGAGAATCGAACCCAGGCCGTCAGGCTTTACAAGCAAGCACTTCTAACCGCTGAGCCAGCTCTGCAGCCCAATTTGTACAATTCTTTACATTTTCTTTTAGTTTCTAAGTATTTAGGAATAGGTTTTTTTATGAAGATCGATTTTTCTAGACTTGACCACCATCATTGTGAACTCAAACCCTCCTCCTTCCTTCCTTCCTTCCTTCCTTCCTTCCTTCCTTCCTTCCTTCCTTCCTTCCTTCCTTCCTTCCTCCCTCCTTCCCTCCCTCCTTCCCTCTCTTTCTCCCTTTCTTCTTTCTTTCTTTCTTTCTTTCTTTCTTTCTTTCTTTCTTTCTTTCTTTCTTCTTTCTTTCTTTTATTCAAGGTAGGGTCTCATTCTAGGCCAGGCTGACCTGGAATTCACTCTGTATTCTCAGGGTGGCCTCGAACTCATGGTGATCCTCCCACCTCTGCCTCCAGAGTGCTGGGATTAAAGGTGTGCACCACCATGCCCAGCTTCCTCATTATTTTCTCTGAGTTTGTTTGGAGCAGTTTGCAATTCCAGCATAGTAGAGGAACCCTCTGAGTTTATAAATGAGCCACATGCTGATTCAGGACATTTCTGTTATCACTGGCCAGGTGTCCACTAACCGGACCATGACCCATGTCTCTAGCGGGGGTTGTGTGATGTCAATTCTGTCCAGTGGAATCTTTAGTGAATTCTGTTACTCTGCTAAAAGCTTTTCCTGTCCCAGATTTTCTTCCAAAGGAATTCAGATTTCTTATAATTTGCAATGACTATGAAATGAGTGGTTGTCTCTAGAAAATTTCTGGTGAGATTCTCCAAGTATTATTAGGTATTGCTGTCATATTTTCCTGATTATGTGTCCCTTTCAAGAGGAGACCCAGAAGTGCTATTGGGTCTCAGGGGAACAGAGTGAGGGCTGGGCCAGGATTTTCCGTGGGAGGGAAAGGCTGCTTAGAAACACCGTGAGACACTTCAGCAAGTGGCTGGCAGGAGGAGGGTGCCCATTTCAGGCTATGATTGGAGTGCTGAGGACTTGGGGACAGGTCCCCTGGGATAATCCATCAACTTCAAAGTCTGGCTTTTCCATCATGTGTAGAGGAACACAAAAGAAAGAAGAATGAAATCAACAAAACAATTGAAGAATAAAAGGAGTAAAGCTCAGGTTTCCTTCTCAGTTAGTTACATTTGCATGCTGCGAGGGTTCTGTTTCCTACAAGATTCGGATATGTTATGCTTTCCAAATAAAAAGAATGTTCTCAACTGCTCTCCAGTTTTTAAACTTCCCCCATAAGCAAGAGAAAACATTTAAAGGTCATTGGAGCTATTTTTCTGTTTACTTAGAAGCTAGATTCTCTAAACCCTATTTAGAACTCTTGGCTTAAATATTCGCGTGTACTGTCATGCCAGAGTTCTCTGATGACTGAACACAGAGTTTAAGAGCATGGCAAATGAGATATTTACAAGTAACTGACAATTATGCCGTTTTATTCTCTCAGTACAGAATGGGCATGCAGAACTAATGTTAGGGTCTCCTGAGGAAAACGCTGAAATTCTTACTTTGAGATTTCACAAAATGTGGGGGTTCCAGCGCTCTGGTTGCGATGAATTTTAAGAGTGTAGTCAATGTTAAGAATTAAATATTTTCATTTTGCAGTACCCTAATCATTAATTACACACCATATTAGTACTGTCTAGGAAAGACTGAGGTGTTATCAATTCATATTATTATGAGATCTTCATAAATGTAGAAAATCAATTCAAAGATTTTATTTCATTACAATGAATTTTTTTTCGGTTTTTGGTATAATATTGTAATGCAAAGTGCATATATAATAGTCTTCTCACTTGTCAAGTGAAAAAACTATGCACACAGTATATGTGTGAGTGACAAGGCCTGAGTCTGTGACTTGGTAATACAGGTATATTTGATGATAAGGTCGCACGCTTCCGTATGCCTTGGGACTCATCAGGAAAAGTCTGGGATTGACTATTGACTTGCCCGTTCTAATTTGAAGAAAAATTCATAATTTATGCAAGAAAGAATTATCTTCTCTATTTAGTTTCCTTTCAACACGGTTGTTGTCTCCCAGGGGCAATAATTCCACAGGCAGCTAATTTTCTTTCTGTTCTTTGGTGTCTTCAAAGAGGCCTGGTATTCCCTTTCAGATTCCTTTGAGGTGTTAAGAAACAAGCGAACAACAGACACTGCCTTCCCTTAGGTGTTTTTCCTCTCCTGTGTTTGATTATTTAATTAGTATCCCTTCCCGAATATGCAGTGGAATGAAGTCACCGGAAGCTCGTTTATTCACGTGGGACTGGCTGTGTGCAGTCGTGCTTCTCTGCTCTTTAGTCATCTCTGTACCTGGAGATGCCATGGGGCCATGTGGATGACTGACCTTTAGCTAAATGAAATATTCTGTTCTATCAGAGAAAGTCATACTTCCCACCAGCAGAGTGTGGTAGTTCATGCTCTGAGCAAAAGGGCAGAGAAAGAATTAGTAGAGACCAGACTTTGGGTGGGGAGACAGAGGGATAAATATTTTTAAAAGTATCTTTGGGGCTGGAGAGATGGCTTAGCAGTTAAGGCACTTGTCTGCAAAGCCTAAGGACCACAGTTTGATTCTTCAAGTCCCACATAAGCCAGATGCACAAGGTGGCACACGCATCTGGAGCATTTGCAGTGGCTGGAGGCCCTGGCATGCTCATGCTCATGCTTACTCTTTCTCTCTCTCTGTGTCTCAAATAAATAAATAAAATAAAAATAATAAAAGTCTCTTTGCTTTATTTTTAGTTGGGATGATAAATTAATCTCAAACAAAAGTAACATTAAAGAAGGACATGTAATTTTTCTCCTTCTTAAAAGGGAGAAAGAAAACAAGTGTGAAATGGGGAAGAAGGGATTCCTGGCGAGGAAGGTGGTGGTTCTCATGACTGGAGGTGTGATCAGGGCTCCGGCGGCCGGCCACGATGAGTACGTGAGTGGTCTGCGCTCAGCGTCTGTCCTTTGAGTGCATGGGCTCTCCTGAAAGTTCCATAACAGAGAATCACACTGAATCTAAATATCCTACCTCAGGGTTTGTTTCACGTATGGGCTAGGGCAGGGGTAGAAGCAGGGCAACTTCTAAACTCCCTGGTCACGGGGAGGATTGGGGCGACATCTCTCAGTTTGCATTCGAGGCCACATGGGCTTTCCCACAAGGAACAAGTACAAGTTTCAGAAGAGTGGGGAGCATAGGGGAGCCCTGTAGTTTCCTTCTCTCTCTCTCTGAAAATTTTCATTACCTATAGATAAAACATGTTGGGAATTAAGAACTAGTAAGAGGTGCAGTTTGCAGTCTTAGCCTTTTAAATTTCTTATTACCAAGCAAAGCCAAAAAGTAAAATCTTCAAGTGGGAAATAGCGGATGCAGGACGGGGTCATGGGTGACCGGCACAAACCATGTAGACGCTTATGTAAAAATTGATAAGGTGTTTTATATAACTTTAATGAATTGACAAGGTCTTGTGGGGAAAACAGTTCCAGATGGCAAACATGTACGCAAGGGATTTAGTCAAACAACTTTTTGGCAAGAATGGTCTGATTTTGTAACTTGTTAGGAGCCAATGAAACACGAGCTGAGTCTGGTTACTCATCTGCAGTCCTGGGCTGGAGAGGTATATTAACGCTCGCATCCCTCCGTCCATCCTACCTTTCCTCCTAGCCCACAAGCGTCCGGCACCATGAAGTGGGCCACCTTTCTCTCCCTTCTCTGTGTCTTCGCCTCTGCTTATTCCCGGGGTGTGTTTCGTCGAGATGCACGTAAGAATTCTGTGTTTTCACTGTTCAACTTTTATTTTATTTTCCTAGCAACATACAATATCAGTAAACCTTACATGTCTAAGTTAACAACTTTTCTGTTAGCATTTGCTTCTAGGATGTGATGATATTTTGTATTTTGTGAATCTTTAAGTGGTTATTTTATTAATATATTTGAAACATCTTAGATGGCAACAATGGTGAGAATTCTCTCTTTTTTTTTTTTTTTTTTTTTGAGGTAGGGTCTCGCTCTAGTACAGGCTGACCTGGAATTCACTATGTAGTCTCAGGGTGGCCTCAAACTCATGGCACTTCTCCTGTCTCAGCCTCCTGAATGGTGGGATTAAAGGTGTGAACCATCATGCCTGGCTGGGACTTTTCTTCTTAATTTAATTAATTAATTAATTTTTTAATTTTGAAGGCCTGCTAGGCAGCATGACTTAGAGACATCACAGAATAGATATGGAGATAGAATTTGTCACTACTGTACCATGCTTGATCAAATAAAAGCTTGCATTAATGTTATAAATTGAATTTGAATTCATATTTATGTTTATTCCATAGTACCTTAGAAGCTATACATAGACACTACAAAAGCCTCAGTTTGATCCAAATGTTAATATAAAGCCATAAATACTTAAATTTTAAGGCAGTCTTCTTGGTGACTGGATAACTCTTCTTTCAGCATGAAAGAGACAATCCACTACACTTCTGAGTTTTCTCTAGGGATCAGAGACCAATATCTTAAAACAAAAGAATAATTTGAGAAAGCAGAAAGAAATATGACAAGGACTATGGTCACGACTTTTCTTCCACTGGTGCCCCACACTTGGTGTTTTCTCTCTTCGTTTCCCGCAGACAAAAGTGAAATTGCCCATCGGTTGAATGATGTTGGGAGCCAAACTTCAAAGGCCTGTGAGTAAAACCACCAAGGAGTCCAGTTCTTGTTCCTCATGCACTTAGTTCTCTAAAGTCCTCACGTTCCCACCTTCAGGGCCCAAACACACAGCAGAGTGGTCAGGAGAATTTTGGGCACTGAGATACTTGTGAGTCCCCAACATAGTAGCCAAGGGGACACACTGGGCTGTGGCCAGCATGACTGAGGAACGGAAATTCAAATTGTATTTAATTTTAACTGAACTTATATGGTCAACTGTGGCTGATGGTTGCCGTATGGGAGATGAGCTCTGGGGTGGTGCGGTAGGAGGGACTGAGAGCCGGTCCCTTTCACAGCTCCCTTACGAACGTTAGCCTCTCTGCATGGTAGCCAGTCCTGTAGTCTCTTCCAAAGACGTCAGCATTTTGTTGTTGTTGTTCTTAAAGTACTGGGGCTGGAACTCAAGGCCTTACATATGTTAGAAAACACACTATTACTAAGCCATATCTTTAACCTTCGTCATTTTTTAATGTAGTAAAAAAAAATGAGAAAGTAGTTCATTTGTTAATTATTTTAAGGTTCTAAAGATATTTTTCTATTTTATATATATATTATATATTATATATATTATATATATTTTATATATTTTATATATATTTATATATTTTTTATATTTATATTTTATATTTCTATTTTATGTGTGTGTGTGAGAGAGAGAGAAAAAAGAGAGAGAGAGAGAGGTTGGGGACTGAATGGGCCACACCAGGGTCTCTTGCTGCTGCAAAGGAACTCTAGATGCACGTGCCACTCTGTGCACCTGGCTTTACATGGGTCCTGAACCCCGGGCCTTTAACCCCTTGAGCCATCTCCCTAGTCCCTTACTTTTAAAAGATTACTATCATCCTATAGCCTGATTAAATGAGATATATGAGTTTTAAAAAATAACTCAAAGGACTTATTTAATGGCCATCCTTGACAGTTAAGTCTATTTAGTGTACAGTTTGCTCTATGTTTATGCATATCCCTCTGTTCTCATATATCGTAGAAATAAATATTATCTTTCTGCCTGGTTAGACCTGAGAGAAGACCTGATAGGAAGAGGTTTTCTGAATAATTGTTTAAAAAGTTACATAAAGCAATAGACTGTATACACGTACATGATTCTCTTTCTAGCCTAGCAACCTGTATTAAATTAAGTTTTAATGTGCAACATATTACTGTGTCCTTTTTTTCCAGGGTCCTGGTTACCTTTTCTCAGTTTCTCCAGAAATGCCCATATGAGGAACATGTAAATTTAGTGAAAGAAGTAACTGAGTTTGCAAAAGCATGTGCTGCTGATGAGTCAGCTCCCAACTGTGACAAATCCCTTGTAAGTACCTTCTGATCTCAAGGATTCATCCTTTTAATAATTCTAAGTGTTCCACAGCAAAAACTCTTTTTTCATTTTTGAAACATTATTCTCAAATGATCAAACCTGTAAGCAAACACATACTTTAGATCTGCCCACAACTGAAAAAAAATCTTTTTAATGAAACCACACTCAGCTATCATTGCATATTTAAGTCTCTTCAGAATCTGAAATCTGTTTGCTTTTTAGAGGTAATTTAAACAAAGCATGTTTTAATGTGTTTGTTGACTTTTCTGTGATCAGAACGCTTGGCATTAGCTCCACCGTCTTCCATTTTAATATATTTAAACATTTTAACAACACATCTTGGTTGACAATGGATACGAGCGGCTCAGCAGCTCTTTGCAGTTTATTCATCTTCTGAGTTGAAGTTTTCCTTTTTTCTTTTTGGTTTTTAAACCAATTGATTGGCAGCTCCGTATCTCCTCCTCTTCTAGTGCTCAGAAACCATCACTTTCCTCTTGGATTCTGCAAATTTGACAATTTCCGGTCCCTTCTGTAAGTGGTGTAGCACAGGGTCTGGCTTTCTGTGGCCATTTATCTGAGTGTCCTCCACATTCATCCTTGTTGATGCCACTTGCAGAATTTTCTTCTTTTTAAGGCTGAAGGATATATGTATATGCATGTGTATACGCTTGTATGTATATACTGCGTATCTTCATTCATTCATCCACATTGTTTTCTTGATCCGCTCATCTAGCTGCTTGTGGATACTCAGGATGTTTAAACCTCATGACCACTGTGGGCAATGTTACCATGAGCACAGGCGTGCCAACATCTTCTTGAGATAATAGAATGATTTAACCTTAGAAATCATGCCAGTTTTTTTTTAACTAGGTGAAATAATAGTGCAGCTATTTCTATTTTGTGGGAATTCGTATTTTTATATGTAATAAAAAGCAGGCTATTCCATCATCTTGAAGGACTTACACAGTTGGCATTTTAGATAGGCCTGTTAAACAAGAGACCTGACCACTCAAGCTGCATACAGGCATGACCAGTTTTTAAAAATGCATCACGAGGTCCTTTCCTCTTGCTTCTGTCTGGATGCTCCTTTCTCTCTTGGCACAGTTATTCCTTTAAACAAAGCATTGTAGCTCTACATCTGGGTTTCTAAAAATGTCCTCAAAGCTCACCCATGTTGAAAGACTCATAAATTCTATTGAGAGCAATACACTTTTCATAAGGTTAAAGTATTTCATAACAAGAATCAATGAGGAAGGAAAGGATTTATTTACTGAATGAAGTGCTTTGACATAAATGTTTCTGTACAAAAGAGCATAGAGTAGAATTGTTTCCTTTTAGTGGGTTTTAAAATATCTTATTTTGTTAACAATTTTATATGTATATCATTTTTATTTTAATTTTTCAGAAATATTTTATTTATTTGAGAAGGAGGCAGATAGAGATAATAGAGATATGGGTGCACCAGGGCCTCTAGCCACTGCAAACAAATTCTAAATGCATATGTGACCTTGGGCGTCTGGCTTTACGTGGGTATTAAGGGAGTTGAATCTGGGTCAGTAGGCTTTGTAGGCAAGCACCTTAACCACTGAGCCATCTCTTCTCTGTGTATCTATTTTTAAGTCGCATATAAAAAACACAAAATTGTACCTACTTCTGGGGAGATATGTGATGTCTCATCAACTATGTACACAAATGATTGTATAATCTCTGAATATACCTATAAGACCAGTGCATTCAGTTTTTTACATTCCTTTTTGGTGATCAAGAAAAAAAATAGAGTTCCCAGTAATTTGGAATTTGCTTTCTTCCATTTAGCACACTCTGTTTGGAGACAAGTTGTGTGGCATTAAAACACTTGGTGAACACTACCCTGAACTGGCTGAATGCTGCACAAAGCAAGATCCTGAGAGGACCGACTGCTTACAGAAGCACAAAGACGAGACCCCAGAGCTGCCCCCATTCGTGAGACCAGAGCCTGACGTCATGTGTGCCTCCTTCCAAGAAAATGAGGGCAACTTCATGGGCCAGTAAGTCATCACACATTTAAGCTAAAGACTATCTCTGCCAGAATGATCATACCCCAAAATATTTAGCACCAAGATTTAGAGGTTTTGACCTTTCAATGGTTTTTAAAGAAACATATTTGATACCACAAAATTCTACATAACAAAAATTATGATCAAAGGTCTTTTAACCTTGAAACAGGATATGCTATATATGAATCCAAGCTTGACATGTTTTAAAATATTGGTGTTCTCAGAACTTATTTTATGTTAGGAACACATCAGTTAAGTACACACACACACACACACACACACACTCACACATAACCTCCTTTTCACAGACTTAGAATAAGAAAAGATAAGGTCTTATTGAGCTTAGTTGGTAAATTACAAGTCTGATTCTGGTCTATGCTGATTGTTTCTGTCATGTTAAATGCTATGGGAGAGTGATTGTTTTCTTCTTTTTGATTTTTTAACAATTTAGCTACTTGCATGAAGTTGCCAGGCGACACCCCTACTTCTACGGCCCCGAGCTCCTTTACTATGCCACGAAGTACAAGGACATCATGGCGGAATGCTGCCAAGCTGCAGACAAAGCTGCCTGCCTCACACCCAAGGTATTCCTCAGAAGAGCCATTCAAGAACCAGGTCTCATGTCAGCCTTATCTTCCCAGGGCTAGATTTTGGAAGCTTAAATCTCGGATAGAAACTTCTCTCTATGGCCAGGAAAGCCTTCTAATCTCTGTATGCCCAGTGGATTTTCATTCTCCTTACAGTCTTCTCAGACCCACCACTTCTGATCTGAAAGAGCATCCTCAAGCAGGATTTAAATTCCCACCGTTCTTTATGGAATGCAATGAAATACATTTGTCAAATTGTATAGCCAGGGGCTACTTTTTGTTCATCCTTCTGTGAGACATTTTTTACTGGGGTGGGAACTCAAAGGGGAGAATTTCACTGTTGTTGGACTTCATTCATTTCTTCTACAAGTTTCTTGTGAGCTTCCTTCACTCTTCTGAGCATGTCTTGATATTATGAGACATGGTGGAAGGAGGACTGGGCTGAAGTAAACATAAAGTTAAGAAGTCAACCAAGCTGTTTTCTGGGATATTAATGAGTGTTTCTCCCTTACAGACAGACGCTTTCCCTGACAATGTCACCCACTGCTTTTTTCTCTGTTTTGGAGAGAGTCAGACACAGAGAGAGAGACAGACAGAGAGAGAGAGAGAGAGAGAGAGAGAGAGAAAGGGCGCTCCAGTGGCCTCTCAGCCACTGTGAACGAACTCCAGACATGTGCAGCCCCTTGTGGTCAAGTGCAGCATTGCGCCCTTGCATCACTTTGCATCTGGCTAAATGTGGGACCTGCAGAATCAAAGGGGCATTCTTAGGCTTAGCAGGCAGGCGCCTTAACTGCTAAGCCATCTCTCCAGCCCCCCCACTACTTTTTAACTATGATCTGAGTAATTTCCTCACCCTCATTTTTTAACATAACAAAATAGTTATTTATCAAAGGGATTTAGATTACATCTTTAAATTAAATTAATTTATTTATTTAGGTCTTTTTCAAGGTAGGGTCTCGCTCTAGCCCAGGCTGACCTGGAATTCACTTGATAGTCTCAGGGTGGCCTTGAACTCAAGGAGGTCCTCCTACCTTTGCCTCCTGAGCCACCACGCCTGGCTCTTTAAATTTTAGTATAGGCTGAGGATGTAGCTCAGTGATAGAATGCGCTTGTCCAGGGTTCAGTTCCCACAGACAACCGATTAATTTGCCATTGTCTCGCCTGAGCTTCTGAAGGGGGTGTTTCGTGTAAAGTATTTCTTTACTAACGTTTTGCAACTGAATCCTTTGGCAGCTTGACGAGCTGAAGGAAAAGGCCTTGGCTGCATCTGCGTACCAGAGACTCAAGTGCTCCAGCATCCAGAAATTCGGAGACAGAGCTTTCAAGGCATGGTGAGTGCTACCAACGCACTGCACATGTTCTCGTGGTAGTGCGATGATTGTTCTGTCCTCACAGCATGCATTTACTCGGGAATTTACACACTTTCAAATGTATCTTTTTGTTTAGAGGTGAAATCAGGACAAGTTTGTCCTCATGTTTTTGTGTGTGATTCCACCCCCCAAATTGTCAAAGAATTTAGAAGATGTTGTCTCTTTTTGTCCTAAAAAAGATAGATATTTGAATTCTCATCTGGAAGTGACTGTTGTCTTATGCCCAGTTCATTGCATCTGGCCATGCAGTAAATTGAAGTTTTCATTTCTAATCACAGCTTTCTCATGGCTCCAACTCTGCTCTTAGTCTTATTTTGGCTCAAGTTTCCCTTGTTATTACAGAGCTGATCAAGGACATCCTTCAGCATGTGAGCCAAAAACTGCCTGCCCTTCTAGCCCCTCTCGTTAACCAACTAACCCACAGAGTAGGAGATAACATGAAAATGACAGCTGTCTTGTATGTTCTCCAGACGCTGTTCATTGAGCTCTCTGTACCCATCATTCCTACCATTCAGACAACTGAAACCAAACAAAGTTATAAACACGGGAACCTCAACAAGAAACAGTCCAGTGTCGGGCCACAGGCTGTGACTGTCCTGGGAAAGACCGCTGGTGTCAGTTAGGAAGCTCTGGACGAGCTTGGGAAAAACACTTCACATCCGGTCACAGACAGATGTCTTAGGAAATGGATTCTTAATAAAAATTCCAACTCTGTAGCCATTACAAAATTTCTTTTCTCTTCAGAGACCTGGAAATTCAGAAAGATTATGTTTTATTTAAGAAAAAAGAAAGACAGTGAATCTGTGAGATACTTGTCAGATGATAAAATGCTTTCCTATGAACTATCTAGTTTAATCCTCAAGAGGCCTTTATTTTATATCCTGGGATCCTCAGAGAGGCCAGGGAGCTTTCCAGGACTCACTGCTAAGAAGTGATGAGGCCAGAGAAGGAAGTCGTACCTGGGCTCCTCACCTGATGGCCCTCAGACATTTTCAGAATTCCTCTTTGATGTCTAATTTTTGTTTTGTTGGTTTTTCGAGGTAGGATTTCACTCTAGCTCAGGCTGACCTGGAATTCACTATGGAGTCTCAGGGTGGCCTTGAACTCACGGTGATCCTCCTACCTCTGCCTCCCCAGTGCTGGGATTAAAGGCGTGCGCCACCACGCCCGGCTGTGATATCTAATGTTATTAGCTATCAGTTTTCCATGCTCCCCACTCAAACTCTTGCAGTGGACACTTCTGTCTAAGGGGGGAATAACTATTCAGTTCAAATCCAGCATGAAGATGACTAATGAATTTGTAGAAAAACGTCTCTATTTTAGTCTGCCTTGTACTTCCTTGTAAGAAACAGCATACTCCTACTGCTTTCACATAAGCTATTGCATGGTAACAGTGCTTGAATGGGGAATTTTCTTTTTAGGTCTATAGCTCGTTTGAGCCAGAAATTCCCCAAGGCCGACTTTGCAGAAGTTTCCAAACTGGTAAATGACTTGACTAAGGTCACCAAGGAGTGCTGCCATGGCGATATGCTGGAGTGTGCAGATGACAGGGTAAGTAGCCGCTGTCTGTACACACCAGTCAATGGGTGGGATTGTCGGTGATGGCGGACGGACAGTGGTTCACTGTCTCCACGCGTTCTCTGCTCTGTGGTCCTTTGTGGTTTGTTCAACCTGGTTTTCTGAATTATTAAATGACCTGAAACCCTGTGGTTGGTCATTCTCTGAAAACAAAAGCTTAAATGAAAAGATAACAGTTATGAAGGTAGGTTTCTAAGATGTTATAGGGAGAGTGATGGCACTGGAGGCCCCAGTGGATGAGAGACCTTTGAAAAGGATATGTTTTCCCTCATCTAGGTTCTCTCCCTTAATTAATTCTCTGTGTTAAGTATACAAATTCTTTCTTTCTTTCTTTTTCTTTTTTTTTTTTTTTTTTTTTGGTTTTTCAAGGTCTAGCTCAGGCTGACCTGGAATTCACTATGTAGTCTCAGGGTGGCCTTGAACTCACGGCGATCCTCCTACCTCTGTCTCTCGAGTGCTGGAATTAAAGGCATGCACCACCACACCCAGCTACAAATTCATAAACATATAAATAAAATATGGTCTCATTTCTCCCAAACTGGTGCAATTTATCTCCTTTTCTTCAAAGACTGAAAGTATTTCACAGGCTAGAAACCTCATTCATAATACATGCCTGAAAACCTCCAGTCAGATATTTTCTACATGGAAGCAAAGCCCGCAACTGCCAGCCTCACACATTCTTTTGCTGATATGTTTCACACACTCATGAGTTACCTGGCTTCAAAATGCCTTTACTTAATTTGTGTGTCGGAGGATATTTGAGAAAAAGGCATTAAATTTTACTGAATAAAACATGATAAACACCTCAGTAATCAAAGCATAAAGTGAAGGAAAATAATTGAAATTAACTGAGGACAATAGATTCGTAAATGATAGCAAGTTACCGACTGGTCGTTCTGAGTCATATTGGAAGGTTTTGGCCTCCACCCTCAGGCGCTCAGGGTTGTATGTGGCTTAAGAATCAAGGTGTGGGGAGAAAGCCCAGCGATGGCCAGTTACACTGAGCAGTGTTTGTCGCGTTCCCAGGCGGATCTTGTCAAGTACATCTGTGACAACCAGGATTCCATCTCCAGCAAGCTGAAGGAGTGCTGCGCTAAGCCCCTGCTGCAAAAGTCCCACTGCATCAGCGAGGTGGAGGAGGACGACCTGCCCGCCGACCTGACTCCGCTCGCCGCCGACTTCGTGGAGGACAAGGACGTGTGCAAGAACTACGCCGAGGCCAAAGACGTCTTCCTGGGCACGTAAGTCGGGGCTTTGCTTCCCATCGCCTTCCTGTGGCTTCCTGGTCTAGAAGGACATCGTAGGCTTGAAGCCACTTCAGTTTTCATGTCCTCGATAAGGCTTTCCTACCCTCGCCTCCCCCCACTCCCTGTCTTTAAACTTTGCTGAAAAAAAATTAAGTGATTTAGAATACTGTCTTACATTGGCAGAAATGCAGCATTCCTTACTCCTTCAGGTTGTTTCTGGAACTATCTCTAGAAATATTGTGTGTGTGTGTGTGTGTGTGTATAATCCATATTAGTCAATCCTTTTATAAGGGTTTTCTTAAAGTACTCAAAATTAAATAAATATACTGCCTATCAATCATCTATCTACTTATCTACCTACCAATATCTATCTATCCATCTATATGATGATAGCAATGATATATATATATATATATACATATAAATAAGTGTAAGTTTGATTATAAGTTGCTTCATATTTAGTAGAAATGCTTGGCACTTCAGCATGATGGCAAAGCAAAATAAAATTAAATTCACAAATATGTGGTTTTAGTTAAGTGTAGTGATGAAATTTATACTTTTATTACTGAGTTTTTTATACCCTATACACTAAATAATATTTAATAAAATTATATGCCCATATGGAGAAGAAAAATTTAAGAATATATCTTTATTCAACTATCTTTTAGAATCCTTTAGGGATGTAATTCCTGTCAAGCCAAATACACACTAAAAATACCAGGAACCATTAATCAACATTCACTATATGCCAGGGCATGTGTGTTTTCATAGACTGTATGATTTCTCCCAATCTACTTTAAGAAATAATTGCTAGTGTCATCCTCCCTGTATATGGAGGAGACGAAGGCGTTGGTGTTTTGATTAAGTTGTCGATGATGTCACACTAACTTCGCCGGCAGCTGCAGACGTTGAAGACAGGAAGGGTTAGTTCAGAACCTCAAGGTTAAGCGCCTGAGACATGAAGCACGGGGTGAGATGTGACTTTTTTCTTGCTCACACATTCAACTAACCTGTGTTTGTTTGAATTAGGTTTTTGTATGAATATTCAAGAAGGCACCCTGATTACTCCGTTGTCTTGTTGCTGAGACTGGCTAAGGAATATGAGAAAACACTGGAGAAGTGCTGTGCCGAGGCTGACCCCCCAGCCTGCTATGGCAAAGTGGTAGGTCTCTGCAGGAAGGGAAAACCAGGCAAGAACATGAAGTGATAGGCAGCCTTGAAGAGGACCGTTAACAAAACCTACAGTAGTTGGCCTAGGAAAGACATATGAAGAAGTCGTGTTCCATCTCAGGAAACCTGGTCAGGAGGGTTCCCTTTCCATGTTCCTGAGAACACGCTAAGAATGCACGTGTAAATGCCAACTGAAAGAAAAGTCCCGTGGATCCAAAGGCAGTCAAACTAATGCCACAAAATTTCAACTTCTAGACTTAATACCCCAAGGGAAGTTGTGAAAGCTGTTTGCTTAGAATATTTTCAATTCCCTTTGAGAAGGTTTTATAGGAAATTAAGTGCAGCCGGGCGTGGTGGCGCACCTTTAATCCCAGAACTCGGGAGGCAGAGGTAGGAGGATCACCATGAGTTCAAGGCAACCCTGAGAATACAGAGTGAACTCCAGGTCAGTCTGAACTAGAGTGAGACCCTACCTTGAAAAATTAAAAAAAAAAAAAAAAAGAAATTAAGTGAGGAAAAAAGAAAAAACTTATTCCAGAGTACATCAAGGTTCCACCAGAAAATAATGATCACTAAACTAGTTGGAATAGAGGGAAGCCATTCTTTACAAAGAAGCTGCCAATTGCAGGCCCCAAACCACGGCTGACGCTCAAGTAAACTTTCCTGCCACAGAGACCTCAGGCTCCAGCTAGAGGACGGAGTGATATAATAATCAGGGTATTCACCCAACTTCTAGTACGCACTAGACGAGCTTGAATGTCCTCAGCTTGGTTGTCTTACAGAGCATTGCAGTGAGGTGAGCGTCACGCTCTCTCCATGGCAGAGGTGCATTTTCTGAAGCGCAGAGACAGGAAGTGAAGTCGCACCATTACAGAGAGAATCCCGTGGCCTGGATCCAACGTAGTCATTGAATTCCAGAGCCTGAAGATTCTTATCTGCTTGCACTACCTAGCCTGCCAAATGAAAGTACAATTAACATGCGACATGACAGATGTGATGTGGACAATCTACTCGTGGGGTTTGGGGCAGAAAGAAGGACATGGTGAGACATGACGGGCGTTGGTTCTCGGGACGATGCTGAGAACTCACTTCTTTACGTTGCAGCTCGATGAGTTCGCCCCTCTCGTGGCAGAGCCTAAAAACCTCGTCAAGCAGAACTGTGACCTCTACGAGAAGCTTGGAGAGTACGGATTCCAGAATGCGTGAGTACTTTTGTTTAGCGGCTGATGTTCTTGCTCCATGCGAATTAGTTAAGATAATTTATAGGTCACCCAGCATACACATCTTCATAATGCAAATACATTATTTATTTCTAATCCTTCTATACCAAGAACACCCGAAGAGGCGAGCTCTCAGAAGTGATAGGATGGCAGGGCCTTGATCTGTGTACAGTTGACAAAATGGTCTCAAGATGAAGAGGGTGTAGGCTACGAGGGTTCAGATCACATCTTTGTACATTGTAAATGCGGATGTCCTTGGAAGGTAAAGGGACAGTTATTAGCAAATGAAGTAAAGGTAGCAGTTTTTCTGGAGCAGAAAGCTGTATGTATATCAGAAGCTCGAGAAGTGGTATCCCTGTTGAACATGAAGAAGTGATAGAAACTATTTAGACGGTATGTGGAGAGTATAGGAACAATGGTCTATTGGGGAAAGACTGGAAGTTTGCTATGCCTAGACTTTGACAGCTGAACACTTGATTTCCTATGGGATTTCTTTCTTGGAAGAAAGAGATAAGAAGGCTCGATCCTGTGTCCTGAAGGCAGGAGGCAGGAAGAGAAAGGTTGCTCCTGGTGCAGGGCCAATGCACCGTTGCCATGTTTCGGTGTTGACGGTACAAATATCAGCAGAGGCAGGCTTTTCTCCCTTGGGTACACTGCAGTCACACACTGGTTTTCAGTGGTTACTGAATTCTTTGTACTTGCTAAATAATATGACAGATTAATCACACTCATTATTCTTTTAAGTTAATACTTGAACCTTATCTATTAAGCCTGATATATATTTCTTCCCATTTTCACCCACACCTGTCAAGTTTTTTTTTTTTTTTAACAGTCATAGGTGCAAGCTCATGGTAGAGTTTATTTAAAGAAGCTGTGATAAACATATTAATACCCTAGAATTATAGTAAGGCAAGTCACTTTCCCAGGGTGATAGTACAGGTCAAAGGTTATGAAGATTAAGTGCAGGTGGTTTTTAAATATATTTAATTAGTTTTCCAGGACAAGGTCGCCCTCCAGCATATTCTATTGCCCCAGAGGTGAGGATAATTTGAAGGATGGAAAATAACATCGAAGTTGAGTTGGGATCAATTTTTTTCTTCTAGATGTAGTCTGTTAGATCAACAGTTTCTTGCCTGGATAAAAACACATGGATTGTTTTTGTTTATTATTTTTTAACAGATTGGCAGTTCGTTACGCCAAGAAGACCCCTCAGATGTCAACCCCCACCCTGGTGGAGGCTGCAAGAAACCTAGGAAGAGTGGGTACTAAGTGCTGTAAGCTTGGTGAAGGAAAGAGGCTGCCTTGCGTCGAAGATTATGTGAGTCTCTTAAAATATAATGAAGTTAATAGGGATAATTTTTTTCTTTAGATATTACCAGATCTAACTATCAGAGGCAGGGATGTGTCTGGGTGTGGCTGTTTTTTTTTTTTTTTTCACTTATATTGATCCTGACTCCACAAATTAATATCTAGTTAACGATCCCAAAGATTGACCATATATTTTGAAAGAAAAAGAAATCTCAATGTTCTGAGCTTGCATTTTCTCAATTTTCTCTTTCTTTGGGGGTCACTGTTTTATTGTGGAAGTATATGAATATTTTTGGCCCTTATCTCAATTTTTTCATCAATTATTACTATTTTTTTAAGATTTTAGTTTTATTTATTTATTAGAAACAGAGAGGAGAGAGAGAGAGTGAAAATGGGCACACCAGGTCCTCTCGCCACCGCAAACGAACTCCAGAGGCATGCACCACGTGCATCTGGCTTACGTGGGACCTAGAATCAAACTTGGATCCTTAGGTTTCGCAGGCATGCACCTTGACTGCTAAGCCATCTCTCCAGCCCCATTCATCAATTATTTTTACAAGTCAGTTTCTCTTAACATGTAGACATACTCAATTCAGGGAGAGACAACTTTTAAAGGTCCCTTCTTTTGAATTCCAAAAATTAACCACTGTGTCAATCCAGTTTGGAGCTGAAGTTGCTAATTAAGTGTAACACTTCCTTCTGTGACTTGGAAAGTGGGTGTGCAGGGAAAATCTCCAACCCTTCTCTCTGGCATGTCGTGTAGCTGGCCGTTGTCCTGAACCGCCTCTGTATGCTGCACGAGAAGACCCCCGTGAGCGAGAAAGTCACGGAGTGCTGCTCCGGCTCCCTGGTGAACAGACGGCCCTGCTTCTCGGCTCTGCAAGTTGACGAGACCTACGTCCCCAAGGAGTTCAACGCCGACACCTTCACCTTCCACGCGGACATCTGTGACCTCCCGGAGAAGGAGAAGCAGATCAAGAAGCAGACGTGAGGCACCCTTCCTTACTGCGCAAACTTGTCATCCCACCCGAGACCCACTTCTCTCTGGTGTGGGTTATGTTCCTCAGGAAAAATTACTTCTATATTGATCTTAATGGGGGGATAAAAGTGGCAAGAGAAAAATGGCCTGTGGATAAGAGCCACGGGAGAATAAGGTGCTGGGCCAGGCTCAGCAGAAGCATCAAAACCATTGTGAGTGTGCTCCCTGGGACTGCTCCCTTTGGACAGAGCAAATTCTAAAGAGCAAATGTAAAAATCCCCAGATGAAAAACATTTAAGTGAACTCCAAAAATATAAGGATCACTTAAATGTCTTAATGATTCATAAAATTCACTATGGCTTGAATTCTAAAATGTGAGAGATATCTAAGTTCAGGGTATAAAACTTTCTGGAGATTTGTTCAAAACCACGTAAAGCATCGATTGCTTTGCCCTGATTATACCATGGGAGCCTTCCACCAACACTAGCAAAGCGGGTTTTCTTACCGTGAGGGGAGGACCAGGATATGGAAGCTCAGGCCTTGAACTCAAGGTTGCCTTGGCTCTGAAACCTAGGAGCTTAAACCAGGGCCTCGCCCCCTTGACCGTGTCCGGGTTCTCTCACGGGCCGAGTCTTTCCCGTGCTGTTGCCTTCATTTTCCGTCTACGTGCAGGGCTCTGGTGGAACTGGTGAAGCACAAGCCCAAGGCCACCGAGGAGCAGCTGAAGACCGTGATGGGAGATTTCTCAGCTTTCCTGGCCAAGTGCTGTGCAGCCGATGACAAGGAGGCCTGCTTCGCTGCTGATGTAATGGAGTTGTTTGGTTTATTTCATTTTGATGTCTAATGTGTATTTTTGTGCATTTGGCCAGGTTAGGGATGCATGCACATGTGGGGCAGACGATCTTATCCTCTATAACAAGACAATGTCAGTTAAATAGCTCTTGGCTTTTCTCTCCTGCTTTTCTGTGGCATAATGTTAAATGCTTATAATGTTTACTCTTTCAAATTTGTGATGCTTTTGAATGTAGATAGGTAGAGTTGTGAGGCCCAAACTCTTTTCATCAAACAAAACATTAACTTACAAACATTTTCCTGAAAAACTTTGGTTTTTTTTTATTTGCATGGTTTTATAGATTAGTGATGGAAATTAAATATCTGAATCATTTAATGTTTCCTCTCCTGGCCTAACAATAATTTTGTATCTGGGGAGGAATATTCCATGTCAGCGAGCTTCCTTTTGGAAGTTCTAGGAGTCTAGAGGAGGCATGTGAATTCACGAGTAACTGGAAATGCTATTGAAAGTTCAAAGAGCAGTGCTCATATTTTCCTAACATCTGTCATTTTTGTTGTTCCTCAGGGGCCACAACTTGTTGCTAAAAGCCAAGCTGCCTTAGCCTAAGACCATCCTCATCACAAGCATCTCAGGTATCTATTCTTCGGATTTTTCCTTAAAAAGTATTTATGGCTGTTTCTAGTAAAAGAGCATTTGCCAAGAGGTGTGGAGAACAGCGCCAACTGCTGTTGCCAGCTCCTCTGACATTGACTGGGTTCAGTCCCATTGCTGGCCGTGCTTGTCGATGAGAAAACGAATGTGTAAAGGCCTAGGTTAAGAAATTTACCCAAGGGGGAGCCAAGCTAGTGAGTGGTGAAGCCAAAACCCCGAATTCAAACCCCAGTTTACCAGTGAATGGGCTTCTAGTCTGCTATGGAGCCAGTGATGGTCCAACAGGGGGTATGCATGGCATTGAGCTGAACTCTGAAAAATCATTTTTATCAATCGTAACAGCTCAGTATCAGTGATTGCACATGGTTCAGCCCAACATTTTAATAAATTCACTTCATGGGAAGATAACGTGGGTCTACTTATGTGAACATTTACTTTATAATGAATGATCTGCTATTAAATTTCCAATATGCCGACATGTGAAGCTTTAATGGAATTTATCTGACAGACCTCCCCTTTATAATATAAACACTCAAGCATAAGTGTATTGACCTGTTTTGTTTGTAATATTTTGAAGGGGAGTTTAATAAATATAATAATAATGATATATGTTATTAAAGAGCAAATTCTTTGCCCGTATGAGTAACTTATTGCAAGGAAATAGCAATTCTTTGCATCTACAAAATTTTGGACATTTCAAAATGTGATTTATTTCAGTTATTTTTTTAAAAAATTATTTTTCTTTATTTATTTGAGAGAAACAGAAATAAGAAGGGAGAGAGGGGATGGGCACACCAGGGCCTCCAGCTCAGCCACTACTAACAAACTCTAGATGCATGCATCCCATAGTGCATCTGGCTTACGTGGGCACTGGGAAGTCAAACCTGGGTCCTTTGGCTTTGCAGGCCAGGACCTTAACCACTAAGCCATCTCCCCAGCCCCTATTTCAGTTCTTAATGGAAAACAATCCTCTTAGAGTTATAGCATAGGTGGCAGGTTTCATTTGTGACGACTTCGGTAGAAGTAGGTGGTAAATAACGCAGTGACTCTGGAACAGGGAGTTTGGGGGACCCCACGAGGAAGGAGCGCATCAGCCGCTCCTCAGCTGTCCTCTCTCTGCCCTCACCCAGCAGAAGGGGCGCCAGCTCAGTGTGACCCAGGCTCAGGTTGCCCACGCTGGTGCCGACATCCAGCGTTCGTTTTCATAGAGTTGAAAAAAATGCCATGTTACACAGAGGACTCACGTTTCTCCTTTTGTTTTTCAGTCAACCCCGAGAAAAGAGACACAGACTTGGAGCTAACCCATCTTTCCCTTCTGTTGGTGGAAAACCAACCACTTTGTCTAAGGAACCACAATTGTCTTTAAACATTTGACCTCTTTTTTTCTGTGCTGCAACTAATAAAAAAAAATGAGAAGACTGTAATATAGTGGTCCAGGATTGTTATTTTTCAAAAGAGTGTTGCTCATCCTGACAATCTTGTGGGCTCTGGGAATGTTCTAGTTTCCTCTGTTACTCCATTTCAGCAGGACACCTCTAGTCCCTCACTGCCAAATAATGAATAATGAATAATGAATAATCAACATTCCTATTTTCTGAGTATGGATAGTAAACATTCACAACAGTAACAGATGACAATCCTGAATGAGAGAATAAGACCACATAAGCTCTTCCTTTCTCATGGGACATTCTAAGAAATAGTGGGGGACAGGGGCTGGAGAGATGTGGTTAAGTGTTTGCCTGTGAAGCGTAAGGATCCTGGTTCGAGGCTCAATTCCCCAGGACCCATGTAAGCCAGATGCTCAAGGTGGTGCATGTATCTGGAGTTCATTTGCAGTGGCTGGAGGCCCTGGTGCACCAGTTCTCTCTTGCTCCCTCTGCCTCTTTCTCCCTCTGTCTGTTGCTCTCAAATAAATAAAAATAAAAAAAAATTAAAATAAAAGAAAAAAGAAATAGTGGGGGTCAAAGGACACATGGATGGTTATAAAGGAGGCTAGTTGAGTTGGGAAAGCGCGTGATCTAGGATAAATTAAGACAGCTCAGGGTGACAACATGAAGAGTTAAAAATCTTGGAGAAGTGTTACCAGAAGAGGGGACTAAGGGACTTGGACGTGAGTGAGAGTGAGCTGACTTGAGATGCACAAATTGGGGTGAGGGAAATATTTTAAATAAATAAATAAATAAATAAATAAAAATAAAAATAAATATATATATAACCAAGAGTGTGAAAGAGATAGTAGAGACTGAGTGTGGGTGACCAGGGCCTTCTGCTGCTGCAACCAAATTCCAGACACATTACCACTTTATGTATTGGGCTTTATGTGGGTACCGGGAACCTGAACCTGGGCCATCGGGCTTTGCAAACAAATGCCTTTACTCACTGACCCCTCTCTCCAGCCCAGACTATTTCTTATGAAAAAAAAATTAAATGTTGCATCTGATGCTTGCTTTCTTTTTCCTGTTGCAGAAAGCAATCACTCATGGGTACATTGTCCATGATGTTTGCAGATCCACCTGAATGTTGTGACTTTACAAGTGTAGTCACTGCTAATCATATTAGTTTGTATACTTTGTATTTTTATAGACTTTGTTTTATACTTTACAGTATAAAGAAAGAGGCAGAGAGAGAGAGAGAGAGAGAGAAGGAGAGAGAGAGAGAGAGAGAGAGAGAGAGAGAGGGAGAGAATAGCCACACCAGGGCCTCCAGCCACTGCAAACGAACTTCAGATGCATGCTCACTTTTGTTTTTTTTTTTTTTGGTTTTGTGGGTCCTGGAGAACTCTGGTCAGGCTCCTTTAACTTTGCAGTCTTACACCTTAACTGCTAAGCCATCCTCCTACCTCTGCCCCCAATTAAATTTCTTTCCTTCTTTCTTTCTTTCTTTCTTTCTTTCTTTCTTTCTTTCTTTCTTTGGCTTTCTTTCAAACTTTCTTCCTTCCATCTCACTTTCTTTTTTCTTTCTTTCTTTCTTTCTTTCTTTCTTTCTTTCTTTCTTTCTTTCTTTCTTCTTTCTTTCTTCCCTTTTTTTTTTTTTTTTTTTTGGTTTTGTGAGGTAGGGTCTCACTCTAGTCCAGGCTGATCTGGAATTCACTCTGTAGTCTCAGGTGATCCTCCTCACCTCTGCTTCCCAAGTGCTGGGATTAAAGGCGTGCACCACCACGCAGGCTGATTCTGCAGCTTGTTCTGAATATGAATACACCCTTTATGGTTTTACTTCAGGTGTGACACTTATACCAGATTCAGATATCAAGTTAAACTAAAATGTCCCTTCCAATCCTGCAATCCTGTGATGTTCTACACTTTCCTCCCTCCCACCTTGGACATTGGCCTCCTGGCAAAAGGATCAAACATTTAACCATCTGTGTGACAATCATCCAAAAGGCTAGAGAGAGACCAAAGGGGGAACGAAACTCGAGTTCCCGTCTGCTGGAAACATAGGAAGCATTTCGACAGTTTTCACTAAGGCATTCCACTGAATTAAACCAATAAGGCACCCGGTCTAGGTGGCCTTACCTGGATAACAATACCTCTGTGGCCCTTCCCAGTCTCCAATGAGGACTTCCAACTTTCAGAGAAATGTGCTTAAAGATTCGCTTTTCCCCGAGCCTCTGCTTCCCATGGAGTCGATGTCTGAGGCTAAGGAGCTCAGGTTGGTTCTGGTTTCGAGAAGGCACCATGGAAGAACCAGCTCTCAAATCTGTCTCTCTGTCCCAATTTTTATTTTGCCTCATGGTGTAGGAAGCTGGTGCATCAGAATAGTGTGTGTGTGTGTGTGTGTGTGTGTATGCATTAAAGCTGTTCTCATATCAGGGGCATGATAATGTGAATTTATCACAGGAATGTTAGACTGATCATGCATGTGGTTAAGGTAGTAGTATTTTCACTGTAAAGTTATAACTTCTCCCCTTGCACGGCATGTGTGCACGCATGCACGCGCACTCACACACACACACACATGATAATCCAGGATATGCTCAAGATGAGGTAGGAAAGGAATTAAGGACCTGGAAGGGGAAGTATCTATATGTTTTATTTAGACTTCTTTGGGAAGAAAGATTTGCTATGTATCTACTAAACTATGTATATAAAAATGAACTCATTTGTTTTATATGCTGCACCGTAATTTAATACTATGCTGTGGACTTTGTGTATACAGTTATCCAGCTCCTTTAGGTAGGCTTTCTATTGTTTGACACGTCTGCGTGCTTTGCTTTTCAAGTAATTTTTACTTCTGGCATTATAGGATGCTGCAGGCTCATTTTGTATTTCCCCTTCCTCAGCTCTGGAGCAGCCATGTCTGAGCAGCCTGAGCCCATTCAATTAGAGGTGTGTGAGCACCAGCTTTGCTAGTTGTAAGTGACATGTCCCTGCTTCTGGGCCTTGGCAGGGAATGGGAATAGGTACAGAAGGGCCTGTAGCTGCTGCAAACGAATTCCAGATGCATGCACCACTTTGTGCTCCTGGCTTTATGTAGGTATTGGGGGATCCAACCCATGCCATCAAGATTTGCAAGCAAGTGCTTTCAACTCTGAGCAACTTCCCAGCACTTAGTACCTTTTTCTTGAGATGAGAGCTACAAAATCAGTCAAGAGTGAGATGCATCTGATGGTCTAGAGGAAGTGCTGTCTGCTGGTGTTCAGGGTCGAGGGCCATCGACACAGACAATGGTGGTCCCAGGAGCTTGAAGTGAGTCTGAAAATTTTCTTCCATTTAGTGATATAGCTGTTATAGTATCATGATGCAATCACACAAATCACAAAATACCTTCCAAAATAGCAAATATGTAAATCTGAAGTTTAGGGATAGGGAAATGGCTCAGCAGTTAAATGTGCCTGCTTCCAAAGACTAGTGGTCCAGGCTCGATTCCCCAGGACCCACGTAAGCCAGATGCACAAAGTGGTACATGCATCTGGAATTTGTTTGCAGGAGACCTTGGCACACCTATACTTGCTGTCATGGCTGGAAAAGTTCTTGATTTAGGCTTTCTATTTGGTTTGTCTCCTCGCTGTGTCCTTATGTATTTTTTTTTTTAATTTAAATTTATTTATTAGAGACAGAGAGAGGGAGAGGACAAGACAAAGAAAGAATGGGCATGCCAGGGCCTCTAGCCACTGCAAATGAACTCCAGACACATGCACCACAATGTGCATCTGGCTTATGTGGGACCTGGAGAATCGAACCTGGGTCCTTAGGCTTTGCAGGCCAGCACCTTAACTACTAAGCCATCTCTCCAGCCCTGTATCCTATGTATGAAAGTCAGAAAACAAACTCTTGGGTCCTTTGTTCTAAAGAAACAGCGCTTAGGAGTGTTTCTATAAATCACTTATGGTAGTGGACCACTACTCAACTTTGCTGAGACCAGTGGTCTGAATGTATGTGTCCTTCTGAAATTCACATCTGGGGGCCCAATACCCACAGTGACAATAACTGCTAAGAACTTGTGTGACGTGATTAAGTCACAGGACTCTCTCCTCATGAAAGGATTCAGATTTTTTTGTTAGTTTTAAGGCACAGTGTCACTATGGAGCTCAGGCTGACCTCAGACTTGTGACAATCCTCCTGCCTCAGCCTTCCAAGGGTGGGATTGCAGGTTCGTGCCGTGTTCAGTGCTCTTATAAAGGAGGTTGAAGGGGATGTCTGTTCTGCTTGTATTTCCCTGTCTTCATCCATGTTTGAGACACCTGGATGATGCCACCTGAGTAAGAGTCCTTCACCACACCCTGACTCTGCTGACACTTTGATCTTGGATCCCCTGCTCTCTAGATCAGAAAAATATATTTCTAATATTTTATTTTATTTTATTTATTTATTTGAGAGAGGAAAGAGGCAGAGAGAGAGAGAGAGAGAAAGAAAGAGAGAGAGAGAATGGGTGTGCCAGGGCCTCCAGCCACTGCAAACGAATTCCAGATGCATGTGCCACCTTGTGCATCTGGCTTACGTGGGTCCTGGGGAATCGAACGGAGATCCTTTGGCTTTGCAGGCAAGTGCCTTAACTGCTAAGCCATCTCTCCAGCCCCACAAAAATACATTTCTATTATTTATGAATTTCCCTGACCCAGTTATTCTGTGAGAGGAGCATAAACAAAGATACCAAGGAAAATGAGCATCTAGCAGTTACACTGAAGATGGAAAAACTTATTTTAGCATGTCTTTTGTTCTCTTTCTGTTGTAGAAGCTGGAAAGAGCCGGATTCCGCATGAGAAAGCTACCACAAGGCACAGATTAGGAAGGAGCTCTTCGGCACAAGTCATTCTAGCTATGGGGTTTCCTTCCAGGGGTCATGGGCTGTTTGAGCCTGTGATCTGGCTTTGCCATTTGAAGGACCCCTGGCCAGCATGTCAAAAGCAGGCAACCCAGACAAGAGCAAGCACCGAGAATGGAACATACATTTTTGTGAAATTGATTTTGCTCTGTCTCTGCATGACCCGTATTGATGTCGGACTTCACCTCACAGACCTGCAGGTCTTCCTCTCCTTTCAAGTTTGGCGGCAGGTTGATTGCCTAATCTGACTCTAAACTTTTTCACTTTGTTCCTATATGGATGGAGAGAGAGAAAAAAAATGTTTTCCTCCCTAAAAAACCAAAGATAAAATTCCTCTGATGAAGGAACACAGTCCTTTTTTTTTTCTGTTTTGATCTGAGTTTTCTTGACAGCGAGTGTGAGAGGTGACATGTCCTCCCCAGCATGGTGAGGGTGAGCTGGAGCTCATGCAGGGAAAGTTCGTGGAAGCCAAGTGAGGGAGAGGAGAAGAAAGGCACGACTGGCCCAGGTTTGCCACTCACAGCCAATAGGTCTAAACTCATCTCATTTCCACATCCTTGATATAGCCCTGCGCTACTTGAAGAAGTGACGGGGAAGGGTCTCTAACACGTACAACGCGTACAGAGAGCGTTTCATAGCAGTGGGGATAAGACACGAAGGTCAAGGCTAAATGCAGATCTTCCTTTGTTCTTGAGCTCTTAGACGTATGGAACTTTTGGTGGGTATACTTTTGTTCTCTCCTCAGGAGACAAGTGACCATGGTGGGTCCAGTGGACCTTTGGGTAACGGCTTCTCTCTGGGATTCATTTAAGCTCTGCAACTGGCACCCGGGTTCACTGGCTTCCTCTTGAGATCCCCACCACCATCCCCTTCTCACATCTGTTCTGGAACTTCTGGCCCCTGGGTGTTAGAGAAAGTATTCATATAAAGATTTCAGTGACACTCCGTGACTAGAACAGCATGGAAGATGTGTCATTTATGTGTGTCAACAAGTGAGTGAGGACAATGAGGGCACGAATCCCGGCTGGCCCAGTGTCATGCCATGTCTGTTTGTAACAGTGGTGCTGTGAACCCCATGTTGGGCAAAGCACCATGGGAGTCACAAAGATGACTCATCAAACCCAGGAACTTAACAATCTAAGCGGAACTGAGTGGTTCACAAAAGCAATGAGTTAAGGTCACCCCAGAAACCCCTAAGAAAACATTCTCAGAGTGCTAGAAGTCATCAGATAGACACTTCTCTAGTTAGTGAGGGTCAGGAGCACACCCACAGAAAATGATGACATATGGACCTTAAAGGCTGAGTACAGTGCCTACAGGAAAGGGGGAAAGAGTGGAGATTCGAGATCTACACTGGGCACTTTCAAGCAAACAAGCCAAGAATCAAGTGCACAGTCATGGGCTGCAGAGACGGCGCAGTGGGCAAGGAAGCGTGATGTCTTGCAGAGGCTCACGGCCCAAATCTGACTCCCACGTACCCACATACACATAGAGCCGGGTACACAACGTGTTGTTTGTGTTTTGAGTCATGTAAAATGGCAGTAGGCCCTGGTGCATCCATTCTCTCATTTGTTTCTCATATATATTTATATACAGATACATGGATATCTGCACACAGGGACAGAGAGAACCAAAAGTAAAAATAAAGAAAAAAGAAAATGTTTCTGAAGGAGTGAAAGAGATAACGGTATCAATTTTCACAACTCACATGCATTTAATGCTCTGAGAAAGGACACATCTAACATCTGACACACATGTCAGTGTGCAATAAGAGTAACAACCCTCATCTTTTAAAAATATTTTATTTTTTATTTGCAAGAGAGGGATGCGGGGGTGCAGATAGCGAGAGAATGGGCACACCAAGGCATCCAGCTGCTGCAAACAAACTCCAGATGCATGCACCACCTTGTGCATCTGGTTTATATGGATCCTGGGGAATTGAACCTGGGACCTTTGCCTTTGTAGGCAGAGGGAGAGAGAGAGAGGGAGAGAGAGAGAAAACCTCATCTTTTTAGAACTGTTTGCACACGTGAGGCCTTTAGAGCCCATCATTCCATCAGTATTTGAAAATAAAATTGAGAGGAAGTATCATTTTCACAGTATATGTAAGAAAATTAAGAATCAGATTAAATTGCTAGTGTTAAATGGCTAATTATTGGCAAAACCAAGGTTAGAATCTGTCTGGTGGCAAAGTTCAGTTTACCAGGTGATATTTCTCCTGAGCAGTTTCAGGGATTTATGCAAAAGCAAACAGGACCAGATTCCAGCAGGGGAGAAGTATTTGGCGAGGACTCTGTACTTAGAACTGAGCTTTGAGCAATATCCCATAGGGTTTAGGATTGTTTGCTGTTAGTCTACAAAGTCTGGTTCAAAGCCCCCTTTATCTCCTCGTGCAGCGTCTGGTGTTTCTGGGCTCCGCTTTTTCCGTGCAGTACTTACCCACTCACATAGCTGGGGACCCTCAACTCCCCATCTCCTCTATCTGTTCAAATGTCCGTCAGCCTCCTTACTTCTGCTCACAAGTCAGAGTGCTGTGCTTACCGCATGTTTCTCTTCCCTTCCCTTCCCTTGTCTCTTTTCCTTTCTTCAGTGTGTATTTGTGTCTGGGCACATGTTGGGAGAGGGAGGCCTGTGCCCACCTATGTGGAGGCCAGAGGCTGCCATTGTGTCCTTCCGTGATTACTCTCACCTGATTAATGAGACAGTTGAGCCCGGAGCTGGACATTTCAACTCGTCTGGCTGTTCAGCTTGCTCTGTCTCTGCCTCCTGAGTGCCGGGATTGTAGGCAGGCCACAGCTCATCTGGTATTTACGTGAGCTCTGGGGGTGCAAACCTGGGTCCTCTGACTTGCATAGCAAGAGCTGAGCAACCTCCCTAGCTCCTCTGCTCTGCCTCTGAGAATGAGAAGCCAGCTGGGAATTCCTGAGGTTGCCAAATGCAAACCAGAACGGCTTGGGTAAACTTGTCAGTCTTTTTTTATTTTTCTTTTTTAAATTATTTATTTATTTATTTGCAAGCAGAGAGAGATAGAGAGAGAAAAACAGAGAAAATGGGTGCATCAGGGTCTCCAGCTGCTGCAAAGAAACTCCAGATACATGTACCTCTCTGTGCATTTGGCTTTATGTGGCTGCTGGGGAATAAAACCTGGGCTGTTGGGCTTTGCAAGCAAGTGCCTTGAACGCGGAGCCATCTTTCCAGCGTCAGTTTGTTATTCTTTCATAAACTCAATATGCACAGACTTGGAGATATAATGACTTCCTGAATCTTTTTGATTTTATCTCACTTGTATAATCGCGTTTTACCTGCCCCTCTGGGTCCCCTTAGCTAGCCCACATGATGTACTAGAAATCATTGTTGCAGTAGGTTTCTATTTGGTCTGTTTCACAGCCTCTCCCCCTTCAAATAGTAGAACTCCCTTCAAAATACAAGTACGACTTTTGTTAGCCCCCTTTTGGTCCCTCCCAGTATCTTAGGGTGAGATACAACCATAATAAAACATTCTTGAGGTGTGGCCTCTGTCACCCTCACCAGAAATTACCTCTTTAGAAGGAATTCCATTGTTTCTTTCTTTTGTGCTATTTGGAATTGAAGGAGGGGTTCACACATACTAAGCAAGCACCCTGCTTCTAAACTCCAGACGCCAGTCACTTAGCTCCATCACTTTTAAACTTCGTGCTTCATTTAAGCTTTCTTTCTTCCCGTTCTTTAAAAAAATTATTTATTTATTTATTTGCAAGGAGAGAGAGAGAGTGAGAAAGAGAGAGAGAATGGGTGTGTCAGGGTCTCTAGCTGCTGCAAACAAACTCCAGATGTATGTGCCACTTTGTGCATCTGGCTCTATGAGGGTACTGGGGAATTGAACCTAGGTCATTAGGCTTTGCAGGCAAGTGCCTCAACCATTGAGCCATCTCTCCAGTCCTCTTTCTATTCTTTTTTTAAAAAATATTTTATTTTTATTTATTTATTAATTTGAGAGAGAGAGAGAGAGAGAGAGAGAAATAGGCAGGTAGAGAGAGAGAATGGGTGCGCCAGAGCCTCCAGCCACTGTAAACAAACTCCAGATGCATGCACCCCCTTATGCATCTGGCTTACGTGGTCCTGGAGAATCAAGCCTCGAACAGGGATCCTTAAGCTTCACAGGCAAGCGTTTAACCACTGAGCCATCTCTCCAGCCCCTCTCTTTCTATTCTTTAAACACATGCCTTGCTCTCCCTTACCAATGTGCTTTCTGTTCCTTCTACATACCTGCAAGTAGATCTCTTTAATTGGCTGATCTGCATTTTTCCATGTCTTTCCTCCAGAAACGCTTACAGTAACCCTCCAAGGATGCCAGCTATTCTTTTCTTTTCTTTTCTTTTCTTTTCTTTTCTTTTCTTTTCTTTTCTTTTCTTTTCTTTTCTTTTCTTTTGGTTTTTCAAGGTAAGGTCGCTCTAGCCCAGACTGAGCTGGAATTTATTATGTAGTCTCAGGCTGGCTTCAAACTCATGGTGATCCACCTACCTCTGCCTCCCAGGTGCTGGGATTAAAGGCATGCACTGTCATGCCCAGCCTCTTCTTCTTTTTAAAATGCTGCTTTATTTATTTATTTGCAAGGGAAGAGAGAAAGAGAGGGAGAGAGGAGGGGAGAATGGGTACACCAGGGCATCTTGTTACTACAAACAACTCCAAGATGTCTGTGCCACTTTGTGCATCTGGCTTTAAAAGGATACTGAGGAACTGAACCCAGGGTAAGCAGGTTTTACAAGCAAGTGTCTTTACCTATTCAGCCATCTCCCCAGCCCATGACCTTTCATTGTATTTACAACAGCATGCTTATGCCATGGGGTGGCTGGGCTCATTCAGAGCAGCAACAACTGACTGTTCCCACAAGAGAAGTGGGGCTGGTGTGCAGATTCAGCATGCTGTTGAATGAACCCTCATCTATTGAGTTTTACCCTGTGCCAGTCCCTCTTCTGAGCCATTCACACTTGTTAATTTGTTTATCTTCTCTTAACTATGAAAGAGGTCCTAGTGGTTTATAGATTACATATACTATTATTTTAAAATATTTTATTTATTTATTTGTGGGAGAAAGAGGCAGATAGAGAAAAAGAATGTGTGCAAATGAACTCCAGATGAATGTGCTACCTTGTGCATCTGGCTTACGTGGGTCCCAGGGAATTGAACCCAGGTCCTTAGGCTTTGCAGGCAAGCGTCTTAATCACCGAGCCATCTCTCCAGCCTTATAGTATTGTTTTCTGAATTTTTATTGACAACTTCCATGTGTATAGACAATAAGCCATGCTAACTCTCTCCCCATCACCTAGTATTTTATGGCTGAGAAAATAAGGCATGGACTGAATCATCTGCCCAGTGTCACGTGGCTGGGAATTGATACAACCAGCAGGGGCAGCCTGTCCCATCTTCCCGTGTGATACCAGAGACCACACTGGACGCAGGAAGAAGATCACGATCAGAACGAGGGCAGTGGAGAAGCACTTGACGTGAACTGGAAATTTATGACTAAACTTTGAGCTGTGACACGTATGGGTTTAGAATTGTTTGCGGTTGGTATTAGAGAACTCAGTCAGTCACGAGCAAATAAGTGGCAGAGCCAAAATTCAAACCTAATCCCTGAATCCACATGTCTAAGCCGTGACACCATAATGCTTTTCGCTCACACGGCTGGGAACTGTGGAGACCCACTCCTTCATGTAGAGCAGAGGGGGGTTAAGGGACGAGACAAGACCAGCACGGTGTCAGAGGAAAGCTCTGGGCAGGACTGGCTGTCTCTCCTCCTGCGTGGTCACATAACATCCCTGGGAAGGGACAGCTGACACAGCAAACTTCTCCTTCATGTGTGTGCATATATGCCATGCCTCTGTTTATATACACAGTCATAGTATTTAGAGTTGTAATTTCATAAAGGCCTCCTTTTTTCCAGACATTATATATGTCCCCTCTCAAGATAATGATAGTGGACCATCCAGCCTTGTAGATTATAAATCTATTAGCATAAAACTGAAACAAGATTGGTAAAGCTATAAATATGTTATTCAGGAGTGATGGTGCATGCACGAAACCCTAGGACTTGGGAGGACGCTGCAGAAAGATAGTGAGTTCAACTAACCAACTGACCGATTCACCCTCCAAAGCCAAAGAAGCATCTCCTATCTTCTAGAACCCAAGATTTGCCAATGGAACCTCTCCCCTCCCCCGCCCCTCGTGACGCTCTCGTCTCTCCATAAACACATTCGTTGTCCTTCCAGTGAACGCCGAGTCTCGCCCATGCACCATGACAGGCTTCGGCGCGGACATCATGAAAGCGTATTTCAGTTCTTCATAACAAGTGCCTCGAGAACGATGCTATTCAGTTATTTCTTCAAAACTAATGCTGTTGTTTTCATAGGTCTGAGTAAAATTCCCTGTCAGGAATGTAGCTCTACTTCACATAAACGTGGGTGGACAGGAGAGAAGACACACAACAGGGCCTGTTCCTGGGAATGGGTCTTTAAGAGATAAGACGTAGCGTGGTCACCCCGCAGAAAAGGAAAATGGAACAATTTAAGACAAACAGAACACTAGCAAATTAGTGGGAATTCTACTAGGCCAGGTATTCATTTATAAATATTTAAATGTATACCTTAGTAATTTTATGTATCATGTATAATCTAAAATTATGCTCAGTTTGCGCACAGACTCACACTGCCTTCAGTCTTTCATTCATTAAATATTTAAATGTATACCTTAGTAATTTTATGTATCATGTATAATCTAAAATTATGCTCAGTTTGTGCACAGACTCACGCTGCCTTCAGTCTTTCATTCATTAAATATTTAAATGTATACCTTAGTAATTTTATGTATCATGTATAATCTAAAATTATGCTCAGTTTGTGCACAGACTCACGCTGCCTTCAGTCTTTCATTCAATAGTGGAGACAGGGAGACTTACTTGGAATGCTACAATCCAAGGTCTGTTATTCCTGTGTTTTATTACATATTTTATCTGAGGGGATAAGCAAGGCAGGAGAGACATAGAAATGAGATCATTATGTGCCTAGTTTTCCATTGAGAATTATATTGAGTAAATTTCTATTTCATTAACTATTATCCTACAAATTATTTTGGTGTCTGTATCTTACTTCATTATCTCAATGTACTATATTCATTTTCTAGTCATTTCGTTTTATAACCTCGACTTTAGAATAATTGATCAGCTATGAGTCTTGGAAAATACTGATGTCTGGGTCCCAACTGCACAGATTCTGATCATATTGATTTTAGTCACAAGTTACATAGGCACTGGAAATTTAAAAAGTTGCTCCACTAATTCTGCCATGTGGCCGGACTGGGAATCGTCATTAAGAGGGAAGGTATGAGATGAGCTGTTCCTTGAGTCAGAGGTAGAGTGGTGCCTGCCGCTTACTGCCTGGAGCTGCTGGTGAGCTGTTGACCCGTTTACCTGTGACATACATGCAAAATTACTTTGCGATAGATAAGTTTAATATAGGGCTTATTTCATCAGAGGTTATGTAGTTAGTTTTCTGTTAAGCCTTTTGGAATATGCTAAATGAAATGAATCTTATTGACATGCTCATAAGGCAAAAATATTTCTGAGCAAGATAGTTACATAATAATCAAGCAATTTACTCTTTAATAAAGTCTGAGCTGGTCAAAGTGTTCTGTGACATCTGATATACATTTAATTAATATTTGAAAATAATTCATGTTCTCATTTGAATTGTGATGTCTTTTGTTTATAAGCACATTAATTTATAAAATTAGAATGAATTAATTATTATGCAACCTAGGGGAAATTTATCCATTTGAATACTTTAGTTGGAGAAGGATATTTGTCATGTTTGCAAACTATAATGAATTTGCAAGATTTTTTCCCTCTTTTTCCACCCCGTGTCCTTGACCATAAGATCCGAATGACCCTGTGCTGTTAATTATTGGCAAATTGCCCCATTTTCAACGTAAGGAAAAAATATGTGTGCCAACAAAAGATTACTAGTTAACAGGCATGGCTTGTGGAGGGTATAAAAGAATTCTAGTAGACCGCTCAGCATTCAGCTCCCACCACTGCCACCAGCGAGCAAGCAGTCATGACGTGGAGGTCATTGATTTGTTTAATCTTCCTACTAAACTCTGCCGAGTGCAGAACACTGCATAGAAATGCATATGGAATAGGTGAGATGCCCTGGGACTTTTTGTTGCTATTCCTCTATATGAAGACTCTAAGAAATGCTTGCATTTGTATTTGCTCGTATGTCTTGATTTATGTATCTGATTTGGTGCACAGAGGGGGCATATTCAATGGGTGGGTGTGTCTAAATGAAAGATCAATGAGCTTTACAGGAGGCTTAGAAATCGTGGCTGTGTTCACTATGTCTAATGTTCCAGGCATCATGATTCTTGGCATTTCATTAATTGGTATGCATATTGACTCTATAAAAAAAAAAACAGCCAGGTGTGGTGTGGCATGCCTTTAATCCCAGCACTCCACTCAGGAGGCAGAGGTAGGAGGATCGCTGTGAGTTGGATGCCACCCTGAGACTGCATAGTGAATATCAGGTCAGCCTGGGCTAGAGTGAGACCCTACCTTGAAAAACCAAACCAAACCAAAACAAAACAAAATAAAACAAACATCCAGCATATATGTACTCTCAGCTTTTTCACATACAAAATCTCCACAGACTGATAAAGATAAGTAGCATTTTTATTCTTTTTAAAGTAGTTTATTTTTATTTAACAGAGAGAGGGAGAGAGAGAGAGAGAGAGAGAGAGAGAGAGAGAAGAGAATGGGCATGCCAGGTCCTCCATACACTGCAAACGAACTCCAGAAGCAGGAGCCCCCTTGTGCATCTGGCTTATCTGGATCCTGGGGGATTGAACCAGGGTCCTTTGGCTTTGCATGCAAACACCTTAACCACTAAGCCATCCCTCCAGCCCAACATCTTTATTCTTAATTCAGGAGAATGAGTCATTGTTGGCTGTCTGAAAAGCAGTACTGTGACTGTATCTGAATGGTCTAAGTGTGGTATGATTATGTTCCAAGGATGGCTGAGTTAAGCCAATTAGAATATGACGACACTACAAAGGGAGTTAAACAGTCAGGAGATGGGAAACCTGGATATTAGTGTTAGGTTGGCTATAATTATTCTAGTTGACATCATTCCTTTATTTCCTAGTTTTCTCAAGTGTAAAATTAAGACGTTTGGATGTGTGGCTCCCAGCAACTTCTCAGATCTGATTTTTTATTTTTTATTTACTATTTTAGACAGGGCCTCACTCTAGCCCAGACTGATCGGGAACTCACTCTGCAGCCCAGGCTGGCCTTGTATAGTCCCAGTTTAAATACAAACATTTCTGTGCAGGGTTGTGGTTGAAAACTTCACTGCTTATAACTTCCTTTCTTTCCCAGCCTCCACCTTGGATCCCTCCCAGTGCTCTGCAGAGAGGAACTTTGTGGACCTGTAAGTTTTGCGTGTGTAAATGCGTGTTAGACATGCAAAGCGATTTTTGGGTGATTAAATGAAATTGTACAGCCTTGTGAGTTTTTAAATTGCAGAAACAAATTGGAAAATTCCAAGAAAAGTGACTTCTAGCAAACATTAAATTGGAGAAATCAAACTTTGATTAATGCCTCAGATGGAGTTCTATGGTGCAAACCAAATCAGATTTTTGAAACTGAAATTAGCTTCTGATCATTGACAGCTATGTATCCATCCAGTAATTTTTTTTTATTAGTACTTACAGGAAGGTAGTCCAATGTTTTCTATCTGCGTGCTGCTTAGTCCTAGTAGCAAACCACAGGAGGCAAAATATTCTGATGTTTTTGTTACTTGCTGAGAATGCATTATTCTCTGGGATACTGCCTGCATACCCCTTTTTAGAAGTGGGTACTGAGGAATTTAAAGACATGTACTGCAGCTGGAGCTTACATGGAGACACCTGGTCAAACATCACTTTGAGTCAGTGTCCTGGGCTTGCAATCTCAGGCCACACGTTAGGCTGGGAGTAAATACACCCAGCGCCCTGAGGACCAAGTTTTGGCTTACATTTTATATATATATGAAAGAAACTGAAAGCTATTCTAAATGATGGGTGCATCACAGCAAGTGGGTAACCAAAACCGAAGGGGGACCATTCTTTTGGGAAATCAATTTCTTTTGACTTTTAACAGCAGTATCTATATTTATGGGGGACAATGACAGTAACAGCAGCCAAAAGGTTGACATCTCCTGCTAAATGACCAGAAGCTAATTCTACATAAATTGGTAGCAAAGGTCACCTTCCAAACAGGTCAGACGAAGAAAATAACAGTGAAAACCCACCAGACCACAATGCCAATACATACCCAAGGACAGTAGGTGTGCTGTGAGTGTGCTCAATAAATACCCAAGAAAAGTAGGTGTGCCGTGAGTGTGCTCAATAAATACCCAAGAAAAGTAGGTGTGCCATGAGTGTGCTCAATAAATACCCAAGAACAGTAGGTGTGCCGTGAGTGTGCTCCTTAAGCCTTCACCCGTTTTCTGTTCCAGAGCCACCATCTTCTTTGCACAGGTTGTTCAAGATGCCACTTACAAGGAGGTCAGCCAAATGGTGAATGACGTGGTGACAGTGCTTAAGAAGCCCACCAGTGGTCAGCAGCCTGGAGGGTGTTTAGAAAACCAGGTGAGTGAGTCCGTGGGCCACTTACCCCAGTGTGGAGTGAGGAAGAGAAGATGTGGGCGAGGCGTGAGCTGGAACCTGGACTCATGCCGTGAGGGGAGAATACTGTGGCAGAAGTGAGAAGCTGTTCCAAAATGAACATGGTGCGCAGGAGGCAAACTTCCAGAATAGGGTTGTCTGGATAACTAACCGTGGACATATTCAGTTCTTGGAACATTCTTCTTTATAACATAGGGTGACATTAAGTCAAATTTAGAATAGTCTTGAGATTTATAGATTTATATAATAACATAGTATCAGGTAATTGTTTTTGAGGCAAGCCCAACAGACTGGCATTTTAATTTTTATGAGAGAGAAAGGGGGAGAGAATTAGTGTACCAGGGCCTCCAGCCACTGTACTCGAACTCCAGACATGTGCACCACCTTGTGCACATGTGCAACCTTGAGTGCTTGAGTCACCTTGTGAGTCTGGCTTATGTGGGATCAGAAGAGTCAAACATGGGTCTTTAGGCTTTGCAGGCAAGTGCCTTAACTGCTAAGCCATCTCTCCAGCTCAGGTAATTTTTAAAAATATACACGTGGTTGGCATCATTCTTGGGAGTGCTTCAAATAATCAGCTGTGACATGGAAGATTGAACTGATCAGAATGAATGTACTGTGTATTGAGATCTTAGTTGAATGAAGCCTTTGATAGAACATCACACTTCGCTTGTAAATATTACCACATCCTTGTAATAATGCTAGGAGGATGAGGCTAATTTTTCTTTTGTTAAAAAATATATTTTATTTATTTATTTGAGAGAGAGAGAGAGAGAGAGAGAGAGAATGGGAGAGAATGGGAGCCCCAGGGCCTCCAGCCACTGCAAACGAACTCCAGGTGCATGCATCACCTTGTACATCTGGTTTACATGGGTCCTAGAGAACTGAACCTGAGTCCTTTGGTTTTGAAGGCAAGTGCCTTAACCACTAAGCAATCACTCCAGCCCAGTCTTGGTCTCAATGTAGCACTGAACTTTATACTGGCTAAAACTTTCCAAATATGAAGCAAAATACCCAGTGGAACTGAAAGGGCCACACAGAGTGTGTCTGGCGCATTGCACAGAAGGTGCCCTTCTCATCCGTCACTGGCTTTCTGCTTCCCAAGCGCATGGATTAGTGAGAAGTTTTGATTCACATTTTTATTTTCAGCTTGCCCTGATAATCTTTTAAAATATGCTTACAAAGCATGCCTCGTACACTTCCAGTTGAGACTTTATATTCAATTAGAGTCTCAATCATTGTAAAATATAAAGTTTCTTAGTAAAGGAGGATTGGGCTAATACTCTGGTGCCTGTCTACGTTCTCAAGACTTGGAAGGCTCGGGCGGGAAGACCATTGTGAGTTTGAGACCAGGCCCTGCTTTACATAGTGAGTTCCAGGCCAGCCACAGCTACATTGCCCTGCCTTTAAAAAAAAATGTAGGAAGAGAATAATAAGTCTAAGTAATATTTTTAGGATTCTTTATATGCTCAGTTGTGAGAGCTAAGTGACAATTTTTCTGAGGTCACTGGGTGTGGAGACTCACACCTTGAGTCCCAAGGTAGCCAAGAGTAGACAGTGAGACCATGATTTTTTTTAAAGTCTAGAGATGAATGAAATGTGTGTGCTGCTCAGAGGATCTTTGAGGAGTACTGATCTGATCTTGTTGTATAATTTAGTAAAATTAAGGTAGTAAGGAAGGAAACAGTTTCAAATATTGTAGCTACATCTATAATTATGACTAAAAGTGATCCTATTTCTATTCAATTTTGAAATCATTTTTACTTTTTAACTTTTTTCATTTTTATTTTTAATTGAAAATAATATCCAATTTTAGAATACTTTAAAAGGCCACATGGAATATCTATTTCTGAAATGTGCTTTCTATAAAAAACAAAAGTCTTCTATATCCTGGAACCAATTTGTTGATATCATAAAAGAGTAAAATAAATTACTTTTAAAATCAAGAGGGTAGAGACAAAGCATTTCATGGCTATTTATTTTAAAATAAAATAATTTTGTCTGTCATATGTACTAATTAAGGTTGAAAATTAAAAGTTTATCACCTTCAAGACTACCAAAGAGAGTCACTGCATCAGACTGACAAAGTAAATATATTAGAAGCAGTATGGGGAAATCATAATCTGATGTGGATATGAGAAAGCTTTTCATGGGTTTCACAGACTTGGTTTTTTGTTTTTGTTTTCCCTTTTTTTTCTTACAGCTCCCCATCTTCCTGGATGAAGTGTGCCATGAGAAGGACATTTCTGAAAAGTATGGACTGTCGACCTGCTGCAGCCAAAGCGGGGAGGAAAGACATCAGTGTGTCCTTGCACGCAGGAAGACGAGCCCAGCCTCTATTCCGCCCTTCCAGTTCCCAGAACATGAGCAGATTTGCAAAGAGTATGAAGAAAACAGGGAGACGTTCCTTAACAAGTAAGGAAAACCCTTCCCGGAAGTCGGTACTAAGCGGACTGTAGTGTTTCTGCAGTTCACAGGTGGATTCCAAGATGTGGAGACGCAGGGAGGACAGAGGAGTGGGGTCATGTGCAGCCTGGGTTTGCACAGGTTTATGTACCCCAGCCGTCCATTGGAAGGGTGGGATACCAGTGTTTGGCTCTGCACTAGTGATCTATGCAATACTAATATGTAATCGGGCAAGTTCAAGTGAGAGATTCAGGGGAGAAATAGATGCAAGCTCCAGAGGCCAGAGAGCCATGCATTTCTGTGTTTTAAAAGGAGTGTGCCCAGACTTAGGTGGAATCTGTAGCCGATGCTGTGGGAACAAGCATGCTTGGAGCAAAGGACAGGATGGATGTCAACAGCTTTCAGCCTTGCTTTCTCTCTGTCCTTCTTCCTGCCCCCATTTGATGATGGTGGAAATTAAGGCTTAGAAAGACAAAAGAATGGGCCAAGGGCACATTTCTGCCACACACCAATCATGAATCTGGGATGTCTGCATCTGCCGCCTCATCGCCCAGCTCCCAGGCTACTGCCTAAACCTGGGGTGGGGGTGTCTCCCCTCGTCCCCACGTGAAGAGCATTACAGAGGGTAACTGGGCTCTGTAGTAGTTTAACCCACGACTGGCCTGGCTGCCTCCTCAATCACAGCTGAGGACACACTGAGAAAGACCTTTCAGTAAGAACTCTAACATTTCTGCCTATTTGATTCCATAATAGAATCTGGAACAATGTTTTAGGTCTTCCCTGCCCTGCCCCCACCCAAGGATATTGCAAGAAACTTTGACGGTATCTGGAAAGCATATAACCATTTCCCCCTTGTGGGCAGTGAGGAGAATGCCCAGTGTGTTTGTTCTGTTGCTATATCCCTGCATGCTTAAACAAATTCCAGAGACCACTTCCAAGCTGTGCAGTCAGCCCTTTGTATGTGTTTGTAAGTGTCCCAGTGCGGTTCATCTCCCAGGTGTGTCAAGAAGGCACCCCTTCACGTATGCTCCCACGGTTCTTTCACAGGTACACCTATGAAATGTCAAGAAGGCACCCCTTCACGTATGCTCCCACGGTTCTTTCCTTGGCTGCTGCTTATGGTAAAATAATTCCAGCTTGCTGTAAAGCTGAGAACTCCACGGAATGCTTCCAAACAAAGGTATTATATTTGTGTGGATATCTACCAAAACTCAGCTTGGCTGTGGCTCAGGAAAATAAAGTGAAAAGTGGAAATATTCTTCATGTGAAGAATGTAACTCTCAGAACAGAACATAATTATTTTCCTTTCTCTAAACGAGTATTATTTTTGTTGGATCTTTCCAATTATAAATGAAATTGTATTTTACATTTATAATTAAAAACAGGACTGGAAAGATGGCTCAGCAGTTAAAGGCTATTGCTTGCAAAGCCTGATGGCCTGGGCTGGATTCCACAGTACTAATGTCAAGCCAGACACACAAAGTGATGGATGGATCTGGAGTTCATTTCAGTGGCAAGAAGCCCTGGCACACTCATTTTTTTCTCTCTCTCTAATAAATAAATAAAAATATTTATTTTAAAAACACTTATATCCAGGCATGGAGACTCACACCTTTAATCCCAGCACTGGGGAAGCTGAGGTAGGAGGATCACTGTTAGTTTGAGGCAAGCTTGGATGACAGAGTGAGTGTCAGATCAGCCTGCGCTAGAGTGAGACCCTGCCATAAACAAACAAATAAACAAACAAACAAAACAAACAAACAAACAAAATTTTATTGGGACCATACACATTTAGATCAAAGTAAAAATATATGTACTTTGTGATTTCATAAAACATTTACTGAATATTTAAAGAAAGCAGAATAGTTATATATAAAAACAATGACTTGATAAACTGCAAGTTGAACTGCAATGGAATTGTGCTTTTCTTGCCGACAGAGACGATGAATGCTAGCTACAGTTTCTCACACCAACATGAAACAACATACACAGAGGGCAAGAGTCCTTCCAGGTGACTGCCAGGTGATGAACACACATCAGGGTCCACCAAAGCAGAACAAACTGGAAAGCAATGGGTTGTTCACATTTTAAATTCAGCATGTCTGCAAGACGCAGCATGCTCCAGCAGTCTGGCAGACTGCTGCTTTTTGTTTATTTGTTTGTTTGTTTGTTTTTGTTTTGTTCCTTGAGACAGGTTCTTGATATGTGTGTCTGGTTGGCCTCAAACTCCTGACAATCCTCCTGCTTCAGCCTTCTGAGCGCTGGGATTACAAGCAAGTGCTGCCAGACTTGACTTGTGTTTTCAAGTAAGAAATTGGATTTGCTCTTTTTCATGGAGCATTCCTCGAAGAATTACTATTGAGTAAGGGACTTTGGTGGGAAGAAGAAGGGACAATGATAGTGGAAGAGAGAAAAGTGGAAGAAAATGAGGAGGAAAATGACAAGCTAAAGGGGAGATAAGCAAGTCAAGAATGAGAGAACACTTGGTATTCACTTTTCAGTTTTTATATTAAAAGCGAGTGTAGCTATTGATATCTAAAGAATGGGGGCACTCAGGGTTAGAGGAGTGGATAACTTCCTTGGGCTCAGGGAGCTAGAATATCTGTAAGTCACTACTTGCCATGATATATATATCACACACATATGTACTATACATATATACGTGTATATATAATATATACACACACACACATATATATATATACATATATATATACTTGTAATTGACCAGAAATCAGCATGCTTTGGTCTGTCTTAACACTGTCAAGATACAGTCATTTATTCATGGTTCTCAGTATCAAATGATAATGATTTTGAGGTATTTTAAATGAGTCTCTAGTATAGATACACATAAACAAATCTAAATGACAAAATGACTAGTGTTATGCTGAAATACATGGCATTTGTAAGTGTTAGTAAAAAAAATTAATAGACCTTCACATTTTACTTATATCTGTTCTTTCTCATTATTAGCGCTTACCAAAGAAAATACAGGCTTTCCTAACACTTTGTTTCTTTGACATCTAGACAGCATTGATTACAAAGGAATTAAGAGAAAACAGCATGTTAAATGAGCATGTGTGCGCAGTAACAAGAAAATTTGGAACTCGAAACCTCCAGGCCTCGTAAGTTGCAGCTCTGTGGAGGGCAAGTGTGTGGATGTGTAGAATTACTATTTTTCCATTCGGGTTACCTTTTCTCAGTGTCACCTGTGTGATGTCACCTTTGCTATCCGATACTGGGATGAGAACCATGAAATCTTAGCACTTGAGGAAGCCAATAGAACAGCCTCAGGCCGGGTGTGGTGGCGCACGCCTTTAATCCCTGCACTGGGGAGGCAGAGGTAGGAGGATTGCCATGAGTTCTAGGCCACCCTGAAACTACATAGTGAATTCCAGGTCAGCCTGGGCAAGAGTGAGACCCTACCTCGAAAAGCAAAAAAAAAAAAAAAAAAAAAGAAAAGAAAAGAACAGCCAGCCTCAGAGGTAATATGTGGGGGAGGTTGATGCTGCTGGTTCTAAATACTTTCAGTTTCCTGTCTGAAATTGATTTATATAACTCCTCATTAGACCATGTTTTCCTGGTCCTCCTACAAAGCAGGTCAACCTCCATGAAGAGTCATTTCAAAGTTGTGACGTTAACAAGAAATGCTTTATATTAACTGTGCTTCCAAATCTGTTCTGAGACCCATTATGTCAGCTGTTGCTTCTCAATAGAATATTCCCACGAAGCACTAGAACCCCATGTCAGGTGACAAGAAAACTTTAATTTTCCTAAAAATACTCTTTAATTCTTATGAAACCTTTCTAATGTAGCAAAACATCTCAACTCCTAATCAGAGTGGTGGTTCTATGCAGCCACAGCTTGCTTGTTAAACGACATATGTAAAGAAGTTGTGTGTGCGGAGACCACTACTTCCAGACTGGCTGGAATTTGTTTTGCAACAGAGGTCATGCACTCCTCTCACTTCTATTAGGAATTCAGTGACTGCCTCATGAAGTACACTGCCCAAATATATCTCAGGAGTAGAACAGAAGTTAAAATTACAGTGACTTTATGACTTCCCTACAAGCAATCAAAGTATTAATAACACAAGTCCGTCTTCAGCAGCAGCGGTGACATGCACTTGTTGCAGGGAGCAGAGTCTCCACACTGGCAGGCCTTCACATGTGATGAAGTGCCCAGAGGAAGAAGGCTGTGACTTCACGTGCCTCCGTCCACTGTGCATGCCTTGGCCTGGCCACTATCGCAATGTTGAGTCAGCTCCACCCTCTTCTTCCACTGCATTGATTTGTCCATCTGCACCCTTCCCTGGAGCCTCAGAAATATGTTTTTTCTATCGATTGAAAAGTGACTATTATTCTTATGGGATAGTCCATCTCTTAATTATTGTTCACTCTTTTATTAAATTGATTTTTTTTGAGACAGGGTTTTATAGTTCAGGATGGCCTTGAACTCACTATATGCCTCAGGCTGGTCTTGAACTCCTGCCTTCATGTCCAGACTACTGGAATTAGAGGTGTGTGCCAGCACACTCTGCCTGTCTACTCACTACAGAGATCCCAAGTGCCCAGCATCAGGAAAGAACAGCAAAGATAGGGCTCACCTTAGTCCCTCAGAAAGGCTTCAGGAAAAGATAAAACACTTTCACATCATTCAGGGGACCAGCCCACAATGTACTGCCTTGAAAGATGGAGCAGAAACGTATGAGTCTTAAAATAGGTGTTTTTTTTTTTTCTTTTTAAAGAAGTCATTTATTTCAGTTCTCAACCCTTGGGCCCTTAACTCTACTGACACTGTATAGATGATGTGAAGCTGGTCCGTTGAGATCGATGACTGAGGCTGACTTGAATCCCCCCTCTCTCCAGAACTGTTGTTAAGCTGAGTCAGAAGCTGGCCAAAGCGAATTTCACGGAGATCCGGAAGCTGGCCCTGGACGTGGCCCACATTCACGAGGAATGCTGCAGCGGCAATGTGCTGGAGTGCCTGCAGGATGGGGTGAGGAGGCCCGCTTCGCTGCCCAAGAGCCTGTCTCTGCTCTCTCTGCTTTTGTCTTCCTCTAAACCAGGAGGTGGGCTGGCTTGGCTTGGTCTCTGCATAGTAATTAGGTGACCCAGCAAAGGCACATGTGGTTATGTGTGAATGTGCATATACATGCTGGGACGTGTGCACATGCGTGTGTGTGTGTGCACTCGTGCATGTGCACATGCATGCCTGTGGAAGCAAGAGGTTGGCAGTGTGTCTCTCCTGTCTCTGTCCATCTCTCTCTTTTCTTTTGGAGACAAAGTCTTTCAGTGAACCTCACGCTCACTGACTGGGATGGGAATAGATTAGCCAGCCAGTGAGTCCTAGGGATCCACTGTCTCCTTCTCCCCACAATGGAACAGGCGCACCCAGAATCCTACACGGGCTCAGCGGCCAGGCGCTCAGATCTTTCTGCTCATGCAGGAAGCATTTTACACGGCCCCCCTCTTTGGAGCTACTTCCCCAGCCCCTTGCCTTTCACTTCAGGGATTCGCTACCCCCACATTCTTTGTGATACTGGGGTGCACCCATGACGTTATTGGACACATGAATTCCTTCTGGTAGATACGTCTTGAGTACTTCCTGCCAGGTTGCCTTCAGCCACTCCTTAGGAAAGCATTCATTGCCACCAAGAAATTTCTAGTCTAATGGGAGGGTTAGTGGCCTCCTTGGAGTTCATGGTTGCCTTTTGATTGCCGTTGTTTCTGGAGAACAATGCCTGGCTTGTGGAAGGCAGTCTATCATAGTTTGTTTCACGGTTAAACGTTTTATTCTCAGCAGAGAGGAGTGAAGCAAGGTCTGTAGGAGAACTCCACCACACCCCGACTCCCAGCCAGTCTCTAGTCAGTGGTGAGGGGAGGGTGGGATTATTCTGGGCTCATTCTTGACTTCCTGGGTGTCGTGTAAGAAGTCGGTCTTGCCCTGCGAATCCCCTCTCCTGTCCCTGTGTCACCAAGGAGGCTCAGCTGGCTTGGAAGGAGGCCTGGAGAGGCTGATCTCAGCCCAGTCCTGGGCACCTTGGCATAGGCCTGGTGTGATGTGGGCATGCAGGGGAGGGTGCACGGAGGCCCTGTTAGACAGTCCCGGCGCTGCAGCCACCCCTGGCTGTGGGACACAGCTTACCACAGGATTGATCTGCATATTAGGAACGGCAGAGAGAACTATTTTGACGTTTTAAAATTTTCTTTAAGGTCTACTCCCCTGCCCCCTCCCCCCCCCCAGTCTGCAAATGAAAATTTTGATGCTTTTCAGAATCATTCTTAAGGTTTAGTTTTTAATTTTTAGGCCCAATACCAACCACTCTTTTTCATTTAAGTTGCAAAAATTGATTTCAGGAGATATTTAAGTTGGGCTGTAACCGCTGAATAACGAGCTTTCGTCGTCCCTGTGGAGAATAAATACACAGGGGAAGAGAGAGAGAGAGAGAGGGAGAGAGGGAGAGAGAGGGGAGCCCTCTGCCCAGGACGTTGCCCTGTCGCCGTCTATATGCTGTCCTCCGGAGGCCATAGTGCGCCACTGCAGGCGTCCTGGTAAACGTGGAGACCAAAGCTTGCTCTCCAGGTTACACCAGCCGGTTAAATACTGCCTAATGGAAAGTGTAAAAACAAGGGCTGGAGAGATGGCTTAGCGGTTACCGCAAAGCGAAAGGACCCCGGTTCGATTTTCCAGGACTCACGTAAGCCAGATGCACAAGATGGCGCACGCATCTGGAGTTTGTTTGCAGTGGCTGGAGGCCCTGGAGCACCCATTCTCTCTTTCTTGCAAATAAATAAATACAATAAAATATATTTTAAAAATTAAAAAAAAAGAAAATATAAAAACAAATAGCAAGATGCTGTTTGACTTGAGTAGCGCCTTTCCATCTTGTTTTTGAATGTTTTTTATTATTAAAATAGAAGTTAGTGCTTAGGTAGCAGCTATAGAAAGAAGATGTGGACAGCTGGTAATTGGAAAGGAATTAGGGAAAGCCAACTGAGGAGAAAGCATGAAAGCAGGAGATGAGGAAAACGCCGTCTTTACGGGCCTTTTGCTTCTCCCTACTTCCATCTCCCCGCCTCCATTCCTTTCTCCCTCCCTCTTTTCATCCCTCCCTCTCTCTCTTCATCTTCTAGCTCTGAGGGTCCCCCTTAGAGAATAAACCTTCAGAATTACACTTGCCTTTCCTCATTGCAGGAAAAAATTATGTCATATATATGTTCTCACCAAGAAAATCTGTCAAGCAAAATAGCCGAATGCTGCAAATTGCCCACCCTTGAACTTGGCCATTGCATCATTCATGCACCGAATGAAGATGCCCCGGAAGGCTTAGCCCCGAACCTAATCGGGTTTCTGGGAGACAGAGATTTCAGCCAGTTTTCCTCGGAGGAGAAAACCATGTTCATGGCGAGGTAACGTTCTCTGTGGATTTATGCTCACAGCAGTGGAGAGCTCTGCGTGGCCAGCGGCTATGCTTCTGTTGAAGGTGAAGGGTTTATGAGCTCTTTTGTGAAGGTGTGTGGCCAGCACGTTGTGAGTTCACATAGACCCATGCAGATAACCAGGGCATGGAGAATGGGACCTATCTTGTAATGGTGAGATTTTTCACAGTGCCTGTTATTACCTGGCTTGCCTCTAAAGAGGAATTTTACTTTTTGTCAGTCTCTCTGGAATGAGAAGGATTACCATTCCAAATGGGTTCCTCACCTGAAGACCACTGCTGAGCTTTCAGGATTTAGATACTTTTGTAGTAAGAAGGGTCCTTGGTAAATGTCCAAATTAAAAAAAAAATTCTCCAAAATATAACTGAAGATATAATGCTGGATAGAAGGTCTTTGATTGGAACAGATTTTTTTTTGCTATGTATTTATTTTTCTATTTTTTTAAAAAGAAATGAAAACATTTTCAGAGACAATTACAGAAGAGTGGTTTGCTGTCGTATAAGTGACGGCCAGGTTTTCATTTTCCTTGCCTTTAAGGGAATCAAGCAGTGAAGTGAATCCAGCTTTCTCTATTCTATGTGCCCTTGGACACTATTAGACGAGGGGTTTGTGCAGCTTGTAGGACATTACACTTAATGATCTCTGAGGGCCTTTCTGAATTTAAAATTCCAATTCTAATGCAGTCATGAAAATAATGGCCCAATTTTCTTTTTACCATTCCCTGAAGATGTTACTCTCATTGCATTAAAATTAGGCATTCGCTGTTATTTTGTGCTGCTAAATAGAATTATGCAAACTAAAACCACACCAGGTTTAAGAGACACATTTTGACATTTTATTGGTGGTAAGAAGTAATCCCTACCAATATCTATAATATGGGAATAAGATTAATAAAGTCAGGGGCTATCTTTATGTTTGTACATGCACACATGTTGGAAACAACTTGTTTGTTTCCTGGCAGAAGTTCTTCAATTATAAGGGGTATTCTCAGTGGAATGTTTTCTCAACTGAGAGTTCACTGTCAGCAGGCCCTGGCACTTCCTCCACCCAGGTCTCTGTTCCCTTACTGCTGCCCAGAGAAAGAAGCTTTAGTGGGCCACGTGCTGATTAGCCACCATCTACTTTGGTGTCATCTCTTTTCCCATCTTCCATCATTCTTTATTTCTCTTCATTGATTTATCGCTATCCAAGATAGATGACCAATTTAAGCTTGCATCTGCCTCCCTATAATTTATGCTTTCTGTAAGGCAGGCATTTCATCTTACACAGTACCAGCTCTCCACCACTTAAGGCAATGTTAGCATAAGGTGTGCGCTGAAAAAGATTTGTTGGATGATTGGATGTAAACCCCACAATTGAAAAGCCAAAGTAAGATAAAAAATAAAGTCATTTTTGTTTCCTTTAAAAATCTTTATATACACACACAATATACAACACACACACACACACAGATACACACATGTAATTTCAAATCTAGGGTCTACATGTGAGAGAAAACAGGCAACATTTGTCTTTTTTAGTCTGACTTGTTTCACTTAACCTATAATTGCCAGTTTCATAAAATGCCACGAGACAGCATGATTTGAAGACTATAGTTTGGTTAATAGTTTCGTCATCATAGAGCACAAATTTCTTCCTCCCTCTCTCCCCTCCTCCTTCTCTTCCTTCCTCCTTACTTCCCTCGCTGTCTCCATTCCTCCATCTCTCTTTTCATCCACCCCTCCCTCCCTTCCTCCTGCCCTCTCTCCTCTACTCCCTTTCTCCCCTCCTCCCCCTCTCTCTTCCTTTCCTACTTTCATCCTTACCTCCCTCCTTGTCTGCCTTCCTGCATCCCTCCCTTTCCAGATATTTTAACGTCTATATGCCCTAATTATTATACAGGAGAAATTAGAGAATTACTGGCTTCTTTTGTTAGAGCTCCAGCAACATATTTTCCGCACACTTTTCAGTTATCTTCACGCATACTCAAGGACACACCCCGAGCTCGCTGTCCCAGTGATTCTAAGAGTCGCGAAAACTTACCAGGAGCAGCTGGAGAAGTGTTTCCAGTCTGAAGACCCACTGCCGTGCCAAGAGAAGGGGGTAGGAGTTTTGGGGAGAGGAATTTTGGGGAGAATCTGTAAAACCTGGTTGCTGTGACCCATTAGAAATCCTGCTCAAGAGCACTTAGCACCGGTGCTGTGCTGGCCGGATCTATGAACCAACAATCTAGCTCTTCGTTGGTTATCATTACTCAACAGCTAACGACTCAGGTAAGAAATCTGAATGTTCATTTTTGACAGTTCCAGAAAGGCAAGGATTTTTTTTTTTTTTTACAGAAAAAACTGTAATCCTTTATCCAAAGATTGAGTTCTGTCACCAAATAATTTATGATTCACAAAGTATTAAAGTTGCTTTTCCAGAAGTTCATTTGCTTTAATATTCAAAGTTCATACTTTACCATATTTGATTTTCTTAAAAAATATTTTCAAGCTGGGTGTGGTGGCGCATGCCTTTAATTAATTCCAGCACTCAGGAGGCAGAGGTAGGAGGATAACTGTGAGTTCGAGGCCACACTGAGACTACATAGTGAATTCCAGGTCAGCCTGGACTAGAGTGAAACTCTACCTCAAAAAAATATTTTTTCATTTATTTACTTATTTGAGAGAGACAGAGAGAGAATGGACACACCGGAACCCTCCATAACCGCAAACAATTCCAGACACATGTACTACTTTGTGCATCTGGCTTTACGTGGGCACTGGGGAATCAAACCCAGGCTGACAGGCTTTGCAAGCAAGTGCTTTTAACCACTGGGTCACCTCTCCAGCCCCTTACTTGATTTTTTAAAAAGATTTTTATTTATTTATTTATTAGAGACAGAGAGAGGAAGAGAGAGAGAGAGAAAGGGAGGGAGGGAGAATAGGTGCACCAGGGCTTCCAGCCACTGCAAACAAACTCCAGACACATGAGCCACCATGTGCATCTGGCTTATGTGGGCCCTGGAGGATCGAACCTGGGTCCTTGGGCTTCGTAGGCATGTGCCTTAACCACTAAGCCATCTGTCCAGCCCCACTTGATTTTTTTTTAAAGCTTCTCAGGTTGGTTTCACCATGCACTAAAATCCTGGTTAATTTTACATATGCAGCCATGTGTCCTGAGGAGGTGACAGTGTGTCATGTGTTTGCGTCTCCAGGAAGAAGAGCTGCAGAAGCATGTCCAGGAGAGCCAGGCACTGGCCAGGAGAAGCTGTGCTCTCTTGCGGAAGGTGGGAGACTACTACTTCCAAAACCAGTACGTGTCTGCAGAGTTTGGAATTAGTCACTTCATTTTACTGCTTTGAAATTGTTGACAGGTGAGGTTGGGAAGGTAGTTCAGTTGGTAAATCTCCTGGTATGCAAGCCTGATGAAGCTGAGTTTGATTCCCCAAAGCTCATTAAAAAAAAAAAAAAAAAAAAAAAAAAAAAAAAAAAAGGCCCCGCCTGGTCGTTTACACCTATAATGGCATTGCAGTGCTGTGGAGGTGCACACAGGCCCGCCCCTGGGCTTGCTGGCCGGCCAGTCTAGCCTACCTGGAGGTTTCCAGGCCAATGAGAGGGCTTGTCTCAAAAAGGTGGATAGTACCTGAGGACCAACCTCCAAGATTGCCCTCTGGCCTCCACATGCTTATGTAACCCCAACACGTACATGTACACACACACAATGACTGCACACACACACACACACACACACACACTGACTGCCAGGTAAAGGGGGTGCATGCACACACACACACTCACACACACACACAATGACTGCACACACACACACACACACACACACACAATGACTGCCAGGTGAAGAGTATACACACACACACACACACACTCACACACATGAATAAATCCAAAAAAGTTTTTTAAACTATCTGGCCCACGCGCCTCATGTCTTCTGAGCACGTAGTACGCTTTGGAAGTCAGGAGCAAGGCTTGCATGCCCTCAAGGAGGACTTGGTGAAACCCTCCGCAGGCTGCTGATCGCGTACACTCGGAAAGCCCCCCAGCTGAGCTCCGCCGAGCTCATGGACTTCACCGAGAAGATGGTCAACATCGCGTCCTCCTGTTGCCAGCTCAGCGAGGACAAGTGGTCAGCCTGTGGCGAGGGAGCCGTGAGTGTCTGTTCCCTCTTGTCCCATCTCATGTCCTGCTGTGTCTGACTCACAGTCCCACCTGGGAGAAACGGTGGACAGAAGTCACTGGGCAGGTGGCTCTGTGCAGCTTGCCAGGGAGCGGCCTTGCAGGGGGCTGAGAAGGCGGCTCTCAGTGGTTGGCATATGGCCACACTTCCTGTTCTTGAGTGGCGGGAGGAGGGGCAGCCATTTATGATGCAATGTCCAAGCAAGCTTTATATGCAGGAAAGAGAATGGCCAGCGTGCTATGCAACTTATTCCTTTTTTCAGTCATTGTATTCTTATTTTAGTATTAAAGAAGAAAGAAAAAGTTTCACCCCTGATAATTACAATTAGTCATTTTATTTTAGCCCTCCTTAGATTTTTGGCTTTTGTAGTACAAAAGTAGTATTTCTACAGCAGTATTTGGAGTCCTTTGTTAGAGTCGATGGTAAAGAATGGGTTCAGTCCCATGTTCAGAATAGCAAACGACTTTTCAATGTGCAATGCCAATCATTTTGGCTTTGCGGTTACTCATGTCACACACATCAGGAGAGAATGAAGTTTTCCATTCGTTCTCAAACTGTCTTTAACACTAAGTCATTGAACAAACCTAATTTTATCCCTCAAAGTCACAAGTGTGAACATAATTATTCATCCATCCCCCCCCCATTTCCTCTTTGGAAAATACTTGTTAGTCTTCTTATCTTGGAGATTTTCACTAAAGGTAGGGGCAAAGAGTTTTCTGTCATTAAGTGGCATTAACCTTAATCTCTGGTTGGACTTCTCACCATGGGAGGCTGTGGGAGTGAATGACTTGCCTGCCCTCGGTCTTCCTGTCACACTGGGAAGAGTACTTCACCACCAAGCTGGAGCTTTTCTCATTTGATATTTGAGAATCAAACTTGTCCCATTCTCATAGGATGCTTCCCTATATCAGAGCAACTGCCACAGCGTTTGCCTGATAGTAAGCACGGACGACATGCTAACACTAGTTAAGTTATAACTAGGTGTTGAAGAAAGATCTCTGAATTGTAGAAGGATTCTACATTAGAAAATCCTTAAACACACACACACTCTCTCTCTTCTTGTCAATCAGCTGTGTGTGTGTGTGTGTGTGTGTGTGTGTGTGTATACATATATATATATATATATATATATATATATATATATATATATATATATGCATGTATATATGCATGTATGTATGCATGTATGTATGTTTGGGAAAACGTTAGATGCACCTTATTCCAACTTCAGAAAGTGATTCTGTTTCATTTTCAACTCTTTTTTTTAAGCTGTTGATTTTGGTAGTTTTAAAACTTTTTTTTTTTTTTTTTTTGGTTTTGCAAGGTAGGTTCTCACTCTGGTCCAGGCTGACCTGGAATTAACTATGTAGTCTCAGGGTGGCCTCGAACTTTTGGCGATGCTCCTACCTCTGCCTCCCGAGTGCTGGGATTAAAGGCGTGTGCCACCACGCCTGGCTAGTTTTAAAACTACATATAGACAATATTCCATGATCTGAATCCCCTCTCACCACCCTCCCTTCTCTCCCTCCCCTACCCCTACTGCAATGTGATCCTCTGTAGAGACATTTCCCTTTGTGAGTTCATGTGCAACTGGAACATGTTTCAAACAGCCGACGATGGCTGAAGGACTTTCCTCCACACCGCATGCACAATGTCTGTGCCTAGCGCTAGGCATTATCCCAAGCAAATGATAAACACTGAACTCTAAAACATGGCGACCCATGCCGGTACATAGTCAGCCAATGTCCCAGTAAGAGAAATCTCAAGCTGCTGACATTTAATAGCACTGCATGAGCTTTCTGGAAACCTGAACCAACTGTGTGGCGACTGCCTCCTGTCTAACCAGGCTGATCTTTTCATCGGACACTTGTGTATCAGACACGAAGCTAAGCCCGTGAACCCCAGCATCGGCCAGTGCTGCGACTCCTCGTACTCCAACAGGAGGCCGTGCATCACCAGCTTGTTGCTGGATGAGACCTACGTCCCTCCACCATTCTCTGAAGACAAATTCATCTTCCACCACGATCTGTGTCAAGCTCAGGGTAGAGAACTGCAAAAGATGAAGCAAGAGTAAGAACGTTCTACTTTCTTTTTAAAAATATTTATTTATTTGAGTGAGTGGGAGAGGGGGGAAGTGAAAGGGTTTGGTGATGAATGGATGGAGTGATGGTGTAGGGTGGGGGTTGTCAGGGCTCTGAAAACTTGGAGACTTCCACAAGGAAGATTTTAGCAAAAGACTATTACATAGCAGACTGACTCCTCTGGTGCTGACGTTGTCTGCACCACAGGCTTCTCATCAACCTGGTGAAGCAAAAGCCGAGAATGACAGAGGAGCAGCACGAAGCCGTCACCGCTGAGTTCTCCAGCTTTTTGGAAAAGTGCTGCCAAGCCCAGGAGCAGAAAGCCTGCTTTGCAGACGAGGTGTGTACGCACATTTTCACTTTCAGAATACTTGTCTGGATGATTCCATAGTGAAGAATCAGACCACACCAGCAAATCTGTAGCTTTAAAACAATGACAAAACAAATTAAATTAAATTAAAATTTTAATTTAGAAATTTGATAAGATTAAAAAAAATCATCCCTTTTTCCTCACTAAATATTAGGAAGATGTGTTGTCAAGTATATAAAGAAAATTAGTGATTTTGATTTGCTTCCTAGTAGAGAAAATGATTAAGTGTATATGTAAACAATTGATAGTAACTTAGACTATTTCTGGCCTAAAATGAATCGATTTCATGAAATAGATCAAAAAGATTTGATAGGATGGATTTATAATTGGCTGCTTTTTAAAAATGGGAACTTTATATGGCATTTTATTTTAAAAATTATTTTTTCTAGCTTACTTAATTATGGCTGACAATTAAAAATTGCATGTATTTAAGGTGTACACCATGTTTTCATATGTGTACATGTTCTCAAATGATTATCTCAACCAAGCTAATTCACTACATTCTGTAATTTTTTGTTTGTATTTTTAACTGGATTTGGATCTACCATCACTCTGTTTTGAAAAGATAGCCTATATTCAGTTTTATATGCGTCAACATGTTCAAGTTTTGAGGCTTTGCTAAACGCAAACTCTAAAACCGGATGATCGTTAGAGACGTAGTGTTTTTCTGTAAACAACAATTCGATTTGCATGAGAGTGAATATTTGATAGAGGGTGTCTCCGATGAACAACACTGATAAAGAGATATAGGTCAGTTCTGACACGTTTGCATAAAAGAAGCAACACTGACAAGACGTTGACTGAGATGTAGAGAATATCAGCAAATGGCAGAGGGTTTTTTTATGGAACTCTTTCAATTGCTAGAGACTTTGATGTGTGGAGGAGGACAGAAAACCTTCAGTGCTGGTGTGAGTGGATCTTTGGTCTTCACTGGCTCCCACCATCCTACCTGGCATCAGAAATAGTTTATTGTTTTATTTGCAAGGCGAGAGAGAGAGAGAGAGAATGAGAGAGAGAGAGAGGCTATGGGTATGCTAGGGCTGCTGCTAATGAAGTCCAGATGCACGCACTGCTTTTTTTACATGGGGACTGGGGATTCAAACTCAGGTTGTTAGGCTTTGCAGGAAAGCGCCTTAACCATGGAGCCATTTCTGCAGTTTAGAAATGCATTTCTTTCTTTCTTTCTTTCTTTCTTTCTTTCTTTCTTTCTTTCTTTCTTTTTTTTTTTTTTTTTTGACTTGGTTAGTGTACAGTCTTGTGAATCACCCCATGTTGCAGAGTTAACTCCATGACTGGCACACTCATCCATCCCTTCACCTGAGTCTTTTCATCTGTTCTTCACTTTTAGGGTCCCAAGCTGATCTTAAGAACTCGTGCTGCTTTGGGAGTTTAAATAATTTCAGGTAACAAAGATTTCAGAAAACAATATAATCATAAAATAGTAAATGAAATCATATGGTGTTGTATAATAATATAATATTGATCCCCCTAAATATCAGTCCCTAGTGTTTGGGATCCTAAAAAAATGCCATTCATTTTCTTTACAAAGGAGAAATGCAATTCCATTAAAAGGGTTTATGTTTTAAATGCTGAAACAAAATTTTAGGTGACTTTGCAGGCTTTTTAGAGAAGGTCCTTTGAAGGTCTGCCTAGCACGTCCGTGATATAAAATAACAGACCCAGTGACCTTCTGTCCCCACTCACTTAATTACTGCTAACTATAAACTTTGTATTTCAGGGGAAAATAAGAAGATTCATGAGGCTACAGTCTGGGGTGAACATCTCTGTTCAGCTATAACCAACAAACTGTCATGATGTAATGAAGACTTCTGCTTGAGATTTCTCTATCATAGAATAAAGTATTTCCAACTTTCTTTTTCCTTAGTCTGCTTATTTATGAAAATTTATAGTTCCCTTAGACAGCCATTGTGTGAAATAGATCCGATAAAAAAAATGAAAATTAAAATAAACCATGAGCAGTGGTTGGTGTAGGAGATGGGTTTGCATCACCACAGGCTGAATTCTCAGTGACCAGAGAAGACATTCCCAAGATGGGCACATTTGCCCCTTAAATGAGTGACCTCTTATGGGTTTAAATAGACAATCTATTGACAAATAATGTGACAAGAAATTATGCCTTGTAGAATTCAGGGAAAGTTGCTTTGAGCAAATTTAATTAGCATTTTATTTCCAAGTTTTAAAATTCCTTAAGTGAGCCCTCCCTGGCTAAAGGCCCTGTTCTGGGTGTAGTCGTTGGTCTCCAGTTGTTTTGATGCAGATGGAAGCAAGAGATCAGGGACAAGACTAAGGATGGTGCACGGCTCAGACACAAAGGCAAGGCGAGACCAGTCTGGACGGGGCAAATGGCCACACAAATGGGAGAGTCTGGGAAGTGAGTGGGCATCCATCAGCTCCAGCAGAAGAAAAAGCCTTTTCAGGAAGGGACCCATGGCAAAGGGACCGTGTATAATAGCGTAATGGAGGCTTCTGGAAGGTCCCTGTCCTGCTCAAGAGGAAGATGATGGAAACTGTGACGCTGAAAAACTACAAAGCACTTTTGATAAAGAGTAAAGAAGACATTTAGAAGTGATGAGCTATAGATTGCTTGCAGGTTTGAAGGTTGATTTAGTGAACTCTCAATCAAAATTCCAGATCTTTTCTCTTTCTTTCTTGTCTTCTTTTCTTTTCTTTTTGTAAATTAACAAACTGTAAGACTCAGAAACCATAAGGGATCCCGTGTAGCTAAAATAGCCTTGGGGGAAAAAAAAAGAAAAGAAAGAGGGCACTGTAGGGTCCATGACTTTATTTCAGTAATTGTTCTAAGCTATAGTAATACAGTAGTAGAATATTTGTGTACCGCGGGTAACTAGATCATGGAACAGAATACAGAGCCCGAAGTGCACTCACGGATGTCTGGACAAGTGAGTGCTGATAAGTATGAAAAGGCAAGACGGAGGGTGGGGCGAGAAGAGCCTTTCTGATGACTGGCACTGGAGCAGCTGCAAATCTGAATTCAGAGAGAGCTGCACAGCCATCATCTAAAATGAGTTAAGTGAGTTAAAACTAGTCACAATACTGAAGGGCAGGAAAGTTTTTCTTATCTCTTGCCTAGTTCCAAAGCACTGCTTTTCCACAAGCAGTCAAGACCCCTCCTGGGAGGATTGGTCAAGTTAAGCTAATCTCTTCCTGAGACAGCCCCTAGTCCTAACCAACCAGCTTGCCCTCTGGTTTTCCTGGGCCCCAAAACACCACCCTAAGGTTATAAATACCTTAGCAAGGGGAGGGCAGACTCTCTCTCACTCTCTGATCACTTGGGAACTTTCAGCTGTGGGTGAGTTTTTCCTTTGGCTCAGGCCCAGGCCCAGCTGGGAGGGCCCCCAGCCCTTCCTCTCCGCATGGGTTCTTTATCCTCGCCTGCTCTGGTCTTTCCACACTTTCCCCAGATCCCCATCTGCTCACATGGACTCCTGAGCTACACGTGGCCCGCTTGGGCTTTTGGGCTCCATGTGGTGTGCTGCTCTCTCCCCACTTTGTTTCCCTTACCTTTCAACCTTCCCATTTCCACACTCCTTTGTAAAATCTGAATATAATGTGGTATTTTGAAAAGCATTCTCTTGAATATAAAATTGCCAATTCTTCGGTTAGCTTACAAATATGAACTCAGGGCTTAGGGTTCCAGAAATCACCCCAGAACCCCAATTTCCCCATTACAATACAAGATCTAAAAATTATAAAGTCTCTACAGAAAAATTCTTCATAGATATGATACCAAAAGCATGGCCCATGGGCTGGAGAACTGGCTTAGTGGTTTAGGTGTTTGCCTTTCAAAGCCAAAGGACCCAGGTTCGATTCCCCAGTGCCCACATAAAGCCGGATGCACAAGGTGGTGCTTGTTTGCACTGGCTAGAGGTCTTGGTACACGTATTCTCTCTGTCTGCCTCTTTCTTTCCTCTCTTTCTCTCAAATAAATAAACAAATAGATAAATTTTTTTTAAAGGATGGTCCATAAAAAACAAATTGATAAATTGGGCTTCAATAAAGTAAAATGAAACCATTTCTCTAAAAGTCATCATTAACAGAATGAAAAAGATGAATCAAAGACAAGGGGAAAACTTTTACAAAGTATATTTGATAAAGACCTTTCTTGTATCCAGAATATCTCGAAAAACCCTTAAAACTGGACGTTGAGAAAAGAAGCAACACAAAGGAAATGGATGTTCAGACTGAGTCCTTAGTCAGTCATCCCACCACCGACCCCAGAACGCACCCTAAAGCATTCTGACTGCAGAGAGCACGAGTGATGGTCATGTCCATTCCGCAAGTCCAAATCCCAGCCTAGTCCAGCTTAGAGCCACCCCGAGGCTCTTTCCAGGCAGGGGAGTGAGCTAAGCTGGGATTTCTACCGGCCATAGTTTCTGGTATGGTCTGCTTACCCATGTGCTGCAGTAACCTTCATGTTGCTGGGACAAAACATCCGACCACAAGAAGCTAGTGGGAAAAAAGAGAGTTTACTTAGGTTTCCTGTCTCAGAGGGAAGCTCCATGATGGCAGGGGAAACATGGTGGGAGCAGAGGCTGGACTCCCCTTTACCACAGCAGGTAGAAAACATTAGCAAGAAAGTGAGCTGAGCTCTGGCGAGGGGGAGCTGGATGAGCACCCCTAAGTGCATTCCCAACAACACACCTCCCCAGCTGCCACCAGGCTTGCAACCCTGCCTGGCTGTAAGCTCTGTAGCAGCCACAGGGCAGCTTTCCTTCACGTCAGAGGCCAGCTAGTGGGGTCGCCAGACAGTGGTGCTCAGCCTGAAGCCCCACCTGCTTTTAGAGCAACACCAGTGGCCCAATCTAGTTGGATAACCCAAAAATAAACACTGCTGAATGGTAGTTACCAGCTGACCACCCAATAATTCCAGGCTGAAGGTTTATTCTTACTAGATCCGCGGTTAAGTCCCGAAGTGGTGGGTGGTTCCTTCTTCAAGTGCACAGACAGTGGTGAAAAGGCACAAGGACTGTGAAGAGTCAAGGAATTAGGAATAAAGCTCTGACCCATGAAATGACTAAGAATTCAGAATAATGATGTTTTACTTCAGGGAACTATGAGAAAATATGGCTAGAAAATTAAATACAATTTGGAAAACATCAAATAGACAAATCAAGAAATTAAAAAAGTAATTAATTAATTTATTTGAGAGAGAGAGAGAGGAAGAGACAGATAGAAAGAGATAATGGGTGCTCCAGGGCCTCTAGCCACTGCAAATGAACTTCAGACACATACATCCCTTTGTGCATCTGGCTTACATGGGTCCTGGGGAATCAAACCAGGGTCCTTAGGCTTCACAAGCAAATGCCTTTACCACTAAGCCACTTCCCTAGCTCTAAATCAAGAAATTTGATACTTCTAATTTCAGCTCTGGGGAGGCAGAGGAAGGAGGATGTCTAATTCAAGGTCAGTCTGGGGACTACAGACACAACTCCCTCTGTGGGTGGAAGGAATGAAGAAAGCTTATGGAATTGTCTGCCCAGAGGTGCGCATCACTGATCCCAGCACTCAGAGCCTGGTAGGAAAATATAGGGCATAATAAAAAGAACCTGCCTCAGAGAAGAAAACCAGCTGAAGTCTAAGCTTATCAGAAATACGGAATATCACAAGGAGAACTAAGGAATTTAAGATTTTGGATTTTCAGAAGGACAAGAGACAGAAAAGCATACCAGTCTCTTCCTGTTGGTGGCACTGTGGGACCATGATGACTGTGAAGATGGCATCTACCGGCTGTTTGGGCACACGTCTAGATGGCCCAGATGCAGCGTCAATGATGCGACCTGCCCTGAAAGTGTCCTGGCATGTGCCACAATGCCCGGCTGTACATAGACTTTGTTTTTGTTGCAAACACATCTGGAACCTTATGGTGGTGGGCCCTCCCTTTGGCTCAGCTCACCTGAGGGACAGCTGATTGGTCTGGTCTAGGGGCTGTCTCAGGAAAAAGCCATGATGCCAAGTACTGGGGACTGAACCACAATGCTAGGGCTAGATTTAAATCCTAGGAGAGACCTCCCTCCCAGGAGGGGCCCAGGTTGTTTGTGGAAAAACAGATCTTCTTAGGCAAGAGATAAGAATTAAGGTCATCCTTTGATCTCTAGCAAGTGCAGACTGCAAGGATATGCCCAAAGGCATTCTTGTTATTTTTTTTAAAGTTTTTATTTATTTATTTATTTATTTATTTATTTATTTATTTATTAGAGAGAGAGAGAGATACAGAACTAGGCAGGTAGAGAGAGAATGGGCACGCCAGGGCCTTCAGCCACTGCAAACCAACTCCAGGTGTGTGCGCCTCCTTGTTCATCTGGCTTACGTGGGTCCTGGGGAGTCGAATCTGGGTCCTTTGGCTTTGCAGGCAAAGGCCTTAACCGCTGAGCCATCTCTCCAGTCCCCAAAGGCATTCTTGTTTCTTACTTCAGTCACCCGAACTAAAAGAGCCACCTGACCCCCTCTCAAGACTTGGATTTACACAGGGAGACGCCTACAGCACTCGAGATACATGCAAATGTCACGGGACAACAGTGTGTGCTAAGACTGTGTGCACGTGGGCAGGGACTGAGGGATGGCTGAAGCTTTGAGGGTTTCTGGACCTGAGCTTTCTAAGGTCTCTTTGAAGCTGGGTAAGAATTAGGTTATTAGGTTCGCTGTGAAAATGTTTATTAAAAATCGTTACTATTGAGCTGGGTATGGTAGGGCATTGACACTTCAGATCCAAACTCTTTATTCTGGGATAAGACGTGTTTACCCCCTCGTTTTCCATTTTAGAGCTTTGTCCATGTCAATACGCAGTTCTCCAAAATGAGATATTGTAGACCAGCATTGACAAGCATGTTTATCAATTACTTTGTTATGAGGTTTGCATGTTGTAATCTTGAACCAATAATAGATTACGTTACTGTTTTAAAATCTAGGATTCATTAATGAGTAACAATGTTTCTTCATTCTTATAAATTTTCTGAATTCAGTGAGGATTGGGGTATCCTTAGAAAAAATATTCACCAGAAAAGTTGGTTGTTAATAGTAACTCCTTAAAAATAGTTTAAGAATGTGCGAATGTATGTACTTCAGAATTTAATGGGGATTTCAATCTGGAATACCGATGCCTTAGTCCATTTGGGAAGCTATAGGAAAAAACCAGAAGGTAGGCGGATTACAGTGATCAGGAGTTCATTTGTCACTGTGCGGGAGGCTGAGAAGTCCAAGGTCAGGATGCTTGTTGGATCTGTTTGGATGTTTCTCATACTGGGCACCTTCCGAGAACACCCTCTCTGCTCTATGGGTGGTATTTTCTTGCTATGTTTTCATATGGGGGGAAGTGTGAAAGAGTTCCCTTTGGCCACTTTGACAAGGACACTAATTCCACATATCTAATACCTTGAGGGTTAAGATTTCAATGTATGAAAGTTGGGGGGGGGCGTCCAGCAGCAGTCCACAGGAGCAAATAAAACTGTTTAGTTTTGCTTGTATATGTGTGTGTGAGAGAAAGAGGGGAGGAGGGAGAGAGAGAGGGTGTGTGTGCAGTATGGTTTGTGTGGAGAGAGAGAGGTGTGTGTGTGTGTGCAGTATGGTGTTGTGTGTGGAGTATGGAGGTGTGTGTGCAGTATGGTTTGTGAGGAGAGAGAGTGTGTGTGTGTGCAGTATGGTTTGTGTGGAGAGAGAGAGGGTGTGTGCAGTATGGTTTGTGTGGAGAGAGAGGGTGTGTGTGCAGTATGGTTTGTGTGGTTGTGTGCAGTATGGTTTGTGTGGAGAGAGAGAGGGTGTGTGTGCAGTATGGTTTGTGTGGAGAGAGAGGGTGTGTGTGCAGTATGGTTTGTGTGGAGAGAGAGAGGGTGTGTGTGCAGTATGGTTTGTGTGGAGGGAGAGAGGGTGTGTGTCCAGTATGGTTTGTGTGGAGAGAGAGGGTGTGTGTGCAGTATGGTTTGTGTGGAGAGAGAGGTGTGTGTATGGTTTGTATGGTTTATGGTTTGTGTGTGTGCAGTATGGTTTGTGTGGAGAGAGAGGGTGTGTGTGCAGTATGGTTTGTGTGGAGAGAGAGAGGGTGTGTGTGCAGTATGGTTTGTGTGGAGAGAGAGAGGGTGTGTGTGCAGTATGGTTTGTGTGGTGTATGTGTGGCGTTTGTTTGCTCCAGCATGTGCCCGTGCAGTGCCCTGTGGGCTTGGCTGTGGCTGGGCGTACTTGGCTGCGGTGGCTGGGGCAGCATCTGGCTTACGTGGGTCCTGGGGAATTGATCCGGGGTCCTTAGGCTTCGCAGGCAAATGCCTTAACTGCTAAGCTATTTCCCCAGCCCTTATTATTTATTTATCTATTTGAGAGAGAGAAAGAGGCAGAGAGAGAGAGAGAGAGAGAGAGAGAGAACGGGTGCACCAGGGGCCTCCAGCCACTGCAGACAAACTCCAGATGCATGCACCACCTTGTGCTTCTGGCTTATGTAGGTCCTGGGGAGGGGAACCAAGGTCCTTTGGCTGTGCAGGCAAGTGCCTTAACTGCTAAGCCATCTCTCCAGCCTCAAGGTTTTTTTTGTTTTGTTTTTTTTTGATTTTCAAGGTAGAGTTTTACTCTAGTCCAGGCTGACCTGGAATTTACTCTGTAGTCTCAGGGTGGCCTTGAACTCACGGTGATCCTCCTACCTCTGCCTCCCATGTGCTGGGATTAAAGGCCAAGTTTTTTTTTTTTTTAAGTCAATATTCTTTTGTTTGAAATTTGAAAATAGATCATTCTGGAACAGGGAATAGGGTGCCAGCGATACAACAGAGAAAGAAGGGGAACAAGCAATTCTGTATTAACATCTGCTCTTCTAGTCAGCACTGGCAGCATGTGTCTCGATTTCCTCAGAAAGCAACTTATGAAGAAGTACAGACCATAGCTGAAGAGTTACTAGATCTTGCAGAAAAGTGCAAGAGTATCAATTACAAGAGTTATTTTCAGAATGTGTTACCAATCGGCAGGTGAACTGGTTGTTGTTTTTTAAAACTAGATTATACATGAAAGGTGTTGGTTGTTATGATGAGAACTGGTCAAATAATTATGCAGGACATTGTAAGAACACGAATATGAGTCATACCCCAAATAATCTTTACAAGTTTATAAACTTATGTTTAATAAGTCTATCCCTGGAAGACCAAGCTCTGAGGACCCTCAAAGAGGGTGTTGACTGATTGCTTGTTCTGCCGGGGTCATCAGCAGGTTATTGACTGACACCATCATCTAAAGATCCTTGTAATATTGAGGGATGTATTTGAAAGTTTCTTTGGGAATAGTAGCAATTCCTTTCCTAGTCAGTAGAAATAATGGGAATTATTATTGCTTCATTATAAACCCCATTTGCCTTGTAATTAGCAAATTTCATGAAAATTGGAATTCCCTTGGGAAAGTCTTGACAGATCTGCCCTTGCACTATTAATTATTGTTATTATATCATGCTAAATAATTTAAAGTAGAGATGAATGATGAATGCTCTTTCTTCATTATCTATGGAGTTTTTTTTATTTCATCTTCTTGGGGCTAATGTCGACTGATCATGTGCTAGACTCTCACTAGAATAGTGAGAAGTCCTATTGGAAACACATTTTATTTTTTTAATTAAAAAAATTTTTTATTGACAACTTCTATACTTACATACAAAAAATAAATGATATTTCCCTTCCCTGTCCCCATACCCCTTTAGAACTCCAATCTCCATCATATCCCCTCCCTCTCTCCATTAGTTTCTCTTTTAATTTGATGTCATCATCTTTTTCTTCTATTATGAGGGTCTTGCGAAGGTGTTGCTAGGCACTGCAAGGTCAAGGAATCAAGGCCAATTTCTGTCTGGGCAGTTGCATTGTAAGGAGTCGTACCCTTCCTTTGGCTCTTCCATTCTATCCGCCCCCTCTCCCGCAATGGGCCCTGAGCCTTGCAGGGTGAGACAGAGATGAAGAAACACATTTTAAATGAAGTCCTGCCAGTGACAAGCTTCGTTTTACAATGGTTCTCGTTCATTCCTACTGACGTTACCTTTGTGTTGCTGGCACAACGCATCCAACCAAGAGCAGCTTGTGGGAGGAAAGGGTTTATTTTGGCTTACAGACTCAAGGGGAAGCTCCATGATGGCAGGAAAAACATGGCATGAACAGAGGGTGGACATCACCTCCTGGCCAACATCAGGGTGGACAATGGTAGCAGGAGAGTGTGCCAGACGCTGGCAAGGGGAAGATGGCTATAACCTGTAAGCCCGCCCCCAGCACAACACCTTCTTCGGCAAGGCTCCAATTCCCAAATTGCTGTCAGCTGGGGACCTGCCATTCTGAACACACAAGTTTATGGGGTGGGACACTTAATTCAATCCACCACAATTCCCTTTTCAAAAGATGACTTTTTCTGCTCTTGTCTTTAAATATGAAGACACATATTGTTTGCAACTAACTGAATTCCACACATTTACTACCAACAAAAAGTATATGAAAACTAATCAAATAGTTACATTTCCAACTTAAAGTTGACATTGAACACACAGTGCCTCAAAGTTCAATTCTCAAAACATGTTCCATGGAAACAAAGCCAAAAGTGAGTAGGAAACAGGGAAAAGAAATTAGCAGCTGGTTTTTGGTGGATCGTTCTGATTAAAAATATCTTGTCCTGGATATTCTGAATTATGTTTAGTTATTTAAAAAACTCTCAACTGCTTGAACATAAATAACTTGCATAGGAAAAGGGCAAATGCTAAATTACAGATGGTCAATAACCAGCATGTGTGAAGTTAGACTTCAGGACCTAAAGGATTTCCACGCCAAAGATCTATGTCCAGACATTATTTGATTCAAGGGTTAACCTTAGGTGCCAGTTGCCTCTTCTTTATAATAATTTCTTAAAGTCCCTGTGGTTAGGAATATAAATCACAGATACTCCCATAAATGACTACCTTCTTCACAAATATTTGCAACAACCAAGGGATGGTCAGCAAGCACGCACTTAGTGACTGTTGTAATCCAAATAACACATATATAATAAGAAAGATGGCCATGTCAGCGGTAGACTCCAGAACTCAAAGCCCGGGCAGAGCTGTGAGGCAAAGAACAAGTGTGTGTCGAGGAAAGATAAGCCGCTTCTCCTTGCCACGGGCTTTCTCATGCAGACCCACTATCCTGACCTTGTCTGCTTGTGACGAAACCGCTGTCCAGTCATACTGCCAATAAGAAAAGAAGACTGACAGTCTGTAGATAAAGGTGTAGTATTCACACTGACAGTCTGTCTGTAGATAAAGGTGTAGTATTCACACTGACTGTCTGTAGATAAAGGTGTAGTATTCACACTGACAGTCTGTAGATAAAGGTGTAGTATTCACACTGCCAGTCTGTAGATAAAGGTGTAGTATTCACACTGCCAGTCTGTAGATAAAGGTGTAGTATTCACACTGACAGTCTGTAGATAAAGGTGTAGTATCCACACTGACAGTCTGTAGATAAAGGTGTAGTATTCACACTGACTGTCTGTAGATCTGTAGATAAAGGTGTAGTATTCACACTGACCGTCTGTAGATCTGTAGATAAAGGTGTAGTATTCACACTGACAGTCTGTCTGTAGATAAAGGTGTAGTATTCACACTGACAGTCTGTAGATAAAGGTGTAGTATTCACACTGACAGTCTGTAGATAAAGGTGTAGTATTCACACTGACTGTCTGTAGATCTGTAGATAAAGGTGTAGTATTCACACTGACTGTCTGTAGATCTGTAGATAAAGGTGTAGTATTCACACTGACAGTCTGTAGATAAAGGTGTAGTATTCACACTGACAGTCTGTAGATAAAGGTGTAGTATTCACACTGCCAGTCTGTAGATAAAGGTGTAGTATTCACACATCAACTGTCACTTAGTGTGGACTTGTAGCACAGCATCACCCAGCAGAGTATTGGACACACAGAATCAAAGCTCTTCTTCACATCTATTTAGAAGATTTCACTTTAAAAAAGTACCCAGGGTCTGGGGGTGTAGGGCAGTAGGTAGTGTCCTTGCCTAGCATGCATGAAGCTGGGGTTCTATCCCCAGCACCACATCAAACTGAATAGATGGTGCAGACCTGTGATCCCAGCTCTCAGGGGGTAATGGCAGGAGGATCAGAAATTTAAGGTGCTCCTCAGTTACAAAGAACATTCTAGACCAGATTGGGCTGCACGAGACCCTGCCAAAATGTAACGAATCAACAAAACAGATACCCAGGCAATAGTCATTAAAGTTGAGAAGCACAATCTAGTATAGATATTTTTTCAAAAATCAATATTTAAACATCTAGTGTGAGCATGTGGACAAAAACACGCACATATTTCTGCCTTAGTGTCAGAATTTGTTGAAAACAATAAATTCACAGGATATAGCAGTTTTACTGGTGGACATTTGCTGTGTTTTCCTGCTATGCTTGACAGGTATGCCGAGACAGGTCCTTTTATGCCAGTCTTGCTTACTGACTCTCAGATCACACATTCTATATCACACAATAAATATTCCTAGATAAGCAGAGGCTGGGGAGCTTATAGGAATGCAGAGAGTCTCTGCAGGAGTCAGATATCAAACCCAGGCAAGAGGTCTGCTGGAGATACTGCTGCTGTGGAGTCGAGCTGTGCTAGGTGGCAGGTTTGCATTGCAGAGGGGAGGTGTGACACAGTGGAGGCCGTCGTGAGGGGAGGAGCAGGTCCGGCGGATGGATGATGTACATCCAGGTCCAGACATTAACTCGACTAGGCCATGTCAATGGTGGGGACTGAGCCAAGCTGAAGCCCGTGGGACACTCAGGAATTCCTCCTCCTGCTGGGGTCCAGGTAAAGGAGCTGCCTCTTTTCAGCTTGGTGTGTCTGATGGGTCCTGGGGACTGACACGATTTTAGTATCCCCATAGTGCCCACTTACTTTGGTAAGTTTATAGGATGGCATCTTTCCCACTGTTGTTATGAATAAGTTATCATCAGGCTTAGCCTCATGGTTCATGCTGAACTAATGGTGTTGTTTATTGTCCACCAGGAAGCAGGGTTATTCTCCACCCTCTAAATGGAGTTGGTGCTGCTTGTTAAATGGAGTCTCTTAGGGCAGGGCACAGTCTGAAAAACCATGCATTTTTATATGCTATTAACTATTCTCAATAATAACATAAGATCATTGTGTTTGTTTTACTGGAGGGGGCACTAGGTGGATTTTACAAATGACATGCTGAAAATTAGCAGTGGCTTCCTAATGTTGCTTCACTTTCTTCATTGATCTCAATGAGAAATGGTCTCATTTTCTCCAAACCTTCCAGAACTTTCTCTTTCTCCTGCAGAGCTCCTCCTTGAAACAGTCAATCAAAAGAGACGCTGCTACAGTCTAAGTACTCAATGACTAGATTTTCACTCAACTAGATTTTCATCAGCTATTTACATATTTCTCCCCTCCCTCTCCACGATTGATGCAGGATTTGTGGGTTCAGGAGGGGTCCTTCAGAATTCATGAACCCCAAGCTTTGGGTTCTCTCCTTCATTTAACAAAGAACTAGTAAAGATGGACTCAAGAAGGAGAAATTATGAATTATTAGTTTATTTCAGGGGAAATCACACATTGTGGGTTTATTGAAGGGAGATTGGGGTCTAGGAAGTAGGAAATGTGCATTCATGTGGAAAACACTATGTAGTTTATGATTCCCTTTAAGAAAAATTGAGGTTTTTTTTTTTTTTTTTAGAAAGAGACTGGAGTAGAATGTGTGGAAAGTAGAATGGAGCTTGTGTACAGAGTTAGGAGGAAGCCGCACGGCGTGTGCAGTGTGCGTTTCCATACAGGGAAGTGAAGAGGGCAAATGCTGAGGCTCAGGAAAACTGTGAAGGCAGGTGTCAAAGCAGAGCCTGGGAACTCTGGAGGAGAAACAAGGAATGGAGTTACACTCATGGTCACACCAAGTTTAAAGAAATCACACAGGTAGCACGCCGAGCATTGGTGAAGACACCCACATGGTAGACCTGGAATGTACGGAAAATACGTGCATAGATTCAGAGATCAGAGGAGAGTCATACATGCAATTAAAGTGAGGAGTTACCCCAAACTATAAAGCAGACACAAGCGGAAAAGCCATCCAGACCAAGAAGCAGCATTCTGTCTCCTGCTCCCCCCACTTGACTCAATCAGCCAGGCTGGGGAGCGTGTAAACCACTCATGACCTAAGCAGAGACGAGAGGGATTCCAGAGTGGAGCAGGAGGAAGGCTGCAGCCTTTGTAGTATAGAAAACGTATTCTTTTTGTCAGATTCAGGCATGTAAGGGGAAGACCTGATTGATTTGTAGATTTGGAGGGTCGACTTCCAGGCCAGCCTACCTGGACATCTATCTAGGTATGTGCTAGGCTGTGGGCTGCAGAGGGCACTACAGGATCAGCCTCAGTCAGACACGAGTTCATTCCCGCCAAGGGTTCCATTCTTGTGTCAGGACGAGGTGACATGTGGGGTGGCATCTCCTAGTTTTCTCTGGGCCTCAATCTCTAACTGAAATTGTCAAAAATAAAAAGCTAGCTCTCTCCTATCTTGGTGGATTCTAGCTCCTTTGGAATCTAATTCTCAATTCCTGAGCAAGACTGTCATTTCTCTTCCCTCTTGGTTTCTTTTTAATAAAAACTGAAAGCTGGTGGTCATCTGTGGTTATACATCTCTGTATTCTGAAGGATGCTTTTATTTATGGTGGTACTTAATCTTTAAGTTACCATGTTTTTTTAAGGTTAACTTTAGTCAGGAGAAATTTCTTCAAAGTGTATAACATGCGCCTGTGGTGTTACACATCGGCAGATTCTGTAAGCCAGCTTTTCCTTCTCTCTCTGTGACGTCTATTCTGAGTCTCTTCCATCTTCCTTTAGTAGGGAAAATTATACAATCAATTATCCAAAAATTGTGTCTGTGATCAGAACATGGGATTTATGCGTTAAAGCCTCAGAGATCCTTATGAAAATAGATATTTATTTGTATATCATTTTGAGTGCATGTGATATCACAAAAAGTTTAACAAAAATGTAAGTATAATATGTTATATTAAGTAACATTTAACCAAACTTCTCAAATAAAATCATTATGATTATGTCAGTTTCTGGTTTGAATATTGCCTCTATGCATTTTTCTGATTTATTGTTGAACAATATCACTATAAGAAATAAATAACAACAAACACTGGTGAGGAAGTGGGCGAAAAAGGAAGAGAAAATAGTCCAGTTACTACGGAAGTGAAGAAGGAGGTTGTTCAAACAATTGAAAATAGACGTACTGGGTTGAAACAGTTCTCTGTGAGAGCAACGGAGCCTTAGCTCAGCTCTTAGGTGCCCTTCTCTCAGGAACCAGGCTTCTGGGCTGTCTCGGGCACCGAGGCTCTGGCTTTGGGATCTTTGCCAACTCAAGAGTGAATCTCCTGGGCCACGGAGGATGAGCTGGGCAGGAGAAATGAGAGAAAGCCAGCTTGGACTAAAAGCTCACCAAGGAGAGGCTGGGGAGACAGCTTAGCGGTTAGGGTGCTTGCCTGCAAAGCCAAAAGACCCAGGTTCAATTCCCCAGGACCCATGTAAGCCAGATGCACAAGGTGGCGCATGCATCTGGAGTTTGTTTGCAATGGCTGGAAGCCCTGGAGTGCCCATTCTCTCTCTCTATCTGCCTTCCTGCTGCCCCCTCAAACAAATAAAATAAAATAAAGTTTTTTTAAAGCTCACCAAGGAGAAGAAGCAAACTGTATTGTACAGAAAAGCAGAGCAAAGAAAGGCAATGGAACTCACACGTGGAGCTTACAAGAGGGGACCTAATGACAGGTTTGCAAGTAGCTCTCTGGACCAGAGGTTTGCATATGTTGGAAACAAAAAGGAGGCAGTTTGATTGGCGTGAAGGAAAGCCGCCCAGTGTGGATGGGGACCGCCCGCAGGCCTAGGCTTTTTTAGTTTGTCTTCTCTCCTTTTAGGCATAGTTCTAAGCAGGAGGAAGTGGGTCTGCCTTGTTGCATGAAATGATTTCTATTCCTGGGTTTTTGCAAAGCCTGCTGTCTTTTTTTTTTTTTTTTTTTTTTTTCTATTTTTTTGTTTTGATTTTCCAAGGTAGGGTTTCACTCTGGCTCAGGCTGACCTGGAATTCACTATGTAGTCTCAGGGTGGCCTTGAACTCACGGGGATCCTCCTACCTCTGCCTCCCAAGTGCTGGGATTAAAGGCGTGTGCCACTATGCCCGGCTATGGGTTCAATTTCTTAACACCCACATAAAGCCAGACCCAAAGATGCATTTGGTGTTTGCAGTGGCAAGACCTTGGCACACACATGCACACATAAGCAAATAAGTAAATAAAATTCAAAAAATAGGGAAAAAACAACCAACCTCTGTTGACTTCCCAAGGTTTCCAAACAAATGCCTTAAGGTCAGTAAAATTTAGTGGTCGTGACTGACTTTTGTAGGAAAACTCTGAAGGTTAGTTTTTATCTTCTAATCCATCTTACTTGACACGGGTTTCTCGTGAATATTCAAGAAGATGCCCAGAGCTGGCAAAGCTGGTGATTTTAAGAGTGGATGGAACACATCAAGATTTATTGAAGATATGCTGCAAATTAGAGAAACTGCTGTAATACTACAGCCATGGGGTAAATTCCTTTTGTAAAAATGTGTTCCTCAGGCTGAGCTTGGTGGCACACACCTTTAATCCCAGCACTTGGGAGGCAGAGGTAGGAGGATTGCTGTGAGTTCAAGGCTAGCCTGGAACTAGAGTGAGTACCAGGGCAGCCTGGGCTAGAGTGAGACCCTACCTCAAACAATCAAACAACAAACAAACCAAAAAGTGGACCTCATAAATGATTATAAACACGACCAAAATTCCCACCCTGTTATCAGTGTTGTACTTACGTAAGATGATTTTGCGTTTGCTGCTTATTGCAAGCACTGGACCTGAAACATGGTTCCTCTCTAAACCAAGGCTGGTCATCACACATCCAGGGTGGTTTTGTGGGTGTCACTATCTTCTAGGCTGTCTCTGAGACCTCTGCAGTCCCCTCTTAAAGCGAACACACATGCCTGCTTGCTTAGGTGGCAAGCAGCCCCACCGCATGGCCTGTTTGGGCACAGGAGGGATGTTTACCACTTCACCAGCAACCTGAGCAACGTGCCCTGCTCAGGCCTAGCAATCTGACTGCTACAGACAGCATCTCATGCTGCACTGGTCTGCAAAAGCTGCTTCCCACCTGATGAGGGTCATCGGGGGTTACCATGGCCTGGGTGGGCCTGGTGCTCGAGTTATGGATGGTGTGGTGACTGTGGCAGTTATGGATGGTGTGCATGTTCTTTCTCATCCGTGCAGGGCTGTTCTCAGAAAGCAGGAGGTGGCTGGGAAGGGGTCACCCTCTCAAAGCATCACTGTTGGGCCTCCAGGCTACATGCATGTTCTTTCTCATCTGGGCTCAAGCGGGCACATTCATTATTCCTGTTCTCAGAAAGAAGGTTGTCTGAGGGAGGCCGTGTCTTCTTCCTCCGGAATGATGACTCTGGCCGCGTTAAGCCTGCGAGGTTACTAGAACCTTCTCCCTGGAATCTCTTTTCATGGTTCAAGAACTCTTAGATTTGCCTTTAGCTCTGAAAATCCAGCTTGGTTTTATCTGAATGTGTATTTGTGGCACGTTTTAGTGTACACACAACTGCTATATGTTTATATTAAACCATGACTTCTCAACACATCTATAGTTCTATACCTATAAGTATATAGGTACATGCATGCCTGCATGTATATGTCTGTGCTGTGAATGTAAAAAAGGGAAATTGTTAAACTAGCCCCCTCCACAAACACAAATATATTAGTGCAACTTTTTTTTTTTCCTTTTTTTTTTTTTCCTTGAGGTAGGGTCTCACTCTAGTCCAGGCTGACCTGGAAGTCACTCTGTATTCTCAGGGTGGCCTCAAACTCATGGCGATCCTCCTACCTCTACCTCCCGAGTGCTGGGATTATAGGCGTGCGCCACCACGCCCGGCTCTTATTAGTGCAACTTCAAGTAAATACTAACCACTTACTTCCAGAGGGAGAAGTCACAACGAGTGGTGTGTGAAAGTCTTGACTGTGTGAAAACGCACTGTGATTTACGTGAGAAATTAGGAGGTGTAACTTCCATGACATGTACGCCTCTAAGACACTGTTCAGCTTGATCCTTGTTAGAGACTCTGTGAATTTCTAATGCTGAGAGGTTGTATCCTACCTCAGTCACCTCATGGGCCCATGAAAGGTCTCTTCATTATGAGTGTAGCCTTGTGTGTTGATAAAATAGATGTCTACCTGACACTGGGACTTCCACCCTGCCTTCCAGGTCAGCTGCAGAGGTGGTTGATGCCCAGGGGACAGGGTCCTGTCCCCTGACATGCCACCGGACCCTCTTTCTCCCACCTGGCCATTTGCATTATGATTTGGAATCAAGGTTGTATCAGAGATAGGATCAAGGGTCCCTTTGTCAATTTCAAGACAGATTCATTAAGCAAATTTACTACTTTTACCACCAACTGTAGAGATACAGGGGATACCCGAGTTATCTGTCAGAGGAAACATATGCTTCTCGTTGGGTGCAGAAAGCCTGGCAAATCCGTTGTATTTAAAAGATTACATTGTCAAAAAGTAAAAGCCAGTTTTTAGCAATCTCTAAGATCTCACTGTGATAGTCTATTTAGAAGCACAGTATTGAAGAAAAATTCCATTTGATATAGTACCTCATATTATTGAGCTTGAATTAAATGTCCAGAATAATGGATCATGGATAAGAATTCTGGCTCATTTAGGCAGCAAGACTTTTGGCTTGTTGCTTTTATGTTGTGTTCAGTCATTAATATCCCACATAAGGATTAGATGTGTGGTTTTCAAACTTCAGGATGCCACAGAATTCTTCAGAAGACTTATTATAACAGACTCCACACCCACGGTTTCTGATTTGGCACCAAGACCATAGGTGTTGAGTTCTTACAAGCGGCTGGCCCTTCCCCAGTTCTCTCGAATGTGGATGGTTTGATGGAACTCTTCTCTCAGGTCTTGGAGGAAGAAGGAGAGCCTGCTCACCTGCGGACAACATCGAGGCTTCGTTCATAGTGGCCGCAGTAATTTCTCTCTCTGTCTCCACCCCATTTCTTGAGCCTAGACTCAAGATGCTCCCATGGATCAGGAGTCTGTAGAATGAGTTCTGTTGGTGATGGAGGCAATACAAGGGGACTCTGGGGAATCTACCGAAAGTAACTGTCACAGTGTTGCAGGCTTTGAGAGCGACGGGGCCTTTCTCATCCCCGATGGACTGGTCTCCAGTGACCATGGCTCTCAAGTTTGTGTCATATGCCAAAGAGAAATTAAAGAATGGTGACAAGGAGGTGAGGAGAGTAAAAGAAAATTTTATTAAGCAAAATATAGAAAAAGGCTCCTGAGAGAGTAGGAGGGTTCCCCAAAAGAAAGAGAGAAGGGGGTGTCAGGTTAGAGGCTTATGGCTGCGTGGTGGTTTGAATCAGATGTTCCCCATAAACTCATGTGCTCTGAATGTTTGGTCCAAAGCTGGTGACAATTTAGGAGGTAGAGCCCTGCTGGAGGAGCTGTGTTTTTAGGGTTGGGCTTAGGGGCACCAACATGTTCAAGACCCTAGATTTCATCCTCACTACTGGAAAATAAAAGTCATAGATGTTCAAAGTAACAAAATCCAATTAAGAAAAATACTGTGTTGAAATGGTGATTTTCAAGCAGGGCAAGGTGCCGCATGTCTTAATCTCAGCACTGAGGCTGAAGTGTGAGGATCACTGTGAGTTCCAGGCCAGAATGAAAAAAGAAGGAAAGAAAGAAAGAAAGAAAGAAAGAAAGAAAGAAAGAGAGAGATTTTAAAATAGTATATAAATAGCAGGAGGTTTTTTAAATGAAATAATGTATAATTTAGTGAAAGTGGGATGTAAAATTTGAACAGGCAAAATACAAAATCAAAAGCTAAAGTACAGTGGTGACTGCAGGAAGTGGTCTTAATTGGCAGGCTGGTGGGTAAGGAGACTGTTGCTGTGGGGGGTTGACTCAGGTGTCACCCATAAACTTAGGTCCCCAGCTGAGGGAGATTTGGGAATTAACGCCTCCTGGAGGCGATGTACTGTTGGGGGCGGGCTTATGGATGTTACAGCCAGTGTCCCCTTGTTTGGCACACTCTCCTGTTGCTATTGTCCACCTTATGTTGGCCACGAGGTGACGTCCACCCTCTGCTCATGCCATGGTTCCCCCTGTTCTTGGTCGGGTGTTCTCTTCCACTAATGCGGATCTGACTGCAACAGGTGAGGAAGAGGAAGGAGTCAGGAGGAGTAAAACCACCTCAGAGGCCAACGCACGTGTGACAGGGATGGGGTGGGCGGGGGGGGTGAGTACGCTTTCTAAGCGGCAGAGCCCACCCATGCAGAGGAGAGGTGACACAGCAGCTGGTTTTGCCACCTCCAACCTCATTCCCAGACATGGTGCCCTCCAGTGATGTCCTGAGCTCGCCCTCCTACTCGCTCGCCCTCTACTGGCCTGTCTGGGGCACTGCACCAGAGACTAGCTGCCCGTGGAAGGAAGCAGCATGCCGCGTCTGTGAGCGCACACATGTGAACACGCCTCGGCAGTGGCATTCTAGGGCCCCTTCTCATGTTAGCTGAAGGGGGTTTCACGTTTGACTGGGATTCCACTGGTGATTTTCATTTGAATAAATAACGTCCAGGGCCGGGCCTTTAATCCCAGCACTTGAGAAGCTGAGGTCCAAGGAGTGCCACAAGTTCAAGGTCAGCCTGGGCACAGTCATGTCTATGGTCTACTTTCCAAAGTCACGAGCTCTCCCCTCCTGCTTTCCTGGGTGTCAGCAGTAAATCGCTCATTGCTAAAAGAGTAGATTTGAATGTTTTCACCAGAGAGAGGGAGGAGGAGATGGAGATTCCTCAGCTCGAGTTAATCGTCCCACGATGAACACACAGAACGTCACAGTGACCCGCATAATATCATCCTCTTCTCCATGAAAAACCAAGTCAAAGACATCGTTCAGTGCAGCGCCCTTGTCAGGAAAGACGACGAAGTAAGGGCGAGTATCAGCGACTTTGTGGATGTACTTAATTGCCAGAGAAGCGAAGCCAATGTCTCATTTGAATAATGAATTCGAATATTTTGCATCTAATAGAACTCCAGACTTGTTACTTTTTTTGAGAACTTTCAAATCACAACTTGTCTATTTCCTGATGTGGAAAGTGATAGATCCACTGCCCAGCATTTATTAAAAATGCAGAAATTAGAAAAACATGAACCCGAACCACCCATAGCTCTGCAATCTACACATAGTTAATGTGCTGATCTTGGCTTGTGAGGCTATGTAAACATTTAATATGCACGACAAACACATAAATCTTATAGGAAATGAAAATTTTGCAATAAGTAAAGTTTAGCCCTATAATTAAAACTTATTTGGAAACACAATTCTAATGACTGTATGTAACATCATTTTGAGCACATGTTTCTTTCCTTTTTGAATCTTTTTCTCAATTGAACTGTTTTATTTCCTTTTGTCACAGTGAACAACAGTGTAATCAAACATCCTTGCAGAACGCGTTGGTATCTCTGATCACCTCCACGTGTTAAAGTCCTACAGACAGGCGGAGAGGGTAAATATTACCACTAGCTTATTTTCAAGAAAAATTATATCCATTTGCGTTTCTGTCAGTTGTTATAGCCCACTTATGCATCTTTGCGCATAGAACTCTTTGTGTGTTGACATGCTAGTTATTTTGTTTCTCACCCCTAGATTTTCTGCTCTGGGAAAATGGAGATGAGCTCCTCCTTTTATAATTTATTTCTTTGAGAGAGGGAAAGGGGCAGATAGTTAGATATGGGAGGGGAGAGAATGGGCACTCTAGAGCCTTCGGCCACTGCAAATTAACTCCAGATACATGTGCACCTTGTTAATCTGGCTTATGTAGGTACCGGGGAATTGAGCCTGGGTCTGTTGGCTTTGCAGGTAATCGCCGTAACCTCTAAGCCATTTCTCCAGCCCTCTTTTTTGTAATTTTTCATTGACAATTTTGTGGTGCATATACCTAATGTATTTTGATCAAAATACTTTCCCATCACTCTTTGTAGATACTTTTCAAAATTTTATTAGAGACAGAGAGAGGGAGAGAGAGAGGGACACAGAGAATAGGTGCGCCAGGACCTCTAGCCACTGCAAACAAACTCCAGACACATATGCCACCATGTGCATTTGGCTTACATGGGACCTGGAGAATCGAACCTGGTCCTTAGACTTCACAGGCAAGTGTCTTAATGGCTAAGCCATCTCTCCAGCCCTGTAGATACTTTTAAAAGTAGGATCTTATTCTAGCCTAGGCTAAGCTGGAGCTCACTTTGTGCTCCAGGCTGGCACTGATCTCATGAAAATCCTCCCACCTCCGTCTTGAGCGGGGACCTGGAGGCACGAGCCACCTCCCTTTCTGGATGTCTCCTTCCCAGCTCGCATGCAAGATGTTATGTATCGCCAGCAGAGGGCGCCGGAGGAACACTGCAGGAGGAAAAAGGAGTCTGTTTCCCAGGGGCTGCCAGGCCTGGGCCCTGGAGATGGGAAGTTTTCCTTTCTCTGGTGCTAGCTGCCTTGTAAGGTGCAGCTTCTCCAGCGTTTGTTCCTGGAGCCGCTTCTCCAGCTTTCGATTCAGCCGTGTGAGAACCTGGAGCCCACTGCACGCCTGTCCCCCACACCTTCTCGTCCCAGGGCGCACCCAGAGATGCCTGTGTGTGCTGGCTGTCCAGTGAGCCTCTTGCCCGGCCTTTGCCCCCACAGCCCTGGGCTTACCAAACATACAGTGTCCTAGGTCCGTGCCACAGAGTAGTGCCCAGCTCAGCAGCACCCCGGAATCCCATTTGTGTCTTGTCTTTAACAAATCCCCAGGACCCCTTCGTGCATGGGATCAGCTGCCTTGCTCTTCCACACTTCAGAGTGCTGGGAAGGGTGGTCCTGGGGCTTCTAGTACAGCCAGAGAGTCACTGGGGCTGGAGCCACACACTCCCTGTTCCATGTTTGCTGTTAGGAACCCTCAGCTTTAGGACCTCTTAGACCTTTAGGACCTCTTTGCATTTTTACTGTGTTATTGTTACACTTGAGGATTCTGTATACAGAGCTCCCCCGCTGAAGTTACCGCTTGGCCTGTCTGTACCGCTGAAACAGCGGCCAATGTTAAGACACAGCTGTTTTCATATGCTTAGTGGCCATTTTTTCACCTATGAGTTTTCTTTTTTTATGGTTTTATTTATTTATTATTTAGTTATTTGAGAGATAGAGAGGTAGATAAACAGAAAGAATGGGTGTGCCAGGGCCTCTGGCTACCTGGGTCCTCTGGCTTTGCAGGCAAATGCCTTAACCACTAAGCCATCTCTTCAGCCCATGAGTTTTCTTTTTATATTATCTACTTTTCCTTTACTATGCAAGCTTTGGTGAGTTTTGTATGCAATTTGCAGACCATCTATAGACAGAGTCTCGCTCTGGAGCACAGGCTGGCCTGGAACTCAGGATGTAGGCTGGCCTTCAATTTGCAGAAATCTCCTTGCCTTAGCCTCCTGAGTGTTGATAACAGGGATATGTTACCATGTCTGGATAGACTTCCAGTATATTAAAAATTGATCTTTTGGCATGTCCTTGAAAGATACCTAATGCACTCTTATATCTCGTATAAGAATCCTGAGTTTTAGCTTTTACACTTGCATATTTTATTAAGGTGAAACCATGTTTTTATTAGTGAATATGAGTAAAAGTGCAAATATCTTTTCTGAGTAAATCAGACTTCCTGGATCAGGACAGTCTATCCTATCACTTTCCTCCAGTTCAGGTTTGGGTGATGCGAAGCATTAAAGCTTTTTCTGAAAAATCTTTCATATTTTAATGTTGCTAATCTTCCACCTGGGTTTATTGCACACAACCTTATTGCTTAGTACAGTAATGTGATGGAATAATTCACACAATTCTGATGCAGGATGTAAATGGAAGTAGTTTGGGGATAGAAAAACATATAAAACTCCATGTTTACATCAAGTTTATAAATGAAATTGAAAATATTTCTTCCAAATGAGTCAGCAGACCTGGAAGTCTTGAGCATGTCTCACAGAGTGACAAGGATGCTGGGACACCGTACCGGCCCATCACAACAGCTTGGATCTATCCATTTCAATCACTCAACAACTGGGTATTTGTAGCCATGTCCCCCTTTAGCTAATGAAATGCATTCATTCTCTGTGGTATATTTGTTTGCAAAAATAAAGAAAGAAAATGAATACAACTAACTTTTCAATAAACTTAAAAACAGCTTGAAAACATCAGTAGAACAGAGTGAGAGAAACAAAAAGGGGGGCCAGGTTGAGAAAATTAGAATTTGGATTTCTTTACAGAGTCCAGAATTTTTTATTCCCTAAGGACAAACAGCTCTGATATTACAGAGAGCTAAAAGTGATCAACCCATAGAAATACATCTCTAGATTTTAGGAAAGTTCCAGAGTGTTCAAGGAGCCATGAGAGTCACCATTGGAGAAGGAGCTTCTGGCTGATTTCAGGAAGTGGAAGTTTTTGTTTATTTCTGGTCATTCTTCGTTAGTGATGATTCTCCACGCTCTTGGGAGCTCAGCTCACATACGCGATCTCAGAAGAGACCACTTAAAAATGAGTTCATCCAAGATTCACTGTAAAAGATATTCAGAATACACAGTATCCACGTGTCTTTCAGTTACTGAAACTAAATTCAATCTCATCGTAGTCCAACTGTGAGCCCTCGTTCACCTAGTCATTCCAAAGAGACACAAACAGTTTGGCATTTATTTTTTTCTGTGGATTTCAATGCAAGTATACACTGTAAGCATTCATCCAATAATATCCCCAACGTTGTTGAAATGTTTGAGCCTTGGTGGTTTGTGCTGCTAAACTGTTGTCTCCGTTCTCACTCCCTGTTTACATTGAAGACATCTCAGGATATTGGCCCTTTCGGTATTGAATCTAAAAAAGGACAGAAAAAGTGTTAACCCCTGCACATCCGGGGTGTGTTGGATCTGCTAAAGGACCTTGCACGTTCCCTTGACTTACTTTGCTATTATTCTCTCAATCTCTCTTTTCTCTTCCTCGTGTAACCTTTGAAGAATGGATTCCAAGAGAGAGAAGTGAAAGTTAATGTACTGTGCCACCTGTGGAAGGAACAAAAGACACAAAGAAAACAGCATTGTATGCAAGCAGTGCCGAATCAGAAGGAAGATGCAAAGGCAGATGTGGGTGGAGGGTGTCCGCACATCACTGCTGATCTCCTCTGCGTCCTTGTCCATGAGGAAGATGCGCGCGTTGCTCTTGGAAGGCCCTTGCAGGAGTCTCTGCAGCAGGGGAACGTCCGTCTTCTTGAGCCGTCTCTGCTCTGCAGGGAAACAAGAATCCATCACAGATGCTGTTCATTCCACAGCAAAAGGAGAACTTTCTCCCTTGTTTTCTGTCATTTGCTTTGAAAGCACAAGGTAGACTGGTGCCCTGTTATCCATGGGGGACATATTCTGAGACCCCAGGGGACATCTGGAGTTACAGGGGTTATTGAACCCTATACGTTCATGTTTTTCCCTATGCAAATGTTTTTCTATGCTTCTGATAAAGTTTAATTTGCGTTAGCCACAGTAAGACGTTACCATAACTACTAACAAAATACTACTGTAATAATGCTTTGTTAAAAAAAATTGTCAGCATTGCTTCTTTCATACTTTGAAGCCATTACTAAAACAACAACAAGAATGACAACAACAACAAAAACCCAGTTATTTGAGACATGTGGCACTGCAACAGTCAATCTCTTAAAAGGTGATGAAGTGACTGCCGATGTGGGTAGGATGGATGGACATCCAGGGGGACAGGGACAGAGAGGGTGAGAGAGCTCATCTCTATGCCCCCAGTGGTACACAGTGGAAAGCTTATGCATTGTTTGTTTCTAGAAATTACATTTGATATTTTTGGACTGTGGTTGGTCTTGGGTAACTAATGGAAAGTCAAACTGCTAAGGGGAGGTTACTATAAATTAAAATTTAAAAATGAAAACCTTTAATCAACAAGTGAATTTCTTTTTTGTAGTATGCAGTATTTCAAATAATTCAACCTTGTTTTTCATTAGATCCTTTACACAAATTTCTAGTTCCACTTATGCTTTTTAGTAAATTATCTTAAAGCCTCAATTCTTTACAATTTTAATGTACTTATACACAAATATTTATTTCTAAGTTCATTTACAATAATTCTATTTTTTTCCAGTTGTTCTGGTCCAAAACTTTGTAATTATCCTTAATTATTCCATCTTTCACCTCACGTTTAATTCTGGGCCATTCCAAGAATTATAATATATATATATACAAAATGTTTGTGAGATCAGTCCTTTTTCTGATTTCATTTATCTATGGGTTTCATCCACTCAGCTATGAAAATAAGAAAATAATAAGCTGATTATTTTCCAAGAATTTCAAATTTCCAAAAGTTATAATAATACTTCTACTACAAAAAATACTGATAGCTTTCCATCAAAGTAGTTTCACGTGTGGGATTTCTTTTTTATTAAAAAAAAACATAAAAATAAATCAAACAGTGTCCCTAAATTTTTGTTCTTTCCTCAGTTTTCCCTCCTCTTGCTTCCCTTCTCAGAACAGTCCGATGTCTCACCCCTGGCCTGCATGAATCCCAGGAAGAAAGTTGAGAGGAGGCCTTGCGGAAGCCCCTCCCCAGGATCTGTAGGACACGACCGACCCTTTCATCTTTCCACACTCAGCCACAGCTCACTTCATTTCATGGCATTTCTGAAGCATCAGGGACCCTGATACGTCTGCTCCCCTTCTCAGCCACCAGAACCTTCTTTTTTTTTAAAGTTTTTTTTTTTTTAAATATATTATTTATTTGAGAGAGAGAGAGAGAGGCACAGAGAGGGAGAGAGAGAGAGAGAGAGAGAGAGACAGAGAGATAGAGAGAGAGGCAGATAGAGAGAAACAGAATGGGCACGCCAGGGCCTCCAGCCACTGCAAATAAACTCCAGATGCATGAGACCCCTTGTGCATCTGGCTTATGTGGGTCCTGGGGATTTGAACCAGAGTTCGTGGGTGTCACAGGCAAATGCTTTAACCGCTAAGCCATTTCCCCAGCCCCAGAACCCTCTTCTGACCTATGGGTTTAATGTGGAATTTGGTTTTACACTTTCCACTTGTTCCTTTCTTGACCTGACCAAGCTTCTTGTTTTCATGACTCTGTCTCACGATCACATGGTCATTTTTACTGGGAATATACGTTCCCAGAGCATCCCCAGCCAGTTAGAAATACTCTCTCTGGAAGAGAGCTTGCTCCCGTTTGTGTCAGGTCCAGTGAAGAGCAGTGAAGAACAAGGGGTCAGGAAGAGGTGATGCTCAGGCTTGCCTCTCCTCAGAGCTGGAGCGAGGAGGGAAAGGCAGAGAGGATGAAGGGTCCAGACGTGAACACACACAAGCTAACCCTCTTACAGAGTCCAAGATTCCAAGAGTTCCCATCACCGGTCAGCTACTTCAAAGTCTGGCGAACAAGCCAACTCTTAAGATGCTTTACTCTCAGGTTAGCTTTCTCTGCAATTGTTGGGTGTAAACAATGTCCTATTTCCAGGCCTGGGTGTAGCTCAAGGGTCAAGAATACGCTTAGCATGCTTGATTTGATTTTATTCTCAGACCAAAAATCGGTGCAAAAACAGCAACAACAACAACAAAAACCTTTCCCCGTTTCCTTCATCCTTTCCCTTTTTCTGTTTCTTTTTAAAAATCATTTTTATTTATTTGAGAGACAGACGTATAGAAAGAGACAGAGAGAAAGAGAAAGAGAGGGAGAGAGAAAGAGAACATGCCAAGGCCTCCTGCCACTGCAAACAAACTCCAGATGCACATGCCACTTAGTGCCTCTGGCTTTAAGTGGGTACTGGGGAATTGAACCCAGCCAGGTTGGCAGACATTGCAAGCAAGTGCCTTTGACCACTGAGCCATCAGCTTCTTTTTTTCTTTTTCCTTTTCTCTCCACCGCCTTCCCTTCCCTTCCCTGTCCTGTTTTGTGAGAGTGAAGTGGGCAGGCGCGGCTCATCCAAGCTTTCTTACCTCCTGTTGCAAAAATGATGTAAAGAGCAAAATCTTGAGGACTGTTCTCAATCTGTGGATGAAAAAAGTGAATAATCACGGCTCCCTTCTTTAGTGAGATACCGTCTACACCCGAACTACGCGCATGCGCCCTCTCCTGCCTTTGCGACTTTCACACGTAAAACGTGTCACTCTCCTGAGCACAGTGTGGTTTCCCGGGGCGTAGTGGCTCAGAAGGAAGGAGTCCTGATCCCTCTAAAGTGAACATCGGATGTGTTCGCACGTCCACAGATCATCTTTTCCCCAGAAGAGTGCATTTATGTATCCATGGTCAAGGAATAGTCAAGATCTTTGTAACCTCGTGTGGGGATGAAGAGTACCTTAAATTTTTGGAGAAGTTGTTTTATGACTTCTTCAGTCCTCATGTTACTGTTTGCTCTGACCTTAGTTTCTGACCCAAAAGCTGGAGTGAAAATGGATGTCTACAACAGAAAACATCATGCACTCTTAAAATGATATCAAACTAACAGTGGACATTATATTACACCTAACATGAGCAGAATATATAATTCCAAACAGTGTTACAGAATTCTTAAATAAAATTCTAAAATAACTATTGACCTAATAATAATTATTGATTTCATATTGTGTGACAAACTATTCCAATTTTTTTTTCCGAGGTAGGGTCTCACTCTAGCTCAGGCTGATCTGGAATTCATTATGTAGTCTCAGGGTGGCCTCGAACTCATGGCGATCCTCCTACCTCTGCCTCCTGAGTGCTGGGATTAAAGGCATGCACCACCACGCCTGGCTCCAAATTCTTTATAAATATTAATTGAACTAATTCTTATAACAGTAAGAAGTAAAAAATTAAATAATTAAATTCTATGATACAAATGTTATACATTTAAATGAAAAAGAAACAGCACTAAGTGTGGAGTGAGAAGTAGGTATCTGAAGACGAATGCATAGCTTCTGACACTTACTTGGGGGAAATGTCCCTGTGGCTACCAGAGCACAAAAGGGACAGGAGGCTAACACAGTACACGTGGGGTGTGGACCTGGGAGCTAGGGCACTCCAGCTAACATAGTACACGTGGGGTGTGGACCTGGGAGCTAGGGCACTCCAGCTAATGTGATGAGCACTTTACCACTGAGCCAGCTCCTCAGCCCTAAAATCATATTAAAAAATAATATTCTTTTTTAAAGTTATTTTATTTATTTATTTCAGAGAGAGAGAGAGAGAGATGGAGAGAGAGATGGAGTGTGTGTGTGTGTGTGTGTGAGAGAGAGAGAGAGAGAGAATGGGAGCACCAGAGTCTTTAGCCACTGTAAATAAACTCCAGATGCATTCGCCACCTTGTGCATCTGACTTCACATGGCTACTGGGGAACTGATCCTGAGCCTTTAGGCTTTGCAAGCAAGCTCCTTTAACTGGTGAGTCATCTCTCCAGCCCCCAGTGAAACTCTCCATGCCCGTCACTGCATGCTCATTGGTAGGTGCCATTTGGTTTGGGTTTTGTTTCTTGTTTACATTAAATTTCCATGAATGCTGTTTGCACAGATACCTGTCCTCCGAGCTGGAGCTCTCTCAGCCACCAACAGTACTGCTCACATGGACAGTTCTTCCCTTGTGCCTGGCCCTGCGCTCACACCGTGACTCCAGTTTCATTTCATTCCACGTAGTGTTCAAATGTCTTTGAGCCAGCCTTACTGGGAGACCATGTGGTATTTTAACACTATTGGTATGTTGGTTTCCCTGCCCAAGCTTTGTACTTCAAGTTGGCACTTGTCTGCATAGTTCCCATATGTGGCTCCATGCCTGCCAGCGAGGTGGAGCCCGCCAATCACGCTGGTTCAGAACTTGGTTCAAGTTCTGAGTTATTACTTTAAAGCAGTGTGACCTAAAACAAATTGCTGAACCTCTGTAACCTCAACTATATGTGAAGAAGAGAAAATAATGGTACCTACTTTATAGGGTAATAGTAATGATTTAGTGAGCTAATTCATGAAAGGCCTAATTACAGTTACATTTGATTAACATAAGTCTATAATCCCAGCACTCTGAATGTCAAAGCAGGAGGATGGCGAGTTGGAGGCCATCCTGGGGTGCATTACAACTTTCAGTCTAGCATGGGCTTCATAGTGAAAATTTGTCTTTAATAAAGCTTAAAAGAGTCCAGAAAGCTGGCTCAGTGGTTAAAGGCAGTTGCTTGTGAAGCCTGAAGGTCTGGGTTTGATTCCCCAGTACTCATGTGGAGCCAGATGCACAAGGTGGCTCATGCATCTGGGGTTCATTTGCAGTAGCATGAGGCCCTGGCATGCCCATATTCACTCTTTTTTTCTCAGTCTCTCTCTCTAATAAAACAAAAGGGTTAAGCAATCAAACGAAAACATATTTAAGACTTAGTTTAGCGGCTCTCCCATAGGGAGAGACTGATGAGTGCTAAGCATCTACCTCAGTTATTATTACTATTTACAATTTTAAGTGACGGCAGCAGACAGCGTCATTCTCAGTCACACTCATGCGACCGTGACTCACTTCGTGGTTATAGAAGTGTCCATTAATGGAGGCCCTCTGGTTTGGTCTGTCTTTTCTGTCCATCCCTGGAGCCTTTGTCCTTTTTCTCACCAGAGCCGCTTCACTCATGGTCCTGTAGAGCAAGGGGGACTGGGGTTCTTCCTCTGCAGGCGGCTTCAGAGTGCTGCTGTGGTAAGACAGATAGTCTGGGAAGAACAGAGAATAGAGGCCCGTGTCACCACTTTGCCTAGCTCCTTGCAGCCCAGGGACACTGGCATTTACTGATTTGGGGACGATTCCAGGTCCCGTGTCACCACTTTGCCTAGCTCCTTGCAGCCCAGGGACACTGGCATTTACTGATCTGGGGACGATTCCAGGTCCCTGGATGTTGGAAAATGTCACAGTGCACTGTTTGGCCCTGTGTTTACTTACTAACCCTTATCTGGCAGGATGGTCAGAGAGCAAATTCTGCCAGTAAATTATGTCTCGTGGGACACGATTACAGTGATCACATGTTTAAGGTTTTGTTCTTCTAGTTGTACCTTATTGGGGGCGGGGCTGAATTATGCAGAATTTCAGCATGTTAGAGTGAAGACAATTGTAGACCTGTCAGGGTGTCCTCACAGAGGTAAGACACACGTGGGCTGAGTTGAGGAGGCTGTCATGTGCATGCGGTAGTCATGAGTGACCGACTTGGGTGCATCTTAGCTTGTGCATCAGAAATTTCTTAAGAAGATGGACTTTGAGCCTTTGTTTCCCTATAGAGCCATAGAAAATGTCTTTCTTTTCTTCTTCTTCTTTTTTTTTTTTTCTATGTAGGGTCTCACTCTAGCCCAGGCTGACCTGGAATTCAGTCAGTAGTCTCACGGTGGCCTCAAACTCACGGCGATCCTCCTGCCTCTGCCTCCTGAGTGCTGGGATTAAAGGTGTGAGCCACCATGCTGGGTGAAAACTTCTTGAGAAATATGGATCATAGAGTCTTAAAAGAATTTGCTCCTCTCATTTTTTTTTTTTTGATTCAATTTTTTTTCCCACAGTAAGAAGAGTCCGATACTGACCTTCCTGGGAATTCCTTCTTCCAGACACTGGAATCTGAGCTGGGTCCAGCTCGCTGATGCGGTAGAGGTCATCAAATTCCCCCCAGCGCGTCATTCTTCTGAAAAGCAACAGATCTGGTGAGAATCACACCATGGGCATCGAGGCCTGTGATGGCACTCGCAGTTACATTATTGTATAGCAGCTGCGGGCCTCTGTAGTACACAGAGTGTCTATGATGACATGACAAAGACTCTATTTATTCCACTAATCAGTATGTGTTTTAAACACATACTGTATCTTCCATCTTAGCATGATAATTCAGCTAAATATTCAGACATAAGGATTTACAGATTCTGTAAAATGCATATGCAGATAAAATTGGCAGAAACCAAGGTGAGCCACTGTTATAAAGATGTCCTACAATATTTTAGGACAGTTTGTATATAAATGTCTTCATGCCAGGAACATGTATCAAGTGCCTACAGTATCAAAGCAATGATGTGAACTGGCTCTAAAACAGTAAGATGTGGCACCTATCTGTAAGCCTTGAACACAATGAAAAAAGCAGCTTACCAAGGAGGAAATACATGAGGAACTTCACTACTTCCCAGCTGCCATGACAAGCTGCCATGCCCAGCCACTTCTCTGCCATGCCACGATGAAACCTCCCCTCAGATTATAAGTTGAAACCAACCCTTGACTCCCATACACTGCTTTTGGTCACATGTTTTGTTCCAGGAGAAAGTAACTGCTACACTTCTCTTCACCTCAATGTTCTCATCTATAAAATGGGACTAATCATAATATGAGATAGGATAAATCTTTTGGAAGGATTTAAAGAGTTAATTTATGTAAAATTCGTGAAATGGTACCCTGAACATAGTTAAAGGCTCAGTGTATCTAAATATTGTCACAGTCATCTTTGTCTTCACTGACACCATCATTACCACAATCATCATCATCACCTTCATCTGTATTCATTTGGTGATGAGTCAGGAACTACTGGGGGAGGGGGACATGGCATTCCTGGACAAATAGACTCTAGTATTTATAGAAAGGTTTAGTCCCACTAAACTTATGGGTCTTGTTCATAAAATATATTATTCTATAAACCCAAACTATTCACACTTAGGGAAACTTGTGATCTTTTTTTTTCTTTAAGATTTTATTTTTATTTACTAGAGACAGAGAGAGGGAAAGAGAGAGAGATTGAGAGAGAGAGAGAGAGAGAATGGGCACTCGATGGCCTCTAGCCACTGCAAATGAACTCCAGATGTGTGCACCCCCTTGTGCATCTGGCTTACGTGAGACCTGGAGAATTGAACCAGGGTCCTTAGGCTTCATAGGCATGCGCCTTAACCTCTAAGCCATCTCTCCAGCCCCAAACCTGCGATCTTAAGCCTACCCAAATGTTACTGATGGGATAAAAGAAAGCTTATTAATACTAGTGGCAGTCATTATGAGAAAAGATCATTTTTCTCTTGACCTTGGCATTCCTTTGAAGTCTCTTTCAGCTATTGCCTTGTTTGAGCTTCATGATAGCCCTAAGAAGTAGAGAACATAGTCCCAATATATTTATCAATAATACATCCAGCAAAGTCTCCTATCTGGAATAGTCAGGTAAAATAAATGTCACAGGGTGTAAGAACTCAAAGGAGAACTCTTCAGGTCTCAACTCATAATCTACTCACATGGTATAGAAAATTAGGCATTTCCTCCAATCTATAATACTATTAATAAAAGGGGTCAGGTTTAATTGCCCTGAGAAGAAGGATAGCAATGGAAAAAATGGAATACCAAACCAAGCATATATGCCATTTCATCTTGGGTAGCAGAACACTTCCCCTGATACCAACCTCTAATGTACACCACAACTTCTTGTGACTCCCTGACTTCTGACCCCTCAGCCTCTTACAGTTTAGTGATGCCACATATGCAAGGGCTTAAACGTGGATCTTCCCCTCCACACACACCCCACTTCTAGCTGAAAACAAGTCAGCTTCTACTCTTTATTCTGCCATGACTTTTCCAAATATGCCAACAGAGATTTTGGAAAGACTTCAAAAATAGAAATGATAAATAGTAAAAGCAAAAATAAGCTCTATGAGTCTTTCCTTCCCTTCCCTTCCCTCCCCTCCCCTCCCCTCCCCTCCCCTCCTCCCCTCCCTTCCCCTCCCCTCTCTCTCTCTCCTTTCCTTTCCTTTCTTTTCATGAAAGGATTCCAAAGAAAACAGTTGGCCCAGATATGAAAGGTCAAAGTGCTGCCCATAGAATCATTTGCATAATGATTCCTGAGTGGACAAAGCTCAAATAAGCTGATTTATTTTTAGGTTTCTACCATTCCTATTTTCCTGGCACTTCCTCCGTGTGGCATATTTCTAACATAATTAAGACAGACTGGCACAACAAGGCCGATTATTTTCTCAAAGGTTGAACTGAAAGGCAGGTGGTTACAGTCCTTCCTGCTGCTCAGCACACACTGTGCTTGTCCTCGCTGTGCATCTCCCACCAGAGACCCCGATCTGGGCTCCTGCATGTGCATATGTCTTTGCTTCTGCCCACAGATGCCCAGGATAGGAAAAGAGAAAAATGGGAGGAGTTTTATGGTCAATTTCTTTACACAATTGAATTGAGATTCAGCGTTTAAGTGAGTCACCTGAAGACAGAGTATGAAAGGTTGGATGGAACAGAGAAAAGTACCTCAGGTTGGCTGCGTACCCAGCAGAGAGCCTGAGGCCAGGGAGGAACCTTCTTACCTGACAGTTCAGCTGGTTCAAACCCCTGTCCTCTTGGTAATTAACTATAACAGAATGCTGCACTGCGTGTGTGGGGGTAGGGGGAGAGAAAGGGAGGGTGGCATGTATGTGTAAGGAACAGGATCTCCTTCCTGCTAATTCATATGCACAGAAGACCTCATACACTACACACGCCTCTAGTGTTTTAGGAAGTCTTGTTCCTATGTCAAGAGTAAGGCAATGTCATTTTTATACGTTTTTCACCCCCATGATTTTAAACAATAGGAGATACATCCCACTGCTTTCTAGCCGTTATGATTTGAATGTGGAATATCCACCGCAAGCTCATGTGTCTGTACACTCACCAGCTGGTGACGCTGTTTCGGGAGGTTGTGGGGTCTTTGTGACTGTCGCCTAGCTAGCAGAAGTGGGTTAACAAGCAGCGGGCCTTGAAGATAAAATCTGCTCTTGGTTCCCTCCTGAGCTCACCGTTTCTTGATTCACCAAGATGTGAGCAAGCCAAGCTCCCACTTCCACAGACTGAACCCCTTTGGCAACCACGACTGCCCCACCATCATGGACTGCACTTTCTGAAGCTGTGAGCCAAAATAAATCTCTCCTCACTGAAGCTGCCTTTTCCAAGTATTTGGCTCCAGTGATGAAAATGGTAATTAACACATAACAATGTTCTATACACAATGAACAACGCAAATAGATTCTACAGAGGCTGCCTTGGGAAGACAATATTTTATAACTGGTGCTAACACATGAAAGAGCATGGTCAATATCTCCTGGCCTGCCTGAGCTCTTGACACTTACCCAAGATTTCAGCAGTGTTTGAAGCCAGTGCTTGAATGAAAAATTACCATCTATCTTTGGATAGCCATTAAAGTAACGACAGCTTAATGTGACATTTGCTTTTCTTCCATTTCAATATATTCATCTCATGCTTCATTCTTACTAAGCTTTCACTGAGCCAAAATGGCTCAGCCATTACAGGCGCTTGCTCGTAAAAAGAATGAAAATGCACTAAAGCTGCTGGCTGCACAGAGAACTTTTCTATGAGTTCTTAAGAAATGGGAAATATGCTAGCTAATTTTTGCATTTCTATCTTAGCTTTTTTTTAAAAGCAGAGTTCAGTCACTCCTTCTAAAGTATGCATCTTGTCATATAAATAAACCATCAGTCTTTTGGGGGGATTACATGGGGTTGCCTATAAGCATAAGCTCCCTTCTTTAAATGTACATATCCCAAAAGTAGATATAAGGTCATCTATTAAAACTCATGAAAGACAGCTCACCCTTTGCTGGAAAAGGCATCTGGTGACTTCAACATAGTGAGCGGGGAGGCTTGCCTCTCATCCTGTATTTTGAGCTGGATAGGCCGTTTCACTCCCCAGAAAATGTCCAGCATTCCTTCCACAAGTAATTGCCCATCTTCAGTCTTAGGAGAAAGCAATAGCTCCCATCACTGTGCCGCATCATGTACAGAAAGCAAATGCTTTAACCGAGAATGTAGAAATGAAGTCCATAGGTGGTTTGATGAGACCAACCGTTTAAGACATTTAACCATTTGAAACATTTCTAAGTTTATGTGCAAGATAATTCTATTTTTGAAATGGCTATATCCTGCAAAGCAGTCCATGATAAACCCAGATGTCCTCCAATAGGCATAGTGTACTAAAATGTTCTCCCAGCTCTGATTTTTAAGTAAGTGGAATGTCATTGATTTAATGCTATTTAATAAAATTATAGCAGATTTAAAAATGCTACTGAACCAGACATTAGAATAAGCAGCTCCTGAGAGACTTAGCAGCTATTTGAGTAAGGAGGACAAATTTAACTCACAAAATTATGGAGAACAAACAAATGGATAAACATATTATAGAATATAAAACACCATAGAACTATTTATGAAAAAATTAAAAACATTTGATGAAGTTATTTTAAATTATAAGTAGTATAACAAAAGAAGCAAACATCCTGCAGGCAAAGAACAACTAGTAAACATGGAGATTCTCTCTCTCTCTCTCTCTCTCTCTCTCTATATATATATATATATATATATATATATATATATATTTATATATATGTTCTTAGTGGCTATACTAATTAACATTAAAAAGAAAGCAATTAAGGCACTTGCCTCTGAAGCCAAAAGACCCAGGTTTGATCCCCAGGGCCCACAGAAGCCAGATGCACAAGGGGGAGGGTGCATGCATCTTGAGTGCATTTGCAGTGGCTGATGCCACTATTCTCTCTATCTACCCCTCTCTCTTTCTCAAAATGGATAAATAAAATAAAAACAAAGTATTAAAAAAGCCTATCATCATATAACTTATTTCCTAGCCTTCTTCTATTTTATATATAAATCATGTTTTATTGTACTAAAGTAATATATTGTTGTTAGAAATGTTGGAAATGTAGAAACAAAAAAGTCATTATTACAAAATCCACTAACTACTATTACTATGACAAGGCAATTACTAGATAATATAAATAACTCAATTATTTTTTTAAATATATTTTATTTATCTATTTATTTATTTATTTATTTATTTATTTATTTGAGAGAGAGAAAGAGGCAGGAGAGGGAGAGAATGGGCACAGCAGAATCTCCAGCCACTGCAAACTCCAGATGCATGTGACCCCTGTGCATTTGGCTTACACGGGTCCTGGAGAATTGAACTGGGATCCTTTGGCTTTGCAGGCAGATGCCTTAACCACTAAGCCATCTCTCCAACCCAGTTTACTCAATTCTTGAGCACAGTGGAGACTATAACTTGGAGTCAGACAGATGCTCAACCCTGGCTGTGCTGTTTTCTAGCTGTGCCACCTTGGACAAGTTTTTGGCCACCTTAAAGTCTAGGCCTCTCTTTCTTTCTTTTTCTTTCTTTCTTTCTTTCTTTCTTTCTTTCTTTCTTTCTTTCTTTCTTTCTTTCTTTCTTTTTTTCTTTCTTTCTTTTTTTTTAGCTTATTTATTTATTTTTTTTGGGGGGTGCTCACTTCTGTGTGGTGGGAGGGAACTGTAAGATCCCCTTGTCCTGGGATCTAACGGATGACTGGCTGCTACCACTGCTTATTATTTACTTGACTGAAATGCTGTGAAATTGGGTACATTTCTTTACAAAAAGCTTGGTTGTTTCCTTTAGTGTAGTATTCAATTTGTGAATGCTAGTGAAATACTCAAATGAATGAAATCATTTAAACCCTAGTGGGTTTTAATTTTTTTCTTCTTTCAAAATTATAGACTTATGCCAAATCAAAGTGATCTAAATTCCACAGTGCACCATCAAACTTGAAGATTTAAATCAGGAATAAAAACTCCAATGCTCTTTGGAGCAGAAAGACATTGTGAGTGTAGTAGGCGAGCCCCTCCAGAAACAAGATTGAGTGGCAGGACCTTTGGAAAATGAAGCATCAAATTTTATTAAAAAAAGAAAAAGAAAGAAAGAGAATAAAAAGGACTCCATAGTTTACTTTGAAGAGATGCATGTCAGGTACACCCCTCAAAAAGACTTTTCATTTCAGACATTCCCTGCACTGTTTATTTCACATTTTAAAAACTGTTGTGATTATGAAACAGTGCTTGTTCACTGGAATCCAACTCACTCATTTTGACAAACAAATGAACCTTGCTGTTGTAGGTATACCATGACTTTTTAATCAGCCAGCACTGGCAGACACGTGAGACATCTTCACATTTTCTCCATTATGAAAGGTGTGCGTGGCATGCCGCACTTGTGAGAAGGTCTTGTGATAGCTTTCTAGTAAGATAACTATGTAAACATTTTCCTTTAGAAATACTCCAGTTTTAAAAATAGAAAGTAAATATGTTATTAAAATTATTTCAATGTTTTCCTATGCCAAAACTACCTAGAAAGTCACAGGCAGTCCATGAAGTGTTTTGTGACATTTCTGAAAATGAAAGTCAGAATCAAATTAAAGATTCAACTATTTCTCGCAACTTGGATCGCTATATTATAGATAACTCCATGCAACTCATCTATATGTTTATAGAATTGGTTTTCTGTGAATTGAACTGTCACATTTCTTTAATGGACTTACCTGTCCATATAAAATATGCAGATGTTTTTGATTCTCATAGAAAATGTTGTAAGTCTTCAATAAAGAATTAAGCTGTTCCCTAAAAAATAAATATTATTTCATTTATCATCAGTCTTATGCTTTGTTAATAGCAAGGGGCAATAGTAGTACTTTTAATTCATGAAAGTTAGCTAAAAAACGCCTCTGTGGAATCTCTATGATTCTGTTACTTTAACTTAATGTACACCACTGACATTTGAAGCATTCTTAGAGCATTAACAAATGCTGACATTCTCTCTCTCTCTCTTGCTCAAATAAATAAATAAATAAATAAATAAATAAATAAATGAAATATATTTTTTAAAAAAGGGTTGGAGAGATGGCTTAGTGGTTAAGGCATTTGCCTGCAAAAGCCAAAGGACCATGGTTTGATTCCCCAGGACCCATGTAAGCCAGATGCACAAGGAAGTGCATGCATCTGGAGTTCGTTTGCAGTGGCTGGAGGCCCTGGCACAGCCATTCTCTCTCTCTCTTTCTCCCTCTACTTCTCTCTCTCAAATAAATACATACATATATAAATGAAATCTATTTTAAAGTGTTGAAAATTCCAATTCACACATAAGAAGAGTAGGGAAGACGGCTGTGGGCACAAGTGGTGAGGAGACCAGGCTACGGAGAAGGTGCCCGTGAAGCAAGTTGGGTTTCAGACTTTGTTTTGTTTGGTAGTTAACCAGCCTACACGAAGCAACTATTATGTACCCGGCACTATGCCCTCCCCCACCCCGTGGTGAATCAGTGGTTGCTGCCACTGAAGAACCTTACTTCTAGTGACAAGTGGACTCCGGCAGCAGGACACCAGGTGGTGTTACCTGGTCTACGTCAATGGTCTCGTAAAGTCTCTCTGTATCTACTATGAGTTCTTAACAGCAAGAGTTTTATATCTTTTCCCCCAAACTTTCCAATGTCTTCTCAGAAGAAAATTCAACATCTTGTCCTTACAATGACTAAATAGACGGGATATGATTCTGTCCTCCATTTCCTCTTCTGCCTCATCTCTGCTACTTTCCCCTTCATTGCTATACTCAGCATGTGGTTTCCTGATGTTCCTTGAACTCTCCAGGGCCCCTTCAGGCCTTTGAACTTGCTGATCCCTCCATGGAAAATGACTCCCCTATCACCATCACACTGCAAGCTCATTCATTTCATATAACTGTTAAATCAAAGACCACCTACTTACAGAGTGCTCTTCACCACCCACTCTAAATGTCTCTTCCAACACATCATATCTTGCCTTTCTCCCACACCTCTCTGCCTCGGAGCCATCCTCTAGTCTTCCTCAGGCACCTCTGTCTGCGAGGACCCTCGAATCTCCTACAAATTCAGCTCATTTGTTGCATACTGTCTTCTCCACTAGAATGCAGCTCATGTTTGTCAAAATCTCCTGGATCCTCACGTTTTGCATTCTCATAAGAATACTGGATCCATGAGAGCAGGAAGCTTGATTGTCATCACTCTAATAAATAAATAAATAAATAAATTATTTTGAAGCTGGGTGTGGTGGTGCATGCCTGTAACCCCAGCACTCAGGAAGCTGAGAAAGAAGAATCGTCATGAGTTTAAGGCCAGCCTAGACGACAAAGTGAGTTCTAGGTCAGCCTCAAAACAACCCAAAATTTCATTTATTTATTTATTTATTTATTTATTTATTTATTGGAATGGAAAATGTCTCTTCACAACATAAAACAAGGAATTGTCTTTAAAAAGCATCTTCACACACTGTCTAAAGGGGATGGTGCTTTGACCAAACCAAGCAATGCCAGACTTGTATGTAGATTGAACTTCTAATTAAATGAATGCACAGAGCCATCGGCTTCTCGAGGATTGGCATGGGCATTCTGACATGGACACTGAAGGATGAGGTGCTGGGAGATGCTGCTGGGTTCCCAGAATTCTCCACCACAGACTCCAGAGGCTGGCAATGCAGGAAGAGCCTCCCCACCGCAGGGCAGATATGGTTTGATTCAGGTGTCCCCAATAAACTTAGGTGTTCTGAATGCTAGTCTCCCCAGCTGATGGAGATTTGGGAATTAACATCTCCTGGAGGCAGTGTATTGTTGGGGGTGGGCTTATGGGTATTATAGCCAGCTTCCCCTTGCCAGTGTTTGGCACACTTTCCTGTTTCTGTTGTCCACGTGATGTTGGCCAGGGGGTGATGCCCACCCTCTACTCATGCCATCATTTTCCCCGGCCAAAACAAATCCTTATTTCCAAAAAGCTGCTCTTGGTTGGGTGATTTTTGCCAGCAATGTGAACCTGACTACAGCAGCAGGGGACCCAGAAGGCCCCAGGGTGCCTGGTCCTTTAAGGCTGCGGCTTGCCTTCAGTGAGTCATCGGAACATGGTCACTGAGAACCGCTTAGGTGCACTTTAGACTTTGTGGCTTGACTTCCAGCTGCTCAGCAGAAGGCATTCTGACGTCGGAATGATTAATCCATTTAGCAAGAAATGAGTTCCTGTATCTTACTGGGCTATTGATCTGGCCTGAAGAATCACTGTTGGAGTGTGTAAAGTTGGGGGGAATAAACATGGGTAGGTGTGGATTACACCTCATATCCATCCATACGTGGATGTCAAACATTCGTCATAATAAGAGTTCCTATAATTAAGTGGATATCCTACTTTTACCCTGGAAGCCAAAATTGGGATGCAATAAGAACAAAGTGCAGATATTGTCTTGAGTCAAAACTCAACCTGGGTTTCAGAGATGGTCACGTGATATAAGCAACTTCCAGGGGAAATGCAGCCCAACAGAGCTGCCGAAAGCACGTTTGGCTTCGTCCTTGGCCGCACTTGGTCGTGACACCCGAGCGCATATTACTTCTGAGCGTAGGAGGCTGGTTGGAAAATGTTCCTGGTCCAGGCAGTCCTTGAGCTGCCGGGAGACAGTGGCCTTGGCAACAGCCCCCCTGTGGAGACTGCCTGTTTCGGAGCAGGGCTGCTTCCCTTGAGACAATCCTTTAGCACATGAGAAACAGCAGAATAGCAAGACTGGTTTTCTTCCTGCCCACCGTGTTAAAGTTCAGCAGTGAGATTATTTAACAATTTTATATGTTAGGTTCAAAAGGCCAACTTTAAAACTTTGTGTATTTATAAAATTTTTAGGATTAAGTTCATGAGTTATTTTTAATTATGCATGTGTGTCCATGTGTGTGGGGTACATATATGTGTGGGAATGTGTGCATGTGGAGGCCAGAGGACAATCTTGGTCATCATTTTCAAGAAAACTCCTATCTAGGGCTGGAGAGATGGCTTAGTGGTTAAGCGCTTGCCTGTGAAGCCTAAGGATGCCAGTTTGAGGCTCAATTCCCCAGGACCCATGTAAGCCAGATGCACAAGGTGGTGCATGTGTCTGAAGTTCATTTGAGGTGGCTAGAGGCCCTGGTCTACCCATTCTCTCTCTATCTGCCTCTTTCTCTGTCTCTCTCTCAAAAAGAAAATAAAGTAGGGCTGGAGAGATGGCTTAGTGGTTAAGGCATTTGCCTGCAAAGCCAAAGGATCTTGGCTCGAGTCTCCAGGACCCACGTAAACCAGATGCACAAGGTGGCACATGCTTCTGGAGTTTGTTTGCAATGGCTGGAGGCCCTGGTGCACCCATTCTCTTTCTCTCTCTGCCTCTTTCTCTCCCTGTCTGTTGCTAATAAACAAAATAAAATTAAAAAAAAAGAAAGAAAACTCCCATCTAATTAAAAAAATTTTTTTAAGACAGGGTCTCTCATTGCTTATAGCTCAACAAGTAGGCTAGACTGGCTGAGCAGCGAGCCCCGGGAATTCTGGAATGCTCCGTCTTGTCTCCACCTCCCCAGCACAGGGAATACTGGTGTGTGCCACCACACCAGAACTTTTCTGTCGGTACAGATACTGAGGATTGCACTCAGGCCTCATGCTTATGAGGCAGTGCTTTACCAACTGAACTCTCTCCAGTCCCAAGTTTGTTTTTGAAATTTTGTGTGTTGTAATGTGTAGCAGACAGCTTCAGTTTCGCTGAGATGAACTTCCAGACCAGGCACAGTTATGGAGGAAGGGATATTATTTATTGAAGCTTACAGATCCAGGGGAAGTTCCATAATGGCAAAAGAACCTGGCCTGCCTTCACAGGGCCAATCAAGAGAGAAAAACCAACCAGCCACCACAGCACACAGAGCAAAACTACTGCCAAAAGTCACACAGCACACTTCAGGAACTCCTGCTAGGCACATTTGCATATCTTTACAATGGAATCTCAAACCACCATTAACATCTTAAGACCAGCCCCCAGTGACATTGCCTCTAGCAAGGTGATTGCTGATGCAAACTATAACTAATAAAACACTGAATATATTGGGGGACATATATTCAAACTACCACATAATGCTATCTATTTTCCTAACTGTGTGTAAGAATTTGATATACTCATGACTTTTTTTTTTTCATAATTTGACATTCCTAAAGCATAGTATAAGCGATTGTCTGTTTTTGGAAAGGTGGAAACAGAACTGATGTGAACAATAGAAAAGAATCAATAAAGCCTTGCTGGAGGGATGGCTCTGTGGTTAGGTGTGCTTCCTCCACAAGCACGGAGACCGGAGACTGCCCGAGTTTGACTCTGCACATAGATAGTGGGACAAGGACACGTGTTCCTATAAGCCCGGTCCTGCAAGGGAGCAGAGACCTGAGCATCTCTGGAGCCGCGCAGCTCCACACTCAGTAAAGACACTCAGTCTCAGAATACGGCCGGGCGGATGGAAGGTGACGGAGTGGTCTCCGGGGTTTGACTCCAGCCACCTGATGGGAGCGCCCTTCAGTAGCAGTCGAGTGAATGGGGCACCACTCCACACCACACACACACACACACACACACACACACACACACGCCAATAAATAAATAAAATAAAATAAAATAAAATAAAATAAAATAAAATAAAATGCCCCCATAAAGTCTTATCATGGGGCCATTTGCTAACACAAGCCCGCATTGCACAGTACTGATGTCTGCAGGCAGTGGCAGCATTCTCAGAACACACTTTATCCTTGCTCCTGTCCAGCTGCATCCTAGAATTCAACTGCAAATTTCAGCAAACCCTCTTCCACCGCCACTTGGCCATGGTCTCGTGGGTCATCTGGCTGCAATGGTAAAGACAGAGACACCTGCACCCCTGACCTTCCTCAGCAGCACACAAAGCAGGCTGTTCCCATTTCCATGGCAAGCGGGGGGGGGGGGGGCAGGGGTCGGGGCAGAGGCGGTGTGGTCTGAGTCAGGGCAGCACACCTCCCAGCGCGGCAGGTGGCGTTTCTCTCCCTCCTCCTCCAAGCGTTGGGGAGGGCGCATGCACTGCCCTTGCTGGTAGAATAGCAAGAATGGCTGCTGGGAGTGCAGGAGCCACTGAGGTTTGGCTGTCCCGCTGTCCCAAACATTCTGTCCTTAGACCTGCACTACCTCCGTGCTGACCACTGACCACAGGAAGAACGCCAGGGCTTCTCACATCAATGAGAGACTGGGACAGGATGAAACAAAGACCCCACGGGTGTCCCATTTCCAGCTCATCCCCACCCTTTGGTTTCTTTGGGTCATTTTGCAACTTTTGGATTCCTGGAAATTCATTTTTTTTTTCCTCCAAGAATACCCCTAGGAAATAGCCGTAGGCCATTGACAGACAGAAGCTCCAGCTTTAACAGCTCCTCAACTCCTGGAACTCAAGTTCGAAAAGATTAAAGATAAAGAATAATGTCATGATATTAAAAAGAGACTTACAGTGCAGCTAGCTGGTAGAAGCAAACCCTGCCAACATTTTAACTAAACAAATTCCCGGATCTGAGAGGGGCAGCTGGCGCCAGGCAGTCAGTGAGGACAGAATGGGGACAGGAAGAGACATAGAAGGGTGACATCATTTTTCTTGTCATGCTATTGCGCATTTGAAGAGCCACGTGATGTCAGGGTCTTCCTGTGTAGTCCATGTTGGCCTGAAACCCGGAACCTCCTGCCTCAGCCTCCTGAGTGCTGGGATCACAGGACTGGGTCACCGAGCCTGGCTCTGTCTGTTTTAGAGAGGACCCTTTTATAAGGATAGTAGTGTTGGAAATTTTTGCACTCTGGAATATTCACCACTCTTCAAAGAGAGAGGCACTGACCTACCTCCTTTCCCTTTGTCTGGCTTTTCACATTCAGCGGGGGCGGGGGGACCATTAAAAATAGGGCTATGGAGACGGCTCAGTGGTTGAAGGTGTTTGCTTGCAAAGCCTGACGGCCTGTGTTTGATTCCCCAGGACCCAAGTAAAGCCAGATGCACAGAGTGGTGATTCATTTGCAGTGGCAAGAGGCCCTGGCATGCCCATATTCTCTCTCTTTCTCTTCTTTCTGTCGGTCTCTATCTCATTCATAAATAAATAAATAAACAAATAAGAAATACTTAAAAACACACAGTCTGTAGTCCGTTTAGCAGCTGCCATGAAGGCCACTGCATCAGACCTCATTTTCTGCCACTACAAGCAGGTAACTCCCAGGAAGGGTCAGTGTACGGGAAAAGAGGTCTGGGGAGCCCTCTCCTCCATCATCTCCTCTGGCCGCAGGTATAGCAGCAGGGCTGGTTCATAGCCAGGATGTAATTCAAGCATCAGTACCCCCTCCCCCCGCAGGCTCATGTTCTGAAACCAACCCACAGGGGACCCATGTCAGTCTGCATGTTGTTGGAGCGATTTTGGGAGAACAGACATCTGGGAGTTGAGAAGGTCCCGTCTGAAAGCTACAGTAACAGAAACATCACATGATGCCCTGTGTATGGAGGGCAGGAAACCTGCTGACACATATGCTTGTGCTAGGGGAAAGGTTTGCAACCTTGAACCACCCGCAGGCTTATGGAAATACAGGTGCATCCCTAAAGCTTCTTACAGAGCGGGTCTGGGCTGGGTCCTGAGAGCTTGCTTTCCTGAGACATCCTTGGGTACTTCCTGGGCTCGTCCAGGGGCCACACTTTGAAACGCACTCTGTGTATGTCAGAACACTGAGAGCTTGGGAGATACTGTCCTGTGAAGAGAGGGCTGGGAGGTAGGGCATTCTGAACCAGAACAAAAATGATTACTTCTAGGCTGGAGAGATGGCTTAGGGGTCAAGGTGCTTGCCTGCAAAGCCTAAGGACTCATGTTCAACTCCCCAGATCCCACATAAAGCCAGACAGACAAGGTGATGCATATGCAAGGCTGCACATGTGCACAAGGTAGTTCAATTAGTGGCTGGAGGCCCTGGCATGTCAATTCTCTCTCTCTCTTGCTGTCACTCTCTCTCTCTCATTAAAAAAAAAAAAGGCCAGTCTGTTGGTCTTGCCTCAAAAAAAAAATCTTGTAGCCAGCCTATGTGGAAGAATAGTTCATAAAATGGTTACTTATAATAAATCTGAAAATTTATATTAACAATGAACTAGAGAAGTTCTATGTGATAATCATGTTGCCCCTGACATGAGAACAGTTCTCAGAAAGACTTTTGCGAAGTCGTGCTAATGTCTTGACTGTGGTCCCTGGGGTCGGTCACACTCATTCCTAGTTGGCATGACTTTGCTGAGGGACTGCCATGTAGTGGGCATCGAAGCCGATGCTGGAGACAGCAATGCACCAGCCACCAGGGCTCCTGCACTGACTCCTCCACTGTCTAGTAGAGGGCAAGGAAAGAAATCAAAAGAACATGGAAGCGTGATCATTTCATGAGAGGATATGTTTTCTCAGAGTGATAAAGTAGGCGTCTGCGATACAGTGTGCAGGAAGAGGACAAATTAGGGAGGGGCATCCAGAGGTCTGAACGCGTTCGGCGCATGGTTCCAGCCACAGCTCATCAGCCGGGAAGGCCTGGCACAGGAGCTAGAGCATCTGGTCACAATCCGGGCACAGGGAGGAAACAAAGGTTGGTGGGTGCTGAATGGTTAGACTTGTCTCTCCTTTTGACACAGTCCCTGGTGTTTGACCCACGGCACGATGGTCCCACAGCTAAGGTGCATTGTCCCACCTCAACTAACTTCATCCAGGTCCTCCCTCAAGGTGATTCTGGGCTCTGTCACTAAGAGACACCATCTCAAGATGGAAGCCTCAATCGTGGGAACTAGCCAGCCACGGGAAGAGTAAGGGAAAACTTCCAGGCAGTGAGTATGTGCCACACCCTGAATTCCGGACGAGGCAGTGCTCACCTGACGGAAAGAAAAATGAGGGGTTTGAAATGGGCTTGCGGGGGGAGTTTCTCTAGGTGTCAGAGGTGATGGTAAGGAGACTGTATCTCCTTGAGGGCAACAGGAATCCCCAGGGAGTCTTTAGGAAAGATAACGAGATTCCTATCGGCAGGAGACCTTCCCCTATCAGAGGAGGACTCAGCCGTGGACACAGAGGGTAAGCAGGCAGCCCAGGGAGCGGGCAGACGCAGCTGTCCAAGGAAGGACCACAGCAGCCAGATGGGGAAAGTGGTTTAGGCTTTGGAAGCAGGTTGACTGGACGTGCTGTGAGTTTGGTTAGAGATGAGAGAATAAAGCCATTGGATCAACCCCGATACATTCACGTCCCTGTCACCCCTGGTCTCTTACATTTCATACTTTTCTAAAACAAGCCTTCTCAGCATTTTGAAACAGGCAGTTGCAAAGGAAAGGAGATGTGTCACATGTCACAGGTCATTGCTGGTGTGCACAAGTGTGGTACGGAACAACACCCCCAGTGTGCACAGCTAGAGACTCTTGTTTCCGTGGTGGATGAGCACCGTGGCTTCACACTCTGCTGCCCCTGCTCCTTTGGAGGGGAAAATGACCCATCCATTTCATGAAATCTGTCACTTATTTACTGATCGGCCTCCCAGACTCACCAGACCTTTGACACTGTCACCGGAGGAGAACCAGTGGCTCTCGGGGACATCAGTGGGAGCCTGTGTTTGACATACAGCGTCTTACACACGTGGCTCTTCAGGGACTCAGTCATGACTTTACTAAACAACTGTGCTTCGATTCTGAGCACACTCCACCTATTGTCCACGCTATGTCGAGAGAGTGCAGAAAATGTCTAATAAGGGGCTGGACAGATGGCTTAGCAGTTAAGGTGCTTGCCTGTGAAGCCTAAGGACCCAGGTTCAATTCTCCAGGACCCATGTAAGCCAGATGCATAAGGTGGGGCATGCATCTGGACTACATTTGCAGTGGCAGGAGGCCCTGGCGTGCCCATTCTCTCTCTCAATAAATAAGTAAAGATAAAAGAAAAATTTTTAAAAAGAAAATGTCTAATAATATCATCTGCCTTGCTTCATATCAAAACCTCGAAATCTTTCACATGACACAGGAAATTCTGTGCAGTTCCTGTCCTGCCTTCCTTTTTAGTCTCCTTTTTAATTCTTCTGTAGGTGAATGTGTGTGTATGCATGTTCGTGCGTCTGTGAGTGCACGTGTGTGCAGGTACCTGTAGAGGCCCGAGGCTGGGTGGATTTGGGGTCTTCCTCCATCACTCTCGCATTCATTACTGAGGCAGACTTCCTCCCTTGACCCCCAGAGCTTGCTAGTCTAGCCAGCTGGCCAGCATGCTCCCGGATCCTCTGTTTCCACCTCCAGAGGGCTGGGATGACAGGCCACCCATACACCCACTGGGTATGTGCATAGGTGCTGGGGAGCTGGACTCGGGTCCTCACACGTGTGCACGGAGCACCTCCCAGCCCCTAACTCCCCTTTAGCTGAGACACGTCCATGTGTCTTGCACCTCGGCTTCTGCTGGACGCAACTCTGTGTGTCCTGAGGCCAGAACAATTCTGGGATTCTGGGAAGACTTCCTGTGTCAGGAACACTATCCTAGCTGGCCCCGTACATCCACCCTGTTAGCTCCCTGCCATCAGGGAGAAGCTTGTCTGGGACCATTGTTTGGGTTTTGGTCTTGCACTGAACCCAGAATCCACTGATTTGGTTGGACCCACTTGCTAGTGAGCCCGAAGGATCCTCCTGTCAGCCTCCCCAATGCTGGGATCATAGATGTGAGGCACCGCGCAGCTTTTCATGAAGTGAGTGCTGGAGATTGAACACAGGCCCTCAGGCTTCTATAATAAGCAGCCCACCCTCTAAACCATCTTCCTAACCCTGTATCCGTTGTTAAAGAAAGACGTCCCAATGGCTTTCAGGAGGGTGAGCCCCTCTCTTCCTAACCCTGCTGCAGGACAGGTTCAGTGTTTGCTCTTAGTCCTTGGATGAAGGAGACCCTGGGCTCCTGGACAAACAATGCCCCTGGGCTCTGTGGGCCAGGCAGGAGGTGTCCTCCAGACACTGGCTCTTTGTGTTGAATGTGCGCTTCGAGGTGCGCATGGCTGGCTCTTTTGTTTCAGCAAAGGGTACTGGCCAACATGCTTGCAAGAAAAGAAGCTGTTGGGAATAATATTCATTCTGCTAAAATTATTACCTCGTGTTAATAAGACCCATACCCTGTGGGCAGGAACGCACACGAGCTTCGGGGCTGTTGTCAGAAGTCTGTGTGCAAGGGTTTATGTGGGTTCCTAAGGGACAGAAAGTTTCAGGTTCTGAGAGTGAAATCGGAAACTGGATTGAACCTTCTGTGTTTGGTTTTTTACAATGCAGGGCTGACACTTACTCACCTCTAGAGCGCCCGGATACTCTTACAGTGTAAATGTCTCAGTATTCACTTTGGCTGTAGCCTGGGAGGCGGCAGGAAGGCAAAGACTCCAGGCAGTTAAACAGCACCCACAACCCCAGTCACTGGAGTGGGAAGCTAACCCAGTCAGCAACACCTTGTTTGTAACTTGGACAGCTCTCACGCAGCAGTCAGACCCAAGTGCTAAGCTGCCTGAGGCACTGCCCACTGGGGCCCCTCATTTCACTCACCACCTGTAACACTCGTGACATGTGCTGCAACCAGAGCTTCAGTTGTGTAGATTCTGTGTTTCATATTTTAATATTTAGTTGATATTAATTTCTTAATATTACTAAATATGAGTTTCTTCTATCAATTTCTATGGAAGAAAATTAATAAAATGGCAATTTCTATCTTGTGAACCACAATGCCCAGGGAGATGGGGAGCTGAAAACTAGTGGAAGAAAGGAGTTCTGTGTGTGTGTGTGTGTGTGTGTGTGTGTGTGTGTGTGTATGTGTGTGTGGGGGAGTGTCTTTGCCAGATTGTGGTATATCATACTTAGCCAGCTGTGTTATTATAATATCTGGTGACAGTTTTGTAGAGATTTCCTCTCGTTCCTGGAATTATGTTTATGTCAAGAGGTCAGAAATTCCCAGAACTTTCTTCATCTGAGCATTTCCCAAGTGCAGCCCATACCGTAGTCACCTGACTAGTTTGGGGATGGAGGACATCATCTGAATTGTTCATGAGAATCTGACTCAGACTGAGGTGGTCCATGGATCACACTTGGGAAATTCCATGTTGAAGTAGGGTGTCTCTAGAATGCTGCTGTTGTAATGTTTGACTTCATCATTTGGAGATCTAATGAACATATGGACACCAGGACAGAAAAAAGGCTTTGGAACATAGAAGGCCAACCACAAGTCCTTCACTGCTCCAACTGAAAATGTGACACAAAATAACTCAGATTCTTCAGAAATATTCCCCCACAATGTGTGCTTTTATTGTGATATATTTTATGGCAGGCAATTAAGGTGGGGATATAGACAGGCCCTCAAAACTTGTTCATTTTTCTTCTTTACTGCTATTAGGGAGTCCTTATCAAAAATAATTTCAAAGATAAAAATATTAGTTTTAGTATTAGTCTTTTAATTTAATTTTTAAAATTATTATGTAGAAACATTGTGACTAATTTATAAGGAAGACTGAAGGCTATTATCTAATCATCTATGTACTGCTTTCATTACATAAATTAAAAGTATTATCTATTATCAGTTATTTTCTAATTGGCATAGCTTTAATTTGTTCTAAGCAATGTTTATGAAACCAAAGATTGCATGTACTGGTTATATTTTCTTAATACTTTCCTTAAGAGTGCAGATGAAAATGAACATCTGTAATTTACTCAAAGTTATGTTAGACGGTGCTCAATTTTGTAAGACTTTATGAAAAAAACAGATTGCTCTAACCCTACTCAACAGAGTAGCAAGCATTCACACGTGAAACAAGGAAGAGACAAGGAGGGCTTCAGCTGCTGGTGAGCGTAGTCACCAAGTGTTTTAGGAAGCGAATCTGTAGCCAAAGCATTGCATTTATTTGTACACATTGATCTAAGATTACCTCTGTGAACTAGCTCTGTGTGTTCAAACACCTAGCCGTCCTGAACACAGACAGACACCAGGGGTGTACTTAGTGGATGGTAATGAATGCTATTATATCAACAAAGCCCTGTAGGAAATTTTTTTTTTTTTTTTTTTTTTTTTCAACATAGGGTCTCATTCTAGCCCAGGCTGACCTGGAATTCACTATGGAGTCTCAGGGTGGTCTTAAACTCATGGCGATCCTCCTACCTCTGCCTCCCGAGTGCTGGGATTAAAGGCGAGCACCATCACGCCTGGCCCTTTAGGAATTTTTGAATGCTTTATAAAAATATTTGTAATTTCATGATAGGTCTATAAATTAACAGTGTGATGTCAGTTTTTTTTAAAGATTTCATTTCATCTTATTTATTTATTTATTAGAGACAGAAAGAGGGAGAGAGAGGGAGAAGCATGGGCACTCAGGGCCTCCAGTCACTGCAAATGAACTCCCGATGCATGCACCACCATGTGCATCTGGCTTACATGGGACCTGGAGAATTGAACTGGGGTCCTTAGGCTTTGCAGGCAAACACCTTAACTGCTAAGCCATCTCTCCAGCCCTGTGATCTCAGTTTTATAAACTGGAATCATTGCAAGGTGGGAACTGTGCTAAAAGTAAACTGCATTTCTCACGGAAATGTTTGATACTTTTTATTCTTTCAGCCTATGTGTTCTAAAATCTTTGCAACTTTTATAATTATATCAATATATGCAACAGTAATATGTCTAGTATAATTTTAAAATAACTTTTACATTTTTTTACTTTATAATTAGGAGAAATGGTCTTAAATAAAAAGAAGATACACACAAACAATTAATAGGGACTGATTCAAAATTTGGTGAGAATTTCATAGGAAAAGTAATGTATAGTGATTAGGAAATTACAAAATTATAAAGGACATAACAAGATGCCTTGGTGACTACTAGTTTATAGATAGATGTCTAGTTCAGCGAAAGTGACCTGTGTTCATACTGTAGTAAACGGATAACTGGAAGAAGGGATGGGGTGATTCAGGATGGGATGTTACTATTGGCTAGACATGACTGTATATGAAATTGACATACATTCATTTAGAACAGAACCAGTGGTTGTATACAAGGAAAAGAAGTTGCCTTAGAGAAGCTGGCGACTTGAAGACCACGAGGAAGCACAGGACACAGAGGAATACACTGGTACAAAAATCAGATTAGCAAGAGAAGCAGAAGCCTCAAGAGTAGAGAAGAATGAGGAGGGGCCAGGGCCTCAGCTCATTGGTCTTGGCGCTTTGTTAGGGAAGAGAGGTCTGGGGTGTGGGGGTACCCAGGAGTGCAGCCAGGAGTCTAAAGATTGTTCATGGGGGATGTCTCCTGCTAACCACAGAACTGACTGGGACAACTATATTCCAGAATCCAGAACTAATGGAGAATGAGGGCAAATGGTTGTCAAAGGTCAGATTGTGAGTAGCACTGTCCTCGCAGGGGAGCATGGAGCTCAAGGTTGTCTGAGCTGGGCCAAGCATGGAGCTCATGGTTGTCTGAGCCGGGCCGAGCACGGAGCTCGAGGTTGTCTGAGCTGGGCCGAGCACGGAGCTCGTGGTTGTCTGAGCTGGACCAAGCTAAGCGGGGCAGAGTAACAGGAAAATGAATCCACTGGTTGGTGCATTGTTCTCCAAGGCTGTGCAGTCTCTTCCTGAAACTCCCTTCGCAGTGTAGGAGATGTGTTTCCCTGGCTGGTTAACCTTTAACTGCACAGAAGGCACACAGGCAGCAGGAACGCTGCTGGGAGCTGTTAGCTGTACAGACTTTGAGGATTCTCTCAAGAGCAGGCAAGCCTGGCAGCGGCCCACCCGAGCGTCTTGTTCCTCTCTGCATTCTCCTGGGCCCCGTGGTTGCTCCTCTCAGACCTAACACTGCTTAAGGAAAATCCCCAGTCTTTCATTTAACATTCACCTCCTCAACTTCCCTTTTATGTCTTTATCAATATTCCAGTTTCCTTCACATTTCAGAGCCATGTCTTCTATATATATTTTATCCTTTAAACCTGATCACCCTCTCTCCCATCTGCACAGTCTTTCCTCCCACTTTTCACTCAGTATGCTTTCCCCTTGTCTTCTTATTTCTTCCTTTTAATACATGTCAGTGTTTCTTTTCCTGACACTGGGCTTGGAACCCGCCTATGTATGCATTCACTGGTGAATTTATTCAGTTTCAAATCCAGGACTGAACAACCTGTCTTCTACCCTTAGATCTCATGCTTGCCAAGCACTTTACCCACGGAGCCATCAGCACAGCCATCGTTCCTCACTTCAGCGTGTTCCTCCCACAACAGCCAGCCTGACACTGTCGCTCATGTGTTCGCTGTCTTTCCATGGCTTCTAGCATTATATAGTGGGATGGGCCTGTGAAACCCTCCGTGTTCCGGTCCCACTTGTCTCTGTCCTCCCTTTACTGTCACTTGCTCAGTTGCTCTAGAGTGGCCCCTCAGCCCCTGCTCAGGGTCAGGGCAGCTCACACCCACTTGCCTGAACGCTTTTTCTCCAGTCCTCTCTTCACTAAGGCCCTCCTCGAATATCTCGCACTGGAGCCACCGCACTTTCCATGTCCAGAAGACCTCACTTGCTTTTCTTACTTGTTCATTGATTAATTTCCTTTAGTGCTTGTGTGTGCTTGTGTGTGTGTCCTGTGCACACATGGGAGCTGTGCACACGTGCACGTGGAGGCCAGAGGACAACGTCCGATGTTGTTTCTCAGCTGTTGTCCATCTTTTTGAGACAAGGTCTCTCACTGACCTGGCACTCACCTCACCAAGTAGTTTAGAGAGGCCGGCCTTGGCCTTTGAGCCTGTGGATTTGCCTCTCTCTCCTTCCCAGTGTTGGAATTAGAAGCAGGCACCGCCATGTGTGGTATGTTTATGAGGGTTCTGGGGATCAAATTCAGGTATTTATGCTTGCAAGGAAACGATTTCCCTGATGAGCTATCTCCCCAGATTCTTTATCCTTTATTCTCATTCCTCACAGCTGTCAGCATTCACCTCTCATGCTGACCAGGTCCTTCCTGTCTCGAGAAGTAACCTCAAGAAAGCACAGGTTTCCTTTGCTTCGTTGCTGGACGCCCCATGTTCAGAAGCACACTGCCCACCACGAGCACTCAGCCGGTATCTGAGGAGGGAGGAATCTTACGTCCACATCTGGTTCTGATGTTTTATTTCCACGATTACAGTTCACCCTCATTTTCTAGAGGAGGCTGTCCATGTCTGACCAAGTTTATCGCCCTCCTTTGGTACTATTCGTTCCTGCCTCATTCACACCCCCTTCTCTTTCCCACGTGCCTTGCATTTCCTCTTGCACCCCGAGCATGGCCTGCATGCATGTTTCCCTCTCCCTGGGCCCTTTGCCACTTCGTCTCTCCTGTTCTTAGCGTCTGCTGCAGCTCAGCCAGGCTTAGTTTAGCAGCCTTCAAACCTCTACTATTCCTGAAGCAACAGAAAATGCTATTGTTGTGACTAAGAAATAGTTATGGATGTTGGTCTTCTATTATGTAATTTCATGCCAAGAAGAAAATTAACTGTGCCATGAGTAGAAAAAAAAAAAAAAGAAAGAAAAGGAAGAGGTGAGGACAAATCACTCTGGCATTAGCCTCTGGGCTAATTATTTGGATGTATCATTCATGACAAGCTTTCAATTCACTTCCTCTTGTTCTTCATAACTGCAAGTGTAAAAGCATAAATGCAATTTTTAATGAATCTAAACTACTATTCATGAGACAGGAGTGGAAGCTCGACCACAGAATATGGCCCAGCAGCCTTTAGGAATCGACTTCTTCAGCTTCTTATCTGGCACTTATCTGGTGACCCTCCTCACTGATCTTTTTTAAAGATATATATTTTTTATTTAGTTATTTTATTTGAGAGAGACAAAGAGGCAGAGAGAGAGAAAGAGAGACAAAGAGAGAGAGAATGGGTGTGCCAGGGCATCCAGCCACTGCAAACAAACTCCAGATGCATTCGTCCCCATGTGCATCTGGCTTATGTGGGTCCTGGAGAATTGAACCGAGGTCCTTTGGCTTTGCAGGCAAATGCCTTAACCACTAAGCCATCTCTCCAGCCCCCTCCTCACTGATCTTGATCATCCGCCATGTTTAGAAAACCCTGAATGACACATTCCACAAATCACTAGCGAGCATAACAACACGGAGTGGTTACCTGGTGACGAAAGTTCTCTCATTGACAAAGATCCAGGAAGGGTACTGCTCAGCCGCCATCGTCATCCGTCTCCCTTTCCAAGATGGTCCCAGGACGCCCTGAACATTGGAAGAGCATTAATGTTCTCGGAGGCATTCATACGTTGATTTCACATTTCAGTTGCATATTTGTTTGGGTTTCCAGTGTGTAAGACTATTTTGAAGAGCTTTGAAGTGACAACTCATGTGAGAATAATAAAAGAACAATGAAAGATTACAGATAGAGTAACTCCAGACAAGGAGGAACTGGGAAAAGGGCTAAGACTGTTGCTGACGTATTTAGAGAAAGCATTCTGGACCATGTGAATCTGCGAGAAGAGTCATCTTCCTTCTATTGCAGAAACTCAACCCAAAGTGGCTGGACCCTGCTCTAGTCAGGGGAGACACTTTCAAGTTTTTTTTTTTTTTCAAGTTCATTAAAGTCACACTGTGACTTGAAGAGTTGATTAAATGTGATGTAATATCCTCCAAGTCTCCTTCCGGTAGCCATATATGAATAAGCATCTCCTTTGTAAATGGCACTAGGGTGTAATCAGAAATATTAGGCCTCATTTATCTGGTTGGTATACTTTGCAGAAATCAAACATGTAATTACTGCTCTGAGCCTTTAGACTCATAGTAAGAATAAAAAGGTGATCTGAAAAGTCCACTTTTTCTTAACAAAACTGTACCTTTATGGAATATCCTTTTATTCTAAATCAGGTGGCTTTGGGAGGGAAAGATGAGTGGAAGATATTACATATACTAACTCTCTAGGACACCAGGAGGGACAAAGGAGAAAAGAAGAAGAAGAAGAAGAAGAAGAAGAAGAAGAAGAAGAAGAAGAAGAAGAAGAGGAGGAGGAGGAGGAGGAGGAAGAGGAGGGGGAGGAGGAGAGCTAGTCTTACTCTCAAAAAAATCCCAGCTGGATTCCTTTCCTTAGAGCGCTTTGCTAATCTCAATGGCATCTTGCCTTGGTCTCTAAGTGCTGCGCAGCTGGAGCCTCCCTCTAACGTGTCTACCAATCAGACCATTCATCGGCATCTTGGTCCCAAACCTTCCTAAAAACTCATTTTTAGTCAATACAAACCGAGTTCCCTAACCTGAGGCCCATTCCTGAATGGAACCGAATCCTTTCTTACACACTCCATGTTGGAACATTTCTTCTTTGCCAGTCCTCAACCAGAGGACCCTCTCCACCACAGGCCCCAGTGTGATCTCTTCCATTCTCCAGGGCAGGGGCTCCCCTTCAAGTCAAGCCCCCTCCCCAAGTCCTTATAGCCACAGGGCTCACATTACAGTTTCTCCTTCCTATTGGTGTGTCACTGATTCTACCTCATGTCCTTCTTCTACGTGGGAATGGCACCATCTCTGACGGCACATTAGGGTCTGTGCCCTGGAGGACACACAAATGACCATGCCAGAGAAGACTAAAGCTTGTCACCAGTCTTCTGGTAGGTCAGAAGCCACAGGAACACAGTAGCCAGCTGTACAGCAGGGACACAGCATGCTCTCCGAGCCCCAAACCCGGTTACTCAGTCACAAGGTTTTGTCTGGGCTGTCTGGTCACACAGCCCCGTAGTAGCCTCTTAAACCTGAGTTTTGCTTTTAATTTTTTTTTTTTCATTCTCACGACACCCATAAAGCATTACAGATGTCCCACACGCAAATGCCCCAGGGATGGTACTGAGAGGCCTCAACACTACTTTGTCCCTCCTGTAACTACGTGGAGATTATTTAGCCTCTATTCTTTTCCTTCACCCTCCCCTGCACCTCTCTCCTCTGTTTCAATGGCCTGCACTTGGCTGAATTCTTCCTTTCTCTGCTCAGATCAGCCTTGAATGAGAATGACTTTTTATCCTTTCTCTTTGAAACACTTTCCTCCTGACACTGACTTTATTTTCTTGCCCTCTCACTGACCTCAGCATTTGGTCTCTTCTGTTTACTCTCTTTCCTGTGATCCTTAAATGGTAGCTGGTCTGTTCCATTTTCCTCACAACTCACCATACTTCCTTCCAAGTAAATGACACGTGTGCTAATCCACTCGGCTTTCTGCTGAGGTCTCCACTCGTGTCACCAGCTACCCTGTCTCTCTCTGTTGAGATGTGTGACAGGCATCTCAGCGTCTACGAGGATGAAGTAGGAGGGCTGACTTCCACCCGTGCTCCAGAATTTTCTCTCACAATTCTTTCCCATCAACCTAGTCAGGCACCCAAACTCTCTCTGTCATATTTCTTCTCCTTCATCATAAGCAAATAAATGTGGCTGACTGTACTTTAGGTATACAATCTGAATTCAGAGCCTAGGGAACTGTCTTGTCTACTCTCCCATGTGAAGATCCAAATGGAGAGTGTCATCTGAAAGCCAGACAGGACGTCCTCAACGAACACTGGGGGTATTTGGAACTGAAGCGCTATGACGATGTTTCTTGTGAGGACAGAGAAACTTGGAGAATCACTGCTGTAGCTTTCCAATCAGTTTCCTCCTTAGTATTCATAAAAATCCAAGGAGATCAAATCATTGTAATGCAATTATACAGTCCAACGTGATCTGTGCTCAAGTAAAACAGCTAGCTCCAGAAGACTACAGAAGATGAGACCTTAGGAAGATAGCTAAGTGGAATTAAAAATGTCTTGATGTGCTTGTCTGGCCGTGTCTGGGTGCGTGCAGGCCAAGGCATGTGTGTGAAGGTCAGAAGACAGCTTTAGATGCTGGTCTTTTCCTTCCAGCTGGTTTTGAGACAGGGTCTCTCATGTTGCCACTGGGAAAGCCTGACTAGGTGGCCTGTGAGCTTAGGGATTCTCCCATGATTCTCATGGCTATAGGCTTCTTGAGATTGCAGAAATATGTGTCACCGTGTATCAGGCTTTTGTGACTTCTGGGGATCAAACACCTTTAACCACTGAGCCATCCCCTCAGCCCTGGTCAAATGGAATTTAATGGATGAACATGAATGCAAGATTTAAAAAAATTGCTTGTGGGATGTATGTGATAATTGAATAAAAAATAATATTGAAGGTATCTGAGTTACAAACTGGCTAACAGTGTTGAGACAGTTCAAACCCCTAAACAGGAGAAAAATAATTTGATAAAGTCTTAGTGGTTTTATCAGCTGGAGGAGAAGCAAGGCATAGATCTGGGGATCGGATGGTTTCTCCTCTTCATTTTCCTAGTACTTGGCATCAGGACTCAACACATCAAACCTTGAAAAAATCCTTATGAAAATCTTCTAAATTAGACACAGACCTTGACAGGTTTGTGGTCTGTATTAATGATCTTAAAGACTTAAGAGGAAGACGGTCAAGAGGTCATAAGGGAAATATAAGGAGGACTTCGGAAGGAAGGGAAACACGCGCAGAGGCTTTGAGGTCATTGGGTGTTGGGCTCTTTGCAGCGTGATACACCATGATTAAGGAAGGAGGTTGCTACAGACAAGTGCTTTCCCGGGAGAGGGAATCTGTCACTGCCAGACACAGGGGCACACTTCATGGACCTAGAGTTTATGTAAAATAAGAGCATTTGTTTAATAAGTCTGTCCAGGTAGAATGGAGCCATCAAGTCCTCAGAAACATAACAGGCCTGGAGGAACCAGGCAGGGTACCAGGCAAGTGAGCCTGGGTTTGTGAAGTCCAGGAAGGCAGAACTGCTCTGAGCCAGCAGACAGATCAGGAACCTTCAGACAGTGAAGACAACGCTGAACCTGAGAGAAACTGAGGCATTAGTGGTTTACCTGCCCAGCTCCATACTCCTGTCTATACCTTGCAGTCATGAGGCCAGAAGACGCGAGGAGGTGGATTCAAGCCCTGGTGAACTCACCCAGGCCAGTCATTTGAAATACCGTCCTGTGCCCAACCATGGATGACTTAAACGGTTACTTATTTGTAGGTGGAAATTCTGGTTCATTCCTTTGTAAAAGCTATGAGTATTTCTCGAGTTCCTTCTCTCTACCTACTCCCAGGCTAATAGGCACAGGAACATAGCCTCCATCTGCATCTATAGCTGGTGGTTTGGGGGCTTTAAAACAAAAGAACTAAACACACAGTAAATAAAAACAGAACAGTTGAGAACCTCTTCAGAACTTCTCTTGCACCTGGAGTCTCACAGCAAATCACCTACAGCTTACTCGTTTTCTTTCTTTCTTTCTTTCTTTCTTTCTTTCTTTCTTTCTTTCTTTCTTTCTTTCTTTCTCTCTCTCTTTCTTTTTTATTTTTCTTTTTTTTTTCAAGGTAAGGTCTCACTCTAGCCCAGTCTGACCTGAGTCTCAGGGTGGCCTTGAACTCACGGCGATCCTCCTACCTCTGCTTCCCGAGTACTGGGATTAAAGGTGTGCGCCACCACGCCCGGCTCTCTACAGCTTTCTAATTACTGCCTTCTTCAACCAGATTTTATTTTACTCTAGTTGACTGTTCAATCCTTCACCACAGGGTTATTTCTACTTCATTTATCATGTAGAGTGAGGATACACAAGTGTATACATGAAACATTTATAAAATATTGAATATGTTCACATATAGGCAAACAGTAATAGAGTAACAATTAAAGGTGACTAAAAAATAAACAAAAAACCCAGAAAGTATTTTATGGAAGAGCAAGTGAGAATTTTAATTATGAAGTAAGTATGTATATCAAGGATGATAAACATGGAGTTTTAGTTTTTTTTAAGGAATCCAGCTCCATCCTGGAAAAGCAGTGGAAAATAACCAATGTGTGTGCGGTTGATCTCAAAGCACCTGGGAGAAGGGGCTGACAGAGAAACAAAGCTCTAAGCTATCTATAATATCACCCATTGTCCAGTTGTTGACAGAAAGGAAATGTTTAATAGAAAAATGGTTAAGAAACTTGGCTCCATGTTTTTTTACCTGAATAACATGCCTCATTTGCATATATGATACGTGTTGGGAGCTGGAGCATCGCTTTGTTAAGTGAGAGTAGTTGCATCTAGGAATTGTTTTGGGGTGCAAATAAAAATATATTTCTGGTTTTATTTTTTGCAACAGGGTCTCATGTAGCCAAGACTGGCTTCAAAATCTGCTGTGTTTAGCCTTGAACTCCTCTTGCTCCACCTTCCAAGTGTTGAGATTACAGGTGTGCATCATCACACCTGGTTTAAGAAAATTATTTCAACCCTTGAATGTAGGGCAAGATGAAACAGGGTATAGATCAAATGACCAGACCTCTATTGAACATGCTATCAGGTCATGTGGAATCCCATTTAAAATTCTACTGCATATTTCCATGGTACTAATATGCATTCCATTCTGCCCAGAGTGCCATTGGGGAGTTGGGGGCAGCAGAAGCAAAAGGAGAGGCAAACTGATATGATAGACTGAGGGCATCTTGTCCCTTATAGTCTGGAAAGCGGGGGCTTAAGGATTCTGCGCCTGAGATTCCAAGAAGCAATTCTAAACATTGATGTTCCAAAGGTCACGTTCTCATTTCCTGCTCATCTACGGGTACTGAGAGACTCAACACATTCTCTTTTTGAGCTCCATCTACGGGGCCCTGGGTCTTCATACACTAGCATTCCTTTAATGATCTAAGCTACAACCACGGCATCCCTGTGGTGTAAAGAGGAGACATTCTTGTGTTTCACTGCTGAAAACAGTGGTACCAGTGTATTTGAAATCATAATAACTGATAATTTTGAAAGATACAGATGAATTTTGGGAACAGAATAGCTCTCTCTCACTGTAGACTTTAGTGAAAAGAAAAAGCATCAAGAAGTCCTTCTTACGGGCTGAGCTTTCAGGTGGCCAATGTTTGAATACTTTTAACCAAACTTTTATAAAGAAGTCCAAGCATTTCTAAAACCCCCGAATTCCCCATTGACATTGTAATCATGAGTCTATTCAAGTAACAGGACTGTTAGTATTACATGTCTATTTCAATGAAAATTACAGGAAGTTTCTTACTTTAGGAAACTAGAGCAAGGGTTGAGTATAAAACTTATAAGAATCTGTTCTATGTTATATATGTGATACACTATTTTAAATATAAGTGGAAAAGTTAATTTTTTAAAACATTGTTGGTCATCTTTTTCTCTGATTAAAACAATATGTGTCACAAAGCATCATACACTTTAGAAATAATGGACAAACTTATACGTATGCTAAGACAGTTCAACTAGGAAGACTTAAGTTCACTTATATGGTTAAATAGATTATCCCAAATAATGAAATATTAAATATAGTTCATTAGACACATCTGATACTATACCTCATCTAGTCATGTCTGTTGGGAGATAGAAAATCAAATCATTTGAGCTCAACAGTATATACTCAGATAAAAGGTAAAGAAATAGTCAATACTAGTGCCCTAATTTATTCTAAATCAGCTGATTTTTTTTTTTTTTTTTTTTTTTTTTTTTGGTTTTTCGAGGTGGGGTCTCACTCTTACTCAGGCTGACCTGGAATTCACTATGTAGTCTCAGGGTGGCCTCGAACTTGCAGCGCTCCTCCTTCCTCTGCCTCCCGAGTGCTGGGATTAAAGGCGTGCGCCACCACACCCGGCTTCAGCTGATTTTTTTACAAGCTGTATTTCATTAGGCACTAGAAGACAACAGCTTGGTGAATATATTTATATATTATTTATTAATTTATTCTAAACCAGTTTGATTTTTTTTTACAAGCTGTATTTCATTAGCTTTACAAATGCATCCCCAGTTCTTCAGTCCCTATCTAGTTATAAGTGCACTGGAAACTTAAAAAATTTAAAGGACTCTACGGAAACAATCACGGTCTTGTTAGGCTCAACTACAAACCATTTAGCAACACTTAACCCAAACAAACGGCCGGTAGCGCTCCTCTGAAATGGCGTGTCCTAAAATAAAGCTGCCTCCTTGTAAGTCTTTTTAAGCTTGAGTCAAAGACTGACAAAACCTAAGTACAATTCTCTTTTGGTTTTTATTTATTTATTTATTTATTTGTTTGTTTATTTATTTATTTATTTATTTATTTATTTTTGGAGAGAGACAGACAGAGAGTGAGAGGGAGACAGATAGAGATGGGCGCGCCAGCAGTCTCTCAGCTGCTGTGAACGAAATTCAGATGTGTGCGCCCCCTTGTGGTCATGTGCGGCACTGCACCCTTGCGTCACTTTGCATCTGGCTAAACGTGGGACCTGGAGATTGCAACCAGCATTCTTAGGCTTAGGAGGCAGCGCCTTAACTGCTAAGCCATCTCTCCAGCCCTCTCTTTTGTTTTTTATTCATAAGTATAAGTGAAAGTTAACATCATTTTAATACAAACCATTCCATGTGTGATATAGGGACTTGGATTATAGGGTTAATTTGATCAGTTATTCAAATGCAATCTCACTTATGAAAATTAAATGCCACAGGCTCCACAGCACGAGATAAGATGCAACTCTCTATTATAAAAATTTCAGATGTTTGAGGAATAATAAATAGAAACATGCACTTTGTGAAGTAAGGGTGAATGACAGGTAATTTGCCAGCAGGCACTCTTTATCAAGCAGCCAGGTGACCTCACAGCTACCAGAGAGCAGATGTTCCTCTACTGCCACCTGCTCAGTCTTGGACCACTGTCTGGAAACCAGTCTCTCCCAGTGCCTGCACACTGGGTGCCCAGCTCAGCTCGGCTCACCCTCTCTGACAGACCCTCTGGCACAGCTACTGGGGTTTGGATGGTAACAGGTAGGAGGCGTATTATGGAATACCTGCTGGTTTTTAAATTCCCACCAAAGTCCCCATGTGACAAAGCCTAGTGTCATTTTTTTTTTAAATACAAGACAGACTTTAGAGACTTAAGTATGCTAAGTGACTTTTGATGGGACAAGGTCACTAAGTGGCAGAACCAAGCCTTGAACCTGTGACTTAGCTCAGGGACCTCCATTTAATTACGATTATTCTTCCATCGTCTGGTGAGTCTTGATTAAATCCCCAATGCTTTCCCTGTTGCTTTGTGGAAACACAAGAAATCAGCTGACCCCTCCATTCAAAAGATCTTTTCGATCTGACCTTTCAGCACCACACTCTGAATGTGGGTAGATGGGAAAGGAGGGCTCATGCTGGGATCTCATGCCTTGGCAAGGGACGGGCTCCAGGCAGGTCAGGAAAGGGTTAATGGGGGAGTGGGCTGCCACTTGACCTGATGGATGCCCTGCTTCCCACTCTCTCCAAGCACCTGCGCCCTCCCAAAGCTTACCTGGGTCAGGAGCGGTAATAATGAGTAAGCTAAAGGAATGGTCCTGCGGTTTCAGGCTGCCTGGGGTTCTTTCTGGTAACCCGTGTTTAACTTCTCCCCGGGGCGAATCAGCTGGGCCCTTTCCTCCTCATCCCCAACTTCACCTGCCTTTGTTCTGCTAGCTGTCCCCCTGTGCCCTGGGCATCCCAGTCACTCACCTGTTCCCTCATCTGTGCCAGGGCATCTGGGCCTGGTGGGGGGGATGGCTGGGCTCTGTGCGCACTCAGCAGCCCCGGGCTGCGGAAAGTCTCTTTCCCTCCGCGGGCCACCAGGAAGGGACACAGCCTCGCCCGGCGCCCCGGGGCCTCGTGGGCGTGTTTACTTTCTTCCGGGAGCCGCCGACAGGTGCGGGCTGGGGCTGGGACCAGCGCGGAAAGGGCCTGACTGCCTTGACCCTCAGGGGCCAGGGACTGTGGGCCACGACAGCCACCGGACTCACCTGGGCTTCAAGCCTTTCTTCTGTGACGTTCCCCTCTCGGCTGGAGGTTTCTGGTTTCTCTTCCTCCGTCTATGCCACCCCCATTCCCTCTAACACCTTAACGCTCTGCAGCCTTTCCACATCACAGGGTGCACCAGAACCGGCCAGGCAACTTGCAGCACAGACACACCCATGGGCCTGACCGTCCTGGAGGCTCGAATTTAATAGGTCTTGGATAGGCACCTCAGCCACCTATATATATAGTGCATATGTATACGTACTATATGTGTTATAAATGTGCACTGTATACTATAGAGGTGCTATATAATATATGTATTATATATACCCCTTTATGATATATAATATATATGTATTATATATGTGTCATATGCACATACATACATATATACATATATGCTTTTCTTCAATACCATTACTTTCAAAAGGACTCAAAGGACTGTCAGATGATAGATGCTGTGGAAATATAAACCGTTTTTACTTATACACACACTTTTTTGGTAAAAAAAAAAATCACTGATGTCATATGTAAGGAAATTATTGATAATTTTAATTAATTTATTTAATTTGAGAGAGAGAGAGACAGGGGCGATGGGCATGCCAGGGCCTCCAGCCACTGTAAATGAACTCCAGATGCATGTGCCCCTTGTACATCTGGCCTATGTGGGTCCTGGGGAATTGAACCTGGGTCCTTAGGCTTCACCGGTGAAGACTTACCCAGTAAGCATCTCTCCATCCCATATGGATATGTTTTTCTCAATAGGATTGGGTTAGAGGATTACTAACCAGAGCCTGTGGGTCCTGCCGCTGGTTCATCTGCTGCAGAAATGTCTCTTGCTCCCCCAGCCACTATTAACTGCCTGTGACTCTTCAGGGAAGGGTGCTGGCCCCATCCCTGTCAGCCATCTGTGACAGGGCATTGATGCACAGTTTTGTGTGCTTCTTGTACGTGCTGCTGCCATCACTGTGACGTCACGATTTTAATGGCCCTGTTATGCCTGGACATCAGCATTCCATAGCATTCCTTCCCATCTTCGCGGGCTCTTAGCTTCTTTCAATTCCCTTTTCTGCATTGTTCAGTGGATCATTAAATTCTGAGAAACACACACACACACACACACACACAGAGAAAGAGAGAGAGAGAGAGAGAGAGAGAGAGAGATCAAAATGGAAGCAGGACTAGTTGGGAAGAAGGGTTTTAGCAGAGGACATCCTGGAAGGGAGGTGAAGAGAAGGGAGTGGGAGGGAATTATGAGTAAAATACACACACACACACACACACACACACACAGTCTATAAACATAAATTTAAATAGAAAAGCGCCCCCTTTTCAAGTAGGGAGCTCTAGATCCCTCAAAAGGAATTCAATGTAATTGGCAGCAAGAATTCAGTAGGCAGGTTTGACTGCTGGTGTCCCTTCTGCTCAGATGCCCAGTAGGCAGTGACAGACAGTAACGTTGGAATCACAGCTCCATGTTTAATACGTACGGTACTATAAGTAGGATTCTACATGTACATCAATGCTTATTAAACCTGTGGTGTGAGAGGACCAGAAATTTCGAGATTGCTCATTCTATGAACAAATGGGCGTACTGGATCCCAGCCAGGGTTTACAAAATCTTCCGTATGAACAGGTGTAACCTGGTGTTACTGTGTTGGTCTGGTTGCCACGTAGGCGCCATGCTTCCTGGTCTCTGGTGTGGACTGACCTTTGGACGGTGACGCACAGGACCCGCAGTGTTGACAGCTCCTGAGAGCCAGAATGCCTTCCTGGAATCCTGGCTCCACCTCACGGTCTGGACTCAAGGATCACTCTTCATTGTCTGGGCGACATTGTTTTGCATTGTTCTACATGCAGGTGCTTCTGAGGGTGCTGTTCTGATTCCTGACTTCCACCTGGGCTCCTTCAGTTAGAGGCCAGGGACTCCTCTGATTTTAAAAATCTGTCGTTTTTATGTTGGAACCTAACATTATATCATTTCACATGTGCAATGTGAAAAATTTGAAAAGCACAGAAATGCAAAGGAAAGAAAAATCACCTATGAGCCTGTCTCTGAAATCTAATTAGTAAAACAAATTTGCTGAATATTTTTATTAACATGTGTTCTCTATGGACATCTATGAAAATGCTGAGACACTGTTGTTTTATAACCTGCTTTTATTGCATAAGAAAATTGTCAACCAGTTACCAGATGTCAACCCAGGTTTTTTTTCTCCTGCCGTTTTAACTGGCTACACTATATTAGGCCACATGCGTAGACCATTATTTGTTCAACCTGCTCCTTATATTGTAAGAAAGTTATCCTGCTAACATCACTGCAGTGAGCGTTTACATGAAACTGCGCCCAGTTGTGGTTCTAACTTTAAGATAAATTTTAAAAAGTAAAATGGGAAGAAGAAAGGGAATATGCATTTAAAAGTTTTTTCCTTAAAAAAGTTCCCAGTATTATACACCAATAATAGTTAAATGAATTGTCATGCTTGTTCTAAACATTTAACAAGTTGAACAGTTAAAACAATAATTTCTTTCTTCTTTTTGAGACATGGTATCACTTGTCTGACGTGCTGGCTTCCAGCTGTCAGCCCTCTTGCTTCAGCCTTACCCCACTCGGTGACCTCATATTTTAAATACATACTTTTTAGCTACTATAAGATTGAGCTCTTTTACACTTGCCTTGTATTTTTGCCATTTTGTCTGTTGTATTCTGTGTTTGCACTCCAAGTGTGTCCAAATGCTACGTGTAAGATGGTGTGTCCCAGTGCAATGCAGTCTTGCAATATGCAGTAATGCATGGCAGGGCCTAGCCTGACCTCAACGCTTACTGACACATATGGTATTTTTCAGACATACATTGCGGTTAATATCATCAAGTTAAATAAATTCCATAAGCCATGAAATCACTCCTGGAAAACAGTCCATGGTTGTTATAGCTTAGAGAAAATACCTGGAAAACAAATGATTGTCCGTTTTCATATGTGGCCCAAAGCAGTGGGTCACAATGGCCTTACACTTCGTTACTGTCTGAGGCTGTACTTGAAGGCTCAGGGCGGCAGGAAGTTAGAAGGGAAGCGGGTGTCTCTGGCAATGAGGAGACTCCTGATAAAAATCCAGCCAGGAAATCACCTCCCGGAGGAAGCCCCTTTCACAATGAGGCAACACAGTAAGTTATTTTTCCGTTTTGGAAAGCTTGACATAGAAACATTTTACAATTGAGATTTTTTTGCAATTAAGATTTTAATAAATTACAACAACTACAACACATTAATTCTCTTGGGAAAATTCCCAACATTTATGTGGAACTTAAAGAATAAGCATTACTTCTTGTTTCTATTAAGGAACACAAAACTGCTTTTTTATGAAAACAAGAACTTTAGGACTTTGATTAAAAACAATTGTAAAGGCTGGAGAGATGGCTCAGCAATTAAAGATTCCCCAGTAATCATGTAATGCCAAATACACAAAGTGGTGCATGCATCTGGAGATTGTTTGCAGTGTCAAAGAGGTCCTGGCACACCTATACTCTTTCTCTCTCAAATAAATAAAAAGATTTTGTTTAAAAAAATTTTAAAAAACTGTGAAAAAAATATGATAAAGGAGGGAAGAGTCTCAGTGAAAATTCCTCCACAACTTTTATTAAAACAATGCTGTCATTGATGCACACATCATTTTACACTTTTAGATAGTTGGTCCATGTTTTTTCTTTTCTAGAGAGAGAGAGAGAGAGAATTGGTGTGCCAGGGCCTCAGCCACTGAAACTGAACTAGAGGCACTTGCACCACTGGGCATGTGCAACCTTGCGCTTGCCTCACCTTTGTGCGTCTGGCTAACGTGGGATCTGGGAAGTTGAACATGGGTCCTTAGGCTTTGTAGGCAAGCACCTTGACCACTGAGCCATCTCTCCAGCCCATTGGTCCTTTTTTTTTTTTTTTTTTTTTTTTTTTGGTTTTCCAAGGTAGGGTCTCACTCTAGCTCAGGCTGATCTGGAATTCACTATGTAGCCTCAGGGTGGCCTTGAACTCAGGTGATCCTCCTACCTACCTCTGCCTCCCGAGTGCTGGGATTCAAGGCATGCGCCACCACGCCCAGCCTAGGTCCATTTTTATAAGCCGCATCTTTAGGGTTCTAGGGCTGAATAATACTCCTGAGTCACTATTGCTGCTTCCTGATCTGTTGCAGTCAGGAGAACAAATTCTGCACAGCAGTTTCCACAAGCTGACCTAGGAAGAATAATTGTGTTAAATGAGAAGGGATAAAAATAACTTTCATTTTGAAATCATGTTTTCCTTCTCTAATAGTTTACTTCAACAATGAAATGGCCAGCAAGGGAGAAACAGCTTAGGCATTTGCTGAAAAGTTAATGTGTGCCAGTCTGAACAGAGATGTCTTAAGACCACTCCCTGCCTGTGAGGGACTAACACTCTTCTGCTACACTGGGAACCCCACTCAGTCTTGTCTACCACCGAAGAGAAGGGATTCCCAGCATACATACTATCACATTTTAGTGACAGCAAGAAACACAGGTCATCACCATATCTGAATAAATCTCAAGTGTTTATTCACAAACCAAATGTACTGATTTAAATAAGCCAAAAAATAGTTTTCAAGTGAAGTGGGTGGTAATCATTTTTCCCATTCCCAAAGCTACTGCTTTGTAACATTAGTTGTTAGATACAAAACATAAAGAAATTTAATGGAACATGACAGTTATTGTTATTTTCCTAAATAGAGCATTTAACAAACTTGTTTCTTTTTAATTTGCTTTTGGCATTTTTAATTTGTTTAATTTGTTTTTTGTTTGATGTATACTTGAATCTCACAACCTGTTATGAAATACACATATAGTAGTGACATGGTTATGATAGTGAAGCAAATAAATATATCTATCAGCTTAGATTTACCTGGATTTTGGATGTCAAGAGCAGCTAAAATAATTTTTTAAATATATTTTATTTATTTATTTATTTTTGAGAGAGAGAATGAGGCAGAGAGAGAGAGAAGAGAGAGAGAGAGAGAGAGAGGGAGAGAATGGGTGCACCAGGGCCCCCAGCCACTGCAAACGAACTCCAGATACATGCACCTCCTTGTGCATCTGTCTTACGTGGGTCCTGGAGAATCAAACTAGGATCCTTTGGCTTTGCAGGCAAACGCCTTAACCGCTAAACCATCTCTCCAGCCCCAGCTAAAATAATTTTTAACAAAATTCCAAATACAGGAAATACAATTTTATGGACTATAATTTTCATGTTGTACATAATGTAATGTGGTGTTTGGGGTTCAGGAAAATCCTTGAACCCTAAATCCTAGGTCCGTGTCTACATTTTTAAAAAGATTTTATTTTTATTTATTTATTAGAGACAGAGAGAGGGAGAGATAGAGTGAGAATGGGCACGCCAGGGCCTCTAGCCACTGCAAACAAACTCCAGATGCATGTTACATCATGTGCATCTGGCTTATGTGGGACCTGCAGAACCTGGGTTCTTAGATTTCGCAGATATGTGCCTTAACCACTAAGCAATCTCTTAGAATTGACTAAAAAAAGACTGAGAAGGATAATTATTAAATTATTTATTTAGGGACGTACAGAGCCAGGAAAAGGTACCCACTACTATCTATCCGCTTTTAGATGCCCTTATTAGTGAGATGGCACAGTGGTATTTTTTTTTTCTGGGTCTAGTTTACTACATTTAGTGTAATGTCCTTCAAGTCCTTCCATATTCAAGGCTGAATAAATTTTTTAACGTTAGTACATTTCTTTTTCCTTTCTCTCTTCTTTCTTTCTTTCTTTCTTTCTTTCTTTCTTTCTTTTTTTTTTTTTTTTTGAGGTAGGGTCTCACTCTAGCTGAGGCTGATCTGGAATTCACTCTGTAGTCCCAGGCTGGCCTTGAACTCACGGCGATCCTCCTACCTCTGCCTCCCGAGTGCTGGGATTAAAGGCGTGTACCACCACGCTTTCTTTACGAACGTCTGTTGTTTCCACAATGTCTGTAACAATCTATGGTCTCATCAACAGCGTGCTGGCCTGTTTTTTTTTTTTTACTTTCTCCATAGACTTGCCAGCATTTGTTGTCTATTCTTTTTCTTAATCATTATGCCAATGGGTGTGAGATGCTATTGCAGAGTGACTTTAGGTTTGATTTTTTTTCTTGTGATGACTATTGACTGATGACAAATACCTTTTCATGAATGTTGGTCATTTTTATACCTTCTTTTGACCAGAAATGTCTATTCATGTTCCTAATCCATTTCTCAACTGAATATTTTTTAGCTACGGAGTTGCCATAAATAGTTCTGTTTTTGTTTTTTGTTTTTTTGAGGTAGGGTTTTCACTCTACCTCAGGCTGACCTGGAATTTACTATGTAGTATCAGGGTGGCCTTGAACTCATGGCGATCCTCCTACCTCTGCCTCCCAAGTGCCGGGATTAAAGGTGTGTGTCACCACACCCGCCATAAACAGTTCTTTATACCCTTGGGATATGAACCCCACATCAGATATGTACTTTTCAAATATCTTTCCAGTCTGTAGATTGCCTTTTAGTTTTGTGGATTGTTTGCTCTGCTGTGCATTGTAGTTCTGTTTTTTTTTTTTTTAATTTGGTCTTGCTGTTGTAGCCCAGGGTGTGGGTGTGAAGCACACACTAATCATGGGAAGCCACGCACAGGACTCTTAGTCTGCGTTTTCTCGAGTGGTGTTGTAGTCTCAGGCCTCACACTTCAGTCCATGTTGATGGATGGGGACGTTAGGATTCAATTTCACTTCTTTTGCATATTAAAATCCATTTTTTTTTCTATTCATTGATGAAGTTGCCCCTTCCCCATTGTGCTTCTTGGTGCTCTTGTCAAAAGCAAGTTGATCATAATCATTTAGACTTATTTCTGAACTCTTTGTTTTGTTCTGTTTATATACTGTTCTGATTACTGTAACTATATAATATTAAATTACTAAGTGTGAAGCCCCAAATTACGTTATTCTCTTTCAGAATTTTTTTTTTTTGGCTATTCAGGGTTTTTTTTTTTTTTGTTGTTCCATACAAAATTTAGGGTTTTTTTTTTCTGTGCTTGTGAAGGATGACACTATACTTTTGATGGGGATTGCATTAAAACTGTATATTTATTTTGATAGTAAAATATACATTTAAATTCTTCAAGTTAATTTTTTCCATTAATTTTTGTCTTCTTTAATCAATATCTAATAATAAGAGGACATGATCCTGTCCTAACAAAAGTAGCTGCTCATTAGACAGTGACTAAAATTATTTTTTAAAAGATTTTATTATTTATTTATTTATTTATTAGAGACAGAGAGTGGAAAAGAGAGAGAAAGAGGGACAGTGAGAATGGGCACACCAGGGCCTCTAACCACTGCAAACAAACTCCAGATGCGTGCGCCCCCTTTTGCATTTGCCTTACGTGGGACCTGGAGAATTGAACTGGGGTCCTTAGGCTTCGCAGGCGTGTGCCTTAACCACTATGCAATCCCTCCAGCCAGACTAGAAATATTATTATGTAAACATTGCAGAGGTCAAGACAGTTCCTTGAGCTTCACGATGTCAGGTCTATGTACTCTTTATATTTTAAAGGCACTGCCCCTTTAAGGCTGATCCATCCCACTGGCCAGTGGCTGGTGGGGTGGTGTGGGGTGAGTGGATAGATAGTGGTTCTTTTTTAAAAAATATTTTTGATTTATTTATTTGAGAGAGAGAGATACAGAAATAGGCAGGGAGAGAGAGAGAGAGAAAATGGGCACGCCAGGGCCTCCAGCTACTGCAAATGAACTCCAAGTGCATGCGCCCGTGTGTGCATCTGGCTTATGTGGGTCCTGGGGAGCTGAACCTGGGTCCTTTGACTTTGCCGGCAAGCACCTTAACTGCTAAGCCATCTCTCCAGCCCTGATAGTGGTTCTTCATCTTGGTTTGTATAGAAGCCTGCCAGGCAAGAAGAATGTTGCCAAGGAGGCATTGGAAGGAAGGAGGGAAGGTGGTGAAGCAATTCAATGTCCTAATCTTTTCCCCAGACATGTCTGGAAGTGTGACATTCCTTCATTCCCCTCACACACACCTCCACACCTGGCCTGTCATTTTCTATCCAGCAGGCAAAAGTCCCAACTTCCCAGCATGTTCCTGCAAGCAGAGGTCTGAACAAGGAAGCTGCTATAGAAAAATCTTCCTCAGCAGTATCAGCAGATCAAACTGAGCTGCAGAGTCCAGTTGGTTGCCTCACCTGTCTGGTGCCTTTCTGACTGACTCCAGGGAGAGTCCTGCTGCTGGAGATTGCACCCTTACCACTCCCTCATAGCCTCCACACAAAGCCATCTCCGCTCTGCACTTCTCTGGGTCTTTCTTTCCCAATCTGAGGGCTGGGGATCATGCTGAACAGAGGCACCCGTACTTCCTGAAGTTGTGTAAGGGTTAAATGAACCGTGAAGCCTTTATTCACTCATGGTCCACATGTACGTTAGCTGTGATTGTAATACCTTACTCCTTCCCACGAATACACATGTATGCACACACATATACATATACAGAAATATTTTTATGATCTTGATATCAGGCTGTGAATATTCAGTGTTCTTCATGGGCATTGCATACAGTTAAATGACTTTGAATTTAGTGAGTTTATTTCAAATGTTGTTGTTATTAAGGACAACAGACAAAGGGAAGAATAATATTTAATTGGCCCAGCATCTTTGTAGAGACTAGTTCTGTTGTTTCATAATAGCCAGGCCGTGAGAGAGAAAGGAGGAAGAATCCGTTTTCTTCCGAGCCTAACCTGCTGGGGTTTTATCAAAGTCAAACTGACGTGAGGGGAGGAAAACACCCAATTTCAGCAACCCCCTCCCCACAGCCATCCTGTTTTACCGAAGGAGGGGAGAGAGCAAATGAGCATCGGATGGTATCACAGAGACATCGGGATGACGGCACCAGGGAGTATTTGAGAACTGATTACTACACGAGGCTTCCAGAGCAAAAACTAAAACTCTAAGAACAGACAGGTGAAAAAAAAGAACAAATAAAACAGCAATGCTATGCATCCAAAACACTTTAAATACCTTATTATATATATTATATTGCATATAATATATATTATAAACTGGCATATGTCACTTGAAGCTCTCCCTGAAAAGCAAAAGCGGCTGTAGAAGATGGAATAGAATATTCAAAATCTGTGGGACAACTGCATAAGGTGTAAATAAATATATGTACGAGAGCAAAGACAAGGAAGAAAAGGAAATACAGCAAACATTTGAAGCCGCAAATGAGTATTTCCTCAATTACTATGAGATTTAACCACATAGTCAGGAAGCTCAGAAAATACCAGGCAAGCTAAACGCCAAAGCTATACCTAGGTCTATTGTATTTAAATGGTAGGAAACTGAAGATGCTGAAAGAACTCTTGAACACAGGCACAGGTTAGATACGTCACCTAGGGAGCCGAGACACGGAATGCGTCTCACTTTTCATGCAGCCAGAGAGTGGAACCAGGTATTCAATGCTGAGTGAGACAGCTTCTTCTCTTCTGTAATTCCTCAACTTGCTGGCAAGTCTTTGTCCAATAAAAATCCAGGACACTCTATGTACTATATTAGTAGATACATTGGGACTAAATTTCTGATGAAACTACTGAGTTCTCATGATCGTGTGTGTGTGTGTGTGTGTGTGTGTGTAAAAGTGGCTGAGTGTCTGAACCTGGTTCAGGCTGTTTTTAAAACTTTTCAAATATTCAGCAAAGTTGCAAGACTTTTATAGCAGGACTCACATATTTCCCTCTTGGATTGCCTAAATAACACTTAATTATTTGTCTTCTTGAAATCACACATGTATCCATCTTTCTATCTTTTCTTCATTAAATCAATTTTTAAAAGATTTATTTCAAAGTCAATTACATAAATCAGTTCACTACACTCCTAAACAATTGTACATGCATATGGTAACTTTAATTAGAGTTAAATATTTGTGAACACATATTGATTTTTTTCCTCTATGAGGTGTACTTTACATAGAGTGAAATACAAAGATCTCAAGTGTTCCATTGGATAAGTTCTGACAAAGTGCATATACTGGAGCAAACCAAGCCCTCATCATTAAACAAGTCACCACCATGTGAGTCTTTTCACACCCATCCTTTCTCCATTCCTCTTGAGCTCACCTGCAGAGGAGACTGCTGTGCCCACACAGATCAGTTTAGCCCCTCATGAACTTCACATAAAAGGAATCACAGGTGTGGGTTCTTCTGTGTCCAGTGTCTTTATTTCACTATCATTTCAGTGTCCCTCATTTGTGTCATGACCATGGTCACCAGGTTCCTTTTAATCATTGAGAAATAATCCATTGTATTCACCCTAGTTCATTGATTTTCTTATTGATGGACACCTGAGCTACTTTCAAATTTTGGTCATTATCAAGATAGCAGTTCTGAACAACTTTGTACAATTTATAAATGGATGTCCTAAAAACTACTCTTTTCTTTCCCACCCCAACTAGTATCTTCCTCTGCATGGCTTTCGTGGTGGTCTTGGCAGCTTGAGCTTCCATTCTTAAATTCAGACGTCAGTTGAATGAACTGAACGCTGACCTTTGGTTTCCCGGTGGGAATCTCATTCTAGACATCCTGAGGCCATCTGAGCAACACCAACCTCAAATTGCACCTTTCTTTTTTCTTTATTTGAGAGGAAGAAATACAGAAGGGGGGGAGAGATTGGGTGAGTCAGGGTCTCTTGCCTCTTCAAACGAACACTAGACACACAGGCCACTTTGTGCGTCTGGCTTTACTTTGGTAGTGGGGAATCAAACCTGGGCCATCAGGCTTTGCAAGCAAGCACCTTTAACCGCTGAGCCACCTGTCCAGCTCCAACACTACATTTTTCTTAATAAATGATGACAGAGAACTTCAATGGCTCTCTTTCTCACTTCATCTAATCCTATCTTCAGCTATAACTAGGATGGTCCAGTTACTAGCACCCTTACATTACCATCGGGTCAGAGGCTACATTATCTCACCCATGGGTTTTGGTTTGGGACTCGTCCAGGTTTGGCTTTAGCAACTATGCGCTCATCAACCGTCAAGAGAACTCTGTGTGGTGTCTGAGGAAGATAGCCCCTGTCCTTCAGGATGCAAACCACAGCCACTGTCCACAGCTTCCTGTTCAACAGTCATGAGAACTGTGTGTGGCGTCTGATGTAGATAGCCCCTGTCCTTCAGGATGCAAACCACAGCCACTGTCCACAGCTTCCTGTTCAACAGTCATGAGAACTGTGTGTGGTGTCCGAGGAAGATAGCCCCTGTCCTTCAGGATGCAATCCACAGCCACTGTCCACAGCTTCCTGTTCAACAGTCATGAGAACTGTGTGTGGCGTCCGAGGAAGATAGCCCCTGTCCTTCAGGATGCAAACCACAGCCACTGTCCACAGCTTCCTGTTCAACAGTCCTCTGTGCAGCCCCTGTCCTTCAGGATGCAAACCACAGCCACTGTCCACAGCTTCCTGTTCAACAGTCATGAGAACTGTGTGTGGTGTCTGATGTAGATAGCCCCTGTCCTTCAGGATGCAAACCACAGCCACTGTCCACAGCTTCCTGTTCAACAGTCATTAGAACTCTGTGTGGCGTCCGAGGCAGATAGCCCCTGTCCTTCAGGATGCAAACCACAGATGCAAGCTTCCAACAGTCATTAGAACTCTGTGTGGCCACAGATAGCCCCTGTCCTTCAGGATGCAAACCACAGCCACTGTCCACAGCTTCCTGTTCAACAGTCATTAGAACTCTGTGTGGCGTCCGAGGCAGATAGCCCCTGTCCTTCAGGATGCAATCCACAGCCACTGTCCACAGCTTCCTGTTCAACAGTCATGAGAACTGTGTGTGGCGTCCAAGGCAGATAGCCCCTGTCCTTCAGGATGCAATCCACAGCCACTGTCCACAGCTTCCTGTTCAACAGTCATTAGAACTCATTCTTGCCCCTGTCCTTCAGGATGCAAACCACAGCCACTGTCCACAGCTTTGTTCAACAGTCTTGGAACTCTGTGCGGCCATAGTCAGCCCCTGTCCTTCAGGATGCAATCCACAGCCACTTTGTTCAAAGTCATAAACTGTGAGGGGCTGAGGCAGATAGCCCAGTCCTTCAGGATGCAAACCACAGCCACTGTCTACAGCTTCCTGTTCAACAGTCATGAGAACTCTGTGCGGCATCCGAGGCAGATAGCCCCTGTCCTTCAGGATGCAAACCACAGCCACTGTCCACAGCTTCCTGTTCAACAGTCATTAGAACTCTGTGTGTCCAGGCAGATGTTCCTTCAGGATGCAAACCACAGCCACTGTCCACAGCTTCCTGTTCAACAGTCATGAGAACTGTGTGTGGCGTCTGATGTAGATAGCTGGGATGCAAACCACAGCCACTGTCCACAGCTGTTCAACAGTCATTAGAACTCTGTGTGGCGTCCGGGCAGATAGCCCCTGTCCTTCAGGATGCAATCCACAGCCACTGTCTAGCTGTTCAGGTCATGAGAACTGTGTGTGGCGTCCATCTCCAGGATGATAAAGCCACTGTTCAGCTTCCTGTTCTCAAATTTCATTTGAGTCTTGGAATAGCCATAATTAGGCCTGATTTGAAAAATAACTCTGAGGGGCTGGGAGATAGCCCAGTAAGAACTATTGCAGTGCACACATGAGTTCGATCCTTTAGCACCCCAAGCTAAGCATGGCTGCGCATGCCTGCAGTCCAGAGATGTTGGAGACAGGAGCATCTCGGGCCTCACTGGTCAGCTGTCTGACAGAACATGGCAGCTTCCGATTCAGTGAGGGACTCCATCTCCAGGAGATAAAGCAGAAGAGCACGAGAGGAGGACACTGGACGTCCTCCTCTGGCCTCTGCAAGAGTGTGCACGAGGTGTGTGCATCTGCACACACATGCGCACACCTCTCCACATACCTCATACTCCCCAAAATAATAATCATCAGAATTTTCTCAACCTTGGAAAAGCAAGTGGAGAAGGAAGAGGAGACTATTGAAGACGTTTCAGAAAACCACAAGACCACATTCCAGCATTGGCCACAGATTCATCCTAAGTTTTATTTTATTTTGCAGTGAATGGCGGCTTGTTTGTAAATTGCATGGCTCAGTCTAGGTTATCATTCGATTGAAGAGTTTTCATTCAAAAAAATCAAAGCAAGCTGGGCGTGGTGGTGCACGCCTTTAGTCCCAGCACTCGGGAGGCAGAGGTAGGAGGATCACCGAGAGTTCGAGGCCACCCTGAGACTACATAGTTAATTCCAGGTCAGCCTGGGCCAGAGTGAGACTCTACCTCACAAAAACCAAAAAAAAATAAAATAAAATAAAATAAAATAAAAATAAAAATAAAAATATAAATAAATAAATCAAGCAGATATAAAAGCTTGATATATGATTTAAGGATATTGTGATGGTTCAAACAGCAGCATCATTCATTTTGAGACTTCATGGTTTGGTATCGCAAGTCTTAGGGAAGTAACGCAGTGTTTTATGTCAGACTTGTAACAGGTTATTATGAAGCACAAACACACAAGTACTATTGGCTGGCACACATTTCATGTTCTATGTTCTAACTGCTAACAATATGTGGTATTTCACAGGTAGAAAGCAGGAGGTTGTAATACATGGTTTCCAGCTTACATCAGGGTATGGTCCCATGGAAGACAAGAAGGGGAATACCAAGCCGTGGATGCTCAGAATGGATTTCTAACCTTTGTAACAGGTGACTGCAGTGACGTCTCCCTTCACTGGTTTTTGGTTCTCTTTTTGTGGGACCCCATTAGACTTGCGGTATCCTTACATGCAAATCTCCTTTCAAGGGTTCTCCTTTAGAATACTAAAAATTTTGCCGTGGAGGAGTTTGATGTGTACTTTCTCTTTTCTTTTCTTTTTCAAGGTAGGGTCTCACTCTAGCCCAGGCTGACCTGGAATTCACTATGTAGTCTCAGGGTGGCCTTGAACTCACGGCGATCCTCCTACCTCTGCCTCCTGAGTGCTGGGGTTAAAGGCGTGCGCCACCATGCCCGACTGATGTGTACTTTCTGACGCCTTAGAAAAAATATCCTGAGCTGATGGGAGGAAAGGATTTATCTCAGCTTATAATCTCGAGGGGAAATCTCATCATAGTGGGGAAAGAAACCATGACCGTCCCCAGCAGAACATCTGGGTCACATCTCCATGTAACAGGAAAGGATGTAGTCAAATACTGGGCTTGGAGCTGGACCATAACACCCAAAAGTCTGCCCGCCCCCTCAGCAACACACCTTCTTCAGCAAGACTCCACTTGCCAAAGGTGCCACAGTTTTCCCAAGCTGCCACCAGCGGGGACGCAGTATTCAAAACACACCAGTCTTAGGAAGGACACTTCCATTCAAACCACCACAAGTCCACTGAGGACTTCCTAGATGATAAAAGGCCTACATTCTAGACAGGGAGAGGGCTAGCTGGCTCTGAAACTTGAGTATGCACTTAGGGCTCATGTTAGAAATGCAGTTCCTACACCATAGGACAGGAGTTTTGATTTAGTGGGTCTCACATCCTTCTAGAAAGTATTTTAAATATGAGCACAGGTGATTCAACTATGGGTAACCAGAGGACCCACCATTTAAACATCTGAATGCTTAATCACTTTGTTTACCCACATAAACGCACGTGTGCAACAGAATCCTGTTTCACTCTTCTACAAATGCTCCCTGGTGACGACAACAGCTCCGGAGAGGCGAGGCACCCTGAAGCCCATGGTCTGTCAACTCAAACGTGCTGTTTCTTTGAAAACGGTCTGACACAGTCTTTATTTACGTTGGGTTTCCGTGTGTCTCAATTTCAGTCACTCTTATCTCAGAAAATAATCATGGGCATCAAGGAAAACTATAATAGTAAATAATGCGACATAAATTCACATCATATACAAATTAATGTAATGCAAATTAATATGTCACAGTACAACAATGCAGCGTAATGCACACACTATAATACCCTCACCACGCCTTTTGGTCAGCCTCAGCTTGGGCTATGTTGCCCTCTAGTGGCGGACATGGAATCCTCTTTAGGTAGCCACACCTGTAAGTACTTGACGCTGCCTGTCAACAACCTATCGGAAGCTTAAGGAACCAGCTGTCGGTCCTCTACCACAGCTGCAGGTCCTGGACTAGAAAACTTAGCCCAGGTTCCACCTGAGCCAGTGACGAGGCTCGCGATTGCGATGGCCACATACTGACCCTTTTCACCCTGTTCTTTTGTTTGAGGGCTAATCAGGAACGCAGAGCAGTGAGCTCGATTGCCCAGCCTGCACATGGCACACCGGGGCAGCAAATGCAGGGGTGTGCAGAACACTTTGAAGGATAAAATAGAAAGAAACATAGAGACATCCCAGACGATGGGGTCCTGTCCCTAGCACAGTTGGGTAGCTGCTCACATGCTTTTTAGAGGCAGCAAGAAGGATGCTAATGATTACAAGTTCTTAAGTCTACAAGTACACATGCATAATTACAATTAATTCCAATCATGGGGAGCGCCTACAGGTTTCAGGCTCTGTGAAAAGTTCGCACACACAAGCACACGTTTGCACACAGACATTGAACCATTTTTCCTCACAGTAGCCCCTGTGATGAAAGCTCTCTCGGGACACGGGGCTGTGTCCAGAACTTCGTTACACTTGTGTCATTTGATCCCTACAATCCTTCGGGCAAGTAGGCATCACGATTAGTGTTTTAGGGGACTCAAGCTTAGTGACACGTTCCACAGGTCCAAGGTCATGCTGCAGGTGAGCAGCAGGGTTTGGTCTGTGTCCGAGTCAGGACGTGATGGAGTGATGGAGGAGCCTACGCCACCGTGGACGCGATGGAGTGATGGAGGAGCTACGTCACCGTGGACGCGATAGAGTGATGGCGATACTAATTTTCCTCACATTTTTTTCTTCTTTGTTTCCTATGTCTTGCACTCTGTTGTTCCTGGGGAGGGAAAAAATAGAAGTTCTTGGATGTAATGTTTTTCACTTTCCTAAAGCCAAACTTCTTGAAAAGATCATGTTGTGGGGGAGCAGAAATCAGCAGAGTTTGGGGGCACGTGAAGAGATGGGTGGGGAGCCTTCCCGGATCACACCTGGTAGGGTCAGTGGATATTAGCTGACACAATGGGTCTCATGGGAGGTCCTGATACTCTTCTCTTCTCTTTTGGTTTTTCGAGGTAGGGTCTCGCTCTAGCCCAGGCTGACCTGGAATTCACTATGTAGTCTCAGGGTGGCTTCGAACTCCTATCTCTGTGCTGGGATTAAAGGTGTGTGCCACCACGCCCAGCTGTGATACTTTTCTAAGGGGTCAGCAGTGCCTCCTTCCCTGGCTGCATCCTGGAGGGCAAAGGAGGAGGAGGTATGGGCACCTGGAGCTTGGAGTCACGGGCCTTCCAGGAGGACGTCCGGGCACCTGGAGCTCGGAGTCACGGGCCTTCCAGGAGGACGTACGGGCACCTGGAGCTCGGAGTCACGGGCCTTCCAGGCTTGACAAAATGCTCAAGCCTCAGGGACCAGGTAAGTCACCCTCCAAACAGGACACTGAACAGTTATCAATATTGCTTCATAGAGGCAGTGAACCGTTATCAATATAGTTCAGATGGAGTCCGTCCTGAGTACACTACACCCATGGTTCCCTGTTTCTGCCTTTTTTCCCCTCAGAAACAGTAAAGCCTCTTGCTTAAGGTCCCAGGAACCGTCAGATGGTGGATTTCAGACCTTTTCCTCCTTGTGGAATGGGAAATGAGAACATGTTTACAAACGTTCTGAAGAAAACACTCACAGATTCTTTATTCATAACATCCCGCCGCCCTGACCCAGATGGAAACGACTCAAGCGTATGAAGATCCTGTCGAGCTAAACAAACTGTGATATGTTGATATAACAGAGCTCTCCTCAGCAGCCGGAGACGACCAGTTTTCACAACAGAATGAATCAATTTCAAGACATAACGCTGAGTGAAAGAAACCAGTCAGAGGATGAAACCATTTCAAAAACTTCTAGAAAAGTAAAACTGTACTGATAGGAAGTAGAAAAAGTGGTTGCCAGGTGCTTAGTGTGGGAACAAGAATTTTAATAATCACCTAATAACCTTTCTCTTTCCTAAATAAGTTGTAATATATCTATATGCATGTTAATATGTACATATTATTTTATTTCTCATTGTAGGCAATTTTATCATAGAACTGCTTTTGAAGAGATAATAATCCAGTTTTTGTCTACCTGGAACATTCTTGTATTTTCTTTGTGGTCATTTTGATTTTTTGAGGTTTTCTCTTAAGTTGAATAGAGCTGAGCCAGCCATCTGGGAATTAGCAGAAAGGCCAGTGGACCTGACAGAAATTGAGCTGACAGGAGCATGGGATTTGGGTTGAAAGGACTCTATGACAGTCACTGGTGTGTGCCAAGTCCTTCGGAGACTCAACGAAGGTAGCTGTGATCTGCAGGAAGTATCAGATGCAATCGGAGGGAGTCAAATCCTCTACCCTTGCGAAGTGAGGCCGGTGGAAAGACTGTTACACTGCATATAAATCATTTCATTTTACCAAGACAAGTTTCTCTATCTAGGTCATATTGACCTCAGACCTGTGGCTCTCCTGCATTCTGGGGTTACAGGCATGTGCTGCCATGCCTGGTTAATTCCTTGAATTCTTGAGAAGAGCTTCATGGGGCCATGGTTTTGACAAACATGAAAATCATTCAGTTTTATTTCTCAACATAACTTCCTGCTTACTATAGGAGGCCTGTGTGACCGATCATATTTCCTCCAAATTTGCAGGAAATTAAGCTTGCTTTCCTCAAGTTTGTCATAAATTGTATCTCATACCATTACGCAAGTTGGTGATTGGTATATGACTGATTCTGAATGAATGTCTTTACTCATTTTCACCTCTTCTGATGAGTTTTCTATTGTGAAACCTGGATTAGCTGGGGAAGGGTTGTTTGAGCACTGTGCCAGCCCAGGACAAGGCTACTTTATGACGATGCCCACAGCACTCATTCGAACTACATCAGGCAAAAAGGAATTCTTCATCTAAGATGACTTTCAGTGCAGTAAGACACAGAGTATTGGGGACTAAACAGCGATATGTATTTGGGGACACCTCCCCTGAGAATCAAAGGAAGACAATCTGGAATCAGACATGTTTGGTCAAGACTTTTGCTCCACTTTTCTCCTTCTCTTCTTGTCCTTACCCTGGCTGGGATGTCATGGTCACACGGGTGGCTCCAGTAGCAACTGGGATCCCATGTTTCCTTGTTCATTTCTAGAGTAGGAAAAACTCACAACCACCAGTGACAATTCCCGATCTTTCCTCAAAGTGAATCAAGGTAAAGCGACCATTGTTGCAGAGTGGGACAATATGCTGTCCGACCTGTGCCTTAGGTGTTGGTCAGAAGACTGCAACATCATGGTATTTCTAAGGAAAATCAGCGCTGTGTCGTGGAGAACAGGCAGAACAGATCGATGCTGGTCAGGAAGGCTGCCTTAGGACCGTAATGGTGGCCCTGTGAGCAGCATTGCAGCTGTAGACCTATGTCCATTATACCTCGAGGTGGCAGTGTTGGGCTATAAACACTGGCTCCTGGCCGGGCTGCAGCCACTGAATTCTGAGTTAGCAGAGATGTGGTAACTAACTCCCCATGAAAGCCTCTCTCAGCAGGTTCAGCGTCAACACTGTAAAATCAGAAGCATTGTCCTGGTAGAGTGATCGCGAGGACTGAATAAAGTGTAAAAGCACTTCTCAGAGAGCTTGTTCACCTCGCATGTTCTTGAACTAAATATCTGTGTGTCAGGAGCCATCTCATGGACTCTGAGGCATCACTTTTGTCTGCTTGGGCATCTGTGTGCTGACCACTGTTTTTGAGGCATCTCTTCCCATTCTTATCTTTGTTTTGTTTTGTTTTGTTTTGTTTTGTTTTGTTTTGTTTTGTTTTGTTTTGTTTTGTAGGTAGGGTTTCACTCTGGCCCAGGCTGACCTGGAATTAACTATGTAGTCTCAGGGTGGCCTCAAACTTACAGCGATCCTCCTACCTCTGCCTCCCAAGTGCTGGGATTAAAGGCGTGCGCCACCACGCCCGGCAGAAACTTGATTTTACTATCAAGCCTTTTCTAATCCTGCAACATTGACAGTATCACTCATCTTGATTATTAGATGGTGTGGCTTTAAGCACCGTATCTTCACGGGACAGTGTCTTTAAAAGAAAGAGTACATCTCTATCATATATTGCTGTTATGTTGTTATCTTTTTAAAGTTTTACATTCATTTATTTGCGAGAAAGAAATAGGCAGTTAGAGAGAGGGGGAGAGAGAGAGAAACAAAGGGCATGCCAGGGCCTCTAGCCACTGCACACTCCAGATGTGTGCGCCCCCTTGTGCATCTGGTTTACGTGGGTCCTGGGGCATTGAATCTGGGTCCTTTGGCTCTGCAGGCTGGCTTTGCAGGCAAGCGCCTTAACTGTTAAGCCATCTCTCTTCTTATAACCCAGAATACACACCACAGCCCTAGGAGTCTCTGGTTTTCAGAATGTAGGATCCTGCACTTGTCTCCAGCTTGTTGGTGTGCACAAGGCCCAGTCTGTGGCTAAGGGACATGAGCTGTGCAGGGTTCAGTTCCTCATTTCCACAGCCTCGATGAAAAGCTCATCTATGTCAGCATCACACTTGTGCCCAGCACCCACCAGGACTTGTTTGGTTGGTCTTCATGGGCTGAGTTATTACAGACAATTCATTCCTCAGCTTGAAAAGACAGAACCAATTTCTCACACTAGATATTTCTTTACTTAAAATACAATACTTAAAGTATTTGAAGAAAGTTTGAGGGAAGTTAGACTCAGGAATAGTGGCCAATAAATGGTGGTGCATGCCATTAATCCCAGCATTCAGGAAGGCAGAGGTAGGAGGACTGCTATGAGTTCAAGGCCACCCTGAGACTACATAGTGAATTTCCAGTCACCCTGGGCTAGAGGGAAACCCTACATCAGAAAACAAAACTAAACCAAACCAAACAAAAAACAAAAACAAGAGCTTTTTGATTGTTTGGAGTCCAGAAGCCATGACTCCCTACCCTCTGTCACTGCCCCAGCACTCATGTGAAACAGGGCACGGCTGCACAGGCCTGTAAAACTCCAGCACTGAGACAGGCAGAGGCAGGAGGATCACTGGGTCTTGCTGGTCAACGAGTCTAATGGAAAAACAAAACAACCACAGCAACAAACCCCATGGTCCTAAGTTGATGGAGAGACTGATGTAAAGAAAGAAGGCCGGAGACTGACACAGGTGCTTTCCTCTGGGCTCCAAGCATGTGCACATGGGGTGTGCGTATCTGCGCACACAGTCATATGTCACACACATCGGCCCATGCCCACACATCCCACACATGTACACACTCATTCACACACAAAATAGAGAAGGAGGAGGAGTGGAGGAAACATTTTTCCAGAGTTTCTATCTGGGATATAACCAGTGGGAGTGACCCAGCCACGGATTACCATCTCTTTTTCAGCTGATATGTCTTAAAGTTGGTGTACTGGGGGGTTAACCTACTTCTAAGTATTAGACTCTATTTTCCCCTTAATTGACTTGAGCCTTTCTTCTATAGGACTAACCTTGCATGGGGCTCACATATACCTGATCAGCAAACACTGCAGGCCAAAATACCCCCTGCATTGGTGGGAGCAGCTTTCTGTGGTTACCAGCATAGCGAGGCCACTGCCTTGGTGCTTCTCCAGTGGTTCTTCATCTTGGGAATGTTTGTCATGTGTCCTGAGAGGAAATGGAGAGCGTGAATTTCCTCTTCATGACTAGCAATGGCCTTGAGGGTAAGCTGAGCGGCTGGGGTAGCACTGAGTCAGAGAGAAGTGAGGTGGAGAGCCGTGGTCCCACGAAGAGCAGATCAGGAGCCACGCGCTCTGGGCTCTAGGTCCGTCCCTCACCTCACCTCACCTCACCTGGGGCGAGCCCCGCACTTCTTGGCCTCACTGCTTCCTGGTCCTTGCCTGCGTCCTGGGGCCGAGAGGAGATTCGATGAGAACAGTGTCTTCCATGCAGAAAGCTCTACGTCAGTAAGGATCATCTGTATCCATCCCAATTCAGACATTTGTCGGCATTTGCTGTCCTAAGTGGAGCTTGAAATACAAGTAGCATCCGCTTAGAAAACTGCCTGGCTACATAAGAAAGAGGTGCTAAAAGTTCCTGTTCGGGAGCCGGGCGTGGTGGCGCACGCCTTTAATCCCAGCACTCGGGAGGCAGAGGTAGGAGGATCGCCGAGAGTTCGAGGCCACCCTGAGACTACATAGCTAATTCCAGGACAGCCTGGACCAGAGTGAGACCCTACCTCACAAAAAACCAAAAAAAAAAAAAAAAAAAAAAGTTCCTGTTCGGATGTGGGCACTATTCGGCATTCATATTCTTGTTTTAAATTTTCTTAACTACCTGACTCATAATTTCTTCATTCTCTAATGAAAATATAAGTTTTGTCTTTTCTTTTTTTTTGCATATACATGGCAGAAGTGCTACACTTATGGCAGCTAAAAGCGGTTCCTTTCTCTTTTGGGTGTGTGTGCAGCATCTATGGCGTGTGTTCAGGCGTGTACGCACACCTTGAGGAAAACACTACATGTCTTTCTCCATGACTTTCCACCTAATTTCCCTGAGAAAGAGCCTCTCACCAGAGCTGAGCCCCTCCAGTGTCCAGTCGGGCTGGCTGGTAAGAAAGCTCCAGCCGTCCCCTGCCTCCGCCACTCTCAGTGCTGGGGTTAACAGCATGGGTGGCCATGCCGGGCTTTTTAAATATTTTTTTTATTTTTATTTATTTATTTGAAAGAGAGAGAGAGAGAATGGGTGTGCTAGGGCCTCTAGCCATTGCAAACAAACTCCAGACGCATGCGCCACTTTGTGCATCTGGCTTACATAGGTCCTGGGGAATCAAACAGGGGTCCTTAGACTTCACAGGCATGCACCTTAACCGCTAATCCATCTCTCCAGCCCCATGCCTGGCTTTTTATAATGGTGCTGAGGATGAAATTCGCATCCACACGCTGGCACAACACATGTTGGTACTTGCTGAGCCATCTCCTCAGCCCACCAACGGGATTATTTTCCTAATAAAAAAGGTCTATTGAAAGATGGGTCATTTATTGCAGTGGCTGAACAAATAACCAACTAAGTCAGTTGTGAGATTCTGGTTCCAGGACAGCTGAAGCTTGGGCTGGCTTCCTTGTTCTCTGGACTTCATGATGTGGTTTCAGGACCACGTCATCTCTCCCCTAACTTCCATATGGCTGAGACGCTTTAATCCCCTCCCTGTCTCTCAGTTGACGGAGGACTGAATAGCAGGATTATGGCTGGTTTGGAGGAAAGTAGAGATTGTGGCAGTGAGGATTAATCTTCTCTACGGATCAGAAAGACTCATGAACAGGTCATAGGCAGAGAGAATCTTTTCAGAAATCATATGTCCGCTTGGCACCACTCAAGAAACAAAAGAATTTTGTGTGTCTTGAAACCAATGCGATGTGCCCAAGGTGTTGGTGAACGTGGCAGAGGACCCTGGTCTAGACAATGATGTCTGGTCATCTCTCTGGGCACTGAAAACCTGCAAGCAGCCCACACATTCCCAGATGTGCTGGGCCACTGAGAATGGACTGTCAGCAGGGGGCTGCTCAAGGGTGGGACACCCCTGGATAAGAGAGCGGGGACATACTTACCTGGCAGGTGACACCAGGACGATCCTTGACCTCTCTGAGGATCGATTTGCTTGCCTGGAGCACTGGTGTAAGAGCAGTTCTTACATGATGGGGTGGCTTTGAGCCTCCACTGAGGGAGCGCACATGGACAGATGGAGACTGGACTGTCCAGTAGAGCTCACAATGTTTCACAGGTCACTTTGCCCTCTCGATTGCAGACACTTCCTACCGAGACCCTGCACTGGCAACACAGCATTGGTGGGAAGTATTCTTTTCCTGGTTAGTAACAAGATCTGTTTTGTCTGGGGAACTCAGTTTCCGTTAATAGTTTTAAGACTGGTAAGACTGGAAGGTTCTGGAATCGGACACCCACCCTGTTTCTGTCAGCACCTGTGAGTCAGGTTGAGACAGGCGGTCACCTTCTTACGCTGTAGCGTATGAGGACACGCTTTTCCTCCTGTCTTCTTCGTGCGTGAGGAGGTAGAGACCCTCCAGGCTTGAGCACCAGCTCCTGGCAGGAAGAAAGGATTTGCCCAAGGCCGCCGAGAGCTCCGTTCAGCAGTCAGTGAGCACTTCCCGTGCCGCCCCGCCCTCAGTGCCCCACTTCATTATCTTCCTTCATTATCTCACTTTTATATCACAGAAAACTAAGAACTAGGAAGGTAAAGTTATGAGATATATCTAATTTATATAACTCACACAACTTATTCATGAGAGCGGAGGTGTGCTTTGAACTCTCTGGATGATGTAGGTCTCACGTCTGAAAAGTGTTTTCCTTCCCAAGATATTGACTTAGATATTTAGAAGTAAAAGGACCAAATTAGGCTAACTTTTTCCTTTTTGTTTCTTTATAGATGATTATTCACCTTTATAACTTTAGTACTTTAACATTTTTACCTTTGCCTGCCTTTAGAAACTGGCTAACTGTGGAGGGCAGCCAGCTGGCCGTGAGTCACCGCGATTGATTTGACTGTGTGCTTCTAGGAAAGAGCTGACTCAGGGCTGTGATCATATACACTGGACTAGAGGACCCTCCAACTGTCCACTCATCCTAGAGTCACCCTGTTATCACGAAATACCCAGGCTATTAACTTCTAACAAGAAAAGGTTTATTTTGCCTCACAGTTCTGGGGGTTCTGGGCCAATGTCGGGTGAATCTGTTTCTTGGTGCCTTTAGCATGGGTCCCCCATCATGGTGGGGGCAAACTGCTTCCCTCACAAGGAAGCCAGAGGGGAGGAGACAAGGTTCTCAGGGTTCCATTGTGAGCGGGGTGGGGCAGGACATCCTGCAGGGACGGTCCCATGGCGGTCCCACTCCCCAACATCGCCCATAGCGCCATGCAGGGGAGCAAACCTTCAACACGTAGACCTCTGGGGACACTCATCCAGACCACAGGCCCAGAGCAAATTAAAGACCACACTCAAACTGGCCATAGACATTTAGAGACGTGTGACGGAGAGGTTCTATTGCGTGACTCACTTGGAAAGCACAGAGCAAGCATCTTCATAATTTGCAGTGTCTGAAGCCAGAGGCCCGGGAAGGAGTCCGGGATCCTGTCCTCTGCCACTCTGGGGAGCAGACATTTTTGCAACCACACGTTTGTTGCGTATCAGGGATGGTCAAGCTGTAGTACATTTGTGAAATTCTGTGGTAAATAAGCTGGGGTAGAGCCTTTATTTAACAATGTTCATGGTGAGTGGCTATGAACTAAGGAACGTTAAGTGAGTCTGGAGTCAGTCTTTAATGAGAGAGTGTTGAACCACTTTTCTGCAGAAACCATTTTGAAACTCGAGTGAAAATAGTTCAGCAGATAGGCTCAGAGCTAAATGGGGGCTCTATCACCTACAGGCTGTGCGACTTGGGGAAAGTTATGGGGATTCTCTAGGCCACCTCACCTTCTTCATTAGCATAATCAAGATCTCCATCTCCTTAGGGTTTGCATGGCTCTCTCCTTGGTTAGGATCATGCATACTCTTTCAAAAATGACACTTCTGCTTTGAAAGATTGAGCTCCTTTCCTCTTCCTCCTGTAATCTGATCTTTCCTTATATTTTCATCTGTTTGTCTGGGAGAAGAAAAGACAAAACAAAAATTAAAGTAACACAAATGAACCTGTGGTAGGACATGCCCAAGCTTGCTATTGACCCATTGATACATTTGAAAATAGTGCGTAACAGTGTGAACATTAAGGGCGGCAAAAATTCCCTTATATGGCAAAAGGGTCCATAGGGTCAGAAATTCCTCTTCTTGCTTACAGGCTGTTCATAGTTGAAGTCTGTCACTCTGCGTTCTCAGACCACGGGAATTTCTCACCTGGGGATTGCGTTTTTACCCGAGGGCCTGTGGCAGGGCTGCCTACGCAAGGGAATTCCTAGAACCACCTCAGGTACTTTCTTCCCTGGGAACTCTGTAAGCCATCTGTAGACCTCAGTGCAAGCCATTAAGTTGGATCTTTGCTAGTTATAGCAAGCAGGCAATCAAAAGATAGTCTGTCTGCAAAAATGATGACAACTTGTGACAAATGAAATGATGAGGTAGACACAAAACTGAAACCCTGAAGTGTCGCATGTCTTTGGCTGCTTTGGAATCGAAGGGGTCAGAACGTTTTCTCTGCAGGAATTTCTCGGCATGAGACTTTGAGCAAAAGCCATGGACCTTCAATGTCGGCTTCAGAGCTCCCCTCTCACACTTCTAGGACCAGGATGGGTTTTGCAAAATCCCATGCATTGCAAATTATTATATCACGCAGCAAGACCATGCGGGTGAGAGCCCAGGTGGTAGAATTACTGACTAAGAAAGTATAGTTCAAGGAGAGACAGGGTCCTGAAAACTTTGTGAGGAAGAACACATCCCGAATGCCCGCCATGGAAGAAAATGGATTGAGACAGCACCTATGAGACTTAGACAGCACCAGAGTCACCAGCCTGCAGGGGAGAGTTGTCTAGCGTTCTCTGGGAGAGGATGGAAAAGAATCAGAAGACAGCATTCATGAATATAAAGGGGAAAATTGAGACGCATTTAAGGTATGCAATCAAGCGGACTTCAGGGTAGGTTAGTTACTGGCGGGCAGAAGGAGTAGTCAAGAGTGACACCCTTTCTAGTTGGTGGGTTAGGGGGATTCTAATCTCATCAAGGGGGAAAGAATATGTGCCCAAAGGAAGTAATGATGTCAGGCAGCAAAAAGCACTTAGGGTGTTGGCTATTAATTCCCCACAGACTATCAGTTGTTGGTAAAGCAAGGCTAGTTTTCTTAGAACACTGCCCAGTTTTAGTGACATCTCAAAATACCACAGTAAGAACGAGAACCTATGACATTTAAGAGTCTGGAATAGGTGATTCAAAGGCAACTTTTATTTTAAATATTTTTATTTATTTATTTGAGAGAGATACCGAAATAGGCAGGAAGAGAGAGAGAAAGAGAGAGAGAAAGAGAGGTATGCCAGGGTCTCCAGCCACTGCAAACGTACTCCAGATACGTGTGCCTACTTGTTCATCTGGGTCCTGGGGAATCGAACCTGGGTCCTTTGGCTTTGCAGGCAAGCACCTTAACCACTAAGCCATGTCTCCAGCCCTCGAAGGCAACTTTTGCAAGGAGGGAGCTATTTGAGAGCAATGGGCATTATTACAGAGAAGCAAATGTTACGTCGTAAGTCCTAGTGGGGAGCTGTCGGTCTCCACACAAGACCTGAATGGTGCAGGAAGGACTATTTCCTGGACCGAGGAGGTAAGTTACTCCACGCAGCCCCTCAAAGGCTATGGCTAGTTCCATGTCTCCCATCCCCAACCCCATAAGGTCATGCAAAGACCGGGGAACTCCTGTGGTGTTCATGTCCATTCAAGCTTGTGAGTCCACCAGGCTGTGCTGGACATGGAAGTAGACTGGAAATAATCTCCAGTCATCTAAACAAAGTATACTTAATAAAAACACACTCTGAAGTATAGATTTATGTTCCCATATAGCCGATTTTATATCTCAGAAAATGTGTTGAGTGACTTTGCCGTGCTGTGGAGAACTTCAAGCTCTGGCCACGATGTTAAGAGCTCTTGGTATAAAACACTTTCCGATGCAAGTAGAAACTCAGTAACATGTCTTGCAGTGGTCCTCTTAGGGAGTCTTCTGTTGAGGATTATTCCGGAACTAGAATCTGACAGAGGTTCGAATACAGATGTTCTGGAATGGGACTTTATCAACATCTCAGAGCAGTAGTTTTAGGCAAAAGGGGAGGGGTGAGGAGTCAGTGAGTTGTCCACTGCCCAGAAGCATAGCCTGTGGCAGGTCATCAGGAGAGCTGGCTATGAGGAAGAGAGGGAGGGAGAGAAGCAGGGAGAAGAGAAGAGAAGAAAGAGGGGCTATGCACAAGGAAAGCAGATGGGAGCTGAGCCAGACAGTTACCGAGAAAGTATACGCAGTGCTTCAGGAGAGAGGCCTGAAGACAGTGGGAGGTAGAATGGCCTTGGCCTTTTATGTCCATGCCCTGGGGTGCGGTGGACTTGCCCAGTGGAAAGAGGGCCTTGCATGGGTGTGGGGTGTGGGCCAGTGCGCACGGCCGGGTTGAGGCTGGCTAGGTCCCTCACCGAGCCGGGAAGCCCTGGGGGAGGGAGACCTTTGCAAGGTCTCCGTGTTGGCCAGCTGGGAGGACGAGGCTCAAACACAAGTCACATTTTCTCCCAGAATGTTAGTGACTTTCCATCCAAAACTAAGAAGAAAATAAAAGAGAGCATTGCTCTTTTTTTTTTTTCCCTTTTCTTCACGTTCTTTACAGCTAGGAAATGACACTGACTACAGCAGAGACGGGGTTTCAGAGTGTGTTACTCAATGCGCCACGGTCACGTGGGAGATACTGGTTTGGATCCTGGCATGGAGAAGAGCCAGCCATCAGCTCCGTTTCCATCCAGGCTCCGGGTCACTGCACTGTTCTCAGGTCAATGAAGTGTGTAAAATATGCGGTGCACATGTCCCCTCTGGGAACACTGCAGGGTGCTGGTCATCTCCAAGACTAAGGAATTTGAGCTTCCATGAGGCCCACAGTCTGGAATTGTTCCCTGATAGGCAGCCATTATCAAACCTTGGGAAGAAATTTTAAAAAGTAAAAAGACAAACAAGCCAAAACTAAAAGCGAGAGAATGGCTGAGTCGGCGTTCACGTTTTCTTTCTCCACTTGCCCATGTCCTCCCTTGTTCTTAGGGACCACCAAATGCATTGAGTGAATTTAATGAACACATTCAACGGAAGTGGTTAGGCTCCTTCTCTATGCCTGACCCTTTTACAGGGTTTGGAATGTTCCAGAGAACAGACGAGAGCCCCGGCTCTCCTAGAGACTGCATGTAGCCCCAAACACAGCAAAAACGACCGTCTTAGATGAAAATCCATACTAGGTGTTAGCAAAGAAGAATGAATGGTAAATGAGTGATTAGGGGCCCATGGAGGAAAAGTCCCTTGAAACAGGAAGATGGAGAGTCAGGCGTGGTGCTGCAAGCCGCTACTCCAAGCTGCTTGAAAGGCTGGCTTGGGACCACGTAAACCCACAAGTGTTGTTTTGTTTTGCTTTTTGTTTGTTTGTTTGTTTTTTTCAAGGTAGGGTCTCACTCTAGCCCAAGCTGACCTGGAATTCACTCTGTAGTCTCAGGGTGGCCTTGAACTCACAGCAATCCTCCTACCTCTGCCTCCTGAGTACTGGGATTAAAGGCGTGTGCCACCACGCCTGGCTTATTTTACATTCTTGAATATGAGGCTCAGAGAAGTTATGTAGGGTTAGAAACCATCTCTCTGATTCTTTGATTATTTTCCCACTGTAACATCTTGCTCTTCATAAGTTTGCACTAGTGCTTTCCATTTTGGAAGCATCTTTTTCTCCCCAAAGCAACAGACAGACAGATAAAAGTTACACCAGCATCTCAGAAATTCTGGAGAGCGTGGATTTATTTTCACCAGACTTTTGGGTTATAATTTGCCTCAAGGCTGAGCCTGGAATTGATGTTCCAGACAAACAGCTATTTTGGCCACCAGAAGACATGCTTTCCAGCTCACCATACTTACTGTGTAGGCCACTGAATTCCAGTAGCTCAAGAGCTGGCTGGACTCAACTGTGCTCCAGAGTCCTGTGGAATGGCGGACTTGCTCCCCGGGACTCTAACCACAGTCACCACATCCCTCATGCTGGTCACACAGGATGATCTTAGATAGAATTCATTGTCCTCTCATGTGAATTGTCTAATGAGCTAACAAAGACTCTATTCATGTGAGTAAGTATTTATCTGTGGACCAAGGGACACATCTTAGGTCAACAGAAACCTCTCTACTGAAAAAAAACAAAAGAACAAAAAAATCAAAGGGACAAGACTTTGACTCACCACTATGAATGAAGTCTTATAAACATATAATGGATCCATCTACCATCTGTGACTCACAAAAACCAACGCGTTTTTAAAGACAGTGCGAGAAGCCCTGCAGTACTAAAGAAAGTGAATTTGGGCAGCAGATTCTCTTATACTATATATTTTTATCATTTTATATGCAGAGGTCAACGGAAGCTTACTTAAATCTCTCCTTCTTGCCTAGAGGTCTCTTTTCAGTAAAAAGACACTTTGATACTTCAGATGGAAACTGACCAGTTGGAGGAAGTTGGATACTGTGATAGCAATTACTGACTGGAAAATACTTTTATTCTCACTTAAGTATGAAAATTATCCTACTCTGCAAAGCACGTCTAATTATTTTATGAGATATCTTCAATAGAAAAGACTCATTACACTAAACGCAGGCACGGGTCTTTGTGGAGCAGTCACAACCACCGGAGTCCACAGACTGCTCCGTGAAGCTGCACACATGATGTGCTTAGCTCTCATGCACCAGTGAGATTCATTGAAGCCGTCATTTCCTAGTTTCCTTTGAATATAAGTTTTTGATCTCCTTTTTCTTCAAGACTTTAGTGACCTTCCTTGTTTATTTATTTTTATTTTTTGAGGTAGGGTCTCACTCTAGCTCAGCCTCACACAGCAGACTTTAGTCATCTTGATGATAGAAAAGATAGAAAAAAAAATGGACAAAATCAAAATCTCTTACCATATGCTAGACAGTTCTAGGCCCCAGGAAATCCATTATCTCCACTCAGAGTTTACGTGAGCACAAGAAGAATAGTGGAAAACAAACCAACAAACATGGCAGCCAGCTGTGGTAGACCCACCTGTGATCCTGGCACTGTGAGGCTGAGGCAGGAGGATTGTGTGAGGCGAGCTTGGACTACATAGCAAGTCTGAAGCCATCTGGGTTAGGCAGAGATCTTGTCTCAAATTAGAACAAAACAAAACAAAACAGCTGTACAGAGTAATCCTTTCACATAGAGTTGACTTAGTTTGGATATCAAAGATACCAGGCATGGGGACACTGAGTTGTGATGTGTAAACCATTCTAGGGACAGAGGGCCTCCTGTCCTCCAAGTCCAAATGGAATTTAGATGAGAAAGTAGACATGGGCAGTGGACACATGGTCAGTGACTCCTGAGAGGCCAGGGCTGCAGTATGCGAAGTCTGAGGAGTCATACTTGGGGTGGGCAGTACTTTATTCTAAACACAGTGGGAAGCATTGGAAGTTTATAACCATCAGAACCATGTGATTTGACTTTTTTTTTTTTTAAAAAAAGATCAGCCTTGGCAGCTCTATAGAGTGGAAGCAAGAACATTCTCAGGACACAGCTGCAGGAATCCAGGTAAGAAATGGGGATCTTTGAACGTAGGAAGAAGCAGTGAGGTTGCAGAAAAACAGATTGGTTTGAGATGCATTCTGAGTGTCAAAGTAAGAGGGCTTGGACGGAGAGGCACTGTGAGAAGGAAGGAGAAGAAATGAGGTTAGGTTCTTGGCTTGACGTAGCGGCTTGGGGGATAATGGCGTCTTGTACTGAGCTGAGGGAGACCTGGGCGTGTGCAGTGCGCAGAGCGAGCATCAAGAGCCTGTAGTGGTCAGGTCAAAGAATCCCCAGGAACTCTGAGACTTCCAGCTGGACGACTGTAGCTAACAACACTTCCACTCACAAAGTCGACCATCTGCACTGACCATGGTGGCATGACTGACGGGTGCATTGCTGGGCAGACAGGGAGTGCCAGACAGGAAGGAGACGAGAGGACAGACAGAACTCAGCATACTCACTGACACGGCCAGGCCTACAACCCTGGCCTGGGTGTTCCCTGTGCCCCGAGCAGCTCACTTCTTCCTTCCCATGCATCTCACACTGTCTTCCTAAGGCTTGAAATGAGGTCCTCTGGTGAGGAAAGCCAACAGTGACTACAATGAGTGAGTTATCTATTCGTTTTCAACCCTCATCTTTGGACCACCACAAGATCTGAGTGACTTTCGGACCCTGTCTCACAGTAAGATTCTTAGTTTAAGGACTTCTGAGCTCTCTGAGATGGAGGAATCAGGAAAAGAAAATACTTGTTCTAATAACAGCGAGGGTCTGATTCTTGTCCCGTTGATGTTGATATTTCATTAAGTATCTCAGGTGACTCACTGAGCACAACACTGAGGACAGATCTTATCGACACTTTACTGTCTTTACACAGTTGTCAACTGAACTTCAATATTCGGAGGGATCTTAGTTAAAGTGACCAGGTGATATTTATATCAATGTTTACCTTTTTTTTTTTTTTTTTTGGTTTTTCGAGGTATGGTTTCACTCTGGTCTAGGCTGACCTGGAACTCACTATGTAGTCTCAGGGTGGCCTTGAACGCACGGCGATCCTCCTACCTCTGCCTCCCAAGCGCTGGGATTAAAGGCGTGCGCCACCACGCCCGGCTTAGCTTTAATTTTTAAATGCATAGAAAGTTGCAAAAGGAAGTAGAGGGACACCCACGGTAGCCTTCACCTGGCAACAGCCATTATTTTAAGGATCCTAATAAGACGGGTTATGGGGCCCAACCCTTTGTGACATTTGGCAGGACTAAGCACAGTTAAGTGCTGTAAGAACGCAGCTGTTGAATAACAGCATTGCTATTTCCACGGCAATTCTTTAATGTTTAGGTCCCTTCATGATTGTCCTCGGAAAAATTTGAAGTGTTGGGAATAAGCCAAGCTCCTCGAGCACTAATTGTGAGATTCCCTTCCCATGCCTGACCGCTGCAAGTGGTCAACGGCCAGCCTGCCAAACAGCCCCCCTCTCCACACCCCCCGCAAACAACTCTACTTTTGCCAGGGCAAGCTGTCTGCTTTAAGCCTCCCACCACCGCTCGGAGGAGGCCCATGCGGTGTGCTTCACTTATAACTCCTGTAACAACATGCCCCGGCTGGGAGGGCATCACTCTTGTACAAGCCTCAGTGACGTCCAGATGACCCTGCTCACCCTGAAGTCATTGTCACTCAGGCTAGGGGAGGGGCATAAGTAAGGTGAGGGGAGTGGAATCGAGGGCGACTCTTAGAAAACTCTGAGGCCTGTGATTAGTGCAGCTGTGCTGCGACTGGTCTACGTTGTAAAGTCACATGTGCCTGCCACACGCACATCCTGTCTCTTCTCAGGCTCTGTACCCATGTCAGCCGGGAGACAAATTCGTGGAGCACCCTGGTGTTGCAATATTAGGCCCAACGAAGGACCCCTTCTGAGTGGTCTTTTCTTGCCTGCTTGTGGCAGTCTTCATGTTAGGACAGGGTGGACGGGTGAATGTGGAGCAGACTGTGGTTGCGGAGCAGCAGCCTCAGCAGTGGGAATGTGTGATGCTATCTGAAGAGCTCCAGGGAGTGAGGATGTGCAGACGGGATGGTGGGGGAGGAGGGGCAGAGGAGCAGAGAGAGAGAGAGAGAGAGAGAGAGAGAGAGAGAAGGGATAGGCTGTCAAGAGCACATGATGAGGGAATTAAGTCCACGTGGGTTTTATGGGCTGAGGGCCCCCACACCCAAGGAACTGTAACGCTAGCGGCTGTTAGGAGCAGGGGTCCTTGACACGCAAGGCTTGGGAGCTGTGACACTAGCTGGGTCTCCCAGCTGTACTGCGGCCGCTGCCACAGGCTGAGGATTATACAAGCTTCCAAGGTCTGGGCTACTGGCAATCAAAACCTGGAGCCAATAAGCCTCTTAACCTGAGCACCTAGAGACGTAAGTCTGGCCTCTGGAGCCTGAAGCCCTAAGTCTGTGGTTTTCAGAACTTGTAACTAGAAACCACTGTGTCTGTCAGCACAGCCCGCAGTGCGTGAGTGCAAAGGCCCAGGTATGCACTAGTAAAAGAGCTATTGCTGCCTGCTGGCCATTTCTCTCTGAGCAGAGCGAAAGGCCTCCAAATGACTTACTGGTACCACGGATACGCCTTTGGGTGATAGGAAAGGAGATTATAATTAATTATAATTAATTTCCATAAAAATGCATTATATATACTTAAATACATTATTATATATATATATATATATATATATATATATATATATATATATATAGGCTGGAATTACTGAATCACAGGATATGCATATGTCAGTTCCTGGATTTTTATCCAAAAGCAAAACAAGCTTGTATAGAAGTCCAGATGTCTTAGAAAACAAACTATAAATTTTAAGAACTAAAAAATTTTTGTATGACTGGATCTTGCTATGTAAGGGGACAGTTTGGTAGAATATTATAGAAAATGTTTTGGGGGTCTATTAATGGTAGGGCTTTATAATGTTTATCTCCTACCTTAAATCTAATCTTTATCCTGAGCGCCATGGGAAGGTGATCACAGAATTTTAAGATCAAAACTAAAATGATCAGTTTTTATTTATTTATTTATTTATTTGAGAGTGACAGAGAAAGATATATATATATAAAATGGGTGTGCCAGGGCCTCCAGCCACTGCAAATGAACTCCAGATGCATGAGCCACTTTGTGTATCTTGCTTACTCGTGTCCTGGGGAATCAAGTCTTGATCCAGGGTCCTTAGGCTTCACAGACAAGTGCTAACCCCTAAGCCATATCTCTAGCCCCTCCCCTGCCAGTTTTGTTTTTTAGAAAGATAATTTCTGCCCACCGTGTGGGGACTGGACTAGCAGAGTCTCTAAGGCAGGAATTCCGCTAATCCAGATCAGCGAACTGGCAAAATGTCAGTGGACATGTCTGTGCTGCTGCCAGGACACGGCGTCTTAAGAAGAAGTCCAAGTGTGAGCGCTGTGTTCCGCCTGCATAGTGACGATTCTGGGGTTCCATTCACAAACATAGAAAGTGGCACCCTGGAGCCCAGACGAGAGAATGTGTTCGTTTTGGATGAACTTGGTTTAGCTGAATTACAACTGTGCACATGGGTTTCAGGAGAAAGTTCTAGCAAATGGGTGGTTGTTTGAGAAAGGAAAATGGTAATAAATAACACCAATAAAGTTACATAGAATGATGAATTATAGCAACTTTAGTAAATAAAAGAGAGGGAAGACTGACAAATAAACTGAGGTGTAGTCGCAGGGGTCTACTGTAATCAGATTGCATAACATCTTAGGAAGGGAAACGCCTGTGTGGATGTCAGGGATGGCATGGTGGAGCCCAGAGCCCTCTCTGAGACGCAAGGCTAGGGAGGTGGGGGCTTTTTCTGGTCTCTGAGCTCCTCCTAAGGCTGATTTAGGAGGCTGGCAGAGGAGGAGTGGACAGCCTGCTGATCGCCAGCAGAACGTACTAAGGAAAGATTCACGAACACCTGGTTCAAGTGAAACTGACAAAAGAGGGCAACCTTCCGGCAGGGCAACCCGAGGTGACTTAGGAGGCACCCCCTCTGGCATCGTGGATGGGCTGGCTTGTCTTCTCATAATCAGCAGTCCCCCCCAGGCAGGAAGACACTGCTAACCCATGCTCTGCAGTAAGTAACAGCACAAATGGGGTTGGAGTGTTTTGGGGGTATTACAGCTTTGCTTAGAGGGTTCACTGGCCTAAATTTGAACACTTCTGTCCTCTTTTTGATGTCCTATGGAGAGGGGTGAAGGGTAGAATCTATTACTCCCTACTCTGGACTTTTTAAATTATAAAAAAATAAGCCATGATGATTCTCTCCCCTCACTTTCCCCTTCACAACTCTACTGTGTTGCAAAAGGAAGTAGAGGGACACCCACGGTAGCCTTCACCTGGCAACAGCCATTATTTTAAGGATCCTAATAAGACGGGTTATGGGGCCCAACCCTTTGTGACATTTGGCAGGACTAAGCACAGTTAAGTGCTGTAAGAACGCAGCTGTTGAATAACAGCATTGCTATTTCCACGGCAATTCTTTAATGTTTAGGTCCCTTCATGATTGTCCTCGGAAAAATTTGAAGTGTTGGGAATAAGCCAAGCTCCTCTAGCACTAATTGTGAGATTCCCTTCCCATGCCTGACCGCTGCAAGTGGTCAACGGCCAGCCTGCCAAACAGCCCCCCTCTCCCCCCACCCCGCAAACAACTCTGCTTTTGCCAGGGCAAGCTGTCTGCTTTAAGCCTCCCACCACCGCTCGGAGGAGGCCCATGCGGTGTGCTTCACTTATAACTCCTGTAACAACATGCCCCTGCTGGGAGGGCATCACTCTTGTACAAGCCTCAGTGACGTCCAGATGACCCTGCTCACCCTGAAGTCATTGTCACTCAGGCTAGGGGGAGGGGCATAAGTAAGGTGAGGGAGTGGAATCGAGGGCGACTCTTAGAAAACTCTGAGGCCTGTGATTAGTGCAGCTGTGCTGCGACTGGTCTACGTTGTAAAGTCACATGTGCCTGCCACACGCACATCCTGTCTCTTCTCAGGCTCTGTACCCATGTCAGCCGGGAGACAAATTCGTGGAGCACCCTGGTGTTGCAATATTAGGCCCAACGAAGGACCCCTTCTGAGTGGTCTTTTCTTGCCTGCTTGTGGCAGTCTTCATGTTAGGACAGGGTGGACGGGTGAATGTGGAGCAGACTGTGGTTGCGGAGCAGCAGCCTCAGCAGTGGGAATGTGTGATGCTATCTGAAGAGCTCCAGGGAGTGAGGATGTGCAGACGGGATGGTGGGGGAGGAGGGGCAGAGGAACAGAGAGAGAGAGAGAGAGAGAGAGAGAAGGGATAGGCTGTCAAGAGCACATGATGAGGGAATTAAGTCCACGTGGGTTTTATGGGCTGAGGGCCCCCACACCCAAGGAACTGTAACGCTAGCGGCTGTTAGGAGCAGGGGTCCTTGACACGCAAGGCTTGGGAGCTGTGACACTAGCTGGGTCTCCCCAGCTGTACTGCGGCCACTGCCACAGGCTGAAGATTATACAAGCTTCCAAGGTCTGGGCTACTGGCAATCAAAGCCTGGAGCCATAAGCCTCTTAACCTGAGCACCTAGAGACGTAAGTCTGGCCTCTGGTGCCTGAAGCCCTAAGTCTGTGGTTTTCAGAACTTGTAACTAGAAACCACTGTGTCTGTCAGCACAGCCCGCAGTGCGTGAGTGCAAAGGCCCAGGTATGCACTAGTAGAAGAGCTATTGCTGCCTGCTGGCCATTTCTCTCTGAGCAGAGCGAAAGGCCTCCAAATGACTTACTGGTACCACGGATACGCCTTTGGGTGATAGGAAAGGAGATTATAATTAATTATAATTAATTTCCATAAAAATGCGTTATATATACTTAAATACGTTAATATATATATATATATATATATATATATATATATATATATATATAGGCTGGAATTACTGAATCACAGGATATGCATATGTCAGTTCCTGGATTTTTATCCAAAGCAAAACAAGCTTGTATAGAAGTCCAGATGTCTTAGAAAACAAACTATAAATTTTAAGAACTAAAAAATTTTTGTATGACTGGATCTTGCTATGTAAGGGGACAGTTTGGTAGAATATTATAGAAAATGTTTTGGGGGTCTATTAATAGTAGGGCTTTATAATGTTTAGCTCCTACCTTAAATCTAATCTTTATCCTGAGCGCCATGGGAAGGTGATCACAGAATTTTAAGATCAAAACTAAAATGATCAGTTTTTATTTATTTATTTATTTGAGAGTGACAGAGAAAGATATATATATATCCAGTCATACAGAAAATGGGTGTGCCAGGGCCTCCAGCCACTGCAAATGAACTCCAGATGCATGAGCCACTTTGTGTATCTTGCTTACTCGTGTCCTGGGGAATCAAGTCTTGATCCAGGGTCCTTAGGCTTCACAGGCAAGCGCTTAACCACTAAGCCATATCTCTAGCCCCCCCCCCTCCAGTTTTGTTTTCTAGAAAGATAATTTCTGCCCACCGTGTGGGGACTGGACTAGCAGAGTCTCTAAGGCAGGAATTCCGCTAATCCAGATCAGCGAACTGGCAAAATGTCAGTGGACATGTCTGCGCTGCTGCCAGGACACGGCGTCTTAAGAAGAAGTCCAAGTGTGAGCGCTGTGTTCCGCCTGCATAGTGAAGGTTCTGGGGTTCCATTCACAAACATAGAAAGTGGCACCCTGGAGCCCAGACGAGAGAATGTGTTCGTTTTGGATGAACTTGGTTTAGCTGAATTACAAGTGTGCACATGGGTTTCAGGAGAAAGTTCTAGCAAATGGGTGGTTGTTTGAGAAAGGAAAATGCTAATAAATAACACCAATAAAGTTACATAGAATGATGAATTATAGCAACTTTAGTAAATAAAAGAGAGGAAAGACTGACAAATAAACTGAGGTGTAGTCACAGGGGTCTACTGTAATCAGATTGCATAACATCTTAGGAAGGGAAACGCCTGTGTGGATGTCAGGGATGGCATGGTGGAGCCCAGAGCCCTCTCTGAGACGCAAGGCTAGGGAGGTGGGGGCTTTTTCTGGTCTCTGAGCTCCTCCTAAGGCTGATTTAGGAGGCTGGCAGAGGAGGAGTGGACAGCCTGCTGATCGCCAGCAGAACGTACTAAGGAAAGATTCACGAACACCTGGTTCAAGTGAAACTGAAAAAAAGAGGGCAACCTTCCTGCAGGGCAACCCGAGGTGACTTAGGAGGCACCCCCTCTGGCATCGTGGATGGGCTGGCTTGTCTTCTCATAATCAGCAGCCCCTCCCCCCCCCCAGGCAGGAAGACACTGCTAACCCATGCTCTGCAGTAAGTAACAGCACAAATGGGGTTGGAGTGTTTTGGGGTATTACAGCTTTGCTTAGAGGGTTCACTGGCCTAAATTTCGAACACTTCTGTCCTCTTTTTGATGTCCTATGGAGAGAGGGTGAAGGGCAGAATCTATTACTCCCTACTCTGGACTTTTTAAATTATAAAAAATAAGCCATGATGATTCTCTCCCCCTCACTTTCCCCTTCACAACTCTACTGTCTATCATACCCCCCCATTAGTCTTTTTCTTTTTTTTTTTTTGAGGTAGGGTTTCACTTTAACCCAGGCTGACCTGGAATTCACTATGTAGTCTCAGGGTGGCCTTGAACTCACAGTGATCCTCCTACCTCTGCCTCCCGAGTGCTGGCATTAAAGGCGTGCACCACCATGCCGGGCTTAGTCTTTCTTTTATTTTGATGACATCATCTTTTCCTCCTATTATACTGGTCTTGTGTAGGGGGTGCCAGGCACTGTGAGGTCATGGATATCCAGGACATTTTTTGTCTGGGAAAAATGGAAACATAGAAGACCAAATCCCAGGCTCTAGAGCTGGGGTAAGTCTGGCAGATGCAGCTGGAAAAGCCTCGTATTGTTTCTTCTTCAGCGTTTGTCAGTCTCTTTGTCCGATCCCACAAGCATATGTTGTACACAGGGTCAAGCTAAGCTGTGATGTGACTGAATATGAATGAAAACGGTGGCTTTCTTTTAAAAAATCAGCCAATTTCTTAGACACAAGGTCAAAGTCCCTCATTTATTTCCGTATCGCCAGCACCTAATACTCTGAGGTGCTCAGAAACCGTTTGCTTAGTGCACATATGCATGTTGCAACAGGGCCAGGCACATATCCAAGTCATTTAATGCAGGGCATGTGATTCATGCTATAATACTGAGAAAATATTGCTGCAATATTTGTGGGAAATACTCATGGATTCAAATACAGACACAACCCACGATCAGCTTGGCAGGTTCACACGAGGTAAGATTCAGTGATAGCTTTGAGATCATCCTGCACAAATTCAGGTTGCAAACCATGTTGAGGGAGCCCACCATTGACTTCACAGGCGACAAGGCCTTAACCAATATCAGTTTTTTAAAAATATTTTATTTTTATTAATGAGAGAGAGAGAAAGTGAGAGAGGAGAGACTTGGTACATCAGGGCCTGTAGCCACTGCAAACAAACTCCAGATGCATGTGCCACCTTGTGCATCTGGCTTATGTGGGTCCTGGGGAATTGAACCTGGGTCCTTTGGCTTTGCAGGCATGTATCTCAATAGCTAAGCCCTCTCTATAGACCCTCAATATCTTTTTTTTTTTTTTGGTTTTTTCGAGGTAGGGTTTCACTCTGGTCCAGGCTGACCTGGAATTAACTATGTAGTCTCAGGGTGGCCTCGAACTCATGGTAATCCTCCTACCTCTGCCTCCCAAGTGCTGGGATTAAAAGCGTGCCCTCAATATCATTTTTTATGAACAAAGTATATTTCACTTCACAGTCTGCCTATTGCAACTTTTTTCTTGATGGGTGAACACTGTTATGCTTACATGTTAAAACTTGAAAAGCTAGGAGACAGAGAGATGGCTCAGTCTGTGCTGCCCAAACATGGGCATGCATGTTAGGACCCCCAACACCCACATAAAAGCTAAGTGTGATGCACACACGTGCAATCCCAGTGCTGGGAGGCAGAAACAGGAGGACCCTTGAGGCTCTCTGGACCGCTAGACTAGCCTGGTTGATGAGTTCCGGGGTCAGTGAGAGACCCTGCGTCAAAGAATCTGTGAAGACTGGTTGAAGGTTGGAGAAGACATCCGACATTGACCTCTGGCCTCTCTCCATAGGTACGCACACGTGAATGTGCGTCTGCACACAAATGTGCACACACACAAATGGAAATTTTTTTATGGTGTTCTTTGTACAGCGTCGGAGTCACATGTGTGTATATGCTTTATTCTATGTGAGGTGAAGACATTTCCACCACGTGAGGGCTGTGTCGATAACTGAAGTAGGACATAGTGTGTGGGGTGAATTACTGAATGAACAACAGAAACGGAACACTCAAATCAACAGTGCAACAGGACAACTGTGTGTGACAGCCCTTGGAAAAGTGACCGTGTCAGCTAGCACACTTAATTTTCCCAAAACACTGAGTCTTAAGAGAAAGACTTCAGTCTAAAATGTAAAAAGAGAAGGATGGAAATGATTCCAAAGAATTCGGATTGGATTCAAGTTTCACTGATGCACTTCCAGAGAATTCAGTTGTGATAAACACTCTCCTTAGAGGAGAACCCTGGGCCAAGAAGGATCGTTCAGGTAATGCTTTCAGAATCTGTATGATAGTGACGCAATCTGTTGTATAGAAAGGAATGAATGAAGCCACTTGACTTCCTGGTATCACTATTGCTTCACTGGCCAGCATCGTCATTTTGGGGGGTCTCTGCCTCCTCGGATATTTGGTGGAGTTATTTCAGTTCTCTCCAACCATAGGCTCCAACTTTCATAATGTATAATAAAGTCTCACATTATTTCTTAATATCCAAAAATAAAATGAATGAGCAAGATAACCTTTGTGTACATATAATTTAGTGGAAGTCAGTGTAACACCTTAACTATATGACAAGTAGGATAAAAATAACTTAGAATAATATGTATTTTATTATATGGACTCGGGCATAGACACACTAGGACACGTAATGAAGGAAATAGATGCAGTTAACAACTTATAATGGATCGATATCAGAGCAAGAACAGCAGTTAAGCCGCTGCTTCATGCACAAAGTTCACAGTAATGGCAGCCCAGAAATCCGAGTTCAGACAGTTGACCGAAAAAGAAACACAGCTGGGGTGAGTAATCACAGACAAGCTGGTTTACAAGTGACAAAAGGAGGAGCAGGGGAATAATAAGGAAGTGTGGCAGTTTTGATTGCTTTATTGTCTGTTTCTTTGCAAAATGTTTATTTTAATCTTGATGGTTTTGTTGCTTCATTGGGGAAAAAAAGTAAAACCTTGGCAGAGGGAGCACACACTATAGGAAGGAGTGGGGAGTTCTGGGGGTGTTGTAATGTAACCAGGACACTTCTCTGCATGAGGGCCACTTGGCACAGAGACAGAGGAAACACAATGATGGCACAAGTAGAGCAGGACTCGGAGGGTGTCTGCAGCTTGTGTCAAGAAGTCCGGGGTAAGGCGCACAGCACATGGCATAGAAGAGGCAGAGGTGGCCAGAGATGAGAGGCGGGCCTGCAGCCACCACAGCACTGCTGCCTTTTATCTGAGTGAGGTGGGAGCTACCAAAATCCTGAGCTTAGTGGTATCAGGATGAAATTTGTATTTTAGAAGCAGCCTTTCACTCATTCAGAAAGAACCCATTTCTTATTGAAAACAGAGTGTTGGGGGCTAAGGGAAGAAAGTGGAGGCTGTGGCAACACTTCAGGTAGGCGATGATGGCAGCCTGGAGTCTCGGTTCGATATTAGATTCCTGTTAAATGAGGAACACGTGAGAGTCACGCATGGGTGGGATCCTGTTAAATGAGGAACACGTGAGAGTCACACATGGGTGGGATGTGGATATGAAGGCGAGTGAAGGGTCATGGTTGAAACCTAGGTTTAGCCTTGAACAACTTGAAGACTGCCTCAGGGATCGCAGAGATGGGATGGGAGACCCAAGCAATAGCACGGCTGTGCGCAGGGAGGAGAATAGGAGTTTAGTTTTGGACACAAAATATCTCAGCGGCTCATTTGGCATTGAAATGGTGACTGTGAAAAAGCAAACAGATTTAAAAAATAGAAATAGATCTGAACTGTGGATAAAAAGAAATGAATTTTCCAGTATAAAGATGGTCTTTAAACACGGGATTGCCTGAGATCATTGAGGGAGGGAATACAAGCAGGAACTAGAAAGGGATGAGATGACAGGCCCGAGCTCAGTGAGGAGGGTCTGTTCACGTTGACGGAGCAGCACGAGAGAGGCACGGGGAGTCCTGAAGACCCAGAGAGGAAACGTGATTCCAGGTCAGTGCACTCGGTGCCCGGGCTTGACCGACACGAGGCCCCAGAGAGCTTGTTCCAGTCAGCAAAGGGAGGTTGGAGGGCGCTCAGCTGGTGACATGCTTCCCTTGGAAGGTGGAGGACCACTGTTATTCCCAGGACCTGTGTAACTGTTGAGTCTCATACCTGTAATCCCAGCACCAGGGAGGCAGAGACAAACGGATCCCTAGAGCTCACTGGCCGGCAGTAGAGCCCAATCATTCGGTGACAGGCCAAAGAGAGGCCCCGAATCAAAGGAGGTATAGCACGTAGCTTCTCACTGCCAGCACCGAACACCTGACCGGAAGCAGTTTATGGGAGAAAAGGTTTTATTTCATTATGGTGGAGAAAAGCGTGGCAACTGGCTCACGTCTACAGCCGAGAGAGAGAGAGAGAGAGAGAGAGAGAGAGAGAGAGAGAGAGAAACAGAGAGAGAGAGGAATAGAAAGAAACACACACAGAGAAATAGAGAGAGAGGAAGAGAGAGACAGAAAGAGAGAGAGAAACAAAGAGAGAGAGAGGAAGAGAAAGAGAAACACACAGAAAGAGAAATAGAGAGAGAGAGAGAAGAGAGACACACACAGAGAGAAACAGAGAGAGAGGGGGAGAGAAAGAGAAACACGCACAGAGAGAAATAGAGAGAGGAAGAGAAAGAGAGAAATAGAGAGAGAGAGAGAGAGAGAGAGAGAGAGAGATGCGTGTACTGGCTCTGAATCCCCCTTGTAGGTTGGACTAATGAACACAGGGCCACCCCCAGAAACAGACCTCTTGAGCAAGACTGCACCCCGCAACGGCTGCACCAGCTGGGAACTAAGTAGGAAACAAAATCACCAACTCTTTTGTTTTAAATATTTATTTTTATTTATTTATTTATTTAGAGACAGAGAGAGGGAGAGAGAGAAACAGACAGTGAGAATGGGTGCACCAGGGTTTCCAACCACTGCAAATGAACTCCACATGCATGCGCCACCATGTGCCTCTGGCTTATGTAGGACCTGGAGGATTGAACCTGAGTCCTTAGTCTTCGCAGGCATGCGCCTTAACTGCTAAGCCATCTCTCCAGGCCTAAATCAAACTCCTGAGGCCATGGGGGGCATTTCACATTCAATCCACTGCAGGAGGTGGTCAGTATGCCTGGTGATGACACCCACACCCGAGACTGTCCTCTGGCCTTCCAACATGTCTGCACACACCTGACCACACACGTGCAAACACAGACATGCACACAGCACCCCACATACACACGCAAAAAAGGAATAAGACATTGGTGACTGACAAAATGGATTGCATGTGCTAGTGAGGATGGAAGACCGAATGAGAACACAAGCCAAGAGAGCACACGGAGTCCGCGCTGACTAACTGCTACAAAGAAGCCCAGCGCACCCAGAGGCCGAGAGGCCAAGGGGAGTTCTACCTCTCCTTGTGGCTTTTAGGTATGAGGTTACACACTGTAGACAGAATAGTCCTAAGAGCAGGTGTCGTCTAACAGAATTCGGTGGGGGCATAAATGTCATGACATCTGTAACCACACTCACCTATGGAGTGGCTACTCACCATTGAGCATTGGAATTCCGGCCAGTGTGACTGGAGGACTGGCTTTGTATTCAGGTAGCGTTGATTTGAACTTAAACAGCCACATATGTTTGGGGGCTGTGGAATTGGAAGCATAGCTCTACGGTGAGTAAAGCTGGTAAAACAAGAGAAGGGCTTCCTTGAGTATATGAAGGCAGAAAGGATGCCCCACCGAGGTCTGAAGGCTGTGGCCCAAGGAAGGGGTAGCAATTGTGGGTGCATCGTGACATGGGCCTGAAGGCAGGCACGTGGGGAACGGGCAGGTTGCAGCTGAAGACATTTCTCTTCTGTATGCTTCTTCCTGGTCAGTGACATAGGAAGCAAGATCAGCCATGTGACAAAGTTCAGAAGCATTGTTAGAGTTAGAGACCTCCCCCTCCAGACCAGCGGTCATGAATTTAAACAGAAACCAGGCAGCATGGCCCTATGCTCTTCTCCATCCCTTGTAGGGAGCTAAGGGTGGTTGAATTTCCCTGGAATTAAGGCTGTAACAGAAAGTTTATAAACAAAGAAAAGGGGCAAGGGAGAGGTTAAACTCATGGATCACCGACTCCCAGCTGGGTGGCAACACAGCAAAGCGATGAAGAAATAAAGGAAAATGATCTGTAGGGTACTTCAATCCCACCACGCAAGTACGCAAAGCGGAGCTTCTGACTCTGTGTGTGTGTGTGTGTTGTGTGTTATGCATGCGTGTTCATATGTGTGCATGCGTGTTCATATGTGAGCATGTGTGTTCACACATGTGTGACACACATGTTGTGCGGTGTAAATGAATGTGTGTTCATCTGTGTGGGGGTGTGCATGTGTGTCACGTGTATGTGGAATTCATGTGTTCCTGTGTGTGTTGGGGTATGGATGTTTGCATGTGTGTTGTGAGTGTGAATGTGTCCGTGTGTGTACGTGCATGTGGAGGCCAGAGTTAAATGCTGAGCGGCTTCGTCAGGCACTCTCTACCTGATTCACTGAGGCAGGTCTCTTACGGAACCTTCCAGACGAGCTAGCCAGCAAGCCCCAGGGCCCTTCTGCGCTCACTTATCCAGCACTGGGATAGCAGCACGTGCTGCCTCGCCTGTCTTTGACATGAGTAGTGGAGATTCCAATTCTGGTTCTCATACCAATGTGACAGCTACTTTACACAGTGACGTGTCTCCCCAGACTCCTCACCATGGAGCCTCTGAAGATAAAATTCTAGGTGCTTTATGCTATTTTTATACACTTCTATTTGTTTTACTGTAACGTTTTGAAGATTCTTACATTCTTTCCTGCATGATGGGTTTAGAAATGCATTTGGTTGTTTCCAGGAATTTACTCCAGGAAATTTTTGTTCAATGTTTAAAATTTTAAATCAATGGCAAATTTCCACTTTCCATGAACTTGGTTACAGTAATCTCCCTGATACTGTTTTGTCTTTAGACGGTTGGGTTTGCCCCCTCAGAACTCTATAGGTCAAGGATTATGTTCACATATTGCCAAGCACTTACCATTTATGCCTTTGGAACAGCAGTAATCTACATAAATGAGCCACTTTGCTACTTCTTGAAAATCTTGGGGTGCAGAGGTTTCTCTTCACTCACACATCTCTGGAGAGCAAGCCGTTTTGGATTTATTTATTTTTTTTTTTGCACTTTTAACTATCTTTAAGTTTTTCTTAGATGTGAAAACGTAGTTGGATTAACAGACAAGGCTCCATGAGACAGAGAGTGGCTGGTCATAGGCTCATATTGTTATCATATCTAAGATGATGTCTTGCTTATAGCAAAGTCAAGGTTATAATCTGTCTTCTTACCTACCTTAGCAAGATAGTCCATCTCTATCTTTCAAACAGCTACTGGTTCTAACTAATGGCCTGCATACCTGGCCCTCCTGACGACTCACGTCAGCCTGTCTTCTCCAATTAGAGCGTTGTCATCAGCACACACCAAGCCCACCGCGGCCAGCCACGCACGTGTGCTCATGCTTGCGCCTTTGTTGCTGCTGGAGGAATGACCGCAAACTCTGCCGGCCTGTGTTTGCAAGATGGTGGCCTGCTTGGTCAACTTCTAATGCCCCACTGACCTACTAACGTCCCCGGGGCGCGTCACACACTCACCTGGACGGCAGCCACACAGGATGCAGATTAAGTCCTAGGGGAGGAAGCATTTTCTGCCTCACTGAGTTGAACTGTGACCTTAATATAATGGTATTTTCTGGGCAAACAAAGGTGGTTCTGGGAAAGAGAAACCTTCCAATTCACAGCATACTCCTGAACCAGATGCCCTGTCTTGAATTCGCTGCTGTCAGCTCTCCCTTCCATATAGTCCAGGGGCCTTGGATCCCAGCTCTGTGGGCTTAATCTCACGTCTTTCTTTTTCTAAAAGAACTTTATGAAAATAAGAAAGAAATGTGTTGGTCTACCTTGACTCTCTAGCACATCTGCTTTCCTTGGAGTCCGCGCTCCTCTCTCTAGACAAGCATGCGGTTATACTTAAGCGCCCTGGGAAGGCTAGCTAACAGCAGTTGTAGAAAACGGAGAGCGGAAGAAAACGCAACACTGGACAAGTCAGTTTAAAACCCCAAAGCTACCTCCTCCTTAATTCTCTTAATTCTCTCCTTAACTCAAAGTCCCTCTACCACAGCCACACATTTTCCAGACAAAAGGACCCCCACTTTCCATGATCACTGCCCTATGCAGGACCTCAAAAACTGAAGAGGGATAAGCAAGAGAAAGAGCAGGAAAGGAGAAAATAGAAGGAGGAGCAAGGGGAAGAGGAGGGAAACATAGAATAGAGAGAAAGGAAGAAGAAAAGGAGACCTAGGAAGAAAGAAAGAAGAGAGAAAGAAGGGAGAAGTGATGAAAGCATCATACACCAGAAGAGAGAAGAGAAGAGACGGATGGCACCCTCACGCTCCCGACAGCTCACCTGGAAGGAGGGCGGGCAGCGGGCGAGAGCCCCATTCCTTCACAAGTTCTTTCAGTGAATAACCACTGGAATGACCCCATCACATGGTGTCAGATTAAAGCCTTGCCACACAGTCACCCACCAAACATTCCTTCTGGGGCTGCCACAGGCTGGTAGCCACACATACCCATTATTGCAACAGCCCAAAGGTTTGAATTTCCTGTTTGTTAACATTAAAAATTCAAACGTTAAACAAAGCCAGCTATTTCTTTTAAACAAAAGTAGACCTCAATATTTCTGAATGTACAATGTTTGGAAATGAATCAAACATTATCTGAAGACTATTAAAACCTTACTTTCTGAGCTCGGGGAGAAAAGCGGTTTTTTTGTCTTTGTTCTGTTCATTATTTTTCTAGGCGGTACTTCCTCTAGATTGTTGACTTTGCATTTGGTTCTGGTGCTCAGTCCTTGGGGAAAGTGCTGCGAAGCTTCGAGGCTGGAGTGGGAAGGGACACACTTCCACACACTCTCCTTTTCTTCCTTTCTCTTCCCCTTACTCCTCTCTCCTTGATCTCTTCCTTTTTTCTTCCTTTCTCCCTCTCTTTTTCTTCTTTCCTCCTCTTCCCCTTCTTCCTTCACTTACTTTTCCCCATCTCTCTCTCTTTCTCTTGCTTCTCCCTCTTTAATGTTCAGTACTCTGTAGCCAGCAGGGAAATTTGAGATTCTGTATAGGGCAGTAGTTTTGGCAAGTGCAGTCCTTTACAATGGGGACGGTGTGGTTGGGGCAGAGGAGCTTTGAATTCATGAGAGAATTCATCATTCTATGGCTCTACACTGAATTGCCCAATTGTTGGGGTTTTGCTTCTACTGATTTGTCTGTGAATGTCATGACTATTAGTCCCAACATGCATCTGGACTCTGGGTTTTGAACTTACAATTGTATTCATAGGATGAAACCGTGTTCTCAACAGAGGGTACAAAGATGACTGATACATGGTTCCTCCATGGGAGAAACTGGTCTTCTAGAATGGAAAATAAAAATTCAAAGAGGGCATTGAGCTCTCCCAAAAAGTCACGAGGAAATCAAACCATGTGCAGAACAAATAGCCAGTCCAGAGTGGCACAGGAATCAGACTTGACCCAGGACTTGGACCTGGTGCCCCGCTGAGACAGAATGGAAAGGAACACTAGAGGCCAGGGAGAGCTTTAGGGGAGAAACCAGCTTTCTCTCAGTCCAAGAATGCACGTCAGAACAAGTGTCCCTGATGGTAAGACAGGTGAGGGCATGTCACGTACAGGAGAGAGAAGAAGAAAGATTGTTGAAAGCCACCAACCTTGTACTCATGGCTATATTTAGTGCAAATCTCTCCCTTTATAACTTTTATACTTGTTATTACTACATATGTTGTAATTTACATATGTAATTTACATATGTAAATAACTGACCAAGGACACCGAATCTAAAGCTTCCTGCGCAAACACGAGGACCTGAAACTGCCAGGGTGAGTTCAAATCTCCAGACCACCTAAGTAGCTGCATGTGGCCACATGTGCCCGTAACCCAGTGCTACAAACGGATTCCAGGGAGTCACCCAGGCTCACGAAGAGCGCAAGCTTGGTAGTGTTTAGTCCCACACAAGAACAGGCAGCAGGGGTGGAGCGGAACACAGGCGAGTATCCCTCACCAGCTCCTTGCAGGAGGTCACATGGGAGGCTTGTGTCAGTGGAGAAAAGTGCTGGGACAGTTGTGTACCATGTTGTATGAAGAGACTTTTAACTTGGATGGAAGATTGGGGGCTGTGGCTCATCCAGATTTCCTGTTCAGAACAGGGCATTACTTCATGGAGCCAGGATTTTACAGTTGGCAGCTCACAGCTCTCCAGGAACTGTCTTTGGCCTGCATCAGCTGTGTGGCTGGAGGCTACAGCTTCTCCCTGAGGACTGCCCACACCCACAGTCTGGTTGACGTAGGAGTATAAATTCATAATGAATTCAAGACATTTGGGAGGACCACCACCCAGAGTTTCTTTGGACTATGCTGTGGTCCCAGCTGCAGCTGCTTCACCACCCAAGTTCTCCCTCTGTCCACACTTCTTCCTCCATTTCTGGTGCTGCTCCCCTCATCATTCTCCAACTAGCCGCATGTGAACATCTCAGAAACCTAGAGACTGATTCCTGGGGAAGGCCACCCAAGATAATGTCCAACTCACAGCACACTTGTGAATTTAGGGAAAGAAAATGAGAGCACAGCACTCTGAAGTGAGTAATCTGTACAAAAATCACACTTTGAGTCAGGAAAGTCTGGCTCTACCTGATTGTAGACAGTAATGAAAACGAGAACAAGCTGACTACAGCTGCACAACAAGACTGCAGAGTGGATAAACCGAGGCACAACAACACAAGCCATGTGACCCCATCCAGGAAACACTAAGCGAGACAAAATGAACTTGGACAGAGAACACAAGTATTCAGAAAAAGCAAGAAAGGACTTCTGGAAAACATTCAGGAAGTGGCTACTAGAAGGGTAGAATTGGGAAGCAAATTTCTAATAATGTGGTATTTCTCCTCCTCCTTCTCTTCTTCCTCTTCTTCCACTTCCTCTTTCTTCTTGTCCTTTTTTTTTTTGGTTTTTCGAGGTAGGGTCTCACTCTAGTCCAGGCTGATTCACTCTGTAGTCTCAGGCTGGCCTTGAACTCATGGTGATCCACCTACCTCTGCCTCCTGAGTGCTGGGATTAAAGGCGTGCACCACCACTCCCGACATTTTTCCTTCTTTTATAAAGACTCTATTCTTATTGTTTTATTTTTAAAGTCTATTTGTGTGGGAGGGAGGGATGGGTGCCTATGTCGCAGTGCATGGGTGGAGTTCAAAGGACAGCTTCCTGTTGTCCATGTTCTATCTTCTTTGGCTCAGGGTCCCTTGCCACTGTAATGGAACTGCCAGGCTGCAAAGGAGCATCAGGCTGGCCTGTAAGCTTTGGATTCTCCTGGCTCTGCCGTCTCCTCAGCCCCACTGAGGCACTTGGGGGGTAATAGAACTACCCCAAAGTAGAAGGAAGGACTGTTTTTCTTCCTGGGATTAAGCACATATAGTCCGAGGCCATAAAGGGAAACAGAGGCTCTTTGGACATAATCATAACATCGTGAATTTAGGTAGAAGATGTGATTGCCTATGGGTAATGCTTCCCAGCACTTGGCTCCCCTGCTCTTTATCTCTATGGGACTTGGCTTGGAAAGAGTTGGAGATGAAGGGTAATGGGGCATGTGTCCCGACAGCAGAAGGAGATCATCATATATATATACAATTATAATTACAATATGGATCTTCACTTATAATAATATATATTCATACGTGTATAAAAGTGTGACAGTAGAGCCCATCTCTTTGTATGCTAACCAAAAGATTGATAGAGAAAAATTTTTTTAAAAGGCAGAGAACTAGTAGCAGTTTTGAGGAAGGGTTGTGAAAAGACAAAAGACTTTGAGACAGGAGATGAGAAGAGAGTCAAAGATTCCACAAGCAACTTTTAAATGTTTTATTTATTTATTTACTTGAGAGAGGGAAAGAGGTAGAGAGAGAGAGAGAGAATGGGTACGCCAGGGCCTCCAGCCACCGCAAATGAACTCCAGATGCATGTGCCCCCTTTTGCATCTGGCTTACGTGGGTCCTGGAAAGTCAAACCAGGATCCTTTGGCTTCCTAGGCAAAATGCTTAACTGTTAAGCCACCTACCTCTCCAGACCCTCCACAAGCTTTTAAGGGCTGACCAAATGGGTGAAGGGAAAGTTGAGAGCTGACTTTGCAATAGTAAGGCAAACATGTGGGTGGGAGAGAGGGCTTAGTGGTTAAGGCACTTACCTGGGAAGCTTAAGGACCCAGGTTCAATTTCCCAATACCCACATAAGCCAGATGCACAAGGTGGCACATACGTCTTGAGTTTGTTTGAAGTGACTAGGGGCCCTGGCACACCCATTCTCTCTGTCTCCCTCTTTCTCCATCTGCCACCTTTCTCTCTTTCTAATAAATATATATATTTTTTTAAAGAGAGAAACATGTGGCCAGGGCAAGGGGATAGGGCTAGAAACCACTGTAGACATCCCAGCCAGTCTCATCTTAGTGTTACTGGTGCTGAGAGATGCAGAGTCCCCCTGGGCTCTGGACCAGTGGACCTGATGGGCCAGGGCACCACACACTTTAATTCCCTAAGCCAGTGGCTCTCAAGCCCTTGTCTATGACCAGCAAAGAGCTGTCAAGTGCACACACACAGACGGGTAAATTGTGGAAGTTTTGTTTTAGGAGAATAAAGTATAAAACAGAAAAGGCCCCAAGCTAAGAGAGGTTCCAAGCAGGAAATCTGTCTGGCAATGGACCAGTCAGGGTTATGAAGAGATCCTATCTCAAAACAACAACAATAATAAAAAATCCCAAGCCCCCTTCTTCAAAAAATGTGTACCTAGAAGTTAAAATAAGGAATCAAGATAAACATTGCACATTTTACTATTCTTCATGGGAATGAGATGGAGAGGGGTAGACTAAGAGGAAGGATTTTGGAAAGGAAGATCAGAAGAGGAAGTTTAAGGATGAGAGCTGCCCGCAGCTCCATGTTGCTGAGGATGAACACGCGGGCGTAGTTTATAGGAGGAAGGGGCTTACCAACTTATAGATGCGGGGGAACGTTCCGTCAGTGGTGGAAGAAGCTGCTTCCATACATCCAAGCAGAGAGAAACATCACCAACCAGCACACACCAAAAGTGACCAGCACAAAGCCAGCCGCAAACCGCAGGGCTCAGGCCTCCGACTGCTCTGCGTACCTTTGAGGTAGGAATCAGATCCGCCCCGAACATACCTTAGAGCTGGACCCTAAGATCTGCCCCCAGCGGCACCTCCTCCAGCCAGGTGGCTGGAGCTCCAAGTCGAAAGCTTAATAAAACACCTGAGCCTACGGGGGCACACATTCAAACTGCCACACAGAAGGAAAAAATATCACACATTCTATACTATTTTCCACGGGAACGAGCGAGGAGACGGGTAGTCTAAGAGGAAGACTTTAGAGAGGAGTATTTGAAGAAAGTTCAAGAATGAAAAGAAGATTTATTCGTAGCTTTTCTTGTCAGCTTTCAGAGGTCAATGCTGAGAACTCGCTGGGCACATCATGAATTGAGGGAGAGCCTGAGAAAAGGCTTGGCATACATTCTCAAGCCTCCTAGACAGAATGTCCAAATGTGTGTCATATGCACATTTCTTTCAAATAGGTTTTTTTTCCCCCCCCCAGGGGACAGGTAGTGGACTCGCATTGTAATCAAAGTCATTGTATGAGAGCATGGAAAAGTAGGGCACGGGCAGGGTCAATGAAGAGTCATTGTCTTGATTGTCTTGGATGCAAAGTTTTGCTATGAGGACAAGCCATTGTGTTGTGATCTTAAGAGCCACGCTGACCCTGCCAACACTAGCTAAGACACTTAAGTTGACTGGTTTTATGAAAAAATTTCCATTACTAATGTCAACGGTAAGCTTGTAATTCTTCAATGAAGAATTTCTAAGATAGTGGGACTTCAGTGGCAGGAAATTCTTTATCATTGTCAGAGACCTCAGATTGCTTATGAATCAGTAGGCTGAGAGCTGTTGTCATAGCCTCGTGAGACTTTCACAGTTGGCACCAGGTGCTGTGCATGGTATGTGTCTTGGGTGTGCTCTGGCACGTCTGAGGTTTGCACTGAGCTTATGGGAACCAAAGTCACAGTCACGTGCAGAGGGATCTATGCTCTAGGAGAAAGGTGGTGGGATGGAATGGACGTGCTCAATGAACTTTTCTCACAAGCATGGGCCCAGGAAATGCTTCTTCCTGGGCTGTAGTGACTTGTCAGGCTTATGACTCAACAAACCAAAATATGAGCCAAGTGAAATCGTGTTGCCCAATTCCAGCTGCTCACTCGGGGCACATATGACAGAGCGTGTTCTCATCTGCCACTCAGGTCTGCCAGGCACTGGGCAGCTAAGACACAGGAGATGAGGCAAGAGGAGAAGCTGGCTGACCTTGAAGGTAAAGGGCAACAGGATGCAATAGTCCAAAGTCATGCCACTGTCCTCTTTCCATGGAAGGCTAAGCCAGTGACAAATTTATGCAAATATAACGTAGAAAAAAATCACTCTTTAGGGATGACAAGTATTTCCTGGTTTACTTTGGACCTAACTCATAGGTGATGCTACTTTTTGTTTATTCTCGCTTTTAATTTCCATGTAAGCCAGGACCCAAGGGGCATTCATTTCACAGAAAGACCAGAGTTTAAGACGTGAGGCTGGGAGTGCAACCCTGGGCCCTTACAGTCTCTCCTCCCCTCCACTGCATGTTTATTATAAGTCCCTTTTAATGTTGCGCTCTCAGCAGCCTCTTATTCTCTGAATTCTTTGGTGAGTTTGAATCCCCTCAGTGTCTATTGGCATCTCCGTGGAAGAGGTTTATTTATTTCTTTATGAAGAAGATGAATGAAGTCTCGGGGAACTCTATGATATCAGCCATCATCATTGAGTTTGGCTCAGGGCTCTGGGTGATTTCAGTCTGTCCAGCTCTCAGCTGAGTCTCCATCACCACAGTCTCCTCATTTACAGATGGAGAAAAGGAAAGTGAGAGGAATGCAGAGACAGAGCTGTTGCCTCAAGCCCAGGGTGGTGCTCTGTTGCCTCTGGCCATACAGGACCATGTGGACACCAACTTCATGATGGGAAGAGCAGAGAGAGGCGAGGCAGAGCAGAGAGAGGCGAGGCAAGATTGCTAAAGCTCAGACCTTCCTCGTGGCTGCCAAATGCTCCTTTCTTCCAGCATGTCATCTTATGCTTAGGTGAATAACTATGACATCAGAGGCAAATGTAAGAACATTTTGTTTCCTTGCCATGGCACAGAACCCTATTGACGTTATTGTGAAAAGGGAAATGAGTGCTCTGGTTAGGTTTGAGGAACAAGCCTGCCAAACTACCAAGAATTTTAGAATTCCAATTGTTGTCAGCGCCCTGAGTAACTGGCCTCATCTTTGCCAAGATGACAAAGCAGACTTGCACAAAGTAGAATGGAAAGTCTCAAGCTTTTGAAAAATGTTTAAAGAAGTTTGTTTTGCGTATTTGTTTGTTTAGAGGGGATAGCATGTAAGGATATGTGTGTGTGTGTGTGTGTGTGTGTGTGTGCATGTATATATACACATATATCATATATACCATCAGATAATTTTTGGACTGAATTTTAAAATTTTTATCTGATAATGTAGTTTTGGTCATTTGTGCTTAAAATAAAAGCTCCAGTAATTTGGGGTTGTGAAGCGATTCTATCTGAAGGTTTGACACTTAACTCTGCAAACTGATTCTGTCGCATATTCTGAGGACTCCTGGATCTTTTTTTTTTTAATATTTGATTTATTTATTTGAGAGAAAGAGGCAGACACACACACACACACACACACACACACACACACACACAAAGACAGAGAGACAGAGAGAGAGGAGAGCTTCTAGCCACTGCAAATGAATTCCAGACACATGTATCACCTTGTGCACCTGGCTTGCTTGGGTACTAGGGAATCAAACCTGGGTCCTTAGGCTTTGCAGTCAAATGCTTTAACCACGAAGCCATCCCTCCTGCCCACTTGTCTCTTTTTTAGACTGACAAAGAAGATGGAGAAAGGAGATGTTGCCCAAGTCGGTACTGATGGCAAGTTTAAGACATGAGCCCCCCGCCTGACCACACCCGACTTCAGAGCCCGTGTCTCTTGTCGCTTTCAAGTGTTCCCTCATGACGTCAATGAACTTCATCTCCATTCTTTTTAGAGAATGAGATCCTACCTAGATGAAGGAGATGTGCTCCCGCATTTCCTCTGTGTTACCTCACAAGTCCTCAGCACTCTCCAGGCAGGTGCCATGTTCATTTCAGATCTGTGGCTTAGCAACCACATGCAGGCAGTTCAGCAGCTTGCCAAAGACCTCAAGCCACTGGACAGTGGACCTGGCATTCAGTTCCCAGGCATTCTTTCTTCCAAAGAGACGCTTTCAACAACAACTTTATTCTGTCCTCTCGAGTTCTTAATTTAATTAGGAATTTTATTTTTTGGTTTTTTGAGGTAGGATCTCGCTCTGGCCCAGGCTGACCTGGAATTCACTATGTATTCTCAGGGTGGCCTTGAACTCATGGAAATCCTCCTACCTCTGCCTCCCAAGTGCTGGGATTAAAGGCGTGCGCCACCATGCCCGGCTTTCAAGTTTATTTTTAGATGAAGGTGTCTGAGGCCAAAGGACCTTCTTCCGCTCACATGATCAGGTGACAGGAGAGGATTTGGGAGACACAGGAAGGGATGTCAGACCTCTGTACTCCTTCCTTGTGATCCCCCCATACAGCACCTGTGAGCAGGTGACCTGGCCCACCAAGAAATACATTCACCATGTGTCATCTGCACTGTTTTGAAGGGTAGATCATGAGTGAGAAATGGCTAAAGTGTTTTTTTTTTTTGAGGAGCTGAATGTAAAGATGGAATACAGTTGTGCAGCGCTACACATGGTTTTAATGTGGAGCTGGGGACTGAACTCAGAGCTTCATGCATGCTGGACAGGCACTCCACAACAGAGCTATTTATTTGAGGAAAAAGAGGAAGGGAGGGAGGGAGGGAGATAGAGAAAGAGAGAGAGAGAGAGAGAGAGAGAGAGAGAGAGGGAGGGAGAGAGAGTACTCCAGGACCTCCAGCCACTGTAAAGCAACTCCAGATGCATGCGCCCCAGTGCATTTGGCTTATATGGGTCCTGGAGAATTGAATCAGGATCCTTTGGCTTTGCAGGCAAATGTCTTAACTGCTAAGCCATCTCTCCAGGCCCCTCACATATTTTAATGATTTATTTTTTTAAATATTATTCCTTCTAGAGCATAAAACTTTAAGAGAGGCTGAGAACATGTCTACAGTTTTGGAAACAGTAATCCCTGACATCTAACATAAAGTTGGAACTCAATAAACATTTGTTTTAGGGATGCATTTTGCTCCATCTCAGAGCTCTGACAGTTCTCAGCTCATTTGAGGGCTGCCAAGACCCTCCTGTCGACCACTTTTTCCCTTGTTTATTTGAAGTAGTGGCTTACTATAGCCCATGTTGACCTCCAACTCCCAGCGATCCTCCTACCTCTGCCTCCTGAGTGTTGGGATCATAGGTGCACAACCCTACTGGCTCCACAGATTAGTTTTAACAACCTTTCAGATGAAGGCAGTGTTGAGTAACTGCACGGGAAATTTAGGTCCACATGGTTTGAAATGTATTATCTTAGATGAAGAGTGGATATTTGACTTAGTGGACTACATACTTCCTGAAGCCAGAAGGTGTACTTATCTAACTTTCTGGCTTATAGCATTATGAAGGAATATTTTTGAATAATCAATTTTTCAAACAAGGCATTTGATGAAGTGGCAGTGATAAAAATGGACTGACTCCGTGTGACATTCCAGAAGTGAAAGCAGTAAGGAGTCTTGCAGTATGTTCTGAATAGTCTCCTAGGACACAGTAGAGAACCATAAGCATTATTGTAAGGTAGATGAAGCTCAAAGAAAACCAGAGATATTGAAATATCCCAACTGATAGGAAACTGGTTAAGTCAAAAGGTCATAGGATGTAGCAAATTGTGTTCAGCACTTGATTCTCTCAGAGTTTTAAAGTTTTATTCAGTGCTGTCTTGTACAACTTTAATCATTTTACCAATGCCCTGGAATTTGTTTAGACACCAAATCTTTATTAAATCTTATTGCTATTATGCTAAACTTCTTGGGTCTACACTCTACCTAAGTAGTCTTCTAATATATTTGCAAGATGAATATTTCAGTGGTCAGTCACATGCACCTGGACAGAAACAAAAGAGAGGGAACCGTGGTGTCATGGCGATAACAGGGGTCCTCAAGGGTGGGTGAAGCAGGATTGGTGAAGGCTGAATATCTTGATTATTAAAATCTAAAACCCGAGATGTTGCCAAGTCTGAAGTGTTTTGAGTGCTCGCCTGATGCCACTTGGAAAAATGCCACGCCCACTTCATGTCACGGATCACACACCACATGCAGTGCACTAAAAACACGTTGCAAATGTGGTTTCTGTCTAGGTGCAGACTCTGTGCACGAACCACAAATGAACTTGATGTCTAGATTCGCGTCCTCTCCCCAGACTGCTTAATCATGCATGTGTGTACATTGCACAAGGGATACCTATCATACAGTGCTCTCCATTTGTCCTCTGGAGCCCAGTTTGTGTATCTGTTTGCTTAGGGGCACGATGTTAATGAGAGGTAATAGCCCAATACAATCAGAAGCAAAGGCTACATTTTCTACCATCCTCTCTATCCATAAATTAAGCTTTATTTGGCTAATGAACTATGCAACAATAAAACATGTGATTCTTTTTTTATTTTAAAATTCATTTTATTTTGGACAATTTCACAATGTATGTAATGCATTTTGAGCTTAGTACCCCATTGTCCCTTCTTGTCCCTCCCACTTCCGCTGAACTGCTTTTTCTTCACGCCGAATTTCTCTTCTACCTTTATGACTTTGTGTGTGTGACCCACTGAGTTGAGTTAGGGTTGTTTGCATGCGCATAAGCGAGGTTTTTGTGTTTTTTTGTTGTTGTTTATTTTTTTAACCACAGGCAACTTTCCAGTGGTCACATCACTGAAGAAAAAGCCTTCCCCCGAAACCATTAACTGCCAATGACTTCTGTGGGTGGAGCTCAAGAACCTCTCCCTATCCTTGTGCTGGTAACCACAGATGATTCCTAAACCCATAAATATGATTTTTAATTGACAGCTGGACCTGAGGAGGTCATGGAAGATGGTAAGGTGCATGTCAGAGCAAGCTGCCCTTCTTCAGTTTAGCAAAAAGAGGCATTTATCATTCTGAATAACCCTCTTCCTCCTCCTCTTCCTCCTCCTCCTCCTTCTTCTTCTTCTTCTTCTTCTTTTTACCAAGAGCAAGGCCTTTGTCCAGGGTGGCTGTGCACCCCGCCCTCTTTCCCTGGCATCTCAAAGTCCGTGAGTAAATGCTGTTGGTGAGATCGAGTTGTAATTCTATCTTGAAGAGTCACTACATGAATCAGCAAGATTCACAAACACGTCCATGTGCTAAAGTAAATGCTGAATTTTTTTTAAAAAGTAAAAAAAAAAAAAAAAAAAGGAACTAAATGTTTTCACCCATTGTTAACCTTAAATTGGCATGCATGACCTCAAAGCAGACAGGGCGTGACACTTCACACCTGCCAGGGCTGCATCCTGGCAGGGCAGTTGGCACCTCTCATTCAGAGTGACCGTCATACCCCCAAATGCAGAACAGGCCTTCTAAACCACCACGAGAAATGCCATCTCATGACACTGCCCATCACGTGTGAGATAAGCGGATGTTGTCTTCTCATTTAGCAACTCCCTGACAAGTTACCAGTATCATAGCTCCACAGAAGCACAGTGCACAGCAAGGCCATTGCTATCCTGGGCCTGTTAGAAGCTGGCTGAGGAAATGTTTGATGCAGGTCTTTAAAATAAGCAACCAAGAGTAATTCTCTCAACAGTCGATACTGACAACCGTCACAGTCTCTAAAATATCTACTGTTTCCCATTTGTGCCACATACGCTCACTCTGTCAGTTAATCCTCCAAGGAAGGGATGGCTCCAGATCTACTTTTTTCCATCACTGACTTCTCCCAAGGATTATCGCTGCAGTCCCTTCCCATTGTTATCACTAAAGCTGGTAAGAGAAGGGAGGAAAACTAGAAAGTGTGATGCTGAAAGCCTCAAGCGTGTGCTATTGTGTAGGCGTGCTCAGATTCTGAAGTGAAAGGTGCCTGGTACGTCAATGGCACTCTGGGTACGTGGTTCAGAGGTAGAAGGAAAAGATGTGTGTTCTAATAGGCATGGCAGAGTCAGATAGAACATAGTGATGCACAGGGTCAGGCTAGCCTGAGTGGGACGGAGCATCTCAGCTTCCCATGCCATACTTCTGGCATTATTTCCCTTTTCAAAGAATGCGGCCCCACAGTTAAAGAATGTCAATCATTTTCTCCTTCAAGGATGGTGCTCGAACAAAGCCATGTCTCCTGATAGGAATCTGTTCCGAAAACATTTCAGAAACTCTTCAGAATGGTTCATGAAACTCTCCTTGGAGTCACATTAGTTGAATTATTAACAGTTGCTAAAAATTCAAGATACTGGCAATGATTTTTCTTTCCTTTTTCATTTTTTTGTGTGTAGTGTGGTGTGTGTGGTATATGCACATGCACATGCCCTTTGGCCTCCCACGCTAACCTGCTGTGTGGCTAGAGTGGAATGTCGGGTATCCACTGTTTCTCATCTGCCTGGCCGTGTTTTGAATCCCAAGCCTCTTTTCTTTTACTAGTCCTGGAGTGGGGGCGGGGCCCACAATTCTTGGATCTCGGCTCTCCTATGGGACTGGCATTACAGACACACGTGGACACACCCAGCTGTATACATTCTCGGCTCTCCTATGGAACTGGCATTATAGACACACATGGACAAACCCAGCTATATACATTCTCGGCTCTCCTATGGAACTGGCATTACAGATACACGTGGACACACCCAGCTGTATACATTCTCGGCTCTCCTATGGAACTGGCATTACAGATACACGTGGACACACCCAGCTATATACATTCTCTGCTCTCCTATGGGACTGGCATTATAGACACACATGGACAAACCCAGCTATATACATTCTCGGCTCTCCTATGGGACTGGCATTATAGATACACGTGGACACACCCAGCTATATACATTCTCTGCTCTCCTATGGGACTGGCATTATAGACACACATGGACAAACCCAGCTATATACATTCTCGGCTCTCCTATGGAACTGGCATTATAGATACACGTGGACACACCCAGCTATATACATTCTCGGCTCTCCTATGGGACTGGCATTATAGACACACATGGACACACCCAGCTATATACATTCTCGGCTCTCCTATGGAACTGGCATTACAGATACACGTGGACACACCCAGCTATATACATTCTCTGCTCTCCTATGGGACTGGCATTATAGACACACATGGACAAACCCAGCTATATACATTCTCGGCTCTCCTATGGGACTGGCATTACAGATACACGTGGACACACCCAGCTATATACATTCTCGGCTCTCCTATGGGACTGGCATTATAGACACACATGGACAAACCCAGCTATATACATTCTCGGCTCTCCTATGGAACTGGCATTACAGATACACGTGGACACACCCAGCTATATACATTCTCGGCTCTCCTATGGAACTGGCATTACAGATACACGTGGACACACCCAGCTATATACATTCTCGGCTCTCCTATGGGACTGGCATTACAGATACACGTGGACACACCCAGCTATATACATTCTCGGCTCTCCTATGGGACTGGCATTACAGATACACGTGGACACACCCAGCTATATACATTCTCGGCTCTCCTATGGAACTGGCATTACAGACACACATGGACAAACCCAGCTATATACATTCTCTGCTCTCCTATGGGACTGGCATTACAGATACACGTGGACACACCCAGCTATATACATTCTCTGCTCTCCTATGGAACTGGCATTACAGATACACGTGGACACACCCAGCTATATACATTCTCGGCTCTCCTATGGGACTGGCATTACAGATACACGTGGACACACCCAGCTATATACATCCTCGGCTCTCCTATGGAACTGGCATTACAGATACACGTGGACACACCCAGCTATATACATTCTCGGCTCTCCTATGGGACTGGCATTACAGATACACGTGGACACACCCAGCTATATACATTCTCGGCTCTCCTATGGAACTGGCATTACAGATACACGTGGACACACCCAGCTATATACATTCTCGGCTCTCCTATGGAACTGGCATTACAGATACACGTGGACACACCCAGCTATATACATTCTCTGCTCTCCTATGGAACTGGCATTATAGACACACATGGACAAACCCAGCTATATACATTCTCGGCTCTCCTATGGAACTGGCATTACAGATACACGTGGACACACCCAGCTATATACATTCTCGACTGTCCTATGGGACTGGCATTACAGATACACGTGGACACACCCAGCTATATACATTCTCGGATCTCCTATGGAACTGGCATTACAGATACACGTGGACACACCCAGCTATTACATCCTCGGCTCTCCTAGGGAACTGGCATTACAGATACCGTGGAGCCTCCTCTGAGGCCTCTCTATGGGACTGGCATTATTGAGATGGACATCTATTCATTCTCTGCTCTCTTGGAACTGGCATTACAGATACACGTGACCTATATACATCCTCGGCTCTCCTAGGAACTACAGATGTCATCTTTCTCATTTTTAAAATTCCACTTAATTCATGTATTTTTCCTATGGGTAGTCAACTGATCATTCTCGCCATGGAACTGGCATTATAGATACATTGCAGAGTGGCTATATACATTCTGGGGATCTAACTGGCTCAGCTCATGTCAATGGCATATACATTTAGATGAACTGGCATTACAGAGATGTTCTGCAAAGCTTTATAGACACACATGGACAAACCCAGCTATATTCCTAGGGACTGGCATTATAGACACTTTGGACAAACCCAGATGTACATTCTCGGCTCTCCTAGGATCTCACATGTTTGAAAGATGTCAAGGTTTTCAAACATTTACACTCCTATGGAACTGGCATGAAATACACGTGGACAACGCTTAGTCTTTCCCTTTATAAACTGGGATGATACAAAAACACACAAGCCAGGTCATCAACTCCTTGGAACTGGCATTACAGGTTATATTTTTAGAAACCCCACCTTTTTGTGGGTGATTTGACTGAGGAACTTTAAAGACTATGGACAAACCAGCTAGAGACTTCCCTCTCTCCTATGGGACTGGCATTATCAACACAGCTGAGGTTCCAGCATGTCACTCTGCACTGAGGCCAGTGTAGGGAGACATGGACACACCCAGCTACTTATGTTAGCAGAGGAAGGGCATTATAGATGTGCAGGGATGCTCAGTGGTTGCTGGGTTAGATACGACCTGGAAGCTCTTTATGGGAAGAGAAATCAAATGACATCATTAATGTCTGCTCTCCTTGGCTTCCATCATTCTGGAACAGATCATTCTCTGAGATTTATCTGGGACTGGCAAATCACACACAAGATATTTTAATAGTAATATAAATATTTTATATTTAATCATTTTATAAATGCTTAATTGTGAAGAACTGACCTAAATCTCTCAGTGAAAGAGTCCTGATCATTAGCTTAAGTTGGTCCATACACTGGCAGATCCCAAACTCACAACATTCTATAGGGACTGGCATTATAGACAGATTTTATAAACCCAGCTATATACATTCTCGGCTTCTTGTGGCATTATACTAATAGTGTCCTTTATGTTAGACCTCTTTATCTTACTTTGCAAGTAGAAATGAAAAATAAACACGACTTATAACTCCAGGCTGCATACAGCTCTCATCCGAGGCATTCCATTGACAGCTCAGTGTATGGTCTCTTCTGGCATTACAGATACACGGGACTCCCCAGCTATATACATTCTCGGCCCTCTGTTGGAATGCACAGAAGGGAGAGAACTTTCAATATGATCCTTAGTTTGCTTTTGCAGTCCATTACAGATACACAAATACCATAGAACATTAACATTGACTGGCAACAAAGCAGGGCTGGAGGGATGGCTTAGCGGTTAAGGCACTGGCCTGCACAGCCAAAGGACACACCCAGCTATATACAGATGCACATGGGGGCATTACAGATGCATCTGGAGTTATACATTTGCTTGGAGGCCCTGGTGTGCCCATTCTCTCTCTCTGACTCTCTCAAATAAATAAAACTTAAAAATAAAAAAAAAAAGCATACAAAGAGTTTTATTTCTAGGCTTTTTGATATCATCTATTCCGTGGACTTTTGCAATACCAAGACTTGGACAAAAATTCAACACTTTTTTCACACTTACTCATTATGCGAGCATTTCACATGGTGACTTTTCTTCACTGAAGGCAAGTTTAGATGAAGTGCTGGCAGATGTTCTGCAAAGCTTTGCCGAATTCCTAGACGACCTTTGGTGATGTGTCGCTCTGTAGTATCTCACATGTTTGAAAGATGTCAAGGTTTTCAAACAGTTACACATATTTACCTGAAATACGCAACGTTTAGTCTTTCCCTTTATAAGGGGATGATACAAAAATCAAGCCAGGTCACAACTTTGCTAAGGTTATATTTTTAGAAACCTCACCTTTTTGTGGGTGATTTGAAAACTGGAAAAGTGAGATCAACACAGCTGAGGTTCCACATGTCACTCTGCACTGAGGCCAGTGTAGGGAGAAGCGAGGAGACGGACTTACGTTAGCAGAGGAAGGAGCGGATGTGCAGGGATGCTCAGTGGTTGCTGGGTTAGACGACCTGGAAGCTCTTTAAGGAAGAGAAATCAAATGACATCATTAATGTGTCGATTGGCTTCCATCATTCTGGAACAGATCATTCTCTGAGATTTATCTGGTCTGCAAATCACACACAAGATATTTTAATAGTAATATAAATATTTTATATTTAATCATTTTATAAATGCTTAATTGTGAAGAGGTGACCTAAATCTCTCAGTGAAAGAGTCCTGATCATTAGCTTAAGTTGGTCCATACACGAGATCCCAAACTCACAACATTCTATAGGGTACAGATTTTATAGATCCTCTTGTACTAATAGTGTCCTTTATGTTAGAGCCTTTATCTTACTTTGCAAGTAGAAATGAAAAATAAACACGACTTATAATCCAGGCTGCATACAGCTCTCATCCGAAATTGACAGCTGGTTCTCTTCTGAAAGTAGGACTCCGTGGGCGAGTTGGCATGCACAGAAGGGAGAGAACTTTCAATATGAGGGATTAGTTTGCTTTTGCAGTCCACAGTGCAAATACCATAGAACTTTAACATTGACTGAAACAAAGCAGGGCTGGAGGGATGGCTTAGTGGTTAAGGCACTGGCCTGTACAGCCAAAGGACCCACGTAAGCCAGATGCACAAGGGGGCACATGCATCTGGAAGTGGCAGGAGGCCCTGGCCCATTCTCTCTCTCTCTCTCTGACTCTCTCAAATAAATAAAACTTAAAAAATAAAAAAAAAAAATACAAAGAAGTTTTATTTCTAGCTTTTTATATCACTTTCGTTTTGCAATACCAAGGCTTGGACAAACAACACTTTTGTCACACTTACTCATTATGCGAGCATTTCACATGGTGACTTTTCTTCACTGAAATGGAATCAGGAGCTGGTTCTCTGGGAAGCGCGTGCATCGTGCGTGAAATGGAAAGAGCTGGTTCTCTGATGCATCGCATCGTGCGTGAAATGGAAAGAGCTGGTTCTCTGACGTGGGAAGCGCTCGATGCATCGTGCGTGAAATGGAAAGAGCTGGTTCTCTGACATGGAAAGCACTCGATGCATCGTGCGTGAAATGGAAAGAGCTGGTTCTCTGACACTTCGATGCATCGGAAAGAGCTGGTTCTCTGACATGGAAAACACTCGATGCATCGTGCGTGAAGTGGAAAGAGCTGGTTCTCTGACGTGGGAAGCGCTCGATGCATCGTGCGTGAAATGGAAAGAGCTGGTTCTCTGACATGGAAAGCACTCGATGCATCGTGCGTGAAATGGAAAGAGCTGGTTCTCTGACGTGGGAAGCGCTCGATGCATCGTGCGTGAAATGGAAAGAGCTGGTTCTCTGACGTGGGAAGCGCTCGATGCATCGTGCGTGAAATGGAAAGAGCTGGTTCTCTGACATGGAAAGCACTCGATGCATCGTGCGTGAAATGGAAAGAGCTGGTTCTCTGACGTGGGAAGCGCTCGATGCATCCTGCGTGAAATGGAAAGAGCTGGTTCTCTGATGTGGGAAGCATCGTGTGAAATGGAAAGAGCTGGTTCTCTGACGTGGGAAATGCATCGAAATGGAAAGAGCTGGTTCTCTGACGTGGGAAGCGCTCGATGCATCGTGCGTGAAATGGAAAGAGCTGGTTCTCTGATGTGGGAAGCACTCGATGCATCGTGCGTGAAATGGAAAGAGCTGGTTCTCTGATGTGGGAAGCGCTCGATGCATCCTGCGTGAAATGGAAAGAGCTGGTTCTCTGATGTGGGAAGCGCTCGATGCATCGTGCGTGAAATGGAAAGAGCTGGTTCTCTGACGTGGGAAGCGCTCGATGCATCGTGCGTGAAATGGAAAGAGCTGGTTCTCTGATGTGGGAAGCGCTCGATGCATCGTCGTGAAATGGAAAGAGCTGGTTCTCTGATGTGGAAGCATCGATGCATCGTGCGTGAAATGGAAAGAGCTGGTTCTCTGACGTGGAAGCGCCGATGCATCGGGAAAGAGCTGGTTCTCTGATGCATCGCATCGTGAAATGGAATGGAAAGAGCTGGTTCTCTGACGACGATGGAAAAATGGAAAGAGCTGGTTCGATGCATCGTGCGTGAAATGGAAAGAGCTGGTTCTCTGATGTGGGAAGCGCTCGATGCATCCTGCGTGAAATGGAAAGAGCTGGTTCTCTGACATGGAAAGCACTCGATGCATCGTGCATGAAGTGGAAAGAGCTGGTTCTCTGACATGGAAAGCACTCGATGCATCGTGCATGAAATGGAAAGAGCTGGTTCTCTGACGTGGGTTTAAGTCTGGTTCTTCTGCTGTCTTCTTGAGGACCGTGGACAAACTTTTAACTCTGTTGCTTCATTGTCCTCATCCTCTGGCAGGGACAGTGACTCCTGACTTCCTAAGTGCTGACTAGATGATTCGATGTGAGGGAAGTGCGGCGTGGGCACAGAGAACCCACCCTGAACAATAGCCTCGGCTATGACTGTCCCAGGTGCTCACGGAATAGCCGAGGGAAGTAGCATCTCAGGGTCAAATATTTCTCTTTGTAGTTCTGAGAATAGAACTTTATCTGCCAGTGTTTTAAATACACGTCATAAATCCCAATGACTTCTACAGTGGCTGTAATGTCCTTTGGAATTGACAGCTCATTTTGGAGTTTTGAAAAAATCACTTTTTTTCCATTAAGAAATGATTTCAGTCTGATTCATGTGACCCAGGGTCATCCGAGGGCTGGTTTCAGAAGTTGACTGAATGTGTAATTTCTCTATGTGAGGTGCCTTAAGGAGAGCTGGGAATACCTCATGGTAAAAAATGATGTCTACCCCCTGTTCACTTTGAGGAGAGAGAGAAAGAATGAATATGGGTGCAGCAGAGTCTCTCAGTCCCTTGTCACTGCAAACAAACTCCAGATACATGCACCACATTGTGCATCTGGCTTTATGTGGGTAGTGGGGAATGGAACCCAGGCGATCAGGCTTTGAAGGCAAGCACCTTTAATCACTGAGCCAGCTTCCCAGCCCCAAAGGTGCTTTTCTGTCTGCCACATTTTTTCCTTGACATATAGGTCTACTTTTTTGGTACCCTACCAAACACAAATCATTTTCATGCCAAAGTTTTACTGAAAATGTTAAGATAAAGTTTATAAGATATCCCCTGTGGCCCTCTTCTCCCCCCAGCTCCCTTCCTTCCTCTTTTCTTCCTTCCTTTCTTCTTTCCATCCCTCTTCCTCTCCCATCCCATATCTTCTCCTCCCTCCCTTCCTTCCGTCCTTCTCCCCTCCCCTTCTTTCTTGGTAGCGAAGTTAATGAGAAACGTTGGGCACTTGGCAGTTGGCCCTCAGGCAAATCTTGGCTTCTTCTTGAACCATCTGTGATGGAGAATTTTTAGTTATTTATTGAGGAAAGGGGAGTTAAGGGAGATTTCTCAGATCCTTGGGAAATGCCACGTCAAAGTGGTTCACTCTCATGACTGGTGGGTATGAGAGCAAATGACACTGCACAGACTTTACTGATTCATGCCTTCAGAATGCGACATTGGAATGCAGTCCTCAGAAGCAATCTGACTATACGTGATTACTAGGTAAGGGACCCCTGGAAGAGCTCCTCTGATTCAGGAGAGTTTTCAGTGTTTTTTTTTAATTATTATTTTTTTTATTGACACCTTCTATACTTACATACATAAAACATATGACATTTCCCTCCCCTCCCCCCCATTCCACTTTAGAACTCCACTCTCCATCATATCCCCTCCCTCTCTCCATTAGTCTTTCTTTTAATTTGATATCATCATTTTTTTCTTCTATTTTGAGAGTCTTGCGAAGGTATTGCTAGGCACTGCAAGGTCATGGATATCGAGGCCAATTTCTGTCTGGGCAGTTGCATTGTAAGAAGTCATACCCTTCCTTTGGCTCTTCCATTCTATCCGCCCCCTCTTCCGCAATGGGCCCTGAGCCTTGGAGGATGTGACAGAGGTGTTTCAGTGCATTTAGTCAGATAAGAGCAGGCTTTATACCCCTAAGGCTCATGACCTCCCCTGCCATAGACTTTTGCTTAGGTTTTTCAGTACCAGGCATGTATTCCCTCCCGTAGAGAGGGCCTTCAGTCCAATTATGGAGCAGTTGGTTATCCCAAGAGTAGACACGCCACTATTGCCTCCGTTCAGTCCTTGGGCCTGTCTGGTCAAATCAGTGTTTATTTCTAACTTACTTTTGCAGTGCTGAGGATGGGACCCAGGGTCTCCCCACACTGGGCAAGCGCTCTCTTACTGAGTTATATCACCCATTCTTCAGAACAACTTAAATGTGTTACCTTGTATGAGGCTTTTGGAACTCAGTTCAGACTGTTACAAAGGGGACACTCTCCAAAGGGGAGGGAGAGACAGAAGGAGTTGCTCGCACTAAAGCACTTGAGGGTAAAACAATGTGTTGTAAATTTTGTCTCTGGATAAAACTGATCAATGTCACCTCTGTACTGTTTAGAGAAGGGGATTCCTGGGGCCTGGGCCTCCTGTGACAGGGCTGATCAATGTCACCTCTGTACTGTTTAGAGAAGGGGATTCCTGGGGCCTGGGCCTCCTGTGACAGGGCTGATCAATGTCACCTCTGTACTGTTTAGAGAAGGGGATTCCTGGGGCCTGGGCCTCCTGTGACAGGGCTGTAGGAGCAGAGCCCAGGAACCAGCCCTGGGCTTGGTGATACAGGCGCAGCAGGCACCGTGAAGATGGAGACTGAGCAGGGCTTGAAGGAGGTCCGCTAGCACTGGGGGAGTCGGGTTCACGACCTTAACCTGCTTGAGGCCAATAGAGGGAAACACTGCAAAAGTCTTGCTGACCTTTTTAATTTAATTTAATTTAATTTAATTTTTATTAAGAACATACTTTGTGTGAATACATCAGGTGTTGGTACCATCTTTCCCCTTCTCTCTGCCCCCATCCCACTGGGGCCCCTCCTCAGTGGGGTTGCAGGTATTCCCCATGGGGTTGTGGGTTATGCATCATTGGAGCAGAAGTTAGTTACTAGGGGGGAGGCAATGCCTCTGGGCATGACGCCCCAACCTGTGGCTCTTACAATCTTTCCCCCATCTTCCACAAAATTCCCTGAGCTTTGGTGGGTAAGTTTTAAGTCAACTTCAGTGATGAGCTCTCAGAAGCCTCTGGATCTCTGCTTTGGTAGGTGTTGAGTGTCCTCAGGGTCTGTCTCCTTCACCCTGGCACTGATTGTCAGGTTCAGCATGGGGGCAGCACTCTTGCTCATCTCTCTAATTCCTCTGTGGATTCACCTGGGCCTTGACTGAGATGCAAGGGCTGGTTTATTTCCTCAGGTTTTGCTACCTTCTGAAAAAGAAAAACATTCTCCAACAGAGAGGGAAGTCAGCATGGGTGAAATGGGATCAGTGTTATTAATTTAGGGAGATTTTGATGGATGTAGCCCCTCTTTTAGCGAAAGACTAATGGGAGCTTGACATTGGGGACCATAATCTTTGCCTCCATAGGATTCAGACCAGGTTCTCAGTTCCAGATATGGGTTCTTTTCCACTGAATGGATCTCTTAGCCAATCAGAAAGCCCCACTGGTTCCCCACCAAGGCTGTGTGCCACCATGGCACTGGTGTGTACTTCTTGTCTTGCTGACCTTTTAAAGGGTTAATATTGAGAACAAAAGGTGGAGAGAAGGACCCCAGAGTGTGCACACATTGACACGTTGAAGCAGGGGTAGGCAGATCCAGCAGGAGACGACAGGAGTTAGCTTGGAACATCGGAACAGGGGTACTCAGAACCAGGGCTTAGAAAGGACGAGGTGGGGAGGACTTTAACTGCCTGAGGGGCATTTTCTGTATCCTGAAGAGCGTGGTGACGAGCAGACACTGAAGGTTAAATCTGGGGAAAGACAAGGTCAGATTTGCAATTCCAGAAGTTCACTTGGTGAAAGTGGAGGGCTGGCAGAGTGGAAGAAGAGGAAGTTTGGAGCAGTGAGGAGCTTGGGCTCACAATCCTGGGTCCAAGAATGCAAGGCTCGGCCTCCCACACTGGAGCTGTGAAGGAGAACCTCAAGTGGGGGAGCAGTTGAGAGAAGTGATTTGTAGAGCTGTATAAATTATAACTGTAGAAATTAAAAATGATGAAGTCGAGGGACCAAATGATAGAAAATGCTAGCACGAGAAGCACCCAGCACTGGGAAGGCAGTGGTAGGAGGATTGCCATGAGTTCGAGGCCTGAGACTACATAGTGAATTCCAGGTCAGCCTGTACTAGTGTGAGACCCTACCTCAAAAAACCAAAAAAGAAGAAGAAGGAGGAGGAGGAAGAAGCGGAGGAGAAAGAAAATGCTAGCAAGACACTGTACCTGTGGCACATCCTAATTTTGAAATATGTGCTCATAAGCACACACAATTCTAGAAGAACATTTATATGTCAAAACATCTACCTTTGGACAATGGACCACAAATGATTTTTATTTCATTCTAAAGATTTTCTTTATTTCCCCAATTTTTCTTTTCTTTTCTTTTCTTTTCTTTTCTTTTCTTTTCTTTCTTTCTTTCTTTCTTCTTTCTTTCTTCTTTTTTTTTTTTTTTTTTTTTGAGGCAGAGTCTCATTTTAGCCTAGTCTGACCTGAAACTCCCTCTATAGCTCAGGTTGGCCTCAAACTCATGGCTATGCTATCCTCTTTCCTCAGTCTCCCTACTGCTAGGACTAAAGGTGTTTCCCACTGCCTGGCTTCTCTCCAGTTTTCTATACTGAAAGCACTTTACAGTTGTAAATTCCAAGTGGTCAGTAAGGAGGGGAAGAAGAAGAAAGCAAGAAGGAATAGTATAAGACAGTCAGACCAGCGCTGTCAATAGAAGACAATTATAACTCCAAAAGGAGCCTTTTAAAGTTAAAGTTAGCCTCGACTCTTTGCAGGTCTCCCACAGAGCAGGTTTGACAGGCAGCTGGGAGATGGGGCGGTGCTTAGGGGAGAAAGCCAGCTGGATCTGCCTCGTCTGTCCTCTCACAAGCAGGGAACATTTGTACAAGAAAGAAGGCCCCTGAGTCTGCCTTGCTGCCTGGACTCTGCCCCAGGGAAGCTAGGCTCATGCCTGGCTCCCAGACCCTATCCCGTGCCAGGCCTCGCCTCACTGACTCAGACCACTTGGCAATCCAGTTATGAAGATGAAGGGCAGATTTACATGTGCGGGAGCGCTGAGGTGCTGGAGACCTGCTCCTTGCTGGTCACAACAGCTACATTTTAAATGTCTGAACACATGTTCTGTCGTAGAACACAATGCACAGACACTGATAGGCACATGCTTTGTAAGAAGCCTATGGGGAATAAGGAGTGCTCTCAAGTATCTACGAGTGAGAGAAGAGGCTCTTTAAAGTGATGATAAAGGCGCTGGGAGACGGCTCAGTGGTAAAGGCACTTGCTTGCCAAGCCTGCTGGCCCAGGTTTGATTCCCCATACCAAACGTACAAAAGTGGTACATGCATCTGGAGTTAGTTTGCAACATCAAGAGGCCCTGGGATGCCCATTATATATCATATCATCTATCTATCTATCTATCTATCTATCTATCTATCTATCTGTCATCTATCTATCATCTATCTATCTATTATCTCTCTCCTTTCTCTTCACAAATAAAAAGTATTTTTAAAATGTGATAAGACACTGGGCATGGTGGCACATGCCTTTAGTCCCAGCACTTGGGAGGCAGAGGTAGGAGGATCACCATGAGTTCGAGGCCACCCTGAGACTACATAGTGAATTCCAGGTCAGCCTGGGCCAGAGTGAGACCCTACCTCGGGAAAAACAACAACAAAAAAAGTGATAAGATTTGTGATCCTGCTTTTCAAGGAACAAATGACCAGAATTCCAGGCAACCATAATGATAACTATTATGCGTACTATAATATGTCATTATACTAAGAACTTTACAAATATTGTTTAGTCCTCATAACAGCCATGTCCATTGTTTTTGTTTTAAGTCGTTGCTTACAGATGGGAGAAACGGACGTCAGCCCCTGAGTGGTTGTAGAAAGTCTCAGAGCTTCAGTTTGAACCAAAATGATTTTTATTCACAAGTTGCTACTAAGAAATCTGGAGATGGATTATGGTGTATATGTTATATATATATATTATTGTTTGTGCATGTGTTCATGTGTGTGTAGATACACATGGGTATGTGGGTCCATGTGGAAGCCAGAAGACAACCCCAGAGTGGTTCACCAGGCATATTCACATTTTTGAGACAGACTATCCTACAGGCTTTTAGCTCACTAAGTAGGCTGCCCCGGCTGCCAGCAAGCCCCGGGCATCTACCCGTCTCTGCCTCCCAGCCACTGGGGTACAGGATTGGCTCGTTTTTGTAAACATGCATTCAGAGGGTGCAACTCAGGTCCCAATGCTTGCAAGGCCAGCCAAGCATTCGCTCAACTGAGCTGCCTCCCACAGCCCATGTATGTATGTATGTATGTATGTATGTATGTATGTATGTATGTATGTATAGGGTCTCACTTTATTGCCCTGTGTGGCCTTAAACTCATGATCGTCCTCCCTTGGCCTTCTGACTGCTACAGTGATACATGTACATCAGCACATCTAGCCTTCCAGACATCTTGATGTGTAACACATGTCCATCTTAAGGAAATACCTGCTTGAGGGAAGAAAAATGGAGGAGTCCTAATAGCTTTAGGAAACTGGCTCATGCAACCCCCAAGGACAGCTGTTTCTTATCTCCTTTCCTCCTCTTTCCACCTTAAAAACATTCTGTCTCCTTTGCATCTCCTCTTAGCTTTCCTTGCCCTGAACCAAATCTACACACTGCCCACTTCCTCAGCCACATGCACACAGCCCACACGGGGAACTCTGCTGACCAGCAGTGGTCCTGAAGCCTTGCCCCAGTCCTCGGGGTGTCCATGAATGGAGGAGAAGCAGAGGAATCTACTTAACTCAAGCACTGTGGACAGGACGGGGAGGCATGTTGTTGTATCTGGGAGACCCGGCTTTGAAGAGGCTTTGGAAATTCTAATGGCCTTCCAAGGGACGCACTGGGTGCCCCCAAACTGTGGCACAAAATAAATATTCCTTCCCTCCCTCCCTCCCTCCCTCCCCCTCCCTCCCTTCCTTCCTTGTCTCCTTCCTTTCCTCCTTCCTACCCTCCTTCCTTCTTTCCCTCCCTCCCTTCCTCCCTCCTTCCTTGTGGTGGCTCTGTCAGGTGTTTTGTCACAGCAACTGGCAAAGTCCTAACACGATGACCACTTCCTTTCCTTCATCTCAGACCCATCCCCTCTGCCTTGTGTGCTGTTCCTATTTTCCATGACCGGAGTCTGATCTCTCTTTACTATTTCTGCTTGCCCACACCCTGGCCAGGGTGCATAGTTTTAATCCGGCCCTGCATTTCCCTAGCATTCATTGACTGGTCATCTTGCTTCTCCCTCTGCAGCCACTTAACTGTTTCCCCAGTAGCCACTGCTGGAGTGTGTCACTGATTTTCTGTAGACATTGTAGTGACTTCCGCCCAGAGTTCTCTCACATCCTATAATGGCCACACGGGCCATGTGATGTGACCCCTTATTCTCTGTCCCCCTTCCTACTGTTCCTCCCTGCTGCACCTCCACTGTTTCTCAAGTGTTCCAGCCGTGTCCCAGTGTTATTTGTTCACTCTCACAACGCCCTCAATAGGAATTCTCTCCCAAATAGTCACTAAGCCAGTTCCTAGGTGGGATGATGGAATTCTCAGCTCTATGTCCGATTCTCAAGGAAATTCTCTGCTCCCCAGTGCCATCCCTGGTCACGCTCTCACCACATGACACTTCTGCCCTGTCCCCAGCCCTGACTAACTGGACATCTTCTGACTACATTTTCCTACCTAAGACATCATGGAAGACGGCCACTCCTGTCAGGTCATTTCCTTACTTCCCAAGCACACAGAGAGCGTTTGAGATGACGAAGACACTCTGCAATTGGATGGACAAACAATGGCGAAATTGGGCCTCTTTCATGTATTTGACAGAGTTTGATGTTGTTTGCTTTGAAAAGTTTAATGGGGTTTTCTTTTTGAAAATTTATTTTTATTTTTATTTATTTATTTGAGAGAGAGAGGAAGAGGCAGATACAGAGAGAGAAAGAGAGAGAGAGAGATGGGCATGCCAGGGCCTCCACCCACTGCAAATGAACTCCAGATACATGAGCTACTTTGTGCATCTGACTAACATGGGTCCTGGGGAATTGAACCTGGGTCATTTGGTTTCCAGGAAAGTGCCTTAACTGCTAAGCCATCTCTCCAGTCCCTTTTTTTCTTATTAAAAACCCAAAACATTACATGTTTCACAAGAAGGGAACAAACAGCCACTGCGTGTCTAAGAATTAGGAGGACATCAAATAGGAGGAAGTGGTGTCTGTCACCATACCAGAACAGAGGCCCTCTTTTCTGCATAGCAGTGGCAATGTCTGGTGGTCAGCCTCAGCAGCCCATGGCCTCTCATGGTGGCCTCCTACTTCCCTAAGCCCCTGCCCTTCTCTGAGTGGATGACAGCTTTGCCCACAGCCTTCACAGATGAGTTCACATTCTTTTAAAGCGTTGGTCAATCTGAGTGTTGGGCAAATGTTCCCTCCCACCACATCCAGTCAAGGTTTCCAGAAAGCACTTCTCCATCTGTTCCCACAAACTAAATGTCACAGAATAAAAAAAGAGAAAATAAACAGGGAAATGCTTTATTTTATATGTGAAAAACCCGAGATCTTGCTAGGAGGTGAGCCTGGTTCTTCCAATGCTTGGAGGTGCTCCCCCCCCCCACTGAATAAAGAACTTTCTTTCTTCTTTAAAAAATATATTTAATTAATTAATTTATTTATTTGACAGAGAGAAAGAGATAGATAGATAGAGAGAGAGAGAGGGAGAGAATGGGCACACCAGGGCCTCCAGCCACTGCAAACGAACTTCAGACACATGAGCCCCCTTGTGCACCTGGCTTACGTGGGTCCTGGTGAATCAAACTGGGATCCTTTGGCTTTGCAAGCAAGTGCCTTAACCGCTAAGCCATCTCTCCAGCCCTAAAGAACTATCTTGTAGCAGTAGTTTCTTGTTGCCACTGCAAAGGAAATCCAGACACATGCTCCATGTTGTGCATCTAGCTTTATGTGGGTACTGGGAAATTGAACCCAGTCCAGCAGGCTTTGTAAGCAGGTGCCTTTAACTGCTGAGCCATCTCCCCGGGCCCATGAGGTGTTTTAAAAAAGTTTTACATAATTATTTTTGTCATAGATTGTGGGGACCGAATGGTTTCCATCTCCAAATCTATTTGGTTTCCCTTGTATGGAAAAATGATTATGTATGACTTTTAATCTTTCTTTCTTTCCTTTCTTTCTTTCTTTCTTTCTTTCTTTCTTTCTTTCTTTCTTTCTTTCTTTCTTTCTTTCTTTTTTCAAGGTAGGGTCTCACTCTGGCCCACACTGACCTGGAATTAACTATGTAGTCTCAGGGTGGCCTTGAACTCACAGCGATCCTCCTACCTCTGCCTCCCGAGTGCTGGGATTAAAGGCGTGCGCCACCACGCCCGGCTTAATATTTCATTTTTATTTATGAGAGAGAGAGAGAGAGGAGAATGGGCATGCTAGAGCCTCTAGCCAGTACAAACAAGCTCCAGGCGCATGTGCCGCCATGTGCATCTGGCTTACATGGGTACTGGGGAATCGAGCCTCAGTTCTTAGGCTTCCAAGGTAAATACCTTAACTGCTAAGCCATCACTCCAGCCCATGCAGGAGTTTTAAAAAGTACTTATCTGCGTGGGGCCCGCAGGGAGCTGTGGAGAACTGAGCTTTAATTCTCTCGGTCGCTGTACTTTCCACTGCACCGAGGAAGCGGAGTCAGGACATTGCTATTTTACTTTTAGTCATGTTTGAAATAGATTATATTTTTATTCTGTGAGTGACAGGAAAAAGAAAAGCTATTCATATCTTGACTTCACTAATGTGAGCATTCTCTTTCTCCTCCTCATTTAGCTCCTTATTTTTTTCTGCTTTCTCTTTAAGAATAGCAAACATGTTTCCGGGAGCTGGGGAGACGGTTCAGCGGGTGAAAGTGTTGACTGTGCAAACTTAAGGACCTACTTAAAAAGCCAGGTGTGGCCATGCACATCTGTGACCCCAGTGCTGAGGAGAACAGAGATAGGAGGATTTCTGGGATTCACTGTTTGAGGTAGTGTTTCACTCTGGCCCATACTGACCTGGAATTCACTATGTAGTCTCAGGGTGGCCTCCAACTCAGGGCAATCCTCCTACCTCTGCCTCTCAAGTGCTGGGATCAAAGGCGTGCACCACCATGCCTGGCTAATATTTTATTTTTATTTATTGAAAGAGGAAGAGAGAGACAGAGGCAGATAGGGGAATGGAGAGAGAACGGGCACGCCAGGGCCTCTAGCCACTGCAAACAAACTCCAGATGCATGTGTCACCATGTGCATCTGGCTTATGTGGGTACTGGAATTGAACCTGGGTCCTTAGTCTTTGCGCCTTAACTGCTAAGCCATCTCTCCAGCTCTAATTTACTCTTAATTGATTCTAATCTTTGAGGAAAGCTGGGAAAACCCCTAAAATTCTTTACAAAAATTGGCACCTTTGGGCTTATATGGATTTTGTAATGAGGAGGAGATATATAGCTTTCATTATATTATCAAGTAACTAAATGTTTAACATAGTTAGAATCACCAAAATATACAAAAAATGGAGTTTCATTTGTTTAATCCCAGGGAAGATGAATTAAACTAACTGTAGGACACCACTCATGTTTAGTCCCTGGGCTCCACGGTCTGTGACATTCGGGCTTTAGGTAGCAGGGAGCCGGGTAGTGGAGTGGAGCTGCTGGGAGTTCACACCCGCTATTCTCCTCCTCTTATCCTAATGGGTCCTATTTTCTTGCCGCTCACCCCAGTCCCAGGGTGGGTAATTCCTCCAAGGGAGGAAATCATTGCCTCTCCCTTCTCCCACCCTTGCTGGGTCAGAGAGTGAACACAAACTCTTTTCCATACTAATCAAATCGCCATCCCCAAGCGAAAACAGTAACAGACAAAGACAAGGCCTCCTTCTTGCTATAGTTAATCTCGATGTCATTTGGAGAGGTTGTGAGACCTGGGCAATTTGTCCTAAAGAAATGTGGACCAGGCACAGGTGCAGTGCAAGCACTGTCTAGGGACCCAGGGTAAGGAAGTAAGGGGCCAGGGTCCTTGACCTTGTGGGAGTTCCAGTCCTGTGAGTGAAACTCAAATCTCCAGATGGTATCCACACAGTGCAGGAGTTCATATCACCTGCATGTGATCCATATGGAATTTGTATTTGAATCAATTTTTTTCACAAATATTTCAATAGTCTCTGAAACAAAGTGAGAGAAGTAATTGTTAAGCATCTATTAAAGTTTACAATAAATAAAAATTATTAAAAAAGAAATTGTTAAAGTGAAGCTTATATTTTAAAATAAAAACCTTAAAACAGTAGCATTATAGAAGGGAGTAGTAACAGTGCCGGAATGACAAGAAACTTTTTTTGTGTAGTTGTCTTCAGGCAGATCACTTTTTCATCTCAACATGACTTTAAAAACAAAAAAATCCCAAATGAAATAATAAAGAAATTTGTGAGGAAAAAATTAAAAATTCAGTATAAAATCACACCATCTTGGATCAGCATTTCTGAAACTTTTTTTTTTAGTCATTTGACTTAATTGTTTGCTGGAGTTTTCATTTACATCAGTCCTGTCATTTATAGCAAAGCAAATTTTCTTTCTGCCAAATGATCCCATTTTCCATCATCTTTACTTTGAATGAAAGAAAATTTTAGCAAGTAATATATGATCACTGTTATCCCAATGATCTCTCTTATTGTAAACATTATAGTAATAATGAATAAATGTGAGAAGAAAGTCTGGGTCGGGGGTGATGGCTCAGTAGTTACAGGTGCTTGTTTGCAAAGCCTGCTGGCCCCGGGTTCAATTTCCTCAGCATCCACATTAAGCCAGATACACCTGTGACCCCAGGGCACCAATGGCAGTCAGAGGCACGAGAATCCAAAGCTCGTGGGCCACAGGGATGTGTGTAGGCAGGAAACTCCCCGTCTCACAGAAAGTAGAGCAGGCACCTTGAGGGTGTCCTCTGACCTCTACACGCAGGCCGTGGGGAATGTACCCCCATAAGCACGCTCTCTCTCTCACTCACACACACACACACACACACACACCCTACCAATCAATAAGTAAATAGCTAAATCTCCCAGGTAGGTGTACACCCGTTTTGGTTTTATAGATTTAACGGAAAGAAATGACCACAAGTACATGCTGATGCCTGAGTTTTAGTTCCACATTAAAGACGGGCTGATCTTAGATTTCCAAAGTCCATATTAAATGCCAAGTCCATCCAGCAGTCTTTTCCTCCAATCCTGTACTGCAAACCTTTAATTCCATTCAAGGAGAAGATAGTATTAGAAATGTTATTCAACTCCGTATATCAAAGGTTAAAATACCTTTCACACACAAAAGGAATTGAGCTATTAGGAATATTAAAAAAAGGTTTCTAGAAGCCGGGCGTGGTGGCGCACGCCTTTAATCCCAGCACTTGGGAGGCAGAGGTAGGAGGATTGCCGAGAGTTCGAGGCCACCCTGAAACTACATAGTGAATTCCAGGTCAGCCTGGACCAGAGTGAGACCCTACCTCGCAAAACCAAAAAAGAAAACAAAAAAAAAAAAGTTTCTAGAAAAATCTGCAGCTAGATCAAAGCTTTAAGAGATTGATTAAAAGCACTTGCTGGCAAAAGCTAACTGCCCAGATTCAATTCTCCAGTACCCACATAAAGTCAGATGCACCAAGTGGCACATGCATGCATCTGGAGTTTGTGATGGCAGGAGGCCGTGGTGCACCTATACACTTTCTCTCTGTTTGATAGTCTCTCTCTATTAAATAAGTAAGAATATTTAAATTTTTTTTTCTCTTTTAAAATGGGCATGTGAGGGCATCCAACCACTGCAAACAAACTCCAGATGCATGTGCCTCATTGTGCATCTGTCTTACGTGGGTCTTGGGGAACTGAACCTGGGTCCTTTGGCATTGCAGGCAAGTGCCCCAACCACTAAGCCATCCCTCCAGCACTAAATAAGTAAGAATATTTTAAAGTTCTTTTAAAATAAAATTTAATATTGCTAAGACAGCTATGCTTTGTGAACTTTAAAAGACGACACTTAGTTCTCTTACCCCAGGGAGAGATGTGAGACATAGTAACAAGGCAGATAAGGAGAAAGTGGAGGCTCCGAGCTCTTCTCAGTGCAGGCATCTTTCATGCCGGTGATGTGGATCCTCATTTCATTTGCAGTGTGACCGCGTCGGAGCTGAGCATGCTACCACGGAGTCACCGGTGCTCACAGCGAGTCTACAGAACACAGCTACTGACATGTTGCAGGTGAGGTGAAGGAGACGTGGGCTAAGAAGCATCCGAGGCTGACTCAGGAGTGGAGAACCTAGGCTGGGAGTCAGTGTCGTCTCACTGTCTCATCTCAGCAGGAGTGCACACCTTTAAATTTAGGTGTTTTTTTTTTTTTTTGACCTGTTGTTACATCTTCATTCTTTTATTCAAGTGGGGGATGCTTTTCGTAGTGCCATCAACCAACTTGACTGGGATAAATTTGAATTTTGAATTTAGAGATGGAGCTGAAATATCCCTGGGATACCGGACCTGACTAAGTCATCATGTTCATAAAGTATAGAGCTGAGAGCCTATCTTAAATCTTTCCATTAGTTTTTAGGTTTTTATTTATCTATTTTGATTTTTCAGGGCAGGGTCTCACTCTAGTTCAGGCTGACTTGGAACTCACTCTGTGGCTCAGGCTGACTTCAAACTCATGGCAATCGTCCTAGCTCAGTCTCCGGAGGGCTGGGGTTAAAGGTGTGTGCCCCACATCTGGACACATCCATTGGGTTTTCCTGACTCCGAGTTTAGTGACATGTTTATGGTAAGTGTATTAGTCAGGGCTCTCTAGAGGAGCACACCATAGAATGAATGGTATTAAAAAGGGGAGTTACTGACTTGTGCTCACAGCGTTTAGCATTTACAATACTGTAATTAGAAGTCATCAATATAGGGTTATCATCTTATTTCAACCTAGAGAATTGCTGAGCTGGGGCTGATTTCCTCAAAGGAAGAAAGCACTTCTAGATGCGGGTTGAAGTAGGATGGGAAAACAGCAGCTCTGGAGTCTCACACTTTAGCAGCAGCAGCTGAAACCTGATCAGAGACTCGTTTGACCCAAAGTCTGTTGGTTAATACACAGGAGACAAGATTCCGACCCAAATTCATCTCCAGTCAAAGTCCGTGCTTTCCCACCACTTCTGCTCTGCTTTGTGAACACAGTCTTGTCCACGCTTGGAAAAACCAAATTCCAAGACGCCCATCTCGAGTGGGTGTGAGAGAGGAGCTTGATTTAACCCAGCGATAAAGACATAGGGTTTGCATATGCATGTGAATTTGTGTGCATGTTACTGTGTGCAGGCACAGGGTGTGCGTATGTGTGTCAGAGTACAGCTTCAGGAGTTTTCCTCAGCTCCGTCTGCCTTTGTGAGACAAGGCCTTTTACTGGCCTGGAACTCTAGGTCAGTAAGCTCCAGGAGCCTTCTGTCTTCACCTCCCCGATGCTGGGCCTGTGAGTGTGCTACCACTCCCAGCTTCTGGGTGTGGGTTCTGGGGGTGGGGCACAGGGCTTCATGCTTGCAAGTCTAGCAAGATACCAGCTAAGCCATCTCCCAGCCCCTTGGCAACCTCTTAAAGTACAGAGTGTGGTAAGAGTTACGTGTGGGTAGACATGGTAAGAGGCTGTCTGTCTGGGTGTCTTAGCTATTTCTTGAGCTTCCATTTCTAGGGTAATGGGCATTTTTAGTGGCTATAATAATATCTCCGGGTGCCTGTCACGTGATAGAAGGTCATGCCATCTAGGCACGGCCTTGTGTTCATACCGTAGATTGGCTGGAAGCAGATGAAGGAAAAAAGAAAAAAGAACCTCGTGGTTCAGAAACAGAACTGTCTGGACTGCACTTGAAAATGGCAACATTTCCTTCCTCACATCCTTCTGTGTGTCAAGTCCTGGAGCACAAAGGTGCCTGGAGTTACCTGTCGGATGTCTCTCACCATTTCCTTAACTAGACGTTCCACTCACTCTGTCTTCCTCCATCCTATGGGGTCCGGGCATGTATTGCTTAAGCTGCTTGTCAGGAACTCTTCCCTTACGCCCCAGGCTAGAAATAGGAATCTAGTACTTTCCTAGCCTGTAATATAGCCAGCCTGGATTTGGCTTTATTTCTGATAGATCAAACACTTTCAGAATACTTATGTCTGAAGGAGATTATGTACTTATATAAAAAGGTCTGATGAAATCCATTATGAGTTTGAACAGTATGCCAACAAAAATGAATGGAGCTTTGTTTAGCGTGTGTGTGCAATGTGGTGTGTGTAACATAGTGTGTGTGTGCTGCGTGCACATTCATGTGCCCATGTGGAGCCTATGAGGTCCCCTGTGGTGGGGGGTGCGTGCCTGCTGGGTTGGAGTAGAACGTCAGCTTTCTGCTCCATCCTCTTCTGACCGCTCTTCTTTTGGCTGGAGCTTGTCACTTTTTGGGAGTTCTTGTGGTTCTGGGGTCTCTGCTCCCCTACAGCACTCGGGTTACAGATACGTGTGGCCGTGTCCAACTGCTTATGTGGTTCCTGGGGACGGAACTAACTTGAGCAGTCTCCCTGGCCTCCTTAGACCTTCATGCTTGCACAGGAAGTGCTCATAATACTTAATCTTATTGTTTCTAGATCTTTCTCTCCCTCTTCATTATTCTAGGAGGTTAGTACAAAATGTTTGTGCAGCTAATTACCAAGTACAGTATGTGTACTCACAGTTGTACTTAATACACACATAACCATTTTTTAAAGTTGTAACATGGACTTTGAGGACATAACAGTTCCTGGAGTGTGGTGTTTTGATTCAGGTGTCCACCATAAACACAGGTGTTCTGAATTTTAAAGCTGATGGAGATTTGGACTTTGGAGGCAGTGTATTGCTTCCTGGTAGTGGTGTGGTGTTTGGATTCAGGTGTCCCTCATAAAGTTAGGTGTTCTGAATGCTAGGTTCCCAGCTGATGGAGATTTGGGAATTAAAGCCTCCTGGAGGCAGTGTATTGCTGGGGTAGGGTGTGGTAGTTTGATTCAGGTGTCCCCCATAAACTTAGGTGGCTGAATGCTAGGTTCCCAGCTGATGGAGATTTAGGAATTAACACCTCCTGGAGGCAGTGTATTGCTGGGGTAGGGTGTGGTGGTTTGATTCAGGTGTCCCTCATAAAGTTAGGTGTTCTGAATGCTAGGTCCCCAGATGATGGAGATTTGGGAATTAACACCTCCTGGAGGCAGTGTATTGCTGGGTAGGGTGTGGTGGTTTGATTCAGGTGTCCCTCATAAAGTTAGGTGTTCTGAATGCTAGGTCCCCAGATGATGGAGATTTGGGAATTAACACCTCCTGGAGGCAGTGTATTGCTGGGGTAGGGTGTGGTGGTTTGATTCAGGTGTCCCCCATAAACTTAGGTGGCTGAATGCTAGGTTCCCAGCTGATGGAGATTTGGGAATTAACACCTCCTGGAGGCTGTGTATTGCTGGAGGCAGGCTTATGGGTGTTATAGCCAGTTTCTTCATGCCAGTGTTTGGCACACTTTCCTGTCACTGTTGTCCACCTGATGTTGGCCAGGGGGTGATGTCCACCCTCTGCTCATGCCATTGTTTTCCCCTCGAGTCTGCAAGCCAAAATAAACCCTCCCCGCACACAAGCTGCTCTTGGTTGGGTATTTTCTGGCAGCAATGCAAACCTGACTGCAACATGGAGGTTCTACAAATTATTTGGAAAAGGGCTTATCATAACTTAATAACCCAATAAAAGTGGTTGGCAAGATTACTTTTGTGGCACTGACAATCCCCCAAAAAAGATGATCATAGAAAGGATAGTCAACAGCATTGTTCAAATTATCACACAATAATTAGGTTTTTCCATAAATAAAAAGGAAAAGAATTGCTAGTGATTTACAAAGTAGGAAGTGTGAATATTTAAAACCATGTCTATTAAAAGTAGTCAATAATTTGAAGAAAGCTTCACTCACACAAAGAATGTGATAAGGGGTCAGTCAAGGGAGTCTGATGACTCAGGTTGGGCCTGAAGGGGCAGGCAGCGGCTGCATAGTGTGGAATTTCCTCTGACATAATGCATGGATAAGGGTGCATGTCTTTCTCTGGTGCTGCGATGATATAAAAAGGCATCAGAGCATGGGATTAACACACGTCCCCAAAGACAGCAGATCGCACCAGCTTCTAGACCGAGCAACAGGCAGCTCGAGACTCCCTCATCTTGAAACATGACTTGCAAACTGGTGATGGCTCTCTGCGCAGCCCTCCTGCTCTGGGCAAGTGTATGCAAAGGTAAGAGCATCTTTCGGACCCACAGAACTCTCTCTCAGGCAGGGAGCTTATCTTTAATGAATGGATACGAACATCAGGAACAGCAGTTAATTTTTGTAGTTACTTAATGTTAAATTGAAGTTTTTAGGCTGCATCTCTATGACATCTAGAAAAGTATAATGTTTGATCATTATAGACATACTCTTTTTATCTTTCAAACTCTGTCATCTGCATTGTTAATATAAATATGTAATATATCAAACATCCTGTCGAGAAACATAGTCACCCAATTATTTATTAATACTGAGAAAGGTAACGCCAACCATTTAGCTGTTTGTAGAACTTGGCAGATGAGCTTCGGCTAGCCATCATTTCCTGCTTTGTCCTAAGGCACTGTTGTCATCCATTCTCTTAACGTCCTTTCTACGAAGGAAACAGCCTAGAATGCTGATCAGGTATACTTCTACAACTTTGCTCTTAAGCATTAAGGATTTTTACTATGATATGACTTTTTTGGTGAAGTTCATTTATAGTTTCTATTAAATCTTTCTGAAGGCAGTTTCTATGTTGCTGAAAGTTAGTTAACCTAAAATGTACAACATTTTGGAATTAGTGAGGATTGTGTGACAGTGAATAAAACAAGAATATTCTGAAGATGTCAGCATGGCACAAGGACAACTCTAATGCTATGTAGAAAGCCACTTCATGGTTTAGTAATACCTGCTTTGAAACAATTAAACTGAGAACATGGGCTGGTCAATGACAGTACAGGATTTATTCAAAACGCAGAGTTTTATGTAGACCCAAATGATTATGTTGGGATAAAAAGGAGTACTTGGGGTTGGAGAGATTGTTCAGTGGTTAAAGGCACTTACTTGCAAAGCCTACCAGCCTGAGTTTAATTCCCCTGCACCCACCAAACCCAGATGCAAAGTAATGCATGTGTCTGCAATCCCAGTGTGTCCGCAACAAGAAGTGGAGCCAGGAGTGTCTGGCGCTTGCTGGCCAGCTCATCTGATAGTTCGCAATCTGGCAGTTTATTTTCAGTGACAAGTGAACATCAAAGAAGGTGGAGCTTGGACACCTCAGAGTTGTCCTCTGAGTTACACATGAGTACGGTGGCACCTATGCACTCACACACCAGTGCATACTCAGTACATTGCTTCCCTCCCTCCTTGCCTCCTGCCCTCTCTCTCTCTCTCTCTAGTAAATAAACAAAAATATTTTAAAACATAAACAAGGAAGTAGAGGGGCTGAAGAGATGGCTTAGTGGTTAAGGTGCTTGCCTGAGAAGTCTAAGGACCTGGGTTCCATTCCCCAGTACCCACATAAGCTAAATGTACAAGGTGACACATGTGTCTGGAGTTAGTTTGCAGTGGCTAGACACCCTGGCACACCCATTCTCTCCCTCCCTCTTTCAAATAAAAAAATAATATTTTTTTAAAGGAAGTAGAGAGCAGAGATGTAACTTTTGATGAAATCCATCCTTAACCTTGGTCTCCTCACCCTTTCCACAGCTACATCTCCAACGGAACCCAGCAGAGAGCTCCGCTGTCAATGCTCCACATTCTATGCCATACCTATCAGTCCCAAAGCTATCTCGGAGTTGAGACTCATTGAGAGGGGACCGCAGTGTAACAGCACAGAAATGCTGTAAGTACTCTGAACAATGACTCGACACACTGTTTAAGAGGACCTAGCATTGAAGATCGTGCCAGTGTCAGCCTAGAGAGGTGGCTTAGCCGTTAAGGCACTTGCCTGCAAAACCAAAGGACCTCAGTTTGATCATAAGCCAGATGCACAAGGTGGCACATGCATGTGGAGTTCGTTTGCAGTGGCTAGAAGCCCTGGTGCACCCATTCTCTCCCTCTCTCTCACCTCTCCCCTCCCACCGCCTCTTTCATGGTCTCAAATAAATAAATAAATAAATAAAAAAAAATGCTAAAATAATTTTAGAAAAAGAAAATGGAAGTGTCGAGGGAAGCTGTAGATTCAACAACACACTAGTGACTAAAACAAAGCCACACTTTTTTGTCTACAGGACATTTGAACGTAGTACCTGGCATGCCTAGTAACTGAAGGGTGCTTTAGGCTTAGCTTTTGTGCCTGTATTTAAAGAGCCATGAGCAAGTAGGATGGTTGATCATTGATTTTAATGTTCTCTCTCGTTTCAGGGTGAAGCTTGTTGATGAACGAGAGTTCTGCCTGGACCCCATGAAAATGTGGGTCAAGGAGCTTGTGTACTCGTACTTGGAGGGGTAAGTTGATGTTTAAAATTCTAATTCTAAGGAAGGTATATTAAAAGTCAGCCTATGATTTTCTGCTACTGTTTAAAAATCTCACCTTCTGATTAAAAGGGGGAAAAAATGGCAGCACTGGTGTATCACACTCACGCCCAGGAGGACAGTGCATGTCAGCTGGCCTGGGACGTCTGTGTACACACCTATGTCTTGTGTCATGTGCAAAGTTCTCATCATCCTTAGAAGTATCCTGTTTTAGATGACCACTTAGCTTCCCCTCACCATATCCGGTTGAAAATACAAGGCATTTCTTTCTAACATGTCTAAGAAAATGTATTTTTAAGAACCTTAACTATATCCTTATTAGAACATTGTTAATAGTTCATTATTTTATTCTATTGTACTTCTTTGCAGCTTTGAGGTGCTGACACCACAGGAAACTTTTCAGTAGAGATACAATGGGACGGGCTTCAAAAAAGTCTTCAGCACTTCACAAATGGATGGCCTGGGTCTGCTGTCAGGTTGCTGGAGAAAAACCGTAGAGTATCCTGCTAAATTTGCATTTAGTGAAACAATGAATAGATTCTTCATTGCATCATACAATATTCAGTATATAGTTATATTAAATTTTTGTTTGGTTTTGTAGAAAATGTCAAGAATTTCAGAAATGTAATGCTTCAACATTCATAAAATTGAGAGGCTCATGATGTTTGTGGTAAATTCTGGATTTTCACTGTAGTCTGGCAACCCTAGTTCGGCTGGCCAGATCTACAAATCCTGGTTTAACAGCACCATGGTTTCTTAAAATCTCAGCTGGACAAACGGTCTTAGCAACCCTCCTACCTCACAGGTGGCTGTGAGCACACGAGGAAGCACTTTTTTTTTTTTTTTTTTTTTTTTTTAACAATGATGTAAATTATTCTCAAGTATGACTATTCACCTATTTATTATTTATATGTTTATTTAAGTATGAAATACCCAAATATGCATGCATAAGCATAAATTTGTTCAAAAGAAAAGAAAATTGGGATGGTTAATATAGTAAAATGATTTTGTATTTATTTTCGATATTAGAGAACTTTTGATCAGGCTTCCAGATTTGGTTAAAAAAAAAATCTACATTTTTATTTCAGAGGACAACTGAAATTTTTAGTCTAGGCAGATGGTCTCTGTGAACACTTGCTGGAGCTGCGCCTCCTCATTTGGGGCTCTTGGTGCTGGACTCATGTTGTTTGCTCCCACCAGTCACAGGAACACCCCAGGACTGCGCGTCTCACGTTTGCAAAGGTTCTCCAAGTACTGTCAGCAGGAAATCTTGTTGATTAAAACACAGCTAGTGTGTAGAAATAGACTCACAATTCTATCTCGATATTTGTGGGAAATTAGCTTAGTATTTTAATATTAAGATATTTGTGTGTGCTCCCAATGAGGTTTGCTACTACTTCTGACACTATGGCAATTAAAATCTAACTGTAAAACATTCCAAATAAAATGTACTGTAAAAGTCACCAGGTGGTTATCTCTCTCATGTCATTTTCATCTATTGGAGCTGTCTTTGCTTGTGTTAAAATCATATCTTGATGAGGCAAACAGTATTCCTATAAACATTTACTTGGCAGGAATGGAAATTCTTACAAAATGGCTTACAAAAAGTAGTCTTTTAAATAAAATGTTGAGAACTCTTTTTCATCTTCCCATTGTAATCTGTTCTGCTAATTAAGCTGTGGGCATTTCCAGTCAAGCACTGACAGTCTTAGCACAGCTGGGCCTTGGGTTAAAGTTACAGGAGAGATGACCCTGGATGAGGTTTCTGTTCCCAGTGTCTTCTCCAAAGTTCTTTAGAGCAGCAGGGTGGGGGATCAGCTAGAGATGTGGGAATGGGAGGAAAGTTTGAGATGGGACAAGGAAAGAGGTGGACTCGAGGACGGGACAGCTGGAATGGTCGTCAGAGGGACTCTCTATGAGCTATGAAGAGGACCCCAGCATAGCTCTGCCTTGAATTTAGGATTCTATCCTCCAGAATGCTAGAGTAGTACATTGTGATGTTTTAAAAAAATATTTCACTTTTATTTATTTATTTGAGAAACAGAGATATTTGAGAGATAGAGAGAGAAAGAGGCAGAGAGAGAGAGAATGGGAGCACCAGGGCCTCCAGCCACTGCAAACAAATTCCAGACACATGTGCATACGGTTTTATGTGGGCCCTGAAAAATTGAACCTGGGTCCTTTAGCTTTGCAGGCAAGTGCCTTAAGCACTCAGCCATCTCTCCAGCCCTATTGTGATGTTTTTAAGACATACAGTTCATCCAATACAATGATACAAGCCCAATTAAATACATACAATAAGTATTTTATACCATGTTCATTTTTATTTTCTTATTTCAGAATTTCAATATAAGAACATACTGTAATTTGATCATAATCCCATTACCCTCTTTTGTCCCCTCCTCACTTCACTTCCACCAAACCCTTTCCTCTTTGCAAGCAGTCATCTTCTGTTGATGTCTCATTCTTTTTGCCTCTCCACCATCATTCATTCAAAATGTTGATGGTGTCAGTCAGTATGGGGCAGGTCTTGTGGAGGATAGCAGCATCCACTGCAAAACAGCTGTCAGTTCATGCCTAGTTCATGTCCTCTAGCTCCTACATTCTTTCTGCTCTGACTTTCTCAATGTTCCGTGAGCCTGGGAGGATGGGACAGCGATGTCTGACCCAGTGTGAGCACTCATCGGTTGCTCTTTATCACCTTCATGCGTCTTGGGTCTCCCCGGTTGTCATCACCATCTGCAGAAAGAAGTTTCTCACAGGCACAACTGGCCTAGGGACCTACATAGCCAGTCTTAATAAAATGTTAGCAGGAGAACAGGGGTCTTTCAAAGCAGACAGCCAGGAGTTATCCGGAACAATTAGCTCAGAGTTTCACAAGAAGACGTCCACCTGATTCTGAATGATGCGTAGGAGCTTGCCACACAACAGGAAGCAGACTGTGGGGGACAGAGAGGTCTACCCAGCACGTAATGTGTCGGCAGGACGTGACGTGATCTGAGAAGTGAGAGCATGCCAGCGTGGCTGGGATTGGGCATGGGCCAAATACAAGAGAGACAGCCCGGTGGGCGCTGCACATCTTAACCAGGCTTAGAAATTAGAGTCAAAACCTTTAATGGATGACAATTAGGGACATTTTATGCTATTTCCAAAATGGCGAGCCACAAACAACTCAAAGATATTGAGTATTTGGAGCTTTTCGGTGTCATTCAAATGATGAACAAATGAAGTAAGTCACAGTCTTAAGCAAAACCTGTTCCCTACATATTACATACATGTTAGATGCATGTTAAGTAAACCAGTGATTTGATCAGTTCCCAATCCCAAAACCAAAGTGAAGCCTTCCTCACGCACTGCATGTCTTCATGACGAAGACCACGGAAGAGTCCTTCTCAATTGCTTTTTCACCTTGAAAACAGTCCAAGCTCCAAGTGGCTTTTCAGTCTCAACAACAGCATCATTGACCAGAAATGGAAAAACATTTCATTGAGAAAGAAAGCACATAGACCACATTAGAACTTCAGCAGCACAAAAATGTGCCACCGAAAGAAAGAGATGAAGAGATGCGTAGAAAAGGGAGAATGTGTTTGTGCATGAAAGAAGGAAAAACAAAGGAATTAGCAGAATTTTAAAATGCTCCATTTATGACATTAGTAACATTATGTACAAATATATATGCACACATACATTTCTCAATGACATTAGTGAAGCTAGGTATGGAGACATGGCTTTATTTGTCTATACAGCATGTGGTAATTAGTAGTGATAGGGACAAGCTGATCATTAAGCCCCTCTGCACAGTTGTGCTCAGGTGCACTTATCACCCACCATTAAGACATACACGTGGGGCTGGGGAGATTGCTTAGTGGTTAAGGCGCTTGCCTGCAAAGCCAAAGGCCCCAGGTTCAATTCCCCAGGACCCATGTAAGCCAGATGCACAAGGGGGAGCATGAGCCTGGGTTTCGTTTGCAGTGGCTGGGGGCCCTGGCACAACCGTTCTCTCTCTCTGCCTATTTCTCTCTCTCTCTCAAATAAATAAATAAAAATTATATATATATATGACACACACAGAAAACAAAGCATCAAGCCCGGTTTCTGCTCAGTGGGACTGTCTATTGACCGACTCACAATTCCACTTTATCCTGGATGATGACTTACTTTTACAATCGTATTATTTTCTTGTCTTTGACTCTGTTTTGGCAACCCCAGTTTCTGACCATTTCCTTTTCCCCTTAACTGCTTTCCTTACTGGTTCTGAGGTAATCATGGAGCTTGAGTTTCCAGTTCTGACCCTTGGCTCCCCTCCTGAGCACCTGGGCTTGCCCCTTGTGGTGTTTCTGCCTCTGACTAGTTAGAATAGCCTCCAGTTTGATGTGAGCACAACCCTCCATTTAGATCTAAAACCTAGAAGCTTGCAAACAGACGGAGAGATTTTCTAGGGAGTGTGTATGTTGAGGGTACATAGGTGAGCTGTATTTATTGCCATTCAAATAAACTATACCCAAAATCCAACCAAGGAAGCCCAAGTCTGAATTCAAGTTTGTCTTGTGTGTGTTTCTTTGGCATTTTTATTTGTTTTAAAATGTTTATATAATCATAAATGTTCCATTTTCCTTCCTTCCTTTCTATCCAGTTTCCCTTTCTTTCTCCTCTGCCCATCCACCCATCTCCATGGCACAAGTCATCAAGAGACCTTGACAATCGCCCAAGGTTCTGCAATGGTGAGCCCCTCCGGACCTTTCTACATGTCCCTCCAAGCCCGAGATAGCTGAGGGGATTCGTGTGGGCAGTGAGGGGAAGGTTACTATTCACTGCATTTATGTGAGAGGAAATAATGCTGAATATTTTATGCCAGCTCTACCGTTGCAAAGGGTAGTGACACATACACTCTTAGGTATGATTTCCGTACTGTCAGGACACATTATTTATTCTTCTGAAGTGCAGTAATAGTCATGTTTTGCTTTACATAGAAAATGAACTATATGCATTTATAGTTATTCTGCAGTTCTGAAATAGAGTAGTATTACTAAAGATTACATGTCCAGCAATTAAACATGCAAGTAAAAGTTTCAAGGAAACTCTTTTCATAAGGGTGTTCAGGATGTTCAAGTTTAAGCAAAAATTTATTCTAAACATGAAGAAGCTAATCTGTGGTCATTGCATTTGAATGTGACAGACTCAAACAATGAAAATGACAAGTTCCACACATTGCATTCCTGTACTGCTGCTTCACTGGAACTTCTAGAATCTTCCATCTTTATATAATAATTTAAGAAGGATATCATTTTCCCACTTCATAATTAAGACTAAAATTCAGAAATGTTAAGGGACTTGCTTATGATGACCTCAAGCTACAACCTGGCATTAGGTCCTCCAGTTCCAAAAATGAAACCTCTCTCCATTATAACCAATGCATTTTGCTGGCTCATTCAAATCAGTTTCATAATAACTAACTATTAAACATCACCGAGATTACTGTGCTGGAAACTTTAAGCAATATATATGAGTAAGTAGTTACTGTTCCCTTCCTCATGGATAGGGTACAATAGCCATTGACATTATTGTTGGATGGAGAAAAAAATTGAATATACTGTAGCTCCCAGGCATTGACAAATGCTATATAAGCCCAAGCCTTCATCAAGAAACTATATTTCTGCTGGGCATGGTGGCGCACGCCTTTAATCCCAGCACTCGGGAGGCAGAGGTAAGAGGATCGCCGAGAGTTCGAGGCTACCCTGAGACTACATAGTTAATTCCAGGTCAGCCTGGACCAGAGTGAGACCCTACCTTGCAAAAACCAAAAAAAAAAAAAAAAAAAAAAAAAACTATATTTCTAATAATTATATATAGTAGCCACGGCATTTATAACTTACAAGGGAGATGGAACCCTTTTGCCCTTGGGCTTTGATGAAGCTGAACCTAGCATTGTTAAAGGTTTCATCAGAGGCCAAATCTTGTTGGATCCCATTTCTTCCTTAACCCTCTGTTACCACCTTGATGAAAATCTCATCTTACCCAGATTACTTCTTGTAACATCTACTAATGGTTGTGGTCTGTACATTTATAAACATGTCATAACATTAGTTAGGGGGCAGCCAAGAGTCAAAATTCAATGCAAAACATTTTCTACATATCTCATGATTTGTCTTGGCAATTCTCTTCAACTCTCTCTCATCTCGAATTCTGCTTCCTCAATGAAGTAATTCCACTTCTAATGTGCATGCTTGGGGCACTTATATTTCCTCTCATTTACCCATTATTCTCATCACAACAATGACTTGATTCTTTTAATTTGATAATGAAAAGATCTTGCTGTCTTATTTTCTTATTTCTCTCACCTTCCCTCTCTTCTCCCCTCCTCCCTTTCTCCTTTCCTCTTTCTGTTCTGTGGGGATGTGACATGGGTAAATTGAAAGGATTAATATTTGTTTGACTTCAATATAATTATTCGCAATAACAGAACTGATTACAGGGAATTTTCCTTAAGGATTGGTGTCAGTTCCAGAGATGGCTAATGTGTTGGTCAGGTCAAGAGAACATATACTGTTATTGTAATCATAGAGATGTAGTTTTTAATCTCCATTTGTACTCTCACCAGTCCCAGTAAGTCAAAGCTTTCTAAAGTGAATGGCAATTTTAATCACCAAATAAAATTTTGACATCTTAGAGCTTTAAATGTTATTTTCAAAGAGAATTTTCTATCTTCCATTCTGAAGTTGCTAAGTGTTGATAATTCTTTTCTTAAAGTTAGATCTAACACGAAATATATTGAGAGGCAACCACATGTCAAATGTGAGGATTGCAAAATGTTTAAAATAAGCAAGATATAGTTCCATCATTTCCAGATTGTGTAAACTAATAAATTATAAAAATGAAGAGTAATTAATAATCATCTAGCCACTTGTTCTTCAGAAAACAATCTGAAGAAATAAAACTTGCAAAGTTACAATTTATTTGTGTCTCATAGAAAAAGTGACATGTTAGACTTCTTTTTATAAAGTTTTTAAATTTTTTATCTATTTATTTACAAGCAAAGAGAGAGAGAGAGAGAGAGAGAGAGAGAGAGGCAGACAGACAGATAGAGAGAGAATGAGCATACCAGGACCTCTAGCCACTGCAAAAGAACTCCAGACACATGTGCCCCTGGTGCATGGCGGTCCTCGGGAATCGAACCTGGGTCCTTTGTCTTTGCAGGCAAATGCCTTAACTGCTAAGCCATGTCTCCAGCCCACATGTTAGACTTCTGAAACATTTTCCTGTGTAATTGCAAAAAACATTTCCTGAGCACATACTCTGCATCATCTACTCCAGTAGTGAAGATGGTGATGGATGAAAATGTATTGAGATCAAGATAAAGCTTAGTCTATAATAATTTAAATTTTAGTTCCTGTCATCTTCTTTGGTCTTAAAACCAAGTTGTCCTAATATGAAGAATAGCTACATATCCCCAACTTGGCAGTTATTTGTTTACTTTGTTTTTTTGCAATACTTGGACAAAATGCAGAATTCACATTTGTTCCTCTGAAACCAAGACATAACTCAGTATGGGTTAGGTGCTAACAGGAAAAAAAAAAAAAGACATGGAATTAGGACACATGAGATTCAGAAACATATTTCTGAGTTTTTCAATTTTGGAGATAATCTTCCAATGCAAAACACAATACTATCCATGCTATCAACCTTCGTGCATTTTGAGTTTAAAAACCTAAAATGGGGGCTGGAGAGATGGCTTAGTAGTTAAGGCATTTGCCTGCAAAGCCAAAGGATCCTGGTTTGATTCTCCAGGATCCACATAAACAGATGCAGAAGGGGGCGCGTGTATCTGGAGTTTGTTTGAAGTGGCTAGAGGCCCTGGTGCACCCATTGCTTCTCTCTTTCTCTTTCTCTTTCTCTTTCTCTTTCTCTTTCTCTTTCTCTTTCTCTTTCTCTTTCTCTTTCTCTTTCTCTCTCTCTCTCTCAAATAAATAAATAAAATATATTTAAAAATAAGAAAAAATGAATTTGGGTCCTTTTACAGTCTACATAACCAATTTCTACCCTCTGTAATAGCAAAACAACAACAACAACAACATTTGGAAGCTGGACAGAAAAAAGAGAGAGAAACCACTTATCTTTGCAAAACCAACAGAACTAGGAACCACCTAGAACAGCTGTCCTTACCTCAGATTGCCCAGGGGAAAGGAGTAGGAGCAAGGCAGAATCTCTCCGCCCGGTGCTTGGTTGCCATGGTAACAGAGATACAAATCTGTCCTAGCAAAACATTTCCAATGAATGCATTCAGGTACCATACCTGCTAAAATTTGCATCCTAGATCCACAGCTGCAGTGCAGCGATGATCAGCAGTTACCACGTGCATCAGTGGGTGCAGAGAGGTAGAGGGAGAACGACAACTATTACTCCATAGACACCAGAAAGATACAAAAAGAGCAACATTTTGACTCAAAGTTCAAAGAGAACAGAGTTAAAACTGATGGCAATCATTACCGGCTGAAGGGTCAGAAATAAAGCAAATGGAGACCCCTCCAAGAACCAAGCTGCGTCTGCAGCTGAGTGCTGACCATGCTCACCGGGAGCATTCCAAGGACTGTGACCGTCACATCGCTGTAAACCAGCCCCAGCGCCAAAGCCGAGCGACATTCCATGCTGCTTAGTGCTAGGGTCTGGATGTGCCCTCATAAGGCCCACGTGTTAAAGCCCTAGTTGCCAACCTGTGGTGCTATTGGGAAAGAGCGGAACCATTAGGGGGTGGGGCCTCATGGGAGGAAGTTGGATCACTGGGGGCATTGCCCTGCGACGTGATATAGATGGCCCAGCCCTCTTCTCTTCCTGGCCACAGTGGCCGCGTCCACATCTCATGATCCTGCCCCGACAATGAGGCCAACTGGATTATGGACTAAAACTTCTAGAACCAGGAGCCAAAAGAAATCTTTCCTCTTTTCAAATTTATTATTATTATTATTTTCTTTTCTGAGGTAGGGTCTCACTCTAGCTCAGGCTGACCTGGAATTCACTATGTAGTCTCAGGGTGGCCTCGAACTCATGGCGATCCTCATACCTCTGCCTCCCAAGTGCTGGGATTAAAGGTGTGTGCCACCACATCTGGCTCAAATTTATTATTATTATTATTATTTTAATTTTTATAGCTTTATTTTTTTTTTTTTTGTTTTTGTTTTTGCCACACTCTGGTCCAGGCTGACCTGGAATTAACTTTAGTCTCAGGGTGGCCTTGAACTCTCGGCGATCCTCCTATTTTGCTGGGATTAAAGGCGTGCGCCACCACGCCCGGCTATAGCTTTATTTTTATTTATTTATTTGAGAGAAAGAGGCAGAGAGAGAAAGAGGCAGAGAGAGAGAGAGAATGGGCACACCAGGGTCTCCAGCAAATGAACTCCAGATGCATGTGCCCCGTTCTGCATCTGGTTTACATGGGTTCTGGGGAAACTAACCGAGGTCCTTTGGCTTTGCAGGCAAGTGCTGTAACCGCTAAGCCATCTCTCCAGCCCTTTATTATTATTTTTAAGTATTTTGTCACAGCAACTGAAAGCTGGCTCACCCATTAAGTCTGTTCTTGGGTAAGTTCAACAGTAATGTACACATTTGTTCCTGTCGTATGTAGCACTGAATACTCACACCAGTACACACGTGGTGGCTCCGAACTGGAAATTATACCAAAAATTTATTAACAAAAGAATATAAATTTATTTTATCATTTATGTAACGAAATACTCCATAACAATGCAGCAAGACTGAGACAAACATATGATTGCACACAAAAATGTGTAACTCGCTGATATGTCGTGAAAAATCCAGACACAAAGAGCTATGTGACTCTACTTGCTAAAAAAGGACAAAAGTAATACATGCTTTTAGAAGTCAGAATCCTAGTTAGCCATGGAATACAGGATGTGAGTAGAAAGGAACGTGAAAGTGAAGGTATTCTGGTGTACCAGAATGTATCGTTTTTGTTTTTCCTTTTGGTTTGTATGTTAGTCAGGGTTCTCTCGAGGAACAGAGCTAGAGTGAATTATATTAAAAAGGGAATTTATTGGTTTAGCTTACAGTAGTCCAATAGCAGTTGCAGGCCTGCGAGTCAAGGAACCCGGTAGCTGCTCAGTCCAGGTGGCCACGTGCCTCAGCAGTCCCTATCGGGCACTGAAGGCCTGGAGGCGTCCTGAGGAGCCACTGGTCTTCAGTCCACGTGGGGCTTTAGTCCATGCTGGTCTGTAATCCACGCTGGAAGGCAGCAAGCAGCTCCTGCAGCCACATGGAAGGGAGGAAGGAAGGAAGGAAGGGAAAGGGAGGAAGGAAGGGGGGGAGGGAGGGAGGGAGGGGGGAGGAGGGGAAGGAAGGAGGGGAGGGAAGGAAGGGGAGGAGGAAGGGAGGAGGGAGGAAGGAAGGAAGGAAGGAAGGCACACTCTCCTGTTGCTATTGTCCACCTTATTTTGGCCAGGGGGTGAGGTCCACTCTCTGCTCATGCCATCATTTTCCCTGCCATTGTAGAGCTTTCCCTCAAGTCTGTAAACCAAAATAAACCCTTTTGTCCCCCAAAGCTGCTGTTGGTTGGGTGATTTCTGCCAGCAATGCGAACCTGACTGCAACAGTTTGTTTGGTTGGTTTTTTTTTTTTTTTTTTTTTTTTTTTTTTGAGGTAGGGTTTCACTCTGGTCCAGGCTGACCTGGGGAATTAACTATGTAGTCTCAGTGTGGCCTCAAACTCATGGCAATCCTCCTACTTCTGCCCCCCAAGTGCTGGGATTAAAGGCGTGCGCCACCACTCCCAGCTGGTTGGTTGTTTTTTCGAGGTAGGGTCTCACTCTAGCCCAGGCTGACTTGGAATTCACTCTGTAGTCTCAGGCTGGCCTCAAACTCACGGTGATCCTCCTACCTCTGCCTCCCAAGTGCTTGGATTAAAGATGTTCACCACCATGCCCGGATCTGTCTTGTTTTTGGAACTGGTTAAGTTGTTTTTGTGAAAATTCATTAGTTTTGAAATATGTGTACTATTTTTAACACACATGTTAAATGTAATAAAAAGCATTTTTTTTTTTTTTTTTGAGATAGGGTCTTGCTCTAGCCCAGGCTGACCTGGAATTCACTACATAAACTCATGCTGGCCTTGAACTCACAACGATCCTTCTGTCTGCCTCCCAAGAGCTGGGATTCAAGGTGTGAGCCACCACGCATGGCCAATAAGAAACTTTTTAACAATAGTAACTAATCATTCTTTGACATGTAGAAGAAGAGAATGTGGAGGAATAGGGAAGAAAGACCAGCAAGGAAAACAGAACGAGGGCACAGGGCTGAGGATGAACGTACGTGAAAGATAAAGTTGAAGAAGAGTGGTGAAATACGGGGCTGGGTTTCAGTCCCAAGAGGGTTCGCTAGGGTACAGCAGAGGACATACTTGGAGCATGTGAGTTAGTTTGAATTCTCTAAGAAGCAGATGTCAAAATCGGGTCAGATACGCCAGAGGTTTATGAAAGTAACATGTATACGGGAAATGAGAAGGATTATGGGAGAAAGTGGGTGGGCTATCAGACGGGGTTACGCTCTTATTCCAGGAGAAAGGGGAATGCATGTAGGTGGGGAGGAAGCGTCTTAGGTTGCAGCATCGTTTAAAGGTCAGCAACCTCACTGGGGAATTTTGGAGCCAGTCACCATTAGAGGAAGTGTGCGTGTAGCAGAAAGGGGTCTTCCTGGCTCTTCCTGCAGGGTTTCCTTCTCAGTCAGCAGCAGAGCTCAGGAAGGCTGCTCTGGAGAGAAGAGTCCCGATGGATTCTGGCACATCGCCTGTGGAGCCATCGCTGACCGGCGTGCCTTGCCGGAAGCGAGCACCGGCCACGTTCTGATGAGAAGCAGCTTTCTGGCGCAAAATCTCCAACTTCCTGCACCTGCTGCTTTCCAAGATGTAAATACTTTGTCCATGCCTCCCCTTGAACTATCCACACTTTTCCTAGCGGTTATCAAATTTCTGAAGGTCTGATCATCTGCTGCCATGAACCAATGTCAGTCTCCAGCAGAACACTGCATGCAGTCTGCAAACCTGGAGTTTGCCAATAAGGCTAGATGGTCTGGCCAGTGGGCCCTGGGGTCCTTCTGTCTGTGTCCTCAGTGCTGAGCTTCAAGCGTGAGCTGCCCCACACAGAGTTTTTAATGTGGGTTCTGGAGATAGAACTCAGGTCCTTGTGCATGGCATCCCTGATTTTTTTGTTTGTTTGTTTGTATTTTTTTTTTTTTTTTTGAGGCAGGGTCTTGCTCTAGCCCAGACTTCCCTGGAACTTACTCTGTAGTCCCAGGCTGGCCTCGAACCGACAGCAAGCCTCTTACTGTGCTTCCCAAGTGCTGGGATGAAAGGTGTGTTTTCAGTGTAAGTGTTGGACATGAGGCTCAAGTCTGCCTGCTCACAGGACAAGCTCTCACTCACATCCCCAGCTGCCCATTGCACGAGTCTCTTAAATGATTTGTGTTACTTTGGACTACTGAAAATCCAACAATTACATAAATTAAAAAAAATTGATTTCTGAGACAGGATCTCACACTTCAGCCCAATCTGGCCTTGAATTTGTAGTAATTTTCCTGCGTTAGCCTCCTGAATGCTGGGATTATAGGTGTGAACTACCATGTTTAGGTATAATTATATATATGTATGTGAAGAATTGTGGAGAAATTAAAAGTTTTAGCATCCAAACATCCAGAAATAAAAGTTACGTAGTTTTAATGTGTGGGTTACCAACAATATACAGTCGACTGAAAACCTGAAACCTTCACTGATATTTCTTTATATTTTCTCTCTTTTCATGTAGGACAAATCTCCCCAAATGGCAAACATCCCATGAGCTGTGTATCTTTCTAGGAGATTTAGCATATGTTCACAATTGATACAGTATACACCCAGCACATATAAGTCCTAGCATATGGATCTTCCAAGCTTACAGAAAACAAAGATGAACGGTTTCCCCATAGGTATGCTGTTTGTATGTTCCTGCTTCATTCTGAATGGCCTGTGTTCACATTAGAGCAGCAAAGTAAGCAATGATGGGCATTCACTTTAACTCATTATTTTTTTTTGTTTTGTTTTTTGAGGTAGGGTCTCATTCTAGCTCAAGCTGACCTGGAATTCACCATGTAGAGTCTCAGGGTGGCCTTGAACTCATGGCAATCCTCCTACCTCTGCCTCCCGAGTGCTGGGATTAAAGGCATGTGCCACCACACCCAGCTTTTATAATTTTTATTTTATAGAATTTTTTATACCTTTACGTACTTTTTAAAAAATATTTTTATTTATCTATCTATCTATCTATTTATTTATTTGCAAGCAGAGAGAGGCAGAGGGGGAGGCAGAGAGAGACAGAGAGGGGAAACAGAGAGAGCGAACGAGCATGCCAGGGCCTCCAGCCACTGCAAACGAACTGAACTCTAGCTGTATGGGCCTCTTTGTGCATCTGACTTTACGTGAGTACTGCAGACTCAAACCTGGCTCCTTAGGCTTTGGAAGCAAGTGCTTTTAACTGCTGAGCCATCTCTCCAGCTTTATTTCACAGAACTTGACAAAGGCAGATTTACAGAAGACTTCAACGGTCCCAGAGTGTTCAGAGATGCATCATTTTGTTTCCTCAGACATTAACACCTTTGAGGGCGGACCCCATCAAGGCCAGGGTGAGCATTAGCCCTGCGCTGTACACTAGATTCCCCCCAGTGGCAGAAGACTGGATTCCCAGCCCTGGGTGCCGTGTCTCATGAAACCAGTGTTTCTGATGGCTTCTGCAGTCTCTGATTTTCATTTCTTTTTTTCATGAGCCATGAGCAGGTCTCTGGTAGAACCCTCAGGTTTAGTGCGTCTGATGCTCTCTCATGAGTGCTTTAGGAGAAATGATCACAGGTAGTTTTGAATTGACAAGACCTTCACTTCACACCTGAAACACGCTGTAACTCATTTTGGCTGCTGATTTAACCTTGATTCCATGATTAATGTGGTGTTAGACAATTTTTTCCCCTGAAAATTTACCATTATTTCCCTTTCTATATCCCATAGAGCCAAGTCCACCACACTCAAAGGGGAAGAAATTAAGCTCCACCCCCTGGTGGAAGGGAGTTCACGGTCGCTTGTTCCACCACAATCATTAAGAAACATTTGGGAGAAACACACTGAGGCCATGAAAGCTGCTTTTGATGTGCTTATTATATAATTTTTATTAAACTGTAGCTTACAAAATATAAGTAGCATTATAATTTCAAGTATTGTCTAGGCCAATGATTGCAGCTGCCACAAAATGCTTCATGTATTCTTGGTGCTCTTCTAAGTGAACCACCTTGGCTGTAACGTGACGGCGTAAGCACTATTGCATTTTACATGTAACTGATGAAGATACTGAGACACAGTGTTAACAGATTAACCTTAAATCCAATGACAGTTCCACTCTTCTTGAGTTGATACCTGCAATGTAGTACAAACTACTACACATCAATAAAAAGAAACAAACCACCCAACAAAGATAAGCAAAACTACCAAGAGGCAATTAATATAAACTTAATAAGTGCTTAATTTCATCCATTGCCAAAAAGTTAAATTTAAACCACAATGAGATAGCATTTGATTTCCCTTAGGGGGTTAACACTGGTGAATCTGGTCATACTAAATTGTGGTGAGGATATGGCTATGGCTAGAGGAGATGGATATGTACACAAAACAATTGTGATACCTTCTGGAAGATACTTTTCCCAGTATCAGTGCTTCTAAGTGTCAGACTACAAGAATTCTGAGCCCTGCCCATGAGAAGTCACAAGAAATGCTCACGAAACGCTGTTGGCGAGAGCAAAGAGAAGAACTACCGTCCCTCAGTAGTCTGATTGATAGCTTAGTGTTAATATGAAATAGCTGTTTAGTTAGATTTAGATGGGTAGGTCTTTGAAATATATTTTTAAGTAAAAACAGATTCAACATGCTATGTTCTGTACATGTCATTTACATGAATGCTAAGGTCTCAAAAGCTGTTGGTAGAAGCATATATATGTAAAATAGATTATATGATAAATGCTATTGATAGAAGCAATATATATATATCTATGATGAATGCTATTGGTGGAGGCATGTACATATGATAAAATTCAGAAAATTAGTGAGAACAACACTATTCATGCAGGATTTGGTTAGTGGAGAGGAGATAGGATTTGTGATAAGATTTAGTAACTAAATGACTTTTAAAAATTTTTAATATTTTATTTATTTATTTGAGAGAAAGAGACAGAGAGGGAGAGAATGGGTGCACTAGGGCCTCCAGCTATTGCAAATGAACTCCAGATGCATGCACCCCTTGTGCATCTGGCTTACATGGGTCCTGGGGAATCAAACCTGGGTCCTTAGGCTTTGTAGGCAAACACCTAAACTGCTAAGCCATCTCTCCAGCCCTGAATATTTTTTTAATTAATAAAAGACTTGACATAAGTATAATGAAACATTAATAGAAGTCGTTGTTATGAGTACATATATGTTTACCTTTGTTTAAAAGCTTTCATAATTGAGGGCTAGAAGAGTTAAATTTGTAGATTTTTTTTCTGTTAGTGGAGAAAAAGAAGGGAATTTGATAATTTCTCCATGAAATGTTTTCACTGAATCTTTTTATTTGCCAAGCTTCCTTCTTCCTTGTTATGGGATTAGTAACACCAAACCGTAGTTACCTCTGCGGCTTCCTTCTGAAAAAGAAGACTCGGCTGATTGACATAAAGCACATTAACCTAGATTCTGAGCTACAGGCTCTAAGAGGAAGTTATGATTTTCAATGGCAAGGGGAAAGCCAAACATCGTGATGTTGACACAACTTCTGGTAAAATGCCACTAAAGGTCACTGAATTTGCTCCTTCATCGGGGCAGCACTGTCCTACCCTTCACATTACTCGGGGCACAGTTCCATGAGCCAGAAGATGACTATTCTGGAAACATGCACACTCTAGTCTGTGAATTGAATAGCTACTTAATACTTACCACATTGCATTTATTTGTGTTCAAGCTTGCTTCCAAACATTGGCTTTGGGGGACTATCTCCATATTTATGAGGCACCCTGTATTGCTATTGTACACCTGTGTGTTGGTTTTTGAAAAGAATTTTTTTCATAGTTTTTTAAAATAGTTTTTATACTTGCTATATGGTATAAAATGTGTCACTGTGCAATTGTAGGTCATAGGGGAAACTGAGGCATTCTTTCTACTTATGAAATCAATGGATCCTATGCTTTGTGTACTGTCTCATATTTTACTGGTGGTAACATGAGAGCTCATCAGCATTTGTCACAGCAATTTTATTAAAATTCCAAATTATATGATTTTACACATGTGAAAAATCACATCTAACTTCAAATCATTGAAATATTTGTAATTCAAAAAGTGCTTACTTAAGATTCTTTGATAGCAATTACTTTTCAACATATAAAATAGGGGTGGGGAAGCACATTTAGACTGTGGTAAATGTTGCTTCTGTAAACATTAGAATAATGTCTACAGAGTTATAAAACAAAAATCAACATACCACTTAGAAAGTAAGTAACTGGAAGCAATGTGATCTAAAGTCCTTAAATCATGCAAAAAGAGTTAAATACTGATTAATTTTAGATTTTTGTGAATTCAACTTTTAGGCCTTAATTATCTTCTCCTTCTTTCTCTTCTTCTCTCCCCTACCCACTTCATCCTTTTTCTTCCTCTCTTTTAGAATAGTAGGTGGGCAGAGTTTGTTGTAGAGTACAATCACAAGGAACAGGACTGGACAATGGCCCAAAAGAACTTTGTCGCTTATATGTTAACTTCAGTGGTCATTAATAAGATCTCAGAAAAAGTGTGTGTTATTTGGCAATTAGAAAAGTGAAGTGAGGTCTGGAAAGAGATGGCTTAGCAGTTAAGGCACTTGCCTGAAAAACCTAATGACCCAGGTTCAGTTCCCCAGTGCCCATATAAAGCCAGATGCACAAAGTGTCACATGCATCTGTAGTTTGTTTGCAGCAGCTGGAGGCCCTGGCAACCCAATCTTTCTGTTCTCTCTTTCTCTCTCTCTCTCTGCTTTTAAATAAATAAATAAATAAAATATTTAAAAAAGAAAAGTGAGATGATTTTTAAGTTTCATAAAATTAAGGGCAGTGAAAAGTTACTTAGAAGAACAAGTAGGTCATATGAGACAAAATTTACAAATTTAAATTAACATGATATGCAAGTGGGAAAAACATAATTACAAATGTCATTAAGCAGTATGAAAATATCCAAGCTGCTAGTAAGAGGAATATAATAGAAAAAGATCAAAGTAAAAATGTGGACAAAAGTGACTGGCCAGAGACCTCGGTAGAACTCTACTGCTGCTGCACAAGGCACGCTATGTTGCAATGTGTACGAAATGGATATAGGTCATTTCATAATGAGAAAAAGTTTTAATTACTGAGAAAATGTAATCATTCAAAACTTGTTCAGAGGGTATTCTGCTGCAATCACATAATTTTCAGAATAAGCAAACTTACATAAAAGAAGATTTTGGGAAAAGAAGTACCATGGGATATTGTCTACAATTAAGGAAGATGTCGGTAAAAAAAAAAAAATCAATAAAAGGAGATTTTAACACACCTCTCAATAATTGATATCTGATTCTCTCTCAAGAAAAAATAGAGAATGAAATTCCATAAAAACAATTTATAAAAATAAAGAAGTAACATTTGGTATGTTTTGCATGAGGTCTTTATGTTGGATGTAGTTGATCCTCAGATAACAACTAGAGGTTTATACTCCCTAGAAACTGGATTTTAAGAAAATAGTGCATATTTAGCCAAAGCAAACAAGCAATTGTTTGCTTTTGAAGATTATTTTAAGTGGGGAAAATCATATATGAGAAATTTATTTTCCACTTATCTTTGCACATTTCAAATTCATGAAATTATTTGTAATTATCATGTACCTCACTAAGTATTTCTTTTTCTTATAAATGATGTCCTTCATCTTCAAATCAGGATAAGGCCAAGAGCACTTTTAACTATTTTCTTTAAATTATGCCTTCTAAAAGTTGCTCTGGTAGTAGTCATCTTTGATTTTGTTTTTTTTTTTTTCATTCCATTGGTTTTCCCTAGCTAGCTGGAGTAGAATTTTCAGTGGCTGACGTCACACCAGGCTCTGAGACAGCAGATGCTGAGGCATGGTGGCAGAAACTGTGCCACATTTTATGGGTCACTGAGAGAATGTATCAGCTGACAGCATCACAGCATTGCCCGCAGAGTCCTCCTCTGTGACCCAGCTGAGGCAACACATGGAGTCTGGAAGTCTGGACAGCATCCAAAGCACCGAAACGGCGTTGACTTCCCACACGTTCAACACTGCGTTGCCATTGGACACAGCGTATCATTTGTCACGCTGACATTCTAACCGAACAAGGATAGGAAATCGCACATCCAGGTATGTCTTCTGTTTTGTTTTGTTTTGAGAAAGGGTTTCATGTAAAGTAGGCTGGTCTCCAACTTCCTATGTGGCAGAGAATGGCTTTAACTTCCTGATTCTCCTGGTTCCATCTGTAGAGTGCTGGGATTATAAGTGTGTGCCACCATGTCCAGTTTATAAAGTGCTGGGGATTGAACCCAGAACTTCCTGCATACTGGACAAGCCCTCTACCAACTGAATGAAAACCCCAGACCCAGCTATATCTTATATACAGTAAAAACATATCTCTAGAATTTCCAGGTAAGTAAGCGCTGACGCAGATAGATATCAACTCATGCGGCCACCGTCACCATCAAGGTAGAGGGCTTTTACCTCACTCTCGCAAAATTCTCCTTGCAGGTTTGATTCAGTCACCCTGTCCCCGACAGACCTAGATAAATACTGAGCAACCTTTTACCACTATGCAAGTTTTTTTGTTTGTTTGTTTGTTTGTTTTTTTTTCGAGGTAGGGTCTCACTGTAGCCCAGGCTGACCTGGAATTCACTCTGTAGTCTCAGGGTGGCCTCGGACTCATGGCGATCGACCTACCTCTGCCTCCCGAGTGCTGGAATTAAAGGTGTGCACCACCACGCCTGGCTCACTATGCAACTTTTTATTACTGCATCATATTGTATATCTTACTAGAATATATGTGAGGTCTTAATACATACATACTTCTAATAATACTCAAATCAGCATGAACATATTTACCTCCTAAAACAATTGTTTTGTTTTACTGACAACATTAAAAATTCTTTCTTGTAGTTTTTTTTGTGAAATATACACTATTTTTTTTTTTTGAGGTAGGGTCTCACTGTAGTCCAGGCTGACCTGGAATTCACTATATAGTCTCAGAGTGGCCTCAAACTCATGGCTATCCTCCTACCTCTGCTTCCCAAATGCTGGGATTAAAGGCGGGCACCACCATACCCAGCCATACACTATTTTTATACATGTCACCATGCTGTGTGATATAACCCAAGGACTAATTTCTCCAATCTAACTATAGCTTCATACCCCTTGACCAACCTTGTCCACCTACACTTCTCCTAGCCCCACCTCTGGTAATACCGTTCTATCCTCAACTTCCATGAGATCACCTTTTCAGATTTGGTGAGAATATCTAGTGTGTGCCTGGCTTACTTCCCTTAATGCTAGGCATTCTATTTCTATTTGTGTTGTCACAGATGGTGCAATCTCACCTGTCTAATGCAGGTGTAGTCTTTTATCAAGGTTGTAGGATGTAGTGTTTGCCTTGGTGTCTGATTTCTTTTGGCAGCAGCTTTACTGAATTCCCCCACGCGTGTGTTCTAGCTTATCCTTCATAGTTACTGAGAAGTGTTTCACATTATAAGAGTGTAACTCAAGCTTGCACACTCGTACTGATTATAAGAGTAGAACTCAAGCTTGCACACTCGTACTGATTATAAGAGTAGAACTCAAGCTTGCACCCTCGTACTGATTTTAAGTGTGGCATTTGTGGCTATATATTCCTGTTTCTTTTGGGTGAATATCTAAGAAGGCATATACTAGGCCACATAGCTATACAAAGATTTTTGCAGGAACAGGCCAGCGTGCTTCCTGCAGTGCTTGCCCATGCAGCCTCCTTGCAGCTGCAGAGAGCTCTGCTGGTTGTGCAGGCTTTGCAGCAGCACTCGCTGTTTTCCACGTTTCAAATTTTAGTGAGTGTCATGTGGCAGCTCACTGAGTCTAATTTCATTCCCTGTGACTTGCAAAGTTGGGCATGAGCTCACTGCATATTTGATCATTTATATATAGTCTTTCTATGATGAAGCAGCTACTCAAAACTTTATTCCATGTGTAGATTTTCCTTTTCAAGGAAAGCTTTATGAGTTCTTGTATATTTTTATTTGAAATCTTGTCAGATATGTATATTATCCATGTTTTCTCATGGCCTATTGCTAAGCTATTAATTTGTTAACACCATCGTTAAAAAGTTGGTAGTTTTAAATTGTGATGAAGTCTAGTCTATAATTTTTTCCCTTTATGATTAGTGTTTTTACTATATTGTCTATATTGAATTTTTATATTCTGTAAAGTCACAAAAATTTTCTTCCCTATTTTCCTTAAGAAATATAAGAATTTTAGCTTTTGTGTCTAAGCTCTGATACATTTGAAGTTAACTTTGCATTTGATGAGAAGCAAAGACCACAGGGTATTTTGTTCCCAAGGATATGTAGTTATTCTAACACTATTTATTGCAAAGACTACCTTTTCCATGGGACTACATTGGCACAATTGTAAAATATCTGACCATATGTGTGTTCTGAAAGCTATTTCTTAAGAATTCAGCAACTCTGAGATTGAATACTGTTTCAATCACTTACTGGAGGGAGACCTGGAGCGACTTACAGAATTACTGGAAACCCCAGCTTTCTCATTCTATCCAAATCATGAGTCAGGTAAGGCGATCATGTCTAGCTCCCTTAGCAATGTGACTTCCCAAGGTTGTACATGTAGGTTAGTGGCACAGTTGAGATCGAAATACAAGTCTTTTGACCTTTTGCTCATAACATGTTTATATTCTTTAAAAGCTATGACTGTCAAATTCCTCCCTTAGCTTTGGAAAAATGCTCACATTTCATAAAATTGAAATTTTTCCTATGGTCATATGTGGTGAAAGCAAGAATTTTACCAAGGTAATTATGGTGTCATGATTAGATTTTGCAATCCTGTCAGAGAGCGGATACCCTACACTCATTCAAAGTCCCAGAATGGAATTCTTATTTGTAAAATGTTAGTTTGAAGTTTATCAGGTGTCTCTTCTGGTTTTTTTTTTTGTGTGTTGTAATTATTAAACAGCTTAAGATAATGAGCTCTAAGTAAATTTAAGTAAGCAAGTGTTCAGAACAGATAAAAATCATTATAATTATTAATTATTCATTACAATTATAGATAGTGAAGAGTAGCTAGAGGCAAGCCTTTAAAATTTCTTAGTAGATTTGGGCATGGTGGTACAGGCCTGTAATCCCAATACTTGGGTGGCTGAGGCAGGCATATAGCAAGTTGGAGGCCAGACTAGTCTGCATGGTGGTAACTTGCCTCAAAGAGTAAAAGAAGACAGATTGGAGAGATGACTTAGTGGTTAAGGCGTTTGGATGCAAGGCCTAAGGACCCAGTTTCCATTCCCCAGTACACATGTCAGCCAGATGCATGAGGTGGCACACGTGTCTGGAGTTTATTTGCAGTGGCTAAAGGCCCTGGCGTGTCCATTTTCTCTCTTTCTGTCAAATAAGTGAAAATAAAATATTTTTTAAAAAGTAAAAGAAGTCTTTGAGTAAATCTAGGCCACCCTTAGCTCTTGGATTGTAAGCCAATTCAAAGTATGAAGACTGGAGAATTTCACTGTGAAAGGAGGACATGGGGACCCTTTCCCAACTCGAATTTATCCTTTTTTTGTGGAATTTTCACAAAGGACTTCCTTCATTGAAGTTGAAGCAATGAGTTTTCCTCTTCTCCCTGATAATGCATTTTACAATTGTTTCATATTAGTGTGTATGATGTGAAAATGAAATAAAAACTATTTCCATCAAGTTCAAAAATTTATAAGCCAGAGCAAAAAAAAATGCTTCATTTGAAATATTCACTTCTCTTTTCTTTGGAAAGCACAGATTCAGAGCTGTAAACACTTATCCAACCCAATCTGAAGACATGTCCCTTTCAAAGCATCAGTGCCATGGAAAGAAGCGCTCTTTCCCTTAACAGAACAAAGCACACGCTCCTGTGGCCAGACCAGAGGGGAAACTAAATATCAGGCTGGTCTCCCTGACTATTTGCTTCCCAGTCCTCCCACTGTGCTCCCCTCAGCTCTCATCAAGCCAGCTCCATCAGCACTTGAAATCCCCTTTTGTGTTAGATCCGTGCATGTACAGACCCAACGCATTGTGTCTTCCTCAATGCACTTATCACACTACAATGAGACTTTAAAAATCCAAATAAAAAGACGAAAGCAAATACACACAGGAAACAGTTGTAGAAACACTTTAGTTTGTAATGGATTAGGCAGATTCCTAGACTTCTTGCTTAAGTCTCCCTTCCTAAAGTAAGGTTATTTCTAGAAGATTCCCACCTGTTACAGACTAGAAGTTGCTTCTGAGTTACTTGGCCTGTCTAAGGAAAAACAGAGGTCATTTCCTATACAATAGTGCACAAAATTGCCTCCTATTCAGCTTAAGAAATGAGTGAAGACCATTAAGAAAGACATTTCCAAAGTAGAAAAAGCAATCCTGGGCTGGGGAGATGGCTTAGTGGTTAAGGTGTTTGCCTGAAAACCCTAATGACCTGGGTTTGATTCCCCAGGACCCACATAAGCCAGAAGCACCAAGTGGTGCATGCATCTGGAGTTCGTTTACATTGGATAGAGGCCCTGGCATACCCATATTCTCTCTCTCTCTCTCTCTCTGTATCGCTCTGCTTGCAAATAAATTTAAAAAATAGTCAGCCTGAACTAGAGTGAGACCCTACCTTGAAAAACCAAAAAAAAATAAAAAATAAAAAAAAATAAAAAATAAATTTAATCAAACCTAAAATTCATGTGTGGCTTTGTCTGTTTGAGTTGCTATAACAAAGCACTGTACACCAGGCAGCTCGCAACGAGGTGGATGCACTTGTCACAGTAGGGCAGGCTGTGAAGCCCTAGAGACTGGCGCAGGCAGATCCGGTGTCTGGGGCCAGCCCTCTGGCTCATGCATGACGCTTTCCCTGTGTTCTCACTTGGTGACTGGGGCAATGCTGCTCTTTGGAGCCTTCTTTTGTAAGGGAATTATTCTAGCTTGGGTTTGGGGGTCTAGAGCCCAGACACTTCCTAAAGTTGCTTCTCTTAATGCCATCACAAGTGTAGTTAGATTTCAGAACATGTGCGTGACAGGAGCATGCACATCCAGGTCACAGCAGCCCAGAGCCACAGAAACCATGGTGAACGGTCTCAAGCAAGAACAAAACTGAAGGTGTATTTGATTCCAAACTATACTAAAAAGCCTTTCTTAACACACAGAAAAATACATAGAAGTTGACGCAAAGTTCAATGAAATGGAATGGAAAGTCTTTAAAAAGACTAAGAATATAAGTACATTAATCTTTGATCATGTGCTGGGAATTCAAAATGAGGAGAAACTGGATATCCACACGCAAAAGAATGGACCTAGGCCTTTGTCTTATACCATCCAAGAGCACAGCTTGACATGGCTTAGATCTGTGACTGGAAGGCTAGGCTCAGGAAAACAGGTCATGACAACACAGGCAACACAGGCAAGAACAAGCAAGCAGGCCATGTGGTGCTCAGGACTGTCTGCACAGCAAGGAGACGGTCAACACCATGAAAAGACAGTCTATGAGATGACAGGAAACGTCAACCAGCAAGGAAACCAACCAATTTAGAACGAGCCTAGGGGCGAAATAGACAGCGTCCACAGAAGGCACAGCGTAACAAGCTCTAATCAAGAGGACGACACAATCCATCACCTGCCAGATAACGAGGGATCAAGGATTCTCAGAAAAGGGAACATTAGCACACAAGTTGGGAGTTGTGAGGGAAAATGGTACAGTCTTACCTCAAAAATTAAACTAGAACTGATGCAGGATTTGAGGGTTCAGGAGGGATCCCTCAGAATTTATGAATTTAGGGTTCTGTCCTACCTTTAATAAAGAATTATTAAACACTGGGCTGGAGAGGTGGCTTAGTGGTTAAGGCACTTGCCTGCAAAGCCAAAAGACCCAGGTTCAGTTCCCCATGACCCACGTAAGCCAGATGCACAAGGTGGCACACTCATCTGGAGTTTGTTTGCAGTGGCTGGAGGCCCTGGTGTGCCCATTCTCTCTCTGTCTATCTGTATCTGACTCCCACTCTCTCTGCCTGTTTCTTTCTCAAATAAATAAATAAAAATAAAATATTAAAAATAGAATTATTAAAGACAGACTCAAGAAGGATACATTGTGAATATTAAGTTTATTTAGGGGGAAATCCACAAATTGTGGGTTTTATTTAAAAGAGATTAGGATCTAGGTAGCAGGCTTGAACAAAGTCACAAGCACATGGGAAGCAGGAAACACACACTTATGTTGAAAGTACAGCACAATTCAGGAGATGCATTTAAGAGAAATGGAGATTTTTAGGGAATAAACACATGGATGAGAAAATTTAGGTGCTCATGGAGGGAGATTTAGAAGGAACACATTACAGCCTCCACTCCTGAGTTTCCTCATGGAAGAAAGTTAAAAAGGCAAATGGTGGTGACTTAAAGAAGAATAGCAGAGAGAAAATATTCTGATGAGAATCAAGCAGTAAAGAGTGTTACCCCCACGGGTGCCCCGGGACTGAAAGAAATTACACAGGTAGGAAGCCGGGAGCCCGCGAGCGTGCCACGTGCTAAAGGGAAGTACGCTTGTGGTCGATTCAGAGCCCAGAAGACAGTCACACAAGTTATCAAAGAGAGAAATTACTCCCAAGTATGAAACAGAGGCAAGCAGGAACGTTCAGATCCAGAAGCAGTGCTATGCTCTCCCTCCCCCACCCAGGGCGTGTAGAGGCTCATGTGTATCCAAGCAACACAGGGCAGAAGCTGTGAACACACGTGCACCAAGGGCAGTGCCAAGTGAGAGCGAGACACAGGAAGGCCGCAGACTTATCGCGTCCGATGTTAAGGTGTGCAAGGGGAAGACCTGGTTGGTTTGTAGATGGAGAGGGCAGACACACCTGGGCCATGTATTTAGGTTGTGTGCTAGACCGTGGGCAGCAGTGGGCACTGCAGATGAGTCTCAATCAAGCATCCATGCCAGGGCAAGGCGGCATCCCCTGGTTCTCTTTGGACCTCAATCTCTAACTGAAACTGCCTAAAAGAAGCTCACTTTCTCCTGTCCTCCTTCAGAACTTCTATATGCTCCAACAATCTCATTTTTTGTTATCCAAAGCAATTTAAACTAGGATCAGGAAGAGATACATTCTTGTGCTTTTTCTGGCATTCATCACAGTAACTATGATATTGAGACAATCTAAACACCTTCCAGCAGATGAACTGAAAATGGAGATTATTGTCTGTTTAACATGTACATCACAAGCATTTGTACTCATATTTAATGGGATGTTCAACCACAAAATTTAAGGAAAGCCAGCCATTTGCAATCACATGCCTGAATCTGTAGGATATTACATTCAATGAAATAAGACAAGACAAACACCAATCCATATGGTCACATGCGTCTGTGGAATTGAAAGTGGTATATAAATCATAGGAGATGAGAGGAGAGTGGTGGTTGCAGGGGTTGGGAGGGAAGTGAGACAGAGGTGAGAGTCAGAATGTTTCAGTCAGGCCAGATATGTGAATCCCCGAGATCTGCTATGCAGTGCAGTTCCTCATCTCTAACACTACTATGCTGGGCGCTCACAAAACTTAGGAGGCTAGATCTTAGGTTAAATAAGAACTGCAATAAAGGACCTTGAGGAAACTTTGGAAAATCGCAGGCATTCTTCATTCAAGCCTTGTTGGCATGATGGATTTATGTGAGTATAATTATCCCCATGCCATAAAGTTGTATGCATTAAACATGTACATGTTTTTAAATGTCAATCATCTCAATAGAGTAGTTTTTAAAGCATAGACTGATTACAAAAGCAATGAGGCAACAGAATGTAATTATATGAAATAATAATGGTATACACCTAAGAATAAGACTGAAAAATGGTTACAACACAAGGAAGAGTGGCTGAGGTTTCAAGTCACTCTATCCAAGGTAGACTAGAGGCCCTTTGTCTCCCAGGCATCACGAGACTTCCATTAGCAGGTCTGCTGCAATTTCAGGCTCGGGCTGGAAAGTACCTTTTTTCTCCCTCAAACTCCCCATTTACTCTGATGTCTGAAATCCATTTGAAGGCATAACTGCCCTCTATTCCTCACTAGACCTCTGCGTTAAAATACCAAAACAATGGCTCTAGCACTCAGCCAGAAATACAATTTTGCAGGAAGATATGAGTGAGTGGGGTCAGATTGTTTATCTAAGGAAAAATATTTCAATAATGGGAAAATATTAGAGGGAGACTGGAAAATCTGAGAGTTCACAAGTTAGCAGTAAGCCGAGCAAAGACTTTTCTCTTAAGGACCAGACGTCCTATTCGAATATATTCCATTCTGTCTAGGTGCAGAGAAAAACGGTCCCCTACCTCACAGCTAGAGCATGGAGTGGCCACGTGCATTGATTCTCCTCTAGGAATTTCAGTCCTAAGCATGCATGGCCGGTGTGTAAGTGCCCATCTCGTGCCGTGCCGGGAGAGAAGCCATCGGCATTTCAAATGGCGTGCTGACCTCACTCATGCATTGCCCTGGGAGGAAGGGCAGGTGGAATAAACAGGTGTGGCTTTGCGTTATATTTGAAACTAACTGAACTTACAGGAAATCACTTCCTTAAGTGATGCTGTCTTCCTTTATAGTAATTCCCAGAAGAGAGTTGTGGAAAACCCTGTGGACGTCTTTTCATCTCCTCTTGGTGATTATTACTCAGGAAGTTCAACTGGCATTTCTAAGAGTTCGTGGCTGGTATCTTCTGTGGTCTCATCTCTTCCACTCATGCCAGTGCCAAGATAGATCATCTCGTTATTTGAAGAGCATAGGATGAAGAGGAAATATTTTGTAAAACTCTCTAGACTTTTCTATATGCTGTTTACCCATCCATGTTTGTAAAGATAACACCAAGCAGTATACTTCATGGATCTAAGTCAGTTTCACAACATGATAAAGACCACAAATGACCTGGGAGAAGCTAAGAAAAGTCACACGAAGAAACAGGCAGGTAGTAAGAAATGTTTTCATGCGTCAGGAGCCCAGATTTGCTGTGGGAACCCCTCAGACATTTTTCATTTGATGCTGTTCTGTTGCTTGAAACCATATGGGTTTTGAAAATAAAGTTAACAAGAATAGTCCCTTAACAACGTCAGAGCCAAGCTTACGCCTCAAGGACCATCAACTCAAACCCGGGCAGTATTTACCTTTCCCCAAAGAGGCAGTGAGACCTTTTCCAGGATTTCTCAATCCCCCAAACACCGAATCTAGCATTCCGTGTACGTGTGCCTGTGTCTCCAGTGTATTTGTGACATTTTTGTTGTTGTTGTTTTTTTTTTTCTTGCAAATGAAGTGTGGCCATGGTTACCCTGGCTGCCAATAATGACACTTGGGGTCATATATCTGATGCTGTAAAAGTCCCTGAGGAAATTCCCCAATCTCCTTTCTCAGCAAGGAAGTTGGCTAAGGCTTCAGAGGAAATAAAAAATCTGACAGGTGGCTGGGCGTGGTGGCGCACGCCTTTAATCCCAGCACTTGGGAGGCAGAGGTGGGAGGATTGCAGAGTTCAAGGCCAGCCTGAGACTACATAGTGAATTCCAGGTTAGCCTGGACTAGAGTGAAACCCTACCTCGAAAAACCAAAAAAAAAAAAAATAATAATAATAATCTGAGAGGTGAGGGCATGAACACGAATACATAAGTACCGCCACAGATAGAGTAAGAGCAGAACCGATTTTTCAACTAGAGCAAAAGACAGATGCCAAAGCTTCTAAGCTACTCAACTGTAGCCATAAAAAACACACACTGAGCTTATCTCCAGAGTCAACAGGTATTCCGGTGAGAGAACTTGAAAATTACTAGGGCTTCTGTCTCTTCTCCTGACCTTGAGAATTTTTTCCCCATTTACCTATATTGACTTATCATATCCTCATTTTGATTGACAACTGACAGAAAAGACTGACAACATGGATCACACAAAAATATTTTTTTAATGAAAAGCTTTATAGAGGAATAAAGAAACACCCAGAAGCAGAGATAAGATGCCAAATCACGAATCCTGTTATGGCCTGGATTTTCCATAAATTTCCATAAGAAAAAAAAAAAAAGAATAAGGTCCCATTGGTTGAATGCTGTTATCTCTGTGAATCCAACCAGGGCTCAGGAACACCAAAGGGGGAAGTGATAGATTAAATATGAGTGCTGCTCTCACTGCAGTCACATAACCTTCTCTATGGGATGGCACTGGGGCAGAGGACAGGAAACGTAAGACTGTAAACATACGGGAATAAGATCAAATGCTATATGTCCACCCAATAAAGTTCTTGGCTTTAAAAAGCTCATGAAAGCAGAAAAGAAGAGGCTGTCAAGTGCCCAACACTGGAGGTCTCTACCGTGGTGGAAGAGGGGGCTGATGATGACCTTAAGAGCCACAGGGTAGGGGGCACACTGCGGGCCACTTCTCTGGACATGAATCAGCTGTTCTCGGGTGCACTGAGACCCGTAGTGGGTCCTGGTCCTCTCACAAGACGTGCCCGATTGTGAACACATCGACATTCTGACAGGGCGGAGAGAGAACCAAACAGAAGAAGGACCTTGAGGAGGGAGGTCTCTGGGGGATGGGGTTTGACAGAGGGGTCAAAAGAGGATGATGGCACTGGAACATGATCAGATCACACCTCGTTTCTACATTAAAGCTCCCAATAAAGACAAAACCAAAAAATAACAGTTGTTCTATGGTTCGCAGTAAGGCTTTGAACTTTATCATTCCAAGAATTAACTCAATTTAGAGCAATATTAACTTTCCTGAGTTCAGTGTTTCACTTAGCTTCTGTAAAATGACTTTCTTTCTTTCTTTCTTTCTTTCTTTCTTTCTTTCTTTCTTTCTTTCTCTCTCTCTCTCTCTCTCTCTCTTTCTTTCTTTCTCCTCCCCCCCTTTCTTTATTTGGTTTTTCAAGGTAGGATCTTGCTCTAGCCCAGGCTGACCTGGAATTCACTATGTACCCTCAGACTGGCCTAAACTCACAGTGATCCTCCTACCTCTGCTTCCCTAGTGCTTGCATTAAAGGCGTGTGCCACCATGCCCAGATTGTTGTCTATTTAAACATTATTAAAAGTAAATTTAAATTAAGCAAAACTTGCTATTTCCAAAGCGAGGCTGACAAGCCCACAGGATTGTGCATGGACAAAACCAGTTGTGTGGTACAGAGTGTGAGTCGCGGGCTCACCTTACCTCAACCACTAACTCCACTAGAAAAGCACTTCAAGGGGAGATCCATGCTACACGTGGAAACAGGAGCTTATGACACGATGCTTATCTATATTCTACGCAGCTACTCTGGTATTTTCTGTACCCTTCTTTCTGTATCTCCTTTACTAAGTTTCTGGTCCTAACTTTCTAAGTGTGTTTCATAACACTCTACTGTGAAGGAGATTAGTCAGAGAAGACAAAGAAGCTTCTCTTAAGGAAGTGGTGATGGATCTGAGGTTGAAGATGAGTAAGAGCGAACTCGGTAAAAGATCACAGAAAAGACATCTAATCAGAGGGTACAGCAGTCGGGCGAGGGGTCGCCCACCTTTCATCCCAGCACTGAGAGGCAAAAGGAGGAGGATTGCTGTGAGCCTGAGGCCAGTCTGAGACTACATGGTGAATTCCAGGTCAGCCTGGACTAGAGAGAGACCCTTCCTCAAAACAAAACAAGACAAGACAAGACCAAATTAACACAACACAACACAACACAACACACAGAGGGGACAGCAATGCAGAGCCTGGCCACAGGAGGAAGTAGGTGTATCTGGAGACTGGAAGGAAGGCTGGAGCAGAGAGAAATGAGGCTGTCACGTGATGAGGATGGAAAGAGAAGATGGCAGAGCCTGGCAGGGCTTTGCAGGGCGTGTTATGGATGGTTGTCTTGGAGAACAGTGGGGTGGCATTGAAGCTGTACTGTTTGCAGTGACTCTGAGATGATGGTGACACACATGCAGGTCAATGTTCAGGAAGCTGCCTAAGGGAATCCAGGAAGGAAAACAGACAGGGCAGTGGACACAGGAAAGTGTGCCTTTTCAACATCGGAAACATATTCTGCTGTGCAGCTAAAGTAGGGAAGTATGCAAAAGATTCTGCGTTCATATTTCTTCCACCACCACTTTCCTAACTGACCTGCTCCAATTCTTTGTATATGAATACTGGCCAGAGGAGGGTCAGCCCCCGTTGCTATGATGCAAGCCCAGACCTCTCTACTGAACTACACATTCCATATCTGTGCTTGGACAATCTCATTGGAACTTTTATCATTAACATGATAAAAAAAAATCCCCAGATGTTTCCCATTTATTTTCTGCTCCTGAAGTTTCCTTGTCTCAGTGGTGGCAACATGAGCATATTCAGGTAATGTCAGAGTCACCTACACTGCATCATGTGTTATGTCTCATAGCCAATTCACCAGGAATTAGGCAGTCCTATGTTTGAGACACTCCTTGACCCAACAACTTCTTGTCAGCTCCATGGATCCCATTCTAGATCCAGGCATGCTCATCACACACTTAAGTGAACCTGCATTTCAACAGGCTCCACGTTGCTCTGTGTCTTCCTTCACCTGTTTTTAGATAACATGAGGGAAACGTTAAAAAAAAAAAAAAAAAAAAAAAAACATTATTTTACTTTCCACTCAAAAATCCTCAAAGTGGCCTTGTACTTAACCTAGATGGAATCCAAAGTTCTCAACCTACCCTACAAGGCCCAAATCCTCCCAATCTGAAACCATGTCTGTCAGTACTGCTAAGCCCACTGGTCTTTAATTACACAAAGCAAATTCTCATCTCGGATTCTTTGTATCTGCCTGGGATACTTTTCCCAGAGCTCCGTGGCTCTCCATCTCTTCTTAGAGAGTGCTGCTCAAGGATTATTGGATTGGAGTCCTTCTAAGAGCACTCTATACAAAATACATATGTGCAGACATGCACAGACATTCACATATATCTGTTTCCCTTGTCACCTGTCACCCCATTCTTCAAATAGAATGGATACTCCTTGAGCGAGAAACCTTCTTAGGCTTGTTGCTATATCCTTAGTGCCTTTAATATTGCTGTATAATTAGGAGAAGAAATATTTGATGAATGAATTAAGGAGTTATATGTATATAGAGAAAAGATGGTGAGACATGTCTGGCAAAGAGGATGGGGTGAGTGGTGGGATCATTAAAAATGCACAGTGGCATCTTTCACACACCTGCCTTACCATTGACCAAACTTTAAATCCCCATCCCTCTTTTGCTCATGGAAGGCTGTGTACATGCAAAGTGGAGCATGGGGGAGGCAAGGAGGAATTCCAGGCAGTCGTTACCCATAGCGATCTGCTATCAGGGAGTCTGATTTTGTCTCGGGGCCCTCATCTTCCAAGTCACCCACCCTCTCTAAACTCTCGGTGCTTATCCCAGATGTCTTCCCTGGCTGTCTAGTGGCTGGGATTCACTCCCTTTCTATTCTTATTCAAACACGGGATAAAATAAATGTTTGGAGGATTAAAAAAGATAATTCGTGAGCGCAGTCAGCATGAAGTATTTTTCATTAGCTATTATCTTTGTTTATTATCATTTGCTAGGTTAGAGTTAGCTCGGAATGGAATGATGAAAGAAAGTCATAAGAGGATTAGACAACTGAGATGTCAGGATTAGTCTGACACAAATGTTTAGACAAGGAAGATCTGCTTCGTCTGTTAAAGTGCTTATTTCAAGTGAAGAGTAAGTTGAACACCAACAATAACAATCTTTATAGCATTCTTTATTCCGTGAATAAAGGTAAGATATAATCAGATCAGTGAGTGATGGAAAGAAGACTGGGGAGGAGAGTTAAAGGTCGGATTCAGCAGAGGGCTGAATGTGTCACGTCACACCACATCCTGTTTTCCTTTCAGACCATGGCCAGTGTCATGTGTCCCTGTACCATGAGGACAGTCCAGGCCACTTTACTCCACATCAGCACTGACTGCCAGAGGCAACCAACTCCTGCGTTAGTCAGGACAGCCATCAGCTAACAGGGGAGCACACCGCAGCCCTGGCATCTGCAGATGCCACATGTCAGTTCTAGCATTTTGGAGAGAGTCTTATATCCATATGCTAGATTCCAATGTCTGCAGTGAAAGAATCAAGCATTCTGCTAGAATGCACTTCCAATATATTTGTTCTGCTATCTCTATTTTCTCCCCATGATCACAAAATACACCTGTGCCTTTAATAAGTTGGTAAATTTCCTAAATATTAGTTCACCAGTAGTCATACCAGCTAAGGTTTTGATGATTCATAAATATGCCTGAATGGATTTGAAGACAAACAATTTGAGTATTCACCAAAATGTTAAATACTGAGATTTGCATTGCAAGAATCAACATGGTTAAGGCAACCAGATTGACAAAACCTTCCCGCAGAAATGATGCTCTCGGCCACAGAAATGCGTAATTGGGAATTAATATCATTTCTATTGGAGACCCCTGATTTGGCACTTTTAATATCTCATAGCGCTAACTCAACAGACAGCTCTGCCATCAAGTACCAAGGGTTTCCCATAGGTCCCAATGAATGTTGGATGGGTTGGGCAGTAACAAATGAGTCTTTGCCAGACATCGAAGCAGAAATGAGCTGTGGTTGTGCATTACATAAACATTTCAATGTAAAACTGATGGTTTAAATCATATCTATTATGGGACTCTGAGGGAAGGCATCTACTCTAAAGGAGCAAAAAAGATAAGAGAGAGAGAGAGACTCCTTCTAAGCATGCCGCTCCACGGAGAAAGACGTGCTAAATCCCGAAGGTCTGTTACAGGTGGACTTGTCATGCACACAACGGACCCATCACCAAGCGGACTCAGACAGCTGGTGGATCAATTTCCCCCGTAGGTCTTTCTGTAATTAGAAGAGGAAAAAGGAGGTGAGTGAGACTTCCTGGCAGCTTAGTGGAGGAGGGCAAGTCTCTGGTGCTGTTTAATCCCAGCCATGAGGGTTTGCTGGAAAACTGAGGCAGCGACAGCGGTGGAAGGGCAAGTTGGAAGATTAGCACGAGGTAGGTGATCTCGAGGAAATATGGTTCTCGTTTCTGAAAAGTGACACGTGATTGAGGGAATTGGGTTTCAGCAACCGAAAATCAAGACACCTGGATATGGTCAAAGGATGAAGGTGCATATATGTTTAAAAGACATTTCTTTGTTTTGCTTTTCAGGGTGGGGTCTCACTCTAGCCCAGGCTGACCTGGAATTCACTATGGAGTCTCAGGGTGGCCTCGAACTCATGGCAATCCTCCTACCTCTGCCTCCCAAGGGCTGGGACTAAAGGCGTGCACCACCACGCCTGGCTTTAAAGACATTTCTAGGGAATAACAGATTTTGTGATGACATCTCACATGCCAAATGCTCACCTAGCTTATATCCTGAGACAACACCGCTATGCTTGGCTTGTAAACACATACTGAAGCTCACGGGATGCTTCAGGCATGAAGGAGATAAGAGTCCACAATTTCCCAGTCATAGACTCTCCCTAGTAGAGCTGGGATCTTCATCCCTCGACTGCCAAACTGAGCTAAGGAAACAGTTCTATGAACTGAGAGCATCACAGCTCCATGCTGGTCTCTGTTCTATCTGCTCACTTTGAGAACCTGGATAATGCTCTCCAGAGGTGACACGTCAGAGGCTACGATTCCATTCTTATTACATGGAGCACTTAGGAGAAAAGAGGCCATTTGAAAGAGTGAAACCAGAAGCTCCTGTGAGAACTCCGCAAGGTGGGAGAGGCGGCAGATTCCCAGGAACTGCTCTGTGCATCTGCGTCTATGGCCACCACTTCTGTTTTCTGTTGTTGTTGTTGTTTTACCTTGACCCAGAGCAGGTTTTCTCTAGATTAGAAGTTCCAGCTTTTTCTTCATTCCCCAGGCTGACTTTTCTGAAGTTCGAAAGGAGCTGATGGATGGGTGCTTGGGCAGGTCTCAACGTCTGCGGAAGTATGAACATCTCTCACTTCTCAAAACCATGACTGACATTCCAGGTGTACACCTCTCTGAGGAGAGGCTACACAACCCCAGGGAAATAAAGTTAGTATGATGAGTGGAAAGACAAGAATACTGGTGAAAATCTGTTGATGAGATCCTGCCTAGGAGGTTAATGATGCTTAATCCTCCCAATACTTACTCAAAAGTCTTACTACTACAGACTGGTGAGAGGACATTTGGATATGAAGACAAGGGAAGGGGAATGCAAAGGAAAGGAAATGAATGGAAAAGAAGCTATGCATATGTTAACACCTTAAATATTCCAACATATTGTGTGGATTGATGCCAAGAAGGCTGCTTCGGAGACAGCAGAGAAGCAGGGGAGCAGAGTCTGCAGGTTAAAGTCACGGAGAGCCCGTGAGAGCAGGTGCTGGCTGCTAAATGCCTCTGCCAAGAGCTAGGTGATACTGACCGGCCACCACAGGCCTCTCATCTTTCTTTATTAGTATATTAGTCAACTTCTCATTGCTGGGACAAGATGCCTGACAAAAGTCACTGTCAGGAGGTTATAGTTCCAAGTTACAGTCCATCGTAGTGAGAAAAGCCCAGTGGCAGGAGCTCGAGGCAGCTGCTCACATTTAGTCCACAGTAAGGAAGCTGGGAGTGAGGAATGCTCATGCTCAGCCAGCTCGGTCTTTTTTATACACCCCAGGACCGCAGCCCAGGAAGTAGTGCTTCCCACAGTTCAGGTCAGTCTTTTCACCCCCATGAACTCATCAAGATCAGCCTCACACGTGAGGCTGGGACCTGTCACCCATCAACGTAAACCATCACAAGAAGTGCCTAGAGCTTGAGAAAGTAGAGAGAAGAAGGGAGTGGTGCTGGCTTCACATGGGCACAATGGAAAAGACCACCAGGGCAGCTCTGAAGCCTCAGCTCACACATTGACTCTAGGGACTGATGAGGTCAGAGAGCACAGTGAGGGCCTGTGCCTGATGAGGTTGGACGGTGAAGTCATGACCCTCCTGTTAAAGGCTTTGAGGGTTGTGGGTAGCTAAAGTTCCTTCCCCAGCTAGACACCACAAACCTCAACCCATAAAAAGACCAAAATTCACCGATTTACTAGGTATCTGCCACCACCAACAAGCAACTTGGTTACCCACCAGAGGAACCACAGGTTGGAACCAAGAGAATGTTCACGAAGAGTTAGTCAGAGAGAGATCTCAGGGACAAAAAAAAAAAAACAAAAACCACCAGGCTTCGGTCTCTTAATGACAAGTCCGGCTCAGAAGCTTGCGGGATTACCCTCTAACTCCCAGGCCTTTATTGGAGAACTAAACATGGAGGGAAGGACAATTTTAAAGACAGTCTGACTTTGTCTTATTTCTCCTGACAACAATGTTGTGAGAAATCTGTGCCTTGCAGCTCAGACGGTTGGTGATCAGCATCTGGAATAAATTCAGGAAGTCATTACATAGCAGAAGTTGGCCTTGATGGGTCAGAACATTCCTAACCTGGGGTGTGCTACAGAGAAGTGGAAACGCTTTGATGAAACTGAAATTGTCACATCCAAGAACAGCTGGACACCACGAACGCGGCATCAGAATTCAGCGGACACTTCAACAGCAATGACACCAATGGCGCCATTCTACCCTCAGTGCGAGCCTGGGGTAGGGAAGGGAAGTCAGCCGGCTGGCCTACTAGGAGCTAAGGGGAGGAGAAAATTAAAGTATCTGATAACCTCTGTTCCTCTTGAGCATTTTGTTAGAGAAACCTCATAACTTAAGTGCCAATAGCTTTTAATTAAGGGAAGATTCACTACCAATTTATTCACAGCAGCCATGGAGGCAGAATTCATAGTTATAATTACTCCTCACACAAAATAAAAGCTGTTTATACTTAAAAGGCAAGAGACAAAAATGTTAAATGACTCATGGTAGTGTTGGAATCAATGTAGAACTGCACTGTCATAGATGGCAGACCCAAACACGCCTGTTACACAACTATTGGCTAACACTTGGCTAGAGTTACTCCAGGATCCCATAATCCAAATACCTCGTCCATTAGAAAAGAATTCTGGAGAAGGCATGGAAGTGTTTATTTATTCTGTTACTGCCCAGAGTCCATGTAAGGCTTGGCAAATGCATGACAAGGAGGACAAATTTGTGTCTTGCTTCAAAACTACTATTTTATAATTAAAATCTTACTAGGTACCAACAGATGGTGAGAAATAGGAAAAAAATGCAAGATGTAGCAGAACTCCATGAGGCTTCAACTTTTCATGCAGACAGTAGTCTGTGGTGAGGCCCATCTTGGGGAGCAGGCCATCTGCTCAATGTGTAATGGCAGCCACAGCAGGGACCTTGTTTCAGTGGTGGCATGGCTGCAGCATGCCTGGTGAAAGAATCCACCAATCCGTGTTGCAAGTGTGCGTGCCCATGGTGTAGGCCCGAGCCACGTGATGCATGCAGAAGCCGGGCACTATCTGCCCTGTCCTGATAATGTTGCAAGTGTGTCCACGGTGCAGCCCAGAGTGACGTGATCCACGCAGAAACCGCGTGCTGTTTGCAGTGCCCTGGTTCCTCTGGGGTGGGGGAGGCTAGACATTGTCATTTATGTACCTTCTGAGGGTGATTCTCGTCCTCCCTAGAAATTCTGTGAATCTCCCAGACCCATTCCAATTTCTTTCTTTTCTGCTTCCATTGTCACTGTTCATCAGTAATGGCATCGTTACCGTTAACATTGTGTCACACAGGCCTGCAAGAAGTCTCTGTGAATTTCTCTCAGGACACAGCCAGTTCTGTGCGCTTAGAGACAAAGTACGGAACAGACTTTATCCCCGGAAGCACCAAAGTGATGGAAGGGAAGTGATCCTTGAAATCCCACTAATGCTCAGTGTGAAGAGACTGGGTGACACAAAGATGCAGACTGCGGGGGAGGGGGGGATTACATGTATACAACAAACCATATCACTTATTTTGCAGGGATATCACAAGATTAAAAGAAAATGGATATAAAATACCAAGCCAGATCCTAGAGAGGATGAAAAGTAGTGAGTGAAGAACGAGGAACAAAGAAGGAGAGGTCTTGACCACAAGAATCAAGATGCTGAGACTGAGAAAACTCGATGCTGGAGTCCTCAATGCACCACGCCATTGTGACCTTTCCCTGGGTGTCTCAGGAGGTGGATTCCATGTGCAATTCTTTATGCAATGTCCCTCACATAAACAGTTCCAGAATAACTTCCTGTCCCGTGTCCAGACTCTATAGATAACTTCCTCCATGATATCTCCACTTAACTATCTCGCAGGCATTTCAGATTTCATATGTCTAAGAATTCTTACTTCCCCTTGTGTAAGCATAACCCTTCTCAGTCTTTCACATTTCAGTAAACATCAGCACCACCCACCAGTTACATACGTCTATTCCACTGCCTGCATCGAACCCGTCTGCATGTTCTGAAGGATGTCTCCACACAGTACATGATCTCCCAGCATGTCTACAGTTATCTACATGTGTGTATCGTTCTAGTCCAATCTATCATACTTTCTCAGCTAGATTAGGGGTTGGTGAGCTTTTCTATTCCAGTGTAAAAATTTGCCTGAAAACTTAGTGGCTTAAAAATGGTGATTACAGCCGGGCATGGTGGCGCACGCCTTTAATCCCAGCACTCGGGAGGCAAAGGTAGGAGGATTGCCGTGAGTTCAAGGCTACATAGTTAATTCCAGGTCAGCCTGGGCCAGAGTGAGCCCCTACCTCGAAAAACCAAAAAAAAAAAAAAAAAGAAAGGTGATTACGGGCTGGAGAGATGGCCCAGCAGTTGACTCACTTGCCTGCAGAGTCTAATTTCCCCACTATTCATGTAAAACCAGGTGCACAAAGTGGTGCATGCATCTGGAGTTTCTTTTCAGCAGCTACAGGCCCTGGTGTCCCCTCCTCCTCTCTGCTTCACTCTTTCTCTCTCTCTCTCTCTCTCTCTCTCTGCTTGCAAATATATATATGCTGCAGAGTTACCTGTCTGATCCTCTCTAAAAAGAGTTTTACAGGGGGAAAAGCTAATACTAGTATTTTCATTTTTAAAAGTAGTAGATTGGCTAAGATTATATAGAAATTCTATGTCATAGAAATGACTAGAATCTGACAATGCAAGTACTCATGGCTGAAAAACGTTTTCTTATAGCATACAACTTCATTGAAACATGAATTTCATTTTCAAATCAAAACTTTCACAACTTTCATTTATTTATAATTTATAACAGAGAGCTCTCTTGTACATGGCCACAGTATGACCAGCAGCAGCTTGTGGTCTATTTCTCACACATTAACCATCACCGCATTTCTCTTTTCTATGATATAACCCCTCGTCATAGCAGTCATCAGTTAAATTACGTAAAAAAATAAAAACTATCCCCAAGGAACATTCTGTTCCAAAGCAAATGGCTTAACAGTCTGATTTACTAATACTGAATTTTTGGGGAAAAAATGACTCAAAACACTTTGTTAAAGCCGATTTTGTCCATTTACTCTTTAGAGGAAGCCATGCTTTAAAATCCCAGGTGGTTTGTGAGGGAATCATAGTTCGGTATTAGCCAGAATTTCTAGGATTATGACTTGGGGCTTGGCATTACCACACATTTTATAACTGTGGGAGCAATTCCCTAATTCCTAGTTCTTATAAAAATAATGTGCTAAATGTGCAAGAAAGTAGTTATTTGCTAAGAATTCATAACGAGATTTAACAAAAGGTTTGTGGTAATGAATCATACACAAAACATGTTTTATTCTTCTACATTCATTGCCTTGGATATTCATCAAGTGTCCGGCTTTGTCAAGTTTTCAGGCAGTGATAAGGTTAGGGGAGAGGAAGTACGTAAGTCACATCATAAAAGCATGCTCCACTTTTCCTGTTAAGCAGCAGTAATGAGGCTTGACTCTATGTTAAATGAGAACAATATATGCTGGTGCTATGCAGAGGCAATTATTCTTCCAAAGAAAAGAAAAAAAAAGAGAAGAGAAATTAGAGAGAAGAAAAGTTATAAAGGTAATGGTGTTCAAAATCAATAGCCAATCACCATTATGGCAGAATGTGTCGGAAGTCTAACTTCATTATTAAGAGTCTTTGCATTATTGATCAGATCTCTTGGGCTGGAAGTATAGTTCAGCACTTCTCTAACATGTGAGAGGTCCGGTTCAAGACCCAGCACTGAAAAAAAGAGATTTTCTGTCTCCTATTTGCATAGTATTTTTTTCTTAGCCCAGATCAAATTTCTGAAAAACACAATAAATACTTCCTATTTCTTAGAAGTCCAAAGTTTTGGGAAACATTTAAAACATTAATATTTTTTTTTTTTCTATGTATCATCTGTTGTTGGCAACTAAAAACAATTAGGTTTGCACAGCTGCATAAAAGATAATTGGTAACTCTACCCAAAAACTGGCAAGGATCTGCTCAAATATGGCTACTCAAATGTAGGCGAGTGTGGGCTCAGCTCATTGATTCTTCCTCTCTGAAATGAGCAGTAAGAAAAAAAAAAAGATGATGGACCAAAGGAAAGACATTTCTCAGTAAAGGTGGGGGAACTCGGAAGCAAACTTACTCCCTGCTAATGCTGTCCTTGGGTGGCCAAGTCCAACGTCAAGGGAGCAGATTTGCTGACTTTGCAAAGTTAACCCAAGACTTTTTCCTTTTCTTTTGCATTCAGGGAAGTAACTAGTCCACTACCCCTCATTTTCTCCCTTTTATTGACATGCCAATGTGCTTAATGACCAAAATTATAATTAAACATAATGTAGAGTGGCAGATACAAAGGTAAACATATTTTTAAGATATTTGAAAAGGCCTGTGCCATATCTTTACTCACACAATTAAAGGTTTGTCTGGTTTATAGAAAGAGATCAATTTAGAACAATACTGCACACTACAGCACTCAACACAAGACAACTAAGGCAGAATTTCTCCCACCCTTGTCATTTATCTCCACCACTCTCTAGTTCACAGAAAACATGTAATTTGCTCAATATTTTAGAAATACAATTTTTTTCTCTTTACTATCAAATATCTTGCAGGGGTTTGACCATTCTTTCAAATACTCCAGATTTCAAAGACTGAAAATATCATTTGAATTTTCTCTAAGGATAACCAAGAAACAATGTCCACCATGGGACAAAGCCACATGAAAATGGTGGAGCTGTAAAAATGGAGTGGTAAGGACAAGTCACTGGCCCCTCTCCTCCTCAATGTCAAGGTCGGTGGTTAAGGAGCGGAAATAGTGAGATAAATTCACCTACAGCTTACTGCTGACCTTGGAACTTACCAAAGAAATGGAAGCAGCGCCCTTGATTTCAGAGGGTACACGGTGGACCCGAGAGAGGAGACACCAAGGTGAAGGGGGGATCCTGGGTCCTGCCTCGTGAGGTAGCCATGTTCAACAAGGAAGGACGCAAGAAGCAGAGCTCAACGGCTCTGTTCGCAAACTCCTCCTCAGAGCGCCCAGGCTTTTCAATGTGTTGTAAAGAAAGCGAGGGTCAGTTTGAAGTTGGGTTAACCTAAAGTCTTTTTGACCTTTGGTCGTATTCTGGCCCCAAAGGCAGGCACAGGGACTGGGGATTTCAGTAATGTACATGGGGGGCGGGCAGGGACATCGCTCCATTGGCACAATGCTTGCCTCATAGGCATAAGGACTTGAGTTCAGTTCCAGGAACTATGTAAAAGACTGTGTGCTGGCATGCGGCTATAACCCCATTGCTGGGAAGGCATGGAGAGAAGGTCCCCTGAGGCTCACTGGCCAGGCAGCCTAAATTAATCAGTGAGTTACAGGTTCATGAGAGACCTTATTTCAAAAAAAAAAAAAAAATGGTGGTTGACATTCCTGATGAATGACACCAGAGGTTGTCTTTTGGCCTCCACATGCAGGCACACACATGCATACACACACACTCACATGCTAACATGTAGTTTAAAGTATGACTGTTGGGCAGTGCAATAAAGCGGCTAACCAGATTGCGGCGAGCTCTGGGATGCATACCAAGAACCACGAAGAAGTGCTTTGGAGCCTGCAGAGCAGTACAAAGGTTGGCTTGCACATTACTGCTCAACTTCCAGTCCTGAATTTTCTACGGCTTAAAGGCTTTTTCTGGCCTTTATTTCTAAGCTGATTAAGCAGGCAAAAAAAAAAAAAAAAAAAAAAAAGAAAAGAAAAAAATACTTCTTGTATCTGTCTCAAAGAATCGGTGAGCTGCTCAAGGAGAAACGTGTGGAAACGCTTTGACAAGCCATTTCCAGTGTCTCCACTTGTGTTAACCAGTTGTGGCAGTGTGAGCGGAATTGGAAACGTGTGGAAACGCTTTGACAAGCCATTTCCAGTGTCTCCACTTGTGTTCACTAGTTGTGGGAGTGTGAGCGGAATTGGAAACGTGTGGAAACGCTTTGACAAGCCATTTCCACTGTCTCCATTTGTGTTAACTAGTTGTGGTAGTGTGAGTGGAATTGGAAACGTGTGGAAACGCTTTGACAAGCCATTTCCAGTGTCTCCACTTGTGTTAACTAGCTGTGGCAGTGTGAGCGGAATTGGATGGCTCATGCTGTATTGTTCAGGCTACAGAGGTGACTGTCAGTCTCTGGGTCATTTTATTGTTGTTGAGAATAAGTAACTTGAGGTCTTTTCTCTGCCCCCTGGACGAGTGTGGTTCATAGGACTGGCTTCTCTTCAGATGGGCATTACTGAAGGCATCACTTTTCCAGCTCTATTATCTCCACTGATTGCTAACGCTGTCATTCTCAAACTCAAGGCATATTTGGACCATCCACATTTCTGCTTGACACAGATGCCTAGACAGGATCCAAGCGTGGCAGTGGGCCAGGGCCACGTCAGAGGGCAGCCAGGTCAGGTTTGCACACAGCTTCCTGGTTTAGGTGGGCAGCCCAATGGCTTCCCTGCAGAGCAGACTTGCCCGTGTGCCAGCTTACACACATGTTCGTCTGTGAGTAATTCACAGCGAATGGATTCCAGGTGCACACCTATCACAGTGCAGAACCTGCAGTCCCATTCTGTGATCGTGATCCAATCTTGGTGCCACAACTAATTCATAGGCTCACTTATGTTTAAAATAGCTTGTTTGGAACTAATATAGTTGCGTGTGAGTACATAAATGCACACACAACACACACAAACATGTCATTAACTTTTATTTGTCACAAAATCTTATAGTATACTTTCTTTGTGGTTAAGTTGAATTTAATTGCTCAATATCTTTAGTCATAAGTTAAAATTTTGAAGTGAAACTTATCTTTTGTCTCTAATCTCGGAAAGGTCTGCTTAATCACTCTTCTGGCTGTTTTCTACAGATTGTCCCTCCCCAGAAGGATGAAGCATTGCATTTGCTGAGTCAGGTCAGATGTTGATGGAACCAGGAAGCTGCGGGGGGACAGAGAACCTCCCCTGCACTGCTCACAGAGCTATCACCAAACTTCCCAGCCTTCCTCCACCAGAGTTTAGATTTCCTTCCAGAATAAGTTCAAAAGGTCTAAGACACTTTCTTCTCCTCGCTCAGCAGTGCAAGTGGTGTTAGTTCAAGAAAGATGGGTGCAGGAGTTTGTAGAATCCCCCAGGGCTATGGGGACAAGGGAGAGAGTTTCAGTCTGTGACTAGTTTCTTCCTACCATCGTGTTTACTGACCACTTTTTTTGGCCTGGTATGAGCCCAAGGGCGCTGGCACCCATCCAGAGGAGGATCTAGTTCCATGCCCATGAAAGAAAGCCCATACCCCCTTCCCACCTTGTATGATAGTCACCACTGCCATGCAGGAGACCTGGCCTTTAAACCTTCAGTTCTGGAAGCCGCCCTGCCCTTGGTGTTCAGGGAGTGGCTCTGGGCTCCAAACCAGGTAATAAATAGCCTGTCACCACTGATCACAACACAGGAAGGTTCCAGAAGCCTGTAGGGGGAGGACATACGTCTCCATCCTATGAAGTTGTTCCGTGGAAGTCAGAATGGGTGCTGTCTTGCTCTTAAGTTAATGTAAAAAACACAAAACAACAAAAACCACCTTAGATCAACGTCCACATGGTCTGTGGCTTCCGTTCATCAGTTTCCTTTCGCTTCTGCAAATCATGTCAAATTTACACCTGCTGAGTAGGGACAGCAGTGCGCACAGTAGGGCCTCCCACACTACTCGCTCAGTCAAGACCCAAACCTGTCCTAATTCAAAACGGTGTCCTAGCAACACCTTCACAAGACCCTCAAATAGGAGAAAAAGATGATGACATCAAATTAAAAGAGAGACTAATGAAGAGAGGGGTTATGACGGAGAATAGAGTTCTGACGGGGAATGGGGGAGGGGAGGGGAGGGAAAGATCATGGTTTATTGTCTGTAAGTATAGAAGTTGTCAATTAAAAAAAAAAAAACCGGTGTCATCTTCCAGAGCAATCTGCTCCGTGATCTCTGATAGCTTGACCATTTGTTAAGCCACCTAGAAAGGCATTTACTTGCTGAACTATAAAATATAAAAACACGATATTTCCAGTAAGCCGTCTTGATTTTGCAGGCCCTCCCTGCTGCTGATTTCAAGTGGAAATAAAGACATTTCATCATGTTTCCCTGGCTTCCAGAGCTGGCAACTTCCCAGACAGTCCTTAAGCCAAAGGAGGCAGCTTAACATGACCTGTCTGAGAGGAGAGGGAGCGCTGCCCTTGAACTGTAGCTTGACTCGCGGAATACATTTCCTGCACAACCTCGGTGCTAGTAAAGGCCATCCCAGCTCAGAAACCCACGCAAGACTGCCTCTCCACTCTGGTTGCAGGGAGGGAGGTGGTGGCATGTGTGGAGGGCTCTCCTCGCTGGACAGGCTGGCCTTCGCTAGGACGAGGTGCCCAAAGGACCCCAAGGACGCCTCTTTCATGCAGGGGCGGGGCTGCAATGAAATCTGGCTCAGGGCCTCCCCCAGCCATCCTGCTCCCCGGTTCTCGCTGTCCGGCCCCTCCTCCGCCCCGCACCCTGACACCGCACCCCCACCCCCATCCCCAAGTCCAGGGAATTTCCCCAGCATCCCCAAGCTTGAGTTTCCCGCCCAGAGGAAGAGACGACTGCAGATAAAAGGCATGCAGCACGCTGGACGCTGCCACGGTGCGCTCCAGCCCCAGCCTCCGAGCCCCCTCTCTCCAGCCTCTCCAGCCCAAGCCACCATGGTGGGCGTTGTGACCTCCGCGAGCCTCGTGCCCGGCCGCTCCGTACGCATCCCGGGTCCCCGGCTCTGGCTGCTGGGGCTCGCGGTGCTCTGGCTGCTGACAGCGCGGCTGCACGGTGAGAGCGCGCCTCGGTCCCCGCGCCTCGGTCCCCGCGCCCTGGTCCCTGCGCCCAGGTTCCTGGTCCCCGGTCCCCGCGCTCCGGCGCCCTGCTATAACCTTGTCTCTTTCGCAGCCGCTCCGGTCGCGTCCTCCAGGCAAGAGCTGCGCTGCATTTGCTTGACCATCACTCCGGGAATCCATCCCAAAATGACCACGACCCTGGAAGTGATCGCCCCGGGCCCGCAGTGTCCCAACGTGCAAGTGATGTAAGTTTTCTTCTCTGCGGGGAGAAGAAAGTCACGCCCCCCCCCCGACAGGGTCTTCAGCTCACGGGGGACGGGGGTCGGGGGGCTCACGGTGCCCCTTTTCCTCTCTGCAGAGCCATACTGAAGAATGGGAAGGAAGTGTGTCTGGACCCAGTAGCGCCTTTGATCAAGAAAATCGTGCAGAAAATATTGGACAGGTACGTGCCACCTTAGTCTTGACGTTTTCTCCCCACACGATTGCAGATTTGGGTACCACAGCCCCGACCAGGCTTAGAATAAAAAAAAAAGAAAAGAAAGAAAGAAAAAAGAAAAAGATTAAGAAGGGGAAGTTGTTCTGGAAAAATCTTTATTACAATTTTTACATGTCTGATAAACCGAGAGCGCATGATTGAAATGTGCGTGTGCTTTAGGCTGAAGTGTGGAACATTAGCTAAAGTATTATCATTGTTTTCTTTACAGTGGAAAAAAGAAAAGTGACTAAGAGAAATTAACATGCATTGGAAAAGTCCTTCATTCCGGAGGACGACTCAGGACTCAGTGAAGACAAGAAGATATGGTCATTTTTATTCCCCAGTAATGGTCTTGGTGGATCCCCCACTTCGAACAGGATGGGAAAACCTTTGTGCCTAACGCTTTCTGTTCAGTATTTAGCACAGTATTTACTGTTCTTTGTTCTTATTTTATCTGGTATGTTAATGGGATCTTTGGCAACTGACTAAATTTTAAGTCAAACATAATTGGTTGTTAATCTTTAAAGATGGTAATGCATATATACATATATTCACACACACACATACACATATATTCTAGGAATGCTATATATATGATATACGTATATATGTACACACTGGATTCAACAGATTAGTAAGGTTCTGTCAGAATCTGTTGAGGGAGGGATATTTTATCCTCAATTTTTTTCATGATATAGGAAGCATTTTATTTTGTTTTAGTTTTGGGAGAATGTGTTAGAAAACTTTCTTACTCCTGACCCTGGCATGGTACATAATTTATATTGTATTAGGAAGCCAGGGTGTCATTCAGAAACTTGTGTAGAATATATTTCCTTATTGAGAATTTACAATTGTGTAAGTTCTGGAAGGACTAATTTATTCTCTTTCTATAATTTTAGACATTTGATGTCTTCTTTGTATGGCATAATGTCATGACTTACTCATTAAACTTCTTAATATGCTATTTATTAACTATTTTCTTAGGAGACCTACTCTTCAGGTCTTAAGTGTGTGATTTAGATACATGAGGAAGATAAGAAGCAGGTGGATGACTCCTAGTTTTCACAGAAACTTTTAAGATTTTTTTGCACTTTTTTTTTTGAGAGAGTGAGAGAGAGAGAGAGAAAGAGAGAGAGAGCTGGCCTAGGGCCTCCAGCCACTGAAATCTTTCCAGGAGTGTGCACCATCTTGTGCGCATGTGCCACCCTGCATGCTTGTGTTACCTTGTGCATCTGGCTTATGTGGGATCTGGAGAGCCGAACATGAGTCCTTAGTCTTTGCAGGCAAATGCCTTAACTGCTAAGCCATCTCTCCAGCTCAAGATTTTTTAAATAAAATATTTCACATAGATTTGTACTCTGAAAGTTTGGAAAACCTATTAACATATTTTGAATATGAATTTATCCCTAAGTAATATTGCCAAGATGTTTGGATGCCTATACTGTATCTTTAAAGAGTCTGCTCATTTTGTTATAAGGAAATATATAAATCTATTTGATTCATTCTTTTAAAATTATACTTTTTAAATGTGTCTGATTTGTTTATATTACTTATTTGGGTGGATTTTTTTGAGCAAAAAATTAAAAGGTTTCTAAATTTCACTCATGTTGTTTCTGTTTTTTTTTTTTTTTAATGCTATGACTGATTTATATTTAATTCTACATTATTCTCAAGGTGGACTCCATACCTCTCTGGCTTGACTCCATCCCTCATTTTTTCCCATCTTCTTGCATCAGTCCAACCTTTCTCTAAGCACACTCCTTTTCTGTTGCTTCTTCAGGGCATCAGTAGCCCCTGGAGTCCTCAGAAAATACAAACATGACAAAACCTCCCAAGTTTAAGCCTTTATCAGCTCCCTGTACAGTTTGGCTCTCAGATGTGCTCCAAAGGCCCATGTGTTGCCAGCTGTGTCCGCAGTGTGGCGCTGTCTGTGGTGGCAGAGCTGTTCAGAAGTGGGACCTACTGAAAGGGTTTAGTTCCTCAGGGATTAAAGGGGATTTTGAGCACCCCATCTTTACTTTTCCTTTATTCCTTTTTTCCCCTCCTCCATCATTTACTCCTGTAAAATGTGTTATAAACCAGAGGCCCAAAGCAACAGTGCCTGAATCCTCAAATCTTTAGACCCGTGAGCCAAAATGAACCTTCCCTCTTTCTGAGTTGCCCACCGAGGTGTTTGTTACAGTAACACAAAGTTCATTAACATGCTTCCTAGTTCCTAGACATGCAATAAAAGATACTAATGCACAAAAGGCCTTAGCTTCCTGCTGATTTCTTCTTCTTCTTCTTCTTTTTGTATTTTTGTTTTTCGAGGTAGGGTCTCACTCTAGCCCAGACTGACCTGGAATTCACTATGCAGTCTCAGGGTGGCCTCCTACCTCTTCCTCCCGAGTGCTGGGACTAACGGTGTGCGCCACCACGCCCGGCCTGCTTTCTTCTTGAACTCCACATCACCCTCACATTCAGTCCAGTCAGGCATTTGATTCTCAAGCCCGGCATGCTCTCTGCTTTTGACTATGGCTCTACTTGAAAGAACCTTTCCCCTTATGCCTGCAGAAGACTTACCCATCCTTCAGAATTCTACGCTAGCAACATCTTCGCGGTGTGCCCCACTCTAGTCCCAGGACAGCTTCCATGGTGGCGCTCCCATGGCGTCTGCTAGATATCAGATGTGTGAGCTATAACAACCACTGAATCACTAATTTGCTTAGCTGTTTCTTCCCCATAGTCTACAGAGAGCTGTCCATCCTAGAATATCAGCCATGTTCTATTGATATCTGTCTCCCCAGTGTGTGGCACAGACTATCTAAGTGAATTGGTAAGGTACTCTAACACTGCCTGTCAGATGCTGTCCTCAAATCAGCATGGTTCATGGCCTCTTTTCTTTGGCTCTATAGGGGATCCAGGGAGGGCTTTGACATACACAATCCCCCCACCTGCATCATCTCCCACTACTGCCTCTGACTGACTTCCACCCTTACTGTCTTTTCCTCAAAACAACCCCTTACTCTTCCCACTACCGATTAGGGCTCTTTTCTATTCTCTCAAAGCACTTTTCATTTTGCCTTTGTGACATTTCCTCACTAAGAACTACACAGTTCATGGACTCTACATACCAGTGCTTAGTGTCCTTTTCAACGTCACTGTGACTTCACGAGGCAGAGACAATGTCTGTCATGTTCAGCTCAGTCCTAGGGCTGTACCCAGCACATGGTATTGAAATCCATGAGCAGTCTAGGCTGAATAATTCCCATTGTCTCTCTAGTATGCAGATAGAAAATACCCCATTTGGGGGCTGGAGAGATGGCTTAGTGGTTAAGGCATTTGCCTGTGAAGCCTAAGGACCCCGATTCAATTCTCCAGGTCCCACTGGAAGCAGATGCACATGGTAGCACATGCATCTGGAGTTCATTTGTAGTGGCTAGAGGCTCTAGAATGCCCATTCTCTCTCTCTCTTTCTCCACCCCTCTGTCTTAAATAAATAAATAAATAAATAAATAAAATTTAAAAAAAGAAAATACCACATTTCTAGGAAAAGCAAATTAAATAAACAAACAAATACATGGAAAGGAATGGCACTAATCTAACCCTATATAAACACACTTACACTGCAAGTAGATTAGCATATTACCTGCCTTATATTAGCATGTGCTTGTATACATTAGCATATGCTAATATACTGTTAGTAAATCTATATTTTAAAAAGTATTTTATTTATTTATTTATTTGAGAAAGAGAGAGGTAAATAGAGAGAGAGAGAGAGAGAGAGAGAGAGAATGGGCACTGCAAATGAACTCCAGATGCATTTGTCCCCTTGTGCATCTGGCTTACATGGGTCCTGGGGAATCGAACTGGGGTCCTTGGGCTTCACAAGCAAACGCCTTAACCACTAATAGCCATTTCCCCAGCCCAGTAAATCTATATTTAACCTGGGTTTTCTTTATCATTTGATCTCTGTTGATACAGATAAAATACTAAGTTGGTTAATATACTTTCAATTAGCATATTCTGATGTATTCATAAAAAAGAAAAAGGGAAAAGAAGACAGGTAAAGAGGTGGAAAATCTGGGAATGCTTACAGTGGTTTAAAGGCTGTGAGTTTACTGACAAGTTTTCTTAATATTTTATTTATTTATTTATTTATTTATTTATTTGCAAGCCAAAAGACACACACACACAGAGAGAGGGAGAAAGAGAGAGAACGAGAAAGAGAATGTGTATGCTAGGGCCTCTAGCCACTGCATATGAACTCTAGATACTTGCACTACTTTGTACATCTAGCTTTGTGTGGTACTAGGGGATTGAACCCAGGTCGTTAGGCTTTGCATGCAAGTGCCTTAACCATTGAGACATCTCTCCAGCCCTGCTGACAATCAATATAGACATGTACAAAATTCCTCTGTACTTTTAAAAATCATTAAGTTTACAAGGTATCTCGTTGCCCTCTCAAATAATTCTTTTTTAACCCTATAAGTTATAGGAAAGATGAAGGAAGCAATTCTCCAGACTGCTTGAACTCTAAATGACAGTGCTTTGAACAGTCACTGATTTGTAATATTAACTCCCAAATACTTCTTAAGTACTTAAGAACAGTGGAAGCATATTAAAAGCACTCTAGATGGCAAGACACACGCAAGCTTGGTGAATAAAGGAACATGACTTTATCATCATGAACATCTTTGTTTTTTCCAGAAGCAAGATTTGTAAAGGTGAGAGTGTTTGTAGACCATTACCTCAAGTCTCATTTGTTATATCCCTGTGATTATAGGTATCATGGCCCTTCTACAAAATGATCATTCTATAAAGGAATAAAGCAGATTCCCGTGTGTCACCAAGGTGCAACTTATTCAGAATCCCCCCACACAGCTACTGTTGGCCATTTCTGCCATTGATAGTTGATCTCACCACTGGTAGATGGCAGGATGCACGTTTCTGGGGAAATTAATACAACGTATGTTTTCTAGGGAGATGTATCATAGCTTCCTCAAATTCACCTCCAAATACTGTTTTCACTCTCTTATCCACCTGAAACTCTCCCTCATGTGTAAAAGCACGTGGGATTAACTATGTGGTCAGCTGAAATTCACTCTAAGTATCTGACCTGATTTGAACAATTCTGGGGTTTGTGAGGTCCTTCATTCATTCTATCAGCCATCCCCCTTCCTCTGGGTGTGACACACTCCCATAATCCTTCAGTTTCTGGAGGGATAACAAGATCTATGGTAAAACATGACTACGAGCTTTGTGTTTCTCTCATGGTTTTTAATGCCTTTGTAAAGGAAAGAATTCTTGTGGGTAACTCTCATACACATAACTTCAAAAGTCCTTCCTGGATGTCACCAAATGAGAAGTTTACCACATTGTTGGGTACCTGGGGATTTCTAGAAGTCTCCATGACTAAGTCAAGGAAGAGAGGGGAGTGAGTGTATCTGGTTTGGGTGGCCATTCCCGGATCACTGTTAGTCAGCAAAATTAGTATCATGTTCCTGAGAAGGACTGTGCATACTGCAGACACATAGAGGGAGACAAGACAGCAACACCAGGAGATCTACAGTGTCAGCCTAGGATTCTGCCTCTACAAATTATTGTTTCATAAAGACAGAGGAATTGCTAAGATACTCACCCCTGCTGTGGAAAAATCACCATCTCAGAGGATCATTTCTCTTGCTTCAGCCATGAATAATGTTTGTTTCCAAGTTAACTCCAGGGTTGTTTTATTTCTAGGAAGACGCTTGATGTTGGTCTGTAGAGCTCTTGGCACAATAAACAAACTCAAAACCTAGAATCGCCTTTCAAACCTAGTTCTGAGAATTTCCATAACCATGACAATCGATTCAACACTTCCATTCCTCACCTCTTTCCTCTATGGACTACTTTAATAGCACCCATCTCATAAGCACTGACATCTGTCCTGGAAGAAGACATTTACCTGATAAATAGCAAGTCCTTTCGCAAGTTTCAAACTCCCTTTCATGGTGAGTAAATTGAGACTTGGATAGTTTAAACACTGTATTTGTTTTGCAAATTTATTTATAGTCTTCTTCCTGTACTTGAATGGCTTTTAATGCTCCTAAGAATTTGTGTCCTTCTCTTCTCCTCTCCACTTCTCAGTTCTGTTTGCTGTTGAGAAGGAAAGGAATATTGTGCTGGAGAGGAGAGAGGGGCCTCAGCAAAAGTTCTGGCACCCAGCAGAGGACGTCAGCACCACCCTGGTGAAGATGGCTATTTCAACTTTTCAGACGTATCTATCAGTGTCTGACCAGACCCACTAGAGAAAACACAGGAATGAGGACAAAGCAGAAGAACTCAAATGCACAGAATTATCAAAAAGCAAATGATTGTAAGCGATCACATTTGGAGTGGACTCGCCATATAGCAAAAGCGGATCAGGGTTCTTCGTGGCAAATGTGTAATGCAGAATGCAAGTTCTGAAACAATGTTACACTGCAGTTTCCTCCAGCAAATGGGTGTGTCATGAAGCTAAATTGAGGCTTATGCACTTGGTGTGCAACAAAGGACAGTTCAAATAAAATTCTCAGCCCCCCGCCCCCAAGCTTCTGTCCCAGCATGTGGAGAGACAGCCTTCATCATTGCCCCGCACCCCACCCAGGTGTCACTCTGGACAACACACAGCAGAACCTCAGTTAGTGTGAGTGTCAGCAACTGAGATCTGGATGATTCTTGTCCACTCAGAGTTACGCACAAAACACACCTGGTTTCATGGCTTATAGACAACCTTCTGTTGTTTGAGAACTTTTTGATGTACTAAGGTACTCTAACAAACTGAGCCAACTTACTAACTCTAGAATCTTCTGTATCCGCTGTTTCTATGGCTAATGTGTGGGTGGTAGCTTATTTTCTTCATACTTGGAAGAATTCCAGACATATTCCTTCAAATGTTTTATGTAAAACGCAGGGTTAAGAGGCTGGAGAGGTGGCTTAGCAATTAAGATACTAGCCTGCAAAGCCAAAAAAACCCAGGTTCGATTCCCCAGGACTCACGTGGGCCAGATGCACAAGGTGGTGCATGTGTCTGGAGTTCATTTGCAGAGGCTGGAGGCCCTGGTGTGTCCATTCTGTCTCTCTATCTCTCTCCGCTCCTTTCTATCAAATGAAAAAATAAAATACTTTAAAAAACAGGGCTAATATATGTCTTAATTATAATGGATAATGGTCCTCCAATGTCCATAAAAATAGCTAACAGATAGGTTTTATATCAGGTCTTAGAAAAAATTGCTTGTTTCCTGAACGACTGCTATTTATAAGATGGCTTAAAGGAAAAGAGATAAATTAACTTACCACAAAAATGATTAAAAATAAAAGGTCACAACAAAAAATTAATAAAAAGGCTATCAAGTTATTTTAAAACCCAGGACTTCTGACATTTCTTTATTTCTGGCATTTATTTAAATTATAATTTTTGTAAAACTAGTTCTACAGTTTTTAAAAAATATTTTATTTTTATTTATTTATTTCAGTGAGAGAGAGAGAGAAAGAGGCAGAGAGGGGGGAGAGAGAGAATGGGTGCCCCAGTGTATCCAGCAGTGTATCCAGCAGTGTATCCAGCAGTGTATCCAGCCACTGCAGATGAATCCTATACACATGTGTCACCTTCTATATCTGGCTTACATGGGTCCTGGGGAATCGAACCTGGGTTTTTTTTGGCTTTGCAGGCAAGTACCTTAACCATTAAGCAATCTTTCCAGTTCTAGTTCTGCTTTCAATTAAATAGGTAATTTAAAATATTTTTCACATTTTGCATAATTTATCACCATTCGAAGTGTGTTTTTCATCTGGGAAACAGAAGGAAATTATACAAATAAGACCAAGAAATTGATAGTAGTAGATGTAGTAGTCGTGATACACAATTATTGTTTATGTCCCATTTCTCTGAGCAAATAGTTTACATGTTGCTTTTGACAAAGTGAATAAGAATTATATTATTATTTCCAAAGATGCATCATATATACTTAATATTTCTTTAATAAACAGAAACCAGCAAATGCATATTTCATTGCAACGTTCACTAGCAGCCTTGTGGAATTTTCATGACAATACATTTGCTGATACTTCCTCCTAAACCTTCCAACAATATCACTTTTGTGACATGACACATTGACCAAGATTGTTAGGCTTATTCATTTATTGACAATTTGTATAAGTACCCAATGTATTTTGATCACATTCACCTCCCTTTATCTTCTCTTGTCCCTCCCATGCCTGCTAAACACTTTCCTCTTCCTGTCCAGTCCCCCTTAGACTTTTACAAAATATTTTCAGTAGTCCACTGAGCTTAATTAGGGCTGTTTGTATGAGCATGAATAGGAACACCTTACTGGTGCAGAGATCAGTTGCCAGTAGCCATACCACTGATAAAAAAATGTCTGCGCCTTCCCCCGCAATCATTGGCTGCCAAGGTTTCCTTCCCTAAAGCCCCCTGCCCTATCCATGATGGAATGTTAATAGCTCAACCTTGTCCAAGCCTCGGGTAGATTCTGATTCTTTCTTAACGCAGGTCATGGTGGTACATGTCTGTCATTCCAGCACTTTCAAGACTGAGGAAAGAAGACTATGAGTTCAAGACCACCCTTGGCTTCAGAGCAAGACTAATTCAAAGACCAAAAACAGCACGCGTATGCACACACACACACACACACACACACACACACACACAGAGAGAGAGAGAGAGAGAGAGAGAATTTTGTGCCACACAACTATCTCCTTGTGTAGCAGACAGCTTCAAGTTCGCTGAGATGAACTTCCAGACCAGGCACAGTTATGGAGGAAGGGATATTAGTTATTGAAGCTTACAGATCCAGGGGAAGTTCCATAATGGCAGAAGAAGCGACCTGCTCTCACAGGGCCAAGCAGAAAGCAAAGCCCCCAGCCACACAGCACACAGAGCAAAACTACAGCCAAAAAAGTCACAGGAACTCCCACTGGGCACACTTTGCATATCTTTACAATGGAATCTCAAACCCTCCATACCTGAAGACTGGCCCCCAGTGACATTGCCTCTAGCAAGGTGACTGCAAATACAAACTATAAACTAATAAAATATTGAATATATTGGGGGTCATATATTCAAACTGCCACACCTTGTATCTAAGAAGACACCCATATTGTTTCTTTGCCCCAAACAATTAGAAATTTTCCATAATCCTACTAAATAAGCCAGAAAAGGAGCTTCAATAGTGTTAGGTATGGAGAGAAAAAAGTATATAGTGAAGCCAATAAGTATGGTTACAATATATTTTGGAGGGTTGTTTTGGATGGACAGAAAAAGAAAATTATTATGAATAATGTTAACATCTTTTATATTTCACTCACAGTTTGTAAAGATGAGTAAACTATATAATTATCCCTATAGAATCATTCTACTTAAGTAAAAATATCTGTGTCTCTAGGCATATGTAGGTATATCTGTGTTTTGATGTGTGTCTCTGTGGTACACACGTGTGTGTAAATGCAGATAGAATATGAAGCTGTTGTTAAAATGTCACTGATGATCATTATCACAAAGCAGTAATGTTGAGTAGCAAGATGAGGAACTCACAAGTTTCACCACACAAATATGTACAGTGCACAAATAGTTCACAACAGATAATATCAACTATCTTTGTTAAATTAAAAATAAAAGGAAAGGGCTGGAGAGATGGCTTAGTGGTTAAGTCACTTGCCTGCAAAGCCAAAGGACCCTGGTTTGATTCCCCAGGACCCACGTAAGCCAGGTGCACAAGGAGGCGCACACATCTGGAGTTCGTTTGCAGTGGCTGGAGGCCCTGATGTGCCCATTCTCTTTCTCTCTCTCTCTCTCTCTCTCTCTCTCTCTCTCGTTATCTGTCTCTCTCAAATAAATAAATAAAATATATTTTAAAAAATAAAAGGAAAAATGAATATTCCACTTTTGCTTTTCATGAATACTCAGAGGGCAGAAACCAGTCATTTGTAATGCAAAGGAGAATGAGGACTGGAGAGATGCTCTGCAGTGAAAGGCACTTGCTCACAAGGCCTACTGGCTTGGGTTTGAGTCCACAATGCCTATGTGGATCCAGAGCATGAAAAAGCCCCCATATCTAGAGCTCACTTACAAGGGAGAATGAGTGTGCTTCTACTGTCTGGGTGAAATCACAAACGAATTAACTTGAAAGACAGAAAGGAGCCCATAACCTAAATCCAAAGGCTCATATTTCCCCCACGTACTGCAAACAATTCCTGACGTGTTGCAAACTGGAGCAGACCGCGGGCTTCTTTGCTACTTGGAAAGAGAAGATTTTTCTGAAAGGCGGCTTATGCTTTCAGGCCGCAGTGTCTATTTACCATGACCTGCCTTACAGGAAAGGTGTGGCATGTGACTCCTTGGTCACACAAAGAAAGTACTGTAGTATTTTAGTCTCGGTCTTACCTGCAGGGTGCTTAGAAACCTTTGAAGGAACCAGGTGTGGAAAGGGGGATGGGGATGTGAAATGGTGATCAAATGTAACTGATTCAGCAGGATGTGTAACCTGTGTGGCTTATCTGGGAAGGGCACCACATAACCATCCTTTTATGGGCATATCACCACATACCCTCATTTTCTGCCCTCCTCTTCCTAGTCACTGGCGGGGGAGGAGTGGTGTAACAATGGCACATATAAAGCCACTTAGCTGCAGACTGTTAGATCCAACTCACCCTCACTGGGGTCTTCTGGCTGTGGAAACAGCTCGAGCTCAATCATTATGGTCATGAGCTCTAGACGCCAAACCACCCTGTCCTGTGTCAGGGTGGGCTCATCACGTGTTCTTCAGCTCGTGCTGCTGTCATCACTGCTCCTGGCTGCGCTGGTTCCTTCTGCCATCGGACAACGTAAGAGACCCTTAGGGAACTGTGAGGGTGGACCCTTAGGGAACTGTAGGTAGGGGACTGAGGTGGGAGAGCAAGCAGTGAGGGGGTCAGGGAGACTAGCCAGGTGGTTCTGGGGCTGGAGAAGAGCATGCCACCAATCAGATATGCTCAGAGGGCACTTGGTGTGTGCCAGCCACTGCACGTCACGCTTGTGACTGAAAATTTGCCAGTCGTTTTCCTCGGGGAAAGGTGCAATTGGTCTCACTTTACAAGAATGAGGAAAACAGTTGTGATCGCTGACCAAGGCACGTGTTTTACCATAGCTCGTGGGGGAGAACCGTATTATGAGCTGCGCTGCTTGTGTATAAAGACCAACTCGGGAATCCATCCCAGTCGTATCGCCACTCTGACGGTGAACACACCGGGACCCCAGTGTCCCAACCTCGAAGTGATGTAAGTCCCTGCCTCTGCGTTATCCATCGGGGAAGTCCTCCGCCTCCTTCCCACCTCTACTATTTTGTTCCAGGCTCGTGGGTCTGTCCTGGTGACAGGGGCTGCGTCAGATAGGCACAGGTCATTCTATTCTCTCTTGCAGAGCCACACTGAAGGATGGGAGGAGACTCTGCCTGGACCCAGAAGCAGCTTTAACCAAGAAATTGATCCAGAAACTGGTGCAAAACCAGTAGTTAGCCGCTCAATGTTTGCTTTCGGCCAAACCTTTTTACTTTCTGAGAAGATGGGATTTTGAAACCTTGACTTTCTAGAGAGTTCTTATTTATTCAGGATCCCTGTCTCATGGTATGAAAATCTGCATACATTTTTCATGCTGTCTCGGAAGCTATATTTTATTTTGAGAAAGCTGGTAGAGAGAGGACACAAAGATGATGGAAAGAAGGAAGCCTAGTTGCAACATATAATTTATGGTTTATTCTGTAATTCTTGGCCAAACATTGATATGTTTTGGATTTCTGTATTCAAATTTTCTTTCCAAACGCATTTGTGTCAACTTTTCTTTCTCTATTTTATTTGTAGGCTAGGCAGGCCCATGGTGACAACAGATTTGACAGTGTTCAAAGTAATAGGAGTAGTGCAGAGATGAGAACAGCATCCTTGCCCTGTAAATGTTTTCTTTTTTCATTGATTTAGGCACTAAGAGTTTTTCATTGTCTTAGATGTAGAATGCCTTATTTCACAGCAATCTATGAAATGCTCTACTTTTATTTTAACCCTCGAACCTTCACTATAATAAAGTTGCAGAATGCAAGTTTTGTAAGCAGTGATTATTAATTTCAAAGTGAATTTAATTAATACTAAATATCTTATCTGAATGTATATATTTTCATATATAGTATATATAAGATTATAATTTTGCTATTAGAATTGCGCTTGCAAGTATAATACAGAACTTAACTTGATTAGACTACTGGCTATTATTTTAAATAAATAGAACCTTCATTCATTTTATAACCCACACAATTTATACTCATACTATTTCTTCAGAAGTATTGACATTAAATCAAAATTTGCTACTAATTTGTTATCATATATTATCAACTTGAACAGACTTGCTTGGGAAAGCAACCTTAAATTCTTTTTCTCTCTCTTTTTCTTTTTCTACTTGAGTATTTTACAATATGCCAACAAGACACTATGTTGGTGGTTTGCCATTTTAATATCATACATTAGCCAACATTTATTAATTACGTTTAACATGCTAGATATATTACATGTTCAACATGAACTGCATGATTCTTGTTAGGTGGCTGTAATCTGGTCAAAGCCCATCCAGGCTGGGCTACCCAGGAACCCTGGCTCCAGCACTTGGTAGCTGTTTAACTTTGGTCAGGTTTCTTGATCTCACTGTAACTAAATGTTGTCATCTTGAAAATAGGGTTTATCCGTTATCTATCTCATAGAACTGATGTGAGGACTAAAGGGGCAAATTCACTACGCTTTAAACGCTGTCTGCCCACACAATCACCCATACACAAGTGTTAGTGATTGGCAGCAGGACTGTCGTGTCCACAGCATGGAGCTCAGTGGCAGAGAGCTTGCTCAGCACGTGAGAGGTGCGGGGTAGATTCCCAACACCGCGGGAAACAGAAATCTGATTCAGGTACCTGCCAGATCGGAGGGGGAATTTAAATATTTTTTCTTAACCACTGACTATGATGTTCTCATTGATTCCTCCTTCTGTAATGAGAGCGCATTGCATACCACATCATGTGATTGGCACACAAAATAGCACTCAACACGTAAACTCCTGTTTGTCTGTGGGGGAAGATGTACCTCCACGTCCTTCCACCTGAACATGAACTCTGGGGAGCGACTACAAACCAAGCATCTAGTTCACACACACTGCATTATCAAGGGCTTCTCCCATCTCCTCACCACCATATAGGCTCAATGCCTTAAAATCTATGATCCATGAGTAAACATATTAACTCAGTAATAATTAACCAAAATGGTCGTAGACATGTAATAAAATGGTAAATGTAAATTATAGTTATTTGTATTAGTTTTCTCCAAGAATGAAAAGTTAGATCCAGCATGTTAATCACGTTTTTATTGGTTTTCTATTGAAAGCTGCCTCTTAAAACGTGGCACAGTGTCTGCACTCTGCTTGTCTTTCTTGAGAAGCAAGTGTTTCTTGTTACTGTGTGTATATAGTGAATTATTTTCTCTCAGGGTAGAAAAAGTGATTACCTGCAAGTATGGGAATAGAGGGCTGAGACTGGACAGACCGCAAGAGCTGCTGCCCAGACATACCACCATCTCTTTTATCCATTCCCTTTTCTGCCAGCCCACATGGAGCTTCGAGTTTAAGTTCCATAAATGCACGTGAATTACAACACATTCTGCAGTAAGTCATCATAGTAGAAAAACTTCTATAATAGAGAATTGTCCTTGAAGATGCCCTTGACGATGTCACTAGAGACAGATACATGGACCCGATGTAGCATGTTGTACAGAGATCTCCAGCTGCCCTGATGAACAGGCACTCAACTCAAAGCTGAGGCTTCATCACTGCTAACACTTCCTGTCTTCGCCAGTGTGGCTATTTTGTATCGACTCCCTACCGGTGTGATGAAATAACGAGAAACTTCATAACCTCTCACCCCAGAAAGCTTTCCATTGAGGGAAAGAAAACATTTTAAATCCTTTAATACAAAAACACACCTAGTGCATATGCTTGTGTATATTATCTTTAAGAAACAAGAAAAATAGGGATGCTGTAAGATAGAACAAGGGGGCCCAGTAGATTCAGTTGTCAGGACAGACCCTATGGGGAAGTGACAGTTAAGCAGACACCAGAAATCTCAATAGGACTTAGCCAATTGAAAATTCAAGTCATGAGAGTGTTAGGAGAAGAAAATTCCAGACCAAAGAATTAAGCTGCATATTCCACAGATATCCTGCCCTTCTGCACATTAGGAAGTGAACTGATCCCTTCAGTAAATGCCTGAAGCCCTTCTCCAGAACTAGTTTATGTGACAGAGAACCTCAAGCTTTGAGACGAGTATGTACTTTGTTGGGATCAAGAGCCAAGGAGAGCAGAGAATTCACATGCAGTGGTGTTCTGTTACAGAGCTTCCGCTCTCGTCTCCGCATCTTGTTCACACTCAGCTCCCAGAAGGTCTGAACCGCCTTTCTGAGAGCTTCACTGTTCCTTCCAGAGGTACCTTCCAGGCCAACCCTGGCCAGAGCAGGCAGAGGCAGCAGCAGGCATGAGGAGACAGGGCCCAGGCACTGCTCCTTAAACTCTCTTCTGGCCTGTTGTCCCAGAAACACCGGGAGAAACACCGAGACCTAAGCAATTTTCAAAAGCAATGCATTCAAATGTTACTTTTGTAATTTTTCTACAGGAGTAATGGGGATAATAGACCTTGTTTCCTATAGTATATCAGAGGCTGCTTAATGAAGCCTTGTAAATCCAGAAACTACAGAAGACTTCCACACAATTTCCAAACCACACACCTTTGACCACCCAATAGCCAAGCTCAGTAGTAAGCCCAGGAATGGTAGCAGACAAGAAAGGCTGGAGAGCACGGGCAGGTTCCGCTCATGCAGTTGGAGTTGGCAAGGATACAACAAATTGTCTTGGAGGTATATGCTGTGTAAATTGTGTGCTGACTACAGACTCCACCATCACACATCTAACAAGCATCCTGTAAGAAACAAGCCCACCTATTTCTCCATAAATGTACACGAATGCCTTTCACTTTGGAGGTGTGGATACTGGCTGCCCGCTCCAGCCAAGACAGCTGACCGCAGCCTTTCTTCCTTTTTCTTTGTTTTAATCTTGGCTGGCCAGAGCTCAGCTCTGCTTCCCCAAGTGTCTTTGCTTCCTGCAAATGGCTCCTCACCCTCCGCCCTAGCTTTCCTGCTGCACCCACAGAGAGGATAAAGGATACAGGGAGGGTCCAGGAACCATTGGTCTGTGCTGGAAGCCTCTAACCCCATTACTTCTGTGCTCTTGATCTGATCTGCTGGAGCCTTCCAGACATGAATCTTCTAGCATCTCAGGGTCCCCAGCTCAGGATGCTGCTCCTGGGGCTGTTGCTTCTGCCAGCTGTGGTCACCTGTGCCACTGGTGAGAATGGGAATGGACGTGAGTGATGGGAGAGGGTCCTGGTGCCTCTGGGGCTTGGGAGGCTATTACCAATAAGACCAGCTGGTCTGTCCTGGCTTTCAAGGTGTACGTCTAGTTCACCCTGAGGCCATGACCTTGGAAAGGATTCCGAGGTCCCGCTGGCCACTCATGGGATCGCCACTCCCTCCCCTACTCCTGTTCTCTGCCCCTCTGCACCTTCAGCTGTCCTTGAAGAAGAAGATGGGGACCTGATGTGCATGTGTGGGAAGACCACCTCCCGGGTCCATCCCAAACACATCACTAGCCTGGAGGTTATCAAGGGTGGACGCCACTGCTCCACTGCCCAGATCATGTGAGTCCTGCCCTGGTCCCAGAGGTCACCTTTATCTCCTATGCCCATATCTCCCCTGTCTCATCCAGTCTGTCCTTTCTCTTTTCCCTCCCAGAGCCACACTGAAGAATGGGAGGAAAATTTGCCTGGACCCAAAGGCCCTCTTGTATAAGAGAATAATAAAGAAACTTCTGGAGAGTTAGCTGATAACTTCCTAAATCCAGTGTTACATAGGATATATGAGTTTGTCTACTTTTGATATAACTGCAAAAGTATCTCCTATGTTTACATTACTTTTCAAATCTTAAATAAACATATACAATGAATCAAGGCATCATATAGTCAAAATATTTCTTCATAATAGAGCCAGCATTGTGCAGACACATCACATTTTCAGGTAAGGAAACACCTCTAGACTTTAGGTAAAAACTGTTTTGAAGAAAGGTTTGTCTTAAGAAGGTTTGAATTTGATTGGCACTGTGGGTTACATGTAATGTATAGTTACTCAATTGCACTACCTCATAGCTACATTTTAGGTTTGTGTTACAATTAGTTGTCTCAATAAGTCACCAAGCTGGGTAGAGTGGCTCACACCTATAATCCCAGCATGCACGAGGCTGAAGTGCGGGAATCACCAGGAGCTTGAGGGCAGCCTAGGCTGTAGGAAGAACCTGCTTCCAAAAAAATAAATGCACAGTAGCATGACTAGGCTTCCTTTAAAAAGTTAAGTACATCAGACTTTGTTTTATTTCCCTGAGATTTACACTCTGTTACTGTGTTACCATACAATGAATAAACATGAAACTAGAAGGACTCCTTAATGCTAATTGATTGATACTTTCATGAAATCAAATGCTAATATCTTACCCTTTACTGGTTCTTGGAAAATGATGCTATTTCACAAAAATAAAATGTTATAAACTTATCTTGCACTCACTGCCTACAATGGAGCCATCATTTGGCAAACTGACTGGCCTTGTTCTTGTTGCATTCTGCTCATAGACCCTCTGGGTTACTCTATGCATGCAGATATGTCTCATATAGTGTACAATTTCCCCAGCATTCTCTGGTTCTACTGGACTTGTTCTTGTTGCATTCTGCTCATAGACCCTCTGGGTTACTCTATGCATGCAGATATGTCTCATATAGTGTACAATTTCCCCAGCATTCTCTGGTTCTACTGGACTTGTTCTTGTTGCATTCTGCTCATAGACCCTCTGGGTTACTCTATGCATGCAGATATGTCTCATGTAGTGTACAATTTCCTCAGCATTCTCTGGTTTCAGAGGACCTTATTTCTAATTTGCTTTTCTCCAACAACCCCATAACATCAGAGATGTTGAGATTGCATATTAAATGGCTGTGGAAAACCAGAAAAAGTATTTTACTTCAGAAGACAACTCGCACGCTGGAATAAAGGAAGATGTTATAGTATGTGAATATAAATCAGCTATTGCTTTTCCTCCTATGACTTCTTATAAGGACCATTAAGAATACATGGGAACCCGTAGGTTCATATAGAATAATCTTTCTTTCCTAATAGCCTTCGTGTATCTGTGACGTCTTTGGTCACGTGTGATGATATATTCATAGAGCATGGAAAGGAAATCTTGCCTGTGAGTGCATTCTTCAGCTTAGCATGTCAAGGCAGAAGGCAGAATCTAGTAGGATCAGGAGGCAGCTACAGACCCTTGACCATGAGCAAATGCAGTCTGAAACTGCGACGGTACTTAGGCAGTGGAAGGATGAATGTCTGAGAGAAAACAGAGACAGGACAGAGGAGCCCCTTGAGGGAGAGGAGACCTGGAGCACAACATGCTAATGAGACTGGACACCATTTCTACTGGCTTCTCAAGGGCGAGAATATCACCTAAATTCCTGCAGCCACACAAGTTCTATGGGGCTTGCGTAACTATGGGAATCGGTAGTGGATATTGATAGTCTGATTAGTTGTTGTCACCTGGGGCTTTGCACATTCACTACCACTTTGGAGCACGAGTACCCAAATCATCTTTCCAAAACACAGATACAACATGGTATTTCCCCTTCATAAGATGTTTGAAGTCTTAGCATGGCACTCAGGATTGGTCACACTCACTTCACCTCTGCACCTTCATTTCTTTTGTATGATGGAGGGCCCTTAGTTTCAGTTCACACTTCATAGAATGTTGTGAGGACTAAACACAGGATATGTGCGAAATATGTGTAGTTCCTTAGGCATAGTCTATGTTGAAAAATTAGAATCATAATTATTTTATTGCTATCAATATTGCTCTCACAGCACCATCTTAGTTAGCATAGAGTGCTGAGCATGTTTTGGTGAAAAGAAAAGGTTGTTATAGCACTCCAAGTCAAATGAACTTTGAAGAAGAAAGCATTAGAAATGACATGAAGGTGGCATGATTATTTTTGTTCATTCCCCTGTATTGTCTGTCTCTAACAAGACTCTTATTTAATAATTAGTAGGTGTGACAGAGTGTTCATACCAAAAGTTGCAGCGTTAACCAGGCCTGGAGTGCTGGGGCCTCATAAGTCTTGACCTCAGAATAACTCTAGCCCAGCTATCCTGAGAGAACTATTAAGTTGCCACCTTTATCAGCAAGAGCATTGAAAGAGAGCTTTCCTGCCAAGAAAACCCCAAGACACACAGCAATGCCCTGATGTTTGAACCTTTATGGAGTGATGAAGCATGAATGTACTTGAACTCCCTCCACCCTCCTCTGGGCAGCCCAGGTGGCAGTTGGAGGTAGTCAGCAGAAAAGGTTAGCAAAGGCCTTTATTGCAGAGTCATGGCTGCTGTCAAAACAAAAGCTCCCCCGTGGATTTTCCTCTTGGAAGTTGTTCCTCATTTTTGTAATCTTTGCTCTTTTTCCTTCTAAGGCTTTTGTGGTTAAAAACAACTTCCTTCGAAATGCATAGAACATGAGGTTTTTAGTTGATTTTAAAGATATATATCCACATTTTCTCATTATGCAAGTCATGTTCATTGTAGGTAGCAATAAATAGACACTAAAGGAAGATATAAAAGCCTGTAACTTCATGAAAATGTAATTTACTTTCATCCAAATATTTGATGTGGTTATAAGGTGAATTCCTTAGTTTTAATAAAGTCTAATGTCTTTGTATGCACTCATAAGAGAAACGCTGAGGAATTATTTATTTAACAGCGTTGTAAGAAGTTAGGGAGCACTTCTCTCTAGATTTTTAGATAGAAAAACAAGTCTCACAGTAACAGAATAAATTGTGCTGGCCAGGGAAGAAGTGACAAATGCATATGATCTAGCATTCCTCTGTGTGTGTGTGTGTGTGTGTGTGTGTGTGTGTGTGTGTGTGTGTGTGATGTATGTACATAGTCACTGTATATGACACAGACGCGCATACACAAGTACGCATTAACTCACAGGTTCACAATACTATTTTATGCTTGCTTTGTTGTGTGAGGTCCTGATATTCTGCTTTGTATACTATCTTATCTTCCCATATCCCACTTTTTAAAAATGTCAACCACAACTCTATCAAGTGATTTCATAACTTACTGCTGGATCACGACTTGTCATTTGAAAATATGGCAAGTTCTTATTGGGGTCAACTTTTGAGATTTTATATTTGAGTCTGCACTGGTGAGCAGGTGTTCAGCATGTCTGTGGGGACAGGATCTTCAGGACCAGCTACAGAGTTAATTCTCTTTGTTGATAATCCCCCCCCCCCGCCACATAGTCTTTGCCCCGATCAAGTTGGAACTGCTGGAAACCTTTGGGGAACAACTGTTGAGGTGAAGAAGTAGCAAACAAGATGTTGTCTGGGTTGTTGAAATTCTAGGTGCTTCCTTAGCATTCACTGCCTTTTCTGCCTCTGTTGCATGCATCCAAAACTTATAAGGCAGGTAATCAAACTTGACCTAGGTGGGCTTGAGAGAAAGCAAGCACATTCACATTTAGTAGGCTTAACTGGCAATTTTATATGGATTTCCTCTTTGTATATGATCTTCGTAATGTTCTCATAGATGCTGCCCACACCCCAGGGGCTCGTCAGTATTCCCAGCTGTGCACTTTGAATGTTCTCTTCAAAATACACGTGGAAATGGGCTGGTGCTGGGGAGTGGAACCTTTAAGAGGTAAATAGATAATGAGGGCTCCTGTGTTTTGAATGGATTGATGCTATTATTATAGCCGTGGAATAGTTATCAGGACACCAGGTTGTCATAAAAAGTGAATCTCTCTCTCTCTCTCTCTCTCTCTCTCTCTCTCACACACACACACACACACACACACACACCTCTGACTCTCACTCATGTCACGCCTTCAATCACTTTATAACAGCACGAAGGACCTCACCAGATGTCTCCCCTTGATCTTGGGTTTTCCAGTCTTGGGAGTCTAGGAAACGAGTGCCTTGTGTTTGATGTGCCTCTTGTTTTGTGGTATTCTCTGACAGCAACATAAACTAAACAACGGATAGCCTTGGGTTAAATCTCAACTCTGTCCCTATATTACCCTTAGTCTTCTCAGTTTCTTCATTTGCAAAACAAAGACAACACTGTCTACCTCACAGGGCTCTAGAGAGGAGTCAATGGTTCTTATAGCAGAGCCCTGTTTGGGTGTCACACACAGAAGTGGAACCTAGTAAGTAGATACTACTTCTCCTTCCTTTCCTTGGAGTTTTCCCCACAGAGCAGGTATGATTTCCAAACTGAGGAAGTAGCCACAGTTCTTCTTAAAGCAACCTATTAAGAGCAAGGCTAACAAGCCAGAATCTTTCCAAACAGAGCCATAACACAATGCTTGGGTGCAGACAGTTAATTTTTTTTTTTAAAGTTTACAATGGTGCACTCAGAAGCCATAGATTATTACAAGAAAATTTCAGTGCCAGGGATGGGATACCTTCCAGTGAGTTGTTGATAAAGGAAGTCCCTGATGCCCCAAAAACATTACAGACCATTGCCAAGGATCTTGTTTCCCACCAGAAATAGATGGCAAGACCCTATTACTGAAGACTCCACATGCTTGGGCTGCAAGGTCACTGAGAAATCAAGCTGGAGCTGAGCTGAAAACTGCCTCCCTATAGACTATCTGACAGAAATCTAGAAAAAGTTATGCTACAAGCAGCTCTATGGAAGATAGAGAAGTCATCAGTGGAGATAAACAACAGTGGACACTGCAAGCCTTAAGTTTGGCAAGTCAGGCAAAATGAGCCAATGGGTGCAATAGTGGCATGTCTGTTATGGAGGAAACCAACTGCTCTCTAATTGTACTGGACATCCACTCCACAGGAGGGAATACATCCCTGGTACTGAAAACCTATGATGGTGGAAGTCATGAGCCCTAGAGGTATAATGCCTGCTGGTGTCTGGCTAAATGCATATGTTATGCTCACCAAACTGCCCAGTAAGCACTTCTTAAAATGGCAATACTCATATATTAATGTTAGTCTCATTTTTGGTTAGAGAAGCTTCTCTTTTCAGATGGTGGTAGCCACTGGGATGACTCAAAAGACAACATAGAGCTGAGAAGATGTGACAGAGAAATGCTCACCACTGAAACATCTCTATCACACCTTCCAGGGCTCCATGTCCATTGTGGAAGAGGTGGCAGAAAGGATATAAGAGCCAAAGGAAGGACAGGACTCCTTACAATGCAATCTTCCAGACACAACATGGCTTGGATACCCATGACCTCACAATGCCTACACAAGACTCTCATAATAGGAGGATGTGGTAGTTTGATTATATGGCCCCCAATATATTCAATGTTTTATTAGTTTGTTGTTTGTATCTGCATCCACCTGGCTGGAAGCAGTGTCAGATGTGGTGGTGGGTTTGAGATTTCAATCTAAAGATATGCAAAGTGTGCCTAGCTGGAGTTCCTAAAATGTGCTGTGCTATATGGCTTTTAGCTTGTGGCTTTTCTCTGTGTGTTTGGTCCTTGTAAGAGCAGGCCAGCTTCTTCTGCCATTATGGAACTTCCCCTGGATCTATAAGCCCCAATAAATCCCACCCTCCATAACTGTGCCTGGTCTGGAAGTTTATCTCAGCGAACCTGGAGCTATCTGCTACAGAGGAAAAAGTGATGACATCAAAATAAAAAAGAGACTAGTTGAGAGGGAAGGGGATATGATGGATTGGAGTTACAAAGGAGAAAGTGAGGGGTAGGGAATGACTGTGGTTTATTTTATATAATTATGGAAGTTGTCCATAATTTTTTTTAAGTTTAACATGACAGACACTGGTGGTATTAGCCACTTAGTGATGCCTGAAAGAATCAAATAAGAAGACCAAAATGTTTACCCACCACTGTATAAAATATACAAGACATCTAGTGACTTGGAGCCTGTCTTTCTAGTAAAGAAAAGAAGAAAAAAAAACATCTGAATGAAGTCACATTCATGCTACAATAACAAAATCCCACAAAAGGAACACTTTATAATAACTAAAATTCATTTGACTCATGGTTCTTGAGGCTTGAAGTCTATGACTGAGGGGCTGCATCTGCTGGTGGTCTTCATGCTGCATCATAACATAAAAACATAACATAAAAGAGAGAGATGGAGGGTGGGAGGAGGGAGCGATGGCAGAGACCAGGCAGGGAAGGATGAGGTGGGGGAAGGAACCTGCTGTAGCTATCGTGAACCTGCTCCTCTAATAACAGCACTCATTCTCTTGTGAGGGCACACCTGTTAAAGTTCCCACCTCTCATCACTGGGAATGAAGATCCCTATATATGAATTTGAGGACACGTTCAAATAATGCCAAATTAAGCTTGTCTGATACATCTTCTCTGGGATAAAATGACAGAGTGGGGTGGGAGAATAGCATGATCCAGAGCTAGGATGAAAGGCAACAGAATTAGAAAGCAGAGTTGGGACAAAGAACTCTTCGTCATCAGAATCAGTCTGTGCCCCTGTAATTCTTAGAGACAACTATAGGGACCATCAAGAAATGAGGCATAAGTCTATGTGCAGACACCCCCAGCCTCAGCTGGATGCTAAGCTGGACTTTCCTGCTTTCCTACTTTAACTCAGGTAACAAGAGTCAGACCTATTCCTCAGGGCCATTTGTGACTCGAGATAAGTGCTCACAGAATACTGATGAGTAAATATTTGTGAAGTGTTAAAGGGGGGGACTGGACCACTAACACTAATGCTGTTAGTGTTGGTGATTCTGGAACAGGGCAGCTGAGTGCTGAAGAAGAGACATCTGGTCAGCAGGAAGTTAACTAAGCAGGAATGATTCTGCTTTGCCAAATACCATCCTCGTTAGGCTTAGAGACCTCACCAAGCCATCAATAGATATTAAACAGACACACACACACGCACACACATATTCCTGGCACCTTCAGTAACTTGATATTTCAGTTAAAATGAGGAAATCTATTCACCATCCCCTCATTTGTCCATATAACATCCTCCAATCACATACCAATGTTATAATGTGAGTGTATTAAGCATTATTGAACTGTAGACATTCAAATTCAATTGATACACATATGTAAAATACATACAACCAAGACCACCTCCACCATATATACATGAACTGAAGTTCCCAGGAAAAATAAAACAGGCCTCACCTGTGCTAAAGATTCAACAAGGCTGACTGATTAGAACTTCTGTGATTAAGGAGAGCTATGGAGTGTTGTAGGTACAGAGACAAATGCTCTTTGGCCATCTTTACTCCCTCAATGGCCATTCATTGCCCACCTCTGCATCTTACCTAACATCTATCCTTGTGGCTGTCAAATAAGATCATTGTGAAATATCCAACACAGATATTTATCAAAAATCAGATGGCAAAGAACAATGAGAAATAACGTAAAAAGTAAGTTTTACAAAATTCAAGCTTTATGATGATTCATAACTTCCCTAATTGAACGTTGTATCTTTGCGTGATGTATGCTATTTTATTTTCTTTCTTTCTTCTAGCCCAGGCTGACCTGGAATTCACTCTGTATTCTCAGGGTGGCCTCGAACTCATGGTGATCCTCCTAACTCTGCCTCCCAAGTGCTGGGATTAAAGGCGTGCCCCACCACACCCAGTGCTTTGCATGCTATTTTCATTTGAGGTTTATACATTCATCTTTCAACTTCCTAAATTTTGTTCTACAATATCAGAGTCACAATGAGGTTTCTATTTCCAAAAGAAATTTCTTATGTAATAGCTCCCAAGGAAAATGTTCTTATTTCCTCTTCTTTTATAACTTTGGCAATTGTGTATTTTTTATTTGTCTACCACAATATCATGATCTATTTGTTTGGTAAACACCACTTCCAGATCATTTAGGAAACAAACTTAAGAAAATAGAAATACAAAACATTGGATTAAAACATTAAAAATAAATTGCCTCCAACAATGTGCTAAAAATAGTGAATGGAATGCTTTAAATATTTGAGGTCATAGACAAGCATGCTGGGGACATAGATACAGAGGAACCAGCAGCGTAGAATAAAGCTGATAGCAGAAGCTGGGCTTGATTCAGCTGTACCTTTTCTATTAGCTCAATTGCTGTGCTGTATATACAGAGATAAAAATGTGTAGGTGAATTTGGTCTAGACTCCATACCTTTAGTGACCTGGGTGTCCCCATCTTCTACGAAGCAGATGTCCCTCAAAGCCCAGATGCTCAGCCCTTCTGTGAGTCAGCCTCCTTTGCTTTGCCCCGACACGGCTCCTCTTCGGTCCCAGACCTGGAAAGCTCAGGCCCTGTGACTCTAAATGCATTTTTGTGCTCATCTCTGCCTTTGGGCTTGCTGGCAGACATTGACCTCAGCACTTTCGAAGGACATCGGTTCGGGAATCTGGCTGTGCTGGTTCGATACCCTCTCCTGCTTCTCCTGTAGGTTCACACTCTGGTTATGGCCCAACTGTCTCTGAAACACTTTTCCCAACTGAGGGATTTTATTCAGATGCTGAGTGATCAAAATAGTCAAAAGAAAGCAAGGACATCTCTCGTTGAGATGCCTCTAGACCGTGAGCTAGTCATCAGGACGGGAGAGTGAGCTAGAGCACAAGGAACCGGGATCTGGCTTTTCCTGACCGTCCTGCACAGAGCATAGGTCATCCGTGAGGAGTCACAAGAAAGAGCGAGAAGCAGACTGTCTCTGGGGAGACAACATAAGGAGGTTGGCCCTGACCCTGCCAATGCACTAATGGGCTTGTACCTGCGCAGCAAAGAGTGCTGGGATTTGATATGGTGCTTGGACACCTTCATTGCTTCCTGCAGAGACAGCCTTTACATGAGAAATGTCATTTCAGAGAAATAGGGCTGGAAATTGAGGGGGAAAATTCTTAAGGCAAGCTGGAGAAGAGAGAGCCATACTGTCCATTCCTGCCTTCTTTCTGGTCAGCATGGTGGCGTTTTAGGATCTCCAGATAGCTGCCCCACCACTGGCCCCTGCTCAAAGAGAGCAGTGCCTGAGTCATGGGTTGGCCATGCAGGGCATTTATAGCAATTATTTTCAATATGTAGGACTAAAGAATTGGGAGCAATGAAGTTGGAAAAGGATGCATTCTTTTGAATACCCCCCACCTGTGCAAAAATACAGATTGTCTGCCTAAAACATAAAAAATATCCACTGGCTTCTTTCTTTCTTGGGTAATGGGTATTCCTTGGCAGTGTAAGAAAAAGAACTTGGGCCAAGAGGGCGAAGAGACAGCTGAGGTGAGGTGTTCTCTGGTCACACCACAAGGATCTGCTCACTGAAGGGATGGCTCTTTGAAAAGAACGGCGCAAAATGGTTATGAATATTTAGAAACAATATTAACAAATGCCCTTCTCATGAGACCGTAGCAGTGGATCAGTGACGTCCTGCTGACGGTGTCTTCTCATGAGATCTTATCAGTGGATCCATGGCATCCTGCTGATGGTGTCTTCTCATGAGATCTTATCAGTGGGTCCATGGTGTCCTGCTGTTGGTGTCTTCTCATGAGATCTTATCAGTGGGTGCATGGTGTCCTGCTGTTGGTGTCTTCTCATGAGATATTATCAGTGGATCCATGGCGTCCTGCTGATGGTGTCTTCTCATGAAACCGTAGCAGTGGATCCATGACATCCTGCTGATGGTGTCTTCTCATGAGATCTTATCACTGGGTACATGACATCCCAGTGATGATGTTAATCATCATTAATTGAACAAGGGATAGTTTGCCAGGTTTCTCCACAGGAAAGTTACTATTTTTGCAGAATTGGGCAATTTGAAAACATTTAATAAACTGTATCAACACTACTGGAAACTGTTAGGTTGTTACTGAAAAAAAATCATGGAGATTTGTAACCACTGGCTGTCTTTCATTATACAATAAGTAAGTTGGTACCATTCAACTGTGGAGTCCACAGAATTCTAAAATCAGTTCTGCTTCTGAAATTATTATCACAAAGATTTTATTCTGTTGTAGATTTGGTTCCCAGGCTCAATGACATCTGACTCTAAAGGAGTTACCTAAACTCTTTGCCCCTAGTTTTTTATTTAAAATTCCCCGAAGAGAACCATAGTATTTGCTTTATGGAGTTATTCCGAAGATGGAATGAGTCAATGTTTGTAAAGTGCTTATCGGAGCATAAAATAGAAGCTCTGCACCTTGGGTGGGTAGAGAAGTTGACATACTTACCCACGGTGTGTGGCAACCAAAGAAAGGAAACATCATGGCTCATATTTACCCAAGTCTTGTAAGCTTCGTAACATAACTACTGTGCTTATAGAAAGGAAACAAATCAGACTTATTGCTGTTTGTTCCACAGAGAACAGTGAAGAGAGATTACAGGGGAAAACCCTGTTTATGCCTTTATGACTTTATAAACTTTATAAAATGTACATATATTACAACTACACCTTAAAATAAAAAAGCACATCTTTTAAATTTTGAAGGGTGACCTTCATTTTTCTTCCCAGAAGCCCTAGAAAAGGAGAAAGAATAAGAAGAGTCAGCACACAAACACTCAGTGGCATGTGTTATTCATTGGCTCATCATATCATTTATAACCTCCGGATGATTCCCCATTTCTTTTCCCTGTGATGAGTTTGATCCGCCTTCATCAGGTCATTACTTTCAAAGATAGCCATTCATGTTGTACATGATTCCTAGTAGCTAACATGGATGGTCATTTGCTCAGACTTTCTTTTCCTACACAAAATGATTGAAAGTGGAATGACAAAACAGTGCCATAAAGGTATGTCACTGGGGGCAGATCTTGAGTCCAGCCTTAGGGTAGAGAGAGCCAGGTTTAACTCTCGCTGTTCCTGCCTGTGCGTGCTGGCTGTGGTCTCTCTGCCACAGAGGTAAGATGGAAGTGAGCCAGCTTCTTCCACCATGATGGAGCTGCCCCTGGAATCTGTAAGCCTCAAGTAAACCATTTCCTCCTATCAAAACGGGGTGCAGGAAAGAATGTTATCTATGTGTACATTCAAATAGAGTGGATAGGGCCCTTTCTTCCAGAAAACCTAAAACATATCATTTTATTTTACTTTTTGTTAGTAAATTCTCCATTTTTTTCTTTTAGTGTGTGTGGGTATGTGTGCATGTGAGTGCACATGTGGGAGTCAGAGAATAATTTTCCGGTCTTCTGCTTTGTTCTGATGCTGTGTCTTTCATTGTAGTTCACTGCTGCCTTCATGCACATCTGCAGAATTCTCCTATCTGTGCCTGTCTTCTCACTGAAGTGCACTGGGATTATGGAAGCCTGCTACAGCTTCCAGCTTTTACAGGGCCTCTGTGCACCCAAACTCAGGTACTCAGAATTGCATGGGAACCCCTTTATCCACTGAGCCATCTCCCTAGCCCCCTCTATTGATATTCTAAATTTAGAAGTTTTTCAACATTGCCAGGCATGGCAATAATGTGCAACCTGTAATCCCTCCCAGCCCAGTACTTGAGAGGATGAGGCAGGAGGATTGCCAAAAGTTCAAGGTCAGTCTGGACTACACAATCCTTTCCAGGTCAGCCTGGGCTATAGACTGAGACATGTCTCAAAAAATCATAATATTTATTATAGTTTGAGATGCTTTGTGTCTCCACAACATTTGTTTGGGAATTTTTTGGAAAGGGATTTAAGTTACGAGGAGACTTAAGAAAGGGGATTATTGAACTGTACTGGGTTGGAAAGGTGTCTCAGAGGTTAAGGCACTTACCTGGAAAGCCGAGAAACCCAGGTTCCATTTCCTGGGGTCCATACCCACGTAAAGCCAAATGTACAAACTCGTGCATGTTTATGAAGTTTGTTGGCAGTGGCTAGATGCCCTGGAGTACCCATCCATTCTCTCTCTCTCTCTGCAAATAAATAATAAATAAAATATTTTTCAGAAAGTACTGGAGTTGGGGCTGGGGAGACTGTTCAATGGTTAAAGGCACTTGCTTGCAAAGCCTACTGGCCTGGGTTCAATTCCGCAGGACCCACGTAAGCCAAATACATAAGGCAGCCCATGTGTCTGAAACTCATTTGCAGAGGCAAGAGGCACTGGTGAGCCCATATTCACTTTCACTTTCTCTCACTCTCTCAAATTAATTAATTAATTAACTAATTAATTAGTTAATTGTGCTGGGCTGGAGAGATAGGTCGGCAGTGAAGGTGCTTGCCTAAAAGTAGTGGAACACATGTGCCGTGCGTAGTGTTTAAGACAACACTGCATTCCAGCACACCTTTCTCCTCTTGACAGCATGACTGTGACTGGCATCGTGATCCTGAATACTAGAGAAAATCACTGGGAGTTTGGACACCGCGAGTGTGGTGTTGATAGCAGCATTGTCCTCACGGACCTTCCCTGACATCTTAAAGGCTCCCAGCTGCTCTCTTTGGTCCTGGACACTATTGGGGAAAGTTAGGTGGCAGTAACTGAGAAAAAATTAAATGTGAGAAAAATTGAGGAATGAGTCTTTACATCAGATTTTTATTTTATTTCAGAAGGATTACCATCAGGTTGAGTTCTGTTTAGGCAATCATGGAACAACACTATGTCCACGATACCTATTTAACAAACAGACATAAGGTACTTAACCCACTATGGCTCTTTACAAACGCTGACTCACATATCAAATCTGCTGTGTGCTGGGAGCAGAGGTTTAGCAAGTTGCAGGAGATCTGCAGGAGTCTGCAGGCAGACTTACATGCCCTGTGTTTGGCTAAGGCACTGGTGGTGTACTGGTTGAGCTGGACTGTGTGGAGCCCTGTTCTGGAGAAGTGAGCCCCTAGGGAAAAGGTAATTCCCTTTTCCTCTTCCCATCATAGTTCATGTCTTCATGAGAGATCTTAGCCAATTTGGAGAGTCACTCCTTGCATCTCTGAATGGTATGGATGAATGTGAGTTCTCTAACACCTCTGCAGACATTAGGTTAGATGACTCACAGATCAGAAAGCAGATACACCAGGGCTGGGGAGAGTTCAGTGGATAAAGCCCTTGCAGCTCAAGCTTGAGGATCTGAGATCGGATCCTCAGTTCCCACATGAGTGTCAGGTGGGCATAGAGACCTGTGGTCCCAGCACTCAGGCGGTGGAGAGAGGAGATCCCCAGGGCAAGCTGCTTGATTAGGAAGATCAGCCAGCGAGCTGAGTTCACCTGAGATCCTGCCGTGGCAGACAAAGTGGAGAACAACTGAGGAAGACACCCGAAGGCAACCTCTGGCCTCCGCAAGCATGCACATCTGTGTGCACGCGCACTGGAAAACACATGTACCCACCACGCATACACATATGCGTATGTACCCACATGTATACACATATGCGTATATCCCACACATGCAAAAGAAAAGAAGGGAGGTATGCCAGTGTTTCCAGAGATTCACACTGAGAGCCAGAAAACCCTTAAACAGAATGGAGATTTTTTTTTATCAGATATGGGCATATTTAGTATGTAAACAACACATGTTGTTTCCCTCCTTTCCCTCCTCCCTTCCCCTTTTCTGAAGAGGCCTTCCACATTGGGGATGCAGGTCAACCCCATGGGGATCGTGGGTCATACATTATGGGAGGGGGGAGACAATGTCTCTGTGCAAAATGTCCCAACTTGTGGCTCTACAATCTTTCTGCACCCTCTTCTGCAAAATTCCCTGAGCCATGCTGGGAGCATTTTAAGTCTACTTCAGTGATGGGCACTCAGGAGCCTCTGGATCTCTGGTTTGGTAGGTGTTGAGCGTCCTCAGTGTCTGTCTCCTTCACCCTTGTGCTGATATCAGATTCACCGAGAAAGCAGCACTCTTGCTCATTTCCCCAGTTCCTCTGTGGTTTCAGCTGGGGTGGGGATGGAGTGCACTGGGTCGTTTTTCTCCTCAGGTCCAGCTCCTGTCTGAAAAAGAGAAGCAGAATCTCCAATGGAGAATGAAGTCAGCACTGGCTAAATGGGATAACCATTGGTAATTTAGAGAGAATTAAAAGCGTGTAGACCCTCTTATAGTCTAAGGTAGTGGGAGCTTGACAATGGAAAGCAGAATCATTATCTGGATATGATTCTGACTTGTTTTCCAGTTCCAGATATGGTTTCCTTTCCACTGAGCAGATCCGTTAGCCAATCCAAGAGCAGTTGGTTACCCACCATGGCTGTGTGCCACTATTGCACTTGTGTGAGCATCACATCAGGATGTTTGCTTCTGAGTTGCTTAGACTTTGAGTTGCTCAGACAGATGTTGGCCGCTTTCCCCCCGTAGCTCATTTAGCGCCTTCCAGCACTAGATGGGCTGATTGTCTGGGGACTGGCTCTCCTAGAATGGAGATGTGTGTGTGGGGGGGGTCTGGTGTTTCCTAGGGGCACAGGTGCTATGATGCCCATGAGCTTTCTGGTCAAAGACAAACCAGACAGGGTGAACTCCTTGGACTGTCCCTCTCCCCCTACAGAACTTGAACTTGGCAGTCAGTCTTGTCCTTCAAAGCCAAGTCTAAACCTCTTATACTAGGCAGAGGAGATCTCTGGGAAGAATTTCCAACATGACAGAGGGGGAGGAGGAAGTTATGCAGGATACATTCCCCCCAAAGGAGGCCACCTCACAGCCTTCCTTTTTCCTGAAGTTAACCCAGGATTCAGTGTGTGACGTGGATCTCTGCTCCTGCCAGGTGAGGACAAATGGATACCTTCATTGCTAGCTGAGGACACCTAAGGACGCTATTCAGAACCTGTGCCAACAAGTGGCTGAAGTTTTGATGACTTTATTTCAGATGGGTGTGAAATACGTGGACTAAAATATCAGGGACGGAGTGCTCACAAGGTGCTTCTACTTGGTGTTTACTGCAGTGTGCTTCATGGCAGCCAAGATATCGAAACAGCCTGGAGATCCTGGGAAGCCAGATCAGCCGGGTCAGAGAGCTGAGGACAGTGTGTCTCTCCTCAGATGCAGAATCCCAATTTCATTGACTAGATAAAGAAACGCCACGAAAGTTAAGGGGAGACTATGTGAGTGGAGGAAGGGGGAGGGAGAAACAAGAAAATGTAATGAGGGTTAGAACAGCAAAATATGGCATGCTTTCTCTCATATGCCACCTACATTTCAATACATACATATATACATACATGACATAAAAATAAAAGGACTGTTTGGGGAGGGGGAGAAGAGGGACTGGTGGAAGAGAGGAGGAGAGATGTATGAAAATGTAATGAGGAATCACATTATTGTTTACCCAAATAATATGATGATTTTAAAATGTCACCTTAGAATTAGGGATAGAGAGAGTGAAGGTGTGTGTGTGTGTTGTGTGTGTGTGTGTGGAACAGATAGCTGAGCAAAATCTTGGTTCTATTCCCAGCCCTCCCTGAATCCCAAAACCTCAGCTGAGAAGTATCTGGCTAATTCCCTTCCTCAAAAGATCTCTTGCCACGCTGGAGCTGGAGTCCTTCACTCCCTCCTCGCCCCTGGCACCACTGGGGTCTCTGTGTCTGGGTCCTCTCCCCGCTGTCACTCCAGTGGGACCCTTCACTGGTCACTCGCTCCCCTTTGGAGAGCTGGGGCAGGGTTGCAACCTCCTGGAGTCCCGTGTTCCCTGAGTCAGAGAGCAGGGCGCTGATGGATGGCACCAGCCTGTCCCCAGGCCACGCAGCCCCGGGGGCGGGGCGCGCTCCTTCTTGACGCGGAGAAACACACGGAGCCCTGGGGAATTCCCGGGCCGGGGTCCGACCTTTCCGGGCCATGGAGCATAAAAGCGGCCCCGGGTCCCAGCAGCCTCACAGCCCGCACAGCATCCCAGCATCTCCGGCCAGCGCTGAGCTCCGCGATCCATCTGCCCACCGTCCTCTGAGCCCCATGGCCCGAGCCACCTCCAGTCTCCGCGCCCCGCTCCTCCGAGCTGCGCTGCTGCTGCTGCTGCTGACCTCAGGCCAGAAGGGTTCAGGTGACACCCACTCCTGGACCCCTGGCAGACGGGCTCGGGTGGGGCCCGCCGCCCACAGCCCGGCTCACCGGTATCCTCTCCTGCAGGTGCCTCCCTGGCCTCAGAACTGCGCTGCCAGTGTCTGAAGACAGTGCCAGGCGTGCACCCCAAGAGCATCCAGAGTGTGATGATGTTGGCCCCGGGACCCCACTGCACCCAGACTGAAGTCATGTAAGTCCTGCCACAACCTCCATGGTCCCCTGACCCTCCCGCTGACCCCCTGCGTCATTCACACCTGTCCTCTCCCTCTGCAGAGCCATGCTGAAGAATGGGCAAGAAGTTTGTCTCAACCCGGAATCCCCCATGGTCCAGAAGATCATCCACAAACTGCTGAACAGGTGAGCTGTGGCTGGCGTTTGCAAGGGGAGGGGGCCAGTTGGACCCCTTGAAGGCTCGGTCAGGGAACTGGGGGTTTAGCAGAAGGATTGGACGTGCACATGATTGCTTCACGCTAACCTTGTCCTGACACCGTTTATTTGCTGAGAGCAGGAAGATATGCCCGGTGCCCTCCACCCCCACCCACACCCCTATGTCCCTTTCAGGAGCATCTGTAACAGTGTCTTTAAATTTCTTACCAGCTTTGGCCAGTATATAATGAGCTTTCCGCCTGTTATAAAACAGACGCTCTCCAGCCCCAGGCTCTTCTGAAAAATCATGGCCCATAGTGCAAAGCTGAGGTTTTGGGGATCCAGCACTTGGTAGAGGTCTGAGTTCCTCCGACACACATTAGCCATGTGACAGATGATGTAGTTTGAAACTTGAGCAAAACAGGGACTTCATAACGGCTGCTTCATGAACCAAGTGGAGCCCAGGTTGACAGACAAAAGGTGTAGGCTGTTTGAGAGCACAGAACCCCACCAGTCTCCTTTCCTACAGAGCCTCCACTAGCCCACAGACACCTGCCCCACAGCTCAGCCTGCAGGGGTTGCGCTGGGGCCTCGTGGGAGTCAGGCTGTATTCGGAAGTCTGGCATGAGAGGACAATGTGGTTTAGTTTTCTCAGGACCGTGATACTTCCAGCTGAGCAAGGGGAGGAGGAAGCCCATGCAGTGGTTCCTGAGACGGACCTTGCCCTTCTTAGGCAAAGCTGAAAACAGGAAATCTCCTGAGGCCACCTGAATGGACCTTATTGGGCTCTTGCGTGTCTTCTAAGAGTTTATTTATTTGTTTGTTTTAAAAAAATTATTAACATTGTACACATGAAATAATTAAGTGTGTGGTTGAAGCTACTTGCACACTACCATGATATTTATTGTTTTATGTCAAACTCAAGTTCATTCAGCACTGAGTCTTTGAGGTCATTTCTGTGTACTAGCATGTCTGTGTTTATCTGTTTTTGTAATTTTGTTATCTAAATCAGTTGCTATTTATTGAAATGGTGTCATTGTGACCATTTCTCACGCTGAAGCTTTGGTAACTCAGGAATCTAAATATCCATTGGAAATGTCGTGTTTCGTTTGTTAAGGCATAATGTCTCATCTAGTTAAATATACAATGTCTCTATTTCTGAGAACAGGGAGTTTTGAATATTTATTGGTATTTTTACCAAGAACATGAAAATAAAATGTTTTAAGACATGCCATGTTTGTTTTATTACTTTGGGGGACATGCTATCTTTCCTGATAATCTAATGATTGATATCAGTGTTTCTCAACGGCTGTTACTCCTCGCCTTCTGGGCATTCAGTTTACTGCAAAGATCAATTACATTGTAAAGCATGTCTGATTTCATCTGGTGATTGCTTTCATCTGTCCCAAAATGTGCTATGCAGGCTGGAGGGATGACTTAGTGGTTAAGCTGAATGCCTGTGAAGCCTAAGGACCCAGGTTTGATTCTCCAGGTCCCACATAAGCCAGATGCATATGGTGGTTCACGTGTCTGGAGTTCGTTTGCAGTGGCTAGAGGCCCTGGTGTGCCCGTTCTCACTCTCCTCCCCGCTCTCTGTCTCAAATAAATAAATAAATAAATAAATAAATAAATTTTAAAAAAAGTAACAAGAAGCCGGGCATGGTGGTGCATGCCTTTTAAAAAAGTGCTTTGCCCAACTGGAACCTGTCTTTCCTGAGTCGTTGTTCCTGCTCTCTCTCTCTCTCTGTTCAGGATCTTTATTGTTATTACATTGTATTGTACTTTAGGGTAGCTATAAATTTTGAAAAATAAAAACAAGCTACAGTTAAAATATGAATAAAAATTCAATTCATTAAACAGTTTATAAAACTTAAGACACAATTATTTTAAACAACAAATATAACCAGAAGTAAATTCTGCTTCAAGCCTCATATAACTCTAGTGTGTTAGTCCTTTTCATGAGTTTTCTCTTCTCTTTCAACAGCTCTAATATTCCCTTCCTGGAAAGTCTTCCTTGACGTTAGGGATGTGCTTCCGGGGTAGCACTTGCCCCCTCCAGAGCACCTCAGGCATGCATTGACTACAACCTGGGTTAATTAGCCAGCTTTCCATTACTGTATCAAAATACCTGAGATAGTCAAGTTCTACAGAGCAAAAGTTTATTTTGGCTCACAATGTTTGAGATTTCAGTCCATGATTGACTGGTGTCATGGCCGGCAGTACATGGTGGAACAAACTGCTCACTTCCTTGTTACGGTGCAAGGACAGGAAAAGGAAGTCACACTCTTTCATGGTAAGGTTTACCAACAGCCTAAAGCCTCCCATTTTGAACACATCTTAAAATTTCTACTACCTAGAACACCAAGTCAAGAACTAGCATGCAAACATTCACGATCCAGATTACAGCAAACGATCAGTTTATAAATTAAACCTGTTCACATGCTCATCACTCCAAACAGGCTGTGCATTTTTAAGGACAGAAACTCACTTGTTTTTTTTTTAATTTTTTTAAATTATTTTTATTTATTTATTTATTTTTGGAGAGAGAGACAGAGAGAGATAGACAGAGAGGGAGAGGGAGACAGAGATGGGCACGCCAGCAGTTTCTAAGCTGCTGTGAATGAAATCCAGATGCGCGCGCCCCTTGTGGGCAAGTGCGGCATTGCACCCTTGCCTCACTTTGCATCTGGCTAAACGTGGAACCTAGAGATTGGAACTGCTGGAGATTGGAACCAGCGTTCTTAGGCTTAGCAGGCAGGCACCTTAGCCGCTAAGCCATCTCTCCAGCCCATCACGTGTTTTATCTTTATATACCTAGTGAATTCTCAAGGAGAACTAATGAAAGAAAAATCCTTCATATTGCTTAAGCTAAGTTTGCCATCAGACTATATCAATCCTTTAGTAATCATTGATTCTTCGTTTAAATGCCAATCTGGGTTGAACTGAGTCCCCCTAAATTCTTATGCTGAGCTCCTAAGCCCCAGTATTTGAGAATATGCCCTTAGTTGTTGATCGTCTTTAAGGAGGTAATTGAGTTAAAATGGGTTCATGAGGCTGTGTCCCGTGATTAGTGATTTGATTAGTCCCCTTAGGAAGGGGGACTTGGAGATAGACACGCACACGCCCTGGAAACATGAAGCCGACCACCAACACGCCTGGAACGTCTCCTTCCCTCAAGAGCCTCCTTGCACGAAGACCAACCCTGTCAAGATGCTGATGTTGGACTCCAAGCTCCAGGATTGTAAGGCAAAATGGTTGTTTCTGTTGTTTAAATCACCTCCTCTGTGTCTATGATCACCTATCGTAGTCCTACGTAGATCACCTTTCATAGTCCCGAAAGCTTAAAGGAAATTCCTTGCTGTTTGATTTGCAAATGCCAAAACAAGGTGTAACCAGTCTGAGGTAATTAAACTCATTTTTTAAACTACTTTAGGAAAGAAGAGGACAGCTCATAGTTCAGTGATACTCAATTATTTTTTAAACTACTTTAGGAAAGACAAGGACAGCTCGTAGTTCAGTGATACTCAATTAAGCTTCAAGCCCAGAGAAACCAATACTTTCAAACCCCAGTTCACCGCAGTCCGCTGTTGTAACAGGACAGACTTCTTCTTAGGTCATTATCGTCTAAATTCATTCTCCTTGCAGCGAAGGTTGTAAATACAGTTTCACCTTGGCAAATTTCATTGCCCTCAAGTGGGACCACATAAATATGTATAAATGCTTAAAGGAAACATTTGTTAAAAGAAAGTATCTTAAATCCCCTCTGTGCAAACATGGCCTTTGTAAAAAAAAAAAAAAAATCATTAGCATTCCCATGAGTCCATTCACTGACCACAATGGCATCGAACTCCTCTCAGTTGTTTCCCTTTTAGAATGTGACAGCATCACATCAACATTCAAGTTCATCTCCTCCTGTCCCTGGCCCTCAGTTAATCCTAGCCCCACTTCCTTCTTTACCTGTGAAGTGACAACCATGTCTCTTGAGTAGCCATGGCTTTCCTTCATCAGCAGAAGAGAGAATGGAAGAATAAGGAGAAATTCTCAGGCTACTGCATGCACATAACAAGGGGCCATAGTACCATTGACTCCATCATGCAGCCCAGGGTCCAGCCAAGGACAGACATTGTTGCCAAGTACCCACCGGTCCTCCTCCTGATGTCCCTGCTTGTCCTGGGCATGGGGACCAGAAAAATCAGAAGAGATTCCAAATCTAACGAGATGGATTTGGCATTAAGCAAACTGTAGAATGTATGTAAGCCAGCACACATTTAGATTGGGTTTCTTATTGGGTTAATTGAAAACACATTTCACTTCTTAGAAGCAACATAGGAATCAACAGTTTTCTTTTTAAAGTAATTTAAAAGCATCGTCACAAACAGATTTAGGTTATTTATCTTAATGGCATTGGGAAGCTAGAAATCGCTGCCTTCTCTTGATAAAATTCTCACATAATCTATCTTTAGAATGTGTCCCAGAAAGTGGTCAAATTGTTTTACCTCTAAATAAGTCACTCAGCATGCCTACTTTTACGTTGGGAGCTATTACCCCAGCTGGTTTTCAAACACACCGGGTGTTTAGTAAGTGCCCACTTATTAAACATAATGAAGTCATACGATTAACCTTATGTGTTTGTCTCACTAAATGCTTATATCAACACTGAGTGTGTGAATCTGGCTGAGTATCCGGCTGCACTGATTTCAAATTTCCAGTGAAGGCATAACATCATGGCTGTATTTGCTCCTGCTGAGGGTCCCTGTGACAGTCAGGAGTTATGACGCCCTGTGTTCAGGCAAATTCTGATTTGATTTCTCCCAGAGCACCTTGTTGCAGTGGGACGTAAGTAGTGAAGATATGGAATGGCTTGGAAATGCCTACACTGGTTTTCAAAGCAGGTATTGCCTTCCAGAATGTGCTGCCTAAAGAGATTGATGACCATGCCTGTGGTCATTACTGTTGCCACCCAGGGTGGGGAGATAGATAATTGCCTCATATTTACCCCCTCCCTCCTTTCCAGAGTAAGGAATGTGGGGGTGGGCAGGGAGTCAAATGGAGAACAAGCTGAGTTCATGAACTTTTTCTCAGTGAATTTCACTTTGAAGTCATGAATGCACAGTCAGCAAAGATACACAGTCATGAGTCAAGGTCTGAGAGTAATTAATCATCAAGCGATCTCTGTGCTGTCCATTTCTTAATGAGAAGCTTTTATTTATTACGCACAATGCCTCCATTGTTCCGTGATGACTAGAGGACCACAGCATGGCACAAACTGAGCACAATTGTTGCTTCGCAGCCAGGTAGCCGCGCTGGCTTCCCTCACGTAGTTTCATGAGCTAACATGAGTGTCTGTGTGGCTGAAGGCTCATCTGGAGGATCCAAGAGGGGACGCTGCTTCCCACCCAGGCTGCTGGGGAAGTCAGCTCTTTGCAGTTGTGGGACAGGCATAGGTTTTCAGTGTTAGGCATGTATTCCCTTCCGTGGAGCAGCCCTCCAGTCCAATTAGAGAGTGGTTGGTTTCCCCCATAGCAGACATGGCACTATGCACCTGGCTGGCCAAATTTAAAGCTTGCAGTGTCCATGTTGAGTATCTCCACTGGTGATTTCTCTCTCTCCCATGGAACTGCATGCAGTGTAGCTTTTTCCAGCTTTCTGTCAGCTGGTCCACATGGAGGAGGCTTTCAGCTCAGCTCCGGCAGGATTTCTCAGTGACCTTGCAGCCCAAGTATGTGGAGTCTTCAGCAATCGGGTCTTACCACCTATTCCTGGTGGGAAACCAAGAGCCTTGGCCATGGCCTATAATATTTTGGGGAGTACCAGTGACCTCCTTGGCCAACAACTCACTGGAAGGTGTCTCATCCCTGGAACTGAAAAATTTCTAGTAACAATCTACAGCTTCTAGATGCATGCCATTGTCCAAAAAAGTAGGTTTCCACATGACTTATTTATATCCTCTTAGGTTTTGATTAGCCCTCCATCCACCTTTCCTTTACTCAATCTCTTCCCATAGGCCTTTTCACCCCCATTAATCTGTTCTTCTACTTACATACATACAATACCATCCTATTAAGTCCCCCTCCCTCCCTTTCTATTCTCTTTATATTCATTTTCTACATCTTTAATTGTTGTATTGTTGCATCATTTAGCATAATTATGAGTGTGATATGTCAGATCCACACTGCTGGGGATGCTGGTGGGAAACTCAGTGGTCATTCTTTGAATTCTGCCTGCTATAGCTTCAAAAGAGTTTACACACACACACACACACACACACACACACACACACACACTTTTTTAAAGGCAGTAAAAACCTCCCACTCATTTGCTGCACAGGCCAACATTTTAAACATAACAAGAACATGAGCTGCTTGTGGGTGTGGTGGTGGTGTGACTATAGACTGACTTGTGCTCCTCCCCCTCCACAAACTTTGCCCATTCCCACATTGAAGCCTCAGCCTCCACTACCTCACAACGTGACTGCATATGCAGATACTCTCTTGACCGAGGTGATGAAGGGAGGTCATTTTTGGCGGGCTCTAACCCAATTTAAATGATGTCCTTGTAATGTGAACTGGGCGATTAATCCCAGAACTTGGGAGGCAGAGGCAGGAACCCATCATGAGTTCGAGGTCACCTTGAGACTACAGAGTGAATTCCAGGGCAGCCTGAGCTAGAGTGAGACCTACTTGAAAAAACAAAAACTTAAAAAAAAAGAAAGAAATAAGAAAGAAAGAAAGAAAGAAAGAGGAAAGAAAGAAAGAAAGAAAGAAATAGGAAAGAAAGAAAGAAAGAAGGAAGGAAGGAAGGAAAGAAAGAAAGAAAGAAAGAAAGAAAGAAAGAAAGAAAGAAAGAAAGAAAGAAAGAGGCAATGTGGATACAGACAGTACATGCATCAAGGGGAAATCATACAGTCAGTGTCAAACCAAGGAGAGAACTCGGCAAATTAAACTCTCCAGCACCTTGACCCTGGACTTCCACTCTGCAGAGTTCTAAGAAAACTCATGTCTGTTGTTTAAGTCCTCCTGTCCTGCTGCCTGAATCAACCTCCCCAAGAACTGAACACTATTTGAAAACCTGTTGTTTCTGGCTTTTCTTTTTCTTTCTTACCACCTAGATTTAAAACCCAAAACAATGACTATTTATTTTGACTGGTTTTGAGCTTCAGGCCAAAGGAATCGTGCTGAGCATGTATTTTCTGTGACTTGTTTCTGTGACTTAACATCATAGTGTTCATTTGTGCATTTTGATGTATTTAGCTGCATTTTAGTCAGTTTAACTTATAGTATGTCACTGGAAGGAATAACACTAAATAAATAAATATAAAGTTTCTTTTTCCTGTATAGTGTTGGGGAACACATAACTTGTTTCTAGATTTTTGGTATTACAGACATTTTTATATGCTTCCCAGTTCATTTATATGAGCGCTTGCTAAAATTAAGGTTGCAACATTATTATCTAATGACACACTATAAGGTAGAGTATTTCTACCAAATGACATTATTCTTTCCTTCATAAACTATTCCACTAATGCACATGCTGTCCTCACCTGTGACTGTCAAGTGGATGGGGACAGAGGCCATCCCACCACCTCTCTTTAGCTTGCATTTGTCCATTGTTCATAAGGCAGAATATTATTCATATGTTTATGAGTGGTTGCTCTAACTTTTGTAAATTTCACATTCAGATCTTGCATTATTCCTTTTCCTACTTGGATATTATTTTTCCTTGATAACTCACAGGGGTACTTTGTATATTAGTTCTTGTTTGTTTTGTGGATAACAAAGTTTACTTTGTGGTTCATATATATTTTTTCATTCTGTCTATAGTCACTTCAGTGAATATATGTTTACATTTTTGGTATAAATTGAGTTTAGTAATATACTCTTCTGGCAAGCACTTTTAGTTACTTATTTTAAAAATCTTAACTTTATGTAGCTCACAAAAATATCCTTCTGAAATTTTTGCCAAGTTTTCCTTTATGTTAAAGAGTTGGACCGAATGGAAGTGATTGTTGCTCATATAATATGAAGGAAGATTTTATAATTACTGATACTTAGGGGGGACAATTTCCGTCTTCTTCAGAAATAACTTATTTCTTCTTGAACTTCCAATCTTTCCTATTCATTTTAGAAGCAGCTGCCAATTTTGTCCTAATGTCTAACTGTGCCTGTACTCTCTTTTCAGTTATACTGAGGGTCATAACATCTTTCCATTTCTAGAATATGGACTTGTTCCCAATTTACTGGGGACTTTAATTTTTAAATATTTTATTTTTATTTATTTATTAGAGATAGAGAGAGAGAAAGAGAAAGAGAGAAGGAGAGGGACATTGGGTGTGCCAGGGCATCTAGCCACTGCAAACAACTCCAGATGTGTGCGCCCTCTTGTGCATCTGGCTACGTGGGACCTGGAGAATTGAACCAGGGTCCTTATGCTTCACAGACATGTGCCTTAACCACTAAGCCCTAATTTTTTTTTTTGAGACCTGATCTCATTAAGTAGCCCAGTCTGGCCTTGAAGTGGCCATTCTCCCACCTCAGCCTGCTTCCGGGTTTAACAGTATACAGCCCCACAACTGGTGAGGAATTCCATGATATTCTTAAGGTTTGTAATTTTGCTCTAAAGACATTTTACTTTATATCTGTAAATCATATTAAAACACTTATTTCTAGCCACTTTATATTATTGATGTTATTATATACAGTATATGAATAAAATTCACATTCCAGCTATTAGTGTTCAGTCTAGACTATTTGTCTTGAGTTTGTAACGGTCAACCTTTCACTTGGGCCTTCATGTTATCTGGTAGTAATTACAGTTCAGTCTCCTCTGTTGAAAACCTTATGACTTTTCATTACCTTTCTAGTTTGGCTGTGGTGTTAATGGGCACCCTTGGCTTGTTTCTTCATTGGAATGGGACACTTTCAAGTTTTCACTGTTGTATATGATAGTTTTTGGTGATAATTTTATTGTTAACTTGCCTTTGGGATTTCATGATAACACCTGTGTGGTATTGGAACTCCTAAGAAACCTGGCACATATGACTTAAAATTGTTCTAATAGGCATGTCTTTAACATGAACCTCAAAGAGATCTACCAAATAAATCCTTGCTACAGATGAGTTCATAGTCCATATTCATTAGACCCTGGAGGCACCATCCAGCCTAACCAGAAGTCAAACCCACAATAAATAGCATCCCTACAAATCAAAGTGTTGAAATCAACATGGACTCCTATATAAATATGTTTCACATCATTAGACATTAAAGAAGAAATAGAGACATAAGACACTAAGAAACCAAGCCAACTTTGGAAGAAAAGACCCAACAGAGAAAGCCGGGCGTGGTGGCGCACGCCTTTAATCCCAGCACTCGGGAGGCAGAGGTAGGAGGATTGCCGAGAGTTCGAGGCCACCCTGAGACTACATAGTTAATTCCAGGTCAGCCTGGACCAGAGTGAGACCCTACCTTGCAAAACCAAAAAAAAAAAAAAAGACCCAACAGAGAATAAAATAGCCAGTAAAGGGGGGGGGGTGGGACCAATAGAGAACTTTGAGAAAAGAGACGCACAAACAATGTGAAATCTGACTGAAGCAGTAGATTTGGCTAAGCCAGAGAGAAAATTATTTTAGGAGAGCTGAGAGAATTATGTAGGATGCAGCAGATTATGAAAAAAGGCAGGAGACTTCAAGAACAGTATAAAATGTCTAACTTATTTATGGAAGGAATTGCAGAATGTGAGGAGAGGGAGGAGTGGAAAATTCTACTTCAAAGGACAATGGTTGAGAATTGTCTAGGGCCAACGAAGACCTGTGCTCAAGAGGCTGAATGGATTGGACACAAAACATGAAAACAAAATTAATACCTGACCACATCGCAATGAATGTGATACGTGCAAGGGACAAAGAGCAGATCTTAGAATGATTAAGTGAAACCTACTGTGAGGCAGGTGATCCAGAGAGGAGATTCCAGGAAAGGTCAAACTGGTGTTGGGTCTACAGAAGATGTGGTTTTTCTAAAAGGATGACATATTTTTCAAAGAATATCAAAGTACTATGGTTTTATTTTAATTAACATCCTGAAAGTTTTCTTTTGTTAGTTATGACTAAGGTGGTTACCAAGGGAAACTAACTGAAGACACCAGGGCTAGATGTATTAATTAGTTGACTAATTTTATTAGCACATTTTTGGTTCCTTTGTCTTCGGTGCAAAAACCTATATATCTTACACATTTTTCTCATAGGATTTTCTCTCAAGTTTCAAAGTTACATTTTCCCCAAAATGTAACCTGTTAGGCACATTGAGAAAAGTGTATCTTTCTTATTGTTCCACCTATCAACCATTATGAACGAGTTAATTGAGGGGTGATATAAATTGAGCAGCGTGGACAAACCCTTGTCCCACTATCTGTAAGTTAAATAATTTCTGGCAATTAACTCCCAAGCTTGACTTCTGCAAAATGTCCACATTGATATCTACTTTATTTAAAGCTATTGAAATGATGAGCAATTTGTTCTCTGGAAGTCAGTCTTCTTAGTCTTAATCCCCTTCTCTGTACTGTTCCCTGTACGCAAATCACTTCCCCACCCTGACCCAGCACTTAAAGATAGAAAATGGGGGCTGGAGAGGTGGCTCAGAAGTTAAGGCACTTGCCTGCAAAGCCTAATGACCAGGGTTTGATTGCCCAGTACCCATGTAAAGCCAAAGCCGGATGGAGCAAGTGACATATCTGGAGTTTGTTTGCAGTGGCTGGAGGCCCTGGCACACCCAGCCTCTCCCGCCTCTCCCACCCTCTCTCTCTTTCTCTGTCTGCTTGGAAATAAATACAAATAAATGTAAAGATTGAAGACGACCGGAGTCTGTGATATCATCACAATCAGGTTGCTTCCTCATACTCCTCAAATCCAGTGTATTTGCACCTTACCTAAAAGAAAGAAAGAAAAAAGAAAGAAAGAAAGAAGGAAAGAAGGAAAGAAAGAAAGAAAGAAAGAAAGAAAGAAAGAAAGAAAGAAAGAGAAAGAGAAAGAAAATGGCAGTATTCCAATTGTTCTACCTTTCACCTCATTTCAAAAGAGGAAGCGTTTCTACAGACAAACATTTAAATGACTTTTCAAAGATTATAAAACCAGCTGGTGGCAGAGCCAAGGCATAAAGCTAGGAATTCTGATTTTGATCTGACTGTGCGGCCCTAGCTTCCGTTTCAGTGAGCAGGGCCAGCCCTCCTCTGGTCACACCCACCCACCCTGGAATGCAAAGACATAAATTCTGCAGAAGGAGACCCTTAAAAGATTTGGGTGAGGTACATTTCATCCCCATGACGCAGGAGTTGATTAATTCCTTGGGCTGACTGACACATCCTCACTGTAGCTCCTTGCCAGCTTCTGGCCTGGGATCCTCATGCATTGCTCTCTTTCCCGTGCCAGCAGCAAGAAGCACGGTACCACCTTAATTTAGGGGAACATCCCTTCAGAACTCACAGAAGCATTTTTCTCTGCTCTCGTGCCACATTGACTATCTGATTGGGTAAAACAATTTGACTCCCACTTCTAACCCCACCCCACCTCCTGCTCAGTCACACATTTGTCCATAAATTATGCCCAACTCCATAGGCCAGACACCCAAAGAGGAGCAGGAACATGTATTATCACCTCCCTCAAACCTGCTACTTTTCTATTTTTTAAACTATCTTATTGACAATTGTTATGCGTGTACATAAATGCATTTCTTTGGCTTTGCAGGCAAGTGCCTTAACCACTAAGCCACCTCTCCAGCCCTCCTAAGTGTATTTCTATTATAATCCCCTCCCATTCCTGTTTTTGGGCCCCTTTCACTGAATCCCATGATCTTGCCAACAATCCCCTCTTCTGTTTTGATGTTGTGTTGTCTGCTTGTTGATGGGCCCAGTACTGTTCAGCAACAGCCACTGTGAGGTCATAGCATGCATGGACCCTTCATGTGTGGAAGGCAGTGTTCCAAAGCACGCCTCCCATCCTCTGGCTCTTACACTCTTTCTGCCGCCTCTTCTGCAGTGTTCCTGAGCCCTGGCAGGTGTTACTGAGATGTCACATTTAGTGTAGGATTCTCAACTTTTACTTCTCAGCACTTGGGTGAGTTTTGAGTCTTCTCAGAAGTCACCATCATCTGCAGAAAGAAGCTTCTCTGAGCTTTATAATCAACCCATATGCTTCCAAAGAAATCGAACCTACCCACAGCTTGTTGCCATTATGCATTTATGGATTAATTTAGGCAACATCAATATCTATAATACTGAGTCTAAGAATCAAGTATATTTTTCTCCTAATTAAGGTGAATGTGTATGTAAATGTGTGGGCACTATGGGCCTTGGTGGCATTTTACAGGTGTCCCCATTAAGTCCTTACAAGTTTTATTTATTTATGCTTAGTTTTTGGTATAGTTGTAATTGCTATGACTGAAGTGAGATGTTTTATCTGTTCTGTTTCTGTTATGCAGTTATTGTTCTATAAGAAAATTCTTGATCTATGCATAATAATGCAAGAACCACCAACTGACTAAGCTTTTACATTGTGTCACATTGAAATGAACTTGATTGTTTTGGTCTGTCTAGTTATATAACCATGACATCTGTAACTCATAAGAATTTTGTTTCTTTCTTAGGATTTTATGTTTTGTTTGTTTCTGATTCTCCAAGATTGAGTGGCTTTCCAGAACAATATCATTTGATATTAGCTTTCTTTCTCTTCTTAGGCCCTTTGATTGGACTGTGAGTGTTTTGGCATGATTCTAGCTTTGGCTGGTATTAAGAGTTTTCAAAACAAGGTTAAAATTTAGGAATAAGAGAAATATGTTTCTGCTCCTAAATCGAGTTGAATGCTTGCCTGTAGTCTACTCAAAGGGTTTATTTTTTTTTTTAGGGATAATGAGTCAGGCTTGCTCAACACAGCTGCCTACAGAGGGAAGGGGTTCTCAATGTCCAGACTCTTATTTGGGGATCCGCTGGAGCAGACCCACCACCATCACTGAAAGCTTGGGGGTATGATATTCCAGCTGAGACTTCCTTGCAGACTTCTCCTCCACAGTGTTCCTTGAAAATAACAACAATGTATGTGTGTCTATATTCTATTCCTTTGAGTTTTAGTTTTTTGTTTGTTTCAGGATGATTTACTTGACCTCTAAGTGACTCCCACCAGTAGGTGTCCAGCCATGCTTTATCATTAAAGGGTAAAAGCTCTACAGGATGGCAGCTTGATAGCACCAAATGCAACTACTCTTGAAAATTACAATTATTAATATAATTTTATTTTTTCTAAATATAACTTTATTTTTTCTATTCTTTTCCTTTATAGACACCAAATCAGTGCTTTGTGAATTGTTGTAGTAGTCATAATGAGATATGTGAATGCTTAGGAATGACTGGTACTGTCATGAAAGCACTTGTAATAATAATGACCCTCTTGCCCCACGCTCCTGGATATGATTTTTAACAGTCTTTAGGGATGGCTGACCTGAGTTGTCAGCTTTATTGGGTTCAGATGTATTTAGAAGATGGGTGAAGCACACCTCTGGGGGTGTCTATGAAGGCTTTTCCAGGGAGGATTAACTAAGGGGAAAAGTCCCTCCTGAATTTGGTTGTCTCTATCCCATAGGCTAGGGGCCCTAGATGGGAAAAGGAGATGGCCAGTTAGTACAGACTCTCTCTCTCTCTCTCTGTTGTGTGTGTTGAAGCTGGCATGGCTTCTTCCTCTTTGATACTCCTCCTCTTCCTCTTTCTCTTCCTCTCCCTTCTTGGTTGAATAATATATGCCATAATAAAAATTACACACAGCACATTTTTTCCATTTATCTGTCAAAAGGCATGGATATTGCTTCAACATCTTGCTCCTGTGAATGATGATGCAATGAGCATGACATGGGACTTTCTGAGACACGGATTTCACTTCTTTTCTATATAAGCTCTAAAGTGGGTTTCTGTGTAACAAATACATTCTAGTTTTAGTTTTTTAGGCACTTCCTTACCTGTCTTCCTTAAAGGTGGTAAAAATTTATGCTCCTGCCAATGCTTTGGAAAGTTCCCTTTTTCTCATGTTTTCATCACATCTTCTTAGCTTTCATGTTTTTCATAATAGCTGTTTAACAGACGTGAGATAACAATCTCATTATAGCTTTTACTTGTTTCCCTGATGCTTGGTGAGGAGTGAAGCTGAGAACCCTTTCACATAGTTGTGCCATTAAAAATGCCTATTCAGGTACCCTGAACATTTAAAAATATTTTATTTTTATGTCTTTATTAGAGAAAGAGAGAGGAAGGGAGACAATGTGTGTGTCAGGGCCTCCTGCCACTGCAAGTGAACTCCAGAGCCATGTGCCTCCATGGGCACCTGGTTTATGTGGGTTTTGGGGAGTCAACCCTAAGTCCTTAGGCTTCACAAGCAAGTGCCTTAACTGCTAAGCCATTTCTTCATCCCCCCTAAGTATTTTTAACTGCATTATTCTTTTGCTATCGTTATATAATGTTCCTTTTGTTATGAATATTAACTCCTTATTAGATACATGAACTAGAAACATTTTCTATCATTCTATAGTCTTTTCATTGTGTTGTTTCCCTTGCTGGAAAGAAGGTTTTTACCCACAGCAACACAACTTCTTTGCTGCTTTGGGGCCATATCCAAAAATAAATTATTGCCTCAATTACTATCTAGGAATTTTATCCCATGATTCTTTTCTCTAGAAGTTTATATTGTTTTGTGTTTTACATTTAATACTTTAATCAAGTTAATTTTTGTATATTGTATAAGATTATGTATATGGTCCAGCTAAATTATTTTACACGTGGATATTCAATCATTCACATGACTGTTTATTAAAGATAATACTTTTTCTTCACTCTTTTTTATTCCCTTTGGTTTTGTTCTCTCCGTGGCCAGGTTCAATAGTCTTCTGTTCAGCGAAGCATGCTGCCAACACTCTCTATTGGAGTCTTCCACTTCTGCCCTTGTCTTCAATCCATGGTTTTCTTCTGTTTCGTTATGGTTTCCATTTCATCATACTTCGAATTTTGTTCGTACAATGTTTCCTGGTTTTACTTAGTCATCTGTTGTATGATAGCTTCTTGAATTTCTTTTCAGAAGGATTACTATATTCTGAATAGTTTTTCAGGCTGCTCAAGGATGTCCATTTCTTTGGCTAAATGACTAGGATTTCGTTCACTTCTTTTGGTGACATCATGTGTGCTTGATTTTTCGTTATCTGTGTAGCTCTTCTGCTGACTGTGCACAGGTGGAGTCCTCTATAGTCTTTACACCCTGGTTTGAGCAGGTGAATGCCTCTCTTGTTAGGCCTTCTCACTGTTAGAATTGCCTTCAGGATCCCAGTTGAAGGAAATTGGGATTGGGTCATGTGGCTTCTGCTGGGTCCACAGGGACTTCATACTAGAAGCAGGAGCAGATGTGAACCTTGTTGCAGACTGGATGGCAGCCAGAACTTTGCTAGCAGGGACAGCCCCAGACCAGAGTGTGTTTTGCTGAGCATAGTATGGTTTGTACATACCAGGCTGTTATCAGGTGGAGGACAATAAATCTTCCTTTGGGTCTCTAAAATGCTTTCTGCTGAGCCACTGCCTTGGCAAGCAGAGCTGGCCTGTAATGACAGCCAAGCCAAGCAGGAACCAGGTTACAGTGTTGCTTGAGGGTCCACAGCCATAGGTGAGGTTTGAAACCTACTGCTTGGAGCACAGAATAGACATGAATCCTGCCAGATCCCTGCGTAGGTAGGAGTGCTTCTGAAGTGCAGCTAAGTAGCATGCAGCTGAGTTACAAAGGCATGTAAGGATGCCATAGGCAGTAGACCTACCTCTAAGGATGCAGACAGGCAAGGCTTTCTGGACAGGGATGGCTCACCTCAGATAACAGCTATGAGAACCTGGAGTGGAGTGAGGGTCCACAGCAAGTGCTAAGGTTGTTGGGCTTGGCACCAAAGGCAGAGGTAGATAAGTCTCACTAGGTTATTTAGCAGGTGATTCTAGCACCAGAATCAATGCCAAATGAGATTATTGCCAATTCCACGAAGGGACAGAAGCATCAGTCCTATAGCCTGCATTGGAGTGGACAAGTCTGCCACCTAGATGGGGGCCTGTCCTCTCAGAGCAGCCCTACTTGGTTTTGGGTTCCACTAGTTAGCGACCTTCTACTTCAAGTCTAGGACTTACAGAAAGGCAGTTTGGTTCAGGATGGCTTTCAATTTCTTGTAGTTGGGATGGATACATGTGAGAAGCTCCTTTCTCCCCACACTAATAATGTCACTTGCCAAAATAATTTGCCTTTTTTGGGGTCTATAACAACGTCTTTTAATTCTTAAACATGGATACGTTCAATATATTACAATCCTTTGAATAAAATGTTCAGTCAAATCGTTTTGTGGAGTAGAAAGTCATTTTATGAACATGTTTTTTTCATGAACTGCCCATTAGGAAGTGTTGTTTACACCTGTTGACTATTAAATCACTGTTTACCGATACTTTGTAAATGTAAAGAAAAAAAAAAGAAAAAAAAACTTGAAATCACAGAAAATGCTTGGTCTCTACCCAAACACCTCAGTGGAGTATCCATTATCCACTGCTGTGTCATTTTGCGCTATCATCTTCTTGCTCAAGACTCTTGCATTATGCAGTGGGTTCAACAATATCCGTGTTTGTTCCAAGCAAGGCAACTAATTGTTCTTCATAGGTGGCGAGGTTCCTTTTCATGATTTCCATGCAAGGTCCCCAAAGCCTTTCGAATGCCTGCTCATCCACAGCTAGACGTTTGACAGTCCCCGTGGCATGTGCAGGTGGATGCTTGTCACCAGGACAAGCTCTCCGAAGCACTGTCCCTGGGAACACCCAGCGATTTCGACAGCACCGTTCTCTTCCACTTCTCGTCACAGTTATTTTCACTTCTCCGGATTCTACAATGAACAAAGATGCAGCCAAGACTCCCTGAGAAATGATTTGTTCTGTGTCATCGTAAACTTTGGTGCCAATCACATGTACCACTTTGCACGGATTTAAGGAATGGCGGTGACTCAATAAAGCTTTCATACATTTTTCTCTTTTTGGAATTTTTTTTACAATGATTCTCCTGAGGGTTACCCTGTCCAAACCCCACAGAGCACCAGGAGAGATAGCAGGGATTGTCGCTGCTCCTGGCGTGTTGAGGCCAAACTCCCACCATTGTCCTAGTTCCCAACACGTCTTCCAGCATCATCACATTTGGCCTAAATATCAAATGTTCCTCTGTCGATGACGTCACAGTTGTCACCATCATCACCTTGATCGATTACATGTTACCCTTCTTTGACTAATTTTTCAAACATGGCATCTAATACCTGAGACAGCTGCTCCGGGTCGGGTTCTTGAAATGCAGGTGTCTTTCTTTGCAAGCCTCTTGCAACCCATCTCTATCTCCCTCTCTCTTTCTCTTTGCATTGCCTTTCTTTTTTCTTTTTTTTTTTAATTGACAACTTCTATACTTACAGACAATAAACCATGATATTTCCCTCCTCTCCCCCCATTCCCCCTCAGAACTCCACTCTCCATCATATCCCCTCCCTCTCTCCATTAGTCCAAACAGAAATTGGCCTGGATACCCATGACCTCGCAGTGCCTAGCACTACCTTCACCAGACCCTCAGAATAGGAGAAAAAGATGTTGACAGTCTATTTCTTTTGATCATCGGTTTGGGATGTTCAGTCCTGGATCGGCGTCATCTCCCTCTCGGTCAGGACAGTAGCTTCTGCATACACGGAGGTTTACCCTTCCTCCGGGCGCGCGCAGCGAGCGGCGCCCTTGCGCTCCTCCTCCTGCAGCAGCGCGCGCGCAGGGCTGCAGCGCCAACACCTGCACGTCGGCGGGCTGCGGCCCAGCACCTCCCGGGTGGAGCCATGCAGCAGCCCCGTGAACCCCGCGGGGATCTCGGTGCTCAGGCTCTGGGCCTCGGGACACCTCGGTCACCCGAAGCTACCGGCTGCGAGCGCGCGCGGCCCTCTGGGCCCCCCGGAGGCCCACGGCTGCTGAGCGAGCGCGGTCCGGGGAGGGTTGGCAGCATCTCAGGCTCCTCTCCTTCCCCGACGCCGCCCCCGCCCACCAGTAATTTGTCTTTTTAAAAAAATATTTTTCTTAGGTCTGGAGAAATGGCTTAGTAGTCAAGGCGCTTGCCTGCAAAGCCGAAGGACCCGGTTCGATTCCCCAGTTAGCCATGTAAGCCACATACACAAGTGGCATATGTTTCTGGAGTTCGTTTGCAGTGGCTAGAGGCCCTGGTGCAACGTTCCTCTCTCTCTCTCTCTCTCTCTCTCTCTCTCTCTCTCTCTCTCTTTCTCTATCTGCCTCTTTCTCAGATAAATACATTTTAAAATACTTTTTATTTTTTTGTATATATAGAGAGAAAGAATGGGTGCACCAGGACCTCTAGCCACTGCAGACAGACTCCTGATGCATGAGCCACTTTGTGCATCTGGCTTATGTGGGTCCTGGAGTTGAACTGGAATTGAACCCAGGTCATTAGTCTTACAGGCAAGTACCTTAACAGCGGAGCCGTCTCTCCGGCCTTTGAAAATTACTTGATACAGTGGTGCTCCTCAACTAGCGATAGGGCTGTCCCCCCATCCGCCTATCATAAGTTGAAATGCATTTCATGCATCTAACCAGCCAAACATCATTGATTAGCAAACTCGGACAATGTAGGTGCTGACTGCCTGACCCCGTTCACAAGCCCGCCTTGAGCAGTGGTTCTCTGCCGCTGTTCAGATTCACAAGAGAGTACTGGACCGCATATGACAGGCTTGGAAAAAAAGAAAACTTCGTTTCCAAATATTGCTTCTTCTAAATATATAGTCCTTTCACCTTATGATAAAGTGGAAAAAAAATGCAAGATGAACCATTGTAAGTCAGAGATTATCTGTATTTTCATAGTCATACCAGCTGGGAAAAAATAAAGGCAACTTTAAACATAGACTTCTATGTGTGATGTGCATACACACATATGTTTGCGTACATATTTTATAAAACTTTTGTGACTATAAAATGTCTATATTAAATATGTGTATAAGTATTTTGTATTTATATAAAACACTATATGCTACATAGTTGCATACAAAAATGTACTATATATAGTATCCTACAAAAATGTATATACATACATATTATCATTTATAAACACACTTAACCAGATTCCAATTTTTTTAAAAATAGTTGTTTATTTATGTATTTGCATGTGTGTGTGTGTGTGTGTGTGTGTGTGTGTATGACCCCATGTGGCTCTCTATGCACTCACCTGTGGTGAACAGAGCAGTGTCAGGTCTACTGCTCAGTCACTAAGAAATTTAATGGTAGGGGGTGGCAAGTATCCAAAAAATACTGTGTATTCTAAAGCTGGACGTCATGGGATTTGCTAATGGATCTGAAGCAAGGCGTGGAGAGACCGTGAAGAATCAAGGCGGGCACCATTGTTTGGGTCTTTTAAGGGAATGCGTGGTGGAACTGTTTACTAAGTGAAGACTAAGAGCTTGTGCTGGAGGGTTCTGTTTTGGACATGTGAAATTTGAGATTCCTGGAAAACATCCAAGTGGGAATACTTAACAATTGTCCATATGAAGCTGGTGCTCAGAGGAAAGGTGGGGGAAAGGTGGAGCTTTCAAGGGACGTCTCATTATTAGCTTTTAGGTGGCAACTAAGGCCCCGGGACCAGATCAGTTAGCCAGGTTTTGATTTTGAAGGTGAGAAGAGGGTACAGGATTGGCACATTAAAGCAAGAAGGCATCTGAAAGCTTAAATTTATGTCGGGGACCTTGAGCCAAACTGCACCCATTTGGAGGAAGAAGCCTGCACTTTTGTGTTAAGATTTCAGCTTCCTGAGTTCCTGTGAAAATTACCAAGCCTTCCCAAAGAGCCTACTTTGATCTGTAGATAAGAACAAGGTGTAACCTAAAGATGTGTATCTTAGCAAACAGGATTGATGTAACTCCGCCCTGCCTGTGATCTCAACACAGACATTCTTGTAAACATCTGCGAGGCCCATCACTCAAAAGACCCCCCCCCCCGCCCCTCTCTCCTCATCAATCAAAACCTCTGGTAGCCATAAAATCCATTTGTCAGCCATAAATTACATTTGCCCACATACCTTCTTCCTGCCTCCCCTATATATACCTCTGTATGGATAATAATAAACTTGAAGCCTTGACCGGAGTCTGTGAGGCATGGCTTCCCTCTTTGTGCCTGTTTGTCCCCCATCCAGGATTAGCCTCCCCTCGAGCCCTTGTTGAACCCCCCGCCGGCCGGGGCAAATTTATCCAGAAGGAAAAGAACTGGACTGTGTATTTGTATTTCAAGTGACCAGTCATCTTCCCTGGGCTATGAATGCACTGTTCAGATAATTTAGGAAAAGCCCATGTTACACTGAGAGAAGTTTCTTTCTTTATTACACGTTCTCAAAGGATATAAATCCATGACTAGGGTGCTTTGAAGGAAGAAAATACTTTGGCCTATTATTCGACATGTTAGGATTTGGTGGCCAGAAACGAACAGGTAAAATCTTGGACTGAAAAGCTTTTGACTGAGCCATCTAACTTCTTAATCTGAGAAAACTACAAGCTCAGGAAGACTCGTTGTTAATAAAGATTTCTGCTTAATAGAAGAGACAATAGTTATGACTACGCTGTCAGTTTATAGTGCAATCAAAACATCCACACACGACACACAAATTCTTAAAGATTCAGTTTCTACAAGGGTCTTTGTGTCAGTAGCCATGAGTATAGTATATTTAACTTGATGAAGAAAGACATCCATATGCCACTGCTTTTATCTAAGCTAATCTGTGCTTCAAACTGCTACCAGGGTGAGACAGATGGCTCAGAAGTCAAAAACACTTGCTTCCAAAGCCTAAAAGCCTGAGTTCAATCCCCCAGCTATCCACCTAAAGCCAGATGGGCATTTATTTGCAGTGGCAAGAGACCCTGATACACACACATGCAAATAAATAAATAAGCAATTTATTTATTTATTTATTTATTTATTTATTTATTTATTTAAGAACGACAGTCAGACCAAAAGAGAAAGAGGCAGATAGATAGAAAGAGAATGGGTGTGCCAGGGCCTCCAGGCACTAGAAACGAACTCCAGATGCAGGCGCCCCCTTATGCATCTGACTTAGGTGGGTTCTGGGGAATTGAGCCTCGAACCAGGGTCCTTAGGCTTCACAGGCAAGAACTTAAGCTCTAAGCCATCTCTCCAGCCCAATATATTTTTTAAATTGCAACCTGTATAAAAGCATATTAAACCTCATAGTTTTGGGCTTAGCATTAGCTGGGCTATTAAATCTGAAACATGGTTGAAGGACGCTTTACTTGTGGGTTTTATTCATCCTGCTTTGTAGCTTCCTGTACAGCATTGGCGAAGTTGTGAACTTGGTGAAGGCAATCTTTTATTAGACTAACTATTATTTACAGATGATCAAAATTAAAGTCAAGTTTTGAGAGAATCAGCAAGTATCCTTTGGAAAAACAAGAGTCTACCATGTGACCTAATTTAAATATCTGATTTTCTTCAAGTGTTTAATGATTCTTTGGTATTTTTGTTGTGTTTTTCACTATCCAACTATTAAGGCATTTTCAAAAATGCTACATCTACCATTTTGAGTGTTCCATGCTTTCAAATCTCTACGATTGCTCCTATGAAGCCTTTCCAGAGCGCTGTATACATGCACAATCCCTTCTTTTGTCAAAGCCCTATTCCCCCTCCCTGACCCTCTCTGACTCGCATGTATTGTCACCAGGCCCACCAGTGACTTGCTTCGCACCACACGAAACTTCCCACGGCAGGTAGCATATCTTATTCTCTGAAGTATCTACTTCACACTTGGCACAAAATGGTCATTTGACATTAATTGAGTCTAGAAACGTTTCCAAAAAGCATTGCTTGAAAAACAAACTCTTAAGTAAAATATCGCCTCAGTTATTTCCCATATTTCTCAATTGCAGTCAGTAATAGTCTTGAGTAATAAAAAAGTTCCCAAGCCTTCTCCCTCACAAGCCACTGAAGGAAAGTTTGCAGAAAGAAATGTGAAGGGCCCCCGCTTGTTGTTCTAACAAGATCCAGCTGCTGAAGCACTCTCCCAGCCTTGATTCTGCTTGCAGTAATAAACTCATTCCACCAGCCCACTTCACAGAACTCATTTAATCAGCCTCGGTTCACAGGAAGACATGGAATCTTCCGCTCAAGGAGCCTGATTCTCTACAGATGTCGTCAAGAGATACCAAATCCCAAGCTGCACACGAATACACGGGATGATGAAGGTGAGAAAGAAAATACTTTACACAGAACACGAAACATGTATCCTCATAATGGCTTCGTTATTTCTGAAACAAAGTATCATAATTGGAAAATAACCTAAAGTTTAGAATTACACAATCCTAGGTGACAAATTCTAATCCCATTATTACCTTAGCTACTAGCTGAGGCTAACCTGCTAAGACACCATTATTATTTCATATACTATCAGTAAAGAGGGAAAAGTCAGCTAAATTATTCCACATTACCCATCAGCGGTAAACCACAGCACTGTGCTGTGGTGTTAAAAGGTAATAGATGCTGGGTGTGATGGTGCCCACCTTTAATCCCAGTACTCAGGATGCAGAGGTAGGAGGATCGCCATGACATTACATAGCGAATTCCAGGTCAGCCTGGACCAGAGTGAAACCCTACCTTGAAAAACTAAAATAAGCAGGGTGTGGTGGCACATGCCTTTAATCCCAGCCCTTGGGAGGCAGAGGTAGGAGGATCACTGAGAGTTCGAGGCCACCCTGAGACTACATAGTGAATTCCAGGTCAGCCTGAGCCAGAGTGAGACCCTACCTTGGAAAAAAAAAAAAAACTAAAATAATAATAATAAAATGATATTTTTTTTTTTTTAAAAAAAGGTAATAGAATATCTTTCTTGGAATCCTTTACTCCTTACTCAATAAGACTTCCAACTTTTACACTAAAAATACATGTCCTAACTCCCTTGTGACTTAATATAGTCAGAATTTTTGTGACTTTTTTGACCTATGGAACCTATGATCTCATTCACTGAAAAGGGAAAAAATGAAAAATGGAAGTGCCTCAACCACTCTTTGAGGTGTAACTTCAAAAGCCACCAAGACGGTTTGTGTGACTTGTCGTGACCCTTAAGCAGACATGCCCGTACTTGAGGGTGCATAGCCTCTTTCCAGAGTGCCTCTCTCCAGGTGCTTAAACCTCTGTTCAAATACCGACTGAAGGGCTGGATAGATGGATCGGCAGCTAAGGAAGTTGCTTGCGGAGCTTGACGGCTTGGGTTCAATTTCCCAATACCCACATAAAGCCAGATGCACAAGGTGGCGCATGCATCTGCAGTTTGTTTAGTGCAGCAAGAGGCCCTGGCATGCCCATTCTCTCTCTGTTTTCCTGCTCTTCCTCCTCTCTCTCCTTACAAATAAATATTTTTTTAAAAAAAAACACTGTCTTGGGCTGGAGAAATGGCTTAGCAGTTAAGGCATTTGCCTGTGAAGCCAAAGGACCCAGGTTTGATTCCCCAGGACCCACGTAAGCCAGATATACAAGGGGGCACATGTGTCTGGAGTTCGTTTGCAGAGGCATGCCCATTCTCTCTCTGTCTCTCTTTTCTTTCTCTCTCTCCTTGCAAATAAATAAATAAATAAATAAATAAATAAATAAATAAATAAATTTTAAAAACACTGTCTTGAAGTCAACTTCCACAGAGGGTCTTATTTTTTTTTTAATCTACTTAATAAACTCCAGATCATCCTCAAAAGTTTAAAGGAATCTTGTGTCCACAAAGCTTGAGAATAGCTATTTAGGGGAAAGTTGTCTAATAGTTTATTGCCATGATGGGAGTGTCCCATGAACTTGCAGCCCCTAAGAGCAGCCACAGAACACATGACTTCCAAGCACCTCAAGTATGTCTAGTGCAATTTAGGAAATAGTCTTTGATTTTTAATTGATTTAAACTCACATGTAAATAGCCCTTGTGGATTGTAACTACCATACCTGTCAGGGCAGAGAGCTGAAGAGAGCCTCAATGCTTCACCTTCATTTAATATTTCTCCCAGTATTCTACAAATGTATTTGCTATTAAAATGAGTCTTTTCCTTGAAGCATTAAATACTTGACTGAGTTTGTATGGGATATGAGAGAGATGTTCAACCACAAACACACAATAAAAGCATTATAGGGAACTGGAGAGATGGCTTAGTGGTTAAGCGCTTGCTTATGAAGTCTAAGGACCCTGGTTCAAGGCTCAATTCCCCAATACCCACTTAAGCCAAATGCACAAGGGGGCACATGCATCTGGAGTTCATTTGCAGTGGCTGGAGGCCCTGGTGCACCCATTCTCTCTCTCTGCCTCTTTCTCTCTCTGTCTGTTGCTCTCAAGTAAACAAAATTAATTTAAAATATATTTTTTTAAAATTATGCATAATTCTGAAACACATGTGAGTTACAGGTCAATCCTCAACTTAAAAAAGAAAATAAAAGAAGAGGGAAAAGAGAAATAAATGAAAAAACAACCCCTCATGGTTGCTGCTTTGGGAATTATAGCATTCAAAAGAATGTTTCTTTATGTGTGCTTCACTTTTAATTAACTACCCAGACTTTTGAAAACAGTTGTAAAATTATAAACAATATTTAGGCTTTATTTTTAATTGATTGATTCGTATGCACATTTGTGCGTGTGTGTGTGTGTGTGTGTGTGTGTGTGTGTGTGTGTGTGTCTTGCCACTGCAAATATATTTTGTATCAGGGTTTATGTTGGTGGCTGGGGAACGGAACCCTAGTCTGCAGTGTGTTTTGCTTAAACTGGCCTGCCTGGCTGCTGTCAGGTTTGCAACAATCTAGACCTCAGTGAGTGGGGACTTGGGGTCTCGCAAGCAGAAGAGCTGTCTGGCTATACACACTGCATTCGGCTCTGCTAAGCATCCACCATGAGCCAAGAGGAGTGCCGAGGGGAGTCGTGACTTGAGAAATAGCAGCTTTGGTTGTGTGGGTTACCACATTTTCCAAATTCAGCTCTTCATAATAAATTGGTATTAATGAAATGATTAGTGGCTTTAATATATGTTTGTGATATGAACAAATGGGGCACTGCCTGTAAAACACTTAGTAAAACTCCTGAGATTGTAAATAGTAAGTGATCGTTATTGCTTCCATCTTGTGTCATCTGTGTTTCCGTAACATGTGCTTAATGGGAAGGAGCTGTGGACAGACAGGCTTGGTGCTGGTGGACAACGGGACGTGGCCACTGATCCTGTGCCCAGGGAGCTTCCAAGCGAGTGAGGGAGGTGACCCTGTAAGCAGGTTCTACAGCGTAGGGCTTCCTAGGGATCCAGGCCAGAGCAGCACCCTTCACCGTGACTTCTACACTTGTCATCATTTCCAGCCAGCTGGAAGGAGAGAGAACTGGACCTGGAGGCGGGACTTCTTTGAACAGTTCGCTTGAAAGTTGCACTTTCACGGAAAGGTCAGCTGGATGGGCAGACATGCTGTCATGACTCACAAGGATCTGAATTTCATAATGCTGCACTCTTGTCTGAATCAGCAGGCAATGCAGTAATTCTGTATTCCTATATATAATACCCACAGGGAGAGTGTGTGCCATTTTGATTGACTATGAAAGTAACTGACAACAAACACCTGAGAGTTCTACTTTTACCTTTAAATGATAAAAGCACTTCAATGCTTTCATTCATGTCCGCGTGCACTGAATGTTAACTACCTGCCCAAAATGCAGGCACTTTGAGACTCTTAATGAAACAGCCCTTGCTATCCAGAGTCAGAGGGACAAACATCACGGTATACAGCACAACAGAGTGAAAGTATGGTATATACATACACGTGTGTGTGTGTGTGTGTGTGTCCATACATTTAGGGAAGCATGCACTGTTTTATGCAGAGAAAATGAGGGTTACTTTGTGGGGAGAGACATGGAAGTAACTTGAATATTGATTTGAATATTTTTCTCTATTGATTACTTTTCTCATTGCTGTGACAAAATGCCTCCTAATATAAGCAACTGAAGGGAGGAAAGATTTACCTTGGCTCGTGGTTTAAGGGGATGCATTCCACCATGGCCCGGAAGGAATGAGATGGAATGAGCTTGGTCTGGGCATCAGTCACCAATGGTTATATCCTGCTGCACGGTTTCCTCAGATCATCCCAGGTCAGGAAGCCAAAAGCTCAGGCTGGAAGCAGAGCTGAGCTAAAACCCTCAATCAGGCCTCCCAGCAGCCCGCTTCCTCCAGGTACTATTTCCTAAGTGTCTACAACAGTGTCGTCAGCTTGGGAGCAAATATTCAAACACATGAGCCTGAGCCTGTGGCGGGGGATTTCACATCTAAACGTAATTTTGCTGGGCCTGACCCTGTGCGCTCATCACCGTCTCACAATGCAAATGCATTCAGTCCAATTTCTAAAGTGACTATAGTCCTAACACCCCAACACTTCAAAGCCCCAAGGTCTCTTCTGAGACTCAAAACAAAGGCGTAGCTGTGAGCCCTGTGAACCATAATTAACCGTATACTTCCAATACATAATAGCATAAAGGAAATATCTCCATTGCAAATTGGAGAAACTAAAGGAAAGAAAAAAATACCATACCTATGCAAGGCCAGAAACCATAAGGACAAGCCCCTCTAGCTCTTTGTCCAGCCTCTGAGCCTTGGCGTGGCATGAGCTGAACTCCAGTGGGCTTGGGCGGCCCCATCTCAGTGGCTCCGTGAACAGCAGCGTGCAGGGCTCGCTCTTGAACAGGCTCCACCACGTGGCTGCAGCTCTTTTCAGCAGATGTACGGCATTCCTGGCCTCTCCGTCATCTTGGGGTATCCATTTCAACTTAGGCTTCAAACATTGACCACTCTGAGCTGATCTGATATTACCACACATTGCCTGGTTCTCCCTGGAACCTTAATGCAAGCTTCCAGGACTGTGTAACCCTTGCATTCTGCATGCCCATGTGGACAAAGTCAAGTTCTGCTTTGAGATGCATCCTGGCCCTCTAGGACTATGGCTGAAAATTACATTAACCTCAGGTCCATTCACGGCTGGATCAAGAAAAACACTGCACCAGGCGGCTGATTTCCTGCAGGGCCCCTGCAGGCCTTCCCTCAACCCACTCCTCTCTTTGTATCTACTCTTGGTTACCATTCTAGTTTTAAAGGGTATGACCGGCATTCCTTTCCCTTTACATACATGCATATAGGTATTGCACGCTAGGATCCTCAGATCAGAGAGAACATATGGTTTTGGTCTTTCTGAGTTCAGGGCACTGAGCTTCAAATGCATTCATCTTCCTTCAAATTTCATGTTTCTGTACTGCTGAGTAAAACAGAGCAGCAACAAACACGGATGTACAAGTGTCTCTGTACATAGGGTGGGCTTATGAAGGGATGAGGGGCAGCTGGCCTGTAGGGGAGTTCTGTCTCTCATTTTTGAGAAACCTCCATCATGCCTGTACTAGTTTGCACTCCCACTCCCAGCAGTCAATAAGGGGGTCTCTTCCCCTGCACCATCTCTAGGATCTGTTGTCACTTTTCTTGACTATTGCCATTGTGACCAGAGGGAGATGGCATACCGGAGAGAGACATGAATTTTGCTAGGCCCCAAAAGGCGCAGCTGGGACATAGAATCAGATGATCTAGAAAGAGCATCTACCTGGTGTCTAATCCCAGGTAACTTCCCTATTAAAATGTCTCAGCTGCTCTTTCTTTCTCTGCAAGTTAGAAGTAACAGCAATGCCCATTTCAGAGTTACATGGAGTAAGTAGATGATGCATACAGTGTTCATTAAACAGCCTGACATCTAGTGATCACACAAAGGGTGGCTTTTATTATTAACCATGATTCACTCAATGAATTTGTAATCTCATAATTCTTTACCTTTATCATTTCTGGTTTTTGCAAGTCCAAAGAGCACCAAATTTGCAATCTAATGACACTGAAGTTAATTCTTATTTTGTCCCTTAGAGTGTCATCTTGGTGATCTTCTCAACTTCATCATGTTTCCTCCCGAGACAATGTTTCTCACTTCCAAAGGCTGTGATGATTTCATGCAGTAATTTACAAAACGTGGTTAGACTGGGGCCCCGTAAACACAGAGCAGAAGTTTAATTCTGTATTTGTTTTTCCTTCAACTTCCTCTTCACATCTGCTCCAGTAGGTTATTCACTGTACAAGCTCAGCGTGGGTATGCCCAGCCTCGCCAGGATAAGGAAGAAGCCCATTTTCTCTGCAAGGAAGAGGCAGTGTTTGTTGCCAGACCCCTTATTATTTGAACCCCATTAATGGATAAGCTCTCGTTATCGGAACTCTACTATTAGCTAATTAGCCATAAACAACTAGGGAGTTTGTGAGCTGTTGTGCAATGGTTTCAACAGATTAAAAAATGGAAGCATAAGGAGAGAAGGGAGTGCCAACAAAGAGGTCAGCTGGGGGTTGAAAACACAGTTCTTGGCAGAGGGCACTATATACATTAATTTGAACAAAGCATTGTTTGTATTTTCTTTTTCCTTTTAGAGAGAGTGAGAGAGAGACAGAGAGAATTAGCAATCCAGGGCCTCAGCCACTGTATTTGAACTACAGACATGTGCACCACCTAGTGAGCATGTGCAACCTTGCACCTGCCTGCCTCACCTTTGTGCGTCTGGCTTACATAGGATCTGAAGAGTCGAACATGGGTCCTTGGGCTTTGTAGGCAAGCGCCTTAACTGCGAAGCCATCTCTCCAGCCCTTGTTTGTATTTTCTACATCAAAACACAGAGTTAAACCTGCCAAGTTAATAATAAGCTTTCCCTAAATTTGACAAACTTTAGCTAGGTTCCTGCACCTTCTCCTAAACCCATCTTTTCATATCTTTGAAATACACACACACACACACACACACACACACACACACACACACACATATATATATATATATATAGTGTTAGGGAAAAATTGTTAAATTATTTTATAAGAAAGGTCCCCATTCTCTTTTTGACTACAGGATATGTGATCAGATCTCTCACTGTCCCTTCCTCTATGTCTCTGCAAGAATCCAGTTGGTCAGCTTTGCCAAATCATCCTTGTTGCAGATGTTTCTTCTTTTAAAAAATTTTGTTTATTTATTTACCTATTTCTTTATGAGAGAGAGAGAAATCAAGAGGCAGACAGAGAGAGAATTGGGAGCTGAGCCCAGTCTCTTCTCCACCTAACATTCCCACTGCTACAGTCACTTCACCAACATCACAAATAGTGGCATTCATAGATAACAGTGGCCCTGCAGTGCTCAATAAGTTTTTTAACAACACACATGAAACAACTGGTGCAGCCCAGGCATGCATAAAGTAGGGAAAACGCTATGGTGGAAGCAGTACATGGTCCCAGTAGAAGAATTAGAGCAGACACCAGAAACTGGCTGGAAAACAGCAACGGCCCATCTGGAAAAGGGAGGGAGGCAGTTAGGCAATGCCTCTGCTGTCCACATGGGCTTGCTGGCAGGAATGCAGTGGGAGCATCATATTGCTTGATATTCTGCAGCCCTTTCTTGCTACGCAGTGCATTTTCTCTATGACTACGTGACAAATAGTACATAATTTACATAAATGTTCACAAAAGATAACTTAATTCAAGGAGTACCCTTACCATAGCATGCTAGACCACAGCCATACCTAACATCTTTCAGCCTATTTTACTCTAACACGAACTTTCATTTGCATTGCCTAACAGTCAGTGCTCCACACACAGCCATTATTTTCATCTTAAAAGGATACAATAAAGTTAATAGAAATGAAGCAACTATCTGAAGGATGCTAATTTAGCTGCTCCCTGGTGCGTCACTAACGCGCATTAGCCCCAAAGCAGGGCTGCACAACACTACCTCGTATTTGGGACTAAAAAGAGTTGCGCAGGAGCTAGAGAGATGCTGCAGCAGGTAAGAGGGCACCCACACAAGCATGAGGACCCAAGGGGGCCTGACACTCGCTGAGTTTGATGCCTGACACCCTGGCACCCACCCAAACAGCCGGGTGTGGCCATGCACATCTGTAACCCCAAGTCCTGGGCTAAAAAGACACCAGAGTATGTCGGGGACTCACAAAAGTGGCAAGCACCAGATTCAAGAAGATCCGTTAGGTATATTTCAACGTAAGGCCATTCATTCTGTGTCCTAGCCAGAATTCTACTTGCTGAGAGATTTTACTAAGCAGTCATGATATATTTCAAGAAGTGTTTTGTGAAATACTACACTCTCTTTCCCATGGTTCCAAAAATCTGTCAAGATGCGGTCAACACAATGAGTTGGTATTTTTCTTTTTGTGAGAAGTAAATAGTATAAGAGATGCCATGTCATCAGTTAATATTTTCACAAGGCTTTGACCTCAGTTAAAATCTCCTCCAGCTGGCCAACATTTTTGAATGGTTTCAGATGTTATGGGCTTGGACAGGGCATTTCTCTTTGTGGTTTCTGTGTGAATCTTGAGGACACTAATATTAAAGCATATACCCACAAGCCAGCACGGGTTGTGTTAAACAGTGACTACCAAGCTCACCTCTTCTCCCGATGACAGCCTTGCCAGGGACAGATTCTTCTGTCATCTATATGCGTTCCTTGTAGCGTTTGCTACTGGGAATTAGAGGTGAATGTGACTTGTGTGAATAATGGGAAATCATTGTCAAGGTTGGGATCTGACTCTGGCTTTCCTGATTCTTGTTGACGTCTACTGAGTTTGATCTACTGCCGTGGAGTGGAGTCCTAATTCCACAGAGCAGGTGCCAATGTTCCCCCCACACAAGAAGCTGTTGGGAGTAATTCCTGCTCTTCTGAAGACTCCCAAGGACATCTCAATTCATGGAGCTCTTTCTGGTCTTTGGTTGTTTGTTTAAGTCAAGGCTTATGTGCTGGCTAACTAGTACCTGTTAACCTATCTTTTTATTTGCAAAATGGATGCTAGTGCCAAGCGTGCAATTGAAAAGTGAGGGTTTTCTGTTTCTACTATTTTTATTTTATTTTACTTATTTCATTGATAGGGAGAATGGGGGAGCGGGGAATGGATGTGCCAGGGCCTCTAGCCACTGCAAACAGACTTCAGACGCATGCACCATCAAGAGCTTCATTTTTAGCAACCAGAGAAATTATGCAAACAAAAGATCTAAGTTGAACCGGGAGGAAGAAGCCATACTGAATATAATATCAGGCCAAGGGAATAAAGGAGTCTAGAGGCCTGAGCCTACGGGGCCTCTGAGAGTGTCACAGCTTTCTGGAGGGGGTAATTGTAGTACAGACAACTTTGTAGCCACAAATTATTAAGAATCCAGAGTCTGAGCTTAGCTGTAAAGTGGGTGTGGTAGACTTGAAAGAAAACAGTACAAAAACATGCGGACCCTTCATCAGCTTGTTACACTTGATGCGGTTATGTGAACTGCTAGAAAAGGCCTGAGCAGCCCAGACACTGAGGTTGCAGTCACTCTACATCTCCATGTGACCCCTGAGTTTCTCTTGGAAAAAAACAAAAATATTCATCAGGAACTTGTAGGACACATTTGAACTTATTACCCATGGTTTGCTAGGACTTTCAAAACGATGTGATCTGCGTTGATCTGGGAACCGCAGACCCCCTGTTTGAACTCTGAGGAGGTAAGCATAGATTTCTGTAAGGAGAATTGAGATGAAATCAAGTGATGTAAGAGTCAGAGAAAACAATTTCCTCGCAGGACTGCCTCTGTAAACAGCATTGCTGGGGCCTACAGAATCTCACTGCCTCCATTGGAATGTTAATTTTGACTGACTGCTCCTGATACGACTGACTGACGAGGAGCCAGGTAGCTCTTTTCAGGTAGGTACTTAGCTGGGAACCGGCCTCCACAGAAGCATGGATGCCCCTCGCCTGCATGGGATCCAGTCTCATGGAAGACTGGCTACTTTTGTCATCTCAAAGGCCTCCCCTCCCCCACTGAGCATACCTGTGGGCTGGCCCTTCCCCGAGTCAGCTACTTGAGCCCACCAACCAATCAGGTCTCTCCCTCACGCACCTGTCTCTGTAATTGGATATTCGATCCATATAAATGGGGCTGAGACTGTATGGAAGCGTCCGGTCTCTCTGGTTCTTGGCCCTTGGCCGCTTGCTGTTCTTTTCTGCCCCTCTGTCCCTATGCGAGGGGCATCTTCTCAGCCGGGCTGGAAGCTGGGAGAGTTTCCTGTGGCCTGGGCGCTTTCCAGCTTTGTCCTGGGAGGGAGATTTCCTGCTTGCTCCCCAAATGCCTTCTCTAGCTAGGTAGATTTTCTCCAGTCCCCCTTCCCGCATGCTGGGGCACAGGGGTGATTTTTCTTGGCTCTCCTAACTCTTCCAAAAATCTCATAATTCATAATTTACCTTTCTCTAGTCCATGTTTCTAATGCGTTCATGACTTGGACAAGGACCTGAAATTGGGGTTCACTGTCCTGAAGGCTCCTGAGTTTTTATGGACATGGAATCCCTTTCATGATTTCACCATTGCATCACCCCAACCCTCGGCAGAAAGGACTAGAAGCTGAGGTCTGGGGCATCACTACGAAGAGACATCGGTAATGCTTGAATAAATGCATGTCATTTTTACCGCTCGTTTAAATTTTAATTAAATCATCAATTCAGTCTCATGACTTCTGATGAAGTAAAGGGCTAGCCCATAATTACAGGTACATATGAAAGGTATCTGTGGTTCTGAAGCTCAGCTCAAGTCCTATTCTAAACCTGTTCTCTCAGGGCAGTAAACCCAGAGTATGTCTCGATTAAGGGCTCTCCTTTTTTGAGGAATGCTTTAAATACGTGCAGAATGGAACAGAGGCTCCTCTAGAATCATGGACATTGGTCTACTTGTCACACATCCACATGCCTGAACTTTCGGAACAGCCCCTCTCTCCATCTTCCTGGAGCAGGATCAGGAACAGTCTAGTGTGTTTCTTTCAGGCTTGCCTAAACCACGGGAGTGTTTTTTTTTTGTTGTTGTTGTTTTGTTTTTTTGGTTTTGCAAGGTAGGGTCTCACTCTGGTCCAGGCTGACCTGGAATTCACTATGTAGTCTCAGGGTGGCCTCGAACTCTCGGCGATTCTCCTACCTCTGCCTCCCAAGTGCTGGGATTAAAGGCGTGCGCCACCACGCCCGGCTCCACTGGAGTGTTTTGAGAAGACAACGAGGGCCTCTTCTGTCCAGACCACTCTAGAAAACTGCTTTGTCAGATCCCAAGGAGCTAACTGGAGCTTCCCCGCCTCTGCAGACATTAACTGCTGTGGAAGTAGGCCCGTGGGGTCCCCTCTCTGGAGTCACCAGTATCTACAGGACCTCAGTCTTCTATTTCAGCACACCCCACCACCACACCAGTCCAACAGAACCTTTCGTCTCACAAGGTTCTCAGGCCCAGTTCTCTTGGCATTTTGGACCACATACTTTGTAGGGTGGAGTCTGTGCTACATGTTGTGGGATATTTAACAGCATTCTTGACACCTGGCCTCTATTCAATAGGTACCAGAACACGACAGCGAATGATGTCTTTTTGCCACATGCCCTGTGAGGGTTCAAAATCTCTCTTATAAGGTTTTCAATCTAAATCAAGAATGTGTTACAATTTGGAAATAGCAATAGTGCCCACCACAGAGTACTGACCAGTCACCCCCCAACTACTTCTTTGAAGAGGGCTTCTACGTGACAATGAAACGGGAAGCAATTTCAGCAAGTATGGCTGTGGTAGTTTGAATAGATGTCCCCCAATATATTTAGTGCTTTATTAGTTATAATTTGCATCTGCAATCACCTTGCTAGAGGCAATGTCACTTAGGGGCCGGTCTTAAGGTGTGGTGATGGTTTGAGATTCCATTATAAAGATATGCAAAGTGTGCCTAGCAGGAGTTCCTGAAGTGTGCTGTGTGACTCTTTGGCTGTAGTTTCATTCTGCTCTGTGTGCTGAGGTGGCTGGTTGGTTTTTCTCTCTCTGCTTGGCCTGGTGAAGGCAGGCCACTTCTCCTGCCATTATGGAAATTCCCCTGGATCTGTAAGCTTCAATAAATAATATCCCTTCCTCCATACCTGTGCCTGGTCTGGAAGTTCATCTCAGTGAACCTGAAGCTGTCTGCTACAATGGCCAAAGGCAAGATAGTCAAATGTGCAAATCCTGAAAATGTTCAAAGGCTGAAAGTTTAGGCTCCTCAGCCAGGTAAGAAAATGAGTGTACTGTCTAACCAAGGATAGCGAAGCTCTACAATGTATATGAAGGCATCAATAATAAATATTGGTGGTGGTATAGGGGCGAGTTGCAGCAATGGTGGGGATAGCTGTTTCACTAAAATTCAGTGGCCAAGCAAACCCAGAGTGAAGCTAGCTCCAGTGAGGAGACTGTTGCTCAGTTGGTTTAATGATTGCCCGGCATGCACGAAGCCCTGGGTTCGATCCCCAGCACCTCATACACCTTGGCATGGTGGTACACACTTACAATCCTAGCATTTGGGATGTGGAGGCAAAAGGATCAGAAGTTCAGAGTTATCCACAGCTACACAGCAAATTCCAGGCCAAGCCAGGGTACACACAATCCTATCTTGAAAAAAAAATGTGATGTAAGAATGACACCAGGGAACCTGAGTAGGAAGATCAGGGTCACACGATGACAGTCACTTAAATGATTCCTCAGATCTCACAGCCCAAACTCACCTCCAGATCAGACACAGCCTTCGAGAAGCTCTGGGCAACACCATTGCATCTGGCACAGTGAGCTCCTCTCCTAGAAGGGGGCACTGCTGAGCATGCTGCATCAGAGCCTCCCAAGACGGTGGGAGCCTGTGCACCTCGGGTGCCAGGAGTAGAAGTGACTGCCCTTGGCATCTCACGCGCACTGGGAAAGGAGACTGATGGCTGCACAATCCAGCCTGTAGGAGAATTCTAGGAGGTTCTATGTGCTCCTTAAGAATCCCCAGGGCACTGGCTACTCCATGGGAGGCACTAACCCTGGCCTCCCCCCCTTCCTCGTTTCTCCTGTCCCTCACAGCGGTGTCCTGGCTCCTCTTGCCAGTTACACAGTCTCAAGTCTTTGTGCCAGGCTCTGATTTTGGAAAAGCGAAAACTGTGGCAATTAAAAAATAAAGCAAATGATCTTTGCCTACAGAAACACATTCTCTTCTGGATGTTGTATGGATTATAAAAGTGTTTATTTTTCCATCATTCAGTTGTCCATTAACATTCTTTTTGTTTGCATTTCTTTAGTTTCTCTGTTGTCTTCTCTTTTTGGAAGTAACCAGTTGTCTTAAAACACTGAATTTAGTTTCAAATCAAGATGGTGATGGTACAGTCCGGGGGTGCCTCCCTTCCCTTATCTGTAATTTACAGCCAGGAGTGTTAAGACACTGCCATAATCCTGGGTTCTGCTTATCACTTAGCTATATGTTCTCCTCGAATGCCCCCATTTCCTGATGGTCTCTTGGTACTTGGGTTTGGAGGCAGCTGGCCATGAATTTAAACATCAGAGTGTGGTTTGCCTCTAGAAAACACAGACAGTGAGTCAGAGGCCTTTGATGGCTTGTTTCAATTCTGCTCGTTGTGTTGAGAAACCTCCTACTGTCTCTTGGCTTCACAGTCTCACAATCTGTCATGGAGCCAGCCAGCACTATTCTGTCTCCTAGGTGAAAAGGACTGAGCTAATAGCACTGACGGACTTTTAGATAATCAGGAGCGGGCCTAAGCCCATTATGCATTGTTGGGTTTAAAATCGAAAGTGCATCCATTAGTTATTCTATTTTGAGTGGTTGGAAATGTGCTCAACTACAATGGAAAAGAAAGATCACCCTTTGTGGCTGTAACAGACAGCTTCAGGTTCACTGAGATGAACTTCCAGACCAGGCACAGTTATTGAGGAAGGGTTTTATTTATTGAAGCTTACAGATCCAGGGGAAGTTCCATAATGGTGAAAAAGCTGGCCTGCTTTCACAGGACCAAACAGAGAGCAAAAGCCACAAGCCAAAAGTCACACAGCACAGCACACCTCAGGAACTCCAGCTAGGCACACTTGGCATATCTTTAGATTGAAATCCTAAACCCATCACCACACCTTAAGATCCGCCCAGTGACACTGCCTCCAGCCAGGTGGATGCAGATGCAAACAATCAACTAATAAAACACTGAATATATTGGGGGCCATATATTCAAACTACCACAGTGGCTTTGTCAATAATTGGTATTCTGATTATTTTTATTAAGGTGTATTCCTTCTAATGAACAAATACATGAATCCACAGGGTACTCCCGAGAGATGAAGCTTGGCATTTACAGGACACTGTTAGTACACATGCATGACCGCTTGCTGCATTAAAGCTGAACATGGAATTCAAGCTGGGGAGGGGGGATGGGAGCAAAGGTTGCACTGGCCCAAAGCTTTTTTGTGTATTTTATTTTATGGTATAGGAGTGTGTGTGTGTGTGTGTGTGTGTGTGTGTGTGTCCTGCATTTGTGTGGTTTAAGGGTGTTGTTAAGGAGCAGTTTGCAAGAAGACTATAAGCCCACTATGTTTATATTAGACATAATATCTGGTTCTGAAAATTCTGCTGAGAGTCCTTCAACAAAGCTCTAGCTGATTCATACACATCTTGGGATGAAGAATGATAAACAGTGTGTGCCCACTGAGAGGGAGTGGGAATGGGATATGCTGTGAGCTGTGAGTAATTTTTGTTAGGAAAATGAGATGGGGGGGGGTCTCTGGCCTTCCAGAGAACTGTGACAAAACCCTGGTTTCCTGAGACACAAAGATTCGAGGAAAATAAACGGAAATGAATGAAAGTGGGAGGTGACAGAAAGAAAAATTGTTTCCCAACAATTAGCTATGCAATTTTGCCTAGTGAACGTACAAGGTTAATAGAAAGATAACAAAACTCATTTCTATCAATTCATCTTAGTTTTCCCAATCAAGTCTGCTCTCTAGCTAGAAACAGAGAAATTTGATAAAAGGGAACGAGGAAAGCGCCTTACAGACACACATGAATGTGTGCACACCAAGAAGAGTCATTGAGCTCACCCCTCTTTCACTGTAGTTACCTGTAGCTTGACTTCAAGATTTTATCCCCACATTCATCTTTGTAATTATTATGTACCACATCACGAAATTGTTGTTCCAGAATAAGAGACAACTGGTTCTAGGCTACCTATAGGAAGGTATTAATGTTGAGGAGGCTTTGAAACACAATTGGAGTGTTTAATAAAGAATACCCTCTGGCTTAGTGGTTAAGGTGTTTGCCTGCAAAGCCTCAGGACCCAGGTTCAATTCCCAGTACACACATAAGCCATGTGCACAGGGTGGCACATATGTCTGGAGTTCGTTTGCAGTGGCTGGAGGCCCTGTCATGTCCATTTGCTCTCTCTCTCTCTCTCTATCTGCTCCTTTCTCTCTCTCAAATAAGTAAAAAAAAAAAAAAGCCCATTAAATACCTATATCTTAAAAATAAACTATGAACACTAAGTTAAAGTTTAGCCAATTCTTACAAATTTTATTTCTTAATATTGTTTGAAAATAAGAACCCCAGTCTCGTCTCTAGCCATAGTCTAACTCTCTACTTGGGACTCTGGTTTTCTCTTCTGACAAATATCTATCTGACTAAATGATCCCTCAATTCCTCAAAGTCTTTGCTTCTGTTTCCTATTTCCAGGAGGATCATTACAGGCTGGCTAGCGCATCCCTTTGTCATAACCCTCCCAGTATCTAATCACTTCCCAACGTGACAGCACAGCCCAAGCTCAGCTTATACTTTCCTACAAAGACCTTTCAGCCTTCCGCAGAGAGCTTTAATGCCTGTGTACTTCAGAATATGCATGGTGGTCACGAGGGAAGACATGGGAATGGGGCATCATGAAGACTGCGTCTGCCCTCTTCCACTCACGTGTGCTCAATGCAGCAGCTTACTCACACCAGGGGCAGGAAACCAGACAGTCAGAGCCTCACAGCCAATAGAACTCCATTAGGACTCCATCTGGTTTTGTGACTGTTTTACTGAATGAATTAAGCCATCCATGCATTCACACAGGTCTTCTTTGTAGTGTGTGGTCTTCTTGCATCCTGCATGTTTTACTTTCATATTGGAAGGATCAGATTTGAGGATAATTTCCAGTGTTTAATAAGTGCTCAATAAATATTTGATTTGGGGAAGAAAGGGCCACCTTACGAATCAATGAATCAAATGGGGAATGTTGCGTGAGGTGTGTTGCAGTTACCTTCTTGTGGTGGGGACAAAACACCTGACCACAAGCAGACTGTGGAAGGAAAGGGTTGTTTCCAGCTTACACATTCAAGAAGTTTCATCATGGCCAGAAAAGCACAGCCAAAGCAGACAGCTTGGTGTTGCATTTCCACACATCAGCAGGAGGCGGAAGTAGAAAGAATGACTTAGCTGGGTGTGGCAAGTGGGGCTGAGCTATAACACCCCAACGCCTGTCCCCAGCAACGTTCCTCTTCCAGGAAGGCTCCATCTCCCAAAGGCTCCACCAACAGGGAATTAGGTATGAGGCTTAATCGCAAACACATGAGGCTATAGGGGACCCGTTACATCAAAGCACCACAGCCTGGTATAAGAGTGTCTGGAAAATGGCAGGATGGATAGGATGGATGCAAGAAACAACAAAATGAAGGCAGGAGAAAGGTCTACAATGTATGGGCACTGAGAGAAACATGGGCCAGAATTTAGTTTTTAATTGTATTGCATTATTCAACATTTTTATTGCCAATCTATATGATGCTACAAACAATATGGGGAGAGTACATTTGATGTTAATTCAACCTCAAGTGTGGACCTGGTATAAGACAACTAATATGACAAGAAAATTTAGTTTTCTAACCAAAAGTGAGAGCACAGGGAACACAGCAGGAAAAACAACGTAAAAACTAGAATGTGGGGAGGAGGGTGTGTATTGCCATCTTCCAGACATGATATGGTTGCTTTGCACGTAAGGCCCCATAGACTCAGGTATTTAAAAAAATATTTTATTTATTTATTGGCAAGTAGAGAGAGAGGAAAGAATGAGCACACCAAGGCTGCTAGCCATTGCAAACAAATTCCAGATACATGCACCACTTTGTGCATCTGGCTTTACATAGGGACTGGGGAATTGACCCTGGGTCCTTAGGCTTAACTGGGGAGCCATCTCTCCAGTCAGACTCAGGGATTTTTGATCAATATTAAAATCTCTTACTTAAGTCCCCTGTGGGCAGATCCCTGTTGCAGGGGGTGTGTTGCTGGAGACATATCTTTAGTGCAGCCCTACTAGGTGTGTGGAGAGCCTGTTGGAGCAAGCTGTTGGTTTTTTAATTTTTTCTTCTCTCTTTCTGTGCTATGGATCTTTGGAAGGGAACCAGCTTCTTCTGCCATTGGTGGTGTTACCACTGGATTTGGTAAGCCTGAAATAAACCCTTTCCTCCCATAAGCTGCTTCTGGTTGGATGTTGGTCCCAGCAACAAGAAGGTCATTGCAGCAAATTACCTAGAGATTGCATTCATGATATCACAGCAACTGTAATCACCTGTACAACACCTGCACAATGTTGGCCCCATCAGGGTACCATCATGGATGGTGGAGGAGGGCAGGAGAGAGACAGAGAGAGAGATCAAAGTAGAAGAGGGACTAGTTGGAAGAAAGAAAGGAAGGGGTCCAGGGAAGGGGAAACAAGAGAAGATAGCAAGAGGGATTTGTGATCAAAATACATCATATGCATGCATGAAAATGATTAATAAAATTGTGAAAACTAAAGCCACAAGATTTTTTTTAAAAAATGAGTCTTCCCAATTAAGTCAGCCAAGGCTAGTGATTGTTATGAAATCCTGACTTTTATTGCTAATTCAAACCACACCACCAGCTGCTCAGTTCTGACCAGAAAGCATAATATACGGGAAGTACACTGATAATTCTGACACAAAACCCAAAACTGTAAAAAAAAAAAAAAAAATGAGTCCACGTAAATTATTTTCTAAGCTAGTTTTAGAAAATATGTATATTTCTCATGCAAAGAATGAGTCAAAACTTATAAGGATAAGAACTTGTTTGGATGCAGAGTGGCAGAGTAATGGAGCCGAGCTCAAGATTAAGTAATATTGGCAAACATCTGGTTCATGCCATGCACTTTGTGTCTGTTTTTAACCACGCCCTACTCTAGTGATGATTATATCATGTGGTAATACCCACCTGGCACATCAAGTTCTCATCCGCTAAATAGGGATAATAATAATAGTTGTAAAGTGACTGTTGGGTGAAATGATATATAAGCATATGTACATGGGCATATCACTTGGAAGACCCTGAGTTCAGTCTCCGTCCCTAATGGAAACGTAAAGCTCCGTGTAAGTACAGGTCTGCAGATACATAATTATAATTAACCACATGCATGAGTCTCTATCTTCACTTTTGGCCTCAACACAACAATTTATTATTTTGTAAATTTTGAGGATGAGGTTGAATTAACCTTGACATGTTTCAGGCACACAGCTACCTTCTTGATGAAAGTCATGGTGTCTTAACTATTTATCTTGGAAAATAGGTTCCACATAAATTTCTTTAAAATGTCTGGTGGATGTTAAGTTATGCTCTCCCTCCAGTGTTACAAGCACTTCCCGAGGCCCTGGTCTCCCTGGCCCGCTGTGAAGGCCCCTGTCAAGCATGAATAGACAATAGAAGGCCAAACAGTGAGCTGGACGTCCTGAGCCAAAGGTGAGTCAGTTTGTCATGTGCGGTTCTTGTAGACTCTGCACTGAGCTTGCTGACCTCTACCTTCCTCATACCACACAGAAGCAGGAGAGTGCTGGAGATCACCAAATCTGACAATTCCATCTGCTTTCAGCACTTTTTTCTCTGCCCATTATCCTATCTCTGCAAATTAATCCTTTCCTCAAGTTTTATGTATGTGATCCAAGGCCATCTCTCATGCTAAGCACAAGCTATATCCCCAACACATGTTGACTTTTAAAAGTCTCAAAAACTAGAATGCTCTAAATTTTACATGACAGTATATGTACATGAACCATCTATTGATTCCCAGGCTGTCCAGCTCCAAAATTGAGCTGTCTACAACTTCTGAGTACCCCTCCCTTCCCAAAAGCATACCAACCTATAGGAGATCTAGGAAGATAGTACAACATTGAAAGCCAGTATTTGGTGACTCCAAATTCAAAACAAGTTGAGAAACATCAGCAGAGATATTATGATGGTTAAATTATTTCCATTTTTATTTTGTATTGTGAGTTAATACAGTAGGGATAATAAAATGTAGTGTTAATATCCTGTCATATGCCAGGTGCAATATTTATGCCGAATCATCTAATTCTCCCTCTCCCTCCCTCTCTCCCTCTCACTCTCTCTCTCTATCTATCTCTCTGTCCTATGGAGCAAGTTGATTATTTTTAAATGAGTTCTCCAAACTACACCACCCTTGAGCAAATCTAGAATACTAACCTTCTATTTTAATTCTTCTATCATATATCAGATTTTGTCTGTGAGCTGCAGCTAATTTTCAAGCATGTCTTCTAGCCTTGTGTTACTAGTCTGAGAGGAATTTTTCGCCAGCTAAAAAAATTTTGAAGCTCCCTTTAAGACTTCAAGGATTCTGAGATGAGAGGAAAACATAATGAGTCAGTCATGATCTTTTAAGAACCTTAATCTAGGACTTTCTGACAGGATCTTACAAGATTTATAACGTACAGTTTTTCCTTGTAGTTCATCCTGAAGAAGGCAGAATTTTGAAATGTGTTTTATGAGCTCTCAGATAAAGTTTTAAAAAAACTAAACAAATGCTACTATAAAAAAAGGAGCAGGTAAAAATTACAGATTTTCCTTAGCCATTCCTGTGTATTCATGGGCCAGGTAGTAACAGAATCACAGAATGCAAGTTGAATGACTCATTTACCATTTTTTTGAGATGAGCCTTGAAAAAAAAAAGTCTCTATGCCTTTAACAGCTTTCTTGCCCATTTCAAACACAGGAGGATTGCTTTTCTCTCTTCTAGTCAGTTGAATAACTAGTTGTCAGGTGGTCCGCCTACCCACTGCATTACGATTGCTATGCACTTGTTAAACCTTCCTGTTGTGGTGGTTTGATGACATTTCCATGAACACAGACTGTGAAGAACATGGGTTTGGGGCCACCTTGTGACAGACTAGAAAAGTTCTGGAGCCTGATCCCTAGGATTGGAATGTTGCTTTCCCTTTATAGACCATGCTGTTTCCCAGCAAATGTATCTGGGAAAGCATTGTGTATAGTGAGGGCTGAGTTTTACTATTGAAAGGGCAGTAAGTTCAACCGCCAGGTGATCTGTTACATACATTGACTTGTTTCTATTACTGGCCACTGCAATAAACCATCCATCTCATCCATCTATCTTTCTTCTTTCTGTCTGTCTGTCTATCATCTATCTATCTATCATGTAACTATTTATCAGTCATCTATCCGTCTCTCTCTCTATATATACACATATACTATATACATACACTATATCATTAACATTGACAAAGAATGTGAAATACATGTCATCATATATCTGTTATATAGATGTGGCAACTAACATTCAGAAAGAATAAATAATTGTCCCTGTTTCATGCAGACAGCCAGTGAGACTGCAAATATTGCCAGCTGAAAATGTGTAAAATATAATTGCTCTGTTTTGGTATGAAAACACAAAAATCCTTTGACAGTATTAATAAGTAAATCAATATATATGACATTTAGTAAAATTTTAAAGCTTTAAATCCCATTTTATTAGCAGATTCTAGCTTTGAGGCTATTTTCATGAAATCACAAGTAACAGAAAACCATGAAAACTTAAAAGAAAGTGATAAGAACTATACTACTATGAGCAAACTCAATACTGTGGCAATATAGATATGTTTATTAAATTTTTACATATTCCACTAGCCCTACTCTCTTAATCTGTGTTATGTCTGCAAGAAAGTCCCAGAGACCAGTATGTTTATAGTGAACAGGAACATATTTACCACAAGAAAGTGATATTCAAGAAGAGAAGCCAGACTGGAGAGATGGCTTAGCGGGTAAGGTGCTTGCTTGCAAAGCCTAGGGACCCAGGTTCGATTCTCCAGGTCCCACGTAAGCCAGATGCACATGGTGGCACATGCATCTGGAGATTTTTTGCTAGAGGCCCTGGTGTGCCCATTCTCACACACACTCTCTCCCTCCCACTCTGTCTGTCTCTAATAAATGAATAAAAATAAATCTTAAAAAAAACTTTAAAAAACAGAAGAGAAGCAACATGTGGTAAAGATGTAAAGGTTTTTTGAGTTGTTTTGAATTACTGACATGTGAATTCAGGCTACAGACTCATGGATTACTGACCTGTAATTAGGGAACTTCTCAAAGTTGTCCTTTTACGAATTCATGTTCAAAGGAGGGAAGTTTGCTTGCAACATCTGAAATTATTGAACTGCACATATTAAGGAATAGCCTTTTCTTATTCGGCTTTTATGTGAACAAGTAATAGTATTGGACTTCCTGTTTTAGGCAATCTCTGGACATCACCTTGACTCTTACCTGGCACAAGTTATTCTCAGCAGTCACACTTGTCCCGCTTAAGGCAAGTGGAAGTCTGTAGATTTATGTATCAAATTCACAATTGTGTGTCATATTTCCTTAGAAAGCGACAGCATCTACATCTTCTCACCTACATCTTTAGGATAACAATGTCATTATAGGATTGGGTGTAGCTCAGTCATAGAGCTCTTGTCTAGCATGAATGAAGTCCTGAGTCCAGACCCCAGCACTACAGAGGAAAAAGCAAAAAGAATGAAAAAATGTTTATGAAGAAAATATTCTTTCAGTTATTGAAAATGGTTACTAATTCAGATAGTCCTCTTAATCTCTACTAAGCATATCCGAGAAAGCGTGAGTGACCATGATCCGGCCTCTCAGGGCCATGCGTCTGCCCCAAGTGGGCTGAGGGTTAGTTTCGGTGAGAGAATATAATCCAGTGAAAATGAAACAGATCCGGAAAGACAAGCTTTTAGAATCTTATTTATCAGTAAAAGTTACCACACGGTCGCAATGGTAAACCTTGGTTAACCATGAATGTAAGCTCTTGAGGCTGACTTAAAATAAGCAGAAGCAGAAAGCAGAAGAGAGAAAATAAATCCTGTTAAGTGCTGTGGACCCAAAGATTATCAAAATTTCAAACACAGCTGACCTCTTGACCAGTCCAAACCTTTACAGAGTCTCTATCGCCCTTTAATCTGCCCACCGTGATTCGTCTCGTCCGGGTGCTGTGAAGGTGGCATCATGCAGGGGGTGTAGTGACAGCCTGGGTTTAGAACTCAACACCCCGGTTCCACTCAACCTCTAGCTTGAACTTGAACTTGGCATGCTCTCTCATCTCTTGTCATTGTCAATAAAGTTAGCTAGTCATTCCCATTCGGTGGGCTTCAATTTGCTCATTTGTTCTGGAAATGTCATCTATTTCGTAGCCTTACTGTGAGGAGTCAATAAGAAGTGAGCTCTTGGGTATGCTGAGACGTGCCTGCAGTCCCAGAACTCCGGATCCTGAGGCAGGAGGATTGGGAGCCCAAGCCTGGGCTGGATGGAGACTGTCTCGAAGAAAACAAAGCCAACAAGTACACAACACTTTAAATGACACAATAAAGGTTGGTCACTTTGCCCCGTGGCCATATGCCCACTCGGCTTCCTCGTGTGGCTTTTCTCCTCATTTCTGATTCATCGTTTTCACTCGCGCTCCCCTCAGCCTTCCACTGAGCTAAAAGGCACACGTGGAGCACATTGGTTGATTGCCAGTCTAAAGTCAGCCTTAGGAATGAGTGCCTGAGCTGGGAACTTCTCCCTAATGCTTGTTGGCAAGGACATGGAGGGAAGATTCTCCAACTAAGAGATTCCGGTATATAAAGTCATGCTGGTGTGATACTTTGAACATAAAAATTTTCACAGGAAATTTTAACTTTTAAAAGCCGTTATGTGATGGACAAAATGAGAAAATTTTTCTATAAAATTTTATATTTACAAGGGGAAGGAAGTGAGAGAAGAAGAAGGAAGAAAGAAAGGAAGTAAAGAAGGAAGGAAGGAAAGAAAGGAGGAATGGAGGGAAGGGAAACAGAACATACATAGAGTAAACATGTATTTTCAAGCTAACAAAATGGGAGAAAGAAGGTCTATTTGAAAGCAGGCTTTTTTATAAGTGGGATACATATACTTGCCATTGACAAAATACTCATTTGAATAAAATGGTGATATGTTATGGCCCATCATAAATATTTTTAACCAACAAACATGGGTGGTGGTGAATTGTTAAGTCTCTGGACTATTCTACAGTGACTCTGTCACCTAAAGTTCCCAAAGTTCCGGTTTTAAATAAATAAACATAGAAGACAGAGTCCCAGCAGACTAAAGGCACACGCCTTTCATCCCAGCCCTTGGGAGGCAGAGGTAGGAGGATAGCCGTGAGTTCAAGGCCACCCTGAGACTACATAGTAAATTCCAGTTCATTCTGGACTAAAATTAAACAACTAAAAATAAATAAATAAGTAAAAGTAAAGTAGAGAAATTGCATGCTAAAAACACACTATTTGTGGTACAGATCTCAGCATGGTCAAGGGCTCATCAAATTTTTTCAGACTAAATAGGAAATTATTCTTGCTGAGTCTGTATCAACATAAGACTGATTTAAATGATAAATAAATAATAAATAAGCAATAATTACCAACTGTGATCCCTCAGTGTAATCTCAGTCATAAAAAGATGTACGTTGGGACATACAGACAAAAGGACAGATTCAACCTTTGCACATACAAAATGTTTGTTATTAAACAACTTCTGACCTTTAGTAGCCAAATGTTTATATGAATTCAAATATTATATTTTGCTTAGATTGAGTCTAAATAATGAAAATTGAATAGAAGTGAGAGCTGATATGTGCAGTAGACACAGAAGATCTAGGATCCTCAATCCTTACAGGCCCGTGAAAATGTTTCAATTTTTTTAAAAATCAGGACAGAAATGAAGATTTAGATTAAAAGACATGTTAGTTTTTCTCATAACCAAAAACAATAAAACTTTTATGGGCTGCAAAATAATTTTCTAAATTTTGCCTAAAATAGAAAAAAATTCAATACTTAGAAGTTACATAAAACATAAATGTTGCTATTACGTTGGGAGAGTCCCACAAAGGGTAAGTGTCTGAAGCCCACAGAGTCATTTGGCATGCCTACCAACATGATATGAACATATGTAGAGAATACTCTGATAATAAGCACATCTCAAAGCATTTTTGATAGTCTCTCTTCCTGTGAATCACAGGGGAAGGAAAACTGTATTGACCAGAACCATCCAGCCCGGGGAACGTTGCAGAGGAGAGGCAGAAAGAAAGCACGAGCCAGCAGGTGGAAAGGTGTACTCGGAGGCATTGTCCTCTGGCAGTGAGGGACTGCATCATGACCCCACAGTGACCCCTGGTAACCCGGTGAGGAGGGGCCAGGGAAGAGGGGACATCAGAGTAGAACCTGATGTGAGTATTACCCATTTGCAATATATTCACATATGAACGTTCTCAATTTAAAAAACAACAAGAAAGGTGTACCCACCTTTACACAGTGCTACACAGAGCTTGAAACTGCCAAGAAATGAGGGAGGCGGCCAGCCTGGAAGTCCTGTTCACCCAGATCAGTTCTTTCCTGTTTCCTCCAGCCGTGAGGTACTGGCTACTCGGTTGTCTCTAGAGACTCAGGCTGCAGCACTCCTGAGCTTTTTGTATTGTTGCAACACTAAATGTGTGGTGTCCTTCATCCTGGCATTTGTTACTGGAAATCACACAAAATCCAATACACAGCCTGCACTTTGTACCTGTATAAACCTGAAGAGAAAAAAAGAAGAAAAACAAAACACTCCCTCCTAGCCTTTTAATTCATATGTGTGCTTAAATTTTAATTTGATTTAATACAATGATTATTTTACAATGTAGACTTCTCAATATGATTTTATCTATATCTCTAGTTTTAATAGTATTTATAGCTTTGACATGATTTCAAAATTGTTGAAAAACTTTAAGGACATATAATAAATTCCAGATTACTTTTCATCCAGATTTTCCAGCATTTCCTACAGACAGGAAACTTCTCTAACAAATTGGAGTACAATTATCAAATCTAAGGGGCTGAGGAAATGGACTGGAGGCTGACGGTGCTTCCTTGCAAAGCCCGCTGGCCTGGGTTCAATTCCTCATCACCTATGTAAAGCCAGGCACAAAAAGTGGTGCATGCACCTGGCTTTCATTTGAAGCTGCAAGAAACCCTGCTGCACACACACACACACACACACACACACACACACACAATAAATAATTATTTTTTAAATAATCAAGGGCTGGAGAGATGGCTCAGCAGTTAAAGGCAGCAATTACTTGCAGAGTCTGATGGTCTTGGTTCAATTCCCTAGGACCCACGCAAAACCATATGCACACAGTGGTATGGGCCTATGATACATATGGAGTCTGTTTGCAGGGTCAGGAGGCCCTAGTGCACCCATTCTCTTCCCCCTCTCAGTCTCTCTTAAATAAATAACAATAATTTTAAAATAGAAAAATAATCAAAATAGCAAGTTAACAATGATACAATAGTATTATTTGATCAACAGATTTCATTAAAATCATTGCAACTCTCTCAATAATACTGCTTAGACAGGATGGATGGAGAGGTGGGTAGGTATCAGAAGAATGGATGGAAGGAAGGATGGAAAAACTGCTTCAGGACCCAATTCAGCAACATTCGATTCGGTTGTCATGTCTCCTTAGTCTCCCTTGTTCTGGAACCAAGTCTTTAATTCGAATTTGTCTGTTTTTCTAGGATTCCATATGGTGGTGAGAGTAAGGTCCCAGGGTGATGTTATACTGTTTTCACTGCATTGTGAGAAGATAGACTACTATTTCCACACACAAAGAATAGAATATTTAAAATTACCAACTTATGTTACTTTTCTGCAGGTGCCATAAAAAATACCATAGAGGCTACAGAGATGGCTTAGCAGTTAAGGCGCTTGCCTACAAAGCCAAAGGACCCAGGTTCAATTCCCCAGGACCCAGGTAAGCCAGATGTCCAAGGTGGTACATTTATCTGGAGTTCATTTGCAGCAGCTAGAGGTCCTGGCACACTCATTCTCTCTCTCTCTCAAATAAATAAATAAAAATAAATTTAAATTTTTTTAATTAAAAAAATAGGATCCCTTCCTGTGATGCTAAGACTCAGACCCATGGAAAGAATTGGACAGTGGAGAGGAAGAGCATGGTGTAGGTCTGACGTCTAATCCAGAGGAGGGGAACATCCATGGTTCAGCATACAGCATACAGCATACAGACAGGGCCTTAAGGAAGGCCCAGAACTAGAAACTATGATATTCAGGGAATGCCCTGCCTTTGAACTGCTTGAATCAAGAAAGGCTTTTAAACAAGTAATAAAAAGCCTGGCTCAGGAAGCTGTGGGAATTGGGGGCAGGTAGAATCAAAGTACTGTGGAAGCAGAGAAACTCAATAATAAAACTAACCATGCCTCCTTCAAGCAAAGGCTACCAAGCCTGATGTGATATGAAGGAGCTGAGTATGAGACAGAAGGGCTCCTAGGAGCCCTGAGGGACACTTGGTTACTTCTGGTTGAGGGTCTCATAAATATCAGGGACCCTCAGATGAAAGGACAGGCATGGCCATACCCAGCTTTTCATGTGGCTTCGGGGAGGTGGCGCTGGTGGTGTCCTTCCAGAGAGCCCCTCATGCCTCCGTGCTCTTAACTGTTGAGCCGTCTCCCCAGCCCCGTCACTGCTATTGTTAGGCAAGTATGTCTTTGAGTTAGACACTGGGCTCAGAGGTATTCTGGTCAGCCTGAATTCTATTGTGCTGGGGTGTGTGCCCCAAACCTCAGCTGCCACCTTTCCAACTCTTCTGTTTCCGAGTGTCTGTTCGCATACCTTCTTTGAGGATCACGGTTACCCTTCTTGGCTTAGTAAAACACATCCTTTATCAGCCAATCAAGACCACATCTCTGCCAATCAAGGACACATCTTCAAAGTCCACTTTTTAAACCTCCATCTCTTCATGTGAGGTAAGATCTCCAAGTCTGCTCCTGCACCCCACTGGGCCGACTTCTAAGTGATGTCTTCAGGTGCTGTCTTTTCTTTTTTTCCTCGTTTTTCAAGGTAGAGTCTCACTCTAGCTCAGGCTGACCTGAAATTCACTCTGTATTCTCAGGGTGGCCTCGAACTCATGGAGATCCTCCTACTTCTGCCTCCCAAGAGCTGGGATTAAAGGCGTGCGCCACCACGCCCAGCTAAGTTTTGCCTTTTAACTACAGGAGCTGCTGAATCGAAATGTCAAGCTTCTCACAACATAGAGATCATGTAAGGAAACTGCTGGCCCCGAGAGAGAGTTCAATTGTTAAGTGCACTTCCTGCATAAGTCCACATAAACAGCTGGGCACATCGGATCCCCAGCCCTGAGGCGAGACGAGACTGAGAAATTACTGGGACTCATGAGGGAAAAGCTCCAGGATCAGTAAAAGATTCCATCCCTAGGAAATTAGGTGGGTAAGCGATGGAGGGGGACACCTGAAATTCTACTCCAGCTGAGGAGAGCCCACCGGGGCTGCAGGAGAATGCTCTGGGCACTGCATCCATACACCATGTCACACATATTACACACATACCAGAAAAAAAGAAAAAGAAAACTGTGGAATGGTCTTCCACACTCACTCTGGCCCCGCAGACAAGTGTCCTCACATCTGAGCCGTCTTCTTCCTGTGGGCTCCGTTCTGACCTCGGCATGCCTCATCCATGACTCACAAATTCCTGAACAAGTCCACTGTTTGGCAAGACTAGGAAGCTCCGTCCACACGTGGAATTTCCCAAGGGCCCCAGAATCTCCCTTTCAATGTCCCTTTCTTCCAGGATTTCCACAAAGAATAATAGAGCATTAATATTCTGCAAATACATGATGACATTTCCCAGAAATTTCTTTGAGGGGCTACAAAAGAAATTATCAAGTGAGATTTGGCTTGAAAATTTGATGAAATTAACTTGATATGCAAATTTTAATGAAGCAGACAGACATTAGTGTACATTTGGTCGAGATTCAAAAGGATATCTGGAATTCTATTCTACTCAAAAAATTCCAGTTTAGTGCCAAAGAGAGAAAAAAATCTCTTTACAGCTCAGCTTTTGGAAGCTTTACGTAAAATCCTGGTGGTGACATAGGTCTGATTCACCATTTTGACCACGTCACAGAACCTTCTTATGTTTAGCACTTACTAGGGTCAGAGTTACTAAGGAAAATGTAAGGATGAACATTCCAGCAACATTCAACTCGATTAGGATTTCATGACGGTCATAGGCGAATGCACCGTGGACCTATTCACCTTCTGTTCAGGCTTGTATCAAAGCCTTGGGATGGGATCTAGGAATGTATTCACACATTTGTTTTATTAAAACAAAATGCTAAGGTCGTATATTCTAATCAAATTGGTTTGGTCTGCTTTCTCCCCCACCCCCTCCCTTCCCTTATTTGCACTTTTTCTTGTGCTGGCTGTGTCTAGAATAGCAGGAAGCAGTTTTGGGGTCTGGCTAAGGGGAAGTCGAATTGTACACACTTCACTTGTTAGGTTCACAATCACATTATGATCGTTCTGTTTTTACTAGACATCCCAGGGAGACTACATCCTAGATATACCCCTCTGTTCAGTGCACACGATCACCCAGCTTCCGGATGAAGAAGTCAGTATGTGTCTAACGTATCTGCATAAGTGTGGGGGTGCTGCAGGAGAATGCTCGGGGCACTGCGTCATCATACATCACCCGCAAAACACGCCATTCGTACATGTGCCACGTCACACATTTTACACACGTACACAAGATGAATACCCGCTAACTACTGTGAACAACTGACCAGCTGAGGGGGAAGTTCCAATCCTACACAAAATGAATACCCTCTAAATATTGTGAAGTGGGATAAGGTCCAATCCTACAGGTGCAGTCAGAGGGCAAATAATATCTGAATCTGAATCTGAATCTGAATCCAGACTGTGAGGACAGTAGCGTGTCTGGTGACAGGTGACAATCCCAGTGCTCTGACTTGGAATCCTAGCTGCTCCATTTGCTGGCCAAGACTTAGGAAAACTGTCTTTGTCCAAGTTACCTCCCCTTTACATGGGTTCATAACCCTGCCTGTGAGTCGGTGTGGGAGTCAAATGAATTCATACATAGAGAAAGCCAGGATACTGGCTTGCCCCAAGTAGATAGTCAGTGGATATTTTTCATCAAACCCTCTTTGATACTTTTTCTAGTGATCATTCTTAACCTGACCCCTAAAGCCCACCCTGGGCATTGACCTGCATATTAATCACTTCTCACTTCTCCAAAACAATTCAGACCATGTACTCTCTCCTACCACCTGTGAAGGAGAAGCTATCCAGCCCATGTCAATCACAGAACAGAGCCAGTGGGCCCATTCTCCTGACGCTGGGTCCAGCAAGGTACCTATTCTCCACACTCTCCCACACAGCCTCTTCCATAGCTTCTGGTGTCATAGTCTGCACGCAGTTCTTTCTAGAAAGGACAGTGAGCTGGTCTGTAGATTATGATTCGGGCCTAGCCCATTTCGACAGGAGAGCTTACGGCAACATTCAATATGACAAGAGGAAATTAACTGTGCTTTCTTGCCAGGTCTCCTCCTTCTCAAAACAGGTCTTCCTGCCAGCTCTGTTGAGTCACCTCTCTTGCTTCAGGCAACCTCCTTATCTAGATGCTGACAAGTACCAAGTCCAGAAGCATCTAAATTACTGCAAGTAAAAAGGTTTTAAGGCAGAATGTCACAGAAAACAGAATGTGTGCCTACTGCTGCATTATCCTATTTTCTGTATAATCTAATTAAGCACCTGATGCTGGAACTTGATTAAAAACAAAAAGAGGCTTATTCTGGACTCCCACCTTTTTGGAGGCTGAAAGTTCAAATCTCACTTCACCTCCTCTGGCCAAGCTTCCAGCTTCATTGCCTTAAGAAGGATGGCATCAAGATGGAGGTGTGTAAGAGAGGGGTTGCAGGCATGGCAGGAAGCCAGACAGTGTGAGGTCCCAAGAGAGTTATACTAACCTCTTCTGAGGGCGCGTCCTCAGTGACCTCCACACCTTCTACTTGGCTCCACACCTCAACACTACCACCCGGGGATATAAAACTCGCAATATAAATTTTGTGGAGATGCATTCAAACTGCATCCAAACCACAGCCCCAAATCTGTAGAAAACCCTGCAGTTAGGTGTTGTCAGGGCAAATATCTCAGTTCATGGTCAAGGTCTTGGCTATACCAATAAGGTCATTATAACTGACATCTTCCTCATTCATACATTTTGTTCTCTGTAACGTATCTCAGCTGTCAGAACTCCACCATGGATATCGAAAGCCAAGTGTATTACTCAAGAAGGAGGGGATTTGACAGTTGTATTTTTTAATTAATTGTGTGTGTGTGTGTGTGTGTGTGTGTGCACACACACATGTATGCACGCACTAGGGTCTTCTGCTACTGCAAACAAATGCCAGGTGCATCCGTCACCTTGGGTCTTGACAGAGTCTCAGTGCCTATGCATGTGTCAGAGCATATTGTACTGAACTTCACGTTGCTGAGTCTGCAGGAGAAGCGACAATACAGCAGTGGACGTGGACTAGAGCAGAGGCTGGGCGTGAGATGTCACCACTACAGGTGGAAGACAGCCCCCAGGGTAAGCCAAGCTCTGGTAAGAGGAGCTCTTGGGCTATCACACCTCAAAGCCCCGCCCCAGCAGCACACCTCCTCCTGCAAGGTTCCACCTCCCAAATTGCCACCAGCTGGGACCAAGCATTCAGAACACATGAGACTGGGCGGGGGGAGAACATTCCATAATCAAAATACCACAGAGAGCTGGGCCTCAAAGCCTTCAGGACCTGTCTGTCTATCGAGACTTGAACTGAACAAAGATGCTGACGTGAGCATCTGGGGTTGGCGCGCAAGAGAAGAGAATGTCTTGACAGCAACTCTGACCACCAAGCTGCTATCTGACCAGGGAGGGGTTAAGTCAGAGGAGCAAACTGATGTCCTGGACAGGTTGTTATTCAAGGATTTCCTGAAGCAAACAGTAAGTTTCTTCGTGGGATTAAAATTTTATTTTTACAGAAGAATTTTCCTGGAACAAAATGTTTCCATGGTGACATAAATCGTCTCAAGAGAAAACTCCCGGAAGTAAAGAACTTTGCTACAGCCTCAACTTGTAGACGAGTGAATGACATCACACACGTACTGCTGAGCTATTTTAACCCCATGATCGGATTCATGAGCATGCTCCAATCACTCCACAGTAATCACCAGTCACCTTTGTGCTAGGATGTGTGTGTTTCAACAGGCATGGATTATAGGAGTAGCGAGCTCTCCTTCCATTTAGTTCCAAAACACATCAACCCCATTTGCTTAGCTTTTAAGTGCCCTCAAATACATACTTCACGACCAGACTTACAGCCTTCACCTGCTGCTTGAATAACAACATTGTCCTGGGATTGGTACCGATTCCGAGAACTAGTCATTGAGAATCCATGCTCACTAGTAACGTTAATAGTTATTTGAGGGGCTGGGAGAGGTGGCTTAGTGGCCAAAGGCACTTGCTTGCAAAGCAGCCCCAGGTTTTATACCCTAGTACCATGTACAGCCAAATGGACAAGGTGGTACATGCGTCTTGAATTTGTTTGCAGTGCCAAGAGGACCTGGTATGCCTATTCTTTCTCTCCCCTCTCTCTTTCTCTGTCAAATAAATAAATAGAATATTTTAAAAATGAAGGCTTTGTATCTTCAGTTTATAAAAAGAAAACAGTTCTTTGAAGCACAGTAGCGTGTCTCCACCCGAAAGACATGTGGCAAGTGACGTCCATGTTTATGGCCTTACAGGAGGAAACCTTTGTCTTAGGGCATGCCATTCTTAGCGCTTTTGTTTGTTTAAAAAGATGGTTCAGTGGGCAAAAATCTCCCGAGAATCTTCGGTGTAAAAAAGTGGCCTCAATGGTAGAGTCAGGAAAAAAATGAGTGGATGGAAGAAAGAAAAGCAGTTAAAGTAGAAAAAAAAATATGACTTTCAAGATTCCAGCTGAAGACAATGGGAGTAGAGGAGAGAGGTTATAGAAAGAGGGAGACATGAGGGGGTCTTGTTTATGCAAATCATGTTCTGGAAGGCTAGAAGCAACTCTCAAAATACAAAATAAAATAATGAAAGACCAGATATATACCATTTGCTTATTTCCATGATGTAAACATTCCTACTATAGACCCATTCTTATAGCCCACAGTTAATAAGTATCTGATAAGGTTTTCAGGATTTGGCAATCTGCTCTTGTGAGCCCATGTGAGCGTCGGGATGTTGGCGCTCTCTGGCCCAGCACGTGCTCCCACAGCATCCCTAGAATGATGACTCTGCAATTACTACAGACTTGCTTTCCTAGTTTCTTTTTAAATATAGTGTCATTATATATTACTCTACGGAGTTGGTACTCATATCCTGTTAGTCAAAAGGCATTTTTTGAGTAGTAGCTTAGATAAAGTGAAGTGGATCACTCCTCAAGTGGCAGGCACCACTATTCACAGATTACCTGATAATACTATTCCTTCTGTGAAGTCTTGTCCCTCTGAGATGGAGGGAGAGAACAGAATGTCAAAGGAAGTGTCTGCTGTTCTCACCGAGAGCCTGCACTTCACCCCCAGATTCCCATCTCAGCCACCTCTCTGTGAAATGAACGTTCTCTGGCTCTAGCTTTCAAGGAAGCTGGAAGCTACATTAAAATCATCTCGTATCATCCAAACATTAGATACAACATCAGAAAGCATGTGGCACTGACAGGAAGCCTTTGAGAATTATTTTCCATGTTTAAAACTGTCATGGGTCTGACTTCCATGGGAGGACAACAGCCTGGCCTCGGTCTGTTGTCAGCCTGTTGCCCTTTACCTCCAAGGTCAGGCAGCTGCTTCTCTTGCTTCACTCTGCCGCTCTCAGCTGCCCAACCCCTGGCAGGTCAGAGGCACCAATGATCATCCTCAGGGTGGAATGTGCTCCAAGGGAGCAGCCGGGTTTGGGCAACAATACTTCATTTGGCACATATTTCCGTTTGCTGATTCACAGGCCTGACAAGTAACTGCAACAGAAAGCAGTATTTCTTCCTGAGTCCCCGCACGTGAGAAGGAAGTGTAGACAGATTCACTCAGCACGCTGGGCACTTGGCATATCCATCTGATCCCACAGCCTTATCCTCCAGGGTAAAATCCTCTCCACTCAGATGGCATTGGTTCCCCTAAAATCAGTATAAATTTCAGACCTTCCTGAGCATGCCCAAGACACGTGATTAATACTACTTGATGTTTAACTTTCTCCTACTCTGCGAAAGTGTCCTACCGGGAAATGACAATAACTGCCATGCTCTTATTTCATGAGCAATTTGATGCCTCACATGCCAAGTGTAAGCTGAGAAATAGACTTTTCTGCTGTTGAAATTCCCATCCCTTGGAGTACTTCATTAAATAGTTGTATTTAATAACAAGAGAAACTTGCTAAGCACCAGACAAAATAGAGAGGGATATGAGGAATACATTAGTTTTATTTATTTATTTGCTTATTTACTTTCTTATTCTTGTATTGCTAGGAATTGAACTTAAGTCCTAAGGTATGCTCGTTCTCAAGGATTCTTTGAGGAACCACTAAGTACATTACAATAATTATTTGTTTTTGTCTCATGAGGCCATCTTATAACGTGTTATGAAGAAGTGATTATGGTTAAACGTAGCATTTCATGTAAAATTGCCCAAGACATTCTACCTGCCAGCAGAACAAACATTTCTTCCTGAGCATGGCTTTCTCATCTAAGGTCTTGAACACTCAGACCTTTTATATGTGTTCTCCATACTCCATTTTGAGACAGGAAGTGATAGTCTCACCTTACAGTTGAAGTACATTCTCAGAACCCGTAAAGAACCTGCCCAAAGTCACACAATATGCAAGACGCCGAGGAAACTTGGAGAACGCCCCAACTCTTGACTTCTATGTTACTCACACAAGCAAATGACATGTAAATAATCCCGTCACAGTACTACCAACAGGTGAGCTTAGTCTTGACATGAAGAATGAGGATTTGGAGAGCCCAGCTGCAATGAGAGGAGAAACCCACATGACCATCTCACTGGTCATCGCATTGGTGAGAAGAATTTGCTCTTCTCCTTATATGGAGTATACACAAGGGTGGGACAGACACATTGCAGAGAGTGGATAATCATTTCCCAAACTGTCTTACTTCTTTGTGAGTCTTCCCCTTGTTTTCTTACGCCCAATGCCACAAGAATTATTCTGTTAAAATAAGAATTTAATAATATCATTCACCTATTGGAGCCGTTACCTTCTCATTGCTGGGACAAAAACAGCCAACCAGACATAGCTTATGGAAATAAAGAGTTTGTTTGGCTTCACAGTTTCAAGTGGAAGTTTCATCGTGGCCCAGAAAGCATTGCATGAGCAAGACAGCAGAGCTTCAGTCTTGCCGTATCAGCTGGGAGAAAGAAGTCTGAGTATTGGGATTGGAGCTGGGCTGTGTTACCCCAAAGCACGTCCCCCAGCAACACACCTCCTCTAGCAAGGTTCTGCCTCCCAAACTGTCACCAGTTGGGGACCAAGTATTCACAACATGAACCTATGGGGGACATTTTATTCAAGCTACTATATATTAAAATATATAAAAACATTAAAAGGTTTTGTGTTGCCCACAGTGTAAAATCCAAACTTCTTAACATGGCACATACATTGCTCTCCATCTGTGAAATGGTCATGTGCCAGGAACCCATGTCTTGAGCTACTATAAAAAGGTGTTATGCAGAAATGCATGTATAACCTCAGTTCTGCTTTAGAAATAAAAATGTATAACATAGCATGTTTTATTAAATGATACTAATTATTAACACCTGTAACTTACATACTGGTGTCATTACTATTTTATGATAGACATTTTGGTATATTGAATCAGACAGCAAAAAATGTGTTGTCAAACTAAGCCAAGAATGTTGACATTTACATATAAGCATTTCAAATTTATTTAAAAAAAGAAAAAAAAAAACTAGTCTACTAGGAAGTGGAGTACAATGGTAAAGTATGACTATTTTACTATTTTCTTTATTTTTTGTGTGTCTGTCAGAAGCAGCATCCTTAGTTGGATATAATAACCAGTGGCTATGAGCCAGCTGACACCAAAATCCCAACAAAAGCTGACCAGTGCTGGCCACATTCTCTTTTTAACTCTGCCTAGAATACTGCCACCCAGCCACCCTTATCAGCAGAGCATCAGAGGCAGGCATGCCTGCTGGGAAAAGCCCAGCTTGTGCAGCGATTTACTGTAGCTCAGCCGCTATGCAAACTTTCAGCGAGTGGTGAAATCAGAATGGAATGTGATCCAACTTATTGTATTTTCACCCAGTCTGGAAACCCTCAGCAGAAAGTCTACAAATTGGGAACTCAAGTCACAGCCTTGGCTAATAGAAAAAATAAAATCACTTAGGGGACATTTGTATTAACATATGTCAATCATACCTGACGATAGGTCTCATTCTGCCGTTTTCATACGTGTACGAAAGGTGTTCTTATCACACTCACCCTCACTGCCTTCTCCTTCCCCTCCACACCTGCTGCTTCGCTCTTCTTCCCAACCAGACCCCCTTCACACACGTGTATGTGTGTGTGTGTGTGTGTGTGTGGGTGGGTGGGTGGGGGTGCCATTAGGGCTGCACGCAGAGTCTTGCCTCTTCCTTCCAGAACTAACAACAGCTGTTTCATTCAGGAATGGGTGGGGCCTCTTGAGCTACCATTACCCACCTGTAAGACCTCAAGGAGGAGGGGGGCTTCCTGTCCCCTCCCCCACTACACAGGGGTGTTGAGAGACCCAATCTTGTATGGCTCTTGTGTCTGAAATCACAACTGTTGTGAGCTCAAATGTACAACAGCCATGTCATGCCCCCAAAGACAGCCTTCCATCTCTCTCCACTCCTGCCTCCAGCTCCTGCATTCCTTCTCATTCTTCATCTCCTGCCTCAAGGGATCAGTTTTACATACTGGCTCATGTGTAAAAACACAAATATGCCACAAAAAAAAAAAAATGGCTTAGGTCAGGTGACACAGTCTAAAACTGAACACCTCTATTATATTCTATTCCATTCTATTTTAAAGACTGATTTTGTGACTCATCAGTGGATTGAGACTTAGAAACATTGCTCTGTGTGCATTGGAATCCACCTTCTAAGTAGCGTCTCCACACAAGCCTTTGAAAGCCAACAAAGGTAAGAGGCGTGGACCTGCTAGACCTGCCCCAGGCCTTCCTTACCACCTGCCTTCCAGCCAAGCACAAATCCCCAACGGTGTTGAAAGTCTCTGAGAACTTCCGGGGTGAAACAGTGAAGCTGTGGTACAATGAGCAGAAAGCACCCTGGTCTCCTTAATGCCACAGGCTGAGTAACTTACAAAGTGAAGAAATTGACCTCTCACGGTTCTGAGGCCATGGTATTAACAATTAGCTAGGGATTTTTGATGCATCATGACATGCTCTCCTATAACCAACCATTCAAATCACAGCAGGGGGTCTCCAGGCTGTGGGGACAACTAGCTGTTCTCAGATACATTTCAGGGTAGGTTCCTGGAACAAACTGGATAGGTTTTTAAAGACAAAGCATTATTCTCAAAGAAGGAAAAAAAAAAAACACCATTATAGACTTGGTTTAGAGTCTTTAACCTGGCCTTTCCTTCCTGTCACTGTTCTTTTTCATTTTTGTCTAAGACTAGCTTTAAGCCAGTAAACTGAGTTAGTCTTGAATTGGAATTTAATTCTACCTTTAAGATCCTGTGTCCGAGTTTATTTCTCTGTACAATAAGAAGCATTGATTTAGTGTTATTGAAATTATTATAATGTCATTGTGAATATTTTTAGCACTGCATTGATCAAGATGGTAAGTTAAGTATCTCTTCCCCTCGCTGTCCTTCCCCTCCTTTCTAGTGCTGTTTTGTTCCAGAGGAGGGCGTACTTAAATCCATTGTGCCATAGTCCCTGAGCCAGCAAGGAACCCACTGAGGAACTATACAAAGCAAAATGTTTTCTTCAGCAGAACTACAGCCCAAAGTTGGGAGTGCTATTAGCACAATCAATGTAAATACTTTTCACACAAAATCAGATAAAAAGAAGCCCACAACATGCATAAGACACTATGCTTGTAATTCTCTGAATTACTGAGTCTATCTGGTCACAGAAGCTGTCTTAAATCTTCAGTGAAAAAGTAAGAATAGATAAATAGGAAGCACCTATCTCCGTTTCTTTATGTCTGCACTGGGTCAGAGAGCTGAAGGGACAGACTCTACCACTGTTCAGAGTTGTGTGCAGGGGAGGGGCAGAAACCCCCATAAAACCTGCTTCTAAAATATGTTGCAATTATTGATTTTTTTCTAAACCATTCCACCAGAGGAGAAAATTTCATGTTTCCTGGTATCTTGAAATCTAAGAAATGCTATCCCACAGTAACTGCTAACAATATTTTTTTTCAAAATATTTTCTTTATTTATTTAGAAGCAGAGATGGAAAAGAGAGGGAAAGGGAGGGGGAAAAAAGAGAGAGAAGGATGCCAGGGCCTCTCAATATTGCCAATGAACTCCAGATTCATGTGCCACTTTAAGCATCTGGCTTTATGTGGGTACTGGGAATCAAACCTAAGCCATCAGGCTTTGCAAGCAAGCACCTTTAACTGCTGAGCCATCTCTCCAGTCCTAATAATATATTTCAATGTTACTTATGGCAGGACCGTGTCAATGTGGTTGATGTGCAGGTTTTGGATTTTCTGTGACTAAGAATTAAGAGAACTGATGCACTCTCATCTTTTTACCTGAACAATCTGGGTTTATCCTTCACTGTGCAGTTTGCAACACAGCCCTTGTTCACAGTCCTTGTCAGTGGTTCTGATCTTTTCCAGTTAGAAAGTCTAAGAACTTTCAGGGATTTGCCAAGACTCCCTTCATCTGACTGTCCATACCCTCAAATCACAATCACACACGATCATACTATATGCTCCATGAATGTCATTATATTCCATACAACTGGTGTGGATCCGTCATACATGATACACAACAAAGTCTTTCTAGTCCTTTGTGGCATAATTCCCAACTGTTCAAAGTGGATCTCATGGCCTTGTAACCTCCCCCACTTCCTAACCTGCAGATGAGCCTGGTTCAGTCCCGCTCAAGAAAACCATCACTGACTTCATTACCTCCACACTTGCGGTGTCCAAAATCATGTATATTATGAAAAAGCCTTTTCCTGAACTTTCATCTAGGACCATTGGTCCTTCGGGCTGCTCCACTCATGGGTCATGTCCACTCATGTCACTTAGGGAACTGAAGGCCCCTCAGACACTCTGCATTTTTCTAGTCTGTGTCCTCTCTCATTCCATTCTCCTTGCAGCCCAGCCTGGCTTTATAGGTAGTCACTTCTACAAGCTGCTCTCCCTGTAGTTTATTCTAGGCTCAATTCCATCCACTGTATTTTCTCTGATTCTGTCTTCAAGTTACAACACATTGTTAGAGAAATAAAATGCTGTGACCTAATATAATATTCTGTAATATAACACAAACCTTTCTAATTCTTCCAGAGCATTCTGATATCTTCAATCCATTGCTTCATTGATGCCCACCTCCTTTGGACTTTCACAGCTATTTCATAAGTCCTAGCCACTCCTCTGACTAGGACTTCGCCCTAACCACCCAGTAAACAACCTGCCCCTGCTTTAGTGTAATGATCCCGAGGCCTCCTTTTATACTCAGCATCTCTACGAGCACTTTAATGACACAAAACCACAAAACTGATATAAAATGATCATAAGTGCATATGCTGTACATATTCAAGCCACACAACATCGCCGCCATCCATTTCCAGGCTTCATTAATCGTGTAAGACTGAAACTGTGTCTATTCAGTGATAACTCCTTCCCCACTCCTTCCCACCACTCCCCTCCCGCAATCCCCATTGCTGTTCTCTTTGCTGAAGGGAATGCCTAAAAGGCTGTCTTTAATTTTAGTTGACACAACCTTTACCTTAAAGCATCCTTTACAAATGTTAACTGGTTTATTTTTCTAGTCTTATTATTCTCTAGTCTAATAATTCTCTAAGGATTGTTTTCAAAAACAAATGAGTAAAAAAAAAAAGTAAAAATATTTAAATTGACCAGAAAATTGTAGGGTGCATAATAGACAAAATAAATAAATAAATAAATAAATAAATAAATAAAATAAAATAAAGTCAAATCAAATCAAATAGACCCAAAGAGAAAGTTGCAAGGAGGTATTATATGGCTCAGGGAAACAGGATAAGCTATCTTCCTGACTTTATATTTCTCAGATTTAGGCCTTAGTAATGACCATCACCACGTCCTCTCCTTGCAATCCATGGTCTTCCACCTTGGACGTCTGTGTACACTCAAGAAATTCCACCACTGTTACACTAGTTGCTGGGACAAAATTCCTGACCAGAAGCAGCTTATGGGAGGAAAGGGTTTATTTTAGTCTTATCGTTTCAAAGGAAAGCTTTATAATGGCAGAGAAAAGAATAATATGAGCAGGAGGTGGGCTGAATTCTTCATATATCAGTGGCAGAAGGAGAGAGAGAGTTAGATCTGAACATCCAGTGGGCTGGACTCATTAACTTCAAAGTCTGCCCCTATTGGCACACCTCCTTCCGCAAGGCCCCACCTCCTGAAGGAGCCACTGGTTGGGAACTAAGTAGGAGGCTTAATCACAAACCCTCCAGGCTATGGGGAACAGTTCACACTCAAACTGCCAAAACCGTCACCACTCCCAGACACACATGTCTCTTCTTTTGCTTAGGCTGGTTTCATAAGGTTTCAATCACTCCCACTCAAAAATGTCTTGCTAAGATAAATGATCAACGTATCAATGAGAGTGATGGTAGTAGCATGAACATGAACAGCAAAGTGTAAATGCTGATCACACACACACACACACACACACACACACACACACTAGGCTTGAGCTGTCTCCCCCAAAGCTCTTGTTCAAGTTAATTGTCATTCAGGCAGTGCTAAGACATGGCACTTTTAAGAGGTAATTAAATCATGGTGGTTCTGATGTTACAAATGGGTTAGTACCATTAATGGGGAGTGGGCTAGTTACAGAGAGAATGTGCTTGTGATCCACGCTGCCCCATGTGCTTGCTTACATTCACCCTTCCTCCGTGAGATGACGTGGCATGAAGACTTTCTCCAAGTGACTGTCATGCTTGGGGAAGTCCCAACATCCAGAACCATAAATCAAACCAGCTTCTATTTCATTATGAATCAAATGGTATTCTGTTATAGCATTAGAAAGAGAGAGAGAGAGAGAGACAGATATTATACACACAGCCTTCATGGGCTTTGCTTCCATCTCACCCTTCTCTATGTCACTGACAAAACTCCATGAAATGCCTGAACACCAAGAGTGAGCAATGCTGATTCTAGCCTCAAGGCCCGTATCTCTTTCTGGAAAATTGTCCTCACCCTTCCATCTTCCCACTCACCTGAGAAAATCCCATTCCTCCCTTAGGACTCAACTCAAGGGGCATCTTCCAGAAGCAGAGAGGTATCTGTAATTCTTGGAGTGTTCTGGCCACTCCCCTGAGAAAGGAAGTTAGGTGTCCCTTTCTCTGCGCTCTTGCACTATCCAAGACATGTTCTGTCACGAAACTCACCAAGGTGTCTGTCAGGTATTTGAGTGGGACTGAAATTCATCTTGTACATTTTTGCATTCCTAGGATCTAACTTGATTCTGAAGTCATAAATGATTACTTAATATTGAACAGATGGGGAAAAAGGAAAATTTTATATGATGAGGAACTCAGTCTGTATTGGAAATAATAGTATCAACATGAACACAGAAAGTTTTCTGCACACGTCTGTCACAATGATGGAGCTACAACTCAAGTGGCCTTCATGGGGGTCATTTATTGCTGCCGAGAAATGGAGGTCAATAGATTACGCAAGGCAAAGTAAGGATTGGGCGTTCCACCAAGGTGATCAATGTCCTAAGTCCCTAAGTCTTCTGGGCTAGCTCCATTCTGAGGAGGCTCTCACTAAGCATCAGTCTCCACATTTTCCTGACACCAGTTAGGTAATGCCAGCCAGCCAACAGGAGAATGCCCCTCAGTTTCCTCCTGCGGCACAGTTGGCACTCTACATTCTAGCCACGGCTCTCATTTGCTCCAGTCTGACGCCTTATACAGAAAGGACGGCCTTACACTGTCCTGGGGTAATTCGCTTCCCCTCCGGAGTCACCACGCTTCCACCACATGGATAGGATTTTCAGGAGAAAACCAGAGGGTGTGCAGAAGGCAGGTGCAGTATTAAAAAGGCTAGGAGAGCTGGCGATTGAAAGGGAAGGTCAGCACTGAAAACCAACTGACGTGGGCAGAGGGATCCAGTCACATGCTCAGCATCCACAGCATTCTATCACAGGCTGGCATGAGCACTCTATAACTAGCTGTACCTGCGCCAACAGGGGAGCGGACAACGGAAGTTACATCAAGTCCTCAAGGCACGTAAGGTGGAGACACACCGCTGTCAGGGATCAGCAAGGAGCAGCTGTCCCCAGATTTTGCAGCCCTGTCCGTTACACTCCTGTGATGTGGGACAGGGTCAAAAGCAACTACAGCAGCCGAGACGGAGATAATTGGGGAAATACTAGAGTTTGGGAAGTTCCCAGTTTCTAAAGCGAGGCCAGCTGGGACCTGACAGCTCCAGTACTCTGAACAAACGCTGAGCAACCGCTTTCTCCTGTTCCCGCTCTGCAGCGGGAAACATAGCTTGGGTGTAATTTATTTGAGATCACAAAACGACAGAGGAAAGAAACTGAAGTGTCTCCAAAAGTCACTGGAGGAGCTCCCCCGCCGCCCCCACGTCTGACTCTAGTCCCTGCGCCCTGGGTGTCTTAGCAGCTGTCACTCAGGCCTGGCCCATCACTTTCACTCGCTCACCTTTGGAAATGTGAAGCAGGAATGGAACAACTCTGAGTCTCCCATTGGCGGACTCAGGCCGGAGGGTGCGGAGGGATGGCACCAGCCTGTCCCCAGGGCACGCGGCCTGGGGGCGGGGCGCGCTCCTTCCTGACGCGGGGAAACACCCAGATCTCCGGGAAATTCCCCGGGCTGAGCTCCAGCCTTTCCGGCCACGGAGCATAAAAGCGGCCCCGGGTCCCGGTAGCCTCACAGCCCGCACAGCATCCCAGCATCTCCGGCCAGCGCTGAGCTCCGCAATCGTTTGGAACCACCGTCCTCTGAGCCCCATGGCCCGCGCCACCTCCAGTCTCCGCGCCCCGCTCCTCGGAGCAGCGCTGCTGCTGCTGCTGCTACTGACCTCCGGCCAGCAGGCCTCAGGTGACACCCGCTCCTGGACCCCGGGTGGACGGGCTCTGGTGGGGCCCGCCGCCCACAGCCCAGCTCACCGGTATCCCCTCCCGCAGGTGCCTCCCTGGCCTCAGAGCTGCGCTGCCAGTGTCTGCAGACAGTGCAAGGCGTGCACCCCAAGAGCATCCAGAGTGTGAAGGTGTCGGCCCCGGGACCCCACTGCACCCAGACTGAAGTCATGTAAGTCCTGCCACAACCTCTATGGTCCTCTGACCCTCCCGCTGACCCCCTGGACCCCCTGAGTCATTCACACCTGTCCTCTCCCTCTGCAGAGCCATGCTTAAGAATGGACAAGAAGTTTGTCTCAACCCGGAATCCCCCATGGTCCAGAAGATCATCCACAAACTGCTGAACAGGTGAGCTGTGGCTGGTGTTTGCAAGTGCGGGGACCAGGTAGAGGCCCTGGAACCGGAAGCCTGTGGGTTCTGTCGGGGAGCTTGGGGGTTCAGCAGAAAAACTGAAAGTGGAGATGATTTTCATGGTTAACTTTGACTTGACATCATTAATTAGCTGAGAAAGGTTTTATCCAGCGTCCTCCATCCCCACACCCTAACCCTTCCTCAGATGGGTGCTGGAGATATTTGTTCCCAAAGATGAAGCCGACCAGGGATGCTGGACAGCCTCCTCCTTATTAAACATCTGGGAAGTGGGGTCACTGGACTGGGACAAGCGCCCTCCGAGGCTTCCTGGTGGAGGGTCGAGCTCCTTGCACTGAGATGTTCCTGGGTTCAAGGCCAGGTCCCCTGTGATTAAGGGGAAATCTAGTCGCAATTTCATGCCATTGTTAGTGTGATTTAAGTCAGGTCACTCGCTCATGGACATTTTGAACCAAAGTGATCATCATTTGTCTGGGCAATTTTGAAACCACACCACAATATTCAGGAGCCCAAGTTCCCTCATACTGGATTCTCGCAGTGCAGGGCTGGGCGGCTTTTCTCAACACCTGTAACACGGACCCCTTTCCCATCACAGGGACAGCGCCACCCGCTGACCTAGAGAAAAAGAAGTGTGAAGCTTGTCCCTGGGCACGCCCACCTCCGGAAAGAAAAACCTCTGGCTCCGGGAATGTCGGCTTATTACAGTTTACTGATTCTTATCAGAGTTCTGCTTATTTATTTATGTATCTATGTATTTATTTATTTTGCAAAGCTTGTGTTTCTATTATTTTATATGAGTATTTAAAGTTGTGAATGTGTTTCATCAAAGGCAGCTCAGTTGTGATAGTTTCGTTTGAAGATGCTGGGTTTAAAATGTCTCATTAAACTAATATTTACTGGGAGACCACCAAGTGTCAACTGCTGTGATGAAGGGTGTGGGGCGGGGATCCCAGCAGCTAGAATAGGGCCTGTGGCCTCTGTAAGGATAAAGGGATTTTGAAAAGAATGTCGATTATTTATTGAAAGTCTTTCATGTTATATGATCAACATGGTTATGTTGAAACTTCCCTTGGACATTTTATGTCTAGCTTGTAGGGCATACTGCCCTGTTATAGTCATTATGCAATGTTTCTCTTTGTCTTGGGACAGAGATTTACCATGACTGTTAACTTTTTACAAACGATGTGAAAATAAACATTTTACAAAAACAAAAAAAAATGCATTCCTGTTGTTTATTCTTCTTAACCTCTGTGGGTTATGTTCACCTCCGGGCTACCCCTGGCTTTCACTCCACTTCCATTTTACTCACTAGAAACAGGATAGTTGATATTCTTTAAAAGTATGTACTGCCCTCCCCCATGGACTGTGATTATTCTTGTTTGATGGAGAACATTGTTCCGAGTGAAGCCCGGTTTCATTCAGATGTAGTTCCTTCCATGACATTTTGCTTACTTCGGGATGGGACCCTGCTCTGCTACCCAGATTGGCTGTGAACTCACAATCCTCTCACATCACCCTCCCTACCTGCCGGGAATACAGGTGCCCATGGACACGATGCAATTATGTGTGACTCCAAGGAAATTCTTGACAAACTCCTGAAGTTTTATCAACATTTTAATAAAAGCTCTTCTTTCTTTCTTTCTTTCTTTCTTTCTTTCTTTCTTTCTTTCTTTCTTTCTTTCTTTCTTTCTTTTTTCTGGAGAGACACAGAAAGAGAAGGAGAGGAAGACAGAGAATGGGCGTGCCAGCAGCCTCTCAGCTGCTGTGAACCAAATCCAGATGTGTGCGCCCCCTTGTGGTCAAGTGCGGCATTGCGCCCTTGCGTCACTTTGCTTCTGGCTAAACGTGGGACCTGGAGATTGCAACAGCTGGAGATTGGAACCGGCGTTCTTAGGCTTAGGAGGCAGGTGCCTTAACCGCTAAGCCATCTCTCCAGCCCTAAAAGCTTTTCTTAAAAGCCTTTGTAGAAGTGGCTTTTCAAATAATGATGCAATTCTTCCCCTTTTAATGAAATTGACAGCAAGAGGTAGAAAAATGTTCTAAGAGCTTAAAAAAGTTATGCTAGGGCTGCAGAAATGGCTTAGTGGTTAAAGCATTTGCCTGTAAAGCCAAAGGATCCTGGTTCAATTCTCCAGGATCCACATAACCCAGCATGCATCTGGAGTTCATTTGCAGTGGCTGGAGGCTCTGGTGTGAGAAATCCGATTCTCTCTCCCTTTCTTTCTCAATCTGTCTCTCTCTCTCTCTGCCTCTTTCTCTCTCTCAAATGAATAAATAAAATATATTTTTAAAATGTTATGCTATTAAAATGTAATAATAAGAATGAACCATAGATTTTTTTTTTTTTTTGAGGTAAGGTCTCCCTTTAGCTCAGGCTGACCTGGAATTCACTATGTAGTCTCAGGATGGCCTTGAACTCATGGCAATCCTCCTACCTCTGCCTTTCAATTCCTGGGATTAAAGGTGTGCACCACCATGCCTGGCTCTTTTTTATTATTATTATTTTTAAATTTTTATAGCTAAGAATGAACTGTAGAGACACATACACACTGTAAAACATGATTTAAAAAGGAGAAAGGGGGCTGGAGAAATTGCTGAGTAGTTAAGGCACTTGCCTGAAACACTATAGGACCCAGGTTCAATTCCCCAGGACCCATGTAAGCCAGATGCACAAGGGGGATGTTGCAGTCAGGTTCACATTGCTGGCAGAAATCACCTGGCCAAGAGCAGCTTGTGGGGGAAAATTGGTTTATTTTGGCTTACAGACTCAAGGGGAAGTGCCACAGTGGCAGGAAAAACAATAACATGAGCAGAGAGTGGACATCACCCCTTAGCCAATCTGTTTCCTCATTCCAGGGGTCGTTGGCCACTGACATCCCGGGCTCACGAGGAGTTGGGGGGAAGCAGGGTCCTGGAGTGGGTGAGTGCGATGGGCAATGAACCACCCGGAGGCCGTCTGATGGACAGCACGCTCTCACTTATTCAACAGGGGAGTGGGTGTATAAACACTTGAGAAAGGTTGAGAAGACACATACAGACTATATGGCGATTGGATACATAGTTTATGGGTTCTATCTAATTGGTTGAAAGGTAGAAGTGTAAGGGAGATAGTGGCGGAAAAAGATACGTGACTTCAGAGTCGAGAGGGAGGAGCTGTGAGAGAGACAATAGGAATGGTGGGAAAAGCTATGTGACTTCAGCCACATGAGGGTCTCTTGAGCAGCTAGCCACAAGGTCAGGAACTGTGAGGGAAGGGCAAAGCCTGACTTATGGGATGGTCAGAGTTTTGGGGATCGAGGTGGGAGGGCCTTGCCAGTTCTGCCCACTCTGGGTGATGACAGGGTGGGTTCCTGATGATAAGACCAGCTGCAACCCCCACATCCCAAGGTCCCCGATCATGCTCAAGAGTTCAGGCCAGCTTTCTCGCAGTCCCAGCACGTTTTTAGCAATGTCCAACAAGCCAACATAAGGTGGACAACAGGAGAGCGTGCCAAACACTGGCAAGGGGACACTGGCTATAATACCCATAAGCCTGCCCCCAACAACAACACACTGTCTCCCGAAGGCTTTAATTTCCAATTGCCATCAGCTGGGGAGACTAGCATTCAGAATACCCAAGTTTATGGGGGACACCTGAATCAAACCACCACTTTATGACCTTGGCCCCCATAAACTGATATCCATACATGATATAAAATACAATGCATTCAGTCTAGCTTTAAAAGTCCTCACAGTTTTTATCAATCCTAATGATGTTCAAACATCCCCATAATCTAAGGTCTTTTAGCTGAACCATAATACCAAAAAATCCACCAAGACCCCATAATGGTACAGAATAAACACTCACACTACAAAATACAGCATTGGGCATAGCAAAGAAATATTCAAGAAATACAAGATTTAAAAATAGGGCAAGCATCAAATTCTGTAACTCCAAGTCCAACAACTCTAGTCAGTGACAAATCTCCAAGTCTGATAATTCTAACCAGCAACAAGTCTCTGGAGTTCCAATTTCACCCCTCCAGCTTGGCTGCTTGCAGTCCTGGAAAACTTCATTGGGGGAGAGCAGCTCTCCTTGGCAGCCATCTTGTGGTCCCAGCATCTTCACTGAGTCTCCACTGCAACCCATAGTTCATCATCATGGCCCTGTGGGGTCTCCATGCAGGCATCCAGCAAACGGGCTTCACACTGCCCATAGCTGTTTCCAAAACGCAAGACTGGGTTGCAAACTCAATGGCCCTCTCTTTCCTGCATTTCTTATACTTCACAATACCAGGTAAGTACAGGTAGGGGCCAATTTGTTAATCCAGGGAGGAATAAACAGACTTGAAGAACAGGACACTCCTTCAGCATTCAGGCCCCTTCAAAAGAGTCTACATTCTTCCTATTGTCTCAATGCAGGTCAGCAGGCCCAATCTCAATAGTTGTAATCTCTCATATAATTGCAGCTGAATGGGCAGCAGTTTTGTCCCAAAGATTTCTTTCTGTGCCATATCCGTCTGCACACATGAGTCCATGTCTATGCACTGCAATCCTGCACACGTTTTCAGGACATGGCCATAACAGCAAGCCTCTTACTCAAACTGCTTCAAGCCAGTCCAGACAAAGCTCCTTTTCACCTTCATAAGCCAACCTCATAGTCCGTAGTTCTTACTGCATTCAGGTCTTGTAACTCTGACCAGAATAATCTACCAGGAAGCTGTCCTTACAGTACTGCAAGGTGTCTCTTAGGCCAAGGTTTCAAATTCATCCACATTCCTCTTGAAAACTCAGCTCCAAAAGGCCAAAGCCACACAGTCAGGTGTCTAGCAGCAAATGACCCCACTCCTCAGTACCAGCATTACTGTTGTAGTCAGGTTTGCATTGCTGGCAGAAATCACCCGACCAAGAGCAGCTTGTGGGGAAAAAAAAGGTTTATTTTGGCTTACAGACTCAAGGGGAAACTCCACAATGGCAGGAAAAATGATGACATTATCTGCTGGCCAACATAAGGTGGACAACAGGAACAGGAGAGTGTGCCCAACACTGGCAAGGGGAAACTGGCTATAACACCCATAAGCCCGCCCCCAACAAAACACTGCCTCCAGGAGGCTTTAATTTCCAATTTTTAATTGCCATCAGCTGGGGAGACTAGCATTCAGCATGCCTAAGTTTATGGAGGACACCTGAATCAAACCACCACAGGGGCACATGCATCTGGAATTCATTTGCAGCAGCTGGAGGCCCTGTTGTTGTGCCCATTCTCTCCCTTTCTCTCATCTCTCCCTGCTTATTTCTCTCTCTCTCTCAAATAAATAAACAAAAATAAAATATTATTTTAAAAAGGAGAAAGGGCCTGGGGAAATGGCTCAGTGTTGAGAATGCTTGCTTCTGAGGGCCTGCTGGCTGGGGTTCAGCTCCCCAGTGCTTACGTGCAGCCAGATACAGAGAGTGGTGCAGCCACCTGTTCCTGCGTGGTGGCTGGTGTACCAGGCTAGACTGACCTTCCCAGCGGTAAAGCAGGAGTGAATTTATGCCAAAAATAAAAGAAGACACACACCTCATTCTTGTCACCTGACTTCCACATGCCCACCTCCCCACATATATACATACATATACACACAAATAAATAAAAAGAGCAAAGATAAGTAGACTGTAAATTATATTGATTTATGCTAGTTAAAGACATAATTTAGATATATGAGCCTAAATATCTTAAAACTAAAAAAATTAAGTGCTATACCATGTAAACGTTAACTGACAGAAACCCCAAACAGATATATGAATAATTAATAACTGTAAAATATTGTAAATATAGTTATGAATAATTTACACGTGAATGAGTGCCAAATTCATCTGTTACAATTTATGGAAAGAAATAATCTGGGGTTGACAAGATGGCATAGGGGTTAAAGGTGCCTGATTGCAAAGCCCACCAGCTTGTGTTGGATTCCCCAGCAGGTACATAAAGCCAGATGCCAAGCAGCACAAGCGTCTGTGATCCCTGTGAGTCTATGACAATGGGAGGCTGAGCCAGGAGAATCTGAAGCTCCTGGCAGCTGGTTTGCTGGAGCAAAAGACCCTGCTTAAAGAAGGTGGTCACAGACACCTTGAAGTTGTCCTCTGACCGCCTCACCAGCTATGCCATGCATTCCTATACACACACAAAGAAGTGAGTCATAATCACCAAGTGATCTGAGAGACAAAGTAGTCTGCTTCAAAACATAACGGAGGCCCTTCTGGCAAAGACAGAACAATCCTTAATTGTGTGATTAACATCTGAAAACTCAGAAAGCAAGGGGTGGGAGTGTGGAAAGGGTCAACAGGGAAATACACAGGTAAAAGTGCTCTGTTAGTGGGGTTTGGGTGGTTGTTTTTTTTTTTTTAAGCATTTTGTTTGTTTACAAGCAGTGGGAGGGCGGGGGGGAAATGAGCACACCAGAGTTCTTGCCACGGCAAATGAATTTCAGATGCATGCACCTTTTTGTGCATCTGGCTGCATGTGGGCACTGGGGCATTGAACTTGGGCAGTCAGGCTTTGCAAGTCAGCACCTGAGCCACTGAGCCATCTCTCCAGCCCTTACTGGTTGGTTTTGACACAGGTCTCGTGATGCAGCTTGGGCTGTCCCTGATCTCCTGATCCTCCTCCCTCAGTTCCTCCAAATGCTGGGCTTTAAGCACGAGCCACCATGCTGGGCTTCCTGTAGTTTAGGATTCTCCCGAACTCTTTCGATGCTGATCCTCATTAGGCAAAGCAGAGAAAATTCAGTGATCGTTTAAAAGAGCCTAGAAACTCAAACAAGGCCCAACTGACGCACCCACTTTGCCCAGCAGTCACCCAACCGCACTTATCTTTCTAATGTCCAGGAAGCATTTCCTGAGAGAGAAGACACAGGCCATGAATAATGTATAACAACTCGAACATGTTGAAATGTAACAAGGACATTTCCTAATCATCGCTTTCTAGATGATGTGCAATTTTCCTCGCTGGAATAAGTGTGTCCAGACCCTGTGCGTGATGTTTCTGTGGTTCAAGCGTCATCCCTCAACTTCCTAAATTTTGCTTTCAAAATACCAGAGTCATCATGCTGGTTTCATGTCCAGTACAGACATCCAATGAAGATAAAAATAGCTGCATGGAGATATTTCCTAATTCTGTACATTTATTTCTAACACATTTTTGTAACTCTTGGCATTTTTATGTTTTTTAGGTTATGTTATATAAACATACTGCAATTTAGTCACCTAGTGTTTCTTTCACAAAAGTTAAAAATCTGAAGAAACTGAAAATGTAAACTATCTTGGGATAATGCCCTGATCTAATATAATACATGGTGCTTAATATTAACTAAAATAAATTTAAATAATTAAATATTGTTCAAATCATTAAGATGTCCTTACTACAAGAATTAAAGCAAAGACTACCTATCTTGGCAGAAGGAAGTATGTAGGTTACACATCAAAGAATTGCTTTCTTAAAAAAATTCCTTATTTTTCTTCCTTTCTTTCTTTCTTTCTTTCTTTCTTTCTTTCTTTCTTTCTTTCCTTTTGCAAAATCTATCACAATACTATGTATGTTGCATGTGCCCAATAAATGTCTTTTGAAGGTAATATCCACCATCCCCTCATTTTTGGCATACAATCTGAACCCGAGGTTTGTGCAGCCTTCACACCTCCTCATGGTAGATATCCAGTAATTTTCTCAGCATGACCTATGTACAAGGACCATGGAAACCCCTGGAAGTGCAACCAATGGCTTCTCTGTGGAAGTAATATCCAAATTTACTGACAAGTAGGAGCCTCTTGCCAGCACACAGCTCCCAGCCCCAGCTGTGTGAGCCCCTTGCATTTTGTTCCTACTACTCCCATTCTATTACTCGCCATTCTTCTTCTAAATTTTATTATTATTATTTCTTATTTTTTGGAGAGAGAGACAGAGAGAGAGGGAGAGGAGGACAGATAGAGATGGACGTGCCAGCAGCCTCTCAGCCACTGTGAACGAAATCCAGATGTGTGCGCCGCCTTGTGGTCAAGTGTGGCATTGCGCCCTTGTGTCACTTTGCATCTGGCTAAATGTGGGACCTGGAGATTGGAACCTGCGTTCTTAGGCTTAGCAGGCAGGCGCCTTAACCACTAAGCCATCTCTCCAGCCCACTCGCCATTCTTTAAAACTAATTCCTCCAAGAAAATCTCTCTGACAGCTTTCACAAATCCACTGTGACCATAGTATCAGGTGCCCTTCTTCTGATATATTTTTCATGGCCTTTATCAGGCTTTTCTAAGTTTTTTGTCTCATATTAAATCTGTATTTGCAGTGAGAGTTCAAGGATACCAGGGTCTGGCTTAATCCTCAGTATCCCAGGCACCTGACTTCATTATAAATGCTGGGAGAATGATAATGAAAAGGTGAAACAAGTAGAGAGATGATCTATCCGATCAGTAAAGCCTGTAACACAAATCCAGGTTCAACTGGCTTAATGAAAAGATAATCATCTATCTGCGGGTGAGTGGGCGAGAAAGACAAGTCCTGGAGTTTGAAGATTCTCCTCTCACTTCAGGTCCAGCTGATCTTCTCTGTGCTGTCCCTGGTTCAGGCAGCCTCTTCCTCAGTGTTGGCAGAGATCCCAGCTTCTGTCCACCAGCTGAAACCCAGCAGGAAGTAAGCACTTATTTGTTTTTCTAACCATTTCCTGGCAAAAGGGACTCCAGGGAATTTTTCTGGCTTGGACAGGGTTATGTCATTTTCTCACCCTGAGCTTACTAAGGTGGCTTTCTTCTGGAGCTTTGGCATAGGATCAGTCTGTCTGAATCACCCAGTATGGGGATGAGATATGACAAGGAAGGAAGAACAGAGTTCTGGTTTCCAAGAGAAAGCCTGGATTCTGTTTCCAGAGGTAGGGAGAAGAGAGCTCAAGTCAGGCAGAAATGGAATTAGTGAGTGACAGTGGCCCTCAGAACATTTTGGATTGAAGACATAGATGGATCATAAATTACAAGATATCACTGTATTTCCAACTTTAAATGCCAGAAAAATGAAATCATAGTTGTGTTGACAGAAATTCTACGTCATGGATGAGTTAACCACACAATTCATAAACTCCATAAACCTTAGGCTTTGAATTCCTATTGTATTTTATTGGACTGTACTAAAGATCACCGCAGGAAAAAAATGTAGAGGCAAAAATCCAATTATTTATATTTTTTCCTAGTAAGTATTAATAGTGTTTATTTTCATTTATTTACATTTTGTATTGTAAATTACCAAGACTAGAATTTCAAAATCACACACCAATTAAGATAGACAAGAGACTCTAAATTTCTTCTTAAGAAAAATTAATAGAAAGTTTCCATATTAGAGGAATTTTTGCATAATTCTTATTCTTTGTATAAGTATTTTATACCCAGGTGAGTTCTGGCTTCAGCAATATAGGGGAGTGGTTATTTATATTTTATTTACTTATAGTTTTTGAGGCAGACACTACCACTTATGTGTGTTTTGGAAGGAGCAGAATTTACCAACCTAACAGCTCTACAGAGCCTGCCCTCCCCTTTCTGTCCACGGAGTCTGTCTGGGATGTTGGCAGGTCCCAGCCGCACCCAAACCATCTGAAACTTCACTGCACTGTACGCTGAGGATGGAAACCCGCAGGACAAAGGCTGGAGTTAAAAGCTTACATTGTTTATTGCAAAAGCAAGAGAAGACCAAAATTTGTTTACTCAGTGGGGAGATGGGATCAACAGGGGTTAGGAAAGCTCGGGTAAAGTGGAAATGCAATGAGATTAGTCTCCATAGAAACAGGTAACTGATCTAGCCCGGGCGCGCATGCTCCGTTCTCCAGGGCGCACACCTCCTCGCCTCTGAGACCTGGGAAGGGTGTTACTCGCCCCAGGTTTGGGACGGATGTCCCTGGCTTTTCTGGCACTTGGATCCTAGGAAATGCACCTGCACCTGCGGGCCACAAGGTCCTTATCTCCTGCCCGCATTTTGGGCCTCTTTCACCCCAGGGTGGGACTCCTGGATCTAAAATACTCCAGCTTTCGGAGTTCTAGAATTTCCCAGGGGACACTGCCCGAAATTAAACTCTAATTCAACTCCTTTCTTGAGCGCTGTGGAAAGACAGGCCATAAGCGTGACTTCTCTGTGCATGTTAAGCACCAGGAACAAGGCCGAGGGGATGTATGCAGAATGCAAACTCCTTTGACGACGACGACCAAGAATTGCTGAGCCCTCCACCGAGAGGGAAACAGGTGGCCCGAACCCCAACTTTACCTCCTCCAGTCCCATGAACTGTTTCCCGAGCTGTCCAGTGTCCCCTGATGACACCTCCCTCCCGTATGGGGTCCAAAGTATGGGACCAAAGGCAAAATCCCCAGAGTCACGTCTTGGGGCGTCAGACAGAAGGGCGGTGGCCGCACCCACTCGTCCCCAGCACGCTAGGTCCGGGGCGGGGCGCGCTTCTTCCTGACGCAGGAACCCCAGCTCTGGGGAATTCCCGGGCCGGGGTCGGGTCTTTCCGGCCACGGAGCATAAAAGCGGCCCCGGGTCCCGGTAGCCTCACAGCCCGCACAGCATCCCAGCATCTCCTGCCAGCGCTGAGCTCCGCGATCGTTTCGAATCTCCGTCCTCTGAGCCCCATGGCCCGCGCCACCTCCAGTCTCCGCGCCCCGCTCCTCGGAGCAGCGCTGCTGCTGCTGCTGCTGCTACTGACCTCCGGCCAGCAGGCCTCAGGTGACACCCGCTCCTGGACCCCGGGTGGACGGGCTCTGGTGGGGCCCGCCGCCCACAGCCCAGCTCACCGGTATCCCCTCCCTCAGGTGCGCCTGTGGCCTCAGAGCTGCGCTGCCAGTGTCTGAAGACAGTGCCAGGCGTGCACCCCAAGAGCATCCAGAGTGTGAAGGTGTCGGCCCCGGGACCCCACTGCACCCAGACTGAAGTCATGTAAGTCCTGCCACAACCTCCATGGTCCCCTGACCCTCCCGCTGACCCCCTGCATCATTCACACCTGTCCTCTCCCTCTGCAGAGCCTTGCTGAAGAATGGACAAGAAGTTTGTCTCAACCCGGAATCCCCCATGGTCCAGAAGATCATCCACAAACTGCTGAACAGGTGAGTTGTGGCTCGCGTTTGCAAGGGGAGGGGGCCAGTTGGACCCCTTGAAGGCTCAGTCAGGGAACTGGGGGTTTAGCAGAAGGATTGGACGTGCACATGATTGCTTCACGCTAACCTTGTCCTGACACCGTTTATTTGCTGAGAGCAGGAAGATATGTCCAGTGTCTTCCACCCCCACCCACACCCCTACTCAGATGGATGCTGTGAGGTGTGTTCCCAGGGATTAGGAAGAACTGGCAGGTGGTGCTGTAAAGCCTTTTGTGTAGTTTCAATACTTGCCTCCATTCCTTCTGGGTCTGGAAGCTCCTGGTTTGGGGCAACCCTTGGCTCCAGGTCGTCCAGGTGAAGAGCAGGCACTTTGCAGCGAGACGTCCCAAGTTCATTCTAGGCTCCACATCATCCTGTGTCAGTTAGAAGAAAAATTAATAGCAGGGGAGAGACATAACTCCGTCCATCAAGTGCTGACTTGCAAACATGAGGACTCAAGAATCCCCAGGCCCATGGGAAAACGCCAAGCATGGCGGCAGGTGCCTGTCCTGCCAGCACTGGGCGGTGGAGACAGGAGCATCCTTGGGGCTCACATGCCAGCCAGTCTAGCCTCACTGGGAAGCCCTGGTGAGAAACTCTGTTTCCAAAGAGAGTGGACAGAGTTCCTGAGGGATGCCACCAGAGCTTGTCCTGTGGTGTTCACACACACATGTGCACACACACACACACACACACACACACACACACACACACAATGATAGTCATAGTATTTGCTTTGCTCTGAAGTTTAAATGAGGTTATGGGTGTTGATTGTTTACTCCTGTGTAACATTGTTTCTGCTGTTTGAAGCTGGTAAACGCAGCTGTGATCCCAGGTCTTCTATTTCTCATTAAACAGCACCCATGGTGTTTTTTGGCTAGGTAGGAGAGCAATGATTCAGGTTGTACCTCCCTGGTGAAAGGCTGGGGGTGTCTGCTTTGGGAAACCCTTCAATGTTGAGGACAAAGGTGGGGAGAAAAGGCTTGTGCAGTCTTTTGAGTACCTACTAACACCAACCACTTGTCACGTGCAGAGGCAAGGATGTGTGAGCAGAGTGGAAGCAGACAAGCTGTTGATTGCTGCGCCTGAAGGAGATTCTGAAAGGAATCCGAAAGAGAGAAACAAATCGCAGCTGGATGTCTGATGTGCCATTTCTTATGAGAGTTCTACTTATTTATATATGTATTTATTTATTTATTTTTCAATGCTTGTATATTGTTTATTCTGATATTTAAAGATATGAATGTGTCTGCTAGTTCACGATACTATTTATCTTAAAAGGTTATTTTTAGTGCTAAATCATAGTAATTTTACTCCTATTATATAGTTGGAAGGTGATAGATTTCAAATTTGTTCATTCAGTAAACTACATAGAGGGAGGGTTTGCCATGCGGCCCACTGTGAGAGACAAAAGTGATAAGGAATGGAGATGAAAAATGCACTCAGATCACCATCAAGTTTAAGGGGCATTGTGTGCATATGTATTGTAACTGCTTAGAAGAAGGTTAGCGGTTATTTATTTTCAGTCTTTTCATAGCATTTCTGATGTCGATGTTTTAAGAACTATGATGTTCTGATCATTCCGTGGACATTTAATGTCTTCTCTGTAAGGCACAATGCCTTGTTTACCTATAATGCTACAGTATTTTCCATGTCTTGGAACAGAAACATTTATGTATTGATGTACCTTTACAAATAACAAGAAAATAAAACTTTCACAAAATATCATACTTTTGTTTGTTTTATACATCGTAGTCTTTTGTTCCTCAAGAGTACCCGTGGTGTTGAGAATCTACTGGTTAGCCAGGGGCAGCCACCCATGAGGCTTCCCTTGTTTCTCTTAAAATTTCTTATTTTTTATGCTTTTTGCACATCTGTGCAGGCCTCCTCTTCAGAATTCTGCTTTTCATAAAATATTCGTGTTAAATATAACTGTTAAAGGAAGATAAGGAAAAGCTAGCTTTTTAAAGATGGTTTGGGGATTGAGGCTCGAGGAGAATCAGGCAGTGTCAGCTCGCTCGCCCTGGCACCAAAAACTCTTGGCAAAAAATGTCTGATGGAGACTGATTCGCAGCGCCCTGCTGCCCACAGTCTACTGTGCTACCTGGGTAGGCTGACCCCACTGGGCTGACCTTCAGGGTCATCTTCCAAGTTTACCAGCCAATCAGGTCTTCCCCTTCCATCCCTGAATCAGATGCTATAAAGGCCGAGGCCTTCCATCGCCTGCCTCCGTCTGCAGGCGACCCTCTGTGTGTGTGTGTGTGTGTGTGTGTGTGTGTGTGTGTGTGTGTGTGTTCTTCGTTTGGATAGCTTTTCTGCTTGCCTCTGGTTCATAGTTTGGGGTAGCTTCTCACTTTGATTATACTATGATTTTTCTCTGACTTCCAAATTTACCACATTGGGGCTTTCACCAGCTCTGGACTTGCTGCCTTTGTACTTGTTGTGAACTCGGGGTAACCGTGAGTGGAACTCTCTTCATCACTTATTTCTCCTCTGAATTCCTCTTCTCTCTCGCCTTTGGGTCCCTTTTATGAGACTCCTAAAATTATATCAGACCCATTCAAAATAAAGCAATCACTCCATCTCAAGATCTCCAACTTAACCACACACATAAAAACCCCTTTTATAATATAATATTTCAAGCTCCTAGAGATGTGGATAAGGGTAGCTCTGGGGGCATCATTTAGCCTCCCACAGGAGCCCGAAGGTCAGTGTCCAACTTTATGTTAGGCTGAGACAATGAAGATGCTTTTGGAGGAGAGTTTGAGATGGTCAGAGGAATCAACTCACGTTGCTGCTGCAGACTAATGTCAGTAATATTTGTAAGCTGAAGAAACACAGACTTGGGCATTTTCTCGATAGTGGTAGTGGAAAGCTTCAAAGCAAACAAACCGTTGTTAGTAACTGGTGGAAGGGACTTGAAAGAACAAGAGCAAGAAGGTCGAAGAGGACACTCCTCAGGAAACATGCTCTCTGCATTCAAAGATCAGTCTCAGGCTGGAGAGATGGCTTAGTGGTTAAGCACTTGGCTGTGAAGCCTAAGGACCCCTGGTTTGAGGCTCGATTCCCCAGTACCCATGTAAGCCAGATGCATAAGGTGGCGCATGCATCTGGAGTTCGTTTGTAGTGGCTGGAGGCCCTAATGTGCCCGTTCCTCTCTCTCTCTTTCTCTCTCTGCCATTTTCTCTCTGCCATTTTCTCTGTGTGTCTTTATCTGTCTGTTGCTCTCAAATAAATAAATAAATAATAAAGTTTAAAAAAAAAAAAGATCAGTCTCAGCACAGCATGACCTACGGTGACTGTGAATTTGAGAGGCCACCAGGGGCCAGCGGAGAAAGCAGTGTCCGCAGCTGTCAGAAGAGAAGCGATGAGCAAGTCCTCTGTGAGTTTCATTGCTCATGTGAGAGGTCTCCTGAGATACCCAGAAACCAGCAGGATGTGAGAGAGGAAACCAGAGACGGAAGCTTTGTAGATTTCTCAGCTGAAACTTAAAATGAACAGGTAAGGGCTGGGCACGTAGCTCAGAGGTAGAGTGCTTGCCCTGCATGGGCAAAGTCCTGGGTTCGGTCGTTGGCACCACAAAGAAGAAAATAACCTTACAGGGCAACGTTATTTGTTACCTAGGTTTTCCGTAAAGCTGAGCCACGGCAAAGGCTTCAGCTTTACTCAGCCTCTGTGGTGGTTTGAATTAGGCACCCCCATACACTAAGGTCCCTCAATGCTTGTTCCCAGCTGGAGGCAATTTGAAAGGCAGAGCCTGGCTGGACAAAGCATATTCCTGAGAGTGGGCTTAGTGTTGTTACGGGCAGCTACCTTTGCCAGAGCCCAGCTCACTCTCTGCTGCTGTTCTCCACCAGCTGTGGCAGAGGTGACGTCCAGCCTCTGCTCATTCCCTGCTTTCCCTGCCCTCATGGGGCTTCCCCTCGAGAGTATAAGCCAAATAAATTCTTTCCTCCCATCAGCGATTTTTTGGTAGGGTGTTTCATTGCAGCAACGAGAAGGTTGGGAGCAACAGCCTCCCAGTCCACTTCCTGGACTTGATCTTTACTTGGGTGTTGGGTTCATACCTGGGGACTTTTATTTTAAGGGTGATCTGTAACTGAGACTGTGCTCGTTATTCTCAACTGTCCTATGAAAACGAAATGAGATGCTCTGGGTCAGATCAAGTGCACCTGGACCCAGAACTGAAAGTCATCGCATAGAAATTTCTGCTCCATGGGACATGCAGATGCAAGACCACTGTCACCTAGTTCAGTGTCCTCACAGTAATCTCTCATTAAAAAAATAAAAGAGAGAGCGCCAACGTGTTGACCCTAAGTCTAGGGGTTCTGACTGAAGCTGACAGGCCTCGTTATGCATGAGCAGACCCCGTGTATACAACGTGGAATGACCCTCCCTACTTCTCAAGCAGTTCGTCAGACCTCCTCGTCATTTCAGCTGCTGTATGGACTGACAATTACTGGCATAGCTGCCCAACACCCTTGGGGGAAAGAAATCTCCCTGATTACTTATGGGGGTGTGTAGTTCTTGGGGGAGGGAGTATGTGGTTCTTAGGGGTGTGTAATGGTTCTGTGAATCAAATCAGGGCCCCTCACATTCTAAGCCACAGCCCCAGCTCCACCACATTTTTTTCGTAAGCTTGCAAAATTACTTACCATCAATTTCAATTTCAATTTCAATTTCAATTTCCTTATTTACAAAATAGAAGTAATCCTTGAAGGTTCCCTCAAGGTTTCAAGACTCATCCTTCCAGTTTACAGTGTGTGCTGATACAAAGCGGCCTTCACAGGGGCCCTCTCCATAAGTACCGGTGACTCCTACACCAGAACAGGCCATTGTTTTGAGGAGTGAGACATGGCATCTCACTAAATGCATACTGATAATGACATTTGAACGCAAGTAGTCGTTCGTGGTTTCTCCAGGACTGTTCCTCTCAGTGTTGCATTGCTAATTCAGCACTGGGGCTGCTGCGTACCATGCAGAGCAGGGCTGAGCACTGTGGCTTCAGTCACTTCACTCAGTTTCCTGCACACTTGGCTCACTCAGCTGGGGCTTGTGAGAGTTGAGTTGCAATGCAGTACGTTGAAAATGTCAGTACTTCAAGCTTCTTACTGTAGCTAAAATACATCTTGTAAATAGAAAACATCAAGGGGAATAAGGACTTTTGGTAGTATATCTACCAAAATAAATGTTTACAAATTTCACTTGATGAGGAAGCTAGGAGAGCGAAGCTGAGGGGTGCTCAGCGTTCAAGCTTCCATTCTAAAAGCAACCAATAAAATAAAGGCACCTGATAGGGACACACTCGTAAGGTGTGAATTTAGAGGCGCGTTGACATCTGCATAATGACTGAAGACACACGGACGCAGTAAGGTCCCATGGGTACTTCTACGTTATTTGGAAACCTAGTAAGCCCTTAAATAGAGAATATTCAAAAAATACAACGTGATTTTTCAGATTTAAATTTGTAAATTACACAATATATCACAAGCAGAAGTTATATAAAATATTTACCATATAGAAACATAACATGTGCATGTTTTATGTGACAACATTAAAGATTTTAGAAAACATTTTATTTACGTGCATAATATAAGCACGTGTATGTACCCATGTAAATGTACCGTTTTAGAAACAGCAACAAAATAAACAACGATGCACGCTTCCAGCTCCAGACATGGAGCGCCACCAGGATTCCCAGCACTTTCTCTCTCCCAAATCTGTCTCTCCCTCCTGTCACACCTCCCCTGCCCTAACCCTCTCTTGAAACGAGTGTTAATTATTTCCCACTTATCTCCATGACCTCACCACCGATTCTAAACCATCCTTTAATTGTTAGTCTTGAACTCTTGATGCAGGAGGTGACGCTGGATAGGTATCTCTTCCCTCTGTCATTCACCATCATGTTCGTGAACTTCATCTTTAACCATTACTCCACTTACTGAAGAATGCCATCATCCATCAATGTGAGCAGGGCTGTGTGGAATTTGGGGCTGCCGATGGTTTTGCTGTAACAAAGCATACAGCTTTCAGCTTTTTCATGCTGCTTTCTGGTTATCACTGTTGGAGATACTCAAGGTCAGTGCACATGAAGGAGTGGAAAGACTCACCCAAGATGTTATGAGTCTCTTCAGCTTCAACAATCAATACCTAAAATTGCTTTCAACATGGCTGTGCACCTTACCCAAAAGCAGTTCACGAGAGTTCCTCTTCCGCCACCTAGTGGCCATCTATTAGAATTTGTCTGATTTAAAAAATTGTTGACCAGTGACTATGGTATCTTCCAGTGATTTTAATGTGCATTTCTCTTACTACAAATATAGTTCAATACATTTGTACATATTCATGGGGAATTTGAATGACAGTATGTTTAATATATGGTTTATTCTGAAGTGAGATAATTGGTGTACCTTTAAAATATTAGATCATTTTATGATCTTGATATAGCATATACACTGAGGTCTGTAAGTGACATTTGAAAGTTTTTCTTCTGGTAGAGTATTTTTTAGTTCATCCTAGAGGCCTTGGCGTTTTGTATTTTGTTAGTCCAACAGTATCTTTGAGACTGCACTTTGATGTTTGTGTCGTTTTGTATCCATCACCATTCTAGTAATGTACCTGTAAATTATGATGTACCTTCTACACAGACGATTATGTCACCTGCCAATAATGGCAGTTTGGTTTTTTTTTTTCATTCACTATAAATTTTATGCAACTTTCTATTACATTTTTTGGGGTAGGGTCTCACTCTAGCTTAGGCTGACCTGGAATTCACTCTGTAGTTTCAGGCTGGCCTTAAACTCACAGCGATCCTCCTACCTAGGCCTCCCCAGTGCTGGGATTAAAGCATGTGCAATTTTCTAGCTTTACTGTGGTGGCTAACTTTTCAGTAGTGAACATGTGAATGGAGGGAGTGGTGGTATAAAATATTGCTATTTGGTTCTCAAAAAGCCTCCAAAGTATATTTATTATAAGCATTTCATACTAGTTATGAGGTTGAGGAAGCTATTTGCTTTCAATACTTTTAAGTTTTCTTTTTATTTCATGAATTAACATTGAATTACATTATTTCTTGACCCTGGAATTTCTACTCCTATCTCGCTGAAGGCCAGGTCCACACATAATGAAACTCAAGAGCCCTGAAGGCACAGCCTGAGCTCTGGGCCTGTGAAGAGAAGTCCATACTTCAGAATCAACTGGAGACTTCAAAGGGAGCCGAGAATCGTGCCTTGTGATTCACACAGTGAATGCCATCACTCCTCAATAATAAATGAGGTCTTCGTGAGAGTCTACAAGCTAAAGAAAGTGGGAGGAAACAGACTGTCATGAATACGATGCCAAATAATATGTGCTAAAGACTCTATGGTGGCAAGTTGAGAAATGCCCTGTGTGGTAGTTTGAATGTCTAAGTTGTACTCACAGCCTCATGTGCTTGTGATTAAGCCTCCTACTCAACCTCCAGTTGGGGGTGAATTGGAAGGGGAGCCTTGCTGGGGGAGATGTGTCACGGGGGATGGGCCATGAGGTGTATTAGCCCAGCCCCAAGCCCAGGACTCAGATATTTCCACCAGATATGTGATGCACAGCCTCTGATCGGTCAAGATTTCCCCATTGTCATGAACCTTCCCCTCAAGACTGTAAGCTGAAGTCAACTCTTTCCTCCCATAATCTGCTTCTGGTCAGGGGTTTTGTCCCATCAATGAAAATGTAACAGCAGTACCTTAAAAGACTGAACAGCCTAAAGTTCTGCTACAGAATCTGGTACATAGTGATACGGTGCATTTTATCAGCTCGTTAATAAATAGTTCCTATCAGTCAATCAATATAAGCAGCATTATTGATAGTCAGTGGTAGAAAGTACAGACTATGCACATAGTGTAACATCTGAAATGAGTTTATTTGAAACATATGTAGTAAATAATTGTTAAAAACAATAGGAGGAGACTGGAGATATGGCTTAGCATTTAAGACGCTTGCCTGCAAAGCCTAAGGACCCAGGTTTGATTCCCTAGGACCCCCATAAGCCATGTGTCTGGAGTTCATTTGCAGTGGCTGGAGGCCCTGACATGCCCATTCTCTCTATCTACCAGCCTCTACCTCTCTCTCTCCTTTTGTCTCTCAAATAAATAAGTACAATATTTTTAAAAAACAATATGAAATCATATTATAATTTAAACAAACCAGTTTTTATTGACAGTATACCAGGTTTAATCATCCAGTTTTCTGTCTCTTTGGTTCTTGAGAGTGCATGGCAGGTAATCCTTACAAAGAAGGTGTACCAGAGGTACAGCATGGGCTTTTTAATACAAATTGTAGAAGGATATAATGTTGACCAAAGCTCCTGCATGTGCCAGGGTAACAATGAAAAAGTCGAGTCATTTACCGTAATCTTTCATGTCACCAAGCTGAGGCAAACCCATTTACCAGACCTTCGAGAAGCCAGCGTTAGAGACGCATGTCTCAGATTTTACTACTATATCAGATCAACTTACAAAGAAGAATGCTTTGTTCGGGCTCACAGTATTAGGTGTTAGTTCATGACCAACTGATTGGCCTGGTTACTCCATGCCTGTGGCAGACCAGTAAATCATGATGGGAGCACATGATTGGAGGAGGCCCAATTACGTCAAGGTCAGGGGTTAAACAGAGAGAGAAAATGACTGGAGACACAGTGTTCTCTCTGAAGGCTTACCTCAAAGGACCCTCAACCCCACATGAGGTGCCTCTTTTTCATTTTTTAAAAAATATTTACCTATTATTTATTTGTTTATTACTTGAGAGTCAGAATGAGGAGATTGTGAGGATGGGCACTCCACGGCCTCCCCCCCCACCCCGCAAACGAGCTCCAGGCAGGTGCAGGTGCCACTGTGCACACTTGGATTTATGTGGGGATGTGGGAACGTGCAGGATTTGCAAGGAAGTGGCTTTAACTGCTGATCAGTCTCCCTAGCACAGTGCCAATTCCTGGTGTTAGAGCTTTTCGTATCATAGATGAGTAATTACACAAAAGCTCTAGGTCTGAGTCAATGAGGACTATGTGGGAATGTAACGTAGCAGGATATTCTGAATGGCCTATGTTTAGTTTTCCCCTCAAGATGTGTAAGTTGTCATGCACACATCGGCATACAGATCAAACAGGCATATTAGCTAAGACTAATTTTGGAAAAGATAATTTTCCCCCTTTGTGTCCAACAGAATGCTGCCAGCAAGCCAGCTCCAAACAGTCAGCAAATGTCGGGTACAAAAGGGATCACGAGAGCGGACACTGAGACAGGGGTTCTGGGGCAAGTGAGTAACTAAGGAGGATCAGGGAAAGCCAGAAGGGAAGTGAGCAGAAGAAACACAGACGGGAACAGCCTAGAAATGCCCATGATGAAGCCAGCCTCCTTTGCCACTAAGCTCCTACGACGGGTTGTGCTGGGGGAAGACCTGAGTGTGCACAGACTAGAGGTCCTGGAATCCTGACCCACTGCATATGGGGAAGATGAAAAGAACCCCATGCCTTGATATCTCGTAGTAAAACATCCAGACTCTGAAGACAAGAGCGCTCATAATGAAATAATGCCGTCTGCTGTGGCTCAGCCTTCTGGGGAAAAGGTATGGCAAACCAGTTCATCCTGACTCTGGATCATAGAGGGGCAATTTCCCATTATGTAATGAAATTATTCTGGATCTTTTTTTCTAAAGAACATGGATTTTCAAGCTTATTTTCTGTCTAGTGAATAGTAAACAAGTTTACAGCCGAGAACTGCTGACTACTCTTTTGTGTTGAGAGGAGCTTGTCGTTTCTGGAGGATTACACTAGAACCAGGGATGAGCAGTTTTATTTTATCCATTGAGTAACTGAATGAGTTGAGTGTCCTCATAGCTATAGCTTCACTTTACTCGTACAATGACTCCCAATCTAGAATATTCTTTCCATGACGTTTTATTCACACGCCACACAATGTTCTCTATATGACCCCTAGGACATGCCACGCAACCATGGGCCTGCTGTTCCACACATAGGGGTCCTCTCCTGTCACGGGGCGCGGAGGAAGGCTGTACACAGTCACCAGCAAGATGCTCATGCAGGTACAGTCATCTGAACATTCTCACACCGGAACCTTACAGCCAGGTTGTGGAACTGCTTATAATTAAGTTTCCTCATTCCTCGTCCAGGAAACCCCCAAGGCCCTTGTACCACATCGGGCCTTGGTTCTCTGAAATGACTGTGTTCTCTCTCTAACTGGGACATCTCTGAGCTCTGCCCCAATCTTCCCTCCAGTCATCCGATTCAAACACTCTTACTCCGCAACCCTTGTGTAGAAGTTTATAAATTACTTCCTCCCAGATTTTCCCTGATCCCACCAACTGTTTACCTGGGAGGTGTCATGATAGCAATCATGACTTTTTTGTTGATAATGATTTGCGAGTGAAGGGACATGAGCAAGGTGAAATGACTCACCTAAGGTCATAAACCCAGCTAACAGCACAGCCAAGGCATGATGCCAGGGGTGTTATCTCTACTTTCTTTCATTATTTCCACCTCACCTAACTCCACTCTTGTCTGTGGAATGCTGAACACCAAGTTTTCAGAGAATGGAGCTTCCGTGTACGCCTGCCCGGGGTGTATTTCTTCTCTAGGATACCTGAATTTGTCAGGAGACCAAGACATCCTGACTGCTGCTCCTTGCCAGCCTTCTTCGTGGGAACATCAAGTCCTATGATCCTAATCTGGGCTGGTGCACGCTTAGTAACAGGTCCCACGTAGTCACTGTAATTTATTCACCTCTCCTGAGAGTTCGCGTGAGAGTACCTCTGCCTTTGCATTTTTCTGTAGGAAGTTTACACAGCTCCCTAAAGCACAGAACTAGATTTTACCAGACTGTCTCACCCCATGCTCCCTATCCAACTGGACTCCAGACCCTGCCACTTCTACGGCCCCGCCACTTTCATATCTAACTTGTCCTCTGATTATGCTGTAAAGCTGCCTAATTCTGGATCTTACTGGAACCATTAGAGTAACTTCCTAATGCTGTTCCTCTACTCCAGTGTACACAAGAGGCACTTAAAACCCCGAACGGACATGACCAGACAAGAACTCTCCCTGTATCATATTATAGTTAAAATGCTAAGTATTTCATATGTATGTGTGTTCTTTTTACTACTTGTCATATATATGTATCAATTATTATCTTAACTCTTTCTTTTCCTTTCTTAATAGTCAAATTACTTCATTGGTAAAACGTTTTCACTGTTTTTCTGTTTCTGGTTCATTGTTCTTTGTTGCTCACATCCTAACAATCTCAGTGGGAACCTGGAGACCAGATTAAACCAAGAAGAAAGAATAATTTCAGAGATTAATTGATGAATTAGAATGTTAGATAAGATATAAGGAATTATGCTGGGTGTGGTGGCGCATGCCTTTAATCCCAGCATTCAGGACGCAAAGGTAGGAGGATCACCAAGAGTTCAAGGCCACCCTGAGATTACATAGTGAATTCCAGGTCAGCCTGGGCTAGAGTGAAACCCTACCTTGAAAAACCTAAAAATGAAAAAAAAAAAAAAAATATAAGGAATTATGAACAGAACATGCCAGGCCTTCAAGATAGTATTAGGAGACTGAAGTCATGCATTTTTGGTGTTGAGGAAGCTGTCAAACAGGCACAGGCTAAAAGCAGGGAAAGCCTCGTCAGTGAAATAGCTGCAGACATTTTCCTAAATCTTGAGAAATATAATGACATCTAGCTACAGAACGCACTTAGAACCCCAGACATACATCACTTGAAAAGAATCCTTAAAATCATTTTAGAGGGAAAATGCAGAGTGCAGAAAAGAGAGAGAAAATGGGAAGTTATGAATGAAGGCACACTGATTAGAATAACAGCAGATTTCTCACAGAAGGTCCCTGTTGATCTAACAGAGACAGAAAATAACTTCCAACCCAGAATAACATGTCCACTGAGTTATCCTTCAGAGTTGAAGGAGATAAAGATCTTCCAAAATCAGCAGGAAGAGAAGGAAACGTTGATCACAAAGCCAGCACCCGGAAGACAATGACAGGACACTGCACACAGCAACTGAAAAGGACTGTTAGAGAAAATAGGTACCAAGAGCTGGGGCAGCGACTGTTACACGTCTGACCAGGTGGCCGGTGCTCTTTAGGAATACTTTGCAGGAGGCATGTGGGAAGAGTTGGGAACCTTGGAGTAGAAAAGTCCTCAGTAGTTTAAGTAGAGCTTAATTGGCCATTATAGTGGCAGCTTGTAAAACAAGAATGCTGAGCAAAATTGGGACAGGGAAGACCCAGCTCGTGGGGTTTCAGGGGAGTCTGTCAGGAACTGGGTTAAAGGTGGTTCACAGTACATGCTGTCAAAGATCCTGGCCTGTGTCCTGAGAGGTTGCGTGATGCATAACTGAAAAGTAATGGATCAATAAAAGAAATCTCAAGACAGGGTAGTGTTCACGGTGGTACTGAGGAAGCAGCTGTAGTGTTAAAGAGGCCAGCACCATTGAACAGAAACCTTCTGGGCTGCAGAGGGACAATAGAAAATGTGTGTGGGGGGGGCGGGGGGGTGGCTACTCACTGAATGCTCCATGTTGAGAAAATCCAAAGTCACTTGAAGGAAGTGAGCCTAAATTGAGGGGATTCTCTGTTCAACAACAACCATCTAGGCAAATGTTTCACCAATGTCAGCCTGAAAGACACACAAAGGTCCAAGGGAGCTAAGCTTCACCCCTCGCTGGAGGCAGAACTTGGCAGCATTATCCACATGGTAGAGGTTTTTAAGGTGTGAAAGGTTCAGTATTGGGGGGGGGGTATTACAAATACCACGGTTCCAGAATGCTGCTGAGGCGAGATGACTGTGTGTGACAGAGTCAGAGTCTCCATAATGCGGCCCTGAGAGGCCACCATGTGAAGCTATGAAGGTGAAGTCTGAGTTGCAAAGAACTCAGGAAGGTGGAGATGCCAGAACCATAGCTCACTGCGCAGGGAAGCTGCAGGTTCAGAGTGGAGCTGGCCAAGCAAGGCTATGGGTGCTCCAGGCAGCAGAGCTGGAGCTCCACTCAAGACCTCCATGTGGTGGCCAGACGATTCCATCACCACCTCCAGGCACTAGACAAGGAACTATAGGAGCTGGAGTTTGCCCTGCTGGGTTCAGTCTTTCTTTGGCCCAATCTTTCCTTGCTATGCCTCCAATTCTTCCTTTTGGAATGGTAATACTTACTCTGTGCCATGGCATGTTGGAAGAATGTAAAGTTTTTAAAACATTTTGTATATTTTATTTATTTATTTATTTGAGATAAAGAGGGAGGGAGGGAGAGAGAGAGAAGAGAATGGGCATGCCAGGGCCTCTAGCCACTGCAAACAAATTCCAGAGCATGTGCCCCCTTGTGCATCTGGCTTACGTGGGTCCAGGAGAGTTAAACCAGGATCCTTTGGCTTTTCAGGCAAATGCCATCTCTCCAGCCCCAAGAATGTAACGTCTTAAAAAGTATTTTATTTATTTATTTGCATACAGAGAGAGAGAGAGAAAAAGACAGAGAAAAAGAGAGAATGGGCATGCCAGGGCCTTTAGCTACTACAAATGAACTCCAGATGCATGTGCCACTTTGTGTTTCTGGCTTTACATGGGTGCTGGGGCAAAGCAGACAAGTGCTTTAAACTCTGAGCCATCTCTCCATCCCACTTGAGTTCTTAAAAAATATTTTTATTTATTTCCAAGGTGAAAGAGAGAGCGGGAGGGAGAGAGAATGGGTGTGTCAAGGCTTGTAGCCACTGCAAAAGGACTTCAGCTGCGTATGCTCCTTGTGCGTCTTGTCTTCGTGGGTCCTGAGGACCAGAATCCCAGTCCCTTATGCATCTTGTCTTCGTGGGTCCTGAGGACCAGAATCCCAGTCCCTTGGCTTTGCAGGCAAGCGCCTTGACCGCTGAGCTATCTCTCCAGCCCTGTAATTTGTTTTTTGATGTTACAGGAGCTCACAGAGTTTTCCCGAGTCTCAGAAGAGATCTCACACATTTTTAAGCAGAGTTGGAACTGTTGAAGACTATGGGGACCTTCAAAATTGAATGCATTTTGATGGCCATGAGCCTAGGGAAACAAGGAGTAAAATGTTATGGCTTAAAAGTGAGGCAGACAGAGTATAGGAACGCCTTCCACTGCAAATGAACTCCAGACGCACGCACTACGTTGTGCATCTGACTTTGTGTGGGTATTGGGAACCCAAGCCATCGTGTTGTGAATGCAAGCACCTTTAACCACTGAGCCACCTCTCTCTCCAGCCCCTGTGTAATTTATTGCTATCAGCCAAACTAGAATGGGATCTTATTGACAGAATTTTTAAAGAGCAAGTTTTCTGACAGTCTAGAACTTTAGAAAACAATTTTTTTCAGCAAGACAGCAGCTGTGAAAGAGAGTTTACGACACTTTACAGCTGCACCTTGACCTTGAGAGAAACACTATTTCCTGTGCAGGTGGCAGCTGCTTTACCCCAACTGCCTTATAACCTGCCTTAATGTGTACAATGAATGAAGACAGGGTGAGTTTTTTAACTTTTTCCTCTTTTAAAGAAATACTTTTCATTTATTTATGTGTGAGAAAAAAAGAATGGGCAAGGTAGGGCCTCTTGTTGCTGCAAATGAACTCCAGACACATGCCCGTCTTTGTGGATCTGGCTTTACCTGGGTACTGGGGAATCGAACCCAGGCCAACAGCGCCTTTAACTGCTGCGCCATCTCTGGATCCCAGTTTCTGCATCTTCAAAAGGAGCAGGTACCGTTTCCTCACTACTAACCTGGGCCCGCGGAGTTCCTAGGCTGTGTCAGGCTGACCACACCCGCAGGAGAGCCACGGTCAAAGTATAAGAACCCTGAGGTCTGCGCTTGTCCACTCGGAAGGGCCTCTGTCCACTCACTGCAGCATCTGTTCCGGCGCCTCGTCCAGCCGAGGTCACACGCGGGAGGTGGCGGCCAAAGCCGGGCACCTGCTTCCCAGCTCCGGGCCCACTCCCGTTACCATGGAGACTGCCTGGCGGGGGACCGCGGGGCTTCCGGAAGGGGGAGGCGCATGCGCGTGAGGGCGCCCGGCTCAGCGTCGGCCTGCTTAGCGGCCGCCAGGCCCACGCGGGCGCGCTGCCTGGGGCTGCCTCTCCATCCCAGGCCCAGGGGGGTTCAGGGGCTTTCGGAGCAGGTGAGGATGGGGAGCGGGTGAGGAGGGGGGTCGGGTGAGGTGGAGGGGGCCGGGTGAGGATGGGGAGCGGGTGGGCCGGTGTGGCCCGCGGTGGCGCGTATGGTGGTGGCCAGGCAGGCCGCGATGGGCCATGGGCGACCGCGCCCTGGACTGTGGACCGATGGACCTTGCGTCTTGGTGGCTGAGGGCGCTTCTAGCTTGGTTTCCCTTGAGAAACAGATGGTAAGACCCGGCTGCTGAAGACATCTCTTGACTGAGAGGCAAAGTCACTGAGAAAGCAAGCTGGTGCCCAGCAGAAAACCTTCTCCCTGTAGACCAGCCAACTGAAAGCTGGAAAAAGCTGCACTGCACGCAGCCCTATGGGAGACAGAAATCATCAGTGGTGAAAACAGTGGACACTGGAAACCTCAAGTTTGGCCAGACAGGCCCAATGACTAACCGGTTCAATACTGGCATGTCTGCTCTTGGGGAAACCAACTGCTCCCTAATTGGACTGAAGGCCCGCTCTATGGGAGGGAATACATGCCTGGTACTGAAAAACCTAATCAAAAGTCTAAGGCAGGGGAGGTCAGGAGCCTTAGGGGTATAAAGCCTGCTCTTGTCTGGCTAAATGTATAAATTCTCACCAAGCTCCTCTGAAAGCCCTTCACTTAACTTTAAAGGAAAAGCAACATGAGTGCAGCTCACTTACCATCATATAGGAGGGAAACAAACACTACAAAACTCCTTCTGTGATGCCAGCGTCAAACTAAAGCCAACATCAGAAAAGCACACAGCAGAAATTTAAAAATAAAAAGCGAGACCAATTCAGCAACAACCACAGACACGATTTTCTGTAACATTCTGGCAAACTGAACTCAAGAAAACATTAAGGAGTTGATCCACCATGGCCAAGGTGGTTTCATCTCAGGAATGCAGGTTTGATTGAGACCAGTAAGCGTAGTGCAGTATAATACGTACACTTAAGGAGAGAAATCACTTGATCCGATCAGTTGATGTAGAAAAGGCCCTTGACAAAGTCCAACGTCTCTTCATGACAACAGCCCCAAGGATACTAGAAATAGAAGGAACATCTCAGTAACGAGTAGCCGTAACAAGCCTGTCACTAACCTTATACTAATGGGAAACAGCCCTTTCCATTCTTATTCAATATCGTGCTCACGGTCTTAGCTAGAGCAATAAGACAAAAGAAGTAAAAGCAATACAAGTAGCAAAAGAAGAAGTCAGTTTATTCCTGTTTGCAGACAGCATGATTATATGCTAAAAAGACCCTAAATATCTGAACAGAAAATTCTTAAAACTGCTCAACACTTTCAAGTAGCAGGATACAAAATCACTATAGTAATATCAGTAACATTTCTACATACCAATAATGAATTTGCTGAAAAAAAATCATTTACAATACTTGAAAAAATACCTAGCAATAAAACCAACCAACTGGGTGAAAGACTTTTACAATGAAAAGTTAAAATAATGAAGAAAGAGAAGGAAAAAGACCCCACAAGACAGAAAGATCACTCATGCACATGGATTGGCAGAATTAATATTTTGAGATTGGCTATATTACTGATTCAACATAATCCCCTTAAGCCCATTCTCCACAGATCTATGAAATTCATATGGAAGTACAAAAGGCCCTAAATAGTTCAAGCAATCTTCAGGTGTAAGAGCGATGCTGGGCAAATTACAATGCCTGATTACAAATTACAGAGCCATGATAACAAACACAGCACAGTTCTGGCACGAAAACAGATGTGAGGATCAATGGAATCCAATAGAGGATCCAGATGTAAATCCACACAGCTATTTTTTTTTGATATAGATGTCAAAAACACAAACTAGAATAAATTGAGTAAGTGGTGCTTGGAAAGCTGTAGAAAAATGAATCAAGATTAATATTTTCAAAATGAATGAAAGTTTTTAATGTAAGATCAGAAACTGAAACTATTATGGAAAACATATAAATACTTCAAGATATAGGCAAATGCCGGGGCTTTCTGAAAAGGACTACACAAGCAAAGGAAATAATTCCAAGTATTGACAAGTGGGATTATATGAAATTAAAATTTAGTTTCTGAACAAGAGAAATGATCTCCAAAGTGAAGAGACAGCCTACAGAATGGGAGAAAAATCTTTGCCAACTACACTTCAGATACCAAATTAATCCCTAGACTATACAAAGAACTACAAAAACTAAACAACCCCCCCCCAATGAAATGAATCTGTAAATGGACTAATGAACTGAATGGAATGTTTTCAAAAAGAAGAAATTCTTAGCCATCAAAAACATTCAAATTAAAATTGATTTGAGATTCTATTTCACCCCAGTAAGAATGGCTATCTTTAGGGAAATAAATGCTTGTGAGGATGCTGGCAAAAAAAAAAAAAAAAACTGCTGGTAGGAATGTAAACTTGTTGAATGAAAACCAGTCTGAAACTTTTTCAGAAGAGTAAAAATAGACCTATCATACAACCCAGCTGAACCATTTTGGGGTGTATACTAGAAGGACTGTGTCAAGCTACCACAGAGATACTTGTATATCAGTCTTTGTTACCATACACACACACACACACACACACACACACACAAAAGCCTAGATGTCCATCAACATATATATTAATAAAGAAAATGTTATACATGCACACAATACAGCTTTATTCAGCCGTATGAAAAATGAATTCACCACATTTGCAGGATAATAGGTGGAACTATACTTATGTTAAGTGAAATAAGCCAAGCTCAGAAAGACAATGGCGTGTTTTCTCTCATATGCTGAACCTAGGCTTAAAAGTAGGTGCGTGCGTGCGTGCGTGTGTGTGTGTGTGTTGGTCATGAGACTAGAAAGGGGATGATGGGAGGGGAGGAAGAGATCTTAAGGGAGGGAAAGGAGGTGATAAAATCCATGTGAAATGAAAGTAGAGGAGGGAACTCTGCAGCAGGGTTAGAAGAGAGGCGGCTGCAAGGGGCAAGCACCATACATAGGAGAGGACAGCAGGGAGAGGACGTGTTAGAACAGTGAATAATGGCACACATACGAAAGTGTCTAGTGAAAGCCATTACTTGCAATGCTAACTTAAGATTAAGTGAGAAAGAGAGAAATGGGCTGGAGAGATTGCTCAGCAGTTAAGGTACTTGCCTACAAAGCCTAACAACCCAGGTTCAGTTTCCCAGTACCCACTTAAAGCCAGATCCGCACAGTGGCCCGTGCATGTGGAGTTCCTTTGCAGTGGCTAGATGTTCTGCCACACCCACATTCCTTCTCTCTCCCCCCCCATCCTTGGAAATAAATAAATAAATAAAAATGAGCAAAGTTGATTCAAAGTATAATGAAAGACACAGACATTTGAACTAATTAGGTAAAACGAAAAACATTAACAATACAAGAATGAAAGCGCTTAATCTAGTGGGATAAACAGTAATTTAATATGGATCTAAAGTACCATACATGAATAATAAGATAATGTGGAAGCTCAAAACAAGAACAGCTTCCCCTTGGCACACAGTCTTATAAGCTGACACTTGAGCTGTGTGTTGGACGGACTTGTCAGGGAAGCTAGAGCGGTGTGAAAGAGAGGGAGAAGTGTTTCAGGCAGAGCACAATGTAGAAGGCCTAAAAATGCGAGCATGCACCGTCCCTGAGCTGAGATGTAATAGGCTTGTAGTCATGGGCTGGAGCCCTTTCAAAACTGGTATATTTAGTTTGTCAGATTTCTAGCTTCATTAGATTTAGTATGTTTTAATAAAATCCAATTTACATTGGTAGAAACTTTGTCTTAGTGAGCAAAAAATTTTTGGTGACTGCTTTGTCAGCTGGCCGCTAGATGGCAGTGGTGATCTATCTGCACTGGAGACTGGCTTGAGCCCCGTGTCCTTCCACAGAGAGCAGTGTCTGGATGCTCTGAGACAGGGCAGTTTTCATTGAGCCTGGAAGCCAAGAGCACGTGTACACAATAATACTGACTAGCATTTATCACACTCACCACTTGTTACGTCAGGAACATTGTCTTTGCCAGTCATCGGGTCCTCACCACATTGCCGTGGAGTTGGAGCTCATATCTGTTTTCTTGATGGGGTATTTGAGGAACAGAGAGGTTAAATTAGCCAGTGAGAGATGAGATGGCAGAGACACATGTGCACGTGCTGTGCCTGTGCTATGTGGAGAGGCAGTGTGAGGTGACATTGAAAAGGCAGTTTGGCATTACATAGTCTTGGCAGGGTCTTGTCTCTGCCACTTACTGCCAGGCAATAATGGTCAGTTCCTTCACTCTGTGTCTGTCTCCTTGTCTGTTAAATGAAGACTATTCCTGCTGCAAAAGGAATTTTGAGGACTCAATGAAATAATCAATATAAAGGAAGACCTGCCACATTTACTAATGTCGGATTCCAGATCATTCCGTGACTGGAAATAGGATTTTGTTTCACAATTAGGGCAATGTCTTGCTTCAAAGAAATCCCAAGCTAAAATTAAAATTATAATGGTGGAAGGCAAGTTTGCATAAAGATTGAACAATGCGTAAGCTTATAGGGGTAGAAAGAACAAAGATGAGGGAGCATTTTATTCTGTTTAATGGTCCTGAGTCTGTTATAGGCTAAGCTCCTGGTTCTGATAAGAAGTGTGCAAGAGCACTGGAGATACTCAGGACGTAGCTGTGTGACTTCAGGCTACACAGCTTAGCTACTTGCCCTGTAGTTGAGTGGTCTGTGGTTTATGTAACGCTTCCCAGCTCCTGTCTTGATTGTGTGCAGATTCTGTCAGCTTCAGTAAATGATTATTTGGTCAAGGTGAAAAGGTTATGTTACTAACGTAACATTATATTTTTCCTCATAAGTAGGCCTTTTATTTTAACTTGTTCAGTTATTTCAATCTCAATGCTCGGGGGTAGGGTGGGATGGAGGTAGGAGGATCACCATGAGTTCGAGGCCAGCCTGAGACTACATAGTGAATTCCAGGTCAACCTGGTCTACAGCAAGACCCTAACTCAAAAAAAGTTAATTTTTGTGGAGTATGTTTCTGTGTATACTGTAAAAATACGAAAAATGATCTTTTAAAGTTGGGAACAGTGACCTCCTTTTCAATTAAGTCATAAAAAATAAAATGTAATGTAAACAGGCTTAAAACATACTAGGATTTTGCTATAAAGATTTTTATAGAATGGAATTTGGCACATGGTGAATTTTATTTAAGAGCTTTTAAATCAGGGGCCTAGTGACTCATGCCTGCAGTCCTCTAGCTTGGGCCACAGAGTGAGACCCCGTTTCAAAAAACAAGGTCTGGAGAGAGTGCCCAGTGTGCAGAGAGCTTGCAAAGCAACCGTTAGGACCGAAGTTCAGGTCCCACATCAAAGATGCCAAGTGGCGGCACCCACCCATCACCCTCGTCCTGGGAGGTAGAGACAGGGGGATCCTTGTGGGTCGTTGGCTAGTCTATCTTAACCAGCCAACTTGGTGACCTCTGGGTTCTGTGTGTGACCCTTTCTCAAAATAATAGCTAAATGAAGGAGAGTGACAAGGAAGACATCTGACATCAACCTCTTGTCTCCACCTGCATGCACACATATGTGTGCCCACACCTACAAACATGTGTACACGTATCACACATACTCATGCAAACACTCGTAACAATTAAAAATAAAGATAGTTTATATGATATGAATAGTGAAAGTAGTTAGATCTAGGCCTGAAGAAATATTAGTCACTCATTTGCCACTCATGACCCTAACAACTAGGACTCTTTTTTAATCTTTGGCTTGTAGTTAGGGAAACAGTGTAGGGAAACTGAGTCACTTCTGTTAGTTAATAGAGCTGGTGAGGGGCAGAGCACTGCCAGGGAACCAAACTTTCAGCCATCTTCAGAGCCCTACCACACGGCCTGTAGGCAAGCATCTAGAGAGGGGCCTGCTCACCGCTTGTATTTGCTTACTTTCTGAGAAATTTACTTCTCATTTACTTGTGAAATACAGTTTTAGCAACATATAAGCCTAAATCCAAAGTCCACCAGCAAAGAGAAAAGCATGGAAACTATTTGAAAACTATTTGTAATTTATATAGCTGATCACACACACACACACACACACACACAATAATATAAAGAGCTCTAAAACATTGGTACCAAGAAAAATGTGTTCCAGTGAACCCCAACTCATAGGTATACTAATGTAAACCCTCTTGCTCTTGCCAGAAGAAAGGCTGAAGAGACTGAAAAACCAGTGCTTTTCTTTGACCCATTAGAGAACTGAGGCTTCAGGGCAAACCATTATTCCCAAATCCACCTTTAAAACACTGCTTGTGGGTCAATTTTTGTAAGAGCAAGGGGAAGAGAAATGGAAGACAGCTGGCCTCTATGTGGACCCCGTTGCCACTGGATGGCAGCATTGAGTAAACTTTTTTTTTTTAATAGGTTAATGCTTTATCCTGACAGCAGAATAAATCACAGACTTGACTTCCATATTCCTGTGATTTGTTGGTCTCTGTAGCCATTAATGTCTCTTGACCCAGATATAAATCATCCTAAGATGGTTTTGTTGTTGCTGAAATATACAGCATTATCCCTTTGTTTGCAGTTACATCATCTAATTTGAGATGATTTCTCAAAGTATCATTAAATACAGGAATTTCCTCAACAGTGGTCGTTTACTGCTATTTTTCCATGCTTTATTTTTTGTTACCGTAATATCCTAAATCCATTTTTGAGTGTACTCAGCTTGAAGGACTAACAGCAGAGTGACCAACGTTTGTAGAGAGTGTTTTAAATATCTGGCTACACGGTAGCTCTGATCCTTGGCATTCACTTACTGGATCAGCAGACATTTCCCTTGAGTTCTATCTATAAATAGCTGCCAGGTGCTTGGGCAGGAGGGGTCTCAGGGAAGCAAGCTGAGATGAAATTGCTGTTCCTAACACCAGGACAAGCAAGATCCAAGAATGTAACACTCCTTCCTGACTCCTGTGAACTTGAAGCTAATTAGAATACAACTATTAACTGATGGAGTCTTTTCTCTCTGGAATGTGTGCTGCTCTGAGGTGACCCTGCATGTCTGACAGAAGGTACCAAGTGCTGCGCCTGAGAAACCAAGGGAGGGCTGAGTGCATCAGCGCTGCTTCCAGACTAAGGCAGTTTCCGGACCTGCGTGTTCTCTTTGGCTCCCTCAGGAGAAGCACACGGAATCGCACAGGGCAACCTTGGTAGCATAGGGAGGTTCCAACCCTGCTCTGGCCTGTGAAGTAACTCCTCAGACATCCTGGGCAGCTTCTGCGGCTGAGGCAGGGTGGAGAAGCAAATCCACCCCTCCCTGGCCTAGAACACCTCCCTCCACCTGCACTGTGGACTCACCTGAGGGTGGAGTAGCCAGTGAGGCTAGACTGACTGACTTTCTGTCCTCTCCCCACAGTGGTGAGACAGCGCTTAATGATGTCAAGCGGCAGACACCTGATGGGCATTTTGGTCTTAAACTTTTGATGTGGAACCCACAGAATATTTTATTAGCTTGAGAATCATGACCATAACTGTCAAGAATCTATCTCTTGTTTACTCCTAGAAAATAATTAACTCATTAGGAGACGATAGCTAAATCATTTGGACAAACTTTTATGCATTAGAGTGTAAGCTCCAGAGGACATGCATTTTGTCTGTTGGCTTACTTGTATATCTGGAGACACCACAGAGAATTTCTTGATGGGATTAGGGAGATGGCTCAGTGCTTAAAGGCACTTGCTTGCAAAGCCACCTGTGAAAAACATCTGGAGTTGCATTTGCAGTGACCCTGGCAAGCCCCCCAACCCACACACACAGGGGGCATGCATGCACATGGAAATAAATAAATAAGTGAACTTTTAAAAAGAATTTTGTTGACAAGTGAATTTTCAAAGACCTTCTATACGTGCTAATGGTGCAGACTTAATGGATTTGTTCCTACTTGTAAAAGGTTTTGCCTGGAATTTTCAACTTTTCAAGGCTTGAGAGGAAGAAATATTTCATTTTAATTTTATAGTGGAGAAAATAGTAGTGCCAATTATCAAAATGTAGGTGCAACAATACCTACAAACTATGGTTTTCATGAAACCTACTTTTGATTTTTCTGTATATTTTTGATAGAAGGATGCCTTTTGTTGCTGCTGTTGGTGATGCCGTAAGCTTAGTTTGGGTTGCTTACTTGAGCACGGCTGAGGGCTTACTTACTGGACATGAGCAATTTACCAGTGGCTACACCACTGAAGGGAGCGTATCTCCATCTTCCTCGGGACCGCTAAGTGGCTGCAAATCCTGAGGGAGGGGTAGGGCCTTATGTGCCCCATCATATCCACGCCTGGATGCTGGCGGGTCCAGTCTTGTGCAGATAACCACAGCCACTGTGCGTTCACGAGTCCTGTGGTCACATCATGTCTTGTCGGAAAGACAGCAATCCTTGATACTCTTGACCATCCTCTGGTTCTTGGCTTGTGCATTCCTTCAGTGCCCTAGTCCTCTGATGCTTCCTGAGCCTTGCACAGGGTGACGTAGGTGTCCGTCTTACGACTGAGCAGTCACCCATCACTTACTCTCAGCACTTTGACCAGTTCGGAGTCTCTACATGTGGCACCACAGTGAAAGGAAGTTCCCCTAACCAAAGCTGAGCGCATCAGTAACCCATGGGCATGAACACAAATATTTTGAAGGCAGTTAGATGGGAATAGCATGTCTGTCTATCAAAACAACCATAGTGGATTCCTCCCCAGGCCGATGACCTCCCCAGCCACAGTGTTTTGTCTAGGTTTACAATACCAGGAACGAATTCCTTCCTATAGAATGGGCGTCAAATCTAATCAAAAAGTGGCTGGTTACCCCCCAGCAGTCTGCCACTGTTGCGTGATTGGCACACCTTGCCTGACAGGTAGGTACCTTAGCATTCAGATGAGTAAGACTGCTGATGCCACTTCTCCTCCAGTAATCAGCCCCTTCCAGTACTATGAGGTCTGGCTGGCAGGAAAGAATCCAGCCCTGTCCCTGCTTGACTTCTCGTACGTTCCCTGACCAGGGTGTGTAGAGGCCTCAGCAAGAAGGTTTTACCATCTAGTTCTGGTGGGCAGCCAAGAGCAGTGGCAATAACGTGCATTGTTTGGGGACTTCTTGACCAAAAACTCATAGGGAGGTATCCCACCTCTGGCACTGGGATTTTCTTCAAATAACCTATTGCTACTGGGAACAGCATTATCTGCATAAGGTAGGACACCTAAGTTCAATTACTTTTAATTTTTTTTTGTTTCTTCATGAGCAGAGAGAAAAAGAATATGGATGGGCTATGGCCTCTTGCCACTGCACACGAACTCCGAATACATGTATGCCACTTCGTTCATCTGGCTTTTACCGAGGTACTCGGTAATCGAACCAGGACCATCAGACTTTGCAATCAAGCACAGTGAGCCACCGAGCCATCTCCCCAGCCCTGTTCAAACTCTTTATAATCAACAAAATGATTGTGATGGTTAATCTCTGGTGGTCAACTTGATTGGATTTAGAATCACCATGGAAACAAATCTCTGGAAAGTCTGTGAGAGGTTTTCTAGATTAGGCTCATTGAGGTGGGAACACACACCCTAGCTGTACGTAGCCCCAGTCCACGGGGTGCGTCCTGCGTTGAATGAAGAGGAGAACGCATGTTAGGTTAGCTGTACGTAGCCCCAGTCCACGGGGGTGTGGTCCTGCGTTGAATGAAGAGGAGAACGCATGTTAAGCTGCTTAGCCACATCCATCACTCTTTGCTTCCTGAATGTGGACTGAAAGTGACCATCTGGCCCAAGCTCCTGCCATCACGCCTTCCCTGCCATGATAGACTATAACCTTGAACTATAAGCTAAAACATACCCTTCCTGAAGTTGCTTCTGATGAGGGATTTGGTCATAGCAATGAGAAAGCAACTAATACGGAGTAGGCTCTGAACACTCAGTGGGCTGGACTACTAAACCCCAGGGTTTGCCCTCAGTACCGTGTGAACACCTCCTCCAGCAAGGCTGCACCTCCCCCTCCCCGGGGCTCCACTAGCTGGGGTAAGTGGAGAGCTCAACCGCAAACACACTTGACATCCCAGCCAGCTCCCCTTCTATATGGCAAACCATAGTGACACTGCATTTCAAAGTGCCAGAGCCTTAGGGAAAGGCTTCTGTGTGTGTGTGCAGTAGATTCCCTGACGAAAATAATGTGCTAGTCACGCAGGAGCCATCTCACAGACTTTCACCACAAGCATTTACTCTTAATTGTGCTAGGTTCTGTCACACTCTCGCAGGCAGGCAGGCAGGCAGGCAGGCAGGCAGGCAGGCAGGCGCTCAGGCTGTGGAGATGTTTACCCCTCCATTAACGGACCTCGCACACTGATGGTTTCCCTGCCCCTACCACTGTACGTTCTGCTTCTGGCAGCTCTTCTAAGTGAGAAAAGCTCCAAGAGAACACAGAAGCTGTGGTTCGTAGCCCTGGAGTGTGGGCACCTGGAGAAACCTCGGTTCTAAGTCCTTCACTTTACCCATGTGATAAATATGCAACCTTGTTTGCTCCATACTTGTAAACAGCAAGTTTACTGCTTTTTCCCAGGGAAGGAAAGGTCACAACTTTGTGAAAAATACCTTCTTTCCTCATTTCATCGCAGCTTTGCTGAAACTTTGATTGCTCTTTATACCTGATATTGATGTGTCTGCTTCTTTCATCATTAGTGTTAACGTATTTAAGGCTCTGGACTTCGGCCTTTCATGTGAGTCTCAGTACTTAAAAGCAGTTTAATGGCAATTTGAGAATTTCTGTGGTTTTTAAATGAGGACATAATTAGACAGGGAGTGACAAATCCAAGAGGCATAAAATGAAATATTTATAAGTAATCAAATGCAGGCATGTTAGAGGCAAGATGTATAATCCAAATTTAATTAGAACCTTTTTAAAGGATTGTTTCAGTTGACTGTTCAAATGTTTAATTTGCTTTTTGTTGTTGGTTCTGCATTTAAATCACACTCTGTATTTTCAAGGAATTGAACCATTTGGGGAAAATGTGGTTGTGACTGGAAGATCCAAGAACGTAGGCATGCCGATTGCCTGCCTTTGCACACAGATGGAGATCATGAGCAGCCTGGAGGTAGGCTGGACCCAGATGCGTGTACACAGTCTTGGGAGTTTTCCTTTAAATGAAATTTGGGATACTGTGACTGCACACTAGTGGGGTTCTGTGATGGAGGTTTCTATCTTTCCTCACCTCATGGTATAAGGACATTTTTTTTCCTTTTGGCTTTAAGTTCTTTCTTTCAATCATCAACATTATAGACATTAAGAAAGGTGACAACTACTTACATAAAATTCACTGGTTTCTCAGTTCTTCAGTTGGTCAATGTCAAATTTCTTAGGTGACATGGCCTCTGCACTTGACAAACTTCCTGCTTGGCTCACTTTGAAGAGAAGCAAGCTGACCCTTACAGCTGGTAGCTGCCATTAGCTGTCATCTGGGTTGGACTAGTCACTCAGTGTGAGAATAGTGATAGCAATACACAAAGAAAAGCCCAGCAAAATGCGATGGTGTTTGAGAGCACGTGACATTCTCCAGGCCCTTGCTGTGCCACTGCTGCCCAGAGCCTTGTTTCCAGTGACCTCATAGCAGGGTTCTGAGCAGCTCCCCAGGGTGGGGATGATGCTGAGATGAGAAGATTCACAAGGGGCAATGAGGTGTTGCTCCTGGGGGTCTGAGCCAGGGCTGGGGACTGAGGACAGAAGGCGACTCAGCACACCCCTATCTGCTAAGGGATGTGTCTTTTTCTAGCATAAGTAAACAAACCCAAATGCCTGTTCTTAAGAGAAGAATTGGTCTCTGTGTGAATAACTTTTACTAGGTCTTTACTGATTCTTATTTCTATTTATTGTTTTTGCCTCATCTGTAATATGGGAAGCACTTTATTGACATCTTTAACGGCAAAAAGAGAGGGATCTTATACTGCATAATAGTATTAAATAGGAGTGATATATCACCAACATGTTCATGCACATCATACACACACAGTACCACACATGAAGTGAGAAATGCTGGCAAGCTCCTGTACAACATACATGCACACACAGTAGATGCCAACATGTTCATGCACAACACACACACACTATAGATGCCGACATGTTCATGTACAACACACACACACTATAGATGCCAACGTGTTCATGTACAACACACACACAATAGATGCCGATGTGTTCATACACAGCAAACACACACACAGAAGATGCTGAACATACACACAAACACACACACACGCAGATGCTGTTCATACACAGCAAACACACACACAGTAGATGCTGACGTATTCATACACAACAAGCACACACACGCAATAGATGCCGACCTGTTCATGTACAACAAACACACACACACAATAGATGCTGACGTGTTCATACACAGCAAACAAACACACACACAATAGATGCTGACGTGTTCATACACAGCAAACAAACACACACACAATAGATGCTGACGTTCATTCAACAAACACACACACACACTATAGATGCCAAATACACAAAACACACACACAAATAGATGCTGACGTGTTCATACACAGCAAACACACACACAATAGATGCCGGCGTGTTCAAACAAACACACACAACTATAGATGCTGACGTGTTCATACACAGCAAACAAACACACACACAATAGATGCCGACGTGTTCATACACAGCAAACACACACACAAATAGATGCTGACGTGTTCATACACAGCAAACACACACACAATAGATGCTGACGTGTTCATACACAGCAAACACACACACACAATAGATGCCGACGTGTTCATACACAGCAAACACACACACACATAGATGCCGACGTGTTCATACACAGCAAACACACACACAATAGATGCCGATGTGTTCATACACAGCAAACACACACACAATAGATGCCGATGTGTTCATACACAACAAACACACACACACAGTAGATGCTGATGTATTCATACACAACAAACACACACACACTATAGATGCTGACGTGTTCATGCACAGCAAACACACACACACTATAGATGCCGACTTGTTCATGCACAGCAAACACACACACACAATAGATGCCGATGTGTTCATACACAACAAACACACACACACAGTAAACAGATGCTGATACACAGCAACACACACACAGATGCCGTGTTCATGTACAACAAACACACACACACAATAGATGCCATTCATACACAACAAACACACACACACAAAATAGATGCTGATGTGTTCATACACAGCAAACACACACACACAAATAGATGCCGATGTGTTGTTCACACACAAACAAACACACACACAGTAGATGCTGTTCATACACAGTAAACATACACAACAAAAACACACACACAATAGATGCTGACAGCAAACACACACACAATCATGCACATGTACAGCAAACACACACACACACATAGATGCCGACTTGTTCATGCACAGCAAACACACACACACAATAGATGCCGATGTGTTCATACACAACAAACACACACACACAGTAGATGCTGACGTATTCATACACAACAAACACACACACACAATAGATGCTGACGTGTTCATACACAGCAAACACACACACGCAATAGATGCCGATGTGTTCATACACAACAAACACACACACACAGTAGATGCTGACGTATTCATACACAACAAACACACACACACTATAGATGCTGACGTGTTCATGCACAGCAAACACACACACACTATAGATGCTGACGTGTTCATGTACAACAAACACACACACACTATAGATGCTGACGTGTTCATACACAGCAAACACACACACACAATAGATGCCGACGTGTTCATACACAGCAAACACACACACACAATAGATGCCGACGTGTTCATACACAGCAAACACACACACACACAATAGATGCCGATGTGTTCATACACAGCAAACACACACACACACACACACTAGATGCCGACGTGTTCATACACAGCAAACACACACACACTGTAGATGCTGACGTGTTCATACACAGCAAACACACACACACACAACAGATGCTGATGTGTTCATACACAGCAAACACACACACACACAATAGATGCCGACGTGTTCATACACAGCAAACACACACACAATAGATGCCGATGTGTTCATACACAGCAAACACACACACACACAATAGATGCCGACGTGTTCATACACAGCAAACACACACACACAAATAGATAGATGCCACACACACAATAGATGTGTTCATACACAGCAAACACACACACACTATAGATGCTGATGTGTGTCATACACAGCAAACACACACACACACTATAGATGCTGCAAACACACACACACAATAGATGCCGACGTGTTCATACACAGCAAACACACACACACACACAGCAAACACACACACAAATAGATGCAATACAGCAAACACACACACACAATAGATGCCGACGTGTTCATACACAGCAAACACACACACAATAGATGCCAACGTGTTCATACACAGCAAACACACACACACTATAGATGCCGACTTGTTCATACACAGCAAACACACACACACTATAGATGCTGACGTGTTCATACACAGCAAACACACACACACTGTAGATGCTGACGTGTTCATACACAGCAAACACACACACACACAATAGATGCTGACGTGTTCATACACAGCAAACACACACACACACAATAGATGCTGACGTGTTCATACACAGCAAACACACACACAATAGATGCCAACGTGTTCATGCACAGCAAACACACACACACTATAGATGCTGACATGTTCATACACAGCAAACACACACACACTGTAGATGCTGACGTGTTCATACACAGCAAACACACACACAATAGATGCCGATGTGTTCATACACAGCAAACACACACACACAATAGATGCTGACGTGTTCATACACAGCAAACACACACACACTATAGATGCTGACGTGTTCATGTACAACACATACACACACACACAATAACATCTATATAGATTTCTTCATATTGTTTGCTGTTGAACTACAGTTTCCTGATACCAACTTTTGGTAAGCCATGTTTTAAGCTCTTGACCAATAATTTTTTTTTTTTGAGATAGGGTCTCACTGTAGCCTGAATTTCAGGTTGACCTGAAATTCACTGTGTCCTAGGCTGGCCTTGAACTCATAGTGATTTTCCTACCTCTGCCTTTCAAGTGCTGGGATTAAAGTCATGCGCCACTACACCCAGCTCTGAAGTAACTTTTTTTTTTTAAATAATTTTTAAAAAAATATTTTATTTTTATTTATTTATTAATTTGAGAGAGAGATACAGAAATAGGCAGGTAGAGAGAGAGAGAGTATGGGTGCGCCAGGGCCTCTAGCCACTGCACACGAACTCCAGATGCATGCGCCCCCTTATGCATCTGGCTTACGTGGGTCCTGGAAAATCGAGCCTTGAACCGGGATCCTTAGGCTTCACAGGCAAGCGTTTAACCATTAAGCCATCTTTCCAGCCCTGAAGTAACTTTTAAAACATAAAGTCCTGTGGAAAAAAATAAACCCAATGTTAAATTATCTGAAATAATGAATCGTGAGACTTTTGAATATTATTTTACCTTTCTGTGCATAAGAACTTCAGTATTGTCATAAACCAACAGATGTATGCGATTATAGGAAGCCAGGGCTTGACAGTGAATCATGTGACTCTCACGAAGGCTACTTTTCAGAAGGGCCATGTGACCATCTCCTTGTTCTCCATCTTCCAGCGCTGCATGCCTGGCTTCACTTTCCACCAAGTTCATTCACTTACTGCTTGTCTCTCACTTGGGATGCAACAGAAAGAGATTGGTTCGTGCTTGCCTGTAGTGTTTATGTTAAGCCAAGCAAAAGAGGCAGGAATTTTACCTGAACATATTATTTTTCTTATAAAATGTTTCTCAAGAGAAAATAAGTATGGTTTTATTTCTTTTCAACATTTTATTCTCCTCATGAATAATGTCCCAAGTGACAATGCTCAGCTCTGTGATGAGCTCAGTGCTGCCTCATAAGTTGTCCTATGATGTAGCCTACAACGTGGAACATATTAATATCATTCCCATTGTACAGTGCAGGGGACTGAATGTGCTTTAAAGACTAAGAGGATTTGCCCAGGGCCATAAGAGGAAACATGGGTTCCAGACCTGGGAGCTTGTGCTGAGCAGGGGCCTAGATCAGGAGACGGGCTGCTTCATTGTCCAGCCCTGTGACTTAGGCAAGCATTACGTCCATGCAGACCTTCACTTTCCTTCTCAACCATAGAACTAGCATTACTACCTCTTTTTCTGGGTTATTATCAAAATGAAATGAAATATGAGTGTAAAGTACTAATTACAGTATGTTTAAAGCCCTGCCGTGAAGTAAGCCAGCACATGTAGCCATGGGACTTACTGTAGGTTTATTACTGTGTGTGAGTTAATAATAACCTTTAACCATGCTACTCACGCATACGCAGGAACATGGCCTGAGGTCAGTGCTGTGTTTTGAACATGTGTGTGCACACATGTGCTCATAAATGATGGATTCTTTACCTTAAATTTAATGTTTTCTGCTGGGTTTTATGTTTTCTTTTAGTGGATCCTATTTTATTTTTAAAAATAATAATTTTAATGAACTCAGATTTTTGTTTTGTTTTGTTTTTTCGAGGTAGGGTCTCACTCTAGCTCAGGCTGACCTGTAATTCACTGTGTAGTCTCAGGGTGGCCTCGAACTCATGGCGATCCTCCTACCTCTGCCTCCCAAGTGCTGGGATTAAAGGCGTGCGCCACCACGCCCAGCTGAACTCAGAATTTTTGAAGGCTTACAAAGTATTTCATTAGAAATGTGATATCATATATATATATATATATATATATATATATATATATATATATATATATATATATATTTATTAGTTATGTACATACTCAGTGTGTAAACAGCACATGATGGTACCATCCTTACCCTCATCCCTGTCCCCTCCACCTCTGAAGGGATCCTCCTCATTGGGGATGCCAGTTGTCCCCATGGGGATTGTGGGTCATGCATTGTGGGGGTAGCCATCAGTTATGGGGATGAGCAATGTCTCTGTGTGTAATGTCCCAACTCATGGCTCTAACACTCTTTCTGCCCCCTCTTCCATGAGTTTCCCTGAGCCATGTTGGGTTTGTTTTAGGTCTACTTCAGTGATGTTCTCTTGGGATCCTCTGTGTCTCTGGATCGCTGGTTTGGTAGGAGTTGAGTGTTCTCTGTGTCTGTCTCCTTCACCCTTGTGCTGATACCAGGTTCACTGAGAAAACAGCACTCTTGCTCATTTCCCCCATTACTCTATGGTTTCAGCTGGGGCCCTGGTGAGGTGTGATGGGCGGATTCTCTCCTCAGGTTCTGCGTCCATCTGAAAAAGAGAAGCAGATTCTCCAATGGAAAGTGAAGTCAGCACAGGTTAAATGGGATAACCATTGTTAGTTTAGAGAGAATTTAATAGGTGTCAGCCCTCTTGTAGCCCACGATTGTGGGAGCTTGAACTAGAGAGTGAACTCGTTATTTGGATATGATTCTGACTTGTTTCCCAGTTCCAGCTATGGATCTTTTCCACTGAGCAGATCTGTTAGCCAATCCAAGAGCAGTTGTTACCCACCATGGCTGTGTGCCACTATTGCACTTGTGTGAGCATCACGTCAGGTTGTTTGCTGCTGAGTAGCTTAGACCTCGAGTTGCTCAGACAGATGTTGGCCAGTTTCCCCCAGTAGCTCATGTAATACCTGCTGGCACTAGACAAGCTAACTGTCTGGAGACTGGCTCTCTTCCAGATTCCAGCCAGGACTCTCTATGTTCTGTACCAACAGCATATGTTGTCTTCAGCAGTAGGGTCTTACCATTAACCTTTGGTGGGTCATCAAGTGCTCTGACAGAATCTGTCTTCTTATAGGAGACCTTGTAGGTCTCTCTGATCAACAGCTCATTGTGGATGTTACCCACATCCTGGTACTGAAAGTTACAGGTCAGTGCCAAGGAAAAAGAAGGAAGAAAAAGATATGTAATATAAAAGAGAGAGAAATAGAAAGAAAATTGAGGTTAGTCTTCATCATACCCTCTCCAGAGCCCTTTGATTCAGGTGCTCCCTCTAAGGACCAGAGGTTCAACCTTTCAGTCTGTTTTTCAGGATGTAGGATTTTATGGTTCCAGTTCCATTTGGGTCCAGTTTTGTATCCCCCCCCCACCCTTACCCTCCTCTCCAGCCCCACCCTCCCTATTGCCCTGTCCTCGACATGCATGTCAGCATCTCAGGCAGATCCAGGTTAGGAGCCACAGATGAGTGAGACCGTGTGACGATTGTCTTTCTGTGATTGGGTGAGTTCACTAAGAATGATCTGTTCCAAGTTAGACCATTTTTCTACAAATTTCATTGTGTCATATTTTCTTACTGCTGTGTAGAATTCCATTCCACATCTTGGTTACCCATTCATCTAATGATGGACATCTGGGTTGATTCCAGTTCTTAGCTATTATGAATTGAGCAGCTATAAACATGGTTGAGCAAATATTTCTGAACTGAGGCTTAGAGTTTTTAGGGTAAATGCCCAGTAAGGGAATAACTGGGTCTGTTAGTAACTATAATCAACCTTTTTAGGAGTGTCCATAATGCTTTCCATAGTGGTTGTACCATCTTACATCCCACCAACAGTGAATGAGGGTTCCTAGTTCTCCAACATTTGTTTTTAAGAAATGTGATATCATATTATTTCAAATAATACTTAGCAACATATTTTTTAATAGTAATTAATATACTAAATACCAATATCTTGTTAAATTTCAATTTTGAATGATTTACAAAATATATAGGAAAATTAATTCCTTTAAATGAAATTTCAGACTGTATATTGCTGTGCTACAAAGATTAGCTTATGTCTTTTATCATATATGGTTATTCATAAACATATACATGTGTTTATCACAGTTGGTGTGTGTGGTAGTTTGGATATATGTCCCCAAAATATTCAGTATTTTATTAGTTATAGTTTGCATCTGCAATCACTTTGCTAGAGGCAATGTCACTGGGGGCTGGTCTTAAGGTGTTGGTGGTGGGTTTGAGATTCCATTGTAAAGATATGCAAAGTGTGCCTAGCAGGAGTTCCTGAAGTGTGCTGGGCTTTTGGCTATAGTTTTTGCTCTGTATGCTGTGTGGCTGGTTGGGTTTTCTCTTTCTGCTTGGCCCTGTGAAGGCAGGCCAGCTTCTTCTGCCATTATAGAACGTCCCCTGGATCTGTAAGCTTCAATAAATAATATCCCTTCCTCCATAACTGTGCCTGGTCTGGAAGTTCATCTCAGCGAACCTGAAGCTGTCTGCTACAGTGTGTGTGCATATTATCAAAGGAGGCATGGAGAAGATGAATACAGATGGATGTTAGCAATGATCTCTGAGGTCAAAACCATTACTTTAAACATGTTTTACACTTTTCAGAATAAAATAGTCTCATTTGAGTGAATATTAATAATTGCAAAAAGGCTAGGAGAGATGGCTCAGTAGTGAAAGCACTTACCCTGAACCCATGTAAAAGCTGGATGCTGTAGGGGCATCTGTAACAGCTCATCTACTGCAAGAAGGAAGGCAGAGACACAGGAGCTTTGCTGGAGCTTTTAGGTCAGCCAGCCTGGCGTATCAGCAGTGAGCGAAAGACTGTCCCTCAAGCAAGGAAGAATGCAAGAACCAACATCTGAGGTTGTCTTCTGACTTCCATGCATATGTGCATACACGCACACACACATGCACACACACACAGGTGAAGACATGTGAACTTGATTGGAATGCTGGTTACAGGACAGATAGTTAAATTTCCTATATCACAGTGGTACATAATTGCTGTTATAATTATAGTATCTGAAAGGTGACAAATTATACTAAAATGATATTGGAAGTCTTTGCTGCATGCGTGGTATTTAATTTCATGCATATTTAACATAAGGTGATGACATATAATGAAGTGTTGAGAGCTGCTTCCTGAAGTTTAGAGTCTGTGGGAAAGTTAATATTTCAGACTCAATGTCAGGCAGGGCAGTAATTACTCAGTGTGCATTGTCATCTAATGGAATTAATGAGGGTGGATTAACTGCAAGTTCACGTCTATAGAGCTTAGCTTTCAGGGTACACGGTGTCCTTCTATGCCAGAAGAGATTCCAAATCTTAATGATTCATTTTTGTGTTAAAGCCAAAGATAATTGCAGTAAAACAACAACAGCAACAACAACAGCCACACTGTCCTTTAGCTTGATTGATGTTTCTGCTCCTCGTATGCTTCTAGTTTTGATTTGGAGAACATGGAGCTAAGATGTTTTGTACAAAAGAATCTTCTTTTGGATCCTCCAAGGCTGGCGTATTGAAGAGCGAAACCTGCCTGAGTCTTGAAATGCTGCTGTTCCACCCGCTACTGTAGAGCAAGGTGGGGACACTTTTTGCCGACCACAGGCATGGTGGGGTGGGGTGGGGGGTTTGTGAAGACTCGACATATAGCTAATCTGTAGTTCATGGACACTAGTGAGAGATCTGGGCTCCTCCAGAAGCTAAGTTTGGGCTGTAATGTGGTGCAAAGAGAACATGATGTGAAAGTAATACTCGGTGGCTCGGCTTGTTAGGGAAGCCTAGGGTTAAATGCAGTGACAAAGACATGATAATGTAAGGTCACCTCTTATTTCTAGGATATTTGAGGATCATTGTGACCATCACTTACAGGGTATCCTTTTGACTTCTTTCTACATGGCAGCCTACCCAGCTTTGCTTTTTTTTTTTTTCCAGAAAGAAAAACGAACACAATTGGCTTTGTAGCTCAGTGTCCTTGCATATTTCCCATGAAGAAGGGAAAACTTTCTTGCATTCCTAGGCTGACCTGCTGCAGCAGTGTTCTGTGTCACAGGCCATCACTGGGCACTCTCTAGGTGGAAATCACAGGAATTCTTGTCCGTGGAGTCTCTTTGCATTCCAGAATTGACTCCAGTTCTGAAAATGAAAACTTGCTTGCACCAGCCTGGAAGCATTGTCACCAGGGGCAGTGACTCAGTAGTTTCTGACTGAGTTGGCGCAGTTTGATGGGAGAGGGATGTGTGATTAAGCTCCTCCCTGTGGCAGGCTGGGCCAAGCTTCCTTAGGTTTGAAAGAGAGAAGCCAGGGAGGGATGCATAGGAATGTAGGCTGCCAGGTGGTCACTGCCACACCGCCAGCACTGAGACTTAGTTCTTTTGGCTGCACAGTGAAGTGGGAAGTGTGTGGCCTGCATGGAAGGAAGCACTGCCAAAGTGGGGTGCAGAGGATGGCAGGGATTTTATTTCTGCTTCTCCTACCTGGCGCCCCTAATGGCAGTGTTCATAACAAGGTGTCCGGGATGTCACAGTTTGAGGTTCTCCACGTTGAGTAGACTTACAGTCCACAGCCATACCACCCAGAACTCGCCCCTCTCATCTAGTTCAGACTTACGGAGTTACAGGGTTGACTTTGCATAGGTGATGTGCAGAAAGAACAGTGTGTGTTCTAGTGGTGTCTTCTAGATTCATAGGAACAGTGTTTTATTTTCAGTGGTTTTTCAAGTAGCCGGCAAGTGTCCGGAGAACATACTTGGCAAGACTCTTCCTACCAGACACCCGGGACTGTTGACTGCACTATCAAAAATACTAAATATCACTTAAAATATAAAGTAAACTTATTACGGTTCCATTCCCATTCTCTTTGCGCCCATGACCATGCATAAAAACACAATGAGGATGAGAAATGGTGAAGGGGAAGGGAGATTTGAAATGAAAACAAAGCCAAATATAGGACTTCTACAAATCATGGATAGAGTCTCACTGCCACCCAAACTGGCTTTAAGATTAAAAATAAACATACTGTGGAAAATAAAGCATTTTCCTGGATAGCAATACTGAAAAGTAATTTCTGTTGAAGCTTCTTATTAACCAAAATTATGTAGTGATTAAATAACATTCACAGCATACTCTTAAACAAAATGCCCATATTCTTTTTTAAACTTTTTTAAAATTTAATTTTATTTATTTGAGAGAAAGAGAGAGAGAGAGAGAGAGAGAGAGAGAGAGACAGGTAGATAGAGACTGAGAGAGAGAGAATGTGCATGCCAGGGCTTTCAGCCACTGGAAATGAACTCCAGATGCATGCACCACTTTGTGCATCTGGCTTACCTGGGTCCTGGGGAATCAAACCTGGGTCCTTTGGCTTTGCAGGCAAGTGTCTTAATCACTAAGCCATCTCGCCAGCCCCCAAATGCCCATATTTTTTAGGACTGCTTCTCATCATGTAAGTGCATTCGAACACTCCCATTGGCACATATGGCTCTTGCCTCACTGTCCGTTTCAACCCTAGGCCAGTGGCCCTCCACCCTAGCTGGCCTCCAGCACCCTCACAGGGCGGGCCTGCAGAGGTACAGCTGCCCCATCCCAACACCAGCCAAGTTAAAGGAGCATCTTTAGGAGTTGGTATAGGTACACTTCAGAAAACAGTAAAATCTGCTATGGTCAGAACTGAAAAGAATTGCTCAAAATATTGGAATGAATCTAGCACTCGTCTCCCTTCTCCAGACACGTTCCCTGGGTAATTGTGTGCAGATCCATAATGTAAATACCACCTGTACTCTAGCTTTACACAACCACTGTCCCTTCAGCAGCTCCATGTGTGTGCTCAGTAAACCAAACTTACCTTTTCCATCCTTCTGTGGTGTAGCTGCCGGAACTTGTTAGTTCTTGTTACCCCGGGGGAAAGCTGAGGAGATAGAAAGGATCAGAGGACTGGCTGAAAACACTAGTGAGAACTAAGCATGGGATGATGAGAATTTTAACAAGGTTAAGTCAGGCAGAAGGTGGCCAGAAAGGTAGGTGTCTATAATTGGTACCAAGATGCTTGGCAGCCAGGGGCAGAGGAGGAAGAGTCTGTCTAAACGTGGTCGCTTTTACCAATCTTAATTCTCTCTCCTTTGCTAGCAGCACCAGAGCTACTGACTAGCAGACCAAGCAGCTTGCCATGTTCTGGTCATCACTAGAGTTATAAACTATGGCCAATGAAATCTAAATATGACTTTGACTTTTACCATGGACATTGCCAGCCAAACTCACTGTGGACTATTAAGTTCACCTGTTACTGAAGATGGGATGAAGTTATTTTAATCATCTTTTAAATGCAGATTAAAGTTGATTTTTCTTTTGCCTGAAATTACAAATTGTTAGTTTTGTATGTGCAACTCACTGATGCTTAAGTATCTCTCAATTCCTTACTGAAGTCATCAGTCCTGACAGAATGGGAGGTTTGGGTTTTAGTATTTTTTGTAAGGTTTTGAGAGGTTCTCATTTGGAACCAGAGAACACCTGAGTGGCTTGCTGAGGTCCAAGATGACCCTTCTAAATGGAAATCCGAACTAAGACAAAAGTGGGCAGATGCTTCATAATTTTAGTAGTTTGGGATGGATATAAATATTTGTTGATCTTTTACTGGGTTAGAAAGAGGAAAACAATGACAACAGGGGCTTGGGCTTTCACTCTGACCTGGGCAGAGGGTGGCATAGCTGGCTAAAATGATGAAGACTACCATCAGGGAGACCAGTTATTTCTCATTCTTCTTCCTTTTCAATTTTTCCTCATTATGCTTTTACTTTGATATAAGGTCAGTATCAAATTAGATGTTTAAGTAAAAGTAGTTGATTAGAGTTGTATTGTTTTTGCTAAGAGAAAATGGTCATTGTGTGATAGATCTTTCCAGATCCTCATCCTTATATTATTTAGTCATAGGGGTTTTCTTATATCACATAGACTTTGTACATTTTTTGGTAGCTTATTTCTCTGTATTTTTGTACTGTTGTCATAGTAGAGTCTTTTGTTCTAATATGTCTTCTAATATTGTTATACATGAAATCTCTCTACTTTTACATGCTCATTTTTAAGGTAGAGTCTATATTTTTCTGTCAAATAAACAATATAATATAATGAAGGTAGAGATAAGTACTATAATGATATAAAATAGGATAGAGATGAGTACTGTTCTGCCATAATATAACATAAGGTAGAGGTGATACTATAACCAAAATATAACATAAGGTAGAGATGAGTACTATGAAGATGTGACATAAGGTAGAGATGAATACTGTAATGATATAATACAACATCAGGTAGAGGTGATGCTGTCCTCATAGGACATAAAGTAGAGAAGAATACTGCAATGATAATACAACATCAGGTAGAGGTGATGCTGTACTCATAGGACATGAGGTAGAGATGAAAACTGTAATGACATAATACAACATCAGGTAGAGGTGATGCTGTACTCATAGGACATAAAGTAGAGATGAACACTGTAATGATATAATACAACATCAGGTAGAGGTGATGCTGTACTCATAGGACATAAGGTAGAGATAAGTACTGTAATGATATAATACAACATCAGTAATGATATATATAATACAACATCAGGTAGAGGTGATGCTGTACTCATAGGACATAAGGTAGAGATGAACACTGTAATGATATAATACAACATCAGGTAGAGGTGATGCTGTACTCATAGGACATAAGGTAGAGATGAAAACTGTAATGATATAATACAACATCAGGTAGAGGTGATGCTGTACTCATAGGACATAAGGTAGAGATGAAAACTGTAATGATATAATACAACATCAGGTAGAGGTGATGCTGTACTCATATGACATAAGGTAGAGATAAGAACTGTAATGATATAATACAACATCAGGTAGAGGTGATGCTGTACTCATAGGACATAAGGTAGAGATAAGAACTGTAATGATATAATACAACATCAGGTAGAGGTGATGCTGTACTCATAGGACATAAAGTGGAGATGAAAACTGTAATGATATAATACAACATCAGGTAGAGGTGATGCTATACTCATATGACATAAAGTAGAGATGAAAACTGTAATGATATAATACAACATCAGGTAGAGGTGATGCTGTACTCATAGGACATAAAGTAGAGATGAAAACTGTAATGATATAATACAACATCAGGTAGAGGTGATGCTGTACTCATACTCATAGGACATAAGGTAGAGATGACATAATAATACAACATCAGGTAGAGATGAATACTGTAATGATATAATACAACATCAGGTAGAGGTGATGCTGTACTCATAGGACATAAGGTAGAGATGAAAACTGGAATGATATAATACAACATCAGGTAGAGGTGATGCTGTACTCATAGGACATAAGGTAGAGATGAAAACTGTAATGATATAATACAACATCAGGTAGAGGTGATGCTGTACTCATAGGACATAAAGTAGAGATGAATACTGTAATGATATAATACAACATCAGGTAGAGGTGAGAGGACATGAGAGATGAAAACTGTAATGATATAACATAAGAGGTGATGCTGTACTCATAGGACATAAAGTAGAGATGAAAACTGGTAGAGATGAAAACTGGAATGATATAATACAACATCAGGTAGAGGTGATGCTGTACTCATATAGGACATAAAACTGTAGAGATGAAAACTGTAATGATATAATACAACATCAGGTAGAGGTGATGCTGTACTCATAGGACATATAATACAACATCAGGTAGAGATGCAGAACTGTAATGATATAATACAACATCAGGTAGAGGTGATGCTGTACTCATAGGACATAAAGTAGAGATGAAAACTGTACTCAGGTAGGATGCACTAAGGTAGAGATGAAAACTGTAATGATATAATACAACATCAGGTAGAGGTGATGCTGTACTCATACTAGAGATAAACTGTAATGACATAAAGTAGAGATGAATACTGTAATAATACAACATCAGGTACTCATAGGACATAAAGTGATAAAACTGTAATGATATAATACAACATCAGGACATGATGCTGGTAGAGATGAAAACTGTAATGATATAATACAACATCAGGTAGAGGTGATACTGTACTCATAGGACATAAAGTAGAGATGAAAACTGTAATGATATAATACAACATCAGGTAGAGGTGATGCTGTACAACATCAGGTAGGACATAAGGTAGAGATGAAAACTGTAATGATATAATACAACATCAGGTAGAGGTGATGCTGTACTCATAGGACATAAGTAGAGATGAATATAACAACATCAGGTAGAGGTGATGCTGTACACTGTAAAACTGATATAATACAACATCAGGTAGAGGTGATGCTGTACTCATAAAGTGAGATGAAAATGATATATGGTAGAGATGAAAACTGTAATGATATAATACAACATCAGGTAGAGGTGACTGGACATAAAGTAGAGATGAAAACTGTACAACATCAGGTAGAGGTGATGCATAGGACATAAAGTAGAGATAGAGATGAAAAGGACTGTAGAGATGAAAACTGTAATGAATACAACATCAGGTAGAGGTGATGCTGTACTCATAGGACATAAAGTACATAAACATCAGGTAGAGATAAGAGATGAAAACTGTAATACTGTAATGATATAATACAACATCAGGTAGAGGTGATGCTGTACTCATAGGACATAAGGTAGAGATGAAAACTGTAATGATATAATACAACATCAGGTAGAGGTGATGCTGTACTCATAGGACATAAGGTAGAGATGAAAACTGTAATGATATAATACAACATCAGGTAGAGGTGATGCTGTACTCATAGGACATAAGGTAGAGATGAAAACTGTAATGATATAATACAACATCAGGTAGAGGTGATGCTGTACTCATAGGACATAAGGTAGAGATAAGTACTGTAATGAAGTTTGGTAAGGAACCCAACATTTTGTTTGTTTGTTTTTGTTATTAGTAAGTGAAGATCTTTCTCTGCTAGTGACTTTGTGAGTAGAGTGTATGTGTTGGCCAATCTCCATTTTCCCAGCAGGTCTAATCTCTCCCCTGTTTTGGCCTAGGGAGGTTGTTGAGTGGACAGTCTGGACAGTCTAGGCTGTGTCCCTTTGCCAGTGGCTTCTGTAAACCTGTTACCCACAGGGACTCACGGGAAAAGGTCAGATGCAGGCCTTTATTCTCTGTGCTTTCTCCTCCCTGCTATGTGTACAAGTCTTGTTAGGGAGTCATTTCCCACTGCTCTACCTCTCACTGGGCTGCAGTGACTCTGTTGCTTCCACCTGCCCCTTCAGGCCTGGGGATATGCAAGCTTCCTTTTATTTTTCTTCTTTTAGAGCCTTAACATTCCTTGTTCTCCACTTATCCTTGAGCACATCTCTGTCGAAGTTCCTTCATAATTTCTCTTCATCTGAGAGACTGAAGTGGATCCTGTGGCTGGCAGGAACACTGGCTGATGTGTTCTGTGCAAAGTGAAGGAGAAAAATCAAAGAAACATGTAGGAGAAGAATGTTCTGAGCAGAGCTGAGTAAATACAGAAGTCCTTGCAGAGTCGCATGCTCGATGTCTTCCAGGGTTAGACAGCTCGCTGTGAAATGTACAAGCACCTTTCTGTGGAACTGTTTTGCATTCTTGCTTTCAGCTGTTTTCCTAGAGGATGAAGGTGGTCTCCTTAGGGGGGGCGTCTCTTGAGAACCTGCTAGGCCTTGGATTCTCCTTAGTACCTTGTTTGGGGGTGACGCCCTTTGTGAAGGCCGAATGTGGCATTGCGTCAGCAACCACTGACTCAGCTTGCACCTGCAGAGAGCAGGGAAGATAGGGAGAACCAGAAACAACTGAGAAATGATGACTGTCTTCATTGAAAGCGGGAAAAGCGATTGCTTTGCTTTCTGGTGTGGGTAGGACGACGAGCCCTTCTGAAGTGAAGTCAGCATTCCTGTGGTCTGTTAGCGCATGGTATTTCTGAATGCTTCTCAGAATGTCCACTTCTCAGACAGGTGTCCCTTCTTACTGGAGCACTCATGCACCTAATTGAAGTCCAGAAAAACAGAAAAAAATCTTAAGGATCAAAACATCACACACCAATGCTTGTCAGTCTCTACAGTCAGTCCTTAGCTATGGTCAGTTGAGGCTTCTGCATTGGCTTTGGTTCGGAGGGAGTCACTAGCAGGAAGGAGGTACCATGTAGGCATCTACCATCCTTTTCAAGTAGCTTTCTACGAAGTCCTCTCTTTACATACATCTGCACAGTCAAGAAAAGGTCGTGGCTCTGCCTGTCCACCTTTTACATATGTGCATTTGCCTGCAGTTCATTTCCGCCTTGGTAATTTCATAATTTTATTTTAAAATAACTTCCTCTGCTACAGCACCTGAGAATTCAAGAGAACCTTGCACATGTGTGGACTTTGCGGTTGCACTTGAGAAGAGTCAGATATGTCATCGTTTTCTGGTGAGTGTGCAGAGTGCGGGGGATTTACTGTTGGTAGTTTACAAACAGTGTTTCCTGTAAATCAAAATGGTCAGCGCAGAGGGTCAGATACAACATTGTTAGAAACACAGGAGCATTGCTTAGTGTCTGTCACGTTTCCGTTGTCTCTTACTTCACATTGTACTTACTTTAAAGATAATCAGAAATACTCACGTCTCTGTGACACACAAACACGACACCGAAGGACACTGTCCTGGTTCAGGATAACCCTAAAAGTCACTGGCTTGCTCTATAAGAATGAATAGGAGTTCCTCCATGCATATGAACAGTAACATTCACTTTTTTACTGAAAACTGATTTGAAAGAGTTTCCTCTCACTTCCCTTACTATATGGTGAATGTAATGACTGCCTGCATAGACATCTGCCTATGAAGACTTTTACCAAGGAACATTTTCATTGCGTCATTCGTCTCTCACCTAATGTGCTCCATATTCCATGAGGAAAGGAGCTCCTCCTATCTGCTCTCCATGTGAGCTCAGAGTCTTCTTCCACTGCTGCTCTATGTGGGGACAGGCTGTTGCAGGGTAAGAAGCCACCATTAAGAACTTCCATGTATTTGAGGGAAAGTCTTGAGGCTCACAGATGCAGCTTCCTGTCCCTTGATCTTCCACCTTCTACATACGCTTGTGTCCCCCTGAGGTCACAAGACCCTGTACACCGTTGCATGCAGCTGGCATAGGGAGTGCCTGAGCTCTCAGGGGATGGTCTGGTGACCTCCCAGCATCCCTCCTAAGGGGGGTGGGGGGCTCAACAGTCCCAATTCCTAGGGACTCGTTTGCAGTTGCAGCTGATTCTGATAAAGATGGCAATAGTTCTTTTTCTCGGCGAGTCACGTCACACTGTGGAAGAAAGTAACTGAAATGACAGAAACTAGTTTCTTTCCTAAATGTCCACCTTACCTGTGTGTGTCGTCTGGATTAGTCACTCCAGGAGCTGCATCTTTGGGCACTGATGAGCCCGCAGGAGCTATGGGCCGGTTGCAGACCCCCAACCTCACCTCCTCTTTCACCTAGCACATCTCTCTCCTTTAATACATCCACACCCAGGACCTTGGAAACATTTTTCTCTAAAATAAAGAGCTCAAAAAGCTTAAAACCATTCCATTTGACTTCAGTGTTCTGTGTATAACATGACAGTTGATAATATAGATCCTTGAGAGAAACCACAGACTTCTAAGCTGCACTTTTACCCCAAAAGCATCAGCGTCTTTTCCTAAGGAGTAGGATCTAGTTGACAGCAGGAGAAAAGGAAGCATATAGCTCGATCCATGGGTGCATTGGCCTTGCAGGAGCATGGTGCAAGGCCTTAGCTTGTTGAGGAACACCTCAGGACTGACCACATGCATTTCCACATTCAAAGAGCAAATACAGACGACAGCAGCACCTGGCAGCCCCTCAGCTCATATCCCGAGGGGTAGAATATTTGGAAGCTTGCCGCGATTATCTTTCCATGGACATCACTCTCCTGGTCGGTGCCATAGGCATGCAGATATCAAGTAGGGACTGGAGAAGACAGGGGAAGAAAATAGAAAGAACAATTTGTGCTGCATGGTCACTCGGACTACACTTCCTGAGATTTCATAAAAAATAGTAGAAGTTCCTGGGAGAAGGTAATATTACTATTAATGTCAGTTCTATTTAGCTGATGCTATGTTTGGAATGTTAAATGTCTCAAAGCTCATATATTGAAAACTACATCCCAGATGGTGGTGCTGGCTTGGGAGGTTCTGGAAGCTTTAGGAGAAGGAGTGTAGCTGGAGGGGCTTGGGAGTATCTCCAGCTCCAGCTCCCTGACTTTCTGCTTTCCGTCCACCATGATGTAAGATGTCCCCCATGCCTCCCTTACCACGATGCACTCCCAGGAGTGGAAAGGACTCCACAGGTGTTTCTTGCAGGCATTTTGTTCACAGCTACACAAAAGTCGCTACTGCAGGTAGGGTGCATATATCTGTGTAAGTAATGCTGAAGAGAGTTCTGATCTAGAAGGAAACAGGCATTCAAACAAATTCCATTGCAATTACTCTTATTATTTATGTAGTGGGACGACTTCCAACTGAGGAGCGATCCACCTGACTAAGCCTTTCCCTGGTGTTACTTTACATCTGAATGAGAGTTCTGGTCTTGTTCCCAGCCTCCCCTCTGACTCATCCTTGTGAAACTAAGAAATCATTTAGCTTCTCAGCACCTCAAAATCTCTCTTCTGTGAATGAGGATAATGGGTAAACCTCTCTTGCTTCACTGGGTTGTTGTGAAGTGTAATTAGGTAATGTTTGCACAGCTCTTTGAACTCTAATTAAAGTGATGTGTAAATACAGTGCTTCCTTTTATCAGGATGCCTTAACCAGCTGGCCCACAAAGACTTCAAGATGCTATGATAGGAGAATCTATAAGGAAGGGCTATTTTTTTAAATTCACGTAAACTCAATTCTGAAATTGTCAAAGAGGCATATGAAAATACCTAGTTGGAGCTCCAGTTGGCGAGGGTAAGGATATAGCCTCGCACTCAGTCCAGGAAATGGCTAGACCTTTGTATTAAGGAATACCTAGCTCCTTCAGTGTGGAGTGGCGCCTTCCGTGCATGCTCTAAATGTCAGTTTTAAACGTTACTTTGTTCAGTACATTTTGCTAAGACAGTAGTGGCGAATTATTTATATTTTTCATGTAAGTAATCATAAACCAATAAATTTGTTTCACCTAATTAAAAATAAATAACACTTGAATTTGTAATTCTCTCTAACCATTCATTGATTAGTCTACTTATCAAAGAGATACCAAAGATCATGAATGTATCAGAAATCGTGTTTCCTGTGAAGCTTATTTCATCATAATATAATTATCCAAATTATTTTTTTAAATTCTGTGTTAATAATAGACCATTTCTTCTGCTAGAACTAAATTCACAGATGAATTCATTACCTTGGTAGAAAATCATGTTCCTCTTGATAAATTTGCCATGAGCTTTTGTCTATGTTTGAAAGGTAGATTTTTAAAGATAATATTATAAATAGGTAACAATTCAATTTCATAACTTACTAAATGATCTGGCATTTATGTGATTTGAAGCATATAAGTGTTTGGTTGGAAACTTAGACAACTGGTAAGAGGGTTCTGAAAACTCCTCCATTATCAAAGTGGTGTTCACAATAACAAATGCTTCTATAAAATCTAATAGATGGTTTATTATACTTGTAATGTTTATTGTTACCTATTTGAAAATCAATCTCCTGATGGACCAATATTACATAAAAGTATTTTGATCTGTTAGAAAATTCAATACAGAGAGCCTGATTCATACCTTCTGAAATTTGTGTTCTACCTCAAATTCTGATCAACACAGAATAGAATGACAGGTAAATTTCAGAGTCGTGAGGACCTGGTTGAGGACTTGCAGAAAGTTTCAGGTGCCTTATTAAATTTCTAGAAGGTCTTACCTGAATCTATATTGTGGTTGAGAGTTGATTGTTTTGCTCCCAAGAGATCCTAAAGAAAATAAAACACAGATCTTAGACTGAAAATACGAGCTTCAGGAGGCCAGGAGATAGAACCTGAGTTTGCTTCTACGGGAAATGGGAACATTCAGGTTATTGCTCTAAGATCCTGAGTGACCCAATGTCCCTATCCACTGGGAATTTATAACTGGGAGGATGAATGTTTTAAGAACTTGTTGATTCTTTATCAGTTTTATGCTTGATCTTGTGGTTGAAGTGATTTAAGTTTATATAAATTTAGACAGAGGGTTAAAGAGGGTCAATTTGTGTTCAAGCCCCAACAATTCTGTCACTATTGTTACACACACACACACACACACACACACACACACACACACTTCTGTGAAAAAACATTTGTGGACCTACAGACACCCACTACCTACATAGTATGTTGACTCCAGGGGATATTGCAAATAAGGGTAGCATACTTTTATGCTAATCAACTAGTGCCTATATCAATCAAAAGGTTGCCTTAGAACAGTGTAATAAATTTCTCCTTGGAATTTCAGTGCAGACAGCAAAGTGAAATGTGATTTCTGCACGTATTTCCATTCTCACCTCAGATGTTAGTCCCAGTATGTTTTCTGTTTGGTGTCTGTATTGGTGCTGAGTGACGAGAACGTGCAGCTCGCTGTTCTGTCTGTAAGGCCCACTCTTACTCTGAGCCTTCGTATGCTTTTGTGCTGTGGCCTTTGCAGTGTGAAGTAAAGTCTGGTTTTGTTTTGTTTTTTTTTCCTTGTGTGTTAACTTGCTGACTTATGGTCATTCGCCAAGGGGAGCAGAGAGCTGAGGCTTCTCCTCCATCAGGACTTGCTTGTGAAGGCTATCAAAAGGCAGTGACCACTCACCCCGGAGCCCCGCCCCACCCTCCCCAGTAGGACAGAGTCAGTCGAAGCTCTATGTACAGGGGTGATTTTGGATTTTGTACAGTTTTCTGTCCTTACATGACTGTGTCTTTCTGCCTTTCCATCAAGTTCTTTTGCATCTGAACATGAAATAGTGAAGACAGCCTGGAGAGGGCCTTGGTGAGGGCCAGGGCTTGGCCATAGCTCAGTTTCCTGAAAAGGCTGATGTGCTGAGAGGTGGGTCTCCAGAACAACAGTGCTGGGCAGTGGTGGAGCTTCTGAGCTGGAGCCTAGTGAGAGAGAGGCAAGAGGTCCTTCTAAAAGTGTGTCATGTGACCCATTGGTAGTAGTACTATAATGATATCAGGAATTTGAGAATATGATATAAATGCATGTAAGAAGCAAGACTCATTATAGCTTGTCCTCTGTCCCTGTTTCTGGCTTCTGGTTTGAGAAGTGATCCATCTCCACCACCTCCCACACACCTGCCACGATATAACCCCATATGCTTTTAGGCCTTCTCTACAAGGCCAGGCCAGTGTTACCTGCTTGACCTTGGACCTGGAATCTCCAAAATTATACTTTCTTTATAAATAAGCTGTCTTAGATATTTCATTGTAGCAATGAAATTCTAGCTAATATAATAACTGTAAATTATAATGTGTCTAAAATTATTCCTGAATCTTCTGTAGGTTCTATCATCACTGGGACTTTAGCTCACAATTAGAGTAGGCCGTAAAATCAACAGGAAGAAGCTTTCTATGTTTTACGAGAGTTGTAACTGTATAAGGTTATTTCCCTTGAGGACCTCTGTCTACCAGGAGGGAAGAGGACCAAGAATGTGATGGAGAGACTGAGACTGGGAGAAGGCCCAGCATAGGACGAAGACCATTAGGTCTGCACTGAAATTGAGAAGAATCTAATAGAGAGATTGTGATTGTCACTTCTCTTCAAAATAGCTCATTTATTTATTTATTTATTTATTTATTTATTTATTTATTTATGGGGGGAGATAACAGGCATGCCAAGGTCTCTAACCACTGCAAACGAAATGAAATCCAGATGCATTCACTGCCTTGTTTCATCTTGGCTGAGGACTCTTAAGAGAACAATTTGGGAATCCAAACGTCTTTGTTTGCTTCAAACACATCAAAAAATGAGGACTCTCAGATATTTGAAATTTTGTTCCATTATTTTCTAAGGTTCCTTTTGAGTGAATACTTTGTTTTGTTTTGTTTTTTGTTTTTCGAGGTAGGGTCTTGCTCTAGCCCAAGCCAACTTGGAACTCACTATGTAGTCTCAGAGTATCCTTGAACTTACAGTGATCCTCCTACCTCTGCCTCCTCAGCGCAAGCGCTGGGATTAAAGGCGTGCACCACCACACCTGGCTTTTGAATGAATACTTTTTGTTGTTGATTTTTAACCTTTTTTTTTTATTGTGGAAACATTCAAACATGCACAAGAATATACTAGAATGAGCCTAAAACTCCCTTTTCTCAGCACATTCACTATCTGAGGAACACCTTCCTTCCTTCTTTCCTTCCTCCTTTTCCTTCCCTCCTTCCTTCATTCATTCTTCCTTCCTCACTTTCTTCCTTCCTTTCTTTTTCTTTCTTGTGCTAAGGATTGAACTCAGGACCTCACACATGCCAGTCAAGCACTTTATCACTCAGCTATATTTTTAGCCTGTTTTACATTAAAAAAATATTTTATTTATTTATTAACTTAAGAACAAGAGAGAGAGAATAGGCACACTAGGGCCTCCAGCCACTGCAAATAAACTCTACACACATGTGCCACCTTGTACATCTGTCTTATGTGGATACTGGAGAATCAAACATGGGTCCTTAGGTTTCACAGGCAAATGTCTTAACCACTAAGTCATCTCTCTGGCCCCCTTTTCACTTCTTTTTTTTAGTTTTTCCAGGTAGGGTCTCACTCTAGCTCAGGCTGACCTGGAATTCACTATGTAGGCTCAGGGTGGCCTTGAACTCACAGCAATCGTCCTACCTCTGTCTTCCGAGTGCTGGGATTAAAGGCGTGCACCACCACGCCTGGCCCTTTTTACATTTTTAAAAATTTTTTAAATTTTGAGATAGGGTTACACTAAGTTGTCCAGGCTGCTCTGGAACTCATCTTGTAGCCCAGTTAGGTCTTGAACTTATGGTCCTCTTGCCTCAGCCACTTAAGCACCTCAGAGTACAGGTCTGAACCATCAGGCTCAGCAATATTTTTGTATTGGGGTTAAATTGTTTTCTGTGTAATTTGTAGTGAACGGATTAAGTTGGCCTTTCGTATACCTTCATAGTATTGGAGTTGTGTGTCCTCTTACACTACGCTTAGACATTTCAGCTTTTCCAATTTCTAGTCCATAGCCATCTGATGGTGTATTGACTTACAGAAACTACATTCCAGATCATTCAACTTGAAATTTTCATTTGTATTATAAAGAGAATAAAGAAGAGAAGTGAGGCTAAAGTTTCTGTACGGAACTACCCCAAGCAGCAGCTGATGTGCAAATGAAGAAACAGTTCAGGCACGATGCAGTCATGTCACCTCGGAGGGTCTCAGAATGCGGCTGTTGCAGATGGTGGGGCTGTTCTGTATCTGTGACCCCTCCCAGTTTTAATATTAGCATATCCTAGACATTCAGCAAAGTGATACCGCATGGAGGGTCTCAGAATGCGGCTGTTGCAGATTGGTGGGGCTGTTCTGTATCTGTGATCCTCCCAGTTTTAATATTAGCATATCCTAGACATTCAGCAAAGTGATACCGCATGGAGGGTCTCAGAATGCAGCTGTTGCAGATTGGTGGGGCTGTTCTGTATCTGTGACCCCTCCCAGTTTTAATATTAGCATATCCTAGACATTCAGCAAAGTGATACCGCATGGAGGGTCTCAGAATGCGGCTGTTGCAGATTGGTGGGGCTGTTCTGTATCTGTGATCCCTCCCAGCTTTAATATTAGCATATCCTAGACATTCAGCAAAGTGATACCACAGGGCACCGTCAAAGCACAGAAACTAGTGGAACAGCTCTAGGAGAGTCAGGGATGGCTGATCCTCTCGCTAAAGACTAGGATTCTCCCTGCTGCCCTGCTGCTCACAGAACCCACACCAGGCTGAGGAGGACTTGGTGAAGAGCCTTGTAGGGAGGCCAGTCTCCCAGAGGAACGAGTGATGGGTTTTGACATGTTGCTCTTCAGGTTGTGCATGGGGACTTAACCTGAGGTGAGGGTCGATCCCCCCGCTGAAGGGAGGGACTTGAACTTGGGCTGTGCCCCAAAGCTCACTGACTCATTTCGCTGCACATTGCCTCAAGGGCAGTGTGACTGCTTGGTGAGTCTGGGTGAAAGTGTCTGTGCGGCTGCTGCTAGGATGAACAGAAGCAAATGTGCGAGTGCAAAGAGGACCTGACTCATTCTCACAGGAAACTGGGCCATCTGTGGAAAGTCGATCACGTGATATTCATTACCTTGATAATATATTCAACAGAAATAAACACCGCAGTGGTAACGAAAAGATGACAGCATCCCAGAGTAAATGACAGTGCTTTACAACAGTAAATAAAACTTGACACCAAATGAACTCTCAGTGACATTTTCTAACATGGAAGAGGAAAGGGAGAAAGATTGGAAAGCAGTGCAAGCCGAGACGAGGATGAGAATTTGTGAAGGTGTGGGAAATGTGCTTTCTCTAAGCAGGGAGTGACATAGAAGGAGGATGTAAGCACCAGGCTGTTTTCAACAAGGTTTGTACAAGGAAATAAAACAATTGAATTCTCAGTGTTCCCAGTGTTTTAAATTGAGGTAGTAAATAAATGTTAACTTTACTATTATTTTAAATTTTCTATATACTTACAAACCATAGAAAGAGTTTTTCATATTTTGACAAAAATTTAAAGGTCACTGCTTCCTCTATTAATTATTCTGATTCCTTTGTGCCGCTCCAACATTTAGAGCATAAAGTATTATGAAAACCAGGTGCCATGATATTTATCTATATACCTAATAAATATCAAGGAATTAGTGATCATGTTCTTCAGATATACTTCTGATGCAATAATCACCACTTCAATATAATTCCTTCTACCACATCATTGACTGTGGTTTCCCACTCTTTCCAGAGCAGTGCAGATGTTCCAGTGCTGGGGGACTACATGCTCAGTACTGTCCATGCAGACATTCCAGTGCTGGGGGACTGTGTGCTCAGTACTGTCCATGCAGACTTTCCAGTGCTGGGGGACTGCGTGCTCAGTACTGTCCATGCAGACTTTCCAGTGCTGGGGGACTGCGTGCTCAGTACTGTCCATGCAGACTTTCCAGTGCTGGGGGACTGCATGCTCAGTACTGTCCATGCAGACTTTCCAGTGCTGAGGGACTGCATGCTCAGTACTGTCCATGCATACCTTCCAGTGCTGAGGGACTGCATGCTCAGTACTGTCCATGCAGATGTTCCAGTGCTGAGGGACTGCGTGCTCAGTACTATCCATGCAGACATTCCAGTGCTGAGGGACTGCGTGCTCAGTACTATCCATGCAGACATTCCAGTGCTGAGGGACTGCATGCTCAGTACTGTCCATGCAGATGTTTCAGTGCTTGGGGACTGCATGCTCAGTACTATCCATGCATACATTCCAGTGCTGGGGGACTGCATGCTCAGTACTGTCCATGCAGATGTTTCAATGCTGGGGGACTGCATGCTCAGTACTGTCCATGCAGACTTTCCAGTGCTGGGGGACTGTGTGCTCAGTACTGTCCATGCAGACTTTCCAGTGCTGGGGGACTGCGTGCTCAGTACTGTCCATGCAGACTTTCCAGTGCTGGGGGACTGCATGCTCAGTACTGTCCATGCAGACTTTCCAGTGCTGGGGGACTATGTGCTCAGTACTGTCCATGCAGACTTTCCAGTGCTGAGGGACTACGTGCTCAGTACTGTCCATGCAGATGTTTCAATGCTGGGGGACTGCATGCTCAGTACTGTCCATGCAGACATTCCAGTGCTGGGGGACTGCGTGCTCAGTACTGTCCATGTAGACATTCCAGTGCTGGGGGACTGCGTGCTCAGTACTGTCCATGCAGACATTCCAGTGCTGGGGGACTGTGTGCTCAGTACTGTCCGTGCAGATGGTCCAGTGCTGGGGACTCCTTGCTCACCATGGCTGTAGAGACCAAATGCTTGCCCTCTTCCTCCTTGCAGATTCAAGTGATGCCTTTCTTGCAATGCCAAGAACTTTCAGGAATAAGCAGGGCCTTACAATTAGCGTCACACTGAAGTGCTTTTGTACTGTGTATTGATCCTGAATTGTAGGACTCCAGAAGCCTTATTGCTCCTTCCAGCCCCTGTCAGCTATTGAGCTCACCTCCCTCTCCACACAAAGGTTTTTGTGTCAAAGAACTGCTGTTCCTTCCCAAATAATCATGTAATGAATGATATAATAAAAATATCTTGATGTGCTATATAGATTAACTTTACAGTGGCCATACCTGCTTTTCCCTTCAATTTCTTTCAACTGTTTTCTACTGTAACTTTTTGTTGTTGTTGTTGGGTTTTCGAGGTAGGGTTTCACTGTGGTCCAGGCTGACCTGGAATTAACTATGTAGTCTCAGGGTGGCCTTGAACTCAGAGGTAGTGATCCTCTACCTCTGCTTACCAACTGCTGGGATTAAAGGCGTGTGCCACCATGCCTGGCTTCTACTGTAACATTTAAATCAACCTCATGAATTTATGACAAAGAAGTCCATATCCCAGTGACACACACAGGAAATTACATGTCAGGAAAGGCAGGATATTTCACCTGAGTAACGAACTGGGTACAGTTGTAGGTCTCCACTCAGACACTTAAAATTACAATGCTTTTCCAGCAATTCACCAAGTGGATCTCACCAGCTGACAGTGTGTGAAGTGACTGTTCTGAGCTGTGGATCTCGTCAGCTGACAGTGTGTGAAGTGACTGTTCTGAGCTATGGATCTCATCAGCTGACAGTGTCTGAAGTGTGACTGTTCTGAGCTGTGGATCTCACCAGCTGACAGTGTGTGAAGTGTGACTGTTCTGAGCTGTGGATCTCGTCAGCTGACAGTGTCTGGAGTGTGACTGTTCTGAGCTGTGGATCTCACCAGCTGACAGTGTGTGAAGTGTGACTGTTCTGAGCTGTGGATCTCGTCAGCTGACAGTGTCTGGAGTGTGACTGTTCTGAGCTGTGGATCTCGTCAGCTGACAGTGTCTGGAGTGTGACTGTTCTGAGCTGTGGATCTCGTCAGCTGACAGTGTCTGGAGTGTGACTCGCCTGCTGCTAATGATTCTAGCCTTGCTCATGTGGAGATCCCCAGACTAAACTCCACCTCAGACCTCCCCCCCCCCCACACACAGGCTTTTATGACCTCGGAAGCCTTCATGGCTTTGCCTCCATTTTATGATGCGTTCCCAGGGTGTCTGGGTAGACTGGGAAGAAATGGAACATCTCCTCCTCCTTGCCTGCTTCCCTCCTCCCTTTTCCAGTCGTGACCACACCTTTCTGCTAGAGCAGCCACCCTGGGACTACATAGTGAATTCCAGGTCAGCCTGGGCTAGAGCAAGACCCTACCTTAAAGAAAAAAAAAAAGAGTTGGTAGGGTTGACAGTGTTGTCAGAGCTTTCTTCCCTCCATTTGCCTCCTGGTTCCTAACCTCTTCTCAACGAGGACCATTCACATGCTATCTGCTTCTGGTACTTTCCTTTTTTTCCCCATTTTTTCCCTCAATCCAAAGAAACTTTCTCAAAAGCTTTTACCATCGTTTCTGAGAAAACTTTGTTCCCCACAATCTGTAATATTATTTGTCACTGTGACTACAATGACTGACACAGGCAACGCAAAGGGAGGAAGTGCTTATTTACCACATGCTCTCAAAGGATTCATTCCACCATGGTGGGGACGTGGTGTAACGTTCACAGCATGGTGGACAGAAAGCACAGTGACCTTGTGAACGAGAGCACAGCCAGGCCCTTTGCTTTCGCTGCTTGGCCAGCCCGGTACTGTCACCCACGTCAGGACTAGTGCTCTGTGTAGAGTCTTTTCCTCACCATCAGTCCTAACACAGTAATTATCACAGTCAAGTGTTGCTGCCTTAAAAGACGTAAACGCGCTCTGTCCACTTGCACCACCAGAGCCAGTAGAAAACAAGAGGTGATAAAAGCTTGTCTACCATGTATAAAATAATAAAAGCCCTCACTAGCTTTTCCACATACCACTTACTCTGTCAGAGTTGTCAAGACACTTTTGGATCTCATAACACTTCTGTTCAATGTTTACAACAGTAAATAATTGAAAACTTAGAACAGCAGTTTGTGTATGAGCTGTCAACAGCATGCTCTGCTGACAACCCTGAAGACTCTGTCCTTGAGGGCTGGGGATGCATAGCAGGGTCACCTGGCAGGCCATGTTGGTCACAGCCAATATAGCCACAGTCATGTCAAGCTGGATCCCTTTATAGACACCCAAAGTGACGCCATCAAGATAGTTCATCGAATGGGAAATATTCAGGGATAAAAGTATCCTGAAAATCAGCTGGGCATGGCGGTACAGCCTTTAATCCCAGCACTCAGGAGGCAGAGGTAGGAGGATCACCATGACTTCGAGGCCACCCTGAGACTACAGAGTGAATTCCAGGTCAGCCTTAGCTAGAGTGAGACCCTACCTCAAAAAACAAAAAAATCAAAACCAGGAAAGAGATCTTCAAGTCAAGTTCTTAGATATTAATGGTCTCTGGGGTGGGTTTCATGTTTTATGAGCAGAACCAGCCTCACAGGATGAGTGACGGGGCAGAGCGTGCTGGAGACCATCACTGAGAATGAGAGGAAAGTAACGTGGCGAGTGGAGAAACCAAGAGGTCGTTGAAATGGAAGGGATTACAGACGGTCAAAGAGGAAGCCAAAGACGTGAAGCATCCGCTGGGCTTTAACTTCCAAAAGCCTCAATGTGAACCTCTGTGGTCCACCTGAGCCACACATTGTCACAGTCCCTTCTGTGACGGTTGGTCATGGCCAGCTGTGATTGGTCCAGTCCATGTTCTCTATGAGCTCAGATGGGTGGGGCCATTGTGAGGAAGTTCCCCCCAGCAGATATAAGGGGGCCTGGAGGACCCTGGATTTGTCCGGTGCCAATAGAGAGGAGAGAGAGGAGAGAGAGAGAGAGAGTGAGAGAGGACCCGGACTGAGGAGAGTTGGTGGAGAGATTTTTGTGAATTATTGACAGGAGAGTGCGAGAGGAGAGAGGAGAGAGGAGGGGAAGAGGATAGAGGAGGGGAGAGGAGGAGAGGAGAGGAGAGGAGGAGAGGGGAAGAGGAGAGAGAGGAGGGAGGAGGAGGAGGGAGGAGAGAGAGGAGGAGAGAGGAGGAGGAGGGAGAGGAGGAGGAGGAGAGGAGAGGAGAGGAGGAGGAGAGGAGGGGGGGAGGAGAGGAGGGGGGAGAGAGAGGGAGGGGAGAGAGAGAGAGAGAGGAGTTTATTTTTGGCAAGGAGAGAAGAGCTTTTTGAGGGATTTTCTTTTCAGAGAGAGGAGTTTGAGGAGAGTTTTTTTTTTGCTTTTGGCTTTTATTTTGATTTTTATTTTATTTTTTTTGTTAACTACTCTTTTTCCTTTTTACTTTTTTTATTTTCTTTTGTTTGTTTTTGCTTTGGATTTTTTTGTCTTTGGTGAGGGTTTGTTTCTGTTTTTGGTCTGGTTTAGTTTTTTTGGTTTTGTTTTGATTTTTATTTTGATTTTTTATTTTACTTTCTTTTGTTAGTTACATATTTCATTTATATTTTACTTTAACATTTTATTTGGCATTCGTAGCCTTGCTACGATGTCTGAGAGTGATGAGACCCTGTGGTCTCAGTATGAGGACCTTGGCCTCATTTGCCAGCGCTCCTATGTGGAAGTCCGAAGAGCTCGCCATCGCCTAACAGGTGTCCCTGTTGCCATCAAGGTATTAAAGAAGCAACCGGCAAGACTGCTCAAAATTGCAGAGGATGTGGAAATTTTGCCAATCACCACCAAACACCCGAACATTGTGTCACTGTTTCAGATCGTTGAAACAGAAAAGCGAATCTACTTGGTTCTGGAATTGTGCCAGACAGATCTGCTGCACTACATCCACAGGAAGGGCTGCTTGCAGGAGGACGAAGCCCGCGGAATTTTCAGGCAACTTTTGGATGCCCTGTGTTACTGCCACGACCAAGGGATAGCACACCTCGACATCAAGCCAGATAACATTATGCTGGACAAGAGGGGCAGGGCCATCATCATTGACTTTGGCATAGCCACCAGATTTTCTCCAGGAGAGCGGTTGAGGAGATTCCGTGGAACTTACACATACATGTCTCCAGAAATGATGAGATGGCAACCATACGATGCCCCCCAAAGAGACATGTGGTCTATGGGTGTTCTTCTCTACTGTATGGTCACCGGGACCCACCCTTTTGAGTCTAACTTAGTTGAGGACCTCAGAAAGAATGTTGTTACCGGGAACTACAAGAAACCAAAGCATTTATCTAAAGATTTAAGGGCACTGATCAAAAAATTACTAAGTGTAGACCCGACTCTGAGACCCACAGCGAGGGATGCTATGAAGCACCCTTGGCTCCAGCAAGGCCAAGGGGGTTCAGGTGGTCACGAGCTGCTCCCCAGACAGCTGGACACTGACATCTTGTCAGTGATGGGTTTTATGCATTTTAACCTAAGCAACACAGTTGGGTCCATACAGCAAGAGAAGTTCGACACACTCATGGCAACATACCACCTGCTACAGTACCAGGCACAGAGTTGGGTGGGGGACACCGCTGAAGAGACGCCTGTCTGCCCAGGAACGACTCCTTTCCCCACCCCCACCGATCCTGCTGCCTTCCCTCTGCCCCTGAAGAGGAAACGCCATGTGCCTGCCTCTCAGACCTTGTCTTCATGCTTAGAGTTGCGGGGACAGCCTGAGGACGGCCAGCAGGCAGAGCACAAGACTTCCTGGAGTTCTAGTTGTCCTAACTTATACCTGTCCTGTCCAAAGAAGAGGCTAGCTGTCATGCCAAGTCCCAAATGTCTTCGCCCCGTTACTGCTCCAGGCTCCCTTTGTCCCAGTCCTGGTCCCCAGCTTCCAGAGAAGGCAAGTCCTCAAATGAAAGAAGAGCAACCTGCATCTACCCAGGGTTCCCATGGCCAAGGGAGCAGGCAGGAGCTCCCTGAGATGACCACCACCATGGAGAGCACCTCTCAAGTGGACACTGAAACCTCTAACCAGGACCTGCCAGGCTGCTGGGAGGCCTTGCGGGGAAGCATCCAAAGCTGCCTGAGGAGCTGGTTTCACCGCAGGCCTTCCTGGAACTTCCGCCTATTCAGGAAGCGTGTGTTCCCCAGTGATGGCAGTGGACAGCAGTGAAGATCATGAAGTCCCCAGCAATCTACAGGACCGTCAGGTGTGTGCACATCCCTGTGGCCGTGGCAGGAAAGGGAAGAAATGACCCTCCTGAGCAGTCTTGCTGTGACACCTCTGCTGTGAGCTCCCATCAGCCCGACCGACTCCTTCTGCAGCCTCCCACTCCTCTGCTGCGAGCTCCTCCCTCCCTGCTACTCCTTCTGCAACCTCCCCACTCCCTCCTTCTCCCAGAGCCTTGAGAGAATAGATTTAAGTGGACTTAAACCATTCAGTGTGTGCTGATTTTTTTTCATGTGACCGTGAAAGCAATGTAGACAATCCATGCTTTGTACATGGAAAAGTCTGCTTGGGTGAATTGTAATCCACTCACTTCACCCCTCTTCTTCCACACCATTTAGCCTATCCTAAATTCATTTCGCTGTGAAAACCTCCATGGGTAATCCCATCAGTGTCTGCTTTCCAACTGAATTCAAACATACCACACTTAAGCATCGTTTCTGAAGAGGGCCTTGTTTCCATATAGTGATGCCTCGGATCTTACAGTAACACCCTGAGACAGTCTAGCCTCACCCAGATGTCTTCAGTTCCAAATAAACTCGGTGTATTGTTAAATCACGGATAGAGTTTAGATACTCGTATCCAGTTTATGCTATTTTGAAAGTTATGCCAAATACCCTGTGGCTTTCATTTTTCCTCTCTGTCACCAGTAGACTTGCTTTGAGTCTCTTGATGCTGTCAGTGTTGTCCTCCCAAGGCTGCCGTTGATATCCCTTCCCTGTGTGCATACTTATGGAGGCCCTGCAGCATTATTCCTGCATTGTTATAAGCCTGTGGGATACACTGTGACCTAAATAGACAAAAGTTCTTACCACAGGCAGTTTACATTCTAATTAAAGAGATAGTAAACAAATATTTCTACATAGCACCCAAGATAGTGCTTCAAGTGAAGCATGAGAATGATAGAGTGGAGGCTTTGGTCAGGCCAAGCTTACGGTAACCCGAACAAATGGGGGAGAGCCATGTGGACACCTGACGGAGGACCATTCTGAACAAATATGGCAAGGAATGCAAAGGCCTTGGGGGAACATGCTTAGTGAGTTTGCTTGGTTTTGCTACTTCAGACAGGTTCATTCTGTGTTGCTCAGGCTGGCTTTGAACTTCCTGTGTGGCCAAGGTTCATCTTGAACATGTGATCCCCCATCAGCCTCCCAACTACTGGGATTACAGGTGAGTTCCATCATGCTACACTAGTACTGGCTATCTTGATGAACTATGGGAGACATTGTAACTGGACACAGTAAATAAAGGGGGGAAGGTCGGAAATACCCAAATAGGAAGCATCTGGGATGGCGCATCACATGGGATCTTAGAGACAGGCAAAGGGAGTCAGATCTTCACGTAACAGTGACGGCTTCACTGGAGGATTTGAGACAACTGACGTTTAGTTACGGATCTCTGCTGATGCCGAATGTACTGAGACTATGGAAAAGTAAAGCTGTACATATGGACACCTATGGTGATTATCCAAGTAAGACATCATGGGGTGTGTGATGGGGTAGTTATGTGTTCAGGTAATAAGAGGTGGTTAGATGGTATATATAATCAAAGGGAGAGTTGGAGTGTTTGGTTAAATTATTTGATGTGAATAAAAGGAAGAATTAAGTGTGATTGTAAGGGTCTTGGAATGCACAGGCATGAACGTGCCATCTCCACAATCCCCTAAAGGCAAATCTTACAAGAAAGAGAATTTGTCAGGGATGTCTAGTTGGGCAGAGGGAGGAAGAGGCTTTCTCCAAGTAGAGGGGGATAAAGGCAAAGAGAAAATTAGACACTTTATATATCCAACAGTAAGCCCCACATAGTTTGTCGAAGAAGGGAAGAATGATGTAAAAAGTTGCGAATTTGTCCCAAAGGCTGAAGTCACCTAACTTTGCATTTCCCAAAAGTATTTGCATTGGACAGGAAATCTCTCACAAAGGAGTTGTAAACCCTGGGTTTCCACCTGATTTAAATCATTCCTCCAATGTCAACCCAGCATTGAACCTGAAGATAGAAGACAGTCTGTGACTATCTGGAAAACCAGGGTCACGTTTTTAAAGCTACAGCAATGGGCGGGAACAGAACCTCCTGAAGTGCTTTGACAGAACTTCATTGTATTTCTCTTACAGAGACTGACGTGTGTAACCTCACAGTTACCTGTCACTCACTCTATGGTTCATATCATGTCTGATCTTTTGTAAAAGGCCATGCTCCAGTCAGGCTGCCTTGGGTTGAAATTCTAGCTGTTTCTTAACAACAATTCTGGTCTGAGGTTAATCACTTCACCTGTCTGAGATTCCATTTTATCATCTGAAAGACTGAGGTGGAAATACCTGCCTTAGAAAGCTGTGATGAGGTGTAAATGAAGTAATCCGTGTACATGAGCAAGTGAGTTGCTGAGCCTGATGCTGGCAGAAGCAACATGCATGCAGACATTATTCTCACTGCCCTATTGATCTAGAAGGCTCTCTGCCACCATGCGGTCTGTAGAGTTCTGTACTCAGGTGTCTTCTGCCTCACTTTGTTTTTCACCCAGTTCTCTAGGAACCAACTTTAAAGTGTTCACACTTTTCCTGACTTTTTCAAACTACAGTAGCAGATTTCCCATCATCCTTATACACACCTGGTCATCATCCTTGTACACACCTGGTCATCGTCCTTGTACACACCTTGTAATTTTCATTTGCTTTTCTCAACTATATTGTATTCCTCTCTAGTATAAATTTCTTGTTGTCTTTCTTTGGTTTTTTTTTTTTTTTTTTTTTTTTTTTTTTGGTTTTTGAGGTAGGGTCTCACTGTAGCCCAGGCTGACCTGGAATTCACTGTGTGTTCTCAGGGTGGCCTTGAACTCATGGCGATCCTCCTACCTCTGCCTCCCAAGGGCTGGGATTAAAGGTGTGAGCCACCACGCCCAGCTAGGTATTTTTAATCCCATACTAGATGTATGAACATATGATGTTATAAAGTAATTCCCTAAATTTGTCTTAATAGGAACAAAATCTTCCACATAATATAGCAGCAAACACAATATTAATGAATAACAACCTGGGCAATGTGCTGGACTCAATTCCAACATATGTGCGCACACACACACCCCTAATTTTAAATAATCTATAAGAGTTATATTAGCTAATGATATATCAACCAAGTAATGGCTACATATCCAGCAAACAATAGTGAACTCCCTGCAATTTATATTTTTTCAGATTATGTCAGTTTCCTTTTTTAGTTCTTCTTACAAGTATGTGTTTTACCATATAAGAAAGTAAGAAACTGTTACCACTTTCTAAGGATGTAGGACTGATTCTGAGGTATATTACATCTCCCAAAGTACTAAACTATGATATTATAAAAATATGAATTAAATAGGTTCCCTGCCAACCATTGTCCATGTTACCCATGTAATTTGATAATAGGACTGATCACTGTTTTCATCCCATACAGGTTTTAGCCTTCCTTCACATCTCTGGGCTGCTTGTATGAACATCTGATGATGTAGAGTAATTCCCTAAATTTGGTGTCATATTTCATATACATATATATTTTGTATATTATATACATGGTATAATATATATAGTGAGAATATATATATATATATATATGATACTGAGGGGGTTTTCAGAGGCAGATCTCTAAAAAAAAAAGTGTTACTATGTCTTTGGTCACTGAGATTTTTAAAGTTTGAACAAACTGGGTAGCACCACTAATCCCTTGCACTATGGTGATTTTTTTATTTTTTATTTTTATTTATTTATTAGAGACAGAGAGAGGGAAAGAGAAAAGAGTGAGGGGCTAGCCAGCTGCCAAAGGGGCCATTGGTGGGACCTGGAGAACTGAACTGGGATCCTTAGGCAAAATGGACAAGATGGTTAGCCCTATATTAAGATACAAATATCCATCAAAAGGAAATATTATCTCCTATCTTGTCTTGGTTATGGTAGACTACTGAAATGAAGGCCCTCAATCCATAAAGATATCCCCATTAGGAAAGTGTATTTGATATGAAATGATCTGTTTTTATAGAGTAGAATTAAGTTTGAAGCACACAAATATACATGAATATCCAGGAAAAGGAATATGCATAATACCTCATTTTTTTGGCTTTATCCAGCATTGCACTATGGTGATTTTTTTATTTTTATTTTTATTTATTTATTAGAGACAGAAAGAAAGGAACCAATTAAGAGGAAGAAAGGAGAGAAGGGAGGGAAGGAAGATACATTAACCATCTTACAGGTCTAGAATGAAAAGTAAATAGATAGAGAAAGTCCCTAACCCAGAGAAGAAAACACAAATTTTACAGAAATGTAGATCCGAATCTTAGCCCCTCCTACTCCATTAGATCAGTAATCTTGGGACCTGGGAGAACTGAACATCTTAAAACAGGATCAGAAATCTTAGGCAGAGCAGGCAAAAACTAACCTCCTGACCTGCTGCCATGTCCAGGATCATCTCTCCAGTGGAGCCCTCGTGCACTGGTCCGTGGAGGTGATATTGGAGGTTGTTATAGTTTTTTTGGTCCGGGTCAGCACCCTGTCCAGTGGATTGTCCTGATACAAATATCCATCAAACTGGTCCAGTGGAGGAAATATCCGGTGGTGGTTGTCCTGGTGCACTGGGTCCAGTGGAGGTTGTCCTGGTGCACTGGTCCTGGTCTTGTCCTGGTGCACTGGTCCAGTGGAGGTTGTCCTCGTGCTTGTCCTGGTGTCACTGGTCCAGTGGAGGTTGTCCTGGTGCACTGGTCCGTGGAGGTTGTCCTCGTGCACTGGTCCAGTGGAGTGGAGTTGACCTCCTGTGCACTGGTCCGGTGGAGGTTGTCCTGGCACTGGTCCAGTGGACTGGTCACTGGTCCAGTGGAGGTTGTCCTCGTGCACTGGTCCGGTGGAGGTTGTCCTGGTGCACTGGTCCAGTGGAGGTTGTCCTGGTGCACTGGTCCAGTGGAGGTTGTCCTGGTGCACTGGTCCTGGTGCACTGGTCCGGTGGAGGTTGTCCTCGTGCACTGGTCCGGTGGAGGTTGTCCTCGTGCACTGGTCCAGTGGAGGTTGTCCTGGTGCACTGGTCCGGTGGTGGTTGTCCTCGTGCACTGGTCCGGTGGAGGTTGTCCTCGTGCACTGGTCCAGTGGTGGTTGTCCTGGTGCACTGGTCCGGTGGAGGTTGTTGACTGGTCCAGTGGTGCACTGGTCCAGTGGTGGAGGTTGTCCTGGTGCACTGGTCCGGTGGAGGTTGTCCTGGTGCACTGGTCCGGTGGAGGTTGTCCTGGTGCACTGGTCCAGGGAGGTTGACCTGTCCTCGCACTGGTCCGGGGTGGTTGTCCTCGTGCACTGGTCCGGTGGAGGTTGTCCTGGTGCACTGGTCCAGTGGAGGTTGTCCTGGTGCACTGGTCCAGTGGAGGTTGTCCTGGTGCACTGGTCCGGTGGAGGTTGTCCTGGTCCAGTGGTGGTTGTCCTGGTGCACTGGTCCAGTGGAGGTTGTCCTGGTCCAGTGGAGGTTGTCCTGTGCACTGGTCCGGTGGAGGTTGTCCTGGAGGTTGTCACTGGTCCTGGTCCAGGTGGAGGTTGTCCTCGTGGTCCAGTGGAGGTTGTCCTGGTGCACTGGTCCAGTGGACCTCCTGGTGCACTGGTCCGGTGGAGGTTGTCCTGGTGCACTGGTCCAGTGGAGGTTGTCCTCGTGCACTGGTCCGGTGGAGGTTGTCCTGGTGCACTGGTCCGGTGGAGGTTGTCCTGGTGCACTGGTCCAGTGGAGGTTGTCCTGGTGCACTGGTCCAGTGGTGGTTGGTGGTCCGGTGGTGGGTTGTCCTGGTGCACTGGTCCGGTGGAGGTTGTCCTGGTGCACTGGTCCAGTGGTGGTTGTCCTCGTGCACTGGTCCGGTGGAGGTTGTCCTGGTGCACTGGTCCGGTGGAGGTTGTCCTCGTGCACTGGTCCGGTGGAGGTTGGTCCAGTGTCCTCGTGGTCCGGTGGAGGTGTCCTGGTCACTGGTCCGTGGAGGTTGTCCTGGTGCACTGGTCCGGTGGAGGTTGTCCTCGTGGTTGTCCTGGTGCACTGGTCCAGTGGAGGTTGTCCTCGTGCACTGGTCCGGTGGTGGTTGTCCTGGTGCACTGGTCCGGTGGAGGTTGTCCTGGTGCACTGGTCCAGTGGAGGTTGTCCTCGTGCACTGGTCCAGTGGAGGTTGTCCTGGTGCACTGGTCCAGTGGAGGTTGTGCACTCCAGTGGTTGTCACTGGTCCCTCGTGGTCCAGTGGAGGTTGTCCTGGTGCACTGGTCCGGTCCTCGGGTCCGGTGGAGGTTGTCCTGTCCTGGTCCGGTGGAGGTTGTCCTGGTGCACTCCGGTCCGGTGGTGGAGGTTGTCCTCGTGGTGGAGGTTGTCACTGGTCCAGTGGAGGTTGGAGGTCCTGGTGCACTGGTCCGGTGGAGGTTGTCCTCGTGCACTGGTCCGGTGGACTGGTCTGGTGCACTGGTCCGGTGGAGGTTTGTCCTGGTCGTGCACTGGTCCGGTGGTGGTTGTTGTCCTCGTGCACTGGTCCGGTGGAGGTTGTCCTCACTGCACTGGTCACTGGTCCGTGTGGTTGACCTGGTGCACTGGTCCGTGGACTGGTCACTGGTCCGTGGTGGTTGTCCTGGTTGTCACTGGTCCTGGTCCGTGGAGGTTGTCCTGTGGTCACTGGTCACTGGTGGTGGAGGTTGTCCTCGTGCACTGGTCCGGTGGTGGTTGTCCTCGTGCACTGGAGGTTGTCCTGGTCCGTGTCCGGAGGTTGTGGTCCGAGGAGGTGTCCTGGTGCACTGGTCCGGTGGTGGTTGTCCTCGTGCACTGGTCCGGTGGAGGTTGTCCTCGCACTGGTCTGGTGGGTCCGTGGAGGTTGTCCTGGTGCACTGGTCCGGTGTCCTGGTGCACTGGTCCGGTGGAGGTTGACCTCGTGCACTGGTCCAGTGGTGGTGGTGGTTGTCCTCCAGTGGTGGTGCACTGGTGGGGTGGAGGTCCAGTGGTGGTTGTCCTGGTGCACTGGTCCAGTGGAGGTTGACCTGGTGGTTGTCCTGGTGCACTGGTCCAGTGGAGGTTGTCCACTGGTCCGGTGCACTGGTCCGGTGGTGGTTGTCCTGGTCCAGTGGAGGTTGTCCTGCACTGGTCCAGTGGTGTCCTGGTGCACTGGTCCGGTGGTGGTTGTCCTGGTGCACTGGTCCGCACTGGGTCCGTGTGGTGGGAGGTTGTCCTCGTCCTGGTGGTTGTCTGGTCCGGTGGAGGGTTGTCCTCGTGCACTGGTCCAGTGGAGGTTGTCCTCGTGCACTGGTCCGGTGGTGGTGGAGGTGTCCTCGTGCACTGGTCCGGTGGTGGTTGGTCCTGGTGGTTGTCCTGGTGCACTGGTCGTGTGGAGGTTGTCCTGGAGGTGCACTGGTCCGGTGGTCCAGGGAGGTGACCTGGTCCAGTGGTGGTTGTCACTGGTCCAGTGGTGGTTGTCCTCGTCACTGGTCCGGTGGTGGTTGTCCTGGTGCACTGGTCCAGTGGTGGTTGTCCTGGTCCAGTGGAGGTTGTCACTGGTCCGGTGGAGGTTGTCCGGTGGAGGCCTCGTGCACTGGTCCGGTGGTGGTTGTCCTGGTGCACTGTCCCGGTGGAGGTTGTCCTGGTGCACTGGTCCGGTGGTGGAGGTTGTCCTGGTGCACTGGTCCAGTGGAGGTTGTCCTCGTGCACTGGTCCAGTGGAGGTTGTCCTCGTGCACTGGTCCGGTGGAGGTTGTCCTCGTGCACTGGTCACTGGTGCACTGGTCCGGTGGAGGTTGGTGGGTCCGGTGGAGGTGTCCTCGTGCACTGGTCTGGTGGAGGTTGTCCTGGTGCACTGGTCCTGGTGGACTGGTCCGTTGACCTGTCCTGGTGCACTGGTCCGGTGGAGGTTCCAGTGGTGGTTGTCCTGGTGCACTGGTCCGGTGGTGGTTGTCCTCGTGCACTGGTCCGGTGGAGGTTGTCCTGGTGCACTGGTCCGGTGGAGGTTGACCTCTGGTCCGCACTGGTCCAGTGGACTGGTCCAGTGGAGGTTGTCCTGGTGCACTGGGAGGTCCGGTGGTGGGAGGTTGTCCTCGTGCACTGGTCTGGTGGTGGTTGTCCTGGAGGTTGTCCTCGTGCACTGGTCCGGTGGTGGTTGTCCTGGTGCACTGGTCCGGTGGAGGTTGTCCTGGTGCACTGGTCCGGTGGTGGTTGTCCTCGTGCACTGGTCCGGTGGTGGTTGTCCTCGTGCACTGGTCCGGTGGTGGTTGTCCTCGTGCACTGGTCTGGTGGAGGTTGTCCTGGTGCACTGGTCCAGTGGTGGTTGACCTCGTGCACTGGTCTGGTGGAGGTTGTCCTGGTGCACTGGTCCGGTGGAGGTTGACCTCGTGCACTGGTCCGGTGGAGGTTGTCCTGGTGCACTGGTCCGGTGGAGGTTGTCCTGGTGCACTGGTCCAGTGGTGGTTGTCCTCGTGCACTGGTCCGGTGGAGGTTGTCCTGGTGCACTGGTCCGGTGGTGGTTGTCCTGGTGCACTGGTCCGGTGGTGTGCACTGGTCTGGTGGGAGGTTGTCCTGGTGGAGGTCCAGTGACCTCGTGCACTGGTCTGGTGGAGGTTGTCCTGGTGCACTGGTCCAGTGGAGGTTGTCCTGGTGCACTGGTCCGGTGTTGGTTGACCTCGTGCACTGGTCCAGTGGTGGTTGTCCTGGTGCACTGGTCCGGTGGTGGTTGTCCTGGTGCACTGGTCCGGTGGAGGTTGTCCTTGTGCACTGGTTCAGTTCAGTGTTTGCTGCCTTGCACAAGTTTGGTGGTGAGCTGTGCCTGCCAAGAAGCCCTTCACTCTGTTTCAGCATGCACTAGGCCATCTTATGAGACAGTGGAGTGCTTTTTTCTCCTGACTCATGACGTCTTCCAGCTTTTATTGTTCAGGTTTTTCTGGTTGTTATCCCTGACCTTCATTCTCCTGAAGCTCATATCTCCTTCATTATAGTGTAAGTATTTTAGAGCCCATGCCTAAGTGGCTTTCATTTAGAAGTATAGGGACATTCTCCAAACATTTAATTTAGACAATGACATATGTGTACTTGAGGCTCATTTTTATATGAGAGAAGCAAGGACTTTTTGTTCTTCCACAGGGAAGGAATAAGGTCTGTTCTTGGGCAAGAAGGAGTTTTTGAAGGTTAGTTGTAGCACTGCTGAACCTAATGAAGGCATGAGAGCACTTCTCTAAAACTGGCAATCTATAGAAACTTGGGCATTATTTTCTGTTCCTCCACCCAAACAGATTCAGAAAGCACAGTTATATTATTTGACTTTGCCAGAGTAGTTTCAAGGACATACTTCTAAAGTACTTCTGTTCAAATGCATCGAGAGTCCTGTTAATTGGGGGCCTGTGAAAGAGCATAAAATACACTGATGTTCAATTTTACTGTCTGCTGAGGCACTGAAAAGTGTACCAGGTGACATATTTAAATGAGGACTTGGATTGTTAATGCCAGGCCTGGGAACTGGAGAGCATAAAGTTTTCAGAGGACGTAATAACAGAAAACACAAGCTGGAGCCACCCTCTCGTGAAGCACAGTTGTTGCTGCCAAAAGGTTGATGATCACATACTTTTCTTTTGTTCTTACTTCATTTGTTAAAGAGCATTTAAATATTCCTTATGCCGCTCTTAGTATCCTCCCTGAGTCGTCTTTCCACACCCTGTGACCACATGTCACCCTTGAAATTTTTTGAGGTACACACATACACTGAGCACCTACTTTCTTTCATCATCTCTGTCACCACCTCAATTTAAATGTGAATAATCTTTGCTCCATACCTACTATTCTTATTCTGATAGTCTTTTTTAAAAAGTTGTTTTCAAGGACAAACAATGAAATGATATCAAGCCAAGCTTGTCTTCATTCTTCTCTTCAGAGATGTTTTTATCATTGATTTTAAGTTAATATAAAATTTGATGTTATTCAATAAGCTCTACCAAACCTGAATGATGCCTGCCTCTTGCACATCACCCTCTGTTGTTCTTCCCTTGCTCTTCCCCACCCAGCCTTCTTGTTTGAACTGCTTTCCCAAGGGACATGCTCTCCACCTGTGTCACAAGCCTGGCTTTGATAGCAAAAGCTCTGTCTTTTCCCCTCTCCTCTGTGTCTTTTGGAAGAGTGGCGCAGATGTGCTAAAGGTATGCATGTGGCTTAGGCTCAAACCATTCCCCAAACCATTCACATTTACAAGGCTACAAGTGCTTCATCTGTGGCACATCCCAGAGCTGTGCCTCATTATTACTGAGGTAATTGTCTTCTTAATGCGCATTTCTACAATGAGATTATAAGCTCCAAGGGGTAGTAACTATGTCTGTCTTGCACAAGAAGCATTTATTGTGAATCTGTGTGGGACAGTTCATATTATGTATAGAAACAGTGATAATCAAGTAGGGGGTCAGGAAATGATGCAAGAGCAAAATGTTGGGCCAGATCTTTGCTGCCATGACAAATAATTTGTATTTTATTCTAGAGATAGTCACAGTCCATCAAATGCAAATAGGTGGAAGTGATCAGATCTATTGTACAGAATAAGATGGTGTGGCTGTTAAGGTGGTTGGGGGTCCAGAGCATGTTCTGGTCCTATCAGAAATGGCCACATGTGTCTTCTGTTCCCCAAATGCATGTCCACTTGGTGATGTGACTTTGTTACTCTTGTCACCCTGACTTGTGACTTTGATCATGATGGTGAGACAATGTGTGCCAATGACACATTAGCAACCAAGTTGCAGCACCGGTTTGGGAAGCATCTACCCATGGGGATTCTTCCAGTGCCTGACTGGGAACTGGAGACCACCATGTGAAGAGCTTTCTAAAGCAGTGGGTCTCAGCCCCCTTGTTCATATGAACGGCACACCTTCACAATCAGAGATGACCTCCCTTCAGACAATGACATGCACTGGTCCATCCTAGAATCTAGGAGTGCTTGTCATATGACTGCCTTTTTCAGGAGATTCCCACAAACTCAAGATTGCAGAGTAAAAAATCATACTGTACAATAATTCATGGATCAGTGAATAAACAGTTAACTAGTTAACTCAGCCTAGGGAGTTATGAAACTCCACAAAGGAAATGACATTCATATTAGGTCTGAGGAGGAAGAACAAATATTCAACACATGGAAGATAAGAGCAGGGTGTGTGAGGCAAAGAAGACAGCGTGCACAGGCAGACTTACACAGGAAAGAAGACATGGTGAAAAAGACGGCGTGCACAAGGCACACTCGCAGTCCACACAGGAAGCATTTTCAAGGAAATTGGCAGAAATTTACAGAATCTAAAATGTGTAGAGAAGCCATGTACGCAGATTTCACAAACATGCTCTTTCCTCACTATTTATTTTCAATAATTCACTTTAACCATTACTAAGCCATTTCTATCAGTCTCATCTCCAAAGCACATTCCACAGAGACAATGGAATTTGATGGGTTTTTTTATTTGCCTGATTACCAATTTCAATAACTCTAAAATCATGGGGACTGTATAAAATGGAATCTTAACTGGTTTTTTCCTATGTGTTCATTAGTGAATCATTAGCTGGAATACCTAATTCTCATGCATCCAGGACTTTTGGCATTGCCCTGAAACATGCACACATGTTCCGTGACTCCTGTTCTCATAGTAAATGTCTCTTTAGAAATGATTGCTCTGTACTATGTCCATGTTTCTCTGCGTTTAAGCAAGGGCAGCACCTCCCCAACACATCGCAGGATTGGTCTTTAAGGGCATCTTTCATGCAGGTGTGAATGGTGTCTGCCACAGGAAGTCATCGGCCAGGGGGAAGATCTGCTGAGGTAATGCTTATTAATGTACTCTTTCAGTTGTGATTAGGGACTGTATTTCAGGACATCAAGCACACATTGAACTTACTTCTTCCTATCATGACTAATTTAGCTGAAAACTACCCATGGCACTTCATAAACATAGCTTAGGATAGCCTTGAAATAAATGCTTAAACAATATCATTATACCAGAGAACTTTTATTTTCTTTTGAACTTTTGTTTTTAAAGAAACAGTCTCGGGGGTTGGGGAGATAGCTCAGTGGATCAAGCACTTGCCACACAAGCATAAGTTCTGGAGTTCAGATCGCTAGTACCCGTGTAAATACCCAGTGACCGTGGTGGCTGCCTGTACTCCCATCACTTGGGAGGTGGAGATGGGAGACAGGGCAAGCTGGCTAACTAGATGAGCTGAATCCCCAAGCTGTGGGCTTAAGAGATTCGCTGCTTTGGTGAGGAAAGAGGAAAGCAATGGAGGAAGACACTTGACATCAACCCGCAGCCTCGGCATGCACACGTGTGTGTGTGTGTGTGTGTGTGTGTGTGTGTGTGTGTGTGTATAACCCCTCCCTGTGGGTGTGTACACACATATGCATACACAAAAGAAACAAAGTCCCATTTTGTTTTTAATGTTAGCCTTGGACTTCTGGCCTCAAATAATCCTCCTGTGTCAACCTTTTGAATGTGTAGACTATAGGTGTCACACCACTATGCTCAGCTGAGCACTTGAAGAAAGGGGGGAAGCATTGGCCTCTATAGCTACTGGCACTTGCTAATGGTTTCCCTCCTTGAAAAATCACTTATTTCCAATTCTTGATCTTTATGTAAATAGGCTAAAGAATATGTTAACTCTATCCAATAGCATAAACTGAATTTTTATCAGATATAGTTAAGACAATCAAATTAAAATGAAGAGACTTAATATGTTTTTAAATCAAATTCACCACTATCTATCTCTCATGACCATGTATAAACCTTATTTCCATGTCTATTGCTTTATTTAAAACATTAAAAAGTTTGAAAAAAGTTTAAATAACCATGTGTGGTCACAGCAATATTTCGTCTTCTGCCTACTGAGTAATTTACAGAGCTCCCTTGATGATACTCAGTGTTTATTAATATCCAGAGAATCACAGTCCAGTGCAGGACAAGAGCTATATGGAGAGTGACAGGCAGAACAAGAGGAAAGTGTGTGCTTTCCCCTCATAAAGTGTGGAGACATGCAAATGTGCAGCTTAGCATTCCTGGCAAGGGTTGTTCAACTCCACACCTCACTCCCGGTCTTCCTCCACCCAAACCTCACTTCTTGAGCATGAATGCAATAGGAAGCATGTTATTAAACAGACTTTGTAAGAGGAACGTCATGGTTCCTGGACAAACCAATGTCTTATCTCATGCGACACCAGGATAAAGTAACTAAGGTTGTCCAGCAGCTACATGACTTGAAGTGACAGATACAGTCCAGAGAGGATGAACTGAGTGCTCAAAATGAAAACACGGGAAGATTGACCTATAGGAACAGCCGTGTCCTTGTCTTCTTTCTACAGAAGACCCTCCTGAGCTTTTGAGAAAATGGAGTTAATTTCTGGCCCATGATCCCTTGATCACAAACATGCAGTTGTATTGGGATGGGGCAAAAGTCTGGAATCATAGAACTTTTCATAGGATTTGGCTGTGAGTAATACCTCTTAACATATGAGATAGTGACAAGCCACTGCTTGCATCTTCCTTCCCTTCTGACCAATACCACGTTTTAGGGAGTTGTTAGGTGGAGTTATTAGTAGACAGATCGGTCATGGGCTCTTGCTCTTCATGTAAAGCTGAAGCTCACCTGGAGCATGGAGATGGAGCCAGTGCTCTTGGTTCTAGACATAGATGCAATGTTTGTAAGAGATTTCAAATTAGGAAGTACATGTGAATGCTAATTGAAGACTGTTTGAGATCATTGAAACGATATCTATGGTATTGTGTTTTCATGTTTATGTACTAATAATAATCCTTATTCAATGCATGTCTTTATCTATGTCTATTTGTGATCATTTGTGTGAAAATAGATTATTTATAACTGATAATATTTCAACTATATAATGAAATTAATTTGAAGAAGAAAGATAATAGCTTTATTCTTTTTTGTGAAAAATAGCTTTAAATTGCTTTGTTCTTATAATTGTGACCCATCTCTTTACTGCACGCTGGGAAAATGTAGTGTGTTTCTCAAACAGAAAAGACACTATGACATTAACAGTCCAGTCTTGTCTTTCTCTAGTAAGCCTAGCACAACTATAGTCAAAGCTTGCAAGCAATTTTAGAAAGGACCAGTTTTAAGTTTTAATGGAACCCAAGTCCTACATAAATAAAATGACAAGAAAAACATGTATGGTGAAGAAAGATTATATTGAAATGCTATTCAGGGGTCATAGAGACTGACTGAAGCACATAAGAAAATTATTGACACTTATTTAAAGGTGTCAGAGAACTTTTCAATATTCCTGCAGTGGAGTCAACATAACCAGAGAGGTTGAAGTGAGCAAGTCCTAGACAAAGCAAAGACACATGAAGATTTATAGCCAAGAGTCAGAAATGGAGGGCAGTCAGGGATTGAGAAATTACCAAGAGGAACTTGACTAGATGTCAAGGAGAGAGCACATCTTACTGAACTTACCTGTTAGCATTCTTGATAGCACGACTTTGAAGTCAAGGCAAAGGATGTGGAACTGAACAAGAGACTCACAGTGGAGAATGGAGTGCCCACAAGCTAACTGAGCACTGAAAACAACTAAAACTAAAACTGAGCTCAGTAGTTCAAAGCAAGGTTTCATCAATGATGGACTCAGATGAGCCTGAATCACCTTTAGTGAAGGAAAGAATACTTTTAGTGCATAAGAGGTAAAGTTAACTCCCTGGTGTCATGACTTTATTTGTGGGTATTTGGAGTCTGTGTCATACAAACGGGACAGCTTTGTGAAGGAGCTTGAAGACATACATTGCTTTTCTCCTACACCATCTGCAAAGAGGGCCCTGAAACACTGATGCAAATGGAATGATAATACAATATAGAGGTCAGAATGCGCTAAGCCTGCTAGAATAAGACAAGAGAATAGTAAAATGTATAGACTATATAAGAAAATACAACTCCACATTCAAGACTCAAATATTCTGTACCTTTTCCAGGATAAAAACAATAATGAAAAGAAAACAACTCATATTTTAAATACTTGCGTGAACTGTTTGCCTCTCAACGGGTGTCATTTAATAAGTAGCTACTTTGTGCTGCTTCTGTCATAGGCACAAACCATTCCTGTCACCACAATTTCCCCTCATTATGGAGTGTATCCCCTCAAACCATGAACCAAAATCAATTAAAAATCCATAAATTAAAAAAAAAAAATGAGCTAAGCATATAGATAAATATAAACAAGGTTTGCAGTCAGCTGAAATGGAAAAGCAAGGGTTAGAGAGTAGTGGAAATGGAGCTAGAATAATGTGTTAACAGATCAGAAGAAACCATGGTAAATCAGAACTTAGAATGATGTGAATTGTAGTCAGAGGCCAGAAGATCTTATCACCAGTTAGCACAAGGAAGTTGGAAAGGGAGTGGATCTTGGAGAAGAGATAATATGTTCAATGTAAGACATGTTGAGCATGAAGCAATGGCATAACACATTAGTAATGTTCCTGAGATGACAGCCATATGAGAAGAGGATGGGCAATTATGGTTAACATGAAATTTTAGGATTCATCAGCACATATTAGCAATTAAGTTCTGGAATTCCTGGAGATCCTATACATTGTGTGTCTTTTTACACCTGTTCAATAGTAATAGCTTTCTTTAATTGAGCACCTATCACATGCTATTTTGTCATTTCTCTTTATTAACTATTTCATTTGATATAGGAGGAAAATGGCCTGCTGTTTATTAAAAATTCTCAGCCAAGGACAAAGGGATCATCCAGTCAGAATTTAAATTTAAAGTAAGGTCAGCTGTGATAATGTGGGTCAGAGCATATACTCCACTGCCTTCTTCAATACGCTCTTACACTTGGAAACCTTTCTCACATATTGAAATCCTACTTATTTAAGACTCATCCCAAATGAAAGTTTTCCATGAAAGTTTTATTAAGCTTTACCTCCAACTATCACAAGTCCAATATGCTGATATTCAAGGCAATGATCACTCCCCACCCAGTACTGAAGGTATATACGTACGTATGTATGTATGTATGTATGTATGTATGTATGTATGTATGTATGTATGGTGCCCTAGCTCCCTTTCACTGCTTGATATCAGTACACACACATCATCTATCCATTTGTTGTACCAACATGATCCTTTCCAGCCTAGGGTTGTAGTTGCAGTGGGCATTTTAGAGTTTCTGAATCAATAGGTGACAAGTTCATAAGAATCACAGAATAAGTTTAGAGAAAGATAAATGATAGACTAATATTTCCTGCCAATTACTAGCCACAAGTTCTCATCAAGTTATTGAAAGAGCCTATTAAAGAAAAAAAAACCAGAACTACAAGAGAAGGAAAGGGGGCAATAACTTTTGCAGATGTTTGTGTGTAGAGAAAAGAGCTGAGTACATTGAAAAGAACAAGAACAAAAAAAAAGCAACAGTGAAGCTCATGGCCAATCATCCCCTCTTTGCTCACACCAACTTGCATTAGTGTGTGCTGGCAATGAATAAAGATGTCGAGGACATCTTACAATGGGCATGTCCCCATTCGTTAAGATTGGGAGGAAGGATGTTTTGGAGAGAATTGAGGGGAGTAGACTTTCTGGGGACAAGTGGGAGTGGAGAACATTACTACAGACCCTAGAAGGAAAAGCAGCAGGTGGGATTACTTAGAACTGATTGCTGGCATAAACTGAAGCCAAGCTGGAAAATGGGTTTTACATGATGTGGCCTAACTTACAGGGTAGGAAACAACCAGAGACACAGCCACCTAACTCTTGGCTCAGAAGTAGATGAAAACCACAGTTCATTTAATACTTAGTTTCTTACAATCAAGGAAATTTATTTAAAGGTTGATATTTAGCAATAATTAATGGGCTTCCTCTGAGTTCAGTGCACCACCTTCTAACAATGGACATAGCCAGAGAAATGGAAAGGTCTTCTGAGGAGGCACTGGAAAATGACATTGAAGAAGTCCTTTTTTTTTTTGACATATGACTTTTCTCCCTTTCCCTCCTCTCACTTCCCCATTCCTTTCTTATTTCCTATTCCATCCCCCTCTCCCTTCCTACTTCCTCTCTTCTCTATTATTCTCCTTTCCCTCTTTATTTTCCTGTAGTATTGAGTATTGAACCTAAGTCCTTATGCATGCTAAACAAACTCTCACCCACTGAGCCACATCCCTACCCCTACTCAATTCTTTTTAACCTCCATTCCTCATCTGTAGCTGAGAATAAAAACAAGTAGGTTATTTCTCAAGCTACTCTAGATAGATTCACTGAATATTTATTATTTTTCAGGCACTGCATTTATTGGGGTTGAAGGAAGTATTATGATGTATCTGAGAAAGTTTTAAAATACAGTGTGGCATGCTAGTTCTAGTTATTTGATATTACAGTGATGATTGCTAGTGTTTCCATATCTCAGTTTTAGAAATAAAGATATTTGAGTCAGGGGTCTAGCTCAGCATTAGAGTTCTTGCCTAATATGTATGAAGCCTGGACTTGCACATCTCCAGCACTGCATAAATAAATAAATAAATAAATAGTTAATATAAATCCTAATATTTCTCTCCAGAAATCAAGCTCTAATGATTTATTTAATCCTTGGTAAATGATATCTCCTTAAATTTTCAACAGCAATGTTAAGAGGATACTTTGGTTTATAATTTGACTACTAATTGCTTGGGAAAAAAATTCCCTCAGAAACTGACTTATTGAACGGTTTTGTCAAGCTGTAAAAGTAGAGACACAAAATGTAGGCATAATTAAAATAAGCCATGTAGTTCACATTCTTTGAACTTTAAAATGATGACAAGTGTAGTCAGTGATTGCCCAAGTTATAATGAGGACAGCAAGCTCACACTTGTGGGATTTCTAAAACCAAAATCAGATTTGAATATAGAAAGGGATTCTTTCTGATAAATCTAATTTCCCAGATGGGCATGATTCATGTGATAACCTATCCCATATTTTTCCAAGTTTTCAGAATATGTGAGCCATTAGGTGTAACACTTCAGCAAAACATTTGTAAATATTTAACAGTAACTTAGAGCATGTGAAAATTTATGGAAAGCCCCTGCAGTCAAAATATAGAATAGCAATAATTACATGTTTTAGCCTTTTGGGTGGTATTTAATCATAATTAGGTCGACATTGAGAAAGAGTTTAAGAGTTGTATCAAGCACAACTTTCTATTCACCAAATGTATGTACCCAAACTAAATGTCATGTTGACCTGTCCTAATGGAGGCTGTTGTTACTGCTACTACTATTGCTATTGTGAAACTACTGTTATTAGTACCTTGTTACCGTGATACTTCGTTGATTCTCTGATGCCTGAGCATCAAGGCATAGATTTAAGCACTGTGGTTCCTAGGACTTGGAAGCCCATTCCATTTTGTTTCAGAAAAACACTGACTAAGTGTCTGAACAACCTAAAGGTAAATGTGATATGATTGAAAGTAATTACATTTGCAAAATTTGTCATAAGGACAACCAAGTAATGAAAATTAAGACGTAATGCTAACATGTTTTAACATGGATTGAATTGTTCTACTCGACCCTATTAAAACACTTTTCTCTGCAATGGAAGTCTGAGTCTATAATGCTAAGAGTCTCACTGTCTCATGTCAGGGACTTTCATCTGCTAACAGGCTTTGTTCTTTGCAAATATCTCGGTTATAATTTTTGTCGACTACTAGTCAAGCTAGTAGTTCACAGCAGTGATACCTTTTCTGAATTCGCATTCTTTTAGGTTGTTTTAAGTACTTTTACATGCATGATTATGCCCACAGGTAACAGGAAACCAGTGTTTCAAAAGGAAACTTGATTGCTTCTTTAGATAGCACAGGGATCCTACACAAGTGCGTGAGCGCCCGGAGGCTTCAGGCTGCTGCCAGGAGTACATATTTTTTTGATTGGTAAGAACTGCCAGGTGACGCTTCACGAAATATAAATGGAAGAAAGACTCAGAGAGCGCAATAAACCCTCCACCCGTCAGTCAGTCAGGAAGACAAGAGAAAGAAAGTTTAGCAACTACAAGATATGGCTTGGAGAGTTGCAGTGTCAGTCTATCTTTTATTCAAAGGTAGGTAATTGGATTTGTTTTTTGTTAGCTTTGTATGACTGTGAAGTATAAAAAGGGCTTAATTCTCCGAATTAAAAACCTTTATGCTGTTTCAGTTGAAGAGTAGCTGCTAACAGCTACTATACTACAGTTTTGTGATTGAATGTACTACCGTCTTTTAAGAAAAAAAAGTGTTTCGATCTTCTGTAATTATACGGTAGCCCACTGAATGACTAAGAAACCATGTGGGGAGTGTCCCTGATGGGTTTGGAACTTCAAAACAGAACAGAAAACAGCAATAGATAGAACTTTGGATATGTTATCTATACATGAAGGAGGCTCACCTGTGAAATATGCTCCCCCTCCCCTCTGCACTATATAGCTGTGACAATGACCACACTGACCGAAGCTGCAGGGACTACGATGCCTCCAAGCACAGCCCAGCAAAGTAATTGGACAGTTAACAAAACTGAAGGTATTTTCTTTCCTCTTTGTATTCCAAGTGACCTTCTGAAAACCTGAGGGAGAAAATTGTACTATGCTAGAAGCCACCATAGAAAATTTAAACTCTAAGCTTTGTTGGATCATGAGCTCCTTTAGCAAGATGCTGTAGAGCCACTGTGACAGATAAATGTGTCAGCCAAGAATTGTCTGTTAAAGAGGTAGGGGGACAGAAGAGAGAAAGGTACCTGGCTCCAGCTACTGTTCTGAGTGTAAACATGCAGTGCTTTCGGCTTGAACTCAACTTGCTCCCAGTAGCGCATGTCTATCTGGTGAAGTTGCATGCAACTTTGACATTCTCGATGAGACATGTCACATTGTGATCCGTGACTGTCCATGTAGCAGCCATAGAAATTCTGGCTATAAGAGGAAGCACTTTCAGCTTTGGGAAGGTCTGTCTGTTTTGGGTTTACTACTTGGGGGACTGTTGTCATTTTAACAGTTGCTGTGTGTCCTCACCACTCACGTCTGGCTTTCCTTGTGGACGGTGCCTGCATCCTTCCTTCCTTCTTCCTGTTCTTGGTTCAGTGGCTTCTGATGCATCAGCATTTTCAAACATGTTTGAATTAAAGTGAACTTTAGAAAGCTGTTGTCTACCAATGCCTATGGCTGGATGGCCGTGAATCTCACACCCATCTCATCTTATAGTGCCCATCTCATAATGCCCCTGAAATGGACTAGTGATGTGATCCAGGACAGAGGAGAAACTTTATCTTGCTGTCAGGGTCCAGCCAAGTCAAATGTTTCATTACTAAATATGAAAGATATTAATATTTAAGTGTACTTCATTTTACCAATAAGTTTAAAGTTAACATATTTTATCCATTTGATCTTTTAACATAAATCTGTAAAACAGCATATGAAGAAAACTTAAAGAAACATGGTTTTTCTCCTGGTCACTGATGTGACCATAATTCCTGCGTCACTTTTTGCCCTCTGTATTGATGAACTGCAAATAAAATTCTCCAAATTATAGATAAAAGGAATGGGGATAGCATGTCTAGCTTTCCTTTGCTTTGACCATATAGAATTTTTGCTTTTTTTTAACCCTTGATTTTTTGCCATGCTGGGAATGGAACCTGGGCCCTGTGCATCCTGGGTAAGTGCTTTACTACTGAGCTACACACTTCTCTTTCCTTTTCCTTTCTATCTAACTTGAAAATATAAATATTTCAGAAAATTTTAAATAAAGTTGTAACTAATGCTCTTTTCAAGGGAGTGGTAAGTGTCTCTAGTTTTCCCTTCCTTTGAGAATAGCTTCTTTCAATTCTCCTATTTTCAAGAAAATTCTAGTTCATGTTTGGTTAAATGAATGGTTTTAGACTTGAGTTAAGAAGAACTCAGAGCAGCTTACAATGGGAAAATCTTACTGCCTCAGAATTAATTATTAAAGTTATGAACTGTGCTGATGATCCCAATTCAACAAAATGAATATGACTGTTAAGGTTATAGTATGTGTTCTCAATCAGAGTATGAGACTATGCAATATAGTATCTTGTGAAAACCTTGACACCTAAGGATTTAGCATTCTCATTATAAAAAAAATGTTGTTTAAATTTGTTTTCCTAAAGACATATAAGTAGGACTGTCTTAATTTCCTTGGGAGGCAAATTCAGTTGTGGGGTAGCATAACAGACAGATTCTAATGAGGACGTTTGTTTATTTGTGACAATGACAAAGTGAAACACCACTAATTCTGCTTGAGAAAAAATTTTAAATGGTAATAACTGAAGTGTACCCAAAGGAGGGGTTTCCATAAGGAGTTACACCTGACTGAAAATTGCATCCAGCTCCCATAGCATAATGATGTTGGAACTAGAAAGAAAAACCTGTGTTTTTAATCCCACCCCATGACGTTTTCCAGTACTTTAAAAACCTTGTTGCCGAGTAAAGCCTTCAATTGCCACATGGAGGTCTTGCCAGCAACTCCATTCACCGGAGCCCTAAGTCAGCTCTGGATTCCTGTAGCGTCATGGCAACCCCTCCTCTGAAGTCAGTCAGAGAAAATGTTACCTTTTCCATCAGCTCCTCCTGGAAATCCTCACGCCCTCTCCTCTGGGAAGGCAATGAAATCTAACTTACTCCTTATTCTATCACGAGATTAAACCTAGCTCTTCCTAAACCCTCTCTGGGGAAAGGGGGAATGCACGCGGAGAGCCATGAGCTCCCTGATCCTCAGCAGTCAAGTGCACATCTGGGAAACACGCTTTAAACTAACCTGCTGAGGCCAGAGTCAGTGCTGCCACCTTCTGACCAACGTGTCTCTACACTTTACTACGCAGCTTCTAAAGAATGGGACAGTCTTCACTGTGCCTCCACCCTGTAATTAATGGATGATGTGTCAAGAGGACACAGGTCCGACCCATGTGATTATAGTCAGCATGTCATGAGATCAATATTTCAAAGGAAAAAAAAACCCTAAAGTATTCTTGAAGGACAAATTCTCTTTAGATACCTATTGAATATGTGTCATAAAAGTAAGATACTCTTCAGTTGTTAACATCCTATCTCCTTTTCCCAGCTGACTACATGGAAGGACCCATGGCCTTGAAGTTCCCCCACCCTTGCCTGGAAGACCATAATAGTTACTGCATTAATGGTGTGTGTGCATTTCACCGTGAGCTGGAGAAAGCCATCTGCAGGTAATTGCAAAAAAGTTTCCAAATCCTAAAAGCGGAAGGTGACATACATAGTACATTTCCATATTCCTCTGTCTTATCCAGTAAGAATGGTGCTGTGCTGGAACGTGATGCGCCAGTCTCCTTTGTACTCAACCATCTACAGAGACTTTCTCTAAGCTTCCTAGTCCACAATACTTAAAAACATGGTGTCCAGACCAGCAGCGTGTGATGTGTGGAACTGGAGCTTGTTAGAAATGTAGCATTTTTGTTCCACCCAGAACTATTAAGGCATCTATAGTACTGGAATAGTTTAGACACTATTTTAAAAAAATCTTATTTATTTATTGGAGAAAGAGAGGGGGAGGGGAGAGGAGAAAGAGAGAGAATGAGCGCACCAGAGCTTCCAGCCACTGCAAATGAACTCCAGACACATGCGCCACCTCGTGCATCTGTCTTATGTAGGTCCTGGGCAATAGAACCTGGGTCTTTAGGCTTCACAGGCAAGCGCCTTAATCACTAAGCCATCTCTTCAGCCATACACACTGTTATTTTTTAACTTCATCAACAACCTCCATACTTATAAACCATATACCCTGATCATCATCCTTTCCCACCACCCTCCCTTTTCTTCCTTCCTAGTCCTTCTTCATGGAATCCATTCATTCCAACTGGTCTCTCTTCCATTTTATGTCTTCATTTTTACCATCTTATTATGCAGTAGACACTTTAAAATATTTTATTTATTTGGGCTGGAGAGATGGCTTAGTGGTTAAGTGCTTTCCTGTGAAGCCTAAGGACCCTGGTTCAAGGCTTGCTTCCCCTAGAACCCATGTAAGCCAGATGCACAGGGTGGTGCATGCATCTGGAGTTTACTTACAGTGGCTGGAGGCCCTGGTGTGCTCATTCTCTCTCTGCCTCTTTCTCTTTCTCTATCTCTCTCTCTCGCATAAATAAATAAATTATAAAAATATTTTATTCATTTATTTATTTGAGAGAAAGAGGCAGAGAGAGAATGGGCACACCAGGGCCTCTAACCACTACAAACTCCAGATGCATATGTCACCTTGTGCCTCTGGCCTACATGAGTTCTGGGGAATTAAGCCTGGGTCCTTAGACGTCACAATCAAGCACCTTAACTGCTAAGCCATCCTCCAGCCCTAACACTATTTTTATAATCATTGATTTGCTCAGTTTTTTTGACAAACATTCTTCCCATCTACCAATGAGGGGGAAATAGGAAGCCTTAATGAAGTGACTGTTGTAAAGGCATGGCTGTTTACCTTTAACAGACTGGCCTTCATTTGGCTCTCCAAGTAATCTCCTTTCTTCTTTAGTTCTTTGACTAGTGCCCTTTTTCTGTGCTGCTAGCACCATAGGTTTTAAAGTTATATGTTCCTTTCTCTCTTCAAAGATGTTTTACTGGTTACACTGGAGAAAGGTGTGAGCACTTGACCCTAACTTCATATGCTGTGGACTCTTATGAAAAATACGTTGCCATTGGCATTGGCGTTGGATTGCTAACAAGTGCTTTTCTCGCTGTCTTTTACTGCTATGTCAGAAAGAGGTATGGAAATGACAAAATGCTAAGTCACTTTGAATGTGTTCACTTAGAAAATATTTACTGAGCCCCTAGATGTGCCAGGCATTAACGTGTATATTTTTTTAATGAAAAAATGGACTTTAAGTTTGAGAAGTCTTTACATAACACTTTTTATACCTTTTGTCATCCATCTAGAAGAATTGTGAAACTTTACCTTCAACTACAAAAGTGTATGTAGTTCAAGTTTAGTTTCTTTTCTATCTGTGTCTGCCTAGGTCAAAATGATGAAGATCAACAGCCCCAAGGCAGGGGAGCTAAGTATGCCTTATTCACAGTTATACTTTTAGAGGAGGAAGAGGAGGAGGAGGAGGGGGAAGGGAAGAGGAAGGAAAAGAAGATGAGAAGAGGGGAAGAGAGAAAGAAGAGGAAGGAGAGGAGGAGGAAGAGAAGGAAGGGGAACAAATGAGGAGGAGGAGGGGGAAGAGAAGGGGGAAAAGGACGAAGAGGAAGAAGACAGGGAGGAAGAGGAGGAAGGGGAAGAGAAGGAGAGACCTGTGGATATTTACAAATTAGCTATAGGAGGTCAGGCTCTCTAGAAACGGGGCCTGAGAATGGTGCAGTTGTGCCTGTGCTCGCAGGGTGGGGGCGTCTGTAATGAGGCGCATAAGGAAGTGAGCATGCGGCGCAGCTGCTGAGCCCAGATGTGGCTGAGCTTGAGTGCACTCCCCACCTGATTCCACAGGGAGACGCAGAATGTGAATGGCACCATAGACTTGACCCAAGGAGAAGCAGTTAGCTCTTAGTTTTAGCACCCATGTCAGTCAGTCCTGGGTCACAAGATGCTCCCGGGATAGGAGACAGAGCCTGTGACTCCCTAGGAGAGGAACGGTGCTGGTGCCTGGTCTCTCCTCACTGCCCCTGAGCAATGGGTCCTCCGGCAGGTGGGTGACATCTCAGCAGGGCACTGTGACCCCAGCTCTCGTGTGTAACCCTCAGTGATCAACCCCTACAACAGTCATACGGAAATCCGTGCTGTGTTTCAGGTATCTGAACCCGAAATCTCCTTACAGCATCTGTTCTCGAGGCAGACCTCTGTGAGGCCTGAGGCATTTGTGGGTCATCTGTACAAAACAATGGGAGCCTGACTTGAGATCCTTAGATGAAACAAAAAGGGCCAAGCTATGACACTTGAAAACAATTGCAGTTGGATTCACAGTGAAGTGAGAAGAGAGAACTGCACACTGCTCTTTAGACTTGTCCATCCTCGGGGTCCACAGAAGCTTCGGGAACAGACCAGCGACGGCCACAGTCCAGTCCACGCTCCTCCTCTGCGTTTGTGGCTGTGCAGTGACCGTAGTCACTGCAGAAATGTCTCATGCCTCTGCCTACCTCGGACGTGAACTTTCATCTTTGTTTTCGACCTTGGAACAAGTCACAGCCATGCCCAGCTTGGGTTCTTCCTGTGTTAGAACCCCTACCAGGGGCTGTCTGCCGGTCCTCGCCACAGACCCAACCCCAAACATTCCGTCCTCTTGCTGTCTGCGAGAATTGGTTGTCAACTTCTAGAATGAACTCTTCAGTGAACCAAACTTGTCTGAAGTCTAAGCACTGAAAGAAAATGGAATATCCAAGGCACACACGAATCATCTCCGCTTTGACGACACTACACCACCTTTGTCAGTGGCGTGCAGAATAGACTAGAGTTTCTGAGGATTGGAAGCCCTCCGGATGTCACGTCCAGAGTTCCAAAGCCGCGCTGTTTCCATACGGATTGTACCCCAGTGTGCTGGCTTCCTTTTCCCCCTGAGGCTTTTGTGCATCACTTCATCCTGCTCTTCGTGGGATTATCTGGTTTCCATCCATGTGGGACTGAGATCTGAGCATTCTTTGGACTACTGAATGTCTCCACTTGGTCCTGAAATTGAACCTGAAGACTAGACATTGGAGCAGCAGGTAGAAACTTCCAGTGCTGAGCACTGCTAACAGATCTGCACATAGAGTAAGTGGAGTGAGGGAGGAACAGCCGTTGAGAATCAGGAGCTGTCCTTTTCAATGACATTTCTGCCACGTGATTCAAACTGTTTGGACCAATCCCTCAATTTCTTTGGGCTTTGCTGCATTTTCTACAAGGCCCTTTTTACTTTAAAATTAGACTGTGGTAGAAGGAAAAAAAAACTATGTCTGCACTGAAAATGAGATTATCCTCAATTCTTCCATCACCATCCCTGTCTCTAACCTCCAAACATACGACTTATAATCCTTTGTATATTTTAATGTTCAGTTTATAAAATAATAATTTATTTTTAAAGGAACTATAAATGAAATTTAAAAACTAATAACAGCTACCAGCTTTTCTTTTTAGATTCTATATGAAACTACAGACTCTTTTTATAATTTAATTTTCATTGACAACTTCTATACTTACAGACAATAAACCATGATATTTCCTTCCCCTCAGCCCATTCCCCTTTAGAACTCCACTCTCCATCCTCCCCCTCTCCATTAGTCTCTCTTTTAATTTGATGTCATCATGTTTTTCTCCTATTATGAGGGTCTTGTGAAGGTATTGCTAGGCACTGCAAGGTCATGGATATCAAGGCCAATTTCTGTCTGGACAGTTGCATTGTAAGGAGTTGTACCCTTCCTTTGGCTCTTACATTCTTTCCACCACCTCTTCCGCAATGGACCCTGAGCCTTGGAGGGTGTGACAGAGATGTTTCAGTGCTGAGCACTCCTCTGTCCCTTCTTTTCAGCACTATGTTATAGACTCATTTTTACTGCTCATAAGCAAAACAGTTTTGATCATGATGTTGATTAAAAGAGTCACACTTGACTATTCATACAATATCAGACTAGTCATAAAGCTTTCACGAATATGAACATAAGTTTTCATTCATTCCCGGGAAAAGCTTGACATGCCGCTTTCCTTTGAGGAGAAGGTATTTCCCAGGCTCTGTATGCCTTCAGAAGGAATGTAACGCGGATGCCTTCCCTGTCAGCGCTTTCTGCATGTCCTCATGGTTACATCATGCTGGGGTGGGAGTGGCGGCTCCACCCAGTGACTCCAGCAATCCAACCACACCTAGAAAGCCACCCTCTTCCTGAGCACCTTGAGAAGATGCAGAAAGCTGCTGGGGAGAGTCCAGGAAGAACAGTGAAGGCCTGCTTCCTGGTGGAAGGAAAAGGAAGTAATGTACTCCTGGGAAGGAGCCCCATAAATGGAGATCAAGATCTACTATCTGGAAATGCTTGTCAATTTCAAACACAATAAACTGAAATGGGAGCACCAAAAGAATGAAGATTTCCAGAATGCCAAACCAGGGTTAACCAAAACAAATAGAACACAGATTCATTTCTTTTCACTTAGAGTGGCATTTATTAATAATGTGAAACCCACTGGTGACAATACATGGAAACTTATCACAGCTTATGAAAGTCATGTGTTTATATGGTCTGTCATACAAAATCCTGGGCTGAATTTGCAGGAAGGAGTCTCTGGCATTCCTGTGGTGCTGGAGGTACATCTGGCCCCATCCGTGTTCACTAGCAAGGCTGAAATGGGAAAATGCTAGAAGCTGACTTGAAATGACTCAGTTGCTATGTCTTATTCCTCTATGCAGTAAGACCCTGAAACGGTCACACTTAGTAATGTCTGCATCAGAACTGCACCTTCAAGTGCCAACTGCCATGGCTTCCTAAGTTGGGGCATCAACTAGGAAAGAAGTGATGTTTCTGGAATCTTTGACAAAGCCGAGCTGGCCAAGAGGCTCGCCAGCCTCTTGTGTTCCCTCGTTGCCTCCTCGCTGGGACTGTCCTTAGTTCTCGGAGAGGACACGAGGTCATCAATAATCAGGAGTACCTCATTACTTAGCACTTCTGAATATGATGGGGTGGGGCAAGCTCTTTAATACCTGCCAGCCCTGAGCTAGTAAATGTACCAACAACAAAAGGGAGTTAGAATGACTTGTCATTATGTCCTTTTCCCCCAAATTAGGTTTTTATATAATCTTATTCCCATCAAATTTGAAGATGGTGAAATTACAGACAGCTCATCTTTCAGTGTTTCCTGGGGCCGTGCAGATCGAACCCTTTACTTCTGACATGTCCATGTTGGTGACATCAAAAAAAGATTTTCATCCATTATATTTAATTGAAAAAATGTCTTAAGAAAATAACTAGACCAACATCAGCAATTTAAGCTTTTGATGTTGGACATGAGGACAGTTCATGTAGCAGAAGACTCTGAGTAAGCTGGCCAACCTCTTCCTATTACAAAATGCTTCATGCTTTCTGGGTATGATATAAATGTTGATATCCTGCAACCCACACTCATGGGAAGGGCTACCAGAATCTGTTGCAAAACACCACTCTTTCTGACTTACATCATGGCTGCATGACATCAGATAGGAGCCACTGCCAAGGTGGACGGGAAGTGTTGAAATCCCATTTGTCAGAGTCTGGCAGGGCTGATCTGGGTGAGTCTAAACTTCTGTGCAAGCCTTTGGCACGGCTGTGTCCAGTAGCACATGTGGGAGCATATATCTTTCCAATTCTGAATGATCTTTCTATTAATTAGTCAAGTCAATCAGTGACCAGCCCCAGCCCAGCAGACAAGGGCCCGAGCAGTTCATGCCCTAAGAATTCCAAGGGTAGGCCTTGAAAACATCCAGACTTGTCACTTCATTTCACTTCTCTGCCTAAACTACATGTGACAGATGTTCTGCATTGCGGGTAACACCTACAGCTTCCCAAGAACATCTCATAAAGCGTAAGCATGCAACTATGTGATTAAAAAGGGCTGTATTGTTTAGTCTAAGCACCTCACGGCCTTTCTGTGTTGCGTTGATACCTCAGGTATTGGACTGTAAATATCTAGATTGAAATCCAGTCAAAACCAAGGTCAGGCAGTTCTGAAAGAAGCTCCTGGTTTTCAGGGGATCCTGAGTAGACGCTAGGATGGTAGCACAAGACTGCTGGGTTGGTGATGGGAGAGGAGTGAGGCGTCTAAATGGTCTTCCCATGTAGGGAAACAGTGAAAACCCTCCTGGCCCTGCATCGTCTTCACGCCTACCCCTAACCTCAGTTGCCCTTCTAAGAAAAGCAATAAATGTCAGTGCATCTGCATTGGGCATTGCTGGGGAGATGGCTCAGCAGTTAAAGGCACTTGTTTGCAAAGCCTGCTGGCCCAGGTTCTATTCCCCTGTACCTACATAAGCCAGATGAGCAAAGATGCTCAGGTGCCTGGAGTTAATTGGCAGCTACAAGAGGCCTTGTTGCACCCATACTCTTTATCATTCAAATACATAAAAATACCTTTTTAAAAAGAAAAAAAATCTGTGAAATGGTTTCACTCCAATGTCCTAGGTCCTAATATATAATGTAGCTACTTGTCTATTTGACTTTGTTGGACTTTTGTACATGATGGTGTCTGTTAAGTGGAGAAATTCGGCTCTTAAAGGTGACTTCCACATTCCCTTCCTGGTTGGATAATATATGTTGAAGTGTGACTCCTGGAGACAGGGGTGGGGTGTAGTTCAGTCAATAAAATGCATGACTTGCAAGCCTGAAGACCTGAGTTCAAGCCCCAGAACCCAATAAAAATGATGGTGGAGCTGGGGAGATGGGTCAGTGGCTAAAGGGGCTTGCTTTCAAAGCCCGCTGGCCTCGATTCAGTTCCCGGGCGCCATGTAAAGCCAGGTGCAAAAACTGGCACAAGCACCTGGTGTTCATTTGTATGTGGGTCCTGTCCAACATTTGTAGTGGCAAAAAAACCCTCTGGTGTATATAATATGTGTACACACACATATTAATAAATAAAATATTTTAAAATAAAAAAATAAGAAAGAAGGGTACGGTGGCATGCACAGCACTTGCAGTGCCAGGCTGGGGGTGTAGATACAAGCAGATCCGTGGGGCTCGCTGGCCAGGCACTCTGTGTAGCTTACTTTGTAAGTTCCAGGACAGCAAGAGACTATTGGGATCCAAAGTTAACTTTTGACCCACTCTGCGCCTGTCTTGCTAGCATGGTACTTATCTGCAGCAAACTCTACCTTTCATTATCTTGTATGTGTTCTCCTCATGTATTCCCCGCTCTTCTGTCCTGCTGAGCAAGTCAGCCGGAATGTTTCTGCCTTCCCTGCACGCAGGGCTGGCAACCCTGACTCTCACTCCTCCCTGTCTTCTCTTTAGACAGAATAAATCCACTCTTTCTTCCCAGTATAAACTCCTTTGATGATGAGCGCTTAGAAATAATCCCCAGGTGTACTCTCTTTGCACTCCCTAATTAGTTACCTACCTTTTGCCTACAAGCTTGACAATAGATGGATATGCCTTCCCTGAGATGTACTCACTTTATGTTCCATAGTTAGCTACTATTTGAACCTTCACCTATAACTCTGAAAATAAGCGGATTTACTATTTAAGAATAATATCTATATCTATTTATATCAACATATATAGTTTTTACATATATAAATATATATATATATATATTCTTTGTTTTGTTTTGTTTTTTGCTTTTTTGAGGTAGGGACTCCTTCTAGTCCAGGCTGATTTGGTGACCTTGAACCCATGACGATCCTCCTACCTCTGCCTCCCCAGTGCTGGGATTAAAGGCGTGCGCCATCACACCTGGCTTTATATATGGTTTCTTACATAGGTTATAGTGTTGTATCTCTTCCTCTCCAGCCCCCTTCCCTGAGGGCTCTCTCAATAGGGTCCTTGGTGTTCATTGTGGGGTAATTAGGGGCTCTGTCAGTCTCTGCCTCTAATAAGATAAGCGCCTCACTCTGCTGTGAGGTTCTCCACCTGCAGTTTCCACCCTGTGAGGCAGCTTGAAGACAAGTGAGACCCTGTCTCAGAAAGTGGGCACAGGGCCAGAGAGTTGGCTAGCAGTTAAGGCACTTGCCTGAAAAGCCAAAGGATCAAAGTTCGAGTCCCCAGTACCCTGTAAAACCAGATGCACAAGGGGTGCATACACCTGGAGTTTGCAGTGTCTAGAGGCCCTGGTGCACCCATTCTCTCTATCTGCCTCTCTCAAATAAATAAATATTTTTTAAAGTGTGCACAGCACCCAGGGAACAACACCTGAAGTTGTCCTCCGGCCACATGCACACGTATACACGTGCTTGGACACGTGCACCAAGAAAGAAGAGAGAAGAGAAGGAAGAAAAGAAAAAGACATGGCAAGCCCATCAGGCAGATCTCACACAGACATTATTTCCTTTGGCTTTCCTGGTGTTGGTTTTAAATCAAGCCTATGTTTAGAAACTGCTGTGTTTTCCTATAAAGTTCTAGCTTGCTTCGAGAACAGGACGTGTGGAGCTCGGGTTCTATCTTCCCCCATAGCTTCCGTTTAGGAGCGTGTCCTCAACACGGATCAGGGTCCGCTGCGGAGGTGGAAGATTCAAGGTTTCCATGAGCCTTTAAGTTGCCTGTCTGGTTGTCTGCATTCATTTGAAGAGCTTTCCCGGACTGCCTTCCTGAGTCTAATTAGTATCCTGCCTGTAGAGGGCGCCATTGCACTGCAAACGACCAGACCACAAAGCAACCTCAGGTAAGTTACCCGCCCTCACCTGGAGGCTGCAGGGTGGCATCTTGTTGCTCAGACACCCTGCCCACGCCCTCAGCTACTCTGCTATAGGCCTGGCCAGATTCCGGCACTGGCTCCCTACTGTACACATCTGTAGCAAGAACTCTTCACCCAAAAGTGTGAAACAGTGTGGGGGGGCCTGCCTTTCTCATCCCTCCTCCACCTCACCCCCATGCAGCTGCAGCCTAGGGTCGCTCTGCTGTCTGCCCCTGGCCGGACCCCACAAGTCCTACCTGTGTATTGGGGTCTCTGCTATTCACTTCACACTCTCCCCAATCTGCCTGCCAAGACGTTTGCAAGTGCTGCCTCTTACTTGAATAAGTTACAACTACCGTCTCTCCCTCTTTCAACTCCTTTCACAGCCTTTCTGGGTCACACTGCACCATGTGTTAGAGTTGTGTCCTTGGCTAAGTTTCAAGGGTAGTGGTAGTGTCACTCACTAAGTCCATGCCATGGACAAGGTGCGCGGTTAAATAACTTGTATTTAGCATCTCACAACCCTCAGAGACGGCCATGAGGCAGGTTTAGTGGGGGCTGTGGCAAACAGTGGCTAACAAGCTGACACCGCTTAACACACAGCGTCACCTTCCCTGCACCCACTGCGCTGCCTTAATCCAGCTTTTTTGTTTGTTTTCTTTTTTTTTTTTTTACTTCTAAGGTCAAGCTTTGTCTTTGAAAGGGATAACAGTTGTCCAATAGAAGATTCAGCGAAAGTTAGCCTCCTTATATCATGTTTGACTTTTATTTTATCACATTAGGAAACTCAAATTTAGAAAGTTAAAATAACATGTTCTATGACCTCCTTCTAGTAAGTGGTGGAACTTATCTTTGATCTCAAGCCAGTCCAATTACGAAGCTTCCAGTTTAAGTGAGAGGCCTCTCTGAACCGGCTACATTCTGCAAAACATAGCCTTTGGATGGGCCCAATTAATGTTTGATGTGGGACCTGAACTCTTAGAGTGTCTGAATTCCAACTGTTAGCTTTGTGGTTGAGAGCACATATCTGAATCCCTCTAAGTTCAAATGGCCTCCATTCTAAAATGGGGAGAATATACCAGAGTCACTCTGGGACTAAGTTAAATCAGATTGCTAATATATGTAAAATTGCTGTAGCATAGTGTCTAGTCAATAAATATTACTTATTATAATTACTAGCCAGTTGAAACTATGATTAACACAATGTAATTTTTAAGTAATTTTATTTATTTACAAGCAGAGAGAGACAGAGATAGATAGATAGAGAGAGAGAGAGAGAGAGAGCACATGCCAGGGCCTCCAGCCATTGCAAATGAACTCCAGATGCATGTACCACTTTGTGCTTCTGGTTTCACTGGGTACTGGTAATCAAACCAATACTGAGTACTGTGGAATCGAACCCTGGTCATCAGCCTTTGCAGGCAAGCGCCTTAACTGCTGAGTCATCTCTTCAGCCCTAACACAATGCAGTTTTATTATAACATGACTAATATATTCCTAAAGATTATCACACTGCAAAGCTAAATAAAGCCTACAAGGTTTACTGGAAAACGAGGGTTATAGGAACAATATCCACATGCAAAAGGGAAATGCATAAAAATGATTGCACAGTTGTACACATTTTAGATGGGTGAGCTACACAAGTAATACAACCAATATGATACATACATTTAAAAGACACCCCAGGTGCTATGGGAAGTGGCATTGACAGCCGTAGGCTGTGACTATTGTGAAGGAATGGGCCAGGGCTGACAGCGACTTGATGCACCAGGGTTACTGAATTAGAATGAACGTTGTCTCAGCAGGTGTGGGTGTGTGAGGTTCATAACCCAAGCCTGAGCCAAGGCTGTGCGTGCTTGAGGTGTGTGTGTGTGTGTGTGTGTGTGTGCGTGCGTGCTCGCGCGTGTGTGCCCATACTGCTCTGCACAACAAGTTTCCATTTCACCTGTTGCTTCTCTCAGATGAAATCACACACAAGCCAAGCCAATATTCTAATCATGCACTAATCATCCGTTTACATTGGAATAAGCAGGTTTTAGATTAAACTTTAAAGGAGCACGCCTTAAGAGAGTATTGTGTGTTATCTTGCCTCTTCCCCCTCTCCCCCCACGTTTCTTTGGCCAGGTTGCTGCTCAGCCATCTTAACAGGAAGTCCCCTTATCCTCCTGGAATTAACTTTACAACAGAACTGACTGTACCCTGAAGTTACCACCACAGCTGTGGTCTCTCTGCCTGCACCTCCATCGGAATTATTAAGCATTTGAAATTTCAAATTATATCAGGTGTTCATGATTTTGGAGATGTGACCCTTGTTTATCTACCTAAATTTTAATTAATTAATTAATTAATTAATTAGAGACAGAGAGAGAGAGAATGGGCACACCAGGGCCTCCAGCCACTGCAAACGAATTCTAGAAGCATGCGGCGCCTTGTGCATCTGGCTTACGTGGGTCTTAGAGAGTAGAACCGGGCTCCTTTGGCTTTGCAGGCAAACGCCTTAACCACTAGGAAATCTCTTCAGCTCCTACCTAAATTTTAGAAAGAGTGGACAGGACACAACTCTGAGGCCTCGTATTACTGTGGATTCAAGTTCTGGCTTGTTCACCCTTTTGTAAAGCTCCCAAGGAAAGTTGCCATGACTATACTTTTTCCTTTTTAAGTCAACTAACACTCGAAAAATATTTTTCCTCCTGAGATTATTAAGTCACTATTCTAACGTGAAGCGCTCCTGTACTCTACTGTCCTCATGACTCATTTCCTCCCCTTTCTATCCTCTGAGAATACTGTTGCTTTAAGCCAAAGTGTTTAACGATGCAAAAGAGGTTGACTCCTTCCAGTAATCTCTACTCGGCAGTAAATTCACCCAAAGTGGGCTAGAAGTGGAGCTTAGCGGAAAAGACCTTGGGTTCAACTCCTAAAAAGAAGGGCAAGGAAGGGGCAGGAACTAGCCCAAACTGTGGCTATTTCAGCAGCAAAAACTTGTTGAGAATTCCTTAAGCATTTAATAGAAAGAAGGACATTAGGCAAAAGGCAATCTAGTAAGAAGCACGAAGCGTTTGCTCCTTGGGGTATAGGAAGACTGTTGTACGCTTCCACCTTGTATGGACTCAACTTGTTCTTCGAGATGAAGGCTGGAAGTCTAAAGCAGTGGCAATTTCTCTTGTTTAACATTTTATTGACACCTGCCATACGTATACACAATTTATCGTGATCATAATCTGTTCCTGCCTCCCTCCTTTCCCCCCCTCCTAACCTCCTCCACTGAATCCCTTCTTTTTTTCCAAATTGTCCCTGTTCTTTTTTGATGTGATCATGTTTTTCCTCCAGTCCATGTAGGTCATGTGTCGATCTTCTCAGCCACTGTGAGGACATGAATGTCATGGCCACTGTGTCTGGAAGACAGTATTGTAAGCACTCCACCATTTCCTTTGGCTCTCACATTCTTTCTGCCGTCTCTTCTGCAATGGTCCCTGAGCCTTGGAGGGGGTGATAGAGATGTCTCTCAGGGATGAACACTCCACTGTCACTTCTCAGCACTTTGATGAGTTTTTAACACCCCCCCGTGGTTACCACCATCTGAAAGTAGAGGTTTCTCTAGCCAAATGTGAGAGTAATATTTTGTATGGGCATCAATATAAGTATTCAGAGGGTAGCCTGGTGGCATAACACATCCATTTAGCCAGACAACAGTACTAGCTTCCTCCCTAGGACTTATGGCCTTCCCAGCCATCAGCTTTGACTAGGTTTTCAGTATCAGACCTGAATTCCCTCCTGTGGAGTGGGCCTCAAGTCCCATCAGAGAGCACTTGGATTCCCCCATAATGGACATGCCACTTTTGCACCAGTTTGTACATTTGACTTGGCTGACCCTTGTAGATCTTACAGATCCCTCTGTGAAGCAGTAGCAATTTCTGACACTGAAATTATTTTCTAAGTTAAGATGCAAACATGAAAATAAAATCACTATGATGATATTAGAGACCTCATAGTAACAATCAGAAAATAAGTGACTGAAAAAAATATGGCACTGTTTTTGTTGGTGGTGTTATTTTTTTTTTAACTTTGGAATATGAGGAGAAGAGCAACTGAGGAAGACACCCGACATTGTGCTCCGGCCTCCACACACACATGCATACGTGTACATGCACACACGTGTGCCCATATGCTTACAAACACACATTCACACATGCATGCATGCCACACACATGCAAAGAGGAAATGAACCATTTAAAAATATATAGGTAGTTAGTTAAGGAAGAGAGAGAGAGAGAGAGAGTTTATGTCAGAGCTGCAATGAAATTGAGCGGCATGTGCCACTCTGTGCATCTGGATCTACTTGGATACTGGGGAGTTGAACTCAGGCCTGCAGACATTGCAAGCTAGTGCCTTTAACTACTGGGCCATCTCCCAGCCTCAAGGACCATTTTCTTTACAAGGAAAATATTGCTTCTATTTCTGTCATTTTTAATATGTTTTCAACATACTTCAAAAAATCTGAATATTCAACACTAGAGATTTTCTAACAAATGACTTTTAAACAACTCATTCAAAGCACACAGGCAGAATGTTGATGTGAAATTCAGCCAAAGGAATTTTTGGCTTCAGTCTTACGTGAGGACATTTGTTCTTGCTTGTTCCACAGCAGCATGAATAAAACAGGAAGCGCAGAATTGATTGCAGCTCAAATGCATCCTAGCTTTTCCTGTGTCATCCATGTAAAGTCCCTCGTATGCTAATTATTTTGAATGTAGAGATCATAAAACAAAAATGATAATGAAATTAGATTCATTGTTACTAGTATACATGAGAAAATACAAGCTTTCCTTGTTAGGACATGTCTGAAAATGTCCTGAAATGCCTGTTGATACTAAGTTCTGTGGTGCGGACACTGGTGGAACTCTCTCTTCCTCTTCAGTACATGCATTTTAGTAACTTGTCTTTCATTAGCTGAGGTGTAATTCAAACACTGCATCTTTTCCTTGTTTTATGAGCATGAGAGAGAGTGAGAGAGGGAGTGAGCCAGGGCCTCCAGCCGCTGCAATCAAACTTCAGACATGTGTGCTACATTGTGCCTGTGTGTGACCTTGTGTGCTTTCAGCGTCTTGTGTGTCTGGCTTACATGAGATCTGGGGAGTTGAACATGGGTCCTTAGGCTTCGCAGGCAAGTGCCTTAACCACTAAGCCATCTCTTCAGCTCCAAACACTGTCTTTTCAAAAGTATAGGTAGATATTCACATTTTAGTCCTTTTGAAAACTTGGAGATGCAAAATAAATGGCTTGGGGCTGGAGAAATGTCTTAGTGGTTAAGGCACTTGCCTGCAAAGCCTAAGGACCCATGTTCAACTCTCCAGATCCCACATAAGCCAGATGCACAAGGTGATGCATGCATCTGGAGTTTCTTTACACTGGTTAGAAGCCTTTGTGCACCCATTCTCTCTCTCTCTCTCTCTCTCTCTCTCTCTCTGCCTCTTTCTCTCTATGTCAAATAAATAAATAAATAAATAATTTAAATTTGATAGCTTAAACCTCAACAATATCATTTCAATGAGTGTTCACTTGCTGGTCACACAATTCTGTCATAAAGCTGCACATTATAAACTCGCCACAGCCCCTACTTAGCACAACAGGAGAATCTAATGATGTTATTGGGACAAAACCACAATTTTATAAAATTCTTTTTCTATGGTCTTAATTGTTATCATAGTCATATTATTTTCCTCCTCAAATTTTAACTTTTAAAATTATTTTAATGTCAAAAATTGCTATTGTTTGAACTCAAAGAATAGAAATATTATATATTAAAAAGAGAGTTTTGATTCCAGTCATAGGTCAGAAACTAAAGCCAGAGTATGGAGAAAGAAAAGAACTTGTCTGGACACCTGCTGTGGTGGTTTGATTCAGGTGTCCCCATAAATTTAGGTGTTCTGAATGCGAGCCTCCCCTGCTGATGGCAATTGGGAATTAACGTCTTCTGGAGGCAGTGTCTTGTTGGGGGCAGGCTTGTGGGTATCATAGCCAGTGTTCCCTTGCCAGTGTTTGGCACACTCTCCTGTTGCTGTTGTCTACCTGATGTTGGCCAGGAGGTGATGTCTACCCTCTGCTCATGCCATCATTTTCCCCGACATCATGGAGCTTCCCCTCAAGCCTGTAAGCCAAAATAAACCTCTTTTTCCCCACAAGTTGCTTTTGGTTGAGTGATTTCTACCAGCAATGTGAGCCTGACTGCAATACCTGCCTTAGGGACAAAGATGTTATGGCTTCATGAGAACACATTAAGAGCCCTGAGCTAGGAAATCTCTGATGTATTTGTGAACAAAGATCAGATAATCAATTTATACTAGACAGTCAAGGGTCTCAGTAAATAGAAAAATTGCCCACTCCAGGCTATGAGTAGAAGCAGAGTTAACTTTAAGAAAGGAGGCCTTCAAGATAGATCAAGGGAAAGATGCTGGGGACTAAGATCACATTATTCATATGGTCAAGGACCCCGGTTCAATTCTCCAGGTCCCATGTAAGCCAGATGCACAAGGGGGTGCATGCGTCTGGAGTTTGTTTGCAGTGGCTAGAGGCCCTGGCATGCCCATTCTCATTCTCCCTCTCTCTCTTTCCCTCTCTCTGTCTCTAATAAAAATAAAATAAAATAAGCCACAATGACTTTAATACCAGCACTCCAGAGGCAGAGGTAGGTGGATCACTGTGAGTTCAAGACCACCTTGAGACTACATAGTGAATTCCAGATCAGTCTGGGTTAGAGTGAGACCCTACCTCAAAAGAAGAAGAAGAAGAAGAAGAAGAAGGAGAAAAAGACGAAGAAGAAGAAGGTGGAAGAGGAGGAGGAACCACAATGAGAAATAAGAATATATTTCCTCAGATTAAAAACCCAAGAGGAAATATGTGCTATAAAAGTAAACATGAGAATAAACTAAATCAGACATGGATATTGGTAAATAAAGAATGAAGTACACACTAAAAATAACTGGGGCAGTAAGTAGAAGCTAGCAACATGGCACTTAAATAGTTCAGGGAAATGACAATGTAGGCTGAAGGGAGAAATCAGGGAAAAAAGTACAGAGGTGCTGTTTTTGTTTTAAACAATGTTTTCTAACAAAGATCATATCACAAAATTATAAAAATTAAGAATGACTAGAAAGCTTATAATTAACAATATCATTAAGTAACTGTAAGGAAAAATGTTGCACCCTGCAACAAATAAAATATAGAGCAAATAAAATATACTAGAGAAGTCTCTTTTGATCAATAAAAGCACAAATAAATATCTTATTGCATAAAAAATAAAATTATAGCCTGGAGTGGTGGCCCACGCCTTTAGTCCCAGCACTTGGAAGGCAGAGGTAGGAGGATCAGTGTGAGTTCAAGACTAGCCTGAAGCTACAAAATGATTCCAGGTCAGCCTGGGCTAGAGTGAGACTCTACCTCAAAACAAACAAAAAGAGAAAACAGAGATAGTAGAGATAAGTTGAAAATATTAAGATGTACCATAATTGTAAACAACTACAATTGGTGATAGTCGGGTGAGAATAAGGTGAGAGAGAACATAAGAGTCTAACCGATGGGAATATGACCAGTATGCAAGATGTTAAAAAATAAATAAATGAGAAGAAGATGGAGCACTCACACCTTGAAGTGCTCCTCGGATCACCACATGCATGCCATAGCATGTGTGCCCACAACCACCCTCACACACAAATGCATTTTCAAAAAGGAAAAAATAAATTTACAAAGCACTCAGTTTTGTAAGAGTGATATACAGAACCACCAAACAACAGATCATGGTATCAGACTGGAACTGAGGAGTGGTGATAAAGATCATTAAGCCCAATATGATGGGTAGCCAAGAGCTTGAAATGGGATTAATAAGAGCCTTGCCTAAAGTAAAAATAACGATGCACCTGAAACTGTGACAATCTTGAATTTTTAAAATTGTATTTATTTATTTACTTATTTGAGAGAAAGAGGTAGAGAGAGAGAGTGAGAGAGAGAGAATGGGCACGCCAGGGCTTCCAGCCACTGCAAACGAACTCCAGTCATGTGCACCCCCTTGTGCATGCATCTGGCTAATGTAGGTCCTGGGGAATCAAACCAGAGTCCTTTGGCTTGGCAGGCAAACACTTTAACTGCTAAGCTATCTTCTCCAGCCCTAATCTTGAACTTTTATTTACCCAATAACCCAAACTTTACAAAAGCTGACAAAATTGCCAGGAGAAATTGGAAAATATGTGATCATGGATATTTAAAAATCTTCTCAAAAAAGTGATTGTATATGCAAATTAAACAGTATATATAAGACTTGAAAACACAATGCATTTAATCAAAAGATACACATATTATCCCACAAAGAGGTGCACACATTCTTTTCTAGCATACATGTGAACTTTACATTCAATGACACTTTCATGGTTGCTGTAACATTTAAATAAATTTAAGTTCTTGCCAGCCATTTAATTGTGTTTCTATTTTGCTAGATTTTCTTGGGGTTGCCATCCATGGCTCTAGTTTATTTAAGGAATTTTTTTCTTTGCATCTAAAAGTTGGTCACCGATAAGCAATTTGATTCGCGCCTGTGTTTTGCTGGAGTGCTGACACCGTTTGCCTCACTTTTTCCGTGTCCAGTCACTGAGCCCCAGGGTCTCCTGCGTTGTCTTTGAGAACTGGATTATCATTACTGCAAGCCGTGATCATGCAAGCCACTGTTCTTATCAATGTGTTTTGCTTATTTGTGTTCTAAACCTTCCAGTCTTTCTCTTAACTCCTATCCTTCTGTCATAACATAAAAGTATTTTAACTAACAACATAGTGAGGTAGACAGAATATAGATATGACTTTAACCTCGTTGTATGTTGTATACAATAGGGGTGCAAAAGAGCTGGAAGGTCAAAGGCAAGGCTCTGACTATCTCTGATTCTGAGCAAGAGCTTACAGTGCCCGGTGTGCACAGAGCCAATGCCAAGACACTGAGTTTTACAGCCAGAACAGTGTTGATTGGGTAGTCAACCATCTAAGGGGCCAGGAGCCAGAAAACAATGCTCTTGTATTTTCCTCCCCAGTCATTTTTTAGGACCGTGGGGCAGGGAAGGTGCTTGCTGGGTGGACGGCAAGAAGGGAAGTTCTAGTTCATTTAGCACAGTGACCATGTCTCAGAAAGCCTTGGAAGACAGTACGCTCTGTGCAGGACGCAGAGTTTGTAACGCTAATGGGAGGCTGCTGAGCAGGTGAGCTGGCTGCTTCTGCACATGTCTGTCTTAGAAAGCCTGGTATCAGGGCTGAGTGCAGCTCAGTGGTGCAGGCTTGGCTAACATGTGGGACAATCTGGATTTAATCCTCAGCACTGCAGAAGGAAGAAGAGAGGGAGAAAGGGAGGGCCCTGTGGGAGGAAGGAAGGGAGGGAGGAAAGAAAGAAGGAAGGAAGGGAGGAGGGGGAAGGAAGAGATAGAAGGAGGGAGGGAGTGAGGAAGGAAAGAAAGAAGGAAAGAAAGGAGGGAGGAAGGAAGACAGGGAGGGAGGGAGGGAGAGAGGAAAGGAGGAAGGGAGGAAGGAAGGGGGCAATTTCAAACCACCCTTGAATGGATTCTGAGGCGTTTTCCTATAGAACAACTTAAGTCTTTTGTTTTTGAAGGAATTTATGTTCGGGTGTCCAGGCCTTAGCAGGTTTCACTGCTGGCTTTAAAACGTGATTTGAGCTTTAGTTTTTATTTTATTTTCAATGAAATATAAATTAAGAAAGAATAATAATTTCTCATCCACGTAGGGTTTTTACAAGGATCAAATAGGGATAGCATGATGAAACAGCTCAGGTTGGGTGATTTATCCTGTAGAAATGTATTTTCTCACCGTTTTTGAGATTAGATGTTGGAGATCAGAGACTCAGCAGATTCGGGTTCTTTTCCTTTTTTCTTTCTTTATTTCCTTCCTATTTCTTTTTTTCTTTCTTTCTTTTGACAGATAACCTTGGTTACATCTGAAAAACAAACTAAGGGTGTAGCCTGTGCAAAACATGTTCAGAGCAACTTTGTAAAGTTAAAAATGCGCAACCACATCTGTAAGATTGTTTAACGCACTAAAAGGTTAAAGATAAATTTTCTTGCGTGGAATACATTATTATAAAACTGGCATCCTCAGAGCCAAGTACTAAATCTTTGTCCACAGACTTCAGGGCAGTTAGGGGATGTTAATTTTAATGAGCTATCACGCCCAGAAAGTTTTATCTTTTAAAATGTATTAACCACTGAAATCAATATAATTAACTTAACTAATTGAGAGGGTAAAGAATGAAGAAATAGTAGATATATAATCATTTCCTTATCCACAGAGAATACATTCAAGACACCCAGGTGTTGCAGTCAGGTTCGCATTGCTGGCAGAAATCACCTGACTAAGAGCAGCTTGTGGGAAAAAAGAGGTTTATTTTGGCTTACAGGCTCGAGGGGGAAGCTCCATGATGGCAGGAAAAACGATGGCATGAGCAGAGGGTGGACATCACTCTCTGGTCAACATAAGGTAGACAACAGCAACAGGAGAGTGTGCCAAACACTGGCAAGGGGAAGCTGGCTATAACACCCATAAGCCCGCCCCCAACAATTCTCTGCCTCCAGGAGGTGTTAATTCCCAAGTTGTCATCAGCTGGGAACCTAGCATTCAGAACACTTGAAGTTTATGGGGGACACCTGAATCAAACCACCACACCAGGATAAGTCTGAAAACAAGGAAAATACTGATCCTCTATTTACTAAGTGTTTCTTATATAAAATTAGTTTATAAACTGGAAACAAGAGGTTAGCAATAACAAGCAATAAAAAAGTAGAACAATTATAGCTCAACATGCAGACACATGCCTATAATCCCAGCACTCCCAAGGCTGAGGTAGAAGGAGTGAGAGAGTTCAAGGCCAGCCTGGGGCTACAGAGTGAAACTGACTCAAAAAGCAACAGCAACAGTCCAAGGAAACAGAACCATGCTGTTATAGAAGGCTCGGGAAAAGTTTCTCAAATATCTTCTGTGCTCACACTTCTTGTGGTGACGTGAAATGATGGCCTGTCTGTGTGACGTGATGAGCGGAGGTGGGTGAGGGAAGCGCAGGGACATAGTGTTTGACAACCACATGACGGCGGGTAAAAATAGTGGCTGGTGACCCAGCTAGCGTGGGGACAATGCGGATCCTCTGGAGAAAGGGGAGATTCACCCCATATGAGGAATGGAATAGGGTGAGGGCAATCTCACCCTGCTTCCCAGATAGGTGTGCATTTTCAAATACATTAGTTATTTCTGGAATGTTCCACGTAATATTTTTGAGCCGTGGTCAGCCCTTGATAAGTGACATCGTGGAGAGTGAAACCATAGCTATGGAGGGACTATGCAAGTAATTCCTTATAAAATTACAGTTACAATTTATATCTGTTACATTCTAATAATAGCAAAAAAATCACGTGGTTGATAAGTGGGTATAAATGAAAAAATATATAATTTTGTGAGTATCTGTTATAAGTATTATTGGCCTGTGACTTTATAGGCAGCTACAGGGTTTACAGAATTTATAGACCATTTAATCTCTGAGGCTGTCTAGACTGGTGCTATGGTGACGTGTACTTTCATGGGTTCTACTTGGGGCTTTAATCTCGTTTGATGACTGAGCTGTGCCCTTGAACAACGTAAGACTGCAAATATGCAGCTGTCCAAAAACATGTAATGTTTATGCTTTCGGAAAAAATATTCTAAAGTCAAACAAGCTCAGGCGTGTGAGGTTTGTCTTATAGTTTTTGTAATACACAACTGACGTCAATTCAGGAACCAAAGCGAGGACGGATGTCAGGCTTGGGGATAAACAAACACCAGAGTCATTGAATGCTTTCTTCTGGTCCTTGGTGCTTGTATTTATAGCACAATATCAATAGTTAAAAGCAAAATTAGTTCCCATATAGAACTTAATGGCATTTTGTACCATTAAGTATACTCTTCTGTTTTCAGCATGATTTAGCCACCCAAACAAAGAAATTTAGACATTTAAAATTATGACATCCTGTTACGTAACTCTCCTTTTTAGAAGAAAGAGATACTGCCCACTCTAAATTGTGAAGAGTTGATGTTTAAACTAAATGTTTTCCTGATAATCCAACAACTGCATATGTGAAAACATTGTTTAAACTGTTGTGACATTGCAACACTCTCCACAAAGGAGGAAATTTATATTTGTCTGTTTTTATTTATTTTGTAATAAAATAAAGGAGCCTCCTCTGACATTTAGTCATATTCTATTTATCTGTAATGTTTGTCAGGGACAAAGATTGTTTCTTAGTTGGTGGTATGTGTGTGTGTGTGTGTGTGTGTGTGTGTGTGTTTAGAGAGCACTGATAGACCATCTCTTGAACACGTACCTTCTGCACACCATATATTCTGTTCAGCACTTTGAATATACGAGGTTATTTGAACCTCAGAAATTTACCATGGTGCATGTTCTATTATCACTAGTCTATAGATTAATCTATGATTCCTACTTGTTAATAGACTCCAGGTTGGTAAGTAAGGAAGCTATAACTCAAGAAAGGAGTTTAAAAGTAACATCATTAGCAGGATCAAGACTCCAAAGGGTTTCCAAGGCTTCATACAAAATTACATTTAAAGCACAGACAGCAGCTACAAGAGTATGGTACACACACACACACACAGAGTGTATTTGCATTCATGTTTCTGAGCTCATAACTTCTTTCCCAAGAAAAGCCTTAGAAACTAGAATTTCTAGTCCCCAAGGCAGGTCAGGCAAGTTCTAGCCTTCCTCCACGCTCTTGGAGCTTGCCATAAAGAAATCACTTGACCCTCTGCTAAGTGGGGTCCTTCCTTATTTTAGAGGGGAGTCTTCTCCATAACCTGGTAGGTGGAATGCTTCACAGAGTCCAAGAAGAATATTAATGCAAGCAAGCCCTGCCGGGGTTCCAAACCTAGTCTTTTTAAAAAAAAAATTATATGTGTATTTACTTTGTTTTTATTTTAAATATATTTTATTTATTTATTTGAGAGAGAGAGAGGCAGATAGAGAGAGGGAGAAAGAGAGAGAGAGAGAGAGAGAAAAGAGAGAGGGAGAGAATGGGTACGCCAGGGCCCCTAGCCACTGCAAACAAATTCTAGGTGCATGCGCCACCTTGTGCATCTAGCTCCTCAAACCTCATCTATGCACGTTTACTTTGTGAAACAAGGTTCACACTGAATCAGTAAGAGAAGGTCCTTCTCTGAGCCTCATGAGACAACCAAGCAAATGAAAAGACCCCAAGGACTGAGTTGTGGGAACCCCAGGTTGCAGTTGGTGAGTCAGAAGCCCGATAAGACGACCTGGGTTTTGCACTTGGCATCCAAAGTAACAGAGACGGTCTTGGGGACCCTGCATTCAACCTGTGGCATGGGGCACTATCACTCATGAGCTGAACTGGATTAGATGACCCCCAGGTGGGATCTGCTGTGGAAGTAATCATGTGATTGAACAAATCTCCATGTACTTTGAGACTTAGGTAATGAGTCAATTGTGGTGTGAGAAAAAGTCAGTTTCTCTCAATATCATAATGTGTCCTTTTCCCCATCTAAAAATGAGGGTGGGAGAGCACCTACCCTTTGGGATGCAGCCTTGATCCTCACTGCTAGAGCAACTCCTGGGAACCGCCAGCCTGCTGCAAGCATCTGTCCCCACTCACCTGAGAAATCCTTCCTACCGCTCACGCCCCCTTCCTGCGGCAGCCTGGGATGCCTGCCGCCTGAGACTAATTTGAATCTGTCCTCAGGCCCTGCCAGGACTTCCTCGAGCAATCCTGCCACCAAAGCAGAAGTCCAAGTCCACTCTTGGGTTCGTTTGATACGTTCATGGAAGAGACTAATTTCCAACGTGAGTCCAATGCTGCCGTGACTCTACTTGGGATGGCAATCATTCCGACTTGGACTAGGTTCATGGGCTGATGGCGTTAGCGAACATTCCTTCCTGACTGAGAACTCTGCAAGGAGGTGTAAAGGAACTACAGGGTAAGTCTAAACGTCACTAAAAGTATAGAAATAGCATGAATCTAGGAAGTTTATTTTTAATCAAATATTTGTGGTCAAAAGTCCAGTGAGTGTAATGATAATAGTGATTACATGTTCTCTGTTTCCAGCTGCAAACACTGGAGTCACAAATACTTCGCAAGTGCTTTTCTTTTTCAATCAAGTCTGCATAATTCCACCGACAGGTATGGTCTTAGACTTTCTTTAAAACAAACAAACAAACAAACAAACAAACAAACAAACAAACAAAAAGCTATGAAAGATGCTCCAAGAAGAAAGTAAGTTCACTGATAGAGGTTGAAGAGTGATGGTCTGCTTTTAACAGTAAACTTGCTATCACTCATAAGGAACTTTTAAAAAAGTATTTTATTTATTTATTTTAGAGAGAGAGGGAGGGGAGAGAGGGGAGAGGAGAAGGCAGAGAAAGAGAGAGAAAGAGTATGGGGGTGCCAGGGCCTCTAGCCACTGTAAACAAACTCCAGATGCATGTGCCATTCTGTGCATGTAGTTACGTGGGCACTGGGGAATCCAACCCAGGTCATTAGGCTTTGCAGACAAGCTCCTTAACCACTGAGCAATCTCTCCAGCTCCATGGTGCCTTTTTAAAAATAACAACAACAAAAATAAGATTATAAGGGATGCTTACAGGCAAAAGAGAATAAACACAATGCTTGTAGGTAAAAGAAAGCTTGGGGCTGAGGTAAAGGAGCAATGAAAGGTTTGCTTTCAGCAAGGAGAGAGAGCACTGGACTTAACTGGTAAACTGGATCGGTCTAAGAACATACGTGAATAGGTTCTGATCAAGAATGGTCACAAAGGGGAGGAGAAAACTAGTTCACTGTGGAGAGTGGGGTGTAGGACAGCTCAGCACGGGTGGGCTCCTAAGTTTCCAGTGGTTTCTAAGTGCATTGTATAGGAGAAGGGAATGTTTGCTGCATAAGCCAAACAGTATCCCAGGTAATGAAATTATTCCCTGCCTCAGGCCACTAATTTTTCGTTCCCCGTTAAGCTCGTGTTGTTAAGCCATCTCCCTCTTTCTGGGTGAATTTCTTTCCTATGTAATTGGCAGTTCGATGTGGGACGCAGGTGACTCTTAGCTTTGCGTGCTTCTGTGAGTTTGATTTGTGTGGCAGTTGCCGTAGTGGTTTGAATCAGATGTCCCCCCTAAACTCGTGTGTCTTGAATGCTTGGTCTCCACTGGTGGCAGTTTGGGAGTTGGAGTCCTGGCGGAGGAGGCGTGTTGCTAGGGATAGACCTTGAGGGCTATTAGCCCCCAGTTTGCCAGTGCTAGCTCAGCTCACTCTTTTTAAAAAATTATTTATCTATTTATTTATTATTTATGAGAGAGAGAGAGAGAGAGAGAGAGAGAGAGAGAGAGAGAGAGAGAGGATATGCCAGGAATTCTAGCCAGTGCAAACGAACACTCCAGATACATGCACACACCACCTTGTGCATCTGGCTTATGTGGGTACTGTGGAATTGAACCTGGGTCCTTAGGCTTCATGGGCCAGCACTTTAACCACTAAGCCATCTCGCCAGCCCTCAGCTCACTCTTTTTCTGTAAGATTGTGATGTCCAACCTCTGCTGTACCATCTTTCCTATGTCATGAAGGTTCCTCTCAAGATTGTAAGTCAAAGTGACCCCTTATTTCCCCTCTGCTGCCTTTGGTCAGGAGCTTTGTCCCAGCATGTGAAGGTCACTGCAGTGGTTGTTAACCATACATAGTACATGGCTTTGGGCTTCTCTGATTCACATTAGAATCCTCCCCAAAACATGGGTCACTGGGAGATGAAATGTCAGCGTGAATCCTCTACTTTGGGTATCTATTCTAAACTAAGAAGATGTTACCTTCTTGTAGGACGCGGCTCTGAACCACTTTAAACCAGGAGCATCATTAACCTTGGTAGCATACTCAAGTTTAAAGCCAACAGGATCAAGTAGAAACTAAGGCAGAAGTGCAGAGTGCTGAGTATCTGGGGGAGGTCAGAGGGTCCCCAAAGCACAGGGAGGTACCACTGGGGATTGTCAGGAAGAGGAGTGAGTTCATGGGGAGCACGGGGGAGAGGACAGATATGCACTGTCAGTGGGCGAATGGGGTGCCCGGGTGGGATGAAGGAGGGACATCAAGACTAAACAGTAAGCTTGACAAGTGAAGAACCCTGGATAGAGCAGAGATTGAAATCTAACAAACACCCTCCAATCACAGCTCCAGCGGCCTGACTTGGATGCACTCTGTCACCCTCGGGTTCTCCTCTGCCAGAGCCTGCTGGCAGATTCAGACAGTGCCTGAGGGGGGAGTGAGGATGAAGAAAAAGAAAGACAAGAGAGACAAAAGATGAACTCGGGAGGGCTGTCGATCAATACCAAAGCCCTGACTTTATTTAGTTCAGCCTTTTTATACTTCTTCTCAGAGCACAAGAATGCAAGCAGAACAAAAGGTAAATATTCACATAGAACTTCTTGGAAAGGCTACGTCATTAAACAGTCAAATCTTTGCCTTCACGGTCAAAGGACACTTTTTCCTCATTTTCCAAATTCTCAGCAGGTAACTGATCTCTGCTTGGTAAAACATCCTGCTTATCTTTAACCCATAGTCAAACAGAAGTTAAGTTAGGACTAAATGGCTCCGACAGCAAACATCTTCCTTATCTTTAGCCCATAGTCAAACAGGAGTTAAATCAGGACTACATGGCTCTGACACTCCTCACTGACTTTTGGATTATTATACCTACTCAATGCATGGTTGTGAGGGTCGAAAGGCAGAATATGTGGACTGTGCCTAACTTAACGTCTCACACAGAGTGAGCTTACTTTCCTACTGTACTCCTTTCTCCCTCTCCCCTCAGTCTTTATACATCTTTACAGACTGATGGTGTGCTTTCAATATCACACAGTTCTCTGGGGACCGTCTGGTCCCATTCCTGAAAACTTGATGAAATATAAAGAAATATCCAACTTTTCTTTGGCTGAATCTGAAAAGGCATTAAGAGTAAAATGTCAAACTATCTTGAAATAATCAAATTTGTTCTTTCCTCAAAAGTAAAAACAGGGCAGGAGAGATGGCTTAGTGGTTAAGGCATTTGCCTGCAAAGCCAAAGGATCCCAGTTCGACTCTCCAGGCCCCACGTAAGCCAGATGCACAAGGGGACACATGCATCTGGAGTTCATTTGCAATGGCTAGAGGCCCTGGCACACCCATTCTCTCTCTCAAATAAAATAAACAGTAACTATTCAATGCCTATAATGCCTACCCCTGACTTCTGAGAAAATTCTGAGCAAAACTTTATTATTCAATTAAATTCATACAGTCCACATTAATTCCAAAATTATAATGTCACATTTATATGGTGTAATAAGGGCTGGAGAGATGGCTTAGCAGTTAAGGCACTTGCCTGTGTAGCCTAAGGACCCATGTTCGATTCCCTAAGATCCACATAAGCCAGATGCACAAGGTGGTGCATTTGTCTGGAGTTCATTTACAGTGGCTGGAACCCCTGGCATACCCATTCTCTCTCTCTTTCTCTCTCTCCTCTTCCTCTATCTCATAAATAAATAAATCATTTAAAAAAAAGGTGTGATAAGAAGTTCATTATAAGAATTCTTATGGGCTTAGACTAGCCTTTTGCTGTAACTTTATGTCTAGAGTATTGCTCAAATTCAGAATATCATTTGGGATATTAGAATGTTTAAAGGTAATTATCAAACCTTTCAGGTCAATGATATGTCTGACTACTGTATATAGTAATCACTGGGGGAAAGTGGAAGTGAGGCCCTGGGTCCCCAGATGCTCCAGAAGCATTCCCCCTCCCACCGTGACCCTGTGGAGACTACACTACCATGACTCCAAGGTGGGCTGCAAGGTGCTGCTGCCTTGGCTTCCCAGCCAGTGTGCAACTAGATAGATGGTGATGAATCTCAGATCCACTTTATATTTCAGATCAAACAGACACCATGCTTTCTCAACAACCACTTTTGAAGAATCGGTTTAGATTTTGGGGAACATGTAAAATATTTCAAATGTAAAAATAGTTGGAATAGCAACTGGGTGAACTGGTGATATCTCTTCCCTTCATACCATTGAAGACGTGTTTATCTCTCAGGTCTCACTGCCACTTCTGCATTAATTTCCATTGTAATGAACACCAACTGTGATGAGGTCTTTTCTTGGTGCAAAGGACCATGTGTTCTCTGCGCTCTTATTGCTGAGTTGCAAATGGAAGAAGCCCTTTGGCTCCTTAAGCTGCTCTGTGATTTTCAATGATTCATCTAATCTCTGGCCCTTTTCTAAGCATGATTCAGGATGCTATGAGGTTTGTAGGAGCATGATATTCAAAAGATGGTGTAAAGTATGCTTTCTGCTCGATAAGCTTTTGATCATCTGAACCAAACCCATCATTTGACATTGGGACTTGTGGGCAGTAGTGATCAGCGCTAAAGCTGACTTAGTAAAATGGTTAATGGAATATTCTTCTATACCTTGGCCCTAAATTTGCATCACTGGTGTCTAACAAAACTGGTCGAGGAGTAAGCTGAGATAATAAGTGCATGGTTAATGTGGTATGAGTCACAGTTGCAGCAATTATTGACATTCTTATGTCTGATCACTACCAGATATAGGACAGCCTGGTCCAAATGTAATTTCTTTCTCTTCCTATAATTGACAATTTGGAATTCAACTTTGGTAATCAATAAATTCATGTAACAACTATGCACTTACCGCCTGCTATCTACATGACACTTAACTAGAGATAGCAGGGCATTCAAACACAAGTAAGGGCTTATTTTGGCTTCAAGAATATTGAACTCTGACATCAAGAAGAAACAGTGTGTGTGTGTGTGTGTGTGTGTGTGTGGCCATGGGGCTCAAACCCTGGGCCTCATACATCTTAAGCAATTACTCTACAACTGAGATACCCTTCATCTCAAGAGAACAACTTTGCAATTGCCACTAATAAGAGCAATAGCTAATACTTACTGAGCAACATATATGTGTTACACAATGTGCTAATACTTTTATTTTATTTAATCCTCATATTTTTTCATCTCAGTATGTGGAAAAGCCTCCTTAAGATCACATATTTATTGTCAGTGTGTCCAGCAGTCTCTCCAACGTGAAGATGATGGGGATTTCAAGGAAGTAATAAAAATCTTACCACTCTGCAAAATGACTTCTTAAATGAGACAATTTTGGAAATAAAATTTGAACCATTTGGGGATTTCCTCTGGTTCAAAGGTGGAATTGGATTTCACATGTAGATAGTCATGGAGATTGGCTTTAGAGGAAAAAATATTAATGACATTCCAGAGCACTTACATGGGTGGTGGGTGAGAGGCCGTGAGTGTGGAAGGTCCTGACGCTGGGTCTTGCAGACAAGTAGAGTCTGGAGGCCCTTTGAATGGTCTTTCTTTCCTGTCATCATTTATCCAATTTTATGTCATCCTGAAGTCCAAATCATTAGATAAAAACTAAACATGGCCACTCAGTCCTGTTTCCTCAATCAGCTATTCAGCCTCACAGAAGATACAATGGTGTGTGTTCATGTTTATATATTATGTCCACATACATTCCTTCTTGAAACAAATCATGAAATAAAGGTAGACGGAAAGGGAATACGAGACCAGTAAGTTTACATAAGGACTCAATAATACAGTAAGTGTAGAATCTTGTAGAATCATGGCTGGAGAGATGGCTGAACAATTAAGGCACTTGCCTGTAAAGCCCAATGACCAGGGTTTGATTCCCCAGGACCCACTTAGAGCCAGATGCACAAGGTGGTACATGCATCTGGAGTTCGTTTGCAGTGGCTGGAGGCACTCTCTCTCTCTCTGATTCTGGCTTGCAAATAAGTAAAAATATGTTAGAATCTTAAAGAATCACTCTGTCCCTAATATCTCTATTAGAATGTATGCTGCTGTGTTCTAAAGGAAGTAGTGGTATTGTGTATAAGAGCTATTTATCCATCCAACTTAATAAAAAAGTAAGAACGTAGCAGGTTTAGCAGCTCACGCCTATAATACGAGCACTCAAGAGGCTGGGGCAGGTGGATCTCTGTGCGCTTCAGGACAGCGTGGCCTTCTGAGTAAGACCTGGTGACAAAGATAATTCAAAACTGTGGGTTTTTACAGTTTCTCAGGGTTGTTGGCCACCGATGTCTGGGGTGAGGAAGGGAGGAGTTGGGGGGGAAGCAGGGTCCATCCTGGGGCAGCGGGTGAGTGCGATGAAGATGATGGACAATGACCACCCAGGAGACTGTCTGATGGACAGCACTGGTTTATTCAAAAGGGGAGTGGGTTTATAAACACTTGGGGAAGGTTGAGATGGCTCATACAGACTATATGGCGACCAGATGCATAGTTTATGGGCTGCTATCTAAGTGGCGGAAGAACTAGTAACTTCAAAGCTGTGGGAGGAGGAGTTGCTAGAGAGAAGATAAGGGGAATGGTGGAAGGCTGTGGGAGATGAGAGAGATGATGGAAAGGCTACGTGACTTCAGCCACATAAGGGTCTCTTGGGCAGCTAGCCATGAGGTCAGGAACTGTGGAAGGCAAAGTCTGATTTATGGAATGGTCAGAGCCTTTTGGGATCCGGAGGGAGGGCCTCGCCAGTTCTGCCCACTCTGGGCAATGACAGGGCACACGACAGCCTACAACGTAGGGAAGGCCAGTCACCGTCAGTCACAGGGACTCCTGACGATAGGGCCAGCTGCAACCCCACAGCCCAGGGTCCCCGGCCATGTCCAACAGTTCAGGCCAGCCTCCTCACAGTCTCAGCCTGTTTTTAGCAATGCCCAATGCAAAACAAAACAATTTTTTAAATGTTATCGCAAAACTAAATTTTATCGCAAAACCCACCATGAGCAGCTTTTCTGAGTCCTTCCTCATGAGGTGGACCAGAGTCAGCAAATACAAGCCATTTAGCTCTAGTGTGTGGCTGCCTCGCTACAACTTAAGAGGGAGGAGTCTATGCTATAGATGTCCCATCCTGAGGCTCACAGGCTACTATCTTCACTGATAGAAATACAAGATGGGGGCTGGAGGGATGGCTTAGTGGTTAAGGCGTTTGCCTGCAAAGCCAAAGGACCCAGGTTCAATTCCCCAGGACCCACGTTAGCCAGATGCACACGGGGGCACACACATCTGAAGTTCATTTGCAGTGGCTGGAGGCCCTGGTGCACCCATTCTCTCTCTCTCTCTCCCTCTTTCTCTGTCAAATAAATAAATAAAAATAAAATATTTGAAAAAAAACCCAAGACGGCATGTGCCTATAATTTCACTTCTAGCTGCTCCCTTCTACTGGACATTAGCCATCAGCTCATTGCTACACGTCTCTCTCCATCCCCATTGTGTAGACCTCACCACTCCACAGTACCAGTGTACGCGTTTCCCCCTTTGCAGCACCCACATCTAGTTGCTTGGGAAATCTTGTAACAGGGTGATTACTCTCTCAGCTCTCTTTTATTCTTATTTCCTGGTACTAACTAAGCATTTGATATTTATCAGTGCTAGAAATTACTTCTTAGGGTTCTGGCTCATTGTTTTATTAAATCTTATTTCATCTGAGTCCCATGAAAAATTGGAGCAATTATCTCCAAGTTTTTAAATTTCATTTATTTATTTGAGAGAATGAGAGAGGGAAAGAGACAGACACACAGAGAGAGAATATGGGCATGCCAGGGCTTGTAGCCACTGCAAACGAACTCCAGATGCTTGTGCCACCCTGTGCATCTGACTTGCATGGGTTCTGGGGAATTGCACTGAAGTCCTTTGGCTTTACAGGCAAACACCTTAACCACTAAGCCATCTCTCCAGCCCCTATGTCCAATTTTTGTAGATGAGTATTCTCCATGTTAATAAAGCCCAGGTCAAGATCGGTTATGATGGGCCCAGTACTGTACCTAAGGCTTCTGAAAAATGAATTTAGTGCCTTTTTTGCTCAATTGATATTTTTCTTATTTGTAAAACATTCAATTTATACATACATTTTTCTCATTTAAAAGGGAAACTGTGTTCACAAACGTGGTTTGTGTCATGAATAACAAGACAGTCCTCTTAATTTACAAAAGGGTTTGGATTGTCTAGGTTATAAATTCTCATTTTATTTCTTAGAATTCATGGTTCCTAAATTGTAACCAAAGGGAAGAAGATGGAAAAGCAAAGATCCTAGGAGAGATGAAGTCAGCACTTTAGACAAGAGGACTGGCATTTGCAGGAGGGCCGCCTGGGTGTCGCCCGAGGACATCACCTATGCTGCTGCTCCAGGCCATTTTGCACACTTGCCTAATTCACCAGAGCTAAAAATCATGTGTGGTGGTGCCATCTCCTTGTACAACGCTTAGAAAAAGATATCATTAGCAATCTCACAACTTAAATAGACATTTAAGAAAGAAAAGAGTTTGGCCCAAACTTGTTGACTTCCACAAGTTAGTGCAACAATTTCTTTCTTTAGAATTTAGATCTCCATATATAATGCAGTGCTCTTTCCCGCTCTGCTTGCATTAGAGCACTGAGCCGTCTTCTGCGTGTAAAAGGGCATTTATTTGGGATCTTTCTTGGACTACATGAATCATGATCTCTGGAAGGTGAGGCCAGGGCACGGGCGTGTTTCTGACACTGGCCCAGTGGTTTGAAATGCAGCCATGAGAACTAGTGTTCATCTAGTCAGCCACCACAATGGGGCCATTGACACGGACGCTGCTCATGGAGCTAGGTGTGCTGAAGCATCATAGCATTGAGGTGTCCTTGATTCGCAGACCTTCTGCCTCCAGGGCCCCCATAAACTAGGTAGAGAAAAGAATTAACTTTAAGTCTAAGGAGACTTAAAGGCAAGACAATTTCATGCATAAGTATCTATCTTATGTTTTGTCTTTTTCTCTAGCCTTGAGGGCATTAACATAGGATACTGGTAAATTAACATGAATCCATATGTAATTATAAAATAACTGTCAATAAATTAGCAGAAAAGTGCAAAGTTTCTCGAAGTGAAGACATTTATTTAAATGGCTGCCTTGAGACTTCGTGAGACTGAAAGGTGTGTTGACAGAGCAGACCTGAGATGTATTAGGAACGTACTGAGTATTTAGGAAGGTTCACGGTTCCACTGTAGCCTGCTGAAGCACCGACTTGAGTGTGGGCCGCGCTGCTAGGTGTCAGCTGAGCTTGAAGCAGGAGCCTTTGAAGCAAAGCGGCATTCCTGCTTCGTCATTCCTGCACGTGCAATTCGCCCTGCGTGGGCTTGCACAGAGGGCAGGCCTGCCATCAAGAGCACGTCACTCAGGACATGTAAGAGAAGTGGCCGCTTCCGACTCAGCTGGGTTGTTTCCATGGCTCGCTCCCTCCCGAAGTTGGAATCTGGCCCTTCCCCACCCAGGCCTCCCCCTGGAGCCCCTGAGCCTGTCTTCACGTGCCTGTTGGCTTGTTATGGCCACCTCAGTGAAGCTGACTGCTCTGTGTCACAGAGCAAGGTACAGAGGGAAAGGGGCTGTGGCTCAGGTATCACTATCATTTTTCTAACCTTGTTTTAATAGTTTTAAAAAATTGACTCTCATTTGCAAGATTTCCTTGCTGCCTTTTCTAGGTACCTTTGAGTGTGTTTTTAGTTTTTTTAGTAAGCATACAAAATACTGGGTTTCATTTTGACTATGCAATCATTCATTCATTCATACATACATACATACATACATACATACATACATACATATATGTACGTACATACATATACGTACCTCTTTTATAATGAAATGTCTTCATCAGCAGAGTGAATAAAAGTGTAGTCTTAGCGAATGCTCTGGAGATGGGGGCTTAGAGGCTAACACCCTTGAGCCTCCTCTTCACAGGTGGTTCTCCAAAAGCCACCTGCAGAGGAATGAACAACTCTCTGAAAAGTTCAGAAGCACATGGCATAACAAAACCACAGGAGAGCATCATGTGTCTGGCAAATTCTGAACTTGAGGCCCAGGAAATGGCAATGGTAAGTTCCTCCCCAGGGCTGGGATAAGAGTTGTGTGCTGCCCCACCCTGGAAAAATTTCTTTCTTCTCTTTTAGGTTGTAACATTTTTTTCAACACATTTAGTTAATTATTCAGTTAGTGCTCGGGCTCGAGCCTTGCACATGTTAAGCAAGCCCTCTGTCACTGAGCTATATCTCCAGCCCCAGACAAATTTAAGAATCTTTTTTATTGGTTTTAATAACACCTATACAATGGAAATAAAAATCACTTATCTCATGGAATTGTGAGGAATAATAATCAAAGATATTTAAACTACCTGGTAAGTTTACGGTATGAGGAATAATGACTGATATTATTATTTGGCATATCTTGCTTAAGGAACCAATATCTACTTTAAGTTCTAAGTATAAATGAAATCACAAATTGTGTTTCAATAAATCCATAGCATTCACTCAATATTCAAATAGCATGTGCAATTTAAATGTCTCAGAACTATTTTTAAGAAGAATGACTTAGTCAGAATAACCAATGAGAAAACATAGTTGAATATTTATCTTTAAGCTTCAAACTGTATATGTGTGTGTCTGTGTGTGTGTGTGTGTGTGTATATATATATATATATATGTATATTTTAATCATATACTGAAAGAAAAACAAGACCATTTTTCTTTATGAGTTTTTAAACCAATTCAAGAATGGATTAGTCCACAGGAAAATAAAGGCTATTCCAAAAGAAGAGTATCATTACGTTTACTATATATTCCTTCCTTTATCTTTTCTTTTTAAAATTTAATTTATTTTTTTATTTTTTTCTCAAGGCAAGGTCTCACTCTAGCCCAGGCTGACATGGAATTCACTATGTAGTCTCAGGGTGGCCTTGAACTCACTGAGCGATCCTCCTACCTCTGCCTCCCAAATGCTGGGATTAAAGGCGTGCGCCACCACACCTGGCTTATCTTTACTTTTTATCCCCCCTGAGATAGTCTCAGTCTATAGCCCAGGCTGGCCTCAAACACATGGAATCCTCCTGCCTCAGACTCCCCAATGCTGCGATTGTAAGTATGAGCTTGACTCCTTTTCTTTCTTTTGTCTCTAACTGGATTAAAGTTATGGGTGCTTCAGGACTGTGCCTGTCAGTGTGTCACAATATAATGACAGAAACAGTCAACAAACACATGTGTCTCTATTGTCATGTTTATTACTTGGAAAATTCTTAAGATTTGATTTTCTTCTTGAACTGTTCTGTCTTCATTCAAATATGCTTTGTGACTTTAAGAAAAATATGATTGCACTTCATACTATGTATATATTTAAAGGGATGATTAATGAAAAGTGTTCCCAATTATTAAAAAAAAAAAAAAAAAAGAATGCTATTTTATGGAGGCGGGGCAAATCCTGCCCGATGCGCCCCTTGTGCATCTGGCTTACATGGGTCCTGGAGAGTCAAACCAGGGTTCTTTGGCTTTGCAGGCAAATGCCTCAACTGCTAAGCCATCTCTCCAGCCTGAAATAAATATTTTTATTTCCATAATCAACAAACTACAAATGTTGGTTCTGGTTTTTAAAAGCTTTTGTAAATAAGTTATTTATTTATTTATTTTTGAGAGAGAGAGAAATGGGGACTTGAACCCATGCCATCAGGCTTTATAAGTCTGGCAAGACCTTTGAGCAGTGAGCCATCTCTCCATCCTGGTTCTGTGTTAGCCTAACCCACATAAAGTCAGAGGCACAAAGTTGCATATGGGCCTGGAGTTGATTTGCAACAACAGCAGAGACTGGTGCTCTCATTTTCTCTCTCTTTCTCCCCTCTCTCCTTGCAAATACATAAAAATTATTTATTTATTTATTTATTTATTTATTTATTTATTTATTTATTTAGTCTGTATACTCAGACACTAGGCCACTGAAAACAAATTTCGGGGGGGGGCACAGGGGGACTAGAGTTTGTTTGCAGTTGCTGGAGGCCCTGGAGTGCCCTTTCTCTCTCTCTTTCTCTCTCAAAGAAATAAATAATAAATAAATAATAAATAAATAAATAAATAAAAATAAAAGTTTAAAAACTACTTATTTTATGGAGTTACTATGAGGAATAAATAAACACAGATATTTAAACTATCTAGTAAGTTTAAAAAAGCTATGAATATTGGTTTACCTTATTCTTTGGCAGATCTCACTTAAAGAACCAATATCTACTTTCAGTTTTAAGTGTAAATGAAATCACAAAAATTATTTTTCAGTAAATCCACTCATTTAATTAGTCAATCAGTATAAAATCAAATACAAAATTGTCTCATGAAGATGATTAAGGAAGTATATTACCAAGAATTTTGTTGAAGGATTTTTGCCTTATTTTGATTATATAAGACATTATATAATTTACCATGTATTTAAAAAACTATAAAGACACAAGTTCCTCATTCAAATGGAACTTGTTTTAAAAAGCTTCATATAGTCAACATGTGTCTAAATTTAGAATAGATGCAATGTTTTCACAAATTACTGATAGAAAAGGATACATGTACAAGACCACATAGTTTGAAGTTTGGAAATAATCTATGTTGCACACTTTTCCTATGTTTTTGAATGCTTTATTATTATTTTTTGATTTGGATATGAACCCATGGCCTCCAGTATGCTAAACGTGTACTCTGCCAGTGAGCTACACAGCTACCACAGCAGCACTTGGTGTCTTCACTGCTCAATACCATTTTGTCCCTCTGGTTTCTGCTCAGGACAGGCTAATAAGTGAATAGTTTATGTTCTGTAAACAAACTAGCTCGCTAGAGTAGCTGCTGTTCGTTCTTCAGCTTGTTAAGTAGCAATTTCGTAACAACTGAGTGCCAGCTGCAGTCAAAAGGAACACTAACTTCAGGGAGAACATAAAAGAAGGAAGGATGATAAAGTTTTATAAGTCCTTGTTGGATCCTTTGGAAAGGGCGGAGGGCTTGCTCTGTCTGCTGCTGGCAGTGGAGTTAGTGTCAGGCCTCGCAATGTCTGCTTCCAGTCCAGGCTTGACTACGAGAAGTTCCCTCCGTAGAAAACGGGTATTTTAGTCTTTTTTCAACAATGTTCATATGTTTGTTACATATCGATTTAAACATACACACACGAAGCTAACATGAACGCACTGCCAATTTAAAATGAGAACATTTTATTAAGCATAGCAGTCATAGTTTAAAAATAAACCGGGCGTGGTGGCGCACGCCTTTAATCCCAGCACTCTGGAGGCAGAGGTAGGAGGATCACCAAGTGTTCGAGGCCACCCTGAGACTACATAAAGAATTTCAGGTCAGCTTGGGCTAGAGTGAGACCCTACCTTGAAAAAAATAGTATTACATATGGATATAAGTCCAAACATGTCAAACTGGGACCTGCCAATTTGGCTGATGTCTTAAAGTCAGTTATCAGTTAGAAAATTGTCTATGACTTTGTTTTCTTCTTGAACTGTCAATCTTCATTTGCACGTTTTGTGCCTTTAAGAGGAAATATGATTGTACTTCATACTATGTATATATTTAAATGAACGATTAATGAAAATTGTTCCTAATTATTTAAAAAAAAAAAAAAGGCAGACAAATACTATTTTGCGGAGGCAGTGTCAAATCCTGCCCGATGTGTCATGGTGGAGTCATTCTGAAAAGTAATGGCTACAAACTTGAGTAAACATAGAACCAATGAAGAAAAGATTTCTTCACACCACGTTAAAAAAATAGCCTGTTGAAGGGCACAATGCTGTGAAAAACCCTGAGACGCCGCGAGGCTCCTTCACCCGGGTGCCGACGTCAGCTCTGCAATGACAGCACTCCCCTCTGCAGCCTAATGCCGTGGAGCTGCCCTTTGCCAACCAGGCAGCATGACCCCATTCTCCCCATCACACCCAGTGCATTCTTCTTTTCACACAGGCACAGCACTCTGCGTGAGACAAGGTGACGTGGATCAGGGCTCTGGCAAGTACCTGCTGGGGTCACTGTGAAGAATGAGGAAATGATCGATATTCTTTTAGATTTTGCTTTTCTTATGAATTTATTTATTCATGTGCAAGGGGGGAGAGAGAAAATGAACCCAAGGCCTCTTGTCACTGCAAACAAACTCTAGACACACTGTACATCTGGCTTTATGTGGGTATTGGGGAATTGAACCTGGGCCAGCAGGCTTTGCAAGCAAGTGTCTTTAATCATTGAGCAATCTCTCCAGCCCCTGAATTTTGCTTTGATTCCTCAAACCCTTGAACTATTTTCTTTCCCAACTCCCATCCATTGGACGAAAGCCAATTTGTAACCAGGTCTACCAGCGCCATCCGAGACAAAAGAGCAGTTCATTGAGAAGAACCTGCTGTCTGTGGTCCAGACACACTCAGAAGGTGAACGGAAGTTCTTCCCCCTCTGTCTGCTCACGGACTCACTGCACCCCTAAACATCGACCAGCCGGGCATCACTATAGTGATTATCAGGACAGCAGATGTGGTCAGGGGATGCGAGCTCTCCTCTAGGCACTGCAAGCTCCATGCTCCTTTTATCCCTACACCGCATGCGAGCAAGCTGAGAGTCAATATGTCATCAAGGACTCACACACAGGCATTCTAAATCTTCCCCAGGAAGTCTGTTTCCAACAAGAAAGTGTCTACACATTCAGAGGCCTTGAACATACCTGGCTGGCGCATTGTTGTCAACCACACATGACCTGCACAATTCTAAGCCCGCCGACATTTGACACAGAGGATGGAGGAGGACCAAATGCCCGAGACTTCAATGTGGAAGACGGACTGTTTGGAAAAAGGAGGGGACTCAGTGGAATACGGGTGAGTCAGGGGAACAAAAGAGGCTAACAGGATGGCAATATGATCACAGTAAGTACCTACATTAAAATTCTCAATAAAAATAGTTCAAAGGCCTTGCATTAAGGGAGAGAAAACCCAATAATAATAATTATTATAAAACATTTAAAATTAGAACTAGAAAAGTAAGGGGTTAACAATGTCCATCAGATTCTGTTTTCTTTTTAATTAATTAATTTATTTATTTATTTATGAGAGAGAGAGAAAGAGACAGATAGAGAATGGGCATGTCACGGCCTCTAACCACCACAAACAAACTCCAGATGCATGCGCCATCTTGTGCATCTGGCTTTACAGCAGGTACTGGAGCATCTAACCAGGATCCTTGGCTTTGCAGACTAGCATCTTCCAGCCCCCACATTCCATTTTCTATCCAAGTGTGTCTGTGCACTGATGGCTTGATTCACTGTTCTTCATCTCCAGGGGATACAAGAAAAAGTAGCAGATCTGAATGACTTACAAATAAAAGTTGAAGCTCAGAAAGCTGTCTGACCAGACATGCAGGACCAATCTGTGCATCTAGGGAGAAGTTAAACCACAAGTACAGTCGGAGCTCAGAATGAGAAGAGATCCCTGTAGGATTAGGAAATCAACAGGCCTTTGAGGTGAACCATGAAAAACTGGACTCAACTAGCTCCTTAAAGGGCAACCACTCTCCAAAAGCACAACTCCTCATTCAGGGCAGGAAAGGGGGACCACACAAAAGCATTGTGTGAGCTCTCCAGCCTGGGTGAGGTGAGGCAATTTGTCTGGAAAACTGGTGAGAAAGGAAGGGCACATGGGGTTCCCATTTGTGGCAGGCCTTGTTCAATAAACATCAAAATAGAAGAGGGATTACAGGGGTAATTGGAATTGGGGCTGGGGATAGGACTAGTGAGGGTAATGGAAGGGGTCCACGATCAAATGATAGTATATCCACGTATTAAACTTCTCAATTAAAAATACTGCAAAAGCCAGCTTGGTGGTGCATGGCTTTAATTTCAGCACCCACAGGAGGCACAAGTAGGAGGGTCACTGGGAGAGGACTACAGAGTGAGTTCCAGGTCAGCCTGGGCTCCAGTGAGACCCTACCTCAGAAAATAATACACACACACACACACACACACACACACACACACACACACACACACACTGAAAAGAAAAAGGCAGGGGGAAGTGATTGAAAGATTTTGTGTAGCACAGAGACAGCTTTCAGGTGATGTTTGGGAATGGTAACTTAAAAAGAAAAGCAGAGTGATCAATAGTAAATAGGACAGACCCAAACACAAGGTAGAGCTTTTCTTCGTCATCGGTAGACTTTGAGGTGAGAAATGCTTGATTCCGGCTCGGAGCTGAGGGGCTGGGAAGGAAGGCACACCATGAAAGGCGCTTCCTGGCCGGGAGACTGTGGCGGGTAGAGCAGGAGGAGAGCGCTTGAGCCTGTGACAGCCTTCAAGTATGTTCGCATCAAGAGTCATTCAGGCTGAAGTTGGTAAGTCACAAGTATGGCCCTGGCTGGAACCCTGACTTTGAGTCAAGTTATGTCTGTCACCCACAGCAACCAAAGCCACCCACTACCCGGCAGGTGACCCCACGAAAGCAAACCAACCCATCTGGTCCGAGTTCCCCACCTCCTGCCGCTGGAGCCTCGCGACACGGAGGATGGAAAAGTTTGGGGAGTAGTCCTGGGCTCACTAGAAGCACAGCTTTCATTCCTCAAACGCTACCGTCAGGTGCTCCCAAGAGGGAGGATGACATCCGGGCGGTCCAGCGGTGACCACTCCTCCCCCCCAAGGGGCCAGAATTATGAAACTTTGGACACCCCGCTAGCAAGTCCTGGCGTTCCGAAGCGCCTCCCCAGACTTATAAAGGCCACGGCGCCGGCCCATGGAGCGCAGTGACCTGACCCGAGCGGCGTCAGAGAGACGCAGACGCGTGGTCCCTCTGCATCCCGGCACCAGGCACCCCTTGCGCTCCGCTCCGCTGCGCTGCGCTCCGGACCCTGCATCCGTGCCGGGCATCCCGCATCCCTCATCCCGCTGCCCCGCGCCGCGCACCGCAGGACCATGGAGACCAAGACGCTCCCCGCCTCCGCTCGGGTACAGCTGGTGCTCTGCCTGGGTAAGCCTTTGTCCCCGAAGAGGACAGCTCCCGTGCATTTGCCATAGGACGAGCACCGAGTTGCTCCCCCCGCCCCCGCAAGGCTCCATCTAAGAGGGTGTCTTTGGGATGTGTCTTTCTTTCTGTGCAGCAGGACTGAAGGTGCGGGTGGGAGCATCGATTGCGTTTCACGGATACATTAATTATGGGCATACCTGTTGTGCATCAGTGAACGCAGCTTCTGACTGGGCAAAAAGAAAAGGCAAAAAAGTGGAAAAGCTTTATCTTCTTTTGGAAATTTTGCCGGTCCCAGAAATGCTAAAAAATTAGGCGATTTTTCTCTCCCCAAGGAGAAGGGAGGGGAACCAGACCAGCTTGCAAGAGAACTTTGGAAAAGAAAGGCGTGTCCCCCAACCCCTCCCATTCGATCTCGTACATGTGTTAAATAGCCTGGTTATCTACCTGGGGAGACGCTGTGTCCCCACCTGCACGGCTGCTGTTCCTGGGAGCCTGGAGCCCCGCTGACCCCAGCAGGTCCAGGCGGAAGCTCTGGCTCACACAGCTGCTGCCAGCCCCCAGCCGGGGCTGTTCCCCAGGCAAGTCAGGCGCCCTGCACGTGCTGGGGGCGAATTGCATCCAGAAGCCTGTAATTAAGCACGGTATTTTATGGACAGTTTTCCTGTTTGAAATGACTTGGTGTTGGCTGGCGGCGGGGGAGGGGTGCGGGGGGTGTTTATGTGTAGCCTGTTTGTTTTTTCAATTACTTTCCCCTAATTTATTTTTTTTAAATTTTATTTATTTATTTGCAAGGGAAGAGAGAGAGAGAGACAGACAGAATAGGCACACCAGGGCCTCTGGCCACTGCAAACAAACTCCAGACACATGCACCCCTTTGTGCATCTGGCTTACGTGGGTCCTGGGTAATCGAACTGGGTCCTTTGGCTTTGCAGGCAAACGCCTTAACCACTAAGCCATCTCTCCAGCCCTCCCCTAATTTCTTAAGCATCAGATGATTTTGGAATTGTGTATTAACTCTCCTAATATATGGATAGTTTAATAAGGAAATAAAAGTTACGAGCCTCACATTCTTCCTGAAATGGCACTGAGGCAAACTCCTCTAGCGCACTAACTCTACCTGGGCAGGATGTGACAGTTAAAAAATTATTTTTGACACGCCTTACAGGGGTTGGGAGACCTAATGAAACACATAGTTTGCATAGCTGGAGTTTTATACATCCAACTTGAAGAGCCCAGGTGGAAACTGGATCTGTGTGTGGTTTCTGCTAAACCTGAGTTAAGAAGAATGGCCGTCAACAATGTGGCATTACTGTCTTGTCTCTGTGAAAAGAATCAAATCAGGAAGGTGTTTTCCTAGAGTTAGAAATTCACCTCAAGGTCAGCATCTCCGGGAGCCTTTCCTCTCCCCACCCCCACTTCACCTGCCAGGCACAGCAGCCTGAACAATGCAAGTGGCTGTTCTGAGCGAGTGTCTCATTGAATATTCCAATTCGATAGCCCCAGAGCCTATGAATAACCCGGTTGCTACCCACCTAGTGCGTGTGTGTTGTGTGTTTTTGTTGTCATGAAAGCGCTGGACTCCTTTATTGCGTTAGTTAATTATAGTTCACCTATTTCATCAGCTGCCAAGCCCATTTCCAAATGAGCTAGGTCAGTTTCTGTTTTCCCAGTCTGTTCAGATATTTCTCCGCCACTAGGAACGTTCCTGTTTGAAGTTCTGTGTCTATTCAGGTATGCAGGTCCTGTTGTTTTATTCCAAAGCATATAGAAAAAAAAAAAAGGCAAGGCCATCTATAATGTATGAACTTGCCCCCCCCAACAAAAAAAAAGATATTTTTAGACTTAAGCAGACTGTCATTGCTTTTGTGGAATTTATATGTACTTATGATCACGGGGGAAGTTCCACTGGCCATCCTAAATTCAGATTTAAGTTGCTATATGCACCAACATTTGATTACTGTGTGATATTGATGTCTTGGCTTATGGGTGGAGAACCGGACTCAAATTCCCGTTCCAAAGGGTGTTAAACCCTGAGAGAGTCCACATCTAGGTTCCTCAGCACTTCTCACCTACTGAGCTTGAGGAAGAAGGGCTGAGGTGCCCCCAGTGGATAACAAGCATTTCTGTGATTCTAACTTTCCCTTTCTAATTCTGCGATTGTCCCAGAAAGAGGAAGAGAGTCTTGGGTTCTGCAGTTGTGTCCGGGAACTCCTTGGAGGTCAAATGTCTCATTCATGTGCAAACAGGTTTCGAAGCCTGTTCTTGAGCAGCATCCCCTAGGCCACGTGGTCGGGCCGCACCGCACCGTCAGAGAGTTGAGCAGAGTAAACCTTCTTTCTCGAAAATATGAGAAACAGAATCTCAGCAAGACAAGGACTGGCTTCTGTCCTCTCTGTTGACCCTGACAGTTTATGATCCTGCTCCAGCCTGACATGACACACCTGGGCAGAAAGCGTGATGACAGGCCTCTCCTGTCTGGATTTTGACCCGGGTACCTTAGGTGCTCTCTGCATTGCCTTGCCACGTGATAAGCAGCTTGAGTCATGGAAGTGTCCAGTCAGTACTGGGACCCAAATCCAGGAGGTGAGAAGGACACAGTTAGTGCCTGCCGTGAGCCAACCATGTTATGTGTTAGGGACGCTATATCCATCACCCCATTGTCCCTTAAAATCACTGTACAGACAGGGTTGACGTCACTCTTGACAAAAGCAGACACGCACACTTAATGAAGTGGAGCCCCTTACCTTCTGAGGACTTTAAAGACAGGAAATTACAAGGTCATTCTTTGACCGTGTGTTAGGAGCCAGTGGGTCCCAGGGTTAGTGGGACCACAATCCAAATAAGAGATTCAGGGAGAGAAGAGCGAGAGGCAAGTTCTATCTACACCAGCAGCAGGGAGGCCACAGGGCTTGGAACTGTTCTGGGACCGTGAGCACCAAATGGATTTCCTGACTGGGTGCAACATGAGGCACACAAGACATGTGACTCTTCGTGCAATCTGTGGTAGAAAATGTTGAATTTTTACAGTGTTTGCATTCTTTGTTTATCAGCACAGTTCTTGGGTCTGAGCTTCATTATCCAATAATCACTGGAGTCAGCTGGTTGGCTGCTTTATTTCCACATGTTCCAAAGTGGTATATACTCAGTCAAGCAACCAAGAGAGAGCTAGGTTTTTATTCCTTACATCTGTTTATTTAACTGTGAGTTGATTACAGTACTGATAAAAGTCCAAGATGGAATCTATAGCCATTACTATTAGCAGTGAGAAAGCTGACTTTTATCATTCATTATTAAATTTTAATATTTAATATTCACATAGTCATTTTCAAGAAATTAATTTGAAATTTTCTGTACAGATTTTTGAGTTTCCCATTTCCTGATATTTCCTGACAAGAGATTCTAATGTCAAGTACAACATCTTTTCTTGGTGAGCGGGGGGTTCAAGGCAGGGTCTCCCTCTAGCCCAGGCTGACCTGGAATTCATTATGTAGTGTCAGGCTGACCTCAAACTCACTGTAATCCTTCTACCTCTGCCTCCCAAGTGCTGGGTTTAAAGGCGTGCGCCATGACATCTTCCCTAAAGAGACTGTAAATACAGGGATGGCTTCCTCACCACCTTCACTCTGAAGATAGATTGATGCAAATTGTCTGTTAATGTGATTACAAGTGCTTCTGGGAACATCCCACTAAGAGGCCAGGTGAAGGTTCCCAAAGCTGTGGTGTGTGAAGCCTCAAGGAGGGGCAGCCTCAGAGCCATCACCTTGGTATGGCCATGCAGTTCTGGACCCTTTGAAATACCGACTGACGTCATGCCACCAACTCAGTGTCCTCTGGTGATACAGCTTATGTAAGACTGGGTGTTGTTAGAGCACATGAAAGGTTCACTGGCAAAGGCATTCTAGGTTAAAATAATAATTTAATTAACTAGGATGCTATTTATAATACTCAGGATTATGTGTTATTTGTCCAGAAAAAGCTGTTAGTGCTTAATTTCTCAGGTCAAAACTGCCATTTTTATTTTTATTTTTATTTTTTTTTTTTTTTTTTTTTTTTTTTTTTGAGGTAGGGTCTCACTGTAGCTAAGGCTGACCTGGAATTCACTATGTAGTCTCAGGGTGGCCTCGAACTCTCCGCGATCCTCCTACCTCTGCCTCCCGAGTGCTGGGATTAAAGGCGTGCGCCACCACGCCCGGCTAAAACTGCCATTTTTAAATGTGAGATGTGAAAGTGCTTGACCCACACTTGTATGTGCACATACATGCACATTTATGTGTTAAAGCTTTTGCACCTTCAGATTAAAAGGTTCATGGTGAAGCACCCCTCAGATCAGACCTCACCTATTCCCCCGGTCTGACGTTGTCACAGCACACTGTATGTGCTAAGCAGGGTTAGTGGGGAGACAATGAAAATAACAGGTCAGATTAAATATTGGTCCATGTTTGTTAGATGGAATGAGATCTATACTTTATTCAGACATCTAACTACTGTTTGACTCAACCGAATGTTCTTCAAATATGTGTGTGAGGCAGAAGTCATATTGAGATTGGGCAATAATTTCTGAAAATTCAATTTTTGGTTATGATTATAATTTTTCTTCCTCTTCTCCACATTTCTCTCTAACTATAGTCTCTAATCACTGATAGTATGCTTACCAAATTTCATGTTTATCTGTACTCTGTGTAGTGTGTGTGTGTGTGTGTACATGTGTGTGTGTGTGTGTGTGAAAGGGGTAAGGCCAAAGAAAAGAGAGGAGAGAGAAAGAAAGAGAGAGAGATTGAATATTACTCAACAGTGATAAAACCGAATGATGGATACGCAGTACGAGAAAGAAAAGTATTGTTTTGGAATGACACTGTACATTTTACTGCCTGTTTTCAGAGGTAGAGATCTCAGTAGAAGGGAATAAATATCTGAGCTAGATCTAGGACTGCTTCCCAGGACTCCTGTGCAGGCTTCCACACCCTGACTCTTAAGGAGGTAATCCCCAGAATGGTGGGCTGTCCTGTGATTGCACCTCACCTAGTAGCAGCCCAGGACTCTACCCACTAGATGTCAGCAGCATCTCCCACTGTGACACAGCCCAACAGCCTTGGCTGGCAGTGTCGCTTCAGCTGAGAACCTCTAAGCCGATATGTTTTATGGGCACTCGTAATTCACAGTTTGAATTACCAAGAGAAATAAAATTAATATCAATGGTTATCTGACTCCAAACACTGGGGTTCAGCGAAAGGGTACTTGCTTAGTAGTAACCAATTCCTGGTTTGATCCCAGCTTATCAGCTCCTATTGCTGACAGCAGCACCACTTGCCTCAAGCCATGGTGTGTCTTACTGCACTGTCTCCAATCAGCCTCTTCCTTCTTCTACAACTCTAGCATTTACAATACCGAATTGTCTTTTTCCTCCAAATATTTTTCTCTTTTCTTGATCATTTTGGTCTGCCATCAGCTATTTCCAAAATTTTATTCCATATACTTTCCCCTTGGAACGTGGGGAGACGTGAGCTTCCATGGTTGTAAGGTAATTTCTCCTCCTACAATTTCTAAACGAAGCTCATCAGCTCCATCCTCACTTCTTCTCTCCAGATCTGTGTTCTCAACTGTCTCATACATACACATAGATATGGGAACTTCAGACTCAATCTGATCACTCATTAATCCTCCCTTGAAGCTTTTGTGTCTGCTTGTTGCTCACTTAAAGGCACCATAATCTTCATATATTCTGGCCAATTACTTGGCATTGTTCATGAAATCTGTTCTCTTCTTCCTCTTCCCCTTGACCCCACTTTGTAAAGCACCACTGAGTTTACAGAGGGCAGGAAATGTGTCTTTTCCTTTGTCCACCTTGTTCAATGCCCCCCATGTAGAAGGCGCTCAGTATTTATTGAATAAACATTATTAAATACATATAATCAACTGAGACCATGCCCAGGGCAAGCGTCTCTTCCTCTTTTCCGCTTCTCGGGTGTCGTTCTGTTATCCTACTGTGGAGGATAACACGAGTGTGCCTCCCACTGAAGTCAAAGTCTGTAACATTAGCGAAATCTCTATTATCACAAACTACATTTTCATAAGGGAGAATTCCTTAGCACCTTCCAATATATGAATCATATTATGCAAGTTCTCAGATTAAAAATAATTAACTTTGAGCTCTTTAAAATGACCTTCAATGGCTGGATGGGGCAACATATTACCTGTATTCCCAGCACTCAGAAGGCTATTGCAGAAAGTTGGAGAATTTGAGCTAGCCTGGGCCTCATGCCAAGTTTAAGGCCAGCCTGAAAGAGCTACATTGTGAATAGAGGCATATATATTTTGTTTTTTTCAGTCTCTCCAGTCCCCTTTTGTTCCGTGTGTGCTCACTGATGCAACTTTATCCTTTTGACAAAAAAAAAAAAATCATATTCAGCAACAGGCACCTCAGTGAAGCAAACTGATGCACATGTTCCCCAAATGCCGTTAACTGTTGAAGGTTTTAGGACCATGATGGAAAGAAGACCGACGAATATTGGTGGAAGAGTGCTTTAATTTCCAGACTGGATCTAGAAGTGTGGAAGTGAGAAGCATAATGGGAGGAAGGAGATGGTAAAAGCACGCAGATTCAGGTCACGTGTACCCTTCCTGCAGGGCTTGCCTTCTCCTTTACTGGAAACACACACATGTTTACAGTGAAATGGATGTTTTCCCCTTATAATTCAACTCACTGAATTCATGACCTGAATTGCTTTAGGCACATTATTCTATGATGACTAAAATGTATGAACCCTCAGAAGTATGGTTTAGAAATGACAACTAAAATTGTAAATATAATTTAACGCACACTAGTTTAAATCATGTCACGGAAAATCTTGTCATTTGTCTAGGAAGCTCCTATGGGTATTTTAAAATTTAAAATTTAAGGAAATTTTTATTTGACTGTTATTTAATCAAATTCTGGCATCATGTTATTTTATCTCAAATAGCTACATAGACATTTAGCTTTAAAAATTTTTATTTTTATTATTTATTACAGAGAGAGAGAAAAGAAATGGGCACACCAGGGCCTCTAGCCCCTGCAAATGAATTCCAGATACATGCACCACCATGTGCATCTGGCTTACATGGGTACTGAGGAATTGAACGTGGACCCTTGGGCTTTGCAGGCAAGCTCCTTAACTGCTAAGCCATCTCTCCAGTCTGACATTTAGCTTTTAATGAAGCTTCATTTTAAAGTTAGTAAACAAACTTTTAGGACTAGAGGTTAGTTTTATTGCACATATACACACATATGTTCTCTCAAAAAAAGGTGAAGGTGCTAAAAAGTTTTATCACTAAATCTTTCATTATCTGATTTGATTTTTTTTTCCATAGTCCAGGCTGGCCTTGAACTGACAACAACTCTCAGATCTTAGCCTCCCCAGTGCTGAGATGATAGGAGAGAGCCACCATGCCTGTCTTTCTTGCAGTTTGTTTTAACCAAGGTGAAATAAGATCGTATACAACTGTAAAATTTAAAAGACATCACAAAAGGGGAACACATGTGTGTTCCCTAAGAGTTCACAAGATCAGATTACTATGCTATAAAGGAATCTGAAAATTACAGCCTGCTGCAGAAGGGAAGGTGGGACACTAGCCGTTCCTGAGTAGGCTGGCACGTGACTCCAGCAAACTTGGTCCACAAGGAGCGGATTTTGCTGCCTGTTTGGGCCAGGCAGACACCATGACGCAGCATGAGTTTGCTATTCTGGTCTAGATAACCTGAGAGATTTAACTGGGGAGAGACACTGCTTGCGTCCCGTTCGGGTATTTTGTTTATTTTGCTTGGCTGCTTTCCAGAGGGGACATCTTTATCCACGCAGCGTACATCTGCTTTTTCTCTCTTGGCTTTCCTGGAGTCACCCATCCCAGCCTCGTGCTGGCTGAGCCCCGCCGTGGAACCATCAGGAAGGAACCAGGCCCAGGAACTATGCCGCGAGAGCGCTGTCTGCGTGGTGTCCTGCCTGACTGTTGGGCAAGCAGGTCCTGGCGGTGCCGCAGGGCCCATGGGCAGTCAGGGCTATCCCCATTCCGGGGATGGTACTCAGCCTCTCCCACGCACACGCACGGTCCTCGGCATTGCTTAAGGGTGTAGGCTCGGCCCTGACTCACTGGGAAGAGGCGAATTGCATCCTGTGAGTCAGTGGCTCCACTTCCTGCTGGCACATTGGAGATTTCACTGAAACACAACCTGCTGAAGGTGAAGGTAGAGAGCCAGGCAGGTGAGCATCCCGTCTCCAACCTGTCTGGAGCTGGAACCACTTAATAGTCTCCGGGGACTTATTTGTAGCAAAACAGAACTTCTCACTAACATTTTAGTTCATACATCGCCTACATGTATCACCCACCTCACACAGAATTCATCTGGGGTCTCAGCTACCAATGTAAATCTTGTCATCAGCAATGTTTTTTTTTTTTTTTTTTTAAACTTAGACACGATCCAAAACGTTTATTGTCATAGTGAATCATTTTCTTAGCAAGTCTTATCATGGAAGATCAAAAATTCAACTATAATATTTTCAATTGAATTATACATTGTTACATGCAAAGCCCACTAATTATGAAAAACAACAGTTAAAACAAAGATATATATACATACAGACAGGACATTACTTATTCATTCCCAGTATGACTTTAATGAATAATGCTGGGATTGTAACTCAGTGCTAAAATGTTTGCTTAGCATACATAAGGCTCTGGATTTATATCCAGAACCACAAAAAGGAAAGTTCAGTGTTTATTTTTTATAAGTTACAGGATGGGTTATCATACTCCCTCCTCTACTCAAATTTTCTGTTAAAAATTTATTTATTTATTTAGAAGGAGGGAGGGAGAGAGAGAAAGAGAGACAGAGAAAGGGAGAGAGTATGGGCACACCAGGGCCTCTTGTCACTGCACATAAACTCCAGGTGCATACTCCACTTTTTGCATCTGGCTTTATGTGGGTACTGGGGAATCAAACTCCTGGCTGTCAGGCTTTGCAAACAAGCCCTTTTAACCACTGAGCCATCTACTCAGCCCGACAACTCAGGTTTTCAAGGTCTTGAGGTAAAGGCACTGTGGGGGGTGGGCCTTGAAAGCTCCACCCTAAAGGGGTTCAGCTGTGAATTGAGACAGACAGTTCAGAACCACTTTTGCTGTTCCATGGGCTGCGTTCACCTATGAGAGAGCTGTAATCACATACTTTGGTATGAGAGGTGCACTGAAATGATTTTCCATTTCATTTGTGAATACTTTTGGATTAACTCAGAAAGTCTCACAGAAACTGTCCTGGGCAGTGGACTGTGTCCAGGGGAGTGTCACTGGTTGAGGGAAGCCCAGCTTTCATGGGGGCACGCCCAGGGTTAGACAGCCTTTAATCAACAAAGACAGGAGTCTCACCTGTGCCTTGAACAATCCAGGACAAAGTTTACAAGAACAGAAAAACTAACAGTTACTAGAAACCTTAAAAGAACACCAAAAAGCACTAATTCAAAAACAAAAACCAAAACAAAACAAAAAAATGTCTGCATTCTACGCCAGTCACAAGCTGTAGTTGTGAGCAATTTCAAGCAGGAAAGGCCTGTCTTGACTGATTCCTTCCCCGTGTGACGCTTCGATAATGAATGGCAGCCTTGGAGAGAGAAGCTAGCTTCAAATATGCTTTTTTCTTTCCTGGTTGGCACTTTCCTATAGAGACTTGCCAGGATCTCTTCCAGGGCTTTCCTCCACTGGAGAAGCGTGTAGATGAGCAGCAGAGTCGGGGATAAAATCGTGCACCACTGGAAGTGCACAGCATTGCGGGGAGGCCAAGCTGCAGGGTGCGATTCTTCAGTATCTCGAGAAGGAACACAAAATCCACGTGGACGGGATTCTAGCTCCTCAAAGACTCCCCCCCCACCAGCTATGTGCAAAATAGTTTTTATCTCTATTTAACTGACAGGGAAATTTACTTATTTAACACACACATGTATATGTGTATATGTATGTATGTGTGTACATCCATATATACCTGTGTGCGTGTGCCTCTAAGAGTAATTGAAACCACATGAGATATGGGGATGGAGCTGGTGATTCCTCTAACACCGTCAATACGATCGATCGATGGTGTTTTCAATCTTGAAAGCGTGTAGGACTGACGACAGGTAGATTTCCCAACCCTTTTTCTTTGTGGTCAGTAGATGATGTTCTTGCCTAAGACAGTTAGTTTGAGTCAACCAAGCTTGTTTGGGACCAAGAACTTTACAGAATACTAGGCATCAAGTATGAAAACACAAAACCGTGAAGTTACTTCATAGTTTGTTTCCTTAGAATCCAGAATAATGCAGTTTGCTTGATCAAGACAAACTTCCTCTGACTGAGAAAAATAGTAAGATCTTTTACATGAAGGAAATGGTGTTTTGAAATACCAAATTATAGAGATTTATAATCTTAGAAACCAGTAGAGGGCACTCCCTGGATATATTGTTCAAACTAGAGACTGGCTGTTGAGTGTCGGGGAACCTACATGGGGGCCTCTGGTACACTGGGCATTTCAGGGAAAGTCTATCTTGATTTTCCCAAAACTCTGTAAGTAAGGCAGGGGAAATTCAGATGTGTAAAAGCAAATTATTGTGTCCAAGATAACATAGCTTGAGTTTTCCTTTTTTAAAATTTAATTTAATTTTTATTTATGTATTTGAGAGAGGGGGAGAGAGAGAGAGAGAGAGAGAGAGAGAGAGAATGGCTGCTCTAGGGCCTCCAGCCATTGCAGACGAATTCCAGATACGTGCACCACCTGTGCATCTGGCTTACGGAGGTACTGAGGAACTGAGCTTCAAACCAGGGTTCTTCGGCTTCATAGGCAGTGCTTAACCGCTGTTGCAGTCAGGTTCGCATTGCTGGCAGAAACCACCCGACTAAGAGCAGCTTGTGGGAAAAAAAAAGAGGTTTATTTTGGCTTACAGGCTCGAGGGGGAAGCTCCATGATGGCAGGAAAAACAATAGCATGAGCAGAGGGTGGACATCACTCTCTGGTCAATATAATGTGGACAACAGCAACAGGAGAGTGTGCCAAACACTGGCAAGGGGAAGCTGGCTATAATACCCATAAGCCTGCCCCCAGCAATACTCTGCCTCCAGGAGGTGTTAATTCCCAAGTTGCCATCAGCTGGGAACCTAGCATTCAGAACACTTGAAGTTTATGGGGGACACCTGAATCAAACCACCACAACCACTCAGCCATCTCTCCAGGCCCCTAGCTTGAGTTTTCTTACACGCTTGTCTTTCCCTGTACTTCGTCACCTCTCTGGGTTAACCACTGATTACAGTTCCCCAGCCTTGTTCTGTGTCATTACCTCCGACTCTTCTGCTCCTCTCTGAACTCTGCAATGTGACCCTTGACCATGCATCCCTCGGACAGTTACTTAATCCCTTTACACTCAGTTCTCCCCTATGTCTAATGGAGCCAATAATAGTCTCTCCTTTAGAGTCATTGAGATTATAAAGTCTCTCCTTTAGAGTTGTTGACATGAGATGCTAGGGACAAGAAAAACAGAATTCCCAGCACCCAGGCCCATCAGCTGCTGCTGTGAGAGCTTCTAGCACCGTTGATGTTTTGATGTAACAATTACTCATAGAGGCTGGGAAGATGGGTTAAGGTACAAATACCCGCGGCTTAAACCAAAGAGGCAAAGTGCTCTTACATCTACAAGCACGCAATTCACAAAGGCTCTTCTGATCACGTTTCGACAGTTCAGCAGCATCTACGCGAATTATTCTGGTGCCTCCATTTCAACATCTATCTTTTCAGTGGAGATGCAGAATAACAGAGATAGCTCTTCCACACTCTCACTCCGCTGACAGAGCCTGGCTTGGAGTGGATCTCCCATTCCATCTCATGTGACATAAGCCTCACAGCTGGCCCTGCATATCCGTGGATTCAAAAATGTTTGAAAATTATCTCTATCCTGAACATGGATGAACCTTTCTGTCATTAGTACTTAAGCAATGTGATATAATAAATGTCCCCATGAGCATTAGGTTTTACAAGTCACTGAGAAGTGGTTTGAAGTATGCAGGGAGTAGTCTGTAAGCTGTGTGACAAGCCTATGCCATTTTATATAAGGGACCTGAGGATATGCAGATTTAGGTATCTACAGAAAATTCTGGAGCTAGTTAGTACCACATGGGCAAAGAGGGACAATGGTATGCTGATTCTGCATAGATTACATTTCATCAATTAAAGTCTTTTTACATGTGTAATACAATGTAAGAGTAACTTAGGCACTTAAACACATAATTAATGAATATGGAGTTGAATTTTTGTTTTGTTGTTATCCTAAATAAAGCCAAATTGTTATTTGAAATCTGTGATGAATTCTACCTCAGCAATAAGCTCAGGAAATCAAATGTCAAGATAAGGTCATGGAAGATATGATTGTAAAATATTTTGAGCAGATCAAGTCTGTAGCTATGAATGTAATATCAAAGCTTTTGCCCTTCGAGATAAGAGCCAAGGGCTCATTTATATTCAGTTAGATAACTCTTCCTATGAATTGTTTTCTGTTATGAATTTGATGAGGTAAATCCTTAGAACAACTCTGTCAATTCTGCAGCTATGTGGAAATCTGCTGAGGGACTCTTTCCTTGAGACGTTGGTTTCATCTGTGACTTTCCTCCCTGAACAGGTCTTCTACAAGCAGCTCTCAGCACAACGGTGATTCCGTCCTGCATCCCCGGAGAGTCCGAGGATAACTGCACAGCTTTGGGTAAGCCCAAGTTTGTCAAAAGTTGCATCACAGTTCTTGTACATTTTTAAATGAAAACATGTAAATATATTTATGTAACAGGAAAGAAAAGGGAAGAAAACCTATTAGCTTTTAACCTACCACTTAACAAGAGTTTTGAGAAAAAAAATATGTAAAGGAGGGGTTCAGGTTCCATCTATTACAAGTAAAGATTTCAGACAGAGAATAATAAAAACCATACTGTGATACAAAACCATTATTCAAGGTCTGGATTCCATGGAAAACAAGAAAATGTAACTATATATATATAATAAAGTTACATACATACACACACAAAGAAATGGGGTGAGAAAGAGAGAAAAATGAATAGGACCCTTTTTCCAGTCACAATGTTCAGAAAACGTTTATGGAGTATTTCATGCACACAAGCACCGTGCTGAGACATATAGATAGAATGACAACAGTTCCCAGTCCCACCCCTTCAAGGACAGCTGACTCTAGACACGGGCCAAGGGAAAGCTCTCTGAACTCAGTCTGATCTGATAGAAGTCCAGGGCTGGTTTGAGGAATCACAGTCTTCCCCCCTTTCTCTCCTGTCTGTCGCCATCCAGCTTTCTGGAGGATGGCCAGCCTCCCTCCACCACTCTTCTGGTTATTTGCATAAGAGAATCCCAACTGAGATGCTTTCTTTGAGCAAATTCACAAGTATCCTTCACACGGTAGTTAAAAAGCTGACATTCACTGTATTGATGTTCATTGCATTTCCTAATAGGCATTCCTAATTAAGGGTTTATCTAGTTCATGTTAAAGTCTCTACAGAAGAGATTTTGGGATATTTCATTCATTTCTTCCATAACAACCTTGACAATTGGGAATATACACCATATACACCATGGGTGTAAAAACCCATGACAGAATTAAGCTTTCCTTAATTAGGGGGCTGGAGAAATTGCTCAGTGGTTAAGGAATTTACCTGCGAAACCTAAGGACCCTGGTTTGATTCCCTAGTACCCACATAAAGCCAGATGCACAAAGTGGTTCAGGCATCTGGAGCCCATTTGCAGTGGCTAGACACCCAGCTTGTAATTCATTGATTTGGGGAGTAATGAATTTGGCTTTAAGCCTTGAAAAAAAATGATCAGATTTTACTTGAAAGGAATACCACCTACTGTAGAGGGTGAAAATGTGTATGTGGGTGTTGAAATTTCCTATCTGTGAAAGCCATTTTTTGAGAATTAAAGCCTCGTGTGTGATTTTGTTTACTCTGCTGGACATATTACTTTGGGTTTGAATGCTTGTTTATTGGTCCCAGAAGTGAGATAACTAGAGTGAGTCTCAACCCTGGGAAGCCTTCTGAGGTGATTGGCATCTGACATGTTTTGTGAGGATGTTCTGTAATTGCTATGATAAAGGATCATTAATGCTGTCAGAGTTCCGGGCTGCAACAGAATGCACTCAACTTTGCATTCTCGTTACAGTCCAGATGGAAGACAACCCTCGCATGGCTCAAGTGTCCATCACAAAGTGCAGCTCCGACATGAACGGCTACTGTTTGCATGGACAGTGCATCTACCTGGTGGACATGAGTGAAAATTACTGCAGGTGAGATGCCCAACGTGAACGCCCCGTGTTAACGCTGCACCCTAAACATCTCTCTCCTTTTATGTACAGTTAACATATGTTTCCGTGGGCTGCTGCAACAACATTTATATATATGATTAAAAACTTCATTTTTTTGCAATTAGGGAACAAACAATACATTAGCATACAGAGTAGGGAGGGCTTCACGTGACTCTCTCACATTGGTTCCTACAACTCCATTGTAAATATTTCACTGGATTCCTATATCAGCATTGTTTCAGCATTTCACTCTACAAAATTTATAAAGCACCATCCTGCATTTCCAGCACCTTTGCTGTCAAACCAAACTGTCATTTTATTACCAGTTCTTAGTCTGGGAGCCCTGTAGAGCCGTTTTATCAATGTTTAATCAATGCTGGGTTCAATCTTTGAACTCATCTTTATATATTTATATATTATATTTCTTACATGATGGTAGGAAGGTAGTTCTTACAAAGCCAACTCGTCACCATGATGCAATTTGTAAACAGTCAGTTTCTTGTTGCATTTTTCTTGTAGATGTGAAGTGGGTTATACTGGCGTCCGCTGTGAACACTTCTTCCTGACTGTCCACCAGCCCTTGAGCAAAGAATATGTCGCCTTGACTGTGATTCTTGTTCTTTTGTTCCTCGTCATCATTGCTGGTTCCACGTATTACTTCTGCAGATGGTACGTCACAGATTGCTTTTACACTCTACTTTTATAAGTTACACAGCTCAGATCTATACTGTGGTTGAAGTGTGAGCATAGTACCAGAGGAATGAGAGAGAATCTGAACTTCTTTTCACATGATGTTATGAAAGTCAAACAAAGATCATCAGTTTCTTTATAAAATATAGGTAGAAATACTTATCCTGAGGCAATTAGGATTCTTATCTTATAGTAATATTATCACAATATTATAATTGACAAAAATATATAAGTATAGAATGGCAGGTATTTTGTTGTTGTTGTTGTTAGAACCAAGCTGTGGAAACAGTTTGAATAGTAAGTGATAGTGGTCCTGAAAATGTCCCCATTTTGTTCTTATTTTGAAACTAGTACAAATATTTTAGTGAGTTTTTTCCCTGAAAGTAGACTATTTTTATAAGATTAAATGTATTTTGCCCAGGTTTGGTTCTAAGTATCCATCAATGCCTTCCTAATTGGTTTTAAAAGAACTGAATAGTATTGAGAGAGAAGGATAGGAATGTGATGCACCCGAGGATAAATTCTCCCCTTCAACCTGATCACTTGATGACCTTCGAGGGGCCGTCGCCACGTGAACTGTACTTAGTTGTGTCCAGTTCCTTCCAGATCTGACCGACTGCAAAACACAATCCCTTCTCCCCTCCTTTTTGACCTTCTCCAACCCAATCCACGTCCCTTTTGTCACTTTGAACACCCTTTGCTAATGTGCCTTTGGAACCCATATATTTATCTTTTTTTTTGGTAGAACTTGTTTTTATTACTGTTGATTACATACCTAAGTATTCCATTTCTGAATATTTCCAGGTACAAAAATCGAAAAAGTAAAGAATCAAAGAAGGACTATGAGAGAGTGACATCAGGGGACCAAGTGTTGCCGCCAGTCTGAAGAGGCCGTCAGCTTCACGGGCAGGGATGCATCGCATTCCTGGTTAATGTCAACACTCTTATTCTATTAATAATATTTATGTTGGGTCATGTGTTAGGTCAACAAATGTATATAGTGGAAAGTGTTTTATTTTTGAAAGACTATTTGATAATATATTATGTGTAAAAATATTTAATATCAAAAGAAAATTGATATTTTTGTAAGAAAGTTTCTTGAGTGAACTGCTTTATTGAAAGCTGCCAAGCTCATAAGCCTGCTGCCCCACAGAGTTCGGGCTTGAGAAATGCCTGCTGCGTAGCTCAGGACACGGTAGATTTCTGTGGGCCAAAATACATGGTCAAATCACTTTTCATAAGTGGTTTTCTTCTACTTATCAGATCAATGGCAGTTGGCTCAATGATATCATGTCTTGGGACAGTGGTTGGCACCACTGCTTAATGCGTTAGAACGGTGATGCAGTTGGGCTGGGGGAGAAGTCAATAATTGGTCATGCGCTCTCCACCACACTTCTGAACCAATGAGTCCTGGAAAGCCCCAGCCCTGCTGCCTGGATGCTGCGGTGCCTAGAGGAGATCAGGATGCTCCCTGTGCGGCTCACAGCTCCCACGGGCGCTCTCCCCACAGAACAGATTCTCCTCCACTAGAGTGAATGGAAAAAAAACGATCATCTTTCTTGTCAACAGTGGGTATTCCATTTTTCTACAGCCTGCCATTTAGGTGAGGTAATTGCTCTTACCGGTTAGAAAAATACACACTTGAAGACAAATTTGTGTTCCATTTTTTGAGTATTTATTTTCATAGGGAATTCACTAAAGAACTATTACATTAAATCAGGGTCTAAAACTTAATGGACTTACCATAATTCTAAAATAGAAAAAGATAACGGTCATATTGGTAATGATGGAAATGCAGCTCTTTCATTCTATATTCAAGACACTTTTGTCTTTTTTGTTATTGTTGAAGGGTTTTTTTTTTTTTTTTGCATGTTTGGTCTTTTTTGTTGTTGTTTGTTTGTTTTATGAGGGTTTCATAGCCCAGTCTGACCTGGAACTCACTCACCCCATAGCCCAGGCTGGCCTTGAAGTGGTCCTCCCACTTCAGCCTCCCAAGTTCTGGGATTAAAGGCATGGGCTTCCAGGCCAGGCTTGTCTTGTTATTGGTTTTGTTTTTGTTTTGTTTTGTTTTGTTTTTGACATAGGATCTAACTTTTTAGGCCAGCCGACCTTGAATTCACTGTTATGTAGCCTGCCCCCCCAAACTTGTGGAACTCCTCTTGTCTTAGCCTCCTGAGTGTTGAGATTACAAGAGAGCTTTTACATGGAAAGCACTTCTGGCAACAGCTTCTTCTAGCAATTAAAGTTATATGTTTAAGAGTATGTTCTTCCAAAGAAGTAGAGAAAAATAAATTACTGTGCATTTTTCCAGTGAGAGCATTTAAAACTAGAGCCTTAGCCATGCATTTCCACGGGGGCTAAGCCAAAACTAGGGCTCCTCCCCCGGCTATTTGTTTATGTTTTGGGAAGACACTGAGGTTACTTCTCAATGCCAGGCCGATCAGTCTCGGTGAGTTAATGGGCATAATTCGGGCAGCTGAAGCCGGAGTCACTCTGTTCCCACCTCTGGACGTCCTGCGAGGCAGCCTCCCCACAGGCTAAGCCTACGGGACAACATCCCAGGTCAGGGAGGGCCTGCTCTTCCTCTGCCTTTGTCCTGGTTCGTGCTAGGGCAACAAACAGACCATGAGCCACTGCTGACCTGTGGAGGGCCCGGGCCAGGACTCGCTGCCCTGTGAATCCTGGATTGTTCACCACGCTCCCACCTGAAGTCTTGCACAGGAAACAAGCAATGCACATACATAGTCACATATACATGCTTGTGTATACGCAAATTCCATCCATCATAGAAGTATAGACATGTTGCCATGTGAACCAACATATAAAAGTTAAAAAAATAAAAAAGACAAAGGGAAAATAAAAACCAGTGAGAGCTAAAGGTATATTTCTTTCCCACTTAATCTAATGATGTCAAATGTACTGTGTAAGAAGGACACTTTTCAATCTTATACATACCTCGTCACACCAAATGGATGTAAAGAAAGTGGGTCCATTTGCAGTGATCTTGGCTGCTTGAGAGAAAATTTATTGGCTAGCAGTAACAGGCAAAATCCATTCACTAAATTTACAGAAGATTTATGGGGCCTCGATAGTGGTACATGATTCTTCTGTAAACATCTCCTTTCAGATAATCTAACTTCATGCAAGTAACTTTGGATAGCTTTATGTTTATTTAAAAAAAATTTTTTTTTTTTTTTGTTTTTCGAGGTAGGGTCTCACTCTGATCCAGGCTAACATGGAATTAACTATGTAGTCTCAGGGTGGCCTCGAACTCATGGCGATCCTCATACCTCTGCCTCCCAAGTGCTGGGATTAAAGGTGTGTGCCACCATGCCCGGCTTAAAAATGTTCTTTTAAATAAACCGTAAAAGAGTTAAATCTTTATTTATAAATGCTTTTTCCCCCTTTTGGTCCTAATACTGGGGATTAAACCCAGGGCCTTAAACATGCTAGGCAAGTACTCTACAATTGAGATACACCCATAGCCCTATAAATGCATAGTCACTAGTGAAAATATATGACCCAGACTGCAGCTAGTGGGTAGACATAAGTAAAAAAGAATGGCGTATGTTTTGTGGATTACCCTGAGTAAGGATAAAAGATGACTTATATTAGTTCATGTTTCATGCAGTTTCTTATTATGGATAGTGTATACAAATATTACATATATCATCAATGCCAAATATCCACTGCACTGAGAACCAAAGCAATCCCAAATATAGAATTGTTTATCTCCCACCAAGACCACCCAGAAATCCAGTAGGCACACTCTGTAACCAAGGCCACACTTGGTACTGAAAGTTCAGCCTTAAGATTTAGACTTTGTACTATATAAAACATTTCTATCACAGTGTAACACTGCTGGTCTCTTACTTTTTTTTGCCCCTTTCTCTGTGCCAAGAACAAAAACAATTACAGATAAACAGTATTGCTATGAGTATGTCTTAAGTCAAGTTTTTATTTTTCAGTCCTTGAGGAGACTAGATCTCTTTACCTGACAAAATTTTATGCCTCAAATACATAACACTATTTAGTATCTTGTTTCTAATTCAATAATTGGTCTTTTAAACCTCTTATCTAATTTTGTCATTTTTGCTTCATAGATATTTTTTAACATTTGATTTGCTCCCCAATATTTTCCGATTTTGCTGTTATTATGGGAGAAAGGGAGTATAATCAGCGTTTTGGGAGACTTTTTAAAGTTTGAGCTAAAGAGAAAGTATGTCTAAAACATCTACTATTTAGATCTGATGATGTTAAATGTGATAGTGTGTATTTTTCTTTTTGCCTTTTTGCACTCTGTAACTGCACTTTTTAAGTCTGAAGAGCCATGTTGGTATGCAGTTTCTGTGGAAGATGCTATGGAACATAAAATTGTGCTGCATTCCACTTAAAGTATGATTTGACTATGATTTTATCAGAGTACTGAATTGTATCAATTTGTTTGTGTTCAATATCAACGTTGATAATTGTGTACCTTGAGATCGTGAAGGAGAATATATGATTTACAGATTATTGTTAAATTTTATTTATTTCTGTTGGGAATTGACAAAAAAAAACACAACTGAAAAATAAAAGTGCATTAAGCACCATGCATAAAAAAACTGATGTCTCATTCATTTATTTTGGTATTTTGTTTCATAGGGCATTAAAGGGCTTTAGAGGTGGCAAAATTACAATGTCAGAGAATGTGCTCTTAATTTGGAAAGACACTGTATACAAGTGTCATAGTTCTTGGATATATAGTGAAGTCCTATTGTGAAGAATTGTTTGCAATAAAAGTAGTAACAATAGTTGTGACATTCTAGGTGGTAGTACCTTTTGAAGAGTATTCTAGTATGTTCTATGATTCCCTCAGAATGAGGCTTGCCATGAAACTGAATTCTGACTGTGTCAGAGGCCACTTGAAGATCCATCTTGGATCTGTTCTGTTTCCTAAGGAGAAATAGGGATTCTTGAAAAGTAGAATTCTTGGTATCTTACAGATCCATAAGACTTACCGAGCTATTACTAGAGGAAGAAGTAATAAATTCTGAGCAGGTAAACAACAGAATTCTACCATATAGTAGACACTGTCAGACCAAATAATGAGAGACAAATCGGACGATCTGAATAGGGACAGTTTATTGAAGAGGTGGTGGGAGTTTTAACTGGACCTTGGACAATTAATGGTACTTTGAGAAACAAAGGGGAGATTTTGAGCACAACGCAAACAAAATCCTAGGATGTTTAAGGGATGCCAGGCTGAGCATGCTGACAGTCTTGACAGGAGCAGATGTGTGTCTGGGAGTAGCTGGGAACTTGGCTTGAAGTTCTTCAGGGTCCTACTGAGAAGATCAGGTTTGTATTAACACACAGCAGGGCATCATATGAGGCTCTTCATCAGGGAAGAGATTCTAGAAGTTGGAATGACTTACATGCAGAACCACTCCCCACCCCAAGATATCTACGTCTGCATTCCCAGAGCCTGTGAATGGTACCTTCCCTGATAGGAGGGAATGTTACAGATATGGCTAATGTTATAGATCTTGAGATTACAGGGTTCTGAATTAGTCAAGTGGGTGGTTCACAGCTGAGGACAGAGAAAAGAAGGCAACCCACAGTTCTCAAGAAAGAAGGGGGCCTTATTGAAGAAATACCTATAGTTAATAGAAATGTAAAAGCTGAGGAACCCCTCAGTTTCCAGACAAGGCTGAGCCCAGCGCACAGTGCAGAGGAAGTGGCAGGTAGAATGTGAATCCTGCTCTCCCAGTGAGCCAGAGAGACTACTCGATGGAGATGGTGGTAGGTACCCAAGACTCCAAAGTCAACAAAGTTAAAAACAAGATGTGGCTAAGAGTTCAGCACTAAAGGAGACTTCTCTATCATACACTCAGGGGGTGTTGTGGAACAGGGTGAACAGAATGTGAGAGCCGCAGGGTGGAAAGAGTACCTTGGGGCACTGCCCCCTGGCTTGAGCTGACTGGTACATTTGTGATCTCAACACAGTGGTCACAACCCACACAAGACACACAGTCCTGAGCCCACCACCATCTTGATATGGAGGAGAATAAAAGGAGCGAAACATTGAAACAGAAGGACTGCTTGGAAAGAGGACAGTGCTCTGTGGAATAAGAGTGAGGGAAGGGGACAAAATACGAGTAATTGGGTGGGATAATGATCAAATTATGGCATGTTCATGTATTAAAAGTCTCAGTAAACATTTTTATTTTAAAAAAGACTGAGCCCAGGTAATACCTTAATATCTGATTTTTATTTCAACACAGTGGGTTGACTGGCTTAATCACAGTGAGGATGGGGGACTTCAGATCTACAGACCTGTAAAATAATGATACCATCAGTTGTTACAAGTCAGTAAGTCAATCCATGGCAGGTTGAAGCTAGTAGGAATCTGGTAAGACTGAAGTAGAATCAGTGGATTCCACGAGTTGAAAGAGAGAAGCTGGAGGCAGAAAGGCTAGCCCCTGGAATGTCGTCCTGGCTTCACAGTCAACTAAGCACAGCTTGGACTCAGGTATCTGGGAGAAGGAAGCACGGGAGGGATTTTTTGCAGCACACACAGAAATAAAAAACAAGTGTTCAGGGCAACTGAATATGGGAATGATAAAAGGCAAAGCTGAGAAGAATTCAGCTTAAGAAAGGATGGAAGTAAGCCACCTGTATAGAAATAGCATATTGACTGTATTTGGCAATGCCTCAAAGTTATAAAATGTGTTAGGGTCCACACACCACCTTTGCATATATGAACTCCTTTTTTACATGTATACTTACAGAGCTTAATAATTACTAGCTACCAGAGAATGGGGCTGGGGTGAGAGCACACATTCAGCATGTGCAAAGTTCAATGTCCAGATAAGAAAGAAACAAAACAAAAGAAAACACAAAGAAAATATAGTGTCTGGAAAGGCTGAGTTTGCAAAGGTACCAATCTCAGTCAGTATCCCAGGAATCCTGAGTGTCAAGACACCTCTGTGGTGGTGACCTCCCACTGCAGACTTTGGGGTTTAGACAGGGCTATGGTGTGGGATAATTCTGGTGTGGTGAGAACACACCAAAGGGATGATGGCCAAAGCCAGAGAAATATCTGCATGGAACGAAGCTGGAGAGATGGCTTAGCGGCTAAAGCGCCTGCCTGTGAAGCCTAAGAACGTTTGTTCGAATCTCCAGGTCCCACACATAGCCAGACGCAAAACTGATGTAAGCGTGCAATGTCACACATGCCTACAAGGGGGTGCACATGTCTGGAGTTCATTCACAGTGCCTGAACAGGCCCTGGCGTGCCCATTCCCTCTCTGCCTCTTCCTCTCTCTCTCTCTCCCTCTGTTTCTCTCTGTGTGTCTCTCTCGAATAAAAAAAAAAAAACTATTTTAAAAAAGGAAAACAGAACAAGCAAAGAAACCATTGAGTTTGAAGAAATGTCCTTAAGAAGCTGGTGAAAGAAAAGAAAACAAGGAACCCTCAAAGGTAAGAGAAATGGTTGAATATGTCACTACGTCTTTCAAGCATTCGAAGACTGACGAGGGTTTTGCTGGTTGTCTTAAGAATAAACAATGGGCAATACAGATGAACCTTGGAATGTGTATTCTAATGAGCTAAGTCAGAAAATCAATACTCAACACTAGTGACACACACTTAGATGGTGTTTGCTGTTCATGGCAAGTGTTTCGAATATCCCACGCTAACAATGCTCTGACACACGGCTGATTTCATAAGGCAGGTTTGACAGATAGGAAAGTGAAACACAGAGTAACTTGCCCACATTTCCCTGCGTAGTGATGAATACGGCAGAACTGCACAGCACGCTCTGACTTGGGAGTCAGTTGCTGGGTGGAGCATCTCTGAGGCAGGCCGCCATAGGAAAACAGCCTAGCAACTGCAGACACTGCGTGGCTTGGGCAGTAAACGCATCCCTTTCTTCACAATGCACCTAGCAGCATGTTGGCGACCTGGGACCCCACCTGCATTCCGCTGCATGTACATGCGCCTCAAACGATGGAATCAGGCGTTCGTTCTCTGGAATCCTCCAGCGACAATCAAATATGTTCTAAGATATGGCCAGGAGTAAAAGATAGGGGGCGCCTCCTGGCCTGGACTGATTTTGTACATATTGCAGTAAAGCAAATTGTGTCCCCTAAGTAAACTTTTGGGGAAAATCCCTAGTTTACCATCTTATTCTTATGTTTAATTGGGGTACATATGATTTCAAGCACTTGCATCATGGGAAGGGATATGCACAGTAAAGGAAAAGTTATATAACTCAAGGCTGTCAATGAAAACAGAGAACACCCCCCAAACTACACCCTCAGCAAGCAACCCTTCTTTCTGGTGGGTTATTTAAAGAGAAGCTCTGAGAGGGAGCCCAGGACCCCTGGGTAGAGTTCCACTCAGGGGGCCCACTCGCTCTTTTAGAAACGTTCTATAGCTTTGCCTTTAATAAAGTTTCTTACTTTCTAAGAGCATCTTATCCAGTTCTTTGAATAAGTTTGCCAAGAACCGAGAAATACTCAGAGACCACTGGGTTACATCTCTATGGAGGTGATATATGAACATAGATGGGACCAATATGGTGGCCATGCAAACTTAAAGGGCCCAACCTTTTCTACTGCTCTTACTGGGACAGTGTGGCTCGAGGTACAAAGAATAGTAAGGTCATTGTGGGACAGAGAATGCCCTGGACAGTGACAAGGGAAGTTAGAAAAGTAGTCAATAATAATAATAATAATAATAATAATAATAATAATTTTAGAGGCTCTAAACACTGTGTATTTTATTAAAAATGCAATCCATCAAGACAGTGACCTTATTACAGTCCCTCCCCCAGAAACCTGCAGGTGGGTTTGTGTTTCTTTGTATAGTACTCCCCTTGTCCTGTTGAGACAGCAGTGTCTGGAACTTGTGGTGTTTCTGTGCATCTTGCAGCCCTTACTCTCTTCTGACTGGCTTGGTAAATCTGTCTCAGAGGAGATCCCCTTTCGTTGACATTCCACCTCACGTGCGACCCTTTGTCCCCAGTCTAGCAAGCTCAGGATTAATAGGTGCTGAGTTTAGGCGTGCTGCTCCAGTGATGCCCTTAGAAGCGTCTGACAGTGTTAAGCCCATAGCGTCATGCCTGCCAGACCAGACAGTACTTTTTCAGAAAGGATACAGCTTCTATTGTCCACCTTAGAGGCTGCTGTCCCTCGAATGGGTGCTCACATTTTTAGTGAACCCGGTATTTTGAATCCTACTCTTGTTTTCTCATTATCTCGCAATCTGCATTCACCTGAAAGCTCTTACCCTCATAAGATTTCTATATTTCTCCTCAAAGTGAAGACTATGCACTCATGGTTGGTCCTTTAAGCCTCCTTTGGCTTTGTTTTCTGAGAGCCATGTTTGGAAGGCAGCTATGCTCACCACTATATCACTAACACACACTGAGTGCCGTATTCAGAAGACCTTGCTGTGCTTTGCTTTCATAGCCCCAGTGTCTTTTCATATCAGCTGTAATCCAGGATTTTATTTGCCCTCAAAGCCTTTTAAAGCTTCTCTATGCATTGTAGCCTCTGAATTGTCTCATGCTGTGAAGGTCTTCCCCCACATGCAACCCTGTCAAAGCACCAAAGACCCGAGTTTGATTCCTTGGTATCCACATAATGTCAGACATACAAGGAGACACATATGTTTGGAGTTCATTTGCAGTGGCTAGCAGCCCTGGTATGCCCACTCTCTCTCCTTCTATCTGCCTCTTTCTTTATCTTCCTCAAATAAATAAATAAAATATTTATAAAGATATACTAAAAAAAAAAAAAAAAAAAACTATTTTAGCTGGGCATGGTGGTGCATGCCTTTAATCCCAGAACTCAGGAGCCAGAGGTAGGAGGATCACCATGAGTTTGAGGCCACCCTGAGACTACATAGTTAATTCCAGGTCAGCCTAGGCCAGAGTGAGATCCTACCTTGAAAAGCCAAAAAAAAAAAAAAATCTATTTTAATAAAAGAAAAATTGACACATCAGAAAGAAGATACAAATTATTGGTTGAAATGAAATTATTGGGCATATTCATTGGATTTCAGTTCTAGTCACCCCCCAGGCACTCTGTCAAAGATAACTGAGAGCTGGCTCTGTCCCTGGGTTTCAGGAAAGGGACCAATGTGAGTGAGTCATATGCTTACATAAGATGCAGTGCAGATTACAGTGGGAGAATGTGGCCCCTATCAGTGGTAGGGCTGCTTTGTACATGGATCGGGCAGTGGAACAGAAAGCTGAGCTCGGGACCACACAGAACCTGCACTGGAACGTCAGCCCCTCCATGTCTGCTTTAATTTATGTCACCGAAGGCTCTCCCATAGTGCTCCTTAAAATGGAGTCTACACCAAAGTACTTGATATGCTTAATATGTGTTTATTTTCTGTCCGTTTGTCATTCTCTGGTACTTAACAGAAGAATTTAACCTTTGTCACTAACAAGATATCATAACCATTCCTTACCAAGGCTACTCTAAGCTATGATAAAAAGCTACACTAAGGCTATAGCAGAAAGAATTTTCTGGATCAGGGTCCACACTTTCTGAAATTTCACCCCTAACATAATGTGCCCTGGCATGCCCATACTCTCTTTTTCTCTGACTCTTGCTCTCTGTCTCTTTCATAAATAAATAAATAAATAAATAAATAAATAAATAAATAATTTTTAAAAACAGAATGTTTTGGCTGAGGATACTAATCAACTCTTTTTCCTCGTTTCTTTTTCTTAATATTTTTAAGCATGTATGTATTTATTTATTTGTTAGCAACAGACAGACAAAGAGATAGAGAATGAGCACACTGGGACCTCCAGCCACTGCAAATGAACTCTGGATGCATGTGCCACCTTGTGCATCTGGCTTATGTGGGTACTGGGGAATCGAGCCTTGAACCAGGGTCCTTAGGCTTTACAGGCAAGTGCTTAACCACTCAGCCATCTCTCCAGCCCTCTTTTTTTTTTTAACCACAATGTTCAGCATTAGGTTTCAGGCTTGAGATACTTTCATGGGAAACAAATTTCCAGGGCCCAACAGCCACACACTAGGTTACAGTGGCAGAGAACAATTCCCTGGTGTGCATTCACCAAGGGACAAATTCAGGCCCGTGTTCTAAGTGTTGCTCAACTATATCTGTAGCAGAGCCCTGTCACTGCAAAGCAGGCGTGGTTGCAGTAAGAATGTGTGTGCATGTGTGTGCGCGCACGTGTGCAACAAGAAGCTGAGGGGCTCATAAAAATTTATTGCCACTTAGACCTCCTTTTTTAAACACATACTCTAGAAAGCTACTTGCTTTAATGTTTGTTTTAGCAAATTTTCCAAATATTGCCAAGTACAAATAAGTTTAAAGGTTTCCCTTTTCCCCTGACAACTGAAAATCGCTATTAACGATGTGATTTGTCGTTTTTACAACTTGTTATGAGTAAGCAGCTGTGGGTAGGGTTACATTTATTTATTCACAGAAATGAGGTCAGTCTATGTATATCAGGTGATATTTAGTTGCTAACTACTTAAAGACAGCATGTTTTCCTCGTGTAGTTAAAGCATATAGCATTTGAGTGGCAGCATATACTTAAAACAACACTGTGTCATTGGATGTGCAAGTTCTTTCCAGTTTTCCACAATTGTGTGAAAGTTTTAATGAAGTCCCTCTTGGCAAAATCTCTATTTCCTTAGAATAAGTTCCCAAAAGTAAAATTAGTAGAACAATGATAAGAACAATGTGAAATTTTGATTTTGATAAAATTCTCAATAGTATTTTTTTTTTAACATTCTGGATGACAAAATTTTAAAAAACGATGTTACCAGCAAGCCATCGGGGTCATTGGTAAATGCTAAGTTGATGAATTACTCTGTACTCTTTTAACCCTTTTCCATCTTTCCTCATTTCTTCTCCCTCTCCACGTCTCTCTGAAGAACTGAGTCCCAGATAACATACAGCTGTCCCCCTGACAGTTTATTTTCTAAGAATGAGGATATTGCGTTTTACATCCATCACAATCAGGAAATTTCTCATTGTTCGAATGCATTTAACCGCCATGTCATTAGTTGTCCTGAGAAGGTGCTTTATGGTTGTTTATTTTTCTGCTCATTTTGTTCAATCTTTGGTTGGTGATGTTGTTCAGTGATAAGAGTTCTTGCCCAGCCCCTGAAAGACCCTTGACTGAACATTCAGCACTGAAAACAATCAATTCAGAATCCAGTCCCGGCTCACCGATTGCATTCAAATGCCAAGTCTACTTAATTTCTCGCAGTCTTTAGTAGCTCCTCAGGGTTTCATTTCTTCTTCTTCTTTTTATTTATTTATTTTTTTTTGGTTTTGACATTTGTGACAATGACAATACAGTCCCATGCTTCAGGGGAGGTGCTTTGCTGATAACATGAAATGGTCATATTAAAACTTTCTCAAACAAAAAGGGGTGATGGGTAGAAAATGTTAGCCCATTCCTGGCAAGTTCTTTCTTGAAGAAATAGCTGATCTGTGTGTCTTCCTGTTGTGGCAAAAGCTTTGTGATCCTATTGCTGAGGGAAAGAACACAATTGGGCATGGGAGGAATGTTTTCTGGGTTGTGGAAACATGAATTCTGTAAAAAGTACATTATCTGATTGTACAAATTTCTATAATAAACATGTTTTGACAGCCGGAAACTTGCCTAAAATGAACATACAAAGAATATATCCCCTTCAAGCTTGTTTGGGTCCACTGGATGGAGGAGAAAAAGGGGTAGGGAGGTTAACCAGAGCTAAAGACATTAGGAGAAAGCCATATGGAAACCTGCTTCTTTGTTAGTTAATAATCCAGAATATGTTATATGTTATATCTCTTAAGTGAACGTTTGGCCAGAAGTGCCTTGTAGGGGTGGAGGAAACTCTTCCCAGAACCCCCAGGTTGTCACAGAAAATCCCAGCGCCTGTGTTGGGATACTTCTCACTGAGCTGTTGATCAGGAAGGCCCGGAGGCTCCCAAAACAATGCAGCTTATTGCCAAGGCTCTTGGCTGTCCATCCTAAGTAGACGGTAAGACGTGCTGCTGAAGACAGCACATCTTTTGGTTGCAGGACACTGGGAACTGGAGTTGGAGCTGAGCTGGAAGCCTCCTCCTCTACTCCTGCTCTCCAGGTTGCCTGTTTGCTCCATGCACCCATCCGCAAGCCCTCTCCTTTCTCATCCCCAGCATTCCTGCCCTTGCTGGTCTAACACTGACATTTGTGTCAACAATAGCAGTGGGATATGCCTGGAATAACAGCTCTCTCGGGAAGCTGAGGCAGGAGGCATAGTCATTTCTTCTGTACCAATAAATATTCCACAAAACCTCATTTCCTACAGCGGTGTTCGCCACTGGCATTTGGCTGGAGGCTGTGATGTCCTCTGGCGCCATGTCCCTGGCACTCTGCAAACCAGGTCAGCGTTGGGGTGCTCTGAGGGGCCACTCCCTTTGACGTCGCACAGCATCCAACAGCCCTTGGATGTGTGAGTCACCTGTGACTTGTCGAAGTTTCATCAGCCATGCTTTCAACCTTGTTCAACTTTTAAGTTCCCTAGCAAGCTTCTTTTCTTGAATAAACTAGTAAGCACGCAGCATTAGTATCGACGCTCCCATCTTCGTCTGTTCCTTTCCCTGTCGTGACTCCTGCGGGTAGGATGTAATTAAGCTGCTTCGCTCACAGATTACATGAATCAGTCTTACTGGGCAATGATCCCCAAACGCAGCAAAATAGCTAATTAAACCTTTGCCCACGGACATGAAGACACCTGATCTGTACTGCCACCTGCTGGTGACAACTAGCATTGATTTGCTTTTCTGTGGTATTCCTTCTGAGCATTAATGAAGTGCATTTGTGTTTTGGAGCTGAAAATTCCCGAGTAGCAATGCTTCCTATATTGCAAAATAATTCTATAGGGCTGGAAAGATGGCTTAGTGCTTAAGCGCTTGCCTGTGAAGCCTAAGGACCCCGGTTCGAGGCTTGATTCCCCAGGACCCACGTAAACCAGATGCACAAGGTGGCACATGTGTCTGGAGTTCGTTTGCAGTGGCTGGAGGCCCTGTGAGCCCATTCTCTCTCTCTCTCTGTCACTCTCAAGTAAATAAATAAAATAAATAATCAAATTAAAAAAATTATTCTATAGGTGTCTACTTGTAGATTTATTATATTCTGTTTATATGACATAACTGGCGTGTGTTTAAAGGTCTTCCTTAGTACAAATCTTTTCTACTAAACTGTAGCTGTTCTTCTCAATTTTCTCCTTAATCCTTGGGATTAAGACAAGTGACTCATTTTAAAAGGCTGGTGTCATGGAGGAAGAAGAGCTCATGAACCATGAGTAACTTTCACTTCGTTAGCATACACTCAGCTATGACAGTCACAGGAAGGTGTGCCCTTCAGGAAGGGATTTTAATGAGAGAGTGAAGGGAAATGGACACCCTTGAAAGTTATTGAACATGATTGTCTTAACTAGGAAGCTAGAGTGTGTGCAGGGCCATGAGGGACCGCGAGGAAGTCTCTGACGGTCAGAGCAATGCCCGGCAATGCCTAGGGAAGGTGCGACATGGAGGAAAGGAGGGCGCAGACAGCCATTGCCTGTCTGCATATGTTCCCAAGGGTTAGAGAATTCTGTAACTTCTACATAATCCATAAAGCAAGCCCACCAGATGCTCGGTTCTGTCTCCATTTCTCCTTCTCCCACAGAGCAGCACCAATGTAAGCAGGACTCATCGCTGTTTCTTTGCTTGATTTCTAAGCCAGGTCTCAAGAAAAACTGTTTAAAAGCAAACAACATTGGCAAGGTGCCCATCTCCCACCAAGTACTAACCAGACCTGACCCTACCAAGCTTCCGAGGTGAGAGGAGGTCAGCTGTGTTCAGGGTGGTTTGACCAGAGACCCTACATTGATTATTTCCTCAGTGAGCTGCATCTGTAAAAACAGGACAATAAAAATATGATAAAATGAAACATGATTAAAAGTGACAAAATTAGCAGATTAAGTAGCAGACCTAATTGTCTGGGGCTGAATTCATTTACCTGTCATCGCTGTTAAGCAGGAACATTGGTCAGTCAGTGGCCACCAGTGAAAATCCACCCGGAACATGAGAGGACTTGGACAAAGCCACGAGTGTGAGTGGCAGACCATGCCAGCCACAGGGTCTGGGCCTGGGCAGGATGATCTGGGGAAGAGTTCTAGAAAGCAAAGCTTTGCTCTGGACGAGGGGTCCAAGTGAAGCCATGGGCAGTTCAGTACCTGAGCAATGTTTAAGAGGCACAAGGAAGGGTTAGAGGCTCCAGTGGTCATCAGTAAAGACCCAGCAGTCACTCACATCTGCCCAGGGACGGTGATGCACCCTCGCCATGGGTCTCGCATTTGGGCAGTGGCTTTATGTCAAGTTCCACTACGGTCATGACACAGGCCTGATTGTCGTCCCTTCTTGGGGAGTTGTTTTGTTTGTTTTGTTTTTAATCTTTTTATTTGCAGAGAGAGATAAGGAGAGAGAGGGAGAGAGAGAATGGGTGCACCAGGACCTCTAGCCACTGCAAACACACTCCAGATGCATGTGTGACTTTGTGTACCTGGCTTTACGTGGGTACTGGGGAATTGAACCTGGGCCCTTAGACTTTATAGTCAAGCACCATAAACACTTAGCAATCTCTCCAGCCCCGCAGGCTTTTAAAATACAACTGGTTAATTTTATTTTATTAGTCACAGTTTCTCACATCATTTATTCCTACATCCAACAGATGTTTGCAGGTTTCAGGTTTTGCCTGGCGTTAAGTGACATGCAAGGAGTAGATGGGAAAACAGGACAGTCCGATGCAGCTTAGGTAGCCACTAAATGACCAAGGGTCACGGTGTCCACATCCAACTCCAGCTTTCATCACTTTCTGCCTCTCTGGGGAAGTTTTCCAATCCATGGATTCTCAGTGAACTCATCTAGGCATGGAAATGATGAGAACTCTCTCAGGGCGCCCCCATTAAACAAGTGTTAGCTGTACAGAGCATCAGCACTGTATACACACAGTATGTACGCAATCCTCACTGCATGACTCATCGCCAGGGAAGACGGCTATTGAAGAAGAGAGAAAGGTATCAAATGTTACAGAAGACGAATCACAGGGTGCATAATGGCGGTGTGCACCAGAGAAACCTCAACAACTCTGCGGAAGTCACGGAGGCATCCTTGAGGAAGAGATGCTTAAGCTGAGCCTTGGTGTATGCTACCTAAGTGGAACAAGCTAGAAGGTGAGAGGGAATTGAAGAGGTGTACAGTGGAACGGTATGGAGGAGAAGTGACAAAACAAGATCAAGGAGGGGTTGGGTTATGATTCAAATACATTATGAACATGTATGAAATTATCAACAAAAAAGGAAAGGAGGGCTGGGGAGATGGCTTAGCAGTTACAGGGGCTTACTTAAAAAGTCTGCCTGCCCAGGTTCAATTCCCTAGTGCCCACATCAAGCCAGATGCACCAAGTAGCTTATACATCTGGAGTTTGCAACAAGAGACACTGGCACACCAATACTCCTCTCAAATGAATAAGTAAAAATGAGATGAATGAAAGGTAAATGGAAAGAGCATCTGAGGTCGAAGAGAACAGGTCACATCTGCAGCAGTGGGAGAAACCTTGCCTGCTCTGTCTAGATTAGGAGGAAGGGAAGGTGGGAGATCAGACTGAGGAGGGCAGGGCCAGGCTATACCAGACTTTAAGGCCATATAAGGATTTTGGATTATGTTCTGAGAAAATTGTTCCCCCGCAAAATAGTACCCTTACCATCTAAGGGCACTGCTCAACAGCCAGGGCGGGAGACTCGGCTCTCTTCTTTACACTCTCCTCGGCTTCCTGACAGAGCCTAGATGAAAATGAACTGATTTGGATCATTCCTTTTGTCAGTTACCAGAACCCTAACCTATGCCCCCATGCTGCTGGTGCTGAGGCTGGGCTGGTAGGAAAGGGAGGGCAGACACCCAGAGGATCTATAAGAAATTAGTTCTTCAGAGTTCCAGAGAGAAGATTATAAAATACATGCTGCCATTAGTAAAGTATGCGTGACATTCCACTTGAGGTTGGGATTTGAGTCTAATATTTTATTAATGATATTTTTCCTTTATGAATGGTTTCTTCTGTTGTTCGGCAATATCTATAAGTCATTTAGCTCCCAAGTGATTTAATTGGCATGAGATCATCAGAGTATGGATGAATAGTCAAAATATAGATTTAGATTGTTTTTCAAAGCATATATCTGCATCTATGAAAGTTAAAATAAAATGTTTTAAAATACAATATCTGTGATGATTTTTGTTTTCTATTTTTTAAAAATATCATTATCCTCCTTAGCTGGTATGTTTAACCTATTTCTTTTATTTTAAAATAGTCTCCTTTTTAAAACATTATTTGCTGGTGAGGCCAAAGCTTCCTGCCTGCAGTTTTGTGCGGGGCCACCACAAGCCTGGTTCCCCCATCAGATTAGGAGTGTGTCACGGTTGGGATTCCGATGGCACTGGAATGCGAGGTTCTGCTCAACTAGCAAATGTGCCAGCAAATCATACAAGAGCTCCACTGCAGGCAGAAGCGCGCTCTTCTGCTGAGGAGCATCACAAGTCTAAGCATTTGATCAACTTTGTTCTGTGGAGCAAAGCTATAAGAAAAACAAATCTGGCCAAACAAACTGCCCTGGGTTACCCTTCATGGGCTTCATTTGACTAGAGACATGACACACTTTCAGGACAGAAGGAAGTTTTTATATGAAGTGAGCTAAATAAAATGAGAGGAGATGAGTAAAATTATTTCCCCCAAAGCATCATAATTTCTGATGCATCATTCAGATCTACAGGTCTTCCTATTGTATTTCATTACCTTTAACCTTTTAAAAACTATTTACTTACTGGAGGGAAGAGAGACGCAGAGATAGAGAGAAAATGGGCACACTAGGGCTTCTACCTGCTGCAAACAAACTTCAGATATGTGCATCATCTTGTGCATCTGGCTTGTGGGCCCTGGGGAATTGAACCTGGCCCCTTAGGCTTCACAAGTAAACCTCTTAACCACTAAGCCATCTCTCCTGTCCAAACCTAACCTTTAAATCTTGTATTCATCTAAGGTTTTGCCCTAAACCATCAAAAAGAACCCCACAAGCTTTCTCAAACTGTAATACTAGCATACTGCTTTTAGATTTTTAAAACGGAAGTTGATAATTTTGCCTTTGATGGAAAGGGGGCTGAATTGTTATTTTAAAAAAAAAAACAACACATCATTTTCAAAACTTTCTTTTTACAAGCAGCTACCAGAGATGCATGAGAAGGATCCATTTTTGTCTCAAGTTCTGAGAACTGACGCTCCAGCCCAATTCTAAACAGTATCATTTGTTACACACTAGATGTGTTTACAAACCAATGATAGTTGGGATAACGCAATGTTTTGTTTAGTCCATGTGAGCTGTGCATGAGATAAATAAATTTCCTCCCCAGATGGTGGTTTGTATAGGTGGTTACATTGTGTTGAAATCATCCCCATTTGCACGCTATCCTCTCCTGGGCTTTTCCACAGGAACAGAATGACGAAGAATGACCACAAGGCTCTTGAGGCCAAGAAGTCCAGGATAACCTTCCTGCCTGCCCAGGTCTCACATGTCAAAAGTTCAGACACCAAAACTTTTTCTGATAATTTTCAGAAGCTTCCATAACTGGCAAAATACACATTAATCTGTTAAATGGGCTCTGACTAGGGAAATAGCCAACAATAAAAACAAGCAATTTTTGCCGCGTTTTTTCATATAAATGGATTTTCTTTGTTTTTCATTAACTTGATGCACATTAATCTTGACTACACATTACTATTGAATTGAAGAGATTTAATCAGAACTTTTGGGGGGTGAAACTCAGTGTTTAGAAGCAACATGTGATGTTCCTGTGAAACTGAGAACAATGGCCCCAGCCAACAGGGCCACGTATGAACCTCATACAGCAGACATGCTTGGAGTCCTCATCCCAGGAGGACGGCCTGGTGTGAGGACTTTTACAGTCTTCACAGTTGACTCTCTGTGCAGCCAGGACAACGAAAGTTCCTTCTTCATCTGTTCAGAAATATGCAGGGAAGAGGAGGTAGAGTCTCCAACACTGGGGCTCTTGAGAAGTAACAGAATGTTTACAAGTGCAAGGATCCCACGTTCTTATTTAGTACACTTCACTATTTTTTTCAGATTTTATGTCCCATTGAAATAGAACTATGGAAATCTTTTGAAAAAATACCTGTCTAATATTAGCTTACTTGTATCTGCTACTTTAACTCATCATGCACACTTCTAATAAAGCATAAGGTTAATTCCTGTGTTTTGTTTTTCTTTGTATTACACAGTAGTGTTATCACGTGCTTTAACCTGAACAACGTTCATCCAAGCCCTCGGAATAATTGTTTGCTGCAAGCATCTCCTATATGCTGCGCCTGGCCTTGGTGCTGCTGGCACAGGGTAGTTGATGCCCATGGCCCTTTTTTGCTCAAGGAGCTTACATTCCAGGAAATTAATTAAACACTCAGATCTCGACTTCCAGGATGACTGCACACCTCACATCGGCAGACATGCTTCAGCAGAGCTCCTGGGCTGGCACGAGCCAAAAAATCCAGGAGAGAGTGAACATTTTCCTTGGTGAACAGACAATCATGAACCAGCCTGTCTCGGACTGTTGCAATCCTCCTGTCATCTTAAATGAACAATTGCTGATTACTTTGAGCTTCCTCATAGAGGGAACTTAAAAGCCACAACTGAGGGAATGTATCGCCAATACAAGACTAGAAAACTGAAACCTTAAGTTGATGCAACCGTCTCAACCTACCTGGAACATCAATATTTAATTTCTCCATTATAATGACTCTACATGAAGCTTTACTATTTATTTACACCTGCAATATTTAAAATGGATATATGTGTCCAGAAGACAATTAAAGTTGTGTGCATGCATATGTAATGGCCGCTCCTTGGAAACTCTAAGGAGAATAATGGTGGCTTTCCTGGTGCTTATGGGAAAAGAAGGGGAGGGTTAAGGACAGCCTGAAAAGATGTTCTGTGAATTCAAACCCTTGTTCTCCCCCAAACTGCTATGGTGTCTGTTCTGTTTTTAAAACTAATTTATTTGTTTAAACATTTTTTTTATATTTGCTTACAAAGGAGCAGGTTTCTTTACGGCATTTTCATGCATACTTAGTTTTGGTTGACCCTTCCTTATCCCCTCATTTGAACCCTTCTACGTCTAGTATTTACTTTCACGTCACACATCTTTTACTCTCCTCTCAATCGCTCTCCTTAAAGCTTTTTTTCCCCCATTGTGTGTATCTGACTTTATAGCATCCTTTGTTCTATTTTTGGCAGTCCTAGGGATTGATCCAGGGCCTCATGCATGATGCTGAGTGCTCATCCACTGAGCTCCAAGCCTAGTCCTGCATCATTTTCCAAAGCAAACACCAAACGAGTGGCCATTCACACTTCAAGGAAAATGGGGCCTCATCAGAGGCCAGTGGGGATGACCCATGATCTGAGGAGGGAAATTTGCCTTGCTGGCACTCCTGATTCCAATTCCCTTGGAAAGGCATGAGAGAAATAAGGAAAAATCAGCAATCTTCCTACTTTACTCAGAATCACATTGTCATTCACTGTTACCGAGAGGGTGGGGTAGACTAAATGAGATTTGGTCAAAAATAGGCTTGCCTGTAGCTACTGAAGTTCTACTTTGGATTTTAGAATGTGATTGTATTGGGTTTTGTTATCAAATATCTTTTAGAAATATTGCCAAGCTTAGTAGCCATGGCAAAGATTCTGCTCCAAAATGCTATGTACTTAGCATGGAACCAAGATGATATTCCTTGGAAATTCATCAAAGAATGAGCCTTGTGTGGAGGACAGGAACATGTTTTGAGTTTTCAGTACAAATATGAAAGTGATTTACTGGAATGGAAAAATATTAATCCACTGTTAAGTTCAACTTCCAACTAAAGATGCTTTTTTAATCTTAATGACCATAATTACTTTTAAAAGGCACCTTGAAAAAATTCCGTATGACAAACTATCCACTTAAATTACTAAGGTGTAAATCTCAGAGTCTGATCTAAAATTAGTGTTTTGTTTGTTAATATTCTTTGCTGTTTCTACAAATGCTAATCTTGGGTGTTATGTGGTTCAAAGACAATAGACATTACTATTCCTTATTGCCCTTTTGAATGAGGTAATAATTACTAGAGAATCACAAAGAAAGGGCTACCTAGTCAAACAGCTGACCCCTGTTAGCTATCACTTTCCCTTTCTATAGCAGGACAGGATGGTGACCCAGCAGCTCCTTCTAAGGACTAGAAACTGACTAACAGGATGTAATCATTCTGGCATATAAATAGAGAGACTTTGGATATTATTGTATTGTTAAAATGAAGATACCGACTGATAGGTGATATGAAGGCAAGGGAGATTTTATTGAAAGCACGATAGTTCTATGTCACAAATATTAATATTTGAGGACAGAGGTGCAGTTATATCTGTTGTCTATTATTCAGCATTTTATTACCCACAATGCTCCATCACTTAGCACTTCTAAATATTTCCAACACAATGACAGCTACTAATAGCTAATTATTCTAACATGATGATATCGCAGCTTTGCTAATAATTATTTTAAGGACTAATCACATTTGTATACTCTAATAATTGAATTTAGTATTTGTGCAAGCCATATGGCATGTCTTTATTTTTTTTTTTCAAGATTGGGTTTCACTCTGGCCCAAACTGACCTGGAATTCACTATGTAGTCTCAGGGTGGTCTCGAACTCACAGAGGTCCTCCTCCCTCTGCCTCCCCAGTGCTGGGCTTAAAGGCGTGCACCACCACGCCCTGCTCATGGCATATCTTAATTACCCTTAATAACAGATATGAGACTTCTTATAAATTGCATTTATTTGAAGAGCTACTCAAGTTATGTTACTAGAGAAAAGATTTGAGGGCTGGAGAGATGGTTGAGCTGCTAAAGGTGCTTGCTTGCAAACCCTGACAGCCTGGGGTTGATTCCTCAGTACCCACGTAAAGCCAGATGCACAAAGTGGTACATGTGTCTGTAGTTCATTTGCAGAGGCAGGAGGCCCTGACACACCCATATACTCTCTCTGTCTCTCTGCCTCTTTCTCTCTTTCTTTCATAAATAAATAAATAAATAAATAAATAAATAAATAAATAAATAAATAATTTTTAAAAAGAAAGAGGATTGACATGAAGGCCAAATATGAAAGTCAATTTTATTGGTGAAAATATATTATTTCTTCACTCTCATATTTCATGAAGCAATGACTTTGAGCTAATTGGTTTCACTTCTGTACTGCTTTCGAAGTGTTGGAGGTTTTCTTGCTAAGGTTGTGTCTTCTTGCCTTGACTGTTTTGTACCCCTTAGTCTATGTCCATACCACCTGAATGTGTCTGATCTCTGAAGCTAAGCAGGGCTGGCCCAGTTAGTGCTTGGATGGGAGAAATACTATTTTAGGTGTCTGCTGTTGAGCTGAAGCACACATGTGCAGTGATGAAAGGGAATTTATCCTGTATGAGTTTTAGGGCCCAATCACTAAAGGCATTAAAATACCCTTCAGTATTTTTTAAATATTTATTTATTTTTGAGAGAGAGAGAAAGACAGAAAGAGTGAGCATGGGCACTTAATGGCCTCCTATAATGCAAATAAACATCACACACATGCACCACTTTGGGCATCTGGCTTTATATGGGTACTGGGGAATCGAACCCAGGCCATTAGGCATTGCAAGAAAGTGCTGAGTCATCTCTCCAGCCCCAAATGGCTTTATCTTGGATCTATGCTATCTGTGTGAATTCCTGGGCTCCACTCTAGATCTGATGCATCAAATTTTTGAAATAAGAACGAGGATTTTTACCAAGTGCCTCAGTTGATTCTTGATCATTTTAAAGACTCAGAAAGTGTCATACACTGACTTTCTATCTTTTCAATGCCAACATGTTCTAAGAATGGGCTATACTTAAAGATTTTTAAATGTTTTCCTACTGGGATTGTCTCTGATGGAACCATAGCAATATGTCCAACAGAGGGTTGAAGAGCCACCTCCCACGTTACATGCTGTGATGATGATGATGGCAGGGATGTTGGTAGAGATGACGGTTAGCAAGAGGATGATGGTGTTGGTGATAGAATCACATTTTCCCCCAAGACAGGAACTCGCAAGGTAGCCCATGCTGGCTTCAAACATAGACTCCTCCCACATCAGTGTCCCAAGTGCTGGGCAACAGGCACGCACCACCACACCTGGCTGGAATCACAGCAATTTTGGCTCAAATTCTAGGACACTTTTTTTTTTTTTTTTTGGTCTTTGAGGTAAGGTCTCACTCTAGCCCCAGGCGGACCTGGAATTCTCAGGGTGGCCTTGAACTCACAGCAATCCTCCTACCTCTGCCTCCGGAGTGCTGGGGTTAAAGGCGAGTGCCACCACACCTGGCTCTTAGGATACTTTTTTTTTTTTTCCAGGTAGGGTCTAACTCTAGCCCAGGCTGACCTGGAATTCACTTTGTGGCCTCGAACTCAGGGTGATCCTCCTACCTCTACCTGGGCTTAAAGGCATGTGTCACCACTCCCAGCTTAAGACACTTTTTGAAACTAGAAACATAACCTTGAACTTAGAGCCTTAGTACCTTCTTATATTCCTCTGTCCAAAATGATCATGGTTGGGATTTTAATTGGCATATTCTTTATTTCTGCTCCTGCCAAGAACCTTCTCGGGCCATCCCCAAACTGTACTTTTCCTTCTTTATTCTCTTGCTTAGATTTTTTTTTCATAGATATCTTATATGTTACATGTTCATATTGTTGTTCAATTTTCTTCCTCATTTGAATGTGTGATCAGTGATAACCACATCTTTGACTTTTGGTCATTGTTCTGTCCCTGGGTCTGAGAGGATGGTACAAGGGACATGAGAACTCTTAAGAAATACTTGTTGGAAGGAAATGAACCAGTGTAGGCAGTTGTCAGTCAGTCCCTCAGCAGACACATGCTTTGGGAAGATCTGAAATGTGAGCTAGTTAAACCCCAACTCACCCCAGACTTTCCGTGTTCCAACATGGTGCTGAAGAATTGGCTGACGGTGACGTCATGCTGCAGTGTTTTCAGACAACTCCAGCAAACCTGGTCTCCTTGCTTGCGCTGTGGAATCCATCCCCATCCTGAGTAATCAGAGGATGGCGTTACATCATTTGTCTTTACACAGCCCTTCAACGGAGACATTTGCAGAGGGATAAAGGAAATCTTGTCATTATGATCTTTGCTTGATAGGGCTCTGCGATGGAGACAACTCTGCCAGATGCAAAGCCGTGTGCATGAGGCTGTCTTGTGGAGTGTCCTTACCCCCGCTGTGGCATCCACTACTCAGCTTTCAAGTCGGAACTGAAATGCAGATTTTTTTTTTTACTTGAGAGATAGAGAGAAACAGAGGAAGAGGCAGAGGGAGAGAATGGGCCTGCCAGTGGCCTCTCAACCACTGTGAAAGAACTCCAAACACGTGTGCCTCCTTGTGGGCAAGTGCAGCATTGTGCTCTTGCCTCATTTTTTGCGTCTAGCTAAACATGGAACCTGGAGAATCAAACGGGTGTTCTTAGGCTTTGCAGGCAGGCGCTTAAACCGTTAAGCCATCTCTCCAGCCCCAAATGTAGATTTTTTTTCAAAGTAGCCTTTCCTGACCTTGGTATTTCAAGTTCCTCTTGAGAACATGTAGTCCCATTTTGATTTCCCTTCATAACACTCAGTTGTGATGATAGGGTTATGTTTTAAACACCTTTCTCTCCTCAACTCTGAGGTCCATTTCCCAGGACCTGTGTGCTCTTTTATGTCTCCTGTAAGGTGGTGTGGATTCTCACGAAGATATGTTGACGGAGTGAAATAGCTGTCCCAAATGAACCTCTGGTAAGAGGCTGCTAGATCCAGCCGTTTCATAGGATTATAAGGTTTCCTTAATGCTCGATGCTTTTTATAATAGCTGTACTAATTCAGTTGTCCTTATTTTATTAATAGCAACTCTCATGCTTGCTCAGACTATTTGATTTAATCCCTTCAAACCTCCTGTGGATGATTAATTATTATCGTCATGAATAAGGCTCACTAATTATGATTAATTGTTAATGTCATGAATAAGGCTCACTAATTATGGGAACCAGGATTCGCATCCAGTTCTATATATTCCAAAGCCTTGTCTACCCTGGGCAGCTCTCACTGTCAAAGCCCCTCTTTAGTCTCATTTCCTTCCAGAATGTCTGACCACGTCTGTTTATACTTGGGGATGCCCAAGTTTGCATTCAGTGAAATAGTTTTTATTGTCTGTTTATGGGTCTTTGAAAGAAGACTAAATCATTTTTAAAAAAAAACTCAATTAAGTAATCCACATATGTTCCTTTTTATTTATTTATTTATTTTTAGGCCTTCCATTTGGGATCTCATAAGACAAACCAGTGGCTGCTTACCTTACTTTTTTAATGCTATGAATCCAACATTTTAGTCACTGCACTGATAACTATACACACATTCCTGAATTATGAAAGCTTCTATCCTGTTCCTATCTGGCACATGAAACCGTGGGCATAGACATGCCTTGACATGTTCCCTGGATCTTCTCGAACTGCCCTTCTTAATGGCCTGCAGGCTGATAAAGACAGCTCCCAAGTGAATGAAAATGCCAAGTCAGCCATGGAATTTATAACATTATTTGCTCTGAAGCAAAGTTCATTTGATCATCTCTGGCATTCCAGATATTGGCCTGGGTCCCTCTAAGTTGTCCTTGGTCTATTCTAAAGTAAACCTTGGTGACATTCTAAAATCTTGATTAACAAGAAACCATTGTTGAAGTAAGTGAAAGGCAAATTTTTTGTGTGTGAAAGTCCACTGTTCCTTTGAGAACACACATGAATGATGGTGAGTCAGTAATGTGAGGGAGTTTATTGCACAGCACTGTGGTTCTACCTTTAATCATGAATGTTTTATGTGGGACAATTATACTTCTTTTTAAAACCATTGCAGAATTTCAATGCTCTGTGTATTTAGACTCCAGTTGTGACTATTCTTGCCAAGAGGGGAAAACAGAAAGTTTATGACTACACAGGATTATCTATTTTGCTACCTGATCCTTAAGAAATACTAGGGGTAAGCTAGGCGTGGTAGCACACGCTTTTAATCCCAGCACTTGGGAGGCAGAGGTAGGAGGATCACTGTGAGTTCAAGACCACCCTGAGACTACAGAGTGAATTCCAGGTCAGCCTGGGCTAGAGTGAGACCCTACCTCGAAAAAACAAACAAACAAACAAACAAACAAACAAACAAACTAAATAAATAAATAAATAAATATCAGGGGTAGCATTTAATAATTGAAAAGTCCCCAACATTTTTCATTTCCATTAAAAATAATCTCCAGGCCTGGTGACACATACCTTTAATCCCAGCACTTGAGAAGCTGAGGTAAGAGGATTGCTGTGAGTTTGAGGCTAGCCTGGGCTACACAGTGAGTTTCAGGTCAGTTTGGGCCAGAGATCCTGCTGCGACAACAAGAGAAATAGTAATTAGACTATTTGGTGAGCCACAGGGCTTGTTCAGAAGTGAAGAGCCTGAGCTGTCACTGAGGTTTTCAGTTTTCCAGGCTTATTAGATAAATCTGCACTGAGTTAGAATAATTAGACTTTAATTAGAAGCATAATTGGTACTTCCTGTGTATCTTGTTAAGTGGACAATTGTGATTCAGTGGGTTTGGACTTGAGACTTGGCCTTTGTGTCAAGCTACAGCCAGTGCTCAAATGCTGGGTTTGGGCCTTTATGTTTGTATTTTACAGAGAATAAGAGCTCAGCAGAAGCTGGATTAACTAAACTTTGGGAAAATGACTCCATGAGAACATTCTGTGACTTGGCCATTCTCTCATTTGTTGAACAAATGCATCTAGAACTTACCATGTTCCAGGTCCATCATGAACAAGACCTATATAGACCACAGGCATGGAAATCATCACAGTAGGAATCTCTCTGCCTCAGAGACAGTGCAGAGACCTGTGCAGAGATCAATATTAAGGAAATTAGCACATCTATAAATATAGGTGCTTTAGTTTGTTTTCTGTTGTTATACCAAAATTTTAAGTCTGGCTACCTTGTTAAGAACAATTTTATTTATCACACAGTTTTGGATTTTAGAAGCCCAAGGTCAATATCCCCATCTGTTTGACCTCTAGGATCCATTGACTACATTATGACACTATGAAGAAATAGAAAGTGAAATAGCCTTATGTAGAAATAGCCAAGTGTGTTGGGTGGTCTTACTAAATTCATTATTTAATTGTTCTTACAAAATCAAGCACCCCGAAAGACCAGCATTAATCCATTGATTCAAAGGTCCCCTCCCCAATGACCTAACAACCTCATGTGATGTCCTACTTTGTTTTTTTTTTTTTTTTTTTTTTTTTGAGACAGAGTCTCATTATCTAGTCCAGGCCAGTTTCAAGGTCATGTCAGTCTTATTGTCTTAACTTCCCAAGGGTTGGGATTACAAGTAAAGCCACCACTTAAAGATGCCATTTTCTCAAGGAGATCCGAAGTTCCAACAGAAGATTCTGTGGTGGATAAGCATAATCTGTAGCAACAGGATTAACACTGGTTACAGAGGAAGTAAAGAGTGGAATTAAGGAGGTTTGCAGATTTAGAATGAAGAGTGCAGAGGTGACTTTCAGCAAACTTAAAAGGTGCTTAAATGGTAACTGGAGGCAGAAGGTGAAAGGCACTCTGGCATGCAGGAACTAGACATGAAAGAGTTTAGCTCCCGGGTGGGCTGGAGAGATGGCTTAACAGTTAAGCACTTGCCTGTGAAGCCTAAGGACTCCGGTTCGAGGCTCGATTCCCCAGGACCCACGTAAACCAGATGCACAAGGGGGCACATGCATCTGGAGTTCATTTGCAGTGGCTGGAGGCCCTGGTACACCCATCCTCTCTCTCTTCCTCTTTCTCTTTCTGTTTGTGGCTCTCAAATAAAAATAAAAAACGAGTTTAGTTGATGTAGGTGGAGTGGGGCTTGAGTGACCATTTGGTTTCTGTTGAGCAGTTCTTTGGAGGTGTGGTGACCGCCCAGGGGTGGACAGATGGGCAGAGCCAAATCATGCAGAGGTATTCGACTCTGACATTGTTGTTTCTTCCCGTAGGGAAAAGCCCCTCCTAGTTATTGGAATGATATTAATCACATTTATGGTTGAATGGATTCTGGAAGCTATAAGATGTACATTATGAAATCGAAGTATTTTCAAACATTTTTGAGTTCCTTCAGAAGAAAGTGAAAAGAGATTGACTTAAGGAAGACACATCGTATTTCTGTTGGGTTCATTTACTCTTTTCATGAGGGAATACACCATTGAATTACTGTGTATATCATATGAATTCATGCTATGTTTCTATTTATTGAATTTAAAGGGCATTGTAGTGGGTAAAAAAAAAAAAAATCCTTTTCCCAGCACTTGGGAGGCAGAGGTAGGAGGATCGCCATGAGTTCAAGGCCAGCCTGAGACTACATAGTGAATTCCAGGTCAGCCTGGACCAGAGTGAAGCCCTACCTCAAACCCTCCCCCCCAAAAAAATCCTTTAAAATAATTTAAGATTGTTGGGTGTGATGGCACCTGCCTTTAATCCCAGCACTTGAGAGGCAGAGGTAGGAGGATCACTGTGAGTTCGAGGCCAGCCTGAGACTACGTAGTGAATTCCAGGTTAACCTGGGCTAGAGTGAGATCCTGCCTCAAAAAACAAACAAACAAACAAACAAACAAAAAACCAATATTAAGATCTTGACTAGCAGGTGTTATATAAATTCAAAGAATTTTTAAATGTGGGTAAGTAAATGTGATTGATAAGACACAATAAAAAATTTTGGAGGTAGATGTCAGATGTCTACAGCAGAGGCCTGATATGCAAAAAGCCGAAGTGACCCTTCACAGCAGACGCTGGTCTTCCCATCTGTGTCCCGGGGAAACTAAGACACTTTACATGGAGACATGTGTATCTGAGTAGCTTTAAGCAACTAATTAAGATGACATTTTAGAGTTATTTCAAACAAACCATTATTTTCGCTTACAACTAAATGCTATCAATTTTCTTCATAGTTCTTTTCTGGAAGAAGCAACTTCTTCCTTCCTGGTCTTTCTCAAGAGACAACTTGGGCTGACAGCTCACAGTGCTCCTCTGTCACAGGGACTCTTTCTCCTTCTCTACCTCCCTGGCCTTGGGGTGTCACTCTCCTCCAGGACCAAGCCAGTTTCTAGTCATGATTCGGTGCTTGGAGAACAGAGTCACTCTTTCAGGACACTAAGGACTGTTTCTGTTTCCCCGAAGCTTACTGTGCATCCACGCACGTGGGAGTGAGAGGGTTTAAAGGGTCTGCGGCTCTCTGTCTTCCCTCTTCCACATCCCTGGCTGCGTGCCCTCAGATGCCAGCTGACTCATTCCTCATGAACCATTGTCTGCTCTGGAGTTAGTGCACATTTTCCCCACCTTCCCATTTCCTCTGCCTTGAGCTCTAACTCTCAGACAGAATTGCTTTCCTAAAGAGATGAGTGATATCATATCCTTTTCCAAATTGTTTATCTTATCCCCGGTCCATGATGCACTCAGCAAGTCTAATTCCCTTCGTATGAGAGATGTCATTAACATTTGTCACGGAATCAAATTAACTTTAAATGCACTGTGGCATCTTGCTATGGAAAATAGTTCTCAGAAGAATACTTTAAAATAAAGAAAATGAAGTAAAGAGTTATTCCTACCTAGCCACTGTCATATATAAGTAATGATTTTTACCATGTTGTGTGCCAAAATAGGTCCATCTGTATGAGACAAGGCTTCTGGGTCGTATCGGGAGTAAGCATGACTCTTTCCATCAATCCTCTGGGAAACCCCATGGTCATCTTCCAGTGCTACCTATTGTAAATGTATAGGTTAATAAGAAACGATAACTTTTGATATTGGTTGCAAAAAAAAAAAACAGCTAAATACAGTGGGGCAAAAAAAAAAAAAAATCCCCTTAATATGGTCACCCAAGGATGAGCAAAGTTATCTTTGAGTTCTACTTAGGTCACATTTTCCACTGTGGGTTGTCATGTTCTCATCCTGGGTGGGCAGGGCTACAGATAGGAGTGGGGATGAGAGAAAAACAACTGGGGCCAATGGCAGCACAGTATTCCCAAGTGGGAGTAGGAGACGGACGTCATTTCCTTATTCACACAGGATGTCACAGCTGCCTCAGTAGAGAGTGAGAGAGGGTGGGGGTGGGTGACAGCAGAAGGGATATGAACAAAACCTCTGTATGCCTATATTTCTTGGGCTAGTTCTTAAGTGCTAGGAGAAGATAACACAGTTTGAGAAAACGTACTAGGTGAGTGCTTTACCAGCTTTCTTGTGGGAATGGATCAGCCGGCCTCTTCTTGTGGGTGTGAGTTAACCAGTCCCTTCACTTGAATTCTGAAAGGGTTTTAGGTCAATCTGTTCACTTGGGATGGGTGGCTAGCCATGTTTGTAACTCTACCATATCTTTGTTCGTCCCACACATGCTGCTTTTAAGGTGTTCTAGGGAAGTGCAATGTACTGTGGAATAGTTCCAGACTTGACCCAGAAGAGTGGAACAACCAGCCTCAAGAACCTATAGCAAGAAGAACACAACAACCAAAACTAGAGCAGGCACACAAATTTCAAAAAGCACCAAAACCCATAAAGCCTCCAACATGGTAGGGATTAAATTGAACCTCACAATTATAATATTAAATATTAATGGTCTTAACTCACCCATCAGGAGACATAATTGGGGCTGGAGAGATGACTTAGTGGTTAAGGAGCTTGCCTGCAAAGTCTAAGGACCCAGGTTTTACTCCCTAGTACCCACATAAGCCAGATGCACATGCTGGCACATGCATCTAGAGCTCATTTGCAGTGGTTAGAGGCCTTAGCATGCCCATTCTCTCTCTCTCTCTCTCTTTCTCTTTCAAATAAATACATAAAATATTTTAAGAGACACAAATTAACAAGGTGGATCAGCAAAATGGATCCTTCCATCTGCTGTCTTTAAGAAACCACCTTATCACTAAGGATAGACACCTCCTCAGAGTGAAAGGATGGAAAATGATTTTCCAAGAAAATGGAAATAAGAAATAAGTAGGTATGGCTATAACAATATCTGACAAAATAGACTTCAAACCAAAAGTAATCAAAAAGGAAAAAGAAAGACACTTTATTCATCAAGGGAATGGTCCATCAGGAGGACATCATAATCATAAATCTATACGCACCAAGCACACAATTTATAAAGTTTATAAAGCAAAACCTACTTGACAACAAACCAGAAATTAATCCTAATACCATCTTAGTAGGGGATTTCAGTACTCCACTATCATCAATAGAGAGATCATGCAAGCAGAACATAATCAGGGAAATAATAGAACTTAACCACAGCACAGCTTAATCAGACCTAACAGACATCTACATACACTCTACACTAATTCTACTGAATACACATTCTTTCAAGCAGCCCACAGAACCTTCTCCAAAAGAGCATATATTAGGGCATAAAGCATGTCTTCATGAATTCAGGAACATTCACATAACCCCCTGCATCATAGTGACCACAACGAGTTAAACCTAGAAATTCACAAGAGAAACAGCAGAAATGGCAGCAGCTCTTGGAGACTGAACAGAATGCTATTAAACAATGGTGAGTTGTGGAAGATATCAAAAAGGAAATTGTAAATTTCTAGAACTGAATAATAATGAAAATACAACATACCAAAACTTATTGGGCACAACGAAGGTAGCCCTAATGGAAAGTTCATAGCACTAAATGCCTTTATAACAAAGACGGAGAGATCTCAAATTAACAACCTAGCCATCTACGTAAAGGCATTGGAAAAACAAGAACAATCCAACCTCAAGAGTTCCAAATGGGAAAGAAATTGTTAAGATCAGAGCTGAAATTAATAAATTAGAAACTAAGAAAACAATTAAGAAAATTTATAAAACCAAGAGCTGGTTCTTTAACTTTTTATTGACAACCTCCATTCCTAATAGACAATGCCCACACTTAGTCTTAATGATGATTTTTCTTATTCTTCTCATCTGTGCTGTAGTATTGTGATAAAAGTTCTGATTTTTCAAGGGTCTAATGCTCTAGTGCAAAGCCATATTCCAGGCTGAGTAGATAAAGAAGCCAGTCTACAGAAAACTCAAGTTATCAAGAGCTGATTGTAATGAACCAAGAATAGCATGTAACTCACTTCCAGATCGTTGGTGTTAGCTCTGCAGTGCTGACAACAGAGAGTAAACAGTCAACACGAGGGTCCTGACTCAGACACAGGGCCCAGTGTGTTTACAGAGAGCAAGGCTGCCTCCTTCTTTGTATCCCACATAGTTCCTCCTCTTGAAGTCAATGAAAGCTCTGTGTTGAGAACATACTAAGAAACATGTAGGAGAAAATAATAAATACAATGGGTATTTTTTAAAGGACAATCTTCCGGTAGAAAAAATCATTACATCTAATGAAGAATCCATCTCAAATGACCCTAACACTATAATGATTTGTATTGAAATCAGAGGCTGAATATCCAAGCTTGCTTTCTTTCCTCTTTCATTTTATTAATGTATGTTAATGATACAAGATAATGGAGTTCATCATGTTTTCAAACTTGTGGATAGCATGGTTCAGTCATATTCACCAACCTTTTCCTTTCACTGTTCTCGTCCCTGCATTCCTGCTTCCTTTCCTCCCTTTCTTTCTTTTTCTTTTGTGCAGTACTTTCTCTGCAGTTTATTTTAGTTAACATCATGATCTTCAGCATCCATTTTCCTGCAAGCAACGTAATTCTGTTGTTCTTTATGGATGAATAATGCTCCCCTGTGTTTGTTCACTACATATCTTTATCCATTCTTCCATTGACTGACACCTAGGCTTATTCTATGACCTGACTCCTGGGAATAAATATCCCTGCAGTAAACATGAGTCCTTTCTCTTTCTACTACTTCCTCTTAATATGATTTAGTTTAGATATTTGAAAATACAAATGAAAAAAATTAATCATAACATCTTTCTCATTTAAAGACACATCACAAACTGAATTCTGTCCCATGCATTTCACTGTCTCCATTATCAAGCCTTTTTATTCATTGCTCTAAAATTCCACTTAAAATAAGTTATGACTGAAAAAGACTTACCTATATCTCAAAGCATTAATTACTCATACTATAGTTGAGTACAGATATCCTGAGTTTTAAAATAATATCAAAAACACATAACTATATGCTGCAAGACAAAATTCTAAGCTTGTTTAATGGTATGTGGAAGATGTCCTAAGACAACAAGTCAGAGAAAAAAATGATGCTTTCAGCAGCAGGACAGAGAGAGCACCAGAAGGTGAGGAAGCAGTGAGTCCCATGGTGCTTTCAGCAGCAGGACAGAGAGAGCACCAGAAGGTGAGGAAGCAGTGAGTACCATGGTGCTGGGGAGCTTATCCCGAAGCCAGAGCTTGACACACAGCCAACATAGACATGAAAGTAGAGACATTTTAAGATGCACAAGGACTCAAACTACAGCTTGTATACCCTATGTGAAAAAGCTTACAGGAAATATTCTAAAGAAAGAAAACAATGAATGGAAGAATAACACTTGGCTATTCTTTATTTCATTTATTCAGTTGCAATGAGAGAGAGAGAGAGAGAAGAGAGAGAAGGAGAGAGAGAGAATGGTGCTCCAGGGCCTTTAGCCACTGCAAACAAACTCTAGATGCTTGCAACAGTTTGTTCATCTGGCTTTCTGTGGGGACTAGGGAATCGAACTTGCATCATTAAGCAGTGCAGGCAAGAGTCTTAAATGCTGAGTCGTCTCTCCAGCCCTTGGTTACTCTTAATGCCACAAGAAACATCAACACAGTAGGACCTACAAGAAGTGAAGTCAAGTAGACGGAAATACACGGAGATCTTCTTGAGGGATGGAGGTCCTTAGAGGTTGTTGAGGAATGAAGGGTTCATGAAAAATTCCTTGGGCAGCAGCACATAAAAAGCACTTCTTCTGTAGAGACGCAATATTTTAAAGTAAAGTTCATAGGGGTTTGAGTGTAAGAGACCCGCCTGGGTTTGGACATGACCTCTGCAAGAAGTGTGTGACTTCCACAAGGTGATTTTGACCCTTGCTTTTCTCTGTTACATGGGTGTGAACGTAGTTACTTTATAAGGACTCTATGAAGATCATAGGAAATGAAATCTATAAAATGCTTAGCACATGAACTCTCCACAAATGTTATCTAAATTATGTGATAGCATTTGCAATCCAAAAGGACTCTTTCCAGTCAGAGAAAGTGCTTACAGTAAAATAGATAGAAATGCCAACTAATGGGTTTCAGAGCAATGGGAATGGGAACGAGTGGTTTTCTGTTCCTGCCTCACCGGGACCTGCATTCAACAACAGATAATATTACTTACGAAGAATATCCAAAGTATTTAAATTGACCTAGGAATTAAGAGTGATAAACAGATAATTAAGTATATCCCTGCTTCTATTTTAGAAATTGTCCATGCTGGACATAGCAACTTCTCTTTCTCAGTAGCTTTTAAAATGTCTTTCACATTTAGCTTTGGAAATTACATTAGCCTCATCACTGCACAGTTTTCTTGCGTGAAAGTGAAACATCCCACTTGTCTGACTCGCAAGGGACTGATGAATCTTCATTAGAGCATTGGTCTTTCCCCTGCACACTTAAGACACCAAATATTAAAATTGTGCCAACTTTCTGCTGGCACCCCATCTGGAGCAAAGCGCAGCTTCTTTAGTCCCTCCCCAGTCACAGGACACAAGCACAAGTCTTCTATACTTTTCTTTTTGGTGTTTCGAGGTAGGGTCTCACGCGAGCTCAGGCAGACCCGGAATACGCTATGTAGTCTCAGGGTGGCCTCGAACTCACGGCAATCCCCCTACCTCTGCCTTCCAAGTGCTGAGATTAAAGGCATGCACCACCACGCCCGGCTTCTTCTATGCTTTTTTAACATACTTGTACATGACACCTCAGATTCTCCATGGACTGTGCCTTCCCTTATTGCCACTTTTAACTCTGTTCCTGGCGTCCCTTGGCTGTAAGACAATGATGGAGAAGTCAGTCTGTCGGGAATACAACATAGCTTACTGTATGTTAGATTATTGGTATGGTCAGGACCTATAGTATAAAACTTAAAATAACTATGGTATACACAAGATAGAAGTTTTTCTCTTGCATAAAATTAAGTCTGAAGGTAAAAAAAAAAAAAAGGTCAGAGTATCAGCTTGAAAGCAGGAATTCCAGCTCTTTCTTTTCCATTCTCTTAGCCCATCCCTTCCAGATATGGGGTCAGTTCACAGCCCAGCGGGACTCCTAGAGATTCAGCCACATGTCCATTGCAATGTGTTGGAAAGGGATAAATGGGGAGGAGCGCTAGGTGTGGTGGTTTGAATGCACCGCCCCTGTAGCAGTTACACTCTCCTTGCTGGGACACACTCACAACCAATGTGGCTGATGGAAAGGAAGGGACTTAACAGTTCTGAGGGGAAGCTTCCTCATGGCAGACGGTGACACATCTCCACACGAAGCAGGGCGGAGGCAGAGAGAGCGTGCTAACACCCAGTGAGGCTGGGCTAACACACCCCAAGGCATGCTCTTGGAAACACACCCCTCGAAGGCTCTACCTCCCAAGGCTCCACGAGCTAGGAGAGTCAAATATGAGGGTTAATAACAAACACATGAGGCTATGGGGGGAGGGGACACTGTACATTTAAGCCATTAAGCCCTGCAGGGACTGGTGTGTTTGAGTACTTAGTCCCCAGTTTGTGGTGCTGTTTGGGAAAGTCGTGGAACCATTAGGGTACAGTCTTGGTGAAGGAAGGGTCACAGGGAGTCAGTCTTGAGGCCTCACAGGTGATCCAGGATTGCTGTTCTCTCTCACACACTACTTCCTCTCTGCTCACATGAGGTCGTGATATCTGCTCCGATCTTCCATGGCTTCCCTGCCTACCAGACTTCCCTTTAAAAGTGAGCAGAATCAAAGTGGTTCCTTCCTTAAGTTGCTTCTCATCTGGGTATTTTGTTCCAGAAACAAAAAAGTAGCTTTTAAAATAGACACGTGCTCTGCATCTTCAGTAATATTCTTCAAGAGGCCTTCAGAAATGATATCCATCATTTCCTTAAACTCAGCATTTAGTCACGTGGATACCATCCTCCAAAGAAATCTGGGAGAATATGGTATTAGCTGGGCACATAGCCAGTTTAAATAAAATCAGGACTTTGTTACTCATGAAACAGAGTCGATACTATGTTGTTGATACTAAAAAGAGTTATGATATGATTGCTGACATGGTAATTAGTGTATCAAAAAAACTAGATCGTTTTACTTGGGTTAGTTTATATATGAGGGAAAAATTACTATCAGAACATTCTGTTAATAGCAGAAATGACGTGATTTGATGGACATGAAGGCCTAGTGACATCACACAGTAGAAAAAAATCTTGCACAACTCAAAAAGTAAAGTTAGGAGCTAGAGAGATGGCTTAGCAGTTAATGTGTTTGCCTGCAAAACCAAAGGATCCCATTTTGACTCTCCAGGTCCCACATAAGCCAGATGCACAAGATGGCACATGCATCTGGAGTTCCTTTGCAGTGGCTAGAAGCCCTGGCATGCCCATTCTCATTCTCTCTCTCTTTCTCTCTGCCTCTTTCTCTCAAATAGAATAAATAAATAAAAATATATTTTTAATAAAAGTAAAGTTAAAACATACTCTTCTGCAGAGAAACAGTAAATGAAGTAATGCTTAGGCCAGGCCAGCCCTGAGAAGCAGGACCTTAGTCATAGCTCACACTCATGGCGTCATCATTCTAAACACGTTTAGAATTCCAGCAGGCTTCACCGTGCACAAGAAAGGAAAAAGTTATCAAAATCAGTTTTCACAACACGTATTTATTCATCTCTTTTGCACAGTGCTTTCTTCCATGATCTCAACATTAAGTATAGTCACATGTTTTTGGTGTTTAGAGTAATAATGAAAAGCCAGTCAAATGGAGTTCCAAGAATTCTTCACACACTGTCCCATTTAAGCCTGCTTTGACTCTCTTCAGTCTGACTGTTGTCATCATCTCCTAGAGATGAGAACACTCGAGCTGTTGGGCATGTAAGTGATCTCCCCAGGAGGATAAGGGGGAACAGCTGTACTGGAGCCCAGATCTGGCAGCCTGGTCCACACGCTCCACACAGCAGAGGACAGCAGACGGAGGAACCGCTTCGTCAGGGCTCAGGAGATCATTGTCTCTCAAAGCTGATGTTCTTGCTGCAAAGGCTGATGGGTTCAATAAAAAAAAATTCACATTAGATTAGTTTACTTGATAAACCATCTTCTTGTATAATTTGAGTTTTAAAACCTTCGAAAATAGAGGTAAGATATGATCTTTGTACAATTATTAGAACATACATGGAACTAATTAATCTCTTAACCAAAAGATGAGTAATATAATTTTATATATACTTTCAGAACTTTTTGTTTATATATCCATATATATGTACTATGTACATACATATTTATAAATATGTTGTTTATATATGTACTATTTTTAAAGTTTTAAAGTTGAGCATGGTGGCTCACACCTTCAATCCCAGCAGTTGGGAGACAGAGGTAGGAGGATCATTGTGAGTTTGAGGCCAGCCTCAGACTACATAGTGAATTCTGTTCAGCCTGGGCCAGAGCAAGATCCTACCTTGAAAAGCCAAAAAGTAAATAATAAATAAGTAAAGTTTTTATGACAAGTATCAGAAATTTTTTCAATTTTTAATAAGCATACATTTTTGTTTTATTCTTTAAAATAATTAAATTTTTAAAATGTAGATATTATGTCTTGTCCTCTTCTCTCATTTTGTATTTGTGACTCCCCCAAAATCTATGAATAGAGAAATAATTATAAAATTTTGATGTTTCCCTGTAAAATGGTATTGAAAGTAATAATTCTGCACAGATTTCAATAATGTAGGAAACAAAATTTAATGTTTCTGTGTCTGATAATTAATTCAGTACTACATACATAGGCATATCTTCAAAGGCCTCCTGAGTGAGCAGACTTAGAAACATAAAATTTAGCATAGACTTTTTACATTGGCACATCCTTAAGTGGCAGTAAAAATACGTTTTAACGTGCAAAGTGTATACATTTCTCCAAGGTGAACCCTTCCCTTCTTAAGTTACTTCTTGTCAGCTATTTAGTGACAATAACAAAAAGGTAAATAATAGAAATGAAGAAGTTGATTAATTTTAAACATGTTTTTATTTATTTATTTGCAAGAAGAAAGAGGGAGGGAAGAAGGGGGATAGATAGATGACAGATAGATGGATAGATAGATAGATGGATAGATAGATGATAGATAGATAGATAGATAGATAGATAGATAGATAGATAGATAGATAGAGGCAGGCAGATAGATATAGGTAGAGAATGAATATGGGCACTCCAGGGCCTCTGGCTATTGCAAACAAATTCCAAATGCTTGTGCCATTTTGTGGATCAGACTGTAGGTTGGTGCTGGGGAATCAAACCCAATCTGGTAGGCTTTGCAAGCAAGTGCTATTAACAACCTAGCCATGTCCCCAGCCTGAGAATTAATTGTAATAGAAAGTTTAAATTAAAACTGAGGTAGCAAATGAGTGTAGGGTCATACCACTGGGTCCACCCAATCTCATCTGAGGTGGAAAGTGGGCTAAGTAAGAGAAAGACATGCATTTATCTCTAAAATACTCATGTTACTAAGTGTTCAAGATGCCACTTTTAATGAAGAAGTCTATTGTACTACATACATTTGAGTGTATGAAAATAATCCTCTTGACATACATTTTACCATTTAGTGCAAAGAATAAAAAGGCTAACAGTAAGTAAAGTCCTTACTAACTTGATTTTTCAAAATATTTATTTGTGTGAGGAGGGGAGAGAGAATGGACACACCAGGGCCTCTTGCATCTATAAACTAACTCCAGTGCTTGCGCCACTTGTGCATCTGGCTTTACAAGGGTACTGGGGATCAATCCCAGGCCAGGAGTCATTATAAGCAAGCATCTTTAATTGCTAAGCAATCTCTCCAGCTCCTAATTTTTGAAAGACACTAAACAGGGCATCTGCAGCCATCATATACTAAAGTAGGAAGCCTTTGAATTTTACCATGCCATTAACTCTTTGTAAAGGTGAAACTTTAGAAAAAGATTTGGCATTTTATTATTTCAGAAAAATAACACATTTCTAGTTATTGAAGTGGTCAAATTCCAATAAAAAGATTTTATGAATCCCCAATTTTAGTCATTAAATAACTCCATCCTCAAAAATCTTACATGTGGGGCTGGAGAGATTGTTCAGTGCTTAAGGCACTTGCTTGCAAAGTCTAATGACCTGGGTTCAATTCCCCAGTATCCACATAAAAGACAGATGCACAAAGTGGTCCATGCATCTGGAATTCATTTGGAATGGTTGGAGGCCCTGGTGCACCCGTTCTCGCTATCTCTCTCTCTGTTTGCAAATAAATAAATAAAATATTTTTAAGAACCTTATATGCACCTAACTCTTCTTTCTTTCTTGTTTGTTTTGTTTTTTTTTTTAATATTTATATATTTCATTTATTTATTTAAGAGAAAGAGGCAGATAGAGAGAGAATGGGTATGCCAGGGCCTCTAGCCACTGCAAATGAACTCCAGACACATGTGCCCCATTGTGCATCTGGCTTATGTGGGTCCTGAAGAATCAAACCTGGGTCCTTTGGCTTTGGAGGCAAGCGTCTTAACCACTAAACCATTTCTCCAGCCCCCCCGCTTTTTTTTAAGGCAAGGTCTCACTGTAGCTCAGGCCAACTTGGAACTCACTCTATAATCCCAGGCTAACCTTGAACTCACAGGGATTCTCCTACCTGAGGCCCCTGAGTGCCTAAGGACCCCAGTTCGAGGCTAAATTCTCCAGGACCCACGTAAGCCAGATGCACAAGGAGGCGCATGCATTTGGAGTTCATTTGCAGTGGCTGGAGGCCCTGGCACACCCATTCTCTATCTCTCTACCTGCCTATTTCTGTATTTCTCTCTCTCAAAAATAAATTAATTAATTTAATTAAATATATTTTTTAAAAAGATCACTCACCTCCTCCACTAGGTTCCTTCCCACCACTTCACATTACCTACACTCGTTTTCCTTCCCCCCCAACTCTGTGCCTTATCTGTTTCCCTTAATAGAATATGCATTCTTTCAACACAAGGACTTTTGAACTGCTTAAAGTTCTAGCTTCTGGGTTGGAGATATGGCTCAGCAGTTAAGACACTTGCCTGCAAAGCCTAACAACGAAGCTTCAGTTCCCCAGTACTCACATAAAGCCAGATGCACAAAGTGACACCTGCATCTGGAGTTTGCAGTGGCTAGAGGCCTAGGTGTGCCCATTCTCTCTCTTGCTCTTTTTTCTGTCTCTCTCTGCTTGCAACTATATAAATGAATAAATAAAAGCTTTTTAAAAAAAAAAAAATTCTACCTCTGCACCTAGAATACTGATTAGTTCTCAAAATAGTTTTGAGTGGATGAACTACCTAGGAGATTTATTTTTTCTGTGTGTCAATGCTATTATTTTATATTGTATTTTCTTAGTTTCTGTATTAGCAATTCTTCTGGCTGGGAAGATGGCTCAGCGGGTAAAGGTGCTTGCTTGCAAAGTCCACCTGCCTGGGTTGAACTCCCCAGCCACCCATAGAAATTCTGGACATACGTTCATTTGCAATGGCAAAAGCCTCTGGCATGTGTGCAGGCATGCACACACACAAACACTAATTAATTAATTTAAAAATTGCTCAAATCATCTGTCAAGTTATCCAGTCCCATTCTTCTAGTCTTTGCTTTGCAAAAGTCATTATGTTAACATATAAAGTCAGATAATTTGACTTTACTGATATGTTTAGGTATTCAATTACAAAGATCACTCATGATCCTTACTGTTTATTTTTTAATGCAGAGTCTCACTCTAGCCCAGGCTGATCTGGAACTGTGTAGTTCCAGGCTGGTCTTGAACTCTGAGATCCTCCTACCTCAACCTCCCCATTGCTGGGACTAAAGGCATGTGCCACCACATATAGCCAATGATATTTATTCTTTTAAGGAAATAGAAATGCTGTATTTTTCAGCATGGATAAATTGCAAGGTGAGAAGTGAAAGTTATGAATACCTAAGTGGCGGTAATGCTTGTCTTAACAATGTGAGGAATGTTATTTACATATTGGAGAATTTCCAAATTGTGGTTGGAATTCATGTGTTGACTCAGAAATGATTCATAGATTGAGCTGGGAGTGGTGGCATACATCTTTAATCCCAGCACTCAGGAGGCTGTGGGAGGAGGAGCTCCAAGTTCAAGACCAGCCTGGGTTACAGAGTGAGTTCCACAAGAGCCTGGACTAGAATGAGACCCTGCTTCAAAACCAGAAACAAACAAAAAAGATAGATAAAATCCTCCAATGTATTGGTAAAGGCTCCAGATCGATTCTGTGATGAAAGTTTTAGGTCTAGAAGACACCTTTGATCAGAATCAAAATGCGAGTTTTTACCATTGTCCATCAGAAGTAGACTGCGAGCAGAGAGAAGAGGAGACGCTGAAGGACCGTGGTCAGGAGCTTTTGTTCTTAAGCGTGCCCTTAACATCACAGGAGGCAAGGGAAGCAGACATTTATCAGGGCACAGCCGAGTTGCTGCTATTCCACTCAAAATTGCTGAAATCACTCCTCTTTGTCTCAGCCTAGCACACAGAACTCAGTCCTGCATTTACATGCAGTTGGTTTCCCGCCCATGTACATATTTCAGAACATCATGACACATCGGTGAGTGCTGTGCTGTGCTCTGATGCAATGATGACACCCCGTGCCACTCCAAGATGCATCATAAAATGCCCCCAACGGTTAATTGAAGCTCCTGTCATGACCATCCTGAAGGGGTTGCTTCACTCGCTCTGGGAGAAGCCCCGTCGGTAAGAGTCGCTCAGCTCTTCACCTCGCTCGCGTTTCCATGGCAGCCAGCCTCACCGTCCATTTTGTAGCAGTGTTTCCTAAGCACTCGCAGTAGGCTGCAGTCCATGCCAGTTGTTTATGTCTCATATCGTTTGATCTACTCAACTGAAAGTAGATATCTTGATTCCTATTTTCAGATGAGGAACCTGAGGCTTCCAGTACTGAGCCGTGGGTGGTGGCATTTGCATATGGAACCCTTGATCCCTTGGTCTCTACCTTCCTCTGTCCCTGCTAAGCACTAAGCTATTCAGCTTTCCATAAACTGGGTTGTCAGGCAGAAATGTAAATGATCACTCTCCGATTTCCAATTAGAAAATGACTAAGTAATATGTAATGTAAAGCGTCCACTTAGACTCAAAGCAGAAAGCAGGGAACGACTCTGACCACAGATATGCAACAGCTTCTAAAACTCCTTAAGGAGACAACGGAGACACTGCCTATGTTAAACACCTGGACATAGGCAGATGAAAGCATGTCGCCAAATCCTGTGTATGGTACTTTGTGAATATAAACAAGAGTTACTGGACAACTAAAATCTAAAATTCAAACAGGGCTGGGGACATGGCTCAGCTGCTGGGTAAAGGTGCTTGCTTTGAAAGCCTGCCAGTCCAGGTTTGATTCTCCAGTATCCACATAAAGCCAGGTGCCAAGAGTGGCATTCATTTTTAGTATTAAAAAGTTCCTGAGACATACACACACAAATAAATGTGTTTGTTTTTAAAACTTAAAATAGGGGCTGAGAAAGATGGCTTAGCAGTTAAAGGCACTTGGTTGCAAATCCTGCTGCCCAGATTCAATTCCCAAGCTACCCATGTAAGCTGGACTTAATGAGTGGACAAACAGCAGGTTTGTTTGCAGCCCTTCCTCCCAAAATAAATAACAGTGAATATATAAATAGCATTAAATCAATTCTTTTAATCCAGAGCAAATGGAAACAGGAGCTAGAACAAAACAATGGGGTCTATGGGAACCATAAGGTCAGCCTATAGCCAGCTGCCTGAGCTCGGAACAAGTCACCATCACCTTTGGAAACCTTCTGAATCACCCTGGCCTCACCCACTCCAAAAGATGACAGTGCAGCCCCCACCTCACCCTGGAATGGGCATGCCACCATGCTTGCTCACCTCGAATCAGCCCTTTTCCCACCCATACCTTCTGCAGGGAAGACCTTTCCATCTTTCCAAAGAGTTGTTTGGTTGACCAGAGGAGGAGTTGACTGGTAACCTTGTTTCCCACAGCACTCCGAGCCCCTCTTTTACCCAACAGGCTGGGAAGCTGGTTGTCCTGTCACCTATATTCCCCCAGCAAGAAAAAAAAAAAAAATGTGGCCTACAGGAAATCCATGTTCAGCAGACACTGAGCAGAAGGGAAGGCGTGCCCCATGTACCTCTTTCCATTGGGTCTCAAGTGCTATTTAGCCTGGGCTCTGATACACTTCGAACAGCGCGTAGAAAGTTTCTCCCCATCAGGACAGACATTCCTAGAAAGCCTGCTCGCTGGTGTAACCAGGGAAAGGTGCGAATCTCCAGGTCAAGGAAGGAGTCCAAAGACAGACGTCAGCGCGCCTGTCTCTGTAACAACTCCAGTTCAGGTATTAACGCCCTGTCCACTTACTGTGGGCTCCTGGTTTGATTTCCTTTTAAATCATAGATTCTCTTTGTGGCCCAGGCTGACCTGGAGTGCTGGGATCACAGATATGGCATCTCTCCAGGCTCCCTCTTCTGCATGAAATGGATCCTTTTATGTTTGGCTTTGAAGAGTGAAGGCCCTGGCACCACCCTTCACCCAATGCCAGCCTTGCTCCTGTAGGCTACTGTTCTTCTGCCCAAGGTCCTTTGAAACCTTCCTTCCAGACGTCAGTGTCATCACCAACCCCTTTCTTAGGCAAGAGACAGGAATTAGGGCTGAATGAATTTGAATCAAATCTACCTGCACTGTGCCATGGCCATCTCTGATTGTTCCTTCTCTTTGCTTTTTTTTAAAAAAAAATATATTTTATTTATTTATTTGCAAGCACAGAGAAGGGGGTGGGTGGAGAAGAGGCAGGCCAGGGCCACCTACCACAAATAACTCCAGACGCAGGCGCCACTTTGTGTCTGGCTTCAAGTGGGTACTGGAGAATCAGGCCGTCAGGCTTTGCAAGCAAGCACCTAAACTGCTGAGCCATCTTTCCAGCTCCTTCTCCTTATTTCTACATCTGCCCTTTTCCCTCTCCTGAATTGCTTGTCGGTGGGGAGAAGCGGGGGTGGTACATCCCCAGCAGGATTACAGAGTGAGATAGTGGGGATAATTTTGTTGTTTTTGTTTTCTGATCTCATCAGCCCTGGTTGACCTTCAACGTACCAACCTGCTGCCGCAGCTTCCTAAATATGGGGGATTAGGGGTGGATGGCCATGTCCAGATAATATGCCTGATTTGATAATATGGGTTTGATATTCTGGCCATTTAGAGTAGAGGTGGGGAAAGAGCTGTCTTCACACCCTCATGAGCAGGCGCTCCCCCTTCCCGGATAATCCACTCCAGGTGTCCTCCTCAAAGAGTTCAGAGCAACCTTGCTAAGTCACTCTTGGTCTTGAAGTCCTTTTACATCTCACCAGGGGACTTTCCCACTTGGTCCCCGCCTGTTGTCACGCAAAGGAATGTCGCACACTCCGGAGAAGCCTTCTGGGAGGAAGCTCCCCATTCCACTGCACTTTGGGATCCCGGATGGGTGAGCGCTTCCAGGCGGTTCCCGCAGGCCCGAGGCAGGGGCGGTGGGGCGGGCTCGGAGGAGCGGGACCGGGGAGAGTGACCTCGGGCCGCCTCCTCCCGGGCCGCCTCCACCCACGGCCGAGGCCTGACGTCACGGCGGCCCTATAAAGCGGCAGGTGCGCGCCGCGCCTTTGGCTGCTAGCTGGATGCCTGCCTTTGCTCTGCGCTCCCGCAGCCTGGGTTCGGCCGTGCGCTCCCGCAGCCTGGGTTCTGCCGTGCGCTCCCGCAGCCTGGGTTCTGCCGTGCGCTCCCGCAGCCTGAGTTCGGCCGTGCGCTCCCGCAGCCTGGGTTCTGCCGAGCGCTCCCGCAGCCTGGGTTCGGCCGTGAGCTCCCGCAGCCTGGGTTCGGCCGTGCGCTCCCGCAGCCTGGGTTCTGCTCTGCGCTCCCGGAGCCTGGGTTCCGCCGTGCGCTCCCCGAGCGCCCGCCCCGCGCTCCAGCCGCCCGCGCATCCCCGACGCGTCCGCCCGAGGCGCTGGCTGCGCCCGCCTCCCGAAGCCGGCCCGGACAGGGCCTCTGACCCCGCGGCACACGCCCCTCCCGCCACCCCGAGCCGAGCCGCGGGCCCCTTGCCCGAGAGACAGAGCCGCCGCCACCCCGCGGGACCAATGAGAACCCGGCTGCTGCCGCGGGCGCTGTCGCTGCTGTCGCTGCTGCTGCTTAGCTCAGGTGAGGACCCGCGGTGCTGGCTGCTGAGGCCTGGCGAGCCCGGGGTGGGCCCTGTGGCAGGCAGGTGACCCTGCAGGCTCACTGCCACCGCGCGCTGCTGGTGGACCTGAGAGCTCCTGGGGTCCTTACCTTGCGTTTCACAGATAAGGAAACCGAGGCACAGATAGGCGATTTCCACAGACTAGTTAATTCCTGGAATTCTCCATGTCCTCTGTCCAGTGATTTGAGTCTCACCTGCCTACCAGGTGACTCACCTGTGTCCCAAAGAGACGGCTAAATGCACCACGCTGCGAGATGCTATTTTGAACCCTAAAAAAAGTAAATGAGAGCCAGTTGTGGTGGCGCACGCCTTTAATCCCACCATTCGGGAAGCTGAGGTTAGGAGGGTCACCATGAGTTCGAGGCTGCTCTGAGACTAACTCCAGGTCAGTCTGGGCTAGAGTGAGACCCTGCCTCGAAAAAAAAAACAAACAAACAACAGAAAAAAAGGTGAATGAAGCCAGGCCTGGCGGTGCACGGCTATACTCCCAGCACCCTGGTGGCTGAGGTAGAAGTGAGGATCACAGTTAGAGGCCAGCTTGGGCTTGAGTAAGACCCTGCCTCATTGTAACAACACCACCAAAAATCAAGGACAAGTACACGAAGATGGAACGGGCACTTGAACTTTGGATCCTCTCCTCTGCCCCACTGTGGGTTTCTTCCTTGTAATAACTATGGCAATGGGAATTAGCATTATCAGCTTCCCTTGATTTCTCATTTCATCTATATACGCTTAAAAATGCGAACCCACAGTTTAGAGCTTCTGATTTAGCACCTGTGAAAGGGGGGCAGGGAGGGTATTGTACCAAACACAGATGCATTTCGAATGTGACGTTCGAGGGTGCTTGGACGTGGCCTCCTAAGAGATTGCCTTCTGAAACATGGTGTTAACGTAGACTATCTGTGGAAGGACACCTGCCTAGGAGCAGCTCTGAACCGGGAACCGCTGAGATTCTTGTCCAGAGGTGAGGTTGCTGTCCTGAGTGACTGGCTCACAGATGGCAGCACGTGCTTTGGCATCGAAGGGAGGCATGCCTACCTAAGCCAGCTGTCCGTGACACTCAGCTTCATCTCTTCTTCTGTCCCCACAGGACACTATGCGGCTGGATCAGACCTCAACGACACCTCCTCTGGGAAAGGGGAAGCATTTTCTGGAGACCACAGTGCTGGCGGACTTGAGGTTTCTCCTGTGAGTGAAATGCCTTCTGGTACTGAACTGTCCACGGGATCTGACTATGAATATTCAGAAGAGTATGATAATGAACCACAGATTGCTAGCTACATCGTGGATGGCTCAGTCAGGGGTGAGTAGAAGGAAAACACAGTCTAATGTGGGTTCATCAGAACCAGGCGGCTTCATCTCTCTCTCTCTCTCTCTCTCTCTCTCTCTCTGTGTGTGTGTGTGTGTGTGTGTGTGTGTGTGTGTGTTGCATATCCTCTGAAGAGCTATGTGTAAGCACATCAAATATCAGAGAGTTCTCCAGCATTTGGTGTTTAATTTTCACAGGAATGCTATTAGGTAGAAATCACAATTCTCATTTCACTAGCTCAGTAAGTGACATTCAAAAGGTCATTGTGCCCCCTCCCCATCCCGCTGTCCAGGCTGTAAGCAGTTGAGCCAAACTAGAACCCCATCTGTTTGCCGCCTGAGACCACGTGTGCATTCCCACTGTGTGTGCCACCTGACCTCCATGCTGCCTGCAAAGGTAGTCATTAACCAGTCCTCTCGGCCTTGGGGCATATTTGTTCACTACCCTCGTGTCGCCTTGGTGTTTGAGGGAAGTCATAGCCAAGAGCGTCCCCATGCAGACAGAGCAAGATGGCTTCCAAGCTCTCAGAAGGCTTCGCCTTTGTCTTTCCTAGCGGTCAACCTGACCCCGCCCCCCCTCCTCCTCCAGCATCCAGAGCTGGTGAAGGAAGAGCTGTTGAATTGTCAGCACTCAGGAAGGCCAGACAGACAAGCAGTGAGGTGCATGGCTGGTGCTCACCACGAGAACTCACTGGAAAGACTGCTCAGCCAGGACCCCGTGGGGTCCTGTTTGCTGCCACAGTGCTTCAGCGTGGTGTCTGCACTGGTCCCTGGGATTCCTAATCTACCCCATGAAAGACAATGATACTCACTTAAAATGTGTCTCTTAGAAGATTCATTTTAACCTCTTAAAATTTATTTATATATTTATTTGACAGAGAAAGACAGAGAGAAAGAGAGAATGAGCACACCAGGGCCTCTAGCCATTGCAAATGAACTCCAGACTCATGCGCCACCTTGTGCATCTGGTTTACATGCGTCCTGGGGAATCAAACCTGGATCCTTAGATTTTGCAGGCAAATGCCTTAACCACTAAGCCATCTCTCTAGCCCATCATTTTATTTTATTTTATTTTGGTTTTTCGGTTTTTCGAGGTAGGGTCTCACTCTAGTCCAGGCTGACCTGGAATTCACTATGTAGTCTCAGGGTGGCCTTGAACTCATGGTGATCCTCCTACTACTGCCTCCCGAGTGCTGGGATTAAAGGCGTGCGCCACCACGCACGGCTAGCCCATCATTTTAACTTTAAATCAGAAGAAAGTTTCTACCTAAAACCTCCATAATTCCCTATTCACTATTCCCCATTTAACTTTTGTTACTGTTGTTATAATAGCCTGCTGAACTATTCACAGTTTCTCATTTCCTTAATCGCAGAGGTCTTGTCTCAGACACCCTTGTGAACCTTTCACTGTTGCCTTTGCCGCCTATATGAAGGGCGCCTGCATGACCTTTCTGGCGATGGTGTTTTCTCTCTGTCCTGTGCTCCTCTAAACACAGGATCGTACAAACTTGTGAAGGACCAGTGTGACAAAATGCACAGCACTAAATGGAAACTCCTCTTCCCCATCTTTAGCATGTAATTACACGATACTTTGTGTAACTGTAAGGCTGCAGTTTCTCTAGATTTGATGCAGTAAACTCTGAGGCTTGGAGCACAAATATGGCTTGATTCTTTTAGATAGATTGAAAATAGCAAGGAGTCCCTTGGGATGTTATCTGGGTGCTGAAAAATCTGATAAATATTTTTTTTTTCCATTTTGTCCACCTTCAGGGAGTACCCACTAACTTCCAGCTAAAAGAGAGAGAGAGAGAGAAAGAGAAAGAGAGAGAGGGAGCGCACTTGATAAGTATGTGGAAATAAAATCACCCAGTGTGTCTCAGGTCCCCTTTGACTCATTACCACTGTCCTTCTCTAAGAGACAAAGGTGTCCCGGGGACAAGAAAAGGCTTTGACATCTTAGCACTGCCTTGGACGGTTCAGCTTGTCCTAGGACAAGTGACTTCCCTCAATTTCAGTTTCCTTCCTTTGTCAGGTGGGGAACAGTACACACATCTGTGATTGGGACGTGGCTACGTTAATACTCTACCAAAAACTTGGGATATATTAGAAATTTAGAATTTTTCTTTTTCTTTTTTCTTTCTGAGGTAAGGTCTCACTCTAACTTAGGCTGACCTGGAATTCACTGTGTATTCTCAGGGTGGCCTCAAATTCAGGGTGATCCTCCTACCTCTGCCTCCTGAGTGCTGGGATTAAAGGCGTGAAATTTTAAAAGGCATTGAATAGATTTTGTTAGAAATGGAATTCTCTTTATATTTATTTATTTATTTGAGAAAGAGAGAGAGAGAATGGGCACACCAGGGCCTCTGGCCAGTGCAAATGAACTCCAGATGCATGTGCCACCATGTACATCTGGCTTTATGTGTTTACTAGGGAATTGAACCGGGGTTATTAAGCTTTGCAAGCAAACACCTTATCTGCTGAGCCATCTCTCCAGCCCAGGACCTGATTAGTAATGATACTGGATGATGACACTCATTGATTCTGAATGTGCATATTAGCTAACACAACAACTAGGGGACCATATGACATAGGTATTCCCAGTTCATTGTGTGAACATTGCATTAATGCCGCAAGAGTATTTCTTATCCCCATAAGTTCTCAAGGCTGTGATAGCTTTGTCTCATGTAGCTGAGAATGTTTACAATAAACGCTAATTTCTTGTCTCCAGTGGAACAGGTAATTAAGCCCAAGAAAAACAGGACAGAAAGTGAAAAGACAACAGATAAACCCAAAAGAAAGAGAAAGGGAGGCAAAAATGGAAAAAACAGAAGAAACAAAAAGAAGAAAAATCCATGTGATAGAGAATTTCAAAACTTCTGCATTCATGGAGAATGCAAATATATAGACAACCTGGAGGTAGCGACTTGCAAGTAAGTTTTTAAAAATTATATGAAGTTCCTTATTTCCTATATCGTGTCTGAACCTCTTATCTATAGACAGCCATTGATTTTTTTTTTTCCAGTCTGCAAAGCAAGGGCCAGAAAACTTTACTAAGCATAAGGTAATAAATATTTAGGCTTTGTGGTCCAAGACTATACAATTACATACATGACCAATTCAAATGCAGCCATTTGAGAATATAAAAACCATTCTTACCTTTCAGACTACCAGAAACTGGCAAGCCTTCATGACCCCACAGTGATCATCCTAACCCCACTTAGTAGAGCCCCCAGGGTAATGGGAATTAGGGTGAAGGGATAATCAATAGCATATGACCTAGTATTGAAAAAAATTATTATTAAAATTAAAAAATAACTTAGCAAATGGGCTGACCATTGGCCTATATAAACATTCATATTATATCACACACAAGTACTTAAATGCCTCTTTTTAAGAAAAAAGACCTTAAGGTACTTCTCACACAACATTTTCATTTGTTATGACTACCGTTACCCCCACCCAAATCTGCTAACACATGAAATGAGAGTGGAATGTGCTGACTGCATAGCAAAGCATTGAACTCAGCAGTTGGTCACACATGGAGCACAGAGAAGGATAAGGTGTGTCTTCTTGCAGTCTCACACCCAGACGGATCTCAGCCTGTCTTGTAGGTCTGGTGGTAGAGTGTATTCTTATGGACACACGAATAAAGCAGAACACTGCTGCTAGGTGTTGGGGTTTCAGGTCTGTATCACTAGAGAGTAAGCTTGAGTGGTTCAGAGTTGTATTTTTAAATGTTTCAGATGTCATCAGGATTACTTTGGGGAGCGGTGTGGAGAAAAGTCCATGAAGACCCACAGCCTGGTGGACAGTGACGTCTCCAAGATCGCCCTGGCGGCCATCGCGGCTTTCGTGTCTGCCGCGAGCTTCACGGCTATTGCGGTTGTCATCACGATCCAGTAAGTAGGGACGACTCAAGCACTCTTTTTTGAAAAAGAAAATGTTTTAAATATTTTATTTATTTATTTATTTATTTATTTGAGAGAGACAGAGAAAGACAGACACAGAGAGAATGGGCACGTCAGGACCTCTAGACACTGCAAATGAACTCCAGATGCATGTGCCATCTTGTGCATCTGGCTTATGTGGGACCTGGGGAATCGAACCTGGGTCTTTAGTCTTTCCAGGCAAGTGCCTTAACTGCTAAGCCATCTCTCCAGCCCTAAAAACATTTTGTTTATTTATTTTCAAGCAGGGAGAGAGAGAGACAGAAATAGAGAAAATATGGGCATGCCAGGGCCTCCTGCCACCACTGCAAACGAACTCTAGACACATGTGCCACTTTGTGCATCTGGCTTTGTGTGGATTCTGGGGACTAAAACTCAGGCCATTAGGCTTTGAAAGCAAGTGCCTTTAACCACTGAGCAATTTCTCCAGTCCAGATTAAGCATTCCTAATGAAATACCAGTTTCCAATGTTTCTAGCACACCTCTCTATCATATTTTAAATGAGCTGTTGTTCTATTGGTGGCTTGTGATCTTTGATTAGAATATAGTAAAGATTTTCATTACTTCAGCTGCCATTGAAACAACATATAATGCCATTGCTCAATGCTAAAAGACTTCTGAACTTAGAAAGTGGTAGTTTAATTTCTTATCAGATTAAAAAAAACATTTATATATTTGTGAGCAGAGACAGAAGAAGGGAGAATGGGCATTCCATGGCCCCCGATGCTACCAGTTAATTCCAGATGCATGTGCCACTTTGTGCATCTGGCTTTACTTGGGTCCTGGGGAATCAAACCCAGGTGGGAAGGCTTTGCAAGCAAGTGCCTTTAACTGCCAAGCCATCTCCCCAGCCCTGTATCATATTTCTTCTTGTGGTTATTTCTGTCAAAAAGTGCTGGTATCTTCTATGACTATTTGAAGCTTCAGTAAGCTGAAAAGAAACTTATTAAGAAATTATTAAGAAATTTATTATTAAGGTCTGGTTCCTAATAGGCTTATAGCATGAAACATACCCCTTTACCACTAAAACAAACAAACAAAACCCCAAAGCACTTCAAATGAGCAGCCAGGAGGAGAAAGGTCTTTTCTCGTAGCGCAATGTAAAATTTGGAGGTAGTCATATCAGAGCCTGGTGCTCATTTATTCCATCTGGTGCCCGTTTCATTGCCATTGAATATGATAGTGTGGGAACTTATTAAAAAACGAAACGAAACATTTCCTCCACATGGCATGGTGTAGGAAGCAAAGACAACTCTATTACTGTTCCACTCCTGCAGTCTCTTCCTCAGGCAACAGGTGCAGGCTTCGCCTCACGACCAAAGAATGCTAGAACTCGACCATTCGAGGTGGCAGCGTGATGGGCACCTCAGAATGGCATTGTCTGTGAGACAGAGCTGCCGCACAAGGGAAGCTGGGGGAGGACATGGATGGCTCTGGGATGACTCATATCAGCCAGGGCTTGGGAAAAGCGGTGGACTCATTATTCTAATTTTAGGTCTTGGTAAATGACTTTTAACAACTACATTGTGTGCCTGATTACCACTACTGCCCTTCAGGAAACCGGGTTATCCTCTGCCATTGTTTACTATTACAGTCGAGTCAGATGGCACAGAAAACTGTTTTATTATGCACATAAAACTTGATGTGCCGTTTTTATTTGTTTTGCACGCCCTAGAATTTATTTCCATCTTTTAATACCTCAAGCTTGATATGCAAATGTAGTTAAGAAAGATGCCCTCAGTAAACCATCATTACTTAATGTAAAAGAACAGATAAAAAATGAAAGTTAAGGGCTGGAGAGATGGCTTAGTGGTTAAGGCGTTTGCTTACAAAGCCTGAGGACCCTGGCTCGATTCCTGAAGGCCCACAGAAGCCAGATGCACAAGGGGCACATGATTCTGCAGTTTGTTTACAGTAGCTGGAGGCTCTGGCACACCCATTCTATCTCTCACACACACATAAATAAATACTTTTTAAAATGTGAGTTAAGGAAGATGTTTTATGATAATTAAATTTCTAGCCATTCAGTTTTGCAGTATCTGATAACCCTTTGGGAGGGGGAACATGGAATGGCTGGTGGTGCTGTTTCTCTTTGTGACTAGGGATTGAACCCAGGGCCTCCCATGTGCTAGCCAAGCACTCAACCACTGAGTTACATTCCTAGTTGTTTGTAATTTGTTGTATGTATGTATGCATGCATGCATGCATGTGTGTGTGTATGTATGTATGTTTGTATGCATGCATGTATGTTAGTAAGTATGTATGTATGTTTGTATGTATGTTAGTATGTATGTATGTATGTATGTATGTATGTATGTATGCATGCCTGTTGTGTGTATGCATGTTGTGTGTATGCATGCATGCATGTATGTATGTATGTATGTTTGTGTGTGTATGTGTGTTGTGTGCTTGTATGTGTGTATGCATGTTGTGTTCATGTATGTTGCGTGCATGTATGTATGTTGTGTGTATGTGTGCATGTTGTGCGTTTGTATGTTTGTATGTGTGTTGTATGCATGTATGTATATGATAGTAAGTATTGGTTTACTTTGAGGCAGCATCTCACCAGTTTGCCCAAGCAGGCCTTGCGCTTGCTGTAGCAGTCAGGTCTTGAACTCATGATTCCCCTGCCTGTGTGTCTTGAGGAGCTGGGATCTTAGGTCTATGCCATTGGTACTTATAAAACTACTCGTGATGTTTCTTCTGATCACTGAAACGATCTTACATTTGAAACATAACCAGCATTAATCCTAAAAGCACAATTTCTGGGGTTTTTTTCATAATCAAAGTGATTTTTTTTCCTTAAACAGTACAACAAAATTTCTTAAGATTTTAATGGTAGTGTATAGTAGAAAGACTGAAAACCACTAACAGAAGAATTGCTTGTATAATTCCTACCAAATTTTAAAGTATATATTTTTTAAAAAACACAAACAATCTGGGTGTGGTGGTGCACGCCTTTAATCCCAGCATTTGGGAGGAGGATCGTCATGAGTTTGAGGCTACCCTGAGATTACATAGTGAATTCCAGGTCAGCCTGGGCTAGAGTGAGACCCTACCTGGAAAAAAAACCTAAAAATGAAAAAACAAACAAACAAACAAAAAAGCAAGAACTACAACTCAAGGAAATAGTCATATGTAGAATTAAATAAAACACATGTTTAATTAGTGGTTTTTAAGAATTCTAACCATTTAAATTTTATTTTTTGGATATAAAGTCATTCTTTGATAAAATGGTGCCATCATTTCTTCCATTTTTTTTCATGACAGTTATGATTAATTCTACAGTAGAAAAAAAGAAGACATGATTCTGTCCCATGCTTTTTTGAAAGTTTTCATGTTGAACATACATTTAAACTTCAGTGCTATAAATATGTGTTTATAATAGTGGCACTGGCAACATTTTGGAGTTTAGGACTTATAACATTTTTTATTATTTATTTGCAAGGAGAGAGAGAAAGAGAAGAGAGAGAGAGAGACAGAGGGTGGGGGAACATAGGTGTACCAGGGTCTCTTGCCACTATAAGTAAAAAAGCAAGGGCTACTTTGTGCATATGGCTTTACGTGGGTAGTGAAGAATCAAGCCTGGCTATTAGGCTTTGCAATCAAGCACTTTTAACCGCTGAGCCATGTCCCCTGCCCCAGGTTAGGCTTTGGCTTAGTGCAACATAGTGTATAACCTGTGTGTAAGAACTCACCCTGGACCGATGATGCCACTTTGCTAACACTTGAATGTCTTGTGCTCTGAAGGCTCCGGAAACGATACTTGAGGGAGTTTGAAGGAGAAGCAGAAGAACGAAAGAAACTGCGACAAGAAAATGGAAATACACACATCACGGTGTAGCTGAAGACAGTACAGGTTTGGCTTTATATCTGCTAATTTTGAAAAGTACATCATTATCTTAAGAAAATGAGAATGAGTTCTTAGTAGATTGTTCTTGGAGTGTGAGGCTGAGTACAATACTGAGAGTATGCTACCATATATATATATAAAAGAAGTGTGGGAAACTTCAGTGCTGTTCTCAGAAACCTTAGTGCTTAGTAGATGGTGTGGGGGGAGAGGTAAGGAAGCAAAGTTCTGTGGTAAATAAAATAGACATCCTAAGAATGAATCTGGGCCTGAAGAGATGGTTTAGTGGTTAAAGCACTTGCCTGTAGAGCCTAAGGACCTAGGTTCAATTCCCCAGTACCCATGTAAGCCAGATGCTCAATGTGACACATGTATCTGGAGTTCGTTTATAGTGGCTGGAGGCCCTGGCTTGCCCATTCTCTCTCTCTCACTCCTTCTCATAAATAAATGAATAAATAAGATATTTTTAAAAAGAATGAATCTGATGGAGTGTAACAGTCTTCCCAAGGGAAGGACGAATCCAGTGGGATTCTTGGAGGGGTTAGGAAAGGTCATGTACCTGAAAGGATTGTGGAAGGGAGCTGTATAGGGCTGAGGCTGCAGTGGCAGGTGAGACACAGAAGGAAGGCAAGGCTGAGACACGGGTACCTGTGCAACGGGCCTGCTTGAACTGACTGCAAATACACACATTTATACTTTCTGAATAGGTGAGAAGCAGAAGGAAGGCAAGGCTGAGATGTGGGTACCCGTGCAAAGGGCCTGGCTGTACTGACTGGAAATACACACATTTATGTTTTCTGAATAGTGAGAGCCAAGCACGGATGGCGGGTACACATTTGAGAGTGTCTTGGGGTAGGGACTTAGCCAACGTGAAAGGAGGAAGGGGAGATGGAGAAGGATAGTTCATTGAAAATGAAAACCAGAAGTGAATGCAGGAAACTGGAAGACAAGGGAGGCCAGGACTCCTCCTCACTGCAAGTCGTTCAGATGAGAGAATTCATTTCCTCAGACCTGTAGGAAAGATAATGTCATGGCCTTGGGTCAACAGCATTCTGCCTTCCTTACATTTTAAAGTTACTTGAGCTGCTTGTTAAATCTGACATTCTTGTGCCCACCCCACATCTACTAAGTGGGAATTCCTATTTGTAATGAACACTCCAGATGGCTCACATGCCTTGGTTAGGCGCAGAAACTCTGAGCCTGTTAGACTTCGTTTCAAAACTCTTGTTGATCATTGTTCAGACCTGTGCTGTACTCAGTCTCCGTTGTACCATGAAAAACTGTGTTGGCTCAGGTGCTCATGCTGAGATTTGGAACCAAATGAAGGGCAGATTTGAGGTTGTTTAGAGCTGCTGAGATTTCTGAGTGAGATTCCCAGAATGATTTTAGGATATTCTTATGCTGTGCTGGCACATTGTGGCTGCCTATTAACTGGTAGCTACTATTATTATGCCTTTGGTACTAATTATACTAAATTAACTGTAGATCATAAATATACCGAGTCACTTAATCTTTGTTTTTAATTATGTCCACTGCATATATTTGGTCAGGAAATCTATTTTTGACTATTACTTTCTTTACTATGAATTGTGTGCAAAAGGTGTGAACATTCATTGTTTTTCTACCTAAATAGTCATCATATAAGAAGAAATGAAAGAAGAGTGAGTCATAGGACAGTTGTCCCTCAGAAATGGTTACATGTCTTAGAAAACAGGCTAGGAAAAAGTTGACAGAAATTCTGTTGCCTGATCTATCTTTGAATTTTTCTTAAGTGTATGATAGAACTAAGCTTATCTCTAACACGTTTTCTTTTTTCCTAACATAACAGGTTGGAGTACCTGCCAAGTCACAGCTCCCAATGATGTGCTGGTTTAAAAATGGCAAGAAAACGGAACCATTGGTTCTGATGGTTTTAGACTTTCAACTGTCACGTTTAATGCTAAGTCTTACTTCTGTACAAAAAGAGATGCATGGAGATAAAAAGTATTTTTTTCAAGTTGTAAATAAGTTATTTAATATTTAAGTGTTATTTATTTTACAGTTCATTAAACTTTTTTTAATTAAACAGATTGAGAGTTTCAATGTCAGTTTTGAAGTTTCTTTTTTTAAATATTCACTTGTAAGGAGAGAGGGAGAGACAGCAAATGAAAAAGAGAGAGAGAATGAAAAAGAGAGAGACAATAGGCATGTCAGGACCTCTTGCCACTGCAAACACACTCACGATGCATGCATTGTAGATGGTTCAAATGTAGAGGTGGGGGTACAGGGCAGGAAATCCCTGACATGGAGACAGTCACCACCTAGTTGGCAGAAGGAGGGTTGCTTGTCCATGCAGAACCAGAAACAACCAATTGAGGCAGGATCCCGGGATGCACCGGGGCCCAAGAGCCCCCAGAAGTGCTGTCTGAGGTTGATCTTGAAGAATGAGTAGGGGCTACCGAGTAGAGGCTGCTGCAGGCAATGTCATATTCACCCAATGGTATGGTATGCCCTATTAAAACTTATGATGTCAAAAGAGGCGCTTAGAAGTTGGGGTGGCCTTGAACTTACATTCTGAGACACGAGACACAATAGACGCTGTGAACTGAGACGGAAATTTGAGTTGATTGCATTCCAGATAGGTCATCAGACCACTGTCTGGGGTGGGGCCTGAGCCCAAGTGAAAGGTGTGAAGACTGGTTTGGAAGAAGTTAGGATATTCCATGTGAAAAACAGATGTCTGTCTGAAATATTATTTATATACTAAAAACACAAAAGTTAGATTAATCTGTTCTCAAAAGGCTAAAGGTAATGAGATAATGAGAAGAGCAGAAAAGAACCTAGAATGAGTCCCAAGTTCCTGGGCCAGTTGGCAGGTGATGCCGTGAATTAAGAAAAGTGGAAAATCCTCGGAGTGGCTTTTTAAATGTTTGGGGAGAGAAGCATGTCTTTCATTTACCCTTGACTAGAGAGTCATCACAGGCATTTGCCTGTTGCCCCACATAGTTTCCTAGCCCCCCCAAAACAATACTTACGAAGTAATTATTCAGTAATTATAATGCACTAGAAGGTGGAAACAAGTCTCTATAGTAACAAAAAAGTGAACATAGTGAGAACTTGAATAGCCCATGAATGCATTTAAATGCCTTTTACATAGTAACTCACGTCATACATTTCCTTAAAAGGTAAGTATATGGTATAGTTCGCCATGCCGAGAAAAATTAAATACCATCCATGATCACACAGCTAAGCTAGTAAAGGCTAGAGTTAGTCCTCTGACATCTCTATTGCGTCTCAGGTTAGGTAAAGTATCTGTTGAGTTTGGAAGATTATATCTGCTTACCAGTTTAGCAAGGCGTGTGTGTGTGTGTGTGTGTGTGTGTGTGTGTGTGTGTGTGTGTTCCACGGAAAGACGATGTATGGAAGACTAGTTGGATTGGCTTAGAATACAGGAGTTGATAAATAACACATGCATGGCTTCCCTTCATGGTCTCAGAAGCTCAGCCTGGGGCTGAATGGAGTTCTAGTGCTGTCCGGGCGGTTAGATAAGGAACGTGTGCCAACAGCGTGTGTGAACTTGTCCACGAGCACCTCTAGCACTGGAGCACATTGGGGGGGAAGTGTGGAGTTAGCCAGGTCCTAAGAATTCCTCCCTCTGGGAACAGATCTCAAAGGACAGCCAAATACACCTCCTATTTCTCCTTGTGGCACAGCAAGCCTTTATGTTCATTCTACATATGAAAAACCTAACTGTAAAATCCTGTGGAGGGCTGGAGAGAAGGCACTTGCTTGCAAAGCCTGATGGCCTGGGTTTGAGTCCCCAGGACCCACGTAAAGCCAGATGCGCAAAGTGGAGCATGTGTCTGGAGTTCCTTTGCAGTGGCAAGAAGAGGCTCTGACACACCCGTATTCACTCTCTGTGTGTCTGTTTCTCTCTCTGTCCTCTTCTCTCCTCAATCTCTGCTTGCAAATAAATATTTTTTTAATCTTATTGAACTTCATTATGTCTCCCTGAACAATTTTCTCCTCTCCCGCTTGCTCCCAGGTAGGTAAAATCCCCTGTTACATAATCTCATGGTACTTGCTAATCTTTCAATTAAATACTTATTTGTAGCTCCTTAATTTATATCTTCCCCCAATGGTCAATGAGCTCGCAGGGGCAGGATTCAAGTTTCTCTCATTACTCAATTCATACACATTGACTGATGAATACCTGAAGGACATCATCCAATATCACTTCCTCCTATATTGTCATTGTTACAGAGAGTGCATGCCTTTAATCCCAACACTTGGGAGGCCGAGGTAGGAGGATAACTGTGAGTTTGAGGCTCACCTGAGACTACATAGCAAATTCCAGGTCAGCCTGAGCTACAGAGAGACCCTACATCAAAAAACCAAAAACAAATAATAAATAAATAAATATAAATAATTTGTTTTTAAAAGGAAGCGTTTTGTCCCTGGAAAGAATTATGTGGGGGCTGAAATAAAAATGTGTTCACACAGGAAGTGGAAAGACTCTAAGAGCCACAGAGTGGGTAGGAAGAGCCTAAGGCATAGGGTCTTCATTTGGCAGCACAAAGCTTATGGGTCATGGACTTATAATGTCTCAGTGGCTCTAATACCCATGTACTTAAAAGTGCATAAAGTTATACACAATTTCAGCTCAGGGTTTGATTCCCTGGTATCCCAGCAAAGGCAGATGCACAACGTGGTACCTGTGTCAGGAGAGTTTGTTTGCAGTGGCAGGAGGCCCTGGCATACCCATACTTTCTCTCTCTCTCTCTCTCTCTCTCTCTCTTTCTCTGTTTCTGTTTTTCTCTTTCTTTCTCTCTCTCTCTCTCTCATTTAAATAAAAATATTTTAAGCATAAAGTATACCATTGTTACATAAAAAACACTAAAAATAGAATTTTCTTACTAAAGCAGAAAAAGCATTTGTGTACAAAAATCTACTCATAATTTTAAAACACAGAAGATAAGCTCAGCTTTATACAGCTATACCCAGAATTCACAGAAGAAGATAAATATTGTGGAAAACCAGGTTCTTCTTTAAAATGACAATAAGTCAGGCTGGTGAGATGGTTCAGCAAGTAAGGCCTAAGGACCCGGGTTCAATTCCCCAGGACCCATGTAAGGCCAGATACACAAAGTGGCACATGCATCTGGAGTTCGTTTGCAGTGGCAAGAAGCCCTGGCATAGCCATTCTCTCTGTTTGTCTTTTTCTCTCTCTCATTATCTCTTTCTCTGCTTACAAATGAATAAAAAAAAAAAAGCAAAAAAGGGACAATAAAAAAATATAATCCACTATTATAGTTTAACAGTACTAGAATTCTGAACAGCACATTTTAGAAAGAGGTGTAAGACTTTATAGGAAAGAAGTTGATCTGACAGAACCACTACACTAACTATAAGAACTTAGAGAATTTCATAAGACTTCCCTATATAATATAAAATCCCTAAATTATTTTTCTACATTGACAAATTAGCTCATTATTAATACAAGAAATAAAGTAGTATTCACAATTTTCAACAAACTCTAAGATATTAGTATATTAACAATGAATACATAAATTTCATTGAAAATATTTCAGATCCCTATTAAAAGAAAAAATAGCATATGCTAACATTTGTGTGGGGAAGATAATAGTGCAAGAAATACTTTATTTTTAAAGGGAAAAGGCAAAAAAGACCCTTGACTTACTGACTTTTTGAAACATTACTGCAAGCTGTCTTTATCGCCATACTTGGTCAAATAATGAATGAATAAATGAGTATCTTGTTCTACTGCCCAGATATACTTAAAGTAAACAAAAACAGAGATGTTGGAGCCCAAGTATGGCAAACAGACCAGAAAAATAACACAGGGAGGCTCCGAGGCATTAAAGTATAAGATGAAGATGGCGCCATGGGTTACGAGGAAGAAAGCAGGCTTCCCAGAAAGCGCTGAGAGAAAACGGTCTTAGATTAGAGCACGTGGAGAAGGCAAGCTATTGACATCATGTGAAGGGAAATGTGGACACTCCAAAGAAGGGGCTGGAGAGATGGCGCAGCAGCTAAGAGGCTTGCCTGAAAAGCCAAAGGACCCAGGTTCAATTTCCAGTACCCATGTAAGCCAGATACCCAGGGGGTTACATGCGTCTGAAGTTTGTTTGCAGTGGCTGGCAGCCCTGGTACACCCATTTCTCCTCTCTCTCTTTCAAATAAATAAATAAAATAATTTAAAAATTCAAAAGAATAATAATGTAAGAAATCAACAAGCAAATATGGGAGCTGAAGCTCAATGACAAGTGAGCGTGGTGCAGGACTGGTGAGAGCTGACATGTTGTTTTAGCAAGCCTTAGGAAGAGTGAACCTGCCTCCAGGGAGCTGCAGCCCCAGCTAGACCACGTTCCCACTCACCTCTCAGTTGAGTGTCTTTTCTGAGCACACGCATATATCCATATACAACGGCCTGTATGTATACATGCTCAACTTTTTTGGAATGAACAGAAATAGAAATCAAACAATGCCTGCCTGGTACCGAAAACCCAATCAAAAGCCTATGGCTGGGGAGGTCATAAGGCAGTTACTGTTGCCTGGCTAAATGGATATATTATGCCCATCCAGTTGCCCTCTAAATACTTATGCCCACACCCATATTTTAATGCTAGTCTCACTTTTGGTTAGAACAGCTTCTCTTTTCAGATGGCGGTGACCACTGGGGTGACTCAAAATTCACCCACAGTGCTGAGAAGTGACAGTGGTGTGTCCAGCACTAAGTAAGACACCTCAACCACAGCCTCCAAGGCTCAGGAACCACTGCGGAAAGGGTGGAAAGAACGTAAGAACCATGGGATGGGGAGGGATACTTACAATGCGATCTTCCAGGCACGACATGGCCTGATATTCATGACTTCTCAGTGGCTGATATACCTACACAAGACCTTCGTAATAGGAGAGGGGGGTTGGAGAGATGGCTTAGGGGTTAAGGCTCTTGCCTGTGAAGCCTAAGGACCCAGGTTCAATTCCCCAGCATCCATGTAAGCCAGATGCACAAAATAGAGCATGTGTCTGGACTTTGCAGTGGCTAGAGGCCCTGGCACACCCATTCTCTCTCTCTTTCTCTCCTTCTTTCTCTCTTAAGTAAATAAATAAGTAAATAAACAAATACAATAGAAAGAGACTAGTTGGAAAAAAGGGATTTGGAGTAGGTTAGGAGAGGGAAAAATCATTTTGAAAGAAGGTTTATGGGACATAGTGTATGACTTTCTAAATAAAATCTATAACCTCTACTATAAAATTATGTCTAGGAGAAGAACGTATGCTTTAGTAAATAGCAACTAGCTTTGAGTGCCAAATGAGCTTCAAGTAGCTTCTATTTATAAATCCATTTATTCCTTACAATTCTGTTAAAGATTAACTGTCCACATCACAGATAAAAGTATTGAGGCATAGAGTTCACAGCCTTGCCGAGGGCCACAGCCGCAGATCCAAGAATGGAATGTGGGAATCTGGCTCCAGGCCTGTCTGAAGACCACGTGCTTTGAGACACGAGCTAGAGATCGCGGGCAATAAAGGACAGACACCAGGGACCCCCACCTGTACTTAGAACAAGATCACCTGTCCAAGCTTACTGGGTTTACTTCCACCGGGTCAATAGAAAGCAGGTGCTAAGTGACCTGAGCCACACTTCCTGCTAATGAGGAACACTGACTCCAGGCCCATTGCCAAGGCGGCGAGCGGCTCTCCCCTCCTACTGGAATCTTGCTGTTTTCTTCCTTTCCCCATTGGTAAGAACTGGCTGTTCCTCCCTAAATGTAGATGTTGAAGTTCACCCCAATGTGATGATGGTAGGACGTGAGACCTTTGGGGAGTAATCAGGTGTAGGTAGATGAGGTCTTGAGAATGGAGTCCTCGCGATAGGATTCGTCATTTTGTGGACAACGCTTGCTGTACCCAGGATGAAGATCTGAGTCAGAGCCCCATGAATCATATAAAGATGACTGCAGTTGCTTGCATGTGTGTGTGTGTGTGTGTGTGTGTGTGTGTGTGTGTGTGATCCCAGACCTCCTGTGAGACCCAGTCCCCAGAATTTCTTTGGCCAGCTCCCCTGGTATAAGCAGCCGCAAATGGGAGACCCTGCCTCAAACCAGGTGGAAGGTGGAGATATGCGTACAACGTTATTCTCTGATCTCCACGGTGACACACGTACAACTGCACAACACATGCGTGTGCTCAGACACACACTCACACCACACACGCTTGCGCGTGCACACACACACCACACATGCAGGAGGAGGCTGTTTGAGGCCAAAGAGAAGGGTCCTCTTCAAGAATCAAAACTGTTAGCCGGGTGTGGTGGCCCACGCCTTTAATCCCAGCACTAGGGAGGCAGAGGTAGGAGGATCGCCATGAGTTTGCTAGAGTGAGACCCTACCTCAAAAGACCGAAAAAAAAAAAAAAAGAATCAAAACTGTTGGCACCTGGCCTTTCTGAACTTCCTGTTTTCGAGCATCCACCACTGTGAAAAGTCATGGCTGTCGCTCAAACCATTTTGTTACAGTGATCAGAGAAAGATTCCCTGTAAAGTAGAATGACTCTCCTACCATGTATTAATTAGTAGCAGATCACAATCTACTCAGTCATTGTTATCAGAAATTGTGGGTACTGACCCCAGGAAAAGTAAGGCTTCTTGGTCAAGGGCCCCCCTCCACTCTCTTCATTCTGGGCGTTATAGGCCACAGGCTGATGCCAATCTTGCTGCCTGCTCTTAGGAAGCAAGTGGCCTGGTGGGTCACTCATTGCTCTTGCCTTTCCTCAAATCAGAAGGCGGGAGGTAGAAGTAAGCCATGAGAAAGCTCAGCCCCCACCACTACTACTCAATACAGGTATACCATCGCTTACTCACGAGTCTTCACAGCCAGTTTGGTAACATTTTCCATTCTTATTTGGTTAGGGACTGAAGAGAGGAGGAACGAATGACTGAGGCCCAGATCTCTAGTCATTCAAATTTTCTGTATTTATTTTTTTACTGGGGCACCTTTTAGAATCACAAATTCCTTTCACAATAAAGAAAAGCTTCCCCTAATCACACATACGTTTTTGTTGTATATAATACAGTGTGTCCAGTGACTCTCAGAAGTACATTCATTAGCCATCTAAGAATCTATGGACTAGGAGTAAGAATTTCTGAGTTATGGGCTGGAGGGATGGCTTAGCAGTTAAGGCACTTGCCTGCAAAGCCAATGACCCAGGTTTGATACCCCAGGACCCATGTAAGCCAGCTGAACAAAGTGGCACATGTATCTGGAGTTCATTTGCAGTGGCTGGAGGCCTAGGCATGCCCATTCTCTCTGTCTCTCTTTTGTGTGTGTGTGTGTGTGTGTGTGTGTGTGTGTGAGAGAGAGAGAGAGAGAGACTCTAATAAATAAATAAAAGAATTTCTATTTAGGGGGCTGGAGAGATGACTCAGCAGTTAAGGTGTTTGTCTGCAAAGCCTAATGACCCAGGTTCAATTCCCAAGCACCCACATAAAGCCAGATGCATAAAGTGGCAAATGTGTCTGGAGTTCGTTTGGAGTAGCTAGAGGCCCTGGTGTGCCCACGTCCACTCCCTCTCTCTCTCCCCACTTCCAAATGATTGTTTTTTAATAATTTTTTTTTTTAAAAAAAGAACTTCTGAGCTTAAAAAAAAAAGGCTGGAATGATGGCTTAGCAGTTAAGGTATTTGCCTGCAAAGCCAAAGGATCCCGGTGCAACTCTCCAGGACTCACATAAGCCAGATGCACAAGGTGCGCATGTGTCTGGAGTTCATTTGCAGTGGCTGGAAGCCCTGGTATGCCCATTCTCTCTCTCTCTCTCCCTCTCTCTCTCTCTGACTTTTTCTCTTTCTCAAATAAATAAATAAAATATAAAACAATGTTTTAAAAAAAGAAAAATAAAAAGAAAAATGGAGGCAGCTGGCTGAGCACTGGCATTCCTTTAAAAAAAAAAAAAAAGAATTCCTGAGTTAAAAATACCAAGCAGATCCTACATGCTTCTTTTTAACTTTATTCCTTCAAAAGTTGTTCAGTGTTCTCAAAGACTTGGCTCCAATTCTAGGGTTTGCTAGTATTGCTGAACATAGGAAAGCTTGGGGGAGCCCACAATGAAAGGTTTCCCCGTTGCCGTGAAGAGAGTCGGAGAAAGATATCAGGTAGAAAATAAGGAAAAGTGCAGAAAGGGAGGAGGGAGGGTGGAGGGTGGGCTTGATGCTGAGGAGCAAAGACGCCTTTCCTCACATCGTTCAAAGTGTGCAAAGTAAGTTGCTGTGAAAAATTACAGAGATGGGTCAACAATTTGAAATCAGGAGGGTTTGGTCATGCTGATAAAAAAAAAAAGGCTCCATAAAAATTAAGGAATTCGTTCTCCAATCTTTGCTTCTCATGCTCAACTCACTGAACATGAGAAGTATGCCCCCCTCCCCTTTTTGAGGTAGGGTCTCTCTCTAGCCCAGCTGACCTGGAATGCACTATGTACACTCTGTAGTCTCAGGGTGGCCTCAAACTCAGTGATTCTCCTACCTCTGCCCCCGGAGTGCTGGGATTAAAGGCGTGCGCCACCATGTCCAGCATGAGTATGTCTTCTTTTCAAGTAAAGAGAATTCCTGGATTTTTTTTTTTTTTGAAAGTTCTTCTCTTTTCCTATAGGATTCTCATTTTGAAGACTGAGGGTTGGATGAGGATTCACGCTTCGCTCTTAGGAAGTTCATGAGCATGCGTGCAGAGTGAATAAGGAGAATCTTGACAAGTGTCTTCTGTTCTGTGAGTTTGGCACTCATGTGCGTGCGTGCGTGCGTGCGTGCGTGCGTGCGTGCGTGTAGAATGTACATTCACACATCCTTGTGAGCGGGAATATACAACTGTCCACTGTAGAGAAGGAGGGACTGCATCCCCAGGAACCTGACCCGCAGGGAAGAGGTATTGGCAAGGACCGTGCTCTGGGGTGGTGGCAGTGGAATGTGATAGTTTGAATGTTTGGCCTCATAGATTCCATTGTTTTGGGTTTTTTTTTTTTTTGATATGTTTTATTTATTTGAGAGAGAGCGAGAGAGAAAGAAAGAAAAATAGACACAGAGAGAGAATGGGTGCTGCAGCCACTGCAAATGAATTCCAGACACATGTACTCCTTGCGCATATGGCTTTACACGTGTCCTGGGGATTCAAACCTGGGTCCTTTAGCTGTGCAGGCAAGTGTCTTAACCTCTAAGCCATCTCTCCAGCCCAACTCAGCTATCTTTTATTAAACTTCATACTTGAGCGCCCTAGGAGGCAGATTGCTGCTAGAGGGGGTGTGTCACTCGGGTGGATCTGAATTCCAGCCAAAGGTGTGGGGAGAGCAGTTGTTAAGCTCGGTGGGTGATTTGGGTTCGCTCGCTGCTTTTGGTGTTTTCTGGCTGCTTGGTGGTGTCTCTCTGCATTCGTGAACGGGAGCCAGCTTCTTCCGCCGTTGATGACCCTCCCCTGGGTCTGCAAGTTTGAAATAAACCCCAGCAATGTCGGGTCACTGGCTCCTCCTTGTGACTTTACCAGGCCATCCATGGAACACATCAGCCACTCAACTCACCATCTCCAGTGAGTTGTTCACAAATAATTGGTTAAAAGTGTCCTGGGATTCTGAAACTGGCCTGAAGTCAGTGAGCCATTAATTTTCAGGTGCCTTTCTTAGCTGCCACTTAGGTAAGTTGGCAGTCTGCCTCTTGGGCTTCCCTCAAGGACCATGAGGAACATGACTCATTGCGTGAAGCCTTTTAGAGCCAGCGACCTCAGTGCTGGGGACAAAGTCTAGAGATGTGGCTTGTTTAGTTATTTCAGGGAGATTCTCAACAGCTGGGTTTGATTGGAGAAAGCAAGGCACCAAAATCCGTTTCACCCCGCAAACACCCGCCTGTACTGAGATGGGAAACTGCCACCGCAGGGCCTGGATGGACCCTCAGCTCACCTCGGTCTCACATGCCTTGGGGAAGGGCCAGTGTGGCAAGAAGCGGCTTTAAGGAACTTGCGTTCTTTCCTGGTCAGACTAAGTCTGCTGTGTGCTCTTGTGATTTTCCTCCTTCATGGCATTTTCCCTTATTTGTAAGGGATCAGAACTTTCTAGTGAGAGGAGGTAATGCTATCTGGAGGGCAGATAGAAAAGCTGGAGAGACCAAGGAAGGCTGAGCGGGATGGGTGGTCGGGACGCTCTAGCCTGGTAAATAGTCCGTCTCTCTTGCTTCGTTTGCAACACTTCACCTCAGCCTCCACTGAAAAACAAGAGACTTGGAATTGAAAACAGGACACAATTCTTCAAGTCCAACTAAGTTAGGGTTCCTTCTTTGAGCTGAGCTGTTAACATATGAATGGCAGGATTCCCAGACCATGTAGAGAGATGAATGATTTCTTGGTCAGAAGTTGCTGCTGCTGGACTGGGAGTGAGATACAATGACATGAGCAATGGGGTTGTTAGCAGAAGCTTTCCCTGTGAGGCCTCAATAGCCTTGACATGGGAGGCAGCTCTCCTCATTTGAAGATGTAGAGTGATAAGAACACCTCTTCCATGTGCCCACAGGATTCTGATAAGAATCTAAAAACAGCTACCCATGCTTCCCAAACAACAGTGACAGTGTAATATAAGAAAGACACATTTGGTTTCTGCCACCGGTTCTGAGTACAGAGCTCGTGCTAGAGTGACAAAGATGTCTTCTGAGGAGAATTAGAAGATGACCCAGGGGCCCTAGAAAACCTTCTGCCAGGCCTGGTGGCCAGTAAGACCAAACATGCTTAAGAGATGAGGGCTTTCAGCCCCTCCCAGAACCTCTGGGGAGGACAGAAGAGTTGAAAGTTGAACTGATAATCAAGGGCGAAAGATATAAGGACGCATAAATTATGTCCCCAAAGAACCAGCTTGGGGAAGAGCATGAGTTGCTGAGCATGGGAGGACCCTGGACGGGGAGCACCCACAGAGGGCGTGGAGGCTCCCCCCACTCCCACATGCTGTTTATCTGAGTTCTCTCTCAACTTCTTTTTTCGTTTTTAAAATTTCTTATTAATTATTTATTTATGTGTGTGTCATGGCACACACAGACATCAGAGGACAATTTTCAGGTCTTCACAGGGTACCTTCTTTGAGACAGGGTCCCTATATTCCAATCCTTACAATCACCATTATATTGTATTTCCTGTTTTATAAATGGGAATGTGCAGTTTGCTTTCCTGTTCCTTCTATGAAGTCCTTTAAGGTCCCATTTGACTCCAACACCTTCAATCTCCCTTGATAAGAACTGAACGAGGTAGCAGAAAAAAAAATCAAAATCATCCTTATTGTAAAACCAGTAATCCTTTTATCCGAATAATGTCCCAGGGGGCGTGACCTGGGGACTGGTTGACACTCAACACACTTGCAAGGAGAGGAAAGCTGTCAGGAGGGAGGCAGAGGACCACAAGACACTGCAGGGAAATGGACTGTTTGAACTTGTTCTGGGAGTGCTGCTCGTGAGCCCGATTGCCTCTGCACGTTAAACAAAGGCTCCTGTAGGTAGAACTTCAGTCTCTGGGCCAAGCTTCCTATTCAAATACAGACGTTGCCCATGGCATACAGGCCCACCCAAGGCTGAGCAGATAACCAAACGCAGGGCTTAGGCTAGAGGATGGACATGATGGATCAAGAAACCAAGACAGGGTAGGGGGAGCTAGAGAAAGAAGAGGGTAGTGTGAGCGGAGAGAGAGATGGACTAGGAAGGAGGTTTAGAGAAAATCCGCAAGTTTGATCCAAACGCCAGCTATAAACTCAGCCTGGAGCTTGTTAGTCGAGCTGAGCTGTGGTTGTGACATGGAAGAGCTTGTGAAGAACTCAGACTCGCAGGCCCCACCCCAGGCCTCCTCCGTCAGAACCCGGGTGGTCACAGCATCTCCAGAGGCTCCCTGTTCACGTGGATCTGAGCCGCACTGTGGAGGCAGACGTACGAGTGAGAGGTGATGGAAGCGCTCGGCTGAGATCTGCTCCAGAAACAGACAATGCCTAGGAAGCTGCTGCACCAATAGCATGTGACTGATTCCCTGTCACCAACATCCGCCTGTCTCTCCACAGAGGGGCAGAGACGTCAGCTCTGTAGGTGGTCAGTAGATGTTCAGAATGAGCAGGTATGTTAGTTGGTAAAAGGCTACGTGTTGGTGAAAAAATACGCATGCACATTGTGAATGCGTATACACATGAAATCATTAGCTCTGTGATCTCTAATAGCATCTTCGTTTATTTTGTTAGCCAGCATACTGCTATCCCTGCCTGTGTGTACAGTTTAGTCTGTCACAGTAAAACTATGGTGAGTGCTTCTCCCCACAGTGTAAGGTTACTTAGCCACACGTTGACTCAAGACATAGACAAAAGTCATTTAAATGGTGACACGTTTTGGGAAAGAAAGAGGAGGGGACAGAATTTTCACTTTTTCTGTCTACAGGAAATGGTCTGTTACATGATTTAACATCTTGAGATCTGACTGATCGTGATATGAACAAAATATGCAAATAATATATTCTAACACTTAGTAATATTTAAGACAAGTAGCTTCCCGCTCTTCCACTTACAATGCAGGCTGTTGTGAGACTGAGTGGAGGGAACCGTAAGCACAGAGAGAGCGGTAATTCTTATTTGCAAACTCGAAATGCTGAGCTTCACTCGATGGCAACAGCGGCTGTCTGACATCCACTTGGCTGCACCAAGCCTAGCAGCGTGCTCAGCTTTTACACGAATTTCCGTGTGTTGTCCTCACGTTGAAAGTAGGAAATAAATACCAATGCTGCAGGAAGATGAGGAAAACTGGGCCTGGGCAGAACCAAGATTCTTCAACACTGAAACTTGAATGTGCACTCTGAAATTGGAGGAAAAAAAAAGTCAAATGGTGTTCAGTAGCTATTCAAATGAAAGTGTGACATCACATGAACACATCCTGCTACTGTATCTTCCCATGCTAGGTTAGGTGTACTAATACATCCGTTAAGGCTCATTTAAAATTTGGGACAACAGGGCTGGAGAGGTGGCTTAGCAGTTAAGACACATGCCTGTGAAGCCCAAGGACCCCAGTTCGATTCTCCAGGTCCCACTTTAGCCAGACGCATAAGGTGGCGCACATGTCTGGAGTTTGCAGTGGCTGGAGGTTCTGGCACGTCCATTCTCGCTCTTTCTCTCTCTAATAAATAAATAAATGAAAATAAAATCTTTAAAAAAATTCTGGAAAACAGCACAAACCCTCCAAAATACAAGGCTGTATTAAGTGTGTTTTTAGAGCATATATGCAAATAAGTAATAATACCAATAGATAATTGTGAAACTGAATAGAATATGTTCTCAAAGGACTATTCTGTTCTAGAAACATTTATACCAGACACCTTTCTTGTTTGCTCAAAGTTTTGAGTAATGAAAACAGCTCTACTGGTGAAAAATAAAGCTTCTGCAGGCATTTCTCTGAGTGTGTATTGGCTTATTTAACACTTACATGACCAGTATGATAATCCCCCTCTATGAATCAGGAAGATTTAAATCAGAAGATACAGGGAATTTAACCATTTTAAGAAAGGCATGATAATTAATAGCAATAAACAAATGGGACCTTGTATCTGGCATACTAACACTGGATCATGTGTCTTTAGCAGATACATGAGAAAAGAATTAAATTACCAGGTTCTGGCTTCTTGGTGGTACTGGGGAATTTAACTCACAAGAATATGCTTAAAGACCACAGATTTAAACACTCTTTTAAGAAAAAATTTGCTTGTTATGTATTCAACTGAACCTTTCTATTCTAGTGAATTTTCTCAGTGTGTGGCCTGGTGTGTTTTCCTAGTTATACAGAAGCTTTAAGAACATGTGGGCATGGGATGTAGAGATTGCTTAGCAGTTAAAGGCATGTGGTTACCAAGCCTAACAGTCTGGCTTCCACTCCTTAGTACCCATGTTGTTGGGGGTTTAGCTCAGTGGATGAGCACCTGCCTAGCAAGCACAGTGCTCTGGATTCGGTCCTCAGCACCAGAAGAAATTAAAACAAAACAAAACAAAAAACACCCTTCAATACTTAGTACCCATGTAAAGCCAGACACACCAAGCGGCATATGGGTCTGGAGTTTGTTTGCAGTGCCAAGAGGCTCTGGTGCACTCATTCTTTTCTCATTCTCTCTCTCTCTCTCTCTTTTTTTCTGTTTGTAAATAAATAAAATAAAATTTTAAAAACTGTTTGGTAAAAGGCATTCCTGTTTGCTCCATTGTTTCTTCATTGTTTACCCCTGAAAACACTAGCCTGGCATCTTCTGACTAACTGACAGGGTTCTTGGAAGCATTTCTTTTAGACAAAAGGCCTCACAGCTGGGATGGGTTACTGGCCTAACCCCCACTTTCTGCTACCCCAGGAACCCTGTTGGAAAGATGTTGCACAAGTAGTTTAAGGAATTGTAAAGTCTGCTCTGGAACTTTTGACTTCTTTCACTAAACACTATAGGACCTCCATGTCACAAAAAAAAGAAAAAAAAAAAAAAAAAAAAAGGGGGGGTGCTGCTTGCCAGAGCTCGGTTGGACATTTTCTTTCTGGATCTTAGCTCCTTTGTGAAGCGTGGATGTACTCTCTGAGCCCCAGCTGCGTACGTACCTCTGCCCCTGATCCAGTTGTTCTCACACTTATGTCAGACCCTCCATGAGCAGAGCCTTCTCACTGAGGCATACTGAGACTCGGGCAGGGAGAAGAGAGTCAGAGGGAATGAAGTGTCCAGGAGGGAGCTCAATAAGTCAAGTACTGATTGTAGGCAGCGGGCCAGGAGAAACTTATCTTCTGGCCTCGGGTCTAGTATTAATATTCTTGTCTAGGTCTCTATAAGAAAGGATGAAGGCATTGTGACACATGGAGACACTTTTTAAAAAGTTTTTTTTTTGACAACCCCCCTTCTTTCCATATGAAAATATATTTATTTGTATGTATATATGTATGATATCATGATCTTAATCTCCTCCCACCACTCTCCCCTCTCCCTTGTCCTCTCACCCCTATCAACCTCCACTAAATCCCCTCTTTCCAACTAGTTCCTGTTCTAATTTGACGCCATCATTTTCCCATCCTATTATGCAGGCACCAGCACTGTGAGGACACAATGCTATGGCTACGTTGTATTTGGATTGCAAAGCACTCCTCCCCTTCCTTCGGTTCTCACATTCTCTCCTCCACCTCTTCTGCAATGTGGAGGATGTGATGGAGATTCTCACTACCACTAACCACTCCAATAGGAGCTACTTGTTATTGTCAGTGCTGGCCAGGCACGCAGGGAGGGGCTGGCTGAGACGATGGTGGGAACATGAGAAGCAGAGTTCCCTGGAGAGTGGCGAAGCAGAAATGGGGACGAGGGGTGTGCTCAGAGGACGAGTCACAAAAGAACAGTCTGAGAGAAGAGGCGCTTGCTGATCAGTGGCAAAGAGAGGACTAACCCCAGGCTCCATGAAGGGCAGGAGAAACAGATGCATGCCAGAGAAAAAAAAGAGCAAGCTCCCTTTGCCCACGGCCTAGGTCCAGTCCAGGACCCAAATGAAGTAAAACCAAGAGAGGAGGCTAAGCCCGAAGGCATGGAGAGATGCATAACTTTGGGAAATTACCCTCTTCCAACCCAAAGGAGACTTCTGATTGGCCTGAATTTTCTTGCACACACATCACCTGTGCTTCTCACCTTGGCGCTTTGGGCCAGTTATTTCTGAGCAAGCTCTCGAAAGCTTTGAGCTTTTCCTTCTCAAGATAGATAGATAGATAGATAGATAGATAGATAGATAGATAGATAGATAGATAGATAGATCAGATATTGATATAGATCTATCTATCTATCTATCTATCTATCTATCTATCTATCTATCTATCTATCTAATTAAACTTTGTAGAGTCTAGACCATATTTGAAAACACTTATCCTTCTTCTCTAGGGCCCTTCTCATTTCTCCATGGCTTTTTTTTTTTCTTTACAGTTAAGCCCCTTCTAGCAAGGCCACCATGCTTACTTCAGATTTGGGCTGCTGTCCCCCTGTGAGGTCACTGCAGTACTCCAAACCTTGTGTGTGACCATCTCTTCTTATACCTCAGTGACACATGGCATATCAGCTATGATTTCCAAAACAAAAGCATCTCCTTAATCCCTAAAATGGCTGCGCTCCTCACTTCTGATCATCCCACAAAATGTCTCCGTTACTCTTCTCTTCTCCCCTTTGCCAGAACTTACTACCTGGTTGGGTTTCCTAGTTTCATGCCAGTGGTTATTCCCGAGCCCTAATTATCTCTGGCTTAAGGAATCACAAGCACAAGCCCTCCCAAGAAAATTCCTGCATCACAATAGTTCATTACTCCTCTCCCTCATTAATCTCTCACAGGACAGCCTGATGAATATCACTGGAGTAGAGCATTGATCGTATCATTTTCTTGCTTAACTCTCCAATGTCATTATCTGATGTTTACTCAACGTTGACTCACTCCTATGTATTCAGTATTTGTCTGAAAACCCCACGAGGAAACACATAGAGCCTGACAGTACACTCAAATCTCACCGAGGGCCCAGACTTTATGTTCCTGTGGGTGAGGTCCTTCTGCCCACCTTCCTGCCTGCTGCACAGCAGTGAGCACTTTAGCTTTTAGTCATGATGAAGCTTACCATGTTCAGCTACCTCTGTGTGGCTAGGATAACCTGACTACTAAAATTAAAATATCATTCTTGGGCTGAAGGGATGGCTTAGTGGTTAAGCCATTTGCCTGCAAAGCCAAAGGACCCTGGTTTGATTCCCCAAGACCCATGTTAGCCAGATACACAAGGGGGTGCACACATCTGGACTTCATTTGCAGTGGCTGGAAGCCCTGGCACACCCATTTCTCTCTCTCTCTCTCTCTGTGTGTTTGCAAATAAATAAATAAAAATTTTAAAAAAGAATGATTTCTTTAAAATATTTTATTTATATTTATTTATTTATTTGACAGAGAGAGAGAGAGAGAAGAGAGGCAGACAGAGAGAGAATAGGCACACCAGAGCACCCAGCCACTGCAAACAAATTCCAGATGCATGCGTCCCTCATGCATCTGGCTTACATGGGTCCTGGGGAATCGAACCTGGAACCTGGGTCCTTCAGCTTCACAGGCAAATGCCTTAACTGCTAAGCCATCTCTCCAGCCCAAAAATATTATTCTTATTCTAACTTGATCACACCCAGAAGCTGGGCTGGAACTGTGATGCAGAATTAGTCTGAAAACTCATCCTGAGCCTGTCTATCCTAGAAGTCTGGGCTGGAAGCACAGGGCAGAAGCAGCAGGGGCAGTTCCCCTGACCCTGTGTGTCTAGACAATTTCCAAAATAGCTTGTCAGGACTGTTACTTCCCTAAGAGATCCAGAAGTTCTCTGGACACCTTCACACCTCCCCAGGAAATGCTCATAGCGCTATTTCCCAGTGCGGATTTAGTTTCCCCACACTCCCCTACCCAGGAATGAATCGTGAAATCAAAAGTCAAGCGGGAGCTGAGCAGGAAGCCTCCTGCCTGCTGACTTAGCTGTCACAGTGCTGGAAAGTGCTATGCAGGCTGCTAGGGGAGAAAGGCCATCAACAGTCTTAACCAGCAGTGGATCCTGTGAGCTACACAACTGGCCAGCCAGCTAGGCACATGAGTGCAATGGTGGTATGTCCACTATGGGGGCAACCAACTGCTCTCTGATTGGATTTGAATTGCGGTCCATGGGAGGGAATTCGTGCCTCATGCTGAAAACCCAGGGAAGTTCATAAGCCCTAAGGGAAGCTACTGCTGTTGTTTGACTCAGTGAGTATGTTATGGCCACCAAATTGTCCCCTAACTATTTATGTTTATGTCCATAGATTAGTGTGACTGTCTCTTTTAGTTTGAGAAGTTTCTCTTTTCAGATGACTTTGCTTTTTGGTGACTATAGGGGAGACTCATTAAGAAAAAAAATGTCTTTTTTTTTTCACCAGCTACATTCATCACTCCTGCTGACAAGTTAGCACTGAATTGAACAGTCATTAAATCAATGATAGGAAATGGATAAGCTGCTGTGGAGGAAGTGCATTCCTGCAGCTGGGGTGGGGTGGGAAGTGCAGGTGGGAAGATAGATCTTCACAGTTTTATAAGTGTAATTTAGTTTCCCTTAAACCTGGCAACTTGACAGCTTAGGTTGGCCCTTTTCCTCGCCAGGTAAAGTGCTCTGCAATTCCTTTTATGAGATGACACGGTGCTAAAGCAGGGCAACATGTCCTCCTCTAACTGGCCTGAGCTCCGGTCGTTGCTTACGGCCCTGGGTCCTCGGCTCTGCCAGAGAAGGTGTGGCTGTGCAGAGTTCACCAAGTTCACAGACGCCTAGTCACGGAGCAACATCAAAGCAGACGTGTTCTGCTGCCTATGAACTCAGAGACGTTCACGAGACCTCAAAAAGGGGGTGCTAGAGAGGAGAAAGCTAAAAATAGGGAAAGAAGTTCTATTTTGGGCACACCAGGACAGCCATGGTCACTGCCCACCAAGAGCCACCCAAGTGTGGTAGTGGCCCATAACCCTTAATGGAGGAAAAAGTGTGGTCCTGGCTGGATGAGCTCTGAGGGTAAAATAGAAAAGAATTAGCTACAATAAGGTTTGGAACAGTGTGATAAACATTGAGCATGGCAGAGGAAAAGAGAAAAGAAACGATTAAAATCATTTTCTGGGTTTGGAGAAATGGCTTAGCGGTTAAGGCATTTGCCTATGAAGCCAAAGGATTCATTTCTCCAGAACTCACATAAGCCAGATGCACGAGGGGTGCACGCTTCTGGAGTTTGTTTGCATTGGCTGGAGGCCCTGGCATGTCCATTCTCTGTCTGCCTCTCTTCTCTCTCTCTCTCTTTGCTTGTAAATAAATAAATAAAAATTAAGCCGGGAGTGGTGGCACACGCCTTTAATCCCAGCACTTGGGAGGCAGAGGTAGGCGGATCGCTGTGAGTTCAAGGCCACCCTGAGACTACATAGTTAATTCCAGGTCAGCCTGGGCCAGAGAGAGACCCTACCTCGAAAAACCAAAAAAAAAAAATAAATAAAAAAAATAAAATAAAATAAAATAATAATAATAATAATTTTTCTGAACAAAGCAAAATAAAAAACATCTATCAAACCCTTTTTCTGCTGGAGCCAAGAACACATAGCAAAGATGCTCTAAAAGCCACTCCAGGGCTAGGGAGATTGCTCAGTGGTTAAAGGGGTTTGCTTGCAAAACCTGTTTGCCTTGGGTTCAATTCCACATAAAGCCAGATGCACAAAGTAGTGCATGTGTCTGAAGTTCATGTGTATCAGCAAGTGGCCCTGGCATGACTATTTTTAATGAATAAAAATAGTTTATAAAAATAAAAATAAAACTTCACCCCAAATTTTCATATAATCCTATAAGCTAACTTCACAGGAAAAAGAAAACAAAATGTAGATGCAACCAAAATGTGAAGCCATAGAAAGTCATGTTAACATTAACCTTAGTGGAGGTGACTATGTAATAAGTGAAATCCAAGACAAGATGACGACAAGGTGCTATGGTTCAAAAGAGCAGAAAAGGGGCTGGAGAGATGGCTCAGCAGTTAAGGCACTTGCCTTCCAAGCTTAACAAGCCAGGCTTGTTCCCAGTTCCCACATAAAGCCTGATGCACAGAGTGACATATGCAATGGAGTCCATTTGCAGTGGCTAGAGGCCCTAGAGCACCCATTCTCTCTCTCTTTGTTTGTCTTACTCTCTGTCTCCCTTTGCTTGCAAATATATAAATAAAATATTTTTTAAAAAGCAGAAAAAAGTTGTTAAAAGAATAAGATATAGTATAATGCCGGATGTGATGGCACATTCCTTTAATCCCAGCACTCGGGAAGCAGAGGTAGGAGGATTGACGTGAGTTCGAGGCCACCCTGAGACTATACAGTGAATTTCTGGTCAGCCTGACCCAGAGTGAGACCCTCCCTCGAAAAACAAAAACAAAAACAAACAACAAAAAGAATAAGATATAACATATATTTATATGCTCTGTAAGAAAATGAAGACAAACTATGGCTATACCATCCTGACCATGACAGATCTCCTCTGAAAAGAAGGAGAAAGATTCAAGAGTAAACACAAAAGGAAAAAGAATCAGCATGCTGGGGGGTATTGTTATCCTAGGCCGGGAGATAGTCTTGGATCAAAGGTTGTGAGTTTGCAAAAAGATTGCAAAGTCATGGTGCACTGGGTCATGTGGCCTACAGAATTACTGCGTTTGGGAAATCGGTTACAGGATCACTTAGCAACATTACATGAGACCCCATTTGCTCATACTGGCCTTTAGCTTGAGCCACTGTGGGCCAGTTTTTTGGCTTCAAAAATTTCAGAGTCCTGCTGGAAACACTTCCTGTCTTTTTATTACCTTTCTCTAAGAGAGGCATTTGAATTGTTATGTTTTTAACCCTTTATATGTATATATATATATATATATATATATATATATATATATATCCTTTCAAATTTAAGAACAAGATATATATATATATGTACATATATGTGTATGTCTTGTTGAAAGGATTAAATTAGATAATGTATATAAATGATATTAATACAAAAATATATGTATGTATATTAACCCAACCTATTTATACTTTTTTTTTTTGAGGTAGGGTCTCACTCTAGCCCAGGCTGATCTGGAATTCACTCTATAGTCTCGTGCTGGCCTGGAACTCATGGTGATCCTCCTACTTCTACCTCCTGAGTGTTGAGATTGAAGGCATGTGCCACCACACCCAGCCCAGTTAGACTTTGAAGAAAAGGACAGCCCATACTTCAGTAAAGAGTTGATATTGAAGCATCAGCATATGCTATGGCTTATTGGAACTGTTTGATCACTCATCTAGTTAACAAAACCTTTATTAATTATTATACAAGATACCAAAACTACCGTTTTTATTAACCACTTAAAAGTCTCCCAGGCATGAGAGTTATTATGGAGAATGTGGTAGACTTGAGTGACAGAAAGAACCCTTTGCTGGAAGCGGGTAGGGAGGGAGGGAGAAGAAAGCTGTCCCGGTTAAGGGTGGAGCTGTCAGAGAGCCAGGTCATACACAAGTAAAAGATCCAATTCCTCTGCCGAGTCATCCCAAACCTTCACAGAGCAGAGGCAGACATAAATGATGCTTAAAGAACAGCGTGCTGCGTGCTGCGTGGCCGCTTTCCACACAGCTGACAGAGTTTGTGCTCTTCCCCAGCCTGGACCGTTGTTCCGCAGCCCCCTGTCCTCCTTCAGTAAGGCTCCAATGGTGAGCGCTTCCTAGCTGATGCCAGCATCCCTCTGAAGTAGCAAGCAAGGAACTGGGCTCAAAGCCTCTGCACCACTCTGAGCCCCGCTGAGAAGCACTCTGGCTACCTCCTGGCATTGCCTCACTGTTTTCCAAGATCAAAGCAAGTTACAAACACATGCACTGTAGACAGTCTGTGAGGGACAAGTCTCTGTTTAAACTCCTCCTTCTAAAACGCCTGCTCTTTGGAGGTCTGGCTTCCCCATGGAGTTCAGCTGACAGGTTTGCTTCTCCTGTTGACTTCTACAGAACTCTGTCTCACTGTGCAGACTGAGCCTCATGGGGGGTGGTACTTAAGAGAATCCGATTGCTCTCCCTGCTGTGACTCTAAATACTTTTGCCTCAGACATCTCTGTGAACGAAGCTCAGGCTGTGCTCAGGAATCAAGGGTCCAGCTCCATGTGGGCCAGCAGTGTCTTCCGTGTTCTAAACTCAGTGACACCCCTAATCTCTGCCAACTGTCTCACAATTGTTTTGTCACAATAAAGACCTAGGAGGAGAATATGAATCCATGCATGCATCATATACTGGTGAGTTGGAAACGCAGGTTCCTGCCACCATCTCCAGACCTATTGTGTCAGAATTCCTATAAACATTCCTCTTTCTTCCTGGGCACATGGAGTTGAAGGTCACTGAAGGAAAGTCTGCTCACACTCGATTCTGTTCAGTAGATAGTGATCAAGCACTTATCGAGGATAAGGCAGTAGGTCAGATGCTGCTGAGGAGACAGAAAAGGAGACCTCAAGAAATACACGCAGGAAGTGGTGATTTCAGTAAAGAAACAGCACACTCCCAGGCATGCAGAGGACGGGGACGACTGGGCGGAGTCAGGGGTGCGCCCAGCTAGGTCAGAGGAACGAACAATGAAGCCTTTCAAACTGGGCTTTGGAAGGTGAACGTCAACGGCTGTGGCCTGAGGAGAGAGCAGGAACCCGGGTTCTAGGGGAGCACTTCTGAATCCTGCTGGGGACTCTCCTCTCCCTGACTATGAGATCTTGCATTAGTCACCCCACGTCTCTGTGTTAGTTTATTTGTGTGTCAAAGAACGTGTCTGACAAGGTAAGTTGAGGTCGTTTTTAATCAAAAACATTATTACTCTGGCTTTATCTGCCTGGATGATCTAGGGAAAGGGCTTGCAGCTTCTCAGACTATACAAAGATGGGGTTGGCTAGGCGCAGGGAGGGCCCTGTTGAGGCTGGAACCCCCTCAGGCTCGGCTCCCAGACAGGTTTGGCAAGAAGTGTGCCTGGCATCCTGGATGCTTGTCACTGCTGGGTTAAGGTTGTTTACCTCTGTTAAATACTCTCCAAGAGGGAATGAAGGAAGAATTTAGCTTCTGCTTCACGGCTCGTTTCCCAGGAAAAAGAGACAAAGAGAGAGAGATTTCCTTGCAGGAGAAGTTAGGCAGGCCTTGGTCACTAACATTGAGCCAAAAGGAACAAAAGGAAGAAAAGACTGGGGAAAGGCTGGAGAGACGACTCCGCAGTTAAGGCTCTTGCAAAACCTAAGGGCCCAAGTTCAATTCCCCAGTACCCACATAAAACCAGATGTACAAAGGGGTTCCTGCATCTCATTTGTTTGCAGTGGCTAGAGACCCGAGTGCACCATTCTTTCTATATTTCTCTTCTCTTCTCTTCTCTTCTCTTCTCTTCTCTTCTCTTCTCTTCTCTTCTCTTCTCTTCTCTTCTCTTCTCTTCCCTTCCCTTCCCTTCCCTTCCCTTCCCTTCCCTTCCCCTCCCCTCTCCTCTCCTCTCCTCTCTTCTCTTGTCTCTCTCTAATAAATTTTAAAAAATATATTAAGAAAGGGCTGAGGCTGGGCGTGGTGGCACACGCCTTTAAACCCAGCACTGGGGAGGCAGAGGTGGGAGGATCACAGTGAGGCCACCCTGAGACTACAGAATGAATTCCAGGATTCCAGGTCAGCCTGGGCTAGAGCTAGACCTTACTTCTAACCCCCCCCCCCAAAAAAAAAAAAAGAAAAAGAAAAGAAAAAGAAATGAAGAAAGAGAGAAAGAAGAAAGAAAGAAAGAAAAAAGAAAGAAAGAAAGAAAAAGAAAGAAAGAAGGCGAGCGAGCGCAGGCTGTTCTACATAGGACTTCAGCAGCTCTGGGGGGCAGTGCTGGGGAGCGAGGCTCAGCTGTGCACACACAGATGTGCAGTGTCTTTTGCTTCAATATGCAGGTCCTGGGGATGAAGACTTTTCTTCCTTCTGTCATTCTAGGGCACAGCCAGTGACCAACAAAGGTTCTGAGGACCTCCGGAGTTTTCAGAGCCTTCTGGAGAACATGTCTGTGTGCCTGGACTGTGATCCCCAGTCTTCCTGTCCCCTCTGACCACCAGTCATTCACGTTAAGGCAGGGTCCTCCAGGAGGTCATCTTGGAAGGTGGTGTGGACCTGGAGCCCTTGGACAGCCGTCAAGATTTCGGGGTTTATGATGTTGAATGCCTTGAGGGTAGTGGTGTGCATTTAACAACAGACTGGGAGTCCTGTCCTGGAGCATTTACTGACCTCTGGTGTACACACTCCCACCACAGCAGATTTCAAGATACCAACCCAGCATTAACAGACCCAGAGTTGGGACGAGATAATGGGCAGGCAGTGTTAGCAAGGCAGTCTTCAATGGCCTTAGCACACCACTTTCTGAGGGCATTCCTAAGCCCCTTTCATTTAAACACTAGGTTCCAAGGGTGAGGAGATTGCTCAGTGGTTAGAGGCATTTGCATGCAAAGCCTAATTGTCCAGGTTTGATTCCCCAGTACCCATGTAAAGCCAGATGCACAAAGTGGCACATCTGTTTGCAGTGGCAAGAGGCACTGATGTACCCATTCCCTTCTCTCTCTCTCTCTCTCTCTCATTCTCTCTGCTAGCAAATAAATAAATATATAAAAGTACTTTTTAAAACCAGGTTATCCCCTTTGTTAAAAGTTAAGATTTTGAAAAAGACCTGGCCAGATGTAGCTGTGGTCAGATTATATTAATTTCTATCTCGTTCTGGTCACTTGCTGGTGTGGACAATCACTGTTCCTATCTCACAGTGAAGTGGTTCAGAATGGGTTAGATGAGATGGGGAAAGGGGAGGCCTCATCTTTATTCAACATAGAGAGGCTGATTCTCTTGGGAAGCATTCTAAGCAGTCAATTCAGTGGTCTTTGGTGTGGATGACAAAAAAAGTGTTTGAGATACAGAAATCTCTCTGTGTACTTATTTAAATGTGGCATTGGAATGGTGACATGCATACAATGTATTGATAATTAAATTTCTTTGGATTTGCTTTCATCTTTTGATTTTATTGTCACAAGTAAACATTCATGGAAATAAAAAAGAACAAGCAATCTTTCCTTTTTTCTCATCTTAGTTATATACCTCAGAATTAGCCATGACTAGCAATTTGGCGTGCATCACTCCAAGTTGAATCCTGTTGCTATTCAAACACAGAGGGAGAACTTTCATTGCTGCCTTTAATGTTTGCTTTGGTGCTGCAAGAAAATGACACAGATATTTAAAAGTTGCTTTTTCAATTAACAAAACACATAATAGATGTCTTTTCCAATTAGTTCATTCACTGCTGGGTAGTTCAGTTTAGTGATTGCTTAAAATTTCCACCTTGAAAGCTGCATTATTCAAACACTTTTGTTTTCTCACCCCATTATAAACATGCTGAGAAAAGCAACTTGGTAAAAAGTGGCTAAGTTTAATGACTCCATAAAAGAAAGATTATTTGAAGTTTTGGTCAGCCACAGCACATCTATGTGACATGAAGCAAGTTATGAATCCTCTTCTTACCATAGTCTTAAAATTGGCATATTAGAATTGGCATTAATAGTAGCTAATTTGGTCATATGGTAAAGTCCATTAACACACAGGCTTACAACAATATCCAGCACACACAAGGTGACTACTGGGACCATGACGTGTATCTTCGCACACTCACTGCTGTTGCTTGCCGGAGGCCTGGTCATGAGGCTAGATGTATAGATCTGTCTTAGAGAACTTCAAACTGGCTCCAGCACCCTGCTGTTTGAGGTCCTTCTGAGGACACACCTAAGGGACCCATTTTAACATATATAGTCAAATTGTTTCCAACATCCAAGGTACATTTTGCAATCCAACAGTAAATTATGGCCTTTGTCAAGAGCAGGAATCATTAATCTTTTAAAATATTACCACTTTGTGGGGGCTAGGAGATTGCTCAAAAGTTAAAAGGTGCTTGCTTGCGAAGCATGCCACCCAGGGTTCAATTCCGAGCACCAGTGTAAATGTCATTTCTATTAAAGACAGCACTGTTCAGCACTAAGATAACATTGCTGTCACCACACACTTAGCTGTTCTCCAAGGGACGCTTCTAGTGTGGTATCTTGTCCCCCTGCGCCCCCCCCCCCGTCCTTATCTACAGGATATGTGCCTTATCTGGTTTGGGGTGGTTTGACTAGCAGGTCTGCACATAGAGAGAGGCTGTAGCAGCAAGAGCGTCCCCAGACAGGAGGACAGTGGTGTCACCTTTTGCTCCAAAGCCCAGATCACATTTTCCCAGGCAGCCTTTGTCAACAAATTGTCACTCAGCACTCATCCTACATGCGTGACTCCTCACTTCTCACAACTTCACACCACTGGGCAGTGATGCGTTGGAATGGTTTGTGGAAGTTTGAGACACACCCTGCTGAGAGCAAGGGGTTGTTTATCAAACAGAAGTGATCTCCTGCTCTCTCAGAGGATGTTCTAGCCTCGTTCTGGATCATGTGGGACCTTCTGAACCAATGAAAGGTCCCTAAGCCACGGTCCACACCAGCATACTCAGAAAGCACCAGCTGCAGTAATTATCAAATGGGAAGAAAAGAAGTGAGGTTTGGGGACATTTAGTCAAATAAAGGGAGATATCTTGCCACATATATGACATAATTATTTATGTTGTTAGAATCTGGGTTAGAGGCTGGGTGTGGTTGTGCATGCCTTCAATCCTAGCATCTGGAAGGCTGAGGGAGAAGTATCTCCTAGAGTTTGAGGTCAGCCTGGGGCTACAGAGCAAGTTCCAGGTCAGCCTGTGCTAGACTGAGACCCTGCCCCCTCAAAAAAAAAAAAAAAAAACTAGGAAAGATGTTGAACTAGAGATGTTGGAGCTGATATATACAAAGGTGTTGTATCCTAACTGTAGCTAAGAATGTCCATGTGAAATAGAGACCTTATGGTTATCCTAAGCTCTACAGACAACCAGCAGGCTGTGCTTAGACACAAGAAGAAATCTGCTCTGTACGTCTGAGACTATCCGTGAAGTACTAGAAGAGCTAGCTAAATAAATGATACGTTCTACACTTTTACCCCAAACCACCTCAAGATAAAGCCAGTGAGAGCAGAGCATAGAATCAGGAGCGCTCCACTTTCAACCTCCAGAGAAGAAAAATGAATTGTTATTTTTTTTTCACAAGTTTCCCTATTAATAATTGGATTCAGCATCTTAGAAGTCATCAACTAACTTATATGCATACAAAACCCATCCCTGTTGTTTAACTTATTTATTTGGTGGGCATTAAAAGTGAAAGAGAGAACAATTAAAAAATAATGTCCCCCTTTTTTAATTTTTAAAAAAATTATTTTGGTTTTTGAGGTAGGGTTTCACTGTAGCCCAGGCTGACCTGGAATTCACTATGTAGTCTCAGGGTGGCCTTGAACTCACAGCGATCCTCCTACCTCTGCCTCCTCAGTGCTGGGATTAAAGGTGTGTGCCACCACGCCTGGCTAGCCCCTCCTTTTTTGATTTAGGGAAAGGTACTTCCTTGGTGAGGTCAGGAAAGGATGTCTTGTTAGTATGATTGAATGGCTCCAAGTCAAATCCTATGTAAAACCACAGAAAGACCATTGTTATTTAGGAAAGGAAGTGAGAAATTTCAGGTCTATAATCACAACACTCAGGAGGCTGAGGTGGAGGGTCACCATGATTTGAGGCCAGCCAAGGCTACAAAGTTAGTTCCAGGTCAACCTGAGCTAAAAAACACAAGAAAAAAAAAGGGGTTGTGCGTGGGGAGGGGGGAGGGGCTTCTACAGCACAAAGCACCCAATTACCCTCTTCTTTCCCAGCAGACCACATATCTCTTTTTCGTCCAAAGTCTTCTTTGATACAAAGTATTTTGACACAAAGTATTCAGGACAAGAATCTCAATTGACATGCATATATAGCAGGCTCTGTCAGGCATCGAGCAAACAGAACAAAAGGTAAAACTCTTCCAAGATCCACCCCAGCTCACGAGCAGAAATTTGGGAAAACAAAAAGAAATAGAACCGAAATAGGGATTTCTCCAATGGCATGAAGCGTTCTACAATAACATAGTCTCATATTTATTTATTTACCCATATTTGTATCTATTCATTTATTTAGCTTGACATTACAAAGCACCTAGAAAGTAGAGACTAGATTCCTTTCTAGTTTGAACAAGCAGGATTTCCCATGAACACTAGTTAAAAAGAAAATTTTTTTTAAAAAAAGCCCACTAGCTCCAAAGCGCGTGACAAGCACCCATGGCAGAGTTCCACAGACATAAGGACTTTTTGACTCTTGAAAAAAAAAAAAAAAAACAACTGAAAGAATGTGCAAACGAATCTAGTTAATTTCTTTATCTTTCAAGAATATCTGAAAATCAAATGAACACAAAAGAAAACATGCTTCTTCCTCAGCCCATACCTGCATCAATTACCACCTGTTGCACCAGAGTTTAGGTGTAAGTACATCTCATGGGCTCACACTGAATTTCTTAGCCATGGAGAATTAAACCTGGAGAGTGGAAATATATTTCCAGACTCAGTGTACTCGCCTGTGCTGTTTCCGGGGAAAATTCAAAGATTTTCTGAAGATTCCAGGCACAATACTGATATGTCCAGGATAGAAAAGTATATAAGATACTTTTTTGTGTGTGTGATGTAATATGTAGCAGGAGAAAAAGAAATTCAAATAGGTACAATATAATGTTTATGAGCTATGAGCCTAAAAATAAAGGCCAGTTCCCATTTGAGAAAGGTTTGCCTGTTTTCTTTGAAAAGGCGGCCTCTGGCTTTCATAGTTTGGACTTAAATGTTCTGTTATTTAAGTTTTTAGGCCATTTGGCACATATGTGTACTTCCAACTCAAACATTTTAATAATAGACTCTCCTAAAGACACTCTAATTGTTTTCATCTTGGAGAACACAGAACTGAAACATACTTTATTTCCAGTTACGTCTTTGGCACATAACACAACCAGGACGCCATGTTGGACTGAACTAGCCCTTTGGCTTCCTTAGCACAAACACCGAACAAAAAGGGGGGTCCCGAGCTGGGTGCAGGCACCCACGCTCCGCTCCCAGCAGAAAGGTAGCTGCTGGCAATTACTTTCGCCCAGAAGGCCTGATGCCTGGCTCCACTTCCGAGATGTGCACTAACAGAGGGTGGAAATGCCTCCCTTCCGCTTCTGCCTCTCACCTGTGGCTCAAGTGGCAGAGGGAAGAGGGTGTGGCCAGCAATCTGGTTGACTATGTTGTCTGTACTATTTGGCTCAATACACATGGCATCTATAATTGATTGGTTTGTGAGCAAGAAAGACTTTTTGAGTGTGTGTGTGTGAGTTAGTGTATGCCTGTTTGTGGAGGTGTTGACTCTGTGTACTCATGTGGAGTGTCCTCTATCACTCCTCCACTTCCTTGTTTTCACTCAGGCTGGCTGGCCGTGGGGCCCAAGCCATCCTCCTGTCTCTGCTCCTGCCCTGTACAGGGATCTGCAGGTATGCACAGCCATGCTCTACGGGTTAGTAATTACATAGATACTGGGGATCAGACTCCTCATTCTTTTCTTTCTTTTTTTAAAGATTTTATTTTCATTTATTTATTTATTAGAGACAGAGAGAGGGATTTAAGAGAGAGAGAGAGAAAGAGTGAGAATGGGCGTGGCAGGGCCTCTAGCCACTGCAAATGAACTCCAAATGCATGCACCACCTTGTGCATCTGGCTTACGTGGGACCTGGAGAATCAAACTGGGCTCCTTAGGCTTCGCAGGCATGCGCCTTAACCGCTAAGCCATCTCTCCAGCCCTGTATCCTCATTCTTGCATAGCAGGCTCTCACATGCACTGAGACATCTCTCCCAAACCCAAGAAGAATATAATTTTCCAAAAAGTTCCAAGGGAAGGCCCACCTTTTGTCACCCCACACAAACTTGTGTTCCCTGTCCTCCATCTCTTGTCCTGCTCCCCTGTGTTTTAGAAGGCCTCACGATGTAGGTCCAGATGGTCTGAGATTCTGCATGGAGACCAGGCTGGCCTCAGACTTGCATTGCTCCTTCTGCGTGTCTGGATTACTGGCATGCACTACGATTCCTGGTTCATATCCGGCTCTTCCTTGGTGTTCAGCCCTCCGTTTAAATGTCACTTCCTCAGAGAAATTTTCCCCATGCTGAGAACTCAGTATTCCTCCTGCGTGATCCTTGTATGTTCTATTATTTCTACAATTATGTGTCTGTTTCCCACACATCACTGGAAATCGAGGAGTATAGGAGCAAGACACGTAACAGGCACTGTTAAATATACTCTTGTTTTTGAATGGAATGAATAAATGACACTCAGAGTATTTTGAAACCATGTCGTTGAAGCCTATTTATTATCTATCTATCTATCATATATTTATGTATTCATCCATCCAAGTTTAGACTTTGGTTTTGACTTAGACCACTCTGCTATTTTGTCACTCATAGTGTTTCTTAGAAGTATAAGATCCAGCATTATTTGTTTTCCATTAATAACTTATTAATTAACAGGTAAAATGCTTTAGAGAACACTAAGAAAAATAAAGTGTGTCTGAGGATCTTTGTCACTGTACTTCAGGTTCTCCCAGCCAGCTTTGAAATGACTCAACACCCAAAGTAGAGACTTCCAAGTTCATTCAGACTTCAAAAGCCAGTAAAGTCCTATAGGCATCCCGTTTGTTAGTTCTCCCATTATTTTATATATATAAGCAGAAAATGTCAAAACAAGTTAAAATTAATACACTATTAAAAACAAGGCAAATAAGAATTAAACAATGGTCTTTGTGTGTCTAGAATGGGTGGTTCTCATAGCTTGGTAGGAAAACAAATCATTTTTCTGTAAAGGAGATGATTGGTACTGAATGCATGCTTGGCTTTGGAGATCTGTATAATAACTAGGAACTATGGTGATTCTAGTCAGTCACAAGAAGACAACTGAGTCAGGGTGCTCAGCATAGAAGTTGTTCCTAAAGAGCAGAAGAAAAATGTGGGAGCTAAGTTTCAAAAACAAAAGAAGAACAATTAAAAGAAACCCTATGAGTATGTGTGGATTTCCATCTCAGCCATTAAAGAACTAGTTAATATAATAAGACAACCATAAGCAGGTAAATGAAGGATGGTAGACAGACTCTGGTGACCATACGAGCATTTATTCTCAGCTGTCTTTGTTACGTGCAGACAAGCTTGAGTATGCAATACCTCTCTAGCTCTATCTCTAAAGTAAACATACTTTATCTCTCTTCAAATATATTCCTATATTACTAATATAATTATCAAAACCCAATTCATCCCTGACATATATGAGGTTAAACACATACATAGTTTAGCGATGACCTCACTAAAATGTCCTCCAGTTCATTTTAAGCCCACAGTCTTCCATTATTTCTGCTCTGCTCTTTGCTCCCAATGCCTACTACCAACCAATCTAAAAGCAGCCACTGGTAACCAAACCACAGCCCGAATGCTTGTTTCCATCCACGAGTCCATCACCTTTCAACTCAACTCCCATCAAGTCTCCAGAGAAGTACCAAATGTAGACAAATTCTTTGCCAGAATGTGACATGCAATTCCCAGTGCATTTCCAATACAGTTCTTTTTCTTATGTGAAGATTCATGGGCATAGTCATTGTTATCTACATTCGCATCAACATTCTGGCACACTGAGTTCCAACCTGAACCACCCATTAAACTCTGCTTGTAGCACCTGAGGCTTTAATTAGCTCCCATCTCCAAGTTTTTCCAAAGTTCGCTCACAAACCAGTTCCAAAGGCACAAGGAGCATATAGTCAGGTTTAAACTTAGCAACAACCCCATTTCTCTAGTTCCAGCGTTTTCTGTGTTCATTTCGTTGTTGCTGTAACCAATGTAAGAGAAAAACAACTTAAATGGAGGAATTACTTATTTCAGCTCATGATTTCATAGATACAAGGTCATGGTCACTTGACTCTCTTTCTAGGTGCACGGTGGAGCAGAGCATCATGGGGTGTGAGCATGTGGAAGGAGGCAGCTCATGTCATGACCAAGAGGAAGAAAAGAGAAGAAGGGGGAAGGAGGGGGGGGGAGATTAGAAAGCCAGATAACACCTTTGTTATAGTTATCTTCTCATTGGAGGGACAAAACATTGACCAAAACATGGCTGGTGGGAAGAAAGGGCTTCTTTTGGTTATAGTCCCAAGAGAAAGCCGCGTGGTGGCAGGGGAAGGACAGTAGGTAGAATAGAGGCTGGGCATCACATAAGAGTGAGCTAAGCTCCTGCAAAAAGGAAGTTGGGCTATAATACCCCTAGGCTCACCCCTAGGAACACACCTCCTCCAGCAAGGACCCACCTCCCAAATTGCCACTGGCTGAGGACCACGTATTCAAACACATGAGCTTTGTAGAGAGACACTTCCCTCCCCCTACCACACCTTCAAAAGCATTCCTCCATTGACCAGCATCCTTAAAAGTACCACCACCTTGGAGCCAAGCATTCCACAACATGAGCCCTTGGGGGCATTTCAGATCTCTACCCAGTGGTGGTATAGCTGATTCAAAGAGCATAGGTCCCTGTCTCTCAAACATCAGACACAGCCACTTGGAGTTCATCAAAAAGCTTTAATGTATGGTGGTTCTTATCTACAACCCCAGGTCATGGAAAGGGAAGCTGGAGGACCAGGATTTCAAGGTCAAGCCTCCTCTACATAGCAAGTTCAAGGCCATTCTGAGATACATGAGATTGCAAAGCTGGAGAGAGGGCTTAGCAGTTAAGGCACTTGCCTGCAAAGCCAAAACACCCAGGTTTGATTCCCTAGTACTCACCAGAGGCACACGGTGGTGCATGCTCTGGAATGTTTGCAGGGGATGGAGGCTGTGGTGCATCCATTCTGTGTGTGTGTGTGTGTGTGTGTGTGTGTGTGTGTGTGTATGCCTCTTTCTTTTTCTCTCTCTCATGCTCAAATAAATAAATTAAAATTAAATATTTTTTTAAAAGACAGCAGAAAGAATGTGAGGGCCAGTGGGCACACCTTGTATACTCCGGAGCACTGTCCTTCTGACATAAACCAACTGGTATATTCACAACCCCACAGTGGTTACTGACACCCCAACAAGACCGGCACTGCTTTGAGACCATCAACTTTTTGGCATGGAGAATGAAGGAGGACAAAAGGAATGAGACAACAAAACAGAGGAAAGATGAGGGTGGGGAAAGGGGATGAACGGGGGTGAGAAGGTGAGAATATGATCACATTATAACATGGTCATGTAAAAGTTCTCACGGTCTCCAGCACCAGTCATCTCTACTTCTTCCTTCTGGTTTTCACTCCCCTGTCTTCCTGCTACACACTGGCTTTCTTCGTGGCTTTCTTTCTTAGTCCTGTGACTCAAATTCACGTCCTCACGCTTTGGGGCAAGAACCTCATCAGCGGAGCTGTCTCCCTTGCCCCGGGATTGATTTTACTCATTACTGTCTTACTCCTTTTTGGATATTATGGCAAGATGTGATGGCAAGGGTGCCTTATAAAGATTACAGATTTATTTCTCACAGTTCTCAAGGATGAGAAATTGAGGGCCTCAGAAATTCAATGTCTAGGGCTGGAGAGATGGCTTAGTGGTTAAGGCGCCTGCCTGCCAAGCCTAAGAACGCCTGTTTGATTCTCCAGGTCCCACATTTAGCCAGAAGCAAGGTGACACAAGGGCACAATGCTGCACTTGCCCACAAGGGCACACATGTCTGGAGTTTGTTCACAGCCACTGAGAGGCTGCTGGCACACCCAGTCTCTATCTGTTTCTCTCTCTGGGTTTTTCTGGCTTTCTCTCTCTCTCAAAAAAAAAAAAAAAAAAATCAGTGTCTAGTCAGCCCCTGACTATCTAGTGCACAGCTGGTGTCTGAAGAGGCCAGGGTCCCTTACACTGTCATGCTGTAGTCACCTTCCAAACAACGCCCCATAGAGTCAGGAATTCAAAACAGGAGTGGGAGAGGGGCCATAAACATTCCAAATATGAGTTGCGGGGTGGGGGGCTCATAAACACTCAGATCACAGCATGCTGCCCCCAGATCTCCAAAATTCATGTCCGCTCACATGCAAAATAGATTCATTCTGTCCCAACAGCCCCCAACGTCTTAACTTATGTCAGCACCAAGACCAAAATCTAAGGTTCAAAGTATCTCACCTAAGCAGGGCGTGGTGGCGCATGTCTTTAATCCCAGCACTCAGGAGGCAGAGGTAGGAGGATCACTGTGAGCCAGAGGCTATCCTGAGACTGCATAACCTGGGATAGAATGAGACCCTACCTCAAAAAACAGAAAACAACAACAACAAAAAAAGAAAAGAAAAGAAAACTTGGGATCTGAATGTATTGCTTTGTAGTAGAGCAGATACAGAGTATGAGAGGAAAGAGAGAAAGGGAAAGACAGAGAGAGGGAGGAAGAAGAAGGAGGAAGAGAAGAAGAGGAAGAGGAGGGAGGGGAGGAGAGGAGAGTGGAGTAAGAGAAAGGAAGGAAGGAAGGATAAAAGGGAGGGAGGGAGGGAGGGAGGGAGGAGGGAAGGAGGGAGGGAGGGAGGGGGAAGTCTGGCATAGAGAATGAAGTGTATGTAGGTCACATAGTCAGGCTCACTGACTGTGTTTGAAACTATGGCTCATGCATTTATTAATTTAGGAAAGTCTCTTAATCATCCTGGACTCAATTCCTAACCTTGTTAAATCCACTTGTTGAACTGGTGGTTAAAATGAAAGAATTTGTGACATTTGTATTTAGGAGGAAAAAGGCATTTGTAGTTTTAAAATTAGACATTTTTACTCTCCTGTAAGTGGGAGTTTCAGTGTTTATGTTTGCCTTCTGAGGCAGGCATGGTGGCACATGCCTTTAATCCCAGCACTCAGGAGGCTGAGCTAGGACAGGACCATCATGAGTTTGAGGCCAGCCTGGGCTACAAAGTGAGTTTCAGGTCAGTCGAGGCTAAAGAAGGACCCTGCCTCAAACAAAGAAACAAAAAAACCTGAGAATTTTGGAATTAAATATCTTGAAATACTCAAAATAGCCATCCCTAGAGTCCTAAGTGAAGCTAGGGCTCAGGAATTCTCACAGAGTAAAAATTCACATGTACATTTTCTGAGAAACAGAAAAATTAAATTAAATTAAATAATAAGAAAGAAAGCCAGATATAGCCACTCACTCACAATCCCAGCACTGAGGAAGAGGAGCCAGCAGACCCCTGGGGCTTGCTGGCAGCCAGTCTCACCTATTTATCACCCTGTCTTTGAAAAAGGTGGACATTGCCTGAAAAACACCATCTGAAATTGTCCTCTGTTTCTACATACATGTGCATACACACGCACCCTTACTCCACCACAAACACACACTCATGAACACACACACACACACACACACACAGAAAGAAAGGTAGTCTTATTTCTACAAGCAACAAATCAGGTCTCACTTAGGTCAAGTTGCATGTAAGTCAAACCTTCCCCCGGCCCCTGTCCAGGGAGGTCTGCCTGCATAAGAGGTGTGCCTCCTGCCGTGCTCTTCCTCACAGTGACTGACCTGCGGGATAAGGTTGTGGTGGTCCAGCCCTGTCACTCGCCAGTGTAACTTGCTTAAAGCTGGCATGTGTCACCAACGAGGTGCACTGAGGGGAGGTGCCGAGTGACTGGGCTCTGGAAAACACAATCACCTTTCTGATTTGTTTCCCAGCGTTTCTTCCTAGCTCGTAAACATCATGGTTACACCAGGTCATTCTTTGTGCGAGTGCTGTTTACGAGGTGTCATCTGGGACAGGGTGGAAGCAAGACCAGCCCAGTCTTCCCCCAGCCACCTCGCACCCATGTCATTCACTCAGCATCCTTGGCTAACAAATGAAGATATATAAAATGGTGAAATTAATCAACAGTATCATATTGATATCATAGACATCAATTTCCCACAAATCAATAAATAGGTTCAATGGACATTTTCAATGTTTATATCAATAATATTTTGTAGTAATGCTGACATTTTGATTTTAAAGTGCAATTGGAAAAGTGAAGATACAAGAATAAGAAAATTTTAATGAGGAAAGACAAGTGGTGGTACATACTCTACCAGATATCAAGACTTAACTATAAAACCCTTCTATTTAATGCTGTATGGCACTTGGATAGGGATAAGGGCTGGAGAGAGGGCTTAGCAGCTAAGGCATTTGCCTGTGAAGCCAAAGGACGCAGGTCCAATTCTCCAGGACCCATGTAAGCCAAATGCAAAGGGGGGGGCATGCATCTGGAGTTCGTTTGCAGTGGCTAGAGGCCCTGGCATGCCCATTCTCTCTCTGTCTGTCTCTCTTCTCTCTATCTGTCTCTCTGCTTGCAAATAACTAAATAATGTTTTTAAAAAAAGAAGTGAACTACATGATGATTGATATGTGAAGACTTCATAACTCTTGATGATTTGAAGGGAACCCTCAACCATACACCAATTAAAAGTGGGGTCCTCCTCTATGATAAATCACAAAAATAAAATCTATTTTGAATGGATTAAAATCCATATGTAAAAGCACAACTTAGAATTTTAAAAAGCAAATAGAATATCTTTATGCTTTTAGATTAATGAAGGACTTCTTAGATATGACATAAAAACAAATAGAAAGGGTAGATTTCCTTAACAGTTAAGGAAGTTGCCTGCAAAAGCCTAAGGACCCAGGTTCACCAGGACCCACGTAAGCCAAATGCACCAGGTGGAGCATTCATCTGGAGTTCATTTGCAGTGGCCCTTGTGGGCCCATTCTCTCTCTCTCTCAAATAAATAAAATTTAAAGAATAGAAATATTTTAACATAAGGACGTCATCATGCAAGAGTAGTGTATCTAACTCCAGAAATATTTAAAATTATGTTACATAAGTTTGAGGACAGCCTGGGCAACCGTGTGAATTCCAAGTCAATCTGAGCTAGAGTGAGACCTTCTTCCACCCCCTCCCCCTGCAAAAAAAGGGACTTCATGTTAAATTCAATTTAAATCTCAAAAGATTCTTGAGGAAATTGTCACCTGGAACCTCACATAAGCAAAATCACCCAGGACATTTGTTATAAGACAATCACTTCTAGAACTTGATTTGAATATCTGAGCATCTAACTCCCATTTTAGTATAGTTACCCAAGCAGATACTTCTACCAAGTCAGGCTGATGTTCTTGCAAATAGAGTTCCCGCTAATTTAGATTCTCTCTCACTATTCCTGTGCTGGGGCCATGGCCCAAATTAGGCCAAGCTTCCACAAGACTCTTTGCAGGGCTGTGGTAGTAAGGAGCCCACCTCATATCGTTTCCATCAGCATTTTCTGAACCTTTCATAGCTTTTGCTTTCTCAGCGCTGTCATTAATCAGATAATAAATAGGCCAGGTAAGTGTGGCCACTGCTTGCTTGTCTTACTTTTTTGGATTTGTTGAGATCAAACCTCTCTGCATAACTGTGGCAGAGGGCACTTGTGGTCTGAAAACCGTATAATGTTCATTGGCATCCCAGAAATCCATTTGGTCTACATATTCTAAGAATTCAAATGACTATATTGCCCCTGTTTAGCGGTTAGACATGTGTTTCACTATTTCCTGAGAGTCCGTGTCTCTGGTGACGTCAGTTTTCCTAACTCTCTGAAAACCAAAACTGTAGTTTCTGCCTCAAAGTTCCCAGGTCATCGGTGGTCAACTGGACAATGCCAAAGCTATGACATTCAGGAAATTACTCTTAATATCTTAATAGATCTAAGTATGAGACATCCAAATGGATCTATGTATCTATTGACCTACCTAATAATAGACTACCTACTTAAAATAATAGTAGGGGCTGGCTGCAACAGAGCAGCCCTGGAACTGAGTCACTCCTCGGGATTACTGTGTCTTCTCGGAGGGGACCATTATCTGAGAGGCTCAGGCGGTTATTATTCTCAGAACAATGGAGCATCTTAGCTAACACCTTGGTGTGCACGCCCAGGTGACTGGACACCTGCTACTCGGGAGTCTAGTCATGCATGCCAGGGAGATCCACAACCTGGCGGTTCATCGGGGTATTTGATCCGTGCTGTATCAGTTGCAGATTCCACGTGAAAATAATGACAGATTTGCACTCTAGTCTCTTCTGATTGTTTCTCTGAACATTCCATATTATTTTTCATTATTTGTTTATTTATTGGGGAAAGACAGCGAGGCAGATAGATGAAGAGAGAAAAAGAGAGAGAGAATGGGTGTGCCAGGGCCTCCAGCCAGTGCAAATGAACTCTAGATGCATGTGCCACCTTGTGCATCTGGCTTACATGGGTACTGGGGAATAGAACCCTGGTCCTTGAGTTTTTCAGACAAGTGCCTTAACTGCTAAGTCATCTCTCCAGGCCTCATATTATAATCATGGGATTGATTCCAGTTTTCCATAGCATAGGGTAATGCTGTAGACTTCACCTTTCCACACTATGTGTCTGCTCTGTACCTGAATAGAACCAATTGTCCCAGAAGTTCACAGGGCCAATTTCTTGTTCTTTTTTCTTCTTGTCTGTAGAATTTAATATGATGGTTCCAAATTCAGGGTGCAGTCAACAGTTACAAAGCTGAATCTTGAACCTGATGTTTCTTGGCTAGAATGATAAGCTAGAGATCTGTATGTGTTCCATTAGCTTGTAAGGACTAGAGAAGGAGGAGGAGAAAGGAAGTGAAGAAAAGAGGAGTGCCTGCTGTCATTGCTGCCTGGTCAATAGCTTCCATAAAGCCTGTATTCAGCCTCCTTTGCTGCATCTTAGTGAGGAGCGTCCTCAACGCAAAGAACTCTGAGCACATAGGTTATGACTACTTGTCAGACGACAGGAAGAGTAGGTGTGGGGATGGATATCAAAGGGAGGAAAGACAGAAGATTCTGCATGAATGATCAGGGGACCTATGTTCCTGGAAGTCCTGAGATGCTTTGAGAAATTCACCTCAGAGTGGCACCATTAAGGAACAGATACGCTGGGTTATTTAACCACTGACTCTGGTCCTTCACTGATTTCGAGTTGCTCTGATCGAGTTAATTTCTGATACTTTCAGACTGCCTTCTACAGAGCAAAGATTGGACCTTAGGTAAGAAAACTTTAGAAAGTAGCAATAGCTTGATCCAGGCATGTTGGTGGACATCTGTACTTTCAGCACTCAAGAAACTGAGGCAGGAAGGTTGGGAGTTGGAGGGCAGCCTGAGCTATATAGAAAAAACCTTGTGTGTGTGTGTGTGTGTGTGTGTGTGTGTGAGAGAGAGAGAGAGAGAGAGAGAGAGGAGAGAGACACTTATCTAGCACATGTCCATTAAAAGTAACCTCTCTCCCTCTCTCTAGGGCCGTCTCCCTACCTCAGCCTCCCAGTGTTGGGATTGCAGACGTGAGTCAGCACGCTAGGTAAGGTAAAGGCAAACGGAGGGAGCCTGGAGCCTGGAGCCTGGAGCCTGGAACCTGGAGCCTGGAGCGTGGAGCCTGGCTGGTGGTTTTGTGAGGCTCTAGCTTTTTGTGACTTTGTTAGTTCTTGTCCCCATCCTTGTCTTAGGACATTACAAGAAAACACCATCGACTTGGACAGTCTGTAAACAGAGAAAAGTTTCACCCTTCAGGATCTGGGAGGTGCAGTATTGGCACAGGTAGGTCGGGTCCTGGTCTAACGGGAGCCTGCTTCCCCTAGACAACCATCTCTCACCTCAGCTCACACAGAGGCGAAGGTGGGGGGTGGGGGCTTCGCACTACCATGGTTTGAATATAAAATAGTCCTATTGGTTTTTACGTAGAAGTCTAGATGCCCACCCGGTGTTACAGCCTGAATGTGAGACAGACCTATGGTTCATATGCGCAAGTCCACATGCCCGTCTGGTGGTTCTATATGGGAGGTGGGGCAGCTGTAGAAGTCAGAGCCTAGCTGGAGGCAGTCACCGGGGTGGGTCTGCGCAGATGCCGTCCCCCACAGACACTGTGAAGGGAGCAGCGCCTGCCACATGATCCTGCTGCCAACATGCTCCCCTGTGGTCCCAGAACCAATGGACCTGAGGACTATGGGCTGAAACCTCTGCAGTAATGAGCCCAAAGCCACAATAATTCCTCCGTAGAAGCTGTTTATCTCGGGTATTTGAGCAACTACAAGTCTAACACACACAGGAACCGGCTGCATTCAGGCCGGTCTCTCCATGACCTAACCCCCTCCCCAGAGCCCTTCAGCCTAAAACCATTGCCTGGGGACTTGGATTTCAACATGTTGATTTGAGAGGGACACATTCAAGCACAGCAAGCCTTCAGCGGTTAAGCAACTCAAGGACATTAAAGCATGCATAAAGTTGACTGTGCCTCAATGTCTATACTCAGAGGCCACATGGAATGCAATAAGCCAAGAAGTCCAGTTTATCTGTAAACTGGTACAGACCGTGACATACGATTTTAGAGATGTCACAGGTCTGCTGAAATGTCATCTTATTTTATTTCTCATGATCAGGAAAATTAACTGGGTTACCTTGAAACCATGTGCTTTTATCCCTTATCACACTGAAACAAGTTTTGTCAACTGCATTTTGTTGGATGCCAGAAATTTCATCAAATAACTGAAGAATTGCCTTGGGAGATGGCTTAGCAGTTAAGGCGCATGCCTGCAAAGCCTAAGGACCCAGGTTCGATTCTCCAGGTCCCATGTAAGCCAGATACACATGGTGACACATACATCTGGAGTTTGTTTGCAGTGGCTAGAGCCCTGGTGTGCCCATTCTCACTCTCTCTCTCTTTCCCCCTCTATCTATATCTAATAAATAAATAAAAATGAAAATAAAATCTTTTAAAAAATAAGTGAAGAATAATTCTTCACAGCTCTTGTACAATTATGTTTATTTGTTTGTTTGTTTGTTTATTTATTTATTTATTTATTTATTTATTTATTTATTTATTTGCATGCAGAGAGAGAAGAGAGACAAGGGGAGAGAGAATGAGCATGCCAGGGCCTCTAGCCATTGCAAACCAACTCCAGATGCATGTGCCACTTTGTGCATCTGACTTTACGTGGGTACTGGCAAAATAAAACTCTGGTTGTTAGGCTTTGCAGACAAGTGTCTCTAACTGCTAAGCCATCTCGCCAGCCCCTGTACATTTTTAAAAAATATTTTTATTTAGTTATTACTTCAGAGAAAATGAGAATGAATGGGCACAGCAGGGCTTCTTTCCTCTGCAAATGAACTCCAGACACAGGTGTGCTTTGTGCATCTGGCTTTATGTGAGTCCTAGGGAATTAAATGAAGGCCAACCCAGACCAGCAGGCTTTTGAAAGCAACCGCCTTTAACCACTGAGCAATCTCTTCAGCCCTTGTACAATGTTTCTCTTAATAGAAGTGTACTGTGCATTAATTAGCTGATTCTTGTACTAATAAAAAGTCAATGAACTTTCCCACTTTCCCTGAAGATGCCAGGCGGCACGCATCTTGTACCCTTATACATCCAGGTTCTGCCCTCACTTCAATGAAAGAAAACTCAGCTTTTCATGCAGGACACTTTGAACCCCACCCTCCATGTTTAAACAAAATATTATCTATCAAATATTCCACATTCTGGCTGGCGTTGTGGTCCCATAAAGTATTCCCTAAACATTAGCCTATGCTTTTTCCAGGACACTGACTTCTCTCCATTTTCAAAGTAACTGTGCCTTTCATCACGATTTTCATTGTCCTCAGAACTCCTGATTTCCTGGTTTTTAGCTCAGTTCTTCCTAGTTTGGGTAGGAACGTCTACTCCACACATAACTACTAAAGACTAATTGGGCAGCTGACCTTGCTGCCCCAGGCAGGGCAGTGCAGCCCTGGGCTCCTCCCCCAGGCACATTCCAACACACTCCGCTGCCCTCCCCAGGTTCCGAGAAAGAGAAAAAGAAAGAGAAAGAAAGTGAGGGAAAGAATCCCAGTTGGTTATTGAGGTGTGTGCGCATAGTACGTAGTTAATGCCATCTTTGCATCTGGCCAGCAGGGTGTCTTAATACCTCCCTGCTGACTCCCAGGGGAGGGTTAGTTTTCTTTAGGGTTACAAAGCAGGTGAGAGTGTACGTTGGAAATAAAGTTTTCTGACTCAGAAAAGCAGTTTCTTACCTAGACTAATGGAGCATTTACTTAATTTAACTTCTACTTGGGAGGGTCAAATAACATTTAAATTGTTTTTAAAGTCTTTACCTTGTTAAGTCAATCCTCTTAAAAACCTGTAATGGTTCTTTGGATAAATTTTTATTATAGAAAACAAAAAAAGAATAATTTATTTATTGTTATAAACTGGTTCACTGTCCCAGAGATTTCTGATATATATGAATTTTGTTCTTCATGTATCCAAATCAGGAATTTTCTAGATCTGTCACTGGATGGCATATAATCTAGCTTAGGTTAAGGGTGTCTTTTTTTTATGTCTTACTAGTTTCTTTTGATAGAAATTTTAATCCACAAATATCAAGCATAAGAGATTTGGGGGATTCTAAGTTGTCGGAAGATCTAGTCTTTGCTCTGATCAGTATGTGAGGATCACACATCGCATCCTCGTTTTACACCCAAATGTCACTGGTGTGGATTCATCAGGAAGAATCAGCGTGGACTGTCTGGACTGAGGGTCTGAAGTTAAGTACTGTATTACCCCTGGGGATAAAACCCTCTGACATACGTTTCATCTTGTTATGCTTCTGAAACGTAATCAAGCTTGGTTGTAAGCTGATGCTCAAAGTTCACTTGCCCTTTTTCCCCATCTGTGTGGTTTTCACACTCTTCTCTTGCATTAGCTTCACATTGCTGGCACAAAGCACCTGATCAAAAGCGGCTTGCGGGAGAAAGGGGTTTATTTGGGTTACAGACTTGAGGGGAAGTTCCATGATGGCAGGGGAAACTGTGGCATGAGCAGAGACTGGACATCACCTCTGGCCAATTTCAGGTGACCAACAGCAGCAGGACAGTGAGACATACACTAGCAAAGGGGAAGCTGCTTGTGCCACCTATCAGCCCACCCCCAACAATACCCATCCAACAAGGCTCCAATTCCCAAATCGCTATCAGCTGGGTATCAGGAATTCAGAACACATAAGTTTATGGGAGGCATCTGAATCAAACCACCATACCTTCTTTCCAAGAAGAAAAATGTGTATTTTCATAGGTCAGAGCTTTTAGCAGGTCTTGCCCTCAGGACATCTTTCCTATTGTCCCAGCGTAGAGAAGAAAGGTCCTCTTAAAGGTCCAGCTCTGTAATAATTTATTGCTCACATTTCTTTCCTAGCCAAACTTCTTCTTCATCTTTTTTTTTTTTTCTTTTTGAGATAGGGTCCCACTCTAGCCCAGACTGACCTGGCACTCATTCTGTAGTCTCAGGCTGGCCTTGAACTCCTACCCCTGCCTCCTGAGTGCTGGGATTAAAGGCAATGTGCCATCGCCTCTGGCCAAATCTATTTTTTTATCTTGCTGCTCCGGGTTTTGCTCTGTTTCATTGTAGATCTGAAAGCCATAGTGCTAGTCTGCATTGAAATTTCCTTTGTTAAATAAGTTAGTTCATTATCTTTAAATTCAATCTCACTCAAGTTCTTAGGACAAGGGCAGAATTCAGTGAGATTCTTTGCCAAAATAGCCCATGAACTGCCTCTGGCCCAGTTCCTGATAGAACCCTTGCTCTACTCTGAGCCCTTACGGGCTGAGTGTTCATGGCCCGTGCCTCTCTCAGACTACGGCACATTCTGGTTTTCCAGACGCTTACCAGAATGGCTCTTTAAGCTCTTCTTACATCCTTGTCAGAGATCTCAAGCCCAGAGTTCCAAACTCTTCCACATCTCTCTTGCATGCAAACTAGCTCCAAAGCCTGACAAGCCGCATGGCTTTATTACAGCAAAGGCCTCTCTTCTCTCTCCTCAATGCCAATTTTCTATCTCATTGCTGTTGCTGGGAACCAATACCTGACAAGAACGACCTCAAGAGGGAAAGGGTTCATCTCAGCTGAGAGTTTCAAAGGATCCATCCCACTGTGGTGGAAGAGGCATTGCTGCAGGAGGGGAATGCAGAGAGGACAAACAGGAAGTGGCTATAAAACCTATAAAAGTCAGGCTTGGGGCTGGAGAGATGGCTTAGCGGTTAAGGCGCCTGCCTGCTAAGCCTAAGAACCAGGTTCCAATCTCCAGGTCCCACGTTTAGCCAGATGCAAAGTGACGCAAGGGTGCAATGCCACACTTGCCCACAAGGGGGAGCACACATCTGCATTTTTTTTCGCAGCAGCTGAGACACTGCTGGTGTGCCCATCTCTATCTGTCTTCCTCTCTGTCTGTCTCTCTCTGTGTCTTTCTCCAAAAATAAATAAAATTTTAAAAATGTTTAAAATAAAAGTCAGGCTGGAGAGATGGCTTAGTGGTTAAGGCACTTGCCTGTGAAGTCTAAGGACCCAGGTTCGATTCTACATAATCCAGATTCACAAAATAGTACATGCATCTATGGTTTATTCGCAGTGTCTAGAAGCCCTGTTGTGCCCATTCTCACAAATAAATAAAATTTTAAAAAACCTATAAAAGTGGCCAGCCTACAAAAAAATTCAAGGCCCACCCTCAGTGACCCACTTCTTTCAACAAGGTTGCACCCCCGCCAGATTTCACAACCCTCCTAAGCAATGCCACCTGCTGAGTCCTAAGTCTTCAAACATGAGCCTATGGGGGACATTTGCATTCAAACCACAACATACTTAGAGTGGTGGCGCACACCTTTAACCCCCGCATTCTGGAGGCTGAGGTAAGTGGATGACCCTGAGTTGAGGTCAGACTGGGCTACAGAGTGAGTTCTTCCCCAATTTGTTAACACAATTCCAACCCTGTCACTCTGCAAAATGACCCATTTATCTTGCAGTATTTTAAATGCTTGTGTTAGGTTGCTATAAGGTGATCTGGTCAACATGTTTATAATAAAGCTTTACAAACAAGATTTAGCTTATTGATGGATCAAATGAATGTGCCCAAGCATTCTTCTGGCTGTATTCTAGAGTAATGAGACCAGATAATACAATACAACGCTATCCATGAGGTTTTATTAGAATCTCTGTGCCCATACCCTCCCTATCTGCCTCTCTCTCGCTAACAAATAAATTAAATTCAAACACGTTTGAAACCCTATGTAGGGTGTCCTAACTGGATTCCTTGGATGGGCTTTTTCAGGTTCCACTTAACTTGTGTTTTTAATGAGTTTATTTATGGTTGTGTGTATGGGTGACATTCTCCACTAAAATGATTTTCTCCTCCCATTTCAATCGATTCTAAAGGAAACTAGCAATCTTCAACATGTATAGGATCATGGATTTTATGGAAAAATTAAACAACTGGGCTGGAGAAGATGGCTTAGCAGTTAAGGCGTTTGCCTACAGAGCCAAAGGACCCCGGTTTGATTCCCCAGGACCCACCTAAGCCAGATGCACAATGGGCACATGCATCTGGAGTTCGTTTGCAGTGGCTGAAGGCCCTGGTGCACCCGTTCTCTCTCTCTCACTCTCTATCTCTCTCTCTATCAAATAAATAAATAAAATATATTTTAAAAAAATAAAAGAAAAAGATTTAACAAACATTAAACAACCAGTTGATTACAGTGGTTGTGTAATTAATGATTAGTGGAGGTGTGCATAGGACCAAGTGCACGAATTACTCCATAGAAACCTGAAAGTGGAGGTGGAAGGTGCAAAGGCATTTAGCACTCTTTAGTTTTCTTCACTATAGAAGTTTGAGGCCCTGGTGTACGTCCTGTCTCCTTGCCTATAGAAATCCCACTTTACTGAAACAACTCTGTAATCGTCATGAGTCAATGACATCATCACTCCTGAAACCAATGGACAAAAACCATTACTGTTCTTATCTTTTTAAAATATATTTTTATTTATTTATTTATTTGAGAGAGAGAAAGAGTCAGAGAGAGGGAGAGAGAGAATAGAGTGCCAGGGCATCCAGCCACCGCAAACGAACTCCAGACGCATGTGCCACTTTGTGCATCTGGCTTACGTGGGTCCTGAGGAATCAAACCAGGATTCTTTGGCTTTGCAGGCAAACGCCTTAACCACTAAGCCATCTCTCCAGCCCCAACTGTTCTTATCTTACTTGGTCTTTACTCATAAAGCAAATATCACTGCACTTGAGAATTTCTCTTTTTTATTTTTACATGACCACTTACTTACACTGTAGCTTTTCTTTTTCTTTTTTTCCTTTTTCTTTTTACTGAGGCAGGGTCTCACTCTATTCCAGGCTGACATGGCACTCATTCTGTAATCCCAGGCTGGCCTTGAACTCACAGCATTTCTCTTGTTGCTACCTCCTGAGTGCTGGGATTAAAGACGTGTGTCACCATACCAGGCTGTTCTTCTTTTAAAAATATTTTGATTTATTTATTTCAGAGAGAGAGAAAAAAAATACATACACATGGTGCTGGGGCCTCTGGCCACTGCAAATGAACTCCAGACACACGCTCCACTTTGTGCTTCCAGATTTACATGAGTGCTGGGGAATTGAACCTAGGCTGGCAGGCTTTGCAAACAAGTGTCTTTAAACTACTCAGCCATCTTTCCACCCCTCTTGTAGCGTTTTTTACACATCTCTGAAAATTATTTCCAATTGTTCTGTCAATATTTCCCCGTTTCATCATTATGTGAGTTTATTCCCAGACAGCATCCCTTCGTGACACACCCACTGTCCCAAGAGATGTCGTGCTCGTTCACGGACTTGCAGAGCGTCTTGCCATTGCTTTCCTCACGGTCTTCATGCCGGCACCCCTGACTCCCTCTAAGGTCCAAAGCAATCTGTCTCGTCATCTGCTCTACATCTCCACCTGACATTCCAGGGGCAGCTTCTACTCATTACAGTAAAGACCCAACCTCTGTCTTCTCTAGGAGTATAGAGAAAGGGTCTTTAATAAGGTAGAGAGAAGAGACAGATGACTGTATAAGTGAAAAAGCGAGAGCCCTGACAAGAAATTTTATAGACATTGATCTGGCCTTCATGGAATTTACATTTTAGTGAAAAATGTGGATAAATATAGAAACAATGATGATATAGTATGCATAATGCCCAAACACATCAGGATAATAAGCTACTACCAAGCACTCCGGAGGATGGACCCCTAACTTAGACTGAAGGAAGGTGTTTAGAATGAAGTGACAGACACTGCAAACCAATTCAAAGGCGTTCGTCCCGATTGCGCTATAGACTGTGGCAGGACTGGAGTGGGGTGTGGAGGAAGTGTGGATATTGTCCTGAGGTGTGGGACTGAAGAGACAAAGAATTTTACAAGCCACACCAGTGAGCTTAAACCTAACCCCAGAAGCAGTAAATCTTTTCAAGCAGGGTGTGGCTTCATACCATTTGTTTAAATTGAATCCCCTATCGCGGGCAGTTTGGGAAGCAGAATGATAATTATTAAACCACTGCATTGTGGAGGCAAGTGGGTGGGGTTGTTGATAAGAGTATCAAGGGCTTCAAGAATGTAGAATATAGAGACTTCATGATGGGGGAAGGAGTATCAGGGAAATAATTAGTGCGTGCATGGTGGAAATATAAAATAACGTAACATTTGAATTACCATTTTAAACTACATTTGCTGGCTGAAGAGATGGCTCAGCAGTTACTTGCAAAGCCGGATGGCCCAGATTTGATTCCTCAGTACCCATGTAAAACCAGTTTCACAAAGTGGCACATGTGCCTGGAGTACATTTGTAGTGGAAAAGGCAATGAAGTACCCGATCTCTCTCAGTCTCTCTCTTTCTCTCAAATAAATAAATAAAAATATTTGAAAAAAATAAACTACATGTGATCTAAGGAAGTAGATTATTCTCAAACATAAATTTCTCTCTTAGGGAGAGATTTAGAGAATGGAAGGAAAGCTACAAGAGAAAGAAAGAAAGGAAGAAAGAAGAAAGAAAGAAAGAAAGAAAGAAAGAAAGAAAGAAAGAGGGAGAGCGATTGACTCAATTACTGTATAGAATTCAAACAAGATGGGAACAAAAGTGGTTTTCATCCATGGTTGTAGCCATAGATAGACTTGCAGTTATAGGAAAGAAAGAATTCTGTCTAAGGAGAGGCTACACTTAAAGCTCCGGTGAGCGGGCGGCCTCTTTGGTTCTGCTAGGCCGCACCTAACCCATGATCTCCTCAAGGTTCCGTCCTCATGCAAACCGGGCAGGCTCATGCTGCTACCTTATGCAGACAGAGCCAGACAGAGCCTTCCCAGCAGCTGTCACTTCACAGGCCTGAGCAGCCTTTCCTAGAGGCCAGTGGGGACCACCTCAGGGGCATGAACAGACTGTCAGAGAAGAAAAAGACCATGCCCTAAGTTTCTTCATGTGCCATGTATGTGTGTATATATTTGAAATATATATATATATTTCCAAAAGTATGTGATTAAATAAATGTTGAATCAATACAAGTATCCATTAAAAGAAAATGAATACTTTCCTTGGGTTAGAGCATTGGTAGAGTTGATAGTTTTGGGTTTATTAGTCAAATAATTAAACATAGCTCTTCAGTCATGCTTTTAAATAGTAGTGCAATGTAATCAAAATTTATTTTGTGCTCATGTCACAACTCAGTGTAGATCAAACTATACTACTGCATAGCTCCCTGACCTACTGAATGCCTCCAGTCTCACCTCCATCATCTACATCACTGCACAACTCCACATCTGCTGAGTGAGAGTCGCCCGCCCACCTCCTGCCATTGCGTGCTCTTCCACTCACAGCTACAAAGCTTGTGCAGTTCCTCTTCACTTCCAGCCCAAACTTACACACTTCACTTCTACTCACAGTCCACGGCACAGAAGCCGTCACCTTGCCCCAACTCAATTGCCATGGCCTTTGAGGAAAAAGAAGGTCCAACGACGATTTTCTGAGCACCAACGCTTGCTGGCACGGTCCATCCTTGTGGGCATCAAATGTGCTCATCACCTTTTTAAGTGCCAGCAGGTGCCACCATGAACTCGACTTTGGGTCTCTGGATAATGTCTGCCATTTGGTCACCATCTGAGTGGAAACCTCTGAAATAATCTGTGCCTCTTGCAGAATAGACACACACCTGGCTTCATCACAGAGGTGCAGAATAACTCTAATCAACTCATTCAGAAAGAATGGGGTGCCCTGCTCCGAGCACGGGACACAGAAATCTGAAATCCCTGCACGCAAATGCTGTGAAGGTTCTCGCTCACACTGAGCAATATTCCATGATTTCTTCTTGCTACTGTTGTATTGAAAAACCTTTGTTAACCCATAGGCTTCACAATGTCTGGTCCTACCTGTGAAGTGATTCTTTAATGTCCATCAAGAAATGCACATCAAAGCCAGACGTGGTGGTGCACGCCTTTAATCCCAGCACTTGGGAGGCAGAGGTAGGAGGATCGCCGTGAGTTCGAGGCCACCCTGAGACTACATAGTGAATTCCAGGTCAGCCTGGACCAGAGTGAAACCCTACCTCTAAAAACTAAACTAAAAAAAAAAAAAAAAAAAAAGAAATGCACATTAAGAAATTGTCCTTTTCATTGCCACACAGCTTCCTTCACTGATATTGTCACTAATATTATATGGTCAGTGCCTGTCATTGTACAAGAGAGCATTGGAGATGCCACCTTACTACACATAGCACTTAAATGATCTCAGATTTCCACCCCTAATGGTTTGAATTTTTAGTTTTTTTAAAAATTATTTGTGTATGTGTGTGTGTGTGTGTGTGTGTGTGTGTGTGTGTGTGTGTGTACGAGTGTACCAGGGTCTCTTGCCAGTGCAAACGGCTTTATGTGGGTGGCTGGAAAATTGAATGTAGGTCAGCAGGCTTTGCAAACAAGCACCTTTAAACAACCACTGAACCATCTTCCCAGTACCCAAGAGTTTTATTAATGACAAGACTGATTGCATAGCAAAAGAGCTAATCATTTAAAGACTCCAAAATGCCAAAATAATGAATCACCACTGTTAGACAGAAAATTTATGATTATGGAAAGTGTACTAGAATTGACTTTCTAAAGGGTTCAAAACCCTTGATCTCAATGCCTCAACACAACCGAGTTTGTCTGTTTCTCACCTCAGAGCCAAACAAGGGCAGGCCCACCTTCCTGTAGACTCTCCAAGCATTGTGGCAGAAACTCAGCTGATTCCAGCCATGCAGGTTGGTCTCATTTCCAGCTCCAGCAAGGACAGAGCATAGTTAAAAATAGAGATGAGCGGCCAGGCATGGTGATGCACAGCCATAACCCTAGTACTGAGGAAGGCCACACGTTCAAGGCCAGACTGGCTGATGTAGCAGCCCCAGGGCAGCCAAGGCTGCATAATGAGATCTAGTCTCAAGAAAACCCAACACAGCACAATTCACCAGAGCAGAATAAGAGATCTAGAAGGCAGTGCACTGCTGACTTTAAAGTCAACTGAGGATTGTGGGAGGACCACATAGAACACTTGCGGAGCCCTCCTGTCACGTTCAAATCCCTTTTTTGTGGGACATCCGTCCTTGTGTCAATGTCTTCAAATACGTATTTTAACAACTAGAGTCAAAAAGTTTCTGAGCACTTGTAACTTGGAGTAATTACAATTTTAGTGGGGAGCCCTTCCTTCCATGCAGGGAAGGGAGGAGCTAGGTGCTACTTGTGGTGATGCACAGCTGTGTCTGTAGTTGGAGTGTTATGACCAAAAACGAGAGATATACCTCAGTAGATCATTCAATGCCAAGATAAATACAATCCTCTAGTGTTATGGGGCACAGATTCTTTTAAATAAGCAAGGAAAATGATTTAAAAAACATTAGATTTACATTTTCTAGGAAAAAGATCCATTATATCTGAAAGTATAAATAAGCTTGTTTTGAATTGAAAAGGCATACATCTTTCACATTGCATTTTTACAATATTTACAATTATATGAAATACAGGGAATGTACAAATTCTATTCTGCTAATGATGTCACTGGGTATGTTTCTTCAGGAAACTGTGCCCCTGACACATGGGAACAAGATGACAAGACTGTGTCCTAGTACTATTATACATTAATTAGTTAAGCTAATAAATATTTATGCTCTAAATAAGATTGTTATTGTTATTTATGAAAGACTCACAATTTCATAAACAGGCCAACGATTGGCTCCCAGCATATGACAAGGACAGGACAATCACATGTAGAGGTGATTTACATCAGGGTGTATAAGATGTCACTATTTCCCCCATGTCTGGCCAATCATAGCAATTTAAGGCAGCTGCAAGTTAAGCCTGATGAGAATCCCCTTTTTTGGCTTCAAACTTAAGTGTGGGCTGGAGAGATTGCTCAGTGGTTAAAGGTGCTTGCCTGCAAAGCCTGATGACCTAGTTTTGATTCCCCAGTACCCATGTAAAGCCAGATGCACAAGGTGGTGCATGTGTCTGGAGTTCTATTTGCAGGGTCAAGAAGCTCTGGCATACCTATTCTCTCTCTCTCTCTCTCTCTCTCTCTGTCTCTCTCTCTCCTTGCAAATAAATAATAAATAAAATAAAATATTTTTTTAAAAACAGTGATAAATAGGCTATGAGGAAATTTTATAGTGCTAAGTTTTTAAATTTTATGCATTTATTTATGAGAGAGAGGGAATGGACACCCCAGGTCCTCCCGCTGCTGGAAAAACTCCAGATACATCATTTTATAAGTCTGTCTTTGCATGGGGGGATCTGGGGAATGGAAATTAGGCTAGCAGGATTTGTCAACAAGTGCCTTGAACCATGCCCTCAGCCTTATAATGGTAAGAGTTCAAGGTGGACAATGCATGTAGTTTTGATGGATGAAGACAAGTGTGCAAAGCCTTTGGACTCACATGGACTTTTTCACAGGCTGGGGGCGTGTGTGTCTAGGGAAGATGCTTCACCCCAGATCCGCCCTTTCCTTATCTCCTCCTCCTCCCCATTCCAGGCAGCAGTGTCAAGTGACTCTGGGAACTTCCTGAAATCTGCCTCCTCTTCAGGGTAAACCCGCTCCTCCTGCCCTTGGGGATAAAAGTCCACCAACAGAATGACAGGTTCAAAAATGCCACTGGATTTTGGGAGTACCAGGGACAACATGTCTATTGGGGACCAGGAAGCTGTTCTCTGCTGTCTCTGTGACATTCAAATAAAGAAAAGAGTTGTCATATTTTATACGCTGAAATGACATAAAAGAAAATATAAACAAGTCTCTGTTTCCCATGTGCAGCCCATACAGAAAAGGCCATTGTTCCCTGGGAACTTCAGCTGACACCCGCCTGCTGTGCCGGACCAACTGGCTCGTCCTGGCTTTACAGGTGTGAGGTCATGGTCATGACAGTCCCATCCCTTGGGTGATTGTCCTCTCTGGTTGCACTGAGATATTTCCTGGTGTACCTGGTGCGTCCAAATTCAAAACTATAAGAAGCAGAGAGCATTCTTACTGGGAAAATGTTCCCCTTGGGAGAGAGAAAATCTCAAGACAGTCACTGCAAGGCTGCTGAGAGTCAAGCCACCAGTGTTCGGCCTGTTGAACATAGAAAGTTCAAACACATGGGAAGCAGGTTCTCCACAGAGTTGATCCACCTACCCATCAAAGCAGCTTAAGAGGAGTATTTGCCATTTCTGAGATGCTTTGTAGATAAAGGAAAACCCCTTGCCAAGCACATCAGATAAAAATAAAGCATATTTAAAATTTTTTTAATTTTTTAAATTTTATTTTTATTTATTTATTTGAGAGCAACAGACACAGAGAGAAAGAGAGAGAGAGGCAGATAGAGAGAAAGGGCACGCCAGGGCCTCCAGCCACTGCAAACGAACTCCAGACGCACGCACCACCTTGTACATCTAGCTTACATGGGTACTGGGGAATTGAGCCTCGGACCAGGGTCCTTAGGCTTCACGGGCAAGCTCTTAACCACTAATCCATCTCTCCAGCCCCCAAATAATGTATTTTTAATGAAGTGGACACTTGTTAGTGTTCATATGAATCATATTTGTTCCTCAAGTCAAACAAAGTAAGCCTATTTATTTCCTACTGAGAACTATTACCCAGTGACCCCCTGACATTGACCTCGCCCCAGTGACTTTTTAAACAGTGTGACACAGAGCTGAGCTTGTCAGGGGGGTAGGGGACTTCTTCCCATCTTCACTTTATTGCCTTATTCTCTGACCAGTCCTTCCCCAGCTCCTGTCAGCACCATTTCTGCTTTGGCCCTACCGTTGCCCGCATGCGCAGTCCACGAACGGCTGAAATAGATGGGGCTGAGATGGCTCTTCCCCAACATGGGATGATATGAAGGGACGGGGAGGGGGTCCAAAATGGCATCCTTGATTTGTCAGAGAATCTCATCAGATAAACTTTGGCCTAAGCATCTACTGCTTATCTTCCATGGCCAGGCACGATGAAGGCCTTGAGACAAGGATGGACGATGACAGCAAATGTGACGAAACTTCTCGTTATGCATGGCCACAGGGCCAAACGCTTCTTCTCACGCGCTGTTCCACCAGCTGAGTGTTGTTACTGCTGTCATTTGTCTGTCCCCCCAACCTGGGCCTGGAAGTCAGGGGTTTCACAGTGACAACCCTGTCACGTGACAGTGATTGATGCCTGAGAAGAATTTCATTCATGACGAAACCAAGGAGAGAATGAACGCTGGCCGCAGGGTGTGCCTCATCAGTCCCAGACGCTCCCGACACTGAGTGGGCCCTGTCCACTGAAGGGGCAGCGCTGGAGGAGGGCGCAGTGATGGCCCACGGGCAGACAGATGAAAGAACTGGCTGGTGTGTGAGTTGGGAGGGGGCCGACTCTCTGAGGAGAGGTCAGCGCCTGGGCCTGGACCTCCATGAGAACCACAGCTCCACTAGCCAGAGGAGAAGGGAGAGTCAGGGAGGTGCAAGGACAGCCTCCCCACTTTGCGTTTATGCCAACGTTCCCGCGTACTAGCCTAACATCTCATAAAATAAAAGAATTCGGAAAAGTTCAGGAGACGTGCCTCAGCTTGTCCCTGAATGAAAGCAACAGTTTGCATGAGAACAACTGGCAGCTTGCATTTGTCATGTGTCATTTGAAGCCAGCAGCACTTTTATTTCGGGCATAAAATGATATCTTGTTTTTTTCCTGTGGCTGACACGTGTTGCTCAACTGCCGCAGAGCATCCTTTCTGGAGCTATCCTCTCCTGACCAAGGAAGGCCGTGAGCCGTTCCTCTAGGGAACAGGGACCATCCCTTTGGACAGTCTTCTGGAACCCAGGCATTGCGCACCACAGCACGCAGCACACAGCTCATGTCGGGCCAGAGGAAGGGGCGTCACTCCCTACTCAGCGCCATCTTTGGACCATGAGAAGTGTAGCAGGCCAAGGAAGAAGAGAGAAGCATTGTTGCCTCTTACAACAGCCTGTTAATTTGAAGTGATGGGGAAGCAGCCACCACGCTGCTGGAGAAATTCTCTGCAACAGACAAAATGACAAGATATAGCAGGGCTTCATGAACTTGTCAACAAAGAAGTCCCCTTGCAGCTATTTCCACCCACCTTTAGGGCTTCGTTCTTTTATCTACTAATGATCCACATGACTAAGACCTGTACATTCTCATTTTCATGTGTGATGCTAGGAGATGAAAATGTGCATTAGAGGTTACTGAAAGACCATGTGTATTTTAGTCTTACAGCATTTCCCATAGTTTTGGAGGTGTACACTGTTCACGTGCTAGAGATTTTTGAGTACCTGTGTATTCCAGCTGTGTGCTTGCAGCGGTGTGTGTGTGTGTGTGTGTGTGTGTGTGTGTGTGTGTGTGTGTAGCGGTAGACAGCAGATATAGTTTCTGTCCCAATGGATATTAGCGTTTATTGTGAGTTACTCCATAGGGAGTGACATTTAAATACCACCGATTGAAGGAGAATTCAAAAGTTAGCAAGAAAATTTGAGGGATCAGAACCATGCTTTTCAGAATAAAAAGATATTGTAACAATAAAGTACGAATTCTAGATTGTGTCTCAAGTAGTCAAGTTGTGTGCATAGTGGGGGAGTGGGGTTACACAACATGTGTGCACTGTGGGTGACTGGGCTTCACAATGCATGTGCATAGTGGGGAGTGGGGTTGCTGATCCAGCCTATCTACCTATAGTAGAATGTCATGTGTGTGTGTGTGTGTGTGTTTCTTAAAGTTTTACCATTCCTATCTTACAAATGTAAGCACAATTTACCAATCCAAACAGAATGACTAGTAAGTGTCTTGATAGCAGCCATGTGTACTGCATTTGGTGACTTCTCAAGTTACAGCTCCAAGGGTTGCTAAGGTGCCTAAATGAGCCTATGATTGGATAGGATCAAAATGGATAAAAGTCAGACCCTAGGTCCCAGGGGCTGCAGGAAGGTGTGATGCTTGCACTGTCATGTCAACAGACTTGTTCGTGAGATTTCCCCGAAGAAACCTGAGAAAGGAGTAAGGTGGTACTTGAAGGTCTTATAGGCTTAAACCATATGCTTCACTACCTCTTTTTTTGAGAAAAAATACCTCTGTATTAAAGGACTATTGTCTCCATATTGGCAGCCTCCTTAGCAAAGCTATTAACTCTGTTGGAATTCTTGATCCTCAGAGGCAGCAGGCTTCAAACTAGACTCGTGGTTTAGGGACTTCGTTTCCTCCCCATGTCCCCACAATTTTCTTGTCTTTCCACCATCCCTCAATGGTAGGTATATATTTATCAAACAATCTCTGATATTTAAAGTTGAGCTCAGTTGTTTTTTGTTTGTTTGTCTACATGAAATTATGGTCTGGTATTTCATTTTGTACCATCATTCTCAGCTTTATTTCTAGAAAGGTGCTCATGACAAGAGACGCACGAACTGCTGTGGTGGGGAGGAAGGGGCAGGTGGGCATTCTATGCACACCCTTCAATACCTCTTCATTCACGCATTTCATGTTTTGTAACCCACTTCCACTTCTGCATGACCAGTTTCAAAAGAATGAAAACATGGTAGCCCCAATTCCTTCTCAAAGAAGATGGCTCAGTGCTCAGAAAGTCAAAGTGCTCCCATCACTTAACAAGAACATGGGTCCCAGGGAGAGACCTTCCTTTTAAAAATGAACCCTTGTGCAGAGGCTATCTAAATACTGGCTTAAACTTAAATGGCTTTAACAACCACAAAAGGACTTATTTTTTTTTATGGACAAAGAAATACATTTTCTTGGTGCTTCTCATATAACTATGTTATATATAAAATAATCTCTCAGAGAATACTTAAATTGCAAATTGTTAGTCTTGTAGCACTGAAATAACTCTATTCTACCCTCAAAGCACCTAAAATAAAAGGCAGCACAAATAAAAACTAGAAGTGTTTCAAAGTTTCACGTTGTGCATATATAAAAGATTGGAGGAGGCATATTTTGTTTTTACATTATTTAAGAACCTTACCCCAGTTTGCATTTACAGGCTTGCTCCGTGGGGAGGAAGTCACTGCCTCCACGTGACCCTGTCAGATGGCAGGTTCACTGCTCTGCACGGCCAGAAGCACTTGCCCTCTTATCTCTCTGGGCCGCTGCTGCTGCCTGTGGAGCTGAGCTGGCTGGGAAGCTATTATTACCGGTCTCTGCAGATGAGAGAAAAGCGTCAGGTGGAACTCCAGGGTCTTGCCTGAGGCTGAACAACCAGGAAGTAGGAAAGTCAAGCCACAGGTTTGTGATTCAGATTTTGAACTTAGCACCTGAAGTTGTGGAGCAGTAAACAGCAAACTTGCCAGAACTTTGGTGAATATGATTCATTTGTGTTAAGAAAAGTCAAAATCATAACTAAAATTATCAGCACTGAGGGTTGAGTGTTAGGGTTAGATGCATATGTTAAAATATTACATCTTTTCATTACCAGGAGAAAGTAGGCACATTTAAATACAGAATATATATATATTCAATATTTACATTAGCTTTAAGAGACCATAATGGTTTCTTTTACAGAACACTCAACTGAGTTGCATTTTTTTCCCAGTGTGTGATTCCGGGAGAGGCGGGGAGAGACGGTGAGGGTTCTAGTGAGCACTTAGCAATAGGTTGAAAAGCCTCTCTCTTTGGCATGAGTGTGATGGGATACATGAACGACCCTCAATCCACATGAGGATAACTGACATCCCCAGCAAGGGTCCCTTGGGGGGGCAGGGATGAGGGCAAGGATGGTACCAACATGTGCTGTTGACACACATATGAGTATGTACATAACTAATAAAGAAAAAAAAGAATGCTCAACCACACAAGGTCAACTGAAGGTGACAGTGTGACTTTGTTGGGGACCCCACTGCAGCACTTGTAATTTGTCCCAGGTTCGTTTCTATGGGGGGTGGTGAGAAAGAGGGACTTGTTCCTGCCAATGGCGTCTTGGCCACCTTAGAAATTGTGCTAGAAAAGAGGTGATGACATTTCAGACGAACAAGAGGCTGACGGGAGAGAGGCTTTGATGAGGAGGCAGAGGTATTCGGAACTGGAAGAGGTGGGAGAAGAGAAGATTACAGACACAGAGAGGAATTTCATGTTGAAACACTGTGGGTGGCGCAGTGTTGAAGGATGTCGAAGTCATCACAACTGTGCTGTGAGTGGGTGACCAATGTGAAGTGGAGAGAGATCTCTGAGTGGAAAATACTAGGGACAAAGAGAGCCCAAGCCATCAGAAGGGTAGCTCATGTTGAGAGCAAACTATCCAAGAATGTTGGTTGAGGCTGGGATGAAATAAAACACAAAAGTAGGTGCTGGCTTTACTGAAAAAATGAAAAATACTTTGAAAGTATGCTTCTGAGTAGAGCCATGATCATGGTTTTGTTTTGAAGGCTGGGTCTCACTCTAGCCCAGGCTAACTTGGAACTCCCTCTGTAGCCCCAGGCTGGCCTTGAACTCATGGTGATACTCCTACCTCAGCCTTCTGAGTGCTGGCACTAAAGGTCTGCACCACCACCCCTGGCTCATAGCCACTATCTTGAACTGAGGCATACTTTTAACAGTTTTTTTTTTTGTTTATTTTTATTTATTTATTAGCAACAGACAGAGAGAGAAAGAGGCACAGAGAGAAAGAGAGAATGGGCACACCAGGGCATCCAGCCACTGCAAACGAACTCCAGATGCATGTGCCAACTTGTGCATCTGGCTTACATGGATACTGGGGAATTGAGCTTCAAACTGGAGTCCTTAGGCATCACAGGCAAGCATTTAACTGCTAAGCCATCTCTCTAGCCCCGAGGTATACTTTTATAAACAACAGCCATGTTGAAATCAGGAGGGGAGAAAGCTACTTCACTTTGGATAAGTCGCTTAAACTCTGCAGGTTTTTTTTTTCTTCATGTCTGTTCTAGTCCATGTATAAAATTATTTGTCATGTTCCCTTCACAGTCCACTAGCTAGAGGAAGGAGAGGGAAGAGGTAATTTAGGAAGCTGTGAGTTTTCCAGAGAACAGACAGTGCTAGCTTAAGAAGCATCGCATGTTCAAGAGAGCTTTGGAAAACAACGTCACGGAGGAGGACCAGTCCAGGCGCATTTCCAGGGCTCGGTTGCCTTATGTTAGGAATAAACAAGGAGATCAAAAATTCACTTCTATACGTGTGATGTTAGAAAAGGAAAAAAAAAAACTAAAGACACCCAAAGGAGGATGTTAATTAGGAATTAAATACATGTCTAATAGTCAAAATAGAGATTAGGGCTCATGTGATGTGGTCTTATAGATAGTATTTGCAGTTATAAGGATAGATTCAATTGTTAGACTACAAACACAGGGGAATACTGAAAGACTGCCTAGAAGAAAGTTCTGAGGAATTATAATATCTAGAGAGATGTGGAGGTGGTCAGCAAGGTTGCTCAGCAACCAGAATCAAAGAAAAACCAGAGAGCATGGTGTTATGAAAGTCAAGAGAGGAGACTCTTTCATGTCAAAGGCTCCACAGAAGCCCAGTGAGATGAGCTCAGGGAAGGTTACGCAGATTTGTGTGAGCTTGGGGTTAGCATATTCACAAGGGAACTGCACTATCCAGATAGCTCTTTCTGTCAGCCGGAACCCGGCCATTGTGTGCCTGCAGATGCCCAACCAAAGGCTGCCGTTCTAGTCCCCTGGTGTACTGGTAGTGCTCTTGAACGCCCATGTTGTCTGTTATACTGGAGGTTTGTATACTTCCCTTGATGTCCGCTGGGTTCTTCTTCGTTTCTTGACAGCTGGTGATTGTGTGGATCTTTGGTGAAGACGGGCTGTCCCATCTGCTCCGAGGTCCTGAATCCCCACCAAGGAGCTCCAGCCTCCAGAGTTCCTTTCATGTTATTGCAAAACTTAGCATGCTTCAAGGGAGCAGGCTGCGCCTCTTCTGGGTAGACGCTTTCTCTTGCTTACTGTAATCACCCAATACTATGCATAACATAAGAAGAAAGGAATTTTCTAGTGACGCAACAGCTCTCTAGTTCAAACACTCTGTGCCCGACAGCTGCAAAGTACCCATGTATACATTAACTCATTTGATCTTTGTGACAAATCTATGAGGTCGTTAGCTCAGTTTTATTATTTTTCAATCTTATACCTAAAGAGTTGAGGCTCACAGAGATTAAATAATTTGACCAAGTCTAGTTTCAGAGAGCAGGCTTATATTAAGCTATAGGCACACACACACACACACACACACACACACACACACACACACACACACACCTGCTAATTCAAAGCGACTGTCAACAGGGTAACTAACGAACTTAAGAGGCAGACCTTTAAAATCACTCTAGATGGACAGGAGCTGGCTTGTACAGGGCCTAGAAGGACAGATTGTGAAAATATATCAGGTGATAAAGACCTGGACTCTGGTCAGCTCCACACCTAGGGCCTCTTCTGGGAAGTCACTTCGACTCACTACAGAACATTCCTAAGCATTAAGGTGACCCTAAAGGTATGAACACTTAAGGCGACAAGCCAAGGACAATCATACACATTCAGGCACAATTGTCTTAATCTGGCTGTAAAGTACAGCTGGGGGAGACAAGATGCCCTCACTTTTAGAAGAGGTTTGTCCAGCACATTCTGGTGTGTGATACTATACCATCTCCTGGAATGACTGACACAGTTTAGTCGTTGCAATCCTTAATGTACCTTAAACCATTGTGCTAGTTACTGTATTTGTTGCTGTGATCAAATACCGGCAGGGAGCAGGTTAAGGGAGGAAGGGTTTAAGTCAGCTTCTCGTATGGAGGGGATACATTCCATCGTGGTGGGGAGGGGGTGATGGAAGGAGCAGGAGGCTGGGGGCTCACATGGCAGCCAGAGCCAGGGAGCCAACGATAAACAGGAAGTGTGAGTGTGCTGTGAAACCTCAGTGCCCACCCTTAGTGACCCACTTCCTCCAGCAAGCCTCCTCTGAAAGGTTCCACTCCCTTCCCAAATAGTGCCACCTGCTGAAGACCACGTATCTCAATACATGAGCCCGGGAGGAACTTGTTTTTAAATGTCATATATATATTTAAGAGAGAGAGACCGACAGAGTGAGTATGGACATTCCAGGGACTCCTGTCACTGCAAATGAACTCCAGACACATATATGCCACTTTGTCCACCAGGCCCTATGTTGGTCCTGGGGAGTCAAACCTGGGTTGTTGGCTTTGCAAGCAAGAAATGCCTTTAACTTCTGAGCCATTTCTCTAGCCCTTAAACTTTTTTATTGACAGCTCCCATAAATATTTTTAAAAAAGATCGTAAATTGCTCCCACAATAATCACTCCGCTGAATCCCTTCTTGCTTCCAACTCTCTCTTCTATTTTGATGTCATCATTTCCCCTCCCCGTAGCGGGTCTTGTGTAGGTAGCATCAGCCACTATGAGTCATGAATATCTAGGTTACTTTGTGTCTGGAAGACTATTTTAAGCACTTCCCCACTCCGCCCCCCCTTTTTTGACTCTCACATTCTTTCTGTTATCTCTTCCACAATGGTTCCTGAGTCTTAGAGGGTGTGATCGGGGTGTCTCATTTAGTGGTGAGCACTCCACTGTCACTTCTCAGCACTTTGGTGTCATTTGAGTCTCCCCAGTGGTCACCGCCATCTGAAAAGAGAAGCTTCTATAACCAAAAGTGAGACTAGCATTAGTATATGGGCATAGGTATAAGTATTTAGAGGGAAATTTGGTGGGCATAATATGTCCACTTAGCCAGACAACAGTTGTAGCTGACCCTCGGATTTGTGGCTTCCCAAGCCATAGGCATTTGATTAGGTTTTCAGTACCAGCCAGGAATTCCCTCTGAGAGCTTCAAGACCAATAAGACAGCAGTTGGTTTCTCCCATAACAGACATGCCACTATTGCACCAGCCGGTACATTTTGCCTGGCTGCCCAGCCGTAAATCTTTCAGGGTCCAATGATGAGGCCGTTGATGACTTTTCTCCCCCAACATGCTGCACAGATCTTTGCAGCATGCTGACAGCTAGTCAACAGGGAGGAAGCATAGCTGCAGCTTGGTTTCTCAGTGACCTGCAGCCTGGTCATTTGAAGTCTTCAGCAATAGGGTCTTACCATGTAGTTCTGGGCAACCAAGAACCTGGGCAAAAGTCTGTAATATTTTGGGGGCATCAGAGGCCTTGTGGGCCAACAGCTCTCTGAAAAGTATCCCACCCCTGGCACTGAAATTTTTCTAATAACAATCTACAGCTTCTAGATGCACCATCACCCACCTCCACAGGACACTTTTGTACAAACTCTCTCCTTTTTAACACATATATGATTAGCTAGCAGCAAAGAAGTAGGTTTCCATATGCCTTATTCTCCTATCCCCTCCCCTTAGACTCTTCCCCCCCCCAGTATTCTACCCACTACTTACATACCTACTAATCCTTCCGCTTAAACCCTCCTCCCCTCCTCCCTCACTCACAGCCCTTTTCCAGCTTCCTGGTCATTACTACTGACTTTTGTTCCAACTCACATACAAATCTAAACATTTGAATGTAGGATCCACATGAGAGAGAATATGTGTCTGACTTTTTGGGTCTAATTTAAAGGGTACCTCACTTCATAGAACTTTTCAAGATCCACCCATTTCCCTGCAAATTTCATTTTTCTTTACAGCTGAATAAAACTCTATTGTGTCAATGTGCAACATCTTCATTGGCCATTCATCAGGTGAAGGGCATCTAGGCTGGTTCCATTTCCTAGCTATTGTGAATAGAGCGGCAATAAACATGGATGAGCCAGTATCTTTATAGTAATGAGTCGAGTCCTTAGGGGATATGCCAAGGAGTGCTAGAGCTGGGTCATATGGTTGATCCATTTTTAGCTGTCTCTGGAACCTCCATACTGATTTCCACAATGGCTGGACCAGTTTGTGGGGGACATTTTTCATCCACAACATTTATCAACCAGCAACTTCAACCCGAAAGATTTTTCTTTTCATGGACATCATACTTTCTCAGGTTGTGTATCTCTCTGAGTATTGGACTAAGAAGAAGTAAAGTTACTAGTAACATGAATTACATAGTGTTTTGTGATATTGACATGCTAGAAAAAGACAACTTTGGCTTTAAGGACGCTCTGAAAGTGTATATAAAGTAGCTAAGAAACTATTGTTTTATCTCTTTTCTCATCTAATCCATGCTCGCCAATTGAGGCCTTGACATATTCTAGAAATTAAATCACCATGATGAATAATACTATCGACCCCACTGGCCAACACCCCATAGTTTGAGAGGCAGAGAAATCATCAGACCATGTGCAGGTAGTGTGGTAAATTGGGCATAAACATGAGTTGCTATGGGAGCATGTGGAAAGCCACTGGCTTATTTGAAGGGTTGTCAAATGGAAAAAATAAAACCCTCCTCTCTTTACTCCTCATAGGTGGGACATTTCTCCCAAGGAATGTTTGCTGTAGCGAAAACCCACAGGTAAGAGCCCTTCAACCTTTTGTCACTCTAGCCAGGCTAGCAGCTCTCCAAAGTTTGAACTACCATCTGGAACTAAAGCCAGTGGGTGGGAGACACAGAGGGCCACGCTGTGGGAAGAAGAGGTGTGGAGCTGAGGCTTTTGCTAGTAAATACAGGCAGGCTACTGTGATCTGACCCACTGATGTTTTGTGTATAATGCTGAACTCAGTCAGTTCTTCCTTCAACCAGACCTCCTGGGGGAGGGTCTGTGAATGAGCTTGAAGGGTTAACTGAACTCTGTAGACTTGCCCAGACCTTAGATTTCTTCACAAATGGATATGGTATGCAATGCGGGGATTATTTATAGAACCTGTGGAATGATAAATTCTCTAAGGAGTTTATTTTTTTTAATGGATTAAGAATAACTCAGGGACAATTTCAGATTTAACAAGGGAGTTCAATAAAGCACTATGGTCTTCTTGAAGAAAGAAATCACAAAACACAAACGTGAAGTTTTTATGAAAGTAGTCCATATTGATTAACTATCTCATAGGCCTGGATAATGGTTTCTTTTTTCCAGTCATTTTGGACATTTACCTTTTGATCACTTTCTATATCTAGTCTTGTTGTGTTTGATTTCTCTTAGTTTATAGACGTTTTCAATGAACAGAGGAGATTATGACAATATGTAAAGTGTTGCTGTTTACCATCCGAAGAATTCTGTGCTTGTGAGACAGTTCAGGGAAGACTGTCCTCTGGGAATCAGTGAGATCCACAGGTTCATGAGGACGTTACACGTTTAGGTGCTTTCCACGTGTAATTCACTTAGGCCTCCTCATGAGTGTGTGAAGTTCACACTGTTATTATCGTTTACCATGAACGGTGGGCCACTGGCCAAGGCTCAGAAGAGCAATTAGCTTTGCCCAAGATCATGGGGCTGGTAAATGGGTGAGCTGGGATTTAAACCCAGTCAGGATGACCCCAGAGAGGAGCCCTTGTCTTCCACATTTTATGAAACAGACGGGAAATCCTGGTGAAAGATGACACCTGCGTGTCAAGACCCCACTCCCCACATTGCCCCAGCTTTACTACAGATGCAAATGAGGATTTATGTAGTGGAAGAGTCACACAGGCAAGGTGGTTTGAAAAAGGCAGGAAGTTAGGCTCCACTTCACACTGAGAGGGCCAGGAGGGACCACGCAACAAAGTGCCCTGTTCCAGCACATCGTGGTGGCACCAGAGAAGAAAGGGTGCCCGCTCACTCCGTCACAGAGCTCCTCAGCGGTTCCTGTTCTGCCAGAGCTGTATGTGTCCACTCTGCACTGGAAGCCGGGCTAGCAAAAATGGACTCCAGCAGTGGATGCCTGATACTTCAGAAAGATAAGCAGGGTCAGATGCTTCCTGAACACACATCAGGAACTGAAGCCAACACACCAAGACCCTCACTAGTGGACAGTAATGACCGTCAGTCCAATTCTTTTTTTTTTTTTTTTTTTGAGATAGGGTCTCACTCTAGCCCAGGCTGACCTGGAATTCACCATGTATTCTCAGGGTGGCCTTGAACTCATGGAGATCCTCCTACCTCTGCCTCCCGAGTGCTGGGATTAAAGGAGTGTGCCACCATGCCCGGCTATCCATCTAATTCTTGGAAAGCAGAAAATAACCAAAATAAATAGTCCTATTATTAACCAATTAAACTCAAATGAGGACAACACATGTGGAGGTAGGAAGCAGGATAATTAAAGAAGAAGAAAAAAGTTTCATTCATTCATCTATTCAGCAAACACTTACTGGACATCTAAGTGTTCTAAAACCTGTGGCAATCACTAAGGCAGCAATAAAGGCCGCCGAGCTCTCGTTTTCAAACAATAAAGCCATTAAATACATGCATGAAAATATTAGCAAATCATACAAGTTCATATCAAATGCTAATGAGGATGCTGTATCTGGGTTTTTATGTCTAATTAACTTTAAACTGAAGGGCAAGATAGGAAATCAATTTGACAGTGGTCATAGTTGAGAACATTGGCAGCTCTCAGTTATAACTCTGTGGTGTTTGTTATATTACCCATATTTTTCTGTATTCAATTATTTTGTAATAAAATGTGTGTTACAATAAATACTCACATATTTCAGAAGTATGATAAGGTAACTTCTCTATCATTGGCAGAAATTTTCTTGTGATTATTTTTGCTTTAGGGAGTAATCAATACATTTTTACTTGGATGATGTCAACTCTGAACATATTCAACCTTCTTATACAAAGACATTTGCAAGTTTGTAGGGGTGGGGAAGCTGCTTTATAAATGAACAAGGAAGGTGTTCTATTCAGCAAGTCAGGTTTATGATTTGTAAAATAAGTATTAGCAATAGGAAGTCATAGAAACAATTATTCAGACACCCAAAGAAATAATGCCTTTCCAAGAATACCCTTCTGTTTATGAGATTATATGCTATATATCATGTACATATGATACATACTTATAAACTATATATTCCATAGGAAGAAAAGGATATAGGAGGATACAGGCACCAAACTTGGGAATCACAAGTAAGCTTAACTTTTAGGCTTAATCTCAGCATATGAAAGGGGACACATTCTTTCCCTAAGCCTTTGATCCCTCTATGGTTTCGTTGTTCCCTCTATGGATAGTGCTGGAAACAAGTTTCACTTCAGATATAATACTTAATGAGAGAATAGAAAGGGAAGTGGGTGTGGTGCTGTAGTTAATGCTAATGACAAGAGTGCTGGTTGCTATTTATAGCACACGTTAAACTTTCATCTCTTCAAATTGCTGTTTTCATGGTGCAAACTCAAATCTCTCGGGTAACAAGGTGAGGAGCAAACAGAGATTAGAACTGCAAGTCCTTTCTGGCATTGGTCAGACATGCAATGACTAAGGACAACACCTTCACCTGGAAGTGCCACCAGTCACCAGTGAGAACGTGAAGATCAACCTCCATAGAAGAACCTTGCTCCAGTTGGGAAGACCGTCCAGTAGAGGATTTATGCTTTGAGCCTATTTATGAGGCAAAATTGATACAGTGTGAATTTGGAGCACTAAAGATCTTTTATTTAATTTTATTTATTTAGGTAGTTATTTGAGAGAGTGAGAGAGAAAGAGGCAGACAGAGAGAGAATGGGTGTGCCAGGGCCTCCAGCCACTGCCAAAGAATTCCAGATGCACACGCCACCTTATGCATCTGGCTCATGTGGGTCCTGGGGAATCGAACTGAGGTCCTTTGGCTTTGCAGGCAAACATCTTAACCGCTAAGCCATCTCTCCTGTCCTAAAGCTCTTTTAGTTGGAAGCAATTTCATTTAAAAGAACTCAGAAAACCATTTGTCCATATATAGTGAACAATGTAAGTGGCAAAAACAGGGCACCGGCAGGACCAGAGAGCAGAAGCTCGGAGACTTGGAAACCTTGGCTTCTCCTATACCGTGCGACTAAAGCTTTCCATTATCAAGACCAAAGCCTTGAGTTCCTCGTCAAGTGGAGTCTGGTCTGTACCCAGCTGTGCTTCCTCCAGTCCTTGCTCCCGGTGAGAGTACACTACAATCACGTTAAGACGTCAATGTTGTGAGGAAAACCTGGAAGATTTGATCCTCGTAGAGCTTGTGTCCTGATTTGAATAAGTTGTGCAAGCCAGTGGGAGGAAGGTTATAGAATGAGGCTAATGAAAAACAAGGAAAAGAAGAAGGTCATGGCTCGGTCATAACTCAGGAGCCCCAGCAAGGCGGTTGTGGTAGATTGGGGTGAAGCTCTGTACCAGAGACTGGAAGTTTTTTTTTTTTTTTATGCTCTAAAACATGGTGTCATTGGTTCCAAGAATTTAGATATCTAAATAACTAAAATGTATATGTGGAATACATTTCATATATAAATTTCAGATCAATAATTAAAATATATCTTGTTTATAACCAAGACTCATGGCATATTCTCATATTGAGAATATGGTGATAAATGATTTCAAAATATTAATAGTGAGCTTCCTCCTACTATCAAAGAACAATCTTCAACCCAGAATGTGTGCGAGTTCTTTCTGGGTGCCCTCCCTTTTATCCGAGCTAGCGTCTCCTAAAGGTTGCAATCCGTGATGTTTATCTTCCTTATGGCTGTGCAATCGTGATGTTCATACAAGATTTCATTCTGGATTAACCAGTGAATAAGAAATGGACCTTTTTTCATTCTATTATTTAAAGCTACAGAATGTGTTGCTCACTTACTATATGCAACCTCCCAGGACAAAGGCTGAGGGTCATAAAAACATTAAAGGTGTGATTATACCCTTTAGGAAGTAAGAGACTAGCAGGACAAGGTCAACAGTTCCTGGCAGTCAAGGGCTAGGAACACCGAGTGCTGTGAGGAGTCAAGAGAGGGTGAGCTCATTAGCCTGGGATATTCACGGAAGACTTCCTAGCAGGGGCGGGGTTGGAGCCAGGCCTGGGAAAGTAAGCACAGGTTTGGGAGGTAAAGAGAAGATAAGAAGGTTTTTCAGGTAAAAGGAATAAACTATGTTCTAGCAGGGGTTCTTTAGAAACACCCATTTCAAGATGGAGTTAGACTCTCTCCCTCACAAAGATTTAAGAGAGAGGCTGGTGAGATAGCTCAGTGGTTAAAGGTGCTTGCTGGCAAAGCCTGACGTCCTGGGTTCTATCCTTCATATGCACAAAGAAAAGCAGATACACAAAGTGGCTCACGCATCTGGAGTTCATTTGAAGCAATGGAGGCCCTGGTGCACTCATTCTCTCTCTCTCTCTCTCCTCCCCCTTCTTTATCAGATAAGTATCTAGAAAAACTTGGCCTAAGTACTGAAGAACCCACAGTTTCCATACTTTCTGAGATGGCTGCAGGTAAACATGCCTCTCTGAGATTTCAGCCCCAGCAGGTTCTTCTCTGCAATGACTCTATGGTTTCAGCTGGGGCCCTGGTGAGGTGAGATGGGCTGATTCTCTCAGGTTCAGCGTCCATCTGAAAAATAGAAGCAAATTCTCCAATGGAGAGAGAAGTCAGCACCAGGTAAATGGGAGAACCATTATTATTTTAGAGAGAATTTCATACGTGTAGGCCCTCTTGTAGCCCACGATTGGTGAGAGCTTGATAGTGGAGAGTGGGCTCGCTTTTTGGATATGGATCTGACTTGTTTCCCAGTTCTAGCTATGAGTTCCATTCCACTGAGTGGATCTGTTAGCCAAATCAAGAGCAGCTGGTTACCCACCATGGCTGTGTGCTGGCCTGACTTTGAACACGTCGTCTAAGAGGTATTCACTGTGCACAAGATGACAAAATACTCTCGCCGCCTGCCCGAGGTCAGAAGCTTTTAGCATTGGAGAGATGAAAGGAAGGAGGCAGAGCAGTGCCCTGTAACCCAACAGATGATGAACCTCGGGGGGGGGGGTTCTGTAAGAATGATCTTGGAAGTACTCTGTGGAGAAAAACAGATGCTACAAGTCAGAACCCAAGATGGCTTAAAAGCACAGACCGTATATTATCCCTAAATAAGAGCAGAACTAATTATGAAAACAAACTGTTATGATTTCCAGACATTTGTCTTCTACATAGGGTCTCACTACATATCCCAAACTGTCTCTGAATACTCGACCCTCTTGCCTCAGCCTCTGGAGTGTCATGATTCCAGACACACCACGTCCCCATTTGATCTGTGTTTTGAAATGACCCACCAAGTCAGAATTTGAAGGCACTTGTCCCACCATGTTTAATGCCCATTCTACACTCCCACTTCTGACCATTATCTTATACTACCATCCAAAAAAAATTAGTTATTGGGAAATGGATCAAGGCATAGGATGTACTCTACTGCTCAGAAAGAGTCTTAAGAAATCTTTCCTTGGGAATCCCCCATGTTTCAGATGGACTAGAAGTTAAGTAGCTGATTCATTTGTTCATTAACAATAGGGAAGATGGTTAAGATTCCAATCCATCCTAAGCCCAGCAGATCCTCTGTAATGCCTGTTCTTGCAAAACTCTTCTGAAATTGCAGGGCTGTGCACTGGCATTTGTTCTCACTGAATGCTGCTTCACCTGTGTCATCGCTCTTGTCTATGTACTATGGATATCGGCGTCCTTTGTTTTAAAGCACAACCAGCATCATGTAAGCAGCTCTGAGTGCTCAGCTCAGAAGCACACCCTTTTGGACTCTTGTTGTTGCTTTCAAAGTCTACAGTTTTAGGGCTGGGGAGATGGCTTAGTGGTTAAGGCATTTGCCTGTGAAATCAAAGGACCCAGGTTCGATTCCCTAGGACCCACGTAGATGCACAAGGTGGTACAGATGGAGTTCATTTATAGTTGCTGAAGGCCCTGGTGTACCCATTATTTCTCCCTCCTCCACTCTCTCTGCCTCTTTCTATCTCTCTCTCTCAAATAAATAAAATAAGAATTAAAAAAGATTAAAAATCAAAGTCTACATTTTTTGAGTTTCTATTTTCAAGCTATTGATTCATTAAAATGTCAACAGGTTGAAGCTATGGTACAGAATGTTTTTTCTTGGGGGCTGGAGAGATGGCTCAGCATTTAAGGTGCTTGCCTGCAAAGCCCAAGCCCAGTGAATTGGGTCCAACCCCCCAGGAGGGCACTGCTCATGCGGTGGGTCCTTCCTTAAAGTGGGGTTTTCAACCCTTTTGAAAATGAGCTAACTTGATCACCTATTTTTTGACTCAAGGTTGTTTTATTTGTTTAAAAGAATAAATGTAATTGTGGTCTGCTCCTTGCTCACCAAAAAGAACAAATATTTGCTTGGTGAGACAGTTTCCTAGTTCCTGGGAGGAGGGAATCATGGTTATTCTTGGTAACCGTCTTACCAAGGAGGCATGAGTATTCCGTGGTGCCAGGCTTCATCATCTCCACTTACTAAAGATGGCATTCCCAAAGCGTGCGTGCTTGCGGTGCTCAGAGGCACCTGTGGGATATTAAAGGACTCAATCCACCGCGTTCAAAAAGAAATTTCCTTTTGTACTATTGCAACCGGTTTCAAGGATGAGCAAAAATTCAAAGTACAGGGTGATGTGGATCTACAGCTTTCTTTGACCTTTAATTCAGTTATGGAAGAATTAACACTATCCCCTCTTTTTAAAAATATCTTTGAAAAAAATATACATCTATGTTTATATATTTTATATATTGTATTTTTATATTTTGTATATTATATTTTAAAGAAGTATGGACTATTGAAATGTACTAAAGTATAACAACCAAGAAGAGAAAACCATCCCCAAATATTATGTTGCTGAGCTTTCAGGCTTCGGTTTCATGCTGTGTATTTTGTTTGTCCACGCTAAGACCTCTCAGTTAGCTTTCCTTGTAATTAAATTCAGGTATTTGTAAACTGACAACAGGGTGGTTACAGAAAACAAGTCCAAATCCGATCAGCTTTGACCTACACTCACTCACCTAAAGCCAGAGCCACCTGGAGAAAAGATGTTACTGGGAGTTTACTGTAAGGAGAGCCTTGAGACAGAGTTTGGGGGTGCAAAGAAGTCCTGCTTATTCCATGCTCTTTCCTGCACACGACATGCTGTTTGGAATTCTCATAGAAGGGAATCACTTTGGGGGTTAAATTTTGCCTCATTAGACATCGTGTCACCCTTTATTATAATTGTTAGCATATTCATTTTCTGCACGTATGGGAGAGTCATGGGGGCAATGAACAAAATGAAGATCGCTGGCTGTAAGAAATGCATTTTCCTATTTTTCTTCATAATTTCCCCATAATTAAGCCTCACAATTTTACCTGAAACTAATGCTGAGGACCACTGCAGAAGTAGTAACGTTAGCATCAATAATCACAGTACATGTTTTTTGACCTGTGTATGACCCTGTACTAAACACAGATTTTATGTGTTATTCAATTTTTAAAACAGTTTTACAAGTTAGCTGTTTGTATTATTTCAAATGCTTCCAGTCATAAGAACTAGAATCATATCCAAATCATAGTGGTGTAAAAAATAAGAGACCTATTATTTCAAAGGACCAAATGGGAAGAGCTGGGTGGTTTTAAGATGAGTCAGCAGTCCACTGATTATGTCAAGTTCCTTTCCAATGTCACCCTCTTGGGACTGTTCAAGGATTGTCAGCTTAGGGTTACAAGAAAGCACTCACTGCCCCAAGCATCACAGCCCATGCAGTGTTCAAAGACAGAAGAGAGAATGTCACTTTTGGTAAAGTTTGGAACTGGAATGTTCTCCAAAGGGCCATGTGTGAAAAGCTTGGTCCTGAGCCTGTGATGGCATGGAGAGGTGGTGTAGCTGTTAGGATGTAGGGGTATGCCCTCAGAGAGGATTCTGGGAGTTGGTCTTCTTTGTTTTTCTCTTTTATTCCTGGACCAGAGGTTAATGGATCTCTTCTACCACATGCTCCGGTGGTAGTGCTTTGCCCTAGGCACAAAATCAGAGGGGCCAAGCAACCTTGAGCTGTACTAAATATTTTTCTGTTTATAAGTTTATTAGCCCAGGCATTTGTTACAGTGCTGGGAAACTAGCATCGCCTGCTTTAAGAAAAGAAACACGTGGTTTGGAGAATGGTATGATCTGGATGTTGAGTATCTTCCAAAGGTCTGTGTGTTAGGACGTAGTCGGAGGTGCTGCGGGGAAGGCTTAAAGGGAGGAACTGAGTTATCGGAGGTGGCTCCTCAAGGGTACTGTGGGAACTTCCTGCTCTCCTCCTCGAGTTTGAGAAACTTCCATTTTCTCTGACATGAACCCAGGATGAGGTGACACTCGCTGTTTGTTGTTACTCACCAGAGGCCAAGACAATGGGGACTACCTGACCTGAAAATGTCTCCCTGTCCAGCTCTGAGTGAAATAGATTGTCACAAGGCAAAGATCATTGACAAATAGACAGTGGTGGAGCATACGACGTCTTATCGAACACTTTGTAACTTTGGAAGCTCAGTAGGGGGAAGACATTGAGCCAGAGCTCTAATAAGTCATCACCAAAATGGAATGTTTAAGGAGTGCCAGTGTCTGTCTTACATATGCTAGAGACTTAGTTACACAACCATTATTTGAAGCAATTGGTATTAATATCTCTATTTTTCAGATTAAAAGATGAAGAACCAAATGTTTGAGGGCTACAGAGGTGGCTTAGTGGTTAAGGCACTTGTCTATAAAGCCTGGGGATCTGGGTTCATTCCCCGGTACCCATGTAAGCCAGATGTACAAGGCGACCCATGTGTCTGGAGTTCACTGGCAGTGGCTAGAGGCCCTGATATGCCCATTCTCTCTCCATATCTGCTTCTCTATGTCTCTCTCAAATAAATAAATAGAATAATTTTTTTTTAACGATTTGAGCAATTTAAAACAGTGATGGAATAAAATTTCCAACCAGGCTGGCTAGCTCCAGAAACCTTGGTAGCAATAAGATTTATTCTACAATAATTAAATTCCAGCAAAAAGGAATGATTAGGGCTGGAGAGATGGCTTAGTGGTTAAGGCATTTGCCTGTGAAGCCTAAGGACACCGGTTCAATTCTCCACGTCCCACATAAGCCAGTTGCACATGGTGGGGCATGTGTCTGGAGTTGTTTGCAGTGGCTAGAGGCCCTGGTGTGCCCATTCTCACACACTCTCTCTCTCTCCTCCTCTTTCTGTATCAAATAAATAAATAAATAAATAAATAAATAAATAAATAAATAAATAAAATCTTAAAAAATGAATGATTATCTCAGGGTTTGTTGGAATGAGTGGAATGGCAGGGAATTTCACATTTGAACTGTTAATATTTGTCAACAATAATCACTACATATCAACCATCCCTTCTTCCCCTGTCCTGTGAGAACAGACAGCCACTGGAAAAGACATTAAACAAACCACAGACAATATTGTTTGAACAAGGAATTGGGACTCGTCATATTACTAAGGTACTGGACGTCCTGACAATGAGTGTAATTACATTCGTTCTTGGTAATGAGAGTAATCTTCTGAAGAGAAAACAGAGCTATCAAGGCTGAAATAAAATTTTAGAATGTTTGGACTTTTAGTTTGACACAAATAATTAATCAACCAAGTAGTTCCCTTTCCTATTATCTCTGTCTCTCTCTGTCTCTCTGTCTCTCTCTCTCTCTCTCTCTGTCTCTCTCTCGCTAGATATATATATACACACATACATATCTATGTCATATATCTTATCTTTTTACTTAATCGTGGTGGTGGCTTTCAGGTCATAGTATCTTCCCTGGAAAAAAAAGAAGTTGCTCGAAAAGAAGTTTTCAGATTTCTTTTGTTCACTAAACTGGCAAAAAGAATGGCAGTTGACTTAGCTTAATATGAAACTTGGGTCTATAGTTTTGCTTCCAGTTTGCTCATCTATGCAGTATTCATGTGAATGATGTATTTTCTTAGGTACTACTTCTAAGGATATCTACACATGCAACATGCTGTGATGATAAAGGCATTTTCATTATATTCCATGGCCATTCTGATGATGGTGGAACACTTGAAATCTATTGTTTCCTGAGAGGTTGGGCATCTGAAAATACCTGGTGTCAAAGATTCTCCAAGTCACACTCAAGGTTATACTCATCTCTAGATGGTAACGAGGACAATTTGTTTCAAACGAGGTGACTAATTCTTAGAGTTCTGCCATGCCTCACATGCCTGCAGTTATTAGTGTCCTGTGGTGTAGAATACATTTGCTAAGAGAATAGGTCTTATATTGATTGCTCTTATCACAAATCATAGTAATATTAGTGAATAAAGAAAGGATGAGTTCTGGATGTGAAGAATACAATCGTGATGAACACAATTCTGTGTTGGTCTCCCAAGTGAATCCTTAAAAAAAAATTATTTATTTATTTGACAGAGAAGGAGGGAGGGAGAGAGAGAGAGAGAGAGAGAGAGAGAGAATGGGCATGCAAGGGCCTCCAACCACTGCAAACGAACTCCAGACGTGTGCACTCCCTTCTGCACCTGGCTAACGTGGGTCCTAGGAATCAAACCTGGGACCTTTGGCTTTGCAGGCAGATGCCTTCACCACTAAGCCATCCCTCCAGCCCCACAAGTGAATACTTATCTCTTACCCCATTAAGTGGTATACTTCATGTACAACCTTTTTGCATATTGGTAAAGTGGTTCCAAAAGAAGCCTGTTTCAAGGTGTTAGAAGCAAATGAACCTGTTGTAACACCTCGAGTTTTCTCCCTTGATGTATTTAAAAAAAAATATTTTCATTTTAATTTACTTATGAGAGAGAGAGAGAGAGAGAGAATGGGCATCTAGGGCTCTAGCCACTGCAAACGAACTCCAGATGCATGTGCCACCATGTGCATCTGGCTTACATGGGACCTGGACAATTGAACCTGGGTCCTTAGGCTTCACAGTCAAGCACCTTAACCACCAAGCCATCTCTCCAGCCCCAGTTTTCTCCCTTTATTAGACCAACAAGATGAAGGCTTGAGACCTGATGGCTCATTAGTTATATCTAGGTTCTAGTTCCTTGGTTGAATATTAGTAAGAAAGAGAAAACGGAAGGTACTGAAAGCAGTTCCTGGGAAAATACAACTACTCAGGAGAAACCTGTACCATCTAGATGTGCTGAGGTGCTGGCTGGCACTAAAGCCATGGGGTGTGCCACTCAAGATGATCTGCCTTCAGGCTTGTAGACAAGAGTGAGGTGGTAGTGAAGACATGGGCTCTGGGCAAAATACCTCGGATGGAATCCCAGGTCTGTCACACACTAGCTAAGAGACTTGAGCAACCCATGCAATCTTCCCATAGAGTAAAAGCTCATAACGCCGTGGTGTGGAGTGGAAGCAATCAACAGATACCATCTACTTTTATAGTATTTCCTGAGTTTCCTGGCGAGAGTGAGGTGTCTTGGTTAACTTGCCAAGACCTTTGGCAGTAGGGGAGGAGACAGGGTAGACCAAAGAGAGTAGAAGTAAAGTGCTTAAAAATCATCTCAATATTTTAGTATCGAAATCTACTAAGACAGGGGAAGGGACACTATAGATAATTCTTGATGTAATTTTTATGATATTGAAGTTACTCATGCAAATACTTTGTTATAATTATGTGATTATGTAAGGATAGTTTTTTTTCCTCACCCCAGAGGGGACCATTTTCATCCAATTTACATTTTTTAAAGCATGGGCTATTGATACTTCTTAGTAGTTTTGGTTTTATGCCCCATATATCGGCTTGCATCTGGGGATAATAATAATAATTTCCCTGCTTCTCATTTTCTTCTACCTGTAGGCTCAGAGTACACATGCGTGCACTTAAATCTACTTCCTCCGAATGTGTTATTTACAAGGAAGTTGATACTCATTTGATAATGAAGATCCTCCTGACAGTGGGGCCCTTTCCTGTATCTTGGCTGTCTTGTTTCTGTCTTGTTTCCGAGTTCTTTCCAAGACCAACAGTACATTTACTTTCCTTTGTAAACTTTCCCATTGATCACTCCTTTGTCAAACCTTTCCTCCAGCTATGTAAATCTTCTATTTATGTATCCAAATATGAAGTACATTACATAGTTGGTAAATTTCATTTAAACTCTTTCTTCAAACCTTTTGATATGCACAGGGCGTCTTCTCTCAAGTCCACCCTGTTGGCAGGTTTCTATCCTTCCTTTTCATTTCCTGTCAGACGCATGTTTCTGATGTTGTCTTTCTCCTCTCGGATCGCCTTCTTGTTCTCATAGAGACTGTCTTTCAGAAGCTTCCTCCTCATCCGAGCATTCTTTATACACACCCAAGTCATGCACTTCTTCAGGCACCAAAGGTGCTGTCTTTGAGGGAATTTTAAGTGTCCCAAACTGGAAAGGGCCCGAGCCTCCCCGGTTCACCTGGGTGGCAGGTGATCAGTCCCATGGGCCCTACTGAGCAGCGAGGCTGTAGGTGATGGCTGTTAAGTCCCCTTCAGTATGCACTTCCCACTTCTGTAGGTAGAAGCATCATATCTCTAGGAACTCTACTGAACTCGTGTGTGCAGGCTTCCAAAGGCACAGTCTGACGTCACTGAGCCCAAGTGCTGTGACCTAGAGCTTGCTGCCTGTGGCTGCCTCTTTCTCCCTGGCAATAGATCTTTGTTCCATTCACACCTCGCCCCATTTTCTAAAGTTAAATTTCATCTAGATTTTAAAGCATCCCACCAGATCCCATGAGAGATGCCTAGAGAAAGCCTGCCTACATAAGGAGAGAATGAAGAGAATGTGTGAAAAACCAGGGGAGAGTTAAGGGCCAGAGACAGAGATTTTAGCATCATTTGTTTCACCCATAAGCCTCCACTTTCTACCCCTGAGGCCAGCTCATTCTTCCAGGCAGTCAGTTCTCCCTGTGGTATCATAGCTCATATGGTGTCTATTTGTCTCTTTCAACCAGATTTCTGAGTAGTGAGAAGCAGTAAAACAGAAATTGCCTATCACATAAATGTGCTATAGGCGCGCCATTTCCCTTAAAAATCCTTTGCCATGAATTTTCTCTCTCCCAGTAAACAAGATGAGCCTGAGGAAAATTCTTCCATGTCTCTGGGACCCTTCTGAATGACATGTTACAGATATTTAAAAAGGAAGAAGGCCAAGAAAAATGTGCAACTCCAGCAAATTCCTATGAGAAGTGTACTTAATTTTATGCACTCCCATGTCTTTTGGGTTTAGAGGAGCATTTGTGGAATAAGTGCATACATGCCAGTATAAATGAACTTCTAGCATATAAAAGACTAGGAGAAATTGCCCACCATTGTCCTCAACAAGGAAAATAAGGAATATTATATTTGGATGGTCATGGTAGGCCTTAAAAATTGCAAGGGAGACAACAATTGGAACAGACGTCTCTGTTCACTGTCTTCCTGACCCGCCAGAAGCTGTTGACAGTTCAAGACTCTGCGTTTAGTCAGACAAGCCCTCAAGAGGCTATCTGAACACAATTCAGCCCCCAGCACTAACATGTTTCCTACTTCATTGAGTGGAAGGAAACAAACTGCAGTCCCTGTCATACAAGGAGGATATGACTTTTCTGACAAAAGCACAAAAGATCAAGAGAAAAATCAGAAGAAAATATAGTGTCTTAACACTTTGCATCTGGCCAGGCTAATCTTTGCTCCTCAGCTGAGTATGGGGAGGTACGGCGAGCAGCCCACTTGGCAGTACCCTCATTCATGAAGTTCTTATTGACTGGTTGTTCGTGATGGAAAGGTGGGCAGCTCACAAAATGCCACTGATACTGACTGAAGAGTATACATCCATTGGGAAACTGAGGGCATAGTTTTCCAATGTCTCAAATGAGTGTCTCTTTGAAAACAAGGACTATTCTCAATGGTGTCAGAGGAGGGAATACTGGAGTAAGTGATCAAAGCCGTCTTTCATTTATTTTTGGAAAGGCTGCGTCCAATGGCAGTGATCAATGACAACATGTATCACACGAAAGACTAAAAGCAGAGCTAGACAGACACTCGATCCTTGGCTCCAGAGTCAAATCCAGCCCACTGCTGAAACCCTGTCTCCCCGCCATTGTCTCACGAGCTCTCTTCATTGCACAGAGGAGATCTGTGAGCATTTATGCCAACTAAACAGATGAGCTGACATGCAAGGTAGGAAATCATTGTCTGTCCTCTTTTGCTCTATGTAAAATCTAAGTCTCCCACTATCATTTATGATGAGAACATTCTTTCTTAGTTTTTGCTCTGTTTTACATGTTGAAGCAAAATGATAAACACATTTATTTTCAGTTTTACTCCTTCACTTAAATCTCTCACATTTGAAGGTGGGCCCACTGTTTGTGTCACATCAGCTCAGCTCCTGTAACATGCAGTAAGTACTCAAGAGTACAAGTCTGAGAAGGGAAAGGAGGCTTTCTAACACAGTGGCTTTAATGCTTCCTCTTAGAAAGACTCCATCTACCTCTCACTGCAGTCCTGGAGGTAGGGAAGGTGCACTCCCTTAACTGCTGCAGACTCACCTCAGATCACCTTAGTAGAGAAACTGACATCTGGGTAAGTACTCTAATCCTATAATGATACAGATGCTTGTAATGGTCCTGGATTCTAACTCTGTTTTGATGATACATTAATTACAGCTGGGTTTTCACCTTCATACTTTATATTTCATATACACCAAAATGGATTAATTTGAGTAGGAAAATCATTCTACATGTTAAAACTAGTAGACTGAGTAGTTATACAGTAAACACAGGTTGCTGAATACAACATGAAACTCATCCTTAAATTGACTTAGACAGAGTAAACACATAACTTCATCCATAGCAACTCATTGGATAATACTCTTTAACACAGTAAAAAATAGAGATTAATTTTCCTGAAATATCCTCCACATATGCAGTTAATATGGTCAACGATTAGCCAGGTGGAGATCATTCTTTCCTTCAGCCCATTTTGCCTGATAAAAACCAACCAGTGTGTGAGTTAAAATGCACAACGTTGTACTATAACAGAGGGATAGCTTATTTTACACATCATTAAATATACAGAATATATATACGTATATAGTTAGGTTTCCATGGTTACTATAATAAACTATATGAAAGTTAGTGATGAAAAACAACATAAACATCATTTCATAGTTCTGAAGATCAAGGCTCTGAAGTATACCCACAAGGATAACAGTCAGGGGTTAGCAGTGTATGTTTCAGGGGGCCTTGAGAGTCCCTCACTCTTTCCAGCTTCTAGGGGCCACATGCATTGTTTGGTCATGAGCTCTCATCTGTCTTTACACACTTCTCGTATACCCATCATCGTGTCAGTTCTCTAACTGTGCCCCTTCATCCGGGTGTAAAAACCCTGCTGATGTCTTGGCCCCACTCAGATAATCCTCCCCTCGTAAACGTCTGCGTGCTTGGCAGTCGTTGCTCCTGCTTCCTGCTTGTAGACACCATATGACCAGCTCCTCTCCACTCCTGCTGCCAAGACTCCCAACCACAATGGGCTGAACCTCAACCCTCTCCCCAAAGATGAAGACACTGAACCAAAGAGAAATGTCATGGGGCGGAAAAATAACACCAAGCAAAACAACAATGTTCTGCTCAAGAAGTCAGGCGAAGACATTTCAAGGAGGAAAGCAGATTTAGGACAAGGACAGATACATGTTGCGGCTGATAGAAGGCCGTCGTGTCTAGGGGTTTGGGAGAAATCAGAACAGTCACCTAGGATAGGAGGAGAGAAAGGGCCTATCCCAGGGCTGGGCAGAGGGCTCTGCAGCTGGAATACATGAGAACATACATAAAAGCCAGAAGCCGGGGCTGGAGAGATGGCTTAGCAGTTAAGGAGTTTGCTTGCAAACTCAAAGGATCCTGGTTCGATTCTCCAGGACCCACGTAAGCCAGATACACAAGGAGGCGCATGCGTCTGGAGTTTGTTTGCAGTGGCTGGAGGCCCTGGCGCACCCATTCTCTCTCCCTCTCTCAATCTGCCTCTTTCTCTCAAATAAATAAATAAATAAATAAATAAATAAATAAATAAATGCCAGAAGCCTTGGGGAGCTTTTGTAATCCCAGCATGCCGAGGCTGATGTGGATGGAACAGTTTTATTTTACAGAGCCAGTATTTACCTCTGCACAAAGTTATAGCCTTTGCAGATGAGAGAAGGGGGTGGGTGGAGGGTTCCTCAAAAATAATGATTTTATGAATAATCTATGTGGAGACCTACTTCTTCATTTGCCAATTAACAATTGTAATTTGAGAGAGAGAGAGAGCGCGAGAGAGAGATATGGATGTTTGGGTAGAAGCACTCCGATGTGGTGGAGAACGCCATGCCCATAAGCCACAGATGGTTACAATAAAATGCCAGGACTAGAGGTGTGGCGCCCACACCCAGTGAGTTGTCTCAATTTCTGATGAAGTATTTTAGATTTCACCTTGAAAACAAGGGACAAGTAGGTAAAAGTTAAAGACTAGATAAAACATGGACTAATAGCATAGAAACTAGAAACTAGAAAGCTCACTGCAGTCTCCGAATCTCACATGAACCATAGCCTGCAGCGCAGTGTCGTTTATTCTAACAGCAAAGTGCACAGAGACTCGTGGGACAAAGAGTGGTGGCACCTAGGCTCAACAGTGAGATGACGGGGACTTGGGGACAGTGTCTGGAAAAGTAGCTCTTCTCTCATGTCCTAGATCAGGCACTAGCAGACTTCTGTGAAAAGAAACAACATATATTTTAGTTTTTGCAAGTCATGTGGTCTTTGTCACAACTATTTAGTTACTGTGGTGGGAAAGTAGTCACAGATAATATGCAAATGACGGCCACGCAGTGCTCCACTGAAACTTTATTTACAAGAAACAGTTGTGGAGAGGATATGTTCTACAGACCATGTCATACAGACTCCAGATTTCAAAGGTCAATCAACACCTTTTAGTAATGGGTAAGGATCAGACATTTTCATGGTTTAAGATATATAGAGGTAACACGCATTTTCTGTCAAGAAACCAACAAACTAGAAGGGATATATTACCTGAAAATAATTTACTAAAATGTGTTAAATTTAATAGAACATTTATCCAAAATAATGCCAGAGTCAGAGGGAATATGGCTATCTTACTTGAAGGACCATAGATGGTCTATTTACCTTCCTGTTGCTGTCTCATATAGACATTTATCAACAGCAGAGAAGTAGGGATTTGAGACTTCAAAGAGGCCTTAGAGATCAAGTCTGAGCCATCCTTATAAGAGGACACTGAGGCGTGAAGAGGGGAACATAGTATGTAATATTTGATTTGCCAAATGAAATGTGTTACATGTGACCATGTCTGAATAGAACAAAAATATGAAAAAGGAAAATTGACAACCATTTCTCTATATTTTTATTCAGATAATACCAAAGAGAGGCCCATGCTATCAAAGTAATTATAGTTCTTATTGTGAGTACTGTACCTAATTCTGTGTAAAGAATTTGGCAATATCCAGTAATTGTTCGGTGGTTCAATACATAAGGATGAAGATCAGAACGCGATTTTAAAGCTTGATTTTCTAAAGCACTGTAGTGGCAAGGAGCAGAGGAAACAGTAGGAGAGCAGAGTGAGCCGCCAGGAGCGTGGCCCAAAAGGCTCTGGGTAGGAAAAGGAAAGAAGGGAAAAGTGTGGCTGTCAAGGAGCAGCCTGTGGCCTCACACCCCACTTTCAGAATAATCACGCGTACGAAATCCATGGCGTTGCAGCTCAACAACTGCCCCATTTCCCTCTGGGAGCCATGGTGAATTTATTTAAGAAGTCTTTAGTGGGAAGTCTGGATGCTTCAATATTATAGTATCGTGGAAGTTCCCAGAAGCAAGTGCTTGAACTAACTGTCATGAGGAGAATTGTTGGGAATATGGAGCATTTGCTCTCCGAGAAGGGTGTATTTATTTATTAGTCATTATTTTATTAAGTGAAATAGACAATAAATTCATGACTAAGAATATGTGGGAGTGAATCCGTGACATTTATCCCTGGGTGGTTCAGGTAGGGTTTTATGTTTCTAGATTAGATTGGAGCAATCCCTTATACTTTCTGTTTGAGTAGCGAGTAGTGAAAGACCTGGGCTCTGATTAAACTAATCCCCCAATCTACGCCAGGCCCAGGGATCTCAGAAACACCTTGAAAACATCGTGCCAGAGTGAGCTATATTTAATGTTTGCTTTGCAACCTGTATTCAAAGGAACATAGTGCTTTGTCCCAGGCTAGACAGCAGTTGGGAATGTCAGAGGAGAATGACGGGTAAGGAAATCAATGAAATCCTGACATGCAGCTAATGGCTGCTTTGCAGATGAAACCTGCTGCATGCTTACCAGAACCCAAGATGTTTGACCTGGACACAGCTGAACACCTGCAGAGTGTAGCTCCTCCCCCTTCCATCTTTAAGATCAGTGCATTTCATTGCCCTCAAAACTAGTATTGTTCAATCAGACAGAAAAGCATTAACAATATAAAAAGTGATCATATTGTGAAATATATAAGACTCATTCCTTCTTCAGGAGTGGTTTTGTTGATATCTGTAGGAATATGGTACGTTTGTAATTGTCTTTGGAGAACAAAGATTGCGTGCGTTCTCACAGGTGTGTGCACCACCTATAGAGGAGAAGCTCGGGCGCTGTGGAAGCTTTTGCAGAATGACACAGCAGACACGGTGACAAGACCGAGGCCACAAAGCACAATCTTCTGATGGGCATGAGCACTGCTCACGTGGGAGACCCAGGATTTACCCCACCTTCCTTTGGGACAGAATGATCCTGAGACAGTCCCCTTCCCTCCACCTTCTTTCTTCTCACAATCAATACCCAGCCCATGAGTATTTGTCCATTGCATAAAAGAGAACCACTGAGATATTAAATCAATGGAAAATTTAAAATCCTCTATTACCTCATCAACTGCACTGTAACTGGAGCCATCACACGGATGCAACATTTTACAAAAATTTTATACAAATGTACCCACATATAAACACACATACAGAAGAAACAGTCTTTAAAATTTTCTGTTTTACAATTTATATTACAGTCTGAAGATGCTCCTTTATGATCAAGTGTTCACTAAAAGCACAATTCTAATGTCCACATAATTTTCCAGAGTAAGAATGTTCTATAACTCATAGTTACTCATCTTACTGTTAAATATTTGGATTGGTTAAAGTATCATGACATATCTGTACATAAATATTTGACTGGAATTAAGACAATGATCTTAAGATAATTTATAAATTGAGAATCTTTGCTGAGTAGATATATAAGAATGATTATGTGTTTGTTCCAATTTACATTTGTGAGTGCTGGACACACATCTTGATGGCCCAGTGATCTATGGGGTTAACAGTGTTTTCCTTATTGAGTTACAAAAGTTCTTTAAATATAAAATACATGATAATATTTTATTTTATTTCTATGATAGTGTTTTTTCTATCATACTTGTTATAAATATTTTCACAGCTATTTATTTGCCTTTGAATTTTATGCCAGCTTTTATTTGGGTTGAGTTTTAATTAAACCAAATGTAGCAAATTATTGCTTTGTGATTCCAGAAATTTTATGTGATAAGCAACTGTAGAAAAATTATAAATTCTTCCAGCTTTTAATGTTAATGTACATAATAAAGTAAAAATCTCTCAATTTGCAAACATTTAATTTTATTAACATTATTTTTTTCAAGCAATTCAAAAAATGTTAAGCAAAAGAAGGCAAACACGAAAAAACCCAAGAGTGCTGCTCATTGCCCACTGTACACAGCTCACGCACAACTAACCTGTGCAACAAAACGACAACAGAGGTGAGCTTGGGCAGAAGGGAGGTTGGAGAAATTGGGAGGATCTGAATGTTATTTCTTTTAAAAAAATATTTTACATGTCTGCAAAGAGTGAGAGAGAGTGTGTGTGTGAGAGAGAGAGAGACAGTGAGAGAGAATGCATACATCAGGAACTCCTGCCACTGCAAACAGACTCAAGATGCATGCACCACTTTGTGCATCTGGTTTTATATGAATACTGGGAAGCTGAACCCAGCCTGTCAGGCATTTTGCAAGCAAGTGCCTTTAACCACTGAGCAATCTCTTTAGTCAGAGTGTTGTTTTTTTGACTGACATTAATTCACTGTAATTCCTCAAAAGCACATAACCAAATGTATATGCTTCAAAATGTTCTATTATTAACACATGAAGTAATTCTTATTTTGATGGAAGTGACTAGTTTAAGATCCATAAACAGTGCCATGTAGATCTTCCACCAGTTAGCATCTGTTGCAGTGTTTATTATCTCTCTGAACCTTTCTGGATTGTTTCTAACCATAGAGAGCCAAATATCTTATTCTTGTTGACTACAAATTTTACTGACAAACTTCATACAGGTATATAGTATATTTTGATCCCATTCTCTTTTCTTGTCCCCTCTCCCCTGGCCCCTTCCATTAAATCTCTTCTTTTCCCCCTCCTCTGTCATCTACTGTGGAGCATTGACAGCCCCAGGACTGCTCAGGTCTCGTTCAGGTGAATCATGCCTCTGGGCATGATGTCTCAACATGTGGCTCTTAGAATCCCTCTGCCCCTCTTCGGCAAAATTCCCTGACCCATGATGGGTGAGTTTTAAGTCTGCTTTTCAGTGATGAGCTCTTAGGAGCTTCTGGGTCTCTGAGACAGTCAGGGTCTCTCACTGAATCAGGAGCTGCTATTTTCCAGGTAACAATAGCCTTTGTGAGGTCAAAATGTAATGACCATTTCATGTACAGAAGACAGCATTCCAACACACACCTCCCCATCCTCTGGCCCTTACATTCTTCCTGCCCCCTCTCCCACAACTGTTCTCTGAGCCTTGGGAGGGTTGCTATAGAGATGTTGTACTTAGTGTTGAGTACCTAACACTCCCTCGTTCTTAGCACTCTGTGTTAGCTAAGATACTAATTTCATTTCTCCATGTGGATAAAAACACCCTTTTATTGGCTTGTAAGGTCACCCTATCTATCTTTTTCCCAACACCACCCTAAAATTATACTTCTGTGAATGTGAATAAACAAACTATTGATACCTACAAGGACTATGCAATACCTTGTCCTTGGCAAGCCAGGTGGACTCCATTCCCCTGGAGGAACCTTAAAAATGAAGTCTTCTATTTCCAGAGTAGACACGAATCCCCTAAGGATTGATATGTATGTTTTTGTTTTGTGACAGTCTTTTGCCATGTATCCTTGGCTAACCTCAAACTCATGGCAATCCTCCTGTCTTGATTCTTTGAATGCTTGGATTATAGATGTATGTCATCATGCTCATATCTAGGGTTATTGTAATTAGCATCTTAAATGTCCCCCTCCCCCCACCCAAAGTCCCAAGTGCTAAAGGCTGGGTCACAAGCCCTTGGAAGGAAGCTACATCCCTGGAGAGGTGGCCTTGAAGGGGATGCTGGGAGTCCAGCCTTCTTTTGTGACTGTTTTTTGGGAGACCTGAGCAAACATCTGTGCTTCATTCATTTATTTCTCTGGGCTTCTATACCCTTTCAGTCTTTAGAAACTGAACTTTCTTGTCTTATTTCTTTTAGCTTGTAAATAATACCCATTTGTTTGCAAGTTCCCACAACCTCCTTCACAGAATACACACGAAGCTCTGTTCTACAAGGCATCAACTTCAGAATGGAACCTTCAGTGGTGTACCAAAAAGAAATAATCTTTTATATCTACTGCCAAATCTTGAACGATTTGCGCTTATTCCACAGATGGCAAATCTACCTGCATATGCACTAATGCTACTCTTCAATCGATACTGTCAACTTTGAAATGGAGATTAGAAGTTTCTGAAAAGATTCCAGAAACCACCACATATGGAATGCTGAGTGGACGTAAGCCTCCACATTTAATTTGATATTTAAGACAATCTTCCATGGCAACAGTTATTACTCTCCTTTTCTAGATAAGGAAAGCGAAGCATCGGGAAGCTGAGGGACCTGCCCCAAGCACACAGAAGGCCAAAATAATGAACTCAAGACTATCTGATACCACATCCCATCTGAACTTCTATCAGCAACTGCTCCACATTAGCAGAAATATGTTAAGAAAATGAATTGAGCATAATTTCAAAAATCACTGTATGCAGAAAAATGTATCATAGGAGTAATAGAAATTGACACTGGGGTTATGATACTTATGAGCCATGTGGTAACACTGAGGTCCATGGGAAGGAACTCTTGGAGAGAACAAAATACATTTTGCATTATGAAGTGGACATGAGCCTTTTGAGGGCGAAAGGTGAAATACGAATATTAATGTGACACGTGGACATCAAGTTGACAAGGGGAGTCATGATGGGTAGTCCTTGTCGTCATCCTGGGAGACTGGGGCACAGCCTCTTTGCCTCTTTCGCCTTCTTCCGTCATTCACGAACTGTTAATGGGTTCTGTGTTGTGCAGGTGATGACACAGCTGTAAGGTCACGAATGCAACAGTCACTTCATTTCTGAAAGACAGCATTCACAGTGGTCCTTCCATCCTCTGGCTCTTTCCTTCTTTCTGCGACCACTTCTGCAAGGTCCCCTAATCCCTGGGCCATTGACTTTCACTGTTAAAAAATTATTTTAGTTTTTAGTTTTTTAAAGATTTTTTTTCAAGGAAGTATTTCACATTAATCCAGGCTAATCTGCAACTCACTCTTATCCCCAGGCTGGTTTTGAACTCAACAATCCTCTGACCTCAGCTCCTGGGTGCTAGGATTAAAGGCCACCACGCCCTTTTTTTTTTTAACTAATATGTATTAAGTGTACATATCAATGGGGTTCAGCATGATACTTCCACATGTACACTGACCAAATCCAATTTCCCCTTCATGTATGATACAACACAACCACCCTCATTTCTAACCTCTACTAGCTATTAATTAATCTATATTTGAGCATTTTTTAGCTTCTGAGTTTTGCCTACTTTTATTGTCTTAGATGAGAGAACAGAACATGCTCCCCTGTCTTTCTGTGTTTCTCAATATTGAGAATTCAGCTCCATCCACTTTACTGCAGATGACGAATTTTCATTCTTCTTTATGGATGAATAATATCCCATTGTTATGACTTGAATATTTTGATTTTAAAATGCATTTTTACTTCAGAAAAAAAACAAACCTACAGAACTGTATTTACAAATGGATGAGGAAAGTATTTAAAGAGACTGTGGGATGATCTTAAGAGAGGCCTGGGTTTTGTCCTAGGTAAACCTATGATAATCTGGCTGCCTTTGCTTCTCTTCTCCCCCTGATTTATTCAACCCCAAACTCCCATGAGATTATGTACCTCACAGTCTATAATGGAAGACTGATATTTACAGCTATCTTATAAATATCCGGCACTTAAACTATGACTATTTGACCCCCGTTGTCTCCAAAATTCTTATTTCTCCTATAAATGTGGCCCTCAGGTTTGCACAAATAAGAAAAAATACCTTAGAAGTCCAGGGCCCTCCAATCAAGGGAACACATCATCTATTGCATGTTCTTCACGCAATGCCAAGAGAAGGCACGTCCGTGCGTCTGCCTTGGCATGTGAGTGGTTTCAGCCTCTTCCTGATGGCGTGCTCCCGTCCTCGCTGAGCTCAGGTCAAGACGACACAGTCCACACTGAGCTAGGGCTTCTTGACACGCATCAGCTCCAGTGAAGTCCACTCCTCGTTCTACTGTCTCTGTCTCCAAAGGGATTACTGTTTGTCCACGCTGGAAGCCTAGAAGTAATATTTGACCCACTCTCTCTCCTGTGACTATTTCCTCACCCTCACTTCCAATGGTAACTAAATCCTGCATTCTTCTTATCAAATATCTCTAATGTGTTTCCTCCTTTCTGTCCTTTCATCAACTTTGTCTATAGTCAGACTCTTGGTATCTTTCATTTCCATTTTAACCTTGTCAAGTCCATTCATCATATTGAGACCAAATTAATCCTGTTAGGGCTCAAATATTATGACTTTTTATTCTCAGAGACCAGAAGTGACACTCCGTTGCTGACACAGGCACATCTACCATCATTTATCAAGGCTACACAGATCTTTTTGAAGTTCCTAAGTGCAGCTTAGGACGCTCAGTCCCCTATGACCTTTCTTCCCCCTTTGCCCAAACTAGCATTTTCCCAGTGACATCATGTAGACCATTCATTCTCAGTAAATGTTCTGAAGACACTAATGATGCAAACATGGCTGAAAGTTTGGTAGAAATGTCTCTTCCCTTCTGCCCTGCCCCATACACATTCTGCAAAGTTGAGAAATTAAAGAAGGGAAATTGTCGATAAAGTGTATTGAATCCCTGAAGCAACGGATGCCCAACTCTGCCACTAGAATTTGTAGTTATGGAAGACAAAGAACTCTTGTTAAAATGTTTTAATTCAACCTCCATACATATGCATAATATACCATGTTGATAATTCCTTCCCACCACCCTCCTTTGCCCCCTTTTTATCCCTCTTCCACTGAATCCCTTCTTTTTTTCTAACTATTCTCTGGTCTATTTTGATATTTTCATTTTTCCCCTCCTATTATTCAGGTGTTAATATTTTTATTTATTTATTTAAGAAAGAGAGAGAAAGAGGCAGAGAACAGGAGAGAGGGAAAGAGAGAGAGAGGGAGGGAGAGAATGGGAGTGCCAGGGCATCCAGCCCCTGCAGACGAACTCCAAACACATGTGCCACCTTGTACATCTGGCTTACGTGCATCCTGAGGAATCGAACCTGGGTCCTTTGGCTTTCTGGGCAAGTACCTTAATTGCTAAGCCATCTCTCCAGCCCTCATGCAGGTCTTACATAGGTTGTATCAGCCACTGTGAGGTCATGAATGCCAAGACTACTTTGTGTCTACAAGACAGCATTGCAAAGCAAAAGAGCCATTTTTATGCTTACGATGTTTTAGAGTAAATTTCTGTTATTTGTAGTTTCAGTGTTACACACTTTCATTAAGATAATGTGTTGGGAGTAGAAATAACAAATTTATTATTAGTAAAATATATGTAATAATAAATAACAATAAAAAATAAGAAAAACTCAGCCAGGCATGGTGGCACACGCCTTTAATCCCAGTACTCGGGAGGCAGAGGTAGGAGGATTGCCGAGAGTTCAAGTCTACTCTGAGACAACATAGTGAATTCCAGGTCAGCCTGGGCTAGAGCGAGACCCTACCTCGAAAAAAATCAAAATTAGGCAAAACTCATGACTCTTGCACTTAGTGGCATCATTCACATATAACACATTACACCAAGAGTAAAAGGGGCATAATTTAGGGTAGTGTCCTCAAGGGTAGACCTTATCAAAAGACTTCTACTAATGTGGCTCACTTCTTCATTTTTAAGAGAATCAAATGATAAGATGTCCCAAATGAAACTGAGAGATGTCAGCAGAGTTAATTGAGAGCTCAGGAGTCGGTCCTGGCTTTCTACACGCCAAGAGTTCTGCTGATCACAGAGATAAGCAAAGAGGAGACAGGTCTTCACCACTGGGCCTCTTCCAGTGAGGCCTGTCCAAGGAAGTCAGGGGTTTCTGTCCTCACAGCACTTCTCACAGGGCCCAGAGTCCATTCAGCTTTCCACCAACTCACACGACAGGCATCACTTATAGCAGTGCTTCCACTGGTTAAGGGCCAAGCACTGGGTCCAATGCAAACATGTTTCCCTGAGCATGGAAATGAAATGAAATAGGGTGGTCTCATTAGAAGTGACTGAACAAGGCCAGCTTCAGCTACATAGAGTTTGAGACCTACCTGGGCCACATGAGACCCTGCCTCAAACAAACAAAAGGTAATATCTGCAAAATGGTTTGAGGTCACTCATGTATTTTATAGAAAGCCTTCTGGGAAAATCTTACCAAGAATCCCTGGGCATCTCTCTCCACAATGTCTCGTTATTTCTCTAAGTTCCTAGCATTTAAGGGTCTGTGTTACTTCTCAACTATAAATACATGTTATATTTGGAACGTGAAATGTACCACTACAGGATCATACCTTTGAACCCTTGGTTTCCAGCTGGTCAAACACTTTTTAAGAGGTGATGCCCAGATGGAGAAATTCGGGCCCCAGAGCAGGCTTGGGGACACAGCAGGTTCCTCTGCTTCCTCAGTGCTAATACGATGGGGCCATCCACCACACACTCCCACCACCATGGATGCCCCAGTGACTTCCGGAAATTATGAACTTCATTAAATGTCCCTTAAGTTGCTTTTGTCAGGTATCTTGTCATAGCCATGAACCAAGAAACTAACTCAGGGTTTCACATAGACTAAGTATTCAAAATATTTGTTGATTATAAATGAAATATAAAATATAATAATTATCCAGTCTTTTATAGGAAGTCTTTATCACTTTTTAAAGTCAAAACACCTCCCTTTAAAGACTCAGTCTAATTTATGACATACAAAAGCACAGCTGATTGCAGAGAACACATTTCTCGCGCAATTACTTCATTGATATTCACTAGTGCCATTTAATATATATAATATTGTCTCTTTTGGAGGCTAGTCCTTGAGGTTGTTACTTGCCAACCTGTTCCAAAGTCTATATACTCTTAAGAAATAAATATGTTTATCACAATAAAAGCAGTGTAAAGCAACCCAATGCAGACGACTGTAGAGTTCAGTGGTGCAGTGTGTGTTTAATAAGCATGAGACCTTGTGCTCAACCCTGTGCCAAAAATAAAACAAGAATAAAGAAAGAAAGAATGAAAAGACACAGTTAGATGGTAGATGGTGTGACCTCCGTGTGGAACAGTACTGTCTTTGAAACCATGACGATACAGTGCTTCCAGTTCCACCCAACAGCCTGCCCACCAACTCCAGATACAGCCCTAAAGTCTTGGGTAGCTGCTGGCATCTGCTTGCTGGGAAACATCCTGATGCGCTGTTGAAGCGGTCAGCCAGTCACCACGGACAAGGGAACTTTAAAGAAGCTCTTGGGCGTTCACTCAATGCCTGTTTTTCCTGTTTCTGCAAAAACTCAAAGCCAGAACACAAATACTAGTAAATGGAATAGGTACTGCTCCCAGGACTGAGCGGTTCTGCTTACAGGCAAAATGAGAAAGAGATGAGAGAAGCCTTATTTTGTGATTGCATGTGTTTGAAGAGGCACGTGGCCCTAGACTCACTCCATACACTCACTCCACTTGGGTTTTCTTTCCTCAAGCCTCAGCTCCAATGTGTCTGGCAACCAGTGCTATGAAAACGCTCTGCCCCAGCCGAGCTGCTCCTCTCCTGTGTGAAGCAAGCTCATCGGATCATCTCAGGAATCAAGCAGCGTCGCATCACTGGGATGCAGCCTCCGCTTATCATTCCCATCGGTGCTTCCAGGAACACAGCACGTCATCTCAGGAGTCGACGTACTCACATTTTCTTCCCTGGAAGGATTTCTGTCCCGCTTCCCACGCCCCTCCTCCTCTTCGTCCTTTGAGTGATGACTCTTCTTATCCCAGCATGTCATCTTGTCCATAGTCTTTTCTAGACTTTTTACATTAGAGTGCATAGTATTGGTTTCCTTGTGGCTTTTCAAATGAGATGCGTTTTTGTTGACTTTCCTCCACCTTCTCTCCTATTCCCTTGACCAAGAGCCGGCTCTGCCTCCAGAAGACTGGTAGCTAGACTTTGTAAATATTTGTGGATTAAATGGAAAAAATAAATAAATGTGTGAATTAATTAATATTGTTTCAGAGGCCGGTGAGTGCTCCTGTGGTTTTATTCTTTCAACAGCCACTTAGGGAAAGAGAGATAGAGAGGCAGTGGGTGAGCTGTGTGGGGCGTGACCAGCTTGGCACCATGTCACTGTTTTGTTGCCATGGAAATCATAGTTATGACCACACTAGCTAAAGACTAATGTCAATATTTTCCTCTATTATTCTGGTTGGATTTTTCCCCTAATCTCAAAAACACCCCTTATTTCTTCTTTCCATTCTGGCATCCTGTAGTTGGAGCGTTTTTATAGGACATGTGTCTGTGAGCTTAATGAGGCCGTGCTAATGTGCAGACATAAAAAAAAAATCCTAGAATTCATTTTCTTTATGAAAGTTGTCACTTCCTCCTTCCTTCTTTTGCACTTAGAATAGTATTTCTTGGCTTGTGAACTTGTCTTTCGAAAGTTAAAACAAGCTCTGGGGAGTTTTTCCTTTGAACTCTAGCCAGTGACAACTAAGGACAATGAACTTGAATTCTTTTCCTTAAGGCTCACAGTTTCCCTTCTTAAGTCCACTTCATGCTCAACCTAGTTCAAACTCCCTTATACTTCCTCTACAGGAGTTATCAGTAAGGCCCAAGAGAGATTCATTAAGTTGCAGGCCTACTGTGAAGACAGCTTTTGAAATTTTATTGGCAATTTCCATATATATAGACAATGAATCATGATCATAGTCCCCTCCCACCACTCTTGCGTTTATCTCCCAAATTCCCCTTCCACCGAATCCCTTTTTCTATCCAACTAGTCTTTTAAAGATATTTTTCAGCATTGAAAAGGAGTCAGCAAGGCTCCCGTTGCTCCCGTCTTTATGTCAGAGCAGCGCTGGCGTGCCCCATGACTGCTTCTTCACTGCCAAGTGACTGTCAGGAGCAAGGCCCATGACAAGATGTTACTAGAAAAAATAAGTTAATAAATTTTGTGTATGTCTATGTATGTGGTATGAGTATAAGGGTATATGTAGCTCATATGTTTGTGGGCATGTGTATGTGCATGTGTGTGCAAATACATGTGGAGGCTAGAGGTTAACAGCAAACATATTCCACTTCCTTATAGCTGGGTTGCAGAAGAATGTTGGACCACAAATCACTATTTGGAAAAAGATTTTAAAAAATGTAAAGGATGGTTTTTGCTGAATACAAAACACTTTACATCATCACACAGTCAGCTATTGTGATGGGAACCACAAACAAAAGGCCATCAATTCCAGCCCAGCGTGGTGGCACACGCCTTTAATCCCAGCACTCCCAGGCTGAGGTAGGAAGTGCACCAGGAGTTCAAGGCCAGCCTGGGCTGCAGAGTGAGTTTCAGGTCAGCTTGGGCTAGAGAGAGACCCTGCCCCTATCCCCACCTCACCCCCAGAAACCAAAGCTCAGCATCAATTCAGCAGTCTCACAGTAAGAGATCTATCTTTAAAAGTGTCACTGGGAGGTAATTCTGCCAATGGATCTGACAGTGTACATCAGGAGCAAGTGACTCCATAACTGCCTTACGATGACCCTACTAGTATGGTGAGCTCAGAGAATCTTTGGACAGCAGGGGATTCCAATGACCCGGATGCACATCAGAAACCATTGCCAAGTCGTGTCCCTGTGAGGCTTCTTCAGACAGTCTTAAATTTGGCTCCTTTGAAATTTAACAAGCATAATACTTTCTAAGTTAACTATGTAAACTGTTCAAATTCCTTACCAGCAAATTTAGAAGATGATTCACTACTTCGAACATAATATCTGTGGAATTCTCAAACTTTTTGCTCCTAAAAGAGAGAGAGAGAATTGGGCATTCTGCACTGCCCCAGGCTACAAGGATGCCCTGAGATGCCGCAGCCAGCCTCTGCTCCAGGGCCGTCAGGATCATGTGCAGTCTCGCGCCCTCTGCTGGAGGACGCAAAATGACCTGACAGTGCTATCACTCTTGAATGGTACTGAGCATGTCCTGGCTAAGACGTACAGTCTCCACTGACCATGAAATAAACAGGAATCAAATATTGGTAAGAAAAGGACCACGAGACCACGCACAGAGATTGGAGTTGGCAGGGACCGAAAGGAGTCTGGCACGTGTGAGGAAATTAGTGATGACTGAACCCAGAAAGCCCAACGTAAGAGAGTTTCAGTGGTGAGACACGAAGCTGAAGGGATAAGAATACGACCCACCCTGTACTTCCAGAAGCTTTTGGTGTTTGTAGATATCAACGACTGCTTCTCTGTAAGTCCCTGTGAGCTAGTGTGTCATCAGCTTCATGTTTAGGGGAGGAAAGTGAGAGACAGGAGTGTTAAAGACACTTATTATAAGTTGTCCGGGCTGAGTGGTAGGTGTCCGGTCAACCTTCCAGTACTGTGGCATACACACGAGATGAGTTACCTAGAAGAAAGGCTTTCTGGGGCTCATGGGTCCAGAAGTTTCAGTCCATGGCCTTGGACCTGAGCCATGGCATACACTAGGAAGGATGGTGAAAACCAAATGGGGGCTAAAGAAAGGACTAGCGGGGCTGGGGAGACGGCTCAGCCTTAAGGCGCTTGCCTGAGAAGCCTAACAACCAGGCTTTGGCTCCCCCGGACCCTCATCAACCAGATGCACAAAGTGGCACATGCATCTGGAGTTCATTGGCAGTGGCTATAGGCCCTGGTGTGCCCACCATATACCCTCTCTCCATCTCTCTCTCTTTCCCTCTCTCTCTGTCCTTGCAAATAAATAAAATATTTTTAAAAGTCTATTTTTTTTTTAAAGAAAGGCCAGCAGAGACCCTCAACGAAGAGAATGGGAAAGAAAAGAATCTCCCTTCATTGTCTATTTTGTAACTAATAGACTTCGTGGAATTTCTCATCTTCCTAACAAATGAGTGTCATCAGACGTAGAGAACTCCAGGACACGTGGGGTTTGAAGAAAGCACTTCAGCACCCTCAGAACCCTCTGGTAGTGCAATAAACATCACAAGATAGTGCACAGTGAGGAGCGTGTGAAGCCGAAGTCTGACGCAATGCGAGTTTGCAGTGAGTCATAGAGGAAGTGGGGGGACATACAGGATGACGTCACTGAGCCCACACTTCTCTCTTGCCTACACAAAGGTCCTCGGTTCTTTTCCAATCATAAAGTTAATAAAATAAAATAGGTGAATGCCTGGTGGGCCAGGGCTAGAGCGAGCATTTCCCGTTTCCTCGCCTCCTTTTCTGAGTAACTACCTCAGAAACACATAATATTAAGCCTGGATCTGTCCACCTGAGCCAGAGTTACCTGTCCTATGAGCAGAACAACCACAGCCTTGGTTGGCAAATTTAAGTATAATTAAATATAATGACCAGAAAAAGACAGGGACCTGCATTTGGAGATAACGTGGAGTAGGGTTATTTTCTCATTGGCATAAATGTATCTGAGCTATTTTTTAAAGATGAAAATAATTTTTGGTTCCTGAGTAAAAGCAAGTGGTCAGTTGGTCAATAGTTTGTTTCAAGATTCATGTTAGACAGCACACCAAATTCTCAGCTAAGTCACACACACTCACACACACACAGTCTTTACCTTGAGTCAATGTAATGGTTCTGAAGGGAGTGAGACAGGGACAGCTTGCAAGTCCTATTTGGAAGGAGCATTTGTGATACCATCTTGTGCTTGGGAGATCAAAGACTATGCAAATTGCCTGACCTTCCAAATGACATGTTCCTTGGCCATCTAAATGAACAGGTGTCATTTTCCATGACTTTGCTCCGTATCAACTGTGACTTGCAAAAACCCAACCAACCAAACAAAAAAAAAAAAACCTGTGAAGCTTCTCTCCTATTGACCCACTGTGGATGCCCTTAAGGAAAAAAAAAAGATTGTTTTATTGGGGGAAGCATAAATAGTAAGGATCAACTAGTCCAATGCCACTTACCCTGTAGGACAAGGAGCGTGCGTCTCAGTCCTACGGCACCTGCAATTCTCTCGCGGGATGGACTTTCACACTTGGGTGTCGCTCCTGGCTTACTTGTGGTTATTCGACTACAACATGAGTGCACATCTTCCTACTAATGTTTTCCCCCAATTTCTTCCTATAAATTAAAAAAAAAAAAAAAAACATTTAGGTACTTTCCAAACCTAGAAATGATATTGCTGTTCAAGAGCCAAACGTAAAATCAGTTAATTGTAGAGCAGAAAGAAAAATGGCCTAGAGAAACAAACAGCTTGTGGGTTGCCAAAAAACTGACAGCAGCTTGACCGATACAGATCAACATCATACAAGGAAAAAGAAAAATACACCACATTATCAGAGGGAAATGATCAGATCAGTCAGAGTTTCATTCACGAAAATATCACTATTCAGGGGTCAAGAGCTGCCTCTACGGCAAGGAGATCTGAAGGCAGGAGATGGACGCCGGAACCCAGCTATCTGCCAGCGGAAAGCACCGAGCCCATCCACAAGTGAAGATGGCCTCAGCTCCCTGTGTGCCTGGATATTTCAGAATGTAACAGGCTGGAGGAATCTGCTTCTCCGACAGAAGACTCGAGAAGAGTGGAGACTGTCATTTTCATGTCTATTCTATTACCTCCCGTGTAGAAGGTGATGAGGAGGGCTCAGCACCCACTCGTCCTGTCTGCCATGGTCACCAAGGACACTCCAACCAGCTTGGCCACCCTACATTCTACTCAGAAAGACAGGTGCATGAAATGACCCTATGTGTATTTTAAACATTTATATCAGGCTGGAGAGATGACTTAGTGGTTAAGACATTTGCCTGTGAAGCCTAAGGACCCATGTTCAACTCCCCAGTACCCACATAAGGCAGATGCACATAGAGGCACACACATCTGGAGTTTGTGTGCAGTGGCTAGAGGCCCTGTAATGCCCATTCTCTCTCTCTCTCTCATAAATAAGTAAAAATTAAAAATAAAATTAAACATTTATATCAAAGAACTTTCTCTGATGGAGTCTATGCCTACCAGGCAACTGTCTGTTGATAAATCTAGTTCTTAAAAATCATGTCTATTGGGAGAGAATACACTGGACAGATGACCCTGGTCTTCGGGGACCACTTTGTGCTTCACTTCTAGCATTTTCTCACTGTTGACATGCTGATCATCACCTTGGGGCAGAAAAAAAATAAACACGACTGTTAAGCCAGCTTCTCCTTTGTGAAAAAATTGGTTTCAAAAATGTTAAAGTACTTGTAAATGTGGTAATTTAGCATTAGCAAAACAGTACTAAATTTGCATTGCTTAATGTTGACGAAATTCATTGAGAGTGAAGTGCATTTCTCGTATATTTATGTGCTGTAGTTTCTACCCCCCCCCCCACTGAAGATGACTGAAGCGTGTGTGGTCCTGACAGCAGGACACTCACGTCCCTTGCTGGTGCCTTTCAGTGCCCAACCCACTGTGAGAAGCTAGTCTCTCTCTCTCTCTCTCTCTTTCTCTCCTTCTTTCTCTAACTTTCACCTACATCACATGGTCCATTCAGAGCTGGATATCCACCCCAGTGAGGGGTTTACTGAAGGCTAAAGACAGAAGAATGCAGACTCTTCCCTCCTCACATAAGCAGAAATGATGCGGTCTGAGAGCCCGCAGCCTGCGTGCTCAGGAGGCAGCAACGTTCCTCTCCATAATAACGTGCTGGTTCACACATGTCTCGAGGAGTGATTAGCAATAGTGCACGAGGAGTCATTCCAAGACACCTAACCAGAGAAGGTAAGTGACCATAATGTCATGAACTAATTGTGTAGAAGAGCGACCTACCAACGCCCGCCTTCCATTATCATCAAGAAGCCAGCAACCGCAAGTTCAAGTGGTTGAGGAAAAGCAAAAGTATCAAATCAGTACTCAATCTTCACCATCTAGAAATACGACAGAGGGCGGGAGGGACGGCTCGGTGGCTGAAAGCCCTGCTTGCAATCCCTGATGGCCTGGGTTTGACTCCCTAGTACCCAAGTAAAGCTTGATACACAAAGTGGCACATGTATCTGAAGTTTATTTGCAGCAGCAAGCGGCCCTGGTGCACCCATTCATACGGCTCTTTCTCTTTCCACTTGCAAATAAATTTTAAAAATTAAAGAAAACATGACAGAGATGACTTCAAAGCTATCATGTGTGAATATATGTGTAAGAATATATCTATTCTTTGTATCCATGCACATGCATAAGCGCATTATATATATATTATTTTCCTAATAAGGTGGGAAGGCGTAGTAAAGGATCCAGCTTTGCCTTGTCCCAGTCATTTCGCTTTGGACTAGTTGTTTCTTCTCCTGAGTCTGTTTCCTCACCATCAACGGGAAGGTAATTGCTTCTTTACGAGTTACTCTCAAGATGTAAATGAAGTACTAGAGGTCGGAGGCTTATCACTGGCCTTTACAACAGGATACACCTAAAACAGAGTAGGTATTGTTCCAGTTATTAAGTGTGTAATTGTCCGGCAGGGGAGCTGGCCCGACGCACATCATGAGCAGGCGAAGGAATGTCATTAGTGGAAGCAAACAGGAGCCAAAGCCTGTCAAGTGGATCCCCACTGACCGCGGATGTGAGTCTAATAAATCAGTCTTTCACATGTGCACAGTTAGCTGTGCATGTGGGCAGGAGAAAGATTTCCAGGCATGCAGGAGAATATGCAACAACACACACGTTTTCTTATGGGCTTGGGGTGAGCTACACCTTACCCTGCAAACAATTTAGCTTCCTCCAGGAAGCCACTGTCAGAAAGCCCATGCTGTCCTGGTCCTCGGTAAGTCTATCCAGCAGGCTGCACGGCATTGGCACGTAGCTTTCACAGTCTCAAACCAGATGTAAGTATAAATACCATTTATCTGAAAGAGTTTATCCAAATCTTACCTGCATATCTAACCTGTGCTTCCTATTCTGATAGCACATGAAAAACATTTTTCATAGACACTTAATTTTAATTTATTTATTTATTTATTTATTTGAGAGAGAAAGAGGCAGAGAGAGGGAGAGAGAATGGGCACGTCAGGGCCTCCAGCCTCTGCAAACAAACTCCAGACACATGCACCACCTTGTGCATCTGGCTTATGTGAGTCCTGGAAAATCGAACCTGGGTCCTTTGGCTTTGCAGGCAAGCATCTTATCTGCTCTACAATCTCTCCAGCCCCAGAGGCATTTTTTTTTCAAAAGAAAACTCTTTAACAGGATTTATAAATCCCCACAAATAAGCCAGATCCAAAAACCAAGGAAAGCAACAAGAACAGCTGAATAAAACCTTCATAAAACTGAGACACCAAGGTCAGGGGTTCATGGAGACCACATAAGAAGAAGGGCAAACCTCTCAATGTCACCCAAACTTCCTCAGCCTTCCCTTGTGGGCTTATGACTCCCTATGCCTTGAGTAGCCTGTGACGGGGAAAGCACGAGGCTGGCTGTGAGCAGAAGGGACGTCATCACTTCTCAAATGAGTCGGACGCAGGCCGGGTCCGTCTATGGCCTCTGAGGGTGCTTCCGTATCCTTTCCCTGTTCACACCTGGTCCCAGCTGAGGGTGCTGTTGGAATGATGCTTTCTTCTACGTGTTTCGCACTAGATCTGCGTGAGCTGTGGTTTCATGTGCCCAGCTGCCTAAACGAACGTCTGCGTTGTAGTTCTTTCTCTCAGAGCTTCTGGCGAATGGGAGCAAAACCAAAGCAACTAAACCACCTGTCTCCCCACCCCCTCACCCACAGTAACATTCATGCTTATTCTCATAACTCCCCCAGGCCTCTCCTGAGCTTCTCCGTGGTTCAGTCACACAGGCTATCACCTTCCGTCATCTTTGTCTACCTTAGTCCTTGCCACTCAGAATAAATCAGTATTCAGCAAGCCGCCCATTTTAGCTAAATCCATTACCCTGGTAGTATCCTGTCTTAAGCTCTCTTAATTTCTTTTTTAAAAATTATTTATTGGCAACAGGCAGAGAAAGAGGGAGGGACAGAGAAAGAGAACAGGCTCACCAGGGCCTCCAGCCACTGCAAACAAACTCAAGATGTATGTGCCACCTTGTGCAATTGGCTTATGTAAGTACTGGGGAATTGAGCCTTGAACAGGGGTCCTTAGGCTTCATAGGCAAGTGCTTAACCACTAAGCCATCTCTCCAGCCCCAAGCTCTCTTAGTTTCTTACCTGGACTTCTGCAACTGGCTCATGACTGGTCTTTCATCCTCTTTGACCTAAACCAGGCACAGACACTCCAATTACAGTTACAGGCACAATCAATCTATTATGGAAACTCGTAAGGTGTGTGAACAAAAGGCTTAAATGCTCCCCCTTGGGCTGCCTGCCTCCCCACAACCTGGGAATGTCTTCATCCAACAGTCAAATCTATCCATTACCCACCCTTGACCTTTCCAGACATTCATCTCCCTTGGTTCCTGTGTTCTAACCCATATTTTATCCAACCTGCGCATAAATACTTAACATCAACCTTGGCTGTATTCCTCTGGAATGAGGTTCTGGAATTTCACTCGTGGGTCGCCCACAGTGGCAGCTACTCTGGTCATCCATGCCTTTCCTTGCCTCCGTTTTCCGTTGGCAGTTTTCTCCACCTTCTGCGCACACTCACCACAGCAGACGTCCCGGGTTTCACCCTTTCCTGTACTCCCTGCTGCTCTTACTGTGCCAAATACATTTTCCAGAATCTGAGAATCTGAGCCAAACCTATTCCGTAGACATGAAAAAGCACCTCACACACACCCAACTTCACGAACCCTAGGTGACGGCGGGGGAGCAGGGCTCAGCGGCTGATGTAACGCTCATCAGTGCGTCTCTCTGGAGGCCAGGCCTCCTGCGCACAGATCGCTCCCCGGCCATGGCTTCCCATACTCGCAGAATTCTTTGAGGGTTCCTCACTGGACTTAGCAAAGCAGTTTTCGATCGCAGGTGGGTCTAAACTGTTCCAAGCAATTTCCCTTCCAACACTCATTCAGTGGGAGTCAGACTTGGCCTGGGCCATCCCAGCCATTCCAGGTCCCCGTCCTATTTTCTCTCCCAGTTGTTTCCACAACCAGGTCCTTGTGTATTAAGTCCAGCCTTTACAGTCTTGCCAACTGCCTCTTGGCCCCTGTGGATTTTCTGTGGTGGCCGCTAGCTTGACAAAAACAAGGCCCTAAGATGCACTTGGTTTCTCATAGTGTCCTTTCTCGTATCGTCATGTTTGTAGGACTGGCATGATCCCTCATCCCAGAACCAGATGTACAAGATGCTTCAACACAGCAGAATCACCCCAAGCACCCTGTTCAAGAACTTCCTGGATGAACTGACAGCTAGGCGAACTGCAGTAAGAGAGAGACTCCAGCTGAGGTCAGCTGAGCCTGGCTCTGAGTAGCTCATGACTGCCTCAGTGTAGACACACAGCCAAGGTGGCTCGTTACTCAGCATGACCATGTTGGCATCCAAGCGATACACTTCCCAAATAAACCACTTGCCCTCGAACCTTTATCTGGAGGAAGCTAAATCAGGATAATTTATATTCTGCTGTAAGATATGTAACCAGTAGGCAAAAACTGAAAGCGGGGCTGGGAAAATGGCGTAGTGGTTAAGGCGTTTGCCTGCGGAGCCTAAGGACCCTGGTTCGATTCCCCAGGACCCATGTGAGCCAGATGCACAAGGGGCACATGCATCTGGAGTTCATTTGCACTGGCTGGAGGCCCTGGCGTGCCCATTCTCTCTTTCTCTCTACCTCTTCCCCTCTCTCTCTCATAAATAAATAAATAAAATATTTTAAAAAACTGAAAGCGTATTCTCGGTTTTTAAGAACTGTGGGTTGAGGAACAGAACTTAGCATTTTCCGGTATACCAAAGACGAAGGCAGCTGTGACTCCACACAAAACTTTCTGTTGGATGATGTCAGTCCTCTTGAGTTCAGAGGAGAGGTGTAACATAGTCCTGACTAGAAAAGCATCTTTCGGGGCTGGAGAGATGGCTTAGTGGTTAAGCACTTGCTTGTGAAGCCTAAGGACCCCAGTTCGAGGCTTCATTCCCCAGGACCCACATAAGCCAGATGTACAAGGTGGCACATGCATCTGGAGTTTGTTTACAGTGGCTGGAGGCCCTAGTGAGCCCATTCTGTCTGTCTCTCTGCCTCTTTCTCTCTCTGTCTGTCACTCTCAAATAAATAAATAAAAATAAACAAAGATTTGAAAAAAGAAAAGCATCTGGCTCCTGGCTCTCCATGCTCTTTCCCAGGCCTACCTGAGCGACCTTGATTTAGGGGAAGAACAGGTGTCCTTTTCGTTCCCATTTAAGGAAACTCTGTCCTCAAGGGAGCTATTCATCTGGTCACACTGACCAGCCACGCCAAATGCACAGATTGGCATGAAGGCACATCTAGATAAGATGAACTGAGAGCGAGCCACCAGGAAGGGGGACATTCTAACAGAGATGTCTGCCTCCTACCGTGTAGGGACACCCGAAGTACACGCTGAATAACCCAGCTGAGCCTGTCAGGAGAAAAGGAAAGTGCCGTTCCGCCCTTCTCAGCATCACCACGGTGACATGTGTCTCAAGGGTGTGCACATGGAGCTGGAGCCTTCATCTCTGTGCTCCAAGAGCTGAGTATAGAGAACTGTGAACTTGCTCATCCGAGACTCAGTGCCAGGCACATAGAAGGCACTTTACATAGATGTGAGCATGTGAGACAATATGAGAATTCATTATGATTTCTTGGAGCCAACCAGGTTTTCCGGCAGGGGGGGGGGTGCGGCAGGGGAAAACTTCATTCGAAATACTGCTAAGCTGACCGTCATTAGAAGTCTACATTATTCCAATCGTCCTGTCTTGGCCACTTAACAAACAGAAATGGCTTCATCTCTCTGTGACTCAATGTCCTCTTCTAAAAATTGGAGATAATAATGTTACCTCATAAAGTTGTTGCTAGATAAAAGGCAATTAAAGTAGGTCAAATGCTTCACATAGCACCTGGCGCTTGTTAAGTGTTTTATTAGTTTTACCTCATAGAAATTATAATTGGGCTCATAGGAAAGTAGCAAGAAAACTGACCTCTTCCCACCAGATTATAAAACTCACTGGAAAGGCGGGTGAGTTTTCACGAGCACAATGGTGATAGCACCACTAATGTTTTCTCATGTGGATGTGAATCATCCGTCTTCATTATCAGTCTATAGCCCACAGTAAAATTCTTTCCTGGAACTCATTTCCAGAAACAAAGCAAACAGCTAAAACTGTTAAGGGACCGGGATCGCTTGAAAAAAATAGTAAACTATTGGGACTGTTTTAAATTTCTGCGTTGAGCTGCAACATTAGTTTAGATTGTCTTTTTAAATTAGTATTTATTTGCACATGCACATACACACTTGTGTGTGTGTGCCAAAGTCTCCTGTTACTGCAGATAGAATACCAGATGCTTGTGTCACTTTTGCTTTATGTGGGTGGCTGGTGAATTAAATCTGGGCTGGCAGGCTTTGTAAGGAAGCACTTTTCACCACGGCTCCTAGATTTTCCATTTTTATTCTAGAATGCTCTGAGACGCACTCTTTTCTGCATTCTTACACGTGCATGGAGGAGAGCGGGGTATGTCATCAGCGTCTTTTGCTCCAGAGCCTCCACCTCCGTGCCTGGGTGGGTGGTTTCCTCTCTGTGTTTGGTTTGAACCAGTTCCAGAGCATGTGGTTGTGGCCAGGCCCACACTCCGTGTTATCACCCTGAAGGGTGCTTAACTGTGGTGTTGACTTTGCAGTTGGGCAGATGACTCCTGCCCTTCTCAGCAGCACTTGGAGAAGTCGCGCGTGTTCTTCTCTCTTTCAACTCTCATACCACAGGAGCTCCATCCCACCTACGCTCCAGACTTCACAGATGTCCACGTTCTCCATCACTGCAAGATGACAGACACAATTTGAGGACCGGAATCACAAAATCATTACAAAGGAAACTCGAGAGCACTAGAATAATTAGGCAAAGATACAAAAATAGAATTATACTTTTCTCCAAAAAAGATAACGAGTAAGGCAATGAGAGAGAATGTGAGTTTGTCACGGGACTGAAACAGAAGATCAAAAGTTATGAATATGAAATGTATCACGTCAAATTGTATCAACTCCTTTTGCATGGTGTCCTCCCTGCCCACTAAAAAGGACATTTCACTCACCAGGACCATGGAAACATGTTTGAAATTGATGATTCTATTATGTATTGAAAAATCTCTGGGGCTGGAGAAATAGCTCACTTGGCAAAGCGCTTCAATTCTCAGAACCTATGCAAACAATGCTGCTTGGGGCCAGGGCACCCATCAGTAATCAGAGCACTGGGGAGGCAGAGCCAGGAGGACCCTCGAGGCTCACAGGACAGCGAGAGGTCTACTTGACAAGCTCCAGGCCAACACGATACCCTGGCTCCCCAAAGGGGAGAGGGGCGTAGATGGCATGTCTAAGAAGGATGCCCAAGGCTGTCTTCTGGCCTTCACACAAACATGCGTGCATGCCCACCCCAAACATGCCCCCCAGCCCCCCCCCCACATCTCTGGAGGGAGGACAACCTGTTAGAATGTGATGCTAGTCAGGCATCAATTACATCTTAATATAACGACCACACCAGCTCTCTCTTTCTCTCGTCATGTTGATAGCTATGTCTGTATGATGATGAAATGGACAGGAGGCTAAAACCTTTGCTCTCACCTTAACAGTGCTTTAGTCAGCTGGGTTGAAAATAAGAACATCTTAATAGTACAATGTAGGAAAAATTCTACATTTTTTATAGCACAATGCTACTTATAGAGCCCTTACCACAAACCTGCAATTTTGGTAATATTTCCATTTTACTGATCAAAGGAAAATATCCATATAACAGACATTTTTTTAGAGGCAAAGTAACCCTGAGCTGAGGACACTGAGCAGTCAAAGACTCTGGTGAAAAAATATACAGAAATTGCATATGTAAAATATGAAGCTTTATGTTTAATGAAACTTAAAATATAAACATCTGAACTTAAAATAGTGGGATGAGTGCTGACTTTATTAATAAATTATTAGTATGCTAAGTATGGATTGACTATTCAATTTTTCTCTTTTCCTTTTTCTTTCCTTTTTTTTTCTTTTTTTTCTCTCTCTCTCTTCTTTTAGATAGGTTCTCCCTATGTAGCCCAGCTTGTCCTTGAACTCATGACCCTCCCACACCAGCCTCCTTATGCTCGGATTATCAGGGTGTGAGCTGCCATACCTGGTTCTACTAGTCCAACTTTTACTTACCCACAAAAGCCTGAAAACACGCCTGTCAGCGTAAACGAGTCACGATGACCCTCAACGAGTCAGCAGATGTGTGAAGGTCAGTCCATACAGTCCACGTGGACTCATCCGTTCCAGACCTCTAAACGAGAAAAGCCTGAAGTGCCAGCTGTCCTGAGAGGATGAAGACAGAGCTCAGCAGAGATTAACCCCGCCTCCCCAAGGAGGAGAGCACCGAAAATGACATCGCTAACTGAAGTTGGTATTTTGAACACGTCCATGTGACAGGGACAGGAGAAAGAAACACGGTTTGCAAGGTGAGCGACGGCTTCTCACCTGGGAAAGGAAGGGGTGAGGTGGGGGTGAACCCCCAGCCTTAAGTGCGAAAGCCTGTGACTCACCAATCTCAGGTGTACTCACGGAGGTGACACGGTGGAAGTCTGAGGAGACCCTGAGGTCCCAGTGTGGAGTTTGCTTGCTCACCCCCAAGGTTTTCCAAGGAGGCCTTAGCTACTGTGAGGCTAGTAACGCTCAGGAAATCGGGAAGTCTCCAGTACTAAATGCATGTGTCAGTCGTATCCCCAACGTCTTTCTTCTTAAGGCAGGGTCTCACCGGAGGCCAGGCTGATGTGAAGTTTGCTCTGTAGTCCAGGCTGGCCTTGACCTCACTGCAATCCACCTACCTCAGCATGAGATCAAAGGCACATGCCACCGCACCCGGCCTGGCAAGTGCATTTTAATTGACTCGTCAGCTCTGATCAGTGGAAAGTGACCTCAGAGAATGTCAATGGTGAGGGTGTTAAGGGCGCGTTTAAACTTCAGCAAAAGCAGCCAGAAGCCTCGTACAAACGGGAGGGCACAGTGGTGACATTTTACCTATAATCTTCATCTTCATCTCAGATCCAAGCCCTTGGCTCTTGATTCTGTAAGGATCTGAACATGAAATACCTTGTTTTCTAGGTTGTGACTCAAAAGATGAATGAAAAGTAAGAAAACTAAGCAACTGTTACTCATTACTCTGTTGCTTAAGAATGTCTTGAAGTGAATTTGACCTTCCATAATGCCATTAACCACTTACAAACCCCATCCGCACAAGCGTGCAGAGCCTCTTGCTTTGAAATGTAGAAAACGCCTACGGCTGCACCACCCGGATGCGCTCAATCTCGTTTAAATTTAGAAAATCCTTACAATATGTTAAAGCCTGACTTTCAGACACTTTAACCATAAGTTAATACAGGTTTTCGAAGCCCAGTAAAAACGGGAGGGGGCTGAACCTTGGCCGCACCTGCACTGCTACCACATCAAGGAATCGCACGTGTATGGGGCTGGCTGTCTTGGATCCAGACTCTCCAAGGCAAAAACGAAAAGCAAGTATCTCACTGATTGGTGACAAGTCAGCAACTAATCTAAACATTTCTGTGCGTATTTTGCTAATTGAATTCTCCAATTAGCCTGTGATAAGAGGATATGAAGAGACCGCAGCACAGAGAATGATGACGGCTGCTCACGGCGGCAGGCTGAGCTCAGAGTCGGCTCGTCCGTCCTGTAGTCTTGCCTCACCGTCCACGAGGCAGATTTTGGAGTTAAAGGTCCCACATTGCCAGCCCCTAGGAGTCTTGGGAAGTCACATTTTTTCATCATCAAATATATTTTGAAAAAGTTTTTCCTAGCATGATACAGGGCATGGTGCAGGCCTTGAAGGACCGAGTGGGAACTTTACCTGCATTGGTCTGAAACCGAGGAAAAGAGCCAGCTGCAGACCCCATGCGCTACTTAGAGGTTATAGAACGATGACAGCATCATTATCTCCTGTGACCTGGACCTGGACAAAGATCAAAATTAAAGAGGCAAGGAATAGAAAGTGACTCTGTTTTTAAAGATAGCTTTATGAGACAATATTTGGTAGTTTGGAGAAATTTTTCCTTTACTGATATTTTTCTGAACATATGTGCTGTATCAATGCATTACTATGAATAGTAGTTAATTTTGACAAGTTATTACCTTTTAAATCAATTTTAAATATGCTTCACTCAGGAGAGTTTCTTCTTTTTAACTTTTAACAAATTATTTTATTGATATGTTTGAGGGATGGAGGGATGGAGAAAGGGAAAAAGGCGAATGAGAAAGAGAGAGAATAGGGGCATGCCAGGGCCTCCTGCCACTGCAAGCAGCCTCTAGGTGCGCGTGCCAGCTGGTGCATGTGGGTTCCGTAGCTGCTCGGGGATTGAACCTGGGCCTTTAGGCTTTCAAAGTGGGCACCTCTAACCAGTTAGGAATCTCTTCAACTCTGGATTTTTTAAAGCTATACAATCTATGACATTTTATTATAGCAGTCAACATAAACTAAGATGCTTCCTTACCAATTAAAGGATAATTATCCATGGTTTTCAGAAAATATCCTTGTTAATGGTATAATGTAAAACACATCCCATTGAAAGCCTTATGAAGAAGGAAATATTCATTGTCACCAGTTGTATTTACCATTGCGATGCAGGATTATCTAACGAAAAAGTGACACACTTGGAAAAATTAAAATTACATAATTAGCAACAGATGATATGGTATCTAGATGGAAATCTAAAAGAAATTAAAAGCACACCTTAAAACTGATAATAGTTCAATGGATATTGGAAACAATATTTACTATGATATTTATGTGAAAATTAGAAATGAGTATACGCACTAATGAATGCTAATTGGAAGCTTTTAATTTAACTTGATCATTAAGAAGTAAAGAAAATATAAAATGTTTAGTAATTGATTCAATAGAAAACACATATGGGGAAAAGATTAAAACGTTCGAAAGAACAAAAAAGAAGACCTGGAAATTGAGAGATATCCATGCTGTATAGATAAAAGACCTCAGTATGGTTTTAAAATGCCATTTATTATTAATTAAATCTAAAAATTTAATGAATTCCAGTAAAATGCCAACAAACATGCTCAAAGAATTTGCTAAGCTCACATTCATATTTATGTGGAAGAAATCTACAAAGGCAAAGATAGCTAAAAATTTTTAAAAACAAAAAGTTGGAAAGGGGCTGGAGAGATGGCTTAGTGGTTAAGCATTTGCCTGCAAAGCCAAAGGATCCTGGTTCGATTCTCCAGGACCCACGTAAGTCAGATGCACAAGGGGTCACATGAGTCTGGATTTTGTTTGCAGTGGCTGGAAGCCCTGGTGCTCCTGTTCTCTCCCTCTCTCTTTCTCTCTCTCTGCCTCTTTCTCTCTCTCCGATAAATAAATAAATAAAAATATATTTTAAAAAAATTGGAGGGGCTGGAGAGATGGCTTAGCGGTTAAGGCACCTGCCTCCTAAGCCTAAGAACGCTGGTTCCAATTTCCAGCTGTTCCAATCTTCAGGTCCCACGTTTAGCTGGATGCAAAGTGACGCAAGGGTGCAATGCTGCACTTGACCACAAGCGGGTGCACACATATGGATTTTGTTCGCAGCAGCTGAGAGGCTGCTGGCGCACCCATCTCTATCTGTCTTCCTCTCCCTCTCTCTTTGTCTCTCTCTGTGTCTCTCTCCAAAAAAAAAAAAAAATTGGAAAGACTTACTGTGTTGGGAAGAAGAGATTTTATAGAGTTACAGTAATTCAGATGCGTAGCTTTGGCTCAGAAATAATTTAGCTGTTGAATGGTGGAGACACCAGAATCAGGCAGCATGCCTGGGGAGACTTGCTATGCCTCATCAAGTCCATATGGATCAAAGATCTCAGTATAAGACTGGAAACTCTGCTACTACTGGAAAAAAAAATAGGAGGAACTTTCCACTATATCGGAGTGGGAAAATACTCCCTGAACAAACCCCCAGCAGCTCACGAACTTAATCACTCAACCACTGGGCTCTCATGAAGCTAAAAACATAGACAGACACGCAATAAGCGGAGCCAATACACAACCCACAGAATGGGGGAAAAAATTTTGCCAGCTATACAACTGACAGAGGCCTAATTTCTAGAATCTACAAAGAACTCAACAACCTAAACAATAAAAAAAAAAAAAAAAATCAAACAACCCACTCACAAAGTGGGGAAGAGAACTGAACAGGGAGTTCTCAGAGGAAGAAATACAAATGGCAAACACACATTTAAGAAAATGTTCAACATCCCTACCCATCAGGGAAATGCAAATTAAAATGACTGAGATTCCACCTTACCCCAGGAAGGATGGCAAACACCAACAAATCTAATGAAAACAAATGTTGGCGAGGATGTGGAGAACTAGGAGCCCTCACTCACTGTTGGTGGGAATATAAGATGGCACAACCACTGTGGAAAGCAACATGGACACTCCTAAAAAGGTTGATTATAGAGGTACCAACAGACCCAGTCATTCCCTTACTGGGCATTTACCCTAAAAGCTCCAAGCCTCAGTTCAGAGAGATCTGCTCAACCATGTTTATAGCTGCTCAATTCCTAATAGCTAAGAACTGGAATCAACCCAGATGTCCATCACTAGACAAATGAATAACAAAGATGTGGTATATCTACACTATAGAATTCTACTCAGCAGTTAGAAAAAATGACGCAATGAAATTTGTAGAAAAATGGTCCAACTTGGAACAGATCATTCTCAGCGAACTCACCCAATCACAGAAAGACAATCATTGCACCGTCTCACTCATCTGTGGCTCCTGACCTGGATCAGCCCGAGATGCTGTCATACCTAATAGGCATCTTGAGGACGGGACAATAGGAAGGATGGGGCTGGAGGGGAGGGTAAGGGTGAGGGGGTAGACACAAAACTGGACCCAAATGGAACTGGAACCATAAAATCCTCTATCCTGAAAGTTAGACTAAAAGGTTGAACCTTCATCTGGTCCTTAGAGGGAACACCTGAACCAAAGGGCCCTGGAAGAGGGTATGATGAAGACTAACCTCAATTTTCTCCTATTTTTTTCTCTCTCTCTCTTTCTTTTTTCTCTTTCTCTTTTATCTTACCTACCTTTTTCTTCCTTTTTTCCCCTTGGCACTGGCCTGTCACTCCCAGGACCAGGATGTGGTTAACATCCACAATTAGAGACCTATAAGGTTTCCCAAAAGAAAACAGATTCTGTCAGAGCACTTGATGACCCACCAAAGGTTAATGATAAGACGCTACTGCTGAAGACACCATATGCTGTAGGTACGGAACATGGAGAGACCTGGCGGGAATTTAGAGGAGAGATTTTCCCCAGACAGTTACTCGTCTAGTGCAAGAAGGAGCTACATGAGCTACTGGGGGAAATGGCAACATCTGTCTGAGCAACTTGAGGTCTAAGCGACTCAGCAGCAAACAACCTGACGTGATGCTCACCCAAGTGCAATAGTGGCACACAGCCATGGTGGGTAACAACTGCTCTTGGATTGGCTGACAGATCTGCTCAGTGGACACGAACCCATATCTGGAACTGGGAAACAAGTCAGAACCATATGCAAATACCGAGTTCACTCTCCAGTATCAAGCTCCCACAATTGTGGGCTACAAGAGGGCCGACACCTATTAAATTCTCTCTAAACTAACAATGGTTATCTCATTTATCTGGTGCTGACTTCACTCTGTTGGAGAATCTGCTTCTCTTTTTTAGATGGACACAGAACCTGAGGGGAGAATTAGCCCATAGCACCCCACCAGGGCCCCAGCTGAAACCATAGAATAATTGGGGAAATGAGCAAGAGTGCTGTTTTCTCGGTGAACCTGGTATGAACCAGCACAAGAGTGAAGAAGACAGACACAAGAGAACACTCAACTCCTACCAAACCAGAGACACAGAGACTCAGAGGCTCCCAAGAGCTCATCACTGAAGTAGACCTAAAACAAACCCAACATGGCTCAGGGAAATTAGTAGAAGAGGGGCGGAAAGATTGTTAAAGCCACAAGCTGGGACATTGTGCACAGAGACATTGCCTCTTTGCCACAACTGATGGCTACCCCTACAATGCACGACCCACAATCCCCATGGGGACTGGCATCCCCAAGCAGGAGGGGCCCTTTGGAGGGTGGGCAGGGATGAGAGAAAGGATGGTATCAACATGTGCTGTTTACACACTGAGTATATCCATAACTAATAAATAATCAGAAAACAAGTTATTTCATGAAATATGGGATTATGTACTTCACCAAAAGAACAAGTGTCAGAGCTATCGTGTACATATCAATACATGTTGAAAAACTCAGTTTACAACAGTGTGCATGTTTTCTCATTAATAAATGCTCAATGAACAAACAGAAAAAGAAGTAACACAACAGTTCATGATGGAAGGCAGGGCTACCCCACAGTAAGAACAGGGGCAAGGCCATCTAACGCTAAGGCCGGGATGATCACACACCACAGCTTCTGCCCCCCACACACACAAAAAAAGACTTCCTAGAAATCATTTTAGGAAAAAAAAGGAATTAACAAATATTGTCCCACAAAATATTACAGTATAATACGTGAGTATAGTGAGTAATGTCCTGGAGTAAAGGCTGGGAAATTTTAAGTGGTCAGTGAATATTTGTTTAACAGATAAATTTATCAGACTACCCATGCCCAGTCCATTTCACCCCACAGTATTTCAGCGTGTCAAGATTTCATTGTGGTGATGGCTAAAACAAGGGATGTCCTTTCTTCCCTCACTCTCAACTCCTGGGATGCTCATTCTGAAAGTGAGAGAATTTAATCTTTACCAATCCCCGATTAGTTTCTGTTCCAGATTGTCAAGAAACGCCCCAGGAAATACCAACCTAGAGGGAGAGATGGGCTGTCCGCAGAAAGCGAGGGGGTGAGTCCATACCCTCGCATGCCAGTTTATGGGACGGTGTCTTATGTGTGTGATTCATGTACACTCCAGCAACTTACTGATGTATGTGGGGAGAGGTGTTCAACAAAATCAAAATCGTGGTATCCCTAGAACTAGACTTCGAGCCCCCTTGGGAGAAACCAGCCTGTTGTTCTGGGACTCCCACTTTTGTTACAGGTTGCTTGGGCATGCAGAAGCAGCAGCAGCAGCAGCAGCAGCAGCAGCAGCAGCAGCAGCGCTCAGGCCCTCCAGCAGGGGGCGCTCTTCCCTCTCTGGCTTACAAGCCTGGTGCTAGAATGAACTTCGTCACTTTCTTCTCTTAACTACATTGGTTTCAATATAATGATGCATTTTCTCCACTCTGGGGCGGTGCTCTTTATCTGTGATATCTAGTTTCAAAGAAAGCCATAAACTATTTTTCTGCACTGTCTGTTTTTTTTCATCTTCTTGATTAGAAATTGTAAAGATTGTGAAATGCCTGCATCATTCTCTTGTTGACTGGCTTGCCAAAGACCTGTGACTATGACATTGCCCCAAAATAACATGGCTATCAGAGCGACATCGGGTAAAACCCCTTCTCAATACCATTCATGCCAACTCGCTCTTCTTACTTTTCTCCTTCCCCAATGAGAACCTAACCTCACAATATTTATGGCTAATTTTTGACCATTAATGAATCCTGAAGTCATGAAAGAGATCTTGACCAACATTTATTTTCCAAAAACAACAGAGACTATAGTACATTCCAAGTTGCTAGGGTCAGCCACTGTTTGTGATGCTTGTGTGAACAGATGCTAAGTGGAGACAGAAAGCGCATGCCTTATTTTGAGGCAGTGTTGGGAGGTGTATAAAAACTCAACATGTTATAAAGTTAGGTAAATGAAATAGTCTCCTCTCCTTTGTCATGTGCCTGAAATCACATTAGATTATGACGTTCTTTAGACTGGTGGCAGAGAACTTTGCTTGATGGCAATGTGATCATCTCCATTTACAACCCTCGTCTCCCCAGTCCACTGGCCTCATTTGAATGGCTGAATAGTCACAGACGACCAGAGGTCAGGGTGCTGTAGTTATATGAAGCCTATCTCCATTGTTACAGAAACTGGGAAGTCTCGGCCTAGAAGGACACGTTTCTAAATAAGTGTTATAAACACATAGCCCAAATAAGAATTAAGAAAACCTTTAAATCACAGAAATCACACCTTGTCAGGTGACAGAACATTCATTCCATCACAGTCCTAAGAATAGTGCAAATGTGTCAGAGTGGACCCTGGGCCACAGCCAGCCTGGTGGGGACGAAGGAGAAGGAGTATGGGTGATGCTGTGTGTCACAAATTTCAGGAGAAGGTGTCAGCCCACAAGGAAAGGACGGGGTAATTTGAGGGAATCCTCAGAAGCCGTCAACAAGGTCAGAGGCATTCAGACAGATCACGCATCCTTCTGAGAACACCAGGGCAATGAAGAGAGGCCCGTAAGTTAGCTTGGAAGAGGGAAGGTCTAACGGAGAGAAGGACTGGGGAGATGGCGGTTTTAAGTGAGGACAATCACGTCCCCATCAAGACAGAGTTCTTAGCCACCAATACAAAGAACATCCAACCCAGTGGGAATTCAGTCAAAATACAAAGGAAAGTAGACTGCCTGTCACTTGAATTCAAGTGGCCACGGAGCTCGGGATGCTGTACTGGACAATGAAATTCTAGATTGTCCCAGTGTCTCTCCTGTTGGCAGTTTATCAAATAAACAAATAAAGCAAAAACCACTGCTAAAAAATCACGAGATTGTTGTTATGGCAAAGGAAAAGAGAGGGAAGCAGTTTTTCAAACGTCTTCATATAACCGTGGCACATTAACTGACATTTTTCTCATTGGTTTTATTGAAGCACAATTTATATCTAGTGAATGTACAGTTGATGAGTTTGATAAAAACATCTGGTCATGTAATGACCATAATTAAGATATATATCTCATTACCCCAAAGTTTTCCTCACCTTGTTCTTGGCCCTTGCAAACACTGGCGTGGTTTCTGTCGCTTCTGTTTTGCCTGGTTCATGGACGTCCACAGTCTCAGCACTGGCTGTCTTCAACCAGTGGCATTGTTTGCTTGTTCGTGTCCTGCTTAGGTGGAAGTCTGTTCCCTTTTTAGTGCCATCACATTCCATCGCATGGGTGCTGTACCAACTACATACACATTCACAAGTTTATTCAGATTATCTTCAGGGAAGCCTTACTGTTTTTTAAAAGTTGATATTATAAAGTATGGTCACTTGCTTTTATTTCTCTTTAGAAAATATCTAATATTGGGAAGGCTGGGCCACAGGGTTGTATTACATTGCATTTCCACACTAACTTAAGAGTGCTATAACTTTACCCTACCTTGGCATAACTGGTCTTCCGACTTTGAGATGGTCTAGTGATATCCTATAAAAGTATACATTTGTGTTGCTCTGATGACTAATTTTAGCATCTTTTTACATACTGTAATGTTTGCATAGTTTTGTTGGGCATATTCTTTACATAGATCGAAAAACCACATGGAAATGAGAAAGAGATCACCAGCATAAGAGTGGTTCTATATTCCCACCCCTTAGAGACAAATCTGCCCAGTCGCTTTCATTTTACAGTCATTAGCCGTGTGGTCTAAAAAACGTTACTTCGCCACTTCTTCTTCTTTTTTTTTTTTTTTTTTTGTTTGTTTGTTTTTCGAGGTAGGGTCTCACTCTGGCCCAGGCTGACCTGGAATTAACTATGTAGTCTCAGGGTGGCCTCGAACTCTCAGCGATCCTCCTACCTGGGATTAAAGGTGTGCGCCACCACGCCCGGCTTACTTCGCCACTTCTTAATAACAGTAACAGAATGTACTACTAAGGCCGCCTAAGCACCAAAGAAGATGCTTGTGTGGAGCCTTTTCAAGGTTTACCTGCTGGCGTGTTGATCTGTATTTGTGCCAAGCGCTAGAGCACCAAGTGAAAAAAGGGCTAACCAATTCCCTTAGGAAATTAATGTCACCTGCATGATTTAGCTTCCTTTTGGTCCTTCAGATGAGTGGATTGTCCAGAGTCTACTCAAAGGCGGTAAGACTTTCTGACAGGAATGCAATGGAACGCTGGTCTTGGGAAATTCATACCAATGTACCTGACTACTTGTGAGTGCTACGTCATCCCTGAAACGCAGAAAATTTCTGGAGCGTGTCCCTTTGTTCTCTGCACTCTTCTACCCAGGAAGAAGGCAGACTCCTCCTGACTGGTAAATGATTTTCATGAATGATGTAACTGGTGAAAGGTACAAGGTCTATCTAGAGGATTACCTCTAGGCCTGCTGACAAGCATGCGGGGATGACTAGTCACACTTTCTGTGCTTCCAGCTGAGTGTTTGTAAGTGAGAAATGACGAGTGTCACATGGCCCTGAGCTGAAGAAGAATCTCGTGAGGTGAGGCTGTCCTCTTCTGTCTGACCCGAAACTTGAAGCAGAATCTCCTAATTAGGGACGAGAGAACTCTGCCCTCAGATGAGACTGCTGGACGCAAGATCTTCATCAATATACCAATTCATTTTCAATAAACATTCACTAATTTTTTACCAAGTATGTTTTAGTTCTAACCATCAATAAGAGAATGCTTGCCCTTATTCATTGGTCTTCTGATAAGCAATATACACTGCAGATAATAATAAATTTTGGTGCTCTCCTTAATACTCTTAACTGTAACATGTAGGTCAACAATTTTAACTTAATCCCTTCCCACACAGTCTGTATCTCTCTGCCTTTGGTTCCTCACTGGAGGGAGCAAAATAATTCAGTTGAGATAGGCTTGTGGGACATAGTCCTTCATTCCATAAGTTCTCTTTGTGCTGGGGTGTGTAAGAAGGACATTTTCTGACCTGAATAAAAAGGCCAGGTCCCATCTAGTTCTGACAGACGACCAAGAATTTTTAGCAATAGCCTGTATTATTTTGATGACCTCAGAGACCACCCTGACCAAAGTTCACTGCTTAAGACAAATTCTTCTCCAAGGAAAAGTGGACATACCGGATCCTGCTTGTGACCTTCAACTCAAGGGGAATCACCGTTTGGGAACTTCCTCTGTGTAACGGCTCAAGTTCACAGCTGAATTTAGCCTCTCCTCTCTTGGCTCATATGCTTCCATTCTCCCACACATAGCTGGAGGTCCAGTTGCTTATAGCATCAAAGTGGCAACATCAGATGGAGCTTTGGCACACCTTGCCTCACCTTGTCCATGTCTGGACCACTCTGTTAGCACAGCATAGCTTGTCATTCAGTTACATTGAGGAATTTGGTTCAGTCCCCAGAGATCCTTGCAGCATCGTTGAAGTAACACATGACAGACTGGGATTTAACACGGAAAAGCAATTCATGCTAGGACAGCCAAGAGATGTGACTGAGGTGGAGGTAAATGGTGATACACCCGTATGCATAGAGAATTATTCAGATATAGAAGAAAATGGTTTCATTGCTCTCGTCCAGGCTCCATACCCTAAACTTGAAGCTGCCATGAACCCAATGTGCAGCTCCAGCTCTGGCAGGAAGTGTGATCTCTGCAGCTTCCTGTCCTCCTGCCGGATGTTAAACAAATACTCCGAGGTGAAGGAGTGGTGCCACCCTCCATGATGTATCGGTCTGTCCATGCGAAGGAGATGGAGCCGGAGTGACCTGTCCTGATGGACTTGTGTCACGGTGACACATATGTTGCCGTTCTGGACACTGACGCAGACAACAAGCAAAATCTCCAAAACTGAAATTTGTTTTCAAATTTCATCAGAGTCACCTTGACGTCTTCAACCGTTTCACTTAATCCATTGAGATAAAGCACAGAGTGGAAAATCAAACCAAAACCCTAAAGATAAGATTCCCTTGAGAGCTTGTGACTGTCTATACTGATTCATTATTCTCAAACAATAACACACTAATGTGCCTCTGATGAGTGTGGGTTGTCCCACGCCAGTCTCTCCAATACACATGGTTGTAGTAAAGTAGGAACTCTTAAATGAGAATGCATTTGGACCCATGGAAACTCCCAGTAGCAACTGAAATCTTTGACCCAGTGAAATTCCACAAAGCTCTCTGAAACCACACGGACCTCTCAGAAATCGGCTAAGGTGTCTTGGTTAACATGCTTATTCTTCTGTGTTAGCTGGCAACAAGCTTGTCAGGAAATGAATCCTCACTTTCATCTACGTCCAAAACTGACATTATGCTTTGGTGTGGCCTCTCTGCTAATTGCTGTATATACAGAGTGATCTGGACGTTCAGCAGCACTGTGATGAGGAGAACTCATTCACCAAGAACGTGTCCTACCCAATGTGTGCCTGAAACACAGAGTGGGGAGCAAGGGGGGCGGGCCCCCTGGATGAAGTGAGCTCTCGGTTTCAGAGAAACAGAGCAAACAGTAAACAAACAGCACTGAGAGATTTCTGGAGGTTGTAGGTTCAGAGACTAGAACAATTAGATGACAACGTTGACTGAGGGGACAGGAAATGACATTGGAGCAAATTCCGGACGACAAGAAGGACGGAGACACTCACACAAAGTGAGCAGCGGTCACATTTCAAGAAACATGATACTGTGTAGGCAATGTTTTAAAGAAATGAATAAACTATTACACAGCAATAACCGCTAATCATGGTTATCCTGCCTTGTGCTAGTTCCTGTGGAAGGGAGAAGAATAACTTTTTGCCAATAAAACCAAATTCTGTGTCACAAGACAAGCAGACTCGGTCTTCCATTATGAACCTTCCCTTTAAGCACCTTCATCATAAATACGCCCAGCACACCCATGGGCCACTCTGTTCATTAACGGATAAATGTAAGCAGAAGAAACCCCCTCCCAAGCTCTGGCGTTTCTTTCCTTTCACGGGGTTCCAGTGGTCTATCTCTGCGTGTCTCGCAGTACCTTCACTCATTCCACGGCAGGGAGGTGGCTGGTTTATCTGATTGGTAAATTTTGAGGACTAACTGGTTATGCTTGGCTCAATTCCCAGTAGTTCTCATGAAAGTACATCTCCCTGTGGAGAACAGAAATTCTGATCTCTGTTATCTCCATGGTGAAAAGTACTTCCTCGACCCGTTCCGCCCCCATAGCCCACCTTTGCCACCACTGCTGTGACGGACCACCGAGTTTACCGAAATCTGAGCTCAGTGTTAGCAAGTTCACTCGGTTAGCAAGCCTGAAGAGCGCTTCTCCAGCCTGGTGGGTATGAGGAGTGAAGTATGTGAGCTCAAGGCTTACTGTCTCAAGCCACGGGAAAAGGTGGTTCCAGTCTGAGATCAGATGCTCTTGGACATCGGCTGAGAACACAGCACTGTCTGGGTTCTGTCAGCGCTGGAGGAGGAAGTACACACCATGTACACACCATGTACGTCGGGAATCATTTCAATTAAAGTATTAAATGTTGAGGCTGGAGAGATAGCTTGCCAGTTAAGGCACTTGCCTGCAAAGCCAAAGGACCCAGGTTCAATTCCCCAGGACCCACATAAGCCAGATGCACAGGGGTACATGTGTCTGGAATTCATTTGCAGTGGCTGGAGGCCCTGGGGTGCCCATTCTCTCTTTCTCTCCCTCTTTCTGTCTCTCAAGTAAACAAAAATAAACATATTTTTAAAAAATATTAAATGTTGCTCATAAGAAAACAGCTAATACTAGAAAAACCTAAACTGTACATTGGAAACCAATGAGGGCTGGGGGCATGGCTCAGCAGATAAGTGTTGTGTGTCCTAAGATAGGACCCCCAGACCACACAGAAACAGCCAAAAGGCCTGAAGCCATCGTGGTGGGCTTCTGTCATCCCAGTGTGCCTGTGATGGGACGATAAGCGAGACAGAGAATTTTCCCTAGGCTTGTGAACTGAGCAGTGAGCCATGAGGAGAAACCCGGCTTTGGATGAGGTGGAAGGCAGGGGACCAACATGCAATAGTTCTCTGCCCTCTACGTGTGTGTATGGCACACACGTGACACTCTCACACAAACATGCACACGCATCAAATAAGTAAGTTAATGTTTGAAAGCAAACCAAAAGAACCCCTCCCTGATTGGTTTGGAATCTCAGAAGATTCTACCACATGGTCTACTTACATGGAAATGAACAAGCACACAAGGTCAAGGCAGAGGAGAGAAGCATTAGAAAACTCACTCCGCATGCCTGGCTCTTTTCTTCTCTCCATTGACTTCTGCGTAACTTCACACTGAATTTCCATGTGGGAAAGATAAACGTAGCCGATAAAAATTAACTCGTGTGAAAAGGAGCCTTAGATATAATGGGGATATGTGATAGAGAAGGACTGTTTTGTCTGTCTCACAATGAAATTGAATACAGATCTATCACTATTAAAAACAAAGCTCTGGGGCTGGAGAGATGGCTTAGCGGTTAAGGCACATGCCTGCAAAGCCTAAGGACCCAGGTTCGATTCTCCAGGTCCCACATAAGCCAGACGCACATGGTGGTGCATGTGTCTGGAGTTTGTTTGCAGTGGCTAGAGGCCCTGGCATGCCCATTCTCTCTTTCTAATAAAAATAAAAATAAATCTTAAAAAAAAACAAAGCTTTGATTCAGTTACTGAGGATCAGATATTAATGAGGTGGAAAATACACTGTATGTATCAGAATATTATCTAGGATAATTTTGTAGTAGTTTTTTTTTTTTTTTTTGAGAGAGACACAGAGAGAGACAGACAGACAGAGAGGGAGAGGGAGACAGATAGAGAATGGGTGCGCCAGCAGTGTCTCAGCTGCTGAGAACGAAATCCAGATGTGTGCGCCCCCTTGTGAGCAAGTGTGGCATTGCGCCCTTGCGTCACTTTGCATCTGGCTAAACGTGGGACCTGGAGATTGGAACTGCTGGAGATTGGAACCAGCGTTCTTAGGCTTAGCAGGCAGGCGCCTTAACCACTAAGCCATCTCTCCAGCCCTGTAGTAGTTTTTATTTTTACTGCTCAGGTATTTCAAAATTCAGAATGTCATGTTTTTCAGTCCAAATGTGCCAGGCAATTCTAACATTTCATGTTAAACATCTGGTCACTCTTAACCCATGTATTATAGGTCTTCTCTAAGCCCTTCCCTGTGAAATCAGGCTACTGCATTGGATCTATTTCTAGAAAAATGAAATCGAGGTCATCCTAAGCCCAAGTTGCTGACGTCTTAGTCGACTCTCTGACATGTCTGTGAAGTCTTAGGACGAGCAGAACTCTTCTTCCAGACAAGTACCCAACAGGTCCAAACAAGGGGAGTCATGTAGGTGTTTGAATAAAAACTCAGACGAATTTCCTGCTGGGTCCCAGAGTAAGCACCCTTGCATAAACCGACGTCCAAGTCACACACCCCCATTGAAGACACACCGTTTACCTCTCTAGACGTCCCTCCTCCAGCTCCTCGGATGAGTCAGCCAGCAGGCAGCAGGCCCTGCTTGAGGCTGACTCGGAAGCACTTCCGCAGCAGCTGCCACTCATTTTGGGAAAGAAGGGGTGGAGATGTTGCCGTGAGCGCATGGGAGACCAGGCTTAGGTAGGAGGTGAAATCCACATCCAAAATGTGTTTCGCAAGGAAAAGCCAAACGATAAAAGAGACCACCAGAAATTTGAAGACCGTGGAAGTCAAACAAAATTTAATGATTATTCATTAAAGGCCCAAAAGGTCTTCTCTTTGCCTTCACACACAGATACCACAGATAGCGACAAAGACATTTAGTTCTCATTGCAAATCCCCCTATGGTCGGCATACTTCTCTCAGGATTGTCTCCTTGGATATTCTAACACACAGCTAAACTAAAACTCTGTGACATTACTTGTATATTAATTGAATGAAACCAAGATTTTTATTCTTTGCTTGGTCACTGAGCCAGGCACAATCTCAGATTAATTAAACAGCAATGGAACAATTTGGTTATTTATAAGAAAAGAAATGTTTTAAAAAGCACAACCAGAACATAAGTTTCCCAGAGCATATGGCAACTCATTCTATCAAATTTATTGTTTTGACTTATCCGTTTTGAAACATGACTTAACATGATCACAGAACTAGGAAAAGAGGCCATGGAGATGGGTCAGTGGTTGCTTGCAGACTATGCCAGTCCAAGTTCTATTGCCCAGTACCCACATCAAGCTAGATGTACAAAGTGGCATGTTTGTCTTGAGTTTATTTGCAGCAACAAGAGAACTTGGCATACCCATATTCTCCCTCTCTCTTTCTCTCTGCTCATCAGTAAGTGAATGAATGAAATATTTTTAAAAAGAAACAAAAAAGAAAATATATAAATTATAACAAGCATTCCAAAATAGTATCATAGGCCATGCATCTAAGGACAAGACCAACTGGATTCAGTGAGACCGCAGAAGTCATCAGATCCTCTGGATTTGGGGTGGGAGGCAGGCAGAGACACCGATAATGTTAGTTACCAATGGCCAAGCCCACAGGCTTCTAACTTAGCCAAACCATCTTCTCTGGAATTCTTGTCAGAGCCTCTTGGGGAGCCAGGTAAAATGAAAACATTATTTATTTACTTATTTAATTTTTTAAAAAAATTATTTGCGAGCATAGAGAGGAAAAGAGAGAGAGAGACAGAGAGAGAAAGAAAGAGTGACTATGGACACACCAGGGCCTCTTGGCACTGCAAATGAACTCCAGAAGCATGCACCAATTTGTGAATGTGGCTTTATGTGGGTACGTGGGTATCGAACCCAGGTTTTCAGACTTTGCATGCTAGTGCCTTTAACTGCTGAGCCACTTCCCCAGCCCTTTAAAAACATTTTTTATTAATTGGTAATCTTGTTTCTGTTTTATCCCCTCCCCAAAAAAGCTATTGAAAGGGCTTCCTTAACACGACGATTTTTGAAGTAGATATATCCAGGTTCAATTGACCTAGGGCTGACTGGATTCTGAGGTTGATAGAGAGTCTCTTCCTGACCACACCTTCCACTGTGCCTGCTGTGCGTGCTCTTCTGATGAGAGGGTCCACAACTTCACTGAGCGTGCCTGGCAACACCAGCTTGCCTAGACTGGCACCTGCTTACCTTCTCCTCCCTCCACATCCTCAGACACTTCTAACCACTCTGTCTCACTTTCCCCGTCCTTAAAATAAAGCTGCAGACACTACTTGCCTGGAGTGCTATTATGGTTAAGATAAAGTGCTCAGAACAGCTCTTTCAGAGAAACATGGTGGCCTGGCAAGCTCAGTGAGCTTTCTCTCCCAGGGCACACAGCAGTAGAGCAGGTGTGTGAGCCCAGGCCTCTGAAATCCTGACACGCTTGGGTTTGCTCGTTCACACTTACCTGGAGGTGTGTGCTGTGTGAAACGAGTGGGGAAAATTAAGAGCTCTGTCACACTGCAGATATGACTTGAAACTTGAAGTGACTTTGTTTCTTTCTTATTTTGCATCTGGCTTTACATGGGTACGGGGGACTTGAACCCAGACCACCAGGCTTTGCAAAGAAGCACCTTTAACCACTGAGCCATTTCCCCAGCCCTGCTTTTCTTAAGTATAGAGGTTTATGAGGTAGGTGAAATCACCTGGCCTATTTCTAAGCTAAAGAAAGGAGCCGGACTTGCTATACAGAGAACTGGCTTTAACGTGGCACTGGGGCCTTGTTCCTTCAAGATCCCTCTGGCCTCCAGGCCGCTAAGCTTGCGGATGGCTGTTGTGGTGGCCAAGACTAGAACCATTCTGTCCGTCAGTCTCAGTGCACAGGCACGGCCAGTCAGCACAGGACAATACAACGTTAGCCTACCGTCATAAGCCTGTAGGCCTCAGCCATCAGCTGCTGGCTTGGGATGCTGAGAGACCCCATCTGTCCCCTCACAGTCACCACGACCATTTCAGAATGCATCTTTGACTAAAAAGCAGAAAGTTGGCTAAGGCACAACCCCCTGGCCAAACAAGGCTTCATTTCCACTTGCTACAGGATAAGACAAGCAGGAAAGCTTTGTGACGAAATCCAAGTCCGGGAAGCCAGGGTGCAGGGGGCTCTTCCCTCCCATGACTCACCTAGGTGTGAGAGTGAGGCCGTTAGCTTGGGCAGTCTGCTGCTCTGGGGACCCAGCCCTTCACAAACCGATCAAGCATGCGCTGTCCCCCAGAATGCCTGCAGGCACCCTTTTGGGGTCTAGACTTCATGTGACTCATTTATCATGTGAAGAGGATAATTTATCTACGACAGGTATGTCTGATTTCCACTCACCCCACCCCGTTCCCGCTTCCAGAAATGCCAGCCCAACTTCAAATTCTTTGATGAATGGGTTCTCCAGATGGGATGATGGGTAGGACTGAGTCTGAGTTTCAGTCCATAGAGCTTCATCCCAAAGCTATGGACTTATGCAGAAAACGGAAACAACCAGCTAATTACTCCATTCATTGCAGGACACGACTTCCCTCTTGACAAATAGGAGTGGGTTTGGAAGGCTCTTTTCAAAAGAAACCTGCCTTCAGTAAAGACGACCAAGTTTAACAGTAAACTTCCACATATTTACCTGGTCTCTCGAGTTACCTGTATAACTATTTACTAAAGGTTCTGCCAAGAACAGTGATACAGTGTAAAGTTCAGAGTTGTTGCTGTGTGTAGAATCCAAATAAAAAGAAACAAAGCCATCTCCCTAGAAATACAAGTACGGATGGGAACACATCACTTTAAAATACTGTGAAGAATGAGGGCTTGAATGCTTTTAAGATGAATCAAAGGTGTTACATAGACTGGGCTAACATAAAAACATGCAAACATCAGATAAGTTTGGTTAAATATAAGAACATGAAATGGTGTTGGTATAATGATGTCAAATGCATCAATAATTACCCAGTCTGAGAGTTACAAAGAGATATAGTTAATAAAGATTCCCATAAAACGTATGTGATTGAAAAATTTAAAAAATATATTTATTTATTTATTTGAGAGAGAGAGAGAGAATGGAGGCACCAGGGCCTCCAGCCACTGCAAATGAACTTCAGACACAAGTGCCACCTAGTGCATCTGGCTTTATGTTTGTACTGGGGAATTGAACCTGAGTCCTTTGGCTTTGCTGGCAAGCATCTTAACCACTCAGCCATCTTTCCAGCCCAGAAAATAATTCATTTTTTTTAAAATAAAATTTTATGGGTTAAAAGCAAACAAAAGAAAATGAGGTATTTGGGGCATACTAAAGGGAAAATACCTTGCATAAGAAAGTATTAGTTCTGTCGATGGTCAAGAATGACTGAAAAAAATCGTAGAGAACATAAGAGAATTCCATAAAATATGGGGAACCAGACAGACACACAGGCAGGGACTTTCCTAGGGAGAAGGTGAGCCAGCAGGAGAGGACATGGCTAGGACTAGTCATGGCTAACAGTAATAAGAAGAGCATGCTGGAAGCCCACCACACAGTGATACAAACTGTTCTACGGAGAGTGGGCACCGGGGTGAGGTCAGACCTGCTGTCCAAAGCCCAGTGCCTTTCTGCCCTAGTCACAGGGACAGGTAAGTCACGTGGGCAGAGGTTTAGAACCAGATGCGCAGTGTGGAAACCAGCTTATCAAGAGCAGCCAAAGGTCGGAGGGGTGGTTTGCAACCAGGAAGCCTGGGCTTAGCCAGCTGGTCATTGTTGACACAGAGGACGAGGCCCAGGTCACTGGGGCACCCACTGACTCATTCATACAAAACGTGTATTTAAACCCCACTGTGGGCCAGGCTCTCTCTGGGCACTAGGAAGCCATGAGAAAGAAAAGAAAAAGGCACAGACCCTGTCTGTGTGCTATGTGCGGGAGGAAATCACCCTCGTTCCAGAATGTTCTATTCTCTTACACCTCTCACTTCAAATGCAAGTCCCGTGTCTACAGGGCACTCTGCTTCTTCACTCCTTTGTGTACTAGCACGCTTCTCTTTATGCTATCGTTTTCTCTTCCAGGTCCGTGTCAGTGAACTGAAAGAAAAGTCCTTGGATTTTATGAGAGACAGCCCCTGGTAAACGTTCAGATCAATTTCAAGCAATAAATAGGAAATTCCAAGTTGTAAACATTTCCAGAGAGAGAGAGATTATGAAAATTACAAATGAGTGTTTTTATTTGATTGGGAAAGAGGGGTTCCTCTTGGAAAATTTCAAAGAAATAGTAAACAAACAAATACACACACACACACACACACACACACACACACGAACAAAAACCCTCCTTTCTGCCATTCATGATTAGCAACTATTACCATGTGGGGCGATTTCTTTCCTTTCATGCATACCACGCTAAGGAAGAGTGTAGAACCTAGAAAGAGACTACTGGGGTCAAGACTTTCCTCTGACACATGCCCAAGAAAAAGGAAAACATGTCTACATGGAAACAGGTGCACACAAGCTCCTGAAGCATTTTCTATAATAACGAGAACCAGAAACAACACAGATGGCGACTAGCTGATGAGTAGCAACCCAGCATTATAGTTGTACCCACACAATGGGGTACTATTTGGTGACGGATAGAACCAATCCATTTTACAGCATGGAAACCTGGTGAAGTTCTCAGGCTCAATGAAGGGAGTCAGATACCAAAGACCACATGTTGTGTGTTTCTGTCGACACGGAATGCCCTGAACAGGCATATTCCTAAAGAGATCAGGGCTGGGGAGATGACTCAGTAGTGAAAGGTGCTTGCTTGCAAAGCCTGCTGGCCTGAGTTCGATTCCTCAGTACCTACATAAAGCCACATACACAAAGTGGTACGTGTGAGGTAGGGTCTTGCTCTAGCACTGGAATTCACTCTGTATTCTCAGGGTGGCCTTGAACTCATGGCGATCCTCCTACCTCTGCCTCCCGAGTGCTGGGATTAAAGATGTGTGCCACCACACCTGGCTAAAAATATTTTTTAAAAGAGAGCAAGATTGAATAGATGGCTTAGTGGTTAAGGTGCTTGTCTGTGAAGCCCAAGGATCACTTCTCCAGGTCCCACGTAAGCCAGATGCACAAGGTGACACATGCGTCTGGAGTTTGTTTGCAGCAGCTAGAAGCCCTGGTGTGACCTCTCTCTCTCTCTAGGGGATAATGAATATGAATTTTTTAAGGGAAAATGAAAAGATGATAGAATTAAGTCACAGTGTAGTTGCACAACTCAGTGCACAGTATAAAATCAACCAAATTGCACTTTGAAGGGGCAAATTTTATGCTATGTGAATTGAAACTCAATAAATATATGTTTTCAAAAGACACCTAGGTATAGTCCGAGCTCTGTGACTAGAGACGCATTTCATCTCTGTGCGCCTTCATTTCCTCAAATATAGTAACTCACCAAATTGTTGTCAGAATTAAGTAGATGAACACATGTCAAAGGCTTAGAAGTGTGTCTGACACAAGGCAAGTGCAGAACACACTTTTTCTTTCAGTAATAATATTAGGTAGTGGAGAAATGCCTTTTATTTAGTTGGCATCAGGCAACAATTAAAATTATAGCAGTAGCATTTCCTATAACAATAACATCTTTGGAAGTATTTGAAATGATGTATGTGGGATATTTAGTTTAAGTTTGTGACCATTTAGGCTGTGGTACAATACATATTTTTGGGCACAAAGACATTTACTTATTTGTGCATTTATCTATTTTCTTTAACGTTTTATTGACAACCTTGAACATATAGACAATATACCACGGTCATAATCCTTTCTCACAACCCCTCCCAAATCCACGTTCTAATTTCTACTTTCTCTGTCACTGGTCATCATTGGGTTTTCTGAAGATCACAGAATACCTTTGTCAATAAGAAATGCTGACCAGGAAGAATGAAATTTTTGAGATTGCATGTGGTGTCTCACCTTAAGATAAGGTTGATCTGAGGGAATTAAAACACTGAGTTCATAATTGGATGCCTCTTTGATTTTAGAGGACTTAAAAAAAAAAAACCTGACATGTCTAAGGTGAGATTCAAGGGACCCCCTCCTCAAAGTCTGTACTCCACATCACTCTGATCTCACTGTTCTACTTTTATAGCTGTGTTCCCAAGGATGGTCCTGTGATGTGAGGTGAGGTGAACACCCTCACGTTTAATCAGTCTTCAGATAAAGCTCACGAGGCCAGGCTGCTCTCATTTGAAAATGCTTGCGTGACTTGATGACTGTTTTATGGCCACAAAGCTGAGACAAGGGAACCTGTCATATATATCCGTAGCCTTCTGTTCAAACACTTGCCGCTGTTTATTAAGTGAAGAATGTTTGTTTGGCAAATCACAGGGTTTTATGGTTCAATGTCTCGTAACATTTCCATGGACTTCTAGCCACAAAACCGTCTTCAAAGAAGCAGCACTTCACTTGCAAAGACCAATAATGCACAGTGCTGATAAAGTGGAACTTAATAAGGGACAGGCTTTGGGGGCAGGACGCATTGCTTGCAAATGGCCGCCCCTTCTGTAAAAACACGGGCTCTACTCTGTTGGAGAAGTTCTGTAATTATGATTTTCCCTGAGTTTTCTTTGTGCCTTTGATTTTTTTTTTTTTTTTGTTTTGTGAGGTAGGGTCTCACTCTGGTCCAGGCTGACCTGGAATTAACTATGTAGTCTCAGGGTGGCCTCGAACTCTCGGCGATCCTTCTACCTCTGCCTCCCGAGTGCTGGGATTAAAGGCGTGCGCCACCACGCCCGGCTTTGCCTTTGATTTTTGTTTGTTGCATCGGGGGTTATTGAGAATCCAGGGTAGAAGTGAATGGAGGAGGCTGGGAGAAATGGCTGGGGACCAGATGGGATACACCATTCCCGTGACAAAAGTAGGATCGTTGGAAGAGTTGAATAAACTAAATGAAAATCCAATATCCTTCTTTCCCACAAACGTCAGAAAGGGTAGTTAATGGAATATGAAATTACATGGAAATTACTGCCCGGAAATTGAAGGTGTGTGTTCTTTATAAACGTCAATATCCAGGCTCAAAGAGCTCTCATATCCGTTAATCCACTCGCCTTACCTGTCCTGCCGTAACTACTCCAAGCCCAGGACTGCAGGGCAGCGAGACAAAACTAAATGGCCACCTTTACACATCCACATCTCCATTTCGCCACACCTCTGCCTTTCTTTCCTTTCCTCTCTCCTTGTCTCCTTGCTTCATGCTGATGTTTTTCCTGCCCCCCCTTGCAAATCCGAAATAGGCTGGGGAGATCGTTGGATCTGTGAAGTTCTTGCCTCACAAGTATGAAGACCTTGGTGTGATCCCCAGCACCCATGCAAGAAGGCCAGGCCTGGTAGTGTGTGTCTGTAATCACAGACCTGGACTGAGGTGGGAGTGAGCCAGGCGGATTCCTGGAGCTCTCTACTCAGCTCGTCCATTCTGATCGGTAAACTCAAGGCCGTTGAGATACCCTGTCTCAAAAAGAGGTAGATGACATATTTATGAAATGCCACTCAAGGTTGTCCTCTGCCAAACACACATGCACACATGTATACACCCCCCCACACACACAAACATGTACCTACACACAGTGTGGCTCACACCACGCACACAAACAAAAATTAATTTAAAAAATTCTCAAAAACAGGCTAGAGAGATGGCTTCACAGTTGAGGTGCTGGCCAGCAAAGCCAAAGGGTACAGGTTCAATTCCCCACAGCCCACATAAATCCAGATACACAAGGTAATACATGCACATGGAGTTCATTTGCAGTGGCTAGGGGCCCTGGCATGCCCATTCTCTCCCTCCCACTCTTCTCTCTCTCTCTCTCTTTCTCTCTCTCAAATAAATAAAATAAAAAATAAAAAGCTCAAACTCTCTGGTCCTCCTTTTCTTACTACAACATGGTACATACAATACATGCCATATAAGGGATCTGCATGGAAGCAAAGGGTAACTTTTTTTTTTTTTTTTGCATTTCCTTTAAAAAGGTTAGAAAGGTCTTCTAAGCTCAGGGTAGGCCCTCTATGAAAATCACCAGCACAACAAATGAGTTCACATCTTCCATGGTCTAAGATGAAGAAGGGGGCAGCTCGTAAGGGTTTTTCCTTGCTGAAGAGCTGATATGTGGTCCTTGAGGAGCCAGGTTTTCAACAGAAGCCTTGTGATCATATGCAGCTCGCCAAGGGAAAATCGAAATCTACATGACTGACATGATCTAAGAGTGTCAGGAAAGTGAGAGTCATGGGAGACTGAACTGAACAGGACAGCGCTGGAAGGGCCAGAGACTTGTGGACAGTCACGATAAAAGGCCCTGCTGGAAATAAATGCTCAACACATCTGACTTCAAAAAATAAATAAATAAATAAATAAATAAATAAATAAATAAATAAATAAATAAAACATTGATTACCAATAGTGTCTTGACTGTCAAAATCCCCTCGGACACTTTCAGTGCCATATCCTCAGGAGAACTGCATTCAAGCTGTTTTAGTAGCTCAGTTGACAATAGATTGTTCTAGGATTCCAGCTTGACTCCCTGCTATGAATTCTCAGAAAGGAGTTCCAGTGTCTATGGGATACACCAAACCTAAGAGGAAGAGACCACGTTGCTCCTTCATAGACCAGGAATCCGAGTTGTAGCCAGGTCACAGCTACTGTATGACAGAATAAGATTTCAGAGCTATTGCTTGAGGGTGCAAGCTTTGAGTCTCCATACTAGCTCAGCATGAGAGTCCATGGGAAGTTCTAAAATGATATTTGTTTATTTATTTACCTATATATTTATTTATTTGTAAGGAAAGGGAAAAAGAAAAGAAAGAGTGTGTGTGTGTGAATGTGTGTGTGTGTGTGTGAGAGAGAGAGAGAGAGAGAGAGAGAGAGAGAATGGATGCACCAGGGCCTCCTGCCACTGCGAACAAACTCCAGATATATGAACCGCTTTGCATATCTGCCCTGATGTAGATGCTAGGGTTGGCAGGCTTTGCAAGCAAGAGCCTTTAACAGCTAAGCCATCTCCCCAGCCTGAATTTTTTTAAATCAGAGATGTCTAGGTCCCAGCTTGATATTACTAACTCAGAAAACTGCTGAGGAAGTGTCTCGGCTTGTCTAAGCATCTCTGGGCAGTTCTGAGGCGCAGGTTGCGGTGAGAGGCTGAGTGATAGGGAGAAAAATGGGGTCTCGTCAGCCCTGGGAAGCTGAATGAGGTGGCTGGCGTGGCCGTGGGTTTAACTTCTGTTCAGCTCTTTCGCTCACCCTTGCAGGAAGAGCACGCTGTTAGAAGCAATGAGCTTACAGGAGGGCAAAAGTCATAACTCCCCATTCCAGGTAAACAAGGGAAATGTGGACCAGAATTCCACACTCAGATCCCACTGACAGGAGAGAAGCTGTCAGTGTTTCAAATCGTCAACAAGGTGAATTTATCCTCTTCTGCTCCTTCTCAGAAGATCCGACAGTAGCACGTTGCGATTCGTTCGTTGATTTCCTTTACGTAAAGGTCTAAACAAAAGCTCCTGAATCCATAGTCAAGGTCACGACCTTCCTTCCAGGCAGTTTTCACTGACTGACCAGTGCACGTCCTCTGCAGACCACTGAAAGAGCTTGACCGACATCCAGGCTGCAGGAGGGCCTCTCTGCGGATGTCTGCTCAGTCCTGTGTGTCTTGCCGCAGAGCTCCAATGCATGCCAGTGTGACCACGGTGTGTGCATCCCTCTGCATGGCCTATAATGTCCTGAGGGCGAAGAAGACTACTAATCTCATGTCAGGTCCTAACCCAGAACCAAACACAGAAAATATTAGTGGACTAAATGAATCAGTGAAGAACAGATGAAGAGAAAGGACAGACAGATGGCAAAGAGGGAAGGAGGCAAGGAAGTAAAATGGAAAGAAAGAAAGAGAGAGAAAGGGAAGGGAAAAACTAGAAATGTCCTTCAGAAATCATTATTAACATAACTTCTTTCCAACCATAGAGGCTGAGAGTTAAGGGTGAAAATTATCTACTTTTATACTAAAAATAAAGAAAAATGCTTTCCTCAGATCTGCGGGATTCTTTGATGAAGTTTTCTTTTATGTTTTGCAAGTAAATTCCCTTTTATTGCAGTGAAATAACTTCCTTTCAGCTATGAGCCGATAAGAAAGAGGGACAGTGCCCCCAAGAGGCCACAGCTAGCACCTTGGGAGATAGCCAAGTTTAGCTTCCTGCAGACACAGCCAGGGCTGCAGGAGTGAGCAACTGAGAAATGGGGGACAGAACGGAGAAGGCTGAGAGTAGGGGGTGGGGGTCTTCTCCCATTACTTGTGGATGTTTAAGGTGCTAACCACAGTTTCCTAACTGAACACAAAAACAAAAATCTCAGTGACTTGTAATTGAGCTGCAGAATAGATATTACAGACACGTAAAGAAAAGAGACTAGGGGCTGGAGAGAAGGCGCCGTAGATAAAGATCTTGCCACACAAGCGCGAGCACTTCAGCTCGGATCCTCAGAGCCCATGTAAAAATCTGTGGTGGGCTGGAGAGATGGCTTCGCGGTTAAACGCTTGCCTGTGAAGCCTAAGGACCCCAGGTCAAGGCTCAATTTTCCAGGACCCACGTAAGCCAGATGGACAAGGGGGTGCACACATCTGGAGTTGTTTGCAGTGGCGTGCCTATTCTCTCTCTCTCTCTACCTGCCTATTTCTGTGTGTCTCTCTCTCTCTCAAATAAATAAATAAAATATTTCTTTTAAAAAAAAAAAAAGCTGTGGTAATGGGTTGGAGAAATGGCTCAGCAGTTAAAGGCACTTACATGGGAAATCTGGCACCCTGGCTTCTATTCCCCAGTACCTACGTAAAGCCACATGCACAAAGTGGTGCATAAGTCTCATTTGCAGTGGCAGGAGGCCCTGGCATGCCCATACTCATTCTCTTTCTCCCTTGTCTGCCTCTTTCCCTCTCTCTGTCTCTCATAAGTAAGTAAATATATATTTATTTATATAATTTATATATATACATATAATTTTTTTTAAAAAGCTGTATTGAGCAGCTATAACCCCAGCACACCTATGGGGAGATAGGTGGTGGAGACAGAAAAATTTCTTGGAAGCTGGTGGGGCCAGCGAGCCTGGTGAATGAGCTGTGGGCAATGAGAAAGCCTTCCTCAAACACGGTGGAAGGCGAGGACTGATGGATGTTCCAGTTTGTCTTCTTGCCTTCACATGTACTCCATGGTTCATACATGCATGCACACATGTGTGCATGCACACACGTACACACACAATAAAATTAAAATACGAGTTACATGATACTCTTTAATACTTAACTTTAATATTGAAAATTCGGCAGATGCATTAATTAAACCCCTGGGTCCATGTCCCCTAGCATGTTCACTTCTTTTTTTTTCCAATAAAACAATTTAATAAAATAAGGCACAATGTTTAGTAAGGCAAAATTCACAGGAAGTTATATAAGGTAAATATAAGATCACATTATTTACGTCCTGAGGGAGGGGGAAGGAAGTTCTAGAACTAAAATAGCTTAAACACTGCTTTTAGAACATTTGCCAGCATAATGTAATATGCAAATTGGATATAATAAACTAGATGTTTTCCAGAAAACAAATTTAGTTATTGAATAACATTTCAGAAATACATTCTTACCATTTTAATGATGTATATATCCATACAGATATTCCTAATTCCAAGACTGAAAATACAGAATATTAAGAAATTGGATCATAAAAAGTTTGACCAAAGTAAAAGTAACATATATTTCCAGCATCCACCATTATAAAGTTAAATTACTGGTTCTTTTAGAAGTTTCTCCCAATTCCAGCTAAGGGAAGGAACTAATACTGAAAGACAGAATGGCCAATTCTGTCTATAACATGTTTAGGACAAAGCACTTTTCACGGTTTTAAATGGTCAGTACTGATTTGTTGAGAGACAGTCACTTTACAAGCCATGTTGAGACGTGGGTTGTGGTGTGACATTCTGAGCGCAGGTTCACTTCTTACAGCTGAGGGCCGGGTTTTCCATGACTGGCTCTCATTCACTGCCCATGTGCCCGACATAGACGAGGGTACACCAGCGCTGACTTGAGGGACTCCATCCCTACGCCTGCATGCCCCTCTGTTCACCCAAAGTTAAGCAATGTAGATGGGCACACCTGCTTACCTGACAGGTAAGGTGCTGAGGTGACTAATGTGTGTCAGTGACTTCTTGAGTGAGACACTGCATGCTGACCCTCCCATTCTTAGCATCACTGTTTATTACGCTTTCCTATTAGGACGTAAAGACAGCAAAGGGATATTAACAATAATTAGCCTCGGACAGAAGAGTGAGCCCACGCACAAGCTAATGCTCGCTAACAGCCCGTGATGAAGGCAGGAATCATCAAAAGTAGCCCATCAGGTTGAGAGTGTGGTTGTCAACAAAAATCCTATCTCCTCATCTGCAGGGCGTTGGTCAGCGAAGGGACCTCATCTGAGGGGATTTTCTGGAAGCATCTGTATGTAGAGGTCATACAAATATTCCAGGATGCCAGATCCAACCAACCTTGACCCCTTCCCACTCCACACAGCACGCCAGCATGAACTTTGCCAAGAAAATACAGGCTGTGGGAACTCTGCCTCCCACCTGAGCCCTCCACATGCCCAGGGCATCCTCACCCTCCTCTTCTGCCTTGTCCCCGAAGCAGCTGTGCGCCCCATCCCCGAGCCACACTGATGTCATTTCCCTCCAGCCTACTCCCAAGAGGCAAGAGCTCTCCTGAGTCACCTTCATGCCCACTTCCAGCTCCTGGACCGGCTCATCTTCCACCAGTGCCTCTGATTTCCATTCTTGTCCTCCTCTCCCTGATCCCTCTCCTGACTTAACCTCGTCCCTCCCAAGCTCTGGACAGGAGAAGCTGACGTCATAGGCCTCTCTTCTACCTTCTTCAATCCGTCCTCACCTCCCTGCATTCTGACTTGAAGCCTGCCCTGCCACCAAAGCCAAGGTGACTGAGGCGGCAGAACATTGCTGAATGAACACACCGGTGACCTCTAGCCCTGCCTCTCCTTCTGGAGGGACCTTCCAAACCTACCACCACTGTTCTGTTTTACCTGGCACCTCAGCATTCCAAAGAGGCCCATCCCATGCTCGCCCACTCTCTCCCTGCTCTCAGCACCCAGTGACTGCCCTTATGTGCTAAAAATCTGTTCGTGCATTTTCCAAACTAAAGTGTAATTCCGTGATTTATTTATTCTTCTGCCTTCCTTTGCAGGACATGAGCTTCTTGCGAGAAGATAAGACGGCTGAGTTACCGTCTCACAGGTACGTCACACAGTACCTGCACGTAAAGATGGCTCACAAAGCCATAAAGAAAGAAAGAAAATGAAAAAGAAGGTCTGACAGATACCTAAGTATATTCAAGAAGGTCTGACAGATACCTAAGTATATTCAAGCCTCATAGAGACCCATTGATTTATGACATCTGCACATTTCATGTAAAAATTAGAAGTTCTGCCTGATCTCAGCAGTGGTTCTATTTTAGACATCACAGAATTTGAGGACATCAGGTTACCTTAAAGATCTTCTTTAAGAACATAAAACGAACGGAAGGCTGGGGAAATGGCCCAGTGGACAAATGCTTGCCTCACAGCATGACGAGATGAGTTCAGATCCCCAGCACCCACTTTAATGCCAAGTGGGTGGCAGCCTGCTGTAATTCCAGTGCTCAGGAAGCTCAGGATGCAGAGACTGGATGTCAGGGCCAAACCAACTACCTAGACTAGCTGAGTCTGTGAACTCTGCCTTCTCTGTAATTCAAGTGAGTAGTGATCTAGGAAGGCACCTGACAGTAATCTCTGGCATCCACACATGCACAGACATGTGCACATGCACTCACACACATGTGCACCCATGTACATATGGACGCGCATAGATACACTCAGGTGCACGCATCACACACACACACACACACACACGCATTGAAAAAATAAATAAGGACAGAAAATTAAGTGTACTTCTTCAAATCCATATCACCACACAGTAGAGGAAATAAATCAACTCCTCCAAATCCACTGATTCTTTATTCATTACATATTCAAAATTAATGTTTAAGTAACTAACTAATAAATGCAAAAAAAAACAGGTTGAGTTCTTACTAAGTATTAAGATTGTTCCAGGTTCTCAGGGAATAAAGCCATTGTGGTCCCTGTTCTCTTGGGGAGACAGATGATAAGCTGACATAAACAATAAAAAATCAGCTAACAATGGTTGAGCAGTATAAATAGCTAGTGACTGAAGAAGGGTGCAGTTTTTCCTAGACGTGTTCGCCTACAATTTGGATTTTGAGTGTTCCCCAGAGACCAGTGTGTTGTGATTCCCAGCTCATATGCTCTTGAGAGAAAACGACAGGAGGTGAAGCCCACGGCAGTAAGCTGGGTCACTGGAGCCATGTCCTTGAATAGAGTGCTGGGCCTCAGCCCTCCCTTTCTGCCTGTCTTTTGCTTCCCCACCATGATGGAAGCTGGTATCAAGAGTGTGTCCCCACCAGAGTCCCAAGGCAGTTGGGCCAGCTGTGTACAAACGAAATAGTGAACCCAGCAAACTGTTCCTTCTTGTAAATCGACTGGCTCTGTTTTATTGTTGCTGTTGTTTATTTTGGAGATGGGGTCTTGCTGTGCTGGTCTCTCACTGTGTAGCCCAGGCTGACCTTACATTTGCAATCCTCCTGCCTCCACCTCCCAAGTGTTGAGTTGCAGACATGTGCCGCCACACCTGACTTAGTAAAACGCGTGAGCTCAACCTCAGCTCTCACCCATTTTCTGGCTGAGATGAGGATAATGTCTTTTGCTCACCGCCACGAAGCCATTTCTTTTTGCATGATCCAAATCCCATTAATCTGTTTCTAAGGAAAAGAGAGTAGAGTCTCAGAACAGGGTCATCAGCTCTCAAAAGAATCTTGCCTTCCAATCCCAAAGCCATGCTTTACCTGCTCCTTTCTCATCTTTTATCCCTTTCTATAGTCTTCGTCTAACCAAAGTGGTTAACGGTTTTGAGGTGGGTTCTTTGTGAATCTGCATGTGGTCCATCCTATCGTTCCCACCTCGTATCTGTGTGTGTGGACTCCTTGACTGCCTGGGTACTTGTAAGCTGGTACAGGAGGGGCACATCCACAGGAAGTGAGAGGTGGCCTGTCTCAATCTTTAGAGAATGGATCTCTCCAGAGCGATGGTTCTCTTTCACGACCGGTTTCCCCTCCAATAACTGTCAATTTACATCAATTGATTTACAGTCTTTAAAAAGACCCTAACCACAGTTATATTCCAGAGCCGGCATCAGGCTGGAAAGACTGTCAATAAAGCAAGATCTTTTCTACTGATAACTAAAGTATTCAATTTCTCTCTGTGTGCCCTCTGCTTAGCCCTGTAATAGCTGGGGTTTTTCTGCCCCCTGGTGGTCACTTTTAAGCCCTGCAGAACAGGAGAACAATCCTGTCCAATTTTCAGACCGTGTCTTTTCCAGAATTAACCTTCCAGAGAAAGTTCGAGTCTTGCATATTAACTGTGGGCTTATCTTGACGAGTCTGATAATTCTTGGCAACTTCCTTTAAATCTTGACACTTCAAGTAATTTCTAACATTTTGTCTGAAATTAACGTGAACGCTCCATCTCAATTTTTGCGGCGGGCACTACACCACATGAAGACAAAACTTGTTTTTAATCTTACTAATTATTTTACATATTTTTACTGAAGCTGCTTGTTTTAAGATAATGATAAGTTAACACCCAGCTGTAAACAATGACAGAGTCAAGACCCTTGATTGCCCACCAGACCTAGATAGTAAGACCCTATTACTACACGCATGGGCTGCAGGGCACTGAAAAATCAGGCCGGAGCTGAGTTGGAATCCCCTTTCCTGTTGACGACCTGTCAAAATGCTGGGCAGACCTGTGTAGCCTGTAGGGGAGAAAAGTCATCAATAATCTTGGCCGCAGTGGACTCAGCAAGCTTTACCACTAGCCAGCCAGGCCAAATGTACCAAGTGGTGCAATGTCACCATGAATGTTATGGGGGAACCAACTGTTCTCTGATTAGACTTGAGGCGAATTCCTGCCTGACACTGAAAACTTAATGGAAAACCTATGGCTGGGGAGGTCATAAGCACTAAGGGAGACACTGTTACTGTGTTGTAGTTACCTTCTCATTGCTGGGACAAACACCCAACCAAAAGCAGCTCATAAGAGGGGAGGGTTTGTATCAGGCTTACAGAATCCAGGGGAAGCTTCATCATGACCGAAAAAGCTGGCTCACTTCATCACACATCCACAGCACAGAGGGAGAGCAAGCAGCCAGCAAGTAGGAGCTGGTTGAACACACACCTCCTAGGGCTGCATGCAAGATCTGCCGCCAGGGGCACACCTCCTCCAGCAGGGCTCTGTCTGTTAAAGAGCAAGGAGGAAGCTAAATCAAAATACCGAAGGCTATGGGAGACATCCATTTACATTCAAACCACCCCACCCTTTTATATATATTATTCCCACAAGCTGCCCTCTAAATACTTATGTTTGTGCCTATATTTTAGTGCTACTCTCACTTTTGATTAGAGAAACATCTCTTTTCAGATGGCGATAACCACTGAGGTGACTCAGAATTCATCAAAGTGCTGAGAAGAAGTGACAGTGGAGTGTTTAGCACTGAGACATCTCTATCGTAACCTCCAAGGCCCAGGGTCCATTGTGGAAGAGGTGGCATAAGAAACGTAAGAGGCAAAGGAAGATGAGGGTGGGGGACTGCTTTGCAAGCCTGTCTTTCAGACACAAAGTGGCCACAGTGGCTGACACTCTCTACTTAAGACGGGCATAATAGGAGGCAAAAAATGATGACATAAAAATGGGCCAGGACTAGATGGAAAGAAGGGATTCAGCAGAGAGGGTACAGAGGAGGGAAGACAAAGAAGGGTTGTGGGAAGGGATCATGATCCTAGCATATTGTGTATATATGTATGGAGGTTGTCAATAACAAGTTTTTTTAAAAAAATAGAAACTGAATTGCCATACATTAAAATTCCAGTTCTGTGTCTATATGCCAGGAATTGAGAGTACAAACCCCAACAGATGCTCACCCATAGTCACAGCATGAACCCCAACAGATAGATACTCATATTCACAGCATGAACCCCAACATATGCTCATGCATAGTTATAGCACGAACCCCAACAGATGCTCACCCGTAGTCCCAGCAGAATGCTCAAGAATCCCGAGTTTCACCACAAGGTAAAAGCCACCCAAGTGTCCACCAACAGGAGAATGGACAGAGAGAATGACTGCTTGTTTGTACAGTAGGATTCTGACTCTTCAGCTTTCCAAGGGAAAGACAGCGCACTCTTGCGACCGCACGCATGACTCTAGAGAACATTTTGCTAAGTGTGTAAGGCAGTCACAGCAGGACACTTGTGATTCTCCTCGTATGAAGAACGAGAGAAATCCTCAGAAAACAGAGTGGTGGTGGTGGGAGAATGGGGAGCTGCAGCTTTGCGCACTGAGCAGAGGCTGCGGGTGGACGGTGGTGAGAGCTGAACGCGCACTGCCACTGACTATAGCGTTGCTTGTGGACCATGACCGTTTCCTCAGGTGCTTTGTAGAAAAAGCCTTAGCTGGAGCTTGTCTAGCGTGTTTGTTTTTTCCTCATAATTAAACTGGGATGATGATGTCAGAGGAGGAAGCACTGCAAAGGTAACATGCAGCCTTATCATGTTCCCGACTGCAAACGGCCGTCTGCACTGCATGCCTAGGAGCTGCCTGCAGCTTTCTCTGCGGCACGTTGCTTCCTTCCCTCCTTTTGCATTTGTGCTCTTCCCGAGGAGGTCATTGCAGCGGGAGGCGGAGTTCTACTCCATCTCTTCTGGAGTTGAGAACCAGACGTTTTCTTTGTAACTGTTTTATGAGAGACAGAGAGAGAGAATATCGGCACACCAGGACCACCAGCCACTACAATCAAACTCCAGATGCATGCGCCACCCAGTGCACATGTGCAACCTTGTGCTTGTGTGACCTTAGGAGTCTGGCTTACGTGGGACATGGAGAATCACACTTGCGTCCGTAGGCTTCACAGACAACCGCCTGTACAGCTAAGCCATCTCTCCAGCCTGAGAACCAAACTTTTATAAAACAAAACAAAACATTGCAGCCATAAGTTACGGGGAGGCAGGTACAGAGGGACTTGGAAGATGACAGCTTTCCCTGCCACACTCTGAGCCTATCAGGAGACAACTCTAGGCAAGAAGTGGTGGCAAGATGGACAAAACCCAGAATCCTTTAGCGATAGACATAACTATAGCAGACCATTTAAGGAGTACAAAGACCCACTGACCAGAAGCCAGGATTCAGCAGCAATCCTCCATGGCAGCGTGGCTACTCCAGCCGGTTCAAAGGGATTCTCTGAACAAACCATGTTCACACAGGATGCAAAACCTCATACCCAGTAAAAGCCAACCTGCTGCCTTCTCTACGTTTGCTAACCATGGGCTAAAAATACCAAGCGAACATCAACAAACCACGCTCCTCATCCATCTCTGTCCTCAGAGGAATGCCAGCAGATGCCTGGTCCCTCCAGACAAGGGCCTGACCAGAGGAGGGAGAAGTTGAAAGAGCCAAGTCGGGAAGGAACTTACACATCAGCTCTGGGGAGATATCTGCACAGGAAAGATTTCACCAGCTATTTCCCCTCTTTTTCATGTCTGTTTTGGTTTGCTATTAATTTTGAGTGTATACATTTTAAATTGACATGTAGTAATTGTTCACACTTATGGGTTTCGATGTGACACGCTCATTCCATGCAGCATGTTAACACTGTGCAGCATGTTAATAAATACCATGCCCAATGATCAGATCAGAATACCTGTCAGCCTGCATGGATATCACTTGCTTGTTCATCAATGACGCCTTTTAAAATGTCTGAAGTTTGAGTCATCCGACTATCAATATTTGTAAGATATGAGTGTTGAAAGGGAATCGCTAATATCTCTCTGCAAATGAAAATTTGTGGGCAATTTTCAGAAGTGTTTTACATCCAGCTCTCATAATTTCTTTGTGAGGCACATTCACATACACAAGAGAGAAAAAGAGAAAGGGAGGGAGAGAGAGAGAGAGAGAGAGAGAGAGAGAGAGCTTCTCTAAAGAGGACTGAGCAGAATGCAGAGGCTGAGTCCAAAGCACTTACCCTCACCCCTTTTATGCTTACAGAGATTTTTTCCACACTTAATGTACTCTCTGTATCTATTTTGTTCTCTTCAGCTCAAGAGGGGAAAACCTTATATAATAATGACATTACTGCCAAAGAAATGCAATTAACAGGTAACAGACATTTATCCTCAGTGAAGTCGCAGAGCCAAAGAGGTAATTCTACAGGGGACAGAACTTAAGAGGCAGTGTGCTGTGGTTTGGACAAATGGTCCCCCAAAGAGTGCTATCATGTGGTGAACTTTTTGATGTGGGGCCTTCAGAGAGGTTTTTCCCTCATTGGAGACATCTGCCCCACCCCCCAAGAATACCATGAGAATTGCTTCTTCCTTTTAGTTTTTTTTTTTTTTTTTAATCTTTGCTTCCCAGCTCATGGCAGTTTTGCTACACTGCACAGTCTTGTCATGATCTGGCATCTTGGCTAGAAACTCTAATTTAGGACTGGAATTTCCAGAACCAGGAACAAAATGAACCTTTTCTGTCTATAAATTAATTGCCTCAGGTAATTTTATTAAATACAAGTTAATACAAGATGTCAGGTAAAACTTACTTTCACTCACTGGTTTCTTGTGCAAGAAAATAACAAAGTGTCTTTGTCTCCTACTTTGTGTAGAAGTTCTTGGTGGCTTCCAACTGATGGCAATCTTCCTACTTCAGCCTCCTGAGAGCTGGGATGAAAGGCATGTGCCTCCACACCTGGCTTCTTTTCTCATTTAAAAAATATTATACAGGGCTGGAGAGGTGGCTTAGTGGTTAAGGTGCTTGCCTGCAAAGTCTAAGGACTCATGTTCAACTCTCCAGGTCCCAATGTAAGACAGATGCACAGTGACACGAGCGTACAATGTCGCACATGTGCATAAGGGGGGTGCGAACGTCTAGAATCAGATTGCAGTGGCTGGAGGCCCTGGCATGCCAGTATTCTCGCCTTCCCTCTCTCTCTCTCTCATAAAAAGAGGCCATGTTGTTGGGCTTGCTGCAAAAAAAATATTTTTTTCTTAGCTTCTCTAAGTAAGATTATCATTAATATGTGGACATAAACATGATAAGCATCAGGATTTAGCGGGCAGCTTGCTGGGCCTAATATATCCATTTAGCCAAATAACAGTAGCGGTTTTCCCTAGGGCTTATGACCTCTACGAGACCTTTTAAACATAAACAGTGCGCATGTGTGAATACAAATTGGAACTGTAAGAGGCTTATTCAAATCAGAGGCCCCAGGCCTGAGCTTCTCTAGCATCACCAGCTCTGTGCATTTCCATTTTGCCCAGGTTCTGCCCTTCTCCCTCTCCTACCTGCAGCTCCCAGCTCTCCATGTGAAAGACATTGTCACCTATCATTGCCTGACACTGTATGCTCAGGGAGGTCATGGAAGTTCCTGGACTGTATAAAAATGAGAAATGTAGCTGAACACCAGCATTAATCTCTCTCTCTCTCTCTGCTTCCTCCTTACTGATGCAATGATGTGAGCCAGCTTCCTGTTCTCGCCATGGTTTTCTTCCACCATGATGATATTTCTCCTCAGAACTATAAGCTGAAAATAAATGCTTTCCTTCCCTACTTCTTCTGGTTGGGTATGTTGTCCAAACAATGAGAATGTAACTGACACACTCCTCTATCAAAGAGTCCCAAAAACTGTGACGACAAACTTTCTCAGACATGCTTGTAGCTCACAGTAACCATGTGGCCAGTGAGGCTTAAGAAGAAGTTACAGGTGAGACCGACAAGAAACACGGTTGATGTGGCTACCAATTCCAATCTTTCTTACTGACCCCTTTCTCTTCTCCGTAGACCACATACTCAATACTTGAAGCTGTGACAGCCATTGTGAAATGATGAAGATGAATCTTAAGAACGATTGAATAGGAATATGGAAGCAACCCTGAGCAGAGGCTGCAGAGTCATACGTGTGACAATCCTGAGCAGAGGCTGCAGAGTCATATGTGTGACAATCCTGAGCAGAGGCTGCAGAGTCATACGTGTGACAATCCTGAGCAGAGGCTATACAGTCATACATGTGACAATCCCTGAGTGGCTGCTGTACAGTCGTATGTGCAATCATCAGGGGAAAACAAACTATCAGGGAAATTTCTATAATCCAAGCTTCTGCCATTTAGATCTAATTAATGTATAATTTATATGTTCTATTATTATTAAAACACATGTTATGGGCTGGAGAGGTGGCTTAGTGGTTAAGGCTCTTGCTTGCAAAGCCTAAAGACCCATGTTTGAATCCTCAGATCCCATGTAAGCCAGATGCACAAGGTGACATATGCATCTGGAGTTTGATTACAGTGGCTGGAGGCCCTGGCATGCCAATTCTCTCTCTCTCTTGCTCTCACACTCCCTCTCTCTCATAGAAAGGACAGTCTGTTGGGCTTGCCTCAAAAAATGTATGTTATGAGAAAGAATATTTACTAAAGTATGTATGGTAGTTTGAATATATGGTCCCCAATATATTCAATGTTTTATTAGTTTATAGTTTGATTCTGCAGTCACCTTGCTGGAGGCAATGTCACTGGGGGCCAGTCTTAAGGTGTGATGGTGGTTTGAGATTCCATTGTAAAGATACGCAAAGTGTGCTGTGTGGTTTTACTCTCTCTGCTTGGTCCTGTAAAGAGCAGGCCAACTTCTTCTGCCATTATGGAACTTCCCCTGGATCTGTAAGCTTCAATCAATAATATCCCTTCCTCCATAACTGTGCCTGGTCTGGAAGTTCATCTCAGCGAACCTGAAGCTGTCTGCTACAGTATGCTAATAGATTTTAATTTTAATCAAAAACCTGTCCTGTGGTCAGTGATTTGGGAAATACTAAGTTAAACCAGAATAACTATTGTACTTTATTTAAGAAGATATAGGGCTGGAGAGATGGCTTAGCACTTAAGGCATTTGCTTGCAAAGCCAAAGGACCCCAGTTTGATTCCCCAGGACCCACGTAAGCCAGATGCACAAGGTAGCGCATGCATGTAGAGTTTGTTTGTAGTGGCTGGAGGCCCTAGCACAATCATTCCCTCTCTCCCTCTCTCTAATACATAACTTAAAAAGAAATAAAATAAATATATTAAAAAAGAAGATATAGAACATTGCATTTTCCAAATTTATTTCATTACTCATCTTAACAAGTTACCTTAATTTGAATAAATGTTGGGAAATTTTGTTGTATACAACATAAGTAATGTAGAAAACAGTTAATATTTTTCCATAAATAACAATTAAAAATGTCAGGCATGGTACACATTCACGTTCAGAAGGTTATCAGTTGTGAATATTTTAATCTATATATTTCCCTATAGCTATTTATCTTTCCTATACTCTAAGTAAAATGCATCACTTATAAGTCTGCACTATACAGAATCACATTTAGTCCTGTTCTCCCACTGTTCTTTCTGCCTGTCTGGATGGAGTGGATGCTAAACCCTTGATCATTGTATTAAATAACAGAATTGCATTTTCGTACATTACTTGCCCAGATATCAGAACTGTTCTCAGGTTGCCTCACAGTTAAATAAAAATACTCTGAGCCAGGCATGGTGGAAAATGTCTAAAATCTCAGCTGTGAGGCAGGAAAATTGTAAATTTAAGGGCAATCTGGGCTACATACCAAGTTCCAAGACAACCTGGAGACACAGTTAACCCGGTCTCAAAAAAAAAAAAAAAATCTTTCTTTCTTTGAGAAGTCTACAGATGCACATGTGACCAGCCGGGGTGAAAAGCATGTGAGGGAGGAAGAGAGAGGAAGGGAGGAAAAGGGAGGAAGAGGAAGGTCCTCAGATTGTTCCTGAGAAAGTGAAGTGAGGAACTCTCAGCTCCAGCTTCTGAGAAAAAGAAAGAAACTCTTCCATGAACAATATTCCAAAGGTCTGCAGAGAACTATCCAGTGGATGCCTGATGAGTACGGCCCTTTTCGCTCTGTCAAAGTGGTATAATAGACTGAGGAATAATTAAATAATATGCAAATCACTAAATATTATTCCTGCTCTGTGTACCCAGCTACATACAGTAGCAATGTGATCAAAACTGGCCACAAAAATAGCAATTATTTACTGTAATACATAACTTGATTATAAAATCATTTTACTATAATAGATATTAAAAATGAATGAGGTTGGAAAATAGATGCAAATGATTTTGACATTATGGTCATGTCAGAAAGGTCTTTTTCTGTAAGAAATACAAACTAGAATAGCTGGAAATGGTGGGACATCCATTTGGAAACATATATTTTGTGTTTTTCTTGCAACATTTGTAATGTAAATTTGCAATTATTCCAAAGCATGTATTTTAATGAGTGATTAAGGAAATACTCTTTTACTCTATACTTTCTTCTCTAAGCCTGTCCCACCCCACTAAGAAATACCAGTTCTACAAAGACCACAGCAGACAGATTTGTTAGTTTGTGTTTACATCACACTGATATGCAAAGGTATTCTCTCCATGTCGTTCATTCTACTAAACACCTGGAATGCATCTGATATCAACTGGAAAGCAGGATAATGCTGCCCTGGAATAACTATATTTTAATCATTTCTTCTCTTTTTAAAAATATGTTTACATACTCATTTGCAATGAGAGAGAGAGAAAGAGAGAGAGGGAGAGAAAGAGAGAGAGAGAATGGGTGTGCCAGGGTCTCTAACCACTGCAAACAAACTCCACATGTATGGAATGCTTTGTGCCTCTGGCTTTATATGGGTACTGGGGAATTGAACCCAGGTTATCAGACTTTCCATCAAGCACCTTTCCCTGCTGATCCATCTCTCCAGCCTCCTGAATAATTATTTTTACAAGTGGAGATATTTTCCGCGGTATTTCCCCATAGCTGATATAAATGGGAAGGCTCAGTGGAGGCCCACAGAGTAGGCCTAGCTTCTGGGTGATGTGGATGGGATTCCAGCTCCACAAACCCCAGCTTCATGCTCTGGGAACATGGCTTAGAATCTGTGCTGTGCTCCAGGATCTGCACCTTCGAATAATCTACAGTAATTACACTTAGTGAAGATTTAATGACGTAGAAACAGACCAAGGTGTCAGTCAGGATCCAGGATCAGATCACTCACTTACGCAGCTGACGCTGGCCCTCTACTTGAGAAGGGTTAAGGGTCCAGCCCTCTTCTCAGCATGGAAGGCACAGCTGTGACCTGCAAGTAAGGTCCCTGCTATTGCCCTCACAGTCTGAGTGGGGCAAGAGACACAATCAAACGGTGATGCCACAGGGCGGCTGGGCTAAGGTGAAGCATGACATCAGGCAGAGGCAGCTGCAGTTCGCCTTCCTAAGAAGAGCTGAAACTTCCGTGATAGGAAGAAGCTGTGTCAAGACTCGGCTGAAATGGTTCTCACAGGAACTCAACAGGTAATCCTCACGGAGGAACAATTGCTTTCTGAAAGTGAGCAGCGGTTCCCAGGGGACCACCCAAAGTGGGCAGCTTCCTTCCTCTGCTTTGATCCCGGTGATAGGCTTCACAGTTTGTGAACACAGCCTAGTCTCTTCACTCCACATCCTTGCACATCGTGGAATGACTGCATCAGGGCCAAGGGAAGTGCCCCACTTGATCCTCCTGCCCTCGCACTCAAATAAAAGAGCGTCCGCTATGAAAGCCTGATGCTAGGCTTCTTGGAGGTATTTCTTAAAGCTGGTATGAGAAGGGTGGATGAAATTACTAGAATTCTTTCTTAGGATAACATTTCATAGAATGTTTTGCTTCTGGCAGGTATGGTGGCACACACCTGTAAGTCTAACCCTCAGGAGGATCAAGTTCAAAGTCAGAGTGAGATTCTGCTGAAGAAGAGGAAGAGAAGGAGGAAGTGAAGCAGAGGAGGAAGAAGGAGAAGAAGGAAGAGGAGGAGGAAGAGAAGAAGGAGAAAGAGGAGAAGAAGGAGCAGTGGAAGGGTGCTCCTGCTGAAATTCGTTATTCCATGTGCTCCTAACTCACACATTATACTCCTATGTGGGCAGTCTATGCAGATCAGCATGTCCAAGGAAAAGGAAGCTATGAAGAGGGCAAAGACTGCACTGAATCAGAGCTGCCGCGACCCAGCTGAGAAAGGAGCAAGAAGCAGAGCAGAAGTTACCCCAGGTCTGAACCCGCCATCTCTTGCACACCGCATAGGTATCCACAAACGTGGGCTATTGCTTGACTGCCATCTATTTTGATACCAGTAAAGTTTTATCACTTGATTAAGGCTTCAACGTTGTTTATTTGTAAGGTTTCCATGATTTTAAAATGGAAAACTCCCGAATTAGAAAGACCCATCTGTGTTTATATGTCTGTGTGTTGGGCCTGTAAACAAGTTCTCCAGTCCGCATTTACATTCCAGTCTAGGGTTGCTCTCAGAGACATCTTAAATGCTTGCTATATTTGGTAGAAGTGCCTCAGGCACCAAATTATGCACGATTAATTTTAAAAGAACAGATCATGCTTTATATGTAGTAGCTCAGCTTCTCCATATTTTTCTTTAACAGAAAATAAGCGCTTTTGAACTATAGATGGCAGAAGCCATTTCCTCTCCAGCCAAGTCACCTGAGTATCTGTGGTTCTTCAAAATGGGCTGGAACAAGAGGATAAAAGAGTGTAACATACACACACACACACACACACACGGCATTTAAAAAGGGGGGTATCAGAGATTCCCTGGTTCAGAGATTTAGGCACACAAAGCCTTCTTAGAATAGGTAGGGTTGACATCTATTCTCTAGCCATGCTTTTATTACTGATACTTTTATACATGTATATAATATATTTTAATAATAATCCCACTCATTGCCTTCTCTTGGCCCCCTTTCCATTCCCTTTCTAATGATCTACCCCTTGTACTTTGATTTCTCTCGTTGGCTCTTGTGTGGGGTGTGACCTACCGAGGTTATTAGAGTAGCTTGCCTGGGCATGGCTGGTGGATCATTTACGAGACCATGTGACTCTTACCAGTGGCTATATCACAGGAAAAAAATTGTCTCACACGCCCTAGCCACCGTTAATGTCTTCTAACTCTTCAGGCAGGGATGGGGGCCTCAGGCCCTGCTTCATCGTCCATGATGGAATGCTACTGGCTCCAGCGCTGTGTGGGTTTTATGTAGGTTATGACTGTCATGGTGAAGTTATGAATGCACAGCAGGTCAGGCCTGGATGACAGTGGCTCTCAGCTCTTGAACAGGGATCCTTTGGCTTTGCAGGCAAATGCCTTAACCGCTAAGCCATCTGTCCAGCCCCCTGTTCTTTTCTTCTTCCTTTATATTCCCGAGTACAACTAAGCCAATGACAGGCCATGGTGACAGTGTAAACAGGAAGTGTTCCCCACAGGTCCGTGTTTCAAGCACTTAATCCCCAGCTGGTTGGTGCTGTTTGGGGAGGGTGTGGAACCTTGGGGACTTGGTGCCCAGCTTCCCTGACAGACAGAAGCCACTATGGATAGGCCTCTGGTGTTTAGAGTCCAGGGTGCTTCTAGTTCTGACATCTGATTCCTGGTCCTCCAGGATGTGAACCAGCCATGCCACATGCTCCCATCACTGAGGACCAAGCAGCTCCGGCCACCAGGAGGGACTCCTGGGCATTGCCAAGCCAGCCCTGCTCTGAGACTTGCTGGAGGGGGACTGCTTGTGCAGGGCGCTTCCCTCTCAACTTGCTTCTCTCCAGAGAGTCATCGGGATTCCAAAGGGCTTATTGAGATCTCTCTGGTGGTGCCCCTGAGCAAGCCACCACCAAAACTGTCTCTAATAGAACCCACCTTGTCTGCATCGTGTATGCCTTTAACTAAAACTTACTAAAGAAACTAAAACTCAGTCAAGCCTGGGTCTTGTGAGATTGCCACTGGGACCGCATACTGGATTCCACGTGGCTCCCCAGGCCTTGTGATCTCCATCTATAGAATTCAGATGAGACAGAGCATAGTTTAGAAGGCAGATGAGTTTACTGCAGAATGCGGGGGAATATGCTCTAGGGGACAGTAGCCAGAGTGCACACTGTAGTCAGGCTTCATGCTCTTTCTAAAGTCTCTGGTACAAGAACTTGGTCCCGTCGAAGTGGTTGACAGGTATGTTTGGAGTGACTGTCAGAGGAGAAACAATGGTGTGTCCTTGTCTCTTATTAGACAGTGACCCTGTAAGGTTTAGGGCTCTGGGAAGCAGGGTTAGAGAGTTATCTAGCAATGACGTTCTGGACAGTTCAGGGTGGCATGTCTTTTCCCAGGGCCAGAAATCTGACTTGAATCCCATTCCTGTGACCAGTAATTAGAGACCTTCAGTTTCCATACTTGGTTTTACAGGTTATTGATTGGTAGGGAGGGGGTCCAGCCCTAATCCCCTTATATCCTGCCAATATCTAATTAGCTGCCTCACACTATAGCCCAAGATCCCTTTTTCAGACTCAAGATTAATTCTAAATAACTATAAAATTCTACTATTATTATCAAACTCTTCCATTCAATCTCCCATTTGGGTAGCTATGACTTCACAAGACTGGAAGTTTGTACATGGAGCTCAGTGACTTCCTGACAAGGGTCACTTTTATATGCATGAGTACTTTTGGGTTCACCTTCGAATGCCATTAAGGTAAGGCAGCCCACAGGTAAGCTGGCAAGCAAAATCTTGCATGTTCGGCTTTGATCTCTTTCCATTTCTTCTTTCTCCTCTAGTTGTGAACCACAAACCCCCAATGACCTTCAAGAGCTGTCACAGATTATTGTCACGTCACAAAACATAAACCCCCAAACACGTTCAAAAGCTGTTGCAGATCATTGTCAAGGCACAGCTACTCCGCAAAGCCCTGTTGCTATGGAGATTCCCACCGTATCTGTCTTTCAATTAAAGTTTCACTTTGAACAGGGGACAATACATTTTGCCTATTAAGAGTTGTTTCTTAAAACAAGTTTCTGTGAGCTTAAAGCAATTGCAAATTACACATATCCATGTGGGTTAGAAAACTTTGGGTGTGCGTGCATGTGTGTGTGTGTGTGTGTGTATTCATATAGGTGTGAGTGTACTTGCAAGCAAGCCATAGTGCGTGTGAGGAGGTCAGACGATCTTGATCTTGGGGTTTCACTCCTAGCCTTCTGCCTGCTTGGAGGCCAGGTCCCTCATTCCCATTGTTATTCACCACACTGTTCACCAGAAAAGCTGCTCCTCTGGCCTCAGGGAAATTCTTGTCCCTACTTCCTTCCCTTCTGCCCATCAGCATGCTGGGATTACAGATGCCTGCCACAGTTTCAGGCTTTTATGTGAGGTCTTGGGATCCGACTCAGCCACCCACTCACACTTGCATAGTGTATTGTTTACCTCCCTCCCTCCCCCATGTTATAAAATACCTGACAAAAATAACTTGAAGGCTGGCTGTGGTGGTGCACGACTTTAATCCCTGCAGAGGTAGAATCACTGTGAGTTCAAGGCCAGCCTGGAGCTACAGAGTTCCAGATCAGCCTGGACTAAAGTGATAGCGTATCTCAAAAAGTAATAAGCTTAAGAGGAAAAGGGTTTATGTCAGCTTATTGTTCCAGGTTACCGTTGTCATGGAGGACAAGGCCTGGTGCCAGGAGGTTGAGGTGGCTTGTCCATTCAGTCCACAGTGAGGAGCGGAGTGATGCACGCTGCTGCTCAGCCAGCTCTCTCCTTTCTACACAGTCCAGGGCTCCAGTCCACAGAATGGTGCACGGGAAGTTAAGGCGAGTCTTCCCACCTTAATTCACCTAATCAGAATAATCGCTCCTTAGGTCCTGTCGCGTTGATCATCAATAACAACCTTCACACCTGGCAAGCACTTTATCACTTTATTTAGCATGCCATCTCCTCAGCCCCTATGGGAAAAAATGGTGCTTGTGTGTGCATATGCATGTGTGTGCATTTCATGTGTGTGCATGTGTGCACATGCATGCATGTCTGTGGCATAAGTATTCATAGTATACATGCACACATGCGTGCATGCAGATACACATGCCCAGTGCACATGCATGTGGAAGCCAGGGGAGAGCAGTCCTCTTCCATGGCTCTTTCATTTCCTTCCCACAGACAGCCTCTCACTAAACCTGCAGCTGCTGAGTTTCTTTCAGTCCCAGTGAGCCCCAGTGATTCTCTTTTCTCCCTAACCCACACCCCCTCCCCAAAAGTTACACGTTACGAATGAGCATGGCCACTCCTGGTGGGTTCTGGGCTTTGAACTCAGGTCTTACCCACTAAGTCATCTCGCTAAGCCCAAGAAATTTTCCTGAATGTTGGCAGATCATTCTATTTATATGGCTTACTTCCTTTCCAAACACTCAATGAAGGCAGCAAGGCAGGGTGAGAACAGAAAGAACAAATGAAGTACAAAGGGGAAAATAATAGGTCACACAAGCATCGTGAAAGAGAGTAATATTAACCGTGGAGACAGGCTCTCCCTTGATTCCAAGAACGCTGCGGCACTGACCTCATGGTCCCCAGAAGACAGCTGGGGTTTTTCCTCGGTGAACCCTGCCTGCTGAAGACTCGTAGCACAGATGAGGCTGGGAATCAGCCTGGTGACGTGCTGAACGGAATCTGGAGGCCTCCAAGCATGTGCTGAGGGGCAGTCTGAGCGCCCACCCTCCAGCCTTTATCTGTTAGATTCATTGTCTCACATACAATTGTTCTCCTTTGTTTATTTAAGAAAAATCGAGACTGGTTAATGGTAACTAAATTATGTAGTATAATATACTTACATTTTTATGGTGTCTGGACCCATAAATTCTTTATATCAGCATCCATTACTTCTTGCCCCTATGGCAGTGCTGCAGGAGAAATGCAGCCTACCGTCTTCCTGTGCAGCCCAGGCTGACCTCCAACTCTCCACTTTTGTTTGTCATGGAGGAGAAAGACGGTTCCAGACACATGTATATCCTACCCTGTTCACCATATCCTAAGCTACAGATGAGCGAATTACAAGGAGCACCCCGGCTTCCCACATGATTTCACTTTTTTCAGCGCCCAAACGCCTCGTGCATCTCACTGATTTATTTCCCTTGTGAGAAGCTTAGCGGTGTTGCAGTGAACCACCCCTAGAGAATGTGCCCCCAACCAAGCATGAATCAGTGACCCGGGACAGATCCTGTGTGCACAGACTCTCCTGTGCCCTGGCGTCCATTCCAAAGCAATGAACAATGTGCCTCCATCGTACCCCTCATCAAAGCGATGAATTCCCTGTCCGCCTGGGGACATTGAGAAATCTACACCTGTGGAAAGCAATTGCAGTCTTCCATGAGCCAAGAGCAGGACAATCAAATCCAAAGGTCTCCACAAGATTTTTCCAAAGAAAGAGTTGAAAATGTTGACATTTATAAATCATGAAGAATGTGGTCCAGTCACCAGGCAGGAACGTCATCTAAATCAGAGCCAGACCAAGAAGAAGTGTTCAGATTGTGGGAGGAGGATTCCTGAGTCAAGCAATGTCTCTCCACACTCCCTGTCTTCCAGCCTCATTTCTCATTTTACCTGGAAAACCCCTCTCTGGCCCCCTCCGATCACTTCCTACATCTCCTGCCCTAAGTCCTCTGGCTTCAACCTCACATCAGGGCAGAAATCTCCTGCTCTCTAATGCTTCCTGAGGAAGCCAGACCTGGCTTGAAGGAGGGAAAAAGCAGCCATACGCATGAGACAGTCGTGGTGCCGCATCATAAAAGTACAATGAATTCCTGTCTGCCTGCCTAAGATGGCGTATTCTGGAAAGGAGCATCTCCGTGAGTTTGATCTGTATTTTGTCCTGGGAGATTATGCCAGCATAAATGGATATATATCTCTGTTTCAAGTGTGTAAGTATGTAAAAGAACCTATTCTAAAATGCTATGCAAAGGTGCGCACACACACACACACACACACACACACACACACACACGTCTGGTACGTGACTGATATAACTGGGAGATTATCTTCTTCCGCTTGAGGGTTCTAGCCAGCTATGCAAGCGTAAGTCTTTCATTTACAGACTGGCCTTCCACAAATTACAACATAAAGAAACAGGTGGCCTGAACCCTTCCTCGTGCTAACAACCACATTCTGTATCTGTGCTCCGAGCCAAGACAAAGCTCTAGAATGAACGGGACTAGAAAACACGATTCATATAATATTTATATATTTATAATATTTGTGGACCATGGTCTGAAAGTGGCAGCTGCATAGTTCTGTCACCCTTAAATCTGGAAGGCTTATTAATGACACCAAAACCAGTCCTCTCGACTCAGAGAAGGACAGTGAAGACATGAGACAGGCAGTGTTTTATTCAAGAACACACAGGCAGCAAGAGGTGGACCGGACCCCGTGCTCGTTGGATAACCATAAAAATATAACTAGCCAGCTCCAGGCTCGTGTAGCATCGGTGTTCTCCTCAGCTCTGAGAGCAAAGCACTTAACCGAGGTGGTCTCTCTTCTGCCAGCTGGATGTATTTTGCAAAATGTTCTCCATGGAGATGAATTGTTCTCCTTATTATATGTCAGCAGCAGCATTGCCTAAGACTATTTAAGCAAGGGTTTCCCCAGAACACTGCTGTCAGGAGGCATAGACCAGCCTGTTCTCCCAGGTCTTAATCCTTTTATACCTAGTTGCCTGCAACATGGGAGAGTAGGGTTTACTGAGACTGCTCGGATGAAGTTTGTCCAAACGAAGTGCCAATTGTGATATTTTTCAAGATTATTTAAAAGTAGCTTAAATATAAACCTTTAAATGGGAAATACTGACATTTCACAGCAACTACTTTTATAAACAAATGAAAAAAATCCTGAAATGCAAGATATTATATCTTGATGCAAAAAATATAAGACTAGAAGGAGTAATCTAAAACTGCTTAGTCCATGATAATCTATTGAAGTCAACTACAGTAAATTGTGTTCATCTTGCTAGAATAATCCCTGAAAAGAAAGTGCTCTTGTTTACTTAGTTCCACCTTCAATAAGCATATGAATTTGGACAAGACAATCTTCTAAAAAAATTCCAGTTCCTTTTAAGGAAAGAAAGAACTAGAAAGAATATTCTCTAAGTTCCCGTCCAGCTCTAAAACACTCTGCCTTTGTGATCTTTAATGCCGCCAACAGTGAAGGGAGAGCAAGTGAGGACACATTCAAATGTGTGCTCAGACGCTAAACTGTAAAAACGAATAAATCCTGAATATGTTAGTTTTGCTATATGGTGGTTTTTGTGTTGGAAAATCCTGACATCTATACTCCTTTTATCACAAAATGTAAGCATTTGTGCCCAAATATAATCATGCATCTCTGAGGGGACATGTGTATGAGAATTGCTCCAGCCTGGGAAAAGCAGAAGAATCACTCCGTCCTCTGCAGAGCTCGCTGCTTCCCACAGCACGGCGTTCCTGCACTCCACGCACTTCTGAAGTACGTGTTCACGTGCCAAATCCTCAATCATGCTTTTTACTCATCATATCAAATTTGGGGATGTGTAGGTACTTGAGTGTGAGGTTACAGTAACCTTCTTATTGCTGGGACAAAGCACACCACCAGAAGCAGCTTATAGAAAGAAAGAGTTTATTTCTAGCTCTCAGTTTTGAGGGTAAGTTTTTTCAGAGAGGGGAAAGCAGAGCATGAAAGAGAGTGTCACGTCTCGTCACATATCAGCGAGGAGGAAGTTCGCTCTCAACACCCAATGGGCTGGACTAATAGATTTCAAAGTCTTCCCCTAGCAACACTGCTCTTCCTCCTGATAGACCTCCTCCAGCAAGACACCCGGAGGTTCCACAAGCTTCCAAATCGCTTCCACCTGGGGACCACATGATTTAGAACACATGAGCCTGTCTGGTACACTTCATTCACACCACCACATGTGGCCTGCCATAGCAAAACACTACAGTCTGGTTGCTTAAAGGTTAAAAAAAAATATTTTTCTTATGGTTCTGCAGGCAGAAGTTCAGACAAATCAAAGTATTGGCTAATGTGCTTTGACGAGGGCTCCTTTCTAGCTTGCAAGTGCGCAGACAGATGGCATCTTGCTGGGTCTTCAAATGATCATCTTTCAATGGTATTGCAGAAAGAGAGAAAGAGAGAATGCCACATTAAACGAGACTGACATAGGCCCCACCTTTCAAAAACTATGAATAAACAGACTATGATGATAGGGTTGTAGCAAAGGAACACAGATGTCAATAGAAAAAGCTCCCACACTACTTAAAGCTACACACCTTAATGAAGAAGATAAAGGAATATTGGGTTATAACCCAAAGAATAAGATTGATATCCACAAATCCATTAGCGTAGTTGCTTCAAGTTCATTCCCTTTATGGGTGGGCACACAGAGAGACTTCCAAAACAATATGGTAAGAAAAGGCGAACAGAAGGAGAGCTTGACCTGGGCTCTTCTGACAAGTGTTACCTCTGCCAGATGATGCAGATCAGCGTCAGTTCCAGTGCCAAGGTATAGCCCTTGATATGGCAATTACATCACTGTCAAACATTAATAAGAGAGACAGAAAGCAAGGGTCTGTGGAATTTTTCTTACTATCATCAGAGAGATATAGTGAGTCGGAAACTGTCCTAAACCATACAGTATATTTTAAACAATGATTTAAATGTATAAGATTCTAATGTGAAAAAAGATTAATATTTAAGAATACTTTAGGCTGGGCATGGTGGCACATGGATTTAATCCCTTGGAACTTGGAAGGCAGAGGTAGGAGAATTGTCGAGAGTTCAAGGCCACCCTGAGACTACAGAGTGAATTCCAGGTCAGCCTGGGCTACAACAAGACCCTTCCTCAAAAAACCAAAAAAAAAAAATTCAATTAATTTTTGCCTAAATCTGTCAAGTGCTTCTGATAGTAATGGAATGTTAACTCTGTATCAGAAGGCACAGAGAGCTCTCCAACATGGAGAGAAATAAAAGTTAATAAACTTTAAAAAGGTAAAACTCTTTCCTTTATAGTAGATATAATAAGTGCACTTAAAATTGGCAAGATATAACATTTCCTTGGCATCTGTCTTTCAAGAGTCAGATTGTTTGAGAGTTCATTAGTAATAATTCATGGGAAATTTTCATTAGACCAAATTTATTGTGGAATTACTGTCATCAGTGAATGCTTTATTTCTATTTTTTAGTTGTTGCCTTCAATTGGAGCTTCAAAGGACAGGAAATGCCTTTGGTAGCAGCACTTTAAGCTAATGTTACAGTCCTCTAATGAAGTCGCATACTGTTTCCCTCTGCCCAGACAGGATACCTCATAAATGTTTGATGAATGAACGGCGTTGCTCCCTCTTGCTTCACTCATGCGCTCTCTGTGGACAATTTCGAAGCTATGATTAGAAGCTAGTGCGGTGCCTCCTCGGCTTTCTTCTCAAAGCATCATGATCTCCCAGCCAGGTCCTCTCTGGCAGGCCTGATGACTGCACGCCCATGCAGCTGTTTTCATAGCTGTTGTTATATTAGGTCCAGAAGAGGTAAAAAGAAGCTGCTAAACCACAGACATACTTGCCTTCTCTCATAATTAGATATGTGTGATTGTGGTATTTCTCCTCACAGCCTGCTCGCTCTCTGGGCAAACCCAAACAGTATCAGTTAGCTCAGGACTTGGTGGTTAAAACCGAAGCCATTTCTCTTAGCTCATGGTTCTCTGCACTGTCTGAGATCTTTTACTCACTTGAAATCCTGTCCGACTGAAAATTGGTCCATATCTGCTCACATAGAATTTCCCAGAGTAAGAAAGACGGCGCCCCAAGACGCAAGAACTTTTCAAGTCTGTGCTTGTGTTTTTCCCCGAGGCCCACTGGACAAAGCAAATCGCATGGTGGCTTTTGTTTGATGCTATAAAAGGTCTGAAAATAAGCTGAGTCATTCATAAAGAAAGAACTTTGTTTAACCTATGACTTTGGAGGATGGAACGCAGCCCGTGGTTCTGGAAGGCGCACTGCGAGGAGGCTTCTTGGTGCGTGATCACAACAATGTCAGAAGAGCAGAAGAGTGAGCGGGCTCATGCAGAAGGTACAAGGCACACGTGGCTTCCTCACCTTGTAGCAACCTGTTCCTGAGATATCTAATCTGGTTGCATGAGAGAACCCCTCCTCCCCCACAAGAACTAACCCAGTCTCCTTGAACAATCTGACACCCCAAAGACCACCTCGTCTCTCAATACCTGGACAGTGGGAATTAAATTTCAACACTTGGAAACAAAAAACAACAAACCATTTTTTAAAAAATTTTTAAACATATATTTTATGTATTTATTTGAGAGAAAGAGGCAGAGAGAGAGGGAGAGAATGGGCATGCCAGGGCCTCCAGCCACTGCGAACAAACTCCAGACGCATGCGCCACCTTGTGCATCTGGCTTACGTGGGTCTTGGGGAATCGAATTGAGGTCCTTTGGCTTTGCAGGCAAATGCCTTCACCGCTAAGCTGTCTCTCCAGCCTATTCTGTACTTTCAAGGAAACTGAAACGGAGAAAAGTATACTTTTTCATCCACATTTACTTCGACAATGGATAGCATGATCTGAAATCAGACGCACCCTTCCCATCCCGGGCTCACTCCGCAAGGCCTCCCCAGTAATCGCGCTGTCTTCTTAGACCCTCAAGGAAAGTGCTAGTTGATGATAACATTGTCTTTAGCGATATTAGCAATAATGTGTCTTCGTCCATTACAAATCAGGCATGATGATGAATTCCCCTAATATCTTTCTGAGTTGTGGAGAAATTACTAGGAATTCATGTTGCTGAAATTTTAGCCTAAGAATGCTTTAAGTATAGAAAGTTGTGTTAACTAACAGGAAGTAAGCCTCATTTGAATATTAACAATAAAATGCGTACAGAAACCTGGGCTGGTTCTGGGAGCATTCATTGTTTAAAGACGCACAGAATCTCTTGTTAAGATGCCCTGTCTAAGAAGCACCGGTGTCAAAATGCTGATGGGAACATCTTGGTCTCATGCAAACCCAGGTCTGTCTAGCTTCAGATCTCTGATCCTGTCTGCCCTAAGCATGCTGCCGCAGTCCTCCCCCACCCTGGATCCTTTGTGGTCCTCACTGCTTCTGAAACAAGGAAAAGGCAGTCAAGATGGGGCAAAACACTAGAATTCACAGAACCTTACCATCAAAGATGGCGCTAGTATTTCAGCTTTGGACTATAAAAAAACTCACACCGAACAAATCGTTCATATTCAGCCACAACTCTCAGTGCTCTTCTGGCTTGGTTTCCATGACAACATGTATTTATTAAACAGATCCTTGTGTATGTGCTGCAGGCAGGTGGAAGCATTTCTTCAGTCTCGTGGGGCAGGAGAGAGAAACAGGCCAGAGAACACAGCAGGGAGAGGGAGTCTTGTTTTATTTTATGGGAATCTTCCTCAAATGAACATCTTCATGGTGGCAATAATCTGAAAGAAAAACTACTATCAGTTCAAAGAAGGAGAGGGATGGAGAAGCAGCTCAGTGGTACAGTGCTTGCCTAACGTTCACGAGGCCCCGAGTTCAATGCCCAGTACCACCACCACCACCAAAAGAAAACAGTGGGAATGCAGGGCGTGGTGGTGCATGCCTTTAATCCCAGCACTTAGGGAGGAGTTCAAGGCCCCCCTGAGACTACAGAGTGAATTCCACATCAGTCTGGGCTAGAGTGAGACCCTACCTTGAAAAACCAAAAAATGAAAAACCAAAAAAAAGAAAAAAAAAAAGACAACAGTGGGAATACTAGATTTTAGGTTGGAAAGATGACTCAGTAGTTAAAGGTGATGACTTGCAAAGCATGCTGGCCCAGGATTCAGTTCCCAAGCCATCGACATAAACCAGGGAGAAGATACCTGGAGGGAAGTTGTGGTCAGAGTCCCTCTTGAGACCAGGGTGACCTTGATTGAGGCAAATTCCTCCCTCCCCATTCTTATCTGGATGAGTAAGGGAGTGGTCACCAAGCTGTCTTCAAAGATGCTCTCCAAATGTTTAAGGAAATGTTTAAGGATCCTACTCTCAAGCTCAGGGGGTTGTGGGGGCCTCAAAGCCTCTTCACACAGGCAGACCTCCAACAGAAAAAGGGTCAACTTGACTCTCCTCAGAAACTAAAGATGTATTCCAGAGACATAAAAGTGTCAGAAAACATGAAAACCACCACCTCCATAACTCTATAAGTTCTTTTTTAAAAAAATAAATAAAACACCACATTTTTATTGAGGAATTTACAAGGGAGAGGAAGGTTGGCAAACTGAGGATGGGAACATGTGTAGATCCATATGGTCTGTGAATCCATGTGGGAGAACAACCATGAGCCTTGGAAAATGGGAAGGGATTTAAAGAGGGAAGAGGTGGAAGTTCAGAGAGCTCCTGCCGTGTGGTGGCGGGAGGGGCAGAGAGCCCATGGCGGAGCAGAAGAGCCCCCAGCCTGAGACCAGGGACACTCATCAGAACAGGAATCTGGACGCTGAGGAGAGATGACCAGCCAGCTGTAAAAGTGCCTAGTAGACTAGCCGCTTCGTAGAGAAGGATGAATTCTTGAGGATGTCATAGGGTGGTCCACTGGTAATGAAATTTGCATTACCAACTCATACTGAACACATTTGTTATTAGAAATTGTGCGTTTCTCTTCCCTCTCAGGAGTGAGCAGGCTTTTGTGTTCCCAAACCTTAGGCCTTCTTGGCAGAGAGAAGGTTATGAGATTTTTTTTTTTTTTTTGACCACTGAAAATGGAAAGTTTCCAGAGGAATGAGAACAAACTGATGAAATCATAAATAAGACTGTGTCTCAATGCAATTCAATTTTATTGCCCAATAAAATGAGGAAAATGGACATCTTGTGTTTAGCATGTTGAAAAAGTGAAGGTTAAAAGTGACATTTCACTGATTGCCAGGGCAACAGACCAGAACCTGGGAGATACGAATGGATGCAGCTCTGAGCCCTGGACTGGTGCACACCAACGATGGGAAAACGGGTAGGTACTACTGTCCGGCAACCTGGGGAGGCTGTGCATGGCTGAACTCGATCCTGGGGAATGAGGTGCTTGGAGGGCCACCTGGCTGAGAGCAGGCCTCCTGACCGTGCGAGAAAACCTTACTCTAATCATGGTGGTGATGCAGGTCTGAGGCTGGGAACGTCCCTCTCCGTTCCATTCTGAATTCCCTTTAGAGAAGGGAAGGAATGAAGAAATAAATAATAACCTGGCCAGTCGTGGTGTTGCACACCTTGAGTTCTGCACTTGGAGACTGAGGTAGGAGAGTTGCTGTGAATTCAAAGTCAGCTTGGGGCTACGTAGTGAATTTCAGGTCAGCCTGGGCCAGAGTGAGACCTACCTTGAAATAAAAAACAACAACAAATAATAAAGAAATAAGTAAATAAATGGAGAAGGCAAGGACCATAATTATTTCGGAGCTTTCTTTCAATGCCCACGTTCTCGCGTGCAAAAGGACAGTAAATACTCCTTTCACACATCCATAATCCATCCACAACGCAGCTGGGAACAGCAAGCTTCCCAAGTGCCACCCTGTGTGTTCAGCAAGAACCTGCCACAATCAGGACCAGCTTCAAAACTGGTGTGGCCCAGTGCTGAGCAAAGGTGCTGGGCACCTGGCTCAAAAGTAAGAATTCCAGACGGGTGTTGTGGTATACACCTTTAATCCAAGCACTCGGGAGGCAGAGGTAGGAAGATCACCATGAGTTCAAGGTCACCCTGAGACTACATAGTGAGTGCCAGGTCAGCCTGAGCTAGAGGCCTTACCTCGAAAAACCAAAAAAAAAAAAAAAAAAAAAAAAAAAAAAAGAATTCCATGTGTGAGCCCATTCTAAATTCAGGCCCTGTTCACTAAGCAGAATACATACTTGTGAAGCCAGCTCTGGACAGGGAATCTTATGAACTCAACACTAACACATGGAGTGGGGGCTATTATATCAAGTTTACTGGATAAGAAACTGAGGCAGGATAAATGTATGTGTTTACCACAGCAAACCGTGGAATTCACTTGTTGTGACCCAACATTTACAAACCCCTAAAATTCAAGCAGAATCCACAATGAACAACATATCAGAATTAGGGCTGGAGAGATGGCCTAACAGTTCAGGCGCTTGCCTGCAAAACCCAAGGACCCATGTTGGACTCTCCATTCCACATAAGCCAAGACAGACAGAGGTGAGGCAAGCTCAAGTTTGCATATGCCCACTAGGTGGTGCAAGAGTCTAGAGTTTGATTGCAGTGGCTGAGGCCCTGGTGCACCAACTCTCTCTGTCTGTCTCTCCTAAATTGAAAAAGAAAAAGAAAAAAAAATCAGGGCTGGAGAGATGGCTTAGCGGTTAAGGTGTTTGCCTGCAAAGCCAAAGGATCCTGGTTCTACTCCCTAGGACCCACGTAAGCCAGATGCACAAGGGGGCAAATGCATCTGGAATTTGTCTGCAGTGGCTGGAGGCCCTGGCACACCCATTCTCTCTCTCAGTCTCTGCTTCTGCCTCTTTCTCTCTCTCAAATAAATAAAATAAATTAAAAAAAAAAAAAGTCAGAATTACAAATAAAGGCATTTTGTGATGACATGTTTTACAACCTTGCATTATGATGCTCTGGGGACTGTTTCCAGTTAGCCTGAACCCTGGTCTGTGGCCTGCAGTTCCCACAGCCCAAAGTTATGAGGGTTGAGAAAGGTGTGTGGACAGATTTACAATGAAGAACTTTACATACAGAGTTGTGCTTTCTGATTCTAGAACCTTCCACCCTGTTCGAGGCAAGGTCTCCCCTTGTTCAGGAGCTTCCAGGAAATCCCTCCTCTCTCCCTTCTTGTCTTAGGTGCACTGGGATTACAGAAGTCTTTATAGCTTCCGGATTTTAGGAGAGATCCAGGGACCTGAACTTAAGTACTCACGCTTGTCCTGAGCCACTTCACCAGCCCCTCATTGTATGGTTGAGTTATACAACACCCAGATCTTATGCTGTATACAATGTGGTGTGACACGGGTGACACGACCCCACTCTGCCACATTTTGACTCATCGAACAGAAGTCGCTCCACGGGAGAGCAGACCCCGCACTTGGGGAAGGCACTTGTTCTCGTGGCTGTCGCTGTGATGCACAGTGCACAGGGTGAGGCCTTGGGCACCTGCTTCAGAGGAGTAGTGTTCACACTTCTCAACCGGGTGACCTGCACCTTTCACGCATGGGAATGGCTTACGGCCCACCACACTCCCACATGCATGCAGGCCTGGATTCCTGCCTCTAGTGTACACAGCCAGCTACTGCCTGTGCAGGTAAAACTCTGGAAGGGAAAGCTTGGGACACAGTCACGCCCAGCTCATCCTTCTGTCCTTAGCAATTAGCACATGCTAAGAATTAGCACATACTATGAATTTGAAAGGTGCTAAATAGTCATTGGATGAATAGGTGAAATATCTTCTATTATAGCTACTTGTATATATGCATATTTTTAATTGATAAAATACACTATATTTTATTCTCTCCATAGCATCTTCTCTGCACTTCTCTGTGTGGGCATGCCTATGGCCAGCTTTAAGTATTTAACCATTTGAATTGGATCCTGAAAGAAGATTTTTAAAATGATGTGCTTCATTTTAGACATGTTGTTGGTATCTTACTGTGACAAAAACTTTGCTTCATTTGCTGAAGCATAATTTCCTATGTATTTGAAAGATTTATAGAATTGTGATCTCTCTTATGATGATTTTTACTTTACTATTTCTCTTTTTAAAAAATATTTTATTTTTCTTTACTTATTAGAGAGAGAGAGAGAGAGAAAGAGAGAGAATGGGCATGCTCAGGGTTCTAGCCACTCCAGACGTATGTGCCACCATGTGCATCTGGCTTACGTGGGTTCTGGAGGAGCGAACCTTGGTGCCTAGGCTTTGCATGCAAGTGCCTTAACCACTGAGCAATCTCTCTAGCCCCTACCTTACTATTTCTTAATTATCAAGGTAACCATCTCCTAGCCCATGCCTAAGCACTTATAACATTGCATATTGATAGCTTCTAAATTAATGGTGTGACGTTGAATTCAAGAGATTCTGGCTATGTGGGTTCATTTTGGTTATCAGCCAGAATATTCTTCTAATAACATATTGCATGAAACTTTACTTTTTACAAAAGAAAACAGCTTCAAGAACATCCAAGAATTTTTTTCAGCATTTTATTTCTTTATTTTGTGTGTCATTCTAATATTGTTTTTGTTCTACCAAGTTGCTCCGCTGTCCAGTGAGAGCCCCTTTGGTGAGCGTGTTCACTGCACTTTTCAGTCTCTGTGTTATACTGCACCCCTCACTCACAGTGTCAGAAGTCTTAGCAGACTTGAGGAAGGCCAGCCAAGCCTCTTAAGTGTGACTAAAAGGTTGAATTTTGAAATATGTCTGGTGGGCGCTCTTCGTCCTAGTCACTTTTTAAACATTTTATGGACAATCTCCAAATATATATATACATATATATATATATATATATATACACACACACATACATACACAGTGACCCTGGATTCTAATTCCCTCTCATCACCCCCTTTGTCTCTCGTCCTCCACTGAACCCCTTCTTTCCAAATTCTCTCTGGTCTCTTTTGATTTGATCATTTTGTTGTTGTTGTTGTATTGTTTTTTTTTGTTTTTTTCGAGGTAGGGTCTCACTCTGGCCCAGGCTGACCTGGAATTAACTATGTAGTCTCAGGGTGGCCTTGAACTCATGGCGATCCTCCTACCTCTGCCTCCCGAGTGCTGGGATTAAAGGCGTGCGCCACCACGCCCGGCTGATTTGATCATTTTTATCTTCTGTTATATAGGTCTTGTGTAGATAGCGTCAGTCACTGTGCAGTCATGAGTACCACAGCCAGTTTGTGTCTAGAAGACAATATTCTAAAACACTCCTCCCCTTCCTTTGGCTCTCACATTCTTTCTTCCACCTCTTCTACAATGGTCCCTGGGCCTTGGAGGGTGGGTGAGATCTTTCAGTTACGTAGTCTTAGTAAGTATTTAGTTGATTCGCAGAGTTCAGAACATTACACTCCCTTTGCTTTCCATTTGGAAGGTAAGATGATTTCAGTGCGCTCTTACTCCAGAGCTGACGGCACCAAGGCTCAGAGGCAGACACCAGTGACAACAAGCAGTATTATTCTTCCAGAGTCCTTAAGCTCTTGAAACTTCAGGTTTATTTCTAGGAAATTGAACAGTAATACCCACTGTGCAGGCCCCTGTGAAGACCAATGAAAGGTTATTCTAGGTCCCTGACCCAAGCGCTTTTTAAAACTATCTCGGTATTTAGTAAAAATATCTAACTGACATGGACCTCAGCAAGGTTTTAAAAATAATTAGTTCCCCCCACACACACACACTGAGCTTCATAATTCATTACTTGTCTGTAAATAAACTTAAAAATTCATAACTTTGAAAAATTATTAGTCTTTTTTGGTTATTGTCATTCTATAGTCTTTTGGTATCATAGTATTTTTTCTTATTTTTTCTTAGTACATGCTTTTAAGACAGAAGTAGAGGGGCTGGAGAAATGGCTCAGTAGTTTAAGCTGTTTGTTTTAATTTGAGAGAGAGAATGGGCGCACCAGTGGCCTCTCAGCCACTGTGATTGAACTCCAGATGTATGTGTCCCCTTGTGCACATGTGTGACATTGCACGCTTGCATCACTTTTGCATCTGGCTAAACGTGGGACCTGGAGAATTGAATGGGCTTTCTTAGGCTTCGCAGGCAGGCAACTTAACCGCTAAGCCATCTCTTCAGTCCAAAGCTGTTTGTTTTGCAAAGCCTGATGGACCAGGTTTGATTTCCCAGTACCTGTGTAAATCCAGATGCACAAAGTGGAACATAAATCTGGAGTTGGTTTTACAGTGGCAAGAAGCCTGGCATGCCCATTCTCTCCTTCTTCTCTCTCTCTCCCTCTCTCAGTCTCTCTGCTTGCACATAAATAATAGCAATATATTTTTTAAGTTTTTAAAAAATATATTTATTTGTTTATTTATTTGAGAGAAAGGGGCAGAGACAGAGAGAGAGAGAGAGAGAGAGAGAGAGAGAGAATGGGCATGCCAGGGCCTACAGCCACTGCAAACAAACTCTAGATGCATGCTTCCCCTTGTGCATCTGGCTTATGTGGGTCCTGGAGAATTGAACCGTGATACTTTGGCTTTGCAGGCAAATGCCTTAACCACTAAGCTATCTCTCCAGCCCATTAGCAATATATTTTTTTGTTATTTTTTAAAAAATATTTTATTATTAATTTATTTATTTATTTGAGAGAGAGAAATACAGAAATAGGCAGGTAGAGAGAGAAAGAATGGGCACGCCAGGGCCTCCAGCCACTGCAAACGAACTCCAGATGCGTGCACCCCCTTGTGCATCTGGCTTACGTGGGTCCTGGAGAATCGAGCTTCGAACCGGGGTCCTTAGGCTTCACAGGCAAGCGTTTAACCACTAAGCCATCTCTCCAGCCCTAGCAATATGTTTTAAATAAGAGAAAGGAGTAGAAAGGAGGATGTGGGATGGAGGACAAAAGAAGTTAATGGGAAAGGATTGAGGTTAAAATATATTACGTACATGTGTGAAAAAGAAAAGAAAGGAGCAAAGAGTAAAGAAAGTGAGCAAATGGGAGACGAACGAGCCAGTGTCCTAGGACTGGCCCCTGAGTTAGAACTCTTCAGCTCAGCATGGCTTGTCCTAAGAGGAGTAGATGATGCCCTTAAAAGCAGCAAACTCCCACTGCATCCATGCAGTAATGCAACTTCAGGAAAGAGACCTTGTTTTTCACTGGAGTACGAAGCATCGGGATCCGCTCACTGATACTCCTGTTCTTAGTCGCCCAAGTAGGACTATTGCACTGGAACCTGGAGTCCTTAAAATATTCCAGGCGGTGGAGCATTTAACTACCACACTCTCACTTAATCCTCTTAATTCACCTCATTAATTTATTATTTATTTTTGACTTTGCAAATGAAAACCTTAGTACCATGAAGTAATTTATAATTTGCCTCCCAGTTAACAGGCAAAGCTAGGGACAAAGAGATGGGTCGGCAGATAAAGGCACTTGCTTGCAAAGCCTGACGACCCAGGTTTGCTTCCCCAAATTGACACATGAGTCTGGAGTTTGTTTGCACTGGAAAGAGGCCCTGGCATGCCCATTCTTTTTCTTTCTCTCTTCCTCTCTCAAATAAATAAATATTTAAAAAGAAAAAAATAGAGCTGGGCTTGAAGCACACATGTTTAAATAAAGAGTCTCTGCCTACAACTTTTAAAAAATATATTTATTTATTTACTTATTTGCAAGCACAGAGAGATAGAAGAGAGACAGACAAAGAGAATGAGTGTGCCAGGGCCTTCACCTCAAACAGACTCCAGACACATGTGCCATTTTATGCAACTGGCTTTACATGGGTCCTAGGGAATCAAACTCAGGACCTTAGGCTTTGAAGGCAAGTGCCTTAACTACTGAGCCATCTCTCCACACCTATGTATGACTCTCTCATCACTGTGGTACCTGTGCACTGGTTTGGCTAAGTCATCTATTTTGAAGTCCACTGAGAGTTGGGGCAGAGGAATGTTAGGACAATATCCAAGAATAAATTCTCTTTACTTTAGGAATGAAACAAATAGGAACCAATCATCTAGAAACAAAAAGAGACTAGTAAATGATGTTGGAGAATTGCTACTTCTGGTTCACTGAGCACATAAAATGTTCCTAGGTTTTACAAAGAATATACTAGAAGTAGGCTTCTTTTCATCTGTTTACACATTGCATGATTTCAAAAACAGATTTAGAGGTCAAGCTTTTCTCTTACACCAGGCACTGTGACACACCTTGACCTCAGGAGGCAGAGGTATGAGGATCATCCTACATTCAAGCCCAGTCTGGGTCACAGAGTGAGTTCCAGATCAGCCTGGGCTACGGGCTACCCTACCTTGAAAGCAAACAAAGACTTTTACTTGTTAGGAAAACCCAGAACAGTACACACCATGTGACTTGGATTACAGAGTGTCAAACTATGTTATCATTTTTAATTCATCTTCCAAGAATAATTATACTTACCCCCTAAAACATGAAGGGATCCTGTGTTTATGAAGAATCTTGCATGTATGACTCTTATATAAGCTCAAGACAGGAAGTAATCCTGAAGTATTTCTGCTATACATTGCTATACATTGACTTATTTGTCTATCATGTAATTTAAATTTTAGTGAAAATATTTAAACGTGGAAGGACACCAGGAGTGGTGACTCACATCTATAGTCCCAGCACTTGGGAGGCTGAGGTAGGAGGAGGTAAGGTGAAGGCCAGCGAGGGGATATAAAGTGATTTCTATGTCAGCTTAAGCTAGAATGAGACCCTGTCTCTAACAAACAAATTTTTTTTAAATGGAAGGACGCATGCTTAAAAAGCACATTTGATCATCATATCTTTCAAAACGCAAATATTGAGTATAATTGTTTATTACACATAGCTCAAAATCCATATTTTGAAATTTCTAGAAATAATCGTACTTATCACATGAAATAATCATTGATAACGAAGTGATGTAGTTCCCTAATAAGTAATTTAAGACTACGTCATAACGCAACAGCCAGCAGGGCCTGGAGGAATGAGACGCTCACAAAGCTGCCAGCTAGACGGATGCGGCACGCATTCCAGAGTCCAGGAACGGCAGCACACATGGAGGATGGGACTAATTTCACCTTACGTCCCAGCATCAGCACTTGGCTGCCAGAGAGGATCACGTGGCAACAGGTTCCTTGGCAGAAAGATGCTTTGAAGCATAGGTGATTCGTTGAAGAACAGCACACAAACATTCCTCAAATGCAGAAAGAAGTGTTTACTAAAGAGTTTTATACCAAGGAAACATAGGTCTACCTTTTGTGCTCTTGGCAGACATTATTAAAAAACATCAATTACTAAGCATAGAGCAAAATCCCAAAATCCTACTGTACACTGGGTTCTCCTGAGAGTTCGCTTTGAATGTCATGATCTAAGAGAACTGTTTAGATAAAAGTCTAAGAATGTCCTTCGGGCAACACGATATCTTGGCCAAGCCTTCTTTAAATTCTCTACTATGACATATCAGAACCACAAGATAGTTCCCTGAGGTGTCAGGGGTTTTATTTTAATTGACTTTTCTGAACTGGCACATTCTCATCACCCAAGGTACTTGGTACTTTGTATAAATGAATCAATAACAGCTTTGCCCAAGTCTTTAGGACGCCATGACACAGGATACTGTAAGAGTCACATGCAGACTATATTAATGAAAGTCTTCAGGGAGTAGCTTGGTCTTAATGTCATGGACACAGCATATGCCCCCAACTTTCTTTATAAATTTTTTCTCAAAGTCTCATCAAAATGTCACAGGTAAATATTAGGTTATTTGACCCAGACAGTCTGTGTGCCTGCTAGGCAAGTGCTCTGCCACTGAACTGTGTTTCCACCTCAGAACATTTTACCCCAGTTTCTAAGTGACCTGTTTATACTATGGGTAAGGAAATGAGTGGCCAAATGTAAAGGCCATAAATAATTTTTTCCAGGAAGTACATAAATTTTGTCCTTTAAATCATTCCATCTCTTAATGATAACGTGACTCGCCAGAGCAGCATCTGTCCTCTCAGTGGATGAGCCCGTGTCCTCCCTGCGGTGCCCAGCGCCAGCTGCAACAAAACATGAAGCCCCTGAACTTTCCTTTACTTGTTCTCACCTAGAAATGCCCGCTGGTTCCTGTAGCGTCAGAGCTTTCCGAAGAATTCCATAGCCTCGGACAAGGACTCAAGAAGTATTTGAGTTTGCCCAGAATGTGAGGCTGGCTTTCATTTCTGACATCTGGTCATCCGTCTATGTGTGACTTCCTGCGGGAACCTTCCTTGGCTCTCTCTAAGCTGGCTCTCCTCTCAGAATATCAGGAGACTCTCAGTGCACCACTGTTAGTCAACTTTCTCCAGAGACAAACCCAGTAGGATATATCTATAGATGCAGGAGAGGAAATATTAGCCAAATCTGTAACTTTGGGTTAGAGGCAGAAAGCCAGAGAACCTGGCAGGACGCTGGTGCAGTCTTATAGTCCCTAGGCTGGAAAGACTGGAGTTCTTAGAAGCAGAGCAGTGGGAAAATGTTTATTTCTCCCCACAGCAGAGACCACTGCATTCCTGCACTTTTCTCTCTAGGTCCCTGGCCACGTGGATGGCGCCCCCATGCTTTGAGGGTGGCCCCTCACTCCCCAGCCAGTCCACAAAAACGCACATGCTAATTTCCTTTGGAAACATGTCTGTAGACACACTGGAAATAACACTTTACCAAGCTTGTGGGCGTTCCTTCATCTAGTCAAGTGATATCTAGAATATGAACCAGCCCCACATCATATTGAACCCATCCATGCATAGCTTTTCTCCTTGCTCCCATTTAACTTTCAAAAGATACAATGCCTTGTTCCTCTGTAGCATCTGTCACAGTGCTGACACATGGTACTTGTAATGGAATAATGACACACAGTCCACTGAACTCCTTGTTCCCTCTCCGTGCGCCCCGAATGGCTGTGTGCTGGAAATAGATTGTTGCTGGAGGTGACCTTCTGACACGTTAACAGGCACTATGTGGAGACAAGAGTTAGATACTACCTGTCACCAGGGGCATCATTTCTGCATTTAAAAAAAAATCTTGCCTACAACTTCAGGATGAGATGGTCAGGACGCTAGTTTCAGATTAAGGGACCCAAACAGAACTAGCTTAAGCCGAACGAGGAATGCATCAGAGACGTAACATAGCTCGTGGAAGCCCCAGACAGCAACAAAGCTAAGCCTTGACTGTGCGCACACCCAGGATTCAACTCTGCTCCATTAAGCACTAGCTGGAAGCATCTTCTTTTCTCTGTTGAACAGCTTTCTTTGCTTTCTGGTCCTCATGAAGCAAAACATAGCTGCCAATAACATCATTCTATTTATTTATTTATTATTTACTTATTTTTGAAGTAGGGTTTCCTTCTAGTGTAGGCTGATCTCAAACTCCCGATCCTCCTTCCTCAGCCTCCTGAGTGCTGGGATTAAAGGTGTGTGCCATTATGCTCAGCTTTGTTAATTACATTTAAATGAACTTTTTTATTCTCCACAAACCCAAAGAAGACTAATTTCAGTTCCAAATTCCTCTAAAATGACTTCAATTGACTGTGCTTCAGTAAATGTCCACCTTAGACCAACCAAATGCGCCTGAGGGTGGAGTTCAAGTACAGCCAGAGCGCTAGGCAGATGCCACATAGATGTCCACTACACTCCGAGTACTTCCAACCTGCTCCTTGTCCTCTGGGGTGCTTGGAAGTGAACTGGGGCCTTGGCCATTACAGACAAGCACTCTAACGTGGAGCTACCTCCCCAACAAAATGCTTCCATTTTGAAGGAAAGCTCACGGGACAAATATAATATTTCAAATGTATTACTGATATTTAAATTTATTTCTATCTCAAGAGGGAATCCCTGCCTGGTAATGAAGTTTAATAAAAAGCCTATGGCAAGGGAGGTCATAAGCCCCAGGGAGAAAACTCCACTGTTGCCTGGTTAATGGCTATCTCATGCCCACCAAACTGCCCTCTAAATGCTTGTATTCATGCCCATATGTTAATGCTACTCTCACTTTTTGTTACAGAAACTTCTCTTTTTAGATAGCAGTGACTCAAAATTCACCAAAGTGCTGAGAAGTGACAGTGGCGTGCTCACCACTAAGTGAAGCATCTCTACCACACCCAAAGCTCAGGGGTCGTGGTGGCAGAAAGAATGTAAGAGTCAAAGGAAGGGGAGGAGTGCTTACAAGACTGTCTTCCAGACACAACGCGGCCTTGATATTCATGACCTCACAGGACCAAGGCTACCTATGCAAGACGTGTATAATAGGAAGGAAAAATATAATGATAGCAAAATAGAAGAGAGACAAGTGGAAAAGAATAAGGAATTCAGTGGAGGTGGGATTTGAGAGAGGGAAAAGGGAGGGTGGTGTGAGGAGATTATGATCATGGCATATTATTTATAATTGTGGATGTGGTCAAAAAATTTAAAAAAAATTATTTCTATTAACAATGCATGATACCAAAAGAAAATTCCCAAGTAACAGTAGGTCTATTTTGTTTAAAAATAAATTTATTTTATTACATGATAATATTGACAGTTTACATAAACAAAGTCATTTTAGTAAATACATAAACAAATACAAAACAAAATTTAAAAAGATATGAAAGTGCTTGAAATTCTTTCTTGATAGAAGAACGAGAAACTATTAAGAGTTCAGGTTACAAATGAAATTCTCAGCACTGAGTTGGCTGAAGAGGTTTTGATGGTCAGCCACTCAGTCCAGTAAAGACAAGACAGTGGCATTGGCTGTTTGTTTAAATGTTCTGATTTGTTCCAACGCCTTTTAACATCCAAGAACAGCGAAGAAGAGAGCAGGCATACACGAGTCCATACGCTTACACGACATTAACCAGTTGCACGTAATCTTATTGCAACAATGTTATTCGCTGAGAAGAAAGTAAATGTGGGAAATGCTCAGCGGCCTGACGCAGCCGTTACTGACAGGTGAGCTGCTCAGCCCTGGCCTCGTGCCAAACAATCTGCTCCAAGGAGGTAGGAGAGTTCAGCTTTGTTTGGATGTGCAGAATCCCTATCATAAACTCGAGTTCTCAAAGATACTGAAGAAAAACCAAAAACCGCTGAGCTGATAGACAGGAATCACAGTTGTTTGGGGACACCTTCCCATTGTGAGTGAGTCATCTACTCGGTGTTGAAAGTTTCGTGTTCAATGAATTATTGGCTACACGTACATTTCGCCTTTCCACGTCTGAATACTTTCCCTGTGAAATAGGACATGTAGTCAGATGAATATTTGGCAAGATGGTTCAGGTTTGGGGATCACGATTTCACTGCATTACATTCACCAGAGAGCAACCAGATGTGCTATTGACAAGGACAAGAAAATGAGGACATGATCCCCAATGGTCTGCTTGGGGTCTGGAGTGATGTCCCTGACAAAGTAGCCACTTCCAGGGCCATTATGAAGTCTTTACTAAGCATCATTATTATTAATTACGGGCTATATCTGCCTTAATAATGTAAGACTTTACTCATGTCACCGAGACTTTATTGAAGGAACGAAGAAATATAATAAAAATCAATTCTATAGAAAACATCAACACTGGCCAGTAGTCTGTAGTCTGTTTTTGCAGGGAAATCGCCTTAGTGCTCAGAATCATAGATGAGCAGAGCTGAGCAGGAAACCTTGAGGCACAGTATTGAGTTGGGCTGCAGGATCCCAGTGGACGACATGAACGTGAAAAGCACCGGCTTTGAATCAGAGGAAATTGAGGTTCTAGCTCCATCAACCCCTAAATCTCTAAATGTAGGCTTGATATTTTATTGATTTATTTATTTTGGCCTCTTTCCACATGTGGGAAATAAGGACCAAACATGTGTCTTGCAGATTACTGAAAGGATTAAATGAAAAATATTTTTAAACTCTTAGTATAGGTTAAAGTATAAAAAATTGGCAATTTTATTATGGACTCAATGTCTCTATCTTCCTTCCCACTTTTCTTTTATATTGGACTAACAATTCTGGTAAAACTCAAGAGAAAGCTTATTGAAATGTCCCTTCTTATTACCGCTTACTTAACCAGGTGCTCCCCCCAGTTACTAGGCTATAATAAAATATTATTATTAAAATAATAATAAACAATACAAAGTTACAAATAAAAATAAAAGTAAATACAGTATTTAAAATTTCATTTGTATTAGCTGGATTCCTGAGACAAGGTCCGTCCATTTTCAAATGAGCAAGGCATTTTGTAGCTTGCCATCCTCTTGAATGTACTTTGATAACCTGTGAGAATGGAGAAAATATAAGAGAAGCCATTTAAAAGTAAGGCTCTATAAATAATGGCAATATTGACAAGACTCCAAAGCAAGCACATGTGTTTTTCATTCCCTTAATGTGACCTTTATAATCAATCAGGAGAACATTACAGTTTTGCAACCAGCATTATTAAAGTCTATTAAACTACCCGGGAATTTGGGGAAAGGCAATTCTTTATACACCCAGAGTTATGGAAAGACGCTGCTGCCTCGTGATGGATGTGACCAAGGAAGTGTGGGGTCCATTTGCTACTGGCCTCTCCTATGACCCAGAGGAATTGCCAGGAACAGAGGCAACATTGTGAACTGAGCAGGAAAAGAAACCATCTTGTTCCCTTAAGTGTGAGTCTCTGGTGTCACCAAGTGTGGAGTCCAGTCATGTCTGGGCCACCATTCGTGTGGACATGGCCTTAGTTTCAAGCCAACTTGCATTGGATTTCGTGTCCATCGTTATAACCCGATCTATCCTGCCCCCTTGTAGATGTTCTTGGAGGGGAGGGACTGACCACTAGAAATGACATGACAGGGTCTCCATTGCCCACTGGCTCCTGGCCAGGGTCATCTAGAGAGATGAGTGTGCTGAAGAGCTGAGGCTGAGGCAGGTCATAGGTCACGGGTGACAGTTCACACTCTCCTTATTTAGGCTCCAGCATCTGCTCCTGCCTGGGGACATGCCTCTCAGTGCTAGGTGACACTTGCCCTGGCCTCACCAGGCAGAGGAAAAGAAACAGCGTCTTGCTATTGCCATGCTCAAGGAGCCTGGATGTCCGTTACGTGCTCTCTTAAATATGCGCTTATCAAAACCTCCTCATCGAATCAGCTGAGAGGATTTGTGACTGCTGGCACGGTCCTGACTCATGACCTCTCCATACTTAGCAAACAGAGAGTGCTCAATAAATGTAGTTATTATAAGACCATTTTATTTTGTTCCCTCCTAAAAACATTCCTTACCTTCTATGCCACAGTGAGGAAGCAAAATATAAAATAACCATGACAACCATGTAGAATTAGCATGCTTATTCCTGCAGTAAAATGCAGAAGAAAGTTACAACAAAACTTCTGATTGCCTTCAGGTTTTATGAAAAGATGAACTTATTTTTAGATGTTTTTCAGCACAGCTGAATTCCCATCAGTGACTATTGATCATCACTGGGTCCCACTAATTACTCAAGGTCACTTGAATCATTTGTTGTCTACACACTTCATCACGCTTACCGTTAAGCAATATTCGTCTCTTGAATATCTTCGTTTATAGGAGCTATGTCTTTCCCCAGGCTTTCCATTTTCTCATCCTTCTTCTTTTTACGGTGTTTCCGAAGAGGGCTTAGGATATAACATGTTAGAAAGTAGTAGTCTGTTAGTTTACGTGGATACAAAATTATTCAATAATACAGTTTATGCATGAATTCCTTCTTTATCTTAAACACCTTGGGTTCTTTTTTAACTCTCCTCTTTTTATAGGTTCAAATGATAGCTATCATAGGCTACAGTGGGGACAGAGTATGGTCATCTAAGTAGGAAAAATTTGGTGCCCGATTATTGATAGACATTAGTTAGCAATTAAAAAAAAAAACAAAACTCTGGCCAAGCCATTTAGAACAAGTAGCCTTATTAGCACATAAATAAGGAATAGTAGAGATTGGAAATAGGCATAAGAAATGAAAAGAGTGACCATAGCCCATGGAAATGTTAGTTAAACTTTTAGACAAATTAATGCAGAAATTAGTTAAATATCTTGGACTGTGATCCAGTTTCCTGAGTTTCAGTTAAAAATTAATATAATAAAATATATCATTTCCCAGCTCTACTCAACATTTTCTCTAACTCAAACCAGGCATTTTCTCAAGGCTAACTGAGACTAAAATTCCAGGTCAGCCTGAGCTAGAGTGAGACCCTACCTCGAAAAAAAAAAAAATATATATATATATTCCTTCTGGGCTGGAGAGATGGTTTAGTGGTTAAGGCATTTGCATGCAAAGCCAAAGGATCCTGGTTCAATTCTCCAGGACCCACGTAAGCCAGATGCACAAGGGGATGCATGCACACATCTGGAGTTCATTTGCAGTGGCTGGAGGCCCTGGTGTGCCCATTCTCTCTCTCTCTCTCTCTCCCCTGCTCTCTCATAAATAAATAAATGAATAAATAAAATCTTTTTTAAAATATTACTTTTGAGCCAGGCTGAATCCCAGCACTCGATGGTTTCAGAGATTACATAGTTAATTCCAGGTCAGCCTGGACCAGAGTGAGACCTGGGCTGGAGAATGGCCAGAGGTTAAGGCATTTGCCTACAAAGCCTAACAACCCAAGTTCGATTCCCCAGTACCCCTATAAAGCCAGATTCACAGTGGCACATGCATCTGGAATTCATTTGTAGCAGCTGGAGGCCCAGGGGTACCTATTCTCTCTACCTCTTTGTCTTTCTTCACTCTTCCTCTTTCTGCTTGCAAATAAATAAATAAAAATAATTTTAAAATATTCTTTCCACCATAAAGTATATAAACTCAAAAGTTTCCAATTTAATAGCTAGAAGGTTTCCTGTAATTATCTGATTTAAAACTTTTGTTTTATAGAAAATACAATTAAAGTGCAAAGGCATTAGGACCTAGGTCCAAAGTGTCAAAGATATATAATGGCAGAGCTAGCACAAAACTTAAAGCTTTGAGCATGGCAGTTTCTTTCCCCCAGTACAGTATTAAGAAAGAAATCATGATCTACCCACTTTGCTTGTGGGCTGCAGCACAGAAGTGGGTGTGAGAGTTTAGGCAGATGGGCCAGCTCCTGTAGGCAAGAAGAGAGCACCTAACAGGAGGTAAGTTTTTAAAGAAACTCGGTCAAGAAAATTGCGCTGTCACTCTACCTCAAAGAAAAGGCAAGGTGTTTCTTGATTCTAAATATATGGTGGAAGTGCAGCACAGTAAAAGAATGGAGGATCTTCACACATAAAATGATTTTAACATGGCCCACCAGTAAAAGAATGGAGGATCTTCACACATAAAATGATTTTAACACGGCCCACCAGTAAAAGAATGGAGGATCTTCACACATAAAATGATTTTAACACAGCCCACCAGAAATGTTTTGGTTTGTTTCTGCTTTCCAATGTTACTGTGCCGCGGTTCAGTTGAAGAAAATGAAAATTTTAGTTCTTACTTGCTAACAAACACAAAGTACACCCGTCTTTAGGATGAAATGGTGGCTTTTCTAACTAAAAGATGTATATACATTTTGTCTTAAGTTATAACAACTATTGCCAATAAAATGATAAAGGGCCATTCTCATGTATCTCATAAATAAACACATGTCTCAACATCACTGGTGGCAAAGATGTATTTAACCCCAAGCAACTGAAAGTGAGGGTGGGACAGAAAGAGGGAAAGAAGGGGAAGAATGAACAAAATAGAATTTCTCAAGTTTACTTTCATTAAAATTTACTTTTACGTAATGTGTGTGTGTGCGCGTGCGTGCGTGCGTGTGTAAATGCCAGGTGCATGCACTTGTTTGCATCTGGCTTTATGTGGGTGAGGAAGAATTGAACCTGGACCAGAAGACTTCATGAGCAAGTGTCTTTAACCACTGAGCCACGCCCAGGTCCTCAGGTTTATTTCGCATTACGTTTAAAGGCACTTACTGGCAGCAGGTGCAGACACCAATGACCAGAAAGATGAAGATGACCATGACGGCTATCAGACAAATCACCAGGATCTGCCCCCGGTTTGCTCGCAGGTAAAACAAGTCCACGCGTTCACAGCGGGTGCCGGCATAGCCTTTGTCACAGCTGCACAAAGAGAACAAGAGGGCGGCGTGTATGGTCTCCAGAGCTGTCTTGAAGAACTGGCATGTGTCTCCTTACTAAACAGAGAACAACTCCACTCCTTAAGAAAGAAAACAAACACCCGCTCCAACAGGTCCATGAGTACTGGCACTTTCTGTGTTTCCCTGAAAGCCCGTTGTCACGTTGTTAACACGTGTAATATAAACAAGCCAGGATAATGTCAATCTCCTAAAATATGTTTTGAGATTTTTATCTCTAAGCTTGTAAAGAAAATGATAAGATCCCCTCCACAGCCTTCTCATTTCTTAAAACCCTTGATGATCAGAAAATCAAAACTGCCCAGACTCTCCCATTTCATCCTAGGACAACACCAACCATCGCAGAGCACCAAACCCCTCTGATAAATTATTTTAAAATGACACAGTTTCATACCACCAGGCATGGCAATACATGTGAAAACTCTTAACTAGTGTTCAAACCAGAAAGTTCCATAAACATGACTTCCCCCACATACTGGGTCTAGTTTGCTCCCAGGGAGACGGTAGATTAGGAAATGTTCTTCTATTTCCTCCCACGGAGACCCCAAGTCCCGCCTTCAGCAGTCCTGTCATCAGAGTGTATAAGACCACATTTCTGATAGGCTCATCACTTCCTCAGCGCCCCTCTTAAGTGACCTTATATTCCATGGCCCTATTACAGTAGCATAGCCAGAAGCAGCCAGAGGTCTAAGCAGGGTGATGCTCTGACCACTGCCCCTTGTCTTTCGAGTCCCAATCATTGCAATCTTATGAGATACCTCAACCAAGCAGAAGTCCGTCTGACTGAGCAGGGGCTTGCCCAAGCAAAGTAACCTCAGCTATTGGCTCAGTGATGTGTGGACTACATATAGAATTGTCTGAATTGTGTCAGAAGCCCAAAAAATGCAGAAAAACCTGAGGCTGTTTGAGTCAAATGTATCTGTTGCAACATTAGCACATTTACATTAAAAAGTACTTCCCTTGGGCTGGAGAGATGGCTTAGTGGTTAAGGTGCTTGCCTGCAAAGCCTAAGGACCCAGTCTCAATTCCCCAGTACCCATGTAAGCTAAATGCATCTGAAGTTTGTTTGCAGTGGCTGGAGGCCCTGGCTCACTCTCTCTCTCTCTCTCTCTTTCTTTCTCTCTGTTTCTTTCTCCCTCTCAAATAAACAAATAAAATATTTAAAAATATTTCCCTTTATTTAGATGTGTTTAATCACAAAGAGATACTAGCTACATGCATAATTATTTAAAGATCAAAAAGATCAAATTCTGCTCGTGGAAAGACTCCTGTGCAGCTTAATTTTTCTTTCAGAAAGGATTTGTTGCTGTGTCATTCTATGGCAGGTATCTCTCCAGTCAAGAAATCTCTTAGAACCAGTGTTGACTGATGCACACTTCAACAAACACAATCAGGCTCAGGAGCAGTCTCAGTGGAAAGGTGAACTGTGGTGCAAGGCAAGGAGAAAGGCGTCTAACGCCATCCCGAGCAGAGGGGCCAAAGGATAACTGAGAGAGAAGTGCTTCCAGGAAGAGAGCTGGGCACCTTCGGTCCACGTCAAAGCACCGGCTGAGAGCTTAGCACTAAGTTGAAATATCAAAAGCTGTTGAACATAGGATCGCAGGTGGCAGCGAAGTTGTTTTTTTTTTAATTTTTTTAGAAAGGCAGAGAGAGAAGTGGCACGCCAGGGCCTCAGCCACTGCAATCAAACTCCAGATACCTGCACCACCTAGTGGGCATGTGCCACCTTGCCCTTGCCTCACCTTTGTGTGTCTGGCTTATGTGGAATCTGGAAGGTCGAACATGGGTCCTTAGGCTTTGTAGACAAGCACCTTAACCACTAAGCCACCTCTCCAGCCCAAGATATTTTTAAAATAATAAATCTTACGGACATGTTTAAGTCTCCCCCAATTAACTTAAATATTTCTTTAACAAGCCTACTAAGTCTGATATGTTTAAACAATAGCTTTGCTTGTAAAAGGCGCAACCGGGACCAGCTTCTATCGTAGAATTATGCTCTCTAAGTTCCAGGGCTAAACCGTGTTCTAAGATAATTTCTCAGTAAACAGCACTTTCTGTAAGTTCTAACACAACGGAGCCAGTCTAAAGTGGTTTCCTCTTCAGCAAACAAGTAGATTTCATGATCATTTTCAGTGAGTATGTCACCCAGATAGAAGGTAAGAGAAGAAGAGTGCAAGATCCTAGAGTTTTAAAAAAAAAAAAAAACAAGTTACAAAATGTAGCTGGAATTTAAAAATATATTTGTGGGTTTTTTTCTTAGTTCATTGGCTTAGGTTTTTGATATAAGATCTCACTATGTATGAAGCCCAATCTGTCCTCAACTTCCCAATCCTCCCCCTCCTTAGTGCTGGAATTCAGATGGGTACCACTATGACCTCCTTGAAAATAACTTTTAAAGATTCCATGACTTAAGGGATTGCAAAACCAGACTTTGAGATGATTATTCTGAAATTACCACCAGACAATGTTTGAAAAGATTTGTAAGTATTAACTCAATCATTGTTCCACTGCAACCTTTGAAATAGGCGCTGTTATTAACCTCATTTTTCAGGTAAACAAATCGAGTACAGGGACATTAAGGCAGGTCTATGACCCAAGGACAGGCAGTTGGATCTTAAGCACATGCTCTCACCAGCAAGCAACAGTGTCGCAAAAAAAAATAAAAAAAAGTATGTATCTAGAAACAAATTGTTCACATACCGAGAAAATATTGAGAAAACAAATAGGGAATTTGAATGATTTGAAATATGCTGTGTGTGTGTGTGTAAAAATAGGAGTGCAATAACTCCTATGATCATAAGCAAAGGAGGTATTTGTGGTATCCAAAGATGTTATTACCATCAATAACAAACGATATTGCTTGAACTCCTGCCACCCGTCACTTAAAAGGTCAGTCCTGAATTAAACTGCTGCCACTAATCCCACTGCATAGATAGCGAACACTTGCTCTGGGCTGGGTACTGTGATCAGTGGCTCTTGCATTTATGATTTGGCTAAATCTTTAAAATGTGAAAGTATTATTAAATCTCTCTGTAAATGATAATAGCACTCAGGCCTATTAGTAACATATGAACATAAGCTAAAAATCAGATCTTACCTCAGATCTGACTAAAAAATCTAGAGAGACAGCTTAGTGGTTAAGGCACTTGCCTGAAAAGCCAAAGGACCCAGGTTTGATTCCCTAGGACCCATGTAAGCCAGATGCAGAAGGTGGTGCATGTGTCTGGAGTTCATTTGTAGCTGCGGAGGCACTGGCATGCCAATTCACTCTCTCTCTCAATAAAATAACAATAAATATATATATATATAAATTTTATATAAATTTTGGTTTTTCGAGGTAGGGTCTCACTCTAGCTCAGGCTGACCTGGAATTCACTCTGTATTCTCAGGGTGGCCTCGAACTCACAGTGATCCTCCTACCTCTGCCTCCCAAGTGCTGGGATTAAAGGCGTGTGCCACCTCTCCTGGCTTATATTTTTTAAATCAGTACCATAGCCCTACTCTATCTGCCACTTATTGGCTCTATATTATTCCACTGCTAAGGAAGTGTTCCTAGTTCGTGTGAAGGCCGTGGCTTTGAAACTTAGCTTTAGATCGACTCTGGCAGAGGCATTGGTGCACTCAGCAGACACCTGTTAAATTTTCTGTTCTGTGCTTAGCACTGAACCCAAGAAGGGACACTCAAAGATACTGATGCCATGAGCCAGGAAATTAAGTACTTTAATGGAGTGTGGCTAGGTCAGAGACAGGGGCAACTACCTCACACCTGGGTGCGCTGTTGGTAAAGAGCAAGTTAAGGCATTTGGGAGGAGCTGATGTTTGAGCTGCATCTTAAGCCATCAGCAGGAACCAGCTCTCCAGGCTGTGAGAAGAATCTATATAATAAACCATTTAAGGGCATATAAGATTTTTACAATATTAAAGAACATCTATAGACATAGGGACCCGTTTAAAAAACTGTACTGGATTAAAGGTCATTAATCTTTCGAATTTTTTTATTTACTTATTTATTTGAGAGCGACAGAGAGAGGAAGAGAATGGGCGCACCACAGTTTCCAGCCACTTCAAATGAATTCCAAATACATGTGCCACCTTGTGCATCTGGCTTAAGTGGGTACTGGGGAATCGAGCCTCGAACCAGGGTCCTTAGTCTTCACAGGCAAGTACTTAACTGCCAAGCCATCTCTCCAGCCCTCATTAATTCATCTAAAATCATGAACTGAATTTTTTAGAGTCATATCTATCCTTCTTGTAGAAACAAACACATGTACTTCCTTTGCTTTTTTACACGTTAGCAATACTTATCTCTGTTTATGTATTATCCATGCATATTTCTTTTTTGAATTGAATATAAGTTTTGAGGAAGTCCATGACCCTTAAAGTTCAGATAAAATAGTGTTTGGAATCACTGTTCTGTGATACTTAATGAAAAACAGTGTATACGTTGGAAACTGCAAAAGAACATAGATATTCTGTGAACTTGAGATCACAATCACGCTAAGTCCCTTGGCCCAGAATGCACAGCAGAGGAGCGTCCCTTCAGGAGACAGTGACGATTAGCATGATGCAAAAACGTGGCGTGTACTTGAGTCAAATCCAATGTGGACACTTAATGTTCTAAGAGCTAGAAATTTCTGACTCCCCACTGGACTAACAAACAAACAGGTTTTCTAGAAACGACTGACGCCCCACTGGACTAACAGGCTCTCTAGAAATTTCTGACTCCCCACTGGACTAACAGGCTTTCTTAATCTGTATACAAGTAGGACTGACTTTCTTTCCACTTACTGATAGGTGCAAAAAAAATAGCTCTAAATTTGGTAGAAATTCCTTCATATTTACATTATGAACCACCTCACACTCGCCAGAGAGTCTGTTTCCATTTGAACCACCCAGGAGAGTGGGCTGAAAAGCACCTGGCCCCTGACAGAGTGAGTTTTGCTTGCATTGCACAGGGCAGAAGACCCTGGTTGGTCCATCAGAAGTGGGACGCTGATCTCGACTCCCACCGGTTCCTATTTCAGGAGGAGAGTTGCTGTCAGTTTCTCTGTAAGTAGCCGATTCCTAAACAAGCGGCCATGGGCATAACCAAGCAGAATCGATCCTGAGCAGATGGCATGCGCGCGTGCGTGGTCAGCTCACTTTCCAGTGCTGTCAAGGCCCAGGCAGGCGCCATGCACTGCACTTTGCTCAGGGCGCAGGGCTCAGGCCCTCCACTTACAGGCAGGAGGGAGTCTGCTCCTCCACCACAAAGCGGCACCTCCCATGGATGCAGTAGTGTTTGTATGGCTTGGGGCACCGGGAAAAGTGGCCTTTCCGCCTGGTGGTGGTGGTACCTGGGAAAGGAGGAAAAAAAATTCAGTGTACGAGCCCTCTTTGAATACTCATTTATAAACAGAAACCTACTCCTAATGCTGCCAGTGTTTCTGTAGAATAAACTTTAATTCACCATTTATCCTTCTCTCCAGCCTGGAATTAAAAGAGACTTTTGAGACCCCAAATCTCTTTAAAGATTGGGTAAGCGGGACTGTTGTGGGAGTGTTTTATATGATAATTAAGATGCATCTAACTAACCTTTCAGAACCATGCTAGAGAGTTAGTTTTTGTTTTGTTGTTGCTATTTTATTTTATTTTATTTTATTTTATTTTATTTTATTTTATTTTATTTTATTTTATTTTGAGACAACTGAAACTTTGACACAACATTTATGAAGTTCCAGGTACTTGTCTGGTTATTTTTCATACATCACCTTATTCAATGCCATTAACAAGCTTCTGAGGTAGGCGTCATTCAAACGGCCAATTGACAGATAAGCAAAGCACAGGTCTGTTTGTTAAGCCATCTTCCAGGATCACAAAGCAGGAATGGAAGAGCTGGGCTTAAACAAGGAACCCGGGTTCTTACCCACCTGCTGCAGCATCCTGTCGAGCCAGCCGGCAGTGGGTCTGTGGGACAGCTGGAAGTCCCCCTGGCCTCATTAGGAGTGTGGGCCTTTCTTTTGGCTCAGAGGTACTTTCTCCTACTCTGAGACACTGGCTCCTCCCTATCCTGATTTCAATTCTGCCCTCATTTCCTTGTCTTACATGTTTGAGTCTTGATTGCCTGATTTTCCAACTAAAGACATTAACATGTAACACTTTCCTCATTACTCAAATGAAAAGAAAAAAATGAGGATCCAATGACTGCCAGGAGAAACCATGCGGAAATACTAGTCATTTTCTTTGTTGTGTCACAGCTGGCATCTGCCTGCTTCCAGAGAAAACAGCCAGCGAGCCAGCTCCCACCCAGGGCTAAACTGTCCTTGCTCAGGATGGCAACAACAGCGTTCAGAACCAGACACCTGGGAGCCAGAAAGAGAGCACAGCGCTCACTGCCCAAGACCCTTCCCACTGGGCTTGAAAAGACACCTGCATGTCAATAGTAGTCAACGGTGCTGCTATTAATAGCAACAATTACTAAACTTCTTAATATGAGATAGATACATATAGCTGTATAGGAAAATCAGAAGAATCTTGAAAGGCTTTTGAGTAATGAATGCACTGTGAATTTCTGTGAAGCCAGGATATGGTAGCACAATCTTCCCTTTATATCTGTGGAAGATATTCCCAGGACCCCTCACAGACACCAAGAGCTGAAGATATATAGCATGCACACATAGTGTGCACACATCCTCTCATACATAGACTCTGGCATCTCTAAATTACTTATGTAGATTATAATACATACTGTAAATATTACATCATAGTTGTTCTGTTAAAGGCATTTATTTGCAAGCCTGCTGGCCCATGTAAAGCCAGATGCAAACTGCCACATGTGCCTGTGCTCCTAATCTGCCTGCATCAGTGGAAAGCGGATCCAGAAGAATCCAGAAGCTCAGCTACACTACTGCACACACCACAATGAAATGACAAGAGAGACTCTGTCTCAAAAAGAAGGCGGGGGCTGGAGAGATGGCTTAGCGGTTAAGGCACCTGCCTGCCAAGCCTAAGAAAACCCATTTGATCTCCAGGTCCCATGTTTAGCCAGACGCAAGTGACGCAAGCGCGCAATACCGCACTTGCCCACAAGGGGGCACATGCGTCTGGAGTGTTCACAGTGGCTGAGAGGCTGCTGGCGCACCCATTCTCTCTCTCTCTCTCTCTCCCTCTCTCTCTCTCTGACTCTCTCCAGAAAAAAAAAAAAGGAAGGTGGAAAGACAGGACAAACACCCTGAGGTTGTCCTCTGATTTTCATTCACATGCTGTGGTGCGCATACATACAAACACACACACATTCATAAAAATAGTTGTTATGCTGTATTGTTAAGAAATTATGGCAAGGAAGTCTGTCTGTATTCAGTATAATGTTGGTGTACTTTTTGAGCCACACGGGGGTGGATTCATCGATGTGAAATTCACAATACAGATAGTTAACACTCAGAGTTTCCGTGGATGGCAGAATGCTGCTGAGGAACTGGCTGACCTGGTTTTGAATGTAGACGCTCTTGCCACCCAAGCTGACCTGTGCAGGCCAAATAGTGGGTCTCCCAGAATGTCTCTCAGAAATAAGTACACGGTGTGTCAAAGCAAAGCCCTAGCCTTGTGCCAAATGACCTGATGAGTAGAGTTTTCTAGCCCCGTAAGAGGCTCTGAAACATCAAATAAGTCAAGGTACTACCTCCTCTTTTAACCAACACAGTAGCACAAATAAAAAGCATTAACAAGCAACTAGCCAGTAAAAACAATTATAGTGACCATAGAAACATTTGTAGCACACTAGAAACAGTGGAAAGAACGTGGAACGAGGGAGAAGGAAATTAGTACATAATTTTTGGTTCTGCCCATCTCACTTTGCAACTAATTTGCAGAGAGAGGAGAGAGAATGGAAAGATTATGAACATGGGTTTGCCAGGACCTCCTGCCACTGCAAATGAACTGCAGATGCATGCATCACTTTGTGCCTCTGGCTTGATGTGGGTATTGGAGAATTGAACCTGGGCCAGAAGTGAGTGTTTCATCTCCCCAGTCCCAGTTCTGCCCCTTTCAATGCCTGAGCCCAGACAAAAACTAATTAAACTATCTAAGCCTCAATTTCTTTGTCTGGACGTCAAAGATAATAACATCAACCTTAAAGGACGAACAAGCAAAAATTAGACGTGGAAGTATCTGGCCGAATTTACTAAAACAGTAAAGTCCCCAGCATAGGAGATGATTATAGAACCTTGATTAACTTGGCCATATTAAGAGGAATCTTAGCCAGGTGTAGTGGTGCATGCCTTTAATCTTACACAGTAAATTCCAGGTCAGCCTGGGCTACAAATAAGACCCTACCTCGGAGGAAAAAAAAAAAAAAAGAGGAATCTTGTGTATGTAGGAAAAGTGCTCTTCTAAGCAAATAAAAAATTAATCTGGGCTGGAGAGCTGGCTTAGCAGTTAAATTCTTGCCTGTGAAACCTAAGGACCCCAGTTCAAGGCTCGACTGTCCAGGACCCACATAAGCCAGATGCACAAGGGGGCACATGCATCTGGAGTTCGTTTGCAGTGGCTGGAGGCCCTGGCGCGCTCATTCTCTCTCTCTCTGCCTGCCTATTTCTGTATCTCTCTCTTAAATAAATAAACAAAAATAAATAAAATATTTTTTTTAAAAATGAATCCCAACACTGGGGAGGCAGAGGTAGGAGGATCCCTGTGAGTTCAAGGCCATCCTGAGACTACATAGTGAATTCCAGGTCAGCCTGTACTAGAGTGAAACCCTACCTTGAAAAACCAAAACAAACAAACAAAAATTTTTTTTGGAAAATGTAGCTTTTTGGAGGCAGTCAGCAAACAATTAAAAGATGAAAATTGCCAAGAGCAAAGATATAAAATCATAGCTATGCAAGTCTAATGCAGTGGATGGGAGGCAGATGGAATTGCTGTGGGAAGACAAGAAGGGGCGTGGCCAGGGATGGCTGGTAATGGCTCTGGAGACCAGAGTGTCAGTGGGCGGTAATACAGAGCATGAGAAAACTGGAGATGGTTCTCACCCAGGACACATGTAATAAAAAAGCACGCCACAGCGCAGCAGTCTCTTGATGCACTAGGTGGAGTGGTGCAGACAAGATTAGAGTAGCGAGGACACTGAGCCCTGGCAGGAAAAGCAAGGAATACCTGAGCTATGCCATCAAGTGTGATGTTGGCTTTGATCAGGGGAACGAGGGGCAAAGAAATCATTCAAGAGGCAGCAAAACCCAAAGACAGATAAGGCATGCTCCAGAAAGCTTTCCGTGCTTTGCAAAATGTGTTGCCTTTAGATACAAGCCATTTGGTTCTGAATGCAAGACCTCACTAATTCCTATGGTTGCTGGACTCTTTGAAAGGAACCCCAACTTTTAATAAATACCACACAGAATATAATTCCAGCAGGCAAATTAGCCAGCAGCTGCTGGGTGCAGCGATTTCAACAGCCTCTGCCCATCCAAGCAGCACAAATCCATGCCAGCCAAGCGGTTGCCAGCTCCTGTTTTGATTGCTCACAGAGCTCATTTTGACAAAGAGGCATGCTTTTAAATATTCCCAACATCATTTGGACTCAAAACCCTTTCCATGCCACCAGGCAGAAAATGCCTGGTGATTTCTCTACAAAACTTTTAAATCTGAAACTGAAATAAATCACACATCTTCCCATGTAAAACACAAGAAAACCAAACCCAGATGGGATCCTATCTTTCTCTGTCTGCAAAACGAGAAACGTTATCAGCATTCTCTTTGCAGAGGGCATCTAAAATTCCAGTTGCTTCTCATCTAGCATCCTTCAAAGTCACATTATCTGAAAATGGAACTGTGAAGCAATTTTTCTGTCTATCATGAGACCTGATGAGAGAGGCTGATGACAGAGCGAAATCCTCCCCTCCAATGCACGTATCTGTATCACAGAAAAGTGAATCTGCATGCAGAAAGAGGCTTAATGCCAGCACTATGATCCTCTCTTGAAAACTGAATGCCACCGTGCCTGCAAACAGCAACTGGAGCATTCCCATGATCCTGGTGCTTAGCGAAACTTAGTTAATCTTTCTTTCCCCCACCACTTTACCTTTTTGTTTTTTTTTTTCTAAACACACACTACCTAAACAGAAGCATTCCCTCAAGAGTGAGGAGGGTCTACAGAATTTCACAGAATGACTACATCCACCAGCTGCCTGGACCACAAACATCATCTCAAATGTTGATGGTTAGAGATGAGAGCTCTTTGTCTCTTCATGGGACAGTGCATTCTAACATGCTCAAAGTCAAAGAAACCATTACCGCTACTGCAGGCCAGTGCATGTACAAATCTGATTTTAAGAATTCACAGTAGGGATTGAAGCCAGGGCATTTTCCTCAGATGCTATCAACAACCAGGTGAGAAGCTGTCACCTTCCTTGGTCACGTGAACAGTGGGATGAGATGCCATAGAGTCCTTTGTGCAAAGCCGAAGTGGAGGACTACAGAAGACACCCTCATGAATTCCAATGTGGAATTTCCTTCAGTTTGGTGGGTGTTACATCAGTTATTTCCTTGTTGCTATGAACAAATAGATGAGCAGCAGTTTATGGAAGGAAAAGGGTTTAATTCAGTGTACAGTGCAGAGGGTGGAGACCGTCCTGGCAGGGAAGGAATGGCAGGAGCCGGAAGCTAGAATCACATCAACAAGGAGGAGGAATAGTGAGAGATCAGCGAGAGGGCTGTGGACCCTCCAGTGCCACCCCCAGTGACACACTTCTCCAGCAAGGCTCCACGTCCTGGAGATTCCACACCTTCCCAAACAGCACCACCAGCCAGGGAATCAGGTGTTCAAATGCATGAGACTGTGGAGGGAATTTTACATTCAAACCACCTCAGATGCCTTGATCAAACATAGCATCATTCCTTCATTTTTCTTTATAGGACTCTAATTCTTAAAAAAATAAAAGAAAAGAAGTTTTGTGATGCCTTTCTGCTTAAAACCCTTCAGAACGAGTATATAAGGTCTATTTCTCTTTAAAACTTTCACTTATTATTTCAATAGTGCCTGTTACAGATGCATTCTATAATTCTGTAAGTGACATTAATATTAGCAACTCTATTCTGAAGTCAATTCTAAGGGCAATTCATGCTATAATCATTATGAAAATGCTTTTTGTGATACTTATTACTAGGCTGTTTGCTCACAGTATTTCTAGCCCCTTAGTTACATAACATTTTATATAATTGACTTATCAAAGGATGCTAAATTTTGGAATGCAGCTCTACATTGTTAATAAAGGAAGAGAAGGGGAAGAGATAGCCAAGCTCACCCTCCATGATGGTCCAAGCCCAGCCTCATCTCTAAGTCTCCATGGCAACACCTCTAACTACCTGTTTCTCTCTGTGGCCTCTCAGCTGTCCAGTCTGCTCACAGAAACCAGAGAGAGACTGATGAAAAACACGAAAACATAACTATAGGTGTATACAGGACCCATTACCTTCCTCCCCACTGTCTTTCTGATCTCACCTTTGCCTGTTTTCTTCATTAATTATCCCTGGCATCTTGAAGAAGGCCCACCACATAGTATGTGCACAAAGTGGTGCGTGTGTCTGGAGATGGTTTACAGTGGCAGGAGGCCCTGGTGCACCCATGTTCATTCTCTCTCTCTCTTTGCAAATGAATAAAAATATTTTTAAAGAAAGTGTATTGTCATTGACAGTGATGAATTTATTTTCTTGATGTATAAAAACGTAGTCAAATAAAGTAAAAGTGTAGAGTCTTGTATGTGTTTGAATTTAAATGTTACTGTTTAAAAATAATTTATTCTAATTATATTTTATTTAAGCCCCATTATGATCACACTTAATATGCACAAAAATAAAGAATTGTGGGCTAGAGGGATTGCTTAGTGGTTAAGGCATTTGCCTGCAAAAGCAAAGGACCCAGGTTTGATTCCCCAGGACCCATGTAAGCCAGATTCACAAGGGGGTGCATACATGTGGAGTTTGTTTGCAGTGGTTGGAGGCCCTGGAGCACCCATTCTCTCTCTCCCAATCTCTCTCTCTCTCCCTCTCTCCCTCTCTCTTTCTCTCTGTCAAATAAATAAGTAAAAATAAAATATTTTTTAAAAAAGAATTGTGTTAATTTGATTGAAATGTCCCCCATAGCCTTGTGTGTTTTGAGTACTTGGTCCTTAGCTGATGGCAATTAGGGAAGGCTTTGGAGCCTGCAGGAGGTAGAGTCGTGCTGGAGGATGTGTGCGGCTGGGGTCAGACCTGGTTTATTGGTCCAGCCCACTGGGTGCTCAGCGCTACCTCACCAGGCTGCTGCCTTCCTCCTGGGGTTACAAGATGCCCCCATCTGCTCTACTATGCTTGCCATAATGAAATGTCCCTCAAAACTGTAAGCTTAAAGAAGCCATTTCCTCCCATCCACGGTTTTTGATTGGGTGTTTGTTCCAACAATGAGAAGGTAACTGCAACAATGATCAAAGCACCTCAGCCACACAGAGGATAATAAGAGAGATCAAGAGCTACCAGAAAGAAAATGATTCACAAAACAAATCTTTCCTACCAGTAATCACTTCAGATAGAAATGAGTTCAACGCCCTAATCTTATGAGACAGAATAGCTAAAAATATATATTAAAAGATTTAACTATATACCTTCATTGTCTATAAAGATGCTTTAGGAGCATAAATGGGCTGTAAGCAAAGAGATGCACAGCCCTCACCACAAGGGAGACTGGGTGGTGACATATCAGACCAAATAAGGTTGAATTCAATCCATCCCAGTGACCCACTGACCAAGGCCACATATATGCTATTTTAATCTTTATTTATTTATTCTATTTTTGACATATAATGCATTTTGATCTTATTCCCCCAATTACCCTCTCTTATCCCCTTTCCACTAAAACCCTTGTTCTCCCTCCATTAATACCCATATTACTTGCGTCTCCTTTTGAATCCATTGAGCTAAATTAGGCTTGCTTGCATCATCGTGGGTCGAAGGTTACTTACAGTGGCTACAATGATTGGACCGTACTCCCCACTTCCCAGCACCCGTTAGGTAGTCTGGGAGGTGTGGAATCTTGGAGATCTTTCCTTCCCCTGTTGATGGTGAAGTATGGGCAGGTTCAGGCTTGTGCTGGAACCCACCACTGCTGTGAGTTTATGAGTGTAATGGCCATGTCTATCCAGAGGACAATGTTTAGCAGCCATCTCCCATCCTTCTGCTCTTATAATCTTTCTGGCAACTCTTTTGCGAGGGATTAGGCAATATAATTTGATAAGATTTTCAATTCTCCAGGGTAATATAACAATTACATACATATGTGTGTTCATGTATGTGAGTGTGTGTGGTACTTAAAATCAGGATATCTAACTATATAAAGCAAACACTGGAAGAACTGAAAGCCGAAATAGTGCAGGTTATATATTCACTTGCACAAGTCTTTAGACAGAACATTCACACAAGTTAAATGAAACAACTTTGCTACTCAGAGACAGGCAACAAGAGGCGAGAGAATGCTGGGCTTCCTGGCCAGTGGGTTGGTCTAGGTAGAGCTGCACAAGGGCAGAAGAATCTAATCTCTGTGGGTCCACATGAGCGTGCAGTTGAAGGGCTCCGAGCAGCAGCCAGGCCTGACTGTTCACCCTGGGGAAATGAGACACAATAAGCAATAGACTGAACCTTAGTAGGGCATCCTATTGTAGGAGGGAATAGAACCAGGCTATAATTGCCACTTCCTCCTGATATTGATTCTAGCACATTCTACAGTTATTGTCAGGAATGACGAGCAAGAAACGGAAGGCATCTAGGTTGGCATCCAGGTCCATCCAGAGAACTAACTGTCCTGCAGATAACAATGCTGAGCCACTAAAAGATTTTAATATCTCACTTTCACAGTATGTGCATCAAGACAGACCATCAATTAGGTAACAGTGAACTTGAACCTGGTAGACAAAATGGGTTGAACCAACTTGTGCAGAATTTTCTACCAACAGTAGCAGAATAGACAACCTTCTCAAGTGTAGGTCGTGCTGTCTTCAGGTAGATCATGTGTGAAGATGCCAAAAATTTCTTGACAAATTTAGGAAGGTTGAAGTTACGTCAAGTATCTCTTCTGATCACAATGCAATAAAACTAGAAATTAACAGCAGAGTGAGGGTGAAATGCTCATAAGTCAAACAGTACACTTCTGAGAACGGAAACCAGATTTCAACGAGACATGTGTTCTCCTGTGTCCCTCACAGTGTTACTCACTCAAGCCAAAACGTAGATGCAAGTTAAGTGTCCACTGACAATGAATAAAGAAGCCAGCCAGTCACAGAGAAGTGCAGCGTGCTTCTGCTTCTGTGAGGTATTGAAACAGTGAAGTTCATGCTCAGGCAAGAGAAGAGAGTGGCCAGCGTCCCAAGGAAGGGGACATGGGGCTTGCTAGTCACCAGATCTGAAGTTTGATCAAGCATAATGAATAAGTTCTAGACATCTTTTATACATCATGATGCCTGTGATGAAAACTGCATTATTGTCCTCCTTATCTCCTATTAAATGAACTCATTACAGTAAAATTAAAATCAAGAAAACATCATGAGGTCGATGACAAGAAATCTTTGAACATTGTCGGTCATAATTTCCCAAGGAAGATGTGGAAAATGCCAACACTTAAGACGTGTGAAGAAAGACCAAAGGGAAATACATACTCACAAAGTTCTCCCAGCATGGGTGACATGACCGGACCCCACAGGCATGACCTCAGGCACCAGTGACTTCCACAGCTTAGGCACACCTGCAGCCCACCCACTGCTGTGAAGGGTGAAAGAGGCAGACTGGGCCAGAGCTGGTGACTCACTTCAGGAAGACTTGATCAGAATGTTCCTGGCTCTGTGACAGCATTCATTCCCAGGGGGCTGAGAAAGGGACACCCACACCCAGTCACCGTTCTCCATACCAGCTCACAGACGCTCCCAGGGAAGGCTCAGGGCCCTTCTCCACAAACCTGACTCTTTGAATTGCCTGCACTTTCTTTAATTGTTTTTCTAAAATCACAAATATCCATGTAGACGAGCAGATCATACGTTCAATACACAACCAATATTACCTTGGATCAAAGATCAACACAAAAATGGGCCAAGGACCAAATCTGACCCACAGCCTGTTTCTATAAGTAAATTTTTTTTGCAAGCCTTTCCTTAGGCTAAACTTTCAGGATTCTAATTCAAGCATCTCCAGGGTAAAATATGTGAAATCATTGCTTTCTTTACTTTTTGAAGGTATGGAATAGACACAGAGAAAGAAAATGGAATGTGTCCATTTTACATGAATCCAGTCCAAGATGCCACATGCTGTAGTCTGGAGCACACAACTATGCCACCCCACGAAATGACTATCAACTTGATGGGATTAGGGCGTCATGGAGACACACCTGTGGGTCTGTCTGTGCGAGTGTAGAACTGGGCGGGGGGGGGGGGGCAACCTGAATGTGGGCATCACAGTGGGGGCTGAGGAACCAGAGCAAATGAAACAGGGAAAGTGAGAGGAGTGCCAGAATTCGTCTGTCTGCTTCCTGACTCTGGAAACAAAAAATAAAGATGAGAACTTGAAAATGCGCTTAATGTGAGATATCCTCTTAGCATCATGGCCCAGTAATGAAAACAGCAGGATGTACTGTGACCAACTGCTTCCCAAGCCTGTCACCACAGCCAGAGCCACCCCGGGTGGTAGGCCTTTCCCAGCATGGTGGCTGTGACTCCAAACTGTGCAGCAAAGCAACGTCTTTCTTCCTTCAGGTCCCCATCAGTGTCAGGCATGTTCTCACAGCTGTCAGGGAAGTAGTGGCTAAGTCCAGCACGTAGTAATTGGACGTGACACATGGGAATAAGAAAGGGGCCACTTTGTCGCCAAGAGTAGATATTTACTAGCTGTACGACTTTGGGTGAGTTACTCTTTCTTTCTCTTTCTCTTTCTTTCTTTCTTTCTTTCTTTCTTTCTTTCTTTCTTTCTTTTTTTTTTTTTTTTTTTTGAGTTAAGGTCCCGCTCTAGCCCAGATTGACCTGGAACTCACTATGATCCTCCTACCTCTGACCTCCAGAGTGCTGGGATTAAAGGTGTGAGCCACCATGCCCTTTGTAAATTAATCTTTCTAAACTTTGACTTAAAAAAAAAAAAAAAAAAAAAATCCTCATTCCGAGGGCACTTACAAGGAATAAATACATTCCTGTCTGCAAAGGCACACATCATACAGTATCTAGTACAAGCCCAAAGAACTACCTAGCATTACAAAGACTGTTAGCAATAAGCATCGAGGAGCACAGCACTGAGTACGAAACGTAAGTGTTACCTGCACAGTCTTCCCCGGGCTCTCCGCAGAGAGGGCTATTGGTCACGGGCCTTCTGGTGGAGTTCCCATCTGCTGCCACACAGTGAACAATCACTAGACCTTCAAGTTCAAAACAGAATAAAAAGATGAAGATGAGAACTTGAAGTTGTGCTTAATGTGAAATATCCTCTCCACATCACAGCCCAGTCTTAGGAACAGCAAGCCTGTGGTTTCTTCTGTAAGATTTCTCTCCCAGTGAGGAAGGGAGGCAGCACCAACAGGCCTCCTGCTCTTAGCTCAGCGTTGGATGAATGTTCAAGCCAGCCTCGCTTCACTGAGCTGTGAAACTTAAGGGAGGATGCTTGGCCGCAGCTTGTGATGTTTGCTTAGGACAGACTCAGTCGTAGAGGGACGGCTCCCTGAAAATCACATGCGTACACTGGGGAATGTGCAAAGAGAATGAACCCCAGCAAAGAAGCTGCTCTTCTCCACACAGATGGATGCTTCTCAGTCAGTGACTGGGTTGCTTCCCTCTGGTGGACAGATGCAATACACGGGCTTTCTTCCTGATGTGGTGGTGGTATTGGGCTGCATGCATGCTAGGCTAGTGCTCTACCACTGAGCCAGAACGTCAGCCTTCTATGAGGACTTTAAAGAAATTACAGTTTCTGAACTTAAGAATCTAGAAAGGATCGTCTTCATGTCTTCAGCAGTGAAAGAAATGCGGTTGGCATGGCTTGTAGAACAGTGTGTGGTCCTTTGGGTGAGCCCTGATTCTCCCAACCCAAGGACGGAAAGCCCTTTATGAGGCCATCAGGAACTTAGCTGTCACTGGACGTGAGGTCATATTAAAGACCTGTTATAAAGATCTTAAATATAGTAATGACATTGTGGTTTATATTGAGTCCATGTTTCTCATATTTAAATACTTTTTCATGGAATAATGTACTTAAGATTGCATTATTTATGAGTGGTAGTAGCAGTGGTAGTATTTTGTAGCACTGGCAGTCAAATCCAGCCTTGTGCATGCTTGGAAGGTGGTCTGCTACTTCACTACACCCAGCCCCATTACTTTAAAATAAGCCATCCTGGAGATGTGGGTGCACGATGATGAAGGAAGGCTTAGCCAAAGTCAGGTCAGAAGTTATGTGAAGCTGAGTGTACCACAGTGCTCTATGCTACTGCGTCCCAGTATATGTTCAAAATGTCTATGATAAAAAGAGAAATATATAGGTCAGAAGTTATGTGAAGCTGAGTGTACCACAGTGCACTATGCTACTGCGTCCCAGTATATGTTCAAAATGTCTATGATAAAAAGAGAAATATATAGGCATGATAAAGGAAAGGAGGAGGGAGAACAAATGTGGCCAGAGTTCAAGACCTGCTGTGGCCGGTGCTCAGGACGGTAAGTGTGTGCTCAGGACGCGGAGCGTTGCCAGGGTTGCCCGCTTGCAGGCCATGCTCAGTGCGTGTACTCATTAGTACACAGCGGACAGCAGTCACAGACACTCCACGGGCACGGGCTGCAGAAAGGTATACATCTGGCCAAGTTTCAGCACAACACACCCTCCAATCCGATCCCACCGCACAAGGCTTTATGATCACCCAGGAGAATGCGGGTGAGAAGCATCAAGTTGTTCTGAAGCTGTGTGATGCTATCAGCCCACAAGTAACCGTAACACGAAGTGACCAGGTATACCTGCAAACAACAGTGCTAACATGGTCAAAATTCAAGACTTTTCCAACAAGTCTTTTTGTTTTCCATTTATCAAGGGGGAAAAGATTGTTTTGTTTTTTTTAGAGAAAGATGGGAAATGTTGGGAAAGTTCAAGAGAAATGAAGACTCAAACCCACAGATGACGGGTGAACTTGTACTTGTTTTCTGGAGGACAGTTTAGCAGTGTACAGAACATGGAGGCAAGCCCTTGTATAGAACTTTCTCCTAAGGGGACTACTCAGGAGACACAACACGTTATGCTACACACTCGCCCTCCGTACGGCTTTATAAGCTGGTAATCATAAACCACATCGATCCAGTAGAGCCATTTTCTTGCCTGCACATATTTTAAGAACTGAATGGAAACAGTTCATGTTACATTTGGATTTCCTGACTCCGTATTTAAAGAGTCTGCAACATAAGCTTTCATCACAAGTGCTGCAACTAAGAAGCAGGTAACCCTTGAGGCACCGCAGGCTCCACGAGGCGGGCTGGACTCACTGAACTGCTCCACCTGACAGGCTTTGGAGATTTTCATCTGTAAGAAGAGACCAAGAAATCAAAGAACTGTTCGCGGTTACCGAACACTAAAGACCGCCTTATGAAGAAAACTCCTGGTCCACCCCCGGCTCAACAAATGCTGATTGAGTCCTGCGTTTGGTGCTGGTGTGAAACGCTAAGGGCTCAAACAAACACAGACATCATCACTAACCTCAAGGAGCTCATATTCTGTGAGATAGATGTTCTACGCTTCAAGGCACAGTGTTATTAACACAGCGAGAGAAAACAGGAGAAACACCCAGCAGAGAATCAACAGAGGAGTGAATGAGGAAGACACTCTACACCAGCCTCCTGCCTCTCCAGCATGTGCAGCCACACACATATGTACATTTGCAAGTATACACACACCACACATATGTAAATGCAACCCCTCCCCAAATAAGCAAATGGAAATCACAGAATAAGCAAACCATTTAGCAGTCCACAGAAGCTGAATGACAGAAGACACATCTTCCAAGTCAAGTGTTGCTGCATCCAGGAAGGTGGTTAAGGCAAGAAAGCAGGGTGCACAGACCTGCTGTTTGTCGTGAGACGCCTTCCAGCACTGCTCGAGTCTTTAAAACTATGTGGTTATTTACCATGCTTTCAGTAAGGGAGCTAGCTTGAGATAAATGCAGCTGAAGTAACCCAGGACATCTTAAACCAAAGGACAACTTGGTCAATTCAACAGGAAATGAAATTAGTACAACCGGTCCAGCTTGTTTGGGGGAGTGATGGGGTTGGGACGGAAGAGGCCAGGGGCCTTGGGGAACAAAAGAACTGTGTGCTATATACACTGTTAGGGTTCTGTGACGCCTAAAATGAATCCAGTGACGAGTTTTACGTGAGAAGAAAAGTAATCCTCTTTTCTTTCTAATTAAAGACTATTTTGATATCAGTACTGGTGATTTAGGCACATCAGACCCTGCAAGCCCCCAGGCCAGCCAGACTGGAGATGCAGTGGGGAACAGTGAGACACTGTGCCTCAAACAAGGTGGGGTGTGAAGACCCACACCCACGCTGTCCTCCGACCTCCACGTGCACACCTGCACTCACACGCAACACCCACACACTCAAATACACACACACAGATAAACATTAGTCAATGTGTACCATAAAGAGAAACAAAAAGAGCTTTTGTCCGGTTCTATTTGGGGACAAGAGATGACTGACAGGAAGAGGCTAATGGTCCAGGAGACACCTCCACAGAAGCAGGAGGCGTGGGAGCTTCAGCCTAAGAGGCGTGGCCTCATCTGTGGTCCATTCTGGACAATGTAACTTCATGTTAAGAAAATGGAAAATCATTATCAGAATGTAAAAGGCATTTTGTATTCTACACATCTTTCTTTATTGTTCAAGGACACCCAAGTTCTGGCTTAAAAGGGAAGAGAAGTGGATTTGATACCCTTCACTCTACTGACATCTGGGACTGGACTTTTCTGGCTGTGGAAGGTTGTGCATTGTAGAATGACTGACAGCAACCTTGGTCTTCACTTACTAAAAACCAGGGGCATTCAGACCCCGTCACCACCGCACCAAGACATTGCCAAAGGCCCCTGCACTGAGGGATGCTCCAGGTGACAACCAATGCCATTCTCTTGCAAACTATTCTACATATTTTAATCGAAAATATAGATTTCATTTTTACTACATGTCTCTAATCTAAGCCAATGACACAGCCTGCAAAGTGTCAAACTGTGACTTCTAAAAACATTTCTTTTCAAGATAAGCACCAGTATCTCATGAAATATAAACAACACCAGGCTCAGATTCACTATGTGACCTGAGTCAATGAACAAATTGTTCTGACTTTTTTTAATTTAAGAAAACCTAGGATCATAGGTTTTCTGCCCATCTCATGAACATTCATGAAAACCAGTGAAAAATGGGAATTTTTAAAGAAGCACCTATCTATTTCTCAACCTTGATAAATGCCCTGTTTGTGGGACTCATGTTTGCTTTCTTGTAATTTCATTCTGGTGTTTTGGATTTTCTTTTCTTTTTTTACTCACCTAAAATAAGTCTAGCCTCCCTTTCTCATGCAAGAGCCTTAAATACTTGAAGCTGGTGATCCAATCTCTCTAGCAGGCTCTCTCCCCCCAGGCTGCCCATCCTAGTTGCTTTAAGCATATTTTACTAGATATTGTTGAAACCCCTCAAAAGCCTGGTCATCTTCCTCTACATGCAAATCTGAAATCAAGAGCCACCCCACAAGGTCTAGCAAAGACAGAAAATGGTGGGGCTGACATTACAGCACTTCCAGTAATGCAACCCCATGGTGTGTCATGACTTCCATATCAAGTATTGAAATTTTATTCTGTTTACTATAAAATGTGGCTCCTAAATGTCTTGTGTTACTGATTTCATTTTTTTCTCCCTTTGTTTTTCTCTTTTGTTTCATTTTTGGGTTTCATCTAAGCAGAGCTGTTACACTTTCTCCTTTCTAAATGTTGGTGTGTCAAACTTTACACGTTATCAAAATAGTTCAGTCTTTCTTGTTTTCTGATTTCATTCACTCTATCCTCCACACTTCTGTTTCACATGACCTATAGAAATTCTGAGATGTTTTACAACAATACAATCAGAATAAAGCAATGTGATGTCATAATTTCAAGTTTTTCAATTATTATTAAATATTTTATTTATTTATTCATTTATTGAGAGAGAGAGGGGAAGAGGCAATAGAGAATGGATTGCCAGAGCCTCCAGCCAGTGCAAACGAATTCCTGACACATGCGCCACCTTGTGCATCTGGCTTACATGGGTACTGTGGAATCAAACCTGGGTCCTTAGGTTTCACAGGCAAATGCCTTAACTGCTAAACCATCCCTCCAGCCCATAGGGTTAGTTTTTTTTTTTTTTTTTTTTTTTTTTTTTGAGAGAGACACAGAGAGAGACAGAGAGAGAGGGAGAAGAAGACAGATAGAGATAGGCGCCCCAGCAGCCTCTCAGCTGCTGCAGACAAAATACAGATGTGCACGCCCCCATGTGATCAAGTGTGGCACTGCGCCCTTGCATCACTTTTGCATCTGGCTAAATGTGGGACCTGGAGAGTGGAACCTCTGGAGATTGGAACTGGCATCCTTAGGTTTAGGAGGCAGGCACCTTAACCCCTAAGCCATCTCTCCAGCCCGGGTTAGTTTTAAATATCAATTTTACTCATAAAATTCAAGAAAAGAAGCCCAATTCTACTTCAGTGAGTAAAAGCTCCATTTATTTGAATGCACACTGAGATCCTCAAGTGAAAAATTACAGAATGCATTAATAGTATTACCCCTGTCAGTCAGCACAGGGAGTGAAGTCAGAGGGAACAATACAAGCATTCAAAAAGCAGCAGCCTGACAAAACCTATGACACGCTGTCTGACCGTCACTGCTAATGCTGAGGTAAGTAGTGCACCAGCTGGGTCAACTTAACTACTTAACAAGATCATATGTGACCAACTTAAACAGTCATGGACACTGTGTTTGCCTCATCTCTGAGCTGAATTTTCCACTTGTAAAGCCAAGTACATTCTGTATTTTAAAAATAAACATAACATTATCACCAAATAGTCCTCTCCACTTTAATGATTTAGGGCATCTTATACTTTTAAGGCTTCTATCTGTACATAGTAAATGCAACAATCTCTTGCCATACCATAGCGACTTTAAGATATGAGCCACACTCCCATGAGAAATTGGAAGATTACTTCATATTCAAGCTCCTGGGATTTTATTCGTATGAAAGGGAGGCAGGATAGAATCATGGAAAAAGAACAGCCTGGGCATGAGATGGAAGTAGATCTGAGTCCTGGGTCTGTATGTTCATCACTAGCTCCATGATTGTAATCATTACTCAACCACTGAGCTTCAGGGTACCTGTACACCTAACTCACACGGCTGTGGTTAAAAAAAAAAAAAAAAAAAAAAAAAAAGTATGTACTTAAAGAGAGGAAAAGAAATTAAAAACTTTTAACTGTGACAATGCTTTGTACAAGGTAGGCATTCAATAAATAGTAGCTATAAGAGACTAGATGTTAGAGAAGAATTATCATTATTCTGACAAAAATTACTACAGCCTGACAGTAAATGGATATTGATGCATTTCGGCTATCAGTTGACTTGTGTGTAGAATGTTTAGTATAAATAAAAGATATGCAATGCTTACACACTTTTACAGTGTGGTTCCATGTATGGATTGACTGAGGCAAGGCCACCTGTGCGTCTTTCCTAGTGTTGCTTTTAACAAGACCTGAAGTTGGTATGGGGTGGCTTACTTACACGCTAGGGCATCTTTCACACGTGCGGGTTTTTGCTGGTTAGGATAGCTGATTCACTTGTTTGGCTAAGTGAATCAGTGATACAAATGGAGTTGATAAAGTCATTTATGGCCCAGTACTATTTAACAAATCGTAATCATATCTCTAATTTTCCAAAATATAAATTTTTAAAACTTGAAGTCAATACTAGGAGTAAAAACTTTACATATTTTGGGGGAATTTTCCCCATTGCATCTTCATTGTCAAGAAGACAAACAGAGTAAGAGCATTTCCCATGGCTAGAAATAGATCACATCGAACCAGAACTGAGTGTGCAAATTATAGGGCAGAACCAGTGTTTGGCACTGGCCTTGTGACGGGCTCTTGAAAAAGCTAAAATGGCTAAGTTTGGCATTAATATTCTCCTTTCTCATCATTTCCTTTTCTTCCTTTCGGGTTGTACTTTGCATACCTACAAACTATGATCCATAAACTGCCTTAGTGTTACTCCAAGAACAGCAGTCATTGAACTTGCTTTCCTTTTTAAATTTTCCTTTTTAAATGTCTTTGTTTTCAAAGCAGACCTTCATGGACAGAAACTGCTTAACTCAGAAGAAGTCTCCTAGAGTCCAGTGTCTTCCTGGGGCACAGTGAGAGCCCAGTCTCTTAGAGAAGGCAGATCCTGGGGGACATGGATGAAGGGGTCATAATGGCAGGGACATGAGAGCAAAGAAAAGAGGAAACAAAGCCAGGAAAGGAGAAAGGCAATACAATCCAGATGCCATCGCGCCATGAAGAGACACGGACGGCCATTTCCCCAGGGACCATGTTCATGCATACATCGGCCACATAAATGTTTGAACAGGAACTAAATGTGAAATAGTCTACTGAAAAAAGGGTAATGTATGTGACCCCAACCCTATCATCACCAGTTTCTCACTAGACAAAATTCATCCCACTGAGGGCTAACACCCTTAGTTCTGGTGAATAAATGTCCTGGGATATGGTGTTTTAACCAAGACCCAAGGTTGGGCAATCTGGTGAGAGGCAACGGGGGCAGCTGAAGGGTCCTGGGATGTGCACGCTGCTTCTGATACAGCAAGGAACTTGCATCAGGACACCTCCAGGGGAACAAGATTTCAGAATCAACAAGTTCTCTCTAATCATTTCACCTGGAAAACCTCCTATGCTATCAAATGGATAGAGAGGCTTCTGGAGTCCCAGGGCCTGCACGTTAAGCCAAGGAAGAGACAGGAAAAAAAAAATAACAGGGTCTTCACAAATACCTCATGTTGGCTTAAAATCAGGAAAGTGTAATGTGACTCTTCCTCTGATAAGGAAGCTTGATTCCAAATGGAAGAAACAATAATTTGGTATTTACTAAAAGCTAAGAATAATAGTCAGCACTACTTATTTTAGCTTCTTTTTTTCCTCCTCCTCCTTCTTATTATTATTATTGTCAGCATATTTTGTGTGGCTACATCATGTGTTGGTACTCTTTTTTCCCTCTTCTGTGCCCCCTTTCCACTGGGGACCCTCCTCAATGGGGTTGGAGGGATTCTCTATGGCGTTGTGGGTTTGCATTGTAGGAACAGGAGTCAGTTATTTGGGGGGGGGGAATGCCTCCAGGCATGATATCTCAACTTGTAGCTCTTATAATCTTTCTGCCCCCTCTTCCACAAAATTCCCTATCTTTTTTGTTGTTGTTTTTTTGGTTTTTTTGAGGTAGGGTCTCACTGTAGCTCAGGATGACCTGGAATTCACTATATAGTCTCAGGGTGGCCTCGAACTCATGGTGATCCTCCTATCTCTGCCTCCTGAATGCTGGGATTAAAGGCATGCGCCATCACGCCCGGCACTCCTACTATTTTTTTAACTTATAAAATTTCTCTTCAGTTTTGCTTTTAAAGCCAAGACAGAGAAGTAATTTAACAACCTGTCATGTGTAAACTAATTCAAATGTTGGAAAATTGTCAACACAATAATGCCTTTGCCAATATGTCAATCCTTTTTTTGTTTTGTTATCATTATGATTAAATGTGTGACAAGAATGACAAAATTGAATGGGAATTCCATAACCTAGAGCTAGTTTCTTAGTTATCAAAAGAACTTTTTGATTTCCATTCCTTTATGGTAACACCAGACCGGACAGTGAAGCATTCTAGCACTTTAGATAAAAAGAGCTGGGCCCGCTCAATTTCCATGCTAGTTCAGAGAGAGGTCAAGGGACCGAACAAAGAGGACAAGTTGTTTGCATGAAGAATTACCCAGGGCAAAGTCATAAGGAACTGTAGAGCTGGCTTTGGGACCTGGCTGTCTTGAGAAAACAGTCATCAAACTTTAAAGAAACTTTAAAGAAAAGGCAACAGATTGCAGAGTGGATGCCTGCCCAACCTGAAAAAGCCCCAGAATTCAGGCCCTTTTAATGTGCTTGAGTAAGCCATCTGACTTAGCATTCACCCACCATGACCTTTACCAAGGAAAAGATTTGCAGAGATGACAATATAGAACAAAATATCTTAGGTAGTATATTTTAATTTCCAGGAATATATAAAATGAGTTCTGCCGGTGGCTCAAAAAGAGGTGATGGTTCCCTGGAGAAGCGTGAAGCTCATCTTCACTAAGAAGTGGGGATCCCAGGAACCACAGAGGAACGAGCTCAGTGGACAATAAGCAGCGCTGCTCGGCCAGAGGGGGGAGAACCCCAAAGAGTATCGAGAACCAAGGTCTTCTCCATGAGGACGTGGGACTGTGAATAATTCAACAGATTTGCTTGTGTGACTTGTGAAAATAAGACTCATGAAGAAATAGTCACACCACATGATTCCAGGTGGATCTTTGCAACCACTGCTCAACCCATCCTGAAAGACAGACTCCGAATGGTGTATCTGATTTGCCTAGAAACCACTCGGTGCTCAATAGAGAAGACTACCACTGGGGAGAACTCAGTAAGAACAGGAGACAGATCACTTGGTAGTGACCTCTGTAGAGGGAAATGGGAAGTGGGCTTTGAATTCTCTCTGTAGTCCCATCCCACCTTAGTCACACTTCTAATCATGCTCAGGATTTCCATTACAGGGTGATGATAATTTATCTAAAAATGAGTATAGATTTTCCTCACAGTTTTATATCACAGGAAGGATATGTTAGAAAGAAGCGTCTCCTGGCATAGCAATATTTGTATTTTTCATCAAAATATTATAGCAGTTATAATCACGAATATTATCACCTTAACACAGATCCAGTTGGCAATTATTATCCAATAGATGGTGAAATATCAAGTGTTTAGGTTCTTTAAGGTAAAACCATCTTGGGGCTTGGAAGTGGGTCTAATAAGAGCCATGAGAAGCAACCAGTGCCTTTGACTTTGGGTGGAAAAATCGTCAATTTTTCCTCCGTCACCAGCTCTCCAGGTCTCAAAGTATGCTGCCCCTTCTTTTCTTCCCAGGAAGAGAGCTGCCAGAGTCTTCCTGTGGAACTCCCTCTTCCAACATTTCAAACACTCTGGAGTTCACCACCATCATCCCACAAAGACACAATGAACCCTGGTAATCGCTGGGTCTACCCGACCCCGCCCAGTGATCACGTCCCCCCACTCCCTACATGCCGTGGATCCCCCCACGCGTCCAGGGATGAAAAGCTCAGAACATTCCAAGGCAATTGACTTTTTTATTTTCTTTTCAAAGCTTCATATGGGAAAAAGTGCTTCTCAGATTTAAGAGACAGCTGTTTTCTTAGCATTTTAGTTCATTCATCCAAGTTGTACTTTCTAAACCACAGCGGGGAATCCTCTGTGGAAAGAACTTTTCTCAAATGTATAGAGTTGTTTCTGAAAGCCAAGATCATCTCTTCTCACCACCACCCCAATCCTCAGTTCCTGATGTATGTGTGAGTTTGGCTTTCACCTCTCTCTCTCTCTCTCTGTGTGTGTGTGTGTGTGCATGCATGTGTGTGTGCGTGTTCCTAAGTTGCAGATGCACAAATACTTGCAGATATACATTCATAGGTGTGCATGTGGAACCTAGAAATCAACTCAATCACTGTCCACCTTGTTTTTTTTTTTTTGTTGTTTGTTTTTTTTTTTTTTTGAGAAAGGGTCTCTCAGTTATCTGTCACTTACCAATTCTTGCTAGCCCCAGGGACCACCCCCTAACCTGGGACTGCAGATTTATACCACCATTGCCTTACTTCTACACGAGTGCTGAGGACCCAAAATCAGCTCCTTCTGCTTGTGCAACAAGAGCTTTCCCCACTGGTCTATCTTCCAGCCCCCGATGGCTTCACTTCTTGTTTCCTTTTCTGACTTAAGTATGACTTGCCAATATAGTTGGTAAATTATGACTTTGAAATATTTACTGGATCTTCAGCCACAGTGTTCACTATGCTAATGCCCCACTGAAACTACCAAAGCAGCTACCCATCATCCATTTTTATTATGTGTCCACAGGAGGCCCCTTGACAGGAGTGAGGGACAAAAATAAATCTCTTTCTAAGGTTATACAGTCAATTCTCTTAAAATTGCCATTGCATTTTAATTTAATCATTAAAATTTTAAATAAAAAATAAAAATATGATTGTCACTAGACTATTAGTCTCTTTTTACAGATGTCACTGCTCCTGGAGGACAGGCTGCAGCGACTCCATAGTCTAAGCCATCCCCGACCTTACAAAACCTAGCAGCGCTTGTCTGTCTGGAAACTTCAGAAGCTGGGCAGAGTAGTGCACACCGGGAAGCTGAGGCTTGAGGACGGTAAGTTCAAGGACAGCCTGGGCCTGGGTTATATAGTGAGAGCCTGTCCTAAAAAAAAGAAAGAAAGAAAGAAAGAAAGAAAGAAAGAAAGAAAGAAAGAAAGAAGGAAGGAAGGAAGGAAGGAAGGAAGGAAGGAAGGAAGGAAGGAAGGAAGGAAGGAAGGAAGGAAAGAAGGAAAGAAGGAAAGAAGGAAAGAAGGAAAGAAGGAAAGAAGGAAAGAAGGAAAGAAGGAAAGAAGGAAAGAAGGAAAGAAGGAAAGAAGGAAAGAAGGAAAGAAGGAAAGAAGGAAAGAAGGAAAGAAGGAAAAGGACATGAGGCAAACCATGTATGTGGACCGTAAACCAGAGGTGTGACCAGCCCATATCTAAGCTGTAGTGAACAAGGTAAAAGGCAGTCAGCACAAATTCCCCAAGTAAGAAACTATAAATTATTTTAAAGTTCTCATTTGTCATGAAAAGCATGACTTTATCTGAATTACAAAATTGCTTGGCTCTGGCTCCTAGGAAATCCTACAGAGATGGCCCCGTACCAAGAATTCAGGGTCCTGATTCATGGCTTTACTTTGGAAACCATCTCCTTATGTAGTCCTCATTTCTCTAAACACTCTAAAAAAGTGAACTTTTTGTTCTAAGCTTTTGGGTGCTGTGGGGGTTCGAATGTAAAATGTCCCCATAGCTTCATGTGCTTGTGATTAAGCCTCACACTTAGTCCCTCTCTGGTGGCACTGTGTGGGAAGTTTGTGGACCCCTTTAGAAGTGGAACCTAGCTGGATGAGGAGTGTCACTGGGGACTGGCCTTGGAGTAGGATAGCCCAGCCCCGCTTGCTACCCTCAACTCACTTTCTCTACTTCCTCCTCTGTGCTAGTATGGGGACATGGAACCCAGCTGTTTGCTCCTGTTGTGCTTTCCCTCCTGGCATGTAATTTCCCCTCAAAATGGTGAGCTGTCTGAGCAGTGAGTGCATAACTGCGACACGTCCTTCACCTTGTGCTCCACACAAACATAGCAGCCGTGGAGTGTCTGTTTTCTGATTCCTCTCCTATGTTCACCTTTACCACTGTGATGGAAGAATTGCCGCACACCACGGTTTCATGATGGAAGTTTCTCAGTCACTCCAGCCCATAATAAAATCTCCTTCCTATTTAATCTGCATTATATAATTTAAACTTTGTTAAGGATCAAACCAGTCTCTGCCGTTACACTTGTGAAGAACATTTCAATCCCATATGTCAGAAAGACAAGTGTTTATAATAGATAATTATTATTAATTCATTGTTGTTTAAAATAGCATTAGGCACACTTTAAAATAGTATACTTTAAAATTTGAGATCGTTGTCATTATTACATGTTTTTAGAAATAGCAATAGTTGATTTTCATCAACTCAACTATGTCCCAGAGTCCAATTTATGGCAATTTCCGTTGATCAAAGTATAAACTCTAACTTGATTTAATGAACATAGTAATTCTATTTCTCATTTTCTGATAATATCTATGAAAAAATTTAAAAGTTACCTGCATATTCAAAAAGTTGTGAATACTGATACTCTGAACATTTACTCTAAAATCTTTTCCTGCATGATGATATCATGTTAATATCAAAATGATCCTGCCTACCTGACAGAAGAGGGAATGAGAATAAAAGAGTTACGAGACTGTCTCACTGTAACAGGCTGGATGCTGTGGAACAACCTAACTCTGGTGAATGCCTGAATGAATTCCTAAACAACCTAAAACATGAATTTGTTGTAAAAACTTTCTAAAGTAATGGATTTCCCATTGCTCTGATATTTAGAAACTAATTTTGATATGCACCACCATGCATTCTTCTAAATGAGTTTTATTTCTTCTTAATTGAGGCAATTATTCACATGGTTCAAACAAATGAGACAACCATACTTTAATGATAGGGATTACTTCAAATGTCAAAATCACCTCTTAAATAGTTCACCCTACCCCACTGCGGCCTGCTGACCTCTGTGTCTGGTGTCAATGCCACACAAATTCCAAAAGACTCTTCATTAAAATTAGAATTGGAGTTGGGAGGTAAAGAAAAAATATGTACAGAAGCATTACTTTTTGATAGACTGCACTTTTCTTTTTATAGTGTGTTTTTCATATTTTCTCCTTTCTAATAAAACCAATCAGACTGAAATTCTTTTGAGAGCTTTTGTCTAGTACCTATTTTTTTAAACTAGTGGGAATATGAATTAGAGAAATACAGGCAAAAATAAGGTTTTCCATCAGTTTAGTACCTTCTGAAATACCCAAAAGCAAAACAGGGTTGGAGAGATGGCTCTACGGTTAAAGACTTGCATGCAAAACCTGCTGGCCTGGGTTCGATTCCCCAGGACCCATGTAAAGCCAGATGCACAAAGCGGCACATGCATCTGGAGTTCATTTACAACGGCAATAGGCCCTGGTGCCCCCATTCTCATTCTTCTTCTCTCTCTCTCTCTCTCTCTTGCTCTCTCTCACTATCTCTCTCCCCTTGTAAATAAGTAATGAAACTATAAAAATTAAACATTTTAAAAGCAGAACATCCAAACATTTAAGGACACATTGGTCATCAAGAATGGTTTCTTCTGTGATTTTTCTACCGTCTATTATAATAGATTATGTTGATCCAGAACTCACTGTCTGGGGCCCACTTTAAGTGGTTTATGCAGTAACGATGTTGGCCCATACAACAGGCCTGGCTTTATTACTATCAGCTCATACAGATGAGAGAACTGAAGCTCAAAAGGCTCGAGAGGCCTGGCTGAGGTTTCAGAGCCAGAAAATCACAGGAACAGGGTCATGATGTCTACCTCCTGGTGGCTGTATGACCCCCGCTCGGGGTTAGCTCCTGTTACCCATTCTCAGTAATAGGTATGTGGGGGCAACTGAGAATAGATGGCAATGTTACCTCTTTCCCATCTGCCCACTGGACCACCATCTGTGTTTCACTGAGCTAAAATTAGATGGGAAGGCACAGGAGTCATCCCACCTGTGCAGATTTAGTTATGGGTAGCATCAGACCTCAATGTAGAAAGCAGTGTTAGTACTGGACTGGAAGCCCACTCCATGGGAGGAAATACGTCCCTGATGCTGAAAACCTATGACAGGGGAAGTGATAAGTCCTAGGGGTGTAACATCTGCTGGTGTCTGGCTAAATGTATATACCATGCTCACCAAACTGCACAGTAAGCACTTCTCTTAATGTCCACACCCATGTATTAACGCTACTCTCACTTTTGGTTAGAGAAGCTTCTCTTTTCAGATGGCGGTGACTTCTGGGATGACTCGAAAGGCACCACAGTGCTGAGAAGAAGTGACAGAGGAGTGCTCGGCACTGAAACATCTCTAACACACCTTCCAAGGCTCAGGGTCCATTGTGGAAGAGGTGCCGGAAAGAATGAAAGAGCCAAAGGAAGGATAGGAGTCCTTACAATGTACCCTTCCAGACACAAAATGGCCTGGATATCCCTGACCTCACAGTGCCTGGCACTACCGACACGAAACCATCATAATAGGAGGAAAAGATGAAGATATCAAAATAAAAGAGAGACTGATTGAGAGGGGGAGGGGATATGATGGAGAGTGGAGTTGTAAATGAGAAAGCAGAGGGAGGGGAGGAAATTACCATGGTTTATTGTCTACAGTTATGGAAGTTGTCAATAAAAAAATAAATTTTAAAAAAGAGCAGTGTTCGTTACAGACCAAAGTAAACACTGTTCTGGCCTTTACCTACTGAACACTGTCACCCACAATGGCCCCAGCCAGGACCATGGGCAAGCATGGTTCCTGGGTGGTCTGAAGAGCATACAACTTTGAAACACCCAAGACAGAGGCAGAGCAAAGGATGCCACAGGTTTATGGGTAGTCCACAAATCCAAGAGGGAGGGGACAGCTCGGATGAACTTCAGTGTGTTTTAAATAAAACCTGGATTCCAGAGTTTGCTTTACCCACTTCAACGCAACCCTGTGTTTTAGCATTTGGTAGCTCCCTATCAGCCACACTCAGCAACAAGTCTGTATCTACCGACTTGGGTGCTCTCTTCACACTGAAGAGTCTCTACTCATAAAGCCAGGAACTGGAGCTAGTGAAAGCATTCCTTTGTGCCTCATGGCCTTCACATATTAGCAATACCTAGCTCCTGTACTAGGTGAGTAATGTTAAGTGGCTCTACATTATATAATGTTACTGTTGTGTCAGAGACTGAATGAGACAGGAGGCATGAAAATCCTTTTTCAGTTTTAAAGATTCCCTGAACCATAAAGAGTTAATATGTTGGGGTTCCAGGAAGAAGGTCTAGCAGGTATTCAAGTGTGTAGCAACGTCCTGTGTCAGTCAAGCGTCTGAAACCCAGCTGATGTTCCAGTAAGTAGATGCTCAGGAGTAAATCCAGACCTCGTCCTTCTACCCTGAGGATAACATCCTGGCCTTGACCCTGAGCTGGAGTGTGGAATGCAGCAGAGGCAGGTGGTCCTCTCTTGGTCCAGAGAAGCCTAGGCCACAGTTTACACCACAAGGGAGAGAACAATGATGAATCGTGTGCTTACACCCTACCAGGACGAAGTCCAGATGGCTAAGAAATCCTTATGTGTCCCGTAGAGTAAGTGAAGAGTTCCCCATCACTGACACGTCAGATAGCCTCCAGAGCAAATCTATTTTAACTTCTACAGAAGCCACCCAAAGACTCTTTTCTGTTATATACCAGACAGAAATCCATGAATATAACGTGACTGCTCACTACAAGTTAAAAAAAAAAGTTTTGATCAAACAAGAGCAACCTGTTGACATCTCATAGTATTCAAAGAACATTTTTGATCTCTCACTGGCGAGTACCCTAAGCCTACTGTCCTTCCACATCCTAGTTAACTCCTAAGTTTTCTCTTCTTGGCACTGGAGATGGAACCCAGGTCCTCATACATGGAAACACCGAGTTACATACCAAATCTCCGAAGGCTTATTTTATTTTTTTTTGAACTATTTTCTTTTTTTTTTTTAATTTATTTATTTATTTGCAAGCAGAGAGAGAGAGAGATAGAAGAGAGGCAGACAGAGAGAATGGGCACGCCAGGGCCTCCAGCCACTGCAAACAAACTCCAGATGCATGTGCCCCTTGTGCATCTGGCTCACGTGGGTCCTGGAGAATCGAACCGGGATCCTTTGGCTTCGCAGACAAACGCCTTAACCGCTAAGCCATCTCTCCAGCCCCGAAGGCTTGTTTTAAAAGCCTGCATTTTGACTGACCAAATCTGCCAAGATCCAAGCATGGGAGAAGCATGCAGCAGCTTGAGCATTCTAAGAAACAGAAGAAATGATCTAATTTCTTGCAATACAAAAGCCTTTTGTGAAAGGCTCTCTCACATGACAGCATCCAGGTTCACATAACAAGAGACAAGGAAACAGCTTCTACCACAGCATTTTGGAACCATGAACCAGTTTGGCCAACATGAAACAAAGTGGTTCACTGTATTTTCTGCCTTTTTAATGTGGGCATACTCACTACCCACCAATTGTATTTACGAATATGCTCTGAGCTCCTGCAATGTTTCAGGAGTTCTCCAAAGTCAATAATAAATCCCTAATTTTGCAAAGAGAAAAATGTTCTATTAATAACTCCTTCTTTATATAACTCACTCCACAATTTCAAACAAGAAGGCTGAGTAGGAGCATTGGTATACTTTTCAACTTTAACCATTTTGCAATTAATGCCCCAGTCTACACATCATTAGCATGCTAATATCTTTAAAAAATGCAAAAAATGAATGAAAGTATTTCATGGTCAGTTGAGTTGAATCGTTGATAAAGCAATCGCTTATTTGATATGCATTCAGATTAAATACCCCATCTCTCTCCAACCATCTAGAAAAAACTTCTCTTTTCAGTTGTTTAACTTCTCACAGTGACTCACCTGAGCCACCAAGAATTCTTTCTTTTTAAGATACAGTAAGGAGTGGAGAGATGGCTTAGCAATTAAGGTGCTTGTCTGCAAAGCCTAAGGATCCAGGTTCAATTCCCTAGTACACATGTATGCCAGATGCACAAAGGAGGCTCATGTGTCTGGAGTTCATTTGCAATGGCAGGAGGCCCTGGCATGCTCATCCTCTCTCTCTCTCTGCCTCTTCTCTATCTCTCTCCCTCTCATTCATAAATAAATAAATAAATAAATAAATAAATAAATAAATAAATAAATAAAATATTTTAAAAAGATGTAGTCACTAGGCTTATAAGGTATACCCATTTTAATCAGGTTACTTTCTTAAATTTGGCTTGTGAGCTTTCCTAACCAACTAGTCTGGTATTGTTTGTGAATCTACTAGGGCTTGGCTTGGGTCACAGCTTAAGATAATTAATAACCAATGAAGCAGGGGCAGGGCAGGGGGGAGTTCAGCACACCCTCAGAGCAATACTAGAGCTTGAGTCCCAGTCAGATGGCACATTCTAGGGCATCAGTCACTGGCCCTTTGTCCCCTATCTGAGGAACAAATACTCTGAATTGGAAAGTGTCTTCTGTCATGTGAATACATTCAAAGCATGGTCACTAACTACACAGGGCTTTTTTCATAACAGATCAATATCTGTTGAATGACTGAAAGCTGAAAGATACACTAGAAATTACCTCACTCCCAACCTCTAATGCCCTTACCAGCCAAATGAAATTCAGGTTTATCAAGGTTTAATGATAGAAACACACATGGTGTCTGCAACATGGAGGTAATTTCTAGTCCTAAATAAATATGACCATCACCACTAGGTGTTCCCCTTGTAAATTCAGAAGAGTTTTTTTGCATGTTATGAATGAGTTCAAGGTACACAACATGAAGACTAACTTTTGGAGGAGAAGCCACTGGGAAGTCAGGGACTGCCATCACCAAAGCTAACAAGACACAGAGACACACAGCTCTCATGAACTGCCTTTACCTTTTTTTTAATGTTTTATTTTATTTTATTTTATTTGAGAGAGAGTGAGGCAGAGAGAGAGAAAGAGAGAGAAAGAGAAAGAGAGAGGGAGAGAATGGGCATGCCAGGGCCTTCAGCCACTGCAAACGAACTCCAGAAGCATGTGCCACTTTGTGCATCTGGCTTTCATGGATCCTGGGAAATCAAACCTAGGTCTTTTGGCTTTGCAGGTGAGTGCTTTAACTACTAAGCCATCACTGCAGCCCATGAACTAACTGCCTTTAAATAGCAAGAGAATGCAAACAGGCCTTGGAGTAAAATCACTACAGGGTGTCCTTTGCTTTTGGCAAAGAAGTTAGAGATCGGCTTCTATATCATGTAAAACATCAGAACAAGATATCAATGAGACCAGATCCCACCACCCATAATCCTCAGAGATGGGGATGATTCTACTGGATTACTTCTTATACCTAACAACAATTCTGAAAAGACAATATTCAAATGTCTTTTCTTCCATAGTTCACTCTCAGCCATTGGAATTGGATTTCTATTAATAACTGTGTTTGGAAAAATACATCAATAACTACATTTGGTTAATGAATACGAGAATACAGATGAGAAATGTAAGTCAAGGTTCTATAGGAATGCCTTGGGATAATCTTAGTGAAATAAAAGCAAATCAAAGTGTGTAAAGGATTAAATATATGTATATATTCCATATATAAATGAATCAATAATTTATATCAATTTACATCAATAATTTATATCTATGGCAAATTAATGTGTAATAAATTAAATCTATAGTATGCCTCCTTTATCTATCTGCAGCTCCACTTTTCCCTTCATAAGATCACCTAAATAGAGGAAGACATAATTTGAGTATTTTAGGATGAAAATGACTTTATGTAAATCCATCTGCTAAATGCCAAGTGCGTTTAAGGCACATCCACACTTACATTACACAGGGACATTCCTAGCTGGTCACATGTCACTTTATTTACTTGTTGTAAAGAATGTGCTGATGGAAATGTGATGCCTAGTGACAATTCTTCATTGCACACGAGGAAAACAATGCCCAGAAAGCTGTCACCTACAGGTAGGTGTCACATGTGCGCCATGCCAGGGCTCTCTCCACAGACGCACACATCCATCACATCGCTCACACTCTTTGCCAAGAGCCAAGTAACATGTGGCTTAGAGTGTGTGTGATAGAATTAAGAACACTTCATGGAGACAGGGAGGCCCACAGATGACATCCCCTGGCACTTTGCAAGCAGCAGAGCATGCAGGGGATCTAGGAGCAGGCACGGTCCCCTGGGATGGGTTGTCCTCACGGTGGTGTGCGTGCATGCAGTGTCCCCTGGGTGTGCTGGAACTCTGGATGCCAAGGTTTTTTGTTTCTTTTTTGGTGTGTTTGTTTCTGTTTTTCATTTTTTCTATGTTATAGTAAAGGGGAAACAAACCTCCATCGAGACTGAAAATTCATTTCTACCCTAAGTCTTCCACTGGCCCAGCACCTACTTCATGTCTGAATCCTACCCATGACACAACCACGTCCCGCACGCACCCTGCCACCAGTTTCATTTCCTTGAGCCTACCATAAGCACCATGTCTCTCCCTTAGTCAAGTCTTGTGATGGCGTGTGTTTAACTGCTTACTAATTTCTGCCCAAACAGTTTATTAATCTGGCTTTGGTTATTTTTTCTTTTTGTGAGGGGGGAGGGTTCTTCACAATTTTTGTCTTATAAATCCTATTTTCTTTTGATCTAATTGCTTGTCTTTCCAGAAGAGAATCACCATGCCATCAGCAGTCCTTCCAGTCCTCCTGAGCTTCAGTGCCCATGCGCATCCTCCACGCAGCCTCTGCTCATCGTCCATCCTTCACCCCAGGAGCTCTCCCCTCTGTTTTCCTGAGTTTCTCTCAGATCCTTTCCCATTATCAGTCTGGCATTCCAAAATGCAACTTAAGTTCCTTTTGAGACAGGGTCTTAGTGCAGTCCAGGCTGGCCTCAAACTAACCATGCTAAGGCTGACCTTGAACTTCTGATCTTCCTACCTCTGCCTTCTGAGAACTGGGATTATAGGCGTGTGCCAGGACATCCAATTCATGAAGTGCTGGGGCAATCAAACCTAGGGCTTTGCGCATGCTAGTAAGCACTCCACCACAAGCTACATCCACAGCTCTACAGCTCAAGTTCTTTCATTGAAAGAATCACATCTCAGGACTCTCTTGAGCCTTCTGCCCACCACCATCCTTGTATACTTTATCATGTGGAGGACTACAGCAGATTTTTAGAGAGTGCCCAGTCCAGACAAGGTGCAGCATAGGACGCCTTAGGAGAGTACCAGCTACAGGCAGGGGATGCAGGCACAGCATCAGTGCTGTTTCCGGACCTAAACCCCAGGCCGACTCTCCTGCACATTCCACATCACTCTCGCACTCAGCTAACTGCTTCGACCACAAGGCTTTTAAACGAGTCCTGTCTAACCTTGGACCTAAGTCCAATTCACCATCAACCAAGGTGGTCACACCCTCTTAATTCCCTCGCACACAGATGGAAAGTTTGGTTCCGGTTCCATCTCGCCTTTCCTCCTCATCCCATCTCTTCCCTCTTGGGGTAGCCTTTTCCAGACTTGAAGCGGGGTGACATCACGGTGACTGTCAGGCAGGGAAGAGCTCCCTCCTCCCAATGTCAAGCTTAGGCCAAGAGACTCAAGAAGACTAGAAAACACCCTTCAGGTCCCTTCCCTTCCAGAGCCTGGGTGCTTTGTAGGTAGAGGACCTGCCTGGGGTGGTGGGACCCCAGGGAGTTCCCTGTCCTGGTTCCCAAGGGAGCCTTGTCACCTGAAACTCGCACTCTCCCTGCCTACCGGAGGACTCCTGCACCTGCTGCCCTCCACCTGCCTCTCTTCCCTCTCCCGTGGTCACAGCCGCTGTCCTTAGAGGAACACATGGGCTTTCACATTCGAACTGAAGAGCAGGCCGCTTCCTGCCATTTCTTACTCAACACAGGACACAAGAGATTTCCAGGCGAGGCGCGGGGATCTCTGTCATATCCCTTTCCTTCGCTTTCTTAGAAGGAACAGGCGAGGGCTCACAGAAACCTTTCCCTCCCAGCCCAGGTACTCCCAACTGCTGCCCGGAGAACAGAACAGAGAGCAGAGGGGCATGCGAGAGAGAGGGAGGGAGAAGAGGGTGAGAATTCATGTCTAGGCCGTGCCGCCTCCTCCTTTCTCTTACACACACACACACACACACACACACACACACACACACACACACACCTAGCTGGCCATTGCGCTCTACCTAGCCTCACACTCCCTCCAGCATCTCAGAGCAGAGAAATATCCTCCTCTGCCCCTACCTGCATCCTTCCAGGTGCCGCCTCCCCAGCTTCCCTCTTCAGTGGGTTGCCCTCCCTCCGCTCCTCCCTCGGGGGAGGGGGTCACTGCACCCCCAGACACCCGAGAGCCTCCGGCCAGGCCCCGCCCCTGCTCCTGCCCCCGCGCCAGCGCCACCTGAGCGGCGGCGTGCCCGTGCCCGGGGCTCCCTCCCCTGGGAAGGCACCGCGCCTGCCCGCCGCGTCCAGCAGGTGCACCCAGGCTGCGGACGGACTCGGTGCTCCAAGTTCTCCAGCCCACGCCATCCTGGCGGCCCCGGCGCCGCTCAGGACGCATCCCCTCGAGACTCAGCCCTCGTGTGTCCTCCGGGTCCCCCTCGTAGCCCGAGTGAGCACTTACCCAGGGCCAAGGCCAGCAGCAGCTGCAGGGAGCTGACGCTTCGGGCCGGGGCGGCCCGGTCCATCCACCCCGCTCTGCGCGCCAGGGCAGCCGCTCCGCGAGCGTCCCTCCTTCTCGTGCGCCCCGTGTGGGGGCCCCGGGCACACCGAGGGGTGCGTGGAAAGGAATCCCCGAGCCAGGAGGAAGCGAAACCACTCGGAGGCTGGCACCCAGGCTGCTGGGCAGGCAAGCACCTGGGCGGACGGCCAGCGGGCCGAGGGCGTCCCCTCTTTATCCCCGCGCCTGCAGCTCACACCCCGGTCGGTCGGTGGAGGCCTCCACGCGGCTCCCACCCACATTGCCCCACACCCAGCCCCACGCCCAAGGGCACATGGGGCGGCCCTCGGGCCAGCTCACCCACTCCCCCTGCTGGGTCGCACCTGCCTGTGGCTTTCCCTCTCGTGGGGGTGAAAACCAGGCAGACGGAGAGCCCACGTGGAGGGTGGAAGACCAGCCTGGACTTAAGGGACCTTTTGAGGGACCGGCAGAGCCAAATTGGGGTCCTGGAACAAGGCCTGGCCCCATTGCATTTCGGCTGATGACTAGTGTCCTGGTGGGGCAAAGTGCCCTGGGCACGTCTGTCTAAACACGGACAGGCCTTTCTGTTACACGGGCAGGCGACTTCGAGGGGCATTCTTGTCTTTAACATTTCCTCTGGGCCTTCTAATAAGTTATTGATTATCTGGAGATTTTTAGCTTATCAAAATCTCCTCAGGAAATTCCATTTATAAACTGGGTGTAGCGCTTGCCCGCCTATAGTCCCAGCGCTGGAGGCTGACTCTCGGTGCTCAAGGTTACCTGGCTTACATAGCATGACCTGATCTCAAAGGAAGGAAAAAAGGAAAGAGGAAAGGAAGAAGGAATGGCAGAAAGGATTTTGTTTACATTTCATATGTCTGTTTATGAATTCCTTATATTTTCAGAGTCCACAGTGTTAACCATTACAAGATGGAGCCTCGCCATTCATTATAGTTGTTTGTTTTTAAATATTTTTCTGGCTGTGAGTGGTAGCCTACACCTTTGATCCCAGCACTGAGGAGGCTGAGGGAGGAGAATCACCTTGAGTTCAAGGCCAACCTGGGCTACAAAGTGAGTTCCAGGTCAGCCTAGATTCGAGTGAGACCCTACCTCAAAAAAAAATAATTAAAAAAATTATTTGCAAGCAGAGAGAGAGAATGAGAATGTGCATGCCAGGGCCTCCTCCCACCACAAAGGAACCCCAGAGCATGAGACACTTTGTGCATCTGGCTTTACATAGATACTGAAGAATCAAACCCAGGACATCAGGCTTTACAAGCAGTTTCTTTTAACCACTGAGCCATATCTCCAACCTCTTACATTTTCATTTATTTATTATGCCCTTGCTTTAGTTGGCGCTACCCACATGAGAATTTTTGCTTGTGGCTTGCATAGCCCTACCCTGCTTTATCGTGCCTCATCACGGTAAGAGGAAATCCAGTAGTTGTGTACCAAGCAAGTTCTGGAACCAAAGACATCTTCATGGGCTTTCAAAGATGGAAAGAGAGAGACCCCAGCCTTACCTTGTATTATCAAAGATGGAAAGAGACCCCAGCCTTACCTTGTATTATCAAAGACGGAGAGAGACCCCAGCATTACCTCGTATTACCAAAGATGGAGAGAGACCCCAGCCTTACCTCGTATTATCAAAGATGGAGAGAGACCCCTGCCTTACCTTGTATTACCAAAGACGGAGAGAGACCCCCCCTTACCTTGTATTATTAACATGTTTGCCTCTGGAATAACCAGGGGTGCCCACGTTTGTCTGGTAAGCGCACACTCTTCCCGCCCTCCATCAGAAGTCGTATTTCTTTGGTACCCACGTGTACAGTAAATGGGATTTTACATAAGAAGTGGAGGGCAGGTGTCTGCCCCTTCCTCACCAACCCATTGTTTAAATGAAGCCAGTAATTATGCACTGCCCTTCCACAAGTGACAATTCATTTCCAAACCAATTCAAATTCTTTTAGTGCCTTAAGCAACCAATGTATCTGGAGAAATACAAACCAGCTCTTCCATTTTCACCCCCGCTCTGGTCTCCCAGGACACCTCATAGAGCACTGGGAAAGAGGCACGTGGGGGATGCAGAGAGGAAAGAGCTGAGTGTTGGAAACCAAAGGATTTGGGAATCACCCCTCTCCCTTCAGCACATGTGCCCTTCCTTTTCCTTCCTTCTCAGTATGACAGCCCACATCAAGGCACCTCTTGCTCTGAGGTGTCACTGAAGCCAACAACTGCCCTCTTGGCCCTAGTAGAATGCTGTGATACTGTTTTCTTCTCTTGGTGAAAACTAATAAAACATAGCACATCTAAGTAAAATGTACTAAATGCTGTTTGAGAATTGTAAAGTGTCAGGATGTGACATAGCTGCCCATCATCCATGCCCTTCCAATGGCAAATTAACGTTTCAGGCCAATGGAGTATGAAATAGTGTAATTTAATATACTGATTAGGTCACACAAACTAATAACTCTGTTCCTACGGGCTGCATTTAGTGCCAAAATTTTTTTTTAAAAAGTGCTCCCAAGAAGAAATATGTCTCTAAGTTTCCTGCCCCCAGAGTTCTAGTCTCTTCAAGGCCAAGAGAATATCCATTTCTTTCTTTTCTTTCTTTTTTTCTTCTTCTCCCCTCCCTCTCGCCAACATCATGGATTATTTATGGGGGAGTTAAATCTGAGATCCAAACATTAGGTTTGGAAACACTGAAGATAAACATTGATCTTCCTGTGCCCTCGTGCAACTAAGATGTGACCCAGTGATTTAGACTGTGAGCTGAGCTGTTGCCAAAGAAGAAGCAATCAGGGCTGGGCGTGGCTCAGTCAGGAAAGCCCTTGCTGCGCTGTGAGGACCTGAGTTAAGATCCCCAGCACCACAAAAATGTCAGGTGGAACATGGCAGCCCACTTGTAATCCCAGTGCTTACTGGGTGGGGACAGGGGGTCTCTGGGGCTAGCTAGCAAGCTGTGCATTCAAGTGAGAGCTCTTGCCTCAATGAATAAGGTGGAAAGTAACCTCTGCCCTCCTCACACATATGAACACACTACATACATGCACTTACCACCACCCCACACACACAAGTAAATAATGCTACCTTGGCATCACAGTAGTGGAACTTGTCAGAGGGCTGTAAAAACGCTGTCTTCTGACGTCAACATGGCCCTGAACTCATAGCAGTTGTGGTGGTTTCCTGCCCAAGACTGAGCTTGTCAGTATTTCATCATGAATGGTAGAGGGGTTCGTGAGACCAAACCTGCCAGAGTGGGGCTGGCAGACAGACAATGGTGGTTGCGAGATGGGGGTCATGTTCTTCAGTATTTCATCATGAATGGGAGAGGGGTTTGTGAGACCACACCTGCCAGAATGGGGCTGGCAGACAGACAATGGTGGTTGCGAGACGGGGGTCATGTTCTTCAGTATTTCATCATGAATGGGAGAGGGGTTCGTGAGACCACACCTGCCAGAGTGGGGCTGGCAGACACTGGTGGTTGCAAGAGGGGGGTCATGCTCTTCAGTGGTGTAGCTACTGGTAAATGGTCCTTAATCCAGTAAGGAACTTTCCACCTATGATCATGTGAGCAACCCTAACTTAGCTCAGTGGGTCCAAAGGAAAACAAGGGTTAGCTGGGAAGAAAGGGGTTTCAGTGGGAGGGGGATGAGCAGATCATGGGGGACAGAAAATCAAAATACATCATATACATGTATGAAAGTGTCAAAAATAAAAATTTAAAGACAGAACTTGTATCCACCAAGCTAGACAATGCTTGAATGACTTGCCAGGCATGACCAGTCCTCCCAAGGCTGGTATGAGGCTCTAGGAGATTCCTTTGAAGGGCCTTCAAGCATCAGCCTTTTCCTCTTCCCACACAGAGCAGCCTCCATCAGGGACATTCCTCCCCCTCTTCTGGACAAGATTGTGGTAATTTGTGGGACACAACACATAAACAGACACAGAGATGATGGAAAATTCTAGAATGCATTCATTCTAGGTCAATGTATTGTCCAAATTATGATTATAAATCATAATTGCAGTAGTACAGGAAGATTTCAGAGTGGCCACTAATCTGACTTAATTCAATAAAAGTGAATTAACATCTTTTTAAAACTGTGTTTTGTGTTGGAGAGATGGCTTAGTGGTTAAAGCAGTGACTGTGAAGCCTAAAGACCCAGGTTCAACTCCCCAGAACCCATGTAACCCAGATGCACAAGGTGATGCATGTGCACAGGTGACACATGCACACAAGGTGGCACACACATCTGGAGTTCATTTTCAATGGCTAAGGCCCTGGCATGCCAATTCTCTCTGTCTCTGCTGCTCTCGTTCTCTCTCTCAAATAAAAAAAGAAGAAGAAAACCTTATTTTATCATAATGATAAACAGCATGTATTATATATGACTAAGATTAATTACATGTGATAGAGTAAAAATTAGAAACTACTGAGTTAGTCTCTAAGAAAAATATCAACGGAAAGTCATTGCTCAAAATTTGTATTTGCTTGATTATGTTTGACTTATCTGTCTTTAAATTGTAGCTTATATAAGTTCAATAAACCTCAAATATAATCTCCTCTCTAATACGAAAGCTGATACTTTCACTTCACTATTATGGTCCTTTCTTTGACCATATTCACACAAAATCAAAAAGAAAATGTCTCTGAGGTCTCTGGTCTAAAAACAAAAAACAAAAACAAACAAAGAAACAAAAAACAAACATAAAAAACCTCTGTTCTCTTTGGGGCCAGACCAAGTGATAGGCTAATTCAGCAAGTACGTAAGGAGGACAGTTCTCCTTCTGCACCACAAGCAGGTCCTGACACTCCTGCCTCACACACATGCTACTTGGGTCCATCTTCTCCCACATGGTCCCAGATTCCCACAGTGCAGACACTCCTGTGGGTAGAACAATGCAGATGGACTGGGATGGTTTAGGAGTTTGTTCAGTTCTGTTCCAAATGGAGCTGGGTCACCAGATGGATGAATCACAGATCACTCACTGCTTTGGGCCTCAGTTTCCTCATCTACAAAATGTCATGGTAATGACTTGTATAGCTTTGATGGCTCACAATGACAGACACTTCCAAGGCCATAATCCTATAGTGTGTGAGAAATTATTCAGGGAATTATAGTCATTGTGCTGTTCTGTTTTACAGAGTGCAGCGGGAAAACGCCAGGAGCTGGCTTCCTTACAGATCCGTCCTTACTATAGTGGAGACGGAGGGAAGGAAATACCACAGACTAAGGCTGCATGGATAGATTTATGAAAAAGAAACTTTTATTTATTTGTAGTTCTGGAGACCAGAAAGCCCAAGAGCATCTCACCAGTGTGTGATGAAGGCCTTCCTTGTAAGATAACGGGATACACCACGTGACAAGCAGAGGAAGCATTCTAGCCTGGTCTGTTTCTCTTATAAAGCAAAAGATGGGGACTGGAGGGATGGCCTAGAGGTTAAGCGCTTGCTTGTGAAGCCTAAGGACCCCGGTTTGAGGTTCTATTCCCTAGATGCATGCATCTGGAGATCGTTTGCAGTGTCTGGAGGCCCTGGTGGACCCATTCTCTCTCTCTGTCTGCTTCTTTCTCTCTCTGTCTGTCACTCTCAAATAAATAAATAAAAATAAACAAAAATTTAAATAAATAAATAAATAAAGTCAAAGATGCCTCTATGACTTCATCAAATCCCAATAACCACCAAAGGACTCCACCTCTCCACATCATTAACACAGGTTTGCTGATTAGCTTTCCAAAGCGTGAACTTTTGTTCAAATCATTCAAACCACAAGCCCCTCAATTCATATATTTCTCTCCTGCAAAATATCTTCATTTTATCTCTATAACCCTGAAGTCTTTATTCAGTCCAGCATCAAACCCAAGTCCAAAGTCTAAAGGCTCATTTAAATCAGATATGAGGCTGACTGGAGGATTCATCCTAGGGCGTATTCGCATTGCTGTGAAGTTTTGTATTTCCAAACGCAAAGGTTGGATAGGCACGGGACAGACATCCCATTCCAAAAGAGAGAAGTCGGTAAATAAAGAGAGTAAGCAACCCCCCAAATCCAAAGCCCAACAGAAAAGGTAACTTTGTTTTACATTCACAGTCTAATCTCCTTTGAGGCCATGTCCCACGCGTTTGTGCACAAGCTGAGCCCCCAAAACCTCAGACAGCCCCATCCCCATGGCCTGCCTGGGCTCAGTCCAGACTCGTGCTGTCAGGTAGAACCTCTTGTCTGCAGCTCTCCCAGGCTGTCATTGCTTGCTGGTAGCTCCAGAGTCCCACTCCCATCGTGCCAGGAATCTTGTCCTAGTAAAAGCTCCTGGCTGTGGTTCTGCCCCTGGTAACAAGGTCTGCCTTGGGCTCCTGGGCCATCATGACATCCTGGGCAATCTAGGTGAAGGGAGACATGCCCCACAACTCTTGCATTCTTCAGACGTTCCGAATCAACATCATCTGGGTGGATCTGCCTGCCAGGGTGATAGGAGGAGCCTTACCTGAGGCCATTTAAACCACAGCCAGAGCAAGATTCCCGTGCCACACTGGGGCAGCAGACACGTGAGGCTGTCCAAAATGTGAGCCCATGGAGGGGACCCTAGGCTGGCTCCCCGAAGTCATCCTGTCACCTAGCGCTGTGGATCTGTGATGAGAGGCACGTCTCATGAGTCTTTCTCTGAGCATCTCAGTAATGGCATCTATCCATAGGAAATCCTCTTTAATCCCTGATAATCTTCTTGGCACGTGGCTTCTAGGCACACCCTTGGTTTTGGTCTCCTGACATGTTCCTTCATTTTCTACCTTACTGCCAGGCTGATAACTTTCCAAATTGTTTCACACTCTTTCCCCTTTAGTTATACATTTCTGTCAAAATCATTGCTTTGCCCTCTCATTTTCTATTAAGCCATTAAAACCAGCCACATATCAGCCTGAATGCTTTGCTATTTAGAAATTTCTTTCACTAGATATCCTAATTTATTGCTCTGAAGTTCTAAGCTCCATAAAATCTTAGTGCTTAGATACAACACAGCCAAGTTCTTTGAAACTTTATAACAAAGGTTGACTTTAATCCTGTTTCCTGTCCTCACCAGAACTTCCTTTGACTGACCATCTTTCTGTCAGCATGTAATCTGGTCATGATCATGGGTGACCTCTGAGAAGTTCTGAGCTCCCCTTGGTCCTTTTTGATCCTCATTGTAATCCCCCACACACACACACCATGCTCCATTCCAAGCCATACAGACTTCTAGCATTGAGTTCAAAACTATCCCAGCCTCTCACCAGTTCCAAAGCCACTTCCACAAGTCAGATTTCCAAGATCCAAAGTAATAAGCTGATATTTTAAGTCAAAGAAAACAAGTTCAATGAAATTCTAACAAACCAAGCAGAAGACACACTCCTTTAGTTTTTCATGAGCACTTTCCCTTCTTTCTCCAACATCTTAAGGAAGGAAAATAATGAAAGGAGAGAGGAAGGAGAAAATAGAGAAGAGAAGAATATGCTCGAATTGTAACATTTTAAAATATCTTTCATGAAATCAGAATGGCATGGTGAAACAGTAAAGGCATGACAAGCAAGGTGACTCTAAGCACGAGGCATGGTCGTTTCTCAGCCTCCCCTCGTTTTCAGGTGAAAGCACTAGTAAACGTGTTAGTGACCGCAACAAATTCAGGGGCCCTCAGGATTCTCCCAAACCATTCATGCATGTCCGTAGCCTAACAATCTTCGGAATTTGAGATATTTTCATAGATAATTATGTACATTCTTTAAGTGATATTTCAAGTTGTTTTCATGATTCTCATAGTGTAATTTATTCTGAAATGTTTCTTTAGTCTTGTACTACATATTCACCATCTGTCTATAGATACAATACTTTAAGTGTTTAAACTGATTATAAATATTCAGAATAACTCAGCATGGAATGTAATATGCCTATAGAAAATTCTGATATTATTTCCATTTTTCAAGTATAATAAAAGATTCTACTGACCACCCTATCAATGACAACAAGAAAATGTTAATAACTTTGAACATCATTACCTTGTGCAGTTATTTTTATAATGTGTCATTCATTTTGAAATTCAAAGACATGTGATCCATGATGCAAAAGATATACAAACTAGAGAAAATGCAGGCAGTGTTGCTCTCTGAATTTGTTAGCTTCTTCAGCCTTTAAGTACCAGTGCTCTTTTCTGTCAGGAATTCCATCAGGATTCCACAGGACCTCCAGGTGTCATGATACACAGGTCTACTTGGCTAGAACAGGTTTTGTTTGTTTGTTTGTTTGTTTGTTTGTTTGTTTTCAAATTTTGTTTCTGTTGATCTTTATAGTTATGTGTAAGAGAAAGACCTCTCCATTTGGCTTAATAGAACAGATCATACTAAGCAAAGTCACACGAGCACAGAAGGACAAAGCCTGCATGTTCTCCTTCATCTGTGGTCCCTAAATGGAAAAACTTGAGTTGCAGGCATACCTGAAAACCATCTCGAGGGACAGACAAGAGGGATGAAAGGGTTCCGGGGGAGGGCAGCGGGAGGGTATGGGGAGATACACACAAAACCAAATCTGGATAACAGAGTAAAAGATATAACCCTCGATAGGATGGATCATGGAGAGACTGTCTGCCAAAAAGGGCCCTGGAGAGAGTGGGATGAAGCCTAACCCTAAAATATTTGGCCCTGGCTTGTAACTCCAAGTAACAGAGACCAGTTATGACCCACACTAAGCTGTTAATCAGAGAGACCTAAAAGGTCCCCAAAGCAAGACAGGCTCTGTCAGAGCACCTGATTACTCACCTGAGGTGAACAGTAAGAACCCATTGCTGAAGACACCACATGCTGCTGATGCAGAACATTGGGAGATCTGGCTGAATCTGGAAGGAAGGCTGTTTCCAGATGATTAGCTCATATAGTGATGAAAAGTACTGCCTGAACTGCTGGGGAAATGGTCAACAACTTTTCAAGCAAACAGGGGACACTGATAAATGAGAACAACCAGCCTGAGAAGATGTACACCTGAGCAATAGTGGCACATAGCCTAGGTGGGTAACCAATGGACTCTTATTGGCTAAGAGATCAGCTCAGTGAAAAGAAACCCATATCTGGAACTGGGGACCAAGTCAGATCCTGTGGAGACCAAGATAATGGACTCCAATGTGAAGATCCCACTAGTCTTTGGCCAAAAGTGGGGCTACACCCATCAAAAGCTGTCTAAATTAACAATGCTTATCCCCTTGAACCTAGCTTGATCTCACTCTCCATTGGAGAATCTGTTTTAGTTTTTCAGAAAGCAGTGAGAAACAAAGACAACCAAAATCTATCAACAAGACAAGAGTATATAGGTGACTCCCTGACAGAAGAAGAACCACCCATCCATCACACAACAGCCAGGGCCCAGGTGAAACCACAGAGGAACTGGCGAGATGAGCAAGAGGGCTGCTTCTCCCAGGGAGCCTGACAACCCAGCCAGGGTGATGAAGACAGACACTTAAAATGCACCAAAGCAAAAATCCAGAAGCTGCTGAGAACTCAACACTAAAGGAGATTTAAGGCACTCCCACCAAGGCTTAGGGAGTTTTGCAGAAGAGGGGGCACAGAGAATGTAAGGGCCACAGGATGGGAGGGAATACCTAGAGGCATTGCCCCCACAGTAACGACTGACTGCTATTCTCAGTGGAGTGGGGGAGAAGGGAATGATAGTACCAACACGTGATGTATAAATATAAAGTTTCTACTTAATAAAGAAAAAGAAAAAATGGGCTCAACTCCAACTGAAAAGCTTCTTGCTCCAGGTAAGAATCAGCAAGACAAAGAGATCATCTACAGAGTGGGAGAAAGAGTTTGACAACCAGCCATCTTGCGAAACACTGGCATCCGGCACCTCGGAAAACATACCCAGGTAACCACACGGAAGTCAATTAAAATGTGGGCAAGTGATTTGAATAGATACATCTCAAAAGAGGAGACACACACAGGTATATTACAATGTTTGGTATCATTAGCTACCAAGGAAATTTAAATCAAAACCAAATGAGATGTCATCTCGTTACAGTTAGAATGGACGAGTCCCAAACATTTATATAAGAAATGCTAGTGATGATGTAGAGAAAAAAGAACTCATAAAGTTTGGGTGGAAATATAAACTAGTCCCGCCACTATGGAAATCAATATGAAGGTTCCTCAAAAAGCTAAAAACAGATCTACCATATAATGCCACAGTCCCCCTAATTACTATATATCCAAAGGAAATGAAATCAGCACATCAAAGAGATACCTGCATGCTTGTTTGCTGCAGCACTTTCTTAAGAGCGAAGATGAAAACAACCTAAGGAAAAAGAAGGTGTGATGTACGTTCACAACAAAATGTTATCCAGCCATGCCGAAGGAACACCGACAGCTAAGGTGTGCTGGGGAGGGGAGGCATCTTCTTCAGTGGAGGAGCCACTGGTAATTCCCATGCCCCAGTAAATAACACCTCCCATGCTCATGCAAGTAACTCTAATTAAATCCCAACACAAAAAGTATCCAATAAGGCTGGGCGTGGTGGTGCACGCCTTTAATCCCAGCACTCGGGAGGCAGAGGTAGGAGGATCGCCATGAGTTTGAGCACACCCTGAGACTCCATCGTGAATTCCAGGTCAGCCTGGGCTAGAGTGAGACCTCACCTCAAAAAACCAAAAAAAAAAAAAAAAAAAAAAAAAGTATCCAAGGACTGGAGAGGTGGCTTAGTGGGTAAGGTGCTTGCTTGCAAAACCTAAGGACCCAGGTTCAACTCCACGGAAGCCATGTAAGTCAGACACACAAGGTGATGCATGCACACAAGGTCCCACATGTGCACAAGATGGTGCATGTGTCTGGAATTCTATTGCAGTGGCTGGAGGCCCTGGTGTACCAATTCTCTGTCTCTCTCGCTCGCTCTCTCTTCCTCTCATTAATAAAAGACATCTAAATAGAATTATGACTAGTTAGGTAGAAGAAGGGGGTCAATGTAAGGGAACAGGGGACAAAGAAAGTAATGGGAGGTGAATATGATCAAAATCACATTGCACATATTACAAAATTATAAAAAATAAAAAGAAATAATATTCAGCCATAATGAAAGAGCTCCTGTGATTGTATCAAAATGGACAGAACTGGACATATTACATTAAGTGGTATAGCCAGCCAAGGAAAGAGCAATGCAGCAATTTTTCTCATATAAGTAGACCATAAAAAGAAGCTACCCTGAATGACTGTAAGAGATTGGGAAGTAAAGCGTAGCAGGGCTGAAGAAAAGAAGGCTGGACTGGACTCGGATGCTGGACAGATGAGTTGAAATATCACAGTAAATTCCATTAACGTGCAATTACTAGTGTCAGTTAATGTAGTGTTAATTAATTAGCTACTAAAATGTGCAAACAGTATTGCCAATCCCATTTTGATGAAGATTCAGTAGTTTTAAAAAAATAAGCATTCACTTTTTACCATTTTGGAGGCTGAGAAGTACAAGATTAAGGTACTATCAGATTTAGTTCCTGGGCTTGAAGATGGCTGACTCTATCTGTGTCCTTACATGGCCTTTCCTTGAGGCATGCATGTGAAGAGAAATTTATCCCCCTCTTTCTTGTCTTTTGCTCTCCCATCCTCCTTCTCTCCCTTTCACTATCCCTTCTGTATCTCCATAGCTGATTTCCAAATGTAGTCCCAATGGATAGGTTTCAACATAGAAATCAGGGAGAAGGAGAGCACATTCCGTTCATACTGGGAGCCTAAAACTTGGAATTAGACAGTTCCATCACCTTTTTCTTTTCAATAGACTTTTTTTTTTCTTTTGATTTTTCGAGGTAGGGTTTCACTCTAGCCCAGGCTGACCTGGAATTCACTATGTAGTCTCAGGGTGGCCTTGAACTCACGGTGATCCTCCTACCTCTGCCTCCCAAGTGCTGGGATTAAAGGCGTACGCCACCACGCCCGGCAAGACTTTCTATTTTTTAAAAAATTAGATTTACCAGGAATTAATAAAAATCAGCAGAGAAAGTTTCTGTACTGTTCCTAGTTTGCCCCACATTTGCCACAATTCAGGAACCAACATTAGCGTGCTGTTTGTTAAGAAGTAGAGAACATGTTTTCTTCTCGTGCCCTCACTTGTCCCCGTTGTCCTTTCCCTGCTAGGAGTCCCTTCTGGAGTCCACACTGTTGACATGATTTTCTCAGGCTCTTCTGTAGTAAAGTTACTCTCCACCGCCTTTCTGCCCCAATATTATATTTTGGAAAAAGTCTGTAGGTCCAACCCATACTGAATGGGTACCGACATATGTTCCACTTCTTTGGAGGCAGAATGCTTACGTAAGTTAATGAGTTCTTTTTGAAGAGATCTATCTATTCTATCACATTAATTTGTTTGTTCCAGAATTTGTTTTTACCAGCAAGTACTTATAGATTTGTTGTGTATTGGGATATCATCCAAGACAATTTGCATCTCTATCACTAAATGCCGAGTACATTTTGGAAAGAGCACAGATTCTTTCTTTGTTCCCTATTGTCGTCATGTATAGAATATAGGCCACAGGGGACAAAGACTTCAATCGCAGCCAGTGCATCTATTAGAGCAAGCTAAGATGTGGCTTCAACTAAATGCCAAAACTTATTGACACAGAGAACCACATGTTGATTGTTTTCTTCTGTTATTGTTTAGAGTTGGGATAGAAGGAGCTACAGAGTCACTTAGGAACTCAGTGCTGTCTCTCAGCCTACTGAAAACTGAAAACACAAAGAACGTAGAAAGAGTGGGTAACGGAAGTAGGAATTATAAGTACAGCTCCAACCACATGACCAATTACTGAATTATAAAGACGGCTTCGTAGCTGGAGATTGTTGTGAATATGTGTGTATATGAAGCAGGTTACTTTTTCTTTCCTGTCTCATAGAAAATAAAATGTGGTGACTTTATATCATGATATATATTTTCATTTTATATCATAGACCTTAAGTTACAGTGGGTCAAGGACAAGATAATAGCACTCACGTGCTTCCCATTCTCTCCAGGACAGTATGCATGTTCAGTTCTACATGTATGGTTTTGTAAGGTAAGACAGAAGCATTGACCCATTATCTCTGCTTTGAAATGATCTGTCTCTATGTGAACATTAAGTATATTTTAACAAGTGTGTACGGTCTGTCAGGTTGACAAGAAATACATTTGTGATGGTGAATTTCACATGTGAACTTGGCCCCAGCAATTGTTCAGAACTCACAGTCCATCCTCATACGGCCTCACCTTTCCTTAACGCAGTCGTGCCCCAGGAAAAGAGGAGTGTGGTTTTAGCCAGAGCAGTCCTGGCCATGGCAAGCAAGTGAACTGAGTAGAAGAGGTGGGTGAATGTGTATTCGCAGGATAATAGCATTGATTTATTGTGTTCTTAAGTTCTTGTTAACGTTTGCTCTAGGCTAGAACTTCAGTCAGATAATGTGTATCAAACTGCCTTGGAAACTATAAAATTACATACAAGTACCAAGTGTTATGGTTCTCAATTTAACTTCCTGCAATGAAAAAAAAAATACTTAAAATCCACTGGCTCTAGCAATCACAAGTCATTCGAAATTTATCAGTTATAAAATGTATTTTTTATATTTGAACATTTTAAAAATATTATTTATTTATTTGCAAGCAGAGAGGAAGAATGGGGGCACCAGGGCCTCTAACCATTGCAACTGAACACCAGATGCATGTGCCACTCTGTGCATATGGCTTTGCATGGGTCCTGGGGAATCGAACCCAGGCCATCAGACTTTGCAAGCAAGTGCCTTTAACTGCTAGGCCATCTCTCCAGCCCCACTTTAACATTTTTGACATTAATATACAAGTGTTATTTTGTGTTAGTTTCATAGTTTTGAAGGCTGGAGGGAAAATTACAAAGCAGAATATTAGTTTTCACCAATAGTGGCTAAAGACATCAAATCAAAGTTGAAAATGGTTAAGAAAAACAATATTAATTTATTAAATCTATCAAAGTCAAGCACTAAGTAATGCTATGCCACCAATAGTATGGACAAAAATAAAGACATCAACCATTCAAAGTTGAAAATGGTTAAGAAAAACAATATTAATTTATTAAATCTATTATCTTAATTTAGATCAGTACTGCATATGATAAAAATAACTAATTCTGTAATTTTGCTTTCAGCTAAGATAAAATTAAAATTCTAAATAAAAAGCCCCAAAGTTAAATTTTAAATTAAAAATGTCTTAACTAATTTGCACAAAATTATACATTTTATAATCTATGGCTAGGATGGTTTGAATTTAAAGTATCCCCCTGTGGTAGTTTGATTCAGATGTCCCCCCCATAAACTTAGGTGTTCTGATTGTTAGGTCCCCAGCTGATGGCAATTTGGGAATTAAAGTCTCCTGGAGGCAGTGTATTATTGGGGTCGGACTTATGGGTGTTATAGCCAACTTCCTCTTGCAAGTGTTTGGCACACTCACCTGTTCCTGTTGTCCATCTGATGTTGGCTAGGAGGTGATGTTCATCCTCTGCTCATGCCATCATTTTCTTGCCATCATGGAGCTTCCCCTCAAGTCTGTAAGCCAAAATCAACCCTTTTTCCCACAAGCTGCTCTTGGTCAGATGTTTTCTGCCAACAGTGTGAACCTGACTGCAACACCCCATAGCCGTAAGTGTTTGTGATAAAGCCTCATGCTTAGTCCCCAGCTGGTGGCAACTTGAGAAGTGGAGCTGCACTGTAGAAGGGGTGTTTCTGGGGGCAGGATTTGGGGTGTTTTAGCCCAGCTTCTCCTTGCCAGGGCTAGCTAACACTTGGTGCTACGTCCCAGCTGCTATGACAACATGGGATGCTCAGCCTCTGCTCTGCCAAGCTTGACCCAGCATGATGACACTTCCCCTCTAGACTGTAAATAAACCCCATGCTCCGTCAGCTGCTTTGGGTCAGTTAGGTTGTCCCAGCAGTTACGAGGTAACCACAATGATGGCGTATTAGATAAAACTGTGTACTGGCTGCTCGAGATTATACATAAAGTGACCTCCACAGTCAGCACTGGCTTCTCTTGGCACAACAGGAGATGTGAGATTTCAGAGGAAAAATAAACCATATCCCATGACACATATTCCAACATCCTTTGGTTTGCTAAAGTTCTTTCCTCCCTTAAGTGAAACTCCTAGAGATGCTTTTGTGAAGAATATAAAGCTGTCCTTGAAGAGGGTTAACTGGTTACAACATTAGCATCTTAGTGTAAGTGAACACATCATTTCTGACTGCTGCTGAAAGTGTCTCTACCGACCACTGACCTCAGATGACAGGCTTCACCCTGGGTCCACTTGCCAGCAAGGCAAAGGTCCTGAATAGAAGGTGTGTTAGCTTCTTTCTCATTACTGTGACAAATACCTGAGAGGAAGCAACTTAAAGAAGGAGGGTTTTCTCTGGGCTAACAGTTCCCGGTCTATCATGGCAGCTGAGGTATGCTGGCAGAGTCTTGAGACAGCTGATCACATCAGCCCACAGTGAAGAAAAAGAGAGAAAGAGAGAGAGAAAGAGATGCTGGTACTCAGCTCACATTCTTCCTTCTGCCTGTGGAGGGGTGTCCTCAAGTAATCTACATCATCCCTCATAGATATCCCTGGAAATTGTTTCCATGGCAATTTAAAATCCTGTCAAGTTGATAACCAGGGAATAATCATCACTGGAGGAACCATCACAGTGGCTGATTTCCCCTCAGTAAGAATTCACATTTCTGAAAATTCTATCAAAAAATTACAAAGTTCATGACACTTTCCAGGGTCCAGATTATCTGATCATCTGTCAAGAAAAAAAATAAACAAGAAATGTATTTTAAAAATATAAATGTAGGGCGGGAGAGATGGCTTGGTGGTTAAGCATTTGCCAGTGAAGCCTAAGGACCCACGTAAGACAGATGCACAAGATGGCACATGCCTCTGGAGTTCATTTGCAGTGGCTAGTGGCCCTGGTGAACACATTCTCTCTCCCTCTCTCTCTGTCTCTCTCTCTCTCTCTTTCACACTCTCAAATAAATAAATAAAAATAAACAAAAAATGTAAAAATGACTGGAATGGGTGCAATAGTGGCATGTCTGCTCTGGGGGAAACCAACTGCTCTCTAATTGGACTGAAGGCCCACTCTAGGGGAGGGAATACATGCCTGGTACTGAAAAACCTAATCAAAAGTCTATGGCAGGGGAGGTCATGAGCCTTAGGGGTATAAAGCCTGCTCTTGTCTGCCTAAATGTATATATTATTCCCACCAAACTACCCTGAAAGCACTATACTTAATGTTCATATTCACATATTAATGCTCCTCTTACTTCTGGTTAGAGAAGCTTCTCTTTTCAGATGGTGATGACCACTGGGATAACCCAAAGGGCAACATAGTGCTGAGAAGAAGGGATGGAGGAGTGCCCAGCACTGAAACACCTCAGTCACACCCTCCAAGGCTCAGGGACCATTGTGGAAGAGGGGGCGGATAGAATGGAAGAGCCAAAGGAAGGGTATGACTCCTTACAATGCAACTGTCCAGACAGAAATTGGCCTCAATATCCATGACCTCGCAATGCCTAGCAATACGTTCGCAAGACCCTCATAATAGAAGAAAAAGATGATGACATCAAATTAAAAGAAAGACTAATGGAGAGAGGGAGGAGATATGGTGGACAGTGGAGTTCTGAAGGGGGGTGGGGGGAGGGGAGGGAAATATCATGGTTTATTGTCTGTAAGTATAGAAGTTGTCAATGAATTTTTTTTAAAGAAAAAAATGTAAATGTAGAAACAGGAGAGAGAATGCAGTCAACACCCTCCTAGTCAACTGCACTGTTATGGCAATCTGCTGACCATGTGATTATTCAGCAAATTTTCTTGGAGAATATTCAGTGAGCAACGCAGAATGGCGTTGAACATGGCCGTATCTGCCTCTGGTGCCTTTCCTTTTAGTCATATTCTAATTCTGTCCTGTGAACTTTATCAGACAGATTCCAAGAGGAGGTAAGGAGGCCAATCCCGAAGACAAGAGAACTATTTCACCTAGATAGGGACAAAACTGGCCTATCCAGTCCGCCTCCCTCACCCAGTACCTCATCCTGGTCCTGTGATGCCTCAAAGTTTCCCAAACAAGAAATTCTGTGAAGAAAATCTCCTTACTAACCTCTTTGGTTCTTCAAGTAAAAGCTACCTTTTATCAGAGTCACCCATTGCGAATCTCCGTGGATCCATTTTGCTCTTGGCCATGTCGACATTCCTCCTTTGAGATAAAATGAGAAGGAACTTAGCCCCTTGCTATGATTTGAATGGCAAATGTTTCCCAATGGCTCATGTGTTTGATCACTTGGTCCCCAGCTGGTGACATTGCTTTGAGAGGTTCTGGGACAGTTGAAATGTGCAGTCTAGATCAGTACTGTAGGTCACAGGGTGTGGGGGAGGGGGGTTAAGGGACTAAACACCTCACCAGAAGCAGCTCATAGAAGGAAAGCCTTTATTTTTTTTTTTTGTACTCTTGAGGGGAAAGTTTTGTCACGGTGGGGAGAGCACGTCAGAGCAGAGAGCGGCATTACGTCTTGACCCATGGGAGGCAGCAAGAAGGAGCTAGCTAGCAATCCCAGTGAGGGTGTTGGACTATAAAATCCCAAGGCCTGTCCCTAGTGGAACAGCTACTGCAGCAAGGCGCCCACCTCCCCAAGGGTCCCCCAGCCAGGAACTAAGTACAAGGCTTAATCACAAGGAGATGAGGCTATGGAAGATATTGCACATTGAAACCACCACAGCACCAAGCTCCCATTCCCGCCCACTGAGCCTTTTCAGCCACATGCCTTCTTCACCATGACGTGCTGAATCCCTTGAGCCATTATCCAAATAAACCTCTCTTCCCTTCCTTTGCTTCTGTTACCACAAGAAAAGTAACTGATGTCCACCTAGAGAAGAACGTGAGTGCTTAACAGCTGACCTATGGAATTATAATGAATCCCATGAGAAAAAAACTAACAGGATATTTTAGGGGAAAAAAAGGCATCTCACACATGCTAATGTCGTAACTGAGGAAAGCAAGTTCAAAAGTAAGCATTCAGTTGTCTTAAATTCTAAGTATTGAGTAAGGACACAGTCTTGGTTCAAATCTTAGAACTCTTTCTTATTAGTTATGTAACCATAGATAAGTTACTCAACTCTTTCTAATCCAAATTTTCACATTTTTAAAAAGAGCATGATAAGGTTTCTGTGTAATTTAAGTGGGAGATTTAAAGAGATGTATATCAGTGCCTGGCACACATCAGGTATTGGAGTTTAACTGTATGGTATTCCTGATGCTAAATTCAAAGTTTTCACAACATTTAATGCAACTGCAGCAATCATTAGAACAGTATATATATTATATAGAATAAATATATATTATTATTATATACCTTATGTATAATATCATTATAAATCATTAGACTTGTTAGAAAAAGAGGTAGCGCTTTATGCCTTTGTGGGATTCTAGGTCATAAAAGCAAATTGAATAAAGCCTAATAGAAAGTATGATTGAGATTAAAAAGGGAAGACAGAGAAATGAAACAGAATTATTTAGAGATTTATCTTGCAAGTAATGGGTCAGATGATGACTGTTTTCCTGATGTATGTACTACACTTGCATAATTGTCAAGGAAAGGAAGGTTTTACTTCAAATAGCTACTGAAGTCTACTTGATATTCAGGCCTTATGTTAGAAAGTGTTGGTAGTACCCAAATGAACACATCACATATGAAGGTATTCTACCTGTGGCACTTGGAAAAGGTGGACCGTTTCTGTCCACTTTAGCTATTCTATACATCACCTTCATAGGCTAGGAAGAATTTCTTTACTTAAAGATACATGACTATATTTCTTAGCTCTCTCCATCACTATGAAATACCAGAAATAATGAATTCATAAATTCATCACAAGCATACTTTGTGTTCTACTTACCTTCTCATTGCTAGTATAAAGCACCTGACAAAAGCAGCTGATGGGAAGAAAGTTATTTATTTTGGCTCACAGTCTTCAGGGGAAGCTCCATGAGGGCAGGGAAAGCACGGCATGAACAGAGGCTGGACATCACCTCTGCCACCGCAGGTGGACAACAGCAGCAGTGAGTGAGCCAGGCTCCAGCAAAGGGTAGCTGGATACAACACCCTTAATCCTGCCCCCAGCAACACACCTCCTTCAGTACTATATGCCATCGTCATCAAAATGTTAAATGGCGGCTGGAGAGATGGCTTAACAGTTAAGGTATCTTGCCTGTGAAGCCCTCCTCGTACCTACGTAAGCCAGATGCACAAGGTGGCGTATGCATCTGGAGTTCGTTTGCAGTGGCTGGAGGCCCTGGTGTACCCATTCTCTATCTGCCTTTCTCTCTTTCTCTGCTTCTCTCTCTCTCTCTCTCTCTCTCACATGAATAAATAAATAAAATATTTTTTTAAAGTCAGCTCTACAGGACTGAAGGTAAGGACATACACTTTTAGTAACCCACAAAGGAAAGAATGTATATATTGTAACCGATAGGTTACTAAATTTTACCAGACTGGGAAAGATACTTGCCTCTGTTTCACAAGTAACAGACATTTCTGTGTTTGTTTAGCTCTAAGAAGAGAGGACAGGGGTAAGGAGGGAGGGTGGAAAGAGACTGGCATAACAAATGTCTTCAAATATTTGAAAAGTTGTCACATGGAAAATGATGTTTTTATAGTGTCCAGTTCATGAAGCTGCAGTAAATACTCAGGAGTTAGAGGTGTCTGAATTTGGATTCAGTATAAGAAGGAGCTGCCTAAAATTTTAAGGACAGAATGGGTTCCCTTGGGAAATAATAAGTTCCTGGCACTGGAAGTGTATATGTTGTGTATTTAAAAGGATATTTAAATACTTTGATCTCTCTAACTTGGAGATTCCATAATTTCAACACTAGATGACGTCAAACAGCCTTTTTTTAGTTCCCAAATGCTAACACAACGTTCTAAGATGCCTTTCTTCAATATAGTTTTGAAGTGACCAGATGGTCACTACCATTTCTGATTCAATCCACCATAAAATGAAACATTAAGAATAATTTAACAGAACTAATTAACTTACAAATGCTGAGAATTCCCCCACATGCAAGAATATCCTCAAATTACAACTTCAGTTCTTTTGGTTTATGGCTCATAATATTTATATTCTCACTTGTTCCCATAGAAATAAAAAATAAATACTAAGGTGTACTTAATACAAATCATGATCTGTTGATCCCCTAAATGACCCAATTTAATAATTTCTGCATTCTTAGTTGATCAACAAGAACAGCGTCAATTATCAAATCATTTTAATGTTAGACTAATTTCTGACATAGCACAAATAAATACCTTTGAGCTATCTAGAATATATTTTAAAATGCATGCCTGAGGACAAGATGATTCAACACCGTGGTATACATTTGCATTTAAGTAGAGTAAATATTCCCACGAACAAAGAACTCTAAAGGACAGAGTCTTTTTATCTGAAGTTGTTGCCTTAGGAAGATAAATGATGTGATTTAAAATGTAGTCTAGTCTTAAAATGCCATTATTGAAAGAGAATTCCAGCTGTGATGACAAATGATATTTATAAATTTTAATAACTTTCATGTTTTGTACCCCTCTCTTTGAGCAAACTGTCGAAACAGTAAATTCAATAGATCTACAATGAATAAATAACCTTCAAATATTCATAAGTTGAGATTTTTGGGTTTTGGTCAGCCTTAAAACTAGAGTCCAGGTTCTTTATGACTGAGCCCAGTACATAATCTAGCACACTGTATCCTCTGCCTCCTTAGTTCTTACAAATTCATTAAAAGGGGGGGGTGCTGGAGAGATGGATTAGCGGTTAAGGCGCTTGCCTGTGAAGCCCAAGGACCCAGGTTCAATTCTCCAGGTCCCACGTAAGCCAGATGCACATGGTGGCTCATGTGTCTGGTGTTCGTTTGCTGTGGTTATAGGCTCTGGTATTCCCGTTCTCTCTGTCTCTCTGTCTGTCTCTCTCTCTCTCTCTCTCTCTCTGTGTGTGTGTGTGTGTGTGTGTGTGTGTGTGTCTCCCTCTAATAAATGAATAAATAAAAATTTTTTAAAATCTTTAAAAAAAAATAGAAACCCTTCCGAGATGGGGAGATAGCCTAATCTGTAAAGCACGAGGCCCCAAGTCCAATTCCCCGAACTCATGAAAGTCCAGGTGCGATGGTGTGTGTCTGTAACCCTGGTGCTGAGGAGACAGAGACAGGGGAATCCCTGGGGTTCAGTGGCAAGCCAGGCTCCAGGCCAAGGACAGAGCGTGCCATAAAAAAGGCAGGTGATATTCCTGGGGAAGAACACCCGAGCTTGTCCTCCCCTGGTCTCCACAAGGACATACATGCGCTTGCCCTCGAACAACGAATGCACACACACACACACACACACACACACACACACACAAATGTGGTCCTCCAGAAGGTCAACCTAGACTCAGAAGTTATCATCACTACCATCTCAGAGGTGAGAAAGAAACAATTGCCTTCCGTAGAAATTTACTTAGCAAACAGTAATACAGTAAGGAGTTTTATGTGCTTTTGTAATCTCAGCTTGTGGATATATTTACACTGCTGTTATTTTCAAATATCTCCTTCATTAACATCTGAAATCCTTTCCCCATGAATCAAAATGATGGTTTTTTCCAACAATAAATATCTCCCTATGGTTTCATACACTTCTGGCTAGGGAAGCAATTTAAGCTGTGTGCACTCTCTTAAGATGAGGTTGTACAAGGTCCGGCTCAGACAAAGGGAGGTAAAACAAGCAGAGAGGGAAGCATTACCCTCTCCCATCTCCTGGCCCAGCCTGATTTCCTACTCCAGATCCAACATCACTGCATCAACTTGAACTGCGATGCCCCCTGCCTGAGTCTCCTGGCTGACTTTCTCAACTGCAGTGTTCCCCATCCAAGTCCTCTCTATGTACGGTGCACAATAGTAATGCCGTCTCCTTGTTGCCGTCAGGTTCTTGTTGCTGCCACAAAGCACCCGACTGAAAGAAGCTGATGAGAGGAAAGGCTTACTGGCTTAAGGGGGAGCCCCATGATGGCAGGGGTAACGCGGCATGAGTAGTCTGGACATCACCTCCTGGCCAACATCAGGTGGACAACAGCATGAGAAAGCTGGCTATAATACCCATACCCAACAACACACCTTCTCATGGGGCTCCAATGCCCAAATTGTTACCAGCTCTTAGAACACATGAATTCATGGGAGACACCCAGTTCAAACCGCCATACTCCTGCACTGAGCTCTCATCACGTCTCTCCTCTGCTCCAGTGTTCCCTCCTTTATCCCTCTTCCTCCTGTTCCTCATTCTCTTCCTCCTTCTTCCCCCTATTCATCTCACAAATACATACTAAGTACCTACAGTGGTCTATAAGGCCCTACACAGCACACACTCTTACGCCTACTTTTGCCTGTACCTCATTTCTGCTGGTTTGCTGAGCTCCAGCCCTCCCCAGCCCCGACAGGCCTCTTCAGAATCCTTAGCATCACGCCTGCTCCCACCTTAGGGGTTTGGATCAATCCTTCCTTCTGCCTATGGCCTACATAACAATGAGTGAATAAACAAATGAGCATCTTGTCAGCCTGTGGAACATTCCTCAGTATCGATTCACTGCCAGAAATGTGTCCAGACTCCTTAGTCGGGAGAATAAAAGCTCTGAAGATTTGACCCCAGCTCATTCCTTCAGCTCAAGTCTCTGAAAATGTGCCCTTGTGCGCGTGGGTTTCCAGACTCAGTGAACTATTAGAGCGGCTTGCTCTTCTCTGGCCATGCAGGCAAGCATCTGCCGACGGGAATGCCACCATTGCTGTGACGACAGCCCATCTCCCAAGATGCTACCTCAATTGCCAAGTTCCCTTGAACTTCCACTCCTAACAGAAAATATTCCTTCCTCCTTCATGCCCCTGGTGGATTCTGAAGAGGGCTCTAGCTCATGAGGAAAGTGGGTGTGTTGATTTCATTTGTTTCTACGGCCCGTGTCTCTTGGTCACACTGACAGCATGACAGCAGAGAGTGGACTCATGTTCCCAGCATTGGGCACAGTGTGAAATGAGTTATGTGGGTCATGGAAATCCCAAGTGTACTGTGGAATGCATGAAACACGTCCACAGGCTTTGGCAGGCTATAGTCCTGCCCAAGAACAGCAGGAGGCTTATGTCTAAAGGTAGGTTTCCCTTGGGTTAAAGATTTGGCTCATGGGGTGAATTGAACTCAAGATTGGTGCTGATGCTCCCTAGAAGATAATAGACATGAGGCAGAAAACACCTGGTGCGGGAAAGGTTGAGGGTCTCATCCCGAGCCCGCGGAACCTTGATACCGTCTTTATAGCTATCGCTGGAGACCTGAATGTCAGGGAGCGTCAGATCTGACCACTGCTCTACTCATCTCTCCCGAACTGTCTCTGTGCCAAGCAGCGTCTCCTGATTAGAAATCGGGGTGGAGGGTGTGGGTGTGAGCACGTATGAGAGGGTGAGGGTGTTAAAGCAAATGTTGAAGGTGACAGGGCCAAGGGGAGAGAGGGAGAAAGGGAGAAAAGAAGGAGGAGGGGGAAGAAAAGGAGGAGGAAGAGTGGAGGAGGAGAAGAGAAGAAGGAAAAGGAGGAAACAACAAGAAAATGAATAAAGAATCATTTTTTCCTCTACTAAAACTGCCCTGGCACAGCTCACTCCTTGCTGTGGGGACAGTCCCTGAATACTCGCCCCTTCAGCCTTTGTTTCTGTCACTTCTCTTTTAGTATGCCTTCCAAGAAGCCTCCTATTCCCACCGGTCATAAACCCGTGTTTTGTTATCTGTTTCTCAGGCCAGGGTCACATAGCCTGCTCAGTGAGGTTAATTGCTTCATTAATTCTCTACTTTCCTGATGTGCAGCATTGGCTTTATCACCTTCTGTTCAGAGAAGAGATGAGTTCATGGCTGGGATTTGGGGCATGAAGGTCAGCAGAACTTCACATCATAAGCCAAGGAACAAAGACTAGAAAATCCCGCAGTGCTCTCACAGGAAGACTTCTCCCGGGTGTGGTCTGGTTGTACCCTCAGTACCATGGGCATATCATAGCACACCGTGGGTACAGTTCTACTTCTACGAACCTGATGCTTGCAGCAAAATGCACAGGTGCAGCCTGCACAGGCCAGGAAGTTCTTAGCCCTCTTTTCTAGGTTTTCTTCTTCATCCTCAGAGACGAGCAGTTCTACTATGTTTCAGGACTTATTTCAAGCAAGGGAAGGGCACCCATATGTGCCAGGACATATTGCAAGGAAGAAAAGAGAGCCCACTGTGTGTCATTACCTGTTGCAAAGCTCAGGACATATCATATTAAGTAAAACTAGTCCCTGCCCTCAGAATGTGCAGTATTGTTCAAGAACAGAACAATAAATCAAAGCCTTTTGTCAAATAAGTAGAAGTATAGTGATTATAACAATAATAAGATTACTGAGTTCTTACTACAAGTGAGCCCCATTACTTTCTATGAGTTAACTCGTGCCTGGCTAGGAACCCAAACATCCTTCCACGTATAACCCACACTCAATTCATATATCTGCCTGGCACTTTCTGCCTCAGGATTGTTGACTATTGCTTCTGTGGCATACACCAAGCACAGCGCAATGCCGTGTCCCTGGACTAACAATTTCAGTGAGGTGGAGAGCCATGTGAGATGTTCTTCTGACATCATGCATTAAAGTTGAAGATACAAAGAGACACCGTGCCCAGGAGATGCAGACCCTCTGCATCACAGGAGGCATCACATGGAGGGAACTTTCCTAGTCACAGCTGGGAAGGGAGAACTTTTAGGGAGTTCTCTCTCTCTCTCTCTCTCTCCTTAATTCACCCTCAAAATGTCCCATAAGAAATCAATCTCCTTGTTGCAGTCAGAAATCAACCGACCAAGAGCAGCTTGTGGGAAAAAAAAAAAAAGGTTTATTTTAGCTTACAGGCTGGAGAGGAAGCTCCACGATGGCAGAGGAAAACGATGGCATGAGCAGAGAGTGGACATCACCTCCCTGCCAACATCAGGTTGATAGCAACCATAGCAACAGGAGAGTGTGCCAAACACTGGCAAGGGGACACTGGCTATAACACACATAAGCCTGCCCCCAGGAGGTGTTAATTCCCAAATCTCCATCAGCTGGGAACCTAGCTTTCAGAACACCTGAGTTTATGGGGACACCTGAATCAAACCACCACACTCCTCCTTAATCTGTATGATAGTTGATTTGATGTGCCAATTTGATTAAGCCACAGGGTGCCCAGAGATTTGGTAAGATATAATTCTGGGTGTGTCCGTGAGGTGTGTCTAGGTTGACATAGTATACGAATCAGCCGGCCGAGTAAAGCAGCAGCCCTCCCAAGGCAGGACCTCAACCAATTCTGATCTACGGGAGGAATGAATAGGACCAAAGGCCAGGAAGGGAGAAGGCGCTTCCTTGGTCTACTTATATGAGAGCCGGGATGTTGGACTGTCACTTGGGTCATCTCTTCTCTTCATGTTATGGCTTTTATAATCAGAATGACCTACAACTCTATGACCACACTTCCTGGGTCTTCAGTTCACAGACGGGAGACTGGGGGCTCCTAAGCCTCCAGATTGTGTGAGCAAATTCCTTATATTCATTTTCTCCTTTATTCTCTCTTTATATATTTTACCATTTACACACACACACACACACTCACACACACACTTCTATTGGTTGTAGCTCTCTGAAAAACCCTGACTGTCACACCTTATTCTCATCACCTTTTCTCTATATTGCCTCTGTGTAAACTTGGTTAGCACATCCTGAATGCCGATGTTATAATATGGCTGTCTCCATAGCAACGTGGCGAGCTCTTACAGAGAGAATTATGAGTGCAATACCCTTTCCCTACTCTGCGAAGCCACTCAACACTAGAACTAATTTGCAGACCAGTCTAGGATTTCTCTGCAACTCACAGCATCAGGAAAAGGCTGATCTTACATGGCCATATGTCCCCTGGCCACATGACAGAAAACAGGGTAAACTGCTGTCAAACTTCTTCCTTCAAAGGGGCTTACAGGGTCATCAGACTGCCCAGGTTAGACCTGGAGAGGTCATGCACAAGAAGGCCATCCATCCCGAACAGCCGCCTCGGGTCTGGTGACCACTGAATCACTCCAGCCACAGATGCGCCAGATGCTCAATGCCCTAGAAGGGTCTGGTGTCCGTTGTGGGCCTGAGACGGCCACACATGGGCAGGGCTCTACGACAGGAAGGGCCTCCTCCCTTGCAGACTGTGTATTCTGTGCGGGAGGAGGCTGAGGGTCACTTAGTTATGAATGCGGATTGATAGAACCCCATGCTTTCTTCACACTAGCCTGTTTGAATGTCCTCTTTCTTGCGTGGCTGTTACTCGCTGGGATCTCGCTCTCCAAAGAGATCCGCCCAGCTGGTTCTTCGTGAGTAGATCAGAATGATTACAGTTACCACAGACTCAGGGCTGGCATCTGCAATTTTATTAACTATTTCATTACATCTTACTTATAGCCATGGCCCTTCGTGCTCACGTGCTCAATAATTTTTTCTAATTAGGTAAGGTCACGTCTCTGAGACACTCAGTAACCCTTCCCACTGTCATCTTGCTCATTCAGTGAAAACACACCAATTGAACAAGTTTCTGCTTCAATCGTTGCTAAGTTTATCCTGGACTTTTTCTTTTTTTTCTTTTTTTTTTTTTTTATCCTGGACTTTTTCAATGTTACTTCAATTCTCACTAGTCACAGCAAAAATTCGGAGAACGAGTAAAAGAAAAATTATGCTCTCAGCTGTCTTTAAGGTAGTAATTCTCCAACTTCACTGGGCATATGAACTTTCCATGGAAGTTATCTAACATGCATACCCCAGGCCTTGACCTCGAAATTTCTGCTTTAGTTAGATATTGGGTGAAATCCAGGAGTGAAGGTGATGAGCACTCAGTGATAAAGATGCAGGTGCCGGATTCTCCAGTCATACCAGGAGAGATGCCCCGCACTCATTTCCCATCCCTTCTCCTAGGCAGAAAGTGTCAAGATATGATTCTGTTTATAGCATAATCACCCTGCTACAAGTTCCCCAGGTGTAGGAGTTGTGAACCCAGGTGTTCTTAGTGTGCCCTTGCTGGAGTCACAACCACTAAGGTGACAAGGCAACGAAGCTTCCCCAGTCCCCACTTGTATCTCGTTGCTTCTGTTGTTCCTCTGAGAACTTTGTCTCACCTCGTTTTCTCATTTGCTCTTCCGCCTATGAAGCAGACTACTAACTCTGGGGCTATATCTATCATGGAGAGATTTTAAGGATTTTATTTCATCTCTAACTTCCTTAGCTCCTACTTAGGCATTTCTGAAGACCTAAGCCATTACCCAGACCTCAGTGTTACCTTCTTATTATCTAAGGTCTTTAAAAAAAAAAACCTTTGGACTCACGAAGCCATGGTTAACGTGGTCAGTTGACTGAGAGAGCCTGACCTCACTGTGGAGTTCCATCTGCAATGAGGCAGAACAGCGAAATGAAGGGCAGGGGGCACAGATTCTTGGAACAGTTCTACCCTGCTAATGAATCAGACCAGATTTGGGCTTAAAAATGAAAGACAAATTTCTGATTGATCCATGAAAGTAAATTGACCCACATTTGCCCTTTAAGTTAAAAAATTCCAATTCTGAATATTTGCATTTCTCAAAGTGAGCTTCTCACAACTGCTGATGTAAAGAAGCTGCTGTTTTTGCTCTTCTGTTACCTTCTGTGTTACTTTTCTGTCACTGTGATGAAACAGCTGAGATAAAGACTTAAACAGGAAAAGGTTTCTCTGGGCTCATACTTTTGCAATTTCTATCCATAGTGGCTTGAGCCTGACACTTTGACCATACGTCAGCATAGTGTGGGCACACAGCAAAAGAAGTGGTTTCCTTCACGTGGACAGGAAGTGAGAAAGAAGCGAGAGGAGAGACAGACTGGAATTCCAGGGTATGCTGCCCATAACCCAACTGCCCTTCACAAGGTCCCACTCTTAACAATTCCTCCACCACTGGGAACCAAATCTTCAAGACGTAGCCTTTGAGGGATATAGGGAATAATCAAGATCCAAACTATACCACTGTCATAATCCAATGCTTACTTTAAAAAAACCTCATATCCATTATTATTTTGTGCACGTGTACTATTTACAATATTCCTTCAAGATACCTCCTTTTCCTCATTTTCCCTGTTATTCATACATTTTCTTCATGCCTCACCCATACTCATACTTTCTCTCTCTCTCTCTCTCTCTCTCTCACACACACACACACACACACACACACACACACACCACTACATACTGGGTGCAACACCATAACCCTTGGCCTCAGCCCTCCTGGGGTGAAACCTCCCAGCTCAGCTCAGGCAGTGGTAAGGAGGCCAGCACCACCTGACAGAGGATTGTGGGAAGCCACCGCAGTAGATCCAGTGCGAGACTTGTTAGGGTGGCTTCCTACTGGTGGAAAACCCGAAAATGCTAACAAAAATAGGAGATAAAATGAGGAAAAGTCATAATATCTGAAGAAAAATTAAAAATCAGAAGTAGTGGTTTTCTCGAGATGGGAAGAGCTTCTAGACAGGCTCCCCCAACACTGCCTAGTTTCAGAGCAAAAGCAGAGGGTCATATATCACACATTTAAATGTAAACATAGAACTGGCCAAGCATGCGGGTGACCTCACTTATAACAACCCACTCTAGTAAAAACTAGCTCACAAAATTCAAGCAAAATTTTGTTTTGAAATAAAAATGTGTTCCATCTTTCTATCTTAATCAATAAATAATATTTATGGGAAGCTCTGCTTTGTATCTGAGAATGATAAAAGCTCATGGTTGCTACATAAGACTGGGCGTTCTGCTGATGGGTCACTGTGTGTTATCAAGTTGTAAAAATAATGATGTGCAATTAATAACTTATTCTTAGCTATTGTCTTGAGTTCTTTTCCTTGTGGGCCTTCATTCCATCAAAATCAATGTGCTATTATAATCAAGATTACACACATAATTTGAGTTCTGTTGACAGCGACTACCTAAAAGCTTCAAAAGTAAAGAATAATTGTATTACCAGTGAAAACTGTATGTCTTACCCTAATAGTTCTGGCAAAAGGCTAGAGTTCTACTCTTACTGCCAGACTCTGGGTCACATGTTTACTCTGAACCTATTACTGTTGTCCATGGAATGAAGCATTCTGATTGGGCAGTTCTGTTTCATCTCAAAGGCTTGGAGCTGAGGAGAATGTCTGAGCCCTCTTCCACCTGTTACTCCTCCACTTTCCTATATCCCCTTTATCATCCCCCACACAAACCACATAGAGTCAAAGTACAACTACAAAGCCAGACATGGTGGCACTTGCCTGAAATTCCAGATCTTGGGAAGGAGAGGTAGGAGAATTCAAGATCATCCTTGGCTATACTAAAGACAGCCTAGGCTAAGTGAGACAATGTGTCAAAAAAAAAAAAAAAAAAAAACAGAGCAGTTTGGCATGGTGGCACATGCCTTTAATCCCAGCACTTGGGAGACTGAGGTAAGAGGATCGCCATGAGTTCCAGACCAGCCTGGAGCTACAGAGTGAGTTCAAGATCAACCTAGCCTAGAGTGATACTCTTCCTAAAAGAAAAAAAAAGAAAAGATGAGAAAAGAAAAGAAAAGAAAAGAAAAGAAAAGAAAAGAAAGAAATAGAAACAAAACAAAACAAAAGCCCAGAACATTATTATTACTGTTCTTTTTCCTTACAATTTATACTTAGTAGAAGCAAGGAAGGGAAACACTTTCTAAAGTGAGATTCTGTGTTTTTTAATCAGTCATGTTCAACACAAATTAAAACTACTTTGAGAATCCATCTCACTCTGGTCAGAATGGCTATCACCAAAAAAAAAAAAAAAAAAAAATCAAATGACGATAAGTGCTGGTGAGAATATGGGGAAAGAGGAACCCTCATTCTCTGTTGGTGGGAGTGTAAACTTGTACAGCCACTATGGAAATCAGTATGGAGGTTTCTCAAAAAAAAAAAAAAACCTAAAAATAAGCCTGCGGTGGTGGTGCATGCCTTTAATGTTAGCACTCAGGAAGCAGAGGCAGGAGGATCTCTGTGAGTTTGAATATGAAGCCACCCAGAGTGAATTCCAGGTCAGCTTGGGCTAGAGTGAGACTCTGCCTTGAAAAACCAAAAGAAAAAAAAAAAAACAACTAAAACTAGATCTACCATGTGACTGAGCTATATCATTCCTGGGCATATACCCTAAAGATGGTACAGCTTACTATAGGGATACTTGTTCAGCCATGCTTGTTGCTGCTCTGTTCTCAATAGCTACCAAATGGAGTCAGTCAGATGCCCATCAGCCGATGAATGGATAATGAGGATATGGCACATACACACAATGGAGTCCTATTCCATGATAAAGAAAAATGAAATTCTCGGGGAAAAAATATACTAAGTGAGATGACAGTGCATACTGGGGAGGCCCAAGACTCATCACAGTGATAAGAAGAGAAAACCGAGTGCCTGGCACTGGACACATCATCTCTGTCACGGTGGCCAGGGCTCAGGGGAGGCTGCAGAGAAGCGGTGGTAGGAATATGTGTGCTGCTGTCACTGCTAGCCTGACAACCTTCTCCAGAGAGATGTGGTGGACACGGAGAAGACTCAGAGCCCATTACAGCTGAAAAGAAGAGGCTGTCAAGTGCTCAACGCCAAATGAGATATTTATCACACCCTCCGAAGTGCAGGGAACCTTGCAGAAGGGGGCAGAGAGAATGTAAGAGGGGGCTGGAGAGATGGCTTAGTGGTAAGGTGCTTGCCTGTGAGGCCAAAGACCCAGGTTCGATTCCCCAATACCCACGTAAAGCATAATCACAAGGTGGCACATGTGGCTAGAGTTCATTTACAGTGGCTAGAGGCCCTGGCACACCCATCCTCTCTCTCAAATCTCAAATAAATAAATAAAATATATTTTTAAAAAGAATGTAAGAGCCACAGAGTATGAAGGGGTCCTCCCAGCATGAACTGACTGTTACGTTCATGACCCCACAGTAGTGACCAATACCCCCGAGGCTTGCACTGTTCTGAGTCCATCAATGTTTTCACATGGAGGAGAGAGGAGGACAAGAGGAGGGAGACAACAAAACAGAGGATAGAGCAGCAAGAAAGACGCAGACCGTGTGGATGGGGCTGGAGGGCCAAAAGAGGATCGACCATAGGACAGGGGCACAATCAAATCACAGTGTGCTCACGAATCAGAATTCGCGGTGTGGAAAAGAAAATGTCATATTCATGGGAATAGTTTGAAATAGAACACACGTAGTCATAAATCTTGCTATTTATATATAGTTCAAAAATACATGAAACATGGTTTTGTATGTGGTCACATGTGGTAAAATCTACACAGCAATCAAAGTTATTTTTAAGAGGGCTCACAAAGTTACTGGGAGTGGGTTATCTTTGGAAAGAAAATTGGGCATAGATTAGATCAGAAAGGGTATGCAAGAGATATCAAAAATGTTCATATTCCATTTCTCAACTTGGAGTTTTCACTTTACTATTATTATTTATATTTATATGTTACAGATGTTATTTAATGTATATTTAGTTGTCAATTTTTTAAATTAAAGAAGAGATTACTGCTGACCTAAGTCTAAGTTGAGGATTTTCTCAGCAGGAGTTACAGAGTTTAAAAGGAATGTGGTTTAGCTAGAATATCATATTATACGTAGGAGGCTTGAGAGGCCCAGTGCTCTGCCTTTTCTCTATTCTCTCCTTCTGTTTAGTTTCTGAAACGAACTGATTGGATTAATAGGGTGAAACCGAGCTATCCAGTGAGGCTGCCGTCTCTCCTGCCCAACGGTAGGACTGCTTATGAAATATGCATGAAAGGCTCCAGAGGCCATGAAACTCCGCAGTCGCTTCGCGGAGGCTCAAAGCGCATTCTCTTCTGCAGGCTTCGTTCCAACGCCCCATGGACCTTGTGTGCCCTATGTAGGCACATAGTTTAAAAATCTCTGCTGCTCCACAGTTGTTTGTTTGTTTTTGTTTGTTTGTTTGGTGTTTTTCAGCAGGGTCTCACTGTAGCCCAGGCTGACTCTCAGGCTGGCTCTAACTCACAGTGATCCCCTATCTCTGCCAACAGAGTACTGGGATTAAAGTCATGCACCACCACACCCGGCTAACTCCACAGTTTACAGTCTTGGGTGTTCTGTCCTGAAGGTCATGTTGGGCAGTGAATATTCATCCTCTGAAAATCCCTATGTTGAAGCCCTGACCCTTAGTGAGATGCTATTTGAAGGTAAATCTGTGGAAGGTAATTAGAGTCAGATGAGGACTCAACAGGGTCCTCATGATGGGTTGAGGAGAGACACTGGAACCAAGAAGACAGCTCTCTCCAGGAAGTGACCCCTCTGGACCTTAATCTTGGAGGCTCCAACCTCTCAAATTGTAAGAAAGTGAGTAAAATTGTTTAGATCACTCAGCCTGTGGTTTTTGTTGTTGTTGTTGTTGTTAATGGCAGTCCCAGCTACTGACACAATGACTAATTAAATAGTAATATATGAATTAGGTTGATGTAATGACAAGTCTATACAAATATAACTAATGACTATGAAATCATTACCACAAACGAATCAGAAAGGGGCTGGGCCATGATAGGTCGTTTTGGCACAAGAATTCAGTCCTGCTAGTTGGATAGAAGGGGTTTGGTGCAGTGGAGAAGGGACAACGGAAGGTGGTGGAAGAGGATTATTATCAGAATACATTGTGAGTGTGTGTGTGTGTGTGTGTGTGTGTGTGTGTGTGTGTGTGTGTAAGTTGTCAATAAAGAATGACTTAAAGGATTTCACAGTCCTAAACATATGTATATCCTCGCTCAGTTAAAAAGGCTTGTTTTTAACATAGTAAGTTTGGGGTCTCATTTTGCTGCCGTCTGCGGGTGAGTCACATCATCTGTAGTGTTGGAGGCAGCCCTGTGCACAGCCTGAGTGCAGCAGCGAGTGTCACCTCCCTCAAAGAGCACACGGGCTTCCCAGCTACGCAAATCCTGCCTCCACCACGTTCGGTTATGTTGACTTAACATTTTCCAGCCCGAGTTTTCTCATCTGTAGGATGTAGGAGGGTAGTAGGGATTATTAGAGAGCCCAGGGAAGGCAAGAGATACCCTAAGTTAAAGCAGCTGCGGCAGGTCTGGTGGAGAGCCCGGATGGAAGACACAGTGTCTCTCCTCTCCCCAGGAGGCTGGTTGTGGCCCGCACTACTGAGTGTGCCTCACATCCCCCGTTTTAGGTACTGACCAAAGTATAAACTTTGTAGAGTGAGAGTGAGTGAGTGAGTGAGTGAGTGAATAAAGCAACAAATGAGTGTGTACAGGGGGTGGAGGAAACCCCATGGTGAACTATCTGCTAGAAATCCTGCTATCAATGACTGTCCTCTAGCCAAAGACCAAGAACACAGCTGTAACTGAACAAAGCGGATCTTTCTCCCCAGGCAGGTGAACGTGCACTGCAAGGGCAGTGTGGCCGCTCAGTAAGTGTGACGGAAGACTTGCCACTCTGGATTAGTAGACTTTGGAGGGGCTTATGGAAGGAGGGTTTTCATCTGAGCTGGGAGATAAATTTAGGATTATCCTAAGCACCCTTACCTCCAGGGGGGAGAAAGCAGTCAGGTAATGGCTGGAGCAGAGGCATCCGCTCTCCTGCTGTTCAAGAGAGAGAGGAATGAAGCCCAGTAGAGACACTGTCCAGCCTAGGAATGAATGTCAACGTAAGAGCTCCGGGTGCAGACGCTGAGACCGATGAACACGTAACCAGCATGCGGGGGGAATGAGTGGATGGTCATCAAATATGAAGAGGGAGGAGGAAGAAGCAGACTTCTAGCTCAAATGACTACCTGTTACCTGTGAGATGAGGAGGAGAGAGCAAACTGGGGCCTGGAGAGCACCAGAGCGTGGTGAAAACCCGGCATGTCTCCACTGGCCCAGAGAGTCATTCAGAAACCACTGTGCAAAGATGGGCTCGTCCTATGTGCGTGCTGTCTAAGGGTGAGCCAGCATGAAGGTCCAGTGAATCCAGAGGGTTCTGCAGCTAGAGGCCCCTGCAGCCTGCCCTCCCAGCAGATGCAAAGCTCACGCTCTCCTGAGAGGAAGTCCAAGTGGTCCCGCCCATGGCCGGTTCAGAAAGGATTCCCTAAGAAATGGGAGCTCTTCCTTGAGTCCTGCGTTCGAGGTCAGCACTTAAAGGGCTCACTATGTTTAGGAATAGGATTCGTCTGTTTTTATTTGTTGTTGCTGCTTCTGAGACAAGATAGCTGAATCTGGGTACTTTGTAAAGAAAGGGGTGTGTTTAGCTCGCAGTTTTGGATGCTACAAGTCCGCTGTTTACTATACCCATCCACTTCATCTCTAGTGAGCCTCTTTCAGCTTTATCCAACGGTGGCAGAGAAGTAGGAGGAGAATGGTCACAGGAAGAACTGGGCACGCATGCGGGGAAGCCTTGCTGTTCAACAGCCCGCTCCAGTGGGAATTTATGAGACCAGCCTTAACCCATGCCAAGGGCTGCTCCCTCCTGACCAAATTACCTAGTCACAGGCTCCCTGTCAATCCTGCCAGACTGGGGTCCAAGCTTCCAGTAAATAACTTTTGGGGAATACCCTCAAAGTATAGCCAAACCACAGCAAGAAGATACTCAATATTAGAAAAGAACTATCTGAGGAACCTTCCTCCAAGGATAATAGCCACCAGGGGAAAAGCTAACCTGTAGAAATAAACAAATAAGCCACCACGGTGGTCCACCTACAGGCTGGCTTTCTGATTGCATGGGTAAAGGAACCAGTCCACAGAGAGATGAACTCCCCTCTACAATGACAGAATGATGGAACGAGGGTAAAATCTGTCCATTCCACCCATTCACTCTTTGTAAAATACCATCAGCTCATGACAGACACATTGTCTCTACACCACACACAGCTTCTGTTTCTCAAGCAAAATGCTAAGTAGCTGTTTGGGGCAGAGTTAATCACATCAGAGTTTAACAATCCATGAGATTGCTCCAGAAACAGTCTGCTAAGTATTATTAGTACATGTCACACCTTGTACTGTTCCAGACATGTTTAATGGTCTTGGATTTTTCAGTCCATTAATGTTGCTTCAACTGAAATAAAACCATAGATATGAAGATAAAAGTTTTGGGGGGGTTCAGTGGTGATTGGAATGTGAAGTGTACCCCATAGCCTCATGTGTTTGTAACTAAGCCTCATACTCAGCATCCCAGCTGGGAGACCCGATGGGAGGTGGAACCTTACTGGGTGGAGGTGGTTTATCACTTAGGGTCAACCTTGAAGTGAATTAGTCTAACCCTACTGAGTATTCAATAACTCGCTCTCCCACGCTGCTACCACCCAGCTGGCATGACAAACTGTAATGTCCCGCCTCTGTCCCTCCACGCTTTCTTTGCCATGAGGAAACTGTGTCCCACCATGCTTTCTTTGCCATGAGGAAACTTCCCCTCTAAGCTATAAGCTGAAATGAATCTTTCCCGACCCTCAGCTGCTTCTGGTTCGGTGCTTTATCCCAGAAACAGGAAGGTAACTGCAACAGGTTCTCTTTGGCAGAAGTTTTCTTGTCTACACAAGCTTCATATTTGCTCAAATTAATACAAAATTCTGTGCTCCTGAGTAGAATGTTGTGCCTTGCATAGCCTCGTGTTTGGTTGTATTTTAGGATCACGGCCAAGGTCATGAATATTTCAAAACAAAAATTCATAAGGTATATAGAAGCAATGGGAGAAATGTACATTTTTAATTGGATTATGTAATGCAAAGTCTTTGAGTATGGATTCTTTTTCTCACCATATTTGTCAGATCATCCTTGTTAGTAACCAATGCATGGATGCGGGCTTCCTCTTCCTTTTATTTACTAAGGGCTTTTTAAAGGACTCCTTACATAGTAACATAAACTATTACGGTATCTATTCTTAGACTACAGAGAAATATAAAAGTGTAAATAAGATACCATATGAGGAAAATATAAATTGATTTATAATATTCTATTCTTTGTAAACTGAACACAGGGATTTATCTGCTATGTCTTAGCATAGAAATGCTGGGGGGAAGAACTATTTTTAGAAAATATGGAGTCAAGTAGGCATGGAGTCAAATTCCAGAGTCTTAACTCACAGTCTATGAAAAGTGGAGCAAATAGTTTAATTTTCTGTGCTTCATGTTCCTCATCGCCAACATGAAAATAATTCCCATGTATAAATGAAAAGACATATAAAGTACCTGGTCTATGATCAGTGTTTAGTAAGCATCTTGGTCCTTCCCTTTTCTTGTTTTTCTTGTTTTTTTTTTTTTTTTCATCCCTGAGTATGAATCTTACAGACATCTCCTCGTTCATTCGCAGCATTCTTGACAAGGGAGAGGAGGCTCGTCTTCAGCGCACCTCTCCCCAGGCAGCCCTCACCCTCAGGGGGAGGAAAGGAAGTTCAGTTGATCTCAGAAGAAGCCAGACGTAGATGCCGCCACTTTTTCTCTTCCTAAGACACTCAAGTATCCAGCCGTGAACACAGATGACCATGACTTCAGGGACTTTTTTACAGGACAGATATATGCTAAAGTCATGGTCATCTGTGTTCAAAGCTTAAGTCCCTTTTCTCTCCACCTCAAACAGTATTTGTTTGGGATCTATTCTTAGTCAGGCACGTTCTTGCATTAAATATTTCGTGTGCATTCTTTTATCACACTGCACTAAATCTTGAATGTATATTTCAAGTTTCAGTTACATATTCATGTGACTTTGTGCAGCTGTTCTATCTCCTCCACCAGAGCATGAGCTCATGAAAACAGGCTATCATTGTGTTGTTTTTCATGCCATATGAAGTACGCACACTCTGCCAGAGTATGTGTTCAATAAACATGTATTAAATAAATAAATGAATGAGGGCTGGGGAAATGGCTCAGCAGCTAAAAGTGCTTGCTTAAAAAGCCTGACAGCTTGTGTTTGGTTTCCCAGTGTCCACATAAAGCCAGATGTACAAAGTGACACATGTATCTGGGGTTCATTTGCAGAAGCAAGAGGCTCTGGTGCACCCATTCATTCTCTATCTATCATCTTTTTGTTTTTGTTTTTGGTTTTTCAAGTGCTGGGATGAAAAGTGTATGCCACCACACCCAGCTTTCTCTCCCTTTTCTTGCAAATAAAAAAATGAGTGAGGACTGGAAAGATGGCTTAGCAGTTAAGACACTTGTCTGCAAAGCCTAGGGACCCATGTTCAACTCTCCAGGTCCCATGTAAGCCAGACACACAAGGTGACACAAGCACACAAGGTCACACATGTGCACAAACTGGCACATGTGTCTGGAGTTTGATTGCAGTAGTTGGAGGCCCAGGAGTGCCAATTCTCATTTCTCTCTCTCTCTCTCTCTCATAAAAAACGAACAAGTGAGTTTTTGATAATTGAATGTCAGGGTCTGAACAGTAATTTCTTATCATCCACATAAAGAATTACCTTTGTCTGCAGGCTTTATTACTTGGTACACATTGTTTCTACATGCCCACTTCACCAGATCCCTTGATTTTTCTAAGTACTTAGAGATTTTTAAATGATGACATTACACAGGAAGAAACACTAAGTTTCATGCGTTCTCCTCCTTCCAAGAATAAATGAGGTATAACCATAAAGCTTTTTATTTAAAATTTATTTTATTATTTGATAGCGAGATGGAGAAAAGAGGCAGATAGAATGAGTATGGGCTTCTTGCCACTACAAATGAACTACAAACACACATGCCACTTTGTGCATCTGGTTTTACATGTATATTGGGGAATTGAGCCCAGACTATCAGGCTTTACAAGTAAATGACTATAACTTCTGTGCCATCTCTTCAACCCCAATGTTTTCTTTGAATACACAGAAGAAGAGTTCAATAACTCATGTTAAGCAAAGCAATTAAATTATTTTTAGGATTGAGATGCTATGTGTGATTATTACAAGATAGTAATGTGGAGTGGAGTAAAAGGAAAAGAAAACTGGGCCTCTGATGGTACTGCTATGATCCTAGGAAGTGCTGAGGAAATAGGTGCCAGGTTCTGGTCCACCTTGTAAGCCATCAGTACAAATGCCTACTGCCCATTCCGGTCACATTTCCGCAACGTGCACGCATGCACGCCTATGCGTGCTTCTTTCTGTACAGAACTCCTCCACTAAGTTTCCTGTTGTTAAATGTCAATTCCAAGTGACCAGATTTTGAGAAATCTTGCTCAGTCCAGCTTGTATTTGAAAGTCTGTTACAGGGGCCCAGTGCAAGGAACTGCAGTGATCCCTTGGGAATCTCTAAACCCTCACACCCTCTGAGTTAGTGAAGTCACCATGGAAACAGCTGTGTTGTGATGTCACTGCTCCCATGCAGATAGGCTACAGCTGCTAAGCCCTACCAAGTATCCATCACACCCCATCTGTCTGGCTACAAATTAACTCGCAGTCTCATTCCAAGTTTTCTGAGGATCTCGGAGGCTTTGAGCCCATCCCAGGAGGAATAATTAAAGCCACACTGGCTCGGATAGCACACGGGCCTGAAGTATGTCATTAGCTATTTTATAGTTCTAGAGTGACAGTCATTTCAGAAGGCGCTGACTGCACCTGAGAGGTGTGGCCCCTCTGTGTGGCTCAGAGGAAACATGCTCAGCAGTGATGTCCAAGTCCGAGCTGTCAAGCCAAATACCCACAGCACCAAATCATCGGCTGCGACCACACCTTCGTGAGGAGCAGGGCCAAGCTGAGTGCTGGGGTGTAAAGGAAGAAACCGGCTCTGACTCAAGCACCTGCAGAGCGTGTAGGCTTGTCCAGTTCTGACAATACCTGACTATAACTGGGGAAATAAATGCTAAACAGACAGATATCCAAGTGAAGAGAAAGAACCCACGCCTGCTTCCCACACTCTTCCAAGAGCTTACATCACACAAGAGATGGATATTAGGAGAGTTTCCATCTTCCATGTATTCCTCTTAGTGACTGTCTATCACACCTGTCACATCTAAAGGCTCACTGTTTCAGTGTGTTGAAAAACCAATCATTAGGCTGGAGAGATGGCTTAGCAGTTAAGGTGCCTGTCTGCCGAGCCTAAGAACACCCAGTCGACTCTCCAGGTCCCATGGTCAGCCAGACGCAGTGATGCAAGGGTGCAATGCCTCACTTGCCCACAAGGGGGCGCACTGTCTGGAGTTCATTCACAGCAGCTGGGAGGCTGCTGGCGCACTCATTCTCTATCTGTCTGCCTCTCTCTCTCTCTCTCTCTCTCTCTCTCTCTCTCTCTCAAAAAAAAAAAAAAAATTGCTTCCAGCGTTCATGTTCAGGTTGCACACTGCAAAGCATGCATACCTCATCTAAGTGGGCTTCAGGACACCATGGACTTGTGCCCACATCTGAAAGAATATATTCAACATCTCAGGCAGGACCTGTAGCATCAGGCAAGGTACCCTCTCCATAAACCCCCACTGACATGTGTAGTCATGGACACATCTGGGAAAACACACACACACAGCCTCACACATATGTGCATGGCTGTGCCCTGCCATCGCTGAAGAAGCCACATGTCTTGCCATCTTTGCCCCACCACTCTGAGTTCTCTTTCCAGGGCCATGCCAACCTGACCCAGCCACCTCAACTGTGGTGCAGAGGATGTAGGAAGCTTCTGGTGTACAACATGTGTCAGTCAGTGTCCAGGTGTGTGAGGCATCCAGAGAGGACCAGGACCACAACCTGCTAGACTTTACAAAATGACAATAGAATAGTCAAAAATGAGAAATATATTTTAATATTTATTGCTTTATTTACAAGCAGAGAGAGAGAGAATTGGCACATTAGGACTTTTAGCCATTACAAATGAACTCCAGATACATGTGCCACTTTGTGCATCTGACTTTACATGGGTACTTGGGAATTGAACTCCAGGTTGTTAGGCTTTGTGGGCAAGTACTTTAAGCACACAGTGGGCCAGCTTCCTTGCCAGGGCTCTTCCCAAGGTTCAGTGTGGACAGATGTCTTTCTCTGACAATGAAATCTCTTCTGGACATTTGTTCACTCCTTGTATGGAGATGTATACCTGATGGTAGCTTTTGGAATCAGGGCAAGGGAAATGGTTTGCAGGACTCACCACACCAGTTCGTAACTACTCATTTAATTTCTAGTTTTCAGACCTGATTTCTGATGTGACCAATATTCCCGATTCCTCTAAGGAATCATGTCATTGCACTAAAACTTGCATTCTTCTTTTGGGACAAAGACAAGAACCCAAGCATCCATCTGGCCTGGGTAGTATTCCATTAGTGTCCCTGCTCATATGCACATGTACTTTCTAATGTGTGCACACATATTCCATGACTGCTGAGGTTGTCTCTTCTCTTTACCACAGGAGCTTTTCATAAATGCTCTCCTTTTTTCTTCTTGAGACAGGGTCTTAAAGTCTTTGCTACCCTGTAAATCACTATGTAGCCCAAGCTGGCCTCAAAAATATAGCAAACCTTCTAACTCAGTTTCCTTAGAAGTACAAGCGTGTGCTACCATATTAGGCCATAGTTTATTTTTATTTTTTATTTATTTTTTTACTTATATGCTATCATAATGGAATTTCAGGAGAGATTAAAAGTAAATGGAGAGGGTGCAGTGGTGTGGAGTGAGTAGGCCAGACCCCTGTTTCCCAGCTCTTCCCAGCTCCCTGGTCTGGGTTCTCTCAGCAGATGCTGTGTGGACAGACACAGTGGTGTGGAGTAAGTAGGCCACACCCCTGTTTCTTCAGTTCCCTGGTCCTGGTAGATCCCACTGTGCCTTGCCTGGGGAGGCCTGGCCCTATGTGAGCTGTGGAATCAGGCCTTTTGCTCTGGTATCCTGACTGGCCACTGGGTATAGAGACCATACTCAACAAAATTATTGAAGAAAATTTTCTGAATCTTTCAAAAGAGAGGCCCATCCAGATCCAAGAAGCACATAGAACCCCAAACAGACAGGACCAAAGAAGAAACTCTCTAAGACACATCATAGTTAAAACTCTTAACAATGAAAACAAAGACAGTGCTAAAAGCAGCAAGAAAGAAACAACTCACAACATTCAAAGACAATTCCATCAGAATTATGTCAGATTTCTCAGTGGAAACCCCAAAGCCAGAAGGGCCTGGAATGGAACACATCAAAGTCTAAAAAACTATGGCTTCCAACCCAAGCTACTATACCCAGCAAAAGTATCCCTCATAATTGATGGTGAAAGAAAACCTTCCATGAAAAAAGTCAACTCTGTGATTATATAAACACAAAGCCAAACCTACAGTGAATATTTGAGGGAATACTCCATACAGAACAGTCAAACAACCAATCTCAAGAGTCAACAAGAAGATCACAATAACCAAAATAGACCAGGCTCAAAATAGTACAAAACACAGGCTGGGCATGGTGGCACATGCCTTTAATCCCAGCACTCAGGAAGCAGAGGTAGGAGGATTGCCATGAGTTCAAGGCCACCCTGAGACTATATAGTTAATTCTGGGTCAGCCTGAACCAGAGTGAGACCTTACCTCAAAAAATAAAAAGTACAAAACACAAGATAACACCAAACCCCATAAAACCCTTCATTGTGGCAGGAATTAATTCAAACCCCACAGTAATAACCTTAAATATTAATAGTCATAACTCACCCATCAAAATACACAGGTTATCAAGATGGATCAAAAAAATGGACCCTTCTATCTGCTGTCTGCAAGAAACCCACCTTAAATATTAAAAAGGGGGGGGGGGCTGGAGGGATGGATTAGTGGTTAAGGCATTTGCCTGCAAAGCCAAAGGACCCAGGTTCTATTCCTCATGACCCACATTAGCCAGATGCACACAGGGGCACACACATCTGAAATTCATTTACACTGGCTAGAGGCCTTGGAATACCCATTCTCTCCCCCCCCCTTTTTCTGTCAAATTAATTAATTAATTAATTAAAATGAAATATTCTTTTTAAAAAAGAAACCCATGTTACCACTAAAGTTAGACACCTGCTCAAGGTGAAACATTGGAAAATGATATTCGAAGCAAATGGAAATAAAAAACAAGTGGGTGTTGCTACATTAATATCTGATAAAATAGACTTCAATCCAAAAGTATCAAAAAGGACAAAAAAGGTCACTTCTACTCATCACTGGAATGATCCAACATGAAGACATCACAATCATAAATATATATGCACTAAACACAGGTGCACCACAGTTTATAAAACAAAATCTACTCAACAATAAAACAGAAATAAACACCAACACCATCATAGATGGACACGTCAATACTCCACTATCATCAATAGACAGATCATCCAAGCAGAAAATCAACAGGGAAATAATAGAGCTCAACAACACCATAGATCAACTAGACCTAACGGATATCTACAGACCTTTCCATCCCAACTCTACAGAACACACATTCTTCTCAGCAGCCCATGGACCCTTCTCCAAAATTGACTATATACTAGGCTATAAAGTGTGCTTTCATAAAGTCAGGAAAATTGAAGTAACTTCCTGCATCATGTCAGATCACAATGCTTTCAAGCTAGAAATTAACAAATTAACAAGACACACATCAAGAACTCCACCAGCTCCTGGAGACTAAACAACACACTTTTAACCAATGAGTGGGTCATGGAAGAAATCAAAAAAGAAATTGTAAAATTTCTAGAATAGAATGATAATGAAAACACAACCTACCAAAACTTATGGGACACATTGAAGGCAGTCCTAAGGGGTAAATTCATAGTCCTAAATGCCTTCATTACAAAGACAGAGAGATCCCAAATTAATAACCTGACTGTCCACCTAAAGGCAAGAAAAAAAAAAAAAAAAAAAAACAAGAAAAATCTCCCTTACTGGGCATTTACCCTAAAAGCTCCACATCTCAGTTCAGAGATAATTGCTCAACCAGGTTTATAACTGCTCAATTCATAATAGCTAAGAAGTGGAGTCAACCCAGGTGCCCATCATTGGATGAATGTATAACCAATATGTGGTATATCTACCTTATGGAATTCTACTCAGCAGTAAGAAAAAATGATACATTGAAATTTGTAGAAAAATGGTCTAACTGGGCTGGAGAGATGGCTTAGTGGTTAAGCACTTGCCTGTGAAGCCTAAGGACCCCAGTTTGAAGCTCAATTCCCCAGTACCCACGTAAGCCAGATGCACAAGGTGGCGCATGCATCTGGAGTTCATTTGCAGTGGCTGGAGGCACTGGTGTGCCCATTCTCCCTCTCTCTCTCTCTCTCTCTCTCTCTCTCTCCCTCCCTCTTTCTCTCTCTCTAAATAAAATAATAATAATAAATAAAATCTTAAAAATAAAAAAAGAAAAATGGTCTAACTTAGAACAGATCATTCTAAGTGAACTCACACAATCACAGAAAGACAACCATTGCATGATCTCACTCATCTGCAGTTCCTAACCTGGATCAGCCTGAGTTGCTGACATACCTGACTGGCATTTCAAGACTTGAACAATAGGGAGGGTAGGACTTGAGGGAAGGGGAAAGGTGGAGGGGACACAAAATTGAACCCAAATTGAACTGGTACCACAGAATCTGTATCTTGGAAGTCAGACTAAAAGGTGGAACCCTCAAGAGGACCTTAGGGGGAGCACCTGAATCGAAGGGCCCTGGAGAGGGTGAGATGAAGCCTAACCTTAAATTTCTCCTGTTTCTCTTTCTTCTCTTTTTCTTTTTTTTTTTTTTTTTCTCATTTCCCTTGGCATTGGCCTATGATTCTCTGTACAGGATGTGGTTTACATCCACAATGAGCTGTTGATCAGAGAGACCTACTAGATCTCCCAAAACAAACAAGACAGACTTCTGTCAGAGCACTTGATTACCCACCAGAGGTTAATGGTAAGACCCTACTGCTGAAGACTCCATACACTGTTGGCACAGACCATGGAGAGACCTGGTTGGAATCTGGAAGAGAGCCAGTCCCCAGACAATTAGCCCATCTAGTGCTGGAAGGTGCTGCATGAGCTACGGGGGAAAGTGGCCAACATCTGTCCAAACAACTCAAAGTCTAAGTGACTCAGAAGCAAACAATCTATTTTTTTTTTTGCACACAAGTGCTATAGTGGCACACAGCCATGGTGGGTAACCAACTGCTCTTAGATTGGCTAAAAGATCCCCTTAGTGGAATGGAATCCATACCTGGAACTGGGAAACAAGTCAGAATCATATTCAGATAACAATTCTGCTTTCCATTGTCAAGTTCCCACTAATTTTAGGTTATAAGAGGGTCTACACCCTTTAAATTCTCTCTAAATTAATAATGGTTATCCCATTTAACTGGTACTGATTTCACTCTCTATGTTGGAGAATCTGCTTCTCTTTTTCAGATGGAGCTGGACCTGAAGAGATAAATGACCCAGGGCACTCCACCTCAGCCCCAGCCGAAACCACAGAGGAACTGGGGAAATGAGCAAGAGTGCTGCTTTCTCAGTGAATCTGATATCAGCACAAGGGTGAAGGAGACAGACACTGAAGACACTCAACACCTACCAAACCAGAGATCCAGAGGCTCCTGAGTGCCCATCACTGAAGTAGATTTAATTTGCAGAAGGTTGGGGGGCAGAAAGATTGCTAGAGCCATAAGTTGGGACATTTTGCACAGAGAAGACATTGCCTCTCCCCCATAACTGACTGTTGCCCCCATAATGCATGACCCACAATCCCCATGGGGTTGACCTGAATCCCCAATTGAGGAAGGCCTCTTCAGAAAAGGGGCAGGGGTGAGGGAAAGGATGGTAACAACATGTGTTGTTTACATACTACATATGTCCATATCTAATAAAAAATAAACTTTAAAAAAGGAATAAAGATTTTTTAAATTGGGGGGGGCAAGTGGACATATTCGGCTCACTAGGCTTATGTCCCCCACCCTTTTGTGGTCCACTGTCACTAGAATCCAGCATGGCCCTGGCATGTGGAAACTTGGCAGGTTCTGTCATTTATCTATCAGAACCCTCCAAGAGCTTTCTATTTCACTTTGACTAAAACACAAAATCTTGGCATGTTTTCACAGCCCTAGCATCCAGCTCTCCACCGCCTCCTTGGTCACATCTCCAACTATTCACCTTCATTCCCTCTATCTGCCTTTCCTTGGAGCTGCACCATTGACCTCTTCAACTCCTTCAATAGATTCCCTTTCCTCAATGAGTTCTGTGCTGACCACTTTATTGAAAACAGTAGTGACCAGAAACATCTTATCTCTTCTCCCAACATTCCTTTTATTCCTTTCCTTACCACTGATGCCAACCTGGTATTATATCTGTTCATCTTTGCATATTTTACTCCTCCTCATGAAATATAAACCAGTGAAGGCACTCTATTTTGTTCCCTGCTAAGAAAAGTGCCTAACTCCTTATAAATACATGACAAATATTTGTTGAATAGATATATGAATATAGGAATAAATGAACATCCCCTTTTCCCAAGATTTCAAGTTAGAAAAATCTATCAGAGAGCACAGGATGGCCCTAGCCAAGTCCTACTAGCAGGACACAGACCACATGAGAAGTGAAGAGTCTCTCAGAAGAGAAGGATCGATCCAGGCTGTGATTCCGAATCAATGCTTTGGCCCTGTGGGAAAAGTTAATTCCAGAATAATGTTTTTATAAGTCTGGAAACATCTCCAAATCAGCTCCCTACCCTTGCTTGCTTTATTGAACAGCAGCTGACTAGATGAGTAGGAACAGAGCCATGTGAAGCACGTATAGGAGAGGCTGTGGGCTGTGTCCACACAGGACAGCAAGAGAAAGTCACAATGCCATGACCTCCCATGGGGCCAGGCAGAACCATGGTCCACAACACAGATGCCGGGGTGAGCCACACAGTAGAGCTCCAGGCTGGCAAATTTTCTTTGTTTAACTTGCAAGAGATAGGCGAGCCTTCTTTGCATCAAATATGGAATCAGGATTCTGGAGCAACTATAAGGTGTTGGAGGAAGGAAAACAGGGCAAAGAGGATGGGGTGCCAAAAGAACAAGAGGGAGGCTGGGAAAATGCCTCAGTCATTAGAGTATGTGCCCGTCAAGCATGAGGATCATTCAGATCCCCAGCCCCCATGTAAAGTCTGTGTGTGGCAGCACGTGCTTGCAAGCCTAGTGCTGGGGAGGCAGAGGCGGGCCGGTTGCTAGGGCTTGCTGGGTAGCTTGTCTAGCAGACTCAGTGAGTTCTAGGTTCAGCAAGAGATGCTGTCTCATAGCACAAGGTGGAGGGTCACCAAGGAAGACACTTGGCATCGATGCCTGACCTCCACAAACACCTGCACACATGCGCCCCAACATGCATAGGCACACATACACATACACCCCATACACATCTGCAAAAACAAAACACATATGTGTATATATATATGTCATAAGGGTCTTCTTCCTACCTGGTGCTGCAGTGAATAAGTTAGAAAATTAAAGAGAGGAAGCTGGAGAGATGGCTTAGTGGTTAAGGCATTTGCCTGCAAAGCCAAAGGACCCCGGTTCAATTCTCCAGTACCCATATAAGCCAGATGCACAAGAGGGTGCATGCATCTGGAGTTCATTTGCAGTGGCTGGATGCCCTGGCATGCCCATTCTCATTCTCTCTCTCTCCTTCTCTCTCTCTCTGTCTCTCCATTTTTCTCTCTCTCAAATAAATAAATAAATAAATATGTAAAAAAAAAAAAAAAAAAAAGAAAATGAAAGAGATTTGGCCAACTGTTTTTGTGAAGCTGCTGAAACGGGCCAGGCTGGCTGAAGTGCAGAGAAGGTAAGAGAATGAGGAAAGTCCTACCTGGCCTGAGACTTACTCTGATAATCATCTGCAGGGCACCTGGCCCTGGTCAGCTGTAGAAATGCTCTAACGTGGATGTTGGTACTGGTCGACCATTAGCTAAAAGATTACTTATATTTAGCAAGACATGGTGGCACACACCTTTAATCCCAGCACTTGGTAGGCAGAGGTAGGAGGATCGATGTGAGTTCAAGGCCACCCTGAGACTACAGAGTGAATTCCAGGTCAGCCTGAGCCAGCGTGAGACCCTACCTCGAAAAACCAAAAAAAAAAAAAAAAAAAGTTATATTTGGGCTGGAGGAATGGCTTAGGAGTTAAGGCGCTTGCCTGCAAAGCCTACATACCCAGGTCGGATTCCCCAGTACCCACATGAGCCAGAAGCACAAGACGGTACATGAGTCTGGAGTTCTTTTGCAGTGACTGGAGGCCCTGGCATGCCTACTCTGTCTGTATCTGCTCCCCCCACAAATAAATCAATAAAATACTTTTAAAATAGATTAGTTACATTTGAATGCCCACACTGTTAAAAAGTAGGTCAGTACCGTTTGCTCAGTAATTCCTCACTGGCAAATTAAAAAACTGGACACTTTCCAAAAAGCACTGAAGTTGCGTCACTGAGTTACATAGGGGAAGGCAACTAATATTTGTCAGTTAATTACTTTTCCTATCACAACAACACAGGCCTCCTTCGTGTGACTTAACTCTATTACCCCTAGTTGGAATTCAACTCCCTTTCTTGCCTCAAGGAGGTATTAACCCCCCACAAACATTTCATGAAGATCAAATGTGATAGTGTTGTGAGCAACGTGGAAGTGGACTGTTTTGCTCCAGAGCACACACTCACTTTGTGTACCCTCTGCTTGGAAGCCTCAAAAGGGCAGATTAAGCCAGGCGTGTATAAAAAGGGATTTCACATCTATCAAATGGGAACAATGTGTCTGAATACCTCATTCCTCAAGTTCTAGACAGAACTGATTAAAAAAAAAAAAAAAAGGAGTCTGAAATGACATAAGAACATTTTTGCTTTTACTCAGAATTCCTTGGAGGCGCTGCTAAGTCTGAACTGATTGAACAGAGCACGAGGCCAGATGTCAATGCAATACCATTTCTATGGTGCATTATTCTGATGCATATTAACAAAATGTGCTATTTGGATAACTCAATAGGATTAATATTGGGGTTATAAGTAATTTAGAAATCAAATCATAGTCATAGGGCTTAGGGTTTGGATTGTGTGATAAACTGGTTGTTTGTTTTATAATCTGCTTTTTTGCTTATTTTGTAATTTTTTTAAATGTTTTGTCTTGGTTTTGGTTTTCAGTTTGGGTTCTGGTTTTTTTGAGGTATGGTCTCACTCTAGCCCAGTCTGACCTGGAATGAACTCTGTTGCCCAGGTTGGCCTCAAACTCGTGGGGATCCTATTACCTCTGTTTCCTGGGTGTTGGAACTAAAGGTGTGCACCACCACACCTGGCTCTGTTTTGCAATATTTTAATTTTTTATTTATTTACTTATTTATTTGAGGGAGGGAGAGGAGGGAGGAATGAGGGAGAGAGAGAGAATGGACACACCAGGGCCTCCTGCCATTGCATGTACCACTTTGTTCATCTGGCTCAACATGGGCACTCAAACTTGAGATGGTGGCTTTGCAAGCCAGTTTCTTTAATACTGAGCCATCTCCCCAGCCCCTGTGTGTTTGTTTTTAAGCCAGGGTCTTGTGAGGTGTCCCCAACTAGTCTAGTACTTGTTATGTGGCCTCAAACTCAGAGCTACCTTCCTGCCTCAGCTTCCAGAATCCTGGAATTGAAGGTGTGTACCACATGGCCAGCTTTCAGAGGATTCTTAGAGGACTCCCTGCTCTTGCCTTCAAGACGCTGTGACTACACTGGGATGAGATCAAGCACACTCAGAATGGTCTGCGCACTGGCAGACAGGCCTTTACATTAAGCAGATAAAATTATAAACACTAGCTAAATCTGAATTTCAGTTAAACAACAAATTATTCTAGAATTCATTAGTGTTTTTTTTAATGAGCTGATCACTGATTTTTGTCTTAATTCCCCCAAAGTAATTTTTTTAAGTTGTATTTGGGAAAGAAAAATGATTCCTATTTTAAGATAACAGCAAATTACTGAGGTTTTTATTTTTTACTATGTTCTTCAACTGGAAGGAAATTAATGCTTTTATTAATTTTGGGAATCATATCAGATGTTCACTTTAGAACAAACAAGACTTCTGGAACACCAGTTTGCAAACAATATAGATCAGCAAAACAAGTTAAGAGTTCATTGTTCCAAAAAGGAGAGAGGGCAGAAATTTCAAGACAGAAGTTAGAATAGAAAATAATAAAACTGAGTGAGAAAGATTGCCTACATTGCTGGGCACTAGTTAAATGAGGAGGAAAAGAGAAAATTAAGTGTCAAATGTAATTATAGAACTCTAACTATAAAAAAGTAAGTCTGCCTTAAAGTTTATGTTTTTAAAATATCCTTCTAGGTGGTGTTCATGGGTAGAAAGAACTCAGGGAGGGGGCTAGAGAGATGGTTTACTGGTTAAGGCATTTGCTTGCAAAGCCAAAAGATCCTGGTTCAACTCTCCAGGACCCATGTAAGCCAGATGCATAAGGGGTGTATGCATCTGGAGTTTGCTTGCAGTGGCTGGAGGCCCTGGCATGCCCATTCTCTCTCTCTCTCTCTCTCTCTCTCTCTCTCTCTCAAATAAATAAATAAAATATATTTCAAAAAGATTTTTAAAAAGAACTCAGGGAGCAAGGGTGGGCAAAACAGGCATTAGATGGCTCAGATGGAGTAGGTGAGAGATACTAGCAATCAGACTCAGCACTGCAGTGGAGAATGTGACAGCGACCATATGCAACACACATTTGAAAGGTGGAGGTGGCAGGACTCAAGACCTTGCTGGCATTTTGGAGATGGGACTGCTGGTCAGGAGGCATCAAGGATGGTGATTCCCCAGAGTTTGGGCCTCTGGAGCTGTCTGGAGCATCTCAAGCACTGAGGTATGGTCTATGAGGGACAAGAGAAAAGAGGAACATGATGCATGGTGGATGGGTACTAACGCTGTGTAAAGAACAGGTGACTTTTGGGTGACCATAGTTTCTTTAGCATTGAAAAAGAGAAAATTAAAATCCTAAGTTAAATGCTGAAGATTTCAAGGAACATGTCAGGAAGAAGGAACATAAACTGGATGTGGTGGCACTCAAGGGTCTCAGCAGGAGAGAGAGAGAGAGAAGGGAAGAAGGAAGAAGGGAGGGAGGAAGGAAGAAAGGAAGTAAGGGAGGGAGGAGGGGCGAAGTAAGGGAAGAGAAAGAGTGAAAAAGGGAAAGACAGAGAGAGATGAAGGGAGGGAGCAAGAAAGGGAGCGAGGAAGATGTTCAGACGTGGAAAAGATGGGCTCATATGAAGGAAGGGCCGTGACGTGAAGCAGGAGCCCAGTCCAGCCATCACTGCTCCCTCTGTTCCTCATACACTCTGGTCTCTGCTCTAGCACTCAGCATCCTTCTTTCCTGCCCGAGACTGACCTGGCCATGGCTGGTGACTGGACCCCAGGCCACATCAGCCCTCACACCATTGCATCTTCAGAAAAGAATGAGGCGTGTCGCCCAGCTCCAGCAGATTATCCCAGTCTAAAACCCACTGGGGTGGTGGCTCCCCAAATAATGGAGCCATACTATATTAATGTTTGAAAAAAATGCCTTCAAGCTTTCCTCAAATGCCTCCAAACGAATCAAAAAATGCTGAAGCCATTACCAAACTAAATTGTCAACCAGATATTTTATGGCTTAGAATATTTCATAACTATTTATAAAAGGAACTATTTTTCTTTTGATAAAGTAACAATTTAAAGCTTCTTAAAGCTTTAAAAAAATCAAAGTGAACAATTTATTTAGCTGATGGGAAAAATGAAAATGGGCACCGCTCATGATGAATGGGGTAGAACAAAGGTCCCTGCGAGATTTCTGTTTTGAATTCCCTACGTGGAATGTGTCTAGTTAGGGGTAGGCAGCCTTTTCTGTAGTTAGTAATGATGTAAGGCTTCTCAGCTCAGGGGGCAAAATGGAAAATACTATATAGTACTATACTCGCCATTTAAAATGTAATAATTTCAAAGGGTGAAGACCCCTTTTACCCCAAAGTCATACCAAAACAGATGGCAGCCTAGGTTTGCTTTGGAAGCCTTAGATCTCCAACCTCTGTTTGTATCTGCATCCAGAAAACCTTCAAAGATACCTGTGTAGTGGCTTTGGTTTTCTTTGCATTTAGCTTTAAAAGCAGTAAAGAGGATAGTAGTTACCCTTTGGGGTTTTTTCCATTTATAAGGGAAGAAACAGACTGAACCACCTTGCTCATGTCATCAGCTTCCGTCTGCAGCAGAGCTCAGCCAGGAACATGGCTCCCCGCTCCCACTCTCAGACCGGTGTCTGACCCACAGTGCCACTTCCAGATACAGACTCCCAATTGAAACTCGAGAATAGGCCTGTCCATGTTATGAGTGCCAGGTCCAAGGCTGATGGGGATGACATGCCAAACTTCACCTACGAAATGTGACCACTGTCGCAGTTCCCCTGGGAGAAGCGCACTTCCAAGTCTCCAAGCATCTGGCTCTACTCAGGCCACCAACCTTCCCGGCACCTCCACTGTAGATGACAACAATCAACACTTTGAACATTCACCCTGCATTTTCTGTGGTGATTTTAAGCATTCATTCATTTTAAACATTTCAAAGCAGGAAGACAAAATACTGGAAGGTTTTCTTTTACCAGAGACTGAACATGTTTATAAGGCACATTGCATGACCCAATTCATTTGTCATTATTGAGGCTGCATTTTAGAGCTTATAATTTATGGCTGTGACATGCCTCTGTAGATTAAAATAGGGTGGGTGTCTAATGTAGCTCACAGGAATGGTGTTCCACCCATGAGGAAGTCAGAGAAGGGCTGGCATGGCTTGTGAGGCCTCTTGTGTGATCATTATGTCTTGTGATTTTCTTCTGTGTGATCATTATTTCTTGTGATTTTCTTCTGTGTGATCATTATGTCTTGTGATTTTCTTCTGTGTGGTCATGTCTTGTGATTTTTGGCATGCAACAGATTGATTTCATGAAGGATTCCTCCCCCACCTTCCCCAAAGGGATTGCTCTCTTCTGCTGTGAATTTTGGCAGGATTTCACCAAGACCCCACACCTGGGGATTTCATCAAGATCTCACACCTGGGGATTTCATCAAGATCTCACACCTGGGGATTTCATTATCGTGCTGCTGACTGGTTTACAGATAGAAAAGAGGAAATGCGTTTTTAAAAGTTCATTTTGAACAATAAGAACAAAAAAATAAGAAAAAGAAAGAAGAAAGAAAGAAGAAAGAGCCTAGACACACAGCGTTTTTCTAGTAACAGTAGACTGAAAGTGTCGCGGGCCTCCAAGCCCCTCCAGGCTTTGGTTTTATTCAGCTCAGAATACCTTCTCTGACTGGACCCTGGTGTCCAGACATTGTGTTTCAACCAAACTCCTGTTGTGGGCGCAGACTCCTTTCCTCTGTCTTCGTGGTCCCAGCAGGGGCTTCAACACACTTGGCACGAATGAGGACAGCTCTCTTCAGTGCTGGAGAGCAATGGTGCATGTCACCCAAGGACCAGCTGCATGTGTAGATGCTCTGAAGACTGGAGGATGGATAGAAAGCCCCCCTGGAAGAACCATTAGTCTGTGCCATTGCTTCCCCCTCAAAGCTGGTGAGGAAGCTGGAAAACAATTGTGCCCATGCCCACTAGCCTCTCCAGAAGTGGCACAAGAGTGCTGCTCAGGGTAAGAGATCCAATGGTGATTCTGTCAGCTTCACAAACCACTGGCCTAAATTCTAAACTCTACCAGCATGACTTCGGCATTGTCCAGCTCCCAGGTAGAACATCAATAAATACTTATGTGCAGTATGTTCCCTAAAGCTCTTGGATCAGCCATGTCTCAGAATTCAGAAATTGTTCTTGTAGGTTGTGTGTGTGTATGTGCGTTATTAAAATATGTAACACCCTCAGAAGAGCCCAGGCAGCACCCCATAATCAAACACATTGCTATTCAGCGGTCAAATAAACATCCATGCTAAGTAGGATAAATATAGACTATAAATAGCCTTATCTTACCTGAGGTCAAGTTTGTTTCCCAATGAGTTAAGATTTTTTTTTTCCCATTTCCAGAGTTGGAAAGTTTGGAACCATGGAGAATAGATTCTATATCTGGATTGGTCAGGGGGCACTCCCTTCATCCAGCTCCACACTCTCAGCAGACATGGAGACATAGATCTGGATTGGTCAGGGGGCACTCCCTTCATCCAGCTCCACACTCTCAGCAGACATGGAGACATAGATCTGGATTGGTCAGGGGGCACTCCCTTCATCCAGCTCCACACTCTCAGCAGACATGGAGACATTCTGGGGTCATCCATCCAGCTCCACACTCTCAGCAGACATGGAGACATAGATTCTCCCTGGACAAGTTTGGGATCCAGGCTGGGAATGAGGTGAGGGGTGTGTTGAACAGATAACTATAGTCAAGCCAGTGCTTGAAATGGGCTTTTTAGTGCCCTGGTTCTTAATCCTAGCTGCATATAAAAATCTTCCATGAACTTGTAAAAATCGGAATGCTACAATACCCCAAATATAATTAAATCAAACTGGCATATTTTGATCATAAATACTAATTTTAAAAGTATAATGGAAAAGAAAGTAGCATTGGAAGAAGGCAAGTAGATTGATATTTGTGGGGGGCACACACATGCGCATATGCCAGGGTCTCTTGCAAGTGAACGCCTATCCAGGTGGCTAAGGAATTGAAACAAGGCCGGCAATATGTGCAAGCAAGTGCCTTCAACTGCCAAGCCATCTCCCCAGGCCTCTAGATTGATAAAGCTAGCGGTGTCATAAATGAAATTGGTTTAGGAATGTGTGCTGTTTTACTTTTGGACAGATGAGAAGAAACCTGGATGGAAAACAAGGCTATGGAGACATGGAGACATGTACTGCCAGGATGAAACATAATTCAAAAGGAGAAATTAGAGTTTGCATTTTTTTTTTGTTTGTTTGTTTGTTTTGGTTTTTGAGGTAGGGTCTCACTCTGGCCCAGGCTGACCTGGAATTCACTATGTAGTCTCAGGGTGGCCTCGAGCTCATGGCAATCCTCCTACCTCTGCCTCCAAGTGCTGGGATTAAAGGCGTGCGCCACCACGCCCAGCTAGAATTTGCCTTTAAAAAAATAATGTGCTTTTATGATTTCTGAGCCCCTTCCTGTAGCCCCAGGCCAAGAACCCACTGCTAAATCTTGTGTGCACTGTGGTCATCTATCACAGAGCATTCCGTGGCAAAGGTGGTCATGGAGCTGTTGTTCACTCTTGTTATGAACTGGGGTACTTTTTACATTTGTGCTTCATCTCCTCACTGGCTTATGACCTAGAGAAAAGGAGATGTTTTTATACGTCCTACATTTTCCCCTCAACACTAAGCATATGATTTAGGTTTTCAATAAATTTCAATAAATTCATTTTGAACCTAGACATCCACTGAGGTTGATAAATTCAGAAACAGTATAAATCAAAAATCAAGAAATATAGGAATGGTCAATTTTCCTGGTTTACCATTACAAGTGTGCATGGTGAGCACAAATGAGTGGGAATGCTTTAAGTCACTAACAAGAACGAGGGCTGGTGGGTGAGGTTGGATGCTCACTGTGAGCCCACAGTGGTCACAAGGTAAGCGAATGAATGATCCCCAAGTCATGGGGGGAAATCCGTGAGCTACTAACACAAAAGAGAAAAAATCTTGATCAGACTAGCATGTGACACAAAGAGGAGCAGGCAATGCCAGTCAGCAACCAAACCAGAAATGCAAATACAGCTGGATTTCGACACTGTAACACTTTAAAAGAGATGGCAGAAACAACCAGAGCCTCTGTGCTCTGGTCAGCGTCACGTAAAAGCACCTTGCGCCATGAGATGCGTCCTGGTGGCACCTGGTGTGGTTCAGGTTCAGGCAGATTGTGGTGGAAATGGGTCTGCATCTATGCAAACAGTCCTGGAATTGGGAGAGAGAGAGAGAGAGAGAGAGAGAGGAGTGAGTTATGGTTCAGTCAGAAGCAGACTACCAGAGAAAAAATAATATATAATATCTGTGTGGACCTGAGTCCTTTGGCTTTGCAGACAAGTGTCTTAACTGCTAAGCCATCTCTCCAGCCCGGGATAACATTTAAAACTAAATGTTGGAAGTGTTGTTTCCATGTCAGAGCATCCAGCCATTAATCTATTTTATATTTTATTTCCATTGTAACATCCTTTGAAATGTTTTATCCCTTATTAATATTTTATTTATTTATTTATTTGAAAGAGAGAGAAAAAGAGACAGAGAGAATGGGCATACCAGGGCCTCTAGCCACTGCAAACAAACTCCAGACCCATGTGCCACCTTGTTCATCTGGCTTTACATGTACTGGGAAGAAGTCTAATCAAGTTCTTGGGCTTTAGCACACAAGCACCTTAACTGCTGAGCCATCTCTCTAGCCTTGTTTTGTTTTTGTTTTTGGTTTTTTTTTTTTGGATTTTTTGTTTGTTTGTTTGTTTGTTTTTTTGTTTTTGCAAACATAAAGGCATAAGCTGAGACCTGCCAATGTTTAGTTGGTTTCATATTTGGGCATTGAAAAAGGTCTGTATTTTGTAATGAAAAGCCCACATCTTAATTTTTAACAAACCAGTGGATACAATTATCTATGTTCTGTTGAAAGGTTTTTTTATTTAAATTTTCTTGAAAGCTTTTCATGTAAAGCTTCTCTCTTGGGCATAAATATATCAAGAATTCACTGGTGCAGCACATGATGCTGTAGTAAGATCACAAACACACTGTAGGGTCTCCGTGCGTGCAGCACTGACAGGCATTATGAACAAGCTGGCTAAAGTAACCTACAGCTGTAGCCGTAAACTTCGCTCAGCTCCAGCACTGCAGCCATTGCACTGAGATTCCTTCGTGGAGCTTCCTAGAACTTTTGGCAAACTACGTTTCTTTGTCCTAAAGCAGATTAACTCAAAATATTAACTCAAGAAACTGTATTTCTTATTTATAGTTTACAAATGCATTTCAGGAAAAAGAACATATTTCTCGGGTGCTCTACCCTCTTCCTAGCCCAACAATTCATCCCATGTCAAAGAGCATGAGAATTTTGAGAGTCTGCACAGTCTGGGAAATTCGGGCTAAAATGCTGCTCTTCAACATTATGTGTGTGCACTTAAACATCTGGGCTGGTGTGTTAACACAAAGGTTTGACAGACCACTTCCCAGATGCTAGAACAAACTCCATCAGGGTCCTCCACCCAACTTCTGACGTGAACCAGAACAGTTTCCATCCTCGGAACAAGGTTATCAAAAGTCTGGAGTTTGGCCATAGACCTGTTTATAGCCAAACGACACAGTGCAAGAATTGACAGCCCTGTGTGTCCCTCACTGCCCTTCACATCTTTACAGCTTACCGCACAGTGATATTCCTGCACACTTGGAATAAATAATTTGGATACATGCTACACACCAAACTTCTTTTCTGGGTCGTAAGGATTACAGTTTCTGAGAAAACGAAGTATTTCAGAGAGCTCACAATCTAGTGAGGAGAAGAAGAGCAATCAACAAAGAAACAGATACATTTAAAAGATAGTGGAAGTGAATGCTGAATCCTGTGAAAATGCTTCGGAGGGGTGTCCTCACGTAGAGAAACCACTGGCCACGTTTTTGTTGAAATTGATTTAAAATTAAGTAAAACCAAACATTCAACCACTCAGTTGCAGTAGCCACATTCCCAGTCTTGAACAGCTGTACATGGCTAGCATGCCACACCATATTGTGTACATGTGGCACACGTGTCACACCATATTGTGTACACATGGTGAGGGTGCCACACCATATTGTGTACATGTGGTGAGGGTGCCACACCATATTTTGTATACTGGCGAGCATGCCACACCATATTGTGTACATGTGGAGAGCATGCCACACCATATTGTGTACACTGGCGAGTGTGCCACACCATATTGTGTACACGTGGCTAGTGTACTATACCATATTGGAACACTCAGATACAAAGCTTTTCCATCATCATTGAAAGTTATACAGGTAACAGTGTTAAATACAGTGACATGAAGACTTTGGGACTTAGAATTAGTTTGCACGGCATTAAAATACCTTTAGGGCTGGAGATAGCTAAGTGGTTCAAGGTGTTTGCTTGCTAAGCCCGACAGCCTGGGTTTGATTCCCCTAAGCCACACAAAGCCAGGCGCACAAAGTAGCACACCCATCTGGAGTTCCTTTCTCTCTCTCTCTTTCTCTCAAAATACATACATATTTAAAAAATACTTTTAGTTGATTAATTCAGAAAAGAAGTTGTAGTATGGATTCAATATGTTGGACTATCATTAAGTTACAATATGAAAATATGTGTTTTTTCCACTTTTTCCTTAATTTAGAAAACCTGGGAACAGATTCATTTACCAATAACTTTTTACTTTCAAATAAATGTCCATTAATATATAAAATTCTAAGTTTATCTTTTAGGCTCGAGATATTTAAGTAAAGATTTTTCCCTTCACACATGTTTCTTGACACAAAGAAATTATGAATTACTTCAGAAAGTAAACAAGTAGCTGATATACAAAGGATTGTCGGGCCAATTCCTTAAAAGTTAACATTTTAAAATATTTTTATTTATCCATTTATTTGAGAGGGGGGAGATAGAGAGACAGAATGGCCATGCCAGGGCCTCTAGCCACTGCAAATGAACTCCAGAAGCATGCACCACCTTGTGCATCTGACTTATGTCAATGCTGGAGAATGGAATGCAAGCACAGGTTCAAATCCCCAGTACCCACTTATAAAGCCAAATGCAGTGGCTCATGCATCTGGAGTTTATTTGCACCAGCCCTGGCATGCTCCCTGCTCCATACATACTTATGCAAATACATAAATAAGATATATATTCATAAAAGCAATGGACTGTGCCTGCTTAAACAACACAGCTCTGCTCGCTGCATGTTATGAACACTGGTTTGACTCACATCACCTTCCACATCCTCGCCAACGCCTGATAAGAAAGCATAAGCCAAATTAAAAGCACACACGAATGAGTCTTTAGGGACATGTAAGAAATAACATGATTCTTGTCCCAGCCTCGAGACTCACTAGACCCTGAAGTGTTGTTCATGAACTGCCCAGACTAGCCCTCAGAACAGTGAAGCAATTGTTTGAGGCCTCTGCATCATACGCTACAGGAGTATGTCTGACAGTGTTTCAGGAGAGGTACCAGAAAGGACTCGTGACTGATACACCACTTTCGTCTTTGTGTAGCGAAGCCTTATCTCAGCGATTAGGTGGGCTTCGGAACTGAGATGTCAGGCAGGCCTTCCAAGGTCACCAAAGCTCTTCTAAGATGGCGGCATCAGGTTCTTTGTGTGGAGGAATTTGAAGAATGAATTTCATAGACATGAAGGACAAATTTTAGTTTTTTAAATTTTATTTATTATTTAATTGCAAGGAGAGAGAGAAAAGAGAGAGAATGGACAGCCTGGGTTTCTTGCTACTGCAAAGAAACTCCAGACATGTGTGCCCTTTGTGCATCTGGCTTTATGTGATAAATAGGAAATTTAACCCAGGTAATGAGGCTTTGCAAGCAAGCGTCTTTAACCACTAAGCCATGTCTCCAGCCCCAAAACATGAATTTTATTTTTTTCAGAGTCAAGTCATTGACTTTTATTATGATTCACATAGTGTGTAGAAAGGGGACATAGCAAAGTAAACGGGTGAGGGTCAAATGAAAAACAAATTCGGGTTTACACAGGTTCATACTATGTACACATGGGAGCTGGGCTGTCCCCACATCAGCAAGCCTCCTTGCAGACACAGCCCTGGGCACACTGCACAGCCCACAGGCAGCAGGCGCAGCCACTCTTAAATGAAAAATCTTATTACAGAACAAGGGTCGTTTAGAGAAAAGCCTTGTTTCCGAGAGGGGAGAAATCTTTATTGTATAGAAAAGCAGAGAGAAGAGCTCTGCTATGGGGCAGTTCTGTAGGAGAGGGGACCCAAGTGCAGGTGGCCCATTTAAAAGTGAAAGAAGTGAAAGTAAACCACTCCCTGTAACCCAGCAGGGTCCCTGAAGGTGGGTTGTCAAGGAGTTTCTTTGTCTTGGGGTTTTTAAGGCTTTGGGGCCAGAGAAATAAGTTATCTTTAACACGACTGGACTGAGATCTGGAGAAGTGAAGTTCTGGCCCGGTCCTCCATCCTCACAAGGTGTCCATATGTCTCTCCAGTGAGGGAGCAGGTGAGGTTCCTTCTGAGTCAATGGGAGTGGTGGGGGTCAGCACCCACATGCAAGTGTTAGTAAACCAGAGTCCAGGAGGGCATTGGTGGGGGGCCGCAGCCAGAGCCTGCTGAGATTGGCTTTGTGGTTTGGCCCAGAACCCTGTTCTCATCCAGTCAGCTTACCTGTCTCACCCCCCACAGGCACTGTGGCTGTTGTACAAAGCCATCTCGACTTTACTGCTTCAGCCCTGACATTCACTTTAATGTCCTATCCCTAAGGACAACAGACAAAACTGCTGCCGGGGAGCAGCGAAGTGTAGCCAAGGGTACAGGGCCTGACTTCTGCCTCCCGAGGGCCTTCCCTAACTACCAGGAAGCTTCTGCCTCCTATTCCTAGCAGTCACATATATATATAATATTTACTGTGTTGATTTCCTGTTTCATTTCCAAAATATGATAGCCATGCCTTTACAAGTGGGAAATATTCAGAAATCTACACTCAGGATTATGAATTTACTTGTTTTATTTTCCATTAGTTCTGTTTACTTCATGGTGTATTATAAACATTTCCCATGTCATTACATATTTTTCTAAGCATGAGTGAACATGAGTGTTATGGAACACTGACTTTAAGAATCCCTATTTCTGAACATTTGGTGTCATTTAAAATTGTCTGTTATACATAACACCTCGGGAAGCATGCTTATACATAAATCTGTCTCCATATGTTTCCCAGAGACGCGTTCAGACACAGGGAAGTACAAGGTCAAAATATCTTAAATAGTTTTAAAGCTTTTTGAAAAGTGTTGCCAAATCCTGAAAGCTACTCTGATTTATATGCAACAGAAAGAGGAGATAAATGACCATGCTTTTTGGAGTGTGGCAAGAGCTGAACACCACATGGCCAAACCTTAGATTTGCTAGAATTCTTCACTGCAGGGCCAGTGGCTGCTCCTGAGTGACCACCAGATGTCAGTCTAAACCCGAACAAGACGGACTAGACCAAGGCAGAGAGGGAACGGGAGGTCACTCAGGCTTGGATTATTTGAGCATTCTGTTTTTCCCCTAGGCTGACAGGGAGTTTGAGCCTTATCATTGGTTATTAACCAATGACAAAAGTCAATTTCACTCATTAGATCAACCACAGAAACACTGGTGGACAGATACCTCACACTGGACCTGGACTTTGGGGCTACTCATGCGTTCTGCTGTCTATTTCCTTCAACTCTTCACTCCCAGGCTCAGACTCTTTGCCCAGATAAGCTGGGGATCCTTGGAAGCAGCAGAAGATTCATGCCAGCCTGTGTAATTAGTCAGGAGCTCACAGAGGCAAAGTCTCCCAGGGTAAAACAAAATATTTTAATTAGAGGTCTTTGGTTTTTTTTTTAATTGACAGCTAAATAGGGAGTCATCCAGCACAGAACATCACTGTGAGATAATCTCTCACATTGACTTTGAACAGTCATCAGTATTTCTTCTGATTTTATTGTTTCTTTGCCTCTGAGAAAAGGCTGCTCGAACATGTCTGAGATTTCCAAGGATGTGGTGGTGTGGTGCCAAGACGCGCAGCACCTGCAGAAGGCTTCATCCTGCACCGTGCCGACACCTGAGCCCGCGGCCGGGAGATTACCACCGGCACTGGTGTGGCTGTCAGACCAGGCCAGATGACAGTAAGGAAAGTGCGGGGGGCCCTCACATCATGAAACGGAGGCTCTAACCTAAAATATGCAATAACAAGATAAATTTGCTTAAGTATCTGCCATTGTATCACAAAGTATAAACAAAGCTCGGGCAGTTCACTGGGGGCAAAGAGACTAACATCTGGAGATGAACTCTTCTTATAAACAGAAGGACATGAAAATAGGAATAGCTACCACTTAGCATTTCAGGAGTATTGCTCACCTCTTTAAAAAAATTGGTTCTCTGAAGAAAAAAAAACTAACCAAGTATGCCTGTCTGCTCAGACATAAACAGTAATGCAACCAATACTTTCTATTTATTAACCTTGTTAAAAGTTCTACTCAGTTAATGAAAATAAATGTATGTCATTATTTCCACTACTCACAAATGCAGATTGGCAACCAAAAGTTACCTATCACTTCTCTTATTGTCACCATGTTTTGCTGATGTCGAAGTACTGATCACTACGGCAATATCAGCTTAGCAGCTTCCTGGGACATTTTGCACAGAGACATTGCCTCTCCCCCATAACTGACTGCTGCCCCCATAACGCACGACCCACAACTCCCATGGGGTTGACCTGCATCGCCACCATGGAAGACCTCTTCAGAAAAGGGGCAGGGAGGAGGGAAAGGATGGTACCAACGTGTGTCATTTACATACTAAATATGCCCATATCTAATAAAATAAATTTCAAAAAACATGCAAGCAAAGCCAACATGCTAAGGGTGATGGACAAGAAAGATACACTGTGATAATTACATGCATATTTGAGGTTGAATCGCATCCTCCAAATTGCATGTGTTGAAGTTCTAACCCTAGTATCTCACAAAGTGGTCTTACAGAAACATATGGCAGAGATAGACAATCAAGCTAAAACGCGATCAGGTGAATCCTAATCTAATATGAGTAGTTTATTTATTTTATTTTATTTTATTTTGGCTTTTTGAGGTAGGGTTTCACTCTAGCCCAGGCTGACCTGGAATTCACCATGTAGTCTCAGGGTGGCCTTGAACTCATAGTGATCCTCCTACCTCTGCCTCCCCAAGTGCTGGCATTAAAGGTGTGCACCACCACACCCAGCTGATTACTTTTAAAAATGTGAAATTTAGAGGGGACAGAGCGAAATAAAGAAAAGGATAGGGGGAGAATGAGTGTGAGGTTGTCGTGTGAGAATAGAGGCCGAGTCCAGGGCAATGGTTTGACAAGCCAAGGTCAAAGTTCCAGGAAACTAGCAGTAGCTCAACAGGAGACACCGAACAGTCTCTTCCTCACCTATTTCTGGATTCTCATCTTCAGACCCACATGACAATATATTTCTGTGGTTTAAGCTACTTGGTCTGTGGAACTTTGTTATAATGGCCCCAGCAAAGTCACACCGTCTACAAACCCCTTGCAGTAAGCTCTTCCCTCTACATTTTCTGTCATGTGAGGCAAATGGCTACTATTGATTTGAACTGATCTACCAGTGGAATGTAAAATGAAGTCCTCAGAGATCTAGATGGGGACAAATATTGAGTCATAAGGGAAGGGGAAATTAAGATGAAATTTTATTGAGGTTAATATATATCATTTGAGATTGGCGGTGAGAGCAAATTTAAAATTTTGAGATGGAACAATGTCATGGGCCACTCCAATCACGGATATGCAAAGCTACAGTCTATCCTTAATTTTTGAAGCTAAGGATATCAGTAAGCTCTGAAGCCAGCTTGCTGATCACACGCCCAGAAGTCACCATGACAACGGTGTGAGGAGGGCCGAGGAGATTGCTCAGTCCTTAATGGTGCTTATTTGTTGCGGTGGTGTGAGTCAGGTGTCCCCCATAAACTCAGTGTTCTGAATGCGAGGTTCCCAGCTGATGGAGATTTGGAAATTAACGCCTCCTGGAAGCAGTGTATTGTTGGGGGTGGGCTTATGGGTGATATAGCCAGTCTCCCCTTGCCAGTGTTTGGCACACTCTCCTGTTGCTATTGTCCTCCTGATGGTGGCCAGGAGGTGATGTCCACTCTCTGCTCATGCCATCGCTTGCCCTGCCATTGTGGAGCTTCCCCTCGAATCTATAAGCCAGAATAAACCTTTTGTTTCCCCACAAGCTGATCTTGGTCAGGTGGTTTCTGCCAGCAATGCCAACCTGACTGTAACACTTGTAAAGCCTGATGATCTGGGTTTGATTCCCCAGTACCCACATAAAGCCAGGTGCCCAAAGTGGAATATGCATCTGGAGTTTGTTTGCAGTGTCAGGAGGCCATGGCATGCTCATTTTCATTCTCTCTCTCTCTCCCTCTCTTCTTGCAAATAAATGATTTTTTTTAATTGCTTGACAATGGTATGAGGAGATTACATAGAAATGCAGGACCACAAATTAAACAAAAGGGGACAGAGTTGAAGGCCACTAAGGAGGAGGGTACATACAATCTGATGTGAGCAGTCTCAAGAGAGGGGAGGATTTTGCTAGTACAGTGAAAAGTACTTGTGTAGAACGAGCCGTCATGTCTGACAATCGACAGAACTCCATCACCATACCCAGGCTCCACCTTAGACCAGGTAAGCGGAATTGAGTCTGTTCAGCTCAAGAAAGCTACAGACAGAAGAGTAACACTGAATTTGGACAACACATTTACCCTAATTGTGCCAATAACGCGAGCCAAAAAAATTAAGAGATTGATTTATCTGAGTAAATGAGTCTCAACAGTGGAAAGGACATTAAAACTGTCTAGTTCAATCTCATGCCATCAAAGACTACTCATCCTTGAGTTTTGCCTCAGGCTAACGGGTATCTGTGGCCTTTGTTTTCCTTCCCTGGGTGCCTGGATGTGAGGGAACAGTGAGCGAACGCCTGAGGGGACAAGACAACGGCTCAAGTGTGTCCAGTCAGTAAGTCAGTCTTAAATACTCTCAATTGAAGCTCCCAGTTCTGTTGCCTTTGGACTCCAGTACCAAGGGGCCTCTTTCCAAAGAACTCCTGTGCCTACAAATACTGGCAAATTGCACACAAAGTATCTTGGAACCTGGGTCAGAATACCAGAGAACAAACACTCCACGCCATGCAGGATGGTCACCCGTAAGTTAACACACGTCATTGTGTTCCTTAACTTTTAAAACTATTACCACCGACCCTTTCAGATTAAAATGCACCTTCAAGCTCAGTTTCCTTGAGATGCTGCTTGGCCTTTCCAAACCTGCCAGACATAGAGCTGTAAAGAGAATGGCATCACCCCGTATTGAGAAAAACTACTGGTTTTAAAATAAAGTGCATTACCATCTTTCCCTCTCCTTGTTCCATCAGAAACAAGGGCAGAGGGAGCCTAAAAGCAAAATGGTCTGAAAAGTGCTCCCCACTGGGAGGAGCTGCTCCGGGCCAGGCACTTTGTCACCCTGACATTTATCACCCAGTGAGCATCAGCTCGCTCAGGAAGTTTGCAGAGTTAGACTGCGTGTGACAGATCTCTGGCTGCTAGTCGGAGAGCTCATACACACAGGGATTCATTTATATTGGATTTTTTGTTAAGAATTAAAAATAAGGCGGTACTGATTAAGTACATGCAAATGATGTGTGTGAGAGAGAGGCATACCTGAGGTTATGAATGCTTCCCTTTTTTTAATTAAATGAGAAATGCTCTCAGCGAAATAAGTAAATGTGGACGGTCCCCACGGCTCCCCTTGAAGCAGATGAGGCAAATATCCATTAGCAGAGAGGCACCAGGCTGCTGAGGGTATATTGTGTTTTTCTGGGCTCAAGAAAAAACTAAATTAGTCTAAAGGTGGAAGTGACATTATTTTTCAGAACTTTGAGATTCTGAAATGAAGCGAAACATTTGAGGTTCACAAACTTGTACAGCTTCCTTTATTTGTCTTTTGTTTCTTTCTTTTCTTTATTTTTATTGTTGCTGTTTTGAGAGACAGGGTCACTCTAGTCCTGGCTCACCTGGAACTTGTTCTGTAGCCCCAGACTGGCCTTGAACTCATTGTGATCCTCCTACCTCAGTCTCCCCAGTGCTAGAACTAAAGCTGTGTGCTAGCACACTCAGTTTCCCTTGACATTCCTTACCTGGACCGGTTTACCAGACCCAATATTCATTAGAAACAGATAAACATAATTGTTCCACTTCTAGATAATTCATCTTGCTACTTTAACCCTATTATTTAATCTCTCTTTTGTTCAGGGTGTTCACCCTTATTTTATGTGATGTCTGTTACTATGGTGGTACAGGGTGACCCCATGGCCCTCGTGTATTTGCACACAAGCAGCATGCGTGGTGCCCCATGGTGGAGCCTTTAGAAGGTGGAGTCTTGCTGGGAAGGTGGTCACTGGGGTGGGCATTGAAGTTTATTAGTTCACCCACGATGGGGCTCACAGCTCACTGGGTCTCTCTCCTCCCTCCCTGCTGCTGTACCATGATGCCAGCAGCCTTTGCCCACCAAGTTAAAACTCTCCCTCAAAACTGAAAGCCAGGCCGGGCGTGGTGGCACATGCCTTTAATCCCAGCACTCCAGAGACAGAGGTAGAAGGATCGCTGTGAGGCCATCTTGAGACAACATAGTGAATCCAGGTCAGCCTGGGCTAGAGAGAGACCCTACCAAAAAAAAAAAAAAAAAAAAAAAAAGAACGCTGAAAGCCAGAAATAAGCTCTTTCCTTCCACAAGTTGCTTCTGACCAGCTGTTTTGCCTGCGATGAGAAGGTGACTGGACACTTTGTTGCATTCCAGCTCCATTTGATAAGTGGTCTGTGTGCATTCTTCTTCTGCAAACAAACAAAACAATGGGGGCCTGGGAAGAGGGCACTTGCTTGGAAAGCCTGCAAGCCCAGGGTTCGATACCCAGGTAGCTCACAAACTGAGTACAAACTGTGACACAAGTGTTTGTCTGGCAATTTTTTGCAGCAGCAGCAAGAGGCCCTGGCACACACACACATGCATACACATACACACACACACACACACACACGCACGCACGCACACAAAAATGATTTAAATTTTTAAAAAATGACTCAAACACTTGTTGAAATGGTAGAGACTATTCACAACCAACACAATAGAGATTTGCAGCACAGGAGAGAAAGTGGGCTCAACCCCAAATCCAGCAAGGCAAGTGAGGGTTACAGCCAAGGAGGAGAGTGAGGAAGCTGCTGAACTGAAAACTACTCGGAGGAGACCTCAGGGGTGAGGGCTTCTTGCTTACCTGACAGAACCCTCTTCTCACAGAAGGCAGGCCAAGGACTGACACAGCAAAAATGGGATATGAGGAACTTGGTCCTTTTTTAAGAATGATCCGTTTTCAGGAGTAGAAGAATTGCGAAGGGCCAGGTAGCTGGGTTAGGCAGTTAGGGTGACTGGGCCTCTGGAAGTTAAAAAGCAGGACTTTCTTTGGACCTATCTTTGAGGACTCTGCTTTGTTAGAGATCAAAGCAGGATCTGACTTCTTATCTCTTACCTAGATCTGTTTTTCCACAAACAACCTGGGCCCCTCCTGTGCCCGAGCACTGTGGTTGGTTCAGCCCCCAGAACTTGGCATCATGGCTAGCCTCTTCCTGAGACAGCCCCTAGCCCAGACCAATCAGCTGTCCCTCAGGTGAGCTGAGCAGGAAGGTGGGGCCCACCACCATAAGGTGATAAATAGGTTTGCAAGGGGAGAACAAGGTCCCTGTGCTGCCCTGACCCTCCCGTCTTAGACTCCTGCACTGACCGGGAAGAGCACCACCATGGTATTTAAGCAGCATCTTGGGAGAGAGAAGTAACCAGAGGAGCATATGACTGGGACTTGGGATCTGACCGTGGGGCTTTTTAGGCAGGTCTAGCAAGGCAGAAAACTGGTTGGGAGTGTGCAGAGCTGTCACATCACAGCTGGGAATGTCATGCAGAGAGGCAGGGTCTAGGAGCAAGTCAGTCTTATTTGTGCTGAGTGGACACTTCCTGGAAGAAGTAGTTGGACGCCAGCCTGTACTTAGTGTGGTTTCGTGTGAGTAAAGAAACCGGGGGCAGGTGTTATTGTGCACAAAGCAAGAAATCGCTTGTTTCAGTTCTCATTCCTTAATTTTCTCCAGGGTGGTAAGAATGGAATAGAGGTCAAAGGAAAAGGCTGGAGATTAGCCAGTGGTCATTGCTGACAAGTTGTGTACAACAACGCTGGGAGAAGGGGCAGTGCCCAGGAAAGGACCTAAGGAAGGAGCCGAGCATAGTTCCAGTAAGACGGACGGGATGGATCCAAGCTGAGGAGCAGACGGACACAAGCAGAGACAGACAATGAGCAGTGTGGGGACTAAAAGGAAGGGTTTGAAAAGACTAAGTAATAAGATGAGTTGAGGACAGATAACCATATAGTTTCCTATCTGAGGAATCATAAAATTATATTCTACTTTTTGCCAATTGCAATGACTAAGTTTCCTGACTTCTACCCATATTTCCGTGGTAAAGTCCAATCAAAGATTCGCTCCCCTCCCCCAAATGCTTCCTCCTACTTGGAAGCCAGTTCAGACTGCATCAGTGAAGCTCTCCAGACTTTGAGCAGCACTTACCCTGGGCGGTCACCGCACACAGCGACCTCCTCCTGCCGCAGGCATCCTTGACACTCGCATAGGAGAGCAGAATTACTATCTAAGACCAGAGCTGACCGGGGCTCTGTCTCCACTTCTGCCCCTCGGGGAATGGTAAAGTTTTCTCTGTCGAGTCTTCTACTTAAGCAGAATATAAAAGGAAAGAGCTCCAGAATGCGAGTTGGGACACTTCAGTGGAACCAGGAGAGAATAAAGTTTGCCACTTGCAGGCTGAAGGGAGAAACGGAAGACTGTAAGGGAACAAATGAGCAGGCAGTCTGCAGAGCTGAGGTGAATGGGAGGCAGCTGACCAGCCCCAAGTAATGGAAGCAGCCTAAAAAGTCTACAAAAGTACTAATATTCACATTTAACTGTCCCTATGTGGCCTTTGTCACCACTGCACCCCAACCTTTAAATCATATGGACTCCATGCACTGCTGCCTTAGGTTTTCTGGGAAATCAAGGAAAAGGGGCTGAATTCCACATCCGGGTCTGTGTAAAGTAGAGGAAATAGAATAGCCATGGAAGGAAAGATGCAAATCAAACCAACTGTTCAGAGTCACCGGGCAGTCAGAACGAAGTGATTTGAGACCGTAAGTCCTTAGGACCTGGAACAGTAGCAACAACGAAACCCCTGACAAAGACGCTGGGCAGAATTCTCCTTGTGCACCCAACAACCACATGAGAAAATTTGTCTTAAATGTCCAAAGAAAGAAGACCCCAGTTTCAATGTGATTTGTACATGTTGAGCTCTGCTGACTCTAAATTCCCCATGCTTAGAATAAGGAAACATATCTTAAATAACTTTGCTCCTTTAGTATATAGCAGAGTGTATGACACACAGCCACTGTAAGAATTTGTTAAATAAATGGCTGAAAAATCTGTGGCTAAAAAAATGTTCTGAGGCTGAGGAGATGACTCAGTGGTTAAAGGTTTTTGTTGGCTTGAGTTCAATTTCCCAGCATCCATGTAAAACTCAGATGCAAATGAGTTTGTGTGCTATGCATGTGCCCATAAACACATACACAATAAATAAACTTTAAAATTTTTTAAAGGTTCTATCTTTATAGAATACGATCAGATACTTTCTTGGTTGCTTGAGAAAAGTACCCAAAAATAAAAAATAAAAATAAGAAAAAGAAAAGAAAAGGAAGAAAGAAAAGAAAAAGATAAGAAAAAGTTCACCCAAAAATAAAAAACTAAAATAAGAAAAAGAAAAAAATACAGAAAAGGAAGAAAATAAAAAATGAGTGCTTTTGGAAAACCCTGCTGCCAGCAAAGAAAGTAAAATACAGGGAAAATAAGAAAAGAAATGTTGGCCAGGAAATAAGTTTACAGATAATTAATTCCACCAAACCTATAATAGGGATGAGACTTACATTTATATGTCATATTCTACCTTGAAAGTGTGGATAATAAAATACAGAGTATGACCCTGCTGTGATGAAGCAAAGAAAGTAAAATACAGGGGGAAATGAGTGCTTTTGGAAGAATACAGGGATAGGTAAGGATTATCCACAGAAATGTTAAGGCATTCTTCCAGACCAATGCAGAAAAACATGAATGAGACAAGGTTTCGAACTTCCAGACTGGGAAGTTATGGAGGATTACTTAGATAATTAATTCTGATATCACCACTCCAGGCAGACATGAGCAATACTGACACAAACAGGAAACCTTAGAGGAAAAGCCACATGGAACAGATCCACAGCATTCAGCAATGGAATCTCAAACCATCACCACACCTTAAGACCAGCCCCCTTGCCTCTAGAGCCTATAAGGTGCTCTACCACATTCCGCCCCTGGCCCAACGCACATGGCAGTCCAATTTCAAAGGAGAAAGGCAGGTCCCAAATGTAAAGAGACACTGGTATAAGGCATGATAAAACAATGAAAACTCAGCCATCATCAGCCATCAAACTTCTGCAGTTCAAGTCATAAAGCCCTCTTTCCGGGACTTTGAGCAGAGTTCTTTCATCCCACAACACTGCACTCCATGGTGCCCTTTTGCACAGTCCTGTACACATCTGGTCCTACCACGGTCCATTTCCAAAGGCTCTTGTTTTCAATATTGACCTTTTGGAAACGTGTGCAATTCAGATCCCATTTTTCATGCAAAACTGCTACCAGGTGTCAGCCATATTCTTAATTCAGGGACGAAATAAGAACCTTGAAAAGCTTACACAAGTCAGCAATTTGCATTTTTAGTTTTCCTCAGGCATCCTCTCCATTGTTTTAATAAATGCAACCTTCCTTCCACCTTTATTGCTATACCAATAAAGCTTGTTCTTCTGCTTTTAAAGGTTTTCCAACTTAAAATGGATATCAGTCCATTACAAATTTAACCTTGATCAAACTTTCTGGGCCTGGATAGCAGAACTTCCCTTCGGAGTTCCAACAAAGTCCTAAAAAGCTCATAAAGCCTCAGTAAGTACAATACTGTCTGCATGCATTCTCAAACTCAAAATAGTCCATAAAGCATTAGCATTCCAGAAGGGCATCTTCAGTTGCAAGACAAAGCCCAATCCTCCAAAAACAAAAGTTAAAGGCATTCTTCCAGACCAATGCAGAAAAACATGAACAATAGGTTCAAATGAACTTCCAGACCGGGCACAGTTATGGAGGAAGGGATATTTTTAAGATTATTCCATAATGGCAGGAGAAGCAGCCTTCTTTGTACACTTTAGAAACTCCTGCTAGGCACATTTGCATATCTTTACAATGGAATCTCAAACCCACCACACCTTAAGACCAGCCCCAGTGACCTTGCCTTAAGACAAAAGAAATAAGAATAAACCTAACAAGATAAACCTAAGATAATAAAGAACAATATTGTCTGTGGGGTGAAGGGTGAGGATTTCTTCTAGGCATAAAACCACACCGTATAAATTTGTGACTTAATGTCAACATTCTTTGCATAATAGGAAGACGTAGACTAAATTGAAAAGTCAACAATGATTTACTGTTTTTCTTTTATTGTTAGGAGTTGACATTGCAAACATAATATATAAAAGCTTGCCCTGCAGATGCACAATTATTGGAATATTTAATGGGAATGTACAAAATATCTTGATTCTGTCTCCTGGAAATAATAAATGCTGCTCTCACATCTCATTCTTGAAAAGGATTCATAATCCTTGATGCTGGGTGATTTTGTGACGTGCTTTCAGAGCCTGGGTAGGAAGATTGCTCTCCAACACAGAGCACTGAGCTTTGCTTTCCTTTCTCTTTTTGTTAAAAACCGTAAGGATTCTATCCAGCCCATCAAGCCATTTTATAAAGCCAACACGCACCACTTATCTCCCTTCCTTTCATATTTTCCGGGATATCGCTAGGCAATTTTTAAAGAAACTACTTTTCCTCCATTTTAACAAAAAGACCTTTCCATACTGTTCCTCAAGTCACTGTTCGTGAGGGTGCTGCTTTTGTAATTGGGCCATCTCTGTGCCGATTGTTGCAGGGCCCCTAAAACAAAGCTTGTTTGTTCCTGGAGGCTGTAGAAATAAACAAGACAGCAGAGATGAGGAGAAGTGGAGGGTGCTATGCAATCCCGTAGGAGGTCGTCATTTTCAAAGGTTGATGGGGAAAGGAGGAGCTTGAATGTGCAGAGGAGGAAGCTTTGGGTATGACTGACTGGAATGATACACTGGCACTGGTACTGGAGCGGGGCATCACCATGTCATTAGTGTGTGGCTCTCACTGACTGGCCCTGAGTTGAAAATAAAGGGAACAAACTAGGGATGCTGGCAGAGACTGCGTCCCAACCAGTGTGGGACCATGGCTGCTGACCGTGAGGTTTGGCTTCCCAGCATGTTTGCTGCAGCAGCTGGGGGACAGGGTTCCCCTGTCACATGTGGTCTGGCCATAGTCTGCTTATGTATTCTGCTTCCTGGTCCCCATTTGGGTCATTATTCCACTTGGGAACTGTTGACCTTTCACAGCCGCGCCAGAGATGCAATGGCCATTGCTTCAGAACTTATTCACTCACCACCAAACCCAGGCCGTGTGAGATTGTCACGGACATCTTATGATATCGTGGTGGCAACCTGATGAGAGAGTGGCTGTCCTGAGAAAAATGCTGTCGACCTACATAATGACCACAATGGTCAAACAAGAAAAATCAGTAGATCGTGTAAGGTGCCTGGGACCAGGAAACCTGGTTAAGCAATATAAGAACAAATTACTGAGGTGTGAGAGTTTGGAAACTAAATGTTACCCAAAGGCCGATGTGTTAAAAGCTTGGTCCGCAGCCACGCTTTTCGGAGGCAGTAGAGTCCTTTGGAGACAGGGCCTAGTAGAACCATGTGAAGTCATGGGAAGAGTGCTCCTGAAGGGAGTGCTAGGAACATGGCCTCGCTTTCTCTTTCTCTCGCTCCTTCTCCTTGTCTGTCACCCCATTCCTCTTCCTCTCCTTCTCTTCCTTCCTCCCTCCTCTCTCCCTTTCCTCTTCTCCTTCCTCTTTTCTTCACAGCAACACGAGGTGATCAGGCTCTACCATGGACCCAGCCATAGTTTACCAGGCCATCACAAACCTAAAACAGAAAAGTCACACAAAACCTTCCTCCTCATAGGTGGATGTTCTCAGGTATTTTGTGACAGTGATGAAAAATTGACTAATATCATAGGCCGTGAGGATCCACCTTAAACAAATAACATTTCTGTTGCAGTTACCTTCAGGTTGGTCACAAATCATGGAACCAAAAGCAGCTGATGGGAAGAAAGGGTTTATTTTGGCTCATGGTCCCCAGGAGAAGCTTTGTGATGGGAGGGAAAACACGGCACGAGCAGAGGCTGGACATCACCCCAGCCACGGCAGGTGGAAAATAGCAGCAGAAGAGTGAGCCAAGCTCTGACAAGGGGGAGCTGGCTCTAAACCTCTAAGCCCTCCCCAGGAACACATCTCCTTCAAAGCACCACATTTCCCATTATGGAACCATGTGTGCTCTGCCTTGACTGTCTCATCGACATTAGCTGAACAAGAGTGAGCAATTTCACAGTGCCACCATGATAGACGGGAAAAAAATCTAGAGCAAACAAATCATATCTCGTGTGAAGGAGTTGAGACTGGTCTGGGTTCAATCAAGAGAGGTGATATCATTAAGAACTTCCGCCAAACCCAGTGGAAGTTTATGAGCCTGATTTTTATTAATGCTCGATTCCCACAGGTCGCAACACAGTTTTGATTGTTTGCATAAACAATGAGTCAGAAATTTCTCCAGGTAAGATACTAACTAATCAAAGGTTTCATTGTTCTAGAACTTGTGACCAAAATAGAATTTCCAGTCTTGGTGATTTATATAATTTGGGTATGTATGTACAGACAAGCCTCAGAACAGAATTCCCAAGATCCATGCAGTGCTAGTCTAAAGAAAACAGAACCAACCATCTGAGACAAAACGAAATGGCATCTGGTAGAGGCACATGGAGAACCAGGAAGCAACGAGTCTCCCATGGCTTAAGGTCAGAGCCAGATCTTGCAGCAGGTGTGTTGCACAGCTTGAGTATTTATTACACTCATAGGTCACAAATACTTGGCTAGCTGCCCCGCTAAAGTTATTAAATTAAAACTTAGAATAACTTAGGCTCTCATCACTCAACAGATCATCCTATCCTGGGCTTTGTTTCAAGTCATTCTTTCCTACAGCGCAGATAGAAACACCATGAGATATGATCCCCATGATTAAATTAGAATGTTTCCCCAAAATTTTTTTTTAATATTTTATTTTTTATTTATTTGAGAGAGAGAGAGAGATACAGAAATAGGCAGGTAGAGAGAGAGAGAGAGAGAATGGGTGCGCCAGGGCCTACAGCCACTGCAAACGAACTCCAGATGTGTGCGCCCCCATGTGCATCTGACTTACGTGGGTCCTGGGGAATCGAGCCTAGAACTGAGGTCCTTAGGCTTCACAGGCAAGCACTTAACCACTAAGCCATCCCTCCAGCCCCCGTTTCCCCAAAATTTTAACACAAGGATCCAGGGATGGATGGACTACCCAGTAATCAGTAATGTTGGGGGCAGTGAGAACTTTTGGAATATCTTTTTTTAATAACTTTTTCTTTTTTAATATTTTCTTTTCTTTTCTATTTATTTTATTTACTTTTTAAATTTTATTTATTTACTTGAGAGAGCAAGAGAGAAAGAAGGGGAGAGAAAGAGAGAAAGAATGTGTGCACCAGGGCCTCCAGCCACTGCAAATGAACTCCAGATACATGAGCCACCTTGTGCATCTGGCTTATGTTGGTCCTGGGAATCGAACTGAGGTCCTTTGGCTTTGCAGGCAAATGCCTTAACCGCTAAGCCATCTCTCCAGCCCTGGATTGTCTTAATAAAAGAGAATGACCATGTCCTAATCTAAAACTTATCATTAAGAGGAAGGAAAAGACAAAAGGGGCCATTATAGATAAATACCAACAAGGCACCTATAGAAGCTGAGAAAAAGAAAAATGAATGAGCAAACAAAACAGAAATTATTCAGGAATCCTGGTTCAGCTATCTCACTTTCCCCACCTAGGGTGACACAGAGAGGAACCAATTTGCATGGTTCTGAATGAACAGCACCACGGTAAACAAATGGACACCCATCTGAAATCACCTTAACTTCTGATGTTCCGGGAGGCTAACTGGAGAGCACCCACAGTGAGAGAAAAGTGAGATATTTTGCATTCTTCCTTCTTCTCATTGACAGTCATATGGTGATATTTTATGAAAGTCCCTTTGAAATCCTTGCGCTTTCCTTTGGGGGGGGTGCTCCTCAATGAAACGGCAGGTTGGGCATGCAGCCCGCAAGAGCGTTTTCCTCAGCTTCTCTGAGATCTCCTTTAGCCTGCCCTCGGCCTTTATGACAGCCACTCTCCAGGAAGCGCAAGAGCACTTTAAGTTCCTTCACTTGCCATCTGTGTGTGACGAGGGTGTTTCTCAGAAGTCACCTTCGTTTCTACAGCAACCCCCACTCACATACCACTTCAGTAGTACACCTGCTACAGTTCAGATCTTGAGTGTTCTCAAGGCCCATGTTAAAGGCTTTAACGGTGCCTGAGGTGACACTACTGGGAGGTGGAGGAACCTTTAAGAAGCGTGGCTTCTGGTTCCAATCTCCAGGTCCCATGTTTAGCCAGATGCAAAGTGACGCGAGGGCGCAATGCTGCACTTGACCACAAGGGGGCACATGCATCTGGATTTCGTTGACAGCAGCTGAGAGACTGCTGGCGTGCCCAGCTCTATCTGTCTTCCTCTCTCCTCTCTATCTGTTTCTCTCTTTGTCTCTCTCCAAAAATAAATAAAATAAAATAAAATAAAATAAAATAAAATAAAATAAAATAAAATAAAATAAAATAAAAAAAGAAGCGTGGCTTACTGCAAGGGCTTCAGGTTATTGAGGGTGTGTCCTTAAAAGTGATAGAGGGGGGCTGGAGAGATGGCTTAGCAGTTAAGGTGCCTGCCTCCTAAGCCTAAGAACTCCAGTTCCAATCTCCACGTTTAGCCAGATGCAGTGACACAAGGGCGCAATGCCCCACTTGCCCACAAGGGGATGCACACATCTGGAGTTCATTCGCAGCAGCTGAGAGGCTGCTGGCAAGCTCATTCTCTATCTGTCTTCCTCTCCCTCTCTTTCTGTCTCTCTCTGTGTCTCTCTCCAAAAACAACAAAAAAAAGTGATAGAGGGATGCTGGTCCCTTCCTCTTTTTCGTTCTGGCTATAAGGTAAGTATTTTTACTTTTCCATGTTCATTATTGCTATGAAACCCTGCTTTGTCACAGATCCAAAGATAACAGAGCTGTCTAAGTTACCTTCTCATTGCTGGGACAAAACACTCAACCAGAAGCTTGAAGTTTATGGAAGGAAATAGTTTGTTTTGGCATAGTTTCCAGGGAAAGTTTCATCCACATCATATACCAGCAGAGGTAGTAGACAGGCAAGTGCCCATGGGCAGCCAGTGGAGCTGGACAAATAGCCCTCAAACCCGCCCCAGGGACCCACCTCCTCCAGCAAAGCTCCACCTCCCAAAGACTCCACCACTGGAATCAAGCATGAGTCTTAATCACAAGCTCATGAGACTATGGGGGACCTTTGACATTCAAACTGCCCCCAAAGCCAACCAATCAGTTGTGGACCAAAGCCTCCAAACTGTGAGCCACATTAACCCTTTCCTCTTTGTAAGCTGGTTCTATTGGTCATTTACTGCAGTTTTGCAAAGCTGGTGAACGCTGGTTGCAAAGCTTTGGGATGTACAAAACATGTGTCCACTCGATCTGATGTTGCCTCAGAACACTGTACTCTAACAGAGAGCGTTAACCATTGCCTAAACCAGCTTTAGTTTTGAGACAGGGTTCACCTGGTTCTCCATGGGAAGCTCTTACAGGCTTGACTGCAGTCCAGAAACCTTGGAATTGAAGTAAAATAAGCATGAGGTACCTCCTGCTCTGTCAGGGATGTCGTACAGCAGGATTCAGTGTGATATAGCAGCAAGTTGTTACACAAGAGGGTGAGCTCAGCCGTAACAAGGTCCTATCAGGTGCAGAGCAGAGTGGAGAGTGGAGAACGGGTTCAACAGAGGCATCAACAAGGTCTATAATGGCAGTGTCTCTCTAAGACAAGAGGGCCTGTGATCTTGAGCTTAAACCACAGAGCTTACCCAACTTGTTCACACACAAATGGAGGTAGGGGGGACTTGTGTCATTAAGAATTCTGCCATGAGTTAAATTATGCTCCTTCTTATATGTATATAAAAAAGATATATTCAAGTCTTAACCTCTAACACCCATATTTCAGAATGTGACCTATTTTTACATAGGGCCATTGCAAAGGAAATTAGTTAAATGAGGATGAGTTCATACTGGGATAGAGTGGACCCATAATCCAGTATGAGTGATGTACTTATAAGAATAAACAAAGGAGAAACACTGGTGATGGCTGTGTGAGCTCAGAGGCAGAGACTGAGTGATCCCACTACAAGCCAAGGGATGGCCAGCATTGTGGGACATACGCAAGATAGGAGGAAGCATGGGAGAATTCTACCTCATATCGTGGTGAAAAAGTCAACATCTCAATTTATTTTTAATTTCTTTTTGTTTTTATTTATTTGAGAAAGAGAAAAAATAGGCAAGGAGAGAGAAATTGAGAGAGAGAAAGAGAGAGAGAGAGAATGAGCACACCAGAGCCTCTAGCCACTGCAAACAAACTCCAGATGCATGTGCCACCTTGTACATCTGGCTTATGTGGGTCCTGGGGAATCGAACCTGGGTCCTTTGGCTTTGCAGGCAAGAGTCTTAACCACTAAGCAATCTCTCCATCCCCAAGGTCTCATTTTAAGACACACAGAAGACTGTGTAGTATACTGCTATGGTAGTTCTGGGTAAGTGATCAGATGTCTGGAAGAGGAGGCTGTTAGAGAGCAATGTTTTCTTGCTGCAGTGTATGTGGGTGAATGCTATTGTGCGTGGAGCGAAGAGGTCACCACAGGTGTCCTAAGCCACTTCTCTGCCTTGGGTATTTTTAAATTTGTTATTTTCATGTGTGTGTATGTGCGTGTGCATGCATGTGCACATATGTATGTGCTAATGCAACATCCTGGGTACTCACCTGCAGTGGGCAAAGGAGAACTTCAGGTGTCCACCTGCATCACTTACCTGTCTGTTTTACTTCTTGTGAAGATAGCGTCTCTTAATGATACTAGAGTTTGACATTTAATGAGCCCCAGCACTTCTCTGATCTCTCACAGAAATAAGGTTACAGATATGCGTGACCACATCCAGCTATTTACTTACAGATTCCAACCCAGGCACTTGTAGGCCCCCGTGCTTCGCAGGAAGCACATGTAACTGCTGAGACCTCTTGCTAACTCCTCACCTTCCTTTTGGAGACAGGGTTTCTCACCAAACCTGGAGCTCAGTGATGTGGCCTAGGGACCACCGTCACCCACCTCCACAACACTGATTACAGACGAGTAACAACATCGGTATCTTACATGGGTGCTTGGAATCCAAACTCAGGTCCTCGTGTTTCTGCAGCAAGTGTTTTACTCACTGAATCATACCCAGCAAAATGTGCCCATTTGATGAGCAGGAGGGGCAGAATGAAGGAGAAAGCCATCTCAAGGGGTATTTATTTCCATCCGCGTAAATTCACTGTACAAAGCAATGGGTTTTATTGTGACGTTTTCATGTGTGTATATCGTACACTTGGCTCAGATAAATGCCCCACTATCCTCTCTTATCCTCTCTCCCTCCTCCAGTCAGTTCCCTTCTTCTTCCCTAATAAACCACCGGCCTATCTTCATTCCTTCTTTTCACTTTTCAATCTAGATTTCAAAAACGAAAGAAGATATATGATGTTTATTTTTCAGAGTCTGGTTTATTTTACTTACCAGGATGATCTCCAGTTCTGTCCATTTTTCTGCCAGTCATCATAATTTAATTCTTCTTTATTGGCCAAGTGTGTCTGTGCCACATTTTCTCTATCCATTCATCTGTTGGTGAGCATCTGGGCTGATCCCATAACTTGGCTACGGTGAGCAGCGCGTCAATAAACACAGATATGCCGGCATCTCTGTCGAGTGCTGATTTGAATTCAAGGAGCATCACCAATGATGATCAATGTTTCTAGTCCATAGTCCATGGCTTCTAGGTGCACAATCTACCATGGACGTATTTTTACTTTATGATTTCTATAATATAAATGACACAGTCATTCAATACATTGCTTGCCTCTATTTGTTTGCCCCCAAAATAGTCTCTGTCTCTCCAAAGACAAAGGAAGGATAAAAGGGAGAGAAGAGGAGGAGAAGGCTGTGGAAATGGGAAGAAGAAACTGGAATCAAAGTGAGCAATGTTGGTTTCTGACTTGGAGGTACATTTACATAGAAAAAAGAACAGGACGAGACTGCTGAGGAATCCATGTATCACTACCACACCAATGAAAGATGGCTGCTGAAGGTCTGCTCATGACTGGCTGGCTGGTCCATGTCCAACACAACAGTGCGACAATGCTCAGAAGAAAGATTCAGCTAATCACTCCATGTGAGCTGCTCTCATTAGCTGTAGGTCCAGGCAGCAGAGAAGCCAAGGCCTGGCTTGGAAAGGCCATTCTGATGAACACTGTGGGACATGTTAGCGCTTTAAGTTGCCTGTCCACTGAGTGAAGACATTCGTCGCTGTCTTCCCTTGGGTGCACTGTTTGTAGTTTAGGGGCTTTGGCCCTCCTGTTCCTTAATTCTTGGGCATTGACTCCTTCCTTCTCAAACTTCTCGTCTCAATAGAAGGGTTAAGGGTTACTTTCATAGAAAGACCTTCCTGTACCTGGGTTGGATGAGGGTCCCTGTACTCTCTTGTCCTGTCACTCATCCGTTCTCCTCCACCCTGCCCCACCAACTCCTCATCCATTCCAGTGAATGCAGCCTTTCTACTATGACAGGTACGTTCTGCTTATCTGTTAATTACTAAACATCTTAGCATACCAGCATAGTGCCTGCAGCACAATAGACATTGAATATGATTCTTGTTGAATCAATGAGTGACTGGCAAAATTGGTGACTGCAGACAGTCACCGACTAAAGAGGAGGACTGCAATATACTATTTAATATATTACTAAATTATTTGTATATGTATCAGCTTTAGTAACGCCATTTCAGCAGCTTAAGGCAAGAGACATTTGTTCACATTAGCTGGTAATGTGGTGCAAGTATTCTTAGTTGGTGGGGAGGGGCTCCCCTTCATGGGAGGTGTGGTCCCCCTTCATGGTGAGGTAGAGTCCCCCCTCTATACTGAGGTAGGGTCCTCCCTCCATGGTGAGATAGAGTCCCCCTCCATACTGAGGTAGAGCCCCCCTCCATGGTGACGTAAAGTCCTCCCTCCATATTAAGGTAGAGCTCCCCTCCACGGTGAGATAGAGTCCCCCCCACGGTGAGATAGGGTCCCCCTCCGTGGAGAAGTAGCGTTCAGGCTCCTTCCATTTGAGGAAGGAAGAAGGGACAGTAGAAGAGAAGTCCAGTCTTAACAGTGCAGGCCTGAAGAGATACAGGTAGTTTCTATTTCCACGCATATAGAAGTTCAGTTTTTCTGAAAACCCCCTAACTACTGCTACAAGCTATCTTTAAATGCTGGGAAACTACTATAATCTTTTCACAACTATATAGTAGGACTTGGAAGAAACCAAGAAAATAGAAGCAGGTGTCAAAAAAAATAGGGAATGGAGCTGTAATTAGAGTGGTGAACAGTTGTGAAAGCTGCAGATGCTGCAGGTTTAATGGCCGCATGGGACAGCAGCTAAGGACTTAGCTTGGGTGGGTGAGTAATGGGCATAAATTCCTTGCACAGCTCTGAGGTCTCTGAAGTGTGGCTAGAACTTGAGTGAAAGGTTGCACAACTGTGGTTAAGCGATAACACAAAAGGTAAGTTGTGTGCGTCTTACCCTCAGCAACGATAACACAAAAGGTAAGTTGTATGCGTCTTACCCTCAGCAACGATAACACAAAAGGTAAGTTGTGTGCGTCTTACCCTCAGCAACGATAACACAAAAGGTAAGTTGTGTCGTCTTACCCTCAGCAACGATAACACAAAAGGTAAGTTGTGTGCATCTTAGCCTCAGCAACGATAACACAAAAGGTAAGTTGTATGCGTCTTACCCTCAGCAACGATAACACAAAAGGTAAGTTGTGTCGTCTTACCCTCAGCAACGATAACACAAAAGGTAAGTTGTGTGCGTCTTACCCTCAGCAACGATAACACAAAAGGTAAGTTGTGTGCATCTTACCCTCAGCTCCCTGGGAAAAAGGAAATGTACCAGTTCATTGTTTCTTTCCTGCAACAAAACAATTGCATCAAACAATGCATCTAAAATTTTCACTTTGCTCACAGTTTGGAAGGTTCAAGGTCCAAGTCTGGACAGCCCCATTTGTTTAACGCCTGGTGAAGGAGCCCTTGACTATGTCACATCACAAGATGACATCGGGGAGGGACCTCTGGTGGAAGAGAGAAAGCAAGGAAGTCAGAGCATGATTCAGGATCCAGCTTTCTCTCTGACAACAACAGCTCTCCTGAGAACTGTGTTCTTTCTGAGGGCCGAACTCCAGGGGCCTCACCACCTCCCAGCACACCCCACCATGCAGTTTCTAGCTCCTCGGCACCACCACATAGAAAACCAGGCCTTCAATACTGGACCTTATCACAAAGAAAGCAGACCCTCTCATAGGTTAGAGCCTTAGCCCTAACCTCACATGGATTTGGAGTCTGGATGTATAATACCAAATTTAGAAAAACCCAGACTGATGAACAGCTGTGATAGGTTGAACAAATCTGGGATATCCCAGAGAATCAGCGTGCTTATCTAGGTGTAACTTGGTGAATGACGGCCATCAGGTCATACAGTCTGATGAGAGGAGCAGGGCTGGGAAAGTTAAGGAACTTGCTTTCAGCTGTGACATCTCTAAGTCTCGGGCTTCCATCTTCCATGGATTCTGGAAAGCCTCCTTCACACAGAACCCATTGGGAACCTGGGCCATTGGGAACCTGGGCCATTGGGAACCTGGGCCATTGCGCCATGGCGGTTCTGCCCACTAGGATGCTTACGAATCACATGCTTTTTCAAGGCAGGGTCTTCCTCTAGCCCAGGATGACTTGAAATTCACTATGTCGTCTCAGGATGACTGTGAACTCACAGTGATCCTCCTACTTCTGCCTCTGAGTGCTGGGATTAAAGGCATGCACCACCATGTCCTGCTTACATACAGGTTTTGAACACCAGAAATGAAGGTACTATGAACTGAAATGTCCTGCAAGTATAACATTTACACCATGATTAGGATGGAAAAAATGCAAAACATCTCAATATTTTCATATGTAATGCCTGAGAAAATGATAAATATCTTGGATATATTGGGTTAAATAAAATATATCATTGAATTAATTCTATATCATTAAATTAATTGTACAATGTGGCAGGAATTGGGCTGTAGCTCTGTGTTGCAATGACTGCTTGCATGTGCCAGGTCCCAGACTCCAGCCCAGCACCCCAAAAATAAAATAAAATAAAATAAAATAAAATAAAATAAAATAAAATAAAATAAAATAATGAAATCAGGCTACTGAAAACATTCAAGTTGGAAATGTGGCTCATTACTTTATTTTTATTAGACAGTCCTCAACAGTATGAACTCAACTGAGTTTTAAATTAGTTTAAATAAGCCATTTCATTATGTGCATCACCTCCAAGAAGCCAGCTTCTTCCTTCTTGAAATATTTAAAGAGCTTTAATCCTTAATTAAAAATTACTGACACATGGCTTATTGTTCTCAAAGAGCTCAAGCAACTTCAAACAATGCCATTTAAATCAGGGAAATAATCATGCTTCATCCTTCTCTTTGAAAACTGCCCAGTTCAAGCATAAATTTTTCAGCTAAGTTCAAAATTTATACGTGTACACACGTTACACGGTTACTTTTAATCTGATTTGCCAATACTATTAAAAATAAGAGAATTACAGTGCCGAAGTGATCACCAAAGCTATATGGACAAGCACTGGACACCTACAGGAAATATTTTGGGGTGCAGTGTGCAGAGAGTAAATGAAGCGAAGATGGAATGTGTCAGGGTCTTGAGGTGCTGCCTTGGGAGAAATGGTCAGCCTCCCGCAGGGACTCTAAAGAGAGAGCCCCGGTCATATAGGGGTGCGTGTCAGGAGTAGCTGTAGCAGGTATCTGTGTGTTCTCCTCATACAGTGAACCCCAAATTGTTTTGACCATGCTCCCTCACTTGGGTGTTGGCTCAGTGGATGAAGCACTACACACACACACACACACACACACACACACGTGTGATTACGTGAGGTAAGGCTCCCGGAACCCACATAACGCTGGAGGCTATGGCACTAGTGTGTGTAATTCTAGCGTGCCTAGGCAAGAAGGGCGGCCAAGACTGGAGAACGCCCACCCACAATGGATGAGAGACACCCAGCCTGACCCAAAGTGGAAAATGATGGCCAACACCCAAAGTTACCTCTGCGTTGTGCGTGCCCACACTCACACACATGCACATGTGCACATGCACACAAATTATACATGCACACCAAAAATAAACACACACACCAGTATAGACATACATGTTCCAAACTTTCATCTCTAGACATTGGTCCTTTGGATGCAAGAATGCATCATCTTTCATGTGTATTATTTAATTCAACCTTCCCACTAAGGTGAGAGGAACCCACCCCAAGGCGCTTTCTCACCAGTGTGTTTTGGAAGCTAGCTTCCCAGTTTCGTATCAAGAGGAATTTTAATTCAGAATGAATTACCTCTTGAATCTAACCCACACCTGACTTACATATAAGATGAAACCTTGGACTCCGACCCAATACTGGAGAGAGTTAAGACTTTTATGTCTGTTGGGGGTGGGTTGAGTGTATTTTGCATGAAAGAACACTTACATTTTGGAAGCCAGAGGGTGGATTTTATAAACCAAATAAGTCCCCACCTGACCCCCACTCCCTGATTTCAAACTCATATGTTGAATCTTTGGCTTCCAGCATGACTATATATTTGAAGGTAGAGTTTTTTTTAATGTATATAAACATTTTTATTTATTTATTTGAAAGGAAGAGAGAGATAGAAAGAGGCAGAAGAGAGAGAGAGAAGAAGAGACAAAGTGTGTGTTTGTGTGTGTGTGTGTGTGTGTGTGTGTGTGTGTGTGTGTGTGTGTGTCAGCACCTCCTACCACTGCAAACAAACTCCAGAGCATCCACCACTTTGTGCGTCTGGCTTTACATGGGTACTGGGGAATCAAACCTGGGCCATCATGCTTTGCAAGCAAGTGCTTTCAACCACTGAGCCATTTCTCTAGGCCAGGAGATGAGAGTTTTTAAGGAGTAATTAAGGTTAAACGAGGTCACAAGGGTGGAACTCTGATTCTGTAGACTGGGGGTTTTATGAAAGGAAAGGGATCCAGGAGTGTATACCATGTGAGAAAGGGTGCTGTCAAAATACAGCAGGAAGGCAGCCATCTGCAAGCTGAGGTGAGGGCTGACCACTCTTAGCTCTCAGCCTCTGGTACTTGGAAAAATAAACTTCTGTTGAGCCTAATGCCACAGGCCTCTAATCCTACTTGAGAAAGCTGAGGTAGGCAGATCACAAGTTCAAGATCACACTGGATGACATAGAGCAAGTTTAGTGTCAGCCTGGGCAATGTAGCAAGACCTCACACTGCCTTGCCTAGCTCTCTCACCCAACTTGATTCTCTCTCCTTGGCCATGAAACCAAGAGTCCAGAAATAACACTTCTATAAGATCTAATACATCTTATCAAATATTCTTCATAAAGTACAGTAAATTCAATATGTCAAAACTAAGCCAGTCAAGGGCAATATTTCTGTAAGATGTTGAAAGTCCATAACACTAGAAATTCATTTTAACAAAGATCAAAGAGAAATAAAGTCAGTAAAAGGCAGATTTTTTTCTCAGATTTTATCCCACTGGAGTATTATGAAAGAACCAGGAGAATTCTGTGAAGAAATTGCCTCTTGCTATACAGCATCAGTAAAGGGTTACATGCAAATTCCATCCCTGCCCCCGCTAAGTATCTCTTAGTTCTTTATTTGAAAAATTAGGAAGTAGTTTCATGGGGGGAAAACTAAATTTGTCTTTACCCTTAAAGTTTTAGGTGGGGCTCCCTATAATGAAAGACAGATTAACAAGAGGGAAAAAAAAAAACAGAAGCTTGTAAGCATATATTTTCATATATACATGGGAGACACCCATAGAATGAGTAACTCTTGAAGACAAGGCCTCAAACTCAGGCTTAACTGCCATCTTTGACTGAAACAAATTAACAATATCAATTGTAATAATAATAACAACACTTATGATGCTATTCAGGGCAATTATAAACAAAAGGATCAGGTGAAGCTTGGGAAAGCAGCGTAAGGCTTGTTACACAAATTTATCTCAGTGCCTTCCCTACTTACAAAGATCTCTGGAAATTTAGAATCGCCCTTCTTTGTTGTGTTGAGACAGAGACCCCCTTACTCACAAACTCCCCCCCTACAAAAGAGTAACTTCTCTTCTCAGAGCTTCTCCTCCAGTGGCTGTTTCTCACAATAATCCTTATACCAGAGATGTATTTCATATGACGGTCTCCCACAGTACCCACCTCATAAAATATATTTAAAAAATAACGCATGAACAGTTCCTGAGAGAGCAGAATCTCAGCAGATGTCCGTGGATATTATGAATCGCAGCATTTATATGACTGCATATTTCTTGATTGGTCAACCCCTGTTTGACTCCGCATCGAACAAACAGAAATATCCTGATAGGGACCACGAACCAGTGAGGCACACGTGCCCTCGTCCCTACTATCTGGTCCCGTGGGGAGACTAAGAGTATTCGTTTTCTTGGAGATGAGCATGGCCCTTGACTTGCTTCAGCCTAGAGCTTCTGAAACTGTGGATTCCAACCCCCTGTGGCCACGTGACTGAATGTGAGGGTGGAGACAACTTGGCAACAGCCAATGGTTTGTAAATGCACAACAACCAAAACTTAATTCAAAACCAGACATGTAAGAACCCAAGATGTTTCTGGCAGCGCTCAGCCATGTTGTGCCTCAGACTTCACGGCAGCCCTGGTTCTAAACACACAACCTGTGCACTTTGCACGGCTGCACATACGGACACCTGCCTCTCGGCACCGACAAACTCTTCTCATGAGTTCTGGTGTTTTTCTGTGCATGTAAAGTTGTCTATGCCTATAGAAACATAATGGGTTAATTATGGAAAACAGACCATTAACGTTTTCCTACTGGCATTCCTCAACACGTAAATAACAAAGTACTATAGCACATTATGTTAAAATGTCTGATTTAAATATTGAAAAATTAATTGCTGTTTGAGTCACTGACAAATTTCATAAAATGTTATTAACTGAACTTTGACTTGGGATTTCCAACATTTTTTCAAATGGCCATAAAGATGCTTCTGCCATTTTGCACTACACACTTTTGTGAAGTGGCGTTGTCAGCACTGGTGGTCACAAAGTCAAATAATGGCCAGCTGTGAAGATCATCAAAGATGCTCTAGAGCTTGTGGTTTTCAACGTTCATACAAGCCTTAATTCCTTTCTTAATATTTGTTTATGTGCAAGCAGAGAGAGAGAGAAGAAAGAGAGAAAGATAATAGAGAGGGGGCACATCAGGACCTCTTGCCACTGCAAACAAACTCCAGATGTATGGGCCACTTTGTGCATTTGGCTTTACGTGTTTACTGGGGAATCAAACCCAGGCCATCAGGCTTTGCAAACAAGTGCCTGTCACCATTGAGCCATTTCCTCAGGCCCAAGATTTATTCTTTTTTTTTTGTTGTTTTTAAATATTTTATTTTTATTATTTATTTGACAGAGAGAAAGAGGGAGAGGGAGAGAGAATGGGTATGCTAGGGTCTCCAGCCACTGCAAACAAACTCCAGATGCATGAGGCACCTTGTGCATCTGGCTAATGTGGGTCCTGGGGAATCAAACCTGGGTCCTTTGACTTTGCAGGCAAATGCCTTAATCACTAAGCCATTCCTCCAGCCCCCAAGATTTAATTCTTTATGGAAAAATAAACAAGCATCTCCATCACATTAGTATGCAAATTAGCTTTCATCTTTAGGCATGGTAAAATTTATGACAAGGAATTGTTTTAAAATAAGCTTCATTATGCTTTATTAAATAAATATTTGGTTTATACACCTATTTCATACACCTATATTTCTGGGGAGAGGTAAAAATATTTCTTGGGAGAAAAGAGGTCTTGAGTAAAAAAGATTTAAGAAGCCTTGCTTTAGCTAAAAAAAATACAGACTCACTTTCCAGTGGAAGATTTAAATGGTATCTTCTACTCTGTTTCTCCCCCGCCCCCGCCCATGTCCCTGTCTCCCTGAAGGTGGAAGCAGATTTCCACATGGTGGTGCAAGCCAGTCCTGCTACAGAGTGATAACCTGCATCCACAGGAAACTCAGATGATGCATCACTGTGATTGCCCACACCTCAGACTTGGGCTGGTTTTTGTAGCAACACAATTTCACCTGCCCTGGATAAAACAACCACATTCCCACAGCCTATGTGATGAGGCCTGGGGAATGATCCAGCGTGCTTTGACTGAATTGATCAATTTTAAAGAAGTTTTCATCAGTCTGTGGACAATGAGAATTCTTGGAAATGCTAAGTGTTTAGTATATAGGGATGGCCAGCCTTTCAGTTCCAAAGCCGTCACTGATATCAAAGTAGAGCTACACACGCTTCGCACTCCAGAGGGACTCCAGGACGTGTGGATGAATTCCAACTGAATACATTTTTTCTGTGAAGTAGCTTTTGCTTCTTCCATTATGGCACTTACTTAAATCACAGTATTTAAAGACAACAGTATCTTCTAGATTGCCCCTGCCCTACTCCATCTCTGTGTGGTCCCTGGCTCCATGACAACCAAAAACCAGATGCAGAAATTCTTCAAAATCACACAGGTTACACTAGACAAGGGAAGGACTTGGGCTTTGGAGAACATGTTTAACAAATTGAATTTGCAGTTTCTCTGGCCTCAGAAGCAGGAAAGGGGTTGGGCACTTCTTGTAGTTTTTTTTTTTTTTTTAACTCAATATTCCATCAGGAATTGATACCCTTATGGAGACCAAAGAAAACCTCCGAGTCCAACTTAATCTGGGGTGGAAGTATAAGCAAGATCTTCATATGAAATCCTCATGGTGCCACTGGGCAGAGAATTGTTTTGCCACAGATAAAGTGACAACCCGTGAAGAAGCAAGGCAAGACAGATGAAGGGGGAAAAACCACAGGGGAAAAGAAAAAGAAACGCTGTTCTCTGTACTCAGCACTTGGACTCCTTAGGAAGGTTTCTTAAACTCGGGCAGCTCAGCCATAGTGGTGAGGGATGGGCAGGTTCAGTAGAGCCCAGTCCATTTCTAACAAGTGGCTTGACAGGTGGGAAAGCTAAGCAAGTCTAAGATTGGGGTGAGGGTAGAGATTAAGTGAAAGATCAGGTGTGTGCGTGTGCACATGCGTGCGTGCGTGCGTGCGTGCGTGCGTGTGCCCGTAGAAGCCAGAGGACAACCTTGGCTGATATTTTCAGCAATCCCTTCCATCTTCTTTTGAGACAGGGCCTGTCCCTGGCCTGGAGTTCACAAATCAGATGAGATTAGCTGGCCAGTGAGCCTCAGGGATCTTCCTGTGCCCCACCGGGTATTTTGACCTGCGTTCTGGGGATCAGACCCATGTCCACAGGCAAGCACTGAGTAAGCCATCTCCGTAGCCCTGTGAAAGGGCAGTTCTGACCTGCTTACTGGAGGAGCTCTGAGCTGTGGAGGGGCTTGCCAGCTGAGTGCAGAGAATGGCTCAAAGTGCCCAAGCAGGCATTCCACCACCTTTTGTTATTGTTCAGCCTGGGCAAGCCCTTCAACCTGCTGCCACCTCTTACCTTGACATGAAGATATCATAACTCCCACCTCAAAGATTGTCATGGAAAGTAAATGACTTGGGTAGTACCTGAATACGCCATCCAGTTCCTGGCACCCAGCTGTCACTCAGGAAGTGCCAGCCTTCATTATTATGAGCCTGGTGCATAAACTGTTCGTACTGACCAGGCGAATTTTTGGCCATTACGTATCTTCTCTGGGCCTTCATGTTTCACGCCTATGAAATGGAATAATAACTTTTTATGTCACTGTATTTGTAAAAGGTGTCACAGCACGGCACCCCGTAAGATGCCTGGCTCGGTCGTCCGTTGATCAGTGATACTTGACAGTGGCATTTCTGCCTGGGGCGGTGGACGCGCTTGGCTGGGGCTCCAGGAAGCTCAGTGGAGTTGGATGCTGGCGAGGGTTTAAGGTACACCTGGAGAAACTCAGGGAAAGGGACTTGCCTCGTTCTTGGAGAGAAACGTGTTGGCTCGCTTTCTTTGAAGAGAGTAAATTCCTGTGAGAAAACCGCCTTGCATTCCGCATGGTGGACACCCTGTGTCTCTTAAGATCCAGCCCTGGGCGAGGCTCTCCAGGCCTGTGCAGGAATCCCCTGCACACTGGCGCGGCGTCTGCCCTTCGCCGTCCAGCAGAGGCCGCCCTGAGCCAGGACTCCTGGGACCCGGGCGCCTGGAGAGGGACCGGCTAGGGGTGGCTCTGTGGCTGGGGCCGGCCGGTGGGCGGGGCTTGGCGGCGGGGGCCGAGCGGACGCGCGGGGCGCCGCAGGGCGCAGAGCTGCCGGAACCGCGCCGCGCTCGCCCGCTCCCGCCCGCCCGCCCGCCCGCCCGGGCCGCCCGCGCCTCCCGCCCCATCCCCGCCGCAGCCCGCGGGGCCGAAGAGGAGCTGCCCGCGCCCGGGCGCTCGGCCCTCCTCGGACACTCTGCTCCGCCCGCGCGCAGCCTGGCACCGCGCCCCCGGGTACCATGGTCTGCCAGACTCTCGTCGCCCTGTGCATCCTCACCGCAGGTACCCCGGGCGGTCCTGGGGGTAGGAACGGGGTGGGATTGGGGGACACTGGGCAAGAAGTCTCTCCTGGCCGGGGGGGACACCGGCGCGTCTCCAGGGCTGTGCGCACTTGGATCTGGGATGACGCGTCCGTGCGCGCCTTTGGAGGTTCAGTGCCGTGCAGGAGCAAAGGGGGTGCCCGCGCCCCTCCAAACTCCGGCTCTGTGGAACAGGTGGCAGGCTAGCCGAGCGAGTTAGCGACACGGACTGCTCTCCCCGGCGCCCGGGTCTCGGGACGCACCTGCCAGAGCCACCCGCACACTTCTTGCGGTTGTTCGTTCGACCCCACCCCCACCCCCACCCCCACCCCCACCCCCACCCCAGGAGGAATGAAAACCGCCGGCACTGGGCTCGAGCGCAGCGGCGTCTGGAAAGTCTTGGACTTCCAGTCGGGCTGGCTTGTATCCAGGGTCCTTCCTGCTTGTACCTGGGGTGATGCGGCACAAACTGCCCTGGGCCTGCGGTGCGGCTTGTCCTCTCCTCTGAGGGCTTGCAGGTCGACCCAGGGGCAAGGAGCCTCCCCAGAGAAAGCCAGTAACTTGCTGGTGCCCCCAGTCTCCATCCCCACCCCTCAGTCACCCGCGCACCGCGGGGGCTGGGATCCTCCAGAGGCCACTCTGTCTTGGGAGCTCACGGAGTGGGCTTGGGTTGACAGAGGCTGGGAGAGGATCGCCTGGCACCCAGGTTGTCCAGAAAAAATGCAGTCCACTAAGCCTTGTGTAGCGGGAGAAAGTAAAGCGAGGGAGCAGTCGCGGGCTTGTTCAGCTGAGAACCATCCAAAGCATATAGCGCCAGCTTTCCACTAGAGCTTCTAGTGTTGTACGCCCCGCTCCCCCAGTGCCTTGGGTTCTGGTGCATATGCCCCCAAGGCGCCGCAATGCCTTGCGAGGAAGCTAAGGGCTGCTGGCCCTAAAGCTCCACGCGATTATAAGGGTAAGTTTCCCCAACCGAAAGCCTTTCTGCTTGCAGCAGGGTTAGAGACCTGTCTACAGATAGTTCCAGAACAGTCAGGCGGCTTCCGTGGCCTTGGCGCCTTCTGTGTGGACACTTATATCTGAAGGTGTGTCACTGTCCTCGTTTGCTTGTGACCCCTAAATAAGAGATGTTTACGAAACGACATGGAATGCATCTTTATTACTCCTTACCAAAAATCCTCTCCTGAAACTTAAACCTTGAGTAAGCCAACGCACAGGTTTCGTTTGCTGATTTGTGTCTATTTATTTACTCATCCATTTATATTTTAACACCTCCGGCATTTGGGTTCATTCTAACAGGCAGTGTTTGATAGTGTTTCCCTCCAGTTAAGAGGTCGAGATCGATCTAGTGTCACTTTCCAGCCAGGGTCTTCTAAGGAGATCTTTTCACTGCTCTCATCTTCAGATGAAGCCAGCCCGTCTCACCTCTCCCTTCCCCCACACGCACACACACCTTTGCTGGGATCAAAGCCACTTGGTTCTGGAGCTCCTGAGACCCAGGGAGACACACGACCCCTTTCCCCTGTGTGCATCTCTGTATTCCTGACCCATGCAGGGAGCTGGGAAGCCCAGGGAAGCTTCCTCCTCCTTCTGAAGTGTGTGCAAAGGAGGCTTATGCTTCTCTTCAAGGGTCACTTTGGTGAAAAAACTGCTCACAATAAATTGTCAGGAAAATAAAAAGTAGCCTAAATACCTCATGTCAGTTTCTACTCCCAAGCAAGGTGTTATTAGCTTCTGAGATGCCATTTTCTTGACAAAACAGATGTATTGGTAAAGTGTCAAAGGGTGAGGTCCAGAGAAGGCAAACATGTTGCAGCCGCTTGTCCGGAAGCTGCCCTGGCAAGATCTTCCACTAGAGGGTGGCTTCTTTTCAGTTCTCCTCTCTGTTTTCCCTCCAGCACTAGCAGCTTCATACAAAGCAGGTGGAAATCCTGGAAGTGATACTTTTCTTGAGCCGGCAGTGGGCAGAGCCCTTCTTTTTTTAATATAACAAATCTTCTCAATACATACATAGAAGTTCTAGTATACAAAATGGGCATTTGAAAATATAGATGCATTGTCAGGAACCCTGCCAGGGGAGAGCCTACATTTTATTTGTCCACTTGAACTTGAAAATAGAGGAAGAATACAAACAGCTTTGAGTGGTCTTTCGTTCCCTCGAGAAGCCTTATGATAGAAATCTAGCGCCACTGCTCCTTAACCTACTCCCAAGCTCCTTTTGTGTTCTGCAGTACAGGCACACAGGAGCACCACTCTGAATTAAAACCCACGCTGGGCCTCCAAGTTTGGGCCCCAGAGCTGTGCAGGAAGGGAGGATGGAGACCGCTGATGGGGCCTTTTCTGCCCTCCCCTGCTCCACTCTGAATTCTCGCCTTCTGGCTACCATCTTTACTGCCCTTGAGAGTTTGATGGGCCCATTCATTTCAAAACTTCCTTACTTTGAAAACTCCCTTTAACCTCTGTATATCTGAGATATATGGAAGCTTTCAAATCACCCTTTTGAACACACAAAGAAGACAAAAACATTTTCATTGTAGGTCAGAGAGGCCATGATCTTACATCTCCTGCCCTGGATGCCCTGTCAGCCCCTGGTCTCCCATCAAAGGCCCATGCCTAGGCTCTCAGTGCATCCCAGTCTGCAAGTGATCCTGGGTGAGTTCTGGGTCTGTCAGCCATCTCTTCACCAGGCAACCAATGCCCTTCTCCTTCAGGAAAGATCCATCTCTACACATTTACCATCTTGTCTCATGCAGATCCCCAAATGTTCCAGTTCAGTAGCCTTAGCGTGTTGGGATAAACCCAAAATGCCCACACCTCTACACAAGCAGCAGTGTTGGCCGCGGTGACGGGGCGGCCGGGGGTGACTGCTTGCTTACCTTCCCTGGAGTCACTTCTTTCCTCTAAAACCTGTGGTCACAGTGGAAGGCAGGGGACTGTCTCGATAGGAAGACACCTGGAAAACGAAAGTGCTACATTGTTATCTGATGCATAGAGGAGGTCTGTTACAGAGTAAACAAGTAGATTCTGCAGCCTGACTACCTTGGGTACTTACTCTGACTTAGGACAAGTACCTTAAGTGGTGTGTGTGTTTGTAAATATAAAGTTGGAGGGGGGATGCTTCATATGTGTGTGTTTGTAAATATAAAGTTGGAGGGGGGATGCTTCATATGTGTGTGTTTGCAAATATAAAGCTGGAGGGAGACGCTTCATATGGTAATTGAGTGTGTTAAACAAGTGAGCGTACCTCTACGTACATAGTGCCAGGAACATAGGAGATGTTCAGTGACCGCGAGACCTTGGTGATGCTATAGCCTTTAGTAATCAAGATTACTGCATTCTGTACTAGATGGGTCACTACCTCCAAAACTAAAGCTTATATATCTGGATTACGTAAATCAAAGGCTTCAACTAGCATTCCAATATCAAATGTTCCAGCAAACCCAATGTGCAAATTAGAAAAATAATCAGCTGAGCCTATTAAATGCCTAATTTGAAAAGGTTAATAATGTACTTGTTCAAATTTAGCACAACAGTCCCCAAAATGCTGTTACAAATAAACAAAAGTAAAGTCTTACTGAGGACTTTATTTCTTCCCAGGAACTTGTGTAAACGGGCATGTTTAAGAAGCTCAAGTCAGCCAAGTCTTAAAGGTCAGGTCCCCAGAGCAGCAACATTTTGGATAATTCGGATCAAATAAAGTTTGGAACGACTGGCCATTTTATCTGCTGGTTCTGGATGGCTTTCTCCAGAACCCGGCACCGTCAGTAATTTTCACATCTCTCACTCAACTCAGCCTGGGCCTAGGAAAGTTGTGCTTGATTTTTATGAAGAAAATACTGAACACATATTTACACTGTGCAAGCAAACTTTCTGAAGCAATAGTCTCCCCACAGGAGGGGTGTGCTGCACCCACTGGACAGAGAGGGACATTTTCAAACTGCTTATCACCTAAGTGCTGACTAACCAGAATCCCGTGGGAGCTGTTCAACAACGTGCTTCTTTTGGAAGTACCTGCCACTGAAATTGACCATATTAGTTTTTAGGCATCAAATATTTGTCTTGCTCATAGGCATAAAATAAAACAGATGTTTGGGAAAGCAAGTATTTTCTGTAAAAGACAATGGCATTTCTTAGAAGTGGCCAGGACATAAGTGCCTGTTTTATCCAGTGATGGCTTTTGACTTAGGAATACAGAGCTCATAGGCTGTCAGCCAGTTGCTGTGTCAACAGAGTGACTACAAAGTAGGCCTGGTTTGTGTATGTGTGCTGCAACATTTCTCTTCTGGGTTACCTCTCAAGTTATTTCAATGACAGGGACTGATGGAACGTCATGTTTTCTAGGGTGTGCATCTTTAAATATTCATCACAGCCTTTTAACCCAGCATTGGCCATTTCATTTACCTATTTTTAACATTGTTTATACATCTTGAAACCTTTGCCATTTTGTAAGCATGAGGGACCATTAAATGAAGTAGACAAGAATAGAATTCTTTCCACTGGTGCTTTCCCTCAGTGCAGGGGGAATAATGTCAGTTGGAAATATACTGTTTTACTTTGCCTCATGGTGCCGCATTTAGCAAATAAAAATATAGCTTTTCAGTAAAATTAGAATTTGAAATAGTGAGCCTAAACATATCCTAATGTAATATTATACTCAAATTCAGGAAGTAAGCTATATTTTTAAAATATTGCTTGTTTGAAGGAGATAGAGTATGGGTGTGCCAGGGCCTCTTGCTACTGCAAATGAACTCCAGATGCATGTGCCACTTTGTGAATTGGCTTTCCACAGGTACTGGAGAATCAATCCCAGATTCGCAAGCTTTGCAAGCAAGTGCCTTTAATTGCTGAGTCATCTCCCCAGCCTCTGATATGCTTTATTTTATCTGGCAACTCCATATTGACATTTTGTCTAGAGTCCATCTATAAAATGGACTTGATGTAGGATCAGCTTCATTATGAATTTTACTTTATGGGGCTTTAGTGGCCTTGTACTACTGAATTAAAAAAATCAGGTGCTGGGCTGGAGAGATGGCTTAGCGGTTAAGGCGCCTGCCTGCTACGCCTAAGAACACCAGTTCCAATCTCCACGTCCCACGTTTAGCCAGATACAAAATGACTCAAGGGCACAATGCTGTACTTGACCACAAGGGGGCGCACACATCTGAAGTTCATTCATAGCAGCTGAGAGGCTGCTGGTGCACCCATTCTCTGTCTTCCTCTCCCTCTCCCTCTCTGTCTGCCTCTCTCCAAAAAAAAAAAAAATCAGGTGCTGGAGACATGGCTCAGTGGTTAATGCACTTGCCTGCAAAGGCTAATGGCATGGGTTTGATTCCCCAGTACCTACAGAAATGCAGATGCCCAAGTGGTGCATGCATCTGTAGTTCGTTTGCAGCAGATAGAGGTCCAGGTGCACCCATTCTCTCTCTCCTCTCTGTCTATTCTGCTTACAAATAAATAAAAAAATTAAAGCCAGCTACACAAGGTGGCACATGCATCTGGAGTTCATTGCAGTGGCTAGAGGCCCTGGCACACCCATTTTCTCTCTTTATCTATCTGCTTCTCTCTCTCTCTCTCTCTCTCTCTCTCTCTCTCTCTCTCTCATTAAATAAATACATAAAATATTTTTTAAAAAATCAGTTCATGGGCTGGGTGTGATGGTGTACGCCTATAGTCCCAGAACTAGGGAGACTGAGTGTGAGTTTGAGGTCAGCTGGGGCTACAGAGTGAGATCCAGGTCAGCCTGGACTAGAGTGAGACGCTGTCTGAAACAAAACAAAATCTGTTCATGGGAAGACATGAAGACCTTGTAACATCACTAGGTTAGCAGTAGCCTGTATTCCTGTTCAGGCGCAGCTCTCACTCCAATGAGATACTTTGATGCTGATTGTATATCTAAACATTTGGTGGCATTTCTGTGGCTTCTCTGACCTGTGCAAAGGAATCTATTTGACCTTTTCTTTAAAAAGAATAGTATATCTTTAATAGTAGCAAGCTGCAATTAGAAGCTGCCTGGAATCTGGCTGGCAGCTGGCTTTAAAAGAAAATTACAGAAAAGCTCTGGATTTCAGTGCTCATTTTTGTGCCAGAATTTTAAGACATGTTACAAATATTAATTATAAAGGTTTTATATAATTCCTGCTTGGGAGATTTATTGGTGTCACTTAAAAGCTGTGGCTATCTAGAGCCTGAAGCAACACATTAGAGAGGATTTTAAGGCAGATGGAAAACTATCTTTTAAGCTGTTGAACTGTGGTAGAAATTTGCACATTTTATACCTAAGGCAAAATCTGTGAATAGCTAACTGTTAGGTGGGCAAAAAATTGTGGGAAATTACCAGGTGTGATATTTAGAAAACATGTCAATTTGATATGAAAAGTGAGACGTGGAGTACAACTTTGATGATCATATTTTCCATTTACATTCCCAATCCTGACACCTGCTTCTTTTCCATGAGGAAGGAATTAAGGATATGAGCACAGGTAGATAGGTGTTGGACATGAAAGGAATTAAATGTGAACCATTTTTTTTCTCTTTTGCTCATGGTTGTAAACTTGCTGCCATTCCAACTTCTCTCACTGGTAAGATGATATTATATTTGCTCATGTGGTATTAATGAAATAATGTTATGTTTTATATTGTGATATTCTGACCCACTGTGTATGATTCCAAAGAATGACTTCATGACTGAGTTCATTGACCCATTACTGTCTCCCTTATGGATAACTACCAGTGCTGTTTGCTCCTTGTGAAATGTTTTCAGTTTCATTTGAAAAGCTTTTCATACCTTGGTCCATCTATTCAACTGTAATAGCATAGTTCCATACATTGGGTAGCTTATAAAGAATAAATGTTTCTTTCTCAATAATTCTAGAGGTTGGGGAGTCCAAGACCAAGGTACTAGCAGGTTCAGTACCTGGTTTGTAGGTAGTTCTGTCTCATCATATCATCATATGATAGAAGACACATAGCAGCTTTCTGAAGGCTCTTATAAAGTCACAAGTCCCATTCACAATGACTCTACCATCATGAGCTAATCATCTCCTAAAGGCCTCCTAATATCATCACTTTGTAAGTTTGGATTTTAACATATAAACTTGGGGGTAATAAGAATGTTCAAACCATAACATGGTTTCACAAACAGAGAGATAGAAAATACCATTTATTGATCACTAAACATTCTACCTTCATACCATATTTACTTCATACTAAGGTCTGGATAGAACAGGGTATGTGCTCTGCAAAACTTATAGTAGACAGTCTACATGAGTTTAGGGAAATGTTTAAGAGCCTATGCATTCCATGAGTTGATGTCATGTGTCACCTTATGAGAGGATCAGTATTACAATGTGAGGGTCCTCACTGATGCTTATTTGTTCTGAAGGCCACAGACCGGAAAGCTCTTTCTTGTCCTGGTAAAGAGGCAAATCCTTGGTGGATGGTATACTCTACCCAGCACAGGAATTCTTGCTGGGTTGATGGTCTCCACCACATAACATGCAGCAGTGAGACATGTCACCATCACATCCAGCTAACGAGGAATCCTGGAGGGTTTGTTTTATAAATCACAATGTACATGGAGAGAGAGAGACAATGTTCAAGAGGAACCCCTGGAAATTTTCCCGGAAAGCTGATCAAATATATCTAAGAAGGATTATCAGCTTTTGAGAATAAATGCTCATTCAATATCTACATTCTATAAAATGCTGGGGGACAGGATAGCATGCTGTAAAATTGCATATGGAAGCAGGGTAGGAAGTGGGTAGTAGGAAGGGATGGTGGCTGTTTCAAAATTTCTGCATGGGCTACCTGGGAAGTGCCATGGGGCACAAAGCTCAAAAAAGCAAGAACATTATCAGATCTCTAAATGAAAGGGCGATGATAATTAAAATGATTGAGAATACTAAGGACCAAACTACCCATTGATGCTAATGATGACAGAAAAACAATTCTTTACGGAGCATGAGATATGTCTTCAAAATTATATGCCTGTACTGCCTTTCACCACTTTTTAGTTCTGAAAAGTTAAAAAGTTAGCCTTCCAGATGAAAAAAATAGGGTGTCCTCAGTGGATGAAATTAACCTACCATCAACATTATAAAAGGGGTTTGTAGCAGTCCTAATATTTTTCAAGAAGGATAGGACTTACTGTATGTCAGAAGTAGCATAGAATAGTCACAGTGATTTTTCAGAAAGAAGATGGCATCTCAGTTTCCTCCCTCACAAATATATGGTAATATGAATAGACCAATATGTGAGTAAACATCTAGCCAGTGTCCATTAAGTAAAAAAATCATTTCATTTTATTTGTTTTCCCTGTCTTCCTTCCTCTGCTAGATTGCAAAGTACATAAGAGTAGAAATGCTAGCTGTTTTATATGTTCTTATGTCCTCAGCATAGAAAACAGCACGAGGCAATGAGTGTAAAGTGAGTACTTCATAAATATCCATTCAATTAATCTGTAGCTGAAGATCTACATGTATTCAGCACTATCCAAGGCTCTAGAGACACAGTAACAAACAGAAGAGACAAAACTCTGCCCTCAGGGAATTTACATTCTTTAAGGATGGTGAGTTTTGATGTAATCAAAGCAAAGTCAACAGCTCTATAATAGTCACCTCAAACTCAACAAGTCCAGACAGGAGCTCCTAGGCCACCTTCCCTCAGAGACTCCACCCAAAGCTTGTCCCATCTCAGGGAATGTCAGCTCCTGCTTTTCAGGTGCTCGTGCTAAAGCCCAGGTGTCAGGACTTCTTTCTCTCGGCACCCTTTGTTCAATCCTTCAAGGCAACCCGTTTGATCTACTTCCACATCCATTGCTGTCATCCTGGGTGGAGGCGCTGTCATCTTTCTCCCACGTGGCTGGGATGGGCTCCTCCTGTCAGCTCTCACGGTTTCCCTCCTAAGGTCTGCTTTCTACAGAGCAGCATGGAGCACTGCATCCACTGGAAATGTATCGGGGACATCACTGCCCTGTGCTAAGCCTAATGGCTTCCAGTGCACCCACAGAAAGTCACATTCCGGGCTGGAGAGATGGCTTAGCAGTTAAGGCACTTGCCTGCGAAGCCTAAGGACCCAAGTTTGACTCCCCAGTACCCAGTAAGCCAGATGCGAAAGGTGGCTCATGGTCTGGAGTTTGTTTTCAGTGGCTAGAGGCCCTGGAGCACCCATTCTTTCTCTCTATACATCTGTCTCTTTCTCTCTCTTTGTCAAATAAATAAATAAATAAATAATTTTTTTTAAAAAGTCATATTCCTTAAAGTGGCAGCTGAGACCTGCCTGAGAAGTGCTCCCCACCCCTCACTCTTGAACCTGACCTTCCCTTTCTGTTTGCTCTCTTTCTCCCAGTCACACTGGCTTCCCAGTGCTATGCTGTGGCTGATACCTTCATGTGGAATATGCTTTCTTCAGATAGCTGCATGGCTAACTCCCTAACCTCCTTAAAGCCTTTTACGTTAGTCAGTGTTCTGTAATGATAGTAAATACCTGAGACATTCTGCTTTAAAAAAAAAAAAAAAGAGAGAGAGAGACAGGGCTGGAGAGATGGCTTAGCAGTTAAGGTGCTTGCTTGTGAAGCCTAAGGACCCATGTTCTACTCTCCAGATCCCACTTAAGCCAGACGCCCAAAAGTGAGGCAGGCGCAAGGTTGCACATGTCCACTAGGTGGCACAAGCATCTGCAGTTCGATTGTAGTGGCTGAGGCCCTGGCACGCCAATTCTCTCTCTCTCTCTCTCTCTCTCTCTCTCTCTCTCTAAGATAAAAAAGAAAGACGGGTTCATCTTTGCTCAGCCTGTGATGGGCAGTGCATCATGCAGAGTCACATGAGCAAGGAAGCCTGCTGACCTCATGGACGAGTGTGGAAGCACAGAAAGGACAGAACAGGGCACCGCAGTCCCCTTTGAAGTGTGCTCGAGTCACTTAAAAGGAGGTTCTACCACCTTCTAAGAACAAGTTGATGAGGACCGAGTCTTAATACCTAAGCCTTTGCGAGACCTTCCAGATCCAAACTCTAATATCTTTGCCCAAGTCACACTCCCAAGATCTACTCTGACCAAGATCTGAAAAATCAGCTTGCTCTACCCACCACCCCATGTGCCTTTTGCCCTGGTCCTGCCCGTACTCTTTCCTTACCATCCGTCAGCTCCATCCCGCCTCTTACCTCTCACTATCACACAGCCCCCAAAGGATGGAGACTTTGACTCTTTTTTTTTTTTTTTTTTTGCTGTTGTACTCCTTAGTGGTACACTACTAAGTGCTGCATAGTAGGTACTCAAAATGTACTTTTGGATTGATAAAATACTTAATTCAAAATTTTCTTTAGATTATCCAAAAGTGTATGTTTCAGATCAGGTCCAGTGTTTCAACCCTTTAAAAACCACATTAAAAACTAGGGCCTTTCATCTTCACTGAAGACTACAAGAAAAGAAAACTAAGCTTTGAAAATCAGCTGTTTTCAAAGTTTATGCATGTAAAATTCTTCTTTTTAAAATATAGCATTACCTTTTTGATTTTTCTATGGGCATTATTTTAAAATAGCTGAAATTTCTAAAGCTCCTGGCCAATTAGGAGGATACAGACACCTCCACAATGTGGACATTTGTGAGATTTTTCTGAATGACTAAAACTAGCTTGACGATGAAAAGTTACCTGAGTCTAAGGGAGGCACAACTGGTAATTACCCAGTAAAGTTTGAGAACATTAAGTAAATTCAGACCAAGTGATGAAAATGCAAACTGGTCACTGAAGCTCTGGAATCTAATGGAAGTTTTGTCAGCTTGGAGACCGTGCAGTAGAGCTTTTTTGGTGATCTTGAAATATAGATTCTGTTTTAGTCCAAACAGCAGCTGCAAGTGATGTTGGAGTTCTTACTCAAACCTGTCTCAGGCTGGAGAGACGGCTTGGTGGTTAAGGCATTTGCCTGCAAAGCCTAAGGACCCAGGTTCAATTCCCCAGGACCCATGTACGCCAGATGCACAAGGAGGCGCATGCATCTGGAGTTCATTTGTAGTGGCTGGAGGCCTTGGAGCACCCATTCTCTCTCTCTCTCTCTTTCTCTCTCCTGCCTATTTCTGTATCTCCCTCTCTCTCAAATAAATAAATAAAAATAAATTTTAAAAAAAAAACCCTGTCTCCAAGGGCAGAGAGAGGGTCAGGGATACTTGTCTACAGTGTAGGGCTGACACTCTTTGGCAAGGCCAGTGCTAAAGCCACCGGGGAAACCACCTCCCCCAGATGCATCATGTTGCAAATACTCTGCTTCTTTCTTTCATTCTTTCTCAAAATAAGAGTGATTAGTTATTTAGTAGCTGCCAGAAATAACGTGAGCTTCAAAAAAAAAAAAAACCACAAGCTTGTCTTAGTGATACTCACCTGAGAAGCAACTTATACATGAGGAAGAAGAGGACAAAGAGGAGCCAACACACCCATCTGTCTTGCTGCGTCAAGAGGTCCATTTGTTCATTCCCATCCCCAGGAAGAGTAAGTTTATCTTCAAGTTCAGCAGCTCTGACTGAATAGAGGTGTGGCCCAGACCTTGTTCTGTAGACACCTGGGAAATGAGTATGGTGTTGTGAGTGTGGCATCAGGGACAGAGGGCCAACCCTACCGCCAGCCTCACCCCCTATTAGCAATACCATGATCCTCTAGTGAGATACAAAGCAGAGCCTAAAAGCTTACTGGAAGGAAAGGTAGCACCACACTCCAAGAGCAGGCAGTGGTACCCCACATCTCAAAGGCAGGGTGGCTTGCAGAAGGAGAAAATTCTGTCCTTGAGAACAGGGCTGGTCAGTGAAATCCGCTTATACACCACATTCATGCTGGACAATGTAAGCCACTCCTTCAGAAGACTCATGATGCACTTGTGTGCAAACATACTTATAATATATTAAGATGGGGCTGGGAGATGGCTCATGGTTAAAGGTGCTTGCTTACACTGTACTGAGCTGATAGTTCGTTGTAACTTTAGACTTCCACAATATGTGGAAAGAGAAGGCTACAGAATAAATATGTGTATCTGCCTAGGAAAGAGTTTGGAAAGACACTGAGTTCTAAGTTTCCAGTTCTCTCCTTTTCCCTTTTTCTTTCTCTCTTTCTTCCTGCTTCCCTTCCTTCTGAATTTTTCAATGCGGTATTATGCATATTTTAAATCCATCTTTAGCAACAGTTAATGTGACAATAGTAAATGCTAGGTAGCTGTTTAGATTCTCAGAATATTGATTCAAAAATCATGATTGACAGAGTCACCAAAAAAGGATCACAGAGAAGCAAATAAGCTCAGAAAGGTTTATAGGACTTCATTGATGTAATGGCCAGAGAAGGTTCTGGTAAGGAATTGACTCAAAGTAATATTGCATTTTCTCAAACTTGAGTGCTGCATAAATCATTAATCAGGATAGCCATCCTGGACATTATTTTAAAAGAGACTCTGAGCTAAAAGGTCCAACTTATAAGTGAGGGAAGAAGAGGACAAAGAAGAGTTTACAGAATGAGCTAAAGGATATTGTGAGAGTCGCTTCTTTTTTGAAACATCTCCTTGCCATATGTTTCTGTAGGATCTTTTTTTTTTTTTTTTTTTTAGTAGGGTCTCACTCTAGCCTAGGCTGACCTGGAATTCACTCTGTATTCTCAGGGTGGCCTCAAACTCACCGCGATCCTCCTACCTCTGCCTCCCAGGGGCTAGGATTAAAGGTGTGCACCACCACGCCTGGCTAGGATCTATTTCTTAACATATTCTAAAAGTTTCTCATAGTGAAAGTTGTCAACTTAGATATCAAGTAAGAAAAATAGCCCTAAATGAATATATTGCTTACTTTTCCTTTGGTAACATTATATTATGTCATCTTTTTAGCAAAAAAGTCAATAAAATGTGGTTCCTGCAAATGATCCATTATTAATCCCGTGCAGTATTATTATAGAGTCATGCAGGTGCGGTTGAGAGGTGGCAAGAACAGGTAGGACAGGAACAAGCTTTGGCCTGACTCAAACCAACCTGCTTATTTTAGACAAAACCATACACATTGCTGGGGGCTCAGGTTTTACAGTTTTTGTTTTATCGGCTGCCACATTTTAGACTACATTTGTTTCAACTGTAATCTCATCTAACCCTCCCACCAGCCTTATGGGATGGCAGTACCATTCCCACTTTGCAGTTTGGGGTTCAAAAGTGAAGTGTCAAATACTGGAGAGATGGATGAGTTGGCTCAGCAGTTAAGTGTGCCTCCTGTGCAAGCATGAGGTCCTGAGACAGCCTGAGTTGGAATCTCCAGAACCCACATCACACAGCTGGGTGTGGCCACTTGTGCCTGTAACCCCAGGTCCCTTGGGGAACAGAGACCTGAGAACTGCTGGAGCTCAAGAAAAAAAAAAAGGCAAGCTTTCTGATCCGAAGAGACTCTGGCTCAAACAAGAATGGGTGGAAGAGCAATGGAGTGGGACACCTGCTTCTCTGCTCTGCTACCTCAGGTGAGCACACCTCACACCCTGAGGCAGACCAGCATATGGACCACTGTATCATCTCTTCCTCTTCCTCAGCGATGGCAGTAACTCTGTGCTCACCCTCTTCCTTGCTCCCCTCGGGCACACCAGGGTTTGTGGACCCACAGGCCAGTCTGGACTGCCTGATCCTACTAAGGACCCAGATCTGCTTAAGCTGCTCAGATCTCGAGTTCTAAATTCCATCTCCACTAAAAGGGATGAGGAATGAAGACTCTTTGGGGAGGTAGTTAATTCCAGGCAGGCCTGGTTAGATGACTAGAGTATCTTTTTGGCTTACTAAAATATTCTGAAACACTATGGAGGTCATGTAAAAGGGGCTTCATGGGACTCCTGCTGACCAAAGAAAGTGCAGTTTGAGCGTCAATGGGGATAATAATTACCCTAGATTGAAACTTACTAATTTAATTTACTCATGAGTTCAAAATGATCCCAAAAACAAGACTATGAAATTATACAGATGTTATTGATCTTTTGGGGGTGATGCTAATAAGTTAACAAATTATTTTGAAAATAATAGATAACTAAAAAGAATCAGGTGCCATGTATATTGATTTTTCTATCTTATTTTGCCTTTATTTTGTGACCAAATGCCATTGATCGTCTTGATAAAATATTGTAGCCAATAAGTCAAGGTTCATCAGAAATGGACAGTCATTTATTGCATAGCCTACTTGTCACTGATCACTACTGGCTGCCAAAATCTTGATGTGTGATGCTGTATCTCCCAATGGGAGTGCACGCCATCCCCTTTGATCTGTCTTGATGAATTAAAAGGATGTATCAAGTCCCCATATCCAACAGTTAACTTTCCAGAAACATGAAAGATTAAAGATGATAAAGAACATCAGGGGAATGAAATTTAAAAAAAAACCTCCAAGATATGGAATATTCTACAAGATAAACTGCCTAGTTTCTTTAACAACTAAATAGTGATGAATAAAAGAAAGAGGTTGAGACAAAGACAAGAAGGAAAATGTCATAGACTAAAACGAGACTAAAGGAACAAAGCAACCATTCCTAACTGTGGGTCTTATTTGGAGTTCGAACCAAACCAAAACTATAAAGCATAAATGGTGCCACTTATAACACAATCATGAATTAGAACATTCAATATTTGATGATGTTAAGTTATTATACGTATTTTGAACACAATGATAATGCAGCCTGTATATTCAACAACCCTTATCTTTTAAATGCACATACCATTATATTTATGGAAGATAAGATCTTCTATAAATCTTAAGATTTTGTACAAAATAATAGGGATGTGGGAAAATAGTCAGGAACATACAGATAAGAGTTCTTTACATTCTTCTACTTCGTAGATAATTAACTTTTTCCATCATAAAAAGTTTGTGGCTAGCGAGATGGCTCAACAGTTAAGTGTACTTCCCGCACAAACATGAGGACCCAACGGGGCTTGAGACTGCCCGAGTTTACGTCTCCAGAACACGTGTCACAGAGCTGAGTGCGGCCACATGTGCCTGGTACCCCAGCTCCATAGGGAAGCAGAGACCCTGGAGTTGCCAGAGTTCAAGAATAAATCAGAAAGCTCTGGGATCAGTAAGAGACTCCACCCCAAACAAAAACGGGCGGAAGAGCTCTGGCCGCAACAGGGGAGCACAGCTTGCCCCAAGCATGTGCACGGGATGCTGGGAGGACACATAAATGTGCATATACCACACACACACACACACACACACACACACACACTGCATCACCCCCCACTCATATACACAAGCAAAAAGAGTTTGTTTAAAAAGGAGGTGTGGTGGTTTGATTCAGGTGTCCCCCATAAACTTAGGTGTTCTGGATGCTAGTCTCCCCAGCTGATAGCAATTGGAAATTAATGCCTCCTGGAGGCGGTGTATTGTTGGGGGCGGGCTTATGGGTGTTATAGCCAGTTTCCCCATGCCAATGTTTGGCACATTGTCCTGTTGCTATTGTCCACCATATGTTGGCCAGGGGGTGATGTCCACCCTCTGCTCATGCCATCATTTTCCCCTGCCACGATGGAGCTTCTCCTTGAGTCTGTAAGCCAACATACACCCTTTTTTCCCTAAAGCTGCTCTTGGGTGATTTCTGCCAGCAATGCGAACCTGACACGACAGGAAGCATCCCAGATCCCCCCCCCCTAATTTATAGAAGCAAGTCCAAGTCCAAACCCTTTATAGCAAGGAGCTTAGAATCGGAATCAGAGGCAACACAAAAGAAAAGGCTGTACAAGTAAGCATGGTGTGAGGCGCCCGGACTCAGACTCGTTGTTGCAGCTACCTTCTCACTGCTGAGGCAAAACGCCCCGCCCAGGGCAGCATAGGGAAGGCCAAGGTTTATTTCCACTTCCAGTTTTGAGGGGAAGCTTCGCCATAGCAGGGAAGGCATGACATGATGGGCCTGAGCAGGAAGCCTGGGCCTCATCTCCATGTCAACAGGAAGGAAGAGTCTACCCAGTGGGCATGGAGCTGGGCTGTTTTACCCCAGTGCCCACTCTCAGCAACACACCTCCTCCAGCAAGCCTCCACCTCCCAAAGATTCCACGACTTTCCCGAATTTACTACGCCTGCTGGGAACCAAGTATTGAAACACATGAGGCTTTGGTGGGGAATGTTTTGTTCAAACCACCATGGACGCCACCCTTGCTTGGTAAGTCAGTACCAAGAAGGGAACGCCTGCGGGGTTGGGGTTCCTCTAGGCCTCTGCCCTCACCCATGCCACTTCCTCTTTCCTGAACTTTCTCCGCCAACCAAAATTCTGCAGCTTGTAAGCACAAAGTTCCCCTTGAGCTGTTTGTAGTGAACACTGCTGGTCCGTCGGCCTCAGAGACTAGGGCTCAAGTCTCAGCTCTACCTCGCCTAGGTGTGAACGTATGCCTTGGGTGCTCATGGCTTGTCACACTGAACTGAGGAAATTGTGGAGACCAAAGTTTCATCAGCAGTTAATGACGGGATAAAGACGAAGTTTTCATGTAAAGTTAAGAAACCTGACTCCAGGGACGCCAAAGATGTTTTCAACCCTGATCTCCTTAAGAGTTAAGACTTGCAGGCTTTAGGAAGTCTGAGGCGGTGACACATTAACCCAGAGTGGCTGAAAAGTGTTATCTGTAGCCATGCCAGGAATGTAGAGCACAGAGCCTGAGGGCGAGGACTTTGGAACAAAGGCTGTGGACCACAGCTGGGACCTGGGACCCCTTTGAATCAGGAATTGCACGGTGGGAGGTACCAGAAGACCCCAGAGTAAGCAGAGAAGAGAGACATGGGAGGCTGGGCAGAGCTTTGCAGGCAAGCTTGCTGTGTTTGGGCGACCACCTTCCCTGCATATCCTTGTGAAATAACGTTCCACTGCACTCAAGAGAAGGGCTCCTCTGAGCGGCTTTGGAGGAGCTAACTACAGCAGAGATATTTAGAGAAAGGAGACAGTCTGTCTTCAAAAGAAAGAAAAGAAAGGAATGAGGGAAGGAAAGAGGGAAGGAAGGAAGGAAGAGAGGGTGGGAGGGAGGGAGGAAGGGAGGATAAAAAAGAAAATAAAACACATCTGTTTGGAAAATGGAAGAAAGGTGTGGATTATGTTTCTGTATGTTTTCTTGTTTTAACCTTGCAGTCTAAAATTTAACCTTTGAATTGTGTTATCTAAACAAAACCTCACACATTGGGTATGGTTAGAGCACACCCGTAATCCCAGCACTGGAAGACAGAGGCAAGAGTTCAGAGTCACCCTCCACCACATAGTGAGTTTGAAGCCAGTCTGAGATACATGAGATTCTGGAAAAGAAAAAAAACAAAAACAAAAACACCAAGATCAAACACAACCCCGAGCCTAGCAAGGCCACTGCATGTCAGCTCATGATAGCAAACATCCCTGTGGAAATAAGGAAGGTGTCAAACCATGTTGCCTCTGCCACTGAAAAGGAGTATCAAAGAAGAGAGTTTTCCTCTCTGGGTTTTTATATTTGTCACTAAAAGGACACTTTCTTTCCTGTGAAACTGGCGTTCTCCGTGTCTATCCTGGCATCGTCAAGCAGGACTGGAGGAATTGGGAAGGAAGTGTACCCTTTTGGGAAGGCGCACATGCGTCTCTCTTCTCATGCACTGCCCAGCAGAGGTGGCCAGAAATGAGGGTCTTCTCCCTAAACATTACTCCCTGAAAACTGCTATAGCTGCTTGTCCCTTGCCCACCTACCAAGCCTGGGATAAACATAGATTAACTATTGTCTGAGATTCCGAAGCTGCTGGAGTAAATTACCACAGACTTGGATGGCTTAACACAGCAGCCACTGGTTTTCTCACCGTTCTGGAGGCAAGAAAAAGCAAGGCTTCCACTGAGCCCTGCTCCTACCCTGATGCTCCCAGGGAGGGCTCTGTCTTGTCACTGCAGCTTCTGGTAACTGCTGGCACCCCTTGGCTTGTAGCAGCACAACTTCAATCCTTTCATGTGACCTTCCCCCCCCCATGTTGCTGGCTTCCAGATTTCTCTGTGATAAGAATTTGAGGCAGCCACTCATACTGGATTAGCACCCCCTTCACTGAGTGTAACCTCCCCTGAACTTTGTACTTCTGCAAAGACCCTATGTCCAAGCAAGGTCACATTCACTGGTACTAGTATTAGTTTTAACATTTTCATGGGGGGCACAATCCAACCTATGGCAGTTATTTTTATATCTAAGCCATGCTTTGAAAGATCTTTTCCTGGTGATTATAGAAGAAATGGCTATCTGCAGCAATTAGAAATCATCTAGCAGTTCAGTCACCTCAAGGTGTTTGCTTACTTATTTATTCCTCTTTTTATTTCATTTATTTATTTCAGAGAGAGAGGCAGACAAAGAGAGAGAGAGGAAGAGAGAAATGGGTGTGCCAGGGCCTCAAGCCACTGCAAATGAACTCCAGATACATGTGTCACCTTGTATATCTGGCTCAAGTGGGTTCTGGGGAATCAAACCTGGGTCTTTAGGCTTCACAGGCAAGTGCTTTAAGTGCTAAGACATCTCTCCAGCCCTGTTTATTCCTCTTGATAGATGATGACAGCTTGAGGCTATTTAAATCAGGTTCATCTCAATCCAAATACCACAGGCATTTGACAGAGTATTTCTTTCATACATGGAGGTGCATGCCTGGTCCCTGGCCATTAAATAATAGTAGCATCCTGCGTGTCTTGTGATAAGGGAAGAAAGAAAGAAAGAAAGAAAGAAAGAAAGAAAGAAAGAAAGAAAGAAAGAAAGAAAGAAAGAAAGAAAGAAAGAAAGAAAGAAAAAAAAAGAAAGAAAGAAAGAAAGAAAGAAAGAAAGAAAAAAGAAAGAAAGAAAGAAAGAAAGAAGAAAAAAGAAAGAGAAAGAAGAAAGAAAGAAAGAAAGAAAGAAAGAAAGAAAGAAAGAAAGAAAAAAAAAAGAAAGAAAGAAAGAAAGAAAGAAAGAAAGAAAGAAAGAAAGAAAGAAAGAAAGAAAGAAAGAAAGAGAGAGAGAAAACAGTAGAAGAATGGAAAGAAGGAAGAAAGACTGGAGGGAAGAAATGCCTTTATACATTTTCAAAATATGAGACTCATTGAAAACCAACAGTCTAAATTCATCAGGGTTTAATGTCACGCCTTACAGCTTCATGAAAACTGGGTGGTGGTAAGGTGTGAGAGACCTCTAGGTAACTCAAGAACATTCTGATTTGGACAAGGCTAGTGACAATTTTTATGCCACTTTGGTAATTTTCAATCACCATTTTACTTCAGTGTCATCTTTAGTACTGTATTACTGTCTATAAGAGAAACACGTTGCAGGAGATGAAAACAGCCTTCCACCCTTTCTCAGTGTCGCTCATTGCAAGGAAAGGAATGATTTCTTTCCTCCGTTTACATGGGACAGAATATAGTTTCTACAAGTCATATTTTCCTTAGTTTTATATAATAAATAGTTAGAAGTGGAAACACAAACGGTCATAGGAGTCTGTCATGGAAAAGCCTGTGCTGTGACATTCTAGGGCAGTAGAGTTCTGTTTGCCATTGTGAAGTTTGTGAAGGGTGGGGATGTTAACCTACTTCCCTTCTAACTAAAATAATGAGAAGAAATTCTACAGTAGAAGATAGTGTGCCTCCTGGACAGCTCAGCTGGTAAAGCCTGAGACTCTTGAAGTAGGAGGTAAAGTATCATATGGAGATCTTAGGGAAAATTAATATGCAGTGGATTCATACATTTTCTGGAGGGTCTAAAATGTATTTTCCATTGCCATAAGCAGGTAGAAAATTGTATCATTCAAGACCCATAATCACATTTATCTCTGTGAGTAACAACTAAGGTATTTATTATATCAACATCAATATTTAGTTTTCTGTGCCTACCTACTTGATTTTCTTTTGGTATTAGAACTCTTCTTTGAAGTCATGATTTAAAAAATCAACATTTGAAATTATTTTCTCGGGAAAAAGTATAATTCATTCATAGAAGATTTAATTATTTAAAGAGTTTGCATACATAGGTAGAAGTATTTTTAAAAAGTGAGAGGTCTGCTATCTAAAGTCTTTATTGATTTCAGTTATTCCTTAAGGAACAACAAAAAAATTCAAGCTACAAGTCTGGAGAGATGGCTCAGTGGTTAAAAGTACTTGCTTGCAAAGCCTGCTGGCCTGGGTTTGATTCCCCAGTACCCATGTAAATCCAGATGCACAAAGTGGCACATGCATCTGGCATTTGTTTGCAGAGGCAAGAAGAACTAGCATATCTCCCTTTTCTCTCTTTCTCTCCTTGAAAATAAATAAATCTTTAAGAGTCCAAACTATAATGCTATAGATAAAACTCCCTAATGAAAACTGGGTGCCTGCGAAGAAAAAGTCACAATGCAAGAGATTTGTCTCGTTATCTTTTTAAATCCCAGAAAGATTCATTGTGGTGCCAAAGCAACATGGTAAGTCAGCCTGAGACCCAACCTCAGTGCCCAGGAGGCCAGGAATAAGAGCTTTGGAAGCTTTCTGATTTTGTTTGTTCTAAAACCATTGAGATGAAAAGAGTTAATCGGGAAATCTGTGGCTATAAAAAGGGTGAGCAGGCCAGCGGCTCTTGTGTCTGGTTTGGGGCCACTTGCTTGGGATAACTTAACTTTTCCATAGATGATCGGACATCGTGATAACTATGCTAGAATAAAAGCAGTGACAAGAAACATTGAAATTTGAACGTGATCCCCTGTGTGCTGGCCGCTATCTGAGAACACCCTGCCCTCTGAGAGGTATCTGAAGCAGACGAGCCGCTGGGCTCCCTCCAACCCCTGAAGGGCCAAATAGGACAAAGAAAGAAGTGGGCCGTGTCTGGTGACACTGCTGTCCCTGTTGGCAGGTCAAGCTGACTTATACAGAGGCTCCACATGCCTGACCAAAAGGGACAGGGGTTGTAATTTGACACTCGACTAGAGGCAAACTAGCAGTGAATGTGGAACACCTCCTGCAAAGCTCTAAGGTTCCACATCCACAATGGTTCGCCTAGAAGTTAGTGAGAAGGAAGCACTCACTACTCAAAGAACTACCCAAGAGCCTTCTGAGAGGGCGTGGAAAGGGTCAAGAGTTTAGGGAAAATACCTAATTTCTCTTCTAATCTGGGCGTGGTTGTGGATTTCTTGGAAGAAACTTGAACTAGAGAGTCAAGGGTCACCAACATACGCCGTTTGTTACCTCTTGTTAGTAAGACTGTGGACATTTATGTTCTTTCTTTTTATTTATTTATTTATTTTTGGAGAGAGACAGAGAGAGAGAGAGAGAGAGAGAGAGAGAGAGAGAGAGAAGACAGAGATGGGCGCGCCAGCAGTGCTCAGCTGCTGCGAAGGAAATCCAGATGTGTGCGCCCCCTTGTGGTCAAGTGCGGCATTGCGCCCTTGCATCAATTTGCATCTGGCTAATTGTGGGACCTGGAGATTGGAACCGCTGGAGATTAAAACCAGTGTTCTTAGGCTTAGGAGGCGGCGCCTTAACCCCTAAGCCATCTCTCCAGCCCCTCTTTTTTATAGAAGATAACTTTATTGACAATTTTTACACATGTACATAATATATTTTGATTATAATCCATTCCCATTATTTTCTTCATACCTCTTCTCTATAACCCCTTCTTTTCCAACGAAATCTCCTAGTTTAATATCTCCTTCCTTCCTTCCTTTCTCCTTTATTTCCTCCTTCCTTTCTTTCTTTCTTTTTCTTTCTGTTTTCTTCCATCATCCATGAAGACTTGTTAATGGAGTCAATATTGTGCAGATAACAGCAGCCACTGTGGGGTCGTGAGTGCAACAGTAATTTCCTGTCCATAAGACAGTGTTACAAAGCACTCCTCCCCAGACTTTGGCTTTTACATCACGTCTTTCACTGTATCCCCTGGACCTTGGTGGGTGTGATAAACCTGTCTCATTTGGTGTTAAGTTCTTTTTTAAGCTGTGTTCGTTCTGGTCAAGCCTTGCCAACAGCAGAAGCTTGGATTTGTATATGTGCCTCTGTTCTTGGCTCGACAATAGCTGAAAGGTTTGTCAATCCAAACTTGACCCACATTTGACTCAATGCCCAACTGAAGCTTGCTATACTGTCTTTAAGTTACACAAAGGTCAATGTGCGCATGGGACCCCGCTGTACACTCACTCAGTGGTTTTACTTGCTGGCCCCGCTATCTCTTCACTTCTAAGGCTGGTGGCCCACGCTAGGATGGTCAGAAGACCCGCCACCTTGCCCGGGCAGTAGAACCATTTCTGTTTGCGATGGCAGAGGGGAAGTAGCATACCCTGACCCGATCTGCAGTGGTGATGTTGGTCCTCGGGACATGGGCTTCTAAGTACACAAATTACATTGCTTATGCATTTGCTTGATTTTGTTTTTATAGAAATGCATTTATTAAACATCACGCCTGAGTAACACTTGGTTTTCTTTGTGGTGGGGAATTTGGCAGATGTTGCAGTCAGGTTCACATTGCTGGCAGAAATCACCCGACTAAGAGCAGCTTGTGGGAAAAAAGAGGTTTATTTTGGCTTACAGGCTCGAGGGGGAAGCTCCATGATGGCAGGAAAAACGATGGCATGAGCAGAGGGTGGACATCACTCTCTGGTCAACATAAGGTGGACAACAGCAACAGGAGAGTGTGCCAAACACTGGCAAGGGGAAGCTGGCTATAATACCCATAAGCCCGCCCCCAACAATACTCTGCCTCCAGGAGGTATTAATTCCCAAGTTGCCATCAGCTGGGAACCTAGCATTCAGAACACTTGAAGTTTATGGGGGACACCTGAATCAAACCACCACAGCAGAACATAGGCAATTTAGCTAGGAGCAGTGTACATTCGGGAAACCTGATTAGCAGTTCGATCAAAATTCATCTAAGAAATTAGGTTTAAGCTGGGGTGGAAAACATTTCCTTCTAAACTTGTTAGGTAACTTGGCTTTAAAAGGAACGCTGGATTAATTACGTCTGCTTTCTTGTTATCTGAAGTACAAATTCAGTTTATACTATGGAAATGGATAAGTTATGCATATGCTTGTTCTGATTTGATAGAGATTATAAATGACATGCTGTGGTAACTGAAATATGAAAAATGAAAATAACCTTATTTAAAGCTATATTTCACAGCTGTGGTAAAGTCACTGGTAAGCCCCACACCTCTATTGTCATCCATTAAGTGAAAAGACAGAGAGTGACTGTTAATTATCTGATGCCAGTGATCTAAAAAATCATCTTAACTGGAAGTCTATAGAGAGTTATAAGACCCCTTAAAGAGCCCCAGGAAGTCCATGAAAACACTGAAATCACATCTAACATGACATACTTATGGGCACAATTTTTTCTCAAGCAAAGAACTGTAGATTTTATCCAGTACCTGGGTTCTGTGCTCCCAGTAAGGTTAAGAACATTGAGTGTTCATTCTGTGATTAATTTGACCATTAAATGATTTAGACTTTCTTTTAAAATTCGTAAGCTTTCTCAGAAGGTTCCAGTACCGGTTCAAGTTTATTTGAGTGTGGCTTCCATGACAGATTTCTCTTGCCTGCATTCATCTTGCCCTCAGATTTCTCTCAAAGGCACAGGATGATCCTTCAAGTTATCCATAAGGAACTGGAGGAGTTTGGGGGGATTCTGTTTGTTTGTTTGTTGTTGTTTCACTCTAGCCCAGGCTGACTTGGGATTCATTATGTAGTCTAAGGGTGGCCTTGAACTAATAGCAATCCTTCTACCTCTGCTGGGAGTGCTGGGATTAAAGGCGTGCACCCCCATGCCCACCTCAGATTCTTGATCTTAACACAGAAAGATTTTTTCCAAGTCAAGATAAAACCGTTGGAATTTATTATATTAAGAAGAGATTTTAACAGATGTAAGTACAAGGTTCACAGAGAGGTGCTTAGGAAAAGGAAAGTACATACCCAAGAGACCAAATGTGGGTTCCTCAAGAGAGTCACCCAATGATCTTTACAATAACCGTAAATACAATCATTGGCTGCTTCTGAAGTTTGGTATCCAAGGTTGCAAAGTAACTTAGAGGACATCGTGGGCTGGTGCCCAGGTGGACTACACAGGGCTACAGCTGATAATGCAAACCACGGACCACAAAACTGGCACAAGGAAACCAAGACATGTTTTTACTATAAACAAAGTTTATAGTCTTGTTTGTAAGATTCCTAAAAATTTTCATGTTTACATCTGAGAAAGGAGTTCATATATGCTTATGCCTTTAACATGGTTCATTGGTATTTTAACATTCTTATTTGAAATATCTCTAACATATAAAAAGGAATGTAGGGCTGGAGAGATAGTTCAGTGGTTAAGGTGCTTGCCTGCAAAGCCTAAGGATTCAGGTTTGATTCCCCAGGACCCACATAAGCCAGATGCACAAGGTGGGCTTTGTGTCTGGACTTCATTTGCATCGGCTAGAGGCCCTGGTACACCCATTCTCTCTCTCTCTCTCTCTCTCTCTCTCTCTCTCTCTCTCTCTCATATATATATATATATATATATATATATATATATATATATGCCTCTCTTTCTCTCAAATAATAAATAAAATATTTTTTAAAAATGAATGTTATCTCTAGGCAATCTTCACAGAAAATTTTTTTATTAATTATGCTGGAATTCTTTTTTCTGAACTTTTTATTTATTGACAATTTTTATATATGTGTATAATGTAATTTGATTATATTCACCTCCAATTACCTTCTCTTGTCTCTTCACCCACACTGAACCCTTTCTTCATCCCAACTAGTCCCTCTTCTACTTTGATGTTGTGTGTGTGTGTCCCAGTGAGTTTAATTAGGATTGCTTGCATGAAGTAAGCATAGAGCGTTATTTACAAGAGCACATGTAACTTGCCAGTGACTATGCCATCAAAGAATGCCTCCCCTCTTCCCCCAGTAACCACTAAGGATCAGTAATTCCTCAAGGAAGAATGCGGGCCTCAAGCCCTCCTCCACCGTCCACGATGGGTTGTTGAAGGGCCCAATATTGTGCAGACCCTGTGCAGGTAAACCAGTCACCGTGAAGTCATGAATGTGATGGCCATGCCACGCCCAAAAGATAGCGCTCCACAGCACTCCTCCCCATCCTGTGGCTCTTGCCTTCTTCACACTCCCTGTTCTACATTGTCGTCCCCAGAGCTTTGGAAGGAGGGACATACGTGTCCATCTAGCACTGCTGGACTTCCTCTCAGCTGGTAAGATACTTCAACCAGACTTCGGAGTGAGGGAAGCTACTTTGCCTTCTATGTTGCCTTAATTTGCCCCTTTTTCTAAGAAATAAGAAATTTTTTAAATGGGAACTGTTTCCCAGAACATAGAGCTCTTCAGGATCTTACTCTCTTCATTCTAATAAGGAAAAATTTCGTGAAAGTCAGGCACAACATGGCAGCTTTCACAAGCTTTTGCAGTCAATGAATATTCCCACTATCAACAGAAAAGTCAGAACATAGAACAGAGGTGACGACATTGAAGTCAAAGGTTAGTGGGCAGAACTAGGGTGCTATGCAGAACGCAAGACTCAGAGTTGTTCCACAACTGTCTCTTTGGTGTTCTCAGGGCTTCAGACACAGCTGGAGAGGGGTTCACAGGCTGGGAAGTGTGTGACCAGCTGAGGCCATTTATATGTGTATTGCATACGTGTTGTTTGACAAAGGAATTCCATGCTGAGGTGAACAGGGTATTTCCTAGAGTCTTAAGTTTGAAGGATTTTTCTAAACATACAGTGTTTCCCCATGCCGAGCAAACAAAAGATAAACGTGCCGCTGAGCAGCGCAAAACTGAGGAGGAAATCTTCTCCAGTTGGAAGTGCGACCTTCAACTTTTTTACAAGAACATTTTTCAGTGTGTATGTGGGGGGAGGGGGTGCATCTATTTTCCTTCCAGAAGAAAATGCAACCTGATTCAAACCAAAAGGACAGCAAGAGAGATTTAGGGCCAGAAAAGCATTCCCTGTGGCCTTATGGACTGTGCTCAAATTCAACAGAAAAGCAGTCATTATGAAGCAGTCACTATTCGATCTTTATTTTTCTTTTTGCCAATGTTAAACCATTTTCCTAAATCGGTCTATGGCCTTAAGTGGCTGGAAGAGATATTTTTATGTTCTGGATCTACTGAAGAGACATTGAAGTACACTGGGACATGCATGGCTGGTGTATTTGGTTTTGGATCCTATGAGATTTACATCTGGGCATAGATACATAAAATAATAGAGGAGGATTTGTGGGAATAAAGGGATTGTTCAAGTTCAGTCATTCTGATTAAACCTCCAGTGTAGGAGGAAGAGCGCAGACAAGACGTTGTTACAAAGGTGCAAAGAACTTGGGTGCCAAGTCCTTTGTAACAAAGAGAAAAGGAAGTAACGTTTCACTAATAAAGTGTCACCCACTGTACCGGGCACCCTACCGACATTTCCATATTTGACTCCATGGCATCTCTGGAAAGTTGGTATTACTTGGCCTTTACTTCTAAATGAGAAACCAGGTGTAATGAGGCCCAAACACAAACACAAGGGTTCGCCCCTTGGTGAGTGCGGAGCCATTGAGCACAACCAGAATTGGAAAGAACAAAGAGAAGTTTATTACAGGGCTGGGGAGATGCTCAGTGGTTAGAGCTGCTTGCTTACAGAGAGCAGTTTACTCCTTACACAAGGACTGAGAACTCAGAGCAGGGTTTTCCCAACTAAGATAGCAAGGGGCTGCCAGTAGCCTGAGGCAGGAGGGTCACCATGGTTTGAAGCCAACCTGTCCTACCTAGTGTAAAGTCCCCCCACCCCAGGAGGAGGCAGGAGGGAAGCCACACCTATGTTACGAGGATTTTACAAGGATAATTGCCTGATTAGAATCTTATGAATATGGACAGCTGGAATGTTTCGAATGCAGACTCAAATTAATCTTGGCTATCTTTAGTCCCCTGAAAAGGCACTCACTGCTCACCTTTGTGTGTGACCTAATAGCCTTGTGACGTCTGACAACACCTTTTGCAACGTATTAACTTAACCAACCACTAGCTCTTTCCACCTACCCAAAAGTTAAGAATGACACCAGACAGTATCTACAACCTGGAGTAGAAATTTCTGTTCGATTGTAACCTACCTACCTGATGTTTCTACAAGTTATTTTTTAAGCCTTGATTTATGACTTTCCTTTGTTCTGCTAATATAAAAACTTCATGCAGCTGTCACTGTTAACTGGTTTTGAGAGCAAAGTCACTTCTCAAGCCAGTGGCTCTGGGTTCTTTGTCTCGTGACTCACACAGAATTGACAGCACAGGCTCTGCAGAAGGACAAGTTAAGAGATGAATTTTAGGAAAGTAAAGGAGACTGCTTCTGATCTGGGAGCGCCCCAAGTGGGTCGTACACACAGTAACCAGAATCCCTGAGGATGTAAATTAGGCATCGAGTTGGGGTGAGCTTTGCTGGTTAAATTTATTTGTTTTTTTAAATATTTTTGTGTGGTGCTGGAACTCAAGCCCTCACAATCTCTCATGTTTGTGTAGCAAGCACACTCATCTACTGAGCCACCTCCCCAGCCCCTAGTTTGTTGGCTTGTTTTTTTGTCTGGTTAAATTTAGATGTATATGGAGGACCGTGTTGACTGGTGGGTCAGGGAGAAGAGCACAAACCCCTTCCGTGGGCATGGAAGCTCAGAGAGGGAAATTGATTTGTTTAAGTCACAGAGCAAATGAAAGTCCTGGTAGAACCTAGCAGGTCTTATGGCTCTCAAAGAAAGATTCTTATCCTGAGCTCTGGCTCAATTATCTTTCCATATCAGAAAGTGCCTGTTGTCCAACTATCGTGAGCACCAAAGTCCTGTGCAGCCACCTCTCCTTCCCCAGCCAGACACGTTCCTGCTCCATTGGTTTCTGGTAGGGTGCCCATGCTGTGCCCATTAGATCTTGAGTCACCCATAACTCACTGGCAAGCGTTTCATCTCTAGTTTTGACAATAGCTAATGGGAACATAATGTGTTGTTATCAACTCATTTAGTATAAAGTGCCCCACATAATTGCTTTCATAACTAGTACTTTTGATTGTGAAGTCCCTTAAATGTCAAACAGAACATAGATTTCTTATAAATTTACAAATCATGAGTCCAAATATTTCATTGTTACAAAATTGAGGCAATCAAAGAATTTAGCAGTGCCACTGGTTAAAAAGGGATGCCCAGGGGGGGCTTGGAATGAAGCAGGAGTCAGTTCCCCCATCTAGACAATCATTGCACTGGATGACAGAAGGATCTGCTTAGAAATGGCAGGACGGGTTAGATACCTCCTTCCTGAGACACAGATGGGGGTGTCAGAGAAGGATCTGTGGCCAGTGGGGGGACAGGGACAGGTCAACAAGTCCTCTGGTAACTGAATAAGCCACTTTTCAGTGGTATCAAGGGGGTGCTTAACTTCTGCCTTCCAGAACACTTCCCATGGTGCCCCGTGTGGAGGAGAGCGTTCACAGTCTCGAACTTGATCTTCACCTGGCTGTGCATGGTCTCTGAGATCATATCCGTCTGTCCACTGCAAATGCATTTGCAGCTGGAAGAACATTCCAGAAGACCCTGCTTCCAAGCCTGTTCCTCACTTTCCCCTTTGGCCACATTAGCTAAGTATTCTTCAGGTCCCCTGCAAATATCATTCCCTCAGATAAGTGTTCCCTGAACCGTCTCTTAAAAGGCAAACCACTTCTCCCCGTGTGCACAGTAAATCTACCTTCTGTGCAGGTGATCTCAGAAGGCCGTGGCTGGGCTAGATGGTGGGCCTGTGGGAGCCTAAGTGGGTGGGGAGGGGGTCTTAGTGCAGGGAGGTTGGAGCGGGGGCTTCACCTTCACGGGAAATCTTTACTAGCCTGTGCTCTGTCATAAGCAATGGAACTTTGTCCTCCTTCCCTACCCCCGATTTCCTCCACAAAGCCTTTGGTAGAATGAGGGGATGGTGATGAGGCTTGAGGGGCCCAGCTGTGAGAGTTGGGAGCAGAAGCACCACATTTGAAGTACACAGAACCATCAACGCTCGACACAGAAGTGTGTGCACGAGACGTGGCAGTCCCTTCGTTCCCATGGAATTCTTTCTCAGAACCTCTCCACCCAGGAAAAAAGCAGGAGGCTAACTCACTTTCTACTACACAGCCGCCTGCTCCTCAAGACCGTGGAGGTGACAAAAACAAGGAAAGACTGCAAAACTGTCACAAGCCAGAGAGTGATAAGACGTGGGAGCAGAACGTGGCCTGGTACTTAGAGTGGGTCCTGGGACAGAAGAGGACAGTAATGGGAAACCCAAATAAAATCTTGACTTCAGTGTGCCAATACGAAAAGAAAGTTGTTAACAATAGGGAAAACTTGTGAAGATATGATATGTAGTAACCATATTAAAATGAAAACTTTCTATACATCTACAGTTATTCCCAAAGAAATCGATACCTTAACGATGACACCTCAAAACTTAGTTTGAGGCTGGGGCACTGTGTCTGCAGTTCGTTTGCAGTGGCTGGAGGTCCTGGCATGCCCATTCTATCTTTCCTCTGCCTCTTCCTCTCTCTCTCTCTCTCTCTCTCTCTCTCTCTCTCTCTCTCTCTCTCAAATAAATAAATAAAATATTTTTTTAAATTAAAAAAAAAACTTAGTTTGGTTTGTAGTTAAACTAGTAGAGGAAGCAAATGAAATAAGTAATAATAATAATAATTTTTAAAAGTGAAAAATTCAAGATTTTTGTTACGGAAGGAAAGGGTTTATTTCCAGCTTGTAGTTTCAAGGGGAGGCTTCATGGTGGGGAAAATACAGCCAGAGCAAACAGCAGGTAGTGTCACATCGCCACAGCAGCAGTCACATCACCCCAAGCCCTCCCCCAGTGACACATCTCCTCCAGGCTGAACACTAGACACAGTGATACAGAATTTATACCCAGTGTGCAGAGGGAGGGAGTCAGTGGGCACAAAGCCATTGGAAGAAGATGTCAAAAATAGGAGGATTCTTGCCAAACAACCTAAAAGGATTCATAGACAAAGCAGCCAGGGACATATAGTAAAGGCAGGGGAGGCAGACTGATCAGCTACACAAGGGAGGAGGATGTCCATTCACCTGACACGGGAGGATTTTGGTTAAGACAGCCAAGCAGGCTAAAGACAGCCCAGTGACCAAGGTGAAGGCCTGCTTGAGAGAAGGGTGCGGGAGCACCCAACTGACATTTGGTGATTTGGTGAAAGAGAGGATCTGTATATCAGTCTAACACCGTAATGCCATCTGGCCCCAATCTGAGTGGTGCCGGCACCCCCAGCATCTGTCCAATGGCTTCATGCCTGCCAGGGTGATTTGGTTACATGCGTTGACTTGGCGTGGTGTAGCCTGGGCGTGAATTCTGCCTGTGACTTCATGTCCAATTTCTGGATCCTGGCCCGGGCATGGCCAGCATTGGTTAATTTCCCCTCTAATTTATTAGCCTGTGGGTCTGAAGACAGCAAGCTTTTGTCATTTGGCATGTGATTTGTAGACAACTCGGTACCTCGAATCCACCAGGCAAAAAAGCCCAAAGCCTCGGATGATCTTTGCAGCCGAATGATGGTTCCCCAGTTGTAACATTCTTACAAGCATGCACTCCACAAACCTGCCCATGTACGTTAAGAAGGTTGATGACGTCAGACTGCATTCCTGCACCTCCATCCGTATTGACACATCCAGGTTAAGAGTGTGTTGCATGACTTGACAAGCTCCTTCTTTGTTTCACTTCACTCTTGATAATGGCTTATCTGGTCATCCTTGGGGCCATTTCTAAAGCAGTGTCTTCCATGCAAAGCCAAGTCATGAAATGAGGGCAGCCAGGCAATTTCAGACAGAACTAGTTTTGTTTTTTGGACTGTATTCTGACCTAAAATTATCTGCACAATAGTGCCATTTCTCCACCTGGCTTTGGCCGTGGAGACACTGTAGAATTCTGTCTGCAGGAAGGCAGATTGTATCATGGGAGCGTTCATGCACAGTAATTGTTGGAGGAGGGCCAGTGGAGGTTAATATTGGCATAGGGCTGAGCTGCTGAGAACTCAAGTTCAAAGCTCTTTTTTTTTTTTTCTTTTCTGATTGCAGTTCCAAAAGAAATTTTTCATAGGCCAACACATTCTGGGTTTCCCAAATCCATAAATATTTTGAAGGGACATGAAAAATGGTCTTAAACCCCAACCAAATGCAGGTCTGCCTGTAAGATCGTATTCCATCGTTAACCTGAGGAGTTTCCCTATGGGATATTTTAATATAAGGGGAAGGTAAAAAAAAAACTCACAAAGAAATGCTAGCAAAATTCAAGTATTGTTCACAATCTATACATAGGCAGGCATCAGCCAGCATCCCAATGCTTACATGGGTGACTTACTTCCATGAAGCAACAAACAAGGAATTCTGTTGTCTTGGAAGAGGCTGGCAAGAAGCATATAGATATTTCATCATTTCTGAAATGTTAGTTTTTCCCCTCCTTTCATTTTTTTCCTTACAAAACTCTTTAATTTGAACAGCATCTCTTAGCCAACTTCCAACATAAAATTAATATATGTCTGAGTTCATTTATTTTCAGCAGCTTATGATATTTAAGGGTAAGCCATCCATAATTTATTTATAGAGTTTATCCTATTTGTGTTTCTGTATTTTGCCTCCTGAAAAGGAAGAGGAAAATAGCTCGAAATATATCAGTGAAATTAGACATTGAACTTTACTTCCCCCGACTGCTGCAAATAATATTAGAGCATTTGTCTCAAGACAAAATTAAGAGAAAAGAACATTATATCATTTGAAAATTAGATTACTAAAACATCAGGTCTAGATAATTATGTTTGTATAGGTCAGGAAATAAAGTTTTTTTTTTCTGGTTTTCAGCCTTATCCTTTCTATGAGTACTGTATTTATTTAATAATAAGACATTTTTTTCTTCCTGAATTCTATACCATTTTAACTTCAAATATGATTTGAAGTTTTTACATGCCACATTTTAATCATTTGTCACTGTGTATAGAAGGAGGGAGAAGGGAAGAAAAAAAATACTATTGGAACTGTTATTAATTGAAACAAGAATTAATTGTGAGGTGGCTGCAGAGGCATTGCAGTTTGGGCTCTGCTACGTGTAGTTTCTTTTCCTAGTAATCACCCTCTCCATTCATTCATTCATTCATTCATTCATTCCATCGGAAGGATCCGGTCTTTTGGATTATTTCCTTTTGTTTCTCCATTACTCAAAAACAGCAAAATTCATGGCCTGTTACCTTCAAACAGAATTAAGCAAAGCTTGAGTTTGAGACAGTGTTGAAATTGAATCCTACAAATGAAGACAAATCTGTAGGTTGTCTAATTTCTGGTTGTTCACCATACTGAGGGAAGGCTTTGAGAGGCAATGGTGAATTATGGGTTGTGCCAAAGTGGTTCATGTTCAGTCGTAGAAGCAACCTTCCTGACAGAGAAACAACGAAGCCCGCTACAAGGGTATGCAGGACACTGGGTTTGGCTAAAGGGTCCTTGTCTGTGACTACTGGAAAGATGGCTGTGGCTCACCCCAGGGCTTCTCTTGATGTAAGGAACGGTGGGGACGAATTGCTGAATCTTTCCTGCGGCACCGTCTCACTTCGGTAAGTTTCCCAGATCACGTATCCCTGGCAGCTGCATTCAGGATCCAAACCCTCTTGTTGGCTATGCTGTGCCAGACAGCGTGTTCGTTACTTTTTTGTTGCAATGACCAAATCATTAGCAGAAACAACTGAAAGGAAGACAATTTTATTTTGGCTCCCGGTTTCAACCTGTGGTTCCTTGGCTCCTTGTGCTTGGGCAGAGCATCAGGGCTGTGAGAATCACATGGAGGGGGCTTGCTGTTCACTTCACAACAGATAGAAAGCAGAGCAAAAGAATAAATACAGAAAGATGCCAGGGCCAGAAATATCCCCCAAGGACGTGTTCGCAGGTACCAGCTCCCCAAGTAGGCCTCCTTCTACCTTTCACACCTTCCAATAAGACCATCACGTTATGAAGCCGGGATTCATTTGATCAGAGCCTTCATGATGCCGTCGTCTCTGGAAACACCATCGCAGACACTGACAGAAAACTGTCAATCCAGTCAAATTGACCAGTCAAGTTAACCATGACCGGTAGAGAGTGCTCAGATACACAGAGGGAGGCACAGGGAGTGGAATCCAGCACCCGAAATGGCATATTACCCAAGATGTAGGAAAGAAAATTCCAGACCGAATGCAGTAGTAGTAGGTTATGTGTGTTTTTCCACCCAGACTCACGTGGTGGCCCATGAGCCACCAGAGGAAGGTAGTGAGGCTGATGTGTTACTCACATTTCACCACCACAGTGCTGTTCAAAGAGCCAGTGTCTCCAGAGGAGTCACGTGTTTTCAGCAGGTCACCTGGTCTGAAGGTGGAACTCTGAGACTGTGGCCTCTTTGCCTCAGGCGGGGAAGGCCAAGAAGCTAAAGGTCAGCAGAGGGAGCATGATAGGATGGAACTAAATCCGTGCTGAGGAGGCTGAGGTCTTTGTTCTCTCCCCTGGGCAGGCAGCGTGGCAATGCCTTCTCTTCTGGGCACTTCTCAGTGCCTTCCTATCGCTTGGCAGGTCACAGTCAAGTGTCCAGCGAGCCATGGCAGCTGTGTCTCGAGACAGTGGAGACTGATAGCTTGCTGTGCTTTCGCCTGGAGATCTGTCAGCTGAGCTCCCAGGCTACGTCCAGGGTCAGGCGAACCTAACCTGTCCCTCGGTGACGGGCTACGTCACCGGCTCACTGCGCACACCAAGGCCTTCTGCAGCCAGTCGCCCAGGCTTGGTGCTGGGATGGTGGTGACATGATCTCACTAAGAGGAGTTGGAATGGAAAGCTCTGAGGTGAAAGAAGCTGCTCTCCAAAAGAAGAGGCCTCACCCTCCCACCGGAGACTTAGAAGCAAACATCTGTCTGTGGACAGAAAGTAATAGCACCTAGGGCTTCTGGGCCCCCAGCCATAGGAGACGTTCCAGAGTGTTCTTTTCAAAGCCTGGCTTATGTCTGGATGCCACTCTGGCCATCGAGACACTGCAGAGGGAGCTGTTCTCCTGGAACCCCATCCCTCTTTTCCAAGTCGGAGCGAAATTGAAGTGTTCCCATGTCAGCCGCCAGTGCGTTCCCGGCATGGCGAAGTCCTGCTTCCTGCAGTAGAAGGAAAGGCCAGACCAGGGACAAGAAAATCCTCCTCCTCCCATCCCCCATTCCGATAGGGTTAGATCTAGGAAGCCATCCACTCCAACTACAAGGAAGCTAACGAATGCCTGGCAGAGAGGTGACCTGCTTTAGAGATTTACAACACATCTCCAGGTTAGACATTGCTTTCCCCCTTGTCAGACAGGCTTCTCACCAGATTGCTTTCCACCTGCCTTCATGTGTTCAAAGCAGCAACTGAATTTTCGTGTTATCATAAGCAAAGCCTAATTGGGAGCCTGGAGGCAGGGTCTCTTGGTGTGTGTGTGTGTGTGTGTGTGTGTGTGTGTGTGTGTGTGTGTGTAGAGAGAGAGAGAGAGAAAGAAAAAAAGAAAGAAAGGCAGAGAGAGAATGGTAAAGAACCGGTTCAAATGATTGTGGAAGCTGGGCAATCCCCAAGCTACCAGCTGTGGGATAAGTCAGTATAAGGGTTGAAGAAAGTGAGCTGAGATGTCCCAGATTAGGCAATGAGGCCAAAAAAAAAAAAAAAAAGATGGAAAAAATTCCTCCTTTGGCTCCTTTCTTCTGTTCAGGATCTCAGTGAAGTGGATGGTGCCCACCCCTCTAAAGAGGGCTGTATTCAAATGTTAATTTCTTCTGGAAACACCCAGAAACAAGGTAACCTGGGCACCATGGGCCCAAATCGAGTTGACGCATACAATTAGCCCCCACTGATCAGCAGCTCCCTAGGGATGTAGCAAACACTCGGGGGGGGGGGGACGATGGACCCCTGGGAGTTGTTGAATAGCATCCACAGGGAACAAAAACCAAAAAAACAAACAAAAAAAAACATGCAGTTTTTGAGACGTCCATATTTATGCCAATGTACTTCTGCTCTTTTGTACTCAGAAGACATGAGGAATATATAAGGCTTCTATTCCCATTACTAGCCTGTCAGAATTTTTGCATTCTTCCTCATGGTGTAGAATGTAGAGATGATTTCAACCTAGTAGAGAAATGTGAATGAAGACACAAACTGTGACCTTTCAAAATTTGGCCATCACGAGGGCAGTGCTATTGACTGGACCTCGTATGGGGTCCTTTAATGCAATGGTGTCCGAGATGGAGGTTTTGAGTGGTGACTAGAGTTAAATGAGGTCATAAGAGTGGTGTATGCACAGCAGGACAGATACGCTTCTAAGAAAAGACAACAGAGGAATGAATCTGTCCACTGTGGAGGGGACACAGCCATAAAGCCCCCTGCCAGCCAGGACTCTCACCAGAACCCGACCATATGGCATCCTGATCTTGGCCTCCCAGCCAGCCTCCTGAAACGGGAGAAAATGCATCTGTGCTGTTTGGGCCACCCACTCTGTCACGGTCGTGACAGCCTGGGCTGAGCGCTAGACCACTTAGCCGCCTGCCGCTTCCTCCCCGGTGTCAGTGAGACTGCCCAGATGGCCTGCACTGAAGCTGTGGACATAATTGTATGTCCACCCAGAAGCAATTTGCACATCCCCACACCCACACCTCAAATGTCAGAGCAACCCCGGCAATGAGAGAAACAGTAGAATGTGTCATCCAGGGCTGGAAAGATGGTTCAGTGGTTAAGGCACTTGCTTCAAAATCTGACAGCCCAGGTATAACTCCCCAGTACCCGCGTAAAGCCAGATGCACAAAATGGTGTTTGCGTACAGAGTGTGTTTGCAGTGATGAGAGGCCCTAGAGTCCCCATTCTTGCATGACCCCCCCTCTCTTTCTTTCTCTCTCGGCTTGAAAATATATATGTGTAAACACACAGATTATTTAAAGTAAGAACATGGCATCCACTTCTGAAAACTGCAGTCTTTGTTTGATGCATTAAATTCTGATGGATCATTTTAAAAACTGCTTCTCTAGCCTAGCTTTAGTATTAAATGTGTTCTAATTAGGCAACCAGACCATGTAGGAAATGAGGGTTTTGCACATCCCAGTCATGTCAGATCATAACTTTTGTCCTGGAAAACAAATCAAAACTATGCTATATGAAGCCCCACCCAGAAGCACCCTAGGGGTCTCAATTTCATAACCGTTGAGGAGTTGAATAAAGGACAGGATGGTGACTGCGAGGGAAGGAACATTGACCCCCAGGTTTCCATATTTCCACCGAGTTCTATAGGGATCCACATCCCAGAAATGTCTGAAAAGACCTGCTTTGAGTCTCCTTGAATTCCATCATAACTTGGTAGTTCAGCAACTTCTGTATCATCATATAATCAAAAATAACCCAGGGCTGGAGAGATGGTTTAGCAGCTAAGGCACTTGCCTGCAAAGCCGAAGAACCCATGTTTCACTCTCCAGGTCACAAGCAAGCCGGATGCACAAGGTGACACAAGTGTGCAAGGTCACACATGCACACAAGGTGGCACACGTGTCTGGAGTTCGATTGTAGTGGCTAGAGGCCCTGCCACGCCAATTCTCTCTCTTTATTCTCTTTCTCTCTCTCTCTCTTTCTCTCTCTCTCTTTCTCTCTCTCTCTCTTTCTCTCTCATTCTCTTTCTCATAAAGATATGTGCCACCAAGCCCAGCAAACAAAAAAATAATAATCAAACCTCACATTGGCTCAGCTGTCACTGGTCTTTAGTGAGCACTGCATAATTTAATTTGCAATGTATAGCTATTATAGACCATGAAAGAATTCGGCCAAGCACACAAATACCTTCACTAGCTAACTTTAATTCCTTTAAAAATTATTTTAGTTTGCTTGTTTGGGAGAAAGAAAAAAGGCTTAGGCATAGCAGGGTCTCCTGCCACTGCAAATGATCTCCAGATACATGCTCCACTTTTTCTGTCTGGCTTTACTTGGGTACCGGGGAATCAAAAATCATTTTAAAAAAAAAAGATCAAAAAATCAGGCGGACAGACTCTGCAAGCACATGCTTTTAACTGCTGAGCCATCTCCCCAGCCCAGCCACCCTTAATTATTGAGCACATTTTCAAACAAAGGAACCTCTGACTCCTGAGTAGACTGTGAAGCCCTGCTACCACTGAGGGACTGTGAGTTTGCCCCAGAGTTTACAAGGAAGCTTCCAGAAAGAGTTTCCTTTAAGAACAATTTTGAGAAGTTTAGTCTAACTTTAAAAGAAAATATTCTAAGGCAATTTCCTCCCAGCTTTTCCTGAATGAAGTTGCCACTATTCCAAGACACACGCAGTTTAGTTCTAATTTCCTTTATACATAAAATCATCATGGCCCTGTGTGTCAGTCATCCCTCTATTCAGAGGACCTGCTGTCTGACCCTGGAACATAAACACCCTTGTTAGTCTCATTCATCTTACTCTACTTCCCTGTTCAAACCATGACAGGAAAAAATCAGCTTCTCACTGCCTGATTTCACCACTTCTACCATAAAAAATATTCCAGGGACCACGCCATGTCCTGTGTCTACAAATCACATCGCAGAATCTTGTGTGTGTGTGTGTGTGTGTGTGTGTGTGTGTGTGTGTGTGTGTGTGTTTTGGGGGTGGGGATTTCAAGGTAGGGTCTCACTCTAGCCCAGGCTGACCTGGAATTCACTATGTAGTATCAGGTTGGCCTCGAACTCTTGGCAATCCTCCTACCTCTGCCTCCCAAGTACTGGGATTAAAGGCGTGCGCCACCATGCCCGGCTGCATCTCAGAATCTTATACTAAGTCAGAGGAAATATTAGAGGAACTGACTCTAGTTCAGGACCAGGACAGGTCTTTTCATGTCAGTCTAGAACATTCTACTCCACATGCATGTGCTATAAGATCCATTGCAGGTCTCATTCTGCAGTAGATTGTTATGATGCTGGTCATGGAATATTATCTAATTAATTATTTTTAGAAAACAAGATGCTTATTTGTTTTTTGGAAGAACTGTTTTGAAATCTTACAACTGTTTCTGAAATGCACTTTCTTGACTCAGAAACTAACGGGCTACGTGATTCCCACATCTCTTGAGCCCCGGCACAGGACTTCATTAATGCAGTGACACCATGGGCAGCTGGGACAGGGACAGAGCACTCGCTAGTGCCTTCCCCAATTGAAAGCTGGAGCCGATTCTTTCTTCTTTTCTCTTTATTTTTTCTTTTTGGTTTTTCAAAGTATGGTCTCTGTCCAGCTCACTCGAACTCTTGGCAATCCTCCTACCCCTGCCTCCCGAGTGCTGGGATTAAAGATTCTATCAGCCCTATCCATGTTTCTGCTCTCGTCTGAGTGCCTGCATCCCGCGGGTCTCTTCTCACCATTAAACTTTTTTATTCCACCACGTTTCTCTCATTCTTGGGAGTGTGACTTTTTTGATTTTTCACTAGAGTGCATGCCTGGGCACTCAGCTGCTAGTTCCCTCTGCCTTCCATGTCCCTCACTTCTTTTACCTTCCAGGGAGCAATCCCCCAAGATTTCTTGTCTTATTCTCCATCTCATAACGTCATTGCTGTTTTCATTGCTATTTTTTTTTAAGTAGAAGTATTTTCTGTTTTGTTTTTTTAATATATTATTTTATTTATTTATTTATTTATTTATTTATTTATTTATTTATTTATTTTTGGTTTTGCAAGGTAGGGTCTCACTCTGGTCCAGGCTGACCTGGAATTAACTATGTAGTCTCAGGGTGGCCTCGAACTCTCGGCGATCCTCCTACCTCTGCCTCCCGAGTGCTGGGATTAAAGGCATGCACCACCACACCCAGCTCTATTTATTTATTTTTGAGAGAAAGAGGCAGAGACAGAGAGAATGGGCATGCCAGGGCCTCCAACCACTGCAAACAAACTCCAGACGCATGTGCCACCTTGTGCATCTGGCGTACATGGGTCCTGGAGAATCAAACCGGGATCCTTTGGCTTTGTAGGCAAACGCCTTAACCACTGAGCCATGTCCTCAGCCCTTCACTGCTGTTTGTGCTCCTCTTCCGCATAGAGGCTATGTGGACTCCTCAGTGACAACCCCTGGGAGTGATTCTTGTCCTGCGAGCAGAGACCACGCAGCAGCACGTGGCATCGGTCCAGGTTGCTGTGTGTCCTCCTGTTCCCCACAACAGCACTTAAGTTCAAGACGTTTTTCCATGCACATGGCCACATTTGCACAGCATTGGAGTAAACGAATGAATGAGGAGGGATGACGACAGCGATCAAATGATCTCCCAAGGCTGGTGTTCGAGGTCTGTGCTCATACCCGAAAGCTGCTCTTGACATGGTGTGGGGAATACTGACGATAAAGGAAAGTCATATTCACAAAGAAATAGAACTTACTTTCAGGAGTTGAATTAAATAAACACTCCGTGTATTACCTGTACCAGAAAGTTCTCCATGACTTGGGAACGTTATTTGGAGGACCTATAGAGACTCCTTAGGACTAGAGATTAACACAATAAAAAATAGCCCGTCTAATTTTTTATTAATGTAGTATGAACTGTTTCAAATTCTTTACATGGGTACAGGAAAGAACCACAGAGGGATGGTCAAATCTCGCCCTTCAGTTATTGCTGTCAGTGGTGAGCTAAGGCAAGAGCAAGCTGATTTCTTTTCCTGTTACAGGATTAGCCGAAAAGTAGGAAGCATGAGACCAACAAATGTATTTTACAGGGTCAGAGAGCAGATCCTCTGAATAGTGGGCTAATTGGTGCATGTGGCAATGAGGATTTTTTTTTTTTTTGTATAAAAGAAATTAGAACTAAACTTTCTGTGTCTTGGAATAGCGGCAACATCTCGTTGCTGGGACATAACACCTGACCAGAAGTAGCTTACAGGAAGAAAGGATGTATTTTGGCTTACAGTTTCACAGGGAAGTTTCACCGTGGCAGGAACACATGGCAGAGCAGGGCAGACAATGAGGGTTTCATGTCTTGTCCCATCCGCGGGGAGGAAGCACCAAGACTAAGTTCAATCACACTGGCAAAGAGCTGGACTGTGAAGTCCCAAGGCCACCAGTGACACAGCTCCTCCAGCAAGGCCCCGCCTCCCACAGGCTCCAGTGGCTGGGCAGTGAATACAGAGCTTACTCACAAACACCTGAGGCTGTGCAGGGACCTTTTAATTCAGACCTCTACAGTGAGACACAGTGAGCCTGAACAAGGCAGACACAGCAAGCGCATTGCCTGGCAGTGCCACTCATACGCTGCCCAAGATTCACAAGGACTAGACCAGAAACATGATTCACCTTTTGGTCTCTTCTTGAATAATAACAATAATTCTGATATTGCATTTTTACAGTGCATAGGACCTATGATGCATAGTAACCCACTTTTAAGATTTATGTGTGCTTAGATGCCAGCAACATCTGCCAAAAACTTTCCTGGCTAAAAAAAAAAAAAAAAGGACTTGGCTAGCTTTTACCTTGCCCGGTTGTTTTGAAAAGTTTCCTTTGCAGTATGAGAGAAAACACAGATTTAATTTTCTTCTTCTAGCTAATGTTCTAACTACCCAATTATACTAAAAACATTAATTATAGATATTACAATAACACAATAAAATATTTCCTCATAATTTAACCAGGCTCATCAATTAAATAAAGTCCCAAGCACCTTCCTCCAAGCCCTATAGAACAGGTGCAAGATGTGGGGTGTGTGTGTGTGTGTGTGTGTGTGTGTGTGTGTGTGTGTTGAGCCGCAGAGGAGGTTGCTGGAGATATAAAGGTGGGAATCGAGAGCCAGAGGTCAATGGCAATGGACAGTCCCCTGTAACATGGCATGAAGGAGGCAGGGCAGTTGCAGGTGACTTTGGGTTGTGAGTATCTCAAAGATCTGAAAGAAAAAAAGAAACTTGTCTTCCTCATAATATCTGTGAACCTGAAGTTCAGACATGTCTCCATCAAGGTCAGGTCTTGCTCAGGAAGCACTGGGCCTCCTCTTCTGCCGCTCCAGGGCCTCAAATGCCAAGGTCAGCAAGCAGTGCTCTGGTGTCAGACTGCCGTATTCACATCTCTGCTGTGCCACTTCCCGGCATCTCCCTTTGCTTTAGTTTCCCTGATGATAAATGCTTAGGTTGTTTGAGTTTCTTAAGAATTCAGCAAGATAGGATACAGAGAGGGCTCCATGGTTAAAAACTCTTCTGCACAAGCATGAGCACCAGACACGGGCTGAGGCCACCTGAGGTCTCTGAGTTTGATTGCAAAAACCCATCGCAATAACTGGGCCTGACCACACACACCTGCAGCCCCAGTCCTGAGGGGAGCAGGGAGGGAGAAAACTGCCAAAGCTCCAAAATCAATGCAGAGCCCTGCCTCAAGGAGCTGTGGAAGGGGACACACAATGTTCTCCTGTAATTTCTGCACAGGGCACTCTCAGCCAATGAGAAGCCTTTAGGCAGAAAGAAAATGATTCAACTCAAAACTGATTCTCAGCGAAGGAAATGGAGCGCTCCAGGAATTGCCTTTTTATTTGATTTATTTATTTTTTTTTTTACCCCGTGGGGTCTTGCTAAGTAGCTCAGGATGGCCTCCACCTCACAACCCTTCTGCCTTAGGCGTCCAGTTGTTTTGCCCATGAGCTTCAAAGTCTCCCGGCTCCACCTCCCTTTGCTCTAGGTGTGCTGGGATGACAGGTGGGGGTGCCATTCTGCACCTGGGGATTGAACTAGGGTTGGCAGGCTGGCAAAGCAAACACCTTTAACTACTGAGCCATTTCCCTGGGCCCTTGAGGGTAATTCCTTCCTGAAAGCTCTGATGAGGCAAATTCCTGTAAAAGTCTCAAATATAATTACTATTCATTTCAAGAAATGCCAATGCATCCTGAAACCCAAAATTAAGCCACTTACACTAAAATAACACCTAACCCCTTTAAGTAGACACTGTCTTTCCAGTAAGGGATACTAATTGTGACCATATGACCCTGACCTCCCTTCAAGGCAATTCTATTAAAGTAATTATTCTGTGACAAGACTCAATGTCTGATTTCAGCACATTCATGACAGTTAAGCTTTTTAGCCCATAAAGTAAATAAATCAATAAATGCAATGGAGATGATGTATAGATTGTTACTATCATAAACTAACAAGCCAGAAATACTGGGAATACTGCACCACAGGGAAGATGACCTCATAGGACAAACCGCTCCTGCTGGCAGTTCCACGGCTTCCTGATGACAGGGCTGGGCTGCGGAGTGGGATTATGAAGGAGCTTGGGGGAATTGGGGGGACGGGCTGATAGATCTGTTCATTATAGGTACTTGGCAAGTCAAGAACAATTCAAAGCAGCTTTTGAAGGTGCAAACAAAATTCATCCTAAGATGGCTGGGGAAAAGGCTTAGCAGTTAAGGCGCTTCCCTGTTAGGCCAAAGGACCAAGGTTTGTTTCCTGGGGACCCACATAAGCCAGATGTACAAGGTTGCACATGCATCTGGAGTTCGTTTGCAGTGGCTGGAGGCCCTAGTAGGCCCATTCTCTCTCTATCTGCCTCTCTCTCTCTCTGCTTCTTTCCATCTCTCTCTTTCTCTCATAAATAAATAAATAAATAAATAAATAAATAAATAAATAAAAAAAATATTTTGAAGAAAGTTCATCCTAAGTCAACACAGATTTCCCATGAAGCTTCTGCGAATCTAAATTCTTGGAAACCCAAAAGACATAAGGCCTAACCCGAGACATAACTACAGTGAGAAGTGAGATAAGAGTGGCTGTGACCAGGGAGGAACTTGAATGTTAGATGAAAGATTTTGGACTTAATTTGAAGGCTTATAAAAGCTAGAAAAAAAAAAAAATAGCTCTATGAAAGGTGTCTTGAAGACTAACCAAGATGTAGTGTGCAGAGAAGAAATAAGTGGAAGGAGGATGAGATGGGAAGGGCAGTGAAGATGTTGTCCAGGCTAAGAGGGGTGAGAGTTTGAAATAAATGACAGTACAATTCCAGACATGCGTAATATGAACAATGAGCATGCACTTCTGGTGTGACTGCTGCGAACACAATCCAGATGCGTGCGCCCCCTTGTGGGCAAGTGCAGCATTGTGCCCTTGCGTCACTTTGCATCTGGCTAAATGTGGGACCTGGAGATTGGAACTGGCGTTCTTAGGCTTAGGAGGCAGGTGCCTTAACTGCTAAGCCATCTCTCCAGCCCACAAATAAGTATTTTTTTAAAGTCCTTTGTGTGGCTGTTTTGACAGGAAGGACACCGGTGCATCTGAGGATGAGGCTGGAGGTTCAGACTTGCTCGTGCCTGGACATCTGACCACCTTCCTTTCTCTCCTACCCCTGCTCAGTCAAATTTACCTAGACTGATTACTGCTTTGAAGGTGGAATATAAACCAAATTCACAACAGAGAAGTCCTTTTCTCTGCACGGTCCAGAAAGTTTGCTCATGTCTTTAGCCTCGTAGCGCTTGGGAAGCAGAGAGTGGGTTCCAGAGATAGGAGCCAAAACTGAAGTGTTCTTCATTCAATTACCAGCAAACAGAAATGCTATTTCTGATCTTGCAAAGAATAATTTGTGCTTTTCGATACATCATTATTTGATAAGGACTTAGTAAAAGGTAGATTTTTCTGGATGAAGATTTGTGAAAGCAATTACAGCCCCAGAGCCGTACCAAGCAAAGTGCAGGTGCTTCAGCCTGCAGAGACCTGACTGATGGATTGTAAGTGCTTTGGGGGGGCGGGCAATGCGAATCTGTCATGCTGAAACAGCCTCTGAACTACAGGGAAGGTGTGTTGATAGTCTGGCCGGCAAACAGTCCTTGCCAAAGGCACTGTGAGCACCTGTCTTACAGGCTAGAGAACGACCCATTTATTTCCTTCTGGGTGACTATATAAGAAATTTAAGTTCTTCCTTTCTGATGGATTGCTTAGTAGAGAGAGGGGGGATGAAAGGAAAGCGGGAGGAGGGAGGGAGGGAGAGAAAGAACATGTATATAGGATAATATTTCACTCCAGTGCAAAGGAGTTTTCTCAGTAGCTCCATGTCTAAGGTTGTCTTCCTAGAAATACCGGAAAGACATAATGGAACCATCAGGAATATCTGGGATGCAAAGCCCATCTTGGCTTCTTGCAGGCTATTTGACTTTGGGTAGAAACTTGCATAAGAGGAAGGGTTGTGACAGAAGTAAGGGAAGCCCAGAAGAGCTGGTTGAGTATAATCCCCACATGTATTTGGAAATAGAACCCTGGACACTGAGAGAAAACACAGCCTGGGTATTTTGATCTGGAATCACTTTTCAAATAAAGTCACACTAGAGTTAACTGCCTCAAATTACACATGTACTTGGGGTGTCACTCTGTAATCCCAACAACACCAGAGGGAACATGGGGCTACATAAGGTTTGAAATGGGCAGAGCTCTTTTTTGAGTATTTTCTCTAAGCAGTAATACTTAGAAATTCATTCTAAGTATAACAAAAGCAAAATTATTCTCTGAGTTGAGCTATGAACAGAGCCAAGTTTTATACAGATTCCAAAATTCATCCAAGTTAGCTCACTTTGCCAAAATCTATCTTTCCAGACTGATGTGTGGAATAGCTGCTGCCAGCAACTACTGCTGGGCAGCATTTTAAAGAGAGTCCACAGAGTTTTGCTGGAATATGCTTCACCCTAACAACAGTGCCCATGACACCTCCCACTTGGTGAAACTGATGCTTCTTTAGCAGAGGTGGCCATGCTGCCAACCTGGAGAGATCCGGAGGGGAACTGGAGGCTGGTTCACACGGAGCCCAGAGACACTGCTGTGTGGCTGTGTGTACTCAGGGAGTGACTGCAGTTATTTTAAGTTAAGATTTGAACTCTGAGAGTAAGAAGACGCAATTGTTAGGTAATAAAGAGCCCAGAATTTTAGGGAAATTAACAATTTGAATGTTTCTTCTATAGGTAAGAAATTGAGAGTTAATTAACTGGGTTAAATGAGAGTTTGTCATGGAGCTTCTTCAACCAATTCCCCTTGTCACTTGATTAAAATTTATTACCCACAACATCTCTTACATAAAGAATGATTCTGCCCATTGATTTCAGCTGATTTACTCCCGTGTGCTGCATTTTTCAGAGGGGATTCACTCCTACAATACAAACAGGCTCCCTTAGCAACACCTTAACTGAGTCTTCTCTGTGCTGTTATGACAGAATCCTGTACAGTGAGTAATTCATAAATAACAGAGGTTTGCTTCTTATGGTTCAGCAGGCTGCAAAGCCCATAGTCAAGGGGTTAGCATCATCCCATGGTGGAAGGTGGCAGAAAGAGAGTTCGTGTGTGCATGCACCCATGGGCACCCACAAGCAGCAATGCACAAGAGAGCTTGAGAAAGCCTGAGATGAGTGTGCTGAAGTCACTGTTCAGGATCCCACTGCCACCATGCTCACCCAGCCCAATAGACATGAACAGCACTAGAGTTCAACCTTGTTCATCTCAGAGATTAACTTTCTGACACAAGCACTCTAGGAGATGTATGCGAACCTGAACTGGAAATGAGATTCACCCCTCTTCAGCTCTGTGCTGGTCGCAGGTTAATACAAGCTCCAGGCACATGCATGGTCCTATGAAGGGACTGGTTTCCATGTCTCCAGGGCACTTATTTATTGAGGGACAAATGGGACACATGAGTCCTGCCCCCTCAGATGCTCTGCCTGTGTGTGACAGCCTGGCAGGATGGGGAAGCATTCCACGAGGAAATGAGAAAACAAAACCTTCTCCTAAATTCTCTGAGAATGACTTGGATCTTGCTATGCAGTTTGGTCTATTCACAGTCTCTATCCTTTTCCAATCCTACTTTGGAAAAATGAGCCCTCTCATCAAGAAAATCCAGCACTGAGGGCCATGATGGGAAAGAAAGATAATAATCAGGGAACTAGTCTCAAAGAGAAGAAGCTTGAGATTCTTGATTCTGGTCTTGAGATCCACGCAGCCAAACAGAGACCCCAGAGCTACGCATTCCGCCTTGAAACTTCCATCCAGGAATACACAAGCCAGTGACAAGCCTCGCTCTCGGGTAGCTGTCTGTGAAGGACAATGTTTTCTGGATACTAAGAACTACAGCCTGATGCTGTTTTGGAACCTGGAGTTTAGGAGACAGTTTAAGAGGCAGGAGGAGAACCGAAGGGACCGACATTGCGAAGCGTGAGCAACATCCCTTGGCATGTCTCTTGGCCATTGTGCTTTGCGAAGTGATTTTCCCTGCTTGTTTACCCCAGGTCCTGATAGCATATTTGGGCAAACAGGCCATGTATGTGAAGCAGAGCTGGGAGAGGGTTTGGCATAGCGAGTCTTCGTGCATAGGAAGCATTACACATCCATCTACACGAAGGAAAAGAGAGCTGCACGGCAGCAGCCAGTCTACGTGAACAGAATGCGATGTCCGTCTCTCCTAAGATGGCATGATACCTCGGTGTCATAGCAGGCACTCCAAACAGAGTTGCCAAATCAGACATAAGCAAGACAAAATCCAATGGAATTTTTAAAAAGAAAACTGCTGAGTGACGCTTAAGATGTAAAATGATAGCGAGTGCTATTCTGGCTAATTTTTATTGTCCGCTTGATTGGGTTAATAAATAGGTAAGGCAGTGAGGTGCCCCTTTGGCTATTTCTAGAGAGGATTCACTGAAGGGTGAACACCAGACCTCAGTGTAAGTGGCACCACCCCAAAGGTCGGGGTCCAGACGGAATAGAAGAAGGAACCGGAGAGGCGCCACTCAGCTGCATCCTGGTCAGCTGAGATGTAAGCAAACAACCCCACAGGTGCCAGCCACCATTAGAGCCCCGGCCACCAAGCCTTCCCAGCCACGGTGGATGGAATTCCACCAGGCCACGCGCCAAAATGAAGGTCTCTCCCCTCACATTGCTTTTGGTCAGGTCACAGCAACAGGAAAGGTCACTGATACAGATGCCATTCAGTGAGTGTGTTCTAGCTTGCACCTACCTGTGGCACTGATAAAGGCAGGAAGGCAGGCCAGGTCCCCTAAAAATAACAAGGTGTGGCCCCCGACTGCTCTTAGGTGCTGTTTCCTCTGCTTCTTCACACCCAGAGCCACTAAACCTTCCATGCGCATCGCATCAAGACTCCTTTTGAAAACTGCCCAGAACTTTGTGAATGTTAGCATGGTACGGTGGAAAGATACAATTTGCCTTTAACTTTTTCTTCTCTCTCTCTCTCCCTCTATCTCTCTTATAATTTCTGCTGTATGGGAGCATGCTGTCATTTATTAGGCACCTGCCCAGGTAGCCTCTCCAGGACATTTGCAGGTCCAGCTGCTCATTGCCTTGCAGAAGGACACGCGAAGCAGGACATCCCTGAGGCTTTTAGCTGAGGCCATGAGGAGGTGGCATCTCCTTGGGCTAGTGACTAAAAAGTACCTTTTGAACATCGTTAACAAATTAAAGGGGCCGAGGGCATTTGGACCCAAATTTCAATTAGACAGAGGTCAGCGGGATAGCTTAATGTTCATTGAGCCCCTACTTTGTGTCAGCAACTGTGATAAGCTTCTGAAGTTTTTTCTTTTGATGTGTGCGGTGTGTGCATAGGTACATACCTGTGCACGCTCACAGAGGCTAGAGGAGTATGTTGTGTCCCTCCCTCACTGTTCTTGCCTTGTTTCCCTGAGACAGAGTCCGTTACTGAAACTAGAGCTCACCAGTGTTTGGTTAGACCGAGGGGCCAGGTGGACCTCCTGTCTCCACGGCCCTCAACACTGGGGTCACAAGAATGTGCAGCCACACTTCTCTCTTCTATACATGAGGCCGGGGATTGAACTCAAGTCCCCAGGCCTCTGCAACAAATGCTCTTATCCACTGACTCATCTCAGCCCTGTGATACGCTTTTATTTTTTAATGACCTGTTTTATTGCATGTAATAGAAACCCTGACCAACGGTGTCATAATTTCCAAAGTATCTATTTTTTATTTAACTAAAGAATGCCTGGCCTGGAAGTTCAAAACAATCAAGGAGAAAGTTTCTTTCTCTTTCACATACACCACCCTTACTGAATTAGCTTCTTCCTTGACCTTCACAAGATAGCTGCCACTGTACCAGACACCACATCTGCAGTAAAGACAAGCAGGAAGGGCAAGCAGTAGCAGTCTGGAGAGTCACCCAGAAAAGTGATCTGGCTTATAGCATTAACCCTGCCAGGCTGCAGTGGAGCATGGTGCTTCAGAGAGCAAGCCATAAAGCAAGGCTCACTCTCTTGAGTCTGGATGGAAGGTGTGCTGCCTTCTAGTTGCATATCCGGGGATGTTATTAACTCTTCTCAGCCTCCCTCTGCCCACTGATGAGATGGGAATGTTCAGCCTGGGTTGATTGTGAACACCAATGACTTAACACATGCAAATTACCAAGATCTTGGCATGCAATATTAGAAAAGTGTCAGATCAGAAATTATGAAGCAAGCAGCTTCATTCGTAATAGAGCTAAGCTGAAATAGCTCAAATGGCCCTTATCAGCAGACCAGATAAAGAAACTGTGCTCTATGCATGTAATTGAACACATCCCAGCAGGGAAAGCAATGAATGGGCTAGGGATATACCCAACAGCACAGGCGGGTCTCGGGGGGAGAAGACCCAGATATAAAAGATTACGCACTGTATATGACTCCATTTATGTGAGGTCCAAATGCATGCAAAGAGAGTCTAAGAGACAGAAGACAGGACAGGAGCTGCCGTGGGTAGCTGAGTGGTCAGAGACCTTGCTGGAAGCTGGGAGAGTTCTTTGTCTGGATGTGAGTGACGGTTACACAGTGCAGACCCTTGTCAAATGTACTGAGTTATACTCTCAGGACGCGCATGTAAGTTAGTCCAAGTTTGTAAATATGTGAAAAGAATGAAACATTATTGAGCAAATTCATCGATACTAAACTAGAAAGGATCTCATGGAAGCAAACTCTTAGAACAAAATGGTGGTAGGAAGAGAAAAAGAGCAAGCCAGGGAATTTTGCAGAAAAGGGGGCAGAAAGATTTTAAGAGTGGAAGGCAACGTCCAGAGGCATTGTACCCTCCCTCACAATGAATGACTGATGCTCGTAACCTGCAAACCTGGGGGACACCAGCAACCCCCCTGAGGAGGGTCCTCAGCAGAATGAGGGCAGGAAGGAGGGAAGTGATGGTACCAACATATGATATATATCTAGACAACTTTCTACCTAATTAAGAAAAAGAAGGGTTGGGGAAATGGCTTAGTGGTTAAGGCATTTGCCTGCAAAGCCTAAGTACCCTGGTTTGATTCCCCAGGACCCATGTAAGCTAGATGCACAAGGGGGCGCATGCATCTGGAGTTCATTTGCAGTGGCTGGAGGCCCTGGTGTGCCCATTCTCTCTTTCTCTCTGCCTCTTCCTCTTCCTCCTTCTTAAATAAATAAATAAATAAATATTTTTTTAAAAAAAGAAAAAGAAAAACATCAAGCCCCTGCAGCCCTCCTAATGCCCCAAATCATTGTCTTAATGTCTTCCCGAGAGCCATTCTCTTCCTCCACCAGCCCCTTGGAGAGTCAGTAGTGAGCCATGGTGGTGGACCCCACAGGAACCTGCGACCTCACTGCATTTCCCAGTGTTACCCTGGAGTCACACCACATTGCGAACCCTGCACAGGTGATGTCAGGATGCATCTGTCTGGGCAGCCCTGGGAGCTGTCCTTCCCAAGCAGGCTGTCACAGGGCTCCACTCTCTGTAGAACCGGAGTCACGGGTGGCTGAGCTGCAGACAGTGTGGGACAAGAAGTGTCCCAGTGAACTTGGGTTGTACAGGCAGTAGTGCGACTTCTTCAGAACTGACCCCCCCCCACACACACACACACTCCCATAGGCTGGAGAGATGACCCCATGGTTAGGAGCACTTCTCATGCAAGAATGAAAGTCCGAGAAGGCCTGAGAGACCACTAGCGTTCCATCTCCAGGACTCATAAAGAGCTGGGCATGGCCATGTGATCTGAAATGCCATCTAGGGGAGCAGAGCCCTGAGAACTGCTGGCGCTTACCAAAGCGCAGTAAGCTCTGGGATCAGTAAGAGACTCCAGTTCAAATAAGAGCCTCCGTCTGGGCCAGCATAAGCCTCTCAAGTAAACGCCTGACTCCACACCAGACAGTCTGTGGGCTTTGTTAACTTCATTACAACTTGGGCCTATTGTAACTGGGTGAAATGCTAGGCCACCCTGTAGCCAGGCAAAGTACTGTTGCATTTTATAATCAACCAACCACAAGACTTCGTTTCAGTTCTTAAAAGGAGAGGGTCTGGGAGCTGGACTAGGCTCATAGGCCAGTGGGTGTAGCTGCCAGCTCCGGGTGGGAGGATTCAGAAGAACACCAGCTCAGCTCAGGGGAACCACAGTGGCCTTTGGGACAAGCCTGCAACTGTCAGGTACCCAAAGAGGGGCCTGCATAAACTTGGCAGAAAAATGCAGCCAGGAGGAGACAGTCCGTCAAGCTGCTAGGGAATGCATCCAGGTCAGGCTCCAGCCCAGACACTCTCCTTAAGACCCCAGGCCTGCTAGCCTTGGGGTTGATACAGGCGTCCCCCAGGAGTGAGCTGCAAGGCCCTGGAGGAAAACCCTGCTTGACTGCAGACACTCCGAGACGTGTGACAGTTGCCTCTTGAGACCGTCTTGGTGTGGGCCTCTGTGAAGACACTTGGTGAACCCCACAGTGTCAGAGTTGAGACTATGGAAAGGAAGTACCAGAGGCCCTGACACTGTCCTTCAGCAGATCCCCAGCACCTGAAAGTGTCCTCATGGCTTCTTTTTCTGCCTTGCCACTACCCATTGCATGTGCCCAGAGCCACCTTCAACTACAAGGAGACGTTATTTTACATTCTGCACTCTTGTTCCTTCCCTCCACTGTCCTACCCTGAATGCTCCAATACGGCTCACTCAAAAGTTCAGGCATCTGACCGCATCCTTGCTCAGTAGGGACTCCTGGAGCCAAATAACCCAGACCACCCTCACCTAGAGGCAGTGAGTTTTGGTGGGCCTTAACTGAAAAAAGCCAGGTGTTAATCCCAAGAAAGAGAAACAAAATAGCATATTTCGTAGGAGGTACAAATTCTATTTTTTTAAATTTTAATTTTAATTTTTATTTTTTTAGTTTTTCAAGGTAGGGTCTCACTCTGGCCCAGGCTGACCTGGAATTCACTCTGTAGTCTCAGGGTGGCCTTGAACTCACAGTGATCCTCCCACCTCTGCCTCCCAAGTGCTGGGATTAAAGGTGTGCACCACCGCCAGGCCCGGCGGAGGAGGTACAAATTCTTGACAAATGTTCTTTTCTCATTAACATCCACAACACCCTAGGGAGCCAGTGATGTCATCAGTACTGAGTTCATGGATGGAGAAATTGAGTCATTTAGTGTATAATATGTCGGATCTGCCAGTTTTGATTTGGTGGCTGCAAGACAAAAGCTCTTTCCTCTCTTTTGGACTGAATTGTATCTCATTTCCATAAACCACACACATAGGACAAATATGGCTTTCTTACTTCAAACAAGTGTTGTCTTAAATAAGGCTTGATGGCTTAGGGGCGCACACATTCTGTCGAGACATATGGCAGCTCCAATGCCATGTGGTGGGACTACACCTGAATTAGCAATGGGCTTACAAATGCTGGGTGAGAATTCTGGAGCAGCCCCAACCAAGGGGAACTTTGGTAGGTGTGGTCTTTACCCAGCCCAAAACACAAAGACCCAGCTGATTTTTAAAAAAATGCATACTTCCCTCTTGCTGATGCAGACTGTTAACGTGGAGATGCTAAGACTTGCCTGTATTCAGGCCAAGACATAAGATGAGCAGCAGTTCAACAGCTGCTCACTCTGGTCAACATCATACACGAAGAGAAGTTATCCCAGGCTAGAATTGTAGCTCAGCTGGTAGAGTGCTCGCCTAGCATACACGAAGCCCCAGGTTCAACCCCCAGCACCACGTAATAGCCAGATGCACTGGCACATGCTTGTAAACCCAGCACTTGGGAGGCGTAGGCAGGAGTTGTTCAAAATAATCCTCAGCTATATCGTAAGTTTGAGGCCAGCCTGGGCTACAATAAGACCCTGTCAAATAACAAAATAACAATAATAATAATAATAATAATAATTCCTAAGCCTCCAAAAACATGACAACAAAAATAGCAAAGGTCTGTCTAGAGACCCGCTGCATGAACTCTTTCCTGGGGAGAGGCCCACAAGCATTGGCTCCCTCCGGCAGGGCAACCCTGACAAGTTAAAGACTGATTTCTCCAAAGTTTACATTGGGGAACCAATGAGTTTATTGGGCTTTCTGACACAGCATGGGCAAGGGATTATTCACAGGAGCACGGAGACCCCAAAGCAGCTGCATTGAAAGGTCTCATCCCAGCCCAGATGGCAAGCTCCCCATAGCTGTGTAGATGGAGTTCCCATCCCCTGACCTGCCACCCTCTACCCCCCATCTGTCTCCCTTAAGGCCAGGAAGCAAACAATGACTGGTAGAACCTGTTGCAGATTGCTCCCTTATCAAGGGCTATGGCCACACAGAGGGGAAAAGGCTCTGTGGATTTGGAGTCTGTTTCACAGAGGAGATCAGAGTCTGTTTCTCGGAACTGGGGCAGCAGACAGGAGTCAGGGAAGGAAGGAGGACAGGGGCCAAGGCAGGGAGGCAGGTGGTCCTAGTTCATTCGCAGTGATTCATACTGACAAGGTCACAGCGCATGGAGAGACCACAGAAGGGGTGTGTGGTATGCCAAGGAGCTCAGGATTCATGCTAAGGAGATGCTGCAGCCTGTGTCGTAGGGTTAAGGGCGAGTGAAGGGCTCATCGGGCGAGGTGACATTTATGAGATCATCTAATGAAACGTCCACAGTTGCCAACTTATTAGGAGAAACAGAGGAAAATGGAGGAGTGATTGCCTTGGAAACAGGCTCCAGAATTCAAAAGCAGCCTTGCATTTCCCAACTTGATACTGCACAGTGGTGATAAGGTTAGACCTGAGCAATAAAGCTGAGGTTCCTCCCTTAGCCAGGCCGCATGTTCACTGTGTGACCTCAGGGTTACTTTTCTGAGTTCAGGTCTGATCATCTGTCACACTGGGATAAAAGGGCACCTACCTTGTAAAGCTTATGAGAAGATTAAAAGAGATGGAGTATATACAGTATTCCACATGGACCCTGCTCGTGCACTCACTCCTTCCCTCACGATGCACGTGTGTCACACCCATGCATGCACGCCATCATCGGGCTTCTCAGAAACTCTGGCAGCGCTGTGTGGAGTTACTGTCAGAAGTGACTCGGCACACAGCCCCTGCACACCAGAGCCTCGGCCTTCCAGCCAGACTTGGCAGCAACACGAGAGACCTGACTGCATTTTGATTAAGTTTCACCAAATTTGCCAGACTTTTGTCACATGTGTTCTCAGGCACTCGACAAGCCGGGGGCAGGGAAGACAAGAAACAGGTGAACAATGGTGGTCATCAAGTTGCCTAAAACTCTGGCACCCAGCCAGATTCTTGCTCGAGGAATCCAGCGACAGGGGACAGAGTTCAGGCCACTTCCTGACTCATAGTCTTAATGCACGGCAGGGTCAGGAGGCTCAAAACAGATTCTCCAGCCCACAGTGCCTGGTAACCTCCGCTATACTGGGAGAATGCACCTGTTTGCCCCAGTTGTCAGCTCCAAAACCCTCCTTTTCCTCACAAGATGGGAAACCAGAAATCCATCTGACACCAGCCTTTCAAATCATGAAGAAATAGACTATTGGCCTTTCCCATACCTGTCAGTACTCGTAGAGAGGCGTAATTTTCTGCCCAATGAGGAATCTGCTTTTCCTTGGGGCAACAATCACTCAGGTGCCCTTGACTGCAGATGCTTGAGTCTGACCAGCATCAGGAGTGACCACCATCTACGAACACTGGCAAAGAGGGACTACAGATTACGTTCTCCACGTGTCATTCAACCTCACATCTGGGCCAAGACTAAGAGAGTGTCTTCCTAGAGTCAGTCAATTTCATGCATATGAGCCTGTCACTGCCCAGATGTCACTAAGTGAGAGATGACTGGGCTCAATTTCTTCATTTTATTAGCACCCATCTTTCTCAAGGAAATGCTAAAGCAATTACCCTCCCCGCCCCGCGCCCAGGTAAAATGGCTCTACTTTGAAAGGAAGGTGTATGGGGGCGAGAGGTCTACACATGCGTTGACCTTTTCAGTTGCTATTATCACATGGGCTCCTGCGAGCTTACTTGGTAAAGGCAGAAGATGGAGTTAGGTCTGCTAGCCTTGTTGAGCTCACGTGTCTGTGAGGGACACGGGGTGGGATTCTAATTCTCAGTTCTTTCTAGATCCTACCCAGTTCTTCCTCCCGGACATGTAAGGTCCGTCACGTGAGCTCCCCTCTCTACAGTGTTCCTCATCTGCAAATGAGGCGTTAGGTTCACGCAGCCCTGCAGCCCTTTCTAGCCCTGCCAGTTGTCTGCAAGTCCTGAGAAAGTGTGTGTTCTTACCCACTTTAGACTCACTCAGCTTGGTCTCCATGGAAACACAGGGCCTACACGTGAGAAAGTAGAGATATCTTTGAGATTCTGAATGTTGAAGCTTTAGCCCCAAAATGGGATGATGCTCAGAGATGGGCTTTGGGAGATAATTAGGTTAGATGTGGTCACGAGAGCGGGACCTTTGTAATGGGATTATTGTCCTTCATCATCAGGAGTCTAAGACAGGAGCACAGGCAGACCACAAATTTAAGATCCCAGCTTGGGCTACAGAGTGAGACTTTGTTTCAAAAAAAAAAAATAGAGAAGAAAGAGAGATATTCTATCTGTCTGTATGTCTGTCTATCTATCTATCCCCATCTTGATCTCTTCTGCCAACTCAATAACTCCTGAAGGAAAGTCTGGTAAGAGCTCATGTGCAAGCCAGGAAGAGGATACTCACCAGAAACTGGAACGACTGGCACCCTGCAGCTGGACTTTCCACCCTCTAGAACTGTGAATTTGTGTTGTTTAAGCACCCATGCCAGATGCAGTTATAGCAACCCCACAGGTGGACACAGGCAGCATTCTATAGGATGGTTCAGATGTGGTAGCCCAGGCTATCTTAATGCTGGAAACTCTGCCCTCAGGCAGGCAGGCAGGGCAGTGGGGGAGGCACCAGCAAATAAAGCCGAGCAGGTGTTTGTAACGCCTTATTCGCGCACTGCTGCTTTGTTATGAGTTGAAAGTGTCTGAACTGGAATGAAAAGTACTGTAAGTAAGTACCCAGTGGGTTGCCCTGGGAAATGGATGGCCACCTCGAGTTGTCTGTGAAATCAGACAGGATGGGAGTGTGACAGGATATTAGTAGGAATTGTACAAGGAAATGGAAGTGTCCAGCAAGAAAACCAGTGCTTAGAGCAAGTTATTTTATCTCTCTAATGACACCAATAGTATAGCTTTTAGCCCCACTGGAAATGACAGTGTGTCACCATGAACAGTGTAAGTAGTATCAAGTACATTCTTATCCTTTTAGAACCAACTCAAATGTCTTTTTTTTTTTTTTTTTTTTTTGTGACCTTTCTGGATGTCAGTTATATATTTCTACCTTCTATAATCCCTTCTCAGAATTTATTAATCTTTCCTTAGGATCCCACTGCAACTTAGTTTTTCTTTCATAAAGCACTTACTGCATCCTGATACAGGAAGTTGGGTTTCTTTTCTATCCTGCATGATAGCGACTCTCGGAAGGTAAAACCCATACCCATAGAAGCCGCTCAACAAATGCTGGGATGGATGGGTGGGTGGATGGACAGACAGATGGATGGATGGATGAATATGTAGATGGACAGGTGAGTGGTGAGCGGATGGATGGATAAATGGATGGGTGGATGGAGGAATTTGGGCTTCTTTGGTGAAGCCTCACTCATCTTGGTCTTCCAGAAATGCTTTGACTTGGCTTCCAGGCTGAGGTTCTATATACCTCCGTCCACCCATCTATGATGCTATGCGTAGTAGTTAAGCACTGTCAGGTTTTTTTAAATATTTTTATTTTTATTTATTTATTTGACAGAGAGAAATAGGCAGGGAGAGAGAGAGAATGAGCACGCCAGGGCCTCCAGATGCGTGAGCACGAACTCCAGATGCGTGCCCCCTTGTGCATCTGGCTTATGTGGGTTCTGGGGAATTGAACTGGGGTCCTTTGGCTTTGCAGGAAATGCCTTAACTGCTAAGCCATTTCTCCAGCCCCACTGTCAGGTTTTTTTATCCTCAAAAACTTTATAATTAGCCACAGGAACTACCAGGATGCCGTATCAACTAGCTTACAGAGTAACACAGGAAGATCCAGTTGTCCCACCTGTGGTTTTGTTCGTATTTGAAGGATATCTTGAACTGCAGCTGCAGAGGTGCCATAGCAGTGTGGAATACTGTGTGTTCTAAGTCGAGAGATCTGTCTTGTTTAGTTTTGTACTTCACATTCTTGACCGACTACTTCCAAGATTTGCTTTCAGTCCAGGGCCTCACACATGCTAGACAAGTGCCCCACCATTAAGTCATGCTCCAGTCCCTGACCAACTCTTGCGTCAAAGTAAAATCAGTTATGTTGACAGAAATCCAAATGTTAAGTTCAAGAAAGATTGTAGCACATCACTCCATCAGCTCCTGCGTGTGTCTCACAACACTGTGACAAAGAGGCCTTGTCTCCCACTGCCCTGGAGCCTTCCTTTTGGTCTTTTCTCCCTCCTTCCATACTGGCTTTTGACCCATGTTCTGCTCCTTCTGGGTATTTATTGTGATTGGCCTTTGTCTGTGTGCTTCCTCCAAGGAAATCTCCTCTAGGTCTGTAGGATTCAATAGTCACACAAAGAAAGTTGTTAAACATTCCTTTCTTCCCTCCTTCCTTCCCTCCCTCCTTCCTTCCTTCCTTCTTTCCTTCCTTCTTATTTTCCTTCTCTCTTTCCAGAGTGCTAATTAGACATAGTCCTGGTCTTGGGGACAACAACAAGCAATACGTAATTTCAAAAAGAGATACAGGGCTAGAGAGATGGCTCAGCGGCTAATGTGCTTGCCTGAGAAGCCGAAGGACCCAGGTTTGATTCCTCACTACCCAGGTAAGCCAGCCAGATGCACATGGTAGTGCATGTACCTTGAGTTTGCAGTGGCTAGAGGTGAGGTGCTGGCATGCCCATTTCCCTCTCTCTGTCTCTCATAAATAAAAATATAAAAATATACAAAAGAGACACTATTATGAACAAAAATGAATGAAAAGTATATCAGTTTCTCAAAAACTTGAACCTAGAATTACGTTATGACCCAGAAATGGACCCTCTGCGTGTGCCCCCAGAGGACCGTTTGTGCAGCTACTCTGAGCAATGGTACCTTCCAGAAGTACCAGGCCATCCATGGTGAGCAGCAAACTCAATGTGGAGTAACCAGGTCATCACGTCTGGGAAATTCTGACATGAGCTGTGCTAAGTAAAATAAGGACAAAGATCATGCTACATGCTCTGAGCGTCGAATTCATAGAGGACACTTCCGGAATGCTGGCTCTCGGAAGCCGCACAGAGTGGGGAGAGAGGAGTTGTTTCATGCAGACTTTGAGAAGTTGGAAACGTTTTAGAGATGAATGGTGACAACTGGGAAATGATTTGAATACATCTAATGGCCCCAAACTGTACATGTAAAAATTGTTAAGATTGGGCTGGAGAGATGGCTTAGCAGTTAAGGCACTTGTCTGTGAAGCCTATGGACCCTGGTCCAATTCTCCAGAACCCACATAAGCCAGATGCACATGGTGCCACATGTGTCTGGAGTTTGTTTGCAGTGGCTAGAGGCCCTGGCATACACATTCTCTCTTTCTTTCTCCTTCTCTGTCATGAATAAATAAAAAATAAAATAAAATATTTAAAAAGCAGGAAGTGCTAAGTCATAAAAATTGTTAAGACAACCATGTTAAGTATGTTTTTACCATGATAAGTTTTTAATCTTCAAAAATGGACAAAAGAAGACATTGGTAGGAATGATTTTGATTGGACTTGTCTGAGAAGGCTCCTCTGAAGAAGTGATCTTGAGCCGGGCATGGTGGCGCACGCCTTTAATCTTAGCACTCGGGAGGCAGAGGTAGGAGGATCGCTGTGAGTTCAAGGCCACCCTGAGACTACAGAGTTAATTCCAGGTCAGCCTGGGCCAGAGTGAGACCCTACCTCGCAAAACCAAAAAAAAAAAAAAAAAAAAAAAAAAAAGTGATCTTGAGAGGAGAGAGCCTGAGGTGACTCTGAGTTACAACTCTGGAGATTTCTCTAAGTACAAGAGAACACTTTTGAAGTGTTTTGATCATGTAAAAAGGATGATCTGGTTGTCATTTAAATACCTGCCTGGCTGGGTGGGAGGAACCTGGAAGCCAGAGGCCATTTAAAGACACACGCCATCATCACCTAGCTAGTGACATGGCTCGGAACGTGGAGAGGCTGGGGGAGGAGAAGGGTCTGGACTGGGTTTATGGTTTCAAAGGAGTGTTTGCGTGACTCCATGATGGTGTGCGGTGTAAGGGACAGAGAAGCTTGCAGGACGACAAGTCAGCTATCAGCTGAGCAACTTTGTGAATGGCGGTCCCGTTCACTATGAGGAAATGACAAGGGGCGAGGCGGGCTGGGGAATGAGAAAGGCATGTGTGGTGGTTTTATTCAGGTGTCCCCATAAAACTTGGGTGTTCTGAATGCTAGGTTCCCAGCTGATGGCAATTTGAGAATTAACACCTCCCGGAGGCAGAGTATTGCTGGGGGTAGGCTTATGGGTATTATAGCCAGCTTCCCCTTGCCAGTGTTTGGCACACTCTCTGGTTGCTGTTGTCCACCTGATGTTGACCAGGGGGTGATGTCCACCCTCTGCTCATGCCAGGGTTTTTCCTGCCATCATGGAGCTTCCCCCTCGAGCCTGTAAGCCAAAATAAACCTCTTTTTTCCCACAAGCTGCTTTTAATCGAATGATTTCTGCCAGCAATGCGAACCTGACTGCAACAGCATGGAAAGACGATCAGGCAATGTATTACAGAGAAAGCAGGACCAGGAGCCCAGGGTCTACCTGAGCACGAGGACGTAAAGGCCATTAGTCAAACAGCTAATGAATGAAACCGAGGGGATGGAGGCGGGAGAGTGGGTGAAGGAGGGGCTAGCTTTAAATTTTATAACATAAGAATGGGAACTCTGGCAAAAATGAGGTGACCGTAAAAAACATCAGGCTGGAATTTCAAGAACTGGGGTTCAGTCTCGGAAATAACTTAGTCTGGGAGAATACTTGCCTTGGAAGCACAAGGACCCGAGTTCACTCCCTAGCACCCATGTAAATGCTGGGCGTGGTGGCACACGCCTGTCATCCCAGGGCTAGGAATGCAGAAACAGGTGGGCTCCCTGGGGTTTGCTGGCCAGACAATGAGCCTAATTGGTGAGCCCCAGACCAAGGAGACCGTGTCTCACAGAACATGATGGATCCTTGAAGAACAACACGTGAGCTTGCCCTTTGGCCTACACTTACATATGCACATTCATGTGCCCCCACACACATATAAACACGCACACACACATGAACATGCATACATACACACCACCCACCCACATGCAAAAAAGTAAAATTAAATGAAAAATTGTAAAAGGAAGACGTTAGGCTGGAGAGATGGCTTAGCGGTTAAGGCGCCTGCCTCCTAAGCCTAAGAACGCTGGTTCCAATCTCCAGGTCCCACATTTAGCCAGATGCACTGACGCAAGGGCGCAATGCTGCACTTGACCACAAGGGGGCGCACAAATCTGGATTTCGTTCAAAGCAGCTGAGAGGCTGCTGGCGCGCCCATCTCTGTCTTCCTCCCTCCCTCTCTCTCTGTCTCTCTTGAAAAAAAAAAAAAAGAAGACGTTAGATGACTTCTAGCTTTTATTCTGGGACCTCTCCCCTGTCTTCCAAAGACATGTGCTCAGCCTGCATTCAGGAGCCACCAGCCCCACAGGTACTCTTCTGGCTTGGCAGTGAGGGTGGGGCAGGACCCAAGTCCCTCTGAGACTCCTCCACCCCCTCCTTCGGTGACCAGGCATATCAACAACTAGACTTACAGCATGCTGCTGACCACACCTACACCCACACCCTCAGCGTCCAGCAGGGCGGGTGCTATGACATGACATGCCAATCCTACATACGGGTACAGTGAATTACTGTCCTCAAATCCCCCCAGACAGTGGCTTAAGCAAGCAGATGACAAAATTAGTTCATCCAATTGTTTGCTGGTCTGGAGCTGACTGACCCACTAACTGCCCTTCGCTGGTCCCCACTGAGAGTCACAAAGCAAGGGGACAGGTTTTCCAAGTCACCTTCACAATGGCGAGTGAGACAAATCTGTGAGACACTGCTCAGCATTGCAGGCAGGGCCACCACCGCCACCAGCTCCCAGCTCTGCGGTTTTCACATATTGACTGCTCTTGTCTGGCTTGTTCGCAGGTCTGAGGGTAGACAGTGTGCCGACAGCAACACCACTGCCTGTTTCTCTCACGGCAAAAATTACCCCACCGCCAGTCACTGTCACCTTCACCGGCATTGGCTCTGCACACAGCACCACTGCTGCAGCCACCACCACCTCCCGGCCAGCGGCCCTCGCAATGCCTCCATCGCCCCCACTGAGGCTGCAGCCCCGACACCTGTGCACCCCAAGAACATTTCCACTGAGCCCAGAGAAGAAGCCGCCCCCAGCACAGCTTCAAAGTGGGAAGGCACCAACACAGACCCCTCGCCTCCTGGGCTTGCCTCGACAAGTGGGAGCATCCATTTGACCCCCATGCCAGATGCACACAGCTCGGGCAGTCCTGAAGCAAGCCTGCCAGTCACTGGGTCGCTGCCCCCCACACTCTCATCCTCTCCAGCTCCAGCCTCACCGACCTCATCCCTGTCAACCTCCTCACCGGATGTTCCTTCTCCCTCTGTCACCTCTGAACATGGCTCCAGTGTGACCAGCATCTTGGCCTCGGGCACGCCAACCACACCTGAATCTCCAACAGAGGGGCACAGCTCTGGTCACACACCCACTGCCCATGGCACAGCAGAGCCAGTGCCCAAAGAGAAAACAACCCAGTATGGTGAGCCAGAAATAATGATCTGTGACCCCGAGACCACCACAACCTTCCTGATCATGCAGGAAGTGGAGCACGCATTAAGTTCAGGTGAGTTTCCTTCTGGAAAACCTTCATATTCTTGACTGTGCTGAGATGTTGAGAATTTGCTCCAGGGGAAGCTAAGGCAGGTGAACTGTTTGAGTCCTGGAGTTAGAAACCAGCTTGAGCAATATAGACCTGACTCCAAAAAGAAGAAGAAGAATCAGGTTAGTTATTGAATAACACGATTGATTAACACCTGAAGGTAACTTGGGAAGGATGAACTATAACTTGCAGGAATTTTCATTAGAATGAAAAGGTTTTAGTCACAATGATTTCCACATGATATTCTTGGTAGACAGTTGACGCCTGTCTGATTTGTCTTTACATAATGTCACAGGGATTGTACAGGAGTGAGACTGTACAATAAATAAATTGATCAAGATTCCAACAACCCCCCTCAAAAAGGGGAATGTGCCCAAAGTGGTGGTCTTTTCTTTTTGGTGCCTCAAAGCCAAATGCAACAACAAGAGTTTTTTAAGTGGCCAGAGACTAGAAAAACAGGAATGCTCAAAGATAACTTCTCACCTAGTTGGGAATAAGGAAGTCATAGAGGGTGAATCAAAATGAGGAAGAGGCTAATAAAGGGCAGAATATTCAAGACTTCCTGGAATAGGTGGAGATTTCCTGAGACGCGGGCACCGCCCACTTTTCACTCACTTTATGGGTTAGATTATAATGAAGCAAAGGTTGTCTTGTCATCAGTCTGCAAGCCATTTTGGATTCAACCAGTCCTGGCTAGCCCAGCTAAAGAGAGACTTCTGCTTGGACATGCTGAAGTCAAAGATAAGGTTAAAGCTACGTAGAAATTCCAGCTGGGCTCCTTAGGCGCTGCACTAGCTAACAGTTCCAACTCAGTCCTGCCGTGGAGAGGGTACACCATCTCCCAGCACCCCTACTTCTTCGTCTCACCACACACAGTCCTCATGGGGATCAAGGAGATGATATTCACAGAGCTTAGGCTAGTTACTGGCAGGGAGGACGTGCTCAGGAAATTATAACTCTGCTCTGTATTAATGAGACGCTTACTTCTTAGAAACCAGGCAATGTGGGATGGGGTGGGGAGTGGAAAAAACTTGTTTATTTTACATTGATGTTGATGTTTCTCATGGAAAATGAAACAATTTTTATAGGAAGTCACATTTGTTTTTCTCTTTCCAGAAACCCTACAGTGTTATTTTTATCTTCATTTTTCAACCTTAGAAACTACATTAGAAATACACTTAGAGCAGTTTTTGAGGCTAGGTGTATCAGACATCAGTGTGAAACTATAAACTTTAGAGTCCTTGGAAGGAGAGGCTATTGTGAAAACATCTGACCATTTGGTTGAGAAATAGTTATGTGAAAACGGCCGGAAAGTGAAGTGAAGTGGAGCTGAAGCCCTTTCCCAGGATGCCCAGGCATGGTCCCATCATTTTGGTCCTTCCTGGTTGAAATCATTACACTGATGCGTGTGGGTACTGCTTCCGTTCCCCACTCCGGCCCCCTCCAGGACTCCCTGAACATGTCAGATTAATACTAAGCATAAAGTATCTTCTTAACTTATACAACTCTCCAAAATCATATGCATCTATTACTTTCTAAAAGTGCCCTTCACTTCACTGGAATTTCTAAAAGGTTTCTAATATTTTGACTTGGGCTTTAGATCTTACATCTTAATGTATTCAACACAGCAGGGTCAAGAGGCACGACATTAGTGGCACAGTTGTAGCTCAGGGAATATGTGCACGTAGAAACTCTGAAGTAAACGAGTAAAGAATGCTTGACTGGATAGGAAAGAGAGAGGAGTGGCAGGGAAGGAAGAGCACCGAGCCCAGGCCAGTACACATTTTAGAGAGCAGAGAGGATCCATTCCTTTAGATCTTTCACATCTGTAAGTCTTTACTGCGCCTCTGTGAGGGTCCTCTGCTTGAGACAAAGCATAAGACCTGTCCTTGGAGATTCTGTACTTCAAGTAGAAGGAAGACAAGGAACTCTTAATACCACTTCTTAATTTCTAATCTGAGAAAGACCCAGAACAAGTGGGAGGCATCTGAGATGCGATCTGTTCAACAGAAAAGTGAAGACACTGTGTCCTGAAGTGTGAGGTACCTTGCTCAAGGTCGCACTGCTCAGAGGCAGGGTGAGCAAGCTTAGAGCGTCGTCCACATTATCCACCCTGAGTTACCACTTCCAGATGCCTGCGGGGGGTGATCTTGCTCAGAGATACATGTGCTGCCTTTAGGGGTACAGCAATGGCTTGACAATTGGACTTATTCACTTATTCTGAGTGTGTTCGTGTAGCATATTTCTTTCTTTTTGGGTGTGTGTTTTGTTTTTCAGGGTAGGGCCTCGCCCTGGCCTAGGCTGACCTGGAATTCACTATGTAGTCTCAGGATGGCCTCGAACTCACAGTGATCCTCCCAAGTGCTCATATAGCATATTTCTGTTAATCCATCATTCAACCAGTACCTGCACCCAGCTGCTTAAACAAATCTGAAACAAAGCAAATACTAAGGGCGTTCAGCTTGACTGGAGGGTTTGGGAGGGCTCCGTGGTGAGGGAGCTGGGAGCTGCTAGAGATGAAGGAGGCTTGAGAAAGTGGGGCTCAGGGCGTGTGCATGCCAAGGTGAGGGACCAGGAGCACCACAGGTGATGCTGAGTCCTCCACAGCTGTAAGTGCAACCTGTTCCTGGCAAGGAGCCAGGGCCTTCTACACTTCCAGGCTCATTGGACAATTCTCAGGCCCGGGATAGCCTGACTCTTCATAGTGGTTGACCCCATGGTCATGACCATTGCTTGAGCTCCAGGATAAGTTTTCTGTCAGCTCTTGGCCTGTTCTGCCTGGGCCATTCGTCACCGCTCCCCAGCCTGCACCATGCTAGTGGAGTCCCCCAGATCCACTCTGCCCTCCTTCCTTCCCCCCAGAGCTCTCTATCCAACCTCATAGCCTCCTCCCTTCACCACATGGTCCTGAGCTGATGGCATCCAGTGACGCTGAGACATCTAGCCCTGCCTCTGCCAGCTGCCCACCTCACATTCCGTATGCACAAGACGAACCTTTGGTTTCCACAGTCACAGCCTGCTTCTCCTTCAGTTCCTCAGGCTGCAATGTCAGGGGGATGTTCTCATTTTCGAGCTTTCCTCCACGTCTGCTCCATCAGATCTCCTCGTCGTCTGTCACCTCCCACTGGGACTGCTCTAGCGTTCCTGCAGCTGCACTGACCTCTGCCATGCCCTTCCTTGCCAGAGAGCTCTTTCTAGGACTTGCAGGCCACTGGTCCTCTGGGTTGTTACATAATTGCACTGCCTGGTGACCAAGCCCTGTGAGATGAGGGACTCAGAACCCAAAGTTCCCAGCACTTTCACGTTTGCTGTGAAGAGATGGAGGTTGGTGCTCAGGTCACCCAGGAGTCTCGTTAGATGGTCCTTATTCCTCCCATGCAGTAGCCAGTAGCCAAATGTGGCCTCTGAGCCCTGGAAGTGTGAGCGCTACAAACTGAATGGAAACTGAAGAATTTTATATCCTCTGGAGGTTGAGATGATAATATTTTGGAGATAACAGGTTCAAGAAAACCTCTTGTTTCAAGACTCAAGCAGCAGGAGCTCCAAGCAGACCCTGTGGCCTCTTAGCTCTGAAACTCTAATTGCTTCACCTCCGAATAAGAGTTAAGGACAAAGTTTGCCCCGTTCTGCCAAGCTCAGCACGATCTGAACCCAAGCCACCTCTCTGCTCTGTCTTGGCCCCTCGAGCACACTAGCAGCCTCACTATTAGTTAAGCAGTAAGAAGATGCTAGTCCCAGGCATAGGCACTCATGGTTCCCTCATACCTATAACATTGTCCTCCCTCCGGGTTTCTAATGGGTCACTTCTGTCATGTTCAGGACTCTGTTTAGCTGTCGCAGACCTTCACTCTCCTGGGTGAAATGCTAACATCAACACTGTCGGCCCTTCTACCCTGCTTTGTTTTCCTGTTCATGGCTGTTTTTTGACACCACCTCATTTTTACTAGATTAACACAGGACCTTGCTCACCAACAAAAAAAAAGGAATATTATATCCCCAAATGCCTAGAACAGAAGATGATCTGTGGCAGACCCTCAGTAGCACATGTTGAATGAATGAATGAATCCATGAACCAGGGCCAAGAAGGTTATTTAATGAAGTTTTTATTTTTCAGTTTATTTTTTATTTGAGAGAGTGAGGGAGAGGGAAAGAGGCAGAGAGAAAGAGAGAATGGGCACATGTGCCAGGGCCTTCAGCTGCTGCAAACGAACTCCAGACGCATGTGCCACCTTGTGCTTCTGGCTTACATGGGCCCTGGGGAATTGAACCTGGGTCCTTTGGCTCTGCAGATAAATGCCTCAACCATTAAGCCATCTCTCCATCCTGGTTATTTAATTTCTCTGGCCCCTATTTTCTTATCAGTAAGTTATGGAATAAAGGACAGCTTCTTCAGGCTGGGGTTACTACAAGGATTACGTAACAACACATTTGGCTATTGAACAGCAGCTCAACCAATGGCTTTGGCTATTATTTTACTGCTACTACTGCTATTACTTTTTCTGCTTCATTTATCAACACCATCATTATTGCTGTATTTTGCATATTGAAGAATGACCACCATGTTCAACATACATTTATTGAACCAGGCATCTGGCTCCGTACTAAGGATGTGTATGGGTGTAAATGATAGTGACTTCTCTCCTAGAAAGTCCCAGGTGGCACACACATGGCCTAGGAAGTCAAGCAGTTTGGTAGTTCCCAGGCTTCCTAGAGGAACATTGCAAATGAGATAGGAAGAAAGACTTCAGGATGAGCCTGGGAGGACCCTCGGTCACGGGAGAAGATCCTTAACTCTACTTGGCTGCCCATTGGTGGTGGCTAAGGGGAGAAACGCTCTAATAATTACATGTAAATATAGTCAGCTGGCAAGAGGACATGTATAGTAAGTTGCATACATTTGAGGACCAGAAACGCGTGCACCATATACCACGTCTCTGGTTCCTCACTGACAACGATTGGCCAAGCTAATTTAACTGCCCTGCCATGAAGAGCTTGGGCTATAACCTGAATGAGAGCAAGGCTGTATTTCAAGTCCCGTGTGTTTATCATGCTATGACAATTGCTTATTACACTTTTCCCGTGTGGAAGAAATGAGACCCTTGCTCATGAGACGCTTACTTGGGAATTGGGCTGACACAGGCCACCGCTCCCCCATCCTCAGAATTCTGCAGTAAGTTCAGCTGAGCTGTATTATTTCACAGGAGACAAAATCAGTGCAGAGACTAAGTGACTCCCTCAAGTCCTCACATGAGCAGCCAGAGCAGGGTTCAAATTCAGTTCTCCGGACTGGCTCTAAGCCAAGGGATCTTCCCAGTGCCCCCATCTCATCCCACGTAGGGTAAGTAGTGGCAGGAAGCACAGCACGCCGGGCACTGCACTGGACCATACGGGATGCTGTCAGGTGTTACTTGCAGAGCCTGAGGGGTAGGGCTGCCCGGTGGGAGGAGAAGCAGGTCATGACCACCACAAGTCAGCTATGCAGAGGTAACACATTTTGATTGTTTTGCAGCTTTTGTTTGGCTTTTAAAGGAAGAAAGATTTGATGTGTTTAAATTTGGGCCATTTTGTGCTATTAACAAGAAACTATGCCCACAAGGTGCTTTTCATTCTCTGGGTGAAATTAAATGGTGTTATTCACAGCTTAGGACTCAGTAAATACTCAAGGGAGGAACTGACATTGCACAACAAGTTCTATTCAGAATTTCATCAGATTATACCTATGCAGATTTTTCTTCTGTCTGCAGAACCCATGTGCCCATGGCTTTATGGGGCCATTTTCCATTCAAAAAGAAGGAATAAAATTGTGATAACTGGTGACATTTCTGAACTTTAAACTGCCGGCTTGCACTCCAGCATTACTTGTTTGGGACCATGATAAAGAGCGCCTTAAATAAAGGGCGGTGGGGAGCAGAGACGTGTGGACATCTCTGTGTTTGTAGCTATAAGGGACTCTGTGTAGGAGACATTCATGAATGCAGACTTGAAAGAACTAACTGATAGGAAAGATGAAAGAATCAATTTTAAAGTATAACTAGAACAATTTCAGGAGTAAAAACATGCAGATTGTAGTAAGTTAGTGGCCATATTTTTAAAACAACTTGCATGATTTGTTTTATTGAGATATCTGATGAGTATCACATGGTTGTCAACTAAAATTATCTTTTGTGAATTTTATTTTTTTGACATTTTCGTACAAGTATATTCCATTTTGATCTTATGGCCCCACATTACCCTCTCTCGTCCCCGTCAGCTTCACTGCACTCCTTCTCGTCATTTACTAGTGGCTCTGCCACGGAAGAGGAGGACTCCCACTCTCCAGCAACCTTCAACTGTCCTTAGCTCACTGGGGAGGAGGTGGCCTCCCGAGCCCCCCCCCCCATCTGTAACAGGGTGTTGACTGACTTCATCAGGCGCTGGTCTGGCACAGGTGACCACATCTGGTGTGGGCTCATGAGTGCAAAGGCCTTGTCATGTCTGGATGCCAGAGTTCCACAGTGCTTTCCCCATCCTCCAGCTCTCATATTCTGTCTCATCTTCTGGGCAGGGCGGGGGTGAGTGGGTGGGTGATCTATGTCCTGTTTAGGGCCTAGCACTCATCAGTCACTTATTTTCAGCACTGGACTAGTTATGATTCTCTGTATTGGCCGCCTCCCACTGCTCACAGATACATTCCCAGCATCTAGTAGTTTCTAGCTCAGTGTATGGAGGTGCTCAATACATGTTCAATGAATAAATGATATTTGCTTTAGATAAAAGCCCACATATCTTCTAAATCTTGTAAATCTGGGCTTTGAATTGGAAATGAAGGAAACTTGAACCCCCTCACCCGAGCAGGCAAAAACACTCTAGCATTGACAACTCTAGTATAAACGATCACAGGGGCCTTTCTGCTGTCACCTTCCCACCCCATTCCCACCACACCTCTCTTCCCACCATCCTTAATCCCACTTTGGGTTTTACTATGGACATTGGGACTGCTACAATTACTCATATAAACCATCGTTCACAATGCGGTTTTTTCCTTCTAAGCCCAATCCTTTAACCCAATGCTCACCCTCAAAATGTGCTAAATCCAGATGAACTCCCATAGGACCTCCAGCGACCAGGAGTTATTCCAGTTAAAAATCACCCTGACTCTTTGTCTCTGCTTCTTCTGTTTCTCCTTTGCTTTACTCATACTACCTAGATCCGAATCTGGTTTTGAAATATGTTCAAAATAACCTTTGAAAATATATGTCAAGGTAATAAAACCAACTATTTACCATTTCTCTTGTCCTCTAATAGCAAGACAACTCCATCATATATTTGACTTTTCCTAGTGTTGCCTTTTATTATATTTGGAAAGTTTCTGTCTCCATGGGGCCATTTCTCTTTTCTTTTTTAAATTAGATGCTCAACAACCATAGATGGTTGAAGTAGCTTTGGAAATGTTTCACTGAGAAAGTGGGAGTTTACTAATGCTGTTAATTGATCCACATCCTGTTGGCTCGTTGGGAGAAATGGATTGGGATATGCCTGATCCCATCTCCACAAGGAACTCTCAGCATACATAACCCTCCCACAATAATTCACAATAATTGGCAGGGGAAGTAAGGACGGATCAATGTCAACATATAAGCTTTATCAGAAAAGAATCTAAAAATCCCATCCCAGGAAACTGACAGGAGTACTGCATTAGAACAATACAGTGGATAATAAATTGCTGTCCTCAGCCTGCCTGGTTTCTCGGGACCCAGGAGAGAAAATATTGGCCGTAACAGATGACATTTGTCTCAACAGTATCTTGCTTTCATGGTTAGATTCATGGCTTAGAAGGGGTAGAGTGCCGGCTCAAAGATGAAGGGAAGATATTAAGCTCATAAAATCTCAGTCGGCTCAGGAAGGTGGGCCATCAAAAACACGAGCAGCATGTTTCCCTTTGGAGAAGCTGTACATTCATGTCAAAAGGCAGGCCGTGGGAAGGTAATGTTAGTGAAGGTCCAAGCTGTGGCATCAGGCTGTCTGGCAAAAATCTCTTGTGTCATTTGTGAGGTGGGAGACACGGAAAAGTTTATCACTGGCTGCGATTTTGCTCATCTGTAAGATGAAAGTACAAGTATCATGCTGAACCTAGTTTACAGGATTCTGATCAGGGTGAAATAGACAACTGTGTGATGTTTCTCTTATACAGCACTAACTATTAGCTGTTACTACAGTCGGGTTCTTAAACCTCAGGGTGACTACCCCAGGCTTAGACACCTAGACTAATTTTCTTAACCTGAAAAATTAGAATGTTTGCAAAACACTTTGAGACTCCCAAAGGGACACTTACTGTGAATACCAGGCAATAAAAGTCCATGTGAGTTCCTGCCTATCACACAATACAGAAAAGGATAATCCAAAATGCGTGAAAGGAAAAAAGAACCCTGATCACAGTTGGAACACTTTCAGCAAAGTCGGGGAACCCAAAAAATGGATTCAAGTCAAACAACTAGAGGTCGCTAGCTGGGACAAAAACCAGTCCAGGGGAGTTGAAGGAAAACAAAAGCTAAGCTATGAGAATAAAGCCAGCTAAGAAATTATATATTCCAGTAATTTGCATCAGACGTTGGAAAGTACTTTTCTTCCAGTAGTTCTGAAACCCGAGTCTGGGAAAAATTAAAATTTGGTAAACATAGTATCCAAAAGCAGGTTCCTCTGTGGCCTTGGTGATTAATTACATAAGAACAAGGCTGAATTTAACGAATGGTTCCTGGGAGCCCTCCCGACCATTGGGACTGCAGTAATTACAATGATGCCACTGCCCTCATCAAAATTGTTGGGACAAATGACCTGAAACTAGCTCACTGTCCTCTACCCAGTTCTCATATAAAAACAAGAAACGTGCACATTACTTCGCAAACAGGGTGCAGATTTCATCTGGAGCTTTGAGAACTCTGCCCATGTGTATCACCTACCCACCTTCGAAAGGAGTTAAAAAGAGGCAGGGTTCATTTCGGCTTACAGTTCCCAGCAACAGTCCATGCTGATGGGGACGGCACGGAGGCAGGAGCTGGGGTCAGAGCTGTCCACAGAACAGAGGGTGATGAATTCTGGTGCTCAGCCATCTTTCTCTTTTTTATACAGTCCGGGAGGGAGCTCAGCCCATGAAATGGTACCACCCACACTTAAGGTGGGTCGTCCAAACTTAATTGGTTAATTAAGGTCTTCTCACCTTAACCAGATCAAGCTAATCCCTCACAGGCTTATCCAAGTGCTAACTACATAATACCTCACAGGTGATTCTAGGACCTGTCATACTGACAGTCAAGATAAACCATTGTATCTTCCTTCTTCCTTGTGCCCTCTGAGCAGAAAGAAAACCAGAGTGGGGCCTTCACCTGGGACTAGATTTTCAAGTGGAAGTCCTGCCAACCTTTCTACCTTATTATTCCTTTAGGTATTGCACTGTCCCTCATCAGGCTTCATTTTCATCATGAAAGTACTGAGGAAATAGAGGAGACCAACAAGGTTTCTGGAGACAAGACGGCATGCCTCCTGGAATACACTGTTCACCCTCAGGCACCATTCCAAAGAGATGGCTTGGGTATCAAAGAGAGCCCCAAGCTGGTCCAGAATGTTCCTTCCGTTGGAGTGCAGGGAATACCTCAGGCTAGCTGAATATGAGCAGGGCTGCCAACACCTGGGGCTGTGGTGTAGCCATTCGCTTTTCCCATGTGGGAGACAGCACTATGCTATGAGAAGGGGGGCCAAGGAAGATCATTTGCTAGTCTTGGAAACCCCATACAGATGTCAAAGAAGAGCTGAGATTGGACAATCTAAACAAAGGCTTAGATAAATTCCAGGTGAGAAAGAGGGCTCATTCCTGTTGGAAAAGATCTTAATTGTAAGTGAAGTGAAGAGACATTAAAACCATGGAAACGGGTAACTGTTCTGACATGGTTTGCATTAATTGCAGACCTGGGCCCCCTGCTTCCTCACAGCCAGGCTGTGTTTCCCAAGCGAGAAAGATGCACAGAGGAAAAACAAGCACCTGGGTTTGAAGTGCATATCTTTTATTATCTCAGGCAAGATTAGCATTTCCACTCTGCATTTCTAATGATTCGCTCAATGCAGGAAAGTGCTTCTAGATCAATACAACCTAGTCCCCAAACCAGGTCTTCCAGGTAGTTCCAATAGAGACATACAGATACCGCCCGCCTCCAAAGTTCCTGCCCACGGTCCAAGTTTACATCCTTTAAGACGTAAAAGTGAGGCAAAGTACTCCAGCTGGAATAACATTTAGCTAATTTTGATAAGCTCCCTTTTTTCACTTGGAGGACATGACTAGGTAATAATTCAGTAATTTAAAGATTTGGGGAGAGAGGTGATAGAGACAGGATGGTCTTTTTGAGACAAGCTTAGGTTGTGTTAATTAAAAACGCTGGGCTGGAATTAGCCCATTTCACATAAGGACTCCAACAGTTTACATGACCTTTACATTGACTGGTTATCAAAACTAATCTGGAGCATCTTCAGGTATGTAGGCAGATGTGGACAGATGGCATGCAAACGCCAAGCACTTCCTCTCAGAGACTTGATCACCTTGGATGTTGGCATCTGCAGGGGTCTTAGAAGCAAGTCCTCATGGTCATCCTGCAGTGCATAGCACTTGGCAGAAAGCTAAGCAGCTGACTGGGGGCCACACACATTCTAGACTCCAAAGACCTGAGCCTTCTATCTTAGCTGCTGTCCTGTGAAGGTCCTTGCTCCAAATTCTTAGCTTGAGTGGTTGAGCTTTGACCCATCTCCACCACTGCCTCCAAGAGGGTGCAGATCTGTCCACTGTGCCAAGTTAGGCTTCAGCTCCTACAGAAAGCAGACAGACCAAAGAGCTACAGGCTTTATCTAAAGGCTGACTCAGATCTAACCCTACAGCCCAGGGTAGCAGGAGCCCTGTGGTGGTTGAGTGTGAACTGTCTCGCATAGCCTCATATGTGTGTGTAAGCCGCATACTCAATCCCCAGCTGGTGGAGCCTTGCTGGAGGAGGTGTGTCACTGGGGGAGGACTTAGGGATTTAGTAGTCCAGCCCACCTAGGTGCTCCCTAGCTAGGTCAGTCTGGCTGCCACCTTGCAGCTAACATGACATGGTGTGATGCCCAGCCTCTTCTCTGCCATGCTTTCCCACCATGATGAAGGCTCCCCCAAGATTATAAGCCCAGAATAAAACTTTTGCTTACATACGGCACGTCTGGCTGGCAGCTTTGTCCCAGCCATGAGAAGGCACTGAGATAAGCACCTGGAAATGGGGGCCACGCTTCACATTGACCCTGGTCCTTCCACTTACAACATGGCTGGGGGCCCTTCACATCTCTGTGCCTCACTTTCCCCAGCTGTAAAGTGGAGACGGCGAGAATGCGTACATTATTTAGTTTTGTGAGGACTGAGTGAACTGAAAGGACTGAGCCCATGGAAGAGTCCTGCCACAGTCACAGCGAGGAAGCATTCATTGCTATTGTTTGTAGTATCTTCACTGTTGATCTCGAGGACAGGGACATCCCTTCTGTAAAGACGGAAGAGCCTAGCATAATAAATAGAAATTAGGGCATCCACTATTTCCTCATTAGTTGCCAAACCCCTGCTCCGAAATACTGTGAAAGAATTCCCTGGAGACAAAGTGTTCCTTTCCTCTGGGTGACATTGACAGGAGGAGCCACCACTCCTCACTCTGAAGTGGCCACCTGCTCCTCTTCCCATTTCTTACAAAATCTCTCTGGACCAGGAAGGAGGAAGCAGAGTGCTAATACTGAATGACAGTCAAGAGAGTTGTTAAGGACTCTTAAATACATCAGAGGTGTGCGTACACACCCTGGACCTTGGTCAAACATTCACAAGTGTGCTGAATGCACTGACTGGTAACTTTCCAGAAGCAGGTAGCTCAGGAGTCGGGTTGATGGCTAGGAAGTAGACACTCACCTGGAAAGCCTCCATGACCTCCCCCCACCCCCACCCCGTGATCTCAGGGCTGCACCTTCTGTAGAGCGACAGCCAAGTCGGTTCTTTCGCGGACGTTCAGGTTCTCTCTATCACATCCTACTGTTTTCATGTGGAATACAATTGACAGGTGTCCTTGCCAAAGGTTACAAATGAAAGGCTTCTTTCGTGCTTAATTGGGGAGGCTCTCTCAACGAGAAGGGACTCGGAGAAACATCTGAGGTCTGAGAACGTTGCCAAGACCAGAGAAGACAGAAGTGGAGTAGGGCAAGGTGGAGGTGGGAAGGACATAAGCGGAGTCCTTGGGTGTGTGAATAAGGACAGAGCCCACGTGTGTGCAGTGAGAGGCAAGCATGGCGAGAGGGGCCCTTTAAAATGGCGCCACGGTTTATTCTAAGACTATCTCAGGCACTGGGGACAGAGCAGAGGAGCAGGGCTATTTGGGAGTGGCTGTGGCTGCTTCGTGGACATTATTGGCTGCTTAGTGATTCCCAATTCATCTCTCCTCCAGCCAGCCATTTCTGTCATCCATGGAGACTCACAAGTGAACAGAACAAGAATAATGTGGTGGGGGACATCGACGTTGTCCTCAGGATAGGTATTTGGGTAAGACCTGGAGCAGGGGATTCCAGGATGCGCAGATAGGCAGATGGAGAGCCTGCTATTTAAGAGCTTTTTAATGCGGTCATTGGAATCAAAAACGTCCCATTCTTCTCACCAATATTACATTTAGTTATTCCACATTGCAGGAAAGCATTAAGAACCCTCTGTGGCTAGAGACTGTTCCTGGTGCTGTGAGCATGCCAAGACACGGGGAGCGATGCAGGATGGATAGAGTCAGAACCTGCCTAGGGAAGCTCGGGAGCGCAGCCCAGTGCTTGAAAGGGGGCACAGAGGTGGATGATCACGGGGCAGCACCGTCTTGCCAGGGAAGGCTTCTGGGAAGCCTTGGATTAGCCGAGGTCATAAAGCAAAACAGGAGCTGAGCAAGCTGAGCAAGGGGCTGGAGGAAGTAACCCACATATGAACGAATAAAATGCAAGCCTGGGGAATAACAGGCCTGGGTTCAGCTCAATCATTGACCAAATGTCACGCTCTAATCATGGTCTTCACTTGCTGGGCCTGAACCTCCTCGTCTCTGACGTGGGAATGTGCCCATTCATCTCATAAAGATAATGAGAGGAGAGCTGTAACGCTGTCGGCCTATGACCAGCACTAAATTATTACCTGCAAACGGTAGGTAACCCAAATACTCTCATTAGGAAAGTGGCCAAAAGGCACCCTGGGGAGACATGGCATTCCAGGAAGCCTTGGTTTCTGGACCCTTAACAGTCCTTTAGCTAGGAATAATGTGTGGGAACCACGGATTCCCCGTGTAATATTCTCGCGTGTTGGCTTATGTAATATAGAGACATGTTTCTTCCAATTTTCTCTTAATTTCTGTCCATTCTAGGTATTTACAACATGAGTCAAAACCAGTCAGGAAACCCCAAATCCCAGTAAGGATGAACTCAAGTGTCAGTCAAGTTCCCCATCAGCCCTGCCCACCACACAGCCTACCAAGGCTCTGTAACTTCCTTCTGGGCAAAGCGTCTCCTACCCCCCCCCCAACCACACCTTCCTCATTTTTTTCTCCTGCCCCACCTTGAAAACAAGAGTGAGAGTAGAGTGACAGGGGAATTCCAGTTTAGTTTAAACAAAACTCGGGGGGCAAACATTTGCTTTCACAAAGAGAAAACAAAGCCTTTTTATAGTTTCCACAGAAAGCTGTGCTCACATTGGCTTAGCAACCCCCTCACCTGCTCAAACCATCAAGTCCTCAGGTGTGGAACTTCCCAGGGCTGAGGTGACTGGACCCTGAGGCAGCAGCTGCTGTAGGTGCGGGTGGGGGGGGAGCAAACTTGGGACACAGGTTCTCCTAGGCTGAGAGCTAGTAAAGAGTCACCTTTCAGAAGAGTCTAGAGCCGCGGCCAGTGCCCTCTGAGAACAGCCTGCGCGTGACAGTGCGGCCTCTTCCGACCTTCCGTCCTCCTCTAGGGCCGGACAGAGGCAGCTCTCAGAAGTCCCCCTTTCCCAGCAGCCCCACAGGGCCTGTCATGTTCTGGGATCAGGAATGACCTTGTCTGTGGACAAGGCAGGGGAGACGTGAAGGCTGCACCTGCACCTGGAGCTGCCTGACCACTGTGACGTGGAGATGAAGCGGGCCCCTCTGTCACCTGCCGTCTCAACAACAAAAAGAACAGCGCTGGAGTCGGGGAAACTGCCTGATTTATTTTAGAAAGAGGTGGTGTATAAATAAACTTAGTAAATGGCAGCATTGGAAGAGACCCAGCTGCTTCGAGCTAGGGGAGAAACTTTGGAGAAGGTCATATCTAAAATACCCAGTGTTAAACCAGCCCCAGGGCAAGAAAAATGAGTCTTTTAGTAGGGAATCAACTATATTCCTTCTCTCCTTTTTTTTTTTTTTAAGGTAAGAAATTAAATTGAAAGGGTAGTTTTCTAAACAGCTCCTCATTACAATGACTGTCTTTTTAAATCTTAAAATGCCCCATCCCTTTACCGTGGGGTTATAATCCTCCCTTCACAAGCTCTTAAAGACCTGTTCGGAGGCTTTGGTGAACTTTGAGTTGTTCTAATTTTGGCAGAGCTTGGAGGCCAAGAAGCTAAGAACTGCCTTTCAAAGTAGGAGCTGACGTTTTTCAGAAGAGGATCTGACCTCAAACTTTCTCTGCTTGACCAGACGGGCAATGAAATCAGCAATGCGTGCCATAATTCTATCTTCATGTAGTCAAAAGGAAGTGAGAATTAGACTGTTAATTTGACTCAAAAGGATTCTGGGAGCAATGATATGGATATGTGACTGTTTAGAAGCATGTGAGCTCTGAAATGGTTGCACATGGCCCATCTCCATGGCAACATCAAACTGGTCTTGGCCCTGGATTCTCTCTTGTTTAAAAAAAAAAAAAAAAAAACCCACTGGAGGCATGGCTACCTGAAATAGCCTTTCTCACCTAAAACTTCTGGGTCGTTAACAAAGTGTTAGTAAGTAGCTCTGCTTCTCAGCTGTGCCCTAATTCTTTTGGTAGAAGAGATGATGGGAAGAACCGTAAACAAAAGCCACCATAGCAGAGCAGAATAAAAAAGACACAAAATAATTTACTGCTCATAATTCTTCAAATATGAGAGGAAAATTCATCATGTCTGAGATCTAATGCACCAGAGATGGTAATGAGGCCAGGACTGTGCATTCGGGTAATTCTCCAGGTTGGCTTTGCATTTCTCCCCTTAAAACCACGTTGAAATGAGTAGAACCTTCTCATTCCTCCATCCCTGGGGTTAGCAGGGTTACGTGAATAGCTGTGGTCACACGGTTGAACACACACTGGAGTCCATCTAGTTGACCCCGGGTCTCTTACGCTCTTTCCCTTGTGTTCAAAAACTTCTGTTCATTTGTTCGAGCGGTAAACAACTCCGAGCGGACGGGGAGAGTAACCAGACCCATTATTCCAGATGTAGTGCCCAAGAGTCACTTGAACTATTTGAGGACAAGAGCCCTATTGATTCTGGCACTTCTGAGGTGGAATAAAACTTAAGTGTATACATTATTAGTCTGACGCTCACACAAAGAGAGTGCTGTACTCCAAAGAAGTATTCAGAGGCATGTGGTTGTGAGGCTACAGGCTTACAAGGTTGGTTGGTTTTTCTGTCTGTCTGTCTGTCTGTCTGTCTGTCTGTCTGTCTGTCTGTTTTTAAGTTCTCATTAATTGTTGCTCTTTGAACAAGATTTAAAACTACAGAATAAAACATTCCTGTTATTTTAGAGTAATGCCTGGTCACTTCAACAAGCAAACACACACACACACACACACACACAACACACAAATACAGTGTCACCTACTAGACCTGAACTTATTTTATATGCCAAACTTGACCTCATTCTCTCTAAAATAAATTTACTATTTAAATATAAAAGCTGGCCATATTTCCCAAAAAGAAGTATTTTTCCCAAATGCCTTGATAGGATGACATCATTGAAACTAGCACATCACCTTACAAAGTGGCCCTTGTGAGGTGGGCTGTGTGGTTCCAGTGGATTATAAAATCAACTGCGTGACTTTGTAGTGAGCCTTGCATAGAACATCTGTTCCCAACATCCCACAGGTGACAGAAGGATGTGCCCGCTCCTGTGAAAGGAGCAAATCAAGCTTCAAGACACTGCCGCTGGCATCATTCTTATAATCAGATAGATAGTACTGCCTCCAGTCCTCTGAAGTACACGCCCAAGGGTCTTGATAAATATTGAAAGAAATATTGACCATTTGCTTGACCTCACAGTCTATATTTTTAAAATTCTGGTAACGAAGATCCATGCAGAACGATCTGGAGTAAAGAGCATGCTCCTCTCCCGGGGGAAGCGGGGAAGGGCCCCCGAACTCCCTCCCTGACCTGCTTGTCTTCTCCGGTCTCTCTGCAGGCAGCATCGCCGCCATCACCGTGACCGTCATCGCCGTGGTGTTACTGGTGTTCGGAGTCGCAGCGTACCTAAAGATCAGGTGAGGCACTCCGTGAGAAGAAAAGCTTCCGGTGTGGGGCTACCAGCTGAGGCCTGGTTTCTCTGTAGGTTCTTGTCCCTCCGGACTGGCAGGAAAGTGGATGTGGTGGGTGAAGTAACTCCACAGCAGACCGGGCAGAAGGCACAGTGTCCGACCCGTGGCAAAGCAGAAGAAATAGGCTGAGGATATGGTGTGATGGAAGAACTGACCTGGAGTCAGGAGATGTTCACATGAGTAGGTTCCAACTGCTGCCGAGAATCCTGACCCCGGCCAGGCTGTGGCTTTCTCTTCTGTGAGCGAGAGCAGAGGGCAGGCCCAGTGGTTCTTAAATACTAATGTTCCCAAGTTTATGTGTGGCTGGGCACCCAATCTTGCAGGGAGATTTTAAATGGTTCCAACCTAAAATATGAAAAATAAAAGGGAAATGTAGCCCTTTCTAGAAACCTGTGTTGACCCCAAGATTATGTCTCTCCATTGTTACTTTAAAAAAAAATGTTTAAAATTCTTTGCTTATGAAGTGAAGGTGATCCCAGATGGCAGCTGAGATTTCACGTTCCTTAGCCAAAGCTGCAGTGCTGCGTGAGGTCCTGCTTTGTTTTCCACAGCTCTGTGAAATCCAGCAGTCTCAAAGCCACATTCCTCACACTCAGTGTCCTTCCAGTAAAAATGCCAGATGGCCGGTGCAGGGCCTGGAACGAGGGACAGAAGGACATGTTTTGCCACGATGAACACAACCACTCCTTGACCTCTAACACACTGTCCTCTCCGCAGCTGGTGCCATCTTCATAGACGCTGCCTTGATCCTGTCACCCTGTCCCTCAATGTCCCCCAAGGCTCCCTGATGCACTCAGAGGTCATTCACAGACCTGCCCCTTGCTCACTCGTCTCACTTGTCACATCTCCACCTTTCTCTTCACCACTGAGCTCATCACCACCCTGGCTTCCCTCTGGTTCTTGCCAGGTGCTGGCTCTCTCCTGAGCCCTTCGCCAGTTTGCTTGGAGTTGCTCTTCAGTGGTACACAATGACTTTCATGTGATTGCCTCTGAGAGACGTCCCTTCCCATTTGTGACTCTCTTCTTCTTCCGGCTCCTCCATGACTTTATTGTGGAGGTTATCAATGTCTATTATTATAGTTTTTCATTTATTTGTTTGCTTGTTTATTGCTTCTTTCCCCCACAAAAATGTGAACTCTGTGAGCCCTGATATCATACTGAGCACAAAGAGGACGCTGGATAACTAAACATAAAAATACACCATCATGGGGCTGCAGAGATGGCTTGGTAGTTAAGCACTTGCCTGTGAAGCCGGAGGACCCTGGTTCGAGGCTCGGTTCCCCAGAACCCATGTAAGCCAGATGCACAAGATGGCGCATGCATCTGGAGTTCGTATGCAGTGGCTGGAGGCCCTGGTGTGTCTTCTCTCTCTCTCTTTCTCTCTGTCGCTCTCAAATAAATAAAAAAAAATTTGAACAATATTTTTAAAAATACACCATCACACTCACAGCACTGGGAGTTCACACAACACACACACACACACACACACCTCCTATCTAACTTCTCTTCCCCACAGCTGTGCTCCCTCCTCACAAGGCGTGTGCCATCCTTACCCACTCTCTTGTCCTCACAAGGCGTGTGCCATCCTTACCCACTCTCTTGTCCTCACTTCCCATGAGGAGCTCTAGTACATAGTTTCTCCTCTTGAGCCCCACATACTCTCAGATAGATGATAGATAGATAGATAGATAGATAGATAGATAGATAGATAGATAGATAGATAGATAAATAGTAGATAGATAGATAGATAGTAGATAGATGATAGATAGATAGATAGATAGATAGATAGATAGATAGATAGATAGTAGATAGATAGATAGATTGATTGTAGATAGATGATAGATAGATAGATGATAGATAGATAGATTGATAGTAGATAGATTGATAGTAGATAGATGATAGATAGATAGATAGATAGATAGATAGATAGATAGATGATAGATAGATTGATTGATAGTAGATAGATTGATAGTAGATAGATAGATAGATAGATAGATAGTAGATAGATAGATAGATAGATAGATAGATAGATAGATAGATAGTAGATAGATGATAGATAGATAGATAGATAGATAGATAGATAGATAGATAGATAGATAGATAGATAGTAGATAGATAGTAGATAGATGATAGATAGATAGATAGATAGATAGATAGATAGATAGATAGTAGATAGATAGATAGTAGATAGATGATAGATAGATAGATAGATAGATAGATAGATAGATAGATAGATAGTAGATAGATAGATAGATAGTAGATAGATGATAGATAGATAGATAGATAGATAGATAGATAGATAGATAGATAGATAGATGATAGATAGATGGGAAGGAAGGAATAGACACAAAGCTAATTTTTGAGCACCAGCCATGTTCCATGCATCCTTCTAACACTGGGGTCATTTGTGTGATGCAACACAGTTCTGCCCTCAGAACTTATCACCTTTGGAGGCCATTCCATTTTTTTCTAATGAGTGCTGATTGAAATTGCATAAAATGTCATTTTAAAACTCCACTCACCAGTCTCAACACCAGATAAGCCCAGGCAGGGTTGGATTGGATGTATTCTTATTCCTCTCTCCCAGGTAGGCTCTCTGTCCTGCGTGCAGAGGCCATGGTCTTATAAATAGAAGCTGCTGCTTGTCTGTTGGGCTTCTTGTTTTTGGCACTATAACCTTACGGATGAATGACATCATCAGGCCTTGTGTTAGGAAGCCCCTCAGGAAAGCCGCTTTGTGCTTTTTCAGTATTGTTTTGGCAGAAAGATAATATAAGGTTAATAGCTCTCTGCAGTTTTAAGGCTATGCTAAAACCCCCTTCAGGTATTACCTCAACAGACTTAGGAGGCTTCACTAATCAGCCACCCATCAAAAATAAGTTGGTTCTGGGGGTGTGTGTGTGTGTGGCTTTGCTTTGGCTTGAAATTTCTTCTACCCTCCCATATCTGTGAGAGCAGTGATGTTAAAGCATTCTCTTGGTGGTGGACTCCTAGATCCGTTGGCCAGGACAGCAGGTGACAGCAGTCCTAGCTCACAAGGCGCCCTGGCCCTGCAGTGCAAGGAGGGAGGCCACTGGAAAAGACAGCCTCACAACCCCTGCCCGGACAACTGTGTCTGTTATAGCCTGAGCCATCATAGGACGTGGGTTATAAAAATGGACTGCCCTCAGTCTCCCAGAGCCCCCTTTTACCTACTCCGTTTTGACCAGCAGCAGTTTGGTGTGGAGGAAGGAACAGGGGCTCCGCTGACAAGGTTGATGCTGTGCTGACTCAGCACTGCCACGGGAGTCATTGACAAACCTGCACATGCTCAGTGGCAGGGTAAGGCGGGCACTGGGCGGGGCCTGCTGCTGCTAGGTGAGACCGGCTCACCTGAGGTTGGAAGAGTCACCGTGTTGTCTGCATTCCCATGCAGTGGAATCCAGAGATTCACAGAGGGCAGAGAGAGGGGCTGGAGGAGAGAGAGGGAAAAGGACCTTGATTCTCTAGCTGTGGCTCACGTGGCAGCGCCCAGCGTTCACGCTGGCAGTTTTGGTGGCACTGTTCTTGCTGTTCTTAAGCTGTGAAGTTGAATTCATGTCATAAGGTCATCAACAAAAGCACTCTCAGATTGGCTGTATTCCAGGGCTTGTTTGCAACTTTAATACTTTATTTATTTATTTATTTATGTGTGTAAGAGAGAAAGAGGCAGAGGAGGGAGGGAGAGAGAATGGGCACACCAGGGCCTCCAGCCACTGCAGAAAAACTTCAGATGCATGTGCCACTTTGTGCATCTGGCTTACATGGTTTCTAGGGAATCAAATCTGGATTCTTTGGCTTTGCAGGCAAGTGGCTTAAGTGCTAAACCATCTTTCCAGCTCTTGTTTGCAATTTTAAAAGAAAGCAAAGGCTTTGCCCACCTCTTGCAAAGGGTGTGTTTGATTAGTGATGATTGAAGAAGGAGATAAGTCAGTTTTGTTTAGTTTAAGTTGGTTCAAAACTGCTCAGCTCTGAGATAATCTCCCCACACAAAAGGCCCTATGTGCTGCGGCCAGAGAACTGGAAGCCGCTATAATTAGGTGTGCTGGTAACCCATACAGAAGGCTATCCCCTTCACAGAAATAACCGTGACCTTCATTTACAGACATGAAACGGCCTGCCTTTAGTGTTTCTTGTTAGAAGTCCCCTGTTGTGTTTCATGTCTTACAGAGACTGCAGATTCCTTCTTCTCATGGTTAGGTTGAACGAATGGGCCCTTGGCAGCTGTGGAAGCTAAGATTCTAGAATTTATTCTTTTTCCAGATTAGCTTTTGGAGTTTTGTGGGTCTGGTTAACTTGAATTTCTGCCTCTGTGCTTTCTTGGGCCCTGTACTTCATAACTGCCCATGGGGAAGCTTCTCACAAGCAGTTTTCCATAGATTCTGATTGGGTAGGTCTGGGGCCCATGTGCCTGCTCTTTTTACTAGCTCATGCAGGTGGCCAATGCTACGGATCTAAAAATCACACTTTGAAAACGTCCGCTTTATCCCTGACTCCTGACATTCCCAAAAGATACTGTGCTGTGGAGGCCCCCAGATATATGGCCCTGTTGCTTCTTGCCTCTGTGACTTTGAACATGTTCCCTTTTTGATCCCAAGTTGTCCAGCTCAAAAGAGACCTCCTCTGAGAGCCTGTCCCCACTCCCTCCCTATGAGTTCCTCAGTACACCTTCCTCCTGTGGTGCACACACTTGCCTGGAATTCATGTGTTTTCTGCCTGTCCGTCCACAGAACCTTACAAAGCCCCTGGCCATTCCTGACATATCACAGTTGTTTTATAAACATTTATTGTGTGAGAGGATAATTCTGTGTCAGGAAGTTTGTGGTATCACAGCAACTTTTATTTATTTTCAATTCAGGAAGAACTAAGTTTGGCAAAGTGGAAGCCATGGGTATGTAGCAAACACAGACTCCCTGGCTTCCTACTGGACCTGTTAAAACCAGGCAGATAAACCAGTATAAACCAGTATTCAGACCCCTTCTGTCATGGATGTCTGACAGTGGTGTGATCTCTGTCAGATGTTAGCTTTGAAAACTACAAGAAACAAATTTCATCTGCTTTGTCAAAGTAAATGTGATTATTTAAAGATAAGTTTGAAAATGGGGAAAAGCTATGAAAGAAGATTTCAAAAATGACATTTGAAACTGTGTCCATCATTGGGACTTTGGTAGAAAAACAAAGTTGATAGGACCCTGAATTTTCATACTCTGCACTAGCTTGCTTTTAAAACTATGGCCAAATAAATTGAACCCCCACGGTCCAATTTTCTTAGCTTCAAGATTTGCCCTCACAACGTTAATTTCTTACTTTGGACAACTGTACTCTAACTTTGTAAGATGTTAACATTGTTTGAGGAACACGTGTATTAATAGGAGCATATGGGAATGATAGTTACTGCTTTTTGCAACTTTTCTATAAACCTAAACTCACTCAAATATAAAAAGGCTAATTTTATTTTTTAGAATAGATGCTCTACCAATGCACTGTGTGCTCTTGCCTTCAAAGCCCTGCCCTTGCTGCCTCCTCCATCTGTCCAGTGTGCCTCAGATGTCCCTGGAACTGTCCCTTGTCTCCTCCATGAGTTAGGTGCAATGATGCCTTCCAGAGATTTCTTCTGTATTAGTTACTCTCTCATCACCGTCACCAAACACCTGACAAGAAGCAACTTGCGGAAGGAAGGGTTTACTCCAGCTTACGGCTCCAGATGACAGTCCATCGTGGTGGAGAGGCGTGGTGGCAGGAGACTGAGAAGCTGGTCACACTCAGTTCACAGTGAGGAAGCAGAAAGTGATCAATGCCCCGCTGCTGCTTAGCCAGCTCTCTCCTTTTCATACATTCTAAGGACCCCAGTCTAGGGAATGGTGCTGCCCACAGCTAAGGTGGGCCTTCCCACCTCATTCTCCTCGTTAAGACAGTGAGTCTCCCGCAGGTAACCCACAGGCTAACGTACGTACTGGGTGATTCTAGGTCCTGACAGGTTGGTAATTAATGTAGATCATCATTCTTTCCCTGGGCACCAAGTCCAGAACTGCAATTCCCACCACTCATTTAAAATTTCTCATCCTCCTTTCTTGGTTTATTTTTCTCTCATTTCCACCATATTATTGTTTTTAATGCTCTTATCATGTCTCCTTCCACTAGAACAGAAGGTCTCTAGGGACAGGGATTTGGGTATGCTTAGCCATCGGTATCCCTTACATCTCAGAATAGGGTCTCTTAGGCTGTAAGTTTTCAATGACTGGCTCAATGAAAGGAGCCAGGCAGGGGAATGACAAGTAGGAAAAGAACAAAGAGAAGACGGTTATGGCCATTCCAGACTTCCCTGCGAGTGGAAGAGGAGAGCCTAATACTGAATTTCTAATAGCTAAGGAGTGGCTATGTGTTCCCAGCATCAATATCCATGCGTCCTTCTTCCTGCTCAGCGCAAGACTGAAGCAAAACTCACTTGCCAAAAGAGAGGACTTGGGCGCAGTTGTAAATGAAAATGGAGACAGACAGAGGAGTGGCATGTATCCCTGTAAAAAAAAAAAAAAAATAGCAGATATTTCCTAAACTATGTTTTGTTTCAACCAAAGGAAAGAGGAACACCTCATTCACTGTAGAAGACAATTAAGTATTGATGTTTAAGAAGCAACAATTCCTTATTTTGCCCTCTCAGGTCCTGTTTTTAGATAACTAACCCATACAGTACAGTGAGGTCACTGACAAGAAGTGCGGCACCATTGATTGACTGGCGCGCTGTGGGCATGTGCCAAGTGCTTTAAAGCCACATCATCACGTGAGGGCCTTAGCCGTGATTCTCCTTCCCCTTCCTCTCTTTAAAGGCAAAGTGGTATCTTTGACCTTTATCATTCTTTAATGAGCTGCTTTTTTTTTCATTTTGCCACACTTAACATTGCACAGTGAATGACCACAGGCCACGTGAACCCTTGCTGGCATTGAGCAATCTAACACCATCTATACAAATGACAACGTGCTACTCGATAAGCAGTCATCATCAAATATTGGTGACCATGCGTTGAGAGCAGCACGTGAAGTGGGTCAGATAGTTACAAGAAAAGTAAGACCCAGCCTCACCCCAGGAAGTTTACTGTCCTAGAGGAGCCAACGCCAGTAGAAAAGAGAGCGATACAGGACAGGTGCTGGCCTGTATTGAGAAACTGCATAAACAGAATTGCTTGACCTGACAACGACACCATCTGTACAGATTGCTGCTCCGGGTGAAATGAGATGCAGTAGCATTAGAGCCAGGAGATGGCGTTAGTAAGGGCTCCGTTAAGTGACGTTAGCACAGTCGTCGCCATTCCTCCGGCCCGCTTTCCTAGTACTGGGAGTGGGAGGGGCTTGATTATTATTCCTCAGCCTCTCGAGATGCCTGTATACAAACATTCCTGTGCTCATCCAGATTGCACCAAAAGTTAAGAAGTTCTGACCCAGACCCAGACTGCTCGCTCATTATTCTCCCCTTTATCACATAACCACAAAATGTGCTTCTTTATTCTGCCTACCACCGACCATGTCAGATCTGTGCAAACCTGGCTCCAACTGGCACGCCAGTTCTTGTTCAGGTTCCTGAGTATATGGAAACATGCCCAGCAGATTCAGTGCCATTCCCATCAGTTCATCCACATCTTTCATACCTCTTTCCTCCCTGTCCAGCACTCAGCTCACTGCCCTGTCAAATACAAAGGCAAAGACCACTGAAGGCAAACACCAGTCTTCCTCTTTGCTTTTACCAGCGCATTTGTGCAGCTGGTGCATCTAGCACTGCAGCAGATTGGGTGCAGCACTGACCAGCAGTATAGTGACCACAGAGAAAAAGGACTAATGGCCATAAGATTTGTCATCCTTTGACCTCACTTTGGAATAATATGTTATAAAATCCAAATAACAATAATATAATAATAATAATAATAATAATAATAATAATAACAAAAGCTATTCAATAGTTCCTGGTGGGAGGAGGCTCATTTGTCAGTCAATGCTTTGTTTTGCTATTTGCAAGTTTAGCATGAGCTAGCCTAAGTTTCCTTATAATAAAAATTAAAGGGCTGGAAAGATGGCTCAGTGGTTAAGGCATTTGCCTGCAAAGCCTAACAACCTGAGTTCTATTTCCCAGGACCTACATAAAGCCAAATGCACAAAATACCACATGAATTTTTTGCAATGGCTGGAAGCCCTGGCACACCCATATTCATTCATTCATTCATTCATTCATTCTCTCTCCCTCTTTCTCTGTCTCTCTCCTGAGTGACACATGCCTTTAATCCTAGCACTCAGGAGGCGAAGGTAGGAGGATTGCTGTTAGTCTGATGCCAGCCTGAGACTACATAGTGAATTCCACCTCAGCCTGGGCTACAGAAAGACCCCACCTCAAAAAAATGACAAAGTAGTGCTGGTCAATATTTATTGTGCATGTACTGTGTGCCTAGACTTTTAAATGCACTCCCTCGTTTAATCCTCTTAATAACCCTAATTAATTTTGTAACTCTCTATTTTATAGATGAAGGAATTTGATTGACTGGAGGTTTTGAGTTGGGGGAATTGCTGGCCATCAGCAGTCACGATCTGTCTTCACTTACCAAAATGACCTGTACTGTTCCTATTGATTACAAAGAGCAGTGGTGTCTCTGGCTTGCTGCTGAGGCCTAATCCCCTATGCACGCAAATGCATGCGGGCCTGTAGTGGAATCAAAGGGTACTGTGTGACATCCTCAAGTTTCCAGAGAGAAGGAGGGGTCAGCTGACAAATCTGAATTTTGAAGAGAGCGCAGCCAAGGCCTGGTTCTTGGGAATGTCAACACTGCAGATACCTGGCTGATGTTAATGAGCTTCAGAAGAGAACTAGCAAGTATTCTAGCAATGGCTGCAATGAGAGCAGATGCTTTTGGTGTGTCTCACTCGGGTGGTATTTTCACTCTGTTTAGTTTTCACGTGTGGCTGAGGGCACTGAGCTGTCCTCATGGAGCATACGGTCTAGCTGAAGAAGAGAGGCCACTACAGCGTAACCATGTAAACTACGCAGCATGGAGAAACGATCAAATTAGGAAGCAGAAGGCAAGGGTGTGCTGGGTGTGGTAGAGAAAAGAAGAAAGCCAGTGAGTTTGGAGTTGAGAAAACAGGGCTCTTTAGTATTTCTGTTTTTTCAGAAAGTAACAAGGGCCAGGTCTTATAAGGCTTTGAAAAACATTGTAATGACTTTGACTTTTACCCTGACATGAGGTGCTGGCTAAAGGTCTTTTATATATATATATATATCGTATTACTTTATTTGTGAGAGAGAGAGGGAGAGGAATGAAATAAGGAGACAGAAATACTATGGGTGTGCCAAGGTGCTGGCGAAAGGTCTCATATATATATATATATATATGAACATACTATGGGTGTGCCAAGCTTGCCACTGCAAACAAACCCCAGGCACAGGTACCACTTTGTGCATCTGGCTTTATGTGGGTACTGGGGAATGGAACCTAGGCAGGCAGGCTTTGCAAGCAGGTACTTTTAATTGCTGAGCCATCTCCCCAGCCCCCAAAGGTCTTCAGAAGAGAACTGATAGCAATTTGACCTCAGTTTCTTATAGAAATCGTAGCTGTGTGTCAGCCTCTCAGAATATCCCGTCAGAGCCTCTCAGGCCAGACTGCCATTGGACTATGGTGCTAACAAGACTCCGTTCCTGAGTTCTGAGCAATACGTTGAGACCCAGGAGCGGGGATTTGACTCAGCTCAGTTGGATGACTTTGGGCCCATCAGTAAACACCCATGAGCACCATTTTCCTCACCAGAAAAACATGGATGAACCACTCCTTCCCCATGCCTTTGTTTTGAGAATCAGTTAAAATCTGCACAGAGATTATATAAATCACACAGCACAGTAAGATGTCGAGAGGGGACAGCAATAGTAGCCGTGGTGTGTCCATGTTACTTCAGGGAAAATGAGCTCCAGGACCCAAGGCCAGACGCCGGGTCTGCCAGCATCCCTTCCCCATCCTGCTTCCTAGAAAGCCGTGGAATGGGGCCTCCCCTTCATTCTCCTGCACTGGGAGAGAAGAACGACTAATCTGTTCTCAGTAGAAGTGCCAGCTGAGCTCCTAGATGGGTGGTTGTGACACACCAGGCATTGGTGGCTAAGGCTTATGCGACCCTGGCCTTGTCTTGCTGGGAGCTCCATGTCTTCCCTCACATAGGCCGACAGCCCTCGTAGTTCAGGATGTCCTCCGTGGAGCCTTCTCCAATTAACCTCAGCCTCGTCTTCTTCCCACCAGGCATTCCTCCTATGGAAGACTTTTGGATGACCATGACTACGGGTCCTGGGGAAACTATAACAACCCTCTGTATGACGACTCTTAACAAAAGAAGGTGGCTGGAGACAAGGAAAACTGTCCTTTATTTATAAGTGCTTATCCCGTAGAATTAATGAGTACCTGATGTGCATTGAACGACAATCTCAAGCCTGTTTTCTTGGTATGGTTGTTTTTGTTTTCCTTCCTCTCCTCTGGCTGCTCCAGCATCCCCTTTCTGGGACAAAAGAACCTTTATGTCAAGGTGAGTGGAGGCTGGTTTGCAGCTGAACTGAACCAGGACGGACAACACAAGATGGAGGCTGCGCCCCCACCACAGGACCCACTTTGAAAGAACTGAGGAGGAGGGACTGTGTTACTTTGTTAAGGGTTAATTTTGAGGGACCTTTTTGTTTTGGGTATTTTTTTAAACTTCTCTATAGGAAATCACATTAAGTATCTGTAAGAAAAAGGAAATAAGTCCTTGGAGAATACCTCCCTGCATGGAGGAAGCAGGGCTTCTTGATTCCTTTTTAATCTCTGTTTGCCTGGTTGTATCTGACAAGATGCCTGCTTAGCTCTAAAAAGCAGGACAGCTAACTCTTAGCTGCCTAATTGAGCATAAAGAAGGGCTGCGCTCTGAGGAGGCCAGCTGCTGTCAGATCCCAGCATGCCTTCAACCTGTTCTCCACACCAGGTCCCTGAAAGCAAATGGGATCCGAGCTCACTAGCTTCCAGAGAAGTTGCAGTTCTGAAGGCGAAGGCTGGGAGGTGGGCTGGAGAAGAGAAAGGGAGAGGCATACAGAGGGAGAATTCAGGGGGTGGGAAGGGAGAGAAGCTTGTGTGCATGTGGGACCTGTGCTATGGGAGACATCACTGCTTGGGGAAGCCCATGGCACCCTTCCTTAAAGCATACTCATAAAGCAACCCATTTCCTGCCTTACTGTCGGGTGGAGAGTGGCTGCAAGCTGTTTTCAAAAATAAAGAAGTCCTAGTCTCTCTGAAGTTGCTTCACGAGGCATGTCCATAGGAAAAGTGGCACCGTGAATAATCTATTCATTCTCCCACACATTTACCCTACCATCCTTCTCTTCAATAAACGAACACCCCTGGGTATCTGGTCTCAAAATCCTGAGCGACAAATTCTGAGAAGCAGCTGTTCATCTTTGAACACATCTGTTTTATTTCACTCTTTCTCAACCAGTGGTGACTTTTGCCTCCCCACCTAGGGCACTGGAAAAGGTATTGATTGCCACACATTGCTAGGTCTTGACACCACTGATTGCTCTACCTTGCTGAGGACAAGCCTGCGCGGTAAAGAATCATCCAGCCTGCACCATCAAAGGCTGAGATGGAGACTTCCTGATTGATGGCAGTCTCCCCAGGACAAAGAAGAGAAGAGAAGCTCATACGGGAGTGATATCTCTTGATTTTTAACAAAGCAAATCGTGTTAAATTTTTCAACCTACAAAGGGTTTAGGTTATTGACTAGGTTGACTTGTGGCATGTGTGGTTTGTGTTTCTGGAGATCTTTCTTTCAGGGCTACACCCCTGTTCTTCCATAACAAGAGAATTGGTACCCAGTCTCTTCTGTCCTGTCTCATGTACTGGACATGCCATATTGTCTACAGTGTCACAGAAGCTTAAAACAACATCAATGTCGATGCCTAAGATGGATCTTACCATCATGACTCTATTGAGGAAAGCCACTCCGGTGGCACTTTCCTGAACCTCTCCGGTGCCAGAAACCAGGAGCAGATCTCCTTCCCACAACCTGCCATCCACCCTCTGGGAAAAATTATTCCTCAACCCCTCAAGTGCCAACAAGGAAGGATCAACCTCCACGTGTCTTCTGCCGTGAGCAGAGTGTCAAGGGACGGACTTGTAGGAACCAAGAGATCCCTGAATGTGACACAGAAAAAGCACAGGTCTCAGAACGACCAAGGTACCCCCTCTGGTCTAGTGATGCCAACCTAAGCTACTGTCCTTCTTCCCCACCCCCACCCCTTCACAGGGCTCCAGTGAAATTAGCCAAATACGCACCTGATACACACAGGGCATTCTCGATCACATTGTCCTCCATCAGCCAAAGCCATTTGGTGCAGGAAATGCAAAGCTCTCCGTGAAGCACTTTTGTGGAAGTGCCTATCTGCATGCTGCTTCTGTGGTCAGGGCTGAGCCAGAGGCGCCAACTCTAAAGAGGAGCCCGCGCTCTAAAGCAGGGCTCAGCAGGCCTCCTTCCTTTCCCAAGGCTGTCATCCTGCAAGAGCCCGGATTGGTTGTTGCTCTGATTAGCTTCTACATGCTTCCAGCACAGAGAGGGATCTGAGCCTAAAACAGGCCCATCTAGACAGGGGATGGTTTCCCATTAGAACTCAAGAACGCCCTGTTGATGTTTGTTAGTATAAAATGCATACAGATGGGACTTCATTTTGCCAAATGTATTTATTCTGCTTTTGACTTGGCCAAAAGATTTCGATTTTGGTTACTTTATTCTACAAATTTTGCTTAACACACACATGCACACACACAAAATATGTGCCAATGAGCGAGAAGCTGCTCAAGTGTGCTCAAGGGAAATGGCTCCAGTGGATCTGAACAAGCCCTTCCTGGACAGACGGGCCATGACATCTTAGGGGGTCAGAGCAGGAGGGAGGTGACTGGCCTCTCCTCAGTAGATTTCAGATGACCTGGAGTAGCGTAGTGTTCAATTTTGCTCTTTTCCTGTGGCCCTGGTGGAATCCTCTACCCATATTGCACACTTGTGTCTTCATTTATAAAAATGAGGTGATGCCTACATATTGACCTCACCCCATCCTACCTCACAGATGACTTGTGAGGAGCAATGAAACCGTGTGTACCGTGTTTTCAGTTTCCGGAGGAAAAAAAGCACTTGTTGACTTGTCAAGAAGCACGTAGATTTCTGGGTGATCTCGGTTTCTTATTTGCTGTTACCTTGGTATGTTGTGTTCGCTTATTCTTCAAAACTATGGTTGCGGCATAATCACATCAAATGGCTGTGCCAGAGCTGAACTTCCCTCCCTGCACCTGACTGGTGCAGGGTTAACCATTCCTGGTATGACAAAGCAGAGTCTCCACCTCCAGCTGCAAGGATGGCCCAGGACATCCCCCCCCACTCCCAGACACTAACAACAGGAGGCCACTGGCCGTCACCATCCCCCGCGATCTTCCAGATGCTCTTTGGAGCACGTTAGGGTTTGATGTCATCTGTTTGCCCTTCATCTTGCTTGCAAGGATGCATGGTTCAATCCTGTGCATCTTGGAAATGAATTTGCAACTGGTCCAGATGCCAATTTGCACGTCAATTCACCTTCTTTGCCTTTAACCTTGTTTTCAGGGGCAAATGAATGTACCATTTCAACTTTGAGCTTGAACGTGTTAGCTGATATTGGTAACAGCACTACTTAACAGCTCGTTACCAGGTTTCTTTCGTGGAATAAGTTAGCTGACACCATTGAAATATGGAAATGCATCCAACTTCTTCGATAGTTGATGTCATTGTATCAGCATTTGTTGTCAGACATATTGCATACCAATTATGATTCTACCAATTAAAGTTCTTAAAAGCTTGTACCTAACTGTGGTGATTCGCATCTTGATATGCTTTGTTATTCAAGCCATTCAATTAATGTAGTTACTGTGGCATGTATTAAGTAGCTCTGACTTGTTCTTAAAGAAAATTTAGGACTGAAGAAATGGCTTAGCAGTTAAGGCATTTGCCTGCGAAGCCAAATGATCCCGGTTCAATTCCCCAGTACCCACGTAAGGCAGATACACAAGGGACACATGCATCTGGAGTTCATTTGCAGTGGCTAGAGGCTCTGGCATGCCCATTCTCTCTCTGTCTGCCTCTCTTCTATCTCTCTCTCACGCTCGCTCTCTGCTTGAAAATAAATAAAATTTTTTAAAAGAAAGAAAATTTGGGGCTGGAGAGATGGCTTAGCGGTTAAGGCGCCTGCCTCCTAAGCCTAAGAATGCTGGTTCCAACCTCCAGCGGTTCCAATCTCCAGGTCCCACATTTAGCCAGATGCAAAGTGACGCAAGGGCACAATGCCGCACTTGACCACAAGGGGGCGCATGCATCTGGATTTCGTTCGAGCAGCTGAGAGGCTGCTGGCATGCCCATCTCTGATTTCCTCTCCCTCTCTCTCGGCCTCTCTCCAAAAAAAAAAAAAAAAAAAAAAAAGAAAGAAAATGTATCCTACATCAATAAATAATATTTTCTGTAAAGCAGGAAGGTCTCTCTGATCTTGAAACAGAATTGAAAAAAAAAAGTCTGCATTGAAGAAACTTTCTGCGCAGTGTTTTTTACTCTCAAATAGTCTGTGCATCTTCTGCATCAGAGGGAAAAGTAAACACTTTGATTCAATGAGTGAGATGGTGAGACATAATCAAGTCATGTTAAGGCATGCATTAGCAGAACATGTGGTGCCTGCTTCACTCCCTTTCAGAAAGAAATTAAGTTCAGCATATTCATGCCTATCTAACAGCTAATTAGCAGGCAGCTTCAGCTGTCCAGAATATAATTTCAAACCCCAGAAGCTAATCAAATATTATTCCTATTTTGAAGAAAATAGTTGCAGTAAATCTCATGCATTTTACTCTATTGAGGATGAGTGGGATCCTGCAAAACAGGAAATTAGGAATAGGTTTTACCTTTTTTTTTTTTTTTTTTTTTTTTTTTCGAGGTAGGGTCTCACTCTAGCTCAGGCTGACCTGACCTGGAATTTCACTCTAGCTCAGGCTGACCTGGAATTCACTGTGTAGTCTCGGGGTGGCCTCGAACTCACAGCGATCCTACCTCTGCCTCCTGAGTGCTGTGATTAAAGGCGTGCAAACCATGCCCGGCTCATTTTGTTGTTTTTTGAGACAGGGTCTCATGTGCCTCAGGCTGGCCTTGAATTCTATGTAGCTCATGATGACTTTGAACTCCTGATCCTTCTGCCTCGACTTCACAAGCAATGGGAATATGGCTCGTGCCACAGTGCCAGCTAGCAAGTGTCAACTGGGTGATGAATGCACAGAGAAGGTTAGGGTCAGTGAGTTTAGTTACTGTTAATGATACAGCATGGAGGACTAAGAGAAGACCAGGTGGGGATGAGGACCCAGCACGAAACAGCCTCTCCTATTGAGTTTTTGGTGCTGTGGTTTGAATACGTGTCCCTCAATCTCAGGTGTTAAAGGCCTGGTGGTCACCAGTCTATGGCATTACTATGGGAAAGGGGTGAACCCTTAGAAGGTGGGGTCCAGTGGAAGAAAGTTAGGTGATTGGAAGTGTGACTTTGAAGATTTGGGGATCCTGGCCTCTCCTCTTTCTCCTTTTGCTGCCCAGCTGCAATGAGGTGAGCCACTTGCTGGGAACTACCCTCCTATCGTGATGTTCTGTCTCATAGTCGGCCCCAAAACAATGGGTCAGCTAACTGACCATGGACTAAAACCATGAATCAAAATAAAACTTGCCCTTCCCATCTGCTGCTTCACCATGGCAGAAAACTAACACATGTCTGTATTTCCTGGAGACCTGCTACAGTCACCAGAGCAACTGAAAACCCGCCCCTCCCCGCTATGCCAACCATTCCTGAATGGAAGTGGCAAGAAAGGACTTTATGGGAAGGACTTAAGGACTTTATAGCATTAACATATTCTAAATTCTTGGGTCCAAATCAATATTCTTCCTGGAGTATCCCTTTTCCACATGAAATCATAATCTTTTTCAACTTTTTAGTGCCCTTTCAAGTGTAACTATTTAGTACCTTTTTCTCTTCCAAAATTCAATAGCTAGTATTTTGGTCTTTATCAGGAAGCAGTGAATCAAAAATAACTCTTGAAGAAAGCACTGGTGATGTTGGGGCCAATCATAATAGATGTGTGATCGCTTCCCTCAGGGATCTACTTGTGAGCCAGTGTAGAGAAGATCACATTGACTGACGCAAACGCCATGAGTTTTCATCAACACATGTACCAAGTTCCTGTTTCAACCAAGAGAGTCAATATTTACTGCACAAGGAAGTGAACCGAACTCATTAGGAAACTCACGAAATCTGGGGACAATACGTCAGCTTTACATGAGCCCACCTCACAGATGGGGAAACTAAGGCTCCCAGGGTGTGAAATGTTTGCAGCTCAGCCCTGAACGATGGACTCCAGAGTCCATAAGATGAACCAGAACTCCCAGTACCTTCATTTCCATAGTGACAGGGTGGGACTCACACCAGCTCCATCTGTCACCAGACTGCTTCGTCCTTTTCCACCAGTGACTGGTGTTTGATGTAAGTATAACCTGGGTCTTAAGATCCTACCGCCTCCTGCTAACTCTGGACTTTCCACCCCTGGCGCAGGCCCCCTCGGCTCTTCTGGGTAGTCTCAAGAGTGTCTGGCCCGCAGCCAACAGCAGGCCCAGTCAGCACCCTGGCACGTGCTCCGTGCCTGGCACTGTCACCTTTCTGCTGACTGATTGACGCTGCCCACCAGGCTGTATTCTCTGGCATTCGGGGGGCGTGGGGAAGAGCTTCCCTGGTTCTGAGAGGAAACTAGCACAAGGTCATGGTGTCTTGGAATTAAAGTGAGGTTTTTATTCTCTTTTGTTCTCCACTTGTGGCCTCCTTGCAAGTCACAGGAATCGGGTGGGAGTCCCTAGTGTCCTGCACTAAGAAGGCCACTGAAGCCCATTCCCTGCACACCCAAGGGTGCACCACTGGGCCAGGCTTCTCTTTCCTTGGAGTGGTGAGAGCGTATTCTCACGTAGCGCTTACTACACGCCAGACACTGTTCGAATCACTCTGCCTTGGCAGCCCTGTGAGGCAGATGCTATTAGTGAGAACGCCAAGGGCCAGATAGGTGAGAAAGTTGTCCGGTGTCACAAAGTGATGGGGCAGAAATGAAAGACCAACCAATGGTCTCCAGGGCCCATACTCTGGAACACTTCCAAACGGAATCCTCACTCCCTGCCAGAAATTCCTGACACATACTCTGTCAGCCATGGGACAAGCCTCTCCATGTAGGACAACCTGCAATCTAAGTTAGGGTTTGCAAGAAGCAAGGCCCTGTCTATCAGAAAGTTCTAGAGCGGCTCACTCTGTGACTGAGTGCCTGTGCAGTAATGCTTGTTGGTATAGTGGAGAGTCTTTTAAAATAACAGGATTCTCAGGACCGATAACCTGGCTGTCTAAGCTGCCTGTGTCTCTATCTTGGAACCTTCAAATCAGTCAGTCACTTTATTTTTTTCTCCCAATAATACTAAAATACCAAGCTTGGTATGAGTCAGGGTTCTCTGGAGAAACAGAACTGATAGAATGAATTGCTATTAAAAAGGGGGATTTTTTTTTTTTAAATTAGCTTATGGCAGTCCAACAGTAGCAGTCTGCAACCTCGAGAGTCAAGAAACCCAGTAGCTGCTCAGTCTACGCAGCTCAATGCCTCAGCAGTCCCCATCCAGCACTGAGGGCCTCGGGCTTCAAGGAGAGCCTCTGGTCTTCAGTCCACATGGGAAGGCTGAGGAAACTTGGTTCCAGTGCTGACAAAGGATGGCTAAACAGGGTAGATGCATGTAGGAGTCAATAGTGGGGAGCAACAGGGTAAAATGCACACACTGGTGAGCACACAGGTAGCCAGATTAAAAGGAGATTTATTTTAAAGTTTTATTTATTTTTTATTTGCAAGCAGAGAGAGAGAGAGAAGAGAGGCAGACAGAGAGAGAATGGGCACGCCAGGGCCTCCAGCCACTGCAAACAAACTCCAGATGCATGTGCCCCCTTGTGCATCTGGCTTATGTGAGTCCTGGAGAGTTGAACCAGGATCCTTTGGTTTCACAGGCAAATGCCTTGACCACTAAGCCATCTCTCCATTCCAAAAGGAGATTTATTTTAGCTCACAGTTCTGGAGCTACATGGTGGAGGGGTCACATCTGATGATGGCCTTTTTACTGACAGATTCCTAAGCTGCCACAGGCAGAAACATGTGCATAAGTCTTCTTGTCCCTTCTTATAAAACCACTGGGGAGGGCTGGTGGGATTGTTTAGTGGTTAAGGCATTTACCTGCAAAGCCAAAGGACTCCAGTTCGATTCTCCAGGACCCACATAAGCCAGATGCACAAGGTGGCACATGCGTCTGGAGTTCATATGGAGTGGCTAGAGGCCCTGGCACACCCATATTCATTCTCTCTCTCTCTCTCTCTCAAATAAATAAATAAAAGTTAAAAAAAAAAAAAAACACTGGGGAGCCGGGTGTGGTGGCGCATGCCTTTAATCCCAGCACTCGGGAGGCTGAGGTAGGAGGATCGCTGTGGAGTTCAAGGCCACCCTGAGACTACATAGTGAATTCCAGGTCAGCCTGAGCTAGAGTGAGACCCTACCTCAAAAAACCAAACAAAAACAAAACAAAAAAAAGGCCACTGGTATTCAGTCATGGGGGCTCTACACTAATGACCTCATCTAAGCACAATCACCTCTCCAAAGCCCCACCTCCAAACACCAGACACAGATGGTCTCCACCACCATCAGGCCCCACACTGGAGATCAGAGCTCAGCATCACAGGGGAACAAAGCACATGGATGATGAGGTTAGAGCCGTGAAGTCTTCCAAAGGCTCAAGTGTGAAAAGCTTGGCCCTTAGGGTGGCACTGCTGGGAAGTAGTGGAACTTTTAAGAGGTGGGGCCTAATTGGAAGTTGTTGTAGTCAGGTTCACACTGCTGGCAGAAATCACCCGACCAAGGTCAGCTTTTGGGGAAAAAGGGGTTTATTTTGGCTTGCAGACTCGAGGGGAAGCTCCATGATGGCAGGGGAAAATGATGGCATGAGCACAGGGTGGACATCACGTCCTGGCCAACATCAGGTGGACAATAGGAACAAGAGAGTGTGCCCAAACACTGGCAAGGGGACACTGGCTAGAACACCCATAAGTCTGCCCCCAACAATACACTGCCTCCAGGAGGCATTAATTCCCAGATCTCCATCAGCTGGGAACCTAGCATTCAGAACACCTGAGTTCATGGGGGACACCTGAATCAAACCACCACAGAAGTGTTTTGGTTACTGGGGGGCAAACACTTGCAGGGAACTGCGGGATCTCACTCCCCATCACTCTCTCGTCTTAGTCATGAGCTGAGCAGTGTTGCTCTGCCATGTGTTCCACCGTGATGTCCTGCCTCACCATTGGCCCAAAGGAATGGGGAAAATTGATCATGGTTGTGGGATCAGAGCTCTGGGATGAACTGGATCTCCACAAGGATGCAGGAGAAAGCCTGGGCTCCAAGATGAGCTTAGAAAGCCCAAGACTGTGGCTCTCAAGTCTCAAGTTCTTGCCCATGTTTAGCAAAGAATTGAAAACCACAGAGTCAGGGAAAAGTAAGTAATGGAGACTTTATTAAGGGGAAAGTTGAGGCAAGAGGGAAAAAAGAAAACAGCAGGAAAATTCCCAAGCCAAGAGGAATTCCCTTGGCTGGAAGGGGGGAGTAAGCAGAGAAAAAAAAATCTCTCACTCACACACAGAGGTTTGGATCAGGTCCATTTATAAGAATTGGGCATTCAATTAAAATGAGCCTCATTGCCAGGTCCCGGCATATAGAAAGGACTCTGATTGGTTGATGGACACCCAGGAGGAACCCTGACTCAGGAAGTCCCCACCCACAGGTGCTAAACCTGGGAAAGGTCCAGGAAGAACCAGGAAGGACCAGGAAGCTGCTGCTGATCCTCCATCTTGGGTGAGACTGGATCAGATGGGAGTTCCCATCTCACCAGGGAAGGGGCCAGTCCCTAGCTGACTACCTACAGAATATACTGTCTTCCCCCAAATCCTTATCAGAACCTTCCAAACTGTGACCCAAGATAAACTTCCCTTTATAAGTGACTTTCTCAGGGATTCAGTTGCATGAATGAAAAGCTGACTAACATGGAGCTAAACCAAAGCAGTCCCCCATTTAATCCCCACCAGTTCAACAGCAAAGGTTCCCAGGCTGCCCCTGCCCTACTCACCAATCCCCAGCCACTGTCATGATGAAGTCCAGAGCTCCATCTTAATCTCCTCTGTGCCCTCTTTGGCACATGGGCAGATTCACCGCAGCAAACACTGCTGAGGGGCGTGTTGAAAAGCTCAGCCAGCCATAAAGCTAAGTGTTGTCAGGAGGCGTGAGAGACAAGTGTTCACCTCTGTCTCCATGCCAGGACATGTAGCCCATCCCAGGGGTCCACAGTAGCTTATATAGTCCTGGAATGTATGTTAGCCTTGTCTTTCATGCAAAGTTAAGGATTTCATCAAGAGCTTAAGAGTTTTACACACCCTTGGAGAGAGCACAGCAGGAGAAAGGTCAAGAAAGCCATGATCAGGTCTTGCTCAAAGTCTAGAGCTTCAGGACACTGCTACCTCTCAGGCACAAGAAGAAATGAGCTCACCAGGAGCCACAGCTGCTTGTCCCACCCGAGAAAAGAGTGGTTTTGCTATCCTTACATCTTCCATGTCTTGTCTGAGAATCTGCCAAGTGAGTACCAGCTAGAACCACGTAAGATCAGGGATCCCAAACCCTTACTGTAAAGATCTCAGAAAAGGGTGGGAACAGTTCCAAACTGAGAACATCCTGCCTGCAGTTTGCCCCTCTAACCCCAGAATAGAACTTCCCAGGGAAGTCATTAGCAGTTCCCCTACCATGACAATTGTTCCTTACATGCCTAAGAATGCACATACGCTCTCCCTGTGGAGAAAAGTGCTGGATGCCACTGGAGGTCTGGACATACATACTCCCTTCTCAGTTCAGATGTGCTCTTCCTGTGATACACAATTACAGCATGAATTGCTTCCATTCACTTTATCATGAACAGAGGAACAGAAACGACAGGGAAAGACTGGTAAATGTATTCATGTATTTATACGTATATGCATGTCAAAGCAAGGAAGAGAATATACACATATAACCTGGCTTTTCATCATGGTCATGTGACCATGCTACTGTTTGCACCTTTCTGCTTCCATTAGCCTTGTCGTGTCCCTGTCGTCTTCAGTCACCGTGTCATCTCACCTGGCCAGAGCATTTCTCACGGTGGACTCAGCCCCTCTATAAAGACACGGGGCCTGGAAGAGACAGAGCCACCGAGCTGGAGAATGTTCTTCCCTCCTCATTTCTTATTATTCTTCCCTTTCTCCTCCCCCATATCACCTTTCTCAAACTTCCTCAACCAAAAAAAGAAAAGAAAAAAGGAAAAGAAAGGAAAGAAAGATGGAAGAAAGAGAGAAAGCAAGAAAGAGAACAAAAATGAAAAAAATAAGGAAAATGTGTAGGGAGAAAAATGGAGAGTGAGTTCAAAATCATTGCAAGCACTTTGCCTGGTACAGGCAGAGCTCTGAACCACCTCGTACCCCACACTCCCACCAATCCCCCCCACTCTGCTAACGGGCCTCTGAGGAGAAGTAGGTGTTCTTCAGAAAGCCAGAGCTTGTCACCCTCCCCGCCAAAAAAAAATAAGGCTTGCTAGGATGAGTGGGCGTAACTAAGAGCCAGGCAGGTTTCCTTTAATCTGTTCACTTGCAAGTTAGCACCATCCCTCTTCTGCACCCCACCACATTCCACCACCGCCTCCATCATTTCCCTCCCAGGAGGAAATTCCAGGCTTCTGAAGGTTTTGCTGAGCTGCTGATAATCTGTGAAATAAAAAACATTTCTCTTTTATAGGATGAAAACTCCCCTGTGGCAATTAATCCAAGGTCCTTAGGTTCAGAGACTGCTTGTGGCTCTTGAGGCTCTCCTGTCCCCTCCTGGAACTCTGTTTCTGGACAGCAGCCAAGTGATCAAGCAGCCCTACATAAGGGACACAGCTGTGGACCTTTGCGTAGCCCCTGGCAAGAGACACCAGAGTCACCTTGCTATTGCCTCTTCTCTTCAAATGGTGTAGACAGGTTGAATTCTCTTTCTCTCTCTCCCTCATATCTATCTCTCTCTCTCTCTCTCTCTCTCTCTCCAATTCACAGTGTTTTATGCTCAGAATGAAGGTAAATTCTTGAGCTAGTTTTTTGAGTCATATCCTCCTGGGCCATCCCAAGGAGCTGGCAGGTAGATCTTTGGCTAAATAAATAAAGTACCATCACTCTTTCCTAGCCTCCCTCATCCCTAGAACCTGAAATAACAGACTTTCAACCTAACCATCGTGATAGCGCCACTTCGCAATCCAGGGCAGCAAAATGGGACAGAGTCTGGTGGTTTTGTTTTGCAGTTGTTGCTGTAAGTGCAGGGGACACTGTTCAGAAACTGGGGTTCATGAATGCTACAAACCCTTCAATGTAGGACAGGCCAGGTTCATTTGCTTAGGACATACTCTGCCCACTGAAAATGTTCATGACTTGCACATCCAGAAATCACAAAGAGCAGCTGTCCAATGTGATCCTGTGGGGTACTGTACTTGTTCTGGGTCAGTGGCAGCAGCATCTCTGCCCTGCAGCTATTCTGCTCCCAACTGTCCTCACAGCCTGCCGCCCTGCAGGGTTTCACAGCACACGCATGAACAAGCATTGTTGTCTTGCTACCTGACTGCAAGAGGTCAACAGAAAAATTACCCATCAGGCTAATCAGATAGAGGTGGGTTCACATGCTCTGGGCCACTTCAAAAAGAACAAGTGGGGCTGGAGAGATGGCTTAGTGGTGAGGGCACTTGCCTGCAAAGTCATAGGACCTCAGTTTGATTCCCCAGAGCCCATATAAGCCAGATGCACAGGGTGGCAAATGCATCTGGACTTTGTTTGCAGTGGCTGGAGGCCCTGTTGCGCCCATTGTCTCTGCCTCTCTCTCTCTTTCCTACCTCTCTCCCTCTCTCAAATAAATAAATGAATATAAATAAAATATTTTTTTAAAAAAGAACAAGAGTGTCAAGTCACATAAACTTGGCTATTTTAGGAAAACTGGGCAGCTGATACATTCAAGTCATTTTTTTAATTCTATGAAAGCACTAAAAGATTTTTATTGAAAAACTGAGAGAAGTGCTGACATGTTCTAACCATCTGATTTGTGTCAGGAACTGGACAGATTCTTTGTAAATATTATTTTATTGGATCTTTGCATAGAGGAGCCTTTCTACACTGAGACTCTGAAGCTAGCATGTGTGGATCTTGGCTCAGCTCATTACAAGTTGTTTGACCTTGAAAAATTATTCACCTTCTGGGATCTTCCCTTTCCTCATCTCCAAAATGGTCTCAAAATAGTAACTTCCTTCTGGTGCTATTAAAGGTAAGTGAATTAATGGATGCAGCAGGCTCAGAACAGTGCCTGCCTCTGAGCAGAGGCTATGCAAGTATGTTCTTGCTAAAGAAAAGATTATCTCCTCGTTTTACGATGAAGACACAGAGGCATGCCCAAGTTGAACACAGCCCCCCATGTTTCTAACGGCTAAGAACAAATGGCACATGTACAGCAGCCCACGAGATCACATGGATGGCGGCATGCAGGGGTGAGAATTACTGCTCACGGGGGAGACACTATTCCAGTGCAAACGCGCAGTCTTCACAGACACCCTAAAAGATCCATAGACCATCTCCACCTTACCATATGAAGAAGCTGAGGCTTGCTGAGGGACTAACTGCGACTTGTCTTTGGTGGTGAATCTGGGATCTGAGCTTAAGGCTTTGACTCAGAAACCTGGTTGCCGCCACCTCCCCACCTGTCTGCCGGTCAGTGACAGTAGTACACAGGTAAGTAGACATTAGGACAAAAAGCCGTGCGACTTGTGTCCAGCTTGCTCGTCTCATCCACTCTTGGTCTTCTAAGAGGCAAAGCAGCCTACAAAATTAGGCCTCGGTGCTGACAGGCACTAGCTGCAATGACCTTGGGCCTGTGATTCAACCACTCTGGACCTCAGATTCCACACTTAAAAACTACATGTGGCAACACTTAGTTGGCACGATGCCAGCCATCGTGGTACATACTTGTAGTCCCAGCTGAGGTAGGAGGATCATGCGCCTGAGCAACATAATGGAACCCTCCCTCATAAACAAACAAGAAACAAAGAACAACAACAAAAAGAGTAAGGTTTAAGTATATTCTCAATAGATATTAACACTGGTATAGTCTCTCTCTTCTCTGTACTCAGAAGGAATGAGAAGCTGGAACTAGAAATGCCACTAATTTCGTCACCGACGTTTTTCTTCCATCGTTGACGTTTGTACACGATGTGTTTTGATCTTGTTTCCCACACCCAGCTACCCTCTCTCACCTCTATCCCCTGAACTCCTCTTCTCAGTCTTATGCCTTCTCTTTAACCCGCTGAGTCATGTTAGCGTTGCTCGCTCGCTCATGTGTAGAAGGTTATTTATTGTGGAATGAGCAGATTACCAGTGTCTGCAGCGCTGAGGACCTTGACGCCCCTCTCCAAGCAAACATCAGCTGCCAGTAGGTTTTCGGGGAGGCCTGGGGTCTCAAGTACCCCATCAGTGGTGAGTAGTGATAGCTTCACAGCCGCTATGAATTCACGAGTGTGAAGCAGGCGTGGACTCCTTGGTCAAAACGTAAACTTCAGGATCATGCTCTTCAGCCAAGCTTGAATCCTGGTCACGTTTTTCCACCTCAGTTCCCCACAGCAAATTGTCTTATCACTAATTTGCATTGGCGTCACTCTAAAAGCATATTGGTTTCAGCTGCAAGGCCATCATAAGTACAAAGTTGGTTCATAATGAAAAAGTCCTGCTTATGGCAACCTCATAAAACCGAACCTCTCCAGTTGAACCATTCGCAGTCAAGTGGAGCCTGATCCCCAATAGGCCGTGAATCACGCATGATGTCTTTGCTCAAAATGGGGATTCCAGCCTGTTAACTAATTATACTGACATCAGTTCCCTCCAAGCTAACAAAAGATTCCAGGTCTCTATTGAGCTATTTTTGGTAGAAATAATTCCGTGTCCCAGAGATCATGTTCTTTGCATGATCAGGTATTAACATGTCAGCAGCAGTTTGGAGTGGTATTAAAGTATTTCTGACTTTTGAATGGCTTCCAAATATCCCAAGTCTGTTTAACATTTTCTAAAAAGGCAAGTAAAAGCTGAACTTTTTGTCAGTTTGAAGAATATATAGGGATACGGAGGTGAGGCCTGTGTTTGCATCTTGAGACCTAGGGCATCTGGCTCTGCATCTTGAGAAGACAGCCCAGCCTGGAAGAGTTAGAGTTATATGCTTGAAAAGCTTAAACAAAGAATGAAGCGTCACGAAACATGTCTACAGCCCATTGATTTATAAAAAAAAAAAAAAAAAGAATATTTCCAAACCAATACATCCAATTTCATTGTTTGGCCCTTCTAGGAATTTGGGAGAGGGGAAGACAGGAATGGTGACCGAGTCTCTGATTGCAGAGAAGAACTGGAGAAAATACTCAGGCTGCTTCCTTTGCACAGTGGTCTGCGACGGCCTCACCTCCAGTTTAGGTATGAGGCAATGGAGAGACTGTGAGTGTGAGAACTGGAAAGAAACAGTCCTTGAGAGTCCAAAGGTGCACACAGGTGCACGAAGCTAAACATGCCTCTATAAACTACCTAAGCTGTCTAAAATGATGACAACAGAGGCATTAAAATGTTGACCGCTGCGTTGGAGAGAAGGCTTAGCAGTTAAGGTGCTTGCCTGTGAAGACTAAGGACCTAGGTTCCATTCTCCAGATCCCACATAAGCCAGATGCACATGGTACATGTATCTGGAGTCCATCTGCAGTGCCTGGAGGCCTTGGTGCACCCATTCTCTCTCTCTCCCTCTCTCTCTCTCTATCAATCTGTTTTTCTGTCTTTCTCCCTAATGAATAAATTAAAAATAAAATATTTTAAAATGTTGATCATAAACTAGGGACTAAGATAGCATCTGTATGTATTTGTAAATGTAACAGATGAAGATAGGTCTTGCTGTCTGAGTGTTCATGTGTCCCCAAAATGCACGTGTTAAAATCCTAACCCCAAATTGATGGCATTAAGATGTGAGGCTTTTGAGATCTAAGCTTCTCCATTCATTCAACTGGAACAGTGAAAATATTAATTAAATGTTCAAAGTCTCTTGAATTTCCTCTGTGGGAAGCAAGCACCATGCCTACTTTCTTGGCCTCATGATGTCTTGGCAGACTGACAACTAACAACACCCCATCCATGAATTTGCCTCCATGGATCTTTGCCTTCTCTCCAAGAATAAGTCATAATTTTCTCCAAAATTATCTTATAATTATTGCCTCCCATCCTCTCAGACACACCAGACTTTAAATTCCTGGAGGGGAAACCTAGTGCCTTATTCATCTTTTCTTTTCCACTACCTAACAAGAAAAGTGATCAAAGCTTGGAACAGATCCCGAAATCCTGAAGTGAGCAGGGTCATAGTAATGCCGGAAGCCTCAAGAAAGGGAAGCAAGCTTCATTAATAAAACTTTAAGGACTGTTTCTGAAGAACCCCAAATCCTAACAACTCTCCTTAATGCATTACAGACAGTGCTTATTAACTCAAGTCTTTAGCTACAGAATTCTCACCCACTGGAGAGAGAAAACCACCAACTTGAAAGGAGGTGGTGGGCTTGGAAGAAAGTCTCTCACACTGGCATCCTAAGGGGACTCAGAGGAGAGATGGGGAGAGAAACTATGGTCTGTTCTCATAGAATTTAAAACTTGGTGGGCAAGGTATCTGACAAAGAAATGAACAAACTAAAGAGCTTGATTACGGTGACTTACAGTGCAAATTTTAACTTGGACCCAGGTTGTCATTAACAAAATCTCCCTTTTCCATTTGTGAGGAAACTGACATAAGATTACATTACAAACCCTTCTCGTATGTGAAATGTAAAACTGAATTTCAAGTATGAATGGAGGTCCTGGCCACTTTAGAATATTTCTTTATGTAACTTTATAAATTTAAATTCATAGTGAACAGTTAATCTTTAAGATTCCTTGGGAAGGGAAATAGATAAAGCCAAAAGGCGTTACCTATAAAAGGAGGAATCTTGCAATGGTGGTTTGTCTAGCCAGCTTGGGAAGCTGGAGAAGCCTTGTGTCTATGCATTAAGCGGAGTGTGTGATGGTCAGAGCGGACTCTGCACAGATCTGGAAGGTGGAAGTAGCCCTTGTTCTCGCGCAGCCGCCCATCGTGTTTACACACGGTGACAGACACAGGGCAGACCAGCAGGATCCACCCTGCCGTTCTCTCCTGCTCAAAGGTCAAACTCACCTTCCTGCCTGCTACCCTTGCTGTTTCACTGGCGTCCCAGTTTCTCAATAGCTGTGTGGCTGGGAATCCAGGCAGGTGCTGGTTCCCCAGGGGCTTCCCCCCAGCCCTTCCTTTGGTCTCATTTGGTGGCTCTTGCAGGTTAACTGATCTGCTTCCGACTCCACCTTCAGGCCTTTAGTTCCCTAGTTTCCCACCATTGCACGCAGTTGAATTCCTGTGACAAACCCATATCTACAGGTCAACGAGGTCAGCTTCCCCGTTGAACTTAGATGTCACCGTTGGCTAGAAAGGATCATTCCATTCCAGCATCTTGGCCAAGTGCCTTTCACAACAAATAATTGACACCTTCATCCTTGTGGTGTTAATGTAAAATCTACTTACAGAGAAGGAAGCAAAACCTGAGAGGAGCAAACTGACCTACCGAAGACCCCAGGTAGACGAGAAAGAGCAAGGGCGGAAAAGCATTCCTCTTGGTCTGCCATCCCCGCCCACCCACTCAGGCATACATGCACATCCAGCAAAGATGGGGTCGGACTGGCACAACTACAAGGGCAGAGGGAGAGGAAGTGGATGACATCATGACTAAGGAAATTAATCAGATAACTAATGAAATATGTCTAGGGCTAAATTAGAAAGAGAGGGAGCAGAAGAAGGAAACATTGAAGTCACACTCTGTAAAGCCTCACAACCACCTAAAGCAGGCTCCACCGCTGTCCTGCAGATCATGAAACAAAGAAGCATAAACCCTACAAGTGACAAAATTTGGATAAAACCAGTCAACCACTTTTTAAATATCTTAGTTCTTAAACAGCAGAACCTATAGCCAGAATTCTAAAACAGCAACAAAGCTGTGCCCATTGTCTGTCACTATAATGAAATGCTGAGACCATCCTTCTGCTCCGGGTGTTGGAGGTTCTTGCCTGTGATGAATTAATTGTCCCAGGGTTTTGGGCCATTTTGAGGCAATACACAGCAGCATGTGGCAGAAGGAAACTGACCACCTCATGTAAGGAAACATAAGACAGAGGAAGAGGAGTGGGTGGGGTGCCGAACCCCTGGAGGGATCTAAGAACCTCCCACGAGATCCCACTTACTCCCTACAGTGGCACCGAGGCACCAACCCTTTAGTACATGGGCAGATGGATGGAGGACTCTCAACAGCCAAACTATAGAATGTCATTAATCACAAGAAAAGAGAGGGAAGAAATATGACAGAGAGGGGGAAGGAAGAATGACAGCAGAAAGTGAGAGTGAAAAGTAGAATTGGAAAAGAGAGAAAAAAAGATAGCAAACAATGTCCCTTCATCCAAAAACATTTCCTGGTCACCTTCTCCAGATGTGGAACTGTCCAGGCTCGGAGCGGTAGGAATGTTTCCTTCCCATACATGTAGCATGCATTCCAGGAAGTAAAACAATCTTAACAAACTGCTATGTTATCTGCAGTGTGTTTTTATTACTTCATGCATTACATGGCATTCTCATTTATATCCTAGAGTGCTGATTAATATTTGAATTACCATAAGCACAGATGTATATCCCACGGGATGATTAGTTAGCATTTGAAAGATTAATCAAAACATTCCAGAAGCAGCTACCCTAAGTCTGTAGTTACCTTACTAACTGATCAGAAGCAAGTTTGCTAATTAACATAATGGATGTTATATACAACTTTTCTTTAGTCCAATAAATAACCTTCCAGTTGCTTAGAATGACCAAAGATATTGGATTACCCCCTTGCATAAACAAAGACAGGCATCTAGAAAACCTAATCTTAGATTATTTGAATTTCTGCCTTAGGCCTTGATATTTCTTCGGAACATATGTCCTAGAAATTAGACATTTAGATGAATCCAACTGCTGAGATATGGCTGCGTCTGTCCCAAATGAACCCTGGACACATGAAAAGAGAGCTAGAGCTTCACTGAGCTAATGGAGCAGCCTGTGGGACAGTTTGGTGTCTTCTTGATACCTACCCTCCAGGTCCTTTTGGAAACTTGCCTTCAGGGTAGTGTTCCTGCTGATGGAGAGTTCTGGATCAAATATAACAACTGCAAATGACTAAGTTGGTTAGATCATTTCACAATAGCAATAAATTTGAAGTATAAATTCTGGATAATATGGAAACACACGGCATCCACTCTTGACCTATTCATACAGTGCAGGCTTAGACAGGAAGAGGAAGTGGGATCCATCGTAGGCAGAAGACCAAGGAATCCCGGAAAATTGAAAACTGAGCACAGGTGACCTGTGATGAATGGACTGAGTCAGAAGAGGGGACGCTGGCTAAGGGGGAAAGGAGAAGGAGCCAACTCACACAGAACACTGCAGGCAGAGATTTTAACTACACAGCAGGCAGAATAAATAAATAAATAAATAATAAATAATGAATGAATGATACATTCCAAAGGAAAGTCCAGAGGGAAGAATAACAGATTCAAGTGCATAATCCATTTCCATTTGAGAACAAACAGATGTCAAACTGAAGAGCTGCTGCCTGGAGAAGTTTGGTCTTGGCCAGTTTAGACAAGCCTTCAACCTGACCAACAAAGAACTTGGGCCGCGGTTGAGAGGTTCCAGCATTTTTACTACTCAGATGCTTCCAGTGTATCTTGTAGGCGCTCAGTGCTTAACCTCATGTGGGGGTGGGTGAGGTTTTTTTCTGGTAGCACTGTTTGGCAATGATAGGTCTTGTACTGGTGCCCAATTAGCCCACAACTCCTTGGTGAATAACAAACCTTGGGCATTTGCATAATTGTCTCCTTGGCTGTTTTGTTTATAAAAAATAATGAGACATTATGCACATAATTAAAGCAAGCTTAACAAAGGAGGGCCTGGCTGGCAGGAATCACGTGTGAAGGTCTGGAGAAGCCTGCAAAGACTAAGGCTCACCCAATATGTCCTGTCTCCTGGGGGCAGGTGCAGGACGTCCTCAGGCCGCCTCTGCCTTTGGGTTTTTCACGGAGGTCAGGTCTGCTGCAGGAAACATAATTCGATTTCACACAGTCCTTCTACCCTCAGTCGGAAGAAGGTGGCTTGTTATGTAAGCAAACGCTGCAATAAATCCCCACACCACCCCTTTACCCTGAATCATACTTCCCAATGAAATAATAAAAATAAATAAATCAATTAGAACACTAGCAGAAATAAGCAAAGGTCTTGAGTCCTAAGAATCCTATGGCGGGCTTTGTGGAGACTGTATCCTGCTTCACATAATTAATGTGCTTGATCTCGGAATGGCCAAGGCTTGGCAGACAACAGCTACCTTTCCCAGAAGCTACTTGTGACCTAAGCATTTTCTTTCTTCCTATGCCAGTGGATCTCCCTGTATGAGCATTCTTCTTTTCTAATTTTGTTTTTATTTTTTATTTATTTGAGAGCAACAGAGAGAGAGAGAATGGGCTCACCAGGACCTCCAGCCACTGCAAATGAACTCCATATACATGTGCCACTTTGTGCATCTGGCTTATGTGGGTCCTGGGGAATCAAGCCTCGAACCAGGATCCTTAGGCTTCACAAGCAAGCGCTTAACTGCTAAGCCATCTCTCCAGCCCTACATGAGCATTCTTTCTCCTCCCTCAGGCTGAATGCCTTCCTACAGGGCACTATCCGTCATTCTGTGAGAAGCCAGATTGGTAAGTGACCAGTGTCACTGGTGAGTGACACTGACTGTGTCCTCTGGACCCTGGACTGTCCCCCAAGGCCTTCTTACTCAGTGAGTGGCCAGAAAAGCAATTGAAAATGTCAGGCCACACTGCATTCCATATAAAAACATGAGAAGCGACTATCTAGGAACTCAGTGGGAGCTCATTCAGTTTGTTTATTCCCTAGAGTGTCTGACTGCCTCTTAGTTCACTTGGCCATTTAAAGGGTTCCCCCTAGAGTCATGAGGGTGGCCAACACCCAGCACTGGACCAATGAGGTCACAACAGTTTATTGGCCACATAACCTCCCAGTCCAGGAGCAGTGCAATGCACATTATATACCTCACAGGCCCCAATGGGGTTGACCTCAGGATGGACTACATGACGAGGGACTGTGAGAAGCAGGTTTGGTGGCATCAGGAAGGTAAATTTCTCTGTTTCCTCTAAATGGACGTGATCAGCTTTAAAAATAAATACATACATCTGCAGAGACTAAAACCTCCCACTTGAGAATAAAAGTAGGAATTAAAGAACTGTCCAGACTCATTTATAGGCAGGTTGTTTGATTTGGTGAGGGCTTATCTATAAAAGCAAAGAGGAAAGAACTTGGAGTTACAACACGCATGGTCCCTTAGCCCCCTGATTTCACCAGGTGTTAAAACAACACCTGCTACTGAACCTCATCTTAAGTCCTTACGCCACACAGCAAAGTCTCTATAAAAGAACCTGCTAACTCCAGCATGTAAAATAATAGGCATGTTCCAGATTCTGGACTGGAGTGCCTTGGTCTCTATCTTTGAGCTGCCTGGTCCATGATAGAAGAGACCTCCTAGCTCATCATGGTGCCCCAGTGTCTGGCACGTGATGGACACTTGTAGCAGACAGCTTCAGGTTCACTGAGACGAACTTCCAGACCAGGCACAGTTATGGAGGAAAAGATTTATTATAGCTTACAGATCCAGGGGAAGTTCCATAATGGAAGAAGAATCTGGCCTGCTTTCACAGGACCAAACACAGAGAGAAAGACCACAAACCAAAAACCACACAGCACAACACACCTCAGGAACTCCAGCTAGGCACACTTTGCATATCTTTAGATTGAAATCTCAAACCCACCACCACACCTTAAGATCCACCCAGTGACACTGCCTCCAGCCAGGTGCTGCAGATGAAAACTGCAAACTAATAAAGCACTGAATATATTGGGGACCATCTATTCAAACTACCACAACATTCAAATAAATACTTATTGAATTAATAAAAATATGTATAGGTATAGAACTTTATAGGCATACACCCAAGCATTGTGCCTAGGCTGTGAGGAAGACTCATTATCTATGTCGGTCCCTTCTCTTCTCTTAGCCATATAATAACACTACTAATCATTCTCACTTACCTGACCTCGTTTAAGCTAATCTTCACCCCAATCTTATTTTTTAATTTGAGAGAGAGAGAGAGAGAGAGAGAAGAGGTACAGAATGGTTGTGCCAGCAGCCTCTCAACTGCTGTGAATGAATCCAGATGCATGCGCCCCCTTGTGGGCAAGTGTGGCATTGCATCCTTGCGTCACTTTGCATCTAGCTAAACGTGGGACCTGGAGACTCAAACAGGAGTTCTTAGGCTTTGCAGGCAGGTGCCTTAACTGCTAAGCCATCTCTCCAGCCCATTCACCCCAAATTTTTATGGCCTTTGTGCTCACCCCCATTTCCTAGAGCGGGAAACTGAAGAGGTTTGTACTAATCATGTTTACCGTGCCTCCTGATGGTATTCACCAAAACCACCTATAACCTGTTATAATGATACAGCGATAAAATCCAACAATGTAATAGAGCTTTCGCGGGAACATAGATGCCAGTCACAATGTGTGAGAACTCAGCAGAAGAACAGCATTTGCATGCGCCTGGCAGAACATGTTCCGGGCTTGGTTTGCTAGGTTGATGCAGATAAAACCTGACACAAACCAAAGGCCACTTGAGAACTGAGAATGGAAAGAGACAGTCTAAGGGAGTTGTTAACTATCCATTTTTCTCAGAATAATTTAGAATAATTTAGACTACCAGGGGCCATGCACCAGGGCTACAGTTCCCTGAAGAACTGTCCTGGCTGCCTCATGTTAGGAACAGATTCTATGTCCAAACAAAGCTCAGCTCTTCTGCTTTCTGGCTGTGGATCTGGTCACTTAATTTCCCTGTCTGCAAAGTATACATAGAGACCGCCTATTCACAGGTTGTGAGAATGAAGCAAGTCAGTGTGTAGGAATCACTTAGAACAGCACTGTGTGCTGAGGAAGCCTGTGCAATGAGAGGTGGTCATTACTATAAGTGAGTGTTGTTTCTGACTCACCCCCAAAGTCATAAAATAACTGATCCTTAGAAACGTGCAAGTAAATAGAACAACGTAGCCCAGAAGCCATCTTTAGTATACAACTTGAATTAAGTCTATGGTAATGAAACTATTTTCTTCTTTACTAAGTAAAGAATAAAGTTGATTGTTCAATAAATATTGAGAGACTTCAGTAACTTGGTCCCATTTTTCTCTAACAAGAAATAAAGATGATTCATGTATTTATCAGGTGAGAAACATGATCTTAAAATCCCATTCTTTGGTGTTGCATTTGGTTTGTTTGTTTGTATTTGTTGTTGTTTTTTTTTTGAAACAAGGTCTTCTTATGCAGCCCAGGCTAGCCTTGAACTCAAACATCTGCAACAGAGAGAGAACAGCAACCCAAACTAACTTTGAACACACAGTAGGGTTGGACTCAAGATCCTACTTCCATGACACACCAAAGACTCCTCTAGCTGGGGACCAAGTAGGAAGCTTAATCAAAACTAAAGGCCTGGATAGATGGCTTAGTAGCATATACTGCTATTTTTCCTATTTGACAGACACATTCTTTAAAGCTTAGAAAGGCTAGGTATCCTGCTAAAGATCAAACAAACTGTAGAATCTAATGTCAAATATAGAACTAGTTCCAAACTCTGTGATGTTAACTCTTTTTTTTTTTTTTTTTTTTTTTTTTTTTTGGTTTTGCAAGGTAGGGTTTCACTCTGGTCCAGGCTGACCTGGAATTAACTATGTAGTCTCAGGGTGGCCTTGAACTCTCGGCGATCCTCCTACCTCTGCCTCCCGAGTGCTGGGATTAAAGGCGTGCACCACCACGCCTGGCTTAACTCTTTTTATAAAGGAGAAATAGTATCATAATTTTGAGCTTCTGAATTCTTGATTTAATGTTTAAAATCAAATCTTAAGATGATAGTTATAATCTTAGCTGTTAAGAAACAATACAAGGACATCTAAAATAATTGAAAATACTGTTTTCTTCTTAGTATTTAATTTTTTTAGAGAGAACAAAAGAGAAAGAATTGGCACACCAGGGCCTCAGCCACTGTGCTCAACCCCAGATGCTTGCGCCACCTAGTGGGCATGAGTGACCTTGCACTTGCTTCACCTTTGTGCATCTGGCTAACAAACCCTACCTTGTTAATTGTTTGAATTTTTGTAAATATTTTTATTTTATTATTTATTTGAGGGGGGGCAGATAGAGAATGGGTATGCCAGGGCCTCCAGCCACTGCAAACACACACACCACCTTGTGCATCTGGCTTACATGGGTACTGAAGAATCGAACCTGAGACCTTGGGCTTCGCAGGCAAGTGCTTTAACCACTAAGTACAACTCTCTAGCCCCTTAATTGATTGGTTTTCCGCAGCTCTGAGCCTTCCTTATTAAACACCAGGAAGCGGTGTTAAGTTCAAAGTGAGTGTCTGAGTCAATTGTGCTCTGTTGACTTTTTAAGAATTCTTGCTTCACTTGCGTGTAAATGCATTATAAGGATGTGTTGTTGTTTTTAATTGGTGTGTATGTATGCCGTGGTGCGGTGGGGTGTGGAAGTCATAGGACAATTTTGAGGTCAGTCTTCGCTTTCCATCTTATTAGGGGTTAGGGTCTCTCGTTGCTGCTTACCAGGGGACCCCTTCGCAATCTTCAAGGGCGTTCTCCCTTCTGGCAGTAGAAGTAGTAGCAGCAGGCTTATAGAAGCCTGCCACAGCGTCTGGCTTTTTATGTGAGGTCTAAGGATCTAAATTGAGGTACTCAGAGTTGTACCAAAAGTGCTTTGTCCACTCAGCCATCTTCCCAGCCTGTGTTATCAAGTTTCTTTTTTTATTGACAACTTTCTTAAGTGTAGATAATATCCCATGGTACTTTCCTCCCTCCCTCCACTTTCCCCTTTGAAACTCCACTCTCCATCATATCCCCTCCCCCTTCAATCAGTCTCTCTTTTCATTTCGTTGTCATCATCTTTTCCTCCTATTATGATGGTCTTGTGTAGGTAGTGTCAGGCACTGCAAGGTCATGGATATCCAGGCCATTTTGTGTCTGAAGGAGCACGTTGTAAGGAGTCCTACTCTTCCTTTGGCTCTTACATTCCTTCCGCCCCCTCTTCCGCAATGGAGCCTTGGAAGGTGTGATAGAGATGTTTCAGTGCTGAGCACTCCTCTGTCCCTTCTTCTCAGCACCGTGGTGCCTTCTGAGTCATCCCAAGGTCACCACCATTTGAAAAGAGAAGCTTCTCTAACCAAAAGTGAGAGTAGCATTAAGTTCATTTCATTTTGCAGAAAGCAAATTTCATGGCCAGGAGTAGTGGCATGCACCTTTAATCCCAGCACTCTGGAGGCAGAGGTAGGAGGATTGTCGTGAGTTCGAGGCCACCCTGAGACTACATAGTGAATTCCAGGTCACCCTGGGCTAGTGCGAGACCCACCTCGAAAAACAAAACAAAAACAAAAAAAGAAAGCAAATTCCATGTTTGGGGGATGAAGACAAAAGTCACAAGTTTCTCATCCATTCTGATTTTCCCAGCCTGAGATTTTTGTCTTAGAGTCCCTGGCCACAATGTCAGCTTTCTGGTCTGCCTGCTGCCTGTTCTATCACATCCCGTCAGTGTTTTCCAAGGCCAGGCAGCCCATCCACTCCTGAATTCTTAGCCACTTATAAACATATTGCAATTAACCTGATGTAAAACAGATTTTCATTATTTATGAAGCAATTTCTTGGACATAGATGTCACCTTCAAAATATTAAATAAAAAGTGTGGTGCTTTTCATCAGTAGCAACCTGAACTAAATGCCAAAAGCCTTTCATTCAAAGTGAAGGCTAGAGCATTCATCAGTAAGTCCCCGAGTGGCTGTCTCCTTCTATGCTCACTCTCCTGTATCATCTGGTGACTAGTCTATTTTTTCTAAGTCTTCAATAAAATTGCAATGAAAAACTAGGACAATAATCCTGGGACAGAAGGGAGCTTGGCCCTTCCTTAGAAAAATCATCACAAAGCCGGGAGTGGTGGCGCACGCCTTTCATCCCAGCACTCGGGAGGCAGAGGTAGGAGGATCGCCATGAGTTCAAGGCCACCCGGAGACTACAGAGTGAATTCCATGTCAGCCTGGGCTAGAGTGAGACCCTACCTCGAAAAATAAGAAAGAAAGAAAGAAAGAAAGAAAGAAAAAAGAAAGAAAGAAAGAAAGAAAGAAAGAAAGAAAGAAAGAAAGAGAGAGAAAGAAAGGAGGGAAGGAGGGAGGGAGGGAGGGAGGGAAGAAGGAAGAGAGAGGGAGAAAGAGAAAGAAAGAAGAAAAGAAAAAGAAAAATCATCACAAGAGGGGCTGGAAAGATGGCTTAATGGTTAAGCACTTGCCCATGAAGCCTAAGGACCCTGGTTCAAGACTCAATTTCCTGAGATCCATGTAAGCCAGATGCACTAGGTGACATTTGCAGTGGCTGGAGACCCTGGCATGCCCGTTCTCTCTCTCTCTCTCCCTCTTTCTCTCTCTGTCTGTTGCTAATAAATAAATAAAAATAAAACAAAAAAATTAACAAAAAGAAAGAAAAACCATCACAAGCTAGTATATCAGGTATATGATTATTTTTATTCCAATCAAACTTGCAATACAATGTGGTGTGTGTGTGTGTGTGTGTGTGTGTGTGTGTGTGTGTGTGTAGATAATGTATATATTTGTTTCAATACACCCAACTGATTGTGGTTTTCTTAAGGATAAGGACTATGACTTTCCTTCTTCCTAATGTTAGTGCCTATCAGCCATGATCTCAATAGATGCTCAGTAAATATTTTGTAAATGAACCAAGAAATCCTCATCTATTCAATAGGAACAATCACAGTACATGGCTTCCAGGTTAATTCTTTTCAGCTGTGATTAGCAAAAGACGTAACCTACAAAGGCACCCAGAGCAGGACATGACTCATCCGCTCCTTTGTTTGGGACACACTCTCCTCACTCTTGAGCCACTGAAGCACTTCACACAGGCAAGAGCCAAGAGCATTTTAAAAAATCATTCATCTTCAAACAAAAGCTACAGAGGCCATCTCTTCCCAAATAGCCTATTACAAAATTAGCAGTTCCCCAATAATGCAAAGCTCCCCTTTTCTCTCCATGCTTTGTCCTCCAACATAACATAACACCATACAAAAACATCTGGAGTAATTTGGATAATCTTTTCACTGCCTAACTTTCACTTCACATGATTGATACTCAGAAAACAAGAGAAGATCAATGTCCGTTTCCTTTCATTCACTGCTAACATGGAACTTAAGTGATCTGACTTCCCTATTTGAGAATCGGAATAATGTCTAGCACCAAGAGGAGTAATCTTTAATATTTTATGAACACGCTAAATCCCCTAAACATTACATACAACCCTAGCTGTTCCTTGTGCCGTGGGTTAGGACCTTGCAACCGAGGGAGAAGTCTCTACTCCTATGCCCAACGCCCGTGGTCTCCGCTCTTTCCAATCATCTCACCTTCTTGAAAGTCTCTGAAGCCCAAATACATTTAATTACCAGAGTACTTTCCCCACCCACATTTCCACATCTGGGGATCTGGACTGAAAGTCAGAAGTACTGAATTAAGGCCTTTTGTTTAAGTCAGGTTTTTTGTTGGTGTTGTTTTGATAGCGTCTCCTGTTTAACCCTGGCTCACCTGAGTCTTACAGACCAGACTAGGCTGGTCTGTAACTTGTGACCGTCCTTCCCCTTCTGCTTCCTGAATTCAGGGATTACAAGAGTGTGCCAGCACGCCCAGCCTAGCTAAGGGATGTTATGAAGTCATTTTGCTATGGATGGGACATGTGTGTCCTCCTAAGAGGATTTTGTATTGAAAGCTTGGTCATCGATAAAAACACTGTTCAGAGGCGGGGCTTCCTGTCACTCTGTCATTCTGTCTGTGCTTCCTGGCCACCAGGAGGTGATTAATTGTCTTCTGCCACACACTCCTACCACCCTGATATTCTGCCTCACCTCACACACAAAGCATTGGCTCCCGCTGACCCTGGGCCAAACCTCTGAAACCGTGAGTCAAAATTAATCATTTCTCCTTCAAGTTTCCCTCCCCCACCCATGAGCACTTGTCACAACAACAAAAGGTCAGACTAATGCACACTTACACTTTCTAAAGCTGAGTCTCAGCATGTACAAACTGGTGGAACTCCTTTAGAGTTCAGAGGCAGCATCTGAACCACTGAGTTTAGGTAGCACATAGACTGTTGCTTTTGATTTTAAGGACTGTATTTATTTTAATGTGATCTAAAGTATATTAGTCAGGGCTCTCTAGAAAAACAGAATGGGTAGAATTAATTGGTAATTTAAAAGGGGGATTAGCCTACAGCAATCCAACAATAGCAATATGCAGACCTGAGAGTCAAGGAAACTGGTAGCTGCTCAGTCCATATGGTTAGATGCCTCAGCTGTCCCAATCCAGCACCAGGGGCCCGAAGGCTTCCTGGAGAGCAGATGGTCATCAGTCCACATTGGAAGGATAAAGAAACTTGGTTCCAATGCCAACAAAGAACAGCCAAACAGGTTAGAAGCATGTACAAATGAAGGCACTCACCAACCAGTAACAGAGGCAGCCAAGCAGGATAAAGGGCAATTCCATCTCAGAGCTTCCTCACAGATAGCCTACCCCTGGGAGATAAACCCATTCTGGAGGAAGAACTTCCTTCCTCCTTCAGTCAGTCCTTCCTGAAAGCAATCTCAGAGAAACCACCCAAGAGGAATGCCTGGATTCCTGATCTGATCAAGCTGAACTTAAACAGAACTTAACCATCACATAGGGAACACATATATTTATAAATTCTACCCTTTAAAAAATAAAAATGAAATATAATACATGTGACACAGCTAAGCTGTACTTTAGATATATTATTATAAAACATTAAAAGTTAATCATTTTCAGGCTTGAGAGATGGCTCAGCAGTTAAGGCACTTGCCTGCAAAACCTAAGGACCCAGGTTCGATTCTCCAGTACCCATGTAAGGCAGATGCACATGGTGGCACATACGTCAGAAGTTTATTTGCAGTAGCTGGAGGCTCTGGCACACCCATTCTCTCTCTCAGTCTGCCTCTTCCTCACTCTCTCTCCCTCCCCCTCTCTCTCAAATAAATAAATATATATTTTTAAAAAGTTAATTGTTAGAAAATTCTTTAAATATGTATTGAGTAAATAATAGGTGATATAAAAGTACAGCAAAATTAATGAGGGCATTTGAAGGACATTCAACCAACAGAGCTCAATTCCTGGCCGGGCCGGGACGCCACAGGTCCTTAGCGCAGTGTCTCATCAGAGAGAACTCCGCTCCACAGCTGATCTCTAGTTCCTCTCCTGCGACAAGAGGGCATCAGATCAAAGAGCTGCTTCTTCCTCTTCAGTTCGGGAAAGATGAGATTGCTCAGCATCTTCAATGTTTAGATGGAGACAAGAGAAGACGTGGGCATGAGTAGCAGAGATCCACCGCAAGGGCATTCCCGAACACAGAAACCAGGCGTGCCCCCTTGAAGATTGGTATTGACAGTCTCGCTGGGGCCAACTGATGGCATAGTTGTGACTCCAGACATAAAGGAGCTCGATTTCTTTTTTCTTAATGACTAACACACACATTCAGATTCAGAGAGAACCTGCAGCTGCTCCCTCCAATGGCTTCACGTTTGATGAACAGATGGTAGGCTTCCTCTGGGGATGAAAAAATTTAGGGCTATTTCACACAAAGAAATTGCATAAAATTAAAAACCTCAGGAGGAAGGGGTGTATAACTACAACTTTTGTACACTAAGGTCTGAATGCCAGATGCTGGCCATGAACTATCATTGTTTTGCATTTACAGTATTGATGATTCAGAGGCCAAGTCACATTCAATAGATAGGTGATAGATTGATTGGTATCTATATGATAGACAGATGATTGCCAGATAGATGACATATGATAGATGATTGATAGATATATGAGAGATGATTGGTAGATATTTATATGATAGATGATAGATAGATGACAGCTAGAAAGAGATGGTTTTTTTTTTTCTTCTGGATAAGTTCTTCCTGCTAAATATCCAATTATTCTCATCTTTGCATAAAGGTAGGCCCTGTGAATCGGGAGCCATTTCCTTTCATGGTTGCAACACAGAGAAGTATCTTGCTAGATGTTGTAATCCCCCAATGATGCTGAAGGAGGAAAGAGGGAGTTTTGTAATAAGTATGGAGCTTCATTTTTGCAAGATGATAAAGTTCTGGAGATCTGTGTGTTGTACAACAGTGTGAATATACTTATCATTAGCTCTACTATCCCATTCACATTGGTTTATTAGTTTGAAGATTCATCAGTAATACTGAATAAAAATAAAACCCAAGAAAACCAAAGAAGAAAGAGAAACACAGCATATGACATACATTCAAAGATGTGTCTGACTAACACCCTCTGGAGATAGACCTGTTAAGAGAAGCATAAGGTAGCTGGCTCTGACTGAGCAACAAGATGGAGCCTGTCAGCAGAAGGATAGGGGCCCTCACTAGGGATGGGGAACATGACATGCCCACTCACTCATTTCAGAAGATGGCAGACACGAAATCTGGGCCAGAGCACAGGGGGTATAAGGGAGGCCACTGATCCAGTGAAGAGGCGCACATGAGTAACTCAACCCGAGTGGATCATAGAACACAGACACCTCATCGGGAGGCGCGCGGGGGCCTCTCTGCTCCTGCCTTGTCTCCAGCCATAATCCACCATTGTTAGTCTTGATTTCTAACAATTTTTAACCTGTGACTCAGAAGACTGATTCTGACCTTTGGACTGACATTAACAGCAGTTTCTCTGGGACACTTGGCCCTTCTGTCTCCTCATCTGTAAAGCAGGAGGCTGGGACCCTGGATCTGGGGTCTCTTCCTGTATCAGTAGTCTTTGCTTGAGTTTGCTGTGATATGAGGTACTCTGTGCATCTTCCGCATCTGTATGACATGCGACTTCCTAGGAATGCAATGTGAAAATTATACAGGAGACAAGGCTGGGGAGATGGGTCAGTGGATGAAAGCACTTGCAACACAAGCAGGAGCCCCCAAGTTCAGAACCTCAGCACCCACATAACAAGCTAGACACTGTGGCAGGTGTTTACAACCCCAACCACCATGCCTATGGGCAAGAAGGGAGGCAGAGATCCCAGAATCCATCAGGACTCCAGAGGCCATTTAGTGGTAAACAACATGAGACCACACCTCAGCCTCAGATAAGGTAAAAGACAAGGACCAACACTTCTGAACCCCAAAAAGGATATGGTTGACTTGTTAAGATTGTTTTGTTATGCATATCACCTGGTCTTTAGTCATTGAGGAAGAATAAAATTTGGAAATAATATGTCTTAGACCTGATAGATAACTTGATGAAGAGATGGAAGAGAGGTAGATAAATAGATGATAATTGGATAGATAGATAGTTGATAAATAGGTGATAGATACATAATATAAGAGCCACAATACAGTTCTGTAACAAAGAGAATTTGTCATTTCACAGAAGTGTTATAAGAAGTGTAAGTAGTATTTTAGCTTGAAAATAATCTAAGACAAAAACTAGAAGGCAAAACAGTTAAAGAAAATCTGTATTTTTATATTTTATTTTTATTTATTTATTTGAGAGAGACAATGAGGCAGAGGAAGAGAGAGAGAGAAAGAATGGGTACACCAGGGCCTCCAGCCACTGCAAACAAACTCCAGATGCGTGTGCCCCCTTGTGCATCTATCTTACCTGGGTCCTGGGGAATCAAAACGGGGTCCTTTGGATTTGCAGGCAAGTGCCTTAACCACTAAGCCATCTCTCCAGTCTCAAAATCTGTTATTTCTAAGAAAATTGAATACATTAAAACAAATTCATTTTTAAAACACCATAGAATTTATAAGTCCTGACTCTTACCATCTCTTAGAAAATTTGAGCTAAGAAATAAGTATATGCATTAACAAATTATGTTTATCATTAAATTTCCTTAATTTTAATTATTAGATTTACTTTTATTATATCCTCAATTTCAAGAACTTTGAAACACATTCAAGGCATTTGTCATGTGTCCTAATTCACAGCCATTGCTTATGTGTATAGAGAGCTTAGCCTTCTCTTTGAAGTCTGCCATTCCTGACCTCTTTCTTTTAATTTGTTTCTTATCCAGTTTGTGGACGTAGTCAATAAGTTTGCAAACAGTACATGTTCATGGACACTTTTGGAGTCTGTGGATAATACACAATGTCACAGGTTGTCCTCAACTACAAAAGGCTCCCTGGCTGAACGTTTCTTCTTGGATTACAATATTTTCCCCAAACTGTGGATGCTCTCATTGTCCCTGAGCATTCACTGCCGATAAGAAAAACAACCTGAGATTGATCATTCTCCATTCTTACTAGTGTTGTTTATATTCTGCTTCCCTGCTGCTTAGGGATTTCCCTGGCTCTTTTCAGGGACTAAGACAGTGAGTGACATGCTTGGATACTCTGAATCACTGGAGCGTATTGAAGATAGAATGAACCTGGTTTGGCCTCTTAGTTCCCTAATGTTACACCAAGGGACCACTTCTCCTAGGGCATCCTGTGTTCTTCTCTAGGATTCTCGGGTCCTAAATGGATCGAGAAAGAGCAGGGAAGTGTGCAGAGGCATGGTCCATCCGCTCTTTCCAAAGCAAGCTCCTCAAGTGGGAGGATGCTCGCAGAGCCAGTTATCTGTTTGCATCAAGCTCTGGAGCTTGTGTTCAGTGACTAACGGCAAAATCACAAAACATTTATGTTATTGTTTACATACAGAAGATGATAGTGTTTTCATAAGATGAAATGTGGGTAGACCATCGTGGTTTTAGGTATATAGACCACACACACATTCTCTCTCTCTCTCTCTCTCTCTCTCTCTCACACACACACACACACACACACACACAATTGTATCAAAATTCTTTTCACATTATCATTAGAACCTGGTCAATGAAATCAGAAGCCCCGCGTGGATAGGTGGATGGTATGTGAACATATATCCTATGAAAAACACTCTCAGAAGAAAAACTCCACCAAACCAATAGGAAGTGCATTCAAAGACCAAATGGCCCAGCTTCCCTGCTCCTATGTGGGAGAATTCTGAGATTATTCTAGAAATGGGTCTCCAGCAAGAATGAGCTCTAGACACTCACACTCATCAACATACTGTTGTTGTCTTCCCCTGCTTCTTCCTGTGCCCACTGCTTTTCAGTAAGTACCTGCACTCGGGCTTTTCTCTGAGCGATGCTTTAGGATGCACAGTGATCAAGCCACACATTATAAAATAGTCAAGCACATGGAAAGATGGCTCAGCAGTTAAAGGTGCTTGCTTGCAAAGCCTGCGGGTCCAGGTTCAGTTCCCCAGACCCAAACAAAGCCAAATACACAAAGTGACACATGCATCTGGACTTCATTTGCAATGGTAAGAGGCACTGGCGTGCCCACTTTCTCTCTTAAAAATAAGAACATAAGCCGAGCATGGTGGCACACACCTTTAATCCCAGCACTCGGGAGGCAGAGGTAGGAGGATCACTGTGAGTTGGAGGCCACCTTGAGACTACAGAGTGAATTCCAGGTCAGCCTGGGCTAAAGTAAGACCCTACCTAAAAAAAATTAAAAAATAAAAAAACATAAAAAAATAAGTAAAAATATAGAATGGGTCTTGGGAGTTTGAGGTTTAAAAATATGCAGATGAAGAAATAGCTCAGTGGTGGAGCGCTTGCCCAGCACGTGCAAGAGTGTAAGTTTGATCCCTCAAATAGGAAAGAAAGGAGAGAGAAAGGAAGGAAGGAAGGAAGGAAGGAAGGAAGGAAGGAAGGAAGGAAGGAAGGAAGGAAGGAAGGAAGAGAGGAAGGGAAGATTGAAGGGAGGGGGGTAATTTTAGTCTAGATCAATAGTAACATATTATTAGCCCTCTCCCCTATCCTTTATTGGTCTCTATTTTGTGAGCGTGAACTAATTCGTCTCATTCCTCTCTCATGCCTTCTCTTATCTCTAGTTTCTCCTTTACACGGCCTGTAGACAGACAGTTCTTCCTAGAACGTCTTTGGATGCTTCCAGGAGATGAGACCAGCCAACGAGAGACTGACTGACGAATACATGTTCAGGTCTGGGCTATTTGGTTTCCTTTCTTCCTACATCCATTCATCCCCCCTATCCACAAGGACTGAGCCACGCTCATCTACTGACACCCCGTAAACCTGAACTTGTGGGTTACTCTGACTGATGTTAGGACCTTTAGAAGAGCTGTGTGTATGCTAAGAAAACCCTAGCAAAAGTTGAACATGGCTGAATGGTGTCCACAGACGCAGTGCAGGCCGTCTATGAGACATCTCACGATGGAATATTGTTAGGGACAGAGTAAAGTTTTCTTCAATAGCTTTGCTTCAGAGTCATGCAGACACTTTATTAAGAACAGGGACAAGACTACTGTTCTTTTTTGTTTAAGATGAGCGGTAGGGAATGGGGGCTGTAGAATCCATGTGACACACCTGGAGAGAGCTGCTGCAGTCTGCTAACGCTGCCTGGGGCCTGAGCTTTGCCACAGCTGCTGTGCTTGGGTGGGAAGAAGCAGATGGCATCCAACAAGCCTTCCTCTAGATTTCATTTGCCGGCAACAAAAGCCCTAAAGCTCTGGCTTTGGACTGGCGTTCCCACGCCTAAGCTACCTAATCCACCTGGTCTTAGCGACTCAAGTTCAAACAAAGGTCCCTCCAAAGTCAGCCGAAGGCTTCCCAGGATGTCCGTGAAGTAACTGGCCATGGACTTTCAGCCTCAGAAGAAACTCATTCAGTGCCAAGGAAAATTTTACTCACTTTTATCCAAAAGTTACAAGCCTCTGTGACCATGAGGATTCTCATCAGCTTCTTCTAGAAACTAGTCACAACGCAGAGGGATGAAGAGGCAGATATGCTGGTGGGAAACAGTGCCAGCAAATGGCCAGTGCATTTCCCACTATGGCTGACGGTTCTTCCTCGGGCTAAGGGTTTCTCTCTCACAACCTTAGATCCTTCCAGATACGCAAGCCTGGCCAATGCAGACTTGCCTGGGATGCCCCTGCATGTGCAGTGCTAGCCATTCTCTCTACACACCACCTGCCTGCCCAGTCTTCTCCCTAACTGAGCACAGCACCTATCTCACCTGGCCACTGGATACAGCTCTAGGGAACACAGATTTTGCTGGGTTCTTTAACAAGTGGTAAACTGAGTTGTAAAGTCTGAATCCAGAAGACAGTAGCCATCTGGGTACACACGTGATCTCCTGCCCTTAGGGAGGGGAGAGGAAAGGACGGTGACTCATAGAATGAAGGCAGATCAAATGGTGGCACTTAGCCCACTGTGCTAATGTGTACTAACCCAACAGAGACGCCACCCAGCTCCCAGATGTTTGGATACTTCTCATGGCTTCATACTACAGAAAGATTGGAGTTGCCTTGATGATAATGGGCTTCTTGGAGTGAGGAGCCTCAGAAATGGGAAGAATTCCACAAGAATTATGTCTGAGTATCTGTGAGCAAAGTCCACAGCCAGATTGCACCATAGGGATAGCTAGCTGAAACCAGGGCGGGATGGGATACAAACAACAACCAACTAGTTCTGACCTCAGAAGTTACAAAAATGACTCTCCAAACTTCATTTTTAATGCCATTACCCCTCAGCTTCACAACACTGGAAGGAAAATCTATTAAGAGTTAAAAGAAGGAAATTATGCATTAAATACTGAGTCCCAGACTGGCAACCTCAAATTCACATGAATGATATGAAAATGGAAATTCAGGTGAGTCACTGTGACTCCTCTAGTCTACTCTAGTTGTTGAGAATTTTTCCAGCTTAACTCTAAGAATCTCTGTTCCCACAAAAGCCTTCTCCCAAAATCAATCATCCCCAGCTTCTGGCTCCCAAGCAACCCGAGGTTCTAGTCGCATGTACCTCAGTTTACATCAAGAAACATTGACTAGGTAACCAAACACACCCTTAACCTCAGCAGCTGGGAGGCAGAGGTAAGTAGATCACCAGGAGTTCCAGAGAGCCACCTGGAACTACAGAATAAGTTCTAGGTCAGCCTGGGCTAGAGTGAGACCTTACCTCAACAACAAAAAAAGAAAAGAAAAGAAAGAAGAAAGAAAAACATTTACTAAAGCCAAAGAGATGGCTCAGTGGTTAAAGCACTTGCTTCCAAAGCTGATGGTCCCAGTTTAACTCCCCAGGACCCCACATAAAGCCACATGCACAAAGTGGCACATGCATCTGGAGTTTGTTTGTGGTGGCAAGAGGTTCTGATGCACCCATCTCTCTCTCCTTACAAATAAATAAAAATCTCCTTTTTTTTTTTTTTTTTTTTTTTTTTTGGTTTTCTAGGTAGGGTCTCACTGTGGCCCAGGTTGACCTGGAATTCATTATATAGTCTCAGGGTGGTGTAGACTCACAGCAATCCTTCTACCTCTGCCTCTGAGTGCTGGGATTAAAGGCGTGTGCCACCATGCCCTGCTAAAAAGAAACATTTGCTGAAGGTTATCTATCAGGCTTTATTTGCTACATTCTACTTCTCCCTTAATGAGGTCAATGTTTGCCAAGTCTTTTACTATATTATCAAATGATCTTTGAATAATTATGCTTTCCTTCCTCCTAATATTTCAGTCCCTCCCTTCTTTAGTCTATTTCTCCCTTTCTCCCATACAAGCTCCTGAGTTGTCTTCAAATGATTAGAACACGTAGCTGTGCTTGCAGGCATGGCTCGGTGAGCCTCAGTCCCTAACTGGCAGTTTGAAAGTTTGCAAGTTTTCATACCACTAAGTAGGCCCATGAATAACTACAAGGCAAATGCCATGCAGACAAGCTGTGCTCTCAACCAAAATTAAACTCAGGCATTCAAGCACATTTGCACCTAGGAGCAGTCTACCTTCTTAATGAATCTATCTTTAGGGTTTAATACACAAACCAAATCTGCATTATTCCAGGTCATTAAAAACCTGAAGCACATTTAGAGTGGACAGGTGCTAATTCGTATCTTCTGGCTGTGCTCCACTTTCAGTAATTACAATTGGCACCAGCAAATCCCCTTTGTGACACACGGATGAAACCTGCTATTATTATGTCCTATTCCATAACTGACATGGTTCCCTGGGGAGGCTCCCTCACAGGAACTGGGTAAAGATGCTCATCAACTTACAAGGGGGTTATATCCCCATAAAGCTATGGGAAGTTGTTACGTCATTAAGTCAGAAATGCACTTAATATACCCAGTCTGCTGAACTTCATTGCTCAGCAACACATTATCGAACAACTGCTTGCAAGTGTGAGACAGCATCATGACATGTTACCAACAGCTAGGAGAAACACCAAACTCCCAATTCAAAGAACAGTTCCTATCACCTTTACACTGGAGTACAAAGTGTCATAAGTGGGACCATTGCAAGCCAGGGACATCTAGGTTTAGCAGATTCCTTTCTAACCGGCCCCTCAGAAGACACTTGCTGAAGTGTGGAACAATTCTATGAAGCCCATCTCTCGGTCATCACAAACAGAACACATGGGGCAAGACTCTACATCACATGGGGTTTCTGCTATCTTTACAATGAGCTTTTCCAAGTTTCCTCAAATTAAATAAAATTGTTAACACCAAATTCTCTCTATAATTGTGTTCCTTAACTCTAAAAGTAGAAATAACTAGTATTTCCCAAGCGTAGAACAGAATTATTCCATGAGAAAAAGCCTTGAAATGTTAAAGTACTCAGCAGCAAAAATAAATTATTGTCACAAACAATAATCTAGATGAGTTTAGATACATTTTAGAGCATCATGCTGAGTTAAACGATCACTCTCCAAGGTCACATACCGTATGATTCCATTTATATGACATAAAATGACAAAATTCCAGAAATAGAGAATAGATCCGTGTAGCTTCCAGTGGTTAGACAGTGGATTGAGCAAGAGGGCCATGGGAAATGTAAAAGAGCATCATGAGGCATCTTTGTGATAACAGAAACATTCTGTGACTTTGATGACATCAAAGTTAATACCATAATTGTGATTTGAACTATAGTGTTATAGGATGTTGTCATTTTGGGGAACAGTAAAGGCTACAAGGCAGCCTCTATATCATTTTGAACAATTGTTTGTAAAGCAATCTCAAAATAAATTGTTCAAATTAAAAAAAAAAAAAAAACTAAAACTAAGAGCATTGGCTTGAGGCTGACAAGCTCAGGCTTTGGTCCAGGACCTGCCAATAAGCACAAGCCGGTCACACAGCCTCTTTTCCTCCTTGGTTTTCCCAGCTGTGAAATGGAGCTTGATGAGGTTGCCTCCAAAGTCCCAGCAAGCTCGACAGCTGAGTGATCTCAGAGCTGCTATCTGTCTGCCTTAGCAGCCCTTGAGACAGAAGGGAGCTGTGAAGAATGACGCTTCCATGGCAGAATGGGTCATTTACATAAATAATCACTAAATACCATTTTAAGACCTAGTTTCTAATAAACACAACATGCAGTGGCAAGAACAAAAAAATAACCTGACAGAAAAAAAAAAAAAAAAAAACCTCAAACATGATCGTATCAATAAAGTTACAACTAGAAAAAAAAAAAGGGAAATTCTGTTTACTAAGCCAGTAAGCAAAGCAGCGTTTCTCTATTTTCTTGATGCGGCACCTTCATGTCATCACCCTCATTCTCGGGGCTCCTTTCGTTGTTACACTCTTCTCATTCTTCATGCTTAAGCCTCTGGGGAACTAAACAGGAAGTCTCCGACAATGACTTACAATTTTAGAAGGGAAAAACCCAAGCAACCGATTAAGAGATGAAAAGTTCAGTCAAATTGTTGTTTGTTTTTCATGTCATCAAACATCCAGCATGCTTTTATTCACCAGATACACAGAACTGGGTATTTAACATCAGATATCAAGTCATTGCTAAAATATAGATAAACACCAATCAATTATGAGCAATCTTTACTATCTTCTAAAAAGAAGGTATGTCTCAATGTAGATCTGTTCTAAAACAATGAAGATTATCTTTTAAAAAATTTTTTTAATGTTTTATTTATTTATTTGAGAGAGAGAGGGAGGAAGAGGCAGATAGAGAGAGAATGGGCACTCCAGGGCCACTGGCCACTGCAAACGAACTCTAGATACATGTGCCCCCTTGTGCATCTGAGTCCTGGGGAATCAAACCGGGGTCCTTTGGCTTCACAGGCAAATGCTTTAACTGCTACACCATCACTCCAGCCCCTCGGTGGCTTTTTTCAAAAAAAGTAATCTCCGGGCTGGGGAAAAGGGCTGGGGTCCTCCTTAGGCTTCACAGGCAAACACCTTAACCGCTAAGCTTTTTTCCTGACATGTAGCACATGTGTCTGAAGTTCGTTAGCAGTGGCTAAAGGCCCTGGTGTGCCCATTCTCTCTCTCTACCTCTCTTTCTCAAAGAAATAAAATAAATTTTTTATAGCCTCGGAGAATGAACAGTAATAGAGTGAAATGTAGTCACCATGACTGCAGCAGCTGAGCAATGGGTGAGGATGTCATGATGACAGGGCTGCATGCCTCGTCAATGTTGCACTAGACAAACAACCCAATTATCATATCACTACACTCACTATGCACAATATAATCTACCCTCCTTTTAAAATACGTTTTATTTATTTATTCATTTGAGAGACAGAAAGAGGCAGAGAGAGAGAGAGAATGAGTGTACGAGGGCCTCCAGCTGCTGTAAACAAACTCCACCTTGTGCCTCTGGGTTACCTGGATCCTGGAGAATCAAACCAGGATCCTTTGGCCTTGCAGGCAAGCACCTTAACCAGTAAGCCATCTCTCCAGCCCTAATTTATCCTCTTTTAATGTCTTAGTAGATACCATAAAATGTTGCCATGTGTGGCAGTTTGAATTAGGTATCCCTAGAAACAAATGTGCTGTGAATGCTCCCAGCTGCTGGCAACCTGGGAGGTGGAACCTCCCGGGAGGTGTGTTTCTGGGGATGGGCTTAGGCATGTTTAGCCAGCTGCCCCCAGCTAGAACGTGGCTCACTCTCCTGCTGTTGTTGTCCCCTTGCTGTGGCAGAGGTGACGTCCAGACTCTGCTCAGGCTATGCTGTCCCCTGCCATCATGAGCTTTCCCTTGAGTCTGTGAACCACAACAAATCCTCCCGTCAGATCCTTTTGGTTGGGTGCTTTCTCCCAGCAGTGAGAAGTTCACTGCAACACCACTTCTGAGTGGATAGACATGAGGACATCTGATCCTACTCAGTGCTCAAATGCGATGCTGTCGTGGTGTGAATGTGAACGTCCTCCATCAGATCCTTTTGGTTGGGTGCTTTCTCCCAGCAGTGAGAAGTTCACTGCAACACCACTTCTGAGTGGATAGACATGAGGACATCTGATCCTACTCAGTGCTCAAATGCGATGCTGTCGTGGTGTGAATGTGAACGTCCTCCATCAGATCCTTTTGGTTGGGTGCTTTCTCCCAGCAGTGAGAAGTTCACTGCAACACCACTTCTGAGTGGATAGACATGAGGACATCTGATCCTACTCAGTGCTCAAATGCGATGCTGTCGTGGTGTGAATGTGAACGTCCTCCATCAGATCCTTTTGGTTGGGTGCTTTCTCCCAGCAGTGAGAAGTTCACTGCAACACCACTTCTGAGTGGATAGACATGAGGACATCTGATCCTACTCAGTGCTCAAATGCGATGCTGTTTCTGTGAATGTGAACGTCCTCCATCAGATCCTTTTGGTTGGGTGCTTTCTCCCAGCAGTGAGAAGTTCACTGCAACACCACTTCTGAGTGGATAGACATGAGGACATCTGATCCTACTCAGTGCTCAAATGCGATGCTGTCGTGGTGTGAATGTGAACGTCCTCCATCAGATCCTTTTGGTTGGGTGCTTTCTCCCAGCAGTGAGAAGTTCACTGCAACACCACTTCTGAGTGGATAGACATGAGGACATCTGATCCTACTCAGTGCTCAAATGCGATGCTGTCGTGGTGTGAATGTGAACGTCCTCCATCAGATCCTTTTGGTTGGGTGCTTTCTCCCAGCAGTGAGAAGTTCACTGCAACACCACTTCTGAGTGGATAGACATGAGGACATCTGATCCTACTCAGTGCTCAAATGCGATGCTGTCGTGGTGTGAATGTGAACGTCCTCCATCAGATCCTTTTGGTTGGGTGCTTTCTCCCAGCAGTGAGAAGTTCACTGCAACACCACTTCTGAGTGGATAGACATGAGGACATCTGATCCTACTCAGTGCTCAAATGCGATGCTGTCGTGGTGTGAATGTGAACGTCCTCCATCAGATCCTTTTGGTTGGGTGCTTTCTCCCAGCAGTGAGAAGTTCACTGCAACACCACTTCTGAGTGGATAGACATGAGGACATCTGATCCTACTCAGTGCTCAAATGCGATGCTGTCGTGGTGTGAATGTGAACGCGTCCTCCATCAGATCCTTTTGGTTGGGTGCTTTCTCCCAGCAGTGAGAAGTTCACTGCAACACCACTTCTGAGTGGATAGACATGAGGACATCTGATCCTACTCAGTGCTCAAATGCGATGCTGTCGTGGTGTGAATGTGAACGTCCTCCATCAGATCCTTTTGGTTGGGTGCTTTCTCCCAGCAGTGAGAAGTTCACTGCAACACCACTTCTGAGTGGATAGACATGAGGACATCTGATCCTACTCAGTGCTCAAATGCGATGCTGTCGTGGTGTGAATGTGAACGTCCTCCATCAGATCCTTTTGGTTGGGTGCTTTCTCCCAGCAGTGAGAAGTTCACTGCAACACCACTTCTGAGTGGATAGACATGAGGACATCTGATCCTACTCAGTGCTCAAATGCGATGCTGTCGTGGTGTGAATGTGAACGCCCTCCATCAGATCCTTTTGGTTGGGTGCTTTCTCCCAGCAGTGAGAAGTTCACTGCAACACCACTTCTGAGTGGATAGACATGAGGACATCTGATCCTACTCAGTGCTCAAATGCGATGCTGTCGTGGTGTGAATGTGAACGTCCTCCATCAGATCCTTTTGGTTGGGTGCTTTCTCCCAGCAGTGAGAAGTTCACTGCAACACCACTTCTGAGTGGATAGACATGAGGACATCTGATCCTACTCAGTGCTCAAATGCGATGCTGTCGTGGTGTGAATGTGAACGTCCTCCATAGCCCCAAGAGTCTGTGATCAGGCTTCCTACAGCGCAGCCTTGCTGAGGAGGAATGTCACTGAGGTGACCGTGCACACTGCAGCTCACTCAGACTACTTCCCTGACAGATGCTGTGACAAGATGTGACATCCTGGTCGCCTGCTCTGCCATGCTTTTCCCCCGCCATGAAGCTTCGCCTTGAAGCCATAGGCTGAAATAAATAAACTCTTTCCCTTTCCTTTCATAAACTGCTTCTGGTTGGGTGTTTTGTCCCAGCAGCAAGATGGTAACTTCTACTTTTTTTGTTTGTTTGTTTTGCAGACAGAGAGAGAGAGAGAGAATTGACTCAACAGGCTCTCTGTCACTGCAAAGGAATGCCAGACACATGTTCCACTTTGTACATTTGGCTTTATATGGCTACTGGGAAATCGAACCCAGTCCATCAGGCTTTACAAGCAAGCACCTTTAGCCATTGAGCCATCTCCCAGCCCTACAAATGGTTTTGGTAGATCCAATGGAACTTAATCTTAGCTTATGAAGAACAAGGAGCCAGATTTAAAACTTTTTAAATACCCATTTATCCCCATTTACTTCTTTAGTATAAATACTCAACCCAAGAAATGGCCTCCTTGGTATTTTTCTTACAGTTTAATGAATGTTTCCTTAGTGATTTTGTCTTTCATGCTAACATCTCTCCTTCATCCTTATTAATTCTCAGTTCATAAGCTTCTCTATTGTTTTATAGTCAGAAATTTGATACAGTGTTTCATAGTGTCATTACTATGTGCCTATCAACTTTTGTCATATTCAATATTCTCTTCTCTTGTCAAAAAGTGTCCAAACAAACCTTTAATCTGTTCCCAGTGTGTTCAAGTCACATTTTTCACTGAATTTACTCTGTAAGTATGATGTAATAGACTTAAATATGTCAAGGATTGATATTTATCTACTGCTATCAGATTCATTCCAAAACACATTCCAACACTTTTTCATCATGAGAAATTCTACAAAAGTCATGTTTGGCAATAAGATTTTTTTCTAGGCTCTCTTAAGGGACACTCTTAACATAATTCCAAGTACAAAAAATAAAAAGGACATAAACACAGCATTTTCATGACATCCATTTCTTTTCCACCAGGTAAATTGGCTTTCTGATTCTGCATTTAGATAGAAAAATCGTTTTGTTTTATTTTGTTTTAAAGCATGTGACTCACTTAATTTGCTTGCTGGTGAAAATATCATGACTCCACAAAGATTATATCAAAGGAAGCTCTCCACACTGGTTTGGTGGGAACCATTCACAAAAAAAAAAAAAAATTCTATTCAACTGTGAGAATCACAAAGATTTATTCCTTTTTATCAACCAGAGGAAAAATGGTTGTATAAAAATCTGTTTTTAAAATTGATTGACTCTTAGGATTATAATGGACTTATTTCCTTTTATCTTCTAAGAAACTGCTGGCTATTTATCCAGTCATTGAAATACTCCACAACCCACGGCTGGAGGTTCATCAGCTCTGCATTTAAACAAGGAGGAACGTGTGCGTTCATACAGTGGATCTTGTGTCTGAATCATCTGAGGTACTGCTTGTAATTTAAAGTCCTGCCCTAGTACAACTTGGTTATGCACACTTATCAAAGGTCTGTGGGGTTTTTAGGCACTTCTAACAGTGGGTTGTAGGCGAGGCCATTGGTTTTCATTCAATGGCCTCTTTGAAAAGAGATCTCAGATTGAATCTTGGCATGCACCCAGCATTTTTGGCAAATATTCGACCATCATGTCACCAGTATGGCAAAACCAGTGCAGCACGGCTCACAGACTCTCTACATTCTCCAACAAAAGTTCACCAGAGGCAAAATCAGCAACATCCTGGCAGCAGTATTTGGCCATCGGGGCCAGGAGACCTCCAAGTCTCTGAGTCAGCAGTGAACACGGGTCACTGAGGAATCAAGCCCTGGGTACTGCTCCCAAGAGGGCAGAAACTCCTAAGTCAGCTATATTTTTATACCCTACAAGAACAAGAATCTCTATATTTCAAAAAACCCACATATAAGGAAAACTACTGTCACAGTGTGAATATGAACTCTTCCCCCACAGGCTCATGCTTTGAATACTTGCTCCCCAACTGATGTTGCTATTCTAAGAGGTTCTGGAAACTTTAAGGGGTAAAAAGAAATGGCTGAAGAAAGGAGGTCCCTGGGGGAAGATCCTTAAGGGTATCTTGTTGCTGGCCTCTCTCTCTCTCTCCTTTCTACCTGCAATGAGGTGAAGAAACCTCCCCACATGCTCCGATAGCCATAATGCTCTGCCCAGTACACGGACTAAACAATCATGGACAGAGCTCTCTGAAACTGTGATGCAGAGTAAACCTGCCTCCTCCCTTAAGTTATTTCTGCCAGATACTTGGTCGCTGTGATGGTTAAAAAAAAAAAAAATCCATGCATTTCAGAAAGAAATGTCCAGGTCTAGCATTAATTTAGAAAATTATCAAAATGAAGCCAGACGTGGTGGGGCACACCTTTAATCCCAGCACTTGGGAGGCAGAGGTGGGAGGATCACAGTGAGTTCAAAGCCATCCTGAAACTATATAATGAATTCAAGGTCAGCCTGGGCTAGAGTGAGACCCTGCCTAGGGAAAAAAAAAAAAAAAAACTTTAGGGCCTGGAGAGATGGCTTAGCCTGTGAAGCCTAAGGACCCCAGTTCAAGGTTCAATTCCCCAGGACCCACATAAGCCAGATGCACAAGGTGGTGCACACATCTGGAGTTCGTTTGCAGTGGCTGGAGGCCCTGGTGTACCCATTCTCTCTCTCTCTCTCTCTGCCTCTCTCTCTCTGTGTCTGTTGCTAATAAATAAATAAAAATAAACAAAAAATTTAATTCATAAAAAAGAAAATTATCAAAATATCTGGTGTTTATATGAGATAAATATAATTTAATTTCTCTGGGTTACACAGCATTTGCCTACATGCTTGCTAACCAGATCAGAGTGGATTTCTGATGAAAATAACCACAGCAAGGGTGTAGAATAAAAATAACACAAATATCCATATTCATGTTGCACATTAGATGTGAAATGCTCTAAAGTAAATTTCCAATCTCCTGCTGTCTCAGAATATCTGGGCCTAAAAATCTGCCTTTTTTATGTAAGCTTCTCATATGATGTCTATAACAGTAGAATTTTGTGAACCATTATCATAGATATTATGAGAAAGGGCTTTGGGGCAAATGTTAATGTTAATGTCCTGGCTCTTCCATTCTGTAACTATATGTATGTATATGTATATATTATTTTAAAAAATATTTTACTTATTAAATTTTGAGATGAGTGTGTGTGTGTGTGAGAGAGAGAGAGAGAGAGAGAGAGAGAATGGGCACACCAGGGCCTCCAGCCACCCACTGCAAATGAACTCCAGATGCATGCGCCCCTGTGCATCTGGCCTATGTGGGTCCTGAAGAGTCGAACCGGGATCCCTCTGCTTCTCAGGCAAACACCCCAACCACCAAGCCACCTCTCCAGCCCACAGTGTATATTTTGGAAAATTATCTAAACAATATGATTTAGAATCCTCACATATCAAATGGTCAAAAAAATGCCTAGCCTACAGCACAAGAGTTAATTTACTATATAACTAAAATTCTTAGCACAATGCTTTACACAAAGTATAACTTAAATTTTTATGAAATGCTCTACATTCTCCTTCCCAGGGACCACAAATCCAGAATAATGTCCTGGTTCTGTAATATTCCTTTAAACTGTAGAGTTCACCTCTGAATGAACTGTCTAGCTGCGATCTGAGCGAGGAAGAGTAGAACAGAGCTATCACGTTCCTTATCTTAAAAAGAACTTCTACACATGCTCATTTCAGGTCTCTCTCTCTCTCTTTTACTCTCTCTCATCAGATGAATGATTCTATATTTAAAATGCAGAAGTGGGGCCTGAGGAGACTTGAAACCACCTAAGTTCAAATCTCCAGATCCCATGTAAAAAGCTGGGCATGAACCACAGCCTGGCCAGGGCACCAGAGACCAGGGAATCACCCAGCCTCACAAGAACCAACCAACCCCAGTGGAAGGGCGATGGTGTGGAACACTGACACTCTGCTCCAGCCACCACAGGCAAGCAGCCCCGCAGCAAGTGAGTACACACTGTGCCACAAGGATACATCCAAGTGCATACAGCACACACACATGCAAACAATAAGCTGAACGGCAGAAGCAGTATTTACATACACTACTGAAAAGTCGAGTTTGTATGTTCTGTACTTTTTATTCTCAAGAAGCACATTTCTCAGTTGAATTTCATCTTGTTGAATACAGTATATCAAGATATCTTTGGGTTCTGAGTCTGGCATACAATCTGTCTGTGCTTCTCCAATCTCATGTCATCCGTAAGGGTGATGAGCACGTATACCCCGAATATTTTCAAAAGTTTGCTCACGCAAAATGTTCCAACCAAGTGGAAGTCATCAACCTCCATGGGAGACCATCAGACCAGTGGCTTCTGTCTTCTCCCATTGCAGTGTTCAACTAGCAACAGCTTTGTCTCTCTCCTTAAAAAGATATCATACTCAAAAATGCATCAAATTCCTTGATATAAGCCAAACTATCCCATGCATATAGCAGTATGCTGGTTTGCCAACTTTTACAAAAATAATGATAAAGTTAGTATGTCATGCGACATGATTTTTTTTCATTGAAGTTGTGTTTCAACTTTTTTACACTTTTTATAAACTTTTTGTTTATAAATATGGTGACTGCCTAAATCACAATTTTTGACAAGGATTCCAGGTACTGACTGACCAGATACTTAGCAAGGTCTGCCATAGACAAAGATAAGGAAACAGAAGCCCACTTTTAAAAAAATATTTTATTTTTATTTATTTATTTATTTATTTGAGAGAAAAAGAGAAAGAAGGAGAAAGAGAGAAAAAAATGGGCACATCAGAGCCTCCAGCCACTGCAAACAACACATGTGCCACCTTGTGTATCTGGCTTACGTGGGTCCTGGGGAATAAACCTGGGTCCTCCGGTTTTGCAGGCAAGTGCTTTAATCACTAAACCCTCTGTCCAGCCCCAGAAGCCTACTTTTAACATATTTATTTGTAAGTTTTGCCTTGGACTTTGAAAATCTAGGCCTTAATTTATTGAATTCTAGAATTACATCTAGCCTGCCACCTATAAAACATACTTTCTCCCTTTAGACACAATGATATATAACAATCTCCCAACATGTCATGTCTCCTATCATCACATTTTTTCAAGATTGGCAAAGCACTTCAGGGATGTGATTTGTCAGTTTTTGTAGTGTCATAAAATATAATTCATCTTGGTGAAAAAAAATTAATCATTCTCATTTATAACAGGAAAGATATACTGTTGTGTTTTCAACCATGCAGGGCTCCTAATTATTATTTTTAATTTTGACTGTTTTTAATTAAAAACTTGGTCTCCATGGAAGATTTTGTTTTCCAAATATATCCATAGCACATGGTTTTCTTGTTTGATCTTCATAGTCTGTGAACCTGGGCAGATCTTTGTCACAACCCTGACTGATACAGTCTCTGTAAAAGAGATGTCATGTGACTTCCAAGCTAGGTTGCAGATACAGCACCCTGTACTTTTGATACCTCTCTTTGGGAATAGGCCACCATGCTGTGGAGAAGCCCACACTGTCTCAGAAGAAGAGATGCCTGGAGAGATCACAGCAGTCCACTGCCACAGCCAGAAGACCAGTGAAGGTCTCAGCCAACAGTCTCCACCAACGACCGTGCGTGGGAACGAAGAGCCCTCCAGATGACCCCATCCCAGGGCAGGAGAGCCACACGTTCATGCTTTGAATCGGATGAGCTGAAACCCGGGATGTTGTGGAACTAAGAAAAGTCTTGCCGTGGAATGCATGATACAAAACCCATGAGCAGAGCCAACTGCCTTCTTGTGAGCATCCTTTGGGACAATAATAATACTGAGCAGGATGATTTCTTTGGCAAGGTGGGGAAATACAAAGTATGAATTTTTCTGCAGATGTCAGCTATTCTCAATTACTGCGTGCATTAGAACACCTGGTGTGCTTACTAAAGTTCAGATGTGTAGGGCTGAGGATAGGGCTCGACTGGTAAAAAGTGCTTGTTGCAGAAGCATGGGGACCTGAGTGTGGAGCCCCATCACCCATGCAAAATCCTGGGCATGATGGCACCTATGCCTGTAATCCTATCACTGGGGAAGCAAAGACGTCTAGTAGAACCAGTGAACCCCCCGTCTCCAAAATAAGATGTAAAATGATTGAGGAAGACAGTCTGGTATCCATCTATGGTGTTCATACAGATACACACACCTTCACGTGTCCCTACATGCACATGTGTCAACACACATACACCAGTCCTGCAATGACCATACCTTGTCAAAGGAGAAATGGAATCCTGGTGAGGTGAATGCATTACATTACTGCAACCTGAGCTTTGATTCAGAAATGTTGTTTCTTGGGCTGGAGAGATGGCTTAGCAGTTAAGCACTTGCCTGTGAAGACTAAGGACCATGGTTCGAAGCCAGATGCACAAGCTGGCGCATGCATCTAGAGTTCCTTTGCAGTGGCTGGAGGCCCATTCTCTCTCTCTCTCTCTCTCTCTCTCTCTCTCTCTCTCTTTCTCTCTGTTGCACTCAAAATAAATAAATAAAAATAAATAGAATTCTCTTTAAAAAAATAATAATTAAGCCGGGTGTGGTGGCCCATGCCTTTAATCCCGGCACTTGGAAAGCAGAAGTAGGAGGATCACCATGAGTTCAAGGCCACCCTGAGACTACATAGTGAATTCCAGGTCAGCCTGAGCTAGAGTGAGACCCTACCTTGAAAAACCAAAAAAAAAAAAAAAAAAAGAAAAAGAAAAAAAGAAAAAGAAAGAAAGAAAGAAAGAAAGAAAGAAAGAAAGAAAGAAAGATGTCCACTCCAGATTCTATTGCAATTGTATATGCTTACATATGCATATACACACAGCCATACACATATGCATCCAAATAAATAATAAAAAACAGAATCATAATTAGATATCATCTCCATGTGAAATGGATGATGGGTGAAAGGAAAAAGTCATTTCCCCAGGTCACAAGAGCATCACCTTTTTGTCATACTGCCCCAACATCCGGGCCTTGCTCCTGGTCCCTCCTTGCATGTAAAGAAGGGAACTGTCCAGCAACCCTGCTTCCTGAATGGAAACCATTAAACCCAGTGACAGGATCCAATGCCTGTTCTAGCCCTGAGCTCCTCCCTTGGAGAGAAATCAAGGCCTTACTCACTGAAACTCCACAGTAAGACACAGTCTCCCACAGCTCCACAAATGTGCAGTCATGACACAATCAAAACCCGCGCAGAGGGCAGCCACCACTCAATCTGACCACAAACTAGAACTTCTTCAGTCTCTGAATCACAAAGAGCTTGCCAGGTGCAGCTTTTCAGGAGAGCAGAACTCACATTCTCTACACCTCTCTTTGCCTGCAAAGATCAAAGAAGAGTATCAACAGTAAAATATATTAAAATGCACAGCCTTGTTATGGTTCCTGTTTGGGGTCTGCTCTGTAAGATAGAAGTGTTAGGTGATAACTGTACAACACAAACAACCACACAGAGTTAAATTTGATGGCTTCTCTACTTGTAACTAGTTGTTCATTCTTTTTAAAATATTTTTATTTTTATTATTTACTTATTTACTTATTTATTTATTTATTTTGGTTTTTCGAGGTAGGGTCTCACTCTAGCTCAGGCTGACCTGGAATTCACTCTGCAGTCTCAGGGTGGCCTTGAACTCACAGTGATCCTCCTACCTCTGCCTCCCGAGTGCTGGGATTAAAGGCGTGTGCCCCCATGCCCAGCAGTATTTTTATTTTTATTTATTTATTTGAGAGTGACAGAGAGAGAAAGAGGCAGAGAGAGAGAGAATGGGTGCACCAGGTCCTCCGGCTACTGCAATCGAACTTCAGATGTGTGTGCCACCTTGTGCATCTGGCTTATGTGGGTACTGGGGAATTGAGCCTTGAACCAGGGTCCTTAGGCTTCACGGGAAAGTGCTTAACCACCAATCCATCTCTCCACCCTCATTCTTTTGTATTAAAATGACTTTCTTGAAACTTAACCACTAAAGTCATGTTTTTATAGAATAAGGGCTCCTTGTGTTGCCCCACCACTCAGACTCATAATCTTAAATGCTGGGGACTGGATGAATATCTAGGAAATAAAATCTATGCTTCAGATGTTTTAGAATAAGCCAGGTTTGTAGTTTCTAGTCAAGCTTACTTTTATTCAGCTTCAAGCAATGATTATTTTTTTTAAATTTTTTATTATTTTTATTTATTTTTGGAGAGAGACACAGACAGAGAGACAGACAGAGAGAGAGGGAGAGGGAGACAGATAGAGATGGGCACGCCAGCAGTCTCTCAGCTGCTGTGAACGAAATCCAGATGTTTGCGCCCCCTTGTGGGCAAGTGTGGCATTGCGCCCTTGCCTCACTTTTCATCTGGCTAAACGTGGGACCTGGAGATTGGAACTGCTGGAGATTGGAACCAGCGTTCTTAGGCTTAGCAGGCAGGCGCCTTAACCGCTAAGCCATCTCTCCAGCCCAGCAATGATAATTTTTAATAAAGAAAGTTAAGGAAATTGAATGCCAGTACAGATGGGTACTCAAAGAACAACATATTGGGCCAGCTACAGTGGAAGATTTCAAACACACTACAAGGTACAGGTAAAATGCATTCCATATGGCCTGCTTCTTAGAACCTTTGGACTGCTTTATTTGTCATCATATCTTTATTTTTGCTGAAAAATTCTGAAATACATGTTCCTTAAATAATAAATTGTGTAGACCAATGTGAAATGTGCATCTTTGGGTAAATACACCTCTGTTCTTTTTCATTCCACGGGCATTTTTGCCCTACAGCCCATACATGGCTCATACTTGCTCATGTAAAGAACAGCATATTCTGATATTTTGACCCCTGTAAGTTAGAGATAATGCTGTTTTGTCTTTTTTTTCCCTTTAGATTCCAAGTATGCAAGTGGAGATGATGGAGCGTAACCATGGTGACAGAGTTCAAATCTGGGTAAGGTCACAGCCTGTTTTCCCACAGTACATATCTCACATCCTAAGACTGATCCAGTGTCTAAAAATATGCGGCAGGGCAGCACAGCTTCCATTTATGGGAAAGTATGGCTGAGCCAGTTAACTAACCTTCCTGTGGCATAAAAAGAATCCCTAGTTGGTGAGCTTACAGATTACAATTTTAGGGAAATGAAATGACAAAGGGGAAAGGAGAGTTTTCTTGGGTAAAGATTCATTTTCTTGGAGCTTAGAAACTATCATCAGGAATTACAAAGCAGATCTAGAGACAAGCTGTAAGAGTGGTGGTAATGAAATAACTGTGGCGGACACCACTTAGGCTATTCCAACACACACAGTGGCAAAGCAGTCACAGGCCTTCTCCACGCGGAGATGTCTCACAAACAGATTAGCTACCCTCGAGCTAGTGAGACCCAGGAATGTCGGTGATGTCAATCACACCAGATAGAGGCTGGTGCACGAGTGCTTGTGTGCACCTGGCCACCCTAGTCATGTGTGAGACAAGCTCAACATTTCCCTCAGGCCCACTTCAGAGTTTATAATACGAGGCTTTGTTTTGACTTGATCCTCGGGCTTTAGATTAGACAAATTCTGATACCAAACAAGGCAACAAGTGAGACAGAATAAAAATCCTAGCCCCGTGGGGGTGGAGAGGAATCTTTCCGCTGAGCATGTGGTCTTCTTACAGAAATTAGTTTGACAGCATCAGCCTTCTCAGTGAGGGCTTTACTAGTTTATTATTGTATGTCCCAAACTGAACTAAAGCTTGCATGGTTTTTGTTTTTACCTTGACTCCTTAGATATCCCAAATTCCCATCCCTACTTCTTCCCACACATACTCTGAAAGGGAATTCAAAGTACTTCTCTTTCAGACTCAATTGTCCGTAAGCAAGGATGTCTGTTTTAATTCCTGGGGCCTTACTTTTGAGCTTAGGCTGTTCATTTCCAGGTAATTTTAACTACTCAGCTTCCCACCTGCACAGGTTTCTCTATCCCTCTCCAGTACGTTACCTACTTCGAATCTCCCTGACTCCTGATGAGGTTTAAAATTTTTTGAGTTCTATCACATTCACAATCTAAGACTGACTCAAAACAAAAACTGTGAAATAAATATATTATTTAGGAATCTAGTGTTCATACATTGTGGAAAATGCAGAGAGAGAGAGAGAGAGCAGGTTTTGCGCGGAGAAGAATTTGACAAGTCGGATCAGTTCTTTTGATAATAACCTGACTTGATGCAGTAGGAGTAACAGTTCTTTTGATAATAACCTCACTTGATGCAGTAGGAGTAAAGAGCATCAAAGCCTGGAGACTTCAGGACAATTCTGGAGGAAGACTTGATGGGAAAAGGAAAATGAAGCCGTCATCGAGAAACTAGAAAAGATGACTTAGCATGTGATGATAGAAGTAACGGCCTTAAGCTAAAGATGGCAAGCTTGTTGAAGTGCATGGGGTGCACTTGTAAGAGTCTTCTGTAAAATAATTTGTTCCCCAAGATGTTTCCCAGAACAGAAAGTCATTGTGGGGTCTATCCAGCTGACCAAATGAGGAAATCCCAAGAATCAGAGAATGGGGAAATATGCTGTCAAAACCCCCATCTCCAGACAAGAGACTTCCGGAGGCGGGAACTGTAGCAGAAGAGCTACATGTGTGGAAGACCAGGACCCAGCCTGAGCTTGAGCTAGAAATCCTTCTGGAGGAATTCCAGTACTTAAAGTTGCTGAGCTTGAACCAAACTATGTCTGTAGTCGCAGATAAAGCTGAGAGGCATAGCTGGCTTCACTCAGCACAGCACCTACGGCCTCGGTGCAGGGCACAGTAACAAGAGATGGCTCACAGTGCCAAGTGTGCAGTCCCTGCAGCCTGACCCTGAGATTGGCCCCTGTGTGAACCCAGCAGCTTCGGCTTCCATGGTATTGTCCCCAAAGACTGTGCACATTCCCGAAGAATTTCATTTCCCTTCATGAACTCTTCATTTGTCCACACATCAAAATCCATGCTTTTCTCTTTGCCAGGCCCTGGTGTTGACACTTACTGGAAGCTTAAAACTCTAGGAGAAAGATATTATTTATAGAAATCTATAACACCAATTTTTCCATTCTCTACTCAAAATAATGTTAAATAATAATCAAATATCAACAATTCTAATTTTTCAGCCATCCCTATTCTGACAATATCTTCAGTGAATTTTTGCAAAAGCTGAATCATGACACCCAGTGCATCACATCAGCAATATTGGATAAAGAAAGTTTTGATTCTCAGCAAGTTCTGTAGCTTTAACCTGGCTTCTTCTGCCTTACAGGGCACACAGCATGTCTCCCATTTTTATACCTAGCATAAATGGTAGTGATGAAATCCAATGAATGCTTCTTTGCTCATGTGGAGCCCTGAGAGGTAAGACTTCCTATTTTCTATCACCTAGACAGAGTAGCAAATGTCCCATCATGAAACAAGCTATTAAGATGTTGAAGGAGCTATGCCTTCTTTTCCGCCCTACAGTTTCTTATTTGAATTTTTGAGAGTATATAAATCCCAAACACTCTCCAGAAGACAGGATTTGCACAAATCAGTGAGGGCATGTTCCCCTGGTGAGATCGCTTTCAGCTCTGTCAGGTACGACAGCTCCAGTTCGCTGGAGTGCAGTTTCCCCAGCAGCACTGCAAATACGAGGTCCTGTCAAATGTCACGTGGGCTTTTCCTCCATACTCCTCTCCGGCTCCTTGCGGGTAAGCTGGAACCATCAGCCTGCTTCTGGCTAATAGCTGTGAACAGATGTGAAGTATGTTGCTCTTCCTTTAAGTTAAGACAATTAAAATAGGTGAGCTGCCTATTACATCCTCTTCCCTGGAACCAGCAACCCTGGAGAAATTGGCTTCTTGCATCACCGATGCTCACAGGGGACTGGTGCCCTGGAGGGTTAGGCAACGTGAATTGAACATCATATGAGCAAGAAGTGAGCCTTTGTAATGTTTAGCAATCAATCATCTTCCATGATGATAATTTACAATGTAAATTTGTTCCTCAAAACGTAGTTTATCCTAACTCAGCAAATCATAGGAAAATTAAGTTTGCTTGTTATTGCTCAAAATGATGTTTTTGTGTGTTTAACTAACTTAAGCTTCAAATACAAATATCCCCAGTTTAAAAAAAAAAAAAAACTTTTTTTTTTTAACTCATGTACAGTACGGCTACAATTTTATCTTTATTGTGAACCTGAGTTGGAATCAAGGTTCAGCCACTGGCCAGCAGAATAACTTTGAGTTTGTTAATTAACTCTATGCCCTCAGTTCCTATATAATAAATATGTAGTTAATAATATTCCCTAGCTTATAAAGCTGGTATGATGATTAAATAAGTTCATATATATATAACATTATGGAAACCTAATCTGATAGATGAAGTAGTCGGAATGGAATGTCCCCCATAGGCTCTTGTGTTTTGGATATCTTGTGTTTTGATCCCAAGCTTGGGACAACTCAAGGAGGTTGTTAGGCCTTTGAGAGGAAGACCCTCGCTAAGGAAGTGCGTTGCTAAGGGCCACCTTTGGAGTGTGATAGCCCAGCTCCTCCTTGCCAGAGCTAGCTCACTTTTGCTGCTCCTGCCCTGCTGTTGCCCGCTCTGCCATGTCCTTCCCATCATGATGAAATGACCCCGAAACCCTAGCCAAAGAAACTCTTTTCTCCCATAAGCTGCTTCTCGTCAGGCATTTTGTCCCAGCAATGAGAAGGTAATTTGTGGTTTTATGATAAGATTTTGGCCATGGTGCTGTGGAAAATAGCTAAGAGATGTCAGGATTTTAGGATGACAAAAGGTAATGGTGAGGGTTCTTGTTAGAGGTAAAGGTTATTAGGTGGAAATGGTAGGAGTTCGGGTAAGATGTGATCGTGACGGTGGTGAAATGTAGAGCTTCAGAAAAGTCCAGGATTTGTGAACTCAGGGGTCTGAGAGTAAAATCTTGCTGGAAGCCTGCCTTGCAGTATAAGGCTAGTTATAGCTAGCTTCATTTTCCTGCTTTTATTTCAGAATTCTTCCTTCAGAAGATAAGAATCATCTACCACACTCAGCAAATCCCTCCCTTTCATCCTTCAAGAAAATGTGGATTCTGCTGACTTTAGGTCTGTGAAGAGCATGTAGAAGAAAATGCAGTCACAGGCGCCTCGCCCCCATGCTCTATAAAATGTAATGGACAGAGGGTACAGCGCAACCTTACCTGAACAGAAGCTGAACAATCACCAGCAGTGATCTCTCACCGACTGACGGAACTAACTATTCCCTGTTGGCCTCTTGAAGCAGATTTCTGCCAAGAAAATGGCAGCACTGGGGAAGTCGAAATAGACACTCTTCCCAAGGGTAAGGTCTTAGTGAAAGGACAACTCAAGACCACCAGCCATTATTTTTAAACCTTCAAAGAAAGAAATGTAAAGGCCAAGTATGTAAGAGAGAGGGAGGAAAAGTCTGCTTATGGAAACCCCACATGGACACCAGGAGCAGAACCAGGGAGCTGGAAGGGGAAGGGTAACCAGGTTGTCCCATGGATGGATTAACTAAATGTTTGCCTGACAACAGAACACTGGAATGAGTTACTTTCTTGCCTCCCCTTTAAGAAACATTCCCCCCAAGCAATTTCTGCTCTTCTGTCCCTTTACAATGCAATCTGCCAACCATGTGACAGTAGAAGTCTGATTTTTCTAATTAAGGTGACTGAAAAAACTTTACTTCAGGCGGAAGAACTTAGAACCATCCTGACAATGTGTGTAACTTCCTTTTTGTTTAAAGAAGATTGGAAATTTTTATGAAGAGGAATTTTTTTTTGTTTTTTTTAAATTATTTTTTCAGTTTTTCAAGGTAGGGTCTCACTCTAGCCCAGGCTGACCTGGAATTCACTATGTAATCTCAAGGTGGCCTCGAACTTGTGGCGATCCTCCTACCTTTGCCTCCCTAATGCTGGGATTAAAGGCGTGTACCACCACGCCGGGCTTGAAGAAGAATCTTTAAAACCTCTTCTTGTTCATAGGGAAGACGATGACGTCATTGGCTACTTGATGGAAGACAGTGGTTACTTGATGGGAAGGTACTCAGCTGTGGCCGCATTTTGAAAGTGAGGAAAACCAAGGTCCCTGAAGCAGAAGCAATCAGATTTCTACAACAAAGTCAGGATAAAACGCAGCTCTCCTCATTTGCATCCCTTGCACAGGTTTGACTTGGGGCAAATTTAAAAGTACACAGTTTAGGTTCATCGCATCTGATTATAAACTGAGACATGAAATTCATATTCCTAAACATAATTGTAATCAGTTCAGTCGTCACCTCAGTTTTTTTTTGGATAATGTAGTCAAATGCAATGGTGGCATTGCAGCTTCCAAAGGGTAGATGACCAGGAAATGCAGAGTTTTCAAATGTAGGTATCTGTCTATGTACTCCAGTGCCAGGATCCATTCCCATGATTGGTTTGTTCAACAGAATTTATTGATATTTTATCACATCTTAAGCACCATTGTGCTGGACACTTGAAAAGATCTCATAAAACATATTTTTTAAAAAATTCCAAGCTTTACTCACATAAGTAAGATGTCTACCTTCTTGTGAGTGAAATATCCTGAAAGATGGATGAGAAAGAAAAGATAAAAGAAGGGGAGGAAAGGGAAAGGGGAAGAAAGGGGAAGGGGAGGAAGGAAAAAGGGAGGAAGGGAAAAGGAGAAGAGGAAAGGCGGTGAAGAGGCGGGGAGAACTGTTCGGTAAACAATTTCTAATTTGAGGATTTTGGTGAATAAATACAGTAAAAGTGGTAGGATGACCACATGGCATTGTAATGAACCCAAGACAAGCTGTCCAAGGAAGATTAATTGGAGCTGACTGCATTGCTTTGGCCAAGAAGTAATAAGGATCTCTTACACTACACTCCCTTATCAGCATCCTTCACGGGAGCATCACATAAGCAAATACAAAGTTTAGCGTCACCCCTAAGCTCTCACAATCATTTCAGAACAGCAGAAAGACAGTCTTTATTTACTTCACTTGGGATCCTCTACACTCTAAAAGGATATTTTGCCCTCCCCAGTCAAGTTTCTGCAATGACACAAGAAATGAACTTGAAAGGCATGGGAAAGTGCCGGTCTTGGATTAGTTTCTAATCAGATTTTCTAGACACTGCCAGGAAACAGTGATGGGGTAATTGCGGGGAATGCTGATGTGGATGAAGGCGACTTGGCTCCCTGTCCAAAGACTTCCTGGTTGGTCAGTCTGTAGAACACATTGCTGAAGAAGACATGTGGAATCCCCCAACCATGCAGCAACACCATGGATCCTGAGTCCAGATTTCTCCTTGAAGCAGGAGCAGGGTGACGTACACAAACAGGAAGGAAGTTAACAACAGCACCAAGTCAGGGTGGCAGGATAGCAAGGTAAGAAGGTTGTAGCTAGATGCCAAAAACTCATCGATTAAATCACTCAACGTTTAAAAAAACACTATTGGAAAGTAGTACAAATGGAAATCCTGTATTTCACAATGAACAGAAAGTCAACTGAATGGGGACTGCTGAGCTTCTCATCATTTTGCATTAATTTCTTGGCCTCGTGGTTTGGTCTGGACCACATGGTAATACACAAACCCTGTAGGTGCTCAAACTGTGGATACAGATTCAATGGGCAATAGGCCAGATTAGCTCTGTGTTACAGTCATAAAATAAAAAGCTCTGGGCTGGAGAGATGGCTCAGTGGTTAAGGCACCTGCCTGCCAGGTCCTACGTTTAGCCAGATGCAAAGTGACGCAAGGGCGCAATGCCGTGCTTGTCCACAAGGGGGTGCACACGTCTGGAGTTCGTTCACAGTGGCTGAGAGGCCACTGGTGCACCCATTCTCTATCTGTCTCTCTATCTCTCTCAAATAAAAAAAAAAAGTTCTCTTAAAAACCAGAGTATCTACATAGAGTGCTGAATAGAATGTTAACCCAACAGTCAAGATAGCAAAGGGCAGACACAAGATGAGGACAGAGCTAACTGTCTTGTCTTCTTGTAATCCCCTACCAGACGTTTGCAAGTTTAAGGATAAAGAGTCTGTATTTTGTGCCTACAAAGTCAAAGGACTCAGGTTCGATTCCCCAGGACCCACATAAGCCAGGTGCACAAGGTGGCACATGCATCTGGAGTTCGTTTGCAGTGTCTGGAGGCCCTGGTGTGCCCATTCTCAATCTCTCTCTCTCTCTCTCTCTCTCTCTCTCTCTCTCTCACACACACACACAACTAAACAAAATAAATAAAGATTGTTTAAAAAGAATGTGTTTTTAGCCAAAGTGCCTTCATGTCTCTGAAAAGCAGCCTAGTCTGTGGCTATCATGAGTTATCTACATCATCAGGTCTGGTCTGGTTGTATTTTCTCCAAGATTTGTGATTTTTAAGTTAACTAGGATCTAGTAAAGCTAAGGCCTTCTTTAGGTGTGTTTTTATCACATCAAGAAACAGACCTGTAACGAAGGGACAGTGATTCTGCTGACGTGTGAACTGGCTCTGGGGGCTTACCTGGGGTATTTTATGGTACCGCGTTCTTCCTTGGTAACATAAATAAATAAACATGGTTCTCGAATGCCACACAATTGTTCAACGTCAGACCTGTGGAATGGAGGGAGTGTTCCAGGTGAGAGGAGGGCTATCTTAGCAGTAGGGAAGACAAGAGTGCTGATCACGCCCACCAGACATATGTGAAGGTCCTAGATCATGGACGGTCAGGAGTTTGGGCTGTGAAAAAGAGGTCGTGGATCAGGCTCCAGAAGATTCTGAAGGTCAGGGTAGTTCTGGCACTTCACTCTGCCCGCCATGGAGAGACGCTGACGGTGTTGCATGCAAGAGGAGAGGACACAGTCTGTTTGCAGGCGAAGGATAATGAAGCTGAGATGAGGAATATTAGAATGGCAAAGGGCTGGAGGCAAGATGACTGCTTATAAGGCCATTTGCTAATTCAGACATAAAATCCAAGAGCTTATAAATATTTCACGATTTATAATCAAGTACATACGGTTGCACAGGTTTTGTGAAAAGGACCCACTGAGAGAGTAAGTGGAGGAAACAGGAACTTTCTCTAATTTGCCCCCCATCAGAGACACCTTTTTCTACTTCCAGTGAAGGAAATGCACGTGCCAGGATGAACCCTTGTTTGTAATTAGCATGCAGAGAGAAAGCATGCAGCCAGGGAGGACAGTCTGGACTATGCTGGTAGTTGTGAGGGGGAAGAAAACTAAGCAAGAGCAGACCTTAAATGGGTGTGAACTACATCTGTCCTGTAGCAATATGCTGAAGACATTTCAATTAGAATGTGAAGATAGTGAGTGAGACTATATCATCCAGGGTTTAATAAAGTCCATGGAATTGTTATTTATTTTTATTTGTTGTGTGTATATGGGATGTGGTGTGTATGTGTTGTATACATGTGAACGGGCCCTTGCAGCACCCCTATGCTCTGACCTACAGCATTGGTGGGTGACAGGCAATCACCTGTGGTGGCCAGAAATCCATTACTCTTCTGCCCCCCCCTTTTTTTGAGAGAGACAGAGAGAGAGAGGGAGAGGAAGTCAGATAGAGATGGGCGCGCCAGCAGCCTCTCAGCTGCTGCGAACAAAATATAGATGTGTGCACCCCCTTGTGGTCAAGTGTGGCATTGTGCCCTTGTGTCACTTTGCATCTGCTTCTGCCCATTTTTATTTGAGCCCAAATCTCTTACTGACACATGAGCTTGCTGTTTTTCTCAAGTTCTGGCAATTCTCTGGTCTCTGCTCCCCTTTGCAAGTCTGGGGATACATACAAACAAGTTTACTCCCAGATGTTTATGTGTGATCCGGGTATTGGGACTTCAGTGATCTCAGGCCCCCGTAGGCCCTCAGGCTTGCTCAGAAAGTGCACTTAACCCCTAAGTCATCTCTCCAGCCTTCCATTTAATTTTTCAAAAGCAGTAGGATAGCTTCATCATAGGTAGGTTTTAAATTATTCTTGTAACTAACATGATTACATGTATAAAAAATTGGTATAATCTCTAACATGCAGAGTCTATAACTATAAGAAAAACATAAATGGCCATAAATCTGAGCATAGAGAGATTTATTCCCTGTGATGATTCAGGAACATTGTAGATGCCTAAGGAGATTGGTGCACTGGACAGTGTAGGAAAGAAGAAGGGGATCCTATACTTTCTCACTGTGGGAAAGGCTTTCATCCTTTCAACTTATCATTTCTCTTAAACACACACACACACTCCTGTAAAGACTCCCCTTAGTGCTCTTTATGACATGTTTTTTAGATGTGACCTTTACAAACAGCTTACTGGACCAAAATAAAATCAGAAAGAAATCTGAAGAATGTGCTACCCTTTATTCTTTCAATTGGCTAGGAGCTAACTCTTCAATATTTATGACCACTCTCTGCAAACATATGATTGTTCTACTGGAAAAAATAAAGTTGTCGTGAGCAGAACTGCAGGAAATGTGATTTGAAAATCCGTGTTAATAATCCGATGATGCTCAACTCAAGTTGGGCTGCCTGGTAAATGAGAGCTTGGTTCGCAGACACAGCAAATGAATGACCCTTGTGGCTCCCAGTCAGAGCGAGGTCAGGGAAGAGAAAGATGGGGGCTCTGGCTAGACTTACAGGGAGTAGCTCTGGTTTGTGTTATGAGTGACCAACAAAATTAACAGCTGAATGAAAGGAAAGGATTCCTTTCTTAATAGTTCCTTAAGATCTTTATTACCCAACATGCTAAGTGTTATTGAAGGCGTAATCATCTCAGAAGAAACCCAAAGTGCTGGAAGTGGGTGGCATCAGTGTTAAAGATCTCTGTGAGCAGCTCTGTCACATAGCAGTCAATGGTCTGGGCAAACTGTTAATGTTCTGAGACACCACGCCTCATCTAAAAATAGGATCCAACGCAAGCGCACTGTAAGCATGCCTGGCACAGACTTTCTTACAGTGTGTGGCTCACAGTTCCACGTCTCCTTCCTCTCTTTCTTAGATGTCCGAGAACCTCAGACAAGACTAGTATGTTCTGAAAGGTGAACACACTGTACAGTCCTCAAACTTTTACAGTCTAATCATCTCTCAATGCGGTGATCTTTCTCTGCGCTGACAGCTGGAATGTGAACTCGGGACCCTGTGCATCGGTGTGGGAACCTCAGGAAGACTGTGGGCCGTAACCCTGGCTTCAATCCTTGCTCTGCCACTTCACCTTGTGACACAAGACATTCTACTACGACCTTAGAAATCTCTGTTCAGTCACTCTGTTTTACAAATGGAGGAATATGAAGAACATTTGTTGACTTGTAGGAATTGAATAATCCAATCCGTGGAGGAAGCAGTGCTTTATACACAACAACCACGCAGTTCACTGGAGACCCTCAGACTGAATTTCCAACCCAAGGAGACAGAGAGATTCAAAGCAATTTTTCTCAATAAAATAACAAGCTTTATGAAGGACTTTCCACTGGGATTGCCTCCGAAGTGAATCCACCTGCTGTCTGCTGATGGGAAGGGCCCCATGGGGCAGCAGCGCTTGGAGCTCAGAGAGAACATGCAAGTCGTCCGTGGGCATCAACACACGGTGACATGTTTTCTCGGTGTGAACAAGTCCCTGTGGCCATACCACAGCTCCCACCTCGATATTTGGGAACCCCACCCAGAAACTCATGCAGTATGCTAAATCTTACTGGTCACAAAAAAAAACGTGGGCTTTGGTTGTTGAGTTTTGGTTTTAATGAATTCCTTCATCATCTATATGAAGTGGATCAATCCAAATGAAGAAATAATCATGCTTGTCTGAGGGGCTTTCCTGCTGGCCTATTTCCTGAGTAGCTATTAGTGGGGCTCCTTGGGGCTAAGTTTCAGGGAGAAATGGCATTCCATTTTATCGACCAGAACACTTAGCATCGTGACATTCCAAAGATGTTGGCTTTGTACTTCCACCGCCTTCCTCTTCTAGGAAGGCGGCAGGCACTGGGAAAACACTGGAGACTAGTGAAATGCAGAGCATCTATTCTTTCTTCACAGCTGATGGAAACCCCAAAAATCAATTATGGAATTCTACTTCCAGAGGAAAAAAAAAGGTTCAAAAAAAAAGGAGCTCATTTGGCCAGGCTGGCCCTCACCAAAGTCCATGTCACTTCTGCCCCAAGCTCCTTGCCTCTATTTTCTAGCGAGCTCCAAAGAGCCATGTGCCACTCCCCTGTGCTTCAGGGATGTTTCCCAGATATTGATCCTCCTTGCCTCCTCATGAGTGGGAAGCAGCAGGTATGGTTGCTGTCTGCACCAGTCATTGAGCCGCCAGCTCTCACTTCAAAACCCACTTTGTTCTGCTTTACTCTACCTAGCTGGGCGGGGCCTTGGAAAACTACTTCCTCTTCCACCAGCCATTCCCTGACATATTCTTCCACCACTATGTACTAGAATATTCCTTCTTGAATTGGTATATTGGGAAAGGGTATCTGAGCTGCATTCAGAAGGTTGCTTGAAGGTTACTTGAAGGCTGCAGGGAGATCGTGCTCCACCATGATTTTCCCTCCATTATTTTCAGAATCTCTCAGCTACAGATTCTACCCAGACAGAGGCAATTGGTCCCAGACTCCAAGTCCTTTGTTTTTGAACTCTCAAACTCAGGCTCACCTTGTTCTCTCAGTGGTACTGGGTGGGCACATGATTCCAATAGTCTGATAGCCTAAATGGAGGTGGGAGCAAAACAAGTGTCTCCTTAGACTATCTCTGCTCCTGCTAGGGTGGTCACAGAACCAGCCCACACACCGGAAATGCCTCTCCTCAGAGGTCTGAGGCCAGCTCCACGGGCTCTCTTCTCCATGTCTGTGTTCTCATTAACCCAGCCTCCTCCGTCCACCCAGCATGAGGGAAGTGACTACCTCCTGTAATCACTGCCTCTGTGACAATCTACTGTCCTTTTATTGCTTCATCGGTTTTTTTTTCAACTTCCTATGGTAAATTCTCTGTTGAAGTAGCCAACGATGTATCTTGCTTTTTTCTGTTATACTGCATCTGATCTAAAAGATACAGAAGTGGAAGCGACAATGTGAAGTTAGATTCACTCTCTCTTTACCATAATCCTATGTACATCCCTCCTTTTCTACATGAATATGCAAGTAGCCTAGCAAAAGGGTAAATTTTTAATCACATTGTGAATGATAACAGCTTAAATGTAAGATAACATTTTTCAAAAGCTTTGATAGTTTTAAGTTGTACGAATTTTTTGACTCTATTACATGTTTGGGGCCAAATTGGACATTATCAAGATGGTTATAAAGATGATATTGCCAGCCAGGCGTGGTGGCACATGCCTTTAATCCCAGCACTCGGGAGGCAGAGGTAGGAGGATATCTGTGAGGGTTCAAGGCCACCCTGAGACTACATAGTTAATTCCAGGTCAGCCTGGGCCAGAGTGAGACCCTACCTCAAAAACCAAAAAAAAAAAAAAAAAAAGATGGTATTGCCATTGAAGTTCTTGCCCTCAAGGAACTGGAGATGGGTGAGGGATGACCAATAAATATAAATTACCAAAAAAGATCTAAATGCACGCTATTTATTATGTGTTGTAGTTACTGTCTCATCGGTGGAACAAAACACCCAACCAAAAGCACCTGATGAGAGGAAAGGGCTTGTTTTGGCTGATAGTTGCAAGGGAAAGCTTCTGACGGATGGGAAGAATGGTAGAGCAGAGGCTGTGCATCACACCTCACTATAGCAGATGGCAGATGGCACCAAGAAGTGAGCTGAGCTAGTGCTGGGAAACTGGGGCCTAATGAACCTCATGGTCCAGCCCCAGGGACACATTTCCTCCAGCAAGCCTCCACCTCCCCAAATTGCCACCATCTAGAGAACACATGAGTGTATGGGGGAGCAGCTGATAGTGGAATACAAACTAAATCGGATCATGTAACCTGTAAGTGAATTTAGAGGTAAGAAATAGATGAGCTGTCAAGGGTCAAGGGTCAGCGTGCTTGAGGAGAGTGTTGCAGTAAAGTGTGAGGTAAATTTGGAAAAGCTTAGGTATGGAAAGAGAATACAGGAAAGAAAAAAAAAAAAAAACAGATTTCCATTCAAGAAGACAGCTTGAAAAAATGCCTGAAAATGCATTAGACTTTGGTAAGTGCAACCATTGGTACTACCTAATGTGAGTTTGCCATTGCAGAGACTCTCCTAGGTCTGCCAGGAAGTAGAACCCACACTCCAGGGAGTGCTTAAATAGTAAAACCAACTGGAATTCCAGCTGCCACTTACAAGGAGCTTCTGTGACCTCCAAGGTCAAGTGTCACTCCAACTGTGGAAAGTGAACCATAGCTAAAACATTTTTACCCACAGCTGGGGATTTGAAATTTGGGGTCAGTATTGTGGAAATCCTTCTCATTGCCTTAGAGGCTTGTCCAGAAAGTCTCCACCCTTTAGGAAAAATTCACATGCAAATTCCAGCCCCATGCACAACTGCAGGAGAAGTCTCACGTTCCCCGTGGCCTGCTGCATTAGAGGCAAGTGTCTTGAGTCAAATCGGTGTGGAACAAAGTGCAAGTCCTTAAGCATCAACACTGAGCAATTCTGGCTCTAGACACCTGGGTACAGCCAACTTTTTCGATGGGGTTCTAAACACCTTTCAGAGAATCACGTAAGGACTCAGGGAGATGACACAGCTACCCTCACTAGGAACTTTCATAAATCAGCAAATTCAAGTGAGAACAGGATTTTGTGTGTTAAAATTGGAATAGAATCTTGTCCTTTCTCATCAAAGTAACAACCCTCTCCCTGCCCCCAGTTTACAGTAATGTAATCCACATGGAAGAAGTCGGTGCATTGTGAAGCAAATCCTACACTTTCTTTTCCATCACAAAAGCCAGTTGTTGTGCAGGACATCCATCAGGATCACATTACACTCTGAAGCATTTAAAAGGGGGTGGGGGACGGGACTGAGCTCAGATCTCGTGCTGGAAAGTTAAGTTGTCAGATGTTAGGCAGAAAATCAATCAGAAATGCATTTGGAACAGCGGTGTGCTGCCTGGAATTACACGGGGCTAGAAAAAAAATAATAACCTAGAGGCTGAAGAATACTAATGATTGGAGACTCCCACACCCACTTAGACAAGGCGGGTCCATTCAGTTAGACACACTTGCTACACGGAATCGTGCTCCGAAGTGTCCAGGTAGTCTGTGCACTCCTCAGAATCCAGCAACTCCACAACTGTTGCGGACGGCTTCAGCTGACACACATTCCCTCCCCCAGGTCTTGCAATAGATACAAAGCCTTTGCCAGAACAGTTTGCTTAATTTATCAAAAATTAATAACAGGCTCTTAGAAATGGATTTTGCTAAGAAGCACTGGCTCCTTTCTTGGGTCTCTGTCAGTCAACCCAAAGCAGAGGAAAGTGCTCACATCTCCCTCTGTCCATGCCTGTGCCCTTACAGCTCTGGTCGTGCCTCGGTGAGCAGTCATGAATAGCACGCCAGGAGTGTCCAGCTAACCTGTTTCATCCCATTCGGGACTGAAGGCGCAGAGATCAGTCTGAAACCTGCAATCATCTTGATTCTCTTGGGAGGGTCATTATCCGTGAGAGTGGGACTGTACCTTGAGAAGTAAGCACCGCTGAGAACCAGCTTGTCTCCTCCAGCAACAGGGACCTCTCCAGCCCACTTTCAAGAGACCACACCTTGATCAGAGCTTCTCACTTCTGCCCGTTCCATTAAGCAACACGCATTACTGGCCCAAAACACTTCCCTCATGACACGGACTTCGGGGTGGGGGGATCTTTGAGAGGGTCAGAGCCCTTCTCGGCTCTTGGGTGGGCAATGACTCAGCAGCTAGACTCCAGAATGCTTAGGGCCACACAGAACTTCCTCTGAACTTAGTGGCTTTCCAGGTCATGGTCCTGTGAATTTGGATGAATGAAGCCCATTTTGGTTAACTTTACAAAGATTTTATTATAGAATTATAGAGATAGAGCTTTACAGAGTTTAAAAGAAGAAAAGACTATAGCAGGAAGGAAGTTTCTAGAAAAGGAAAATCCAACTCAGAGACCCAGATTGGGGTCATTTAAGGGAGTTTTCTGGATGAGGGCTGAATTAGGCAGTTCACTTCTTTTTTTCTTTTTCTTTTTCTTTCTTTCTTTTTTTTTTTTTTTTTTTTTTTTTTTTTGAGGTAGGGTCTCACCCTAGTCAAGGCTGACGTGGAATTCACTCTGTAGTCTCAGGGTGGCCTTGAACTCACCACAATCCTCCTACCCCTGCCTCCCGAGTGCTGGGATTAAAGGTGTGTGCCACCACGCCTGGTCTCAAGTCAGTTCACTTCTAATGCCAAGTGTGTGAGTGCCACCAGGTTATCAGGAAGGACATAATCCTTTTACATTCCTTTCTCTTCTAAGAGTGAAAGAGATGAGACCAGAAGCACCTATTCTCATACTCTAGTGAAGTTTTAGAGGAGAAGAGGTAAGGAGAAAAGACAAATTGTCCCTTACAGGCTAGAGAACATTCTTTGCTTCCACTTTCAGGGGCCCCTGTTACCCCTTAACTGACTCTTGCTTCACTCATCAGGTAACAGCTCCTCGGACAGCATCTCGCCTCATGGACTGAGCCAGTACCTGGTTTTCTGCTTTCCCAGCTTGTGTGCAGTCTCACAGAACGAGCAGCTACTGGGTTCTTCAATTTTCTGGTCTCTGTTTCCCATCTGCTGAACAGCTGTCACAGTGAGCCATGCCCTCCCCACCACGAGGAAGTGAAACTTCTGAAACCCTGAACCAAAGCGAATCCTCCCCCTTAAGTTGCTTCTGCCAAGTACTTTGTCAAAGTGATGGAGAAAGTAACTAATACAGACAATAAAGCCATCATTGTTGCCTAAGACAGAATTTCTATGCTTTTCAGTATGCACTCTATTTTTTAAATATTTTTATTTTATTTATTTGCAAGGAGAGAGAGAGAATAAATATACAAGGGCTCTCACTACTGCAAATGAACTCCAGATGTATGCACCACTTTGTACATCTGGCTTTATGTGGGTACTAGGGAATTGAACCCAGGCCAGCAGGCTTTACAAGGAAGTGCCTTTTACTGCTGAGCCATGCCTCCAGCCCTCAGCGTGCACTTTTAAAAGGAAAACAAATGGAGATTAGAATCAAGGAAATGCAACAACTCTTCCATAAAAACAAAAACTAAATTAAGCAGTGAGGACAAATTTCTTTAAAAATACACTCAAAATATTAATTAGGAGCTAGATGTGGCTGTGTATAAGAGACTCAAAATTACAATGGGACAAAGCTCTTTATATTACTTCTGATCAATGTCCAGTCCAAATGTCGAGGGGCCAGGGCTGTGACAGTGGCCCTACTCAATTAGGTTCTCCAGACACCCAGGTTCCCTTTAGTTTGTTATTTCTTCAACCATGAGGCCCAGTCCATCTCTCCATCACATGTACATATGTACAGCTTACTCAGCAAGTGGGGGGGGCTTGCTTAAGGACATAACCGCGGAGTGGTGCACCCAGCTCATGTCCTAGCAGCTAGAACTTAGTCACGGCTGGCTACTAATAGACCACATCCTCTGCTAAAATTCTGTTTCAATGCAAGAAAACAATAGCTACCAAGAAACAATTCTTCCTACCACGTCTGAGGTTGAAGGAGAAACACGAAACACACCCAAGCAGCAGCTCCTTGTGCATTTCCCTCAAGACTGCTGGCTCTGAAGTTGGTGGTGTCACATGTTCCCCGAGAGGGCCCTAGGTTGAGGCAGGAAGGGAAAGAAGACATCAGAGGGTTTAATGATATTATGCAGGCCTTGTAAGTAAAAAGGGCTTAGAGACAGAATTGGCTTTCATTTTATCTGAGAAATTATATCTATTGTGAGAGTTGTGCTAGAAAATTTACAGCCATCTCTATGGAGACGAAAGCTGGACCTTTTGAGAGGAAAAACTCCTCCACTCACTGCCTGCCCGTGGGTCTGGGATAAGATTTGACAACTGTAGTGTCAGCTTTGGGTGTGGTTCTGAGGAAGGTGAGAAGAACAGTAGGTGCTAGTTTTGTGTGATTAGAACTCTATGTGTGACTGGAAGGCAATGAGAATTTCTCCCTTTGGCTTGGAAAAGTAATTGTCGTGAAGATTCAATATGCTTCCGCATTTTTGTGGAGACCTTGCATGGTCTCATTTAATTGTCATGACAGCTATGAATTAGATACTAGTATTATTTCTGTCTATGGCTGTAACAGCCTGAAGGCACCCAATCTTGTCATATGCTAGTATTATTTCCATCTTTTACACAGGCAAACGAGGTGCGGAGTTATTAATTAATTTGTTCAGGGCCACACATATAATTCACAGTTGAAGCTGGAATTTGAACCGAGGCATCTGACCAAAGCACCTGCATATGGAACTAGCGCACTGTCTGTGCTATCTCAGTAACCTTTCCTTGAGGAAAATTGCTTCTCGCTAATCCCACACCCGCCTGTGCATAGTTCAGAAAACTTGCTTGTCACCATTACAGCCCAGGCCACAGTAAGGACTTGAATGTAGGTTATCTAGAGAGCGCAAGGTTGAAGAAGCTGAGGAAGGGATAACTGAACATGTGGGATTATGAACAGAGTGTCCTGAGGGCAGGGCGTTCCAACTAACTCCTGTGACCACATGCTTTCAGCGTTTCCTCTTTCAGTAACAAGGGTGCGCTCACCCTGAGCAGGACACTTGGCCAAGTGCAGGAACTTTTACTTCTGTAACCTTTCTGTGCATGTGTCCCCCGGAAACCTCTTTTCTCCACAGGCACATTTTAATAGGAAAAAATGATTGGAAATCTTTGGAGAAGTAAATTACAGGGTTTAGGCAGGTTAGCCCAGGCAGTCATATTAGCTGAGTGGCAAGGAAAGATCCCCAACAACAACAACAAAAAATCTGTCTTTGATGAGTTTAAGAGGGCCAGGCCAAGCGTATAACCCAATGGGAATATGACCAATGTGCAATATGTTCATACTTAATTCATAATTCAATTAAAATTCATGATTAATAAAGAAACCCAGACCTCAAAGAGGAGGTGTACAAGGGAAGTGAAGGAAGATGGAAGACTCGTACAGGGGCTGATGCTTGTTTAGCGACCGATGAGGGCCAGGCATGCGCACAGTGATGCTTGTTTAGCGACCGATGAGGGCCAGGCATGCGCACAGTGATGCTTGTTTAGCGACCGATGAGGGCCAGGCATGCGCACAGTGTGGCTTTAGGCTTTCTAAGCACCTGGTGTCCATTTTATGGTTTTCCTAATGGCTTGTCAATGAATGCCAGAATTCCTCATTTCTGAATGGTAATAATGCATATTATTTCTGTTTTATGCTCTCATTTTTTTAGTTTCAATGATATAAATGCTTTGGAATAAAATGTATTAATAATAAGTAAGTAATAATAAGTATTATTATTTATTAAAATATATTAGTAAGTTACTAATAAGATGATGATAATAGAATGCATTTACCACATATTAATTGTTTGTTCAGCAATATCAATTTTCATTTGAGCATTTAGCATCCTACTATTATTATTAATGTTTTATCTGCAATTTTACTTTCCTTTCAAGGATAAAATTTTTTTTTAATTAGCTGAGATTTGTTGTCTGGCTTCCTTATTCTCCATCTTTGTCCACTGGAATTCTACTGTCAGGAAGACAGCTAACTTCCAAGTCATTTACTTTCTCATTCATTTACTTTAATTAGTATCATTTTAAGGATTTTTGCTATATTTTCTGACTTATCCTCCATCATTATTAATAACCATTATGATCCCCATGTCTCAGATTTGGCAGTTCTTTAAGTTGCTCCCTGAGTCATTTGCACCTGAAGTGAAGAAAATGTTCCAGGTCCCTGTTGGAGTTTTCATGCCGTTGACATAAAGTCAGGCAGTGCCTTTTAGTGTACAACATTCCAAGGCCAAGAGCTGGGGCACTGATGCACTTTCCTGGAGCCTTTTTCGGCAGTCCTGATGACAGCTCTTTCAGGTGGCAGATGCCTTCATAGCACCTGCAAGTTGATCACCTAAGTCTCTCATAACCACAGCCTCTGCCCACGTGACAACAGCTAGGTCTCCTTCAGCCCAACCTGTTCTCCTGCAGACTTTATAGCTGTTCTGTCACCTCAGCCTATAGCTTCTTAAGAACAAGTCTCTTCTGGGTTGTGTCATTTCTTCCCATACCAAAGCAAGACAGATAGGACGGGGTACCCATCTACCCACCAACATCCCCAATGTAGAATATACAGCTCTCTCTATATTCCTTGAGATTTTCAGTTCTTCCTCTGAGGCATCCCTTTCTTCATTCAGATTTCCTTGATACACTTTCTAACTTGACATTCTTTCATAAAGTGATTTATTTGGGGGCTCAAAAAGACTATAATTGGGACTAGTAAAATGGCTCAGCAGTTAAAGGCATTTGGCACTTGCTCACAAAGCCTGCCAACCTGGGTTCAATCCTTAAGCCATCCACGAGGCAGCAAGGGGCCCTGATGTGCCCATACCCCCGACACATGAATACATAATGAATAAATAAATAAGTAAGTAGATGATAGGTAAAATTTTTAAAATTACAGTTTGAGGCAGTAGAGAAAAGGCTCTGACATAAACAACAGTCCTCTCATTGTCCTCCGTGCCTAAAAGTCATTACATATGTTCAAGAAAATAGGAAAATAGTGAGAAATCTGTCAGACTCTGAAAACTTTAAGACTTAAGCCATGGAACCATTACAAGTAGATCATTGAAGATGATGGATGCAAAGTAAATGAACTATATTTTTAAAAAAATAGAACGAAGGGGATGGAGCCATCTCCTAAAGCAAAGCCTGCAAAGCCTGATGGCCCTAGTCCAGTTTCCTAGTCCCCATGTCAGGATGGATGCACAAAGTGCACATGCATCTGGAGTTTGTTTGCAGGTGCATGAGGCCCTATGGTGCCCATATTCATTCACTAATTCTCTCCCTCTCTCTCTCTCTCTCTTGCAAATAAATAAACAAAAATATTTTTTAAATAGAATGAAGCCAGGTATGGTGGCACATGCCTTTAATCCCACCACTCAGGAGGCAGACATAGAAGGATCTCTGTGAGTTCAAGGCCACCCTGAGACTACATAGTGAATTTGAGGTCAACCTGGGCTAGAGCAAGACCTTACCTCAATAAAGAGAGAGAGAGAGAGAGAGAGAGAAGGAAAAGAGATAATTTTGTAATCCACTGAACTAAGCAGAAACATAACTGAGTTAGCCCAGAGAATACTTAGGCTTCGGGCTCCAGGGCACAGGGATGACTTCCAGGGATTTTAGTTTTCTGTTCCTGTTTCTGTCAGGGTTTTGGACCATCATGGGGAAATCTTCAGGGAATCTTTCTGCTGGAAGGGAGGCAAGATCCATAGTGAAAAGATTTCTATGGAATTAGAAAACATAGGAAAAAGTTACAAAGACCAAGACCCAGACAGTTAAATATTACTAAATATCTAATTTGTAAAACATTTCTCCTCTCTATGTGTATAGATAAATTTCAAGTCTATCTACATGCCAATTATGTTTTCTACTGAGGCACAGTTCACTTTAAGAAGAAAATGCATCTCAATATAAAGTATCAAGATAATGGAGAAACATAAACCTTTATACTTATATAGATATAAGTTAACAGATCTTCATATTTGCATTGTCTTTATATATAATAACTTCAGAAATAACCCGATTTCCTCCGAGAGAGTTATCACACTTGCTGCTGAGCCAGACTGAACCTAGCCCAGTCAGCGCTCTACACCATGGTCACCCATAGAAACGTGGCGTGGTGCTAGTGTGCTGTGTGGACTGAAATCCCTTCCACTGTGTCACGACAGAAGGGAAATGAGAATGCACTCCGTCTTCACTGGAGCCACAAATCTTCCGAGTACATGAAGGTGAAGTTCCAGACCCTCTATTCAAAGATGAGAGAACTTGTGGCTGACTTGTGGCTCCACTGAGACATAGCCAGAGTCAAAAGCAGAATTCCTTCCTCCCACCACCACTTCTACTCCCATAATGCACTTTTCCCCTTTCTGGAACCCAGAAAACACTCAACACAACAGTACTTCTAAGTCAGAAGTGTAAATTTATCTCAAAATTATATTTGGGATCCTGTACTCAGGATGAACTCTCACTAAGGATTTCTTTCCCTGAGAGATTTTTTTTTTTCCTTGAGCCCTTCTAATTTTTTCATAGCATGTTTTACTTCTTTAACTTCATGCCCCACCACACCTGGTCACCCGCTGGAATCTCGAGCTTTTATGCACGCATACACCCTGCCCCAAGACTAAACCTCACCCAAGGGAAGATCTGTACAAGGACTGAGGAGTCTGACTGCTCCCATTTAGTGAGATTTGTAAGAAGAAGGTTAAATGACTGAAACTCTGTAGAGCAAATACTGGGGTAAATACCAGTTGCTGGATTCTATTATACAAAACCATAGCTCCTGTCCTCCCAGCGCCCTGGTCTGGGTTCTCTCAGCGAATGGTGTTCAGGTGGGCGCGGTGGTATGATGTGGCTTACATACACGATGAGCTGTGGACCAGAGAGACCTACTAGATCTCCCAAAACCAGCAAGAGAGACTTCTGTCAGAGCACTTGATTACCCACCAGAGGTTAATGTAAGACCCTACTCTGAAGACAGCATACTCTGTGGGTACGGACCATGGAGAGACCTGGTTGGAATCTGGAGGAGAGCCAGTCCCCGGACAATTAGCCCATCCAGTGCTGGAAGGCGCTACATGAGCCACCAGGGGAAAGTGGCCAACATCTGTCCAAGCAACTCAAAGTGTAAGTGACTCAGAAGCAAACAACCTGACATGATGCCCACACAAGTGCAATAGTGGCACACAGCCATGGTGGGTAACCAACTGCTCTTGGATTGGCTAACAGATCCGCTCAGTGGAAAGGAAACCATATCTGGAACTGGGAAACAAGTCAGAACCCTATCCAGATAATGATCCTGCTTTCTATTGTCAAGCTCCCACTGATCTCGGGCTATAAGAGGGTCTACATCCCTCAAATTCTCTCTAAATTAATAATGGTTATCCCACTTAACTGGTGCTGATGTCACTTGCCGTTGGAGAATCTGTTTTCAGAAGGAGCTGGACTTGAGAGAAACAGCCCTATGCACTCCACCCCAGCCCCAGCTGAAACCACAGAGGAATCGGGGAAATGAGCAAAAGTGCTGCTTTCTCAGTGAATCTGATATCAGCACAAGGGTGAAGGAGACAGACACTGAGGACACTCAACACCTTCCAAACCAGAGACCCAGAGGCTCCTGAGTGTCCATCACTGAAATAGACTTAAAATGCTCCCAGCATGGCTCAGGGAATTTTGTGGAAGAGGGGGCGGAAAGATTGTAGAGCCACAAGTTGGGACATTTTGCACAGAGACATTGTCTCCCCACTCCCATAATGTATGACCCACGATCCCCATGGGGTTGACCTGCATCTCCAATGTGGAAGGCCTCTTCAGAAAAGGGGAAGGGAGGAGGGAAAGGAGGGAAACAACATGTGTTGTTTACATACTAAATATGCCCATATCTGATAAAAATAAATTTAGATAAAAGATAGCTTCTGGCTGTGATTGGAAAATCTCCCTTCAAGCATTTGTAGCAATTTCAAGAGCTTAGGTTAAAATACGGCTGAATTTTGACTCTGTGCATCATGAGCCTACACTCACCCTCTCCATCTTCTAGAAGTGAGCCCTACTAAAGGCTGATTTCTTGTCCAGGAGCCAAGGTTAGCCCTGAACATATCTGAACTGATGGCCAATTGCACCGGGTTTTTTGTCATAGATTTTGTTTTTGGTGTTGTTTTGAGGAAGGGCCTCACTCTAGGCTACACTGACCTGTAACTCACTAAGTAGCCCAAACTGGCCTTGAACTCACAACCATCCTCCTGCCTCAGTCTCTTGAGTACTAGGAATATAGGCGTGAGCTACCACACCTGGCTTTGCCATAGATTTTTTGTTTGTTTTTTTAGTTTGAAAGAGACAGAGAGAGAAAAACAGATAAATGGGCACGCCAGGACATCTCAGCTGCTGTGAACAAACTCCAGATGCGTGCGCCCCCTTGTGTGCATGTGTGATGTTGTGCGCTTGCATCACTTTTGCGTCTGGCTAAACGTGGGACCTTGGAGATTGGCACGGGCATTCTTAGGCTTTGCAGGCAGGCACCTTAACTGCTGAGCCATCTCTAGAGCCCATTTTTTTTTTAACTAAGGTATTGATCACTTCCCGGGAAGCCCCCTACATGGAAGGCTCCTAACCCTTAAACTAAATATGTTCTTTGCTACAAGGAAGGAAATCACACAGTTCTCTGGTCCCAGAAGCCCACTTCCCCCCAAAACAAAATCTTCCTCATCTCCTTCCTGTTCTGGCTACAGTCTCTGCTGTCTCTTTCCCCCACCGTCTCGGGGATCCAGAGGGACAAGAAACATCTCTAGCTTCTGTACGGAACTTTGGGAGTTAAGTGTGCAATAGGCAACCTGACTGGAGGTGGGGCTGGTGCCAGGGGGCCAGGGCACCCTCTCTTCTTCATTCACCACAGGATTTGGGTGCCCTCACCTACCCCTCTCTTCCAAGGCAGGGACAACTGGAAAGACCCTAGAGAATGTCCCCATCCAAAGATTGGAAAGAATAACGTGGCGACACCCCACAAATGTGTATTAGGGGGACGGGAAGGTTAGACACGGTTAATGAGAGCAACAACACACTTGTTTCATTTTTTTCAGGGCACATTTAATTTATTATCAGAGTGCAATACCAAATTTCCAAACGCAATGGAGGAACACGTTCCCCCATGAACACCATCAACAATGCTCTTTAACGTGTGCCTGTTGAATAGAAGGAGGGTTTACTGAGTCTCATTACAGCCAATATCTCTATTTGCCTCAATCTCTCTCATCAAATAATAAATCAATAAGTAAAATATAAAAAATGTTTTTAAAAGTTGGTCCTTAGCATATAAACCCCTTGAAGGAAAAGTTCAGCTCATTTGAGTTTTGACCCAGGTATCAGCAATCATGAAGCCCAAGTCTTCTTGGCACACTCCCCAGTCAAGACTTCCCGGACAGTCCCACCCCAAGAAAGCTGTGGTAGAACATCCAAGCACTCGTTTCCAAACCAAGACTCGGACTTGTTGAGCCAAAAAGCCACATGCTTACACTGTCTAGCTTGTAAAAATTGTAAATGTAAATTCATCAGGTGAATCTTGTGTTTCACCTTTTTCTCTCCCCCTTCCCCGTGCTTCAGAGACCTGATGTCACTGGACTATTCCAAAGAAGAGCCATCTCCTAAAAATTCCCTTCCAGAACATGTGAACACTTGAGGAATATTTCAGCTTGAATAAATTGGAGAAACGGAAGTCTACAGCCAGTGGCACACTGTGCCTTCAGACAGTTTGGACAATTGGAAACCTAGAGATTTTAAATCATGAATTGAATGTGTAAAATTCCAATGAAATGTAAAAACAGAATTTGCTTCACTCTTAACCTTGAGCATGGCGACTTAAAGACATTGTGTATGAGTTTTGCCGCATGTTTCATCTTTTAAAACTCAGTTATCCTCACAATTCCAGTTTTGTGTCACTGGCCTAAAGAAGACCAAGTTTGTACACTCTGAATCTACCCTGAGTTTGGGTAGCCATAAATAAAAATCAATATGCAATTCCTTCAGGCAGAGATGGTCTCCCTCTTCATAGGAATTCTAAGGGTGGGGGTGGATTTTTTTTCTCATTCCAGACCCCAGAAGGCTCCATACTGCAGTCCAGTAAGCTGGAAATACAGAATCAGAGCGACAGTAACATACTGATCTCCTGCTAGGTCACACTTTACAATCACCATGGAAGATCTTATTTATTTTTAAATATCAACCCAAAGCACCCCGTGGGAGCTAAACTCTCTACAGGTAAGAAGAATTACTGGCTTAAAAGCCAATGAGATGGACACTTTTCCTCACCACCAAGGTACGAAAAGTCCCTGTGTTCTCCAATACGATCTTAATTTTAAAGGACGGCTTAAAAAAATCGAAACACCAGATTAACTTAGCCCTTTTCCTTTTAAAAAGTGTGTGTGTGTATGTGTGTGTGCATGTGCACATGCGTGTGATGTGTGAGTGCAGGCACGTGTGCCACAGTGCACATGTGGATGTCAGAAGACAACCTCTTGCTGTATATTGCTACAAACCCCAGCTAGCTGGCCCGTGAGGCCCCCAGGATCTCCTGTCTTCATCTCCCGTCAGCCAGGGAGCCCACTGGGATTACCGACATGCTTGATTGTTTCTGACTTTACACGGGTTTCACACTCGTCGTCGGGAGTGGAATAGCAGTACTGTTTCACTGACACAAAATGTGCGGAAATTGTGCTATAACAGAAGTAGGAACCGCGCATTCTCAGCAGGGAATAAAACAACAGAAAATATTTCACTGACATAAAGCACATGGGAATTGTGTTACAACCACCTAGAGAGTACAGATACAAAAGAAGACACTTAGAAGTACAGGTTTCCTACCGAGAGTCACGTATAAAGTAGACAGCGGAAATTAAATTACTATGTTTAATGCACTTCCTTCCTCTCGGTGACCTCCTGAGTAAACACCAGCTAGATGTCAACCTGACCAGGAAGCATGCCCAGGATCTGTTGAAAAGACAAGAGGCAATTAAGTGTTTGAGTTAAAAGGTACACTTGGATTTGACTAGCAAAGCCTTTTTATTCCACTTTGTTAAGCATGGACCAGAATGAGCTCTTTCAGGTCTTGTCACTGAAGCTCAATTAAGGAGCCTTGTTTTCTGCCAGGGGTTAGAGGTCAGAGGTAGACATAACTCAAGCAAGTGAAATCTGACCCCGTCTTAATGCAGGGGTCCCCACAGGAAGACGGCATCTAATAACCATGAGAACAATCTGGAAATTTAGTAGCAAGCTAACAACTCAGAGTGAATGAAGTGTTTGCCAAAATAGTAACTTTTCTCAAAATGCAACCAAAACCATGTTCACTAACTGTGTAAATGTATAAAATACATCAACTAAAAGCATATAAGAAAATGTTCCACTTGTGTTGTCTTTTAATAACCTAATGTCAAACAGGAAACCGCAGACATCATCCCTTACAGAAGCCAACGAGCCAATGGGGACAAAGAGCTGACATGCTTATAAGCAATAGAGATCTTCCTCCCACCTCCCACTGGCACCTCTCTAGCTGAGTTCTGAGGTGACCTCCTGGTATTGCTATTTTCTGGCAGGACCGGGGTCGGAGGTCACCTCCCAAGGGGCAGATGAAAGATTGGTAATTCTCTCCATAATATTTCCAGTCCAGACCCTAGAGGATGCTGTCCCCTCTGTCTCTTCCTGGGGCTGCCAAATGAACTTAATTGTCGCCTCATCATTTATCTCTCTTCATTTCTTGGTTTTCCCAGAAAAAATATAAAATGAAACAGTGCCCTTCTGCCCGTCACCCCCTTCTGGCTTCCAGCATTGTTTTATCTACGGAGGAATTCTGCTCTGCCTAGAACTGGCCGGGTGAATCCTGGTAACCCAGAATGTCAAGCTTTAGCCCATGTGGACTTCTCCCTAGTTGAACTGCACCTTTAGTGCACACAGTGTTAGGAATAAGACAGAAAGGAGAGTGGCTGTAGAAATCGGAGCTCGGAGGAGAGTGGCTGAAGGAGGAGAGCTGAACATGATGCCATCTCTTCTCTGTCTACGGGTTTTAAGAAGGGATTTCAGTTACTGATCCCCCTCAGGGAAAGGTTGACAAGAGAGTGGGCAGGTTCCTTGGACTCTGGAAATTCAATGTGCAGTGAGAAATGGAGAGATTTGTCAAACAAAAATAGAAATGTGGCCGGGAGAGATGGCTTAGCAGTTAAGGTGCATACCTACAAAGCTAAAGATCCAGGCTCGATTCTCCAAGTCCCACGTAAGCCAGATGCACATGGTGGCGCCTGCGTCTGGAGTTCATTTGCAGTGGCCGGAAGCCCTGGGATGCCCATTCTCACTGTCTATCATTCTCTCTCTCTCTCTCTCTCTCTCTCTCATAAATAAATAAAAATAAATCTTAAAAAAAGTTTTAAAAATATATAAATGTGACAAATAATATTTTGAGTCATTAATTGCTGCCGGTCTTTGTAGCAGTCACCTTCTCATTTGTTGTTGGGACAAAACACCCAGCCACAAGTGGCATATGGAAAGAAAGGTTTATATTAGCCTTACAATTTTAAGGAGGAAGTTTTATCTTGGTGCAGAAAGCATGGCAAGCTGCTCACATCTTCATAAAGTAGCAGCAAGAACGAGCCAGTTCTGAACACCCAGTGGTCTGGACCTTAAGGTCCACCATGAGCAACACACCTCCACCAGCTGGGGACTAAGTAGGAAGCTTAATCACAAACAGAAGAGGCTGCATTTAAACCACCACGGTCTTCCCCTCTACTTTCCCTTCTCACACGCAAGCAGCAAAGAGCCTGTTCTATGTCTCAGAAGAACTGAATGACAGGGCAGGAGCAGAAAGGCATTTGGGCTTTGATTTTGTGAACTCTAAATCCTTTGAAATGGGAATTTGTGAGAGGAGAAGTAGTGAGGAAACATAAAATGAGAAGGATTTGTCTCATATTGAAAAGAAATAGTCTCAGGAAAAAGCAGGGAGGGGGTCATACATCCTGGAAGAGAAAATCCAGGTCTAGTCTTCGCGGTCTATGTGAAGAGAGCAGCCAGAGCACAGGGACAAGAGCTGTGCAGTGTATTTAGGAAGACAAAACAGAGGCATTCTTACAAGATCACTGAGCTGTTTTTAAGATTTTACCTTTCTTGAAAGCTTACAAGTCCAACATTGACGGTTCATTTCAACAACATGTAGGAGAGACACGTTCTCCTGGATCAGAGACAACAGACTCCATTTTTTTCAAGCACCGCGGAAAATAGGATCTTCATGTTAACATCCATGCACCATGCCCCAGACCAAGAGAGTTGCATGTTAACATCCATGCACCATGCTCAAAAACCAAGAGAGCTGCATAGACTGGCATAAGGACACCATACATGTCGTGAGTTTGCTTCACAGGTAGGGTCCCCACGCCTAGAAGAACCCCATATTTCAGAGATGATGAAAAAGTCATCAAACCTTTGTCCCTGGGGACAACATTATCATTACTTTACTGAGTATCAAACCAACCTTCTCTCTGTCCCAGAGGGAGACACAAGCTCTGTCCATCACTAAGTGCTATGAAGACGTCCACGACAAAAGCGGGCCGTACCTGGACCAGTTACCTTCTCTTGCTGGACAAAACACCCAATCAGAAGCAACTTGTGGGAAGAAAGGGTTGGTTTTGGCTTACAGTTTTGAGGGAAGCGTCATCCTGGTGCGAAAGCATGGAGAGTAGGCAGCCAGGGCATTGCATCTTGTCACATATCAACAGGGGTAAGCAGTCTGAGTAAGGTGAGATCTGAACACTCCCTGGGGCTGGACTAATAAACTTCTTCCAGCAGAACCCCACTGCCCAAAGCCTTCCCAAACTGCCACCAGCCAGAGACCAAGGATTGAAAACACATGAGGCCATGGGGGCATACATCTCACATCCACACCACCACAGTTCGTCAACCTTTAAGGACCCCTGGAAATAAGAAGCGTTGGTTGGTGGAGATGTCTTAGCAAATACGGACTTCTCTGTAGGCAAATACAGTGAGTGTATCAGGCGGCCTGTGTGGCAGCAGTCCTCCTTCCCCTGCAGCCTTGGCCCTGTGTAAGACATGGGACGTTAGCACAACCCCAGGAGGAGAACAGGATTTGAAGCCTTTGTGAAAACAGGGAATTCCATGCATCTGCCCACATACCATACTACACATAACACACACACACAAAATAAATTTGAAAGTTGGATACTTCAAAAATAATAAATTCTTGGCCCCGACACATTGGACTTGCAGGCACTAAAGCATATGTTTGAAACATCACAGGGACATTACCTTTAACTTAAGGTGACAAAGGTCCCTGAGAGCAAGCTTTCCATTCTGGGCACTGCTGAGAGTGACGTCACCATGGAGGCTTTTCTTCTTTCTTTCCTAATGGTTGTAGTGCTGATGTTGCTGAGCCAGCCCTGCAGTCTCTGGGCATACCTGTAGAAGATGCTTTCTGACCATCCCGGAAGCTCCCGAAGATTGCTGTTCTAGCCAGTATTGAATATCTCTAATATTTTTGCACATGCTTACTGTTTTACACAATCGCTTTAAAATCTGTCAATAAACTTCAACTTTGTCTCTAAATAAGGCAACATAATCATGTAATTTTAATGCAAGTAAGAAAATTAGCTTTGACTTTGCACCTGTGTCCTTATTGTGTGAAGACCAACCTCAGCAGCAAAGATGAGGAAGATAAAGGAAGGTGTCAAGCAAGAAGACTTTTGGATCCCAGGTACTTCAGATTCATCCTTCCTACTGTGAGTTCTAAAAGCAAACTACTGTCTCTCCAAGTAATTCTTTTCCTAGAGAATAAATCTTGTTGTGCTGATGTTTTTCTCTGCCAAATGCAGTTGGCCCTCTATGTGTATTTCACACCCACAGATTCATCCAACCCAGACCAGAAATACTCAGAAAACCTGTCATGTGTACTACAGATAGACTTTTTCTTTGTTATTATTTCCTAAACAAGATGATACAACAACCACATATAGCAGTTTCATGTTACTAGCTCTTATAAGTGACCCCGAAATGATCTAAAGAATACAGAAGGATGCAAACGCTACTTCACTTTATATAAGAAGCCAGAACATCCACAGACCTTGGTATTCTCTAGGGTCTTAGAACCATCTTCCAAGGATGCTGAGGAATGACTCTATAACATCAAACCTTTTGTTGATGTTCAGACAGACTTTCTAGTGTGTTTGAATGCTTTGTATAATTCTTTAACAAGGTACCACAAAAGTCACCCAGAGGTTATGAAGCTAGTTTTTGGCTGAAAGAGGATGTTGACAGTGACCCATCATTTCTGGCTTATAGCCCCATAATCCTGTTGTACTCAGAAATGCAGTCATTACTTTTTTTTAATTATTAATTTTTATTGACACCTTCTATACTTACATACAAAAACATATGATATTTCCCTCCCCTCCCCCATTCCACTTTAGAACTCCAATCTCCATCATATCCTCTCCCTCTCTCCATTAGTCTCTCTTTTAATTTGATGTCATTGTCTTTTTCTTCTATTCTGAGGGTCTTGCGAAGGTATTGCTAGGCACTGCAAGGTCATGGATACTGAGGCCAATTTCTGTCTGGGCAGTTGCATTGTAAGAAGTCATACCCTTCCTTTGGCTCTTCCATTCTATCCGCCCCCTCTTCCGCAATGGGCCCTGAGCCTTGGAGGGTGTGATAGAGATGTTTCAGTGCCGGGCACTCTTCCATCCCTTCTTCTCAGCACTGTATTGCCTTTTGTGTGATCCCAGTGGTCATCGCCATCTGAAAAGAGAAGCTTCTCTAACCAGAAGCAATCATTACTTTTGAACTCACAACTGAAGGGTGGGAACAAAGTACTGGTTGTAACCCTAAATCATACACGGCCTTCACCATGTTCGCTCGATTGCCAATGTCAAGCAGAGAACCGTTGCTTTCTGCACGTTTTACTCAATGAATAATGTTTTTTCACTCAGATTCTCTATGTTGCCAGCTGTGAGAGACTCAGCGCCTTCCAGCAAGCTAGTGAACAGGAATGCGGTTGAAGTTGCATTCATCCACAGGCTGCCAAACTTAAGAAAGACATCTGGCTGTCTCTGCAGGCCCAAATTTTTGATGTATGATTTACAAAATTACTACATTTAATGATGTGACTGCCTTTGTATTCAAAGCAGAATATAATTAAGGAAGAGATTTTTCAGTATGTATTTTCTAGCAGGAACTTTTATCAAAGATTCATATGTGTATGTCAAAACTCCTTCATCTTTAGCTATTGGAAAGTACAGACAGGCTACAACAAACATCCCCACTATTCTTTTATCTTCATAAATTCATAACTCTGAAGCATTATCTTCTGAAAGGATTCCAACTGGGGTTTTAAACTAGTTATGTAAACAAAATGTGTTTTAGATGCCCCACTTTTCTCATTTTCAGATTTTGTGTTATATCCATATTGAAGAAGATTTTTTTGTGGATGTTGTTGAACAAGATGATGGAGTTTTTCAACCCTGTGTAATTTTAAGGGAGCAAAGTTAGCGTTCTACTTTCAGCCCATCCTCATAGGATGTGAGAAAAGTCCTTAACAAATACTCATAATCTAAATGGAACTGTATCAAACTAAAACACAGTTTTTTGTGTTGTTGTTTTTATTTTATTTTATTTTTCGAGGTAGGGTCTCACTCTAGCCCAGGCTGACCTGGAATTCACTATGGAGTCTCAGGGTGTCCTTGAACTCACTGACCCTCCTGAGTGCTGAAATTAAAGACGTGCACCACCATGCCTGGCATAAAGTACAGTTTTAGAAAATTATTTGCTTAAGGGTAAAAGTTGTACTAGGTAATCTAAAAACATAGAATGATAAATCCTAACCATCCTCATGATCATTTTTATTCTTTTTACTATTAATAGTACCCTAATAAATTTATTGTTAATGTTTATATTTTTATAAAATTTATTAGTACAAAATATATAGTGATCTTTCTGAGGGTATGTAAATACCACAGTCTTTCATGTCATTTGTTGGTGGAGTTGAAGATGGATTCCAGAGCCCCAAGCATTCTAACACTGAGCCACATTCTCAGCCTCTTTCTTACCCTTACTATGAATTATGACCCATTTTACTATTCAAGTACATAAAAATAGAGTTTTGACTAGAATCATTAATTACTGTAATAGTTTCCTCATAGTCATAAAGGTACATTTATATTTCAATCAACTGATAAAATGTCAATATATAAAGTACATACTAAAATGTTCCCTCCAAAAATGTCTACCAATACCTGATAATTTTTGTATATAAATACAAAATCTGATATCCGTAATTTCTTGAATTACTCACTGACCCAGCTTGGCATGATGGCAACATTTACAACCAGAAGATATTGTTAATTGGGACGGAATTCTTGTTTCACTGCTGGCAAGAGGCTTTAACCAGACTCCTGTCTCCATAGTCTTCCCTGGCTCTCTGTCCTCCCTCTGCATCACGTTCTACCCGACCATGTGCGGCCATGAACCATGAATTAAACCCTCTAAAACTATGAGCAAGTAAGTAATTCTTAAACTATTCTCACAGATATTTTCATTCCTGCTATGTGCTATAACTAACAAAAATAATGGTGCCCTAGAAGTGAGATGGCGATGTGACTGCCTGGCAATGTGGCTCACGGTTTTAGAGCCAGTTTGTGGGAAGACTTCAAAAAGGTTTAGAGAAGAAGGCTAGACCCACCCACCATAGACAGAGCAGAAAGATTTGAAAAAGGAGTATTTGGGCCAAAAAGGAGTGTGTTTAAGGATGTCGACAAGGGAGGTGTGGCTGGGACTGAGATTGGGTGGGGAGAGTGCTGCAGAATGCTGTCACCTGGACGTGAAGTGACCCGTGGGCATTCATGACTTCACACTGACTATTGTGATCTGCACAAGACTGCACAATATTAGGCCCATCGATATTGCACTGTGAATGGTGGAGACAGGGAAACAATATAAATAAATAAATAGATATCAAAATAGAAGAGGGGAGCCAGGCATGGTGGCTCACGTCGATAACCCCAGCACTGAGGCTGAGGCAGAAGGATCACATGAATTCAACGCCAGCCTGGGATACAGATTGAGTTCCAGATAAGCCTGGGCTAGAGTGAGATCCTGCCTCAGAAACAAGAAGGAAACAAAGAAAAAGAAAACAATAGATGAGGGATTAGTTAGAAAGAAGGGGTTTGATGGGAGGGGTGGGGGAGGAGGACAAAAGAAGGTAGTGGGAGGAGCTATGATCAAGATACACTGGACATGTATGAAAATTGTCAATAAAGAAAGAGATCAAGGCCTGGAGAGATGGCTTAGCAGTTAAGACACCGACCTGCAAAGCCAAAGGACCCAGGTTCAATTCCCCAGTACCCACTTAAAGCCAGATGCACAAGGTGACCCACGTGTTTGGAGTTAGTTTGCAGTGGCTAGAAGTCCTGGTATGCACATTCCCCATCTCTTTCTCTCTCTCTCTCTCTCTCTCTCTTTCTAAAAAAAAAAAAAAGTTTAAAAGGGGTTGGAGAGATGGCTTAGCAGTTAAGACACTTGCCTGCAAAGCCAAAGGACCCAGGTTCAATTCCCCAGGACCCACGTAAGACAGATGCACATGAGGGCACATGCATCTGGAGTTCATTTGCAGCAGCTGGAGGCTCTGGGGTACCCATTCTCTCTCTCTTTCTCTCTCTCTCTCTCTCTCTCTCTCTCAAATAAATAAATAACTTTTTTAAAAGATAGAGATCAAGTATGTTGCACTGGGACAATTAAAAAAATGCCCTAAGCCAGGCGTGGTGGTGCACGCCTTTAGTCCCAGCACTCGGGAGGCAGGAGGATCGCCATGAGTTCAAGGCCAACCTGAGACTACATAGTGAATTCCAGGTCAGCCTGGGCTAGAGCGAGACCCTACCTCAAAAAACATATATATATATATATATATATATATATATCCTAAAGGTTTCTCAAAAAATTGCTGGACCCCATCCATGTCAGGATCAAGAATGCGGAAGGCAGACCGTGGGCTGCATGCAGCTGAGGCTAGCTGTGAACGTAACCCAACGCAAACAGTAGTTCATGTAAAACATTATGATGCCTTTGGTAGCTCAGTTGTTACATGGGCTTTGTAGGTGACAATGTTGTGTCACAGCGTCATGCAAAGTAAGTGTATTTATACCCTTGCTATCTGTGTGCACATACGGCTTCGGTTTTAACGTGGTATGCAGCCTCAACTCATTACTTTCCAAGCACAAGTACTCAAATTGGCACCGTCAGATGTTACATGTGCTCATGGTGACTTGGTGAGTAAAACATAGCTATTATCACTGGCATTCGAACCTACCATTGTAAACAAGAATGTTATTTAGAAGGCAGGTAAGTACTCTCGTTTGATTATTCCAGGTCCTTCCACACCTCTGCTGTGTCACACTTCACGACCAACCTCCACTTCATATCGCATTGAGTTGAGATGTAAAAGGGCCCAAACCTTGCTTTCTTTTTCCCTGGTTATTAAATTTCATAATAAAAAGTAAATATCGTCCCTTGTATGTATTTTTGCAATCCCTGCATAGTTTCTACCATGTCTTTAAAAAAAAAAAAAACCAAAAAAATTGTCAAGACAAATATTAAAGTGTTCTGTTTAATTTGTGGGCAATTTGTGTGACTTTTCGAAGACTATACTTAGAAAAGGTGTTGTGTGCAAAAGCATGCTGTCAAATTCTGTGTGGCTCAAGGATTGTGTTGTAAGGACAAAAGGGTAGGACTGAAAAAGTGTCTGCCTGATCAACTTGTTTGTGTTGTTCTTAAGAAAAACAGCTTTTTTTAGTTCCATGAAATTGCACAACTAGAGCTGGAGAGGTGGCTCAGTGTGTAAGCGCACTTCCTGTGCAAGCACGAGGACCAGAGTTTGATCCTCCTTCCTGTGTAAAAAGCTGCGCGTGGCCAAGTGTTCCCGTGACCCCGGTGCGGAGTCTCAAGGAAATAAGGTGGAAAGTGATCAAGGAGGGTGCTGCATGCTCTCCTTTAGCCTCTGCACACGTGCATAGGGGGAAAGCACGTCGGTACACACAGTCCATATTCCATCTACACACTACACACACACACCAAAAAGTTATACAATAAAAAATTTCAGAAGGCATAACTAAATCAAAAGATTTGTACAAAGTAGTATAAAAATATGCTAAAGCAATTTTCTTTGCCCATTGTCAAAATACCTGGTATAATTACTACTAGAGCCCAGTGATGGTAGGTAGAAGAAAGCTGTAAAATTAATATAATTGACAAAACTCCTGTTTAATGAAGTATGATTGTAGAGTGCATCAAGAAAACGTACGTGCAAAAGTGTTAAATGAGTAACATTATGCACATCAACACTGAAGTCCAAAAGGTCCAAAGGATTTAATCATCTTCAGCTCCAGGAATTCCTTTAACATGTTGCAACTGATTCTATAAAATGACTTACTTTTCAAAGGTAAGATGGCTAAATTAAGGCCAAATGTTGAAAAGATTTTATGAGTCATGGCATGCTATCAAGTAGTTTATGGTAATCTTTTTTGAAAATTTTGTGAAATTAGGGAGATAGGTCAGTGGGTATACAGCTTACCACACATGCATGAGGACCTAAGTTCTGATCACATGATGATGTGCATCTATAATCTCAGTGCTGGGGAGGCGGCTAGCCAGCGCTTTCTAGCTAGTCTTGTTGAATCAGTGAGCACTTGGTTCAGCAAGAGACCTTGTCTCAAAGAGTACGATGAAAAACAACTGAGGAAGGCACCCAATGTCAGCCATGACCTCCACATCCACACACATGCACATATACCTGAACACATGCTTACACCCTTACATACAAACATGCACATATTCCACACACATGTACACAGGCAAAAATTGAGAAATATTTTGTGCCAGAAAACTGATTTACAGATTTAGTATTTTTAGTGGATTTTATCATTCATTTAAATGAGTTCACACTGAGTCTGCAAGGCAAAAACTAAGTGATCAATATATAATATATAATATAATGTTCCAAATTGTAACAGTGTTCCATGTAAGACTGGAATGATGGCAAGCTCAAATTAAGGCAAACTATTTTATACATTTCAACATGTTGGTTCAGCACAGTCCAGTGAACAGCAATATATATATTCAGCTTTGCTTTTCTTCTAGTTGCAACAAGAATTTAAAGACAGATTTTAAGATATCTGGGAAAATAGTATTTTAGTATTTTTGTAACTTCATTTTTTCAGTTGATACATTATCTGACAATTTTTTCACTTTTTACTTTATTTATTTTATATATATTATGACCAGTTATACTTTTTATCCCCATTGTCCTGCTCCCGTTACCCTGGGGGCCTCTTCAGTGGAGTCATGAAGGCCTCAGTCAGTCCCTGTGGGGTTGTGGGGGCACCACGCCTCAGAATATTCCTACCCACTCTGTCTGTGGCTCTTACAAACTTTTGGTCCAGTCTTCTGCAATGTCCCCTGAGCCATGAAGAGTCTGTTGGCAGTCTGATTTAATGTTGAGTTCTCTGTAGCCTCTGGATTTCCACATTGATAGGTTTTGATTGATCACCATGTCTGTCGCCATCGTCCTGGAATTAGCTGTCAGGTTAGCAGTGGGAGTAGTCCTCATGTCACCACTTCCTCTGCAATTTCTCCTGGGCCCTGGCAGATATGGTAGAGGTGGCACATCTTAAGGTGGGAAGTCAGCTCTCTTCTTGTCTTATTGATGGATCTTAGTTCTCCTCCATTTTCTCTGCCATCTGTAAAATAAAGCAGATTCTCCATCCAAGAGTGAAAACAGCTTGGGTTAACGGGGGTGTGGGAAGTTATTTGAGAGCCCACTCTTGTCCAGAGAGCAGTGGGGGCTTCTCTCTGAAGTCTGGGTTTCCTGACCATGGATTCTAATTTGGTTTCCAGTGTCAGGTATGAGTTCTCTCCCACTGAGTGAGCCTCATGTCCAATCAGACACTAGTTGGTTATACACAGAGACTGGGTGCCACTACTGCACACATGTGGACTTCTTGTCCAGCTGGTTGATGTCACAGTCTGCAAGGGTTCCCTGCTTATTCATGCTGTTGGCGACCATTGTCCTCCAGCGGCTCCCATAGGGTTCTCCAACACTGTGAGGTCTAGCCAGGAGCAGCTAGTTTCCCTTTTGTGTTCCAGTGTGGTATCCCGATGTCCCGTGACCATGGCCTGTGGTGTCTTCAGCAATACAATCTTGCCTTTGAGTTGTGGCAGGTAATTAAGTATTTGGGCAATGGCCGACATCATTTGGGGACTTCATGGGTCTCCACGGCTAACATCTCATTGCACGGGGTGACCCAATGCTGGGCCTGGGATTTACCAGCCAGAGTACCTGACAATTTTTAAATGGAATGCATATTGCAATCTGAAATTCAACTTAAAGAAAAGTTTGATCATATCTTTTTATTAGCCTTGGATTGTCGTCCCAGACACGATCCCCTTGCTTCACAACCACACATTCTTTGTGTCATTGCTTTTTGTCAGAACCATGTGTGAGCAACTACTTTGAAGACTGAAGTACATGGAAGAGGAAAATGAGAATTGAAATATCTGATGATCACCATAAGAACTCACTTAGGGAAGGCTGGTTGGGGTGGTGAGGCCTGAGGAATAGGTACATTTTGGGGGCTGGAGAGGTGGCTTAGTGGTTAAGGCACTTGCCTGGAAAGCTTAAGGACCCAGGTTCGATTCTCCAGGCCCCACATAAGTCAGAGATACAAAAGGTGGCACATGCGTCTGGAGTTCGTTCGCGGTGCCTAGAAGCCCTGGTGCATCCATTCTCAATCTCTATCTATCATCTATCTATCTATCTATCTATCTATCTATCTATCTATCTATCTCTCTATCTGTCTTTCTCTCTCTTTCAAATAAATGAATGAATAAAATATATTTTTTAAAAAGGTACATTTTTCGACTTCTGAGTAAGATGGCTGCATAGGAGTCACTTCAAACCAGCCTAGGGAGCGATTGAAGCAAAACCACAGCAAAATACACATAGATTTTTATTGGCCACGGAGGAGAATCAGGAGAAACCAAGATCTACCAGAAAGGAGGAACCAGCCAGAATCTCACTGAGGCACATGCAGCTGACACAGATCCACTTGCACACCCAGCTGCAAGGGGAGTTTCCAACCTCATCAAATCTGAAAGGGAGATAGCAAAGATCAGCTAAGGAGCTGCTAAAGGGGATACAGGAGGGACCAGCTTAGCAGTTCCAGTACAACTCTTTGGTTAGAGAAGCTTCTCTTTTCAGATGGTAGTGACCACTGGGATGACCCAAAAGGCAACATAGTGCTGAGAAGAAGGGACGGAGGAGTGTCCAGCATTGAAACACCTCTATCACACTTTCCAAGGCTCATTGCGGAAGAGGTGGCAGAAAGAATGTAAGGGTATGACTCCTTACAATGCAACTGTCCAGACAGAAATTGGCCTTGATATCCATGACCTCACAGTGCCTAGCAATACCTTCCCAAGATCCTCATAATAGGAGAAAAAGACAATGACATCAAAATGAAAGAGATACTAATGGAGAGAGGAAGAGGATATGATGGAGAGTGGAGTTGTCAAGGAGAAAGTGGGTGAGGGAAGGGAATTATTGTGGCTTATTGTCTGTAAGTATAGAAATTGTGGATAATAAAATTATACATTAAAAAAGAACTCGTTGAGAACTGCAACTAGTTTTATCAAAGCAGATATTGATGCTTTAGTTTCTCAAATACAATGTCAAACTAATAAACTCATTTTAAGTTACTTTTTTCTTTTACTCTTATAATCAAAAATACCAAAAAAAAAATCAGTAGAGCTTATTGCTTAGATATGTGCTCATTTTCTTTATTAGGGGTCACAAAATAGAGACCTAATGGATGATTATAAAAGGATCTCAGGATGGGAACTGCATAAATAGCATTATTATGTGAGAACATTCTTGCTTGTCTGGGTAGCATATATCATGAAAATTATACACAAACTTTTTTTTATCAGCTTTCATTAATGTTTGTGCAGCTAATGTGTGGTTCAAAACAACTCTTTTTCATCCAATATGGCCCAGAGAAGCCAAAAGGTTGGAGAACTCTAATGTTAAAAGTTTTAGCTCATGCAACAGGTTGTTGCTTTGAGCCAGATGTGGTGTTTCATGTGTGTAATCCTAGCACTTGGAAGGTTGAGGTAGGAGGATCCCAGTGAGGTCAAGGCCAGCTTGGTCTATAACGTGAGTTCCAGGTAAGTCTACCTTAAAAAAAAAAATGTCTCGGGCTGGAGAGATGGCTTAGCGGTTAAGGCACATGCCTGCGAAGCCTAAGGACCCTGGTTTGAATCTCCAGGTCACACCTAAGCCAGATGCACAAGGAGGCGCACATGTCTGAAGTTCATTTGCAGTGGCTAGAGGCCCTGGTGCACCCATTCTCACTCTCCTTCTCTCTCTCATTCCCTCTCTGTCTCTAATAAATAAATAAATAAGAATAAACTCTTAAAAATATTAATAAAAAAATGTCTTGAGCAGAGAGTTCTCAGGGGCACCCTGTACATTCCTGGGCTCAGTCACCAGGCACTGAGAGGCTGCTACATCATGATCCAAGAGCCAGATTTGATATCATGGTAGACCTGGGCATTGTCCACATGATGCTTATTTTTCAGGAATCCAAAATGCATGCATCACAAGGTCATCATGTTTCCATCCAATTCCAAAAGAAGGTCTATGAGCTCTGCAATGTGCGGCAAGGTCAAGAATCCCCACCGGTAGCCCCTGAGAGGGAAGTACAGAGCACTGTGAGGGTAAAGCAACAGCAGCCCCAGGATGTGGGAGATGCCAGGAGCATGGGGTATGTGCTGGGGAAAGCTTCAGGCAGTGAGTGGATCCAGCCCAAGATAGATACACTGTGTGAGCTACAAATGCCAAGGTCGTCGAGTGGGGCTTCCAGGTCAGGTGGAGTTCACATGCCCAGATGTCGAGCATGGGACTTTAGGGTTCCGTGTCTACCCTGAGGGACTTTGGTCTTGCTTTGATCCAATCCTCCTTTACTATTTAGTACAAGAATTCTCATCTGTGCCATTGTATTCTGCTAGTGTGTACATATTTTGTTTTTTGTTTTGTTTTAAGGGAAGGCAGCTATGCTCACCACTGTATCACCAACGCTCTAAGGGTTCATGGGTAAGATTTGCGCTGAGTGCAAGGGAACACTTAAAACTTGGGCCTTGGGTCAATACTGAAACTATGAAGTCAGTGGAAACTCATGGAGATGGATTAAAATGCATGTTGAATTTTGAGGCTGCCATGACTGTTTGGGGGCCGGGGAGAGGAGGTGATAGTTTGATGTGAACTGTCCTCTCTATTTGTTTAGGTGACGAACGTCTATTCCACATTTGTGCTACTATTTTAGAGCTTTTGGAAATGTTGGGAGGTGGAATGTAGTTGGAGGAAGTAGGTCACAGGTGGGAGGGCCCACCCTTGAAGGTTCCACCTCATCCCTAGTTCCTTCCTGCCTCCCTGCTTTGCCTACCACGAGCTCCTGCCACCATTGTGGACCCGTAATCAGTGGAGCCAAAGACAAAGGGCCGAAATCCATGAGCCAAAATAAACCCTTCTTAAGCCATTTATGTCAGGTAGTTTGTCACAGTGATGAGAAAAGTCACTAATAAAAGAACCCAAAATTTCCATCACTGGATTGCAGTAGACCTATGAAGGAACTACGAAGCACAGTGAGCCAGAGTCCTTTTCCTGTCTCTTTGCATACTCCCCATGTCTTTTTAAAATTTTTATTTATTTGAGAGAGAGAGACAGAGGGAGACAGAGAGAGAGAGGAAGGATGGGTGCACCAGAACCTCTAGCAGCTGCAAACAAACTCCAGATGCATGCACCACCTTGTGCATCTGGCTTGTGTGGGTCCTGAGGAATTGAACCTGGATTCTTTGGCTTTGCAGGCAAGTGTCTTAACCGCTAAGCCATCTCTCCAGCCCATACTCCCCATGTTTTAAATGTTACCAACTTAATGGCTCATCTTTCCCTAAACATACCAGTTCCCTCATTGTTTCAAAAGAGAAATCTGTGGTTTGTTTTGTTCCTCTGTACTAACCGTCTTCCATCCCCTCTTTGGGTGCATTGAAGATTTCTTGTTACCATTGGTTTCCAGCAATCTGCTTACTATATGCTTTGACGTAGCTTTCTTCTTGGATTTTGTGCTTAGGTTTTTAAAATAAATTTTAAAGTATTTTATTTATTTATTTGACAGAGAAAGAGGGAGAAAGAGAGAGAGAGAATGAGCACGCCAGGGCCTCTAGCCACTGCAAACAAACTCCAGATGCATGCCCCCCCATGCATCTGGCTAACGTGGGTCCTAGGAAATCGAACCTGGGTCCTTTGGTTTTGCAGGCAAATGCCTTAACTGCTAAGCCATCTCACCAGCCCAAATAATTTTTTTTAAATTTGAATAATTTCAGCAATTATTTACTTCTTACAATATTTTTTCTATCCTCTCTAAACAACCCAATGCTTTGTCTTTGGGAGGACAATTCAATTAGCCAGTTGAGTTCTCCCACAGCTCACTGGTGTTCTTTGAATATAAAATAACTTCCTCCTCTCTCTAGTTTGATTATGTATAGTTTCTACTGCTATGAATTTATATACCTTTTATTCTTATGCATAATCTGCCATTAAAGCCCTATGTTGTATATTTCATCTTGAGTATTATATTTTTCATCTCTAAAAATTCAATATAGGTCTTTTTTATTTATTTGCAAGGAGAGAGAGAAAGAGAGAATGGGCATATCAGGGCCTCTTACCTCTGCAAACAAACTCCAGCTTCATGTGCCACTTTGCACATTTGGCTTTACATGGGTACTGGGGGAATTAAACCCAGTTGTTAGGCTTTGCAAGCAAGCGCCTTAACCACTGAGCCATTTCTCTAGCAAGAATGTAGGTTTTTTATATCTTGCTTTTTCCATAACTTTTTGAACATGAGCAACACAGTCATAACTGTGTAACTGTTTGGCTTCTAACACTAATATCTGTCAGCGGCACATGTTCTTTGATTAGTGTCCTCACCATGGCTCAAGTTCCTTTATGGGCCCGATAATCTTTGTTTTAATGATAGACATTGTAGGGTTTCTCTTACTGGGTGCTATTTTATTACTTCTATACATTTGCATAAACTATATCTTGGAATAAAGTTTAGTTACCTGAAAGGTTTTTTTTTTTTATTTTATTTTATTAATTTTTTTGTTCTTTTGTTTTTTGAGGGAGGGTTTCATTCTGGCCCAGGCTGACCTGGAATTCACTCTGTAGTCTCAAGGTGGCCTTGAACTCACCAATCCTCCTGCCTCTGCCTCCCGAGTGCTGGGATTAAAGGTGTGTGCCACCACAACTGACTGGAAGTTTTATTTTATTGGGAATTACACTTACAACTTGCTAGGCAGGTACCTGGTGGTATGCCCATCTGGCCAAGATATTCTCCACTTTGGAGAAAAATCTTCCTAAGTATTCATCTCACACTCTCTAACATGAATATTTTCCAGTCTGGATTTTGCGAATGAACAATATTGTTGAGCCTGTGTAAGTGCTTAGGACGACTTTGAAAGACATCTTTAATTCTTCCTTTCCACTTCGGGGCAGTTCCTTGCACAGGTAGCTTACTGAGCACTCAAAGCTGAGCTCTGCTAGCCTCCCGGTCTCCTCCTGGGCAGCTACTTCCTTGTTATTTACTTGTTAACTTCCGTTTTACAGACGCTAACCTGGTCTCCCCAAACATTCAGTACCAATGTCCTTGATTTAAGCAGTCTGTCAAATCTCCCTGAGTGCCTGTCATATTTTAAATGCTTATCTTGATTAGCTTTGTCCCTCGTGCACACTGAAATGGTAGATCAAAGACAGATTCTTATGATGCTCACAGCAAGATCCATAGTCAGAACAACGTGACAGTATCATTCTCCCTCATCTCCCGAGTGAGTGGCACAGTGAGAACCAAATGTGAAAACTTGTTTTCCATGAGTGACAGGTCACCTCCTAGGAAAAAGGCACATAAAAGGTTAATCTTCTGTGACTGTGTACAAGAGAAAGAGACAGATGTCTCTGCCTACCTCTGAGAGACGCTCCTTGAAAATTCCTTACAATACCTTCTGAATATAAATAAATCTCCCCAGAGAAAGGTAACCCCAGGGTCTTCACTTTTACAACTCAGAGATGCCTCCAGGTCCCGGGATTCATCCCCTCTCGTGATGGAAGCACATATCTCTGGGGTTAGGTAAATCCCTCTGGACTTCCCACTATCCATAGAGTTGTTATTTAACATGGAACAGCATTTTCCCCACAGGTCAGATCCAGGGCTCAGTAAAATTTGTTCAGAAATCCTTAGGTGTAAAGAAACACAGACACATTTTCTCTTAAATCCCACATTCTCCATGTCATGGTCTGGAAACACTCTTAAGAGAAACCAAAGCACCTGGGTGCCAACTGGTTAGTTGTCGCTATAGGGGTCACCCCCCCCCCGGCCTGGTGTCCATGTCTTCAAAGCTGCTATTCTCCCTCTTGTTCAAATTTCAGTGCTATCCCTACTGTTTCCTGTCTATTTGCCCTTGTTCTGACCTCTGTTGAAATGTGCCCTTCACCATCACCATCAGTGCCACCCTATACCTACCAGTCCAAGTTTACTCCTCTCAAAACTCAGTTCAGAATATGAACACATTTGTAAGTTTTCCAAATACACTATATGTGAGGGGTTTGGGGTGTGTCTGTAGTACACATTGTTGGTTTATTGAAAAGCAAGCATCCTGGTCCCCACTTCTCATATAACCGTGACCTGGGTTAGACTTCTGTTCTTTCCCTGTGTGTCTGTGGAAGAGAGGCTGACCTCTCGCATTAGGTACTTTCTCATGAATATGCATCACGGCAGGGAAGGCACAGCGGCAGGAGCTCGAGGCAGCTCCTCACATTCAGCACAATCAGGAAGCAGACAGCCTCGCATGCAGCTGCTCAACCCACTTTCTCTTTACTCAACCCAGGACCCTCTGCTGCTCCACAGTTAGGGTGGGTCCTCCCATCTCAATCTAACACAGAAAACCCTTCCCAGACATTCCCAGAGATTTGTTTCCATGGTGATTCAAAATCCCGTCAAGTTGACAAGCAGAGCTTAACCATCACACTCCCGCTCCAGGTTTTCTTCCTGGCAGTTACTGGTCCAAGATGGTGGGTAACAGGTGTATAGTCCTGGAAATTAAAGAAGGTGGATGCTGGACATCTAGCAGAATTCCCTTCAATGCAGTGAAGAGACACAGAGCAGTGTACCTCTCTTCTTTTTCTAAATGTGGTATTTGAGTGTACTTGGATACAATCCCTCCTGACAGTGTAAGGAGGAAGGCACTGCTGCTCGGAAGAAAGACGAAAACAACCAGCATCCTTGAGAATGTCACTGAATGGAGACGCTCAGCTCTTCATTATGCACAATGACAAATTTGCTAGTTGTTTAACACAACTTAAGTTGGGGTTTTAGTCACGATGTCCCGAGTGATAGATTGTGTCTGCCTCAAGTTCCTGCACCTCCTTGTACACGTGCCCTTTTCAGCTCTACCCACGTGTGCATGAGTCTGCCCTGCAGATGTCAAGTCTCCTGAGAGCCAGGAGGACACAGTTCAGCTTCTCTCTTAAAATGACCTGATACACAGTAAACCTGGGATGTTTATCAAATGAATGACTTTCATCTCCCAGAAGAAGGTTGTGACATTTTTATTGCTACTATTTGTTGTTTTTGAAACAGGGTCTCACGTAGAACTCACCTTGAACTCAGTATGGAATCTAAGCTGTCCTTGAACTCTTGATCCTCCTGTCCCTACCTCCCAAGTGCTACCACACCCAGCTTTAACTGTAAACCAGCCACATGCTGCTTTGTATCTAATCTCCCTCAAGACTAGGAAGTAGATACCATTACAGTCTCACACTCGCGTTATAGTAGAGGAATTATAGCTTCGAAAAATTCAGTAACTTATCCAAGCCTGCACAGCTAGAAGTTGCAGAACTGAGGCTGAGGAGATGACTCACCAGTTAAAGGTGATTGCTTACAAAGCCTGCTCACCAATTAAAGGTGATTGCTTGCAAAGCCTGATGGCCCAGGTGTGATTCCCCTAGAATCCACATAAAGCCGGATACCAAAAGTAGTGTATCTGGTGTTCATTTGCAGTGGCAAGACATACACACACACATACACACATACACACACATACAGACATACACACACATACATACATACACATACATACATACATACATACATACATACATACATACATACATTTTTAAAAAAGAAGTTTTAGAATTAGGAATAGGACTCATGATTCTTAAGTACTAGATTTTCTTTAAAGTCATTTTAACTAATTTCTATCTCCTCCACACAAGATGACCATCTTATTTTTTTATATGTATGTAATAAAGCTGATTCAAATTAAATCAAATTGAGTGGAGTTGAATGCAATTCAATCCAATTATAGGAAGCGGAGAGGAAGGTTACCGCTGACATTCAAATACTCACCAAGTTTCAAGCTACAATTCCTCCTTAAAGAAATAAGCTGAAAGTCTAGGAGCAAAGCTCATTAATTCCGTGTAGAGAGTCTCAGGACTCTGCTAATGAGACTGAATTCCAGAGTTCTTCAAATAATTCATATCATGCTCACATGGTCTATGTATTCCCTTTTCTACCTTGTCACTGAACTCATAAGAATTTTATCAACTCTCGTATAACTCCAGATTTATTTCCTATTTCAAAGCCAAGCACGATGTCAGAACTCCCCCAAACTGTGAGGGATGACGATGGAGGTTACTTGGCGTGTTTCTTCCTCCTGATTGCTTTGGCAGAGCCTTGGCTTCAGTTAGCATTTTGGACTGAAGGCACACTTCAAAGCTGCCCATGGTTAGTTACCACTACCAGCTACTGATTTGTTCAAAAGGCTTTGCATGGGTTGGAGAGATGGCTTAGCAGTTAAGGTGCTTGCCTGTGAAGCCAAAGGACCCAGGTTTGATTCCCTAGTATCCACTTAAGCCAGATGCACAAGGTGGTACATGTGTCCTGGCATACCCATTCCCTTTCTCTCTCTCTCTCTCTCATAAAAAAAGTATTTTTAAAGAGGCTTTGCAGTCATTAGTTACACTGTCAGGGTGATAGAAACAAATATAATTTCCTGGGAGAATTCTGATGCATTAAGCTCTCTCTCCAGGCTGCTGAAGTCAGGAAGTGCCAGGCAGCATTGTTCTAGGGTCACCCTCTTTGGCTCCCCACTTTGGCTGGGATAGGAAGACAGCTCATACAAATCAATTTAAAATGCCAAAGACAGAAAATGTTCTTTTTATAGTTATGTAACAACAATAACACCAACATAAAACCTGAGCTTTTAGTGCCTGCTTTCTCATTCTCATACATAGGCCCACATGCCTAAGCATAGAAATTCTGGAAGTTATTAAGTGAATTTGTGACTACTTGAATTTATACATGCATTTAAAAACTCCTTGTCTTCATAAAAGTTAGGTGCCTTCTGATATTTGTTAATTTTCCTGAGTTGGCATCCCCTGAGCCAGGCTTTTCTGGTCCTTTCCAGTCTTCAGTAGGGAATGTAGACACGTGTGGGTAAGCGCCAGACCCCGTCTGTGTGCAAATGTAAGCACACACACGCTCACACACACACCCCACTCCATGGGCTCTTTATGTCTCTAAGCAGCCAGATTCTCCAGTGTGTGGAGGGAATGTGTCTGGAGTCGTCTTAACCTTTTCAAATTACCAAGGCAAAATCCCATTGCAAAGCAGCCATGTTCCTTAGTACAGCGCTCACTCTGTCCCCTCCAAATGTTTATCCTGGCCCTAGAGTATGGGGAGCACCCTACTCAGCAAGTTTCTAGTGTCTTCAAGCTCCTTAACCAGTGAAACCCTCCTCATTCTGCCTTCCTCCATCTTCTCCCCTTCTTCTGCACCAGGCATCAGCTTCTCTCCCCTAATGTTTTATCCTCTAACGTGTTATCACTTCGTCATCTCATGATCACATAACAAGATATCACAGGGCAGAAGATTGGAGTAGTCACCCACTGACGGTTCCTTTTTAACTCGGAAAAGGCCTGAGCCCTGTTACCACGTCAGAGTGGTACTTTGAGCCTTGAGAATAAGAGACGTGAAGTTCAAGGAAATGGTGCCTTTGGGTTCATGAAGGAGGCCTGACTAGAACTTTTTTTGAAAGACGGGATGTACTACTGTTGCCTTTTCAATGATTTAAAGATTGACAAAAGCAAATTACCAAGTCCAAAGGGATCTCAGTAAAGAAAATATATAAGATTGAAACTAGAAGTCCGCCTTTAATTTGGACAGGTAAACTTCTGATCTTAATTCTTTTGAGATATAAAATAGATCACAACTATCTTCCCCTGCTTTTCCATCCATGGGCAGGATTTTGCAGATGTTACAGTTATGTGAAATGATCAGGAGCACTCATTCCTCCCTAGTCCCAGAAATCAGTGGAAGAGAAGGGAGTCAAGACGCCCGAGTTCTAAGTTCTGGCCACAGCTGAGAAGCTGGTGATGTAAATAATCCAGTAGCCTTTGAGCCGGTTTCTCGTTGAGGATAAGGATATCTTTATTCACAAGGCTGGCATGCATGGCTCTCTGTAAACTTTAAAATGTTACCTAAATATAGAGAGCCATTAGTCTGATGATCTGGGCACATTTCCAAAACACCCTACTTGATGTCAAAAACTTGGGAACTAGCCTGGTACTGAAAACCTAGTTAAAAGCCTATGACTGGGAGGATCATATGCCCTAGGGAAGAAGCTATTCCTATTGTTTGGCTAAATGGATAGATTTTGCCCACCAAGCTCCCCGCTAATATTTATGTTTATGACCATATATTAGCACTACTCTCCATTTTGGTTGGAAAAGCTTTTCTTTTCAAATGGCAATGATCCCTGGGGAGTCTCAAACCTCATCAATACAACCAGAAGTGACAGAGGCGTGCTCAGCACGAAGTGAGGCATCTCTATCACGCCCTCCAAGGCTCGGGGATCATTGCACAAGAGGTGACAGGAAGAATGTAAGAGCCAAAGGAAGGGACAGAGTGTTGACAACGCTGTCTTCCAGACACAAAGTGACAGTTGCGTTCATGACCTCACAGTGGCTGATGCTACCTGCACAAGACCTGCATAATATTGGGCCTATCGACATGTCATGGGTGATGAGAGAGGGCAAAACAATCACCATCAAGATAGAAGAGGGACCAGTTGGACACAAAAGAAGAGGGTTTTGAGTGGAGGGGGCATGGAGGAGGAATGAAAAAGGAGAATGGTAAGAGATTATGATCAGGGTACATTGTGAGTATGTAGGAGGAGGAAATAAAAAGCCAAACCAAACATTAAGAAGTTGGGAACTACGTGTTGGTGTCTATGGTAACAAGCCAGGTGCCGCTCTAAGAAAGAAGGTGTTTCAGCACAGGAGATGTACATCACCCCCCTGCGACAACCGTAAGGAGTCTGAGGGCCCTGGGAAGAGCCTGAGCTTGCCCTGGAAAACAAGAGCCCTGGCAGGGTTCAGAAACTAACATAGCCTAAGATTTTTGGCCAGTCATGTAATGGAAGTAATTTTTTTTAAAGAATTATAATAGCATCTAACATGGATGAAAAGAAGAAAAGAGAGAAAGGGAGCAGAGGAAAGAGAAGAGGAAGCAAAAAGGAGAGAAGGATGAAGAAGATGAAAAAGGAAAGAAGAAAGGAAGGGGAGGAAGAAAAGAGAAAGGGAGATGGAGATGGGGGAACAAGGGGAAGGAGAGCAGAGAAAAGGGAAAGGGGAAGGTCGGGTTCACTTGCTGTCACTGTGTGAATGTCTTCCATGCTCCCTCCGGCTTAGTCTCTCCCCTGTGAAGCAGTTGCTGTGATGACAATTAAGCTTAGTTTATTGCGAAGCTGAAAAATCTAAGACACTTGTCTCATGTGGCATAGATAGTAGCAAAGATTTGAACTCACACTCCTAGCCACACCTTTGCTCTTCCTTCTGGAAAGATTAACCTTTCCAGAGAAGTAAGACAAGCCCCAGATCCTTCCAAGATTTCTCTGAGACATGAAGAGGAAAAGGGCTCTTCCACTGATATGCCCTCTGGCTCTGAATTTTGACTTGCTCATGAAACCCAGTACTGGAAAATGTTTGTAGAGGTGAAAACAAGCTTGCGTCGAGGGAAAGACCTCAATGTAAAACTGCCTCAGTCCTGATGTATAGGCCAGGGGCAGGGCTGGGGATTGTCAGTGAATTAAAACTTAGAAGAGGAAACATTTAATATATAGCAGGGTCAGGTTAAAGTGACTGGACAGGATTGGGTGAGAGATAGGGTATTTAATCAGATACCAAAGGTAAATTTAGCACAGTTCTTGCTAAAACTTCCAAGAATTAATCCCAAAGACAGAATCTAATCCAAAATGCCCAGGAGAAGCCAGGCGTGGTGGTGCATGCCTTTAATCCCAGCACTCGGGAGGCAGAGGTAGGAGGATTGCCATGAGTTCAAGGCCACCCTGAGAATACCAAGTGGATTCCAGGTCAGCCTGGGCTACAGTGAGACCCTACCTCGAAAAACCAACAAAAAAACAAAAATGCCCAGGAGACCCCGGTCTGCACTTTGTCACGCTCGCCACGACTGTACTGGGGCTTCATAACCTATCATTGTAAGGTTTGGGAGTGACCAAGGTCACGCGAATCACTCTGAGGCAAAGATGAAAGTTTTTATTCAGGAACAGCACGAGCTGGTGGGGCTGACTCACAAGAGCGGAGCACAGCCAACCTGCATTTTCAGGTAGTGGGCTTTATGGGACTTTTCAGTTGCAGGAAGGTGAGGAAGGGAAAGAACTTGTTTGTGAAGTTGAATGGAGAAGTTCCTTTAGAGGAGATCATTACATTAACCATTTACGCATAATTGTGGTAAAATAGCTAGGGCGTGACACCAGAACAGTGACCTGGTGACTCATGGGGCAGGAGACCATGAGCTGGAGCATTGTTGGGAGAAAAGGGGATACTGAGCAGGTGGTTTCTTGAGGAATGTGGACAGTCCACTTCCCCACGCCACTGTCACCATTCCGCTGACCTTGGTGACTCCATCTTGGGAGCCTGTCCCAACCTAAGGATAACTCAAAGATTTCAATTTCCTGAGATGCAGTTAGAGATTAGTGGAAATGTAATTGTAAACAATCTGGGCTCCCCTGCCTTGGGTTCCCACCTCAGCCGTGTTGCTGAGCTCGTCTCTGCACCCTTCCTCCTCTGAGCTCTGCTCTGGTGACCTCTTTTACTCTCACCCTCGGATATTCACACAAGTCTAGTGTAGCTTTTGTCTCTTTAATTCCAGCCATCCCTTACTTTCAGAATCGCACCTTGCCCTCAGTGAGCCATCAAAGCAAAGATTTTCCTAATCAAAGATCATCCCCTCCCTGGGGGATGAATACAAGCTCTTAAATCAGGACATTTCACCGTGGTGTGCACGCATTTAATAAGTGTTTATTTCTGGGAGGTACAAAGACAAGGTGGCAATACACGAAAACAGTGATTTTTTTTGATAGCTTGAACTCTTGTACCACTAAACCACTGAAGAATAATTAACTGGAAATCACAAACCCAAAGCTCTATAATTATCATTTTATTTGCATAACTCATCATAATCTATTATAACAAGAGGTCTGCTCTCTTCCTAAAACATTAAAATATTCTGCTTTTAGGAGAGAAAACAGCCTGGTGATATGACAGTAGGATGTTCTTTTAAAAACTACCTTTTTCACCCAGATACCCTGGCAGCTGCTCAGGCCAGAGATACTCCAAGTATCAAGAGCTACTTTATAGGCGAGCTGGCTGGGTTGTAGATATTTGCCTCACATTTTCTATCAAGTATTTGTTCCCACTGCACTCCACTTTGTTAGTGGATTTACAGGTTTGGATTCAAATAAAAACCACACTGTTAAATTGTGTCATCTCTTTTACTTACCCACTGTAAGTTACCATTCTTCATCCACCCATTCATCAAGCATTTATGGAGAGATTACCATGGAAAGTCCCAAAGATGTGAGCAGGAAGCGTGATCCCTGCCCACAAGTCATTGAGGGATCATCTCCACAAGTCTGCTAAATAGAAAATGGTGGATGTTGTGACTCATTCATCAGACTCCTGGTTCAAAGATCACCAGCTGCTCTGAGCATCTCCATTCCATTATTTCATGTCACCTTCCTAATGCTGTCACCTTCAGAGGGGCATTATTAGAGCTGCCTTGCCTTACAAACACTATAGCTGGTTGTCAGAAAATGAAGTAACTTCCCCATGGTCACTGATAAACAGCTGGTTAGGGACAGACCTCAGATCTGAACGCAGGTCTGTTCAACTCCGAATGCTGGTGGAGACAAGGATTACGTAGGCAAAGGCATGATCACATGTCATGCCCTGGCTGAGACTGGATTTTACAATGTGGTAAGTGATTCACTCAGAGAGCTCCTCTGCCTCCATTCACACTGCCCAGAGGCGCCAGGCACTCTCCAAGGGCAGGGACCATGCCACACTTGATACTTGCTAAAACCTATCCCTGACAGAGATGATACGCAATTGCTGTTAGACGAAATAAGAATGTAAAGTAAAAAGGAAGGAAGGAACAGAAGAAAGAAAAGAGGGAGAAAGGAAGCATTCAACTTGTTATTAAACCAATCCCAGAGTATCTGGGGGGTTTCTAAAATGTTTTAGGCTCTTCTTAGAATGTTGAGGTGACGCTCTTATCATCTTTTAGAAGATACTGTGACTGGATCCAGCAGCCACGCACCTGGCATGTGCTTTGATGGTGACACAAAGAGCTGTCTGTTACAGCGCTGGCTTTGGTGGGATGCAGAGGTCCGTGGTATCAGCCTCTGTTCATTATTAACAGAGAAATGACAGCAGAGATCCCTCTCGTATTTACCACTTCACTTCCAAAGCCCTCATCCCTCTAACCCGTTTTGTTTTTTAGCACATGTATGTATGTAACATATGTCACGTGGTGTGTGTGGTGTAAGCACATGTGTGTGCAGATGCTCATGCACTCTGCGTATGAGGAGGCCAGAGGAGAACGGCTAAGGTCCCGCCTCCATCGTTTATCTGCCTGTTTATCTTGAGATGGAGTCTTGTATTGATTCCAGAACCTGCCATTTTTTCCAGCCCCAAGGATTCTCTGAACTCTGCCCCCCACAGAAGTGGGGTTACAGGGCCATGCCCAGATGTTTATGTGGGTGCTGGGAAATCAAACTCAAACAATCTCAGACAACCTTAGTCCTCTTGCTTGCCCAGGAAGAACGCTTAACTGCTAAGCCTTCTCTCCAATCCTCCATGAGAGTTTTCATAGTATATGGAACCAATGCCCAGGTATCTACACTAAAGTCTCAGGAAATTGTACTGAGGTGCTTGGGGTCCTGCAAAGTCCTTGAACCCCAAGCCCTAGGTTCATTTCTAATTTTAATCAAAGAATTGAACAAAAAGGGCTGAGAGGGAAAATTATTAAATTACTATATTTATTGAGGGAAGTACAGAGACAAGGAAAGGTACCCATGTGACCAGAGATCCCACATGGAGGGCCTGGGAAAAACGTGGAAAGAAAAGAGAAAAGAAAGTTCAAGGAGCTCCTGCTGTGTGGAGAGCTGGAGGGAATAAAGAATTCATGTGGTGAGTAAGGGCTAGGGGGCCCTCCCCTTGGCTCAACCAGCTGGGAAAAACTCACCCACAGCTGGAAGTTCCCAAGTGGTCAGAGAGCCTGCCTTCCCCTTGCAAAGGTATTTATAACCATATAGTGGTGGGCTGTCTTTCAGCTCAGGTGAACCAGATGGACAGTTGGTTGGTTAGGGCTAGGGGATGTCTCAGGAAAAGTCTAGCCCTGACACCAAGTTCCAGGGGCTGAATTTGACCAACCACAATGTTTAAATCCTATGAAAGGTCCCGGTCTTTTGTGAAAAAAACAGGTCTAGGGAGCTAGGCAAGAGATAAGAAGTCAGATCAGCTTTGATTTCCAGCAAGACCAGATTTCCCTGCCTTTTTCTTGCTTCCAGAGGTTCAGTCACTCTAACCAAACCCCGCCCTCAGAACCAAACTCCAGGCCCAAATCCAGCCTCCCATTCCTAATCCAAAGTCCTTCCCGTCCACTCATTCAGCTCCCTGCTCCAAGCAGGAAAAGAAAAATCAGCTTCAGACACATTTCAGTTTTTCTTTCTCTCTCTCTCTCCACATTTCTTCCAATGTTTCTCTCTCTCCCTTTCTTCTCTCCCTCTCTCTCTCTCTCTCTCTCTCTCTCTCTCTCTCTCTCTCCCGCCCCCCTTGTCTAACTGCAGGAATTTGAATTTATTCTGAGGCACAATTATTTTAGTCCTATTCAAGTGGCCTTCAAAGACCTCATTATTATTATGATGGTGGCTTTAAAAAGTTTTAGAGACAGAATCGATATACGCTAGACTGGCCTCACACTTGCTATGTGGCTGAGGATGACCTTGAACTCCTGAGCCTCCTCTGCCTCTAGTTGCTGAGTGCTAGGATTACAGGTGTGGCTATCATGCCCAGTTTTTTATGAGGTGCTGGGAACACAGCTGTTAAAGTGTATCTGAGGTGTAGAATTGTCCCACAAGGGTCCTCTTGGCCCTCCAAATTCTTCAGCATACTATTATAATTTTTATGACCTACTGGAATGTACATTTTGTTTCTGACATGAATTAATTTTTCCTATTCATTTGTACTTCTTATGAAATAACTGCTCTCATATATTGGACCTGATTTTAGTTTAGGTCTTACCTCTTCAGCACAAAATAAAAACTGCTGCTGTGGTAATTTGTGGCTCAGAAACTCTCAATCCCAAACATCACACCACGGCACTGAAATATATCTCAACATGCCTATAAACTCTTCCCACATGAATATCTAGGACTTTTCAATCAGTTGAATAGTTGTGCTATTTTCATTCCAGTCTCCTTTCATTTTTTGAAAACCACTGTGGAATCTCTATGCTGGGGCTGTGGAGGACAAAGACTGCACTGACTTTCTGCAACCTCTAAATTGATTCCAGGCCGGCGATGGTTGGGAGTGTGGGGAGGCAGGAGTGGATGCTAGGGGGACTGTGACAGGTCACTCATCATCAAGCAGGAGCTTATGACCAGCGTGCATTGCCAAACCCAAAAAAGGAGGTCAATAGTAGATTCTTCCAAAACTCCACCTCCACAGTCTGGGAGTTAATGTCCTGATAATGGTTAAAACTGATGGAAAATGCTGTGGGCTTGGACATCACGTGGTCAGAGGAACTCCTAGGGTTCCGAGCTGAGACAGGCTCACAGCTCCCTTCTGCCCTACATGCAGGTCCACAGGTCATTCGTTTCCACAGTTCCAGCCCAGGGTAGCAACTGTTCTAAAAGGTCTTAAGGAAAGACAGACACAATAGGGCATCGTGTTAGTTTATTCTGGTTCAATAATAAGTTACAGAGAAGCCAGGTGTGATAGCACAAACCTATAACCCCAGCACTCAGGCTCAGAACAGTAACAACTACGAGGGAGGCGTGCAGAATATGTGACTGTCGTCATGCAGTGGGTACCTCCTACTCAGAAGGAGTGACGGCCAATGCTCACAGGCACACTGACTACCTACCTGCCCTGCTGCAGTGCCACTCGATAGGGATGGTGGCAGATAGCTTGGGAAGACCCTTATAAAAATGCACAATTAACATTGAGTTCGAGTTGCTACATAAACAGGATGTTGAAGTGGATGACTTCAGACCAGGGAAGTGAATAATAATAACAACAACAACAACAATTTCATTCCTTTTTAACACATGAGGACACTGGAACATAGCGAGGACATTTCCAAAACTCATCCACTCATTCAATAAACACTTAGTAGGAGATTCGTTCCTGACATTGTCCTAGGTTCTGAAAAACTGAAAATGGACAGGTGAGTCAATAACTCCCTAGTATGGAGTCTGACAGAGACCCATGGGAAGGAAGGAAGGAAGGGAGGGAGGGAGGGAGGGAGGGAGGGAGGGAGGGAGGAAGGAAGGAAGGAAGGAAGGAAGGAAGGAAGGAAGGAAGGAAGGAAGGAAGGAAGGAAGGAAGAAGGCAAAACTAGATCCTTTCCTTAAATTCCCAAGGACCATTGAACTTAAAAATACCTATAATGTATCAAGGCAGAGTAAAGCTTTCTGCTGAGAGGTGAACAAAACTGTGAAGCACGCTGGTAAGGTGTGGACGAGTGTGCTCCAATGGCCTGCACGTTAAAGGCTTGGCGTCCAGGGTGGCTGTCATGGGAAGTGCTTGAACCCTTGCGAGGTGAGTTCTGTAAAGAGAGGTTGGGGAACCTTTGAGAGGTGAGCTCTTTTGAAAGCTGCTTACATCACTGGCGTGTGCTTTTAAAGAAGATTCTCTGGCTAAGAGATCTCTCCCACCAGAGGCATGGCCTCTCCCCTGCACACTGGCTGCCTGCTGCTCCCCAACTCAAAACCCACCACTCCATGGCGAATGCCATCAATCCCACCAAGGAAGGCTGCGGTACACAGCCTCGGCTGCTGGGATGAACTCTAGATCAGCGCAGTTTATGGGAGGAATGGCATTTATCTGTTGCTTACAGATCCAGGGAAAGTTCCATAACGGTGAAAAAGAGAAAACCCGGCAGCCAAACCACAGGGACCCAAGCAGAGTCCAACACGTCCCATGGCTTTAGACTGGAGTTCAGATCTGCCCCCAGTGACACCTCCTCCAGCCAGACGCGGAATATCCAAGAGGCTTTAATAAAACTCCCAAATCTATTGGGTGACATCTGTTCAAACGACCACAAAGGTCCTCAGTAGAATGAGCGAAGGGAGGAGGAAAATGATGCACCACCACACGAGGTGTCCATATGAAGTTTTCTACTTAACATTTAAAAAAGATCTCCCCCACCCTGGCTTCAGCTATAAGTGTGTCCACCCACCACCCACTCCCACCATGCTATGCCACCTTAGTAGAGGCCTGAAGCAACAGGAGCACCCTATCCTAGACTGGAACCTCCAGAAGGAAAACCCACAGTTCTCTCTCCCAGTTAATTGTTTCCAGGACTTCTCTTTAGTCACAGAAAACTCACTAGTTCCTACCCCAGCCCTTGTCCCAAGGAAGTGAACTCTGAGTGCTTTCCCAGAGAGAACTCTGCATTTGTAAATGGGCCGAGCAATAATGTGAGAAATTCTTCACTGAGTGAGAACGAGGAACATAATGTAGCTTTGTGAAGGCTTTCCTCCTCTAAATATTTATAAAATAGTATTTACTAACTATATTCGGGGAGTGCAAAGCTAGACATTCTTGCAAGATTCCAAGTGAAAACGTGTTTCTTAAGGTTCAGGTTAGTCTCTGAGTCTTCCTATGGCCAGAGTTAAACCGATAGTGACCGGAAGGGACAGGAGAGGAGGCCCTGTTACTGGGAAAGGAGGCACAGAGGGAACTGTATCCTGGTGGACTGGCAGTGAGGTGAAGACCTTCAGATGGGAACGAGCCGGGCTGCTTTGAGGACTAGAAAAGCAAATTTCTGTGGTTAGAACGTAAGGAGGAGCTAGAAGGGTAAGAGAGAGGGAGAGTCACTGAATAAGTAAAACATTAAAAGTAATGAAAACTGGACTTTTCGTTATCGAAAGTTCTACAAAAGAAAGGCATAATGAGACCTGTGGTGTTGGAGAACTGGAGGCCCTGGGGTGAGCTCATAGGTTGAAGCACACAGACACAAAATAAACGCATTAAATGTGGATGTCCTCTGAGGAGACCCAGGAGTGGCAACCTCCCAAGCGCAGTGAACGCCCCTGGTGCCTGCCTGGATCTTTCCTCCAACTTGTTTTCTTCTCTAGAAGGAACCATGGCTCCCTGGGGAAACAGCCAACTCCAGAGTCAAGAGACCGGGAACTTCGGAAACACTCTACTGTTCAGGGCAGCAGCAAACACCCCAGAATGATCCGAGAGGCAGCAGAACGAAGGTCCTACAGGCCAAACTGAGAATAATGCCAGCAGTTACTGGGGAGAAAGAATGGTAGCAAAAATTATAACCATCTGAATAACACGAGAATCCCCAGGCACACTGATCTGAGTGGACACAGCAAATCAAAAGTTTAATTTAAAACGGATTGTTAACATAATTTTAAAGTTCTCCTCACAACATCCTCCTTATAAGGAAAAGAAGATTCACATCAGGATGGAGTGCCTGGCAGACACCACTGCAATCAAATGTTCTGAGTGACTGTCACCAACACGGAGACCAGGGGACACCACAGAGCACTTGGCAGGATGCTATGTGCACTGTCCAGTGTAGTTTCCAAAGTGTTTCTTCTAAAAACGAGTCACCTGACTCTCATCACATGAGAGAATGTCAGACAAAGAAAATTAATGACATTCTTTAAAGCACAATCAAATAAAAAAACAAAACTTCCCCACAATCATCTTTAAAAGTGTCAGGGTTCCGAATGTTACTGAAAGACCGTGGCACCATTCCAGACAGCAGACAGAATGATGGGAACTAGAGACATGAAAAATGGACGCAATACAGGATCCTGGCCTGGGTCACTTTGCAGTTAATGACTTGCTGGAAATTTGGCAAAACTTTACAGTCTGTGGCTTAGATGATGGCCATGTATCTATGTCAGTTGTTTGGCATTGATAGTGGCACTGTAGTTACAGAGGCTAATTCCCTTGCTTGTAGGCAATGTACACTAAGGTAATCAGAGGTGACTGGCATCGTGTTGGTGTCTTACTTAAAATAGTGAAGGGAAGCCGAGTGTGGTGGCACACGCCTTTAATCCCAGCACTCAGGAGGGAGAGGTAGGAGGATCGCCATGAGTTCAAGGCCACCCTGAGACCACATAGTGAATTCCAGGTCAGCCTGAGCTAGAGTGAAACCCTACCTCAGAAAATTTTTTTTAAAAAATAGAGAAGGGAGGAAATTCTATGCACAACAAACACTGTAACATTTCTATAAATGTGATATTATTCCAGGCAATAATTTAAAACAAACTTTACACAAAGAAATATTCTCACTTATAGACTGCCATGGGACAAGAAAAGTCAAGACATCAAGCATAGTGTTTTTGAAGTAGATTATATTTTAAAATTTATTTTATTTATTTTTGGAGAGAGACAGAGAGGGAGAGGAAGACAGATAGAGATGGGTGCGCCAGCAGTCTCTCAGCTGCTGTGAACGAAATCCAGATGCATGCGCCCCTTGTGGTCAAGTGTGGCATTGCACCCTTGCGTCACTTTGCATCTGGCTAAACGTGGAACCTGGAGATTGGAACTGGGTTCTTAGGCTTAGCAGGCAGGTGCCTTAACTGCTAAGCCATCTCTCCAGCCCTGAAGTAGATTATATTTTAAAAGACAGTTGTTTCAACAACAATAGTAGCAACAGAAATGAGAAGTGGAGAACTTTAGAATATGCTTAGGAGAGGTAGCTGATGGGAAACGGGAGTTTGAGGAACAAGGTGATGCAGGATGGTCTGGAGGTTTGGACCTAGAGAGCCGGGTAATTCGTGATAGCATTTTCTGACCTGGACAGACAGAAGCAGGTCTAGGAAGTGAGCATGTATTAAGTTGGAGACACCTTTGAAAGAACCCCAGGCGGATGCAGATGTGAATCCAGCACTTAGATATTTTGGAGTCACCAACACATGCATGGTTTTAGTTGTAAAATTGAATAGGATCCATCAGATCTCCTTTATCACAAATGGATGTTGTGGGAGAGAGAGAAAGAAAGCGCTTGAAATTGGAGAAATCAGGGGAAACCCAGGTGAGAGAGGAATCATGACTTGAAGAGAAAGGAATCAAGGCTCCTGAGCTGAAAAATAACACTACGTGCAGACGCGACCGCTGAGTTCACAGCAGAGAAGTCATCAGTAGCCTTGAAGCACAGTCCTTCACAGTCAGTGAGTGCCCCGGCGTCAGTCGGCGTCAGAGATGTTGGATTCCATTGCACAACTCAAAGTGAATGGATGCATAAACCCGGGATGCCAGCTGGCCCGTCACAAGGACACTCTACGGGCCATGTCCTATACAGAAGTAGTCACTGCATGTCCTGCCAGTACGACTAGCCCTGCCTCTGGGATGTGCCTGCATCAGAACCTAAAGTTGCAGGTTTATTGGTGAGAATGGAATGGGAAATGTCTAGTGAGGTGAGGTTCTGACATCCCACATTAGTCATCTGTAAGTTATGAACCATTTTAACCAAGTGGACAAAAACGTCTCTACAGCCAAATAAGGGATCTTCTCCCAAATCAGATTTCAGATGAGCAAGCAGCCAGCATTAGCCTCTTAGATAGTAATCTTATTTTCCCCTATTCTCCAGTGGCTGACCAATATTGTTTCTCATTGGTAAATACTTTTAATCACCCTTTAAATACATAGTGTCGTGCCTTCAGTTAAAGTATGGTCAATTTTTACCAGTCCAGGAGCTATTTTGCCTTTGCATATATAGTGAATTTCAGCTTGATTTCATAGTCTTTCCTACAGCTTATTTTCCGTATTTCCAAGTCCTTAGGTATTCAAATAAGAAATATAAATTTAATCTCATTTATCTGCCATCTGACAGAACATGGTTTTAAAATAATTTTCTTTAACATAAGTTTGGAAATATTCTCAATAAAATACACACACACATACATGGTTTGGAAAAGATACTCATCACAACCATGTAACTTCAAAATTGAGCAAGAAAAATACCTAGAGACAGATAGAGGGTTCCATGAATTTGGATATACTAGTCCAATCATGTCACTGAGACAAGTCGTTACAAATGCTGTCTAAAGGAATAGTCAGCCCTCAGATCAGTGTTGTTAAAAAGTTTTGTTTTCTCTGTCATAAAACACTTGGAAGAGGGATGAGAGAAGCTATAAAAGCAGACAGAGACAGAGTGCTACAGCTCTCTTCAAAGCTCCCTCACAAGTCAGAAATTGTTGCTGTCGAGCTGGGAATCTTGTAGGGAAAGTAAGCAAGCAGGCCTTTCTGTTAAGTGGAACTTGCCACCAGAGGAAAGCTAAGGTGACAAGCTCAAAGCACGTGAGATGAACCTTAATTCCATAATCCCCTCACTTGCCTTCTCTGAGTTCCTTATCCATCTCTTTCTACAATAAAGGTCTAAGAAAGAAATGAGAACCACTGGCTTGAGTGACAGCATCACATATTTGTTAAAACCTTCCTTCACCTCTCTGCTTTCTACCAACATCATTAGTCCCATTTTTCAGATGAGTAAACTGAGGCTCAGAGATTAAAACTACTTCCCCAAGGTTAATGCTATGGCTTTCATTTAGTTTCCCCCACCCAAGTTTCCTGTCCTGGAAACTTTGCCCTCAAGGCAATGATATTGGAAGGTGATGGGATCTAGAAGAGGTGGGACCCAGTGGGAGATGACTGAGTCGCAGCCTCTTCATGAATGGATGCTTGCATGATTGGATGAATGCCCAACAGAACAAGTTCTATTGGAAGAACTACACTAGCCTCCCCACCACTTGCATCTCCCTTGCCACATCCTCTTACACACATGCTTCTGCCTTGTGATGCTGTCCACCGTGAGGATCTCACCAGAGGCTAAACTTGTACCATGATCTCGGACCTCCAGGACTGTGAGTTATAGAAACCTTTTCTTGTCTTTCTAAATTACTCAGTTTCAGCGATGATGTGCTAAGACGTAGCTGGTGAGAGCAGAATGGGACCGTGGTGCTAAAGACCCAACAACCGCTCACACACTATGACTTCAGACAGTCACAAGGAAACAGGAGTCTCCGCAAATACAGTTAACTTAGTCAATTTTGTCTTTCGTACATGGTCAATGTAAACTGTTATTTCTTGTTAAAGAGCCAATTGACCAGTAAAGGACCAACATGCCCCTTGTATGGTGAAGAGGGTCTTAAGTATGGAGGAAAACACCCTTAAGGAAAAAACAAGAAGCATGGGTCTTAATGGATCGTAGCATTATTCTTTTTAAACAATGAAAACAACCATAATTTGTGAACAAACATAAAGAAGCTCAGATTTGCCACTTAACTTACACTTCTAAAATACAAGTGAGAAGCCTGTTAGCTGAGATGTGAGTCCATCTATGTGCTGTTAGCTGAGATGTCTGTCCATCTGTCTGCTGTCTATTGCCTTGATTTCCCCAGGTAGTTTTCTTGACCATGCAGCCTATTGATATATAGCCAGCCAGCGCCGAGAAAGCAAGGGACAGGCGCTGTTACAGAGAGCTAGGTCTCAACAGTGCGTGTGGCTTGCCCGTGACAAGGCAGTCTGCTGCCCGCTGGCCCGTCATGACGACTTGAGAGCTCTAAGCCTTCACCATTCTCACAATTCAAGATGAAAACCTGTCAGAATCCCTTTGAGTGCTTTAGGAGAAAAAGTACTTTAAAATAATGGTTATTTGCATTGTATAAAAGAATCCATGTATCTGAACCAAACCTGTATCATAAACAGATTGAGCAATGCCAAAAATGAATTTCAAGAGGAGGACCCGTGTGCTTCTCTGCAAGAGCCATGAAAGGCAGAAAGAACGACTCCTGCTATTTAAAATCTGTCTTGTTCCCTGACCACCTCCCCACACAGTCACAGTGGTCGTGTTAAAAGAGCCCTTGCTCTGTATCCAGAAATCTCATAAGAGCCAGGCATGGTGGCGCACACCTTTAATCCCAGCACTCAGGAGACAGAGGTAGGAGGATCACTGTGAGTTCAAGGCCACCCTGAGACTACAGAGTGAATTCCAGGTCAGCCTGAGCTAGAGTGAGACCCTACCTCAAAGAAAGAAGAAAGAAAGAAAGAAAAGAAAGAAAGAAAGAAAGAAAGAAAGAAAGAAAGAAAGAAAGGAAGGAAGGAAGGAAGGAAGAAGGGAGGGAGGGAGGGAGGGAGGGAAGGAGGAAGGAAGGAAGGAAGGAAGGAAGGAAGGAAGGAAGGAAGGAAGGAAGGAAGGAAAGAAATCTCATAAAAACAAAATAGTAGAACACTGAAACTCACTGCCATTTCTCCCAGACAACTGCAAAGGGGAGTTTCCTTAACATCTAGCACAAATTCCCAACAAGATGGTCAATAAATGAGCCAGGTGTGGAGGTGTACAACTTTAGTCCCAACACTCGGGAGGCTGAAGTAGGAGCCAAGAGAAAGATCCGAACTCAAAAAAAAAAAAAGGTTATAAATAAATGCTTATAAATTGCATCATTTTACCTAATGATTTATTGATTTTTTTAAAAAATCAACAAAATAAAAAGTGAATTTTCTTCATGTTATAAAAGCTATTATAGCCGGGCATGATGGTGCATGCCTTTAATCCCAGCACTCGGGAAGCAGAGGTAGGAGGATTTTCAAGGCCACCCTGAGACTTCATGTGGGCCAGAGTGAGACTCTACCTCCTCGAAAAACCAAAAAAAAAAAAAAAAAAAAAAAGCTATTATTTCAAATTTTCAGAGCCAAGATAAAACATCAGAAATATTCATATTGGAATTCATTCATAAAGGTAGCTAAAAGAAATTTGTACAGAAGTATTTTTTTATATTTTTGAGGAAAACTATGTAAAGAACTCAAGTTCAGCTGTGTATAATTATTGGAAACTTGGAAATTAACTCTAAGAATAATTGTTTAGAACTAATCAGTATTACCTGACTCAAAAAAATGTTTTTTATTCCTAGGTTTGGTCACATTGCCTAGCCACCCCATCCACCTATCCACCACTTTGCTGGGTGGACCTTTCCTCACGTAGCATCTTTGAAAATTGTATCTCAGGGACAAGGCGGCATGGTCCCCCACACGCACACATCATCCTGGCCCACAAGATAAAGTCACCTGAATTCCATTCACGAATCTGCATCTGGCTCAAGGCTGAGTTCAGACGGTGGAGTCATCTTTATTCTGTCTCCTCAGATAGGATAGTACAGGGCCGTGCAGGAAGCCTCGACTCTTAACAGAAACTCCAATATTACCCTACTTCAGAGCGAAGACTCAGGGCTTTCTCCCTCCGTAGTCTTTGCATGCACGACTATAGTTAAAATTTATCACATTGTAATCATTTATTTGAATGTCTGTCTTCCCATAAGACTACAAAATTCCTGAAAGCAGTGTCTTATTCCCTTCTTCATACTCCCTAATATAAAAACTGGTATAGCTGGCGAGATGGCTTAGTGGTTAAGGTGTTTGCCTGAAAAGCCAAAGGATCCCAGTTCAATTCTCCAGGACCCACTTAAGCCAGATGCATATGGTGGCACATGCATCTGGAGTTCATTTGCAGTGGCTGGAAGCCCTGGCACACCCAATTCTCTCCCCTCTCTCTGACTCTTTCTCTCTCATAAATAAATAAGTAAATAATAAATAAAACTGGTATAAAATCTAATTTTTAATTGAGAACTTTGATAGATGAGCATGCAGTAATTTGAAAATGTTTCCATCCTTTTATTATTTTGTTATAAAATATATTGTGCCAATGCTTAAAAATCATGTTTATTAAGAGGATATTTACTTGGATGCATGGATGAAAAGTAAAATTCAGAAAAAAAACCTTTCAAGAATATGAGAATTCAGCCGGGCATTGTGGCACATACCTTCAATCCCAGCACTTGGGAAGCAGAGGTAGGAGGATTGCCATGAGTTCAAGGCCAGTTTGAGACTACATAGTGAATTCCAGGTCAGCCAGGGCTAGAGTAAGACCCTATCTTAAAAAAGAAAAAAGAAAGAAAGAAAGAAAGAAAGAAAGAAAGAAAGAAAGAAAGAAAGGGAGAGAGAAGAAAGACAATGAGAATTTAGTTGGAGTCGTAGCACAGGACGCCTCTTCCTGCTCTTTCTGCCCTTTGGCAATCTATGTGAGAGAAAAGTGAATAGAAGTCAGAACAGTTGAGAATTTGTTACTGACACTGCTCCTCACTCAGTGAGTCAGCACAGTTCAATTCTAACACATTCCTGGATTTTTCAAGGTTGTGCTGCACATTTTCAACTTGATCCTCCAGATCAAATATCCACCCACCTCCACTGCCCCTGGAACCAAGGAAACGGACCTGTTATTTGATTGCATCGAAGGCTTAAGGACAGACCACCCTGAGAGGGCTGAGGTTGGCTCTCGCCCCCTCCACCTCCATTAAAGCTTGTTTTTCTGCACGTTGCTCTAAGAGAAACTAGAAGTGAACATCGCCCTTCGCAGAGGCCCCTGTCCATCACTGACTGCACCCTCAGGTAAGCACTCTGGCTGTCCATGGAACGGGCTGGAACGGGCCCTCATTTCCTTGGAAACAGGCCTCTGGTGCTGAGCACCAACTACATTAACATCAGCTCAATAAATCAGCTCTGAGCAGCTGAGAAGACGAACGGCTTTACAGTTAACACATCTGAACACTTTGATCCCAGTGATTCATGACCCTCACTAGAGGCAAGCTGGAGGGCCTTTCTTTTAAAAGCTTTGTTCTCTAATTTGTTGCTTCCTAAACATCTTCTAAAGAAAGCACATTTGGAAAACGATACCTCGTATAAGGCACAGTGTAGCAAGTGGGTGCTAAACACAGCCAGGGGACTCCAGCCCAGTGTCACTGCCAGCCAGCATCTGAAAAGAACGCTTCTTAGTATGGACGCCCTTCTGGGGCACAGCACTGTGGAATGTGCTGAACGGTCATACCACCAGAACTCTGGAAACGGGGTGTCTCTGTAGCCACCACGGCTGTCACTCAGAATAGATGCAGGTGGCTCACTGCACAGCATTCTCAGAGAAGTCTGGTCTGCTTTTCTCCAGTGAGCAGACTCCAAGTCTGGATATTGGAGTCTCTAAGAAACTATAATAACTAGTTTTTTAATGTTTGAAGTTTACCCACATTGCCTTAACTTCAAAACACAACAATGGGCCAGACGTGATGGCGCACACCTCTAATCCCAGCACTTGGGAGGCAGAGGTAGGAGGATCGCCATGAGTTCAAGGCCACCCTGAGACTACATAGTGAATTCCAGGTCAGCCTGAGCTACAGTGAGACCCTACCTAGAAAAAAAAGGGGGGGACTGGGGAGATAGATCAGTGGTTAAAGGCACTTGCTTGAAAACCTGCTGCTCAGAGTTCAGTTCTCCAGTACCCATGTAAAAAGTGTATGCATTTGAGTTTGTTTGCAGTGGCAAAAACAAGTAAATAAATAAATTTCTTTTTTAAAAAACACAACAATTTCTGCATGAAGACATCTCATTCCCTCTTCCTGTGCACCCCAGGGCCTCTTACAACCTTTAGGTATCCATTCTTAAAGTTTATGTGTCCCTCTAACATTTCCTGTTAGAGGATAAAGCAATGTTTCATTATAAACTGATGATGCATAATTGTACACATTTATGGTATACAAAGTAATGTTATGAGTTATGAATATAATATAGAATAATTAAATCAAGATATTTAATATCCATTATCTCAAATACTTAAATTTTGTATGATAAAAGCATTTTAAGTTGGCCTCTTCATAATTTTGAAATGTACAACACTATTCTTTTTTTATAAATATATTTTTGTTTGTTTATTTTATTTGAGAGCAACACAGAGAGAGAAAGAGGCAGGTAGATAGAGAGAGAATGGGCATGCCAGGGCCTCCAGCCACTGCAAATGAACTCCAGATGCATGTGCCACCTTGTGCATCTGGCTTACGTGGTTCCTGGGGAATCGAGCCTCTAACTGGGGTCTTAGGCTTCACAGGCAAGCACTTACCTGCTAAGCCATCTCTCCAGGCCCTACAACACTATTCTTAATGACATTCATCATGATGTACACTAGATCTCGGAAAAAAATCATTCTTCCTGTCTGACACTTCATGCTCTTTGGCAATTATCTCCCGTTATGCCCAGATAGCTCCCGACCTCTAAAACTACCCATGAATTTCTTTTGGTTTCTACATGTAAGAAAGAACATATGGCATTTTGCCTCTCTCTGTGTCTGCCTTAGCATAATGTTGTCCATTTCAATCCAAGCTATCAAAAATGACAGAATTTCTACCTTTTTAGGGTCAAACAAAATTCATATATATGCATATATATGTATCAAATTTTCTCTATTCCCTCATCTGCTAATGGGCACTTGCATCAATTTTATAACATGACTCTCATTGTAGTGGATGTGGGGATGCAGGCATCTCTTCACATAACTGACTTCAGATCTTTGGAATGAACATCTAGACATGGGGTCACTGTATCATCAAACAATAGTCTCCAAGCAGAAGTGCTGAACTGAAGGGAGATGAGGAGAGCCAGCACTGCCTCTGACCTCACTTCCGCTGCAACACACTCTTTCCCACAGAACACTGTGGGGTGAGATATGAGTTCTCAGGAAATAAAACTGTAGATGAGGAAATAAATCTATATTCTTATTGCTCCCTCTTTCTGAAAGTGTGTGTGTGTGTGTGTGTGTGTGTGTGTGTGTGTGCGTGCGTGTGTGTGTGTGTGTGTGTGTGTGTGTGTGTGTGTTACTTACTTTTGCCCCTCTGGTTATAACACTTAACAAAATACCCATCTGAGTACTGAGCGTTTTCTCCGTCTCCCAGGGGCATAGATGCTCGGGTGTGAATGTACTATGCTTTACTTGAACCACTATCTATTGATGCTTACCGGACTAATTTTCAGTTCTTGCAATGCATCTGTCATTTTGATGTGTGTTTTTAGAAGAAACTCCCAAAACAGGATTACAAAGCCAAAGGCTAGATGCATTTATAATTTGGATAATTCTTCCTAAATTGCCCCCTGATAGGTCTTGCATTTTGCATCTCTACCAGCAATGTGTGAGCGTTCCTATTTACCTCGCAGCCTTGCCAACAGAGTGTGCACTTCAGCCTTGGGTTTTTGCCAGTCCGGTATGTTTTGGTGCAGTTTCAAGTTTCATTTATCTTGTGTGAAAGGTTCATCGTCTTTCCGTTTGTTTAAGGCCATCTGTATTTCCTGGTAGTAAACCCCCTTTCTGCTGGAATGAGCTAGAGCTTTGTGGTGCTTTGAATATAAAATGTCCAGTGGGTTGCAGTCACTGCACAGACTCGGAGAACTAGTCAAAGGGATGAGGGTAAGTGATAGTTGATTCTCAGCCATAAATGAGGCGTCTGTAGCACCTCTCAAAGGCTAGTGAGCATTGCAGAAGGTCTGAAGAAGTGTAAACAGTAGAGGAAGGGATGGGAGTGGCGTGGAATGTTGATTCCCAGGCATGAAATAGCCATTGCATGTGTGTGTGCTTGTGTGTGTGTGTGTCCACGCATTTGGAAGCCTAGGTCAACAGCATGTATCTTCCTTAATCACTCTTCATCTGATTACGCTTCTTGAGACAGAGCCTCTTAGTGAGCCAAGAGCTCATCAATTCAACCGTACTAGCTAGGCCGCTAGGCCCCAGGGCCCTGTCTGTTTTACCTCCACACCACAGGAATTTCAATCATGCACCACCACACCCAGCATATTGACACGGGTTCTGTGAATCTAAGCTCAGGTCCTCATGACCCACTAAGCCAGCTCCCCAGCATGCCATTGTACTCTCGAGAACATAGCAGCTGGTATTGCCTGCACGAGATCTACACAAGATGGACCCTGTGGACACCCTACCATGGAGGGGAGGGGCTCATGAGGCCCCACCTCTCCCTGAGGGTCTGCTGGTAGTTAATGGTTGAAGAAGGCAGTGAGACATTTTCGTCAGTGGTATCGCCACTGGCAATGTGCCCATGCCCCTAAAACAAGTGTGATGAAACTCCGTGGGTCATCCAAAAGGGAAAAAAAAGACAAAAGTAGAAGAGGACTTGTTGGAAGAGGAAGGGACCATTGGGAGTGGGAAAGAATACGAAGGGGTAAAGGGGTTTTGACTATGATCAAGGTACATTCTACGCATGTAGGGAAATACCGTAATGAGGCGCATTGTGTATAATTAACATGTGCTAATAAAGTAAAAGAGAAGAGTGCATGTGGTGTGCTCAGAACCAGAGCTGCACTGACATCCTCAATGCAGCATGGGTGAGCTCTGCCAGACACACCTTGAATTCATTACACGTTTGATTTTGAATTAATGTTTTTAAATTTTTATTTATTTATTTGCAAGCAGAGAGAGACATACAGAGAGAGAGAATGGGTGTACCAGGGCCTCTAGCTGCTGCAAATGAACTCCAGATGCATGTACCCCTTTGTGCATCTGAGTTTACATGGGTACTGGGGAACTGAACTCTGGTCATTAGGTTTTGCAGGCAAATGCATTAACTGCTGAGCCATCTCTTCTCCCTTGAATTAAGTTTTGGTTGTTGCACATTTAGAAACCTTTTACTGTTGCTAACTTTTCACCACCCCCACATTTAGTTACGCAACCCACATGTTAAGAAGCTGTGCTCCATGCCCAGCTGAGCAGGTCCCATCAGAGGGCATAGGATTTGGGAGAGCCAGGAGGAGCATAGAATACAGAGCTAGCTCCAAGGACTACCAGGTGCTCATTGGGGATCAGGGCTAAGTCCTACGGCCAGAAAGAGCTGTGTGAGTAAGAGATGAACTAGCAAGTGAGAAACCAAATTGATCCGTCCTCCAGACCAAGACCACGTCACAAAAGGGAAAAAGATGCCATGGAGAGTTGTGTTGCTATGGCAACAGAGTTGGGCCCATCTTGTGATGTGGTTGTTTTAACATGGCTTATAAAGTAAATTACTAAAGCTTGGGTAACAGGATCCTTACTCCATTGCAGAACTGAGAGCGAGAGATGACCAACAGAAAGTCAAGGGTAAAGTGATGGGGGATGTGCATCAGGAGTACCTTGGTACACACTACTTGGTTAATAAAAAATAAAGAGGCTGAGTGTAGTGGCGCACGCCTTTAATCCCAGCACTCAGGAGGCAGAGGTTGGAGGATCGCCATGAGTTCAAGACCACCCTGAGACTACATAGTGAATTCCAGGTCAGCCTGGGCTAGAGCAAGACCCTACCTGGAAAAAACAAAAAAACAAGTCTGAAATTTAAAAATTAAGAAGGGAGAAGTGTTTCTTGTCAGGGTAATGAACCACTTGGAAGACGGGCATGTCAAAACATTCTGCTTCCCCAGTCCTCTGTCCAAGTACACTATTGCCACCCTGAAGTGGCCTCCTGTCACAGCCACAGTGACAGTCAGGAGCTCAAGAGCTAAGGCAAAACCTCTGGGTTATGAACTGCTTTACAGGAGCATCTCAAACATCATCAAACTCATTGTGCCTTCAGGATCCTTTCACAACAAGAACAGCCTCAGACCTAAAGAGAGAAAGTTGTGAGAAAACGTTGGCCCACAAATTTGCTAAGAGTGAACTCAAGAGACCAGAAGAACTGATTCGAACATTGAAAAACACTCGAGCCACCTCTTTCCCGCCAGTTCGGAGCCAGTGTCACACAGCTGGTCTTCCTCACATAGGCCTGTCTACATTTCCTGTAATGAGTCATAAAAAAGAAATCATAGTAAGCGATACCTTTCTGGATTACAGTAGCGCTTGCGGAATTTTTGTGTAGGATGGATGATGACATAAAATTAAAATTTTCACAGTCATCACAGAAAGGACTCATCTCATATTCATTATTATCTAAACTGGTTTTCAAGATATATGTAACACTGTGGTTCAGATAATGTCTTTCTCCATATACAGGTGGGAAAAAAAGCAATTATTTTATTTTATTTATTTGAGAGAGAGAAAGAGGTAGAGAGAGAGAGGGAGAGAATGGGCATGACAGGGCCTCCAGCCACTGCAAACAAACTCCAGATGCATGCGTCCCCTTGTGTGTCTGCCTTACGTGGGGCCTGGAGAGTTGAACTGGGATCCTTTGACTTTGTAAGCAAACGCCTTAACCGCTAAGCCATCTGTCCAGCCCCAAAAGCAATTCTTTAAACTTCTTTTACTTTAGTTAGAACCTCCATTACAGGGAGAATATAGACTTTAGATAAGCACAGCAATAATAATTCATCTATTGTACGTGAAATCATTCAACTTGATCAACTTTCTGTTCACTTACTACCTTTCTCGTTACACATTTTTCATGTGGTGCTCTGAAAGCACGAAGCTTCTCTTTTTGACACAAGCAGGACTTGTGCTCCAGCTCCTATTGCCCGCGTGGCTTCCCCCACATCTCAGCTGGGCTAGGGTTCTGCAGCTGAGGCTGTCAATAACAGTCCTAAATTAAGCTCACAGGACTTTGCTTACTTATCTATTTTTTTGCCTAAGCCCTCTAATCCAAGCATTTGCAAACCAGCCATAACAGCAAGGGTCTGCAGACATTCACTAATTCATTCGCTACACTCTGCCCTTTGGGGATGCAGACATGTAATGGAATACCTGTCGGGATACTTCAGCAGGACAGGAATTACAGGGATATTTTTGACAGGACACCAGTGTCGTGGCTTGATAATTTATTGAAACCACCTGGCTTCCAGACACTCTGCCCTGGGTAATATCTAACTATATCAGTTTGAAATTTTTCAAACCTAGAGAAAACTTGAAAGAAAATGTAAAGGCTATCCATATTGCTTATTTTCTACTTCTTAATTTTTAGCATCTTAAGTGATGAAGTGTATCTTTCTTTTGATGTGCGAGGTATTATCTAAGCGTAAATGATAGCTATCATGACACTTTACCCTGTCTATTTTAGCACTTATCTCTCAATAACAAAAATATTCTTCAACATAAACATAATACTATTAGTCAAAGTATTTTTCTTTGATGCAACATTAGCAAGGAGCAATCAATCAAACTTTTCCGATTGACCTCAAGAAGTCCTTCAGACCATGTCTAGTGTTAGGCCAGATCTGATCAGACTACATCCCAGTTTGTTGCCATGGCTGCCCTTCTTGTTCTCTCAAAGTTCTCTGTGTCAGCCGGTCTTCCTGCCTTGCCTTGCTTGGTCTTTAATCCCAATGGTGTTTCTCAAGAATCCGTTGTGTTATAAAATGCCCCATTCCTGGATTTTCCTGATCATTTTCCGGTGCTTTGATTCAAGTTAAACATTTTTGGAAGATTTGAGCAACACCATATAAGTGATGTGTCGTTCACATCATAATGTTTCCTTTTAATGACACTAATTTTGATCTTTTGGGTAAGAAGAAATCTGACAAATGTTTTCATTGAAAAGGTACCTTTTCCCTTTGCAATAAGTGAAATAATAGATACTACTTTGATGTGAATATTCTTTTCCCCAACAATTGTTCGCCCATTGGCTAAGGCAACTTTTAATGACGCTTATTTACAGTGACTGTTAAAACTTTGATGGCAAAATGGTAATTATCAGATGCAATCATTCCTCTCTACAAGCATTAGTTAAAATTCTTTGTAAAAGAAAACATTTCTTTCATCCTCAATTCCCCAACAGCACTAAAAGAAATCATTATTAATCTTGTAATTGCTATTAAAAGTCAATGTGTTGTTACCCATGTTGTCATTATTCCTTTTGCTACTCATACTTTTTAAACTTTTTATCGATAGTTTTCATACATAATGTACTTTGATCATAATCCCCTTCTATTAATTTCTTTTGTCTCCCCTCCTACATCCTCTTTCCCCTGAACCCCTTCTTCTTTCAAATTAGTCCCTCTTCTATTTTGATGCCTTCTTTTTTCTCCATTCCATCATCCATGACAAGGTGATTGTCTCAAGAGCGTGCAGATCGTGTGCAGACAATTGCAATCGTTTCTGGAGGACAGCACTGCGAAGCGCCTTCCCTAGCCTCTCGCTTTTACGTTCTTCTCACCACTTGCTCCTCAGTTGTCCTAGAGCCATGGAGGACATGACAGAGATGTCTCTTTTAGTGATGAACATCCAACTGTCACTTCTTCTCAGCTCTTTGGTGAGTTTTAAGTCTCCCCAGTAATCACCACCATCTGAAAAGTAACCAAAAGTGAGTGCAGCATTAAGAAATGGGCATAAACATAAATATTTAGAGAGCAATTTGGTGGGCATAATATATCCATGTGATCAAACAAGAATAGTAGCTTCCCGCCTAGGGCTTATGACTTCCCAAGCTATAGGCTTTTGACTAAGTTACCAGTATCAGGCCCCTTGAGCAGGCCTCAAATCAAAGCAGAGAGCAGTTGGTTACCCCCATAGCAGACGTGCCACTACTGCACTGTTGGGCACATCTTGCCTGGCTGGGCAGTTGTACATCTTGCAGGGTCCACAGCTGGTCAAGACTTGATGACTTTTCTCCCCCAGCAGCCTGCATAGCACTTCACAGCACCATGACAGCTGGTCAGCACGGAGGAGGCTTCTAGTTTAGCTCTAGCTTGATTTTCCAGTGTCCTGAAATAAAGCACGTGGTGGCTTCAACAATAGAATCTCACTATCTAATTCTGCTGGGTAACCAAGAGCCTTTGTAATAGTCTATATTGCTTTGGAGGGGGGTGCTCCCTGACCAACAACTCACTGAGAGCTATCACAGCTCTGGCACTGGGGTTTTCCTATAACAACCCATGGTTCTGAGCACAGCATTAACCAACCTCACAGAGTACTTCCGCCTGCTCTCTTTTTTTATTATATATATTTTAATTGCATATATATATATATACATATATATATATATTACTTAGTTAACAAAGAAGTAGATTTCCATATGACTCATTCATAACACTTAGTTTTAATTAACCATCCTATCTTCCATCCCTCTCTTCTGACCTCACTTACTTTGTAAAAAATGTTTTTTGTATTTATTTATTTATTTATTTATTTATTTATTTATTTATTTATGAGGAGAGAGAGAAAAAGAGCATAGGAGCACCAGAGCCTTTTGCCACTGCAAATGAGCTCCAGGTGCCTGTGCTATTTTGTGCATCTGGTTTTATGTAGATACTGGGGAATTGAACCCCAGCTGGCAGGTTTTGCAAACAAACACCTTTAACCACTTACTTTCTAAGTAGGATCAAGGACACCCGTTTATATTACATTTACTGATATGATTAAGTGCAGGTAAAAAAAGTTATGCTGAATACAAATAATGATTTTAGGGCTGGAGAGATGACTTAGCAGTTAAGGCACTTGCCTGCAAAGCCAAAGAACCCAGGTTTAATTCCCCTGAACCCATGTAAGCCAGATGCACAAGGTGGCACATGTGTCTGGAGTTCGTTTGCAGTCATTGAAGGCCAGGTATGCCCATTCTCCCCCCGCCCCTTTCTCTCTCTCTCTCTCTCTCTAATAAATAATAAATAAATATTTAAAAATAATAATGATGATTTAAACAGCCAGTCTCTTATAGAAGAATTAGTTAGGTAACCCAAATGCCCGTGTACACACTTTATCATTCAGGCAAGGTAATTTATGCTCCCATTGCACAAGGCTATAGGAAATCCATCATTGTCTATTTTCAAAGGTTTGGGGCTATGAGAGGGAATAACAGCCTCATTTAATCACCTGCTTCCTTTCATGGCCAAGTCCACATCCTCTCAATCAAACCAATGCCACCTGTCCAGTTGCTATCCACTGCCATATTTCTCCAAAGGATTCAGCGCCTTCTTTTTCCTAAGGCCTTTCTAAAAGTACAGACTTAGTGCAAGACCAGATAGGGGGGCAGTTAACATTCACATCGGGCACCCTGCAAGAGGGACCACAGCAAACATTTCATTCATGGCAAAGTGTTGAATCACCCAGAATCATGTTTGAAATTCCCTAGTCAATAGCCGTTTTTGTCCTTGTCTCCATCATCCTTCCTACATCTTTCAACCATCTTTCTGACTTCTCAGCTTCCCAATCCATCCTTACCTCGTGGTCAGTAGTGGCCGTGGTGGCATCCTGTCCCCTACTCGTCCCGCTTGGCCTTGGGATAAGAATTAACAGCACTTCTCTTTGCCCACTTCCATTTGTTCTTTCAGACCACTTCCTCTTTCCTCCTTTCACTGATTGTAACTTCCTATAGAAAAACTGCTCATCTGTTGCCATACAGACTGCTGGAACTTTCCATTGTAACCAACCCAATTTATCTGATTATGTGAGACAGGAAAGCCTGTGGATTCACACGTGCAGTTGTGAGACAGAACATTCCAGCTCCAAGAAGCAACCCCTCAGGAAATAAACATATCGTGAACATCCAGGTCAATCCTTACCTCAGAAAGCTCTCTCTCACATCCACACACCACACACACTTTCCATTTAGGTCACTTCTGCCCACGGAGCCTTGAAGAAGGAAGTGAGTAAAAAATGCCATTTAAAGAGATAAGAAAGTCAACAGTCTAACTTGCAGCACATTCAGTGACCTGGCCTGATGTCCTGGTGGTAAGACTCATTAGCTAAATAATTACCCAAAAAACCCAATGACCAGGAAACAGAGGTCGTGTCTGAGCCTCAGGCTTAAGTTACACTGAACTACATCTAAATGTTTTAAAACACAAACACACACATACACACCATTGTACCATAAACTAACTGGGAGTCCATTTATTGGTGAATGACTTTCAATATATAAGTACAATCAGGAAGTTGAAGAAATACTGTGGTTTGAATATGTCCTCTAAATCTCATATGTTGGACATTGATCCTTGATATAACAGTGTTGAGGGGTGGGATGTGTGTGTGTGTGTGTGTGTGTGTGTACAAGTGTGTACATGTGTGTAGAACATATGTGGAGGGTACACAGAGCTACTGATCCTCAGTGAACCCCAGTGATTCTTCAGTCTCTGCTCCCCACAAACTGGAGTTACAGACGTGCATGGACATGCTGCGCTTTTGAATGCATTTTGAATGCATTTTGGGAGCTGAACTTGGTGTTCTCTGGCCCAAGAAGCCCTCATGCGTAAGCAGCGAGCACTCTAAACCACTGAGCCATCTCCCCGGCGTGGGGTGAGAGCTTTAAGAAATGAGTAACTCACAAGACACCACCTTCATGAATGGATCAATGTCATTGTTGAGGACATGAGTTCATTATGACAAGAGCAGGCTGGTTATAAAGGCAAGCTCCACTCCTGCTGGTCTTTTGTATACTACTTCCTTGTTCTTCTGCCTTCTGCCATGGGATGGCAGAAGATGAACACCTTCACCAAGATGTGGCCTAGATCTTGGGCTTCCTTGCCTTCAAAATGGTAAGAAATCGATCACTATTCTTTAGAAATTACCCAATTTCTGGTATTCTGATGTAGCTGGACAACATGCCCTTTGTGCTGCAGTGAAAGGAGAGTGGGATAGGAAAAGAGGCAGAAGCTATTCTGTGGGGTTTTTTCTTTCTTTCTCTCCTCTCCTCTTGCCCCACCTCCTCCTCCTTCCTCTCTCTTCCTCCCTCCCTCTTTTCTGCCATTAAATAGGTAAGATCTTTTGAAATTTTGTCTTAAGGAAGCAAACATCAGCCCCATCACCCTGATCATATTAAACAGTGACAAGTTTTGATTCTCCCTGCTCCAATAAATTCTCTCCCTTCCTCAGCTGGCTATGAGTCAGTCTCTGCAGGATGGAAGGTTCCAGCCCATGGTCTGTGTGGAGGCCTCCAATGACATGTGCAGTAAGCCTTGTCCAAACACAGAACATCAATTTCTTCTCCAATTTCTAATAAATGAAAGTGCTGCTGAGACTGATAATATAAAAATTAGCATAGCTATTACCATAGTAATACTAATCTGTGTCATCATGTATTTCTTCAATCCATAAAGATAAAAATATTCCAAAAGCTGTGACATGAATGTACTTTTGAAACGTGGGGTCATAATTCTGGAGGAAATTGGGAACTTTTAAAATGTTATATGGAATTAAATACTAATCATTCTTAAATTCCTGATGGCCTTAGACCATGCCCTAAGATCTTCAAAACAAAAATGTTTTCAGTGCTTGTGTAGTAATTACCTTCTTGTTGCTATGACAAAATACCAGACCAGAAGCAACTTATGGAAAGAAAGAATTTATTTTCGGGGGCTGGAGAGATGGCTTGGCAGTTAAGGTGCATGCCTGCAAAGCCTAAGGACCCCAGTTCGATTCTCCAGGTCCCACGTAAGCCAGATGCACATGGGGGCACATGTGTCTGGAGTTCATTTGCAATGGCTAGAGGCCCTGGTGTGCCCATTCTCACTCTCTCTCTCTCTCCCCTCTCTCTGTCTCTAATAAATAAATAAAAAATAAAATATTCAAAAAAAGAAGAATTTATTTTCTGTTTTTCTGTTTGTTTTGTTTTGTTTTTCAAAGGTAGGGTCTCACTCTAGCCCAGGCTGACATGGACTTCACTCTGTATTCTCAGGGTGGCCTCAAACTCGTGGTGATCCTCCTACCTCAGCCTCCTAAGTGCTGGGATTAAAGGTGTGCACCACCACACCCGGCTTGGTCTACAGTTTGAGGATATGTTTCATCATGACATGGTAAGCAGGTGTCACATCTTGTCACATCAGCCGGGAGGAAGTAACAAGAGTGAGATTGAAACATGCAGTGGAGCTGGACTAATGAGCCTCTCTAGTGGTGACCTCCTCCAGCAAGCTCCACCTCGCAAGGGCTCCACTGGCTTGGGGTTAAATAGGAGGATTAATTAGAAATACGTGAGGCTGTCAGGGACATTTCACATTCAAACCACCAATGCTTGCAACGGAAAAGCATTTAGGAAACTTCCTTTTAATATGTTCCATTTATCAAAACTGAAAGAAAACCATAATGCCTCACCTTAGCCCTGGGTGCCATGTACAGGTTGTAGCACAGCATTCAGCTGGGCTCAAGGTGGACAGTGGGATGAAGAGCTAAAAATGTCATGTACCCCCTGGACATGGGGCTGTGTGCTTTGTACACATGGAGACTTTTATTACCTGAGGAAGAAAAGACGGTAATATAAGAGGACAGAATGTAAAGTAGAATAGAGCTTTGTAACTCAAGTAATAAGAAGCCTAGATACTACAGAATTGGAGGGTATTGGCACAGTGACATCATCAAGGCCATGTGGCTTTTTATCTTTCTGCACTATCAAGGGCAGCTAGTTGGCATTTGATGTCGACTTTGTCCTCTTTTGGTTTAAGAAGACCACAACATTACAAGTTACATACAAAGGCAAAAAAAAAAAAAAAAATCGTGCTCAACTCTTTATCAGGAGGAAAATCTTTCCCAGAAGTCCCTCTCTGGAATCTTCCTCAGCAACTCCCCTCAGGGACAACTGAAGAGTTCACACTGCCAAGGTCAAGCTGCAAAGAGACAGAAAGAAACATGCACTGGAATCTTCCGGCTCTCCAGCGAGCAGTGGACATATCCAGCAAAGAGGAGCGTCTTTATGCCAGGGGATGATGAGCAATGGGGGTGTGCTGTTGCCCACTCAGAGCCAGGAGGCAGGTTGACGCGAGCTTACCCCAGTGCTCACATCCAGATTCTGGAGTCAGATATACCCTTCCTACCAACTTTAACGCCAGTTCTTCTTCCTTTTATTGGTGTGTGCACGCACATGTGTGTGTGCACATGTGTGTATGTGTGTGTGTGGTATGTATATGTGTATATGTGTGGTATGTATACATGTATATAAGTGTGTGTATGTGTATACATGTATATAAGTGTGTGTATGCAGAGGCATGAGTGTATGTCTTATCAGTCATGTGTGTATATGTGTGTGTGGTATGTAGACATGTAGAGGTTGACACATGTGTGTCTTGTGTGTCAGTCATGTGTGTGTGTATGTGTGTGTGTGTATATGTGTACACATGTGTGTATGTGTGTGGTATGTATATGTGTATATATGTGTGTGTACACATGTGTGTATGTGTGTGTGTGGTATGTATACATGTATATGTGTGTACACATGTGTGTATGTGTGTGTGTGTGGTATGTGTGTATGTGTATATGTATACATGTGTGTACACATGTGTGTATGTGTGTGTGTGTATGTATATGTATATGTGTATATGTGTGTACACATGTGTGTATGTGTGTGTGTGTATGTACACATGTGTATATGTGTGTGTATGCAGAGGCCACAGGTTGACATGTGCATGTCTTCCTCAGTCATGTGTGTATGTGTGTATGTGTGTATGTATACGTGTATATGTGTGTACACATGTGTGTATGTGTGTGTGTGTGGTATGTATACATGTATATGTGTGTACACATGTGTGTATGTGTGTGGTATGTATACGTGTATGTGTGTGTACACATGTGTGTATGTGTGTGTGTGTGGTATGTATATGAGTATGTATGTATATCGTGTATGTGTGTACAGTATGTATGTGTGTGTGTATGTATCACAGAGGGCCAGAGGTTGACACAGCATGTCTTCCTCAGTCATGTGTGTATGTGTGTGTGTGTATGTATACGTGTGTACACATGTGTGTATGTGTGTGTGTGGTATGTATACGTGTATATGTGTGTACACATGTGTGTGTGTGTGGTATGTGTGTGTATGTGTGTACACATGTGTGTATGTGTGTGTGGTATGTATCTGAGAGTATATGTGTGTGTGCAGAGGCATTGTGTGCATGTCTTCCTCATGTGTGTATGTGTGTGTGTGGTATGTATGTATATGTGTGTATATGTGTGTATGTGTGTGTGTGGTATGTATACATGTGTATGTGTGTACACATGTGTGTATGTGTGTGTGTATGTATATAATCGTGTATATGTGTGTACACATGTGTGTGTGTGTGTGGTATGTATATGAGTATATGTGTGCACATGTGTGTAGTGTGTGTGTGGTATATGTGGCCAGATGTGTGACACATGTGTGTATGTCTTCCTCAGTCATGTGTGTATGTGTGTGTACATGTGTGTATGTGTGTGTGGTATGTATACATGTATATGTGTGTACACATGTGTGTATGTGTGTGTGGTATGTATACGTGTATATGTGTGTACACATGTGTGTATGTGTGTGTGTGGTATGTATACGTGTATATGTGTGTACACATGTGTGTATGTGTGTGTGTGTATGTATATGAGTATATGTGTGTGTGTATGTGTGCAGAGGCAAGTACACATTGACACAGCATGTCTTCCTCAGTGTGTGTGTGTGTCGTGTGTGTGTATGGTATGTGTGTACACATGTATGTGTGTGTGTACACATGTGTGTACACATGTGTGTGTGTATGTATATGAGTATATGTGTACACATGTGTGTATGCAGATGCCAGAGGTTGACACAGCATGTCTTCCTCAGTCATGTGTTCCTATGTGTGTGTGTGTGTATGTATACGTATATGTGTGTACACATGTATGTGTGGTATGTATATGTGTGTACACATGTGTGTATGTGTGTGTGGTATGTATATGTGTATATATATGTGTGTACACATGTGTGTATGTGTGTGTGGTATGTATACGAGTATATGTGTGTGTGTGCAGAGGCCAGAGGTTGACACAGCATGTCTTCCTCAGTCATGTGTGTATGTGTGTGTGTGGTATGTATACGTGTATATGTGTGTACACATGTGTGTATGTGTGTGTGTGGTATGTATACGTGTATATGTGTGTACACATGTGTGTATGTGTGTGTGTGGTATGTATACGTGTATATGTGTGTACACATGTGTGTATGTGTGTGTGGTATGTATATGAGTATATGTGTGCGTGTGCAGAGGCCAGAGGTTGACACAGCATGTCTTCCTCAGTCATGTGTGTATGTGTGTGTGTGGTATGTATACGTGTATATGTGTGTACACATGTGTGTATGTGTGTGTGTGTGTGTGTGTATGTATACGTGTATATGTGTGTACACATGTGTGTATGTGTGTGTGGTATGTATACGTGTATATGTGTGTACACATGTGTGTATGTGTGTGTGGTATGTATATGAGTATATGTGTGTACACATGTGTGTATGTGTGTGTGGTATGTATATGAGTATATGTGTGCGTGTGCAGAGGCCAGAGGTTGACACAGCATGTCTTCCTCAGTCATGTGTGTATGTGTGTGTGTGGTATGTATACGTGTATATGTGTGTACACATGTGTGTATGTGTGTGTGGTATGTATATGAGTATATATGTGTGTGTGTGTGGTATGTATACGTACATATGTGTACACATGTGTGTGTGTGGTATGTATATGTGTATATGTGTGTGTGTGCAGACACAGCATGTCTGTGTTAGTCATGTGTGTATGTGTGTGTGTGTATATATGTATGTATGTGTGTGTGTGGTATGTATATGAGTATATGTGTGTACACATGTGTGTATGTGTGTGTGGTATGTATATGAGTATATGTGTGTGTACACATGTGTGTATGTGTGTGTGGTATGTATACGAGTATATGTGTGCGTGTGCAGAGGCCAGAGGTTGACACAGCATGTCTTCCTTAGTCATTCTCCATTACTCCTTCATGCTGACATCCCGTTATTTACAAACATCTCTTTTTGATTTAAACACGGTCTTGCTCTATAGCCCAGGCTGGCATTCAGCTTCAGTAATCCTCTTGCTTCTGCTTTCCAAGTGCTGAGATTACAGACGTTTTCCATCATGTTCAGCCTTCTTTGTTCTCTAGGCAATGAAAATTCACTAGAAAACACTAATAAATACAGCTTGGAACAGCCACACGAGTCTGTAACCTCATTCCCTCAGGGGAGCAGAGACGCAAGGATCACAGGAGCCCCATAAGGTCCAGAGTCAGTGAAGAAACCCCGGCTCTAAACAGGCTGGGTGGAAGAGCGATGGAGCTGGATACCTGACATTCCACTCTGGTCACCTCATGCAAGCAGATGGAGTGTCCCAGGGGCACATACACTTGTTCACAGACAATGAAAATCACTAGAAAACACTAATCAGCACAGCACATAGTCTGTAACCTCATTCCCTCAGGGAGCAGAGCACTAATAGAGGTCCAGAGTCAGTGAAGAAACCCCGGCTCAAAACAGGCTGGTCACCTCATGCAAGCAGATGGAGTGTCCCAACATCCCAGCCCACATCAGACCAGAGTGAGACCCATGGTGGCGCACCCCAGCCTAAAAGACCAAAATAAATAAATAAATAAATAAATAAATAAATAAAAAAAAATAAATAAATAAATAAATAAATAAATAAATAAAATAGGGCTGGAGAGATGTCTTAGTGGTTAAGGTGCTTGCCTGCAAAGCCTAAGGACCCATGTTTGACTCTCCAGAACCCACACAAGCCAGACCCACAAAGGTGAGGCAGGCAGGCTCAAGGTCACACATGCCCACTAGGTGGCCCAAGCATCTGGAGTTCAAGTGCAGTGGGTGAGGCCCTGGCATGCCAATTCTTCTCTCTCTCTCTCTCTCTCTCTCTCATTAAAAAAAAAAAAAAAAACTTTAAAAATAGAAACCATACCACTCTGAGGGATAAAGAGGCAATTCAGTCAAAACAGTGCTTGCCTCACAAACATGCAAAAAGAAGCTAGGTGTGATGTTGTGGGTTTATAATCCCAGCACCAGGGAGACAGAAACAGGCAGATCCCTGGAGCTCACCATCCAGCCATTCTATCCTACTTGGTGGGTGAGTTTCAAGCTGGAGAGTCCCTATTTCAAAAAAGATGGATGGCATCTGAGGTTGTCCTCTGACCTCCATACACATGTGCACACTTGTATACATGCACCCCACACACACACACACACACACACACACACACACACACACACACAAATATATATATATATATTAGAAGTACTGAGGTAAGTACTATGAGTATAAATAGTTTTGTGCATATTTAAACAGCGTTGTATTGATGGGCCTATATACATTATAAAAGTCATTTTCCTTATAGCACTTTCTTCTATTACAATACATATAAAGACTTCCGGATAAGATGGTGGCATGGGAGCCCCCATCTTATCCTAGGAAGGGATTTAAGCAAAACCACAGCAAAATACACTCTTCTTCTGAAAAGTGAGGGAGTATAGGTTATTCTTAGACACAACAGAGAAGCAGGAGAGACCAAGATCCACCAAAAGGAGGAAAATGGCCAGAATCCCACTGAGGCGCTTGAGGCCCACCCCACCCATCCATGGCATCTGCATGCCCAGCACCGCCCACCAGGTGCGCTGAGCAGCAGCAGTAGAGACCAAACAAGGGGACTTTCCAACCTCAACAGCCTCCTTGCAAAGTCAAGAAATCTGAAGGAAAGACAGCTGAGGTCAACTAAGGAGCTACTGAGAGAGACACAGGGGGACTGTGTGAGCAACTCCAGGCTTCCTGCACTCTCCCATCCCCCAACCATCAGAACCAGGAACCTCCAGCATTCAGCCCCCGTGACAGCACATGCAATACCTATAAAAAGGCAGCACCAATTACTGGGCCTCATTTTAAAAGTTGAACTGTTTTGGGAAGCAAATTGAACTATTTAGAAAATAGCCAAAGCCAGGAGACAGACAAAGAATTTTGAACAAGAAATTGTCTTAAAAGAGCTTGGAATGCTGTCAATGGACGTTAATTCGTCAAGTTTATGTGTCAGTCAATGTGAAACTGCATAGATTTTGGTTGACGCATCATGCCCAGTGAAATTAATTTCCAGCCCAGGGTGGAGGCAAGAGCACCATCAACTTGCCATGCATTGCTGCATTCGGTTCCACCAATAAGGCATAAATTGTTCCTTCCACACTCTGTTATGAAAAATGTTGGTGGATTAGAAGGATCTAGGTATTGTTTGTTCAAATTTGTAAAAACACACAAACAGCACCTTCGTCTTTCAGAGCTTTCTTTGAGCTTTTTTAAGCATTATCAAGATCTTTCTAGAAGGCACCTTTTGGGTAGCTAACATAATAGCTTTAAATTGATTAAGATGACAGAAACATTGGCACCAGTGGCACTTGCCTGCCACATCTCACATCTTGTGGACATCGTGACGGCTTGATGGAATATGGCTCTAGCTGACCAGGGGACACTTTGATGTGGCTCAACTTCCAGCTCTACCATTATTAGCTGTTTTCTGTTGACATGTGGCTTAACCTTTATAAAAAGTCTTCATTTTCTCGCCTATGGAATGGAAATAATAATTAATATGTGCCTGAGATGTTTGTGGTAAGGATTAAATAAAATGTTTTCTGGAATGTCTAGGACATACCATTTGCTCAACAGTAGCAATGATAGAATTGGCTGTGGTGGTATTCATGATGGCGATAGATGAGGTAGCCAAGGACTGTCCAAAGCAGAAGTGGAAATACTCTCCCTTTATCTGAGGGTCTGGTGCAGCCATTCCTACATGGGATGTGCTCAGTAAGCTTAATTATGACCTTCTAGAATTGCAACATGAGCTTTAGCATCAAAAGAAGGGCACCACCTCACATAGAGATGCCGACAGGAGACGTTGATGGTCAGGGAGAGCCTGCGGCTTAGGAAACACTGCACATGGAATACACAGAAGCAGGTGGAAACTGTAGAACTGGCTGTGGAAGCACTTCCCAGCAGGAAAGGAGCTGAAGTAGAAAGCATGTGATGTTGCTCCTGTGGGGAACACTTTTCCACCAGTGCCTCTCTCGTCCCCGCTCAACACTTCATCACTGACGAGAACCAAGGTGTAGAACGGCAGGAACAGTTAGGCATCATTTTTGTTGACAAGATAATAACAAGATAATTCTCTTCAGAAGAGTTTGGTTAATCTCAATTGAAATTTCATAGTTTAATCAAAAAGGGACAGAGCCGGGCGTGATGGTGCACGCCTTTAATCCCAGCACTTGGGGGGCAAAGGTAGGAGGCTCACCATGAGTTCAAGGCTACCCTGAGAGTCCATAGTGAATTCCAAGTCAGACTAGGCTAGAGCAAAACACTACCTCAAAAACAAAACAAAAAAAAGAAACCAAAACATGGGAGGTGGGCTACAGTTCCTTTTCTGCTCCACAGAAGGCGGGAACAGATGACAATTCAAATCTGTTGGCTGAATTTCAGGTTACTCTTCTACAAGGTTTCCTTGCTAAGAGAGTGAAAGTGACCAGAGACCATCTGCAGTGAGTCGTGCTGTGTCTCCACACTCACATGAGTACATGTAGGCACAACATGCGTAGCCCACAGCTGATAGCAAAACATCTGTCCACCGTATTTCGAAACATACAATTCCATATTGAAAGACACCAGCTTGATGATCATGTGACACCCCTGTCTACTAATGTAGGTCCGATAGACTGAGTGGAAGGGTCATGACTGAAAATTTGATTCTGGCTCAGTGGAACCATTTTAGCATATGCCCACGTTAGCTGCTGTAGTAGCAGATCCTATTCAACAGGTGGGGCAGGGGCAGGGCTGAGAACCCAAAGATTAACCCTGCCCCACGTGGGCTTTGAAAAAGGTTTAACATTCATTTCTCAGAGCACTGTGATGTTTTACATTTCATTGAGTTGACTTTGGTTTTGAAAAAAGCTATAACTCTGTGTTCCTTGAATATAGGAGTATATAATGGAGGAAAATTTGACCCTTGATATACTGGCTTGAAATCATCAGGCTATGAAATATTAAATTTGAGATGCCACAATTCTAAGTTTTAGAGTCTGAAAATTGGTATAGTGACTTAAATTTTTTCTCAAATCAAGGTTTTATAAAGTGGATTTTCAATGATGCAATCTGACAAGTGAATAAGTGTGTGTGTGTGTGTGTGTGTGTGTGTGTGTGTGCGTGTGTGCGCGCACATGCACGTACAGGTATATACACACAGACACTCAACATCTACTGTAGCTGATCAGTCCTCTCCTTTAAATGCTATGAGAAGAAAGAAAGCAAGAAAGAGAGAAGAGGAAGGGAGGGAGAGGAGAAAGAATGGGGAAGGAGGCTTTACATATAAAACCTTAAACTTCCAAAATACTATTAATAAATGAAATATAGATGAAATTTTTTGGAAATCAATTTATACTTCCCCTATAAACATATATCCTTATTTCAGAAATAGAATATCTGTTTTCTGATTTGGTTTTTTTTTAAGATTTTGTTTTATTTATTTATTTAAGACAGAGAGAGAGAGGGAGAATGGGCACGCCAGGGCTTCTAGCCACTGCAAACAAACTACAGATGCATGCGCCACCATGTACATCTGGCTTATGTGGGACCTGGAGAATTGAACCAGGGTCCTTAGGCTTCGCAGGCAAATGCCTTCACCGCTAAGCCATCTCTCCAGCCCTGATCTGGTTTTTAATTGCCCAAAACTCTACATTGACTTCTGAGTATGTGTGAATGGTCTGCACAAACTGCATCTGCTATGTGGTGTGCATGATTTTGTGGGCAGGGGCCGGAGGACGGCTCGGTGGCTCAGAGCATTTGCTATGGAAGCACGAAGACCTGAATGGTTCAGTCCTCAGCACCCGTATGAAAAGTGGGAAGTGGCTATGCATGCCTGTTACCCCAGCACAGAGGGGCCGGAAACACAAGATCCTGGGGTCCCTGGTCAGCAAGTCTAACCAAAAAATGGTGCAAGCTCTGGACTCAAGCAGCTCAAGGAAGAATCACAGAAGAGAGACAGAAGGACACCCAACATCCTCCTCTGCTCAAGTGTGCACAGGGCACACACATGTGCACACACCACATGTACACCACAAATGCTGCACATACACCACACATACTACACACACACACACACACACACACACACAAAAATTATACATGTTATGTTCAGACACTGTACACTTAGGAACTGGCACGTTTCTTAGCATAGGTAAAGTACTCAACATATGTGTTAAATGAACTCATAACACAAAATCTTCCCAATCAACATATTTTAGGATAAATTAACAATGAACCACATGGAAAGTTATAAACTAAGTAAAAACTCCAGTGTCTGAACAGAAAGTTGAGCCATAAAAACTTCTATAATAGCTGGGTATGGTGGCACACGACTTTAATCCCAGCACAGGTAAGGCAGAGGTAAGAGGATCACCATGAGTTTGAGACCACCCTGAGACTATATAGTGAATTCCAGGTCAGCCTGTACTAGAGTGAGAGCCTACCTAAAAATTAAATAAATAAATAAATTAATTAAATAAATAAATAATTTAAAAAAACCCTATAGTATAGTTAACTTTTAGTTCATGGAGGCATATGCCTTTGCAGATATTGTTTTGTATAATGTAACAAGGAGACCAGGGAATTGAAAATCAAAATCTCCAGAAGATATCATCTAACCTCAGTTACAAATGGCTGTTGTCAAAAAGAAAAGAAATGGGGCTGAAAAGATATCTTAGTGGTTAAAGCACTTACCTGCAAACCCAAAGGACCTACGTTCATTCCCCAGGACCTATGTAAGTCAGATGCACAAGGTGGTGCATACACCTGGAGTTATCTGCAGTGGCTAGAGTCCCTGGTGTGCCCATTCTCTCCCTATGTCTCTCTCTCTCAAATAAATAAATAATTTAAAATGTTTAAAAAGAAAATAAATAGCAAATACTGGCAAGGATATAAGGAAGATTCTTGTAGAAATGTGAGTACAATCATTATGAAAAACAACATGAAGAATACTCAGCAAACTAAATCATATCAACCCAACAGCCCCACTAATAGGGATATTCCCAAAGGAGATGAAATCATTCTATCGAAGAGATACTTGCAGTCCATGTTTGTTTCAGGGCTATTCACAATAATTAAGACACAGGATCAAAGTGCCCGTTGATGGATGCATAGATGAAGGAAGAAGGTAAGGAGGATATATATATACAACGGAATATTAACTCGGCCATAAGAGGAATGCAATCATGTCACTGGTAGCAAGAAGTACGCTGTGCTGGGTGAAATGAACTAGACACAAAAAGCCAATAAAGTATCATGTGCTCTCAAGTGTGGAAACTACGAGTTGATCCCATAGAAAGAGATGTAAATAGTGACTGCTAGAACCTAGGAAGGGTAGCAGGCAGGAGAGAATGAAGAGAAGTTAGGTCCAAAAAATTATATTAGATAGAAGGAATAATTTCATGTGTTCTATAGCACTGTAGGGAGAACACAGTTACAACAATTTATCTTATATATCAAAATCAAAAGAAAAATTAACAATGCTATTAGAGCCAGGCATGGTGGCAAATATCAAATTTTAAAAATTCTAATTACACAAATGTAATCATTACACACATCATGTACATGTAACAACTTATCACAATGTATCTTATAAATATGCCTAATTATTACGTTAATAAATTTTTTAATTTTATTTTATTTACTTGAGACAGAGAGAGAGAGAGAAAGAATGAGAATTGGTACTCCAGGGTCTCTAGCCACTGCAAACGAACTCCAGACGCATGCGCCACCATGTGCATCTGGCTAATGTGGGACCTGGAGAATTGAACCGGGGTCCTTGGACTTCACAGGCATGTGCCTTAACCACTAAGCCATCTGTCCAGCCCGTGTTAATAAAATGAATTACATAAATATGTTTAACCAGGGGAGCAACTAACAAGAGCTTTCACACTGACTTCTAAAAGCCCAACACTGGAAGAATGCACACAACCTTAGTTCTCACATACTTACACACACAACCATCTTTAGTTCTCACATACTTACACACACAACCATCTTTGTCCACATGTAGGAAAGGGATCAAAAGCCTCAAAGGAGGGCTGGAGGGATAACTTAGCAGTTAATGCATTTGCCTGCAAAGCCAAAGGACCCAGGTTCAATTCTCCAGGACCCACGTTAGCCAAATGCACAAGAGGGCATCTGAAGTTTGTTTGCAGTGGCTGGAGGCCCTGGTGCACCCATTCTCTCTCTCTCTCTCTCTCTCTCTCTCTCTCTCTCTCTCTTTCCTTTCTTCCCTCCCTCTCTGTCAAAAAAATAAATAAATTTTTTTAGAAAGCCTTAAAGGAAACTAAATATGCCCAAAGCAATTGCAATGGAGTCATAACTATGACTGAAAAGTCTCACAGTTTCTAAAACTCAGAAGTTCAGCCTCTTCCTCAGTCTTACAGTAGTAGCATGCCACCGTCTAGAATGCTCCCTTGAGCTTCATGTCCTCCCAGGGGACATAGTCCTCACACATGGTACACAGTCCATGGACACTGCCTCTTAGTAGTGGCAAATTATTCTCCCCTGCATATGCGTCCCACAGCCCTCTCCGCTCTGCATTCCCTCTGTTCTGTTCAAGAAGATAGTTAGCCGGACGTGGTGGCGCACGCCTTTAATCCCAGCACTTGGGAGGCAGAGGTAGGAGGATCGCCGAGAGTTGCATTATGCCACCCTGGACTCCATAATTAATTCCAGGTCAGCCTGGAACAAAAGACCCCCCTTGCAAAACCAAAAAAAAAAAAGAAAGTTCAAAGAAAAGAAGGCAAATTCACTCCACCATTAAGCAGTGTTTCCATAAGCAGGGGAACAAAATTTCCCCACACTCAGCAGTTCACGATGGAGCAAATTCATCCACCTGTCCATAAGCAGGGTAGTTACTGCTTAGCAACCCTCACCTGAGCTTGCCACACTGCTTGGCTTCATGATCCAGGTCAGCAGGACGCGCTCCACCCTGTGATGCTCCACCCTGTAGTGCTCCACCCTGTGGTGCTCCACCCTTGGCGGCCAGGTGAGAGGAACGGGCCCTTGTAACCAATCACCAGAACGCACGGGAAACAGACGCAATCACACAGACATGGTACCCGCCCTGCTCGTCTGAATACATCCCAACATCAAAACAAGGTGCAGGGCCAGTCTCAGAAATCAAGACGAGGAGGGAGAAAGGTGTTGACACCATTAAGAAGGCTCAGTGAGCAAATGGATGCATAATTCCTTTGGTGGGCAGTTAACCATTCAGTTTACCACACTGGAAAAAAAAAACATCCAGAGGCATCTCAATGGAGAACTCCTGCCATAGGACAGAGAATACAGCAAGCAACTTTGATCTCGGGTGGGGACCTTCATGGATGGTTTTCTTAAAACAGCAAAATCACACTCTGCCTGCCAGAATTTAAATTTTTGTTGTAAAAACTCATGTTAGTTAAACAAGGACTAGAGGATTTATGTCGGAAGGCCACAGCAGAATTTAGACTGTTTACTGGAGACAGTCGAGGGATGAGTGTCTGGCCCAGGCACATCTAGGTGGCGACCTGGCCAATGCTCAGTCCAGCAGTGTGACCCCTATGTAAAGCTCAAGTCATTGACCCCTTGGGGGTTTTGTTTACTGTGCTGTTTTTGATTGATACTGTGGTGTCAGTTACATGTATAAATTAGAAGTCATATCAAACTCCAGGAGAGGTAACAAGAATTAACTGAGCAAGTGTAAGCAAAGCACCTTAGTCATGATTGAGGCTCATTTGTCAGTCCCTCTCCTTCCCTCCTCAGCATCGGACACCCTCAAGAGATTGACAGTTTATTTTCTTACCAGCAGAGGAGACAGAAGAGAGAGGTGTATATCCTGAATGTAATGACAGAGTCTTTAAATGTTTGTACCTAACACATAACGCATCCTAATTTTTGTTTTGTTTTAGAAAACACCATTATTGGCTGACCTAGAAGTTTCATATGACAGAAAAGATGGTTGACATCCTCTCCACCTCACCAGTCTGACTGAAAGACAACTTTGCTTGAGTGTCCTTCCCTCTGTGCTCTGCAGAGAACCTACTAGCCCCACTCTGTTCTCTGCTGGGCTGCCCTCTACCCCATCTGCTCTTTCCATGCTAACAGTCAGCGCGCATCTTCCAGTTGCACATTTATGGAGGTCACTACTGCACTCAAATCAGTCTGAGTTGGGTGTGGTGACCCACATCAGGAATCTTGGGACTAGGACAAGGGGAGGCAGGAAGATCATCATGAGTTCCGGGTGAGCCTGAGCTAATGCTGAGACCTTGTTTCAAATGACAAAACCAGGGCTTGGGGATTTAGCTCAGTGGATGAGCACTTGCCTAGCAAGCGCAAGGCCCTGGGTTCAGTCCTCAGCACTGAAAGAAAAAAAAAGACAAAATCAAATGACAAAACCAAAATGTCTATGTTCAGAGTTCATTCAACAGGATATAGGAGACATTGGTGGCCTTACATGAGTTTGTCCTGGCCAGCACCCAGCTCTTCTTCTTGTCATATCTTATTAGTGCCATTGTTTTTGTCCCTTGACACAGTCTTGACTAAAACTTTCCCAGGGATCATTCACTAAATAATACAGCACATTCCCTCCTTGTGTGCAACAGTCTGGTTTGGGGTTGGACTTTCAATTGAAACAACTGTAACATACAGAGATATTAGACTTGGTCAATGACAGTGTTGCCAGCTGCAGTCATAGAATATGGAATTGGGCCAGTCATGTAACATGGGCTCTTTCCTCTCGTTCCCAAGTGGGACCAAACCTGAGGCCACTCAGCAAGGGCTGAAGGACACAGGTAGGACATTGGCCCTGTTGCTCTGGGACCCTGAGACCATAGACGGGAGAACTGGGGGTGCAGAGGCCGCTGAAACCCCTTCCCTAGCCTTTCCTCCCTGACGTGGGACTCACATGTCCTTCCCACAGGACCGAACACAGGGAGCTGATGGTGATGGGGAAGAGGATCAGATTAGCTCAGCTTTGTCCCAAAGCCAGTGTGTATGTTCGAGAGTGAGTGAGTGTAGCTCATTAATGCTGTCACGTTCCCAGTGTGGCCGTCATCACGGAGCTGCCTGCTGGCCTTTGATGCCTGCAGGATGCAGCTGTTTCTGCATGTCTGCTCTGAAGGGGGACCCCATACCTAATCCTCTCCCACAAGCCACCACATGCTACAAGCCTGCATTCTCCCCAGGCTCCCGGAATCTTCACACTTGTCATTTTGTCCCATCCATCTCAGAGGAGATTTTCTTTTCTCTGCCTTACATTTCCACAGCATTGTAAACCCCTGCGTGATCAAGGGCTTTCAAGCACCACTGCTGTGTTACACGACTTATTCAGTCATGTGATAGTCTGAGCTTCAAGCTACGTTCAAACAGATGGGGTGAGCCCTAAGGAGAGCTTGCTGGACGCGCCTCGCTGGGTCCCGCCAGGCACTGAGGAGGCTGACCACTTTCCTGGGGAAGAAACACCTGTGAAAGTGGCTGATTTATGCTGTTTCAAGTCAGAACTTGTGAAGGAACAAGCATCTGGCCCTGAGCATTGCACATATGAAAATGATCCCCTACAGCTGGCTCCTATGCTTAGGCAGAAGGGTGAGCAAAGAGGGCCAATCTGAGTCCCTGAAATCAAGAGCCACTGGCTTCTGACCTGGACCACCTCCAGGGGCCTCAGCCTCTGAACCACATCCTCCAACCTACCTTCAATATTTGCTTAAGGGTAGTAATTATTCTTTCGGGATTTTTTTTCTTATTTCTTGACAAACCAAGATTTTGGATAATAATATTAGAAAATTGTGGGGTTTTTAAAAATGTTTTTGTGTATGTGCATGTTCATATATATGTGGGCATATGTGTAGAAGTGGGCAAGCACATGGGTACATATGCATGTGGAGGCCAGAGGTCAATATCCATAGCTCTCCACCTTATTTTTAAAAATATTTATTTATAGCCAGGCATGGTGGCGCACGCCTTTAATCCCAGCACTCGGGAGGCAGAGGTAGGAGGATCACCGTGAGTTCAAGGCCACCCTGAGATTCCATAGTTAATTCCAGGTTAGCCTGGGCCAGAGTGAGACCCTACCTCAAAAAACCGAAAAAAAAAAAAACATATTTATTTATTTATTTGCAAGCAGAGACAGAGAGAGAGAGAATGGGTGTGCCAGGGCCTCTAGCCTCTGCAAACAAACTCCAGACACATGCACCTCTGTGTACACCTGGCTTTCATGGGTACTGAAGAATCAAACATGGGTCTTTAGGTTTCACCAGCAAGCACCTTAACCACTAAACCATCTCTCCAGCCCCCTCCACCTTGTTTTTGAGACAGGGTATCTGGCTGGACCTAGACCCACCAATTCTGCCAGATTGCCCATCCAGCAAGTGCTGGGGGTTCCCATTTCTCTGCCTGCACAGTCATGGGATTACAGGCAGGTGTCATCATGCCTGGCATTATGTGGGTGCTAAACATCCAAATTCAGTGTCCACGCTTATGCACCAAGCACTTTACCCACTGAGCAACATTCCCAGCCCAAATTTATTATATGGACATATTACACATTGGTCAGATTCTCATTGGGTTATGTACTCTTGTGTTCCCTCTGCCCTCACCCTATCCCACTGTGGCAGGGTTATGGGTGATCACTATGGGGACACCAATGCACCAATGAGTTTCTGCTGGGAAGACAATGCCTCAGAGTACACCTCCCACCCAGTGGCTCTTACGTTCTTTCCACCCCCTCTTCCACAGTGTTCCATGAGCTCAGAGGGCGGGATAGATATCTTGTGTTTAGTGCTGGGCTCTCAGGGGTCTCTGGTTTTCTGCTTTGATGAGTTTTGAGTCTCCTCAGTGTCTATCACCTTCTCCCTGGAGGTGGTTCTCAGACTAGCAGTGAGAGCAGCTCTCATACTTAATCTGCCACTTCCTCTGTGATGTCTCCTGAGCCCTGGAAGTTGTGGGAGAGATGACTTGTCTCATGCTAGGCAGTTGGCTTTCTTTTCTTGTCTCGGGTATCTTCAGCGTTTGCCAACATCTGTAAAATGCAGACTTTCTAGCCACAAGTGAGAACATTCAGTGCACAACTCCATTTATTAAATATCCAGTTATTGGGCTGAAGATCTGGCTTAGCAGTTAAGGCATCTGCCTACAAAACATAATGACCTGTGTTCAATTCCCCAGTGCCCACATAAATCCAGATATACAAGGTGGCACATGCATCTGGAGTTCCTTTAAAGCAACTGGAGACTCTGGTGTGCCCATTCTCTCTTCCTAACTCTCTTTCTCTCTCTCTCTCTCTCTTCTTTCTATCTCTCTCTGCTTGAAAATAAAAAAAAATAAATATTTTAAATATATACTTATTTATTAATAATCTATCAGTTTCCCCACAAAATAGCAACGCTTACTTTGTCCAGGTCTCATATTTGGAGTATATGTAGTAAGCACATAATTAATATATTTTGGGCAAATGCTGCATATCCTTGGGTCTACTTGTTTCTGCCTTGTGAATCCCTCTTCAGGTCTCCTGAGCTATTAAATCTACTCCTTTGCCAATGCCATCAGCTTATTTTCTATGGCTTCATATTGTGTTCTGATAGTTAACAAACATTTCTAGTTCATTTTGAGCCAGGCATGGTGGCACACGCCTTTAATCCCAGCACTCAGGCAGCAGAGGTAGAAGGATCACCATGAATTCGAGGCCACCCTGAGACTACATAGTGAATTCCAGGTCAGCCTGAGCTAGAGTGAGACCCTACCTGGAAAAAAACAACAAAAAAAAACAAAAACAAACATTTTCAGTTCATTTTCTCTCAGAAATGTCTCCTCTATTCATAAATATTTGACCTTCCATATAACCTTGAAGACCACTTTTTCCAATTCTAAAAAAGAAAAATCTGTGTTGAAATTTTAATGAAAATTGTACACTTATCTATTTTGATACAATAGATATTTTTTAAGCCTTCCTACCCCAGAACATGGTGTGTCTTTCCATTCATTCAGCTTTTGTTTTCTGTTTTTCAATGACAATTTTGTGGTTTTCTTTATGTAGACCCTGTACCTTGTTATCTTTATTGCTAAGTATTCTGTAGATGTTGAACATGGAACATTGTTTTTCTATTTCCATTTGCAGATGCTTTTTGCTAGAGCAGAGAAAAACTATTGATGTTTATATATCTGTCCTGAATACAAATGCCTTAGTAAATTCTCATTATTGTAATAGTTCATTTGATGCTACATTGGTATGATTTTTCTCTGACCTTGCAGTGCTTTCAGAACAACAAAAAAAAAATCAGCGCCTATGTGATTTCCTAAGTATTTACTTTAATCGCAACCTGCCATATAATACATTCCTATGTTTTTCTTCTTACCTTTAAAATTGCCATAAATATGCTTTTTAAGTCAGTGCTTAAGTTCTGCTTGAGAGAGAAAGAAGACCCTGCAGGAATGCACTCCACACGGGAGCTGTCTAAATATATATGTCTCTGGAGGTAAACTAGATCTGAAAAAGATGGGATCCAGAGATGCAGGGAGCAGAGCCAAGACAGAAACTGCATCACAGGTGGAGAAAGTGCTACACATCAGCACTAAGGATGATATGATATTAAAGAATATTAACAACACGGTAAGGAAGCAGAGCATCTGGAAGCATGTTAGCACGGGGAACAAGACTTAAATCTGGTCAGGGAAAGATGTTTTTGGGACTGTGTTTGCAAGGGAGCCCCCAACACCTAAGCTGATCCAGCCTTGCTTATGGTATTAGATATGCAAATACTTTCTGAAGCTCTCTGCACATTTTAAAAACAGAAAGTGGCTTTCTATAAGCACATTTCAAAGTAGTAAATACCTTTTTTTTTTTTTTTTTTTTTTTTTTTTTTTTTTTTTTTTTTTTTCGAGCTAGAGTCTCACTCTAGTCCATGCTGACCTGGAATTCACTATGTAGTCTCAGGGTGGCCTCAGACTCACAGAAATCCTCCTGCCTCTGCTTCCTGAGTGCTGGGATGAAAGTTGTACACCACCACGCCCAGCTTTAAGTATCTTTTTTTTTTTAGTACTCTTTTATTCACCCAAACACCTCCTTTGTAATGTTTCTGGCTAATAATTCTGGATTTATTTCTTTTGTTTATTTTTGTCTTTTGGGAGCCAGGGAAGTGGATTGGTAGTTCTTTTCCCCCAGTTTTTAAAATAAAATGACAAAGGAAACACGGTTATTATCTTCTATGTAATACCATCCCAGTATTTGGTTCTATGTAATTTAATCACACTGTTTTATAGTCTATAAAATCAATCACCTTATGAATTCAAAACAAATGGTTTTTCCACAGGAAAAAGATTCACCAAGAGCACATGTGGTTTTCAGATCCATTCGTTCTTGGTGTTCGCGTTGTTGAAAGAGGCATGTCCAGCTAGCCTGTGCTTGTTCTAAATGTCATGAGTGACAGGCTCTTAATGTTAGAGGAAATATCTTCATTTGCCATCAGCTGAGCCAATATTGTTGCAAGGACATTTGATCAGTGTAATAAACACCAAGTCTTTCAGCTTGGCCAAACAGAAAACCAGTGAAATACTCTGATATCATTTTTCATGGGGACAAGAAAAGAAATTCTGCAGACAGAACAGCTGTATCCTCCTTGGGCTTTAAAAAAGAGCACACCAAAAAACCAGCCTGCTTGTTTTCACGAGGAAGCCAGGTTTAAGCCCGTGGTGGTCTGACGACTTCCCCTGACCTCCCACCATGTCACTCCGCCAGGCAGCCTGCCTCTCCTTGTTGTCAGGATGTGCACGCAGTCCGTGGACTCAAAGACCAGGATCCCTGTGGTATTGCCCTACACTCTCCTTCTCCCTCCCCGGCCTCTCACCTACTGACCTGCCTGGTGGGAAAGTTTTCTGCTTTTTCATCCCAGCCCTAGGCTACTCCACACGTAAATGACCTTCATGCTTTTCTGATGGGATCCACAATAAAAACTACTTTTTTAACCACAAGCAAATTCAGAATAAGTGAAACAAAAAAATTTTAAGAGACAATATTTACCTTGACAAAGTATGATATGCTCTGTCTTCTGTTTAATACTATTTCTGTTTCTGTTTTTTAAAATTATGGTCAAGAGTCAGGAAGATGACTCAGTGAATAAACACACAACATGGAGCACCCAAGTTTGTATCCCAAACCATGCACAAAAGGCTAGACTCTGGGGCTCAGGCGATAGCTGAATGACAAAAGGAGTTTGCTTGCAAAACCTTCTGGCCCAAGTTCAATTCCTCAGCAACCCACATAAAGTTAAAGAGTTAAGCAGCAGCGAGAGACCTGGGCACTACTTCCCCACTAATATCACACACACATACACGCAAATAAACATATAAATAAATTTTAAAAGGGATTTAAAATCCTACTGCACCTACTATGAGAAAGGAAGCAGAGACAGAAGTATTCCCAAGAAACTCACAAATGGGAGATGTGAACAAGAAGACCCTTCCTCAAATAAAGTAAAAGGTGAGGACCAACCAAAATGTTGTCCTCTGACATCCACGCACACATTAAATGAATGAATGAATGAATGAATGATCTTATCAAGACCCACCAAATTGGGATTTAAGAATAACCGGTCGCAGGTCTCCATCTGAACAAAACTCCTTTCCTCGGTGCATGAGAAGTGCCATGAGGGAAGAGGGTGAAGGGTGGGAACCGGATCAGAGTACGAGGTCAGGGTTGTGGCACAAAAGCAGAGATCCAGAGGCTCCTAAGAGCTCATCACTGCAGTAGACTGAAAACTCCCATTGAACTGCACTTCTCTTAATGTCCACACCCATATATTAATGCCACTGTCACTTTTGGTTAGAGAAGCTTCTCTTTTCAGATGGTGGTGACCTTGGGATGACTCAGAAGGCACCATGGTGCTGAGAAGAAGTGACAGAAGAGTGCTCAGCACTGAAACATCTCTAACACACCTTCCAAGGCTCAGGGTCCATTGCGGAACAGGTGGCAGAAAGAATGTAAGAACCAAAGGAAGAGTAGGATCCTTCCAACGTGCTCCTCCAGACACAAAATGGCCTGGATATCCATGACCTCACAGTGCCTGACACTACCTACACAAGACCATCATAATAGGAGGAAAAGATCATGACATCAAACTGAAAAGAGAGACTGATTGAGAGGGGGAGGGGATATGATGGAGAGTGGAGTTTCAAAGGAGAAAGTGGGGGGAGGGAAGGAAGTACCATGGGATATTGTCTACAATTAAGGAAGCTGTCAATAAAATAAAATAAAATAAAATAAATTCACCCACCACAGCTCAGGAAATTTTACCAAAGGGGTGGGGAAGATTGTAAGAGCCACAGATTGAGACTTCATGCCCAGAGGCATCCCCTCCCCCCCAAAAAAATAACTGACTGCTGCTCCCACAAGGCATAAAACACAACCCCAATGGAATGGGGGTAGGGACAAGGTAAAAGAGGGTACCAACACACGATGTGTCCATACAGAATATGTTGTTAATAATAATAATTTGAAAAGATTTTTTAAGGGAAAAAATAAGAATGCTTGCAGTATGCTTACCCATAGTAGCCATGGCTGTCAGAGTACATGGCACCCACCCCACATTCCTAAAACACCCCTCACTTGAAGATTGAATTATGGCAATTTATGGCTTACACCTACCTGCCTTTTGAGATCTAAAGCCTGAGTGGAAAACATGACTCAGTCATTCATGCATCATCTAGTCATTGAAAATATACATAGTTGAGTGTCTTTTGCATGTCAGAAAGGTCATGTGACATGATACACCATCTTCTGCCCTCTTCCTGCTGAGGCAGGATAGGAAGGCGAAGGACCTCCCTGATCTCAGAGTCGGGCTGCAGCCTCTCACCATCTGGGAGTCTGGAGTTCCAGAATAATGAACAAAATCTGCTGTAGAGGTTGCCAACAAAGATACAATTTTCTTTCATATGGAGATATATTAAATAAAAATGTTAAAATAACAACGAACCATACTTGTGGCCTAAGCATATCTAATCAAGCGTGGCTCCTTTTACTCTCTTTTCCCAGCTATAAACCTGCAACTTTCTAGGAATCCTACAAGCAAGACTATAAGCTCCATTTATAGTAAACAGTATGCCTTAAACCTTTTGTGCAACCTTTGTGGCCCATATTTTATCAGATTGCAATCCCATCCAGGGTTTCCCAGGAACCACCCTATGGCTTCATTTTCCAAAGGGGCGGGGGAGTAAAGTCCCTTAAGATCTTAAAAATTCTTAGATATATAACTTCAGAAACCATCAAAATCATATATATATATATACACATATATATATATGCACTTACATATGACATAAACATATCAATATATATGATTTTATATATTAGATATATGGTGTTCGTGGCTATTGTAAAGACCCTTCCTGGTGATTCTCTCTGGAAAAGCCCACACAGACTTGATCCTTCCCTGATCACCCCTCCTTCTAGAAATCCTCACACTTAAATCTATGTTAGAACGTCTTCTTAATAAACTCTAACTTGGGCTGGAGAAATGGCTCAACAGTTAAAAGCACTTGTTTGTAAAGCTGGCCCAGGTTCAATTCCCCAGCACCCACATAAAGCCAGTGCACAGAATGCCAGATGCATCTGGAGTTTGGGTGCAGTAGCTAGAGGCCCTGACTTGACCATTCTCATTCTCTCACTCTCCCCTGCCCTTGCAAATTAATTAATTAATTAATTAGTTAGTTAAACTCCAACTCTGCTTCATGCTAGCCCAATCCTGAAATTCTTTTCTTCAGTGAAGTCAAGAGTCCCTGCTTCACCTGCGTAGAGGACTCCGAACTCTTCAGGCTGCTATAGAAGGAGGGGAACCTGTGTCCCCAGCTCCCACCTCTCTGCTGCTGACAGTAATAATGTCCTAATCAGCCACTGACTGACCCCACCAGGGACCAGGAAGACACAGATAGGTGAATAAGCAATGCCACTTGCTGTTACGTTTGCAGGAGGAGGGCACGCTGGCATTTATCTTTTAACCCAGTGGTTCTTGACTAGAACTTCATTTGTACCCAGGACCATTTGGCAATATCGAGATACATCATGATTGACATGCCATGGGCTAAATTATTGGTGTCTGCTGGGTAGAGGCGTGGGACACTGCTAAGCACCTCCAGCGCACTGGGGCGTTTCCCACAACGCAAAACCATGCAGCACAAGACAGCAACAGTGCTAAGGTCAGCACTGAGCTTTATGGCCAGTTCACACCCTATGAGCTCCTGAGATTCCGTCTGCTCAGTGGCTCTGAACAGCATCTTCTGCCTGGGGATGCTAACACTTAGTCTTGGCTGTAAAAGGAATTTTTGAAGCAGTGAGAGGCAATGGGGAGAAAAGCCAAAACTAACTGATTGTGTCCTGTGTTCATATGCACTGTGCCCTGCTGTGAGGGGTGTCGGTGTGTGGGAAGAGCAGGTGGGACACACAGAACCTAGTTGTATATGCCAGACACACTTCTCACTCTGACTCTTTGTCTAAATCCTATTTATAATCAAATCCACAAAGTGTTCACATGGATCAAAAGATTGGACGAACACTGGGTATTGGAAACCCAGTCACATTCATATTTTTCAAGAAGCAACTAAATTCATAACTGTATACATTAAGCTTTAAAAAGAGATTGCTCCAACCGGGCGTGGTGGCGCACGCCTTTAATCCCAGCACTCGGGAGGCAGAGGTAGGAGGATCACTGTGAGTTCAAGGCCACCCTGAGATTGCATAGTTAATTCCAGGTCAGCCTGGGCCAGAGTGAGACCCTACCTTGGAAAAAAAAAAAAGAGAGATTGCTCCAAGCAGACTTAGACAGCAATAAAAGAAAGATGACAATGTTCAGGACACTCCCGCCCCCCATACTTCCGGTGGCAAACAACGCTTTATTAACAACACTCAGCAGTAGGTGCTAATGTGCTATGCTCTACAGAGACCTTATTAATGACTACATGGTTCTACTTCCTCAAGATATTCAGAAATAGGAAAAACTAAATACTCAACTGGCATAGTACTATGAAGAAAAGGGTGCCCTGCTCAAAAGTTGCACTCAGAATATATCTGGAGCAACTCTCCTGGTATCTTTCAAGAAAACCAGATTTCCCATTTCATTAAAAAACATTCACAGTGATTTCTGGATTTTAGGAATTGCACGTTGTCTTTGTTTTTAGGCTTTGGGGTCTTAGAAGCATTTCATTCTTTTAGAAGCAGGAGCTCCAGAATGGCTGTCTGGATGACCTTAGATCAACGTGCGTCTCTTTGCTGGTGTTTAGTTCTAAGCAACACTATAGAAGGTGCTTGGACTGCGACATTCTCAGATAAGGAAGAGCCAGCTAGCACAGCCTGAGCTGCCCTGCTCCTCCTCCAGCAGTATGTGCTAGAACACTCTAGTGACCTCCGTGTCTCTGAGACAGAAAGCCCAGGGCGAGTGGCTCTTCGGGGTCCTTCAACATGTGGCACCATTGATCACACACAGGTGAGACTCTGTGTAACTAGGTGCTTGCCTGAGCCCTGGGAGACCATCATAAGTCCAGGCGTCTGCTGCGTCTTGTGCTCTGTCTGTACAGATTGCCCTCGTGTAGACCTCCTGCCTCACCTGGCTAGCACCACCCCAGGGCAAGGGAACAAGGAGGTGGGTGAGTTCCCTTTTAGGACTGACATCCGTGCTCACAAAGCCTGCTTCCCAGGGAGTTTGAATACTGGATGTGAGTTTAGAGAGAGTGTTTGCAAAAGCATTCTTTCAAACCTTAGATTGTGTAATTCTTGAGGAGAAAATTAAGTTTCTACAAAATTAAAATTCTAACAGCTCTTTTCTTCCTGAGAAACATCTGCTGTACCCCTGAAAAATGACCCAACTTTTCAAAAGCAATGAGTCCTTGTTGACTACATCAAGTTCTCGCGTAACACACACCGTTTGGAAAGACGTGCTTTGCATTTAAAGCTGAGGAGTCTGGCACCGAAGAACACACTGCAGTATGTTGAAGATGAGGCCCGTGTGTGGCCTTGTTTCTCTGAGGACAGGCTGCGAGATCGGTGGACAGGCACCGCTCCTCATGTAGCCTCAGGGTCTCTGACAAAGGAGCACAGAGCAGAAAGCAATTATAAAAAGCAGGCAGAGTGTCAGCAAAGTGGCACAAGGTGGCACCTTGAGAATCACCAAGGAGAAGGATTAAGGAAAATCATCCAAAGTAATTATCCCAGACACCAGTGGCAATGAGACAATCTCCCGCCAGTTCTCCAGATGCATCCTAATGGTGCCGACCCAGGACGAACAAAGAAATGTTGTGCTCATGGTTTCATACAGAGAACTCAGCTCAGAAAATCTGCAACTAAACGTGCACCTGCAGGCATCTGCTACCCAGGGGCTCCCGTGTCATTTTTTCTAATCTCCTCTCTCTCTCTCTCTCTCTCTCTCTCTCTCTCTCTCACACACACACACACACACACACACAAATAAATTAATATTTTTTAAAAAATGAAAAGTATTGCATTTCAAAATGAAGTCTGGAGTATTTTTTTAAGCAGAGAGATGCAGTGGCCACTTTCATTCGGAAATGCGTCACTAGCTTGTTCCTGTTGGACAACAGTGCATTTCAGAGACCTTTAGCAAGATGGCCCTCACCCCCACAACTGAGACTTCTGACAACCAGGGCTGAAGGCTCAGTTGCTCCCATGTGCAATTTCTGAGCCCGTCCCTAACAAATTCCCTTGTTTCCTGTATCAAGCACTGCTTGGACATTAGATATTGGCAAAAGCAGAAATGATTTCTAGGTGCCCATGAAGCTACTAATTGCAGGCCATGGCATTGAAGGGGTCCACCTACCTGACCTTAGTTAGGAAGTTGGAATCTAGTCACCTGTCATCTGCATTGGTGAGTAAGGCATGAACAGAGTGAGTTGGCTGGACTGTGGTCTGGCTACCCTGGGTACCCTTGCTATCAGCTCACTGCAGGACCTGGAGATCTGTCGCCTCTCTGCACACTCATAGCCACATCTAGGCCGCACGTCCCACCACCAGTCATTTCTAACCTGTCCAACTGGGCTTTCCATGTTAGCTTCTTGCCTTCACCCCAAGAGCTCCTAGGCTACCTTCCTTCCAATCCAAACACATCATCAAAGCCAGCGCATTTAGATATTAGGCTGAGATAAACATAGTTAGAAAACTAAAAATGCCAGCAAGGAAATCATGGCACAGTACCAAAACCAAGAAAAAATTAAATTGAGATTTTTTTTTTTTTAGCTCTTCTAATCCTGAAGACAACTTATATACTTTTTTATGTCAGCATTTCCCATTTGTGCAAACAAGACAGAGTCGAAATCATGACACTGAGCTCTGCCGCGCTGCTCCCCAGCAATCGAGTTTTAAAGACTAGGCTGTCCTTTCTGAAGAATGATTTCCAATGAAAAGACAGAAGCATGTCAATAGTATTAGGGTCATTTCTGCCCAGCTCCACTATATATCCTGAGTGAATGTCTCACTTCACAGACCATTTTTATCCCAGTCATTCTGCAGCTAGGTGAATGGCTGCCTCCCAGGAAGGCATTAACATACTGTTAGTCTATTGCACAGCATGAGACACAACTAAAAATTTTCCAGTAAATTCTTCTCGTCCCCTATAAGCATTTGCTTTCTCCGAATGTATGGTGCTGCTGAGCTGTCAAAGAATGTGGCCCGGAAAGCCTCTCATTTGTCTTTTAGTGCCAGTTCTTAAAAAGTCACAAAGCAAAACAAATTACCACCATAAAATTATAATGGTGAGCAGGAAAATTCATGAGCGCCCTCTTCCAGGACTGCAGTTGCTACAATTCACACCTGTCCACACCTGTTAAGCACCCATCTCCTCCGCACTCAGGAGGTGAGGACTCCTGGGAACATGTTCCAGGACTGTGGTGGCTACATGCCCCATCCGCAGTTACTCAGACCACCCTAGATCATTTCTGCCCGTGCCATACAACTGAAGCAGCACTCCCCCAAGAGTAACCCCAAAGGTGAGCTTGAGGCTATATAATCCAATAGAAAACTTTCAATCACTTATTTTTCTGATCTCTCAGAAGAATTGCTCTCTCTCTCTCTCTCTCTCTCCATATATATATACACATATGCTATACTCTTTTATCCCCTTGTCCTGACTCCCACTACCCTGGGGCCCCCCTCAGTGGGGTTATGGTATTCCCTGTGGGGTCATGAAAGCCTCAGTCAGTCCTTCTGGGGTGAGGGTCATGCCTCAGGGTATTCCTACCCACTAGATGGCTCTTGTAGAAATTCTTACTCTTTTTTATTACTTTTATTTATTTATTTGAGAGAGACAGAGAGAGAAAGAGGCCTCTGGCTTATGTCCTGGGGAATCGAGACTAGAACCAGGGTCCTTAGGCTTCACAGGCAAGCGCTTAACCACTAAGCCACCTCTCCAACCCAGAACTGCTTAGTCTTGATTACTCCTTTCTGTGAGAAAAATATCTTCACCAGCAGGGTTCCAAAATATCACACCCTGAGTCTGTTTGTCCTTTGACCTCTTATTGTTTCTCCTCCTCCAGCCTCCCAAACTCTTGACCCGTCTGTCTTCGAAGCCCTTAACACTCTTCATTTGACATCCCCTTACCCTACACAGAAATTCAGCTACTTCAATGTGTTAACCATTTCTAAGATGTTTCCTTTACCCAGATATCCCTGTAAAGATCCTGCATGACCAATGGTCTCCTGAGCATCTTATTTGCATGCCCTTTTGTGAAACAAACTTACAATGTCCAAAACTAAATTGCTGTTCAGCCCCAACCTTTTCTTTCCCAGCTCAGTCAATGCCCAGCTCCACAGTTGCTCAAAGAATTGGCGTTTCCATGCTCCTGTCTCCAGGCAGTCACTATAGCCAGTCTAACTCATATCCCATCTCAGACCATCAAATCTCCCTCTCCCCTCCGCTCGGCCCAGGCCTCCTGCATACCACTCCTAAACTGTACAGCAGCCTTTCACCCACTGCGCCCCTCCAATGAATGTGCCACACAGAGACAGAGCAAGCAATCTGTGCATGTGTGACCACAGCGGGTCGTCCACACCCCTCTATACCTTCTACGGCTATCTGGATGAAGAAACCAGCACTGTTGGCCCCACTCAGCACTCCTGCCTTCCTTCCACTTCATGGTTCCACTTTCCATCCCTGCCCCGCCCCCCCCCATCTCGGATCCAGCAGTCTTTCTCTCCTTTAGTCTGTGTACACCCCTCTGCTTCCAGCTTCCAAATGTACCCCACACTTCTGTGTGTTCTCCACTCCCATCCTGCGGACCACTGCCTAGCTAAATCTTATCTGAAGCAGCCCAGCTTCTAAGACATCCGCCTGATCCCTGAGACTGGGCCACTGTGTCCTATAAGCCCCGATGCCCATTGAGTATGCCTTTGTCTAACATCCTCCACCTGCGTAGTTGTGGACTTCATGCTCTTTACTGGTCTGTAGACCTCACGAGGTCGGGGCATTGGTCCTTCCCACTCCCAGTTATATCGTCTGTGCCTCAAGCAGTGTCCCGTGCGTAAATGATGGGCAGTAAGCGTGTCATAATTTCATCATAATAAAGACGAGCTTCTTTTATTCTCCTCTTGGAGAGTAGGAGTTATGCTCTTGCTTCCTGTGTATCCAAGAAACATCTCTTTTTTGTCTGTCCACATCCAGAAGGTTGGCTAAGGACTGCTTCACGTCTCATCCATCTTTGCCTCCCCCACAGCCACATCCACGCACTGCACAGGAGAATTACACACACAAAGTGGACACTAACCCCTGGCTCTGGGCCACTTACCCATCCACTACCTTTAGGATCTAGGCAGGTTATCAAAACTCCCTGAGCTTTATTTTCCTCTCCGTTGTAAAATAATATTTCACGAACTGGAGCACAGGGAGGTTTTAAATGTACTTTTCTCTGAGGTTTCAATCATTTTGTCCAAGAAATAAGTTAACAATAGAGAATAAGAAAGATAACATGAAATTATATTATCTCCCTCCCTAAGGCAGGGAAACGTGAGACTCAGAGACACAAAATGGCTGAACCTTGTAGAGCGTTAAGCAAAGAGATTGGGCTTGGGCTTCTGACAGAGGGAGCTGCGCAGGCTGTGGGAGGCCGGGGAGGGTGCACAGTGGGCCAGGAGCAGCAGTCTTCTTGCTGTCCAGACAAAGTCTCCCAGGCAACGAAAGCTATGGTCATCTTCATCTGCACTCTGGGTTGGGTGTCAGATCCCCTGTTGTGACTTGAATTTGAAAACACTGTTTGGGGAAGACAGTCGAACCTTTAGGAAGTGGATCTTCACTGGAGGAAGTGGTCATTGTAGGTGGACTGTAAGGTTTTACAGCCCAGCCCCACCCACTTCTATCTGTTTCTCTTTCTCCCTCACTCTCTCTTCTCTGCTTCCTGCCTCTGAATGAAATGTAGCCAGCCAGCCTTCTCCTCCTTCCATGTTTCCCCACCATGATGGACTGTAAGCTGAAATAAACCCCTTTCTTCCTTATTTAAGCTGCGTATTGTCCAGTAACTAACTCACTTCCTGCTAAAGAACCTTCCAAGGCAGTTTACTAACATAGATATAAACTTTCTTCAACCAAAGGACAGCTTTTCAGAGCCAGTCACATGTCTGCAGAGGTCTGCAGTTTCTCTGAATAACCAACTTGAAATATACCAATGAAATAGATTTGGGGTTGGATATTTTAACTTTGCCTTGGGATGTTGGAAGGATAAAATAAGACATCACATGTAAAACGTAGTAATTAGTAATGAATTCTTTTCATCGTAAGCATTTAAGAAACAATAGCCATCAATACTGTAAAAGTAGATCAACTGTAAAAACTTTAATTATGCCTCTAACCAACCAGGAAGAAGTAAGTAAACAATAGTCTATACAGGCCAAGAAACACTACAAAACCATTTCAAAATGCCTTTAAGTAATACTGGTTTGTACTTACAGTGTCAACAAAGGCAAAAATCAATTTAATAAATAGATAGATGTGAAGAAAGTTGCAGTGTCAGAACTTAGAATATAATAGCAAAAAGACAGCATGATTCCTTGCTTCCTGTAACTCTGATGCATGTGAAATAAGAAGTGACCCAATGCTTAAAGAAAGTAATATTGGGGGAAAGATATTTATATGTAGCTCCACACAGTGGTATCTCAATTTCATGAGAGAACATGAGCAAATATATTATTACAAAAAAAACAGTAAAGATTGTAGGACTGTGGGAGTGATTTCATACTAATCAAAAACATGGACTAACTTTAAAAAAATATTTTATTTATTTGTGAGAGAGAGATACAGAAATAGGCAGGTAGAGAGAGAAAGAGAATGGGCGCACTAGGGCCTCCAACCACTACAAATGAACTCCAGATGCATGTGCCCCCTTGTGCATCTGGCTTACATGGGTCCTGGGGAGTCAAACCTGGGTCCTTTGGCTTTGCAGGTAAGCACCTTAACCACAAGCCATCTCCCCAGCCCCTGGACTAACTTTTTTAATTGAAACCAATTGTTCAGTTCTGTTAAAATGCCTGTTTGTGAGGGGAGATCTAGACAGAACTTCTAAATTGTCTGGAATTTGTTTTCCTTTTATTTTGCCTTGCTCAGTTTTCATAATTAAGTACTAAAGAATCAGACACGCGATGCCTCAGTGCCCACTGCCTCCACCTGTCTCTTGGGCCTATAGTGTCAACCAGGAAGTGCCAGGCAAGCAGGTCAAGGGTGGCTCCTCTCCTTTCTCCCATTTCTCTAGGGTCTAAGCCTTGCTTTGCCAGACACCCTGCCTGCATCTATAACCTTTGCCTCTCTTACTCAAGTTTATCCCACTTTTGGCTCTCTTGAGCCATGTAGACCTATAACTCCCACCTTCTCTCCGTCTTTTCGCTCAACAGCCAACATTTCTGAGAATAGTCTTGATAAACACTCCCCCCCGACACACACACCTTCTCACCTCTCATTCACTCTTAAATGGCAGCAGACTTGACTCTACCCATAGCACTTTCTGAAACAGCCCTTGAGAATATCTCCAGGAGTGTTCATATTGTCTCATGTGATGGACACATTACATCCACAGCATTTAGAGCTTTCTAGTGACTTCTTCACACACTAATCCTTTTGCCTGACCTGCTCCCCACGCTATCAATTTTACTTTTTTAACTCCTATTTTGTGCTGGCTCAAATGATACTAGGCCAAATAAATTATCCTAATTCTCTTCAAACCTCCTTAAAAATAAGCTACTCCACAGGGTGGGAGGGGTGCTCTGAGGCACTGTCCCTCACCACAGAGACTGTACAGTACATTCATGACCCCCAGTGATAGACTGGGGGTGGGGAAGAGGAGATATAAGAGTATAACCAGATGGGATATGAACAATGTGCAACGTATTCCTATAATAAAGTTCTCAATTTAAAAAAAAAGATAAGTTCCCTTTTATGTCCTCTGGCTCTCTGAACATGGCTGTTGGAACCAAGATATTTCTTACAAACACGGATGATTTGGCCTGGCAGTCTCTAGATACTTAAAAATGAGAAATGAAAGCATACACTATATAAAGACTTAGATCCTAATGTTCACAGTAGCTTTATGTAAAATCTCCCCATATGGAAAGTAGCCATTGACCCAGTAACTGCTGAATGGATGGACAATATGCAATGGGTCAATGCATCAACAGAATGCTATTCAGCAACAAAACGGAACAAATTACTAGCAGGTGCAAGAGCATGGATAATCTCAAAGGTTTGATATTAAATAAAAGATGCAGACAGTGTAGCCAGGCATGGTGGCACATGCCTTCAATTCCAGTACTCAGTAGGAGGATCACCGTGAGTTCGAAGCCACCCTGAGACTATATAGTGAATTCCAGGTCAGCCTGAGCTAGAGTAAGACCCTACCTCAAAACAACAACAACAACAAAAAAAAAAAAAAAAAAGATGCAGACAGTGAAGGATACTCCATCTATGGTTCACCTCCAGACATTCTGGAAAAAGTCACACTAGCGACAGGAATCAGAACAGGGCCTACCAGGGCTGGAGCAAGTGATGACAAAGGGGCTCAGAAAACATTTTATGGTTATGGGAATATTCTATAACTTGATTGTGGTAGTGGTGAGATAAATGAATGCATTTGTTAAAAACAATCAGTTGAGAATCTTCCTCAAAAGTCGTCTCACATTGCTGTCCCCTCACACAGACCGACGAGTACTTTTATGATCCCCCACAGTGATTACCAATAACCCCACTGAGGAGGGTCCACAGTAGATGGGAGCACGGGAGAGGGGACGTAATAGTATAACCCAATGGAAATATGGCCACTTGGTAATATGTTCATATACTAAAATTCTCAATAAAATAAAAAGTCTCATCAATAGTCTGTTTTCTTTTTTTCTTCTAAGATAATATGGTAGCATAATTCTTTCTTTTTTTTTTTTTTTTTTTTTTTTTGGTTTTTCGAGGTAGGGTCTCACTCTGGCCCAGGCTGACCTGGAATTAACCATGTAGTCTCAGGGTGGCCTCGAACTCTCGGCGATCCTCCTACCTCTGTCTCCCGAGTGCTGGGATTAAAGGCGTGCGCCACCACGCCCAGCCATAATTCTTAATATAGTATTAATAACAAGTGTCAAATAAATGAAATTTTAGATGTTTTGGGTAGAAGCTGATCACTGTCTCAATCTACATAAAAATTATTCACCTAAAAGGGCAAATTTCACTGTCTATAAATTCTTCCTCAACAATTAAGGTTTCTAAAAGCAAACAAAAACTTAGGTCAGGCTCATTTCTGCAGCAAGACTTCCTGACTTCTCATCTCAGGCTTGGCTGAGTCCTCTCAGTCCCCACAGCACGTGGTGTCCTGGTATTTCAAGTACTGGTTATATTAGTTCAACTTGCAGTACTATGATGAAATGCTGAAGCAGTAGACTTTGTAAGTAAGAAGAGCTTAATTAGCTTACAGTTTGGAGGGTCAAGGTCACGGCACTGGCTTTGACTCAGTTCCCAGCTGCATCACATCATGGCAGACAGCAATGATGCCAGCACCTGAGGGAGCAAGCAAGGCATCAGAGCCTAACCAGGAGCCGAGGTAAAGGCAGGGTCCCATGGTCCCATCCCAGGACATATTCTCCAAGACCTAATGACCTTCCAGTAGGTCCTACTTCCCAAGCGTTTTACCACCTGCCAATAACAACATCAGGTTGTGGACTAGGCCTTTAATCACGATGGACCTTTAAGGGACTGGAAGACCAAATAGAATCACTGGCTCTGCTCAAAATAAAATGTTGAATCCGGGTGTGGTGGTGCACGCCTTTAATCTCAGCACTCGGGAGGCAGAGGTAGGAGGATCGCCTGAGTTCAAGGCCATCCTGAGACTACATAGTGAATTCCAGGTCAGCCTGGGCTACAGCGAGACCCTCCCTCGGTAAATAAATAAGTTAATTAATTAATTTCATTTAATTAAACATTTAGAATTGTACCTTTAAATATCTATCCCCCCTACTGGATTGTGAGCCCGTTAAAGAAAGAAAACAATCATCTTAACACCTCACGTTCCCACCCGCATCCTCCATCCCACTTCCGCAGTGAGCAACTGAGCAATAAACCCCTCTCTGCTCCAAGGACCCATGAAGTCCTGCTCAGTTCAGACTCCTTCCTCTAAAGTTATGTCATCAGGGATGGAGGGATGGCTCAGCAGGGAAAGCACTTACCTGCAAAGCCAAAGGACCCAGGTGCGATTCCCCAGGACCCACATAAAGCCAGATGCACAAGGTGGTGCATGTACCTGGAGTTCATTTGCAGAGGCCCTGGTGTGCCCATTTTCTCTTTCTCTATCTGCCTTTCTCTATACCTCTCTCTCTCTAATAAATAAAAATATTTTTTTAAGTTGCCTCATCAAAGTTCTATTTTATTTCTTTGGTTCTTCCAAGCTAATATGGCAACATAATCTGTAATACATTACTAATGATTAGTGGCAAGTAAACAAAATTTCAGATGTTTGGGGTAGCAGCTTATCAATGTCTCTCAGTCTATGTGAAATTTTCTAACAATTATATGGGAACATTCATTTTATACATATTTTTTATTTATTTTTATTATTACTTACTTGAGAGAGAGGCAGATAGAGAGAGACAGAACGGGCATGCCAGGGCCTCCAGCTCCTGCAAACAAACTGCAGACACATATGCCACTTTGTGTATCTGGCTTTCGTGGGTCCTGGGGAATCGAACTTGAGTCCTTTGGTTTTGTAGATAGGTACCTTAACTACTAAGCCATCTCTCCAGTCCATAAATATTCATTTTTTAAATCAGTGGCTATTGAAACAGGAGAATAGGGCAGAAAGTGAAGTCCAAAGAGCCTTGTGCAAAGCCTTACAAAATTAGCACATGAAAAAGAAGAAGTAGGCAAGGAGGATGGCTGGAACACCCCACACACACACACACACAGAGGCTAACCACTGGCCCTGCAGAGGGTCTGGAGGTGCCCGTGTGTAGCTCACTATAATCCACTAAACCACAACTGCACACCACTGGGTGGAGAATGAAGAGGCTTAACGAGACACAGGATGCATGAAGTTGTGTGCAGAACGACAAACATATACCAGGACGCAGGAGGAAGCATGAGCTATGCAAATAAGATTCGAAACCCTCAGTCATGTGACCCGGTGTGCAGCATGGCGTTTAAAGTGCGGAATGCTCCGGCCTCGGCCTTACTTAGCCTGTTTCCTCCTTCGGAGGTTTGTTTTTGGTTTTGGTTTTTGTTTTTTTCCTAATAAACTCCCTCTGCTTCTTCTGCAACTTTGTGTCTCTATCCAATTCTTTGGTTCAGTTCACAAGACCCTGGAACTGCCAGGAGGAGTAAAATCAGCCAGTATTACTGTCATGCAATTAAGAGGTCTTCTGATTCCTAATGAACAATGTCTAGAAAGGCCATCATTTTATGGAGAGAAGAAGAAATTGGGAAGCTGGTCGTGACCCAGTTACTTATACGGCACCACTGGTACCAGGGGTCTGACCCTTTGAACATGAATAGCCGAAGCTGAACTCTCTCTTTACTTCCAAGAACGCTTCAATCACGAGTGTGAGGAAATACTTCAAGGAAGATCTCATGATAAAGCAACATGCTGCTATTAGTTTTATTCCACCCATTCAAGAAAACCTCATGCCATACATATAAGCTGCCTTTCTTCAAAAGCTGCCCACTACTCAAGGCTGTATAATTTATTGCACTGGTTCCCACCAAGCAATCGGACTTTTCACAGGCAGCCTAGGAGAGAAGGGGTTTCCCAACGCATACTGGGGATTCACTTGGTTTCCACTGTGCTCGCTCCTCCTGTGAGGATGGTGTGCTGGGTCTGCCCACACCCTTGCTGCCCCGGACAGCTCATGCTCAGGGCAGCATAGGGAACAGTGCAAGGTGGGACTCTACAACAAGACCGCTTGCCTAGCTTTGCCCCATCTTCAGCAGCAGAATCATGGGTCTGACCGTGAACTAGGGTCTACCCTGTCCAAAAATTTCCTGGGAAATGGGGCAATTTTTATCCCATTCTAGAAGAAGTCTATTGTTTTGAAAAGTTATTTCTTAAAAACATAATAAATATGTATAAAGAATTTAGGGAGCTGGGCATGGTAGCACACGCCTTTAATCCCAGCACTTGGGAAGCAAAGTAGGAGGATCGCTGTGAGTTCAAGGACACCCTGAGACTACATAGTGAATTCTAGATGATCCTGAGCTAGAGTGAGACCCTACCTTGAAAAACCAAAAGAAGAAAAGGAAGAGGAAGAAAGAAGACAAAGACAAAGAGGAAGAAGAAGAGGAAGAGGAAGAAGAAGAGGAAGAAAGAGAGGGAAAAAAGAATTTAGGGGGCTAGAGGACTGGGAGGCTGGGGAGATGGCTCAGTGTTAAAAGGTGCTTGTTTGGAAAGCCTGCCAGCCCAGATGTAATTCCCAGGCCACCCATGTAAATCTGGATGGTTATTTAGTTGCAGAGGCAAGAAACTCTGCTATACACACACACACACACACACACACACACACACACACACACACACACAGCAATAACAAACTAAATAAAAACTGTTTTTTTAATGAGAGAGTGAGAGAGAGAGAATTGGTGCCCCAGGGCCTCCAGCCACTGAAATCAAACTCCAGACACATGCTCCATCTAGTGCGTATGTGCGACCTTGCACTTGCATCACCTTGTACATCTGACTTAAGAGGGTTCTGGAGAGTTGAGCATGGGTCATTACATTTCACAGGCAAATATTTTAACCACTAAGCCATCTCTCCAGCCCTAAATAATTTTTTAAAAACTTTTTTAAAAAGAAAAATTAATAAAAATAATCAAAGATTGTGCATATGAACAGACATGGCATGGGAACCACATTCTTCCTCAAGCACCAGCTCTTTCCATGCATACCACTTATCACTTCTCCACCACTTGGGTCTTGAGCAACTTTGATCAGATCAACACGAGTTACAGTCTGCCTTATATGTAGGTTGATCATTACCCCACCCATGGTGTCTTCTCTTCCTCTAGTCCTGGTGATAAAACTGTCTTCTCCAGTAACAGAATCCAGGTAAGTTCTGTATCTTTGTCCATTAGCAACCAGTATAAATTCACTGAATAGTGTAACAAGAAAATCTTAAAAAAAAAAAAAAAAAGTGGGCTGGAGAGATGGCTTAGAGGTTAAGGCACATGCCTGCGAAGCCTAAGGACCCCAGTTCAATTCTCCAGGTTCCACCAGATGCACAAGGGGGTGCACACATCTGAAGTTCGTTTGCAGTGGCTAGAGGCCCTGGCGTACCCATTCTCTCATTCTCTCTCTCTCTCTCTCTCTCTCTCTCTCTCTCTCTCTAATAAATAAATAAATAAAAATAAAATCTTTTTTTAAAAAAGCCATCTGAGAATGAAACTTGCCTAGAATTAATGTTTGCAGATTTGACTCTATTTTTGTCACCAAATTAGCATATATTCTGCCTCATCCAAATCACTCTCCCTTCTCCTCTCTGTTCTTTCTAGAACTCCTAGAATTGGCTGGAGTATAGGACAAAATTTCCCCCATCACATAGACATCTCCCATCTGTCTCTAATTTCACAAAATGACCATGTGAAATGGCCTCAAGGGCCAAGAAACTCGCTTTCATTCTTCTCTATGCGAAGCTACACAGAGCAGGTAGATTTTTCTCCCTTAGTTCAAGTCAGGCCTCTGAGGCAGCACTGAGAAAAGGGAAAGCAGACTCCAGGCAGCTCCCGCTGTGCTGCTGATGAGAATGTGCAGGGCTGGACCACTCAGACCCAGGCGAGGGCGATCAGCCCAGCAGTGAGCAATATGCTAAGTATTTTCAACATCGTGCAAATCACTGCCTTTCCTTCTACATCATACACACTGAAAGGCTTCATGGGACTCCTGCAGCATCCCTCTAACCTGGGGCAGAGGGAGTTAACCATATCTCTCCCCGCTGTTTTATTCTGCAGCGACAATCAACTGACTTTGTACTGCAAGACAAGGACGGTTTCAGCATCTCTCAAAGGAAAGAACTTCTGGGTCCTCTGGTTCAGAGTACCCTAAAATACACTGATGTTGTGGGAGGGAGGGCAAGAGTGGAAGACAGACAGAGAAGAAAGAAGTTTGGGACAGAGCGACACAGATCAAACATGGATGATGACCAAACAGCGTCTCCAGATGCTACACTCCGATAGCATTATCTCCTCGAGAAGCAGAGTTCTAACGGAGGATGCAGAAGAAAACTCAGGAAATGGGTTCACAGAATTAGTTATCCTAGGAAGTATGATGGCAAACGTAGCAGTGGAGAAGGTATTAAATCCTGAGCCTTAATCCTGGGCTTCATCTGAGGTGGGCTGAACCTTCATATTACCCCCTCACAAAACACAGAAGTGACCAGCAGAGAATTCTCTAGAGAAATTGGCATAGCACGTACTTGAGCAATTAAGATAAAGCAATTGGTAGAAAAAAATGCACTCAAAAGTTAAGGAAAGTTCCACTTTAGGTGATCAGTTGTCTGTCTGTCTGGGTGTCCCCAAAGATAAACTTAGAGGGAGCTTTGGATCCAAGGGGTTTATTTGGAATGAGATCCCAAGAAACGAGGATGAAGGGAAGAATCATGAGAGGAGGGGGAGCCAAAATCCAAGGTCGCTTTTCTGAGATACCCAGAATGGACGGCCGGAGGACAGGAGAGCCTTGATCTACTGCTCCTGCCTGCTCTGAGAAAGCTTGGTTCCAGAGACTCCTGCTGTGGGCCTGCGAGCTCCTGCTGCAGCTGGAGACTGGCATAAAGGAGAAAGAGAAAAACACAGTTAAGAGCTTGAGGTGAGGTCTCGCAGCTCCCAGTAGATGTGCACTCACACAGAACTGCCCACCACGGCGGAAGCTAACATCTGTGGTGGCTCGGGGCTTTATCTCACCACCCTACAGCTGTCTTTCAGGATTGTTTGCTTCTCCCATCCTTAAAAGTGACAAACACTGGGCTGCAGAGATGGCTCAGCAACTAAAGGCACTTGCTTGCAAAGTCTAATGGCACAGGATCAATTCCCCAGTACCCATGTAAAGCCAGATGCACAAAGTGGCTCATGCATCTGGAGTTCATTTGCAGCAGCAGGAGGCCCTGAGGTGCCTACTCACTCTCTTTCTGTCTGCTTCATTCTCTCTACCTCTCTCAAACAAATAAATAATACTCTTTTTAAAAAGGCACAAACACCCAAGCATCACTTTCCTAATTACAAACTGTGCTGCCACAGATGATTTCTCCCTGAAAATTCATCTCCCTCTTTCCTTCCAGGCCTTCCCATACACTGCTGCTGAAGTTCCTGGATGGTCCCCCAGTCCATTCCCCTCCCATTCTTCTGTGATGTCTTGTCACCATTTAAAATCTGTTATTCCTGGGCTGGAGAAATGGCTTAGCGGTTAAGATGCTTGCCGGCAAAGCAAAAGGACCCAGGTTCGATTCTCCAGGTACCACGTAAGCCAGATGCACATGGTGGCACATGCGTCTGGAGTTTGTTTGCAGTGGCTAGAGTCCCTGGTGTGTCCATTCTCACTCTCTGTCTCTCTCTCCCTCTCTCTGTCTTTAATAAATAAATAAAATAAATCTTTGAAAAAAATCTGTCACTCTAGGACTCTCTCCATGGCTCCTAGGGTGAGTTCAAGGCCAGCCTGGGCTACAAAATGAGTTCCAGATCAGCCTACTCTAGAGTGATACTCTGCCTCAAATAGATAGATAGATAAGTAGATAGATAGATAGACAGATAGATAGATAGATGATAGATGTTATTTATTAAATATATATTATGGTTTTGTTTATATACTCATATACTTTATATAATTAATAGTATATGCATCTATTATAGATTCTTGATATTAACTCCCTGTGTGATACATACCTGGATGCCTGGATGTTCATTCTGCGGACAGTTTCTTTTGCTGTGTAAAACCTTTTTAATTTCATATAGTCCCACTGGTTAGTCCTTGGGGCTGTTTCCTGTGCTGTGAGAGATCTTTCAGAAAGCTCTTGCCTATGCCTGTATCTTGAAGTATATCCGTTGCCTGTTTTCCTCTAGAAGTTTCAGCATTTCCAGGGTTTTTTTTAAGGAAACATATCTTTAAATTTGTATTGAAATTAAATTTCATTCATTTAAATCTCCATAGTTGAATGCTTCATTAATTAAAACTATAACATTGATAACATTTTGGGCACATCTCAGGTTTTAAGTCAGCAATTGCTTCTTACAACCCTGCTACCAGAAGTGAAGATCAGCCTAGAAATGTCGAGAGGAAGCTGAGTTCCTAAAGAACCCACCACTCCACCCTAGAGGCAGAGCCAGCGGGCCAGCGGGCAGTACCTTCAGTGGACTGCTTCTTTCATTCCCAGACTTGGCAGGGGTTGAGAAGATTAGAAAGTGACAGATGGGAGGGAGGGCAGTGAAGAGGGACTTGTTAGGGGAACTAGAACTAGTGCACTTGTCACTAATCTGATGAACCCTTTCCAACCCATCTTTCCCGCCTCCCTTAATACGCTACACCCCCACCACCACCACCACCATCACCCACTGCCCAAATCTGCCCAAATCATCCTTCCTGCCTTGGGGCCGTTGGGCATGCTCTTTTCTCTGCCCTGAATTCATGTCTATCTTCACGTTGAAATATAAACTCTTTCTCCTGTGTGGGTTTTAGCTTAAATGTTAGTCTGCACTGTTACCCTACTAAAAGTAGGTGCCCCCCATTTGCGGCCTATTAATGTCAATCTCTTTTTTATCTTTCATCATAATATTTACATGATTTGTAATTACTTCATTTACTCATCTGTTTACTAGTGGGACTGGAAGGCGTCTTTGGAGGAGTTTCAGAAGGACCCAGTGACCTTGACAGCCAGTCCCTGCTTTTGTTACATTTAATGTATCACCTGGCACCTAGGAAGAGGGCGCGCTGTCATCCCTGTTGTTGCTATCACTGTCATTTTCAAAAGATTTCTTTAGTTTTCATCAACCGGAGTTGCTGTATCAAAGTAAGGACTTGGCCAGCAGCACCTCCATGTTTGTTTGTTTGTTTGTTTGTTTTTTCTTCGTTATTAGTTTTGGACATTCTCAGTGTGTAAACAAGCACATGTTGGTACCATCCTTACCCTCATCCCTGCCCCACCTCCGGAAGGACCCTCCTCGTTCCATGGGGATTGTGGGTCGTTCATTGTGGGGAAAGCCATCAGTTATGAGGAAGAGGCAATGTCCGAGCTTGTGGCTCTAACACTCTTTCCGCCCCCTCTTCCGCGAATTTCCCTGAGTCATGTTGGGTTCATTTTGGTCTACTTCAGTGATGGGCTCTTGGGAGCCTCTGTGTCTCTGTGTCTCTGGTTTGGTAGGAGTTGAGTGTTCTCTGTGTCTGTCTCCTTCACTCTTGTGCTGGTTCATACCAGGTTCACCGAGAAAGCAGCACTCTTGCTCATTTCCCCCATTACTCTATGGTTTCAGCTGGGGCCCTGGTGAGGTGCGATGGGCTGATTCTCTCCTCAGGTTCTGCGTCCATCTAAAAAAGAGAAGCAGATTCTCCAACAGAGAGTGAAGTCAGCACCAGATAAATGGGATAACCATTGTTAGTTTAGAGAGAATTTAATAGGTGTCGGCCCTCTTGCAGCCCACGATTGTGGGAGCTTGATACTGGAGAGTGAACTCGTTATTTGCATATGGTTCTGACTTGTTTTCTAGTTCCAGCTATGGATCTTTTCCACTGAGCAGATCTGTCAGCCAATCCATGAGCAGTTGTTACCCACCATGGCTGTGTGCAACTATTGCACTTGGGTGAGCATCACATCAGGTTGTTTGCTGCTGAGTAGCTTAGACCTCGAGTTGCTCAGACAGATGTTGGCCATTTTCCCCCGGTAGCCCATGGAGCACCTGCTGGCACTAGACAAGCTAACTGTCTGGGGACTGACTCTCTTCCAGATTCCAGCCAGGTTACTCCACATTCCATATGGTCAGCATATGGTGTCTTCAGCAGTAGCGTCTTACCATTAACTTTTGGTGGGTAATCAAGTGCTCTGACAGAAATCTGTCTTTTTGGGAAACCATGTAAGTCTCTGTGATCAACAGCTCATTGTGGATGTTAACTGCATCCTGGTACTGGGAGTTACAGGTCAGGGCCAAGGGAGAAGAAGGAAGAAAAAGATAGAAGGAAGAAAAAAAGAGAGAAACAGGTGAAAATTAAGGTCAGGCTTCATCTTACCCTTTGATTCAGATGGTCCCTTTAACGTCCTGATGAGCAAACTTTTTAGCCTGTCTTCTGGGATATAGGATTTTATGGTACCAGTTACATTTGGGTCCAGTTTTGTGTCCCCACCTCCCACACCTTTACCCTCCCCTCCAGCCCCACCCTCCCTTGAGATGCCTATTAGGTATGACAGCATCTCGGGCTGATCCAGGTCAGGAGCCACAGATGAGTGAGACGGTGCAATGACTGTCTTTCTGTGATTGGGTGAGTTCGCTGAGAATGATCTGTTCCAAGTTGGACCATTTTTCTACAAATTTCATTGCGTCATTTTTTTCTAACTGCTGAGTAGAATTCTATAGTGTAGATATACCACATCTTTGTTATTCATTTGTCTAGTGATGGACATCTGGGTTGATTCCAGTTCTTAGCTATTAGGAATTGAGCAGCTATAAACATGGTTGAGCAGATCTCTCTGAACTGAGGCATGGAGCTTTTAGGGTAAATGCCCAGTAAGGGAATGACTGGGTCTGTTGGTAACTCTATAATCAACCTTTTTAGGAGTGTCCATGTTGCTTTCCGTAGTGGTTGTGCCATCTTACATTCCCACCAACAGTGAGTGAGGGTTCTCCACATCCTCGCCCGTATTTGTTTTCATTAGATTTGTTAGCGTTTGCCATCCTTCCTGGGGTGAGGTGGAATCTCATAGTCATTTTAATTTGCATTTCCCTGATGCTTACTGATGCAGTCAGGTTCACATTGCTGGCAGAAATCACCCAACCAAGAGCAGCTTTGGGGAAAAAAATTATTTATTTTGGCTTACAGACTTCAGGAGATACTCCACAATGTCAGGGAAAATGAGCAGAGGGTGGACATCACCCCCTGGCCAATAGAAAGTGTATAATAGTAACAGGAGAGTGTGCCAAACATGGGCAAGGGGACACTGGCTATAATACCCATAAGCCTGCCCCCAACAATACACTGCCTCCAGGAGGCTTTAATTTCAAATTGCCATCAGCTGAGGAGACTAGCATTCAGAACACCTAAGTTTATGGGGGACACCTGAATCAAATCCTCACAGTTAGGGATGTTAACATTTTCTTAAATGTGGGTTTGCCATTTGTATTTCTTCCTCTGAGAACTCCCTGTGAAGTTCCCTGCCCCACTTTGTGAGTGGGTTGTTTGATTTTTTTTTTATTGTTTCAGTTTTGAGTTCTTTGTAGATTCTAGAAATTAGGCCTCTGTCAGTTATATAGCAGGCAAAAATTTTCTCCTATTCTGTGGGTAATCTATTGGCTCTGCTTATTGTATGTTTGTCTGTGGAAAAGCTTTTCAGCTTCCTGAGATCCCAATGGTTGAGTGATTGTTTAATTTTCTGAGCTGCTGGGGTTTTGTTCAGGAAGTCTTTTCCCACTCCTATGTCATGGAAAGTTCCTCCTGTGTTTTTCTTCCAGTAGTATCAGAGTTTCTGGTTTTATATTGAGGTTTTTGATCCATTTGGACTTGATTTTTGTGCATGGCAAGATGTGTGGATCTAGTTTCATTTCCCTGCATATGGTTGTCCAGTTTGTCCGGCACCATTTGTTGAAGATGCAGTCTTTTTTTACAGTCGACATTGTTAGGGCCTTTGTCAGATATCAATAGCTGTAGTTACTTGACCCAAAGTCCAGGTCCTCTATTCTGTTCCATTGGTCTATAATCCTGTTTTTTTGCCAGTACCATGTTGTTTTTGTTACTATGGCTTTGTAGTATACCTTTAGATCAGGTATGGTGATGCCTCCAGAGGTGTTTCTTTTTTTAAGTGAGAGTAACATTATTTTATTTTATTTTATTCATTTATTAAAAAGAGAGAGAGGGAGAATGAGAATGGGCATGCCAGGGCCTCTAGCCACTGCAAACGAACTCCAGACATGTGCACAACCTTGTGTATTTGGCTTACATGGGACCTGGAGAATTGAACCGGGGTCCTTAGGCTTCGCAAGCATGTGCCTTAACTGCTAAGCCATCTCTCCAGCCCGAGAGGTGTTTCTTTTGCTAAGGATACGCTTGGATATCCGAGGCCTGCTGCCATTCCATATGAATTTTGAAATCATTTTTCCTATCTCTGTGAAGAAAAATGCTGGGATTTTTATTGGTATTGCAGTAAATCTGTATATTGCTCTTGGTAAGATTGCCATTTTCACAATATTAATTCTGCCTATCCAGAAGTATGGGAGGTGTTTCCATTTTCTCAAGTCCTCCTCACTTTCTTTCTTGAGTGTTTTTATGTTTTCATTATGAGTCTTTCACATCCTTGGTTAATGTTATTCCAAGGTATTTTTTTGTTGTTTTTGCTATTGAAAATGGAACAATGTTACTAATTTCTTTCACTGTATCTTTGTCCTTTGCATATAGAAAGGCTACTGATTTTGTGTGTTGATTTTATATCCTGCTACTTTGTTTTAAAGTGTGTTGTTCAGCCTCCAGGAGCTGATGGAGTTCCTGGCACATCTCTTGTTGTTAATTTCTAGCATTACAGCATTGTGATCTGATATCATGCAGGAAATTATGTCGATTTTCCTAAGTATATGGAGGCAGGCTCTATGGCCCAGTATATGATCTATTTTAGAGAAGGTTCCATGGGCTGCTGAGAAGAATGTGTAATCTGTAGATTTGGGGTAGAATGTTCTGTAGATGTCCATTAGGTCTAGTTGATCTATGGTGTTGTTGAGCTCTCTTACTTCCCTGTTGATTTTCTGTTTGGATGATCTATCCATTGTTGATAGTGGAGTATTGAAGTCCCCGACTATGATGGTGTTGGTGTTTATTTCTGTTTTGCTGTCAAGTAGGTTTTGTTTTATGAATTGTGTTGCACCTGTGTTTGGTGCATAAAGATTGATGATTTGGACATCCTCTTGTTGGATCATTCCCTTGTTAAGTAAGAAGTGGCCTTCTTTGTCTTTTTTGATTATTTTTGGTTTGAAGTCTATTTTATCCGATATTAGTATAAACGCCTGTTGTGTCTTAATTCCATTTACTTGAAATATCATTTTCCACCCTTTCACCCTGAGAAGGTGTCTGTCTTTAGTGGTGAGGTGGGTTTCTTGAAGACAGAAGATTGAGGGGTCTATTTTTCTGATCCACCCTGTTAGCTTATGTCTCTTGATGGGTGAGGCCATTAGTAGGTTGGGGTATGGGACTGCATGGTCAGGTGGCCCAATAGGGCAAGGGGGGAATGGGACAACATGGTCTGGTGTTGCCATGAAGTGGGTGGGGGATGGAGCTGTGGGGGTCTGATGACATGGCGAAGCAGGAGGGGGGTGGGACTGCTGTGGGGTTGGTGAAGATGGGAGGGCTGGATAGGATGGCGTGGGCTGGTGGTCCTGGTTGTGGGAAGAGGGAGGAAAGCCATGGGAGGGAGGGAGGAATGAAAGCCAGCTGTCCTGGATCTACATAGCCTTCAGGTAGTGCAGGAGGGAACCTGCTCCAAGGCGCCACAGGGGGTCCCGGATGCAGATGCAGGAAGAGGGAAGAAAGCCGAGGGAGGAAGAAAGGGAGGAATGTGAGCCTGCTGGCCTGGGTCTATGTAGTCTGCAGGTAGTTCAGGAGCAAACTTGATCTGAGGCACTGAGGCTGGCTCGGCAGCTGGGACAGCTGCTTGAGGGGTTTGGGGACTGGGGGGCTATCTGAGAGTGTGGGAATCAGTAGATCCCCTACTTTGCTCCTCCACACCCTCCCACTGGAGGTCTTCTAGGACCTACAGATCCTAAAGGCCCCATCGATCTCGCCTTTCCTTCTCTGCGAGGTAAAGCATGGCTAAGCAGACACCATCTTGACCGGAAGTCAGCACCTCCGTGTTCTATAAACTTTTTGTGTATCTTGCATCAGGAAATATCTATGAGTGCTTTCAGGTCCATCTCAGCATTCAGTAGTACAGATTAGAGGATGCCATGTAGGTCTGTGTTAGCCTTGTGAATAAATCCCTCCTAATAAAAGCAAATGAGATTTCATGATTAAAGGTTTAGAAATAATCAAGACAGGGTTAAAAATAAAACTAGTGGGGGCCGAGTACACCAAAGAACAGCTACTGGCAATCCTTCCAAAATAATGTCCCAGATTATGATTTTTCATGAAAAAATAAAATAAAATCATTGCTTGCCAAGCCACATTAGAAGCATACATTCTGAGAGAATTTAAAGCAAAAACAAAACTTTCACAGGCTTATGGAGTCTAGAACTTTCCCAGTTCCCACTTTTCAATGGACATTCAATCTCATCTTTCATCATTCGGGGGATGAGCCATCAGTGGTCTGGCCTTAATTACCCAAACCAGGACTGTTAAGTTAATTGAAAACAAAACAAAATACCCTAAGGAAAGTGTTTTAACTAGCTTTTGTGACTTTCAAAAACCCAATGAAGTCCCCGTCAATCCCTAGGCAATTTAAGCTGTGCGACTTTTTGTTTTTTGCCTTATAGTATCTGTGTCATCTCAGTCACATCCCATCTCCTTTAAGCTAGTTTTCTTTTTTTATTTTATTGATGACTTCTATACTTACATACAAAAAAAACATGATATTTCCTCCTCTCCCCCATTCCCCTTTGGAACTCCAATCTCCATCATATCCCCTCCCTCTCTCCATTAGTCTCTCTTTTAATTTGATGTCATCATCTTTTTCTTCTATTATGAGGGTCTTGTGAAGGTATTGCTAGGCACTGCAAGGTCATGAATCTCGAGGCCAGTTTCTGTCTGGACAGTTGCATTGTAAGGAGTCGTACCCTTCCTTTGGCTCTTCCATTCTATCCGCCCCCTCTTCCGCAATGGGCCCTGAGCCTTGGGGGTGTGACAGAGGTGTTTCAGTGCTGGGGAAACCTAATGAATCATAAACAAAATTTCCTTCCCTACACAGAATGCTAGCAGCTTTGCCTTCCTCTCCAGAAGGCCTAAACATGAACATTGTTTGCAAAGGCAGAGAACAGACTTTCCTAACCATCCGCTTCTCCAGCCCACCCAACCTTTAAGGTTCGTGCAAGGGCTGCCACACCCGAGAAGGCTGCCACTGTTCTGTCCCACAGTCACCATCCTGAGTGCTCTGAGGTTGAGCCCACAACTCGTTCGTGTTATTCACTAACTTTATGGGATAATGTGAGGCTGTGAGAGAAGCAGGAGAGAAGAGATAGAGATACTTACTGTGCCAGACTTTGTAAAACAACCTTATTTCATCCCCAACACAATTTTCCAGATGAGGAAACTGAGGTTCGTGAGAAGCTAAGAAACTTGCTTATTGCCTAGAGCCAGTAAAAAGCAAAGTCGGGTTTATTTGTTGTTGTTGTTTTTCTTTGCATGTGTGTACATGCATGAGTGGTGTGCATGCATATGTGTATGCATGTGGGCACATGTGTGTGCATATGTGGAGGCTAGAAGTTGACGTAGGATGTCTTTCTCAACCACTCTGCCGTATTTACATAGGTAGGGTCTCTCAGTTGAACCCAAGGCTCTCCAATTTGGCTAGTCTAGTGAACCACCCTTGCCCTGGGGACCTTTTATCTCCACCTCCCAAGCGTTAGGATTACAGATGGCCCATCACACCCACCCCATATATATGTGGGTGCTGAGAAGGCAAACTCTGGTCCTCATGCTTGCTCTACCAGCACTTTATCCACTGAGCACTCCCCTTAATCCCCAAAGTCAAGTTTTGAACCAAGACTCTAACTGGCACATTATGTCCCTTTCTCTTTTTTTATTTTTTAAATGATTTTTAAAAAATTTGTTTATTTATTTATTTGGGAGAGAGAAAGAAGCAGAGAGAAAGAGAGACAGATAGAGAGAGAATGGGCAGGCCAGGGCCTCCAGCCACTGCAAACAAACTCCAGATGCATGTGCCACCTTGTGCGCCTGGCCTACGTGGGTCCTGGGGAATCAAACTAGGTCCTTTGGCTTTGCAGGCAAGCACCTTAACTGCTAAGCCATTTCTCCAGCCCCCTTTTCTACATTATAGAACCAGTTCTGTCTCTTCTCCAACTTCACCCTCAAGACACAGAAAATGGGTCAGGAGGATGAGGGATATGAAAACCATAGCAAGTTTCAAGAATTCATGTTAATATTATCATCTGTGGTAGTTTGACTTGATGTCCCCCAGTAGATACAGTAGTTTATTATTAAAGTTTGTAATTTAAGTCTGCTGCCACCTGGCTGGAGGCAGTGTCACTGTGGGCAGGTCCTAGGGTCCAGCCCCAAGATGTGAGAGTGGAATTGGAATTCCAGTTTAAAGACATGCAAAGTGCTGCAGCTTTGACTGGAGTTCTTAAAGTGTGCTTGCTTGCTTGCCTGCTTGCTTGCTTGCTTGCTTGCTTGCTTGCTTGCTTGCTTGCTTGCTTGCTTGCTTGTGATGGCTTTTGGTTTTCTGTCTGTCTGTTTGGTCCTGTGAAAGGGGACCAATTTATTCTGCCATTATGGAACTTCCTCTAGATCTGTAAGCGGCAAATAAATCCCTTTTTACTCCCATAAACTGTGTCTGGTTTGGAAGTTCATCCCAGCAACCCAAGGCTGTCTGCTACATCATCTATTAGGTGCAAAGGAGAGCCATCCCAAGAGAAAGAAAGACTTTACAACATGGTGGGAGAGAGCTATTCAATCTGCACAGAGCTGGCGAGATGGCTTAGTGGTTAAGGCGCCTGCCTGACAAGCCTAAGAACACCCATTCGATTCTCCAGGTCCCACGTTCAGCCAGACGCAAAAAGTGACTCAAGGGCGCAATGTCACACTTGCCCACAAGGGGGCGCACACGTCTGGATGTCCAGATTGTAGAGTTCTGTGGTGTGTTCCATTTATGTGTGTGTATAATCCTAGCCATATCTCTGGAGGCCATACTGGAGCAGCATTCTATTGCCAAGTTTTCTTAAAGCTTTTCATGCAAAGCACCGGCACTTTACATACTTACCAAACCGAGCTGACTCTTCAAGCGTTGTATGTGGTTATAGGTCACTTGGAAAGCATGGTTGTATATTCCTCAAAACTGAGTTGCATGTGTGGCACAGTAGGAGAAGCATCACATGCACACTTGCACTCAGCTTTGAGTCCACATCTTCAAACTCATGATGATCCTCCTACCTCTGCTTCCCAAGTGCTTAGATAAAAGGCATGTACCAACACACCCAATTCACCTACAATATCCAAGATGACCCCCTATGATAGGGGGTCAATTTATGATCAATTTGAATCTCTTAATCCTTGAAACCTTAGTTTCCCTCTATCATGCAATACAAGAGACTCATAATTTCCCAGGATTGGGGTACGGCAATCACTGGGGAGGGGACCCTCATTCTGCTCACTACCATGACTGTACGAGCATTTCCAGTGCATCTACCAGTTCAGGTTGGCATGTGACTTGACAACACATGCTATGACTCATTTCCTTCTCTAAAGATCTCAGGGAAGGGGAAAAGTAATTAATAATAAGATGCCAAGTCTCTATGGGTTATTGAGAATTCAGCCTCTACTTAATAGAAACCAAATAAAGAAAATGGCAAAAAAAAAAAAAAAAAAAAGAAGAAATACTTTAAAACTAGATGGCAATCCCCTAATGCTGAGGACACCATACACTTAAGTTGCAGAACATAAAGAGATCAAGCTAGAATTGAACTGGGAGCATCTTCACTGCTGCCTAGGTGCTATACAGACTGCTGGGGGTGGGGTGTAGTTTTCAACAGTCGTACGCAGCTGTGGGTCTTTTGTGTTCCACAACCAACCTGCCAGACAAGATGTGTCCACTCATGCAATAGTGGCATGACTGTGATGGAGATAACCAATTGCTTTCTGATGGGATTTAAGGCCTGCTCCACAGGAGGGGAAGTCCTCAACCCATGATGTAAAGTTTACATCAGAGACAATAATTTTTTTCCTCTAACTGGTCCAAATTATTAAGTATTTGGGGGGTCTGTACATATTGAGTACATGAACATGCATTTGTCTGCAATGATCATCCTCATCTCCTGACAGACCATTGCAATGGAAGCTTCTACACTTACCACACTGACAACAAAGAGAGGGTGCTGTGGAGATAAAACTTATCTAAAATAAATGCCACTTTCCAAGAGATGAAGGACTTAAGGGATGGTCTATAAAAAATTTCCATGACTGAGAGTGTAGTTTGCCTAGTATGCATGTATCCTTGGATTCAACCTCCAGCAGAGACTGAGAGAAACAAGAAAGAGGGAGGGAGATAAGCTATTCATTCTAAATATCTCCATTCTTTCTGAAATCCAGGGAGAACCATTTTGTCTGCTAAATTCTCCACAGTGGGATTGCAGTGCTTCCATTTTCTTTCCTGTGGATCTTCAAATTGCCAAGGTCAGCTTCAAGGGCAAGCCATCATTCCCTCTGAAGCAGGAGTGTTTTGTTAACTTAATAAAACATAAAATATTCCATCTACTCTATCCCCTACTCATGCCAATTCTCCTTTCTTATTCCATTAGTTTATAATCTCATGTTCCTGCTGAAATGGGAGGTGAAATAGGAATGGGACTATATGTGAGTACGTCTTTGTCACTTCAGCACTGAACAAGAGGTGCTAGTTCTTCGGATGGCATATGCCATCCAAAGGAGACATTGGATGCCAAGTAAGAATTTGGAACTAAGCTTACAAAAGTATATTTTAAGTCCTTGCATTTTACTTACTAAAAATTGAATAAATTCTCTAAAGAAGGTAAGTACAAATGCTTCCAGTACAAATACTTCCTAAGAAAGTTGAATACAGAAGTAATTCTATTATTAGAAAAATGTTATATAAGATTATAATGACAACTGTGTTTTTGTATAGCTTGTACATGTATAGTATATGATACTACACATATAGGTTACACCTGTAAATAAAAGCAAACCATAGGAGTTCTAAGTTTGAAACAAAATTCTACACTAAGGGGAAAGAGAAAGAGGGAGAAGGAAAGAAACCTAAATATAAAATTAGCTAGAATTTAAACTTTAAACATATTCCTTTAAAAGTACTTTCAGTAGAATTCAAAAATATGACACTATGCTTCTTTTTATCCTGGTCCATTGTAGAAGAATACTCTCTCTGGTAAATAAATACTATGTTTATACTGCTAGTATATTTTAATATTTAGCATTGAAGTCCACATAACATTTATTTTAATAAAATTTGATATTTTAAAAATAAGAAAAAGAAGAATGTTCTTCAGTTTAGGGAAGGGTTTGCAGCCAGGTTTCATTATGTACTGAGACCCTTTGGAAAATTCCATTGTGATTATACTTATTAAAAGTTAATGCAAATACAAATTTTTGTAAGTTGATCTTTTGTGTAAATTGAGATACATCTCCCCTGGCAAGGGCTATATTCATTTTCAATTCATGAAATGTTAATCTCTCAGAACCCTCTACTGCTCCCCATCCTAAATCCTGTTATTAATTTTTGGTGACCTCTCCCAAAGGCTAGGTCAAATCCATAACTCTTTCTTAGTATCAGCAAAAGAATTACCGAGGGCCAGACATTTGCTTAATTAGACAACATGGCACCATTGCCCAAATCCCACAAACTGTACCATTTGGGCTTCAAAATAACTCAAAGGACAGGAAATACCTCACAGCCTACACTATTTATCCATTGAGGTATCAAATGAAGAATGTACAGTGATCTTTCCTGTTTTAATTGAACTCTTCAGTTCACTGCAGTGTAAATAGCATCAGGGCACTAGTGCGGCTCAAATGAGCAACATATAAATCTTCTAACCCACAATAAAGAAAGAAATAGGTCAACTTATACTAATCATTGCCTTTAAATAAGGTAACTTTTCACAGCTACCAATTTGTAGGGATAGACTACAGCATATCTTTTTTATAAATATTTTTATTTATTTTATTTGACAGAGAAAGAAGGAAAGAGGAAGAAAGAGAATGGGTGCGCCAGGGCCTCCAGCCACTTCAAATGAACTCCAGACCTGTGTACCCCCTTGTGCAGCTGGCTAACATGGGGCCTTTGGCTTTGCAGGCAAGCACCTTAACCACTAAGCCATCCCTCCAGCCCTACAGCATATCTTTTTATTTGTTTGTTTATGTCTTGTTTTGTTTTGTGGCGATGGAATCTCAATATAGCTCTGGATGGCCTGAAACTTATTATGTTGACCAAGCTGGGCTCAAGCTTTCAGCAGTTCTCTTGTCTGCACTCCTATATGCTGGGATTACAGGTGTGTGCCATCACTACACCACGCCAAGTGTGTCTGTATGAGAAGCCCAAGCCATCCCTACATTACCCATGACCAACTAAAGAGCCTGCCTCAAACCAAGTGGAAAGTGAGGACCAACCCCAAAAGTTATTATCTGACCTCCACTCGTGCATGTAGCATACATATACTCACACACATGCACACGCACACAAAAATGAACATGCATACACACACCAAAACAATGTATCAGCAGTGTTTGGGATGTTGAAAGGGAGGGCTATTCTGGAAGATTTCTTAACTAAAGCCCTCACTGATAGAATGGCATCTGAGTCCCACACTTGATAAAAGCATACTGTCAGGTCTTCAAAAGCAATGCAGATTTTCCAAATAGGCCAACGCTGCATTAAACTAAGGAAATCATAAATCAGGTTACACAAAATTACTGTCAACGTGAAACAGAATTCAAATCCTAATAATTATTTGTAAAAGCAAAGATGTCCAAACCTAAATGCTTTTGGAAAAGAAACTTGTTGAATGATGATAAATTCAAACAACTCAGTAATGTGTAGCCATTAGAAGGTAACATGAGTGTTCCTGTCATATTATTGGATTTTAAAAGTAAAGAATTTAATATGAGAAATCATTATGTACATATGGATTTGTTTAAGTCTGGCAGATTACAAAAAGAATCTTCAATAATTATGCATAAGGGGAAAAAAATTGTTGAGAAAAAAAGTCTTGGCTAACATTTATGCAAATCTATATTACTTTAACATTCTATATAAATATTATCTTGCTACCTATATCCTTAAATAATTCAATGACAATTGAATGATTTTATATTGATGAAGAGTCAATTCAAATTAATGACATTATTTCCATGTAACTCTTTTTTGTGTAGCAAAAAACACATAATAAGCAAAGGTCAAAATGATGTAATCATAATATTAATGGAAGAATTTTACTAAAAATTCCAATTGATGAACTCAGCATTAAAATGATAAAGAGATCCAATTCTTTCATTAGTAAATCTTGTTTAAGTACTACTAACCAACCTTCAACTCTGTATTGAAGATAAAATTTATTCCTCACACTCCCACTCCCCGTGATAACAATATGAGATTTGTCACACAGCACATCATATACGAAAACTGTATAAGTTCTAAAAACAGGAATTATAGATCACCTTTTCTTGTCACAGTGCAAAAAATTAGTTTGAAATTGAAAGAAACAAATTTGACCACTTTGAAATCAAAGGCCATTCTCCTAAGTCACTCCTGGGTCAGAGAAAAAACTCAACTTTCATGATACTTAATCCCGTGAGTTGATGTGCACAGAAAGAAAAAAGGCCATAACGGTTTAAAGAGTCTGACTGTGGAGAGTTGGGATGTTGCGAATCAAGACTTATGTTCTTTCGTTGCTCATGTCTGTGTTTGACCTAACGTCCTTGTGGCCATCAGAAACACCTTTTGGAATGTATTGACTGAAATGGATCCCTAGCTTCCACCAACCAAAAGCTGAGAATACTGTTAGACAGCTTCTGAAACCTATGGCAGAAATTTCCCCCACTTTCCTGTAACTTGGCTACCAACAGTCTCCATCAGTAGAAAAGATTTCGATTTAGCTGGAGCTGAGCGGGAAGCCACTTGTCTGCCAGGGAGCTATCGCCATACTGGAAAGTGCTGTGCATACCCAACAGTGGATCCTGAAAGCTGTACAGCCCCTAATTCTTCCTTTTCTAATTCTGCTTTCTTTCTTATAGCCTAGGATGTGTACCCAATGCTAGGAAGTAAAGTAGCCATCTTGCTTCCATGAGAATAAAGGCTATAGACTCAAAATGGTAGGATAAAATGATAGAAGGACCCAGGTTCCTAATGACAGTCCTTGGTTCTCTTTTCTAACCTTAATTCATGATTTTTTAAAAAACTGTTTAAATGATACCATGTTATGACTTCTATTACTTGCAGCTGAATAAAATCCTGTCTAATCTATCTCAAGTGAAAAAGATCAAATGAAAAAAAATTTGTTGTATCTATGAAATAAAGACGGAGTGTTCTAAAACTTGGACCAGTTCTGGGTCTTAAATTTGAAAACACAAATGGCTGGCTCTAGCTGGCTAGGCATAACTGAATAACAAATTAATAAATTATGGCAGGAGCTCCTTCTGGAGCACAGTGAAGCAGAACGTGGCACAAGCACAGCTGGGTTAGCTTCTTCCGGCTGGAATAACAAAGTCCCTGAGACTAGGTGGTTTAGACAAGGGAAATTCATCATCTTGGTTCTGGGCCAGATGTCTAAGATCAAAACAGCCAGCAGGGATGTCTCGTCCTACCTGTTCCCCGGCTCTGCTGACTTGCCGGGGTTTGCTGGCAGCCTTTGGGTAAGCGCAGGGCTCTGGCCAATGCCTGCACACTCACGTGGCATTCTCCCTGTGTGGTGGGCCAGACTCCCCTTCATGTAAGCACCTGGACGGCAGAGGAGAAAGCATGGCTGAGAAACATCCTCCAGCACTCATCTGCCCATGGGCACGCCAATGCAAATAGGAACCAAAGGTCTAATATAACCGAGAAGACGCGCTGAAGAAGGAAGGCACAAAGGACAGTGGCCTGCGTGGTCCATTCCTCCAGTCCAAGCAGCACAGCCCAGAGAGGTGAGCTGCCCGCTTGGACCAGAAAGCCGTAGGCTCTAAAGCCAGTACCACACTAGTGAAAGTCAGTGCCACACTGAGCTTCTGTGCCTGTGCCTGGCATGCCCCCCAGGACCCACGTTAGCCAGGCTGATGGGGGCATCCTCCACTGCCCTCCCCAGCCTTGAGGAGTGCAGCGGGAAGGAGCCACAACCCTCTCGCTGGGGAACAAGGCAGGAAAGCAGGCGCTGGGCTTTGGCTTGGAGCCTGTTGCAATGAGACTCAGCACCAGGAACAGCCAAAGTCCTCTATTTTCAGGCCTGTGCTCATACACGGAGCTTCTAGATCTGACTCCCATCTCAGCCTCTACTGTCACCAGCCCTAGTATGAACCTGAGGCATATCTCCAAGATCACACAGATCCCTGTGCTCTGAGACTCAACCCAGCCTAGCGTCAGCCCTCGCAGCCAAGGACGTTGTTTCCTGTCCCTTCCTCACCGCGGGAGGCACGCTGAGGACCAGGACCAGTGCTGAGAGAGCGGGGCAAGAACGCAAACACAGGACTGTACGCTGACAATGCCCTCAAGGCCCCTGTTCTTAAGATAGTACATGGAGTCTCTGGACCCCACCCAGTGCCGCTCAAAAAGGCCCAGATCATCAGACTTTCTTCCCAAAAAGCATCACCTGTGGCATGGTCAGCAGCTGGGGACCACAAGTCCACCTCAACAAAAGGCAGCTTATAGCCATGTGAGCCTTGGTTCCGTCCACAGGCTGCATTGCTCTGGGCAGGCTGTGGGTTCAAGGAATGACTAACTACTATAGCATTGCAGGCCAGACAGCGTCCACCCTATTCCCGTCCCGCCCCACAGCACTACACATAGAAAAACATGATGGCTTGGGGAAGAAGAGAGTCTTCCATAAAAGCTTGGGACCAGCATCGCCTTGGTGGAAAACAGAGGTGGACAGAGTCGCACAGTGTCTAACCATAACCACTGACTATAAAAAAGATCTAGGCCTGTGCTGGCCTGACATGGACGTTAGTGGTAAACTATGGTTTTTAGGTACTCTAAGACATTCTGAACCACATTCCAAGCTCAGATTTGGGGCAAACCTAGGCTTAAGTCACCCTCTAGTGTTGAAGTAGCAACATTAGACTCACAGCAAACGTGGGCTTAGGGCACCCATTAGTGCTCAATTACTGGGAGTGAATACATGCTCAGAGAAAATAAAAAGTTCTGCCATAGAGTAATGGGCAAAATGAGCAAGAGTGCTGCTTTCTCGGTGAACCTGGTACCAGCACAAGGGTGAAGGAGATAGACACAGAGAACATTCCACCCCTACCAAATCCGATACCCAGAGATGCAGAGACTCCCAAGACCTCGTCACTGAAATAGACCTAAAATGGAACCAACATGGCTCAGGGAAATTCACAGAAGAGGGGGGCGGAAAGATTGTTAGAGCCATGAGTTGGGTCATTATGCACAGAGTCATTGCCTCTCCCACATAAGTGTTGGCTACCCCCACAATGCATGACCCACATTACCCATGGGGGGAGGACAGGGAGAAGGTTAATGATGGTACCATCATGGCTGTATATACACTATATACATAACTAATATAAATAAACAAATAAATAAAATATACATATAATCTGAAAACCATTAAAAAAAATAAAAATTTCTGGAAGAATAAGCACAAAGCCAGATTATTGAGACTGAAATAAACACCTGAATCTTAACACAAAAGTGGTGTCTTATCTCTCACTCTCTCTCTCACACAAATAAATAAATCAATAAGTAAATAAAAATATTTTTTAAGGGCTGGGGAAATGGCTTAGTGGTTAAGGCATTTGCCTGTGAAGCCTAAGGACCCCAGTTCGATTTCCCAGGACCCACGTAAGCCAGATGCACAAGGGGGTGCATGTGTCTGGAGTTCATTTGCAGTGGCTAAAAGACCTGGTGTGCCCATTCTCTCTTGCTATCTGCCTCTTCCTCTCTCTCTTTCTCTCCCTCTCTCTCAAATAAATAAATAAAATATTGTTAAAATGATGATGTTAGGCATCAATAACAGAATGGACCACGCAGAAAAAAATAGTGAGCTCAAAAATAAACTACTGGTAGTGGCCGTGGTGGTGCACACCTTTAATCCCAGCACTTGGGAGGGCAGAGGTAGGAGGCTCACCTTGAGTTCAAGGTCACCCTGAGACAGAGTGAGCCAGGTGGGCTAGAGTGAGACCCTTGGGGAAAAAAAAGTTAAACTATTGGAAAATACCCGGGAGAACAAGAACACGAAGAGGAATGAAGAAAGTTGTCTGTGACCATCAGAGAGTGCTGGAAAGCCAATGTGCAGGCTACTAAGGCTGAACAGTGTGGTGGCTCAAATATGAAATGTCCCACAGGCTCCTGTGTCTGAGCACTTACTCCCCAACTGGTGTCTCTAGTTTGGAAGGTTGCTGGTGGTTTAAATATAAAATGTCCCCCAAAGCTTCATGTGGTTTTGATGAACCCACTTTACAAATAGGTCAACATGCCATACATCACTGACCCATTCAGCCCCCTCCAAGCTTCCCCAGAAGACAGTGCTGAGGAAAATCCTCCAAGAAGGCAGAGGCAGTCTGAGGATGAATTAAACAGGCACGTGGGTGCTAACACGTGGTTAGGGTGAATTCTCACAGATCTAAAAGCAGAACGTCTGAAAAATCCGTTACTATGAAATCTAGTTAAAACAAAAAAGTCTGCGGATGATCTAGGGGCTAACACACGAATGCCTGCGCCTCACATGAATGCTCCCCCAAATTATGTACTGCAGAGAAGAGCTCAGGGCCAGATGGACGGAATGATGAGCCTATGGATGCCAGCCAAGCTTCGTTCCTCAGCCAAACTTGGAGGGCACGATGGCCCATCAAACATGTGATCAGGTAGCGGGGATGGCAGCTCTACATGAGCCCAACAACATGGGTTCCCTTCGAGCAAGTCTACTCCCGTCACGTGACTGCTGAGTGCTCAACCCAGCGAGACACAGAGTCCAGTGTGGCGCCCTCCATATGGCACCGTTCGCTGTTAAACACCTTCCCCCTTATCGGGGCAACGACTGGTTTTCATCTGAATCGATACTGCTCTCACCAAGTTCCCTTCCCGCTTGCCTCTGCAGCTCAGGGGCTGGGAGCTTACAAGCTGTATGGTATCAACCCCAAACAAATTCACTTTAAGATGAACAATGGGCCAGGGAACACAGAATGTCCCTGACCTCCTATGTACCCCACTGACAGAAGTAGCCAACCTTAGAGATGAGCAGAGAGCCTTCAACTAACTCACCTGAAAAGGCCACTTGAGAACTCTTCTAGAGTTGGGGCGCCGGTCTCCAGAGCTGCACTGCGTCAGTGGCCCACGCACAACCTGGAAGACCAAGAGGCCTCAGTCAGTCTCCCCCAGTATTCAACTCTTCTCCCTAGAAAAAGACCCCTATAGTTACACAGTGCTTTTCAACCGGCCAGTGTTCAGGCCTCACCCAGGCTGCTTCAGCTACTTGGTGACGGCGGCTGATCTTGCAGAGGGAAGATTTTGCTCCTTCTTAGAGATGATCAAGGGTTTTACAAATACTGTGCATGAGTGATCTGTCATTGAACTCTCAAGATGAACCTGCGGGGTCCTTTGTGTTTGTTTCACAAGGACATTGTACAACTCGCCTGCAGTTTCACAGGCTCTTCCCTGAGCGCTCCTGCTTAATCTGGTTGATCCTTTGTGGATCCAGGGGAGGGAGGAAGGCTCAGAGAGGTTCAGTGCGCACTGAATATCCCTAGGGAGAAAAGTCGAATACCGAGGAGACCCAAGATTCATCAAGGTGATGAAAAGGAGAGAAAGCCCACGGCTTAGAGCTGGATGAATCACCTCTACCCCACTCAGGGCTCGGGGAACACAGCATAGGAGGTGGCAGGAAGAATCCTGGTGCTACAGATTGCATATTCTTCTCAGCAGCCCATGGAACCTTCTCTAACATAGATCAGATACTGGGCCATAAAACCTGCCTCCATATTTTTAGGAAAATCGACATAATTTCCTGTATGATAGCAGACCACAATGCTGTAATGTTAGAAATTAACAACAAAAGATGGGCCAGGAATCCCACCAGCTCCTGGAAACTGAACAACATACTTTTAAACAATAAAAGGGCAGTGGATAAAATAAAAAATGAAATTGAAAACTTTCTAAAATTGAATGACAATGAGAACACATCATACCACAGCTCAGGCCACCGCACCAACCCTTTCCTTCTCCAGCGCTCAGCCCAGGACTTGCTGGAGCGCATGCCCAGAGCTCTGAGCCCGAAGACGCAGAGCGAGCAGGGACTCTGGATTTGCAGAGTAGTGGCTGAGTGTGGCGGTGCAGCTGTTGGGGCTTCAGGTGAAGCTTCCTGGTGAAAGGTTATTGTTACAGTCCAGACCCTCGGGCTTGAGGGGCCTATGGTGTGGCCTCTCCATCCCAGGCAGGCCGCTTGCCTGTCCCACCACAGCACCTCCCAAGTGCTCAGTTCTGTCCACACTCTGCTGAGAGCTTGAATGAGGAGGCATTGTCAGTGTTGTTCTGGTCCCAAGGGTCCCAGGACTGGATATAGTTGCACTGTGTTTGCCCCACCCCTGCCGTAAGGACCTCCCCAGGCGGCCCCAGGTGTGGACAGGACCCCAACCCTACTGGACACTGCCCGTGGGAAGAGGTTGTGGATCTTTTCTTTTCCATTGACTCCTGTGAGTTGGAAGTAACCACCACTACTGTGAGCTATTATAACCCCATGAGAATGAGCTTTACACCGACAGAGCGTAACCCTGCCCCATAGCTCCATGCTTGGACACGTTTGCACATATTTTGTTGAGTACAATTTCATATTTGAGTTTGCAGAATTATCTAATAGTCTTTTTTGGCTAATATTTTTATAACGTGGTTCTTATTTAACTGTCTAGTTTTGATAGAATTTACCAGGTCTGGCTGAATTAAGATCTTGGCACATATCATTTTAGTGGTCTAATTTCTCTTATTTAAGGTTTTAACTCTGAAAGAAAATAGTAAAAGAAATGTTTGGATGACAAAAATACGCCTTATGAAAACTAAGGAAATTCTTTTTTTTTTAATTTGTGAAAGACAGAGAGAGATAGAGAAAGACATAGACAGAGAGAGAGAGAGAATGGGTACACCAGTGGCCTCTCAGCCACTGTAAACGAACTCCAGAAGCGTGCACCCCTTGTGGGCAAGTGTGGCATTGCACCCTTGCGTCACTTTTTGCATCTGGCTAAATGTGGAACCAGGAGATTGGAACCAGGGTTCTTAGGCTTGGCAGGCAGGTGCCTTAACTACTAAGCTATCTCTCCAGCCCAGCAAATTCTTTATAGGGAAAAATGACACAAATTTGATTATACAGAAAAGATGTTTATTTTAAAAAAAACAACAGCAACAAAAAAATCAAATGAAAACAAATGCTGGTGAGGATGTGGAGAAATAGGAACCCACATTCACTATTGGTGGGAAGGGAAAATGGCACAACCACTATGGAAAGCAATATGGAGACTTCTAAAAGGGTTGACTATAGAGTTACCAACAGACCAGTTATCCCCTTACTGGGCATTTACCCTAAAAGCTCCATGCCTCAGTTCAGAGAGATTTGCTCAACCATCTTTATAGCTGCTCAATTCATAATAGCTAAGAACTGGGATCAACCCAGATGTCCAACATTAAGTGAATGAATAACCAAGATGTGGTTTATCTACATGATGGAATTCTACACAGAAGTAAGGAAAAATGACACAATGAAATTTGAATAAAGATGGTTGAATTTGGAACAGATAATTCTCAGAAACCTCACCCAATCACAGAAAGAAAATTGTCACATGGTCTCACTCATCTGTGGGTCCTAATCTGGATCTGCCTGAGATGCTGACAAACCAAGCAGGCATGTCGAGGACCAGACAATAGGGAGGGTGGGGTGAGAGGGGAGGGTAAAGATTGGGGGGGGGATACAAACTGGACCCAAATGTAACTGATAGCATAAAATTCTATATCCTGAAGACAGACTAAAAGGTTGAACCTTCATCAGGTCCTTAGAGGGAACACCTGGATCACAGGGCCCTGGAGAGGGTATGATGAAGACTAACCTTAATCTTCTGTTTCTCTCTCTCTCTCTCTCTCTCTCTCTCTCCCTCCCTCCCTCTTCTCTCTCTTCTCTCTTTTTCTTTTATATTACTTATCTTTTTCTTCCTTCTTTTCCCTTGGTCCTGGCCTGTAACTCCCAATACCAGGATGCGGTTAATATCCACAGTGAACTGTGGATGAGAGAGACCTACAAGGTCTCCCATATGAAGACAGATTTCTGTCAGAGCACTTGATGACCAACAAAAGGTTAATGGTAAGACCCTACTGCAGAAGACACCATATGCTATTGATACAGAACATGGAGAGACCTGGCTGGAATCTGGAAGAAAGGCAGTCCCCAGACAGTCAGCTTGTCTAGTGCCAGAAGGAGCTACATGGGCTACTGGGGGAAAATGGCAACATCTGTCCAAGCAACTTGTAGTCTAAGCTACTCAACAGCAAACAACCTGACGTGATGCTCACCCTAGTGCAATAGTGGCACACAGCCATGGTGGGTAACCAACTGCTCTTGAATTGGCTAATGGACCCACTTAGTGGAATGGAACCCATAGCTAGAACTGGGAAACAAGTCAGAATCATATCCAAAAAATGAGTTTGCTCTCCATTAAGCTCCCACCAATCTTGGGCTACAAGAGGGCCTACACCTATTAAATTCTCTCTAAACTAACAATGGTTATCCCATTTATCCAGAGCTGATTTCACTCTCCAATGGAGAATCTTCTTCTCTTTTTCAGATGGATGTAGAACCTGAGGAGAGGATTAGCCCATCGCACCCCACCAGGGCCCTAGCTGAAACCATAGAATAATTGGGGAAATGAGCAAGATTGCTGCTTTCTTGGCAAACCTGATGCCAGCACAAGGGTGAAGGAGATAGACACAGAGAACACTCAACTCCTACCAAACCAGAGACACAGAGGCTCCCAAGACCTCATCACTGAAGTAGACCGAAAACGAACCCAACATGGCTCAGGGAAATTCGCAGAAGGGGGGGACTTAGAGCCACAAGCTGGGACACTATGCACAGAAACATTGCCTCTTCCCCATAACTGATCGATACCCCCACTATGCATGACCCACAATCCCCACGGGGATAACTGGCATCCCCAACAAGGGTCCCTTCGGAGGGGAGGACAGGGAGGAAGCTGAGGATGGTACCACCATGTGCTGTTTACACACTGAGTATGTCTATAACTAAGAAAGAAAGAAAGAAAAAAAAAAAGAAAGAAAGAAAGAAAAACAACAACAACAAAACAAAGAATCCTGGTGCTATTCTCACCACTAGCCAGAGAAGCTTCCCTATGAAGATGGTGGGAGACACTGAGGAGACTCAACAGAGCTGAAAATAAGAGGCTGTTGAAACCTCAAGACTAAAGACTAAACCTCAAGACATCTCTACATACCCCCAAGGCTCAGGAAAGATTGGGGAAGAGAGAACAAAAGAATGTAAGACCCCAGGATGGAAGGAGTACCCTGGGGCACTGTCCATCAGTCCATGAACCAGCTGGTACATTACTGACCTCACAATTGCTGTCATTACCCCCAAAACCTACACAATTCTGATCCCATCAACATTTTGACATAGAGAAAGAAGAAGTGCAAAAAGAGACTTCAAAACAGAAGGCCTACTTGGAAAGAGGAGGGGGCTCAATGGAATTATGGAGGGAGAGGGGAACATGAGAGGGTAATAAGATAGGAATATGATCAAACTACTGTGTGTGAATGTATTAAAATTGCAATAAAATATAAAATAAATAAAATTTCATCTATCTAAAAAAAACATAAAGTTTGTGCCTGATTGATTCCCCCCCTCTTACACTGGGAAAAGACTGGACCATCTAATTACCTTCTGAACCCAGACAGTTCACTGTACACTAACAGTCTGAAACCCATTTCTGTCCCTGCCCATCAAACTTGTCTTTTCTGCCTCTTTCATCATCTCCTGTCTCAAGTCTGGGGAGGGGTATCTTGGCCAAGACTCCAGAGAATAGATTCATGCCAGATAACACCTTGTGTCGGTTGACATTCGATCTAAAGTCTCCTGTGTGAGGATTTCAGAACAAAGAAAATGAGCTTAGCAAAAACACCACATCTGGACCCATTCCATAAAATTCTGTAGATTTATATATAAGCCTGAGTCTACTGGGCTCGCTAAGGAGGTCATTACCCTAGTGGTGAAAGAAACCAACATCCTCCATCCCTTCAACAGCTGATCCTGGTGACATGAATGCACGCCACAGGCTTGGCTCAGAAGACAGACCCAGGTTCTCAGGCAGAATCTTACAACAGCTGCTCCCCTGTGCACTTGAGTGACAGTCACCTCTGTTCACTAGCTCAGGTACCTGAAAGCAAAGCCATGAAACAAAACCACAACGGGCCTACTGAGCTCCACTGCCGTCTGGATTTGGCAGATACAGCTTCCTGACAGTTGAAGACAACACTCAAGTCCACATTGACCCCGCCCAGTCCTCATGACCAGACTGACATCACCCAAAAAACCTCCCAAGTTACTCTTCCCCCATGAGAGCCCCTCTGGAGATTTATAATCACCGTGAAACACCAGAATTCATACAATTAATGTTTTTTTCTAGGCATCATGCTGACTTCCACTGTTTGCTGCCTGTTGCCAGGAGACTTTGCAGCGTCTCTCCAGTTAATTATTAGTTGCAGGCACTCGTCAGAAAGTCAACATCAACAGAAGTTGGAAAGTAATTGTCATTGTTTGCCACAAATTGCAAGGTGCAGGGCTCTCTCTGTCCTTGTCACTGTAATCACTGCCATCATCACCATCATCATCGTCAGTCTGCACTGACTGCCCATTTGAGTGCATTTCCCACTAAGAGCTCCGCCTCCGTCCTGCAGCACAGCGTGACAAAGGAGGCTAATCAGGAAAACAGCCCACCAGACTTCTACTAATCCAATGTATTTTATAAAGTACATGTGATTTTTACTTACTTTTGGACTCTAACAGCATAGAAATATAGACAACAGCAAAATAACCCTTTATTTGGTAACACATACCTTTTGGTGGTATGCTGGCACATATAAGATCTCTGAATATTGACCTAATAAATAAAGGTATGCGTGAAATCTGTAGCAAAAATATCCCATAAAGGCTGGAGAGATGGCTTAGCAGTTAAGGCGCTTGCTTGTGAAGCCTAAGGACCCATGTTCGACCCCCTCCACACCCAGATCTCATGTAAGCCAGATGTACAAGGTGAAGCACACATCTGGAGTTTTATTACAGTGGCTGGAGGCCCTGGTGTGCTGATTCTCTCCCTCTCCTCTCTCTCTCTCTCTCTCTCTCTCTCTCTCTCTCTCACACACACACACACACACACACACACACAGAGAGAGAGGGAGGCCAGTCTATTGGGCTTTCCTCAAAAAAAAAGAAAAGAAAAGAAAAGAAAAGAAAAAGAAAAAATATCCAGTGAGACCTGAGTCCCCAGATGAAAGAAGGGAAACAAAAGAGTAGCTGTTATCTCTTGAGTGATGTTCCTGCAACTAACATTGTGTCCAAAGGAAAACTCAAAGCACGTGCTGTCAGAGCATGAGGAGCAGAGTTTGATCCCCAGCACCCGCGTAAAGAGCTGAGCACAGCCACACATGTCTGTGAGCCCGGCGCTGAGGGAGGTAAGGCAGTAGCATGGCTGGGCTCACTGGAAAAAGGGCAAAGGTTATTTCTGACAAACCTACTGACAACATAATACTAAATGGAGAAAAACTTGAAGTTTTCCACTGAAACAGGAACAAGGCAAGGGTGTCCACTGTCCCCACTTTTATTTAATATAATAGTGGAAATCTTAGCCATGACAATAAGGCAAGATATACACATAAAAGGGATACATAGTGGAAAGGAAGAGATCAAATTATTATTACTATAAGATGATATTATTCTATACATAAAGGACCCTAAAGACTCTACTAGCAAATTTCTAGAGTGGATAAACACTTTTAGCAATGCAGCAGGACACACACAAATCAGTCGCTTTCCTAACAACAAATACACTGAGGATAAAATCAGGAACCACTCCCATTCACAGTTGTCTCAAAAAAATAAAGTACCTTGGAATAAACCCAACCAAGGAAGTGAAGGATCTCTACAATGAGAACTTTAAAACACTCAACAGGTTACTTGCAGAAGACACTAGGAAATGGAGAAAATGTGAAAATGTCAATCTTACCAAAAGCAATCTACACACTTAATGCGAACACCATCAAAATTCCAATGGCATTCCTCACTGAAATAGAAAAAACAATCCTAAAATTCATATGGAAGCACAAACCTCGAATAGCCAAAACAATGTTGAGCAACAAAAATAAGGCTGGTGATATCACCATAGCTGATTTTAACCTATATTACAGAGCCATAGCCAAAAAAAAAAAAAAAAAAATGGTACTGGTACAAAAACAGACAGGTAGATCAATGGAACAAAATAGAGGAACTACAGCCATCTGATGTTCAACAAAACTGCCAAAAAGACTCATTGGAGAAAAGACAGCCCCTTCAACAAATGGTGCTGGGAAGACTTGATATCTATATGTAGAAGGATGAAAATAGATCCTTATTTCTCTCCATGTACAAGAATCAAGTCCAAATGGATGAAAGACCATAATATCAGACCTGAAACTCTGAAACTACTACAGGAAAAACTAGGAGAAACCCTTCTATATATTGGCATAAGCAATGACTTCCTGAATATATATATATATATATTTAAATATTTAATCAACCACTGGGACCTCATAAAATTACAAACCTTTTGTACAAGAAAGGATGCTATGAATAGAGCAAAGAGGCAGGAAGATTGCCCCGACACCATCGTGCTGAAGAGAAGTGACAGAGGAGTGTTCAGCTATGAGACATCTCTATCACACCTTTCCATGGCTCAGGGTCCATTACAGAAGAGGTAGAAGAAAGAATTTAAGAGCCAAAGGAAGGATAGGAATCCTTACAATGCAATGTTCCAGACACAAAATGGCCTGGATACCCATGACCTCACTGTGCCTGGCACTACCTACACAAGACCCTCCTAGTAGGAGGAAAAGATGATGAGATCAAAATTAAAGCGAGATTAATTGAGAGGGGGAGGGGATATGATGGAGAGTGAATTTATGAAGGGGAAGTAGGGGAGGGGATAGAATTATCATGGCTTATTGTCTATAATTATGGAAGCTGTCAATACAAATTTTTAAAAAGTAAATAAAAATTAGTACAAAAAAGATAAGGTAAACAGTTATTGAAAAAGACACTCAGCATTGACATCTGGCCTCCACACACACACACACACACACACACACACACACACACACACTACTTCACTACCTTGTCATACTGAAAGATTGACAGACCCTAGAGTTCCTAGCACCATCTTGTAGACATCTCAGAGAATCAATAAACATTTCCTCGTTTACTGACTAATAGAACTTGGATGCAGAAGAAAACTTAACTCGGAAGATTATAGCTGCACAAGAATTTCTTTATAAGTTGGGGGTTGTGAAGAAGAGTTTTTGCAAATTTCACTCTGGGTCAGCTGTCTCATAACACTTCCTCTGCTCTCCCTTTGTGTCACTCCAACGAGTGTCTCAAGCCCTAAATTATCAAAAATCAACCATTATAACAGCTGCATTAATCCGAAGGAAAGATAAAGGCTGAAAACGGGGAGGCTTTACTCTCCTCTCTCTGGGTAGGCATTAAACAGTTGATGTAAAATAATAACAATTGAGTGTTGACCGCTAGTGAGATATAAATCATTTCCCAGCTCTAGACCTTCCAGCTAACAGCCACTAAACATGTAAATGTCTAAAACATGAATTATAAACTAGCATCTCCCTGGGAAGTTTGGGTGGCCCAAGAGGCAGTGGCAGGATAGTGCTCTCTTCCAATTATTTCCAGTGCCTCCTTCACATCAGTTAGCCAGAGCCAGATCGCATCTGTTGAATGTAAATTGCTTTATGGGCAGCTGTTCCATCCTCAAAGTACCCAGACTGGGTATTGAAATAGGCACGTAGGCTGGGGCTTGCTCATATCATAGCGTCCTGATTTCCCCAGACAAGACACATAAGTTTGTTTATGTATGGCAAACATAAGAAAGCTGGGTTGTTCCTAGATAACGAGGTTGGCCCTTAGAAGTGTTCCCACAAGCCCCTGTGCATGAAAGAAGCAGATTTGACTATTTATTACTAATTTGTTTACAGTCGGCCACGCAAGGAAATTTCTGCATGAACAGTAAATGTTCACTAGAATCTGTAAACAAGTTGAGAGACCAGAGCCCTTTAACTCCAGAAAGTTGGTTGCTTTATCAAATTACAAATTTCTAAAGTAGAATTTTTGTTGGGGGTAAGAAGATGAGGTAATAAAATAAGACATCTCCATGGCTAAAAGGTTTAAACCTCTGTGGGGTATTCAATCTGAGATCCAGGCTTGGGCAAAGCAGGAGAAAGCCCTGATTTCCTCTCACCTCCATTTTTCAGAACCTGCTCTCCTGAAAGACAGGCATGTGGACACATGCACATACATGCACATGCACGTCCTGTTCAGCCTTCTGTGCGTAAGTCCCTCCTCCTGAAAACTCAACGCTACTTCGGTTTGCCACTCCCTCCACACTGTTGATATGCTCAGACTGGGATCTCTCCAGAAGGCAGAAATAAATCAACTGAGGTATGTGACACCCAGAGAAGGACAGATGAGATGGCTCCAGAGAGCAGCTGCATTGTAAAGGCCAGACTGATTCCAGACAGAAGGAAATCTAATAGCAGACCTTTCAGCAAAATCTGCTCTTTTTGGGTCCCTTTCTGGCCTCCTCTAATCATAGCTTTTCCTACTTACAAAGCAAGCTTTCTCAAATGTCCTCACTGCTTCACAACTAAGGCATTTGCCCAAAACAAAAACACTTCACAATATACCCTGAAAATATTATAAAATAAAAACAAAGTAGGGATTTTTTTTTCTTATTTAACACTTGAGTAAGGTCAGCAAGTGCCTGCATGAAATGTCACAGTGCCTGTAAGTGTGCAAACTTCAAGGGCCATTAGAGGGCCCTACACCTGATGGACTCTCAAACGCCCCAGTAGATTCTCAAACAGAAAGTGCCCATCAGTTTGCATGTGGAGCCAGGATGGACGAAGGGGCTGATTCGAAAACGACTGATTATCAATCCAACAGAAAAGAGCATCAAGCAGATATGGTGGAACTGTGAAGCTAGATACCCAACTTTAATGTAGGATCGCGGCTCCTTATGCAAGTCCAGGCGAATGATTCTAGGAGGCAGTGGTAATGGCGCAAGAAAACAGAGTGACGAACGAGGAGCTGGGGATACAGGTCAGTGCACAACACAAGGAGCACGTGTGAGGCCCCAGGTCCAGCCCCCAGCACCACTCAAAGCTAACTGGAGAAAGTTGATTGACAGGTAACAGATGAGCCTAGGAAGCAAAGGATGGTGATGCCGCGCAGGAATCCAGTATTTCCGAAGGGCAGGGGAATTGCACAAGGCAAGTGGCATTATGAGAGCCAGAAGCATGGGTCCATGGAAGAGGCAGGGCTGTGCAGAATGGTCATCATGAGCAAGGTGCCGTTAAGAGAGAAAGTTCAACAACAAGTCTCCCCACATTGAGGGCAAGAGGGAAAGAAAGAAATGCCTGGTTTCTCCCCTGCCACCCTCCCCTGCCTCTCACTACTCACATCTGTCTGGCATTCAGCTGGCCAGCCCAGCCAGGAAATGCAATTCCCTCTGACAGACAGCAGGGGAGGGGAGAGCTGGAGACACAGAGGTCAACTCTGAGAGGAGGAAGAAATTCTCCTTGAGGCTGGGGAAATGGTTCAGTGGTTAGAAGTACTTGCTAAGCCAGCCTAATGACTGGAGTTCAAATCCTCAGAACCCACATAAAGCCAGACACATCTATAATCCCAATGTGCCTTCAGCTATGGGAGGCAGGGTTAGGAGAATCCCAAAGTTCCCAGGCCAGCTAGTCTGGCATTCACAGCAGCAAAACAAGAGAGATCCTGTCTCAAAACAAAGTACAGGGGCTGGAGAGATGGCTTAGCGGTTAAGGCGTTTGCCTGCAAAGACAAAGGACCTCGGTTCGATTCCCCAGAACCCACATAAGCCAGATGCACAAGGGGGCACATGCATCTGGAGTTCATCTGCAGTGGCTGGAAGCCCTGGCGTGCCCATTCTCTCTCTATCTCACTCTGCCTCTTTCCATCTCTCAAATAAATAAATAAAGAAAGAAAAATATGATGCAAAAAAAAGTACAAGGAAGGGAATGACACTTCTAGGTTCTTCTCTGACCCCCACACGCAAACCATGGCATGTACACACACACACACACCATGCACACACACCAGAAAAAAAAAAAAGCAGAGAAAATCTCTCAGCCCCAAAACTCTAACCACAAAACTTCCAGTAACGTTCTTTTACCTACCAAAATCTGGTTGGCTGTTCACACATCTCAAGGACTCCCCATCTATAAATAGAATGATGGATCTTTCTGTGGGAGCCAGTGAGTCTCCCCACAAAATTGGTCAGCTGCTCTTGCTTATGGATAGAAGTGATGATGCCTAACAGAATGGAAGTGGGAAACTGACAGCCTCGTCTAGCCGACACCCAGGCAAATGATGGCGAGTTCTTCCATCGCTCATAACACCAGTCACTGCCTTTCCAAGTCGTCGGGTTCATTTTGCTCTTCCTCCATCCAAGCAGAATGACCGTCCTGTTTCTAAGTCCCACGTTTCTCTTTCTTTGGAATCTTCAAACCAACCCTCCTCAAACTCAAAACAAGCTTCCAAATCCATCCTCTCCTGATCCCAAATCCTCCCCACCCCCATCTCTAGTTCCATTCACCTCCATCCCTTCCTGGCACCATGCCAAGCGGCCTCACCACTCCTGAGCTGCCAGCCTTTGTAGGGTGGCTCTCTTGTTTGGAAGGGTGTCCTCCCAGAAGAACCGTCCCTGAGGACCCAGTGAAACCAGCCTCCACACTTCCCGTGTCACTTTCTCATGTATTTTTCTCATCTTCTTCATGCGTTTGCTCTCTTCTTACCTTCCCCGTGAACAGGTAAGCCACAGGAGAGCAGCGCCTGGGCGGCTTCGGTCGCCATCCTTTCGCCAACACTACAGGGGGCTTAAGGAAAGACAAGCAGTTTCTACGAACCAAAAAACGCAGAAACGGAACCCAAACCAGCAGTTTAGACTACAGACACACCAAGTTCAATTTATACATCAGGGTGGCATACATGTTTTAAAAGAGCGTTTAAAAGGTAAACATGTCCTCCCCAAATGTAAAGCCCACTATGCTATTTGCTCAGGCTTCCATGACCAAGTCGCATGTGCTGGGTGGTGCAAACAGCAGACATTATTTTCTCAAAGTTCTGGAGGCTGAACATCCAAAATCAGGGAGCCAAAATGACTGGGCTGTGGCAAAGGTCCAAGCCTCGTGAATTCATCTAACCATAAAGTACATTCTGAAGGCTTCTCTCCAAATGTCATCTCATGGGGGTTACAGGACACAATTCGTCCAGAAGAGTGACCAGCAGAGCAAAATCCAAATACCTCAACATGGAGCATGAGAGCTTTAAATAGCTGGATTCCTGCCTATCTCTCCAACCACATTTCTTCCCACCTCTAAATTCCCTGGCTTCTAACTATGTCAGCCTCTCTGAAAATGGCATGGGTTCCCACATCTCTGCTCAATGAGGATTGCGTTCCTTCTGCTGGGAATACTGTCTCCTTTTCTGTGTCTGCAGGACACCTCCACGCTTCAGCTCGTGATGCACCTGCTTATATAAACGCCTCTCACTTCATCATAGGCGGAGATACACATTTCTCTTTTTATGCCTTCTAGCACCTAACTCGGGCTTTCCTACAGGGTTTGCATATCTTGTTGTTGTGATTATTATTATTACTAAAGCATATCATATGTCCTTTAAAAGCACAGTCACATAATATCCATATCTTCTTTCCTGACCCCTAGCTCTTAGGGCTTAAATAATTTCTGGCAAATAAATCCATCAGTCCTGGACTTGAAGTCTAAACTCCTGGGTTCCAATCTGTAGAGAAATATTCAAGGAATACGACGGATAAAATTCCTGGAACTATGGGAGAATATATGGTTGTGTTAGTCAACTTCTGAAATAATAAGTTACAAGAAGGAAAGGTTTATTTTACCTCAGAGTTGCACGGTCATTTTGGTCCTATTACTTTGGGCCTGTGGCCGGCACAGAAAGGCTTCAGCCTCGCTCCCCTGGTCTACCACTGCTGGGTGCTTTCACACATGCCTTTTGCTCCCTCCCCCACTTCTCTCCAACGTCCAAACATATCCTTAGGCCCTGAAGTTTCCTCCCTTTGCTCTGAGAGGCTATGAAAGTGAGCGGGTGAAGGACAACGATGATTACCTCATCAGCAAGAAACAAAACATCATGGCAGGATCATGTGACCGAGGAGATCCACAAAATTCTGGTGTCCGTGAAACAGAGAGGAAGTGACCTACTTCCCTTCACTAGGCCTCATCTCCTAAAAGGTACACCTCCTTCCAAAAGTGCAAGAGAAGACAACCAAGTCTTGACCACTGACCACTTCGTCCTTTGAGAGACGCTTATCCAGGAGAAATGCACACCTCTCTGCCCTAGAGGGAGGCTACAAGCCTAAGGAAATGTCTTTCTGAAGATGCTTTTTCATTCCCGTCCTTTGTTCATGCCACATCCACGTGTAAACACTTCTGCATATCACTGGAGGAGGGCACTATAGAAACAGCTCTTAAAGAAATACTGCTCTCACATTGCCTTGCTCTTCTGTCACCCTGTACAAGTGGATGAAAATTATCCCTGATGAGGGGCTGGAGAGATGACTTGGTGGGAAAGCACTGGCCTGCGAAGCCTAAGGACCCCGGTTCGAGGCTCAGTTCCCCAGGACCCACATTAGCCAGATGCACAAGGTGGTGCATGCCTCTGGAGTTCGTTTGCAGTGGCTGGAGGCCCTGGTGTACCCATTCTCTCTCTCTCTCTCTCTCTCTCTCTCTCTCAAATAAATGAATAAATAATTTAAGAAGAAATTATCCCTGATGAAATGCCCATGGTGCTTTTTCTTTGCGTGTGCAGCCAGAGCAGTAAAGGCACGGCAAGTTTGGCTGATGCACTTCCCGAGACCCTCATGTCCATTTCCTTTTAATGTCAGTAGCCATGACAACATCCAGGGTGCCCAGGGAGTAATCCATTTTGCTCTACAATCACCCAACCAGGGGCTTCTCTGCATCTGCCTGAGGTACAGACAACACAAGCTTCCTTCCTGAACCAGTCTTTTCCTAGTGTGGCTGCTCTAGCCTAGGGGTTACTGTGGCCACCACAGACTTGTCTCTGCCCCTGGCTTGCCTTGCCCCCCGGCTCCTGCTTCCTCTTCCTCTATTGAGCATGACCGCACACTGCTGCGCTCTGGTCCCTGCATTGACCGAGCCCTTACTCAGAATGCTATCTTTGGGAAACTCTCCAGCATAGCTTCAGCCTTTCTCCCCTGGTCTACTGTGCCTGAGTGCTTATCCACATGCCTTTCGCTCCCTCCCCACTTCTCCCCAACTCCCAACCATCCCTCACTCGTGAAGTTTCCTCCCTTTGCTGGGGCTACGAGAGTGAGTGAGTGAAGGAGAGCAATGACTAACCTTATCAACAGAAAACAGTCAGCAGGCATGGCTTTACGCTTGATTCTGGATTCCTGGATATGACCCTCGGTGAGAGACACAGAATGAGGGCTAGAAAGAGCCTTGATCTCACAGGCCCTTGGGTGAAGTTTCCCTACTTATCAGTGGATGACTACTTAAAGACCAAGAATGAAGATGACAAGACTAACTATTGCTCATTCCCATCTTTCCAAAAATGGTGAATTCCAGGCTGTAGTGAACATGGAATATTTGAGGTTGAAGGACGTAATAAAGGAGAAAGGATATTTTTTCTCTTTCTCTCTCTTTCTCTTCTCTCTCTCCTCACAAATAAATAAATAAAAATATTTTAAAGAAGAGGGCTGGAGCCTCTGTGGGTAACCAGCTGTTCTCTGATCGGACATGAGGCCTGCTCAGTGGGAGAGAACTCATACCTGGTACTGGAAACCAAGTCAGAATCCTGTGGTCAGGAAACTCATAGACTTCAGAGAGAAGCCCCCCACTGCTTTCTGGACAAGAGTGGGCTTGCACAACAAATAAGTGTTTCAGGGCTGGAGAGATGGCTTAGCAGTTAAGGCGCCTGCCTCCTAAGCCTAAGAACACCTGTTCGATTCTCCAGGCCCCACGTTTAGCCAGAAGCAAAGTGAGGGAAGAGCGCAATGCTGCACTTGCCCACAAGAAGGCCTGCCACCTCTACCCATCTGCCAGGGCCCAGGAGAAACTGCAGAGGAAGAGGTGACATGAACGCTGCTCTCACTGCTAGCCTGACAACCAGCTCCAGGGCAATAATGACAGATACAATGATCAATCAAACCCCATCAAAGCAGAGGCTACAGAGGACTCCACACTAAATCAAACTGCCAACAGGCCTTCCTTCCTGGCTTGCCCTTATAGTGATGGAGAGCCACAGAGGAGCCACTGGAGGACAACAGCCACCCACAGCGTGAATAAGCAAGGGACCCTGCAGACTACAAAATCAGCCAGCTGGACAAGAAGTACACTCGTGTGCAATAGCGGCACAGAGTCTCTCTCTCTATATCTCCTCCTCTCTTTCTACTCACAAATAACAAATAAAAAGATATTTTGAAAAATGAGGGAGGGGAAAAGGAAGGAAGGAGAGAGGGAAGGGCAGAGGGTTGGTTCTCAAAGGCACATTTGGAGTTTCCACATGGAAGAGGTGAAAACTCACCGGGCAAGGAGGAACCGGGGGCTCTAAACCTGACTCAGCTACCAACTTGCCACATGACCTTGAGGCATCCTACCCAGAGTCTCTTTGTAGTGGCAAAGTCTGAGAAATAGAATCCAGATTTCATAAGAGTAAAATGGACCCTTCTCTCTTCTCAGTTGCTTAGCTGATTTAAGATCCTGCTTGGTCCTCTCAAGATTGATCTCTCTTCTCAACTGCATAATTGATTTAAGATCATGCTTGGTCCTCTCAAGATTGATCTCTCTTCTCGACTGCGTAATTGATTTAAGATCATGCTTGGTCCTCTCAAGACAGATTTGGGTCAATCATCTCCAGATGTTTCCTGATGTCAAGCCATGCTTTCTTTCAGCAAGAGGTCAAAGGCCAACCAAATGCCTAGCCCACTTCATATCCACAAACTCTAGCTCCTGACTTAGATACTTCTGCCTCCCCAGCACCTAAGAGAATTCTGGAAAAAATGGCCCCAGAAGCTTCAAATAGCCACTGCAGATGGCCCTAGACTTGAAAAACAGGAAACAGTGAATTTTTGACTAAATTCCCATTCTTTGTACTGCCAAAGATAAAGCTAGAATAGATCTATAATTTCTCCTTCATTTTAAAATTCTATTTTTAATGTACCCATTATGGAAAACAGGATGGAGTTTTCCCAAAAATAAGTTTAAATGAACTTCCATATGATCCAGCAATCCCTCCACTGAGTATGCATCACAGGAAAGTGAACAAAGCATCTCAAAGAGACACATCAGTGTTCACTGTTGCATTATTCACACTTGCTGGGGTTAAGTGTTCACTGATGAATAGATAAAGAAAAGGTGGTACACATGTACCATGGCATCCTATTTGACCATTTTACAAAAGAATGGAGGTTGTGGAAATGTCTCAGTGAGTAAGAATATTCGTCATATAACATGAGGACCTGAGTTCAGAACCCATGTAAAAAGCCAGGCATGGCCATACATGGCTGTAATGTCAGTGCTGAGAGGGATGGAGACAGGAGGATTGCTGCAGTTACTGGTCAGTTAGTCAGTCTAGCAAAAGACAGCAAGCTCCAGGTTCAATGATGCAATATCTTTGCCTGGCCACCACACGTGTGTGTGCATGGTACATGCACACACACTGAAAATGAAATCCTATCATCTGAGACAACATGGATGGATTTTAACTCCACACAGGAACAGGAAGATAAGTATTACATAGTCTCACTCATATGTGGACTCTTCAAAACGTTGATCTTATAGAAGTGGAGGGTAGAATGCTAGTTACTGGAGGCTTAGGTGGGGGACGTGATTCATGGGTATTAGTTTACAGTCCATACCACATTTATATCAGCAATTAGGTATATAAAATAAGAACCTCTGGTGTGAAACTGCATGGTAGGTGCTCTGTACATTCAAACAGCAAGAAGAAAGGATATTTAATGTTTTCTCCATGAAAAATAATGAGAAAGGATTGAGAGATGCATTGGTTACTTTTCTGATCCCTTTAGCTAAATATCTAACAGATGCATCTTAAGGAGGATGGATTTCTTTTGGCTCAGGTCTGAGGGTGCCATGCATAATGGCAGTAGTGGTGTGAGTCTGTGACAGCAGGAGTATGAGGCTGCTTGCTCACATCTGGGCAGGTCAGGAAGCAGAGGGAGACAGATGCTAGCATTCATCTGGCTTCCTCCCTTCTCCCCAGCCTGGGCTCCTAGCCCATGGGAATATGTGACCCACTTCGAGTTGGGTCTCTCCTCCCCTGCTAATCATCCCAGAAACAGCCTGACAGACACGTGCAAAGCTGTCTCCTAAGAGATTCCAAATCCAGTCAAAGAGAGAGAGATGTAATTTGACTTAAACATTACACAGTTTCTACGTATATTAAAACATCACATAGTACCCCAATGTTATACCCAATTTTAATGTTTTCACATATCATTTTAAAAAATAATAAAGGTTGGGGATACAGATCAGTAATATGGTGCCTTGCCTCCTATCCACAATCCTGGCACCATAAAACAATTAAAACAAAATAATATTCTATATTGAGTGTTTTCTAGTCTATGTTAAAATGACGTTCAGGTCTTGAGTGTGGTCTGCATATGTCTGTGTTGGGCCCAGAAGGTAGGAGAAAGAAAGAATTTCTCAGAACAGGCCTGGGCTTGATGCGTTTCAGCAGGGCGTACTCCTGAGCCTTGCATGTTGGGTCACCATGTAGAGCCGCACTTTGGAAGTACTTTTCATTTTTCTTTATTCAAAACATTGTCACCAATTTGAATTATGACATTTAGATATTTTAAATGTAATACCTGCTTTCACTTTTTTTTTCAATTATCTCAAAGCTGCTAGTAAGTGGGCATCTTTTGAACAGAATATTCTCTACCCATGCCAAGTGTAAAACCAGTTGTTTAGAATCATTGCTGAGTGGGATCAGTTACCCCTCTGTTCTCATTATCAGGAAAAAAAAAAAAAAAGCCCATTTCTTTTCTTCAGCAGGATCTCTTGAGAGTGTCAACGATGTAATTATAGCCCCATGAGGACTGGTTTTCTTGAGAAAAGGCAACTCATTCAATGCTTGTGAATAAAATGCTATGGAAATGATCTCAAAAACAAAGAATGCATTTAAATTTGGCATTGACCTTTGTAGCAGTCAGCCTGTCTTTCTCTTGGCTAAGAACAATATGCAGAGACAGCTAGACAGCTACACCTTTCTACAGCAAATCTATAAATGCTGACATTCTCTGCTGACCGAGCTGCCAGCAAAGCCCTCACCAAACAAAGCTACCCCTTCTCCTTGTGAGCAAGCGCATCACCACAGAGGAGGCATCAATGTGCTCTTTTCCGCCTTCAAACTCAGAACGCGGTTGCTCCTGCTCTGGCAGCTGGCAGAGAGCATAGGCAGTTCTTCAACCCTGCAGGCCATGTGTATCTTTGGAGCCCAGAAGTTGACATCACATGTCTTCCTCAGTGGCTTTTCCACCTTATTTTTTGGAGACAAGGTCTCTCACTGAATTCAAGACTTAGAGAGCAGTGAGTCTTGTGGGTCTTCTTGTCTCTGCCTCCCCAGCACTGGAATGGTAAGAGTGTGCTACAAGCCCAGCTTCTATGTGGGTTCTGGGGTGTCTGAGCTCAGGTCCTCATGCTTGTGTGACAAGCACTTTACCCACTGAGCCATCTCCTGAGCTCTCTAATATTTTTTTCTAGAAGCTTTTTCCAGTGGTTCTGTGATACCTGACCACAAGATTAGGACCACTCCTGTGTCTCTTCATGTGTATTTCTCAAAATCCTTGTAAGACAGGATAAGAAGTCTGGATGTCCTAATTATACTTTCCATCTTCGACAAGAAGCCAAGGTTTGTAGGATCTGCATCCTACTGTCTGCTATGCATACCACCTGTTTCCTTCAAGGCCTGCAAAGGGATTTTCCCCCACAGACTCTGCCTTGCCCAAATGCCATCTCGCTGACCACCTGGCAATGGCAAGCACCTCAAGAGAGGAGTATTGCTGGGCGTGGTGGCGCACGCCTTTAATCCCAGCATTCAGGAGGCAGAGGTAGGAGGATCGCTGAGAGTTCAAGGCCACCCTGAGACTACATAGTGAATTCCAGGTCAGCCTGAGCTAGAGAGAGACCCTACCTCAGAACACCAAAAAAAAAAAAAAAAAAAGAGAGAGAGAGAGGAGGATTAACTGATCCAGTGGGCATGAACAGATCACTTTAGCAAGTGCTGACCCCTGCTCTCTAAGAGCAAAAGGTAAGTTTGCAGCAACCCTGAGCCCTGCACAGTAGCTGCCAATGTGCCTACGCAAGCTGCCCATCACACCATGGGAACCTCGCCCCTCACTTCAAAGAGTGGTCTGGGGACCCCAACCTGTGTGCTGTCTGCCTTCTGCTCAAACATAAAACCTTGCTCAGATGTTGTTTGCCACCTCAAAAGACCCCAAAGCTGAGTGGGTAACAGTCAAGAGTGGTCACTCCCTCGTTCTGCAGAATGGCCTCTGGGGACGGGTGGTGGTGTTTTCTGTCCCTGCCTCTGAAGCAGCTTGACATTCCCTGCGTGATGCACTGCGGTTATATACCTACACCCATCACTGTGACAAAGGCAGCAAGGTACAACCACTTCCAGGAACAGAGCCTGCGCAGTTATGTCATCACACACACAGCACCAGAAGCTGGACAAGCCGCCTGTGCAGTTGTCCCGGATCTTAAGTCTAGAGTAGGGGTCTCTCTGGTCTCCTTCCTGGTCTCCCCCACCTCATGGTTCCTTCATCTCTTCAACCTCCCCTCCTTTCCCTCTGTATGGGTGATGGGCATGTCTGTGAGAAAGACAAAGCTTGTGAAGGGGAAATTTGTAAGATTATTTGTTCAGCCAAAAACACCCTTAAGAAGTGAGGAGAGTTGGGTAATCCTGGATGGGAAAAAGCAGAAAGATCCCTTTTTTTGGCATGAATGAGGAGTATGCATGTGTATATGTGTGTTCATATGAGTGAAGGCACACATGTGTATGGGTGTGTGTGCATGTGTGTATGCATGAAGGCTAGCAGGACAGAGTCAGGCATAGTACACCATCCACCTCTTTCAGAGACAGGGTCTCGCTGGACCTGGAGCTTAGCAACTAGGCCAGACTGGCCGACAGCAAGTCCCAGGGACCCACCTCTCTCCACCTCCTCAGCCCTGGATCACCACCACTCCTTCCTGCTGGGCCCCTGTACCATCTCCCAGTGGCTGCTAATCCTGCCTTCAAAGCATGGCTCCTTTCTCTCAAGCTCCCCTTCCCTCCCCTGGCAGTACTGTACTCTTCAGTATTGTCAAGCCATCACCCCACTTCCCATCATACGTGCCCTCCCGCTCTTGTTCATTCCACCAAATACTGACAGACTAACTTCCCTAAGACAGGGCTCTGATAACATCGCCTTCCTCCCCAGTGCTATGAAATCATCTTAAATCCTTCCTCTGGCTTTCAAACTGCTCCCAAATGTCACCCACAATTCTCTTCACACATTTAGAATTCTGACCAAAAGCCAGGCATGGTGGCATATGCCTTTAATTCCAGCACTCAGAAGACTAAAGTAGGAGAATTGCCATAAGTTCAAGGATAGCCTGAGCTACAAAGTGAGTTCCAGGTCAGCCTAGGCTAGACCCTACCTTAAAAAAATAAATAATAGGGCTGGAGAGGTGACTTGGCGGTTGAGGCATTTGCCTGTGGGGCTGGGGTATCCCGGTTCAACTCTCCAGGGCCCACAGGGGGGTGCATGCATGTGAAGTTCGTTTTCAGTGGCTGGAGGCCCTGGTTCACCCATTCTCTCTCTCTCTCTCTCTCCCTCTTTCTCTAAAATAAACAAATAAATGAAATATATTTAGAAATAATTAATTAATAATAGAATTTTGGCCAAAATAAATGATTCATCACTTTATATATGCTGGGTTCTTCTTTTTTTCTTTCTTTCTTTCAGAACTTTGTTAACTATTGACTTCCCCCTTGGTTGCAAATGTCTAAATCTCAGCATTCCTTCAGAGCGCACCCCTCCAACCTGCTTGCCACTTCCTCCCTAAGGTCTTTCAACGGCAGTCACTGCTCCCCGCTCTGAACCTGGGTCTCATCATGTAGGGTCTTTCCAGAAACTTGCTGCTCCCGTTGTGAGTGCGGTGGTCTCACTCTTAGTTTGCTGCAGGCTGAAGCCTGACCTTATCCTCAACACTACGGAAGGAAGATGGGAGAATGTCGAAGGTCACTCTCTCCAGCCCTGCCTGACCAGCAAATGTTCTACTTGGGGCCAAATCTTAGAGATTAGGAGTTTTACCTTAATAATGAAGATGTGATCTAGAATTTCTGCTTATCCTAACTCATTATTTTCTGGGTTCTCAAACAAGTTTCTTTCCTATGCTACAGTGGTAATGAATTTATGCACAATGAGATTGAGAGCAATTAAGTCTGGAAGTTGGCAGAAATGTCTAAAATAAATATATATATATACACATATTTGTAGGATTCCCAGTGTTTCTTTTATGATGAACATATATTTATGATGAACATATATGTAGCCCACTGCTTCTGTTTTCCTTGGTACCGCGTTACGGTAGTGAGGCGCCCACTGGAGCATCGCAGGGCCGTGCCGTCCTCACTGTGACATTGGCACTCTAGCTCTCACCTGCTGTGCCTGTCACAATGAGCCGAAGGGAAAATGCAACTGACAGGCTGGTTGTTGTTCATCTATTTTAGATAATTATTCACCTCAAGCATTTCTCAGCCATGCCTTCCTGCTGGTTTCAGTTCTGTCTAATTTTTTGATCTAGTTTCCCATTGATGTTTTCCCTTTTATAGCACTTACAAATTGAGTGTAGGTCAGTCCTTATAGTTTCTGTGAAGAATGGAACTCGGGGGAATACTTAATGATATAATCATGTTTTTCCTATGCGTCATTCACTGTGCAGTTACTGTTTGAGTGATGACTTGTTCAGCTTGATGGAGGTGCTGTTTGTGGGACTTGGGGTTAGATGTAGGGTCCTAGGGGTACAACAAGACCTGGTCAATTATTTGTGTAGAAAGGCTAAGAACAATGTGATTAGGAAGACTCCAAAGCAAAGATTATAATGATCAAGCAGGAAAGACTAGTCATGGAAAATGAGTTACAAACTTGGGATCTCAGGGGAGGTGCAGGTCTGAAGAAGTCAGTCAAGGGGCTGAGGGATGGCTCAGTGGTTAAAGGCACAGGCTTATAAAGCCTACCAGCCTGAACTGGCCCAAGTTCGATTCCTCAGTACCCACAGACAGCCAGATACACAAAGTGGCACTTGCATCTGGAGTTCATTTACAGTGGCAAGAGGTCCTGGTGTGCCCATTCCCTCCCTCCCTCCCTTCCTCTCTCCCTCTCTCTCTCTCTCTCTTTCTCTCCAAATAAGTAAATAAAAATAAATTTTAAAGAAGAACTTAGTCAAAATGCCTTGGTAGATAAGTACCTGAGTTTGGATCCCAAGAAACCATGTAAAAAGCTGGAAGCTGTGGCAGGTGTTTGTAATCCCAGCCACACCTACAGGCAAAAATAGAGGCAGAGCCGGGCGTGGTGGCACACACCTTTAATCCCAGCACTTGGGAGGCAGAGGTAGGAGGATCACTGTGAGTTCGAGGCTACCCTGAGACTACATAGTGAATTCCAGGTCAGCCTGAGCTGGAGTGAGACCCTACCTTGAAAAAAAAAAAAGAAGAAGAAGAAGAAAAAGAAAAAGAAAAATAATAGAGGCAGACAGAGAATGTACTGGAAACTTGGAGGGCAGCTAGCCTGGCAAAAAGCAGTGAACAATGTGAGGCTCTGCCAAAGGAAGTGGAAGGCAGATCAATGCCCAAGTCTTTCTCTGACCTCCACACTTGTACAGGGATGCACATTCCTGCACTCATACACATGAACACACATGCATATGCACACAATATAAAAAAGGAACAGGTCGGGGACCAGGCTGGGGCAGCATGTGCAGAGCCACGTGTGCGGGTGAGGGCAGTGAGCGAGGCCAGCCAGCACCACTCCTGGGCCAGGAGCCCCAGCACAAACCCTTCCCCTCTCCAAACTGCCAAGACTCTTTTCAACAAGGGCCTTTCTATGGGTTCTCCACCGAGGTCAAGAGCACGATTGCCTCCGGGTCTGATCACGAGCTCGAGGAAGACATGAGTGGTTGGACAGAAGAGCCGCGAGCGCTGGTGACGACTTCCAGCTGGGCGTCTGCGAGCTCATTAACAAGCCTCAGCCAGGCTCTGGGAAGAAGGTCAAGTCCTCACTGGCCTCGATTAGAGAACATTGGGAAATTCATTAAAGCTACCAAGGCTTATGGCATGAAGCCGCATGACATGTTTGAAGCAAATGATCTTTTGAGAATGGTAACATGACCCAGGTTCAGACAACACTGGTGGCCAAAACAAAAGGATTCCATACAGCCATTCACACCGGAGCCAAGTAAGCAGAAAAACAAACAAGACATTTTGATGAAGGGAAACTAAAGGCTGGCCAAAGTGTAATCAGTAGTCTGCAGGTGGGCACCAACAAAGGGGCAGCCAGGCTGGCATGTTAGCCTCAGGCACCATCAGTGACTGGGAGCTAACGTTACAGTCATCTCTCTAAGGTAAGGCTGGGTACCAACAACGTGGCTTCCCAGAAAGGAGTGTGTATGGGCTCGGCTCGAGTGGCAAATGTATGATTCCAAAAACTGTGCTGTCCCCACAAAGCCCATTGTTCACAACGGAAACCCGGGTTTTGGGACAACTGGGTCTGAAATCAGTAATAGCCATTCCCATGTGGAATACCCAGACGAATATCATAGTGAGTGCCCAGATGTCTACCCGGAGATTACCCAAACGGCCACTAAGGGAGTGCTTATTAGCCCCGCTCAGAGGATCTCAGTATGTAGGCCATTGTTGTGTTTGTTTGTTTTGTTTTTGTGGTTTTTCAAGGTAGAGTCTTGCTCTAGCCCAGGCTGACCTGGAATTTACTCTGTAGTCTCAGGCTGGCCTCGAATTCATAGCAGTCCTCCTGCCTCTACCTCCTAAGCGCTGGGATTAAAGGCGTGCGCCACCACGCCCAGGCTGGGCCATTGTTTTCATCCCGTGAGAACCAAGCTAGTTTTGAGTAATTTTTACCTCGTCTTCCTAAAACGCTATTATGCTTATTGTACCTAAAAATGAATTGCCTTACATACATTCCCTTTTCCTGCCTCTTTCCTAAATAGTTGTCTTTTAATACTATAACAATTAAATCCTACAACATAACCAATATCTTGCATGTGAAGTAAAAAGGAATTCTGTGAAAAGGGAACACTCTTGTCCAGCCAAGTCTTATAGTAAAGATCTATGCATTTTTACAACCTTACACTAAAACTGGTATTTTCAAACAATAGGAAACTTCTTTTTTCTTTTTTTACAGTTGAGTGTACTAGGTTGCTACATGGAAAACTTAACTCATGTGTATTTGCTAAATGTGGTCTCTGCCAACTAAACCCAAGATGCAGCATTGTAGAAATTTACATATCAGTATCTCTGCAGTTTGTTTGGTAATTTTTAAATAAAGTCCTGGGGCAGGGGGTGAGGAGCTTGGTAAACTAGGACACTGAACAATGCAAAGATGCCAACACTGCTATAGTGGAGATGCTGCAGGCTGGGGGACTGAACAGCCCAGTCGCAGCAGGACTGCCGTCCTCATCCTCTTTCCTGTCACCCTGCATGTCTCTATGACGATTAACAGCATCAACGAATGCTGGAATTCCAGGTCTGAAGTTTTCATCTGGGGACTTTTAAATGGATGTCGAAGATATACTGGCCATGTCAACATGCCAACTTCCATCTCAGTTTCAGAAGTATAAATGACATGTCCTCGGTGTCAGTTACCAGTGTATTTCTTGCCTTCTGTGTGAACTCTGCTTCCGTGAATCTCTGGCCACTGTGTAAGCAGCTTGTGGCTCTGGGATCAGCTAACAGAGAACATTTTCTTAATGAGGACAAGTCCTTAGTATTACACTCATAATAATGAATAGGACCTGCGTACCCTTAAGTACCTCTGTGGACGGCTCGTCTAATTTGCAGAACAGCCCTAAAAAGTGCCTTCACTGCTCGTGTACATATCTGGAAAATCCTGCTTAGGAAAATTTCCTCACCTGCAGTCACACGTCTGAAAGTGACTCAACCAAGATTTTACGTAAGGAATGTCAGGCTCGCCCTATTCCTCTACACTTCACCAACCTGCCAATATAAAAAATGAAAATAAGCCAGGCGTGGTGGCACACACCTTTAATCCCAGCACTCAGGAGGCAGAGGTAGGAGGATCGCCATGAGTTCGAGGCCACCCTGAGACTACAGAGTGAATTCCAGGTCAGCCTGGGCCAGAGTGAGACCTACCTCGAAAAATCAAAAAAAAAAAAAGAGTCTCTTGGGGCAAGATACAGCCTGAAAATCCATTGTTTTACCCAGTATGCTGTAACTTAGAGCAGATCTCAACGGTGAATGTAAAACCCTTATAGACAAGTTTCAACGTCCATCTTAGAAAAATTTTAAAAAGAGAAACCAACCCGAATGAGCCCAAACTGCTTTTAGGGATACAGTATATGTTCACATACGACAGTCCCACAGTCAGTTCACATTAGCAAGGCTCTGGAGTGTCATGTCCCCAGCTGGGTAATGTACCCGTCCTAATGGGCAGCAGATTTATTTTAAAATGCCATTTGTGATTATTTCTCTCAAAGCTGAAAAGGGCAAATTGAGATAACGTGGCAGAAAGCACTTTGTAAGCTGATGAAGCAAATTAAAAGTCCCCATAGTTTTTATCAATTCCAATGATGTTCATAAATGATCCAAGGTTCTTGTGAGCCATAATACCAAAAATTTTGGCACAGAATAAACATCCACATTGCAAAAGATGGCATTGGGCAAAATAAAGAAATAGTCAACCAATACAAGATTTAAAACAACCAGGGCAAACATCAAACTCTGCAATTCCAAGTCCAACAACTCTAGTCAGTGACAAATCTAGATTCTTGTGTTAAAGTGAGCAAAGGCTTTAGAAAACTATTTCCATGACCCCAAGGAGGCCACTCCTAGGATACTGGACATGGACATGAAGGCTCCTCTGTGATAATGACTTCCTCCGGTTTTCAGTCTGTATATGGTGCAGTGTGTAAGTGGTGTGTGCGCATGTGTGTGCAGATTCATGCCCCATGTGCACACGTGTGGAGGCCAGAGGAAAATGCTGGTGCCCTCCTCCACCACTCTTCCACTCTGGTTCCTTGAGATGGTGTCTCTCACTTGAACCTCGAGCTGCAACTTTTCAGTCAGACCAGCTGACCAGCGAGCTGCACGGATCCCCAGCCTCTACCCCAGGAGCACTCTGCTGCACTGAGCCCCAGCTTCTACCACTTTTTAAGACTGCAACTCCATTCAAGAAACAGGGATGGCATCTATAACATCCCATCCAAGGCTCAGGAGACATTGTGCAAGAGCTGGCAGAAAGAATGTAAGAGCCAGAGGATGGGGAGGAGTGTTCTGGAAAGCTGTCTTCTGGATATGAAGGGACTGTTACATTATGCCCTCATAGCAGCTGTTACTGCCTCCACAAACCTCCACAAAAACCATCAACATTTTGACAGGGATGATGGAAGAAGGCAAAAAAAAGGCATCAAAACAGAAGGTGATCTTGTTGTTAGTGAAGAAGGATGGGGGAAGTGGGCACCAAAACAAGGTATCAGGAGAGGATTATAATAGCTACATTAACTTCATGTACAAAAATTGTCAATAAAATTTTTAAGAAAAAAATAGAAACCATTCAAAACCCCTGCTCTCCTCTGTTGTTGCTTTTGTTTTGTTTTGTTTTGGTTTGGTTTGGTTTGGTTTGTTTTGTTTTGTTTTGTTTTTCAAGGTAGGGTCTCACTCTAGCCCAGGCTGACCTGGAATTCACTCTGTAGTCTCAGGGTGGCCTTGAACTCATGGCAACCCTCCTACCTCTTCCTCCCGGGTGCTGGATTAAAGGAGTGCACCACCACGCCCGGCCCTCTGTTGTTGTTTTTTGTTGTTGTTGTTTTGTTTTGTTTTTTGAAAAGAATGTTCTATGCACTTCCAATCATGGGCCATTAAAATAAGACAACCTTAGGACATCTGTAGAGTTCATGTAACACTTGCTCCCAATGCTCTGCCCTCGTCACTGTTGTCAAACACATTATCCCTAGAAATTCAGCTCACAGGTATTCATTAAGTATTGTTGAATTCAGTTTTTACTCAAAATCTAATCCTCAGATTCACTATATTGGCATTACTGGGAGCTTGTTCCAAATGTATAATTCAGGCTCCACTCAAGACCTGCCAAATCTCAGAATGTGATCTGTAACAAGCCCTTGAGATGTTAGTGTTCATCTGCAGTGTGAGCACTGCCCTCAAACACTTGTGCTGCATCTGTGTCCCTGTGTTCAGTTCTCGTGACTGCCTTGCTGAGCACCTTTGTACCACATATCTGCTCGCTGGAGTGACAGTGCAAAATTGGCTGACTGGGCTGCTAATGTTTCCATTGGGACAGGGGCTGGCACACGCACATTGCAGCCATCGTGCCTTTCTGTAGCAAAACCCTGAGGCATCTTGCCTTGTCTTGTGAAGCCTTCTCGGTGACACCGTACTGACTTTCTGATCTTCTGCCTTATTTGTCCAAACCCGCCACACTGCTCTCTGGGACCACCTCCCCAGTAAACTTCTGGGATAATCACACTTGGCTCAAGATCAGCTTTTGGAAGAACTCAAACGAGACAGGTTTCCTGCACTTCTGATAGACCATGCTGTGTTCTGGCCCCTGGTATGGCCTTTGTTGTTCTATCAAAGAGATCAGGTAGGCAGCTCCAACACCAGGGATGTGTCTTCTCATAGTTCCAGAAGCTTGAGGCTTAATACCAAAAGGCTAGGACAGGCAACTTCTCACGAGGGCTCTCTTCCTGCCATCCTAATGTGTCATCCTATGGCAGGGAGAGAAAGGAACACCCCTCTCCTCCTTTTCCTTTTAAAAAAATTATTTGTTTGTTTGTTTGAGAGAGGGGGAAAAGAGAGAGAGTTTGGGTGCACCAGAGCCTTCTGCCACTCCAAACGAACTCCAGATGCATGCACCTTTTTGTGCATCTAGCTTTACATGGGGTACTAGGGAATCAAACCTGGGCCATCAGGCTTTGCAAGCAAGTGCCTTTAGCTGCTGAGCCATCTTTCCAGCCCCTCTCCTTCTTTTTATAAGGTCACAGTCCTATCAGATTGAGCCACCTGGCTTGACTCACTGAAATTGAGTTAAAGTCCCCTTCACCAAATACAGATAGAGAGAAAATTCAACATTTTAAAAGATAAAGAATCTGAAGCCAGGTATGGTGGCACATGCCTTTAATCCCAGCACTCAGGAGGCAGAGGTCGAGGATCACCGTGAGTTGGAGGCCACCCTGAGACTATATATAGTGAATTCCGGTCAGCCTGGACTAGAGTGAGACTCTACCTCAAAAATCAAAAAATAAAAAGAAAAAGAATCTGAAATACCATGGAGTTAAATGAATACTTACCAGAGGTCGATATGTTTCTATAGATCAGAGCAGTGAGAATGCAGGCACTAAGCTCGCTGGGCCTGCATCAGCTAACGCCAGAGTCAGGCCATCCCCAAAGGACTGTAAGGCTCAGTCCAGGATGGGAGAACAGAGCACAGAATGCAGGATCTACTGATTCCAAGTCCAGGGTCCCTTCACATGCGCCAAACCACATCTCCTGACAATGCTACTGGGGGCCTTAAGAGCAATAGCAAAACCCAATGAATTAGAACAGTAAAGTGAAAAACATACCTCATTCTTTTGTTTCACAAGCTGAAATCACTTTGATTACGACTGGTTCATGTTAATGAAAGCGAGCACTGACATGAATAATTCAGAAAGTCACTAATAATCAGCGCAGCTGTAAGACGCCCCTGCCAAGCAAGGCATCCTGGGAGGCCACCCAGGATGGGTAGGTGGTGGGCAAGACCCCCAGTGCATGCAGATGATACATAGCACAGCGAGCTGCCTGGTGCCAGCTCACGACATGAGTTGAGGAAAGTGTGGTCAGTCTCTGGCCCTCCTGCAGTGCAAGGAGAGGCTGCTTTTAGCACGCATGACCAAGAGGCAGCAGCTGTGAGCTCTGGGGAGGTTTTGCAAGGTTCTGCCATTAGTAGTCACTCTCTGTATTGCTGTGACAGAACCCGTGCCTACAGCTCCCCTCCTTCCACGTTCCCCTCCTAACCTTAAATAATGCCCCAGGAACCTGGTGCAGTAAGACGTGATCCCCTGGAACTCCTGAAAATCATAGGGCAATTATTCTCACTTTAGGATTTTCAAAAAGAAAATCAGATGCTATCTCCATAAAACATGGACTCTTTTTCTGCATTTCCTCCCATTTCCCCTGACCAAGAGTATAATGCAGCGGGGAAGGCATCTCAATGTATCTCACTGAATTCATCTCCATGGCTGGTGACATACATTTTTGTTCTGAGTTGGAATTCAGTTCAGCCCATTCTGGTGTGTTCTTGAACCAGAGTAGGGTTGATTTTTACCCCCACAACACCCAAAAGCGTTACAAAAAAAAAAAAAAAAAAAGAAAGAAAGAAAATCTCCACTGAACACTAGCTACAGGAATGTCATTTGGCATTGGTTTAGATAACCTACAAGCTATTTGCACAATAATGTGACCTTTGGTCTACCCCTCAAGACCTGAGAACCTTCCAGGAGAGGGACTGAGGAGGGACCGAAGCCTGCAAACAGCAAGTGCTCATTAATGCCTCCTGTGTGGGGAGAGTCGGCGCACACGAGCCCAGGCTTTAGGAGATAACCCTGTGGTTAAACTTGACTGTCAGCTTGACTCACCTTGGACACCTCAGGGCATGTCTGTTGGGACGGGGGTGTTTCCGGAGAGGTTCACCGAAGGCAGAAAGACCCATCCTGAATGTGGGTGACTGTTCCATATACTGAGGTCACAGGCTGAATGAAAAGGAGAAAGCAAGGGAAACATTTCTCTCTGCTTCCTGACTGTGGACACAGTTAGAACCAGCTCCCTCAGTCTTCTGTCATCCCTTCTAGAGCCAATCTCACCCGCACACTTCCCCCACCATGATGGAATATGCCCTCAAACTGTGAGCCAAAACAAACCCCCTTCCTTCCTTAAGTTACAGTAGAACAATACCGTATCTGTAGCCCCATCCATAGGCTCTCAGCCCACTGTTTTATTCCAGTTATTTGTGAAGCAAATAGATGTGACCAGACAAAACCTGACAGCACTTCATGTCAGCTCTACCAAAAACACTGCTGCCTCCACCCCTGAGCTTCTGCCACGGCCATGCCAAGTGAGGCATCTGCAGACCAGCCACTCTGCTCAAACAGGTGGCCAGAAGTAGAAAGGAATCAATACAGGAAGTAACGAGTTGCAAGGAACACATTCTCCACTCTTCAGATTCTCAGACAGGTAGTTCTGAGGTTCCTTTGGCATAACTTTCAAAAAAGGTCGAACCCTGGTTCTAACCCTGGACATCCCACACCTCTGCCACATCGGCCAGAGCCCAAGAGAAATTGCAGAGGAAGTGGCCACACAAGTATTGTTCCCACTGCTAGCCTGACAACAGCTCCAAGGAATGGCAACAGACACTGTGGTTGATCAAAACACATCAAATCAGAAACCCAGAAGCTGCAGAGAACCCAACACTAAACCAGACTGCGAGCCAAGCAGCAAGGCTCAGGGACCATCTGGGAGGGTGGAGGTGGGACGACTGCAAGAGCCTCAGGGCAGGCAGAAATATCCTGAGGCACAGCCCCCACCAAAGACTGACAGAGGCCCTGAACACCAATAACCCTCCTAAGGAGAGCTCTCAGAGAAAGTGGGACCAGGGGATATGACTACAACCTTCATTAAAAAGAAAGAAGGAAGGGAAGGAAGGAAAGGAAGGAAGGGAGGGAGGGAAGGAGGGAGGGAAGAAGGAGGGAAGGAAGGAAGAATTTAAAAAAATAAAAGGGCTGTAGAGATGGATTAGTGGTTTAGGTGTTTGCTGGAAAGCCAAAGGACCCAGGTTTGATTCTCCAGGACCCACATAAAGCCAGTTGTACAAGGTGGTATATGCGTCTAGAGTTCATTTGAAGAGGCTAGAGGCCCTGGTTCACCCATTCTATCTATCTATCTATCTATCTATCTATCTATCTATCTATCTATATCTATCTATATCTATCTATCTATCTATCTATCTATCTATCTATCATCTGCCTCTTTCTCTCTTTCAAATAAATAAATAAAATGTTTTTAATGTAAAATATAATTTTTTAAAGTTAGTGTTTTGTAGTAGTTAAGAGCTACTTTGGGGCTTACATCTGGGTTCTGCTACTTACTAACTATATGAAATTGGGAACTGTATCTAACCATTTGCTACCTCGATGCCTTCATCTGCAAAGTAGAAATCATAGTGGTATTTATCACATGTAATTGGGATGAGGATCAAATGAATTTGTAAATTTAAAGCACTTAGGACAGGGAGCAGCAGTAAGGATGAGCAAGAGCTAACATTATCTTTGCCATCATCATTATTACAACTGTCATGGTTCCCCTACTATTCAGATAGTTAATAGCACTACAATCACTGGGTCTTGGCTTCTCAGCTTTCACCAAATACATGCTGACTTGTAGTTGACCCCAAGTCAAATAATCTATTGTGCATATAACCATGAATTTCTTTATTCAATATATAAAGTCAATCAAAAGCAAAATCATAATTACAACAGATTAGTTCTAAGCTGCAGTTCACAAATGTCACAGTCAGTTCATAGTTTTCACTACTGAGAACTGGAAGGCGTTCCAAAAATAAAAAGAAAAAGAATCTGAAATACCATGGAGTTAAATGAATACTTACCAGAGGTCGATATGTTTCTATAGATCAGAGCAGTGAGAATGCAGGCACTAAGCTCGCTGGGCCTGCATCAGCTAACGCTGTGAGTCAGGCCATCCCCAAAGGACTGTAAGGCTCAGTCCAGGATGGGAGAACAGAGCACAGAATGCAGGATCTACTGATTCCAAGTCCAGGGTCCCTTCACATGCGCCAAACCACATCTCCTGACAATGCTACTGGGGGCCTTAAGAGCAATAGCAAAACCCAATGGATTAGAACAGTAAAGTGAAAAACGTACCTCATTCTTTTATTTCACAAGCTGAAATCACTTTGATTACGACCGGTTCATGTTAATGAAAGCGAGCACTGACATGAATAATTCAGAAAGTCACTAATAATCAGCGCAGCTGTAAGACGCCCCTGCCAAGCAAGGCATCCTGGGAGGCCACCCAGGATGGGTAGGTGGTGGGCAAGACCCCCAGTGCATGCAGATGATACATAGCACAGCGAGCTGCCTGGTGCCAGCTCACGACATGAGTTGAGGAAAGTGTGGTCAGTCTCTGGCCCTCCTGCAGTGCAAGGAGAGGCTGCTTTTAGCACGCATGACCAAGAGGCAGCAGCTGTGAGCTCTGGGAGGTTTTGCAAGGTTCTGCCATTAGTAGTCACTCTCTGTATTGCTGTGACAGAACCCGTGCCTACAGCTCCCCTCCTTCCACGTTCCCCTCCTAACCTTAAATAATGCCCCAGGAACCTGGTGCAGTAAGACGTGATCCCCTGGAACTCCTGAAAATCATAGGGCAATTATTCTCACTTTAGGATTTTCAAAAAGAAAATCAGATGCTATCTCCATAAAACATGGACTCTTTTTCTGCATTTCCTCCCATTTCCCCTGACCAAGAGTATAATGCAGCGGGAAGGCATCTCAATGTATCTCACTGAATTCATCTCCATGGCTGGTGACATACATTTTTGTTCTGAGTTGGAATTCAGTTCAGCCCATTCTGGTGTGTTCTTGAACCAGAGTAGGGTTGATTTTACCCCCACAACACCCAAAAAAGCGTTACAAAAAAAAAAAAAAAGAAAAGAAAGAAAGAAAATCTCCACTGAACACTAGCTACAGGAATGTCATTTGGCATTGGTTTAGATAACCTACAAGCTATTTGCACAATAATGTGACCTTTAGTCTACCCCTCAAGACCTGAGAACCTTCCAGGAGAGGGACTGAGGAGGGACCAAGCCTGCAAACAGCAAGTGCTCATTAATGCCTCCTGTGTGGGGAGAGTCGGCGCACACGAGCCCAGGCTTTAGGAGATAACCCTGTGGTTAAACTTGATTGTCAGCTTGACTCACCTTGGACACCTCAGGGCATGTCTGTTGGGACGGGGGTGTTTCCGGAGAGGTTCACCGAAGGCAGAAAGACCCATCCTGAATGTGGGTGACTGTTCCATATACTGAGGTCACAGGCTGAATGAAAAGGAGAAAGCAAGGGAAACATTTCTCTCTGCTTCCTGACTGTGGACACAGTTAGAACCAGCTCCCTCAGTCTTCTGTCATCCCTTCTAGAGCCAATCTCACCCGCACACTTCCCCCACCATGATGGAATATGCCCTCAAACTGTGAGCCAAAACAAACCCCCTTCCTTCCTTAAGTTACAGTAGAACAATACCGTATCTGTAGCCCCATCCATAGGCTCTCAGCCCACTGTTTTATTCCAGTTATTTGTGAAGCAAATAGATGTGACCAGACAAAACCTGACAGCACTTCATGTCAGCTCTACCAAAAACACTGCTGCCTCCACCCCTGAGCTTCTGCCACGGCCATGCCAAGTGAGGCATCTGCAGACCAGCCACTCTGCTCAAACAGGTGGCCAGAAGTAGAAAGGAATCAATACAGGAAGTAACGAGTTGCAAGGAACACATTCTCCACTCTTCAGATTCTCAGACAGGTAGTTCTGAGGTTCCTTTGGCATAACTTTCAAAAGGTCGAACCCTGGTTCTAACCCTGGACATCCCACACCCTCTGCCACATCGGCCAGAGCCCAAGAGAAATTGCAGAGGAAGTGGCCACACAAGTATTGTTCCCACTGCTAGCCTGACAACAGCTCCAAGGAATGGCAACAGACACTGTGGTTGATCAAAACACATCAAATCAGAAACCCAGAAGCTGCAGAGAACCCAACACTAAACCAGACTGCGAGCCAAGCAGCAAGGCTCAGGGACCATCTGGGAGGGTGGAGGTGGGACGACTGCAAGAGCCTCAGGGCAGGCAGAAATATCCTGAGGCACAGCCCCCACCAAAGACTGACAGAGGCCCTGAACACCAATAACCCTCCTAAGGAGAGCTCTCAGAGAAAGTGGGACCAGGGGATATGACTACAACCTTCATTAAAAGAAAGAAGGAAGGGAAGGGAAGGAAGGAAAGGAAGGAAGGGAGGGAGGAAGGAGGGGGAGGGGAAGAAGGAGGGAAGGAAGGAAGAATTTAAAAAAATAAAAGGGCTGTAGAGATGGATTAGTGGTTTAGGTGTTTGCTGGAAAGCCAAAGGACCCAGGTTTGATTCTCCAGGACCCACATAAAGCCAGTTGTACAAGGTGGTATATGCGTCTAGAGTTCATTTGAAGAGGCTAGAGGCCCTGGTTCACCCATTCTATCTATCTATCTATCTGTCTGTCTGTCTGTCTGTCTGTCTGTCTATCTATATCTATCTATATCTATCTATCTATCTATCATCTGCCTCTTTCTCTCTTTCAAATAAATAAATAAAATGTTTTTAATGTAAAATATAATTTTTTAAAGTTAGTGTTTTGTAGTAGTTAAGAGCTACTTTGGGGCTTACATCTGGGTTCTGCTACTTACTAACTATATGAAATTGGGAACTGTATCTAACCATTTGCTACCTCGATGCCTTCATCTGCAAAGTAGAAATCATAGTGGTATTTATCACATGTAATTGGGATGAGGATCAAATGAATTTGTAAATTTAAAGCACTTAGGACAGGGAGCAGCAGTAAGGATGAGCAAGAGCTAACATTATCTTTGCCATCATCATTATTACAACTGTCATGGTTCCCCTACTATTCAGATAGTTAATAGCATTACAATCACTGGGTCTTGGCTTCTCAGCTTTCACCAAATACATGCTGACTTGTAGTTGACCCCAAGTCAAATAATCTATTGTGCATATAACCATGAATTTCTTTATTCAATATATAAAGTCAATCAAAAGCAAAATCATAATTACAACAGATTAGTTCTAAGCTGCAGTTCACAAATGTCACAGTCCAGTTCATAGTTTTCACTACTGAGAACTGGAAGGCGGTTCCTGTTGACTGCATGTACAAAACGAACAACCTAAGCCAAGTGTGGTGGTGCACGCCTTTAATCCCAGCACTCGGGAGGCAGAGGTAGGAGGATCACCATGAGTTCGAGGCCACCCTGAGACTACAGAGTGAATTCCAGGTCAGCCTGGGCCAGAGCAAGACCCAACCTTGAAAACCAAAAAAAAAAAAAAAAAAAAAAAAAAACCGAACAACCAGAGCTTGTCTATCGGCCCTCCATCCTCTTCCCTCCTTTTTCATTCTTCTTCACATCTCAGGGCCCATAAGCCTGGGAATTAAATGTCATCTGCTCAATGGCCAGCATAGGACTGAGTTTGGTTTGGTTTTTAGAAGGCAGAACGGGGTTGAAATATTCTTCTTTCTCTGTATAGATAACAGATACATGGGCTTCACAGATGGAGAGTACAAATAAGAGCTTCCATGTTCCTTGAAGTATATGCCTTTGATGGCTAATCTCTGGTGATCAACTAAACAGGATTTAGAATCACCCTGAAAACTCATATGTCTGTGAAAGACACATAAGTTCCTGGTGTGATGACATAATGCCAGCTCTATCTTGCTTTCTCAACCACAAAAGGTATCAGAGGAGAGTTTGGATGATCATTCTCATTTCTAGGATTAGAGGCCAATGCTGAAGCAAGCTATAGTTCAAAATAAGGTTGAGTTTAAAGTGAATCTATTGGGTTGGAGAGATGGCTTTATGGTTAAGGTGTCTGCCTGCAAAGCCAAAGGACCTCAGTTCGATTCCCCAAGATCCATGTAGGCCAGCTGCACAAGGTGGTGCATGCGTCTGGAGTTCGTTTGCCGTGGCTGGAGGCCCTGGCGCACCCATTCTCTCTCTATCTAACTATCCCTGCCTCTTTCTTTCTCGGTTTCATAAATAAATAAATAAAGTTATAGGAATCTATTTGCTCCTACACTGAAATTAATAGGAGTAAGAGTGATTCCCAGTGGTGGTTTTGAAAACCATGTATCACAGGGGGAAAAAATTGTTTCCATCTAACTTAGCAAACCTTGCTTTAAAATTCCCCAAGTTTCCCACTTGCTCAGGAAAATGTCCAGGACTGGGGCCTTTCTCTAAAGAGCTGGGTTAGTTAGACACAGATACTGAGAAAGCCTCCCGTCTCACTAGACGCCTTTTGCTAATGAGACACAAAGCAGATGGATAAAGCAGCTGAGATGAGAAGTGAGTGTTCTTTGAGGCTTTGGGCTGCGCGTTTCCACAGCAACACCTACCTGGAGACAAGCAGCCTTGCAATGAAGCCTAGCATGTCTGTCTCCATAACAACAAGCTCATGACAAGCTGGTGGAGAGCCGGCTCCCATCTTCCTCACCGGCAGTGACCATGGTAACCATGCTGTACACCTTCACTTTCCAAATAGACAAATATCCACTCCTGACTCTTTCCATAGATGTCTTGGGTCAAGTCCCCCAGTTCTGGACCCTGAGATTACAATTCATGCGCAGGTGACTTACTAAAGAAGTGCTCCCAAGAGAAGGGGTGGGGGGACGAGACAAGAAAGGAGAAAGCCTGGAGGCATTGCCACCCTGACACCAGCCCACAGAGGGCTTCCGCCTGGTCTAATGATGGAAATCATACATCCAATTGTCCCCAGTTCATTTGAAAAGGTCCATCCCAAGGCCATACAATTCCCACGTACTTTTAGTTTTCGTTTTTCCCCTTTTTGGAAAATTAGGCTTCAAGAACCAGAGAATTTTACAGAAAGGCTACAGATTGTGGCTTAGAAAGCATGGTAAACAGTGGTACACAAAAACGGTGAAGTGGTATACAAGGGGGCCTGAAAAAGTCCCATTGTGTCCACCACATTGGTGAAGACTGGAGAATCACACACGAGCATATAAAAGAGAAAGAAAGTGGGCATTCTCTCATTTCTCACACGTCTCAGACAGTTTTTGCCAAACTGGGTATAAAACAGCAGTATCAGCTGATAGATAAATTACCTTGGGTCAAATTCCCAACCTGCAGTGTGAGTGGGGGCATTTGGAAACTTAGATGAGTCTGAGGTGGTTTATAAGATGTCATCCTCATTATAGGACTGGAACCCTAATAAGGAAAAGTATACAGCAGAGTCTGTACCCATCATGTGAGATAAAAAGAAGACAGCTGTCTGCAAACCAGGACCCACACTGTCTGGCACTTTGATCTTGGACTTCCAGGCGGCAGAACTGTGGGCATTAAATGCTTGTCACATAAACCACTTGGTATTTTGCTGTAACAGTCAAACCTGACAAAGACAGGCTTATATGCTAAAATCTACATAACGAAGGATGAACGAAATGGAAGACATCAACACTAAAAATATATCAATTCTTCCCAAATAAATATACAAGTTTAATATCAAAATCCTGGCAAGACCTTTTGCAGGTATGGATGAGATTATTGTGAAATTCATGTGAAAAGACAATTTTGAAACAAATAAGAAAGTGGAATGAGCTCAAATTCCAGACTTCTAGCTACAGTAACAAGAGCACGGGGGCAGTGGTGGAGGGATAGACACCAAGACCGATGAAAAAGAACAGAGCAAACACGAGGGACACTTCTCACAACAGTGCACAAACAATCCAATGGAGGAAGGACAGTCTTTGCAACAAACAGAGCAACTGAACACTCGGAACCAAAGGGAAACAATAGCTAAATGTCACCTTTCTTTTTTCTCTTTTTGCATGTTCTGTGTGCATAAGGTGTGTGGTGTGGTATGTGTGTGTGCAGGGGTGTGTGGCATATGCCCGCGTGTACACAGATGCACATGTGCCATGTCCATGCTTATGGGTGTCAGAAGAGCACAGTGAGTGTCCTTCTCTCCTGCTCATCTGCATGTTTTCTTTTTTATTATTTGAGAGATCCAGGGAGAGAGAGACAGAGACAGAGAGGAAGAGAAAGAGAGAATGGGCGTGCCAGCAGCCTCTCAGCCACTGGGAATGAACTCCAGACACATGCGCCCCCTTGTGGGCAAGCGGGGCATTGTGCGCTTGCACCACTTTTGCGTCTGGCTAAATGTGGGACCTGGAGATTGTAACGGGCATTCTTAGGCTTGGCATCCAGGCGCCTTAACCACTAAGCTATCTCTCCAGCTCTGCATGTTTTCTTGAGACAGCGTCTCTCACTGGACCTGGGGCTGTTGTTCTTAGTTACACTGACTGACCAGCAAGTCCCAGCAATTCTTTGGTCTCTGATCCCCGCAGGACAGAGGTGACAGGTGTGCGTGGCCATGGGGGGTTGTTTGCATGGGTGCTGCAGAATGACTCTCAGGGTCAATTATGCCCTTTCAGGCTCTCACGTTTGCTTACCAAGTGCTTTTACCTGCTGAACCATCTCCCCAGCCCTAGCCTTTCTCATTTTGTGCATGTATATGGTGTGTTTGTAAGTACATTTATGTTCATATGTATGGGTGTGCTTGCACAGGTGAGTATGTACATGTGGATGTCAGAAGTCAACATCAAGTATCATTCTTAGTTGTTCTCCACCTTATTTTTAAATTTATTTGTTTGTACTTGTATGTGTATGAACCTGCCAGAGACTCTTGCCACTGCAAATGAATGTCCAGTTTTACATGGGTGGCTGGGGAATTGAGCCCAGGCAGGTAGTCTTTGTAAGGAAGCAGCTTTAACTGCTGAGCTGTCCCCCCAGCACTGCACCTTATTTTTTGACATTGTCTCACACTGAATCTATAGCTCACCATTCAGCTAGATCAGCTAGCCAGTGAGCCCCACAGATTCTCCTATCTCTACCTGCCTAGCATCAGAATTACAGGCACATGCCATCTTGCCTAACTTCTTTGTGTGGTTGCTGGGGACCTACCCAAAGACAGCAAGCACTTTACTCACTGAGCCATCACCCCAGTCCCCATAAGTCTCAAATTTCTACAAAAATAAGCCATGGACTTAAATGTAAGAAACAAAACTTCCAAACTTAAAAATAAAAATAGGATAAAATCCTTAAAAATATAAAACTAGATAAAAAGTTTATACTTTCAACCAAAAAAATTTATAAAAGAAAAACATGGGGCTGGAAAGATGGCTGTTTGATTAAAGGTGCTTGCAAAGAATGAGGGCCCAGATTCAGGACCCATGTAAAACCAGATGCACAAAGTGGTGCATGAGTCTGGAATTCATTTGCAGTGACAGGAGGTCTTGGTGTGCCCATTCTCTCTTTGTCTCTGAATAAATAAATAAATAATAAATAAATATTTTTTAAAAAGAAACGCCCTACAAAAGGTAACATTTAAATTGTATTTCATCAAAATTTAAACCTTTTGCTTTTGGATACACTTAGGATAATAAAATGAAAGGTAACAAACTGGGAGAAATATTTGCAAACCAACATATTTGACAAACAACGAGACTAGAATCTAGGGTACATAAACAACACTCAAAACTAAAAACAATAATAATAAACAAAAAATCAATTATAACATGGACAAAAGATGTGAGTAGACATTCCAACAATGTGTAATTTTATTATTTGCAAATAATAGATGTAATAAATTGTAATCTCATTAGCCACTAGGAAAATCCAAAGGTCTAATTACCTATGAGAATGGATGAAATAAAAAATGATGAAAACATGAAATGTCAATAATGAATTCTAAATAATAGTAATTAAATTATTGGTTTAGTTGATAAAAAGAAAAACAGAGAAGAAAGAAAAGAAAAAAGACAAGGTTTTTCGCCAGGTGTGGTGGCACACACATTTAATCCCAGCACTTGGGAGGCAGAGGTAGGAGGATCGCCATGAGTTCAAGGTCAGCCTGAGACTACATAGTGAATTCCAAGTCAGCCTGGGCTAGAATGAGACTCTACCTTGAAAAAAAAAAAAACAATCCAACAACGTGCTGTTTAGAACCATACTTTAAACAAAATCCTACAGAAAGGCTGTATAAATTTATTACTGAGCTTTGTTAACTAACAATACTTCCGACATAAAATACGTGCAGCGTCTCCAACAATAAATTCTCTGATACTACAGGGATAATGACTGAGGATTCTACAACCCCACGTGCATGTATGTGTGACATGTGTATTCATGTGTGCACTCATGTTCTATGTGTGTAGGCACATGTGTGTGAGCATACATGAAGACCAGAGGTGAATACTGGGTGTCAATCACTCTCTAATTTATTTTGTTTATTTACTTATGTATGTATGTATTTAAGAGAAAGAAGCAGATAGAGTGAGAGTGGGTGGGCATGCAAGGGCCTCTAGCCACTGCAAATGAGCTCCAGTTGCATGAGCTACCTTGTGCATCTGGTTTATGTGGGTCCTGGGAAACCAAACCTGGGTCCTTAGCACTTTAACTGCTAAGCCATCTGTCTCTCTCATCCCTTTTTTTTTTGGACAGGGTCTCTCACTGAATCTAGAGCTCAACAGTTCGAACTGGCTAACCAACAAGCCCTAGGGAAACCTCCTGCGTCCCTCTCCCCAGTGCTGAGATTACAGATGTACTCCAGCACCTGACATCTACATGGGTGCTGGGAGCCAAGGTTTTGTGCTCATACTTGAATGGCAACCACGTCACTAAACTATCAGACATCAGTATGATTCCATTGCTCAGCCCCTTTGTCATCACAATTAGATATGACCTTTTGCATGCAGCAAAGATAAGTAGGTGCAGATACGGATGGATGATAGGTGCTATATCACACTCAGTATACATACACAGAAACATGCCTATTCTGCAGACCACTAAGGAAGCCTACACATAGATATATGTATAGATACAGTTAGAAATTATAAACACCATATAGAACCATAATGACTGTACATAGATGGTAATGTAACATAATGTCTGAAACTAAAAAAAAACATGCATGGAGGTGGATGTTATAAAACCCATCCCAGACTGTGAGCTCAGGGCTTTCTCAGAGCTTCCTTTTCCTTGTCGCACATTTTACCTGTCAGCCTGGAAAATCAGAGGTACCTGTAAGCCGGGGAACAAGGCTTTGCATGATAAGAAGTAAATATCCCAAGCCAGGCTTGGTGGCTCACACCTTTAATCCCAGCACTCGGGAGGCAGAGGTAGGAGGATCACCATGGGTTCAGGGCCACCCTGAGACTACATAGTTAATTCCAGGTCAGCCTGGGCCAGAGTGAGACCCTACCTCAAAAAAAAAAAAGAAGAAGTAAATATCCCCACTACCACTACCCCTTGAGGGAGAGAAAAAACACAGGACACTCTGTGGGACACATTGGCCTGATTAATCTAACAAAATTTGTAAGACACCTACACTTGAGAGACCGTTGGCTACATCCCATGGAAATAGCTCCTCATCTCCCAGATGTTGACAATGCTGATCGACTGTCTTTATGTTGCTCTGGTGGTATTTAAATTGCATCTTAAACATATAAAAACTTGTTGGCTTTCTTTGTTACACCAGGAAGAGATCATTGGCACTTTATATGTTTAGCAAAATCAAATAAAATCACCTTACATTGGAAGTCTTGTCTTATTTAAATAAATGAACAACAACTGGGTTAAGTGGAAAGTCATGAGAAAAATTATACATTTTTTAGAACTGAATAACAATGAAAGCACTAGCTATTAAAATGTGTGAGTTCACTAAAATAGTACTTATAGGGAATTTATATCTTTGAATAGATTAAAGGGTGACTAAAAGTAAACTAATTCTCTTCTTCCTCATTCTTCCATTCTCTTTCCCTCCATTGCTTCCTAAATAATTCAGCCCTAAATTTATTAGATGAACTTAGAAGGAAGGTAAGGCATGGATAAACCGCTTGCCATTCCAGCATGAGTATCTGACTTCAGATCTCCAGACCCCATATGAAGCCAGATGCTCTAACACAAGGATCGATAATCCCAGTGTGCCTAGGACCAACGTCTGAGGTTGTCCTTTGACCTGTACATGCATGTCATAGCAGGTGTGCAACTGTATTGAACACACATTAACATACACATCACACACACACACATTCACATACTAAAAAAGAAGTTTAAAACTGAAACAGCAATGGAAAGAGGTGAGCTATGGTGATCCACAGCAAAGCCGGAGTCCAAAGAAAACAAGAAGGCAGCCACGCAGGATGGCAGGCCAACTTCCCTAAGCAGTTTACAGAAGTGAAGGCTACTGCCACCACCATGGCTCAGGAGTCAGGCCTGTGTGGAGAGGAAAGCATGACGTGGAGAGGTTGCCTGGCATAAGAAATCAGATGTATAGCCAGGAGGGGATCCACCCCAGGGAGGGCGTGACAGCCAGGAACAAGAAACCAGTTAAATATAGCCATTAATGAAAGAAGTAAGTAAAAAATGTCCTAAAATCATGTGATTTTATTTTAATAAGTTTGGAACCATAAGTTCTACAAACATACAAAAATAGTTTGAATATTTAAACATTTTGTATTTATTTAGTTATTAATTTTATAAACTGGGACTCAAACTGAGGGACACAAGCTAAACAAGCACTCTGCCACTGAGCTGTATCCCACCTGTAGCAGACAGCTTCAGGTTCGCTGAGATGAACTTCCAGACCGGGCACAGTTATGGAGGAAGGGATATTATTTATTGAAGCTTACAGATCCAGGGGAAGTTCCATAATGGCAAGAGAAGCGGCCTGCTCTCCACAGGGCCAAGCAGAGAGTGAGCAAAGCCCCCAGCCACACAGCACACAGAGCAAAACTACAGCAAAAAGGTCACACAGCACACTTCAGGAACTCCTGCTAGGCACATTTGCATATCTTTACAATGGAATCTCAAACCCACCATTAACACCTTAAGATTGGCCCCCAGTGACATTGCCTCTAGCAAGGTGACTGCAGATGCAAACTATAACTAATAAAATACTGAATATATTGGGGGACATATATTTAAACTACCACATTTATAAACTGGGACTCAAACTGAGGGACACAAGCTAAACAAGCACTCTGCCACTGAGCTGTATCCCACCCTTTTCTCGATATAACTTTTTTATAGTTATATAGGTTTGTACATTATGAATGATAAACATTGAATTTTATATTTTTGTTTCAATTTCTCAGATCAAATACCCTAAGGACCTACACAGTGAAATAACCCTCAAAGAATGGATTAAAAGAATACTGCTGTTTGCCTTAGACATGAGTGGCTTTTTGTTTTGTTTTGTTTTGTTTTTGTTTTTCGAGGTAGGGTCTCACTCTAGCTCAGGCTGACCTAGAATTCACTATGTAGTCTCAGGGTGGCCTCGAACTCATGGCAATCCTACCTCTGCCTCCCAAATCGTGGGATTAAAGGTGTACACCACCATGGCCGGCAAGTGGCTTAATTTTTAAGTGCCCAGATTTACAGTAGTCATCATTAATTTGTTCTTGAGTGTGGAAGGAAGCCTCACCTGGTCCCTGGATGTCAGGTCAACTTTAATCTATTCCAAGAAGTTTATTCATCTCATCCTCTATGATTTATCTTCAGCCCACAGTGTCTGAGCACCTTCCCACAAGTGCAGGTCAAACATAGGGCTGCATCAGCTCTGTGGAGGTGGGCCTACAGTCAGTGGCTGCCTGGGTAAGTTCAATTTACAGCAAGGAAGTGAACACTCAATTTGGCATTAGTTCCAAACCACAAGCTCTGTTCCAGCTTTAACATTAGTTTCTGCTTCCTGTAGCTTCTTGTTCAATTGATTCAGAATTACCTTCAGAACTCTAGAGGAACACAACCCTTCAAACCTGTTAGAGAAAACATGGGTCAGATTAAGTTCAGTATCAGGCACGATACTAGGAGTTCTTTTTTAAAAAATATATTTATTTTATTTATTTGAGAGAAAGAGACAGACAGAAAGAGTGAGTTTGGGTGCATCAGGGCCTCCTGCCATTGTAAACTAACACCAGACACATGTGTTGCTTTGTGCATCTGCTTTTATATGGGTACTGGAGAATCAAGCCCATATCATCTGGCTTTCAGGCTTGGCAAGCAAGCATCTTTAACTGCTGAGCCATCTCTCCAGGCCACAACAGGAATTCTAAAATTCAGAACTCAACAAGGGAGATAATATGCATGACATAGCATAATATCAGAGATTCAAGTAAGTGCTGTTGTGATGCAAACTGGGATGTGGGGAGATGGGTGAGCAATAGTCCCAGATAATCAAGGATGGGGGTCCAAGAGATTTTCTTTTAACCTTTATGTGCATATATGATGTGTGTATGTGTGTGTGTGTTTGTGTGTGTACATGTATACAGCAGACAAGTTTGGACGTCATCCCTCACCTTCTACCTGAAGCAGGGCCTCTTGTTCAACACTGTGTACACCACATTAGCTGGCCTATCCATTTCCAAGGACTCTCATCTCCACCTCCCATCTTGCTATAGAAGCACTGGACTGCACACACATACCCTTATCATGTCTGGCTTTATATAGGCAAGCACTTTACCCACTGACCCACGTCCTCAGACCCCAAGAGATCTGCTGATGCATGTGGAGGACCTACAAGACTCAAGATGTTCCTTTCCAAGGTTCTCTGAGCTCATCATCTCAGAACCCCACACTCACACACACTTAAGAAGACGTGAAGCCGGGTGTGGTGGTGCACACCTTTAATCCCAGCATTTGGGAGGCAGAGGTAGGTAGATAACCATAAGTTCAAGGCCACCCTGAGACTACATAGTGAATTCCAGCATTTGGGAGGCAGAGATAGGTAGATAACCATAAGTTCAAGGCCACTCTGAGACTACATAGTGAATTCCAGGTCAGCCTGGGCTAGAGTAAGACCCTACCTCAAGAAAACAAACAAACAAACAAACAAAAATAGCTGGAGGGATGGCTTAGTGGTGAAGGCATTTGTCTGCAAAGCCAATGGACCCAGATTCAATTTCCCAGGACCCACATTAGCCAAGGACACGCATGCATCTGGAGTTCATCTGCAGTGGCTGGAGGCCCCGGAGCACCCATTCTCTCTGTCTGTCTCTCCCTCTCTCTCTCTGCCAAATAAATAAACAAATAAATAAATAAACAAATAAATGAATAATAAAAGATTAAAAAGAAGAAGAAGACATGAAGCCACAGCCCAGCCTGCCCTAAGCCCTCAACTGGCAAAAGGTTGGAACAGCGCAGCTCCAGACAGGCTACACAGTGCTTGCTGTTCTTAAGCATTCGAAATTCTGATTCTAGGAAAACAGAACATGCAAGGTGAGGAAGGGACACAGAGTGAAAATGGGACAGATTAGTGATTATAGGAAGCTGGGCTGCAAGCTCTCTGCCTCAGAAAAAATAAGACACACTTGCTGATCAGAGGCTAAGTCCAAATATTGGCATGCCTCTGGGGCAAACTGTGGGCAAATCCCATTAGAGAATGGTAAGCTCCAGTCCAGGGATCCTGGGTGTCACACAGGTCTCTGTTAATTGGCATCTATAGGAATTCCAATTGCTGCTGCCTCTCAGAGCACAAAGGACTCAGGCCTGCAGCCCAAGACCTCACTGAGCATGCATGTTAAAGGTCAGCACAAGTGCTCTGCATCACTGTCTGCAGGTCACACATCTGCCCACCTTATCCAGGAACGAGGTCATCCACTGTGTCTAATTCATTTTGTTATAACCGGACTCCAAATTCTATCTGGCATGTAACTGGTATAAAACAAATTTTGTGAAATTAATTGAAAACAGTTCTCTATTAACCAGATCCCAGCAGGACTTAAATAAGCCCTGTGTCATGTACTTTGAGAAAGTGTGATTACATCAGATTTCAATCACTATGTTCAAGAAATACACATTTCTGGAGAACATCTTCAAAAAGATTTTGTCTGTGTGTGTGTGCACACACACACACACACACACACACACACACAACCACATTCTTCCATACAGTGAAAACTTGAGAACTATTCTTGTAACTCACTAGAAACTCTAGACTCTCACATATATGTATAAAAGAAGGTATGAAAAGGTATGAAAATCACTACTGTCACTGTCCACAGTTCCTGACCCCTCCCACTTGGGCTGGGTCCTTTCAAGCCTGTCTCGTGCGCCCCCACTCTTAGCTCTAATCAGTTTTTAATCAGTGATAATCTTCCCAAGCCATGAACAGTGGGTACATGTCCTTCAGGGTTGTACCTCCACTCCTATTACAGCTCTATCTTGGTTTTATATACATTGTTGAAATGAGGGTAAAAACAAAAAATGAACCATAATTTTAAAAAAAAAAAAAAAGTCTTATAGCTGGTACAGTATGCTAAGTCTAAATGGTTACAAAAGAAAGTGAATGAACAAACACTCATGGAGAATGGGAACCTTGAGCTGAACCATAAGAACAGGCCAGCTTCTATATTTATAAAGAATGGTTGTTCCCTTAAATTTGGCCAAATGAGCCAATGGGTGCAATAGTGGTGTGTCTGTTATTGGGGAGACCAACCATTCTCTAATTGGACTGGAGGCCCACTCCATGGGAGGGAATACATCCCTGATACTGAAAACCTACAACAGGAGTAGTCATGAGCCCTAGGGGTATAAAGTCTGCTGGTGTCTGGCTAAATGTATATACTATGCTCACCAAACTGCCCAGTAAGCATTTCTCTTAATGTCCATACCCATATATTAATGCTACTCTCACTTTTGGTTAGAGAAGCTTGTCTTCTCAGATGGCAGTGACCTTGAGATGACTCAGAAGGCACCATGGTGCTGAGAAGAAGGGACAGAGGAGTGCTCAGCACTGAAATATCTCTAACACACCTTCCAAGGCTCAGGGTCCATTGCAGAACAGGTGGCGGAAAGAATGTAAGAGCTAAAGGGAGGAGCTGGGCGTGGTGGCGCATCAATCCCAGCACTCAGGAGGCAGAGGTAGTAGGATCGCCAGAGTTCGTGAGACTCATAGTTAATTCCAGGTCAGCCTGGACTAGAGTGAAACCCTAGACACCAAATGGACACCAAATGGCCTGGATATCCATGACCTCGCAGTGCCTGACACTACTTACACAAGACCATCATAATAGGAAGAAAAGATGATGACATCAAAATAAAACAGAGACTGAGAGGGGAAACTTATGATGGAGAGTGGAGTTGCAAAGGGCAAAGTGGGGGGAGGGAGGAAATTACCAAGGGTTATTGTCTACAATTATGGAAGTTGTCAATAAAAAAAAATGGTTGTTCCATGGGGTATTACATATGGAAAATTAGTTGTTCCTTATCTACATACTGACTGAATGGCAACATACCCATATCTTCCCCCAAAATAGTATTGCTCCTCTGTGCAGACTAATGCTTATCCTGACCCTGAGAAATATAACGTGGTAAGACAGGCAGGTAGGGTGAAACCAGGTACAAGCAGGAAGGTGACAGACTACTGTGACAGACAAAAGTAGACCTGCCAACGGGTCAACTGACAAATGAGGAAATGCACATAAAGAGGACAGTAAGAAATAAACTGAGGTGAGCATAACAAAATGTCTGCGCTCACACAAAGATGATTAAACTAGTGGCAAAGGCTCCTGCTGATGACTTGTCTTAAGGAGATACAACTCCACCGAATCTCTCTTCAGGAACAACTGTACTGTACTTAAGATCAAGCAAAGTGTTTAACATTTTTCTAAGTTTTTCAAGTCTCTATGAACAGAAAAAGAAAACAGAAGTTATCTGCTAAAATGTTAATAGTCGTTATCTCTGGAAGATGGAATTGAGTTTTGTTTTTTAATCTCTTGCTCCTGTCCTAAAGATATTTTTTAATTCAGAAAAAAGTGAAAAAGGAAATCAAGGACAAGATGATCTAAGAGTGACATGCAGATGATAAAGGACTTACACTGCGTTCTGTGACTGAGAATGGCTGAAGGCCTAACCGTTACATGGACACATCACAGGCAGGTCTGCAAGGCAACGCTGGGTCTACGGTAAACACCAAGGGCACTGAAAACTGCTTCAAGGACACGGTCACACATCACGAACAAGTTGGTTATTCTGCATTACTTGAAACAGATTAAAGATAGAAAATTCAGTTCTGACATCAGACATTTCTAACTACTACTCATCTAAAAATAGACTGAACGAATCATGAGCTTTTATCTAGACGACTTTGGCAGAAGGAAGTTTGCGTCAGCGATGCGGCATAGTGGATTTGGAGCCACAGACTTGAGTCTGACTCTCAACTCCACATTTAGTAGCTATCATTTGCTCAAATACATTGTTAGGCCTGTTTTCTCATCTATATGAGGACACTGCCTAGCCACCAGAATTATTGCAAGCATTAATGCTAACACATGACCTTGACATATGATAGATGCTAAAAACAGAGCCAGATGTGGTGGCGCATGCGTTTAATCCCAGCACTCGGTAGGCAGAGGTAGGAGGATTGTTGTGAGTTCAAGGCCACCCTGAGACTACAGAGTGAATTCCAGGTCAGCCTGAGCTAGAGCGAGATCCTACCTAGAAAAACCAAAAAAAAAAAAAAAAAAAGAATAACTTTATTATTGCAGACGTTTTCCTATCTGAGATCCAATGGTTCTATGATTAACAGCAGTATCATGAATTAGTTTAGGATAAGTAAAAAGAATTCCATATGGAAAATTAGTCTTTCCTTATCCACAACATCCCCACACCTTCCCCCAAATAGTACTACAACTCGTGCATACCACGGAAACAAACAAGAGAACAAAAGACTACAACACCCAAGATAAGAAAACAGGTGTTAACTTCGAATGTGAGTCTGCCAAAGGCCTATGCATTATAGGCTTGGGCAAAGCCTGTGGTGACACTGGGAAATGTTGAAGCCTTTATGAGGTGGATGTAGTTGGAAGAAGCTGGGTCACTGGCATGTGCTCTTGAGATGGGTGCCCTGTGCTGAGGTCCCTTCCTCCTGGCTTCCCAATAGCATGAGGCTGAGTTCCACTGTGTGCTCCTCACCATGACACTGCTTTGACATGGGCCCACAAACAACTGTGTTCAGTAACCATGGGCTGAGACCTCTGAAACCAGGATTTCTTCTGTTTACAAAACAAATATTACCCTAGTTGAGCCAAAATTACACAACATTGGGAAAAATGTCTGTAAAACAGTGTTTCAATATAATCTTTTATTATTTTAGTACATTAAAATTTACTTCTAGGATCCAAACAACTGTCTTAGAAAATTTGAAGACATATGTACATAGACTTTAACAAATACAGTAGACTTTATTATAATCCAGCCCTTAAAATCAAGTGCAGTTCAATCAGGAACTTGGAATGTACTCTGCATGCAATGTCATTTCAACAAAGTTCTACAAAAATATTAAAATTTCTGTAAATGTGACCACCTCAGGGCCAAGCACCACTGGCTTCAAAACAACAGATACTCAAGGAATTTCCCAGCAACACAAGCACAGACTTTCCTCCAATACAGCACTATGGTCATTCTGGCCAGGCCATGAAGAAGTTAAGTACATATATATGATTTTATGCTGTACCACTGGTATTCTGGCCAGGCCATGAAGAAGTTAAGTACATATATATGGTTTTATGCTGTACCACTGGTATAAAACACAACTCTAACACATATATCATGACACATACTAACAACAGGATACTTTTACACAGAGGTTTATCTACATGACAAACACTGAGTCTCCAGTGAAGGACAGCCTTGGTCACTGCTGATCCAGGGAAACTCTCCGCTTTCCAGTTTGAGTAGTATTATAGGATTCACAGATAGTACACTTCATGCCTAAAATATGAAACTGGACTGTGGATCGGCCATTACAGTCATTGCAGAGAATCTGAAAATTGAATTGAGAAATTCAGGTAAGAATTTTGCACCTTAGAGGTCCAAGTTGCATAGTCTACCCTAGACAATCCCCTGACAATCATAGCAAAGATGGGAAAATATAGATAATGTCTAACCATTGCCATAAGTAGAAATGTCTTCTTTCCTCACTGAAAATTTTAAAAGGTTAACATAACTCTGAATTTAGAAAAGGAAAATGAAAACTTGAGCAAAGAAGGCCTATTTCAAAACAGTTCCCGAGTCCGGAGCAGTGGTTCATGCCCATAGTCCCAGCACTCAGACAGCTGGAGTAGGAGGATAGCTGTCACTTCAAGGCCAGCCAGGGCTACAGAGTGAGTTCCAGTTTAGTCTGGGCTTGAATGAGACCCTGCTTCAAAAAAATAAGAATAGATTTTTTTTAAGTCCCTAAGTAGCATTAACAGTACAACAATTTAACCTAGGCATAATCAGACCTAATTATACAAACACCTAATACAATTCAAAATAACATACATGATAATTTCATTATTTTTTACTGGCACTCAACCTGAGGCAGTTTGAATATAAAATGTCCCCATGGACTCATGTGTTTGTATGATCCCCAGTTGGTGGTTCTATTTGGAAAGTTTGTGGAGCCTGCAGGAGGTGGAGCCTTGCCAAAGAAAGTGTGTCGCTGGGGGGCAGGCCTGGAGGTGTTACAGGCCAGGCAAGCCCTGCTTGTCCCACTTAGCTCACTCTTTTCTTTCTCCATGCTGGTATGAAAAAGAGATGTCGGCTTCCGTACCTGCATGCTTTCCTTGCCATGACAGGCTCCTCTTCAAAACTGTAGGCCAAAGTGGACCCTTCCTCACATAAGCTGCTTCTGACTGTGTGTTTTGTCCCAGCAACAAGAAAGTAACTGCTGCACTTAAATCGTTACATATTTGTAATATTCCTGCTTAATTTTTAGGTTTAATAGACCATATTCTTAAGTCTTTTATGCTTTGGGAATCAATTCAAGAACAAAACAGTGTCTTATACTGAATGGAGGGGTGCTCCTGTACACCCCTAGATGACTGTAAGATGCCTTTAGGAGTTAATCTCTTCTAATGCTAAGAACTTGAGAAATGAAAAAGGTATTAATCTGAAAATACGTCAATATATAGCTATGCAATAGACCCCTTTGCTTTAGAACAGTCGCACTAAGCAGAAAATTTTCAAATTTGTTTAAAAATTTTATCTATATGTAGAAAGATGAGTGGATCTCTAGGTCTTGAGGACAAGAGAGTAACTACCAGTAGTGGGTACAGGATTTCTTTATGGATGACAAAAATAGTCTAAAGTTGTGACGTCTGTACAATTCCCGAAATGCAAAAGGCACTAAAATGTACAGTGTAAAGGAATGAGCTCCAATGTACATGAAGTATATCTTCAATGAACAATGTAAACTTTGGCCTCCAGTAAATATCACAATTATCATCACTATCCTTAGTAATAATTTAGGAATCCACATGAATTATGGAACTCTGCAATATAAATACAGCAAAAATACTTTCTTTTTCAGTGCTAGAGATTAAATCAGGGTTTTAATTATGCTAAGCAAGCATCTATCACCCCAGCCCAAAAGTAATCTTTACTTGACTTTCTTTTATACTTCAGTCCAGAAGTATTGAAGACACTAGGAAAATATCTGTCTGAAAGCTGTCAAGGCATCAGAAAGCTCTCTAGCTTTGTCACTCTGACTTACAAGTCAGTAAATACTGTGCTGAGAATTAACAGTGCAGCACATGTCAGATACTCTTTGTGAGACCAAAGGCTTATAGGCTAATTGAAACCAAATAAAGTAAGCCTAAGAATAAAAAAGGTAAGAAATATTAAAAAATAAAAGCTACCTCTTCACAAGACCATCGTAATAGGAGGAAAAGATGATGACATCAAAATAAAAGAGACTGACTGAGAGGGGGAGAGGGCATGATGGATGGCGTTTCAAAGGGGAAAGTGGGGGGAGGGAGGGAATTACCATGGGTTATTATCTACAATTATGGAAGTTGTCAATAAAAAAAGTGGGGGCTAGAGAGATGGCTTAGCCGTTAAGTGCTTGCTTGTGAAGCCTAAGGACCCCAGTTCAAGGCTCAATTCTCCAATACTCACATAAGCCAGATGCACAAGGAGGCACATGCATCTGGAGTTCATTTGCGGTGGCTGGCGGCCCTATTGCACCCATTCTCTCCCTCTCTCTCTCTCTCTCTGCCTCTCTCAAATAAAAAAATAATAACAAAAAAAAGCTAAATTTCAAAAATGAAAAACTACATTCTCTTCAGATCAAACTTAAAGTAATTATAAATGAAACATCAGTCCTCCTTTAGCCAGTTACATTAGACTCTGGCAAGGATTTTGCAACATATCAGAATAAAGTTTTTGCCTGCCATCTAGTGTTGAGAAAAACTGCACAAAAGCATTCTTGGGACTTTTCTCCCCCTGGTATGAGATCAGCTTTACTGAAGCTGGAAGATCCTTTTGCCTCCCCTTTAATAGATCACAACAGCACTATGTCAAAGCAGTACTGTTTAGAGAAACTGAAGTCCAAGGGCAAAATTATAAAAGAATATGAACAAGAAATCTAAAAAGAGTATGCAGGCATAAGTGTAGCCATCCTTATTGTTAAGTTCATTGTAAAAAAAAAAAAAAAAAAAAGCACTCACATCCACAGTCATGTTCTGATACTCTGACGGCATGGGCGTCTGCGCTACCTCGTCGTCCAGATGCTTCCAGTACCTGCTCATATCCACAGCAGAGTGCATGCACAAGGGACACCTGTAGCCTCTGGCTCAGGAAGAAAGAATGTCCAACATTAAATGGGAAGTGTAACAACTGAAGTACATAAGAAGTTGCACACTCATTGGCACAGACCCAAGAGGGCATTATTCTATATTTCACGATAATTTGAGAGGGGCTGGAGAGATGGCTCAGTGATTAAGGTGCTGCCTGCAAAGCCTAATGATCCCAGTTCGATTCCCCAGTACCCACGTAAAGACAGAGGCACAATGTGACATATGCATCTGGAATTTGTTGGCTGTGGCTAATGACCCTGAAGTACCCATTCATTCTCTTTCCCTCTCTCACTTTCTCTGTCGCTCTCTCTCCTTCTGCTTGCAAAAAAATAAGTAAAAATATTTTTAAAAGGATAATCTGAGAATTTCTATACTATAAAAGATTTATATTAAATTCTGTGTTTTCTATTTTTTTAAGTCCTAAGTCTTTCTCCTCCATTCTCCAAAATGGAAATGAACTAGACAATATTCTTTGTAGAACATACTTCATATACTTAACAATACCAACTAAGCTATTAGCTAAGCAACCTCAATTTTATTTTTTATTTATTTTTATTTATTTATTTGAGAGAGGGAAAGGCAGAGTAAGAGAAAGAGAGAGAAAGGGCATGCCAGGGCTTCCAGCCACTCCAGATGCATGCACCACCTTGTGCATCTGGCTTACGTGGGTCCTGGGGAATCAAAATGATGTCCTTCGGTTTTGCAGGCAAGGACCTTAACTGCTAAGCCATCTCTCCAGCCCAGCAACCTCAATTTCTTAATGCAAAGATATATTCAGATCATATTTCTGTTCTAAAAAGTAGAAAAATTCCATTCTGTATGTATAGTTATTAAAAGTTCTACTCATAGCCGGGTGTGATGGCGCACGCCTTTAATCCCAGCACTGGGGAGACAGAGGTCGTATCGCCATGAGTTCAAGGCCATCCTGAGACTACAAAGTTAATTCCAGGTCAGCCTGGGCCAGAGTGAAACCCTACCTCGAAAAACCAAAAAAAAAAAAAAAAACAACTCAGTAACTTGCTCCTAACATGTCTCCTCTTCCCTACTTAACTCTTCTTTCCTAAGTACCTTCTACCTCTACCCTAAGTACTTCTTGTCACTTCATTTTAGTTCAGTTTTTAAAAAGTTCAAGCCGGGCATGGTGGCACACGCCTTTTAATCCCAGCACTCAGGAGGCAGAGGTAGGAGGATCGCCGTTTGAGGCCACCCTGAGACTACATAGTTAATTCCAGGTCAGCCTGGGCCAGAGTGAAACCCTACCTCGAAAAAACCAAAAAAAAAAAAAAAAAAAAAAAAAAGTTCACCAACTTTCTTTGCAGTTCATCACTGGACCAATACACTACCCTAATGAGATTTTGGGCACCATTCCTCAGTGTTTCCACAACCCATCACTGCCTCAGGTGATGACTGTGTTCCCTGGTAAATAAATACAGCTAGAAAACAAGAGATTTTTGCCTCAAGCTATGAGAAGAGGTAGACATAGCAGAACATGGGGACAAGTATAACCTTCTCTTCCTCAAGAGGTCTTGGCCTTTTAACACCAGTCATCTGCTCTGCTTGTCTCAATACAGTATCTATCATGCCCAATGCAGTGTACATAGCAGCCAGATCTGCTCATTTCCCTACTACCATCCACATACAAAAAAAAAGACATCATAGAATTGGAAATTTTTAAATCTCATCACTCACTCTTTCAACATTTCTTCATAACACGTTCTGAAAGAAAATTAACATTATTTCAGTAAAACAAAAACTACAAAGCCCTTTTCTGTCACTACCATCAAAGTTCACTGCACCCAGCCAAAAAAAAAAAAAAAAAAAGCTACAGCCACTGTTTTAAACATTTTTGAGGAGAAAAAAGTTATTTTACCTATGTAAAAGATGACCACATGGCAACACATGAGCAACAACACGGGATGTATGAATGTCCTAAAGCAGGAAGGAAAAAACCATCAGTGACCAGTGCTTATATAAAGGCAATATGAACACCTAAGCACTTTAAATTCCAGAAGGGAGTGCTCAAAGTGCTAAATATTTTGATGCTTACCTCCAAACATATTGGACAGTTCTGCCGAGAAACATTTTCAATACACTGTTTGAAGGAGAATCACACATTAACAAAAGCATAAACAGATAAAAATGTCAAGTTTAATGCAGAGAAAACTCTCTCAAAAAGTAAATATAAAAATCTGGATTATAATATCAGTTCTGTCACTTATGAATCCTGAAGATTTTAGACAAGGTACCACTTCTTTAGTCTGATTTTCCGTGTTTATAAAATAAAGCTAATACATACGCCATTTGGTTCCTACGTGTACTTCATACACAAACACACATCCTCTAACATCTGTGAAATTAGGATGTTTCTGACAACCAATGCCATCCCTGAGTTAACAGAGTACAAATGATAATATGGAGGTGCAATGAGTTGGTTATGTTGCACATACATGTGCTACATATGCTCTGGAAACCAGAAAAGCACCAGAGAAACATGATCTCTATGAGGTTACTGACTCCCAGCACTCTCTCCTAGCTTATCTAAGAACTGTTTCACTGAATATGCTTAATGCTTTTTGAGACAAGGTTTTGCTTATAGCTCAGTCTAACCTTACACTGGTGATCCTCTGCTTCAGCTTGCCAAGTGTATTAGGATTGCAGGCATGTGCCACCACACCCAACCAGTTTACCTTGCTCTCATCTCCAACCTAAGTTAATAAAGCCAGGTTTAACCTTTAATCCCTAACAAGTTCACAATCTGCTCATCGAGTTCCTTCAAGGAAAGACTGAATCTTTCTAAGCTTCGTTCTTTGTTCCGAACTCTGTTACCAAATCCTGTGTACCTGCTGTTCATCTTACCTGTCCTTAGCTCTGTCCTGTTAAGCCACGTCCTATCTATTTGCATTTCTCCAAGAACCTCCTGTCCTTATCTTCTACTGGATGTAATATATGCCTAGAAAATTAGTTCAGATACTTTTTCCAATCAATGTCTATCTGTTAGTGTCTGTCTCTGTCTCTGTCTCTCTCTCTCTGTCTCTCTCTTGTGTGGGTGTGTGGGTGTTATCTCAACATTCAAGACACAATGTTGCTACAATTCTCCTTACTTGGAATTTTGTAAAGTATTTATACTTCACTCTTTGCCAATCCCCTATCCTTTAAATTCTTATAGTAGATACAAGCAGTAGTGTAAATATAATCCTTTATTAGATATTCTGAAATAGTGACAGGGCTCAGGATTATGACAAAATTCCTATATCCAAATTATAAAATAGCTGTCTTAATTATGAAAGGAAATATAAAAGTATCTTCTGAATATTCTTGGAATGCTGTGAAAATAGGTTATGCTGCCTAATACTTCTTCCTTTCCAATCTTGAAAATAGTACCACTGGTAAGAATCCACAAATCAACTGAGAAGCTGCCAACACTACACTAGTAACTGACAAAAGCATTCTTCCATTGCAGAAAGAAACTGAAGATCAGATGCTCTGAGGCATATGTTTTAGACTATCTACTTACTGTTTTACAAAAAACTTATCATTGCATTTGATGTGTGAAATTAACACGTTTTCAAAATACACTAGAATTTAAGCTGGTTTTCAAAAACATTTATACTTTAATATTTTTAAATTATGCACCTTGAATTATGAATTTTGAATTATGTACCTTGTGCTTTCCTTGCAGACTCATAGCTAGGCATAAGTTACATGTCGAACAGTGGAAAAAATCTTCCTTTGGACCAATCCTAACAAAATAGATGAAAGCCAAAAGATTATTTTTTAGTATAGTGATATTTTGTTCAATATATAATACCTAAATTTAATGCCACTGTAAAAAATTGAAACCACACTGAATATGGAATAAACTCCCATCTCCGCAATCTCCCTCTCCAAATGTAAGCACTATAAGCTGACAGACACCCACCCTTGTAAGGTCCCTCTCCTACAAAGTTGCATATAAATGCGTGTGTGTTATGACTGTATGTGTATGTGCATGCATACACATATAGGGAAAAGAAAACACACACATGATTCAACCTTTATTTCTTACACAGGTAATATTCCATATGCTCTTTTGTAAATCTATTTTCCACTTAGTAATACATCTTGAGGATTATGCCTGCTTATAGATAATTACTTCATTCTTTGTAACAACCACACAGTATTAACATGGTATAGAAGTATCAAATTTTACAAAAATAGGGCTAGGGAGATTGCTCCATGATCAAAGGCACTAGCTTGTAAAGCCTGCTGGCCTGAATTCAGTTCCTCAGCACTCACATAAAGTCATATGCAAAGTGGCACACGTATCTGTGATCCCAATGCACCTACCACAATGGGAGGCAGTCAGGAGAATCCAAAGCTCACAGATCAGTAGTCTAGTGTTCACTTGCAGTCTTTGCAGCAACTTTTTAAAAAATATTTTAATTAATTAATTTATTTGACGGGGTGGGGGGGGGAGAGGGAGAGAATGGTTGCACCAAGGCTTCCAGCCACTGCAAACAAACTCCAGACATGTGCACCTACTTGTGCATCTGGCTAACATGGGTCCTGGGGAATCGAACCTGGGTCCTTTGGCTTTGCAGGCAAATGTCTCAACTGCTAAGCCATCCCTCTAGCACTCATCTTTTTTATATATGCATATTTACTTTTCTAATCTATCATTTATTCACTATTAATTTTTATGTATTAAAAAGCCTTTAGAGGGCTAGAAAGATGACTTAGTGGTTAAGCGCCTGCCTGTGAAGACTAAGGACCCCGGTTTGAGTCTCGATTCCCCAGTGCTGAGAAGTAAGATATTATCTCCAGGCATACAAAAAAAAGTTGACTTTAAAAACTTTTATTAGAGCCGGGCGTGGTAGTACACACCCTTTAATCCCAGCACTCGGGAGGCAGAAGTAGGAGGATTGCTATGAGTTCGAGGCCACCCTGAGACTACATAGTGAATTCCAGGTCAGCCTGAACTAGAGTGAGACCCTACCTCGAAAAACCAAAAAAAAAAAAAAAACCTTTTATTAGCCAGGCATGGCACACACCTTTAATCCCAGCACTCAGGAGGCAGAGGTAGGAGGATTGCTATGAGTTCGAGGCCACCCTGAGACTACATAGTGAATTCCAGGTCAGCCTGAACTAGAGTGAGACCCTACCTCAAAAAAAAAAAAAAAAAAAAAAAAAACCTTTTATTAGCCAGGCATGGCACACACCTTTAATCCCAGCACTCAGGAGGCAGAGGTAGGAGAATCACCATGAGTTCAAGGCCACCCTGAAACTCCATAGTGAATTCCAGGTCAGCCTGGACTAGAGTGAAACCCTACCTCGAAAACAAAAACAAAAAACCAAAAAACTTTTATTGTCAGGCATGGTGATGTACACCTTTAATCCCAGCATTGGGGAGTCAGCAGCAGAAGTACTGCTGTGAGTCTGAGGCTAGAGTGAGTTCCAGGTCAGCCTGGCTTACACTGAGACCATACCTCAAACAAACAAACAAACAAAAAAACTAAAAGAAAAGAACCACTGGACTGGAAAGATGGTTTAGCAGTTAAGGTTCTTGTCTGCAAAGCCAAAGGACCTAGGTTTGATTCTCCACAACCCATGTAGGCCAGATGCACAAGATAACACATGCATCTGGAGTTTGTTTGTGGCAGCTGGAGGCCCTAGTATACCCATTTTCTTTCTGTCTGTCTGTCTTTTTCTCAAATAATTTTTTTTTTTAAAGACCACTATTGGGCTGGAGAAATGGCTTAGTGGTTAAGGCACCTGCCTCCTAAGCCTAAGAACCGGGTTCCAATCTCCAGGTCCCAAGTTTAGCCAGATGCAAAGTGAGGCAAGGGCGCAATGCCGCACTTGCCCACAAGGTGGCGCACGCATCTGGATTTCGTTCACAGCAGCTGAGAGACTGCTGGCGCACCCATTCTCTATCTGTCTCCCTCTCCCTCTCTCTCTGTCTCTGTGTCTCTAAATAAATAAATAAATAAATAAATAAATAAATAAATAAATAAATAAATAATAAATAATAAATAAATAAATAAATAAGACCACTATTAAAAGCTGGGCATGGTGGCACACGCCTTTAATCCCAGCAGTTGGGAGGTAGAAGTAGGAGGGTTACCATGAGTTCGAGGACATCATGAATGAGTGGTAGTTTGAATATATGTCCCCCAATATATTCAGTGTTTTATTAGTTATAGTATACATCTGCAATCACCTTGCTAGAGGCAATGTCACTGGGGGCTGGTCTTAAGGTGTGGGTTTGAGATTCCATTGTAAAGATATGCAAATGTGCCTAGCAGGAGTTCCTGAAGTGTGCTGTGTGACCTTTGGGGCTGTAGGTTTTGCTCTGTGTGCTGTGGTGGCTGGTTGGCTTTCTCTCTCTCTGCTTGGCCCTGTGAAGGCAGGCCGCTTCTCCTGCCATTATGGAACTTCCCCTGGATCTATAAGCTTCAATACATAATATCCTTTTCTCCATAACTGTGCCTGGTCTGGAAGTTCATCTCAGCGAACCTGAAGCTGTCTGCTGTCTGCTACAGAGTGAATTCCAGGTCAGCCTGGGCTAGAGTGAGACCCTACCTTGAAAAAAAACAAACAAAACTAATTTTAAAAAAATAAAAAAAGAACAACTATTATTGCCAGGCTGTTAGCACATGCCTTTAACCCCAGAACTCAGAAGGCAGGGGTAGAAGGATTCTTGTGAATTCAAGGCCAGCATGGGACTACAGAATGAGATCCAGGTCAACCTGAGCTACAATGAGACCTTACCTTGAAAAACAATTTTTAAAAAATACTTATTGTGGGCTGGGCAGATGACTCAACAGTTAAAGGTTCTTGCTACCTACATAAAGCTAGGTACAACACAAAAATGACACAAGCATTTGTCATTCCATTTGCAGTGGCAACTGACCCTGGTACATACATAATACACACACAAAAATAAAATTTTTTTAAATTGAGCAAAATACTGCTCAGACACATTAGAAATAATTTTAAAAGAACATTTTTGGGGTGAGGGAGTAGCTCAGTGACACAAGTGCTTGAGGAGCAAGCGTGATGACTTGGTTTGGATTTCTAGAAGCCTCTTAAAGGCAGACAGTGCAAGTACCTGTACTGTCAGCCCCCTGTGGCAGGAGGGGAAGCAGAGACAAGAGAGTCACGGAAGCCTGGCATTGACAGCAATGAACAACAGAGCCTACCACAAAGAAGCTGGGTGGTGAGGACTAACACTCAGGCTTGTCCCCTGACCTGCAGACACATGTCCACACATGTGCACCTACACAGATATACACACAGAGATCATTTTAAAAGCACTGTATATACAGTACCTACAAATTCCACAGTTTTCACAATGATACTGCTTCTTGTTTTTGTCAAACAGATGACATATACTGCAATAATACTCTCCAAATAATGTGCCACATTCTTCACAAGTCTGTTGGGCCTGAAAACACACATGTAATTAAAAATTGGAACAATTTAACCAAAACATTTTGATTTACTATTCAAATATCCATAATTTATATTGAAATATATTTAGCTCTTTTATGACATCTAAATCAAGCATATTATTTAAAGAATTAAAGTCTTGGGCTGGAGAGATAGCTTAGTGGTTAAGGAGCATGCCTGTGAAGCCTAAGAACCCCAGTTCAATTCTCCAGTTCCCATGTAAGCCAGATGCACATGGTGGCGCATGTGTCTGGAGTTCTTTTGCAGTGGCTAGAGGCTTGGCGCACCCATTCTCTTTCTCTCCCTCTCTTTCTCAAATATATAAATAAAATTTGAAGAAGTATTAAAGTCTCATTTCCAGTACTGTTTTTTTGTTTTGTTTTGTTTTGTTTTTTTCAAGGTAGAGTCTTACTCTAGTCCAGGCTGACCTGGAATTCACTCTGTAGTCTCAGGGTGGCCTTAACGCACAGTGATCCATGTACCTCTGCCTCCCAAGGGCTGGGATTAAAGGTGCCACCACACCCAGCTCCAGTACTTTTTGTTTGTTTTTCGAGGTAGGGTCTCACTCTAGTCCAGGCTGACCTGGAATTCACTATGTAGTCTCAGGCTGGCTTCAAACTCACAGTGATACTTCTACCTCTACCTCCTGAGTGCTGGGATTAAAGGCATACACCACCACACCAGGTTCAATGCCAATTTCTTATTAAATTGTTTCAATCCACCTTAATAAAGCTTTTTTAAAAAGCAACCAAGTAGGGCTGGAGAGATGGCTTAGTGATTAAGGCGCCTGCCTGCTAAGCCTAAGAACACCAGTTCCAATCTCCAGTTCCCACGTTTAGCCACACACAAAGTAACGCAAGGGCGCAATGCCACACTTGCCCACAAGGGGGTGCACGCATCTGGAGTTTGTTCACAGTGGCTGAAAGGCTGTTGGTGTGCCCATTCTCTATCTGTCTCTGTCTCTCTCTCTCTGTCTCTGTGTTTCTCTCCCCCCCCCCCAAAAAAAAAACAAGCAACCAAGTATGTCATAAGCTCTTACACGCTGGATTTTCTCACAGTTGAGGCACTGCACTTCCTGCACTTTGAAGCGGTCTAGCTGGTGATCTTCATTGCTATCATGACACAATCGGCAGGTATACAGCTTGTCACAACAAGGTGCCTAACACCCAGGGGAGAAAAAGAAAACAAGTCAACTATGCAAAAGAGAATTTCTACGTCCTCCTTCTGAGACAAGGTCAAGCACTGGTCAGTTTCTAACATTCCAGTTCTTGGCATATTTGATGCTAATTATGGTTTGTATGACACTAAACATAATCTTAAACATATTAATTATGAAGGATAGAAATCCCTAAACAGAAAAAATAATCCCATAGCACCCTAATCTCATCCTCACCCTAAGCAGTACACAGGTAACTCGTACATTTACATATCTCAACTCCTAAACATACTGTTCTTATTTCTCATTAATATTTATCAATCATGAACTATGTAACTCATATTGCATAGGATGTAACAAATGTTGAGAGAGAAGAGATAGCCACGGTTTGTGAAAATGGCGAAAACTGCAGGATGCCCATCAAAATCTATTCTCTCCTTTTTGGGTAGATTGCTCAACTATTCTACAGTTGGATCCCACAGATGGTGATATGCCCTAAAATTTGTCAAAACAATAGAATAGAAAAAAAATCCCTAAAATGACCAATTGGAACCAAGATTCCATCACCAGTAGATATCACTCACCTTGGGACTGTAAAATGAGAAAAAAATACATGTTATTCTTTTTTAATATACTTTTTTATTTATTTGCAAGCTAGAGAGAAAATAGAATGGGTGTGCCAGGTCTTCCAGCTGCTGCAAACAAACTCCAGATCCATGTACCACTTTGTGCATCTCGATTTACATGGGTACTGAGGAATTGAACCTGGGTCATTAGGCTTTGCAGGCAAGCATCTTAACCTGGGCCATCTCTTCAGCCCACGTGCTATTCTTTAAATCACATTTATTTGAGCAACTTAACCTTTACCTTAACAGGTGTATCAAGAAATTTTCAGGTAATACTCTTCAATACACTATTAATTTTCAGATCCACTAATTGCTGACTGTTTCTTATGCAAGAAGTAAGCCAAGACATAGTTCATTCTTTAAATAATTAACACTTTACTGGCTTCCTGTCTTCCAACACTCCTCTTATCCTAAATCTTTGGTGATGAGTATACTGATATCATCATTTCAATAGCCTAACCTTTCTCACTTTAAAAAATATTTACTTAGCCGGGCATGGCGGCATGCACCTTTAGACCCAGCACTTAGGAGGCAGAGGTAGAAGGATCACCATGAGTTCAAGGCCAGCCTGAGACTACACAGTAAATTCCAGGTTAGCCTGGGCTGGAGTGGGACCCTACCTTGAAAAGAAAAAATTTTTTCACTTATTTATTGAGAGAGAAAGAGGAGAATGAGGGAAAGCAAAAAAGTGATGGGCACACCAGGACCTCCTGCCTCTGTAAACGAACTCCAGAAGTATGTGCCACTTGGTGCACCTGGCTTTATGTGGGTACTGAGGAATTCAGTACCTGTCAGACTTTGCAAGGAAACTCCTTTAACAGCTAAACCATCTCCCAGACTTTCTCACTTTTAATGGCATTATCATCTTACCCTACTCAGCCACATATCTCATACTACATAATCATAATTAACAAAAATTTTGATTTCAAGACCTCTGTATCAAAATTACTAATACTAAAGAGCTTATGCTTACATAGATTATGTCTACTAATCTTCCATATCATAGACCCGTTCACACTCCAAAATTATTAAGGATACCAAATAGATTTTGTATCCACAGATACATATTAATATACCATATCACAAAATTTTTAAGTATTATTTTTTAAAGTAACAAGTCCATTACCTGTAATGCAACATAAGTATTTTAATGAAAAATTAGATGTACTTTCCCCTCAAATAGCTAGGTTCTCTTATCAGTTTCTGCATTCAATCAGTTGTAGTTGAAGTATATGAAGAAACTCTGGCCTCACACAAATATGCAACTGGAAAAGGGAAGAGTATTTTAATAGCCTTTCAGAGAATTAATTATGAGCATCCTCTTCTAACAACAAAACGCAACAACTCTCAAACATTAGCTGCAGCACAGAGTCTGAAATTATGCCAGTGAAAATCCCTTCTTCAGTTCCATGGAAATCCACTGATCTACCTTGTACTTGAACTGGGTGTCTTACCCATTCGTTCACTGAGTTATATACTTTCCAAATGTTAACACACTGACATGCAATATTGGGAAGTAAGCTTCTAAACCCAGAGATGTTTTCCAAAATTAGGTTTTGCATGAAAGCTTCAGGTTAATCACTAAGTACAAATACTGTCAATTGTTTGGCTTCTTTTTAAGAAAATGTCTGCCAAATAACCAAGGCTTAATGATCATAGGTTTTTAAGTAAAAACTGTTGTTCAATGAAAAAAGCAACTAATTCATTTCACAATCCGATTGCAAAATAATTTTTCTGCAATAAAACTAAAGTGCTTGCTGAAAATTTCCCCTTTCGTTAAACAGATTAAGAAAAAAAAAGCCAAGCATGGTGGCTCACACCTTTAATTCCAGCACTTGGAGGCAGAGGTAGGAGGATCACCAAGAGTTCAAGGCCACCCTGAGACTACATAGTGAATTCCAGGTCAGCCTGAGCTAGAGTGAGACCCTACCTCGAAAAACCAAAAAAAAAAAAAAAAAAGAGCTGGGCATGGTGGCACATGCCTTTAATCCCAGCACTTGGGAGGCAGAGGTAGGAGGATAACTGTGAGTTCAAGGCCAGCCTAGGACTACATAGTGAATTCCAAGTCAGCCTGAGCTACATCGAGACCCTACCTCAGAAAGAAAAAAAAATATTTTATATATATATATATACACACACACACACACACACACACACACATATGCATGCATGCAAAGGTTGAGATTAGTAAGTCCTGATAATTTTAGGGCTTCATCAATGATATTTTTAAGTGAAACTAACTTTAACGATAGGTACAGTGCACCTGGTCAACAGTACAGACTCAGGTGATTCTCTATTGATTCATATACGGATGCTAGCAACCTTAATCACTGCTTTCCACCATGAGTGCAAATCTCAACACAATGAATAAATATTATCTAATAGACTTAGAAAGTAATTTTGACCTCACAGCCTCAGGGGTCCATTCATATCATGGTAGAATCACTATTCTGAAACAGGACTGTGTACCATCTTTGAATCTCAATTTGAAGCCTGAAATTCTCTAATCACTAACTGTCCTCTTTTCAACAAATTCATCCTTCTCTTGCATATACATATACCCTAGCTTCCTCCTCCCCTCCTCTATATACTCAACTATCACTACCAAAATCTCAACACTGGTTAAATCCACCTCTCTTCTATTCAACCTGCATCAGAAGCAGCTGACTAAAGCTAGGGGATGGGAAAAAAGCCATATTGGCTAGTCTCATTTTTAAGTGATAACTAGTCCTAAAAAGTGGATCATTTCACATTATTTCCTTATTTAAAAAAAAAAAAAAAACCCTCTACCCACTTCTTCCTCACCACTGGTAACATTCTGCTAACCTTGCTGCTCATTTCCCTATTAAACTAGAAGTAATCAAAAGAAAACATCCACAAAGCCTATCGATCTTCTTATTTTATTTTTATTTAGTTATTTGATAGAGAGAGAGATGCAGATAGAGATAGAAAGAATGAGAGAATGGGTGTGCCAGGGACTCCAACCACTGCATATGAACTCCAGATGCATGCGCCACCTTGTGCATCTGGCTTACGTGGATCCTGGGGATCGAACCATGGTCCTTTGACTTTGCAGGCAAGTGCCTTAACCACTAAGCCATTTCTCCAACCCCTCTAGCAATCTTTTTGTGAATACATCTCACCCTCAGCCTTATCTTCTTTGACAAAGAATCTACTGTTAGACCATGTTTGTATCTTTTCCACTTATACACTGGATCTCATTCCTTTTGACTAGTCAAGAATAGTACCACTCAAGTTTTTTCTCTTCCTCCTGAATGGCAAAATGATCTCACTCTACTAGATTATCTCTAAGAACATACAAACATGTTGTAACACCTATCTTAAAGGGGAAGGAAAACATACTATGACCTTACACCTTTCAGCAGGAAGTGCCTTGTGTTTTGCTCTCTTACAACAAAACTCCACAACTTATCCATGCTATTTCCCACATCTACTCCTCCATTCTCTTAAATCCACTCCAATCAGACATTATCCTGGATCTCTCCAGTGACAGTTCTCTTGTGGAGATCAGTGGCTTTCTTTCTAACCAAAGGTCAAGTCTCAGTTCTCCTCTTATCAAACAGCTGCACTTGACGACTTCCTCCTTGAAACTCTTCATTTGGCCTCTATTTAAAGAGAAAGGACAGCAAAAAATTGACACTCAGAGGCAAGTCCCTTGGCGCTATGAGACACAGATTTCGTTGTGTGGTTTCTTTGAAGGAGTTTAGAAAGGGCAAGATGCTAAACTGGTTCAGGCTCCAGCCTGAGATCCTATAATAGACTCCCTCAGGAGAAATGTAATCAAGACGACAGTATTCAATTTTCCCGACTTGGAGCTTTTCCAGTGCAATAAAGCAATGGGCTTTTAGGTTGTCTTACAGGCCTGAGGCTTATCCCTTGCTTCTACTTACTCTCTGGTCTGTGACCAGCAGGCTGCTGGTAAAAGTGAGAAGCCAAAAAGAATCAGGATGCCCATGATTGTGATAGCAGCAGTTAGTAAACACTTCACATGCACTTTAACATGCAATCAAGTTGTTGATAAAAGAGGAACTTTTTGCTCCTCTTAGTACTGGGGACCGAACCTAGGACCTAATACATACTAGGCCAGCACTATATATGCCCAGCCCTTTACTTTTAAGGACACACAGCAGCTCGCTAAGTTCCCCCATGCTGGCTTTTCTCCTGCCTCTCTTCCCAAGTAGCTGGGGTTACAATCAGGCTTGGGGTATGAAAAGTGGAATTTCTAAGATCTTTTTTTTTTGTTGTTTGGTCTATGGGACGCTGAAAGAGTAGCTTTTCAAAATCAAAGCAATTAAGGGCAGAACTCAGCTGGGAATAAGACTACAGGACTGCAACACTCAGCTTTCTTGCCTTTGAAGGGGAAGAGGTGTGCTGGAGATGAACTCGGAACCTCCAGCCTTTTAGCTCCGTCAGCTCAAAGCTCAGATTCTCTCAACAAAATCTTTGCACTGCTTGAGAGAAAAATGAGGAAACTAGATGTGTGCCAATGAAAAATCAAACCAACCAACCACCACCCTGTAGGCTAAGCGGGCAGTCAACGCGACCTCGCATGTCCAATGGCACGCCGTGCCCATTCCGTGCGCACGTGCGCTTTCCCTCGGCAGGTGCGAGCGTACGCGCGGCGCTGACGTCAGCGCGCAGGGTTCGCGCTCCCTGTCACGTCGGGACGGCCGGCGGCTGCGCAGGACGGACGCGCCGCGCCCCGCCCCGCCCCGCCCCGCCCCGCGGCCCCAGCCGGCTTCCGGCGGCCGAGAGCGAGGAGCGCAGGCGCGGGATGGCGGCCCGGGCCAGGCTCAGCGCGGCCGGCGGCCGGCCTCCCTCCCGTCCTCCCTCCCTCCCGCCCGCCCGCCCGCCGGCCTCCCTCCGCCCCGCGCGAAGGCCGCTCGCCGAGGAAGTCGTCACCTTGAGGAGACACCCTCGGTCATAGTGGTCGCAGCCGCGCGGGCCTCGCTGTCCGCCCAGGCCGCCATCTTCGCGCGCCCGCGCCGCCATGTCCGGCCGCGGAGCTGGGACGCCGCGCGCAGCCCAGCGCCTCCGCCGGGCGAGCAGCAGCCGCCGTCAAGATGGCGGCCGTCACGTGACGCGGGCAGCCGGACTTCCGGCGCGCTCGCGGTCGTGACGGTCGGGCCGGCGCCTGTGGCCGCGTCGCTGCCCGCGGGGACGCCGGGTTCGCGGCCCCGTGCGGAAGGGGCGGAGCTCGGCCGCCCGCTCGCGCTGGCTGCGCAGATGTCACAACACGCGGCACGTGACCGCCGGAGCCCGGGAGGCGGAGCCGCTCGCAGCGCGCCGTGCGCCGCCGGCCGAGGGACGTGCCCGGGCGTCCTTGCAGGCGCCGGAGGTTCCCGCGAAGGAAGGAGACGCGTGGCTGGAGAGGACAGCTCATGGTCGGCCTGCAGGAGCGAGCGTGCACAGACTGGAACCTGCTGTCTGTAAGGACAGGCCTTCTAAACTGCAGTCGGCTGCCCCCAGGGTGCAAAGCTAAATGACTGGCCGGGCGTGGTGGCGCACGCCTTTAATCCCAGCACTCGGGAGGCAGAGGTAGGAGGATCGCCGAGAGTTCGAGGCCACCCTGAGACTACATAGTTAATTCCAGGTCAGCCTGGACTAGAGTGAGACCCTACCTTGCAAAACCAAAAAAAAAAAAAAACGAAATGACTGGTCTTACTTATCAAAGCACCATGACCTTACAAAGTATTGCCAGCAAAATGTCAGACGCCGACAGGGGGGAAGTGCTTATTTGGGGGGATTTTAATTAATTCATTCATTCATTTATTTGAGAGAGAGGGAAAGAATGGACGCTCCAGGGCCTCCAGCCAGTGCAAACGAACTCCAGACGCATGTGCCCCCGTGTGTATCTGGCTTACATGGGTCCTGGAGAGTCGAACCGGGGTCCCTTAGCTTTGCAGACAAGTACCTTAACCACTAAGCCATCTCTCCAGCGCGATTTTTTTTGGAGGCAGGGTCTCGTCTAGCACAGGCTACCCTTGAACTCACAACAGTCCTACTCCAGCCTCTCCAGGGCTGAAATTATAGGCATAAACCACCAGGCCTGGGTTTAGTTTTTAAGTTACTAACTTATTTCCCATTTTCTCTTTCAGTTCTGTGATGCTTTGCTAAAGTCATGGTGAAATGTTGCTCAGCCATTGGATGTGCCTCTCGCTGTTTGCCAAATTCCAAGTTAAAAGGACTGACATTTCACGTGTAAGACTCCCAGTAGTTAAGCCAAATGGTTTCACTTTTACAAAAAAGGGATAGCTGTACTTCAGTCTTCAATTTTGCACTGTAGTTCCCAAATCTTTTTAAAATATTCTTCTTGAATTTGAAATAATAATATATTTACGCATTTATAATTTTTTATTTTTTAAAACTATTTTATTAACAACTTCCATCGTTACAAACAATAAGCCACAATAATTCCCTCCCCTCCCCCACTTTCCTCTTCACAAATCCGCCTTCCATCATATCCTCTCCCTTTCTCAATCAGTCCCTCTTTTTTTTGATGTTATCATCTTTTCCTCCTATTATGAAGGTCTTGTGTAGGTAGTACCAGGCACTGTGAGGTCATGGATATCTAGGCCATTTTGTGACTGGAAGATTGCATTGTATGCAGTCCTACCCTTATTTTGGCTCTTACATTCTTTCTGTCACCTCTTTTGCAATGGACCCTGAGCCTTGGAGGACATAATAGAGATGTTTCAGTGCTGAACACTCCTCTGTCACTTCTCAGCACTATGGTGCCTTTTAAGTCATTCCAGTGGTCACCACCATCTGAAAGGAGAGGCTTCCCTAACCAAAAGTGAGAGTGGCATTAATATATGAGTATAAAGGCTAAGAAAAGTGCTTACAGGGCAGTTTGGTGAGCATAATATTTGCATTTAGCCAGATGCCAGCAGTCGTTACACCCCTAGGGCTCACGACCTCCCCCATCATAGGCTTTTGACTAGGGTTTCAGTCCCAGGCATGTATTCCCTCGTATGGAGCAGGCCTCCCCCACGCCTGGCAGTGTCCACTATTCTTTATCACCACTGATGACTTCTCTCTCCCGTAGGGCTGCAATGTAGCTTCTTCCAGCTTTCTGTCAGCTAGTTCACAGGGATGAAGTTTTCAGCTCAGCTCCAGTTTGATTTCTCAGTGACCTTGCAGCCCAATCAGACACATTTATAATTTTATGTAAAAGGACCAAGGAATCAGAGACTAGTTAAGAAAAATTATCAAAATCATTTCTCTCCCTCTGGAGTGTTAGAGGGAACACAGTCTGACCAAAAAAAAATTTTTTTTTATCAAAATCACTTTTGCTAATGTTTCTTTAAAGAAGTTTACTGCTATTTACATGTAGCTTAAAATCCAAATGAAAACTCTGTGTTCAAATATATGCCCCTTCTGTTTAGAAATAGATCAGGCATAAGGTATAAAATAGAATTCAAACCAAAGGTTATTTAACTCCTGCAGATGTATCAAGATGATCCTAACTTAGTATTTTAACCATTCCCCTATAAGCCATAAGAAAGGAAACCTACTTCTATGTCAATCTCTATGGTATGTGCTAGAGAAAGTTCTACTCCTTCATATCTACTCTTTTTTTAAGTTTATAGTTTTATTTATTTATTTAGGAGAAGGAGAGAGAATGGGCATGCCAGGGCTTCCAGCCACTGCAAACAAACTCCAGGTGCATGCATCAGTTTGTGCATCTGGCTTACGTGGGTTCTGGGGAATCGAACCAGGATCCTTTGGCTTTGCAGGCAAGCATCTTAACCACTAAGCCATCTCTCTAGCCCCATATCTACTTTTTTTTTTGGGGGGGGGGTTTCGAGGTAGGGTCTCACTCTGGCCCAGGCTGACCTGGAATTAACTATGTAGTCTCAGGGTGGCCTCGAACTCATGGCGATCCTCCTACCTCTGCCTCCCGAGTGCTGGGATTAAAGGCGTGCACCACCACACCCAGCTCCATATCTACTTTTATATGAAAAGCAAAACTTAATAAAAGCAGCCTTATTCCAAAATAGATTTGAGCTACCTTGGAAAACAGAGATAAGTGTTGGATCCCATGCCTCTCAAAACAGTTATATGTTCAGAACTCCATACTCCGTAGCTGGTTCTCTGATAATCCTTGATAGCCCTGCCATTTATTAGCGGCTGGGTAAGCAATTTCCCAGTGCTGACAGAAGAAAAAGTGCAAGGGGCCATTCATTGGAAGTAAATTCTGGATATTGCTTGATAGGAAAAGGCCAAAGGTGTTCTCATCTAAAGATAGATAAAACCCTTGTTGCTATAAGGTGTAATGTCCATTGAAGCTTCTGTGCAATATGAGAAAACTGGAAGTAAAGTCCGTGTGTCTGAAGAATGTTTGGAAGAAAAATCTGGATCTTAAAATACAAAACTGAAAGGGCATGGTTTCCTGAATATTGCAAATCCTAAATGTAATAACACACTAAGGAATCAGTTCAGCCACAGTCATAAAAGACAGCTTTAATTTAAGCTTATACCAGTAGTATTTGGTTTTTAACTATTTCTTATATTTTTTTCTAGATTCCCCACAGATGAAAACATCAAAAGAAAGTGGATATTAGCAATGAAAAGACTTGATGTGAATGCTGCAGGCATTTGGGAGCCTAAAAAAGGAGATGTGTTGTGTTCAAGGCACTTTAAAAATACAGATTTTGATAGAAGTGCTCCAAACATTAAACTGAAACCGGGAGTCATCCCATCTATCTTCGAGTCCCCCTATCACTTCCAGGTGTGTAGATGAGACCCTGCTCACTGTCAGCACTCACACTTACCACGTTTCTTAAGAGTCCTCCCCCTCTGGGCTACATCTGTGCAGTTTCCTCATTTGAAGTGCATGCTTTGACTGTCAGCGTTCATGATGTAACATAGGCATATGTTACCAGTAAATAGTAACACATTACTAAGGTTTAGTGTACCAGACTATTGTTAGAAATTGGCATAGCTCGGACTGGAGAGATGGCTTAGTGGTTAAGGCGCATGCCTGCGAAGCCTAAGAACCCAGGTTTGCTTCTCCAGGTCCCATGTAAGCCAGAGGCACATGGTGGCACATGCATCTGGAGTTTGTTTGCAGTGGTTAGAGGCCCTGGTGTGCACATTCTTACTCTCTCAGTCTTAAATGAATGAATGAATAATAAATAAATAAATCTTGGGCTGGAGAGATGGCTTAGTGGTTAAGGTGCCTGCCCGCCAAGCCTAAGAGTGCCCCTTCAATCTCCAGGTCCCACATTTAGCCAGATGTAAGGGCGCAATGCCACACTTGTCGCACACGTGTCTGGAGTTCTTTCACAGTGGCTGAGAGGATTCTGGCGTACCCATTCTCTCTCTGCCTGTTCCTCTCTGTCTCTGTCTCTCTCAGTAATAATAAAATAAAATAAATCTTAAATGTTAAAAAGAAACTGGCATAGCTCATAATTAGTATCTAAAAGATGGAGACTAACATAAAATTGAAATTCCACCTTGGTAGTTCTCAGAAGTCAAGAGCAAAATTGCTAACAGGGCCGAGGGAGGATTCCATGGGCAGCCGCATAGACCCAGTCTTAGAGCTTAGGTTAGATCAAAAGACAGAAAACCAAGAGAAAAGGGAAGAGCAGGAGAGATGACAAAAGGAAAAGCAGGTTGGATGAGTAAACTTAATGGAATTCTGTTGTTTTTTAGTGGTAGGTAGTGCTGTGATTTGGCTGCTTTACCCTTCCTATCCCTCTTGAGCTAACTGAGAATGTATTTGCTTCCAAGAAGTATAGGCTGATTGATTCCAATGTGAAAATTCACCAAGAGTCTCCATGAAAAGACATCTCCTTCCTAAGAGCTACAACAAAGGAAGCAGTCCAAAGTGCACCTACCCATGAAATCTCGGTCACTTTTTGCAGCTGATCACAGTGCAGTGCCTAGGGGTCCAGTAGAGAGGCTGCCTGCCTTTCTTACATGTTCATAAACGGACAGTGTCTTATACAGTTAACTTTAACCATCAGAGTATCCTCCACCTGTAACAGAGAGGACTTTAGGAAATGGGGACATAAGTCAAACGAACTTTTAAGTTGCTAACTTACAAATGTCTCACTATATTGGATATTAGGTAACAGAAACAAAATAAAAATGATAATTAGGTAATTAAGGGATAATACTTCCCAGTGATTTGTGTTTTATATAAATTTGTCTATATAACTTGCAAAAGTAGAGTTAATCTCTATGCCCTCCCCTTTATTTGCTTTGCTTTGTGTGTTTGCGTTTATACAGTGCTTGCTGTGTGTCAGGCACTATTTTAAGCACTTAACACCTATGTGAACTCATTTAGTCCTTGAAATATGGGTAAGTACTCTTACTATTGTCATTTTATCTCTTGAGAAACTGAGACCCAAAGAGCTGGAAAGCTTTCCCCAGGGTCACAGGGCTATCACACAGTAGAAGCTAAATTAGGCTTAAGGCATTCTGGCTCCTTAGAGTCCATTCTTTTTTTGTTGTTGTTTGGTTGGATTTTTGTTTGTTTTTCAAGGTAGAATCTCATTTTAGCCCAGGCTAACCTGGAATTCACTATGCAGTGTCAGGGTAGTCTAAAACTCAGTGATCCTCCTACCTCTGGCTTTAGACTATTCTTAACTATTACTCTCTGACACATTACATATTTCACCTTTTTCCACAACAATGGCTTTCAAACTTTAGTCTATGTAAGAATTATCTGGGAAGTTTGTTGAAAATACAGAGTCCAAAGCCTGAAGGACAGCTAGCCTGGCATCATTTGCAGCTGCAAGAGACCCTGTCTCCAGGAAGGTGGAGGAAGAGCTCAGACACCTCGAGCTTGTCCCCTGACCTCCACACACAGGCCATGGCTCATGCACACTCACACACACGTGCGCACACATTCAAATAAGATTGTAATTTTTAAAGCTTTGCTTTTGATATATGTCTAGGTACCTAATGACTCACTTGAAAGCTTGCACTAACCTATCCCTCCCCTAACTGCATGAGTGTCTACCCACACTAATCCCTGACCGAAGTTATGTTCTCAATCTTTGCTGAAATAGGCTAAAAAAAATGAAATAGCACCTTAAATGCTATCTAGGGTGAGGTTACCTTTTGCTATTTATATTTAGTTCTGATTATGGGTTGGCTTTGTTTTGTTTTTTCCAGCTCAGACATTTTTTTATATATAGTCCATGATATATTTTTTCTTGTGCTGTATAATTCCTTTCTTTAAGATTATATATATTTTGGCTCAGCATTTAAAGATTTTTTTTTGGTTTCTGGTGTGCACTGGCAGTGACGCAGGTAGGGTCTCACTCTGGTCCAGGCTGACCTGGAATTCACTGTGTAGTCTCAGGGTGGCCTCAAACTCTCGGCGATCCTCCTACCTCTGCCTCCCAAGTGCTGGGATTAAAGGTGTGCGCCACCACACCTGGCTTAAATTTTAAGAATTTTGAAAGTGGGGCCGGAGGGATGGGCTTAGCAGTTAAGGCACTTGTCTACAAAGCCAAAGGATCCAGGTTCGACTCCCTAGGACCCACGTAAGCCAGCTGCACAAGGGGGTGCACACATCTGGAGTTTGTTTACAGTGGCTGGAGGCCCTGGCGCACCCATTCTCTCTACCTGCCTGTCTCTGTATCACTTTCTCTCTCTCAAATAAATAAAAATAAAATATTTAAAAATTTTTTGAAAGATATAAATATTTCTTATTTTTTCTAGCTCCTTATGGTTTTCATTTTTATATAAATTTTTAGTGCATAGAATTGTGTGTGGTTCATTATGCATGAAGGGTTATTGTCTACGCACTGTCTTTGCAGTTGTTTTTGTTAGCACATATTGATGGTGCAGAATAATGAATTTCATTGTTCTGTTGTCACACATGTATATTTGTTTTAATTTTGTTTTTTTGAGGTAGGGTTTCACTCTAGCCCAGGATAGCCTTGGACTCATGGCAATCCTCCTACATCTGCCTCCCCAGTGCTAGAATTAAAGGCCTGGCTCATACATGTATATCATGTGCTTTGATCTTATTCAGACACACACTAACCTGCCCTTGATTGATATCTACAACATGATTTATACATGTTCTCCACTTACATAGAATACCATCTTTGTACTACAGGTATTTATCTTCTTGGCCTAGTTCTAGATTTTTATGTTGGTCCTAAATAAGTTGCATACTATTTTAGCTAATATTATTGTATACTATGTTTTGAATACCTGACAGGGAATATCTGAATATCTTTCCTCATTTTCATTCTTCTTTAAGGAAAATTTGTATTTACAGATGAACTCCAGAGTGTTTAGGGGAAGCTTTTTTTTTTAAGTAAACATTGTAATTTACTGTCTCTTAAAAGCAATTTCCATGAAGAGTAGTGTGGAATTAACTTTACCACAAAAAGTTAAAGAGTCAAAATTTAAGAAAAAAGTATCTCAATGCTTACTATTAACTATTCTTAACAGGAGAAAAGAGGAAAGCTTCATTGTAGAAAAAATTTCACCCTCAAAGCCCTTCCAGTCACAAAACAAAATCACCAGCTTGTTGGTGCTTCCTGTATTGAAGAATTCCAACCCCAGTTCATTTTTGTAAGTAAACTTATTTACTAAGCCAGTGTTAGTTCTTTTAAGATAAATATGTCCTCTCCATTAGGATCAAACTTGTCAGAATCTTAGCAAAAACTAGAAAGTTCAAGGCTATCCTAGGACACATAATAAGACCCTTTCTAAAAAAAAGACATAAGGGCTGGAGCGATGGCTCAGTGGTTAAGGCTCTCCCTCCCACTCTGTCCTGTGGACTGGGCACGTGGTCTCCCTGGGTGTTTGCCCTCTTAGTTCAGTCTGAGGAGCTCTGCATCAGCTTCTCCTTGCACTGAAGCCTACAAGTTCTTTCAAGGCCATAATCTGGGGCAGTCGTGGCGTGCTCACCTGGGTTTCCATCTGTCCGTGACAGTTGCCTTCCTTGTCAGGGTCCGTTATCTTTTAAGCCTTTGGCCATGCATTGGCTCTTTCACATGGATGTCAGGCCAATCTTAGATAGAGGCAAAAGTCCTCTTCACTAATTTTAATATTAAATAACAGCTTTCAAAATTATTTTGTAGTACCTTTATATGTGTTATTTTCCCTATTTTCAAATAAAATATATAACCAGCAAATTCAAACATAACCAAAATAAATATTTAAAATAAGTTAATTTTTTTTTCAGGTTCCAAAACTAGAATCCTCTCTAAATCCCCAGCAACCAGCCTAAGACCTTCTCTACTGTCTTTTTCCTATCATCACATATATAGTGAGGGCAGGAGGTAAACAAATAAATAAAATGAATCATTCATCAAAATAGTTCATATTTTAGTAGTTTGGGGCTAAAGTGCTTGGCTAGCATGCATCAATTTCTGGGTTCATTCTAGCACCACATAAACTAAGTATGGTGATACACCCTGCCTTGTACTTAGGAAAGAGACACCAGGATCAGAAATTCAAGCTCCTCTTTTGCTACATAGTGAGTTCAGGGCCAACCTAGGATACATGAAACCTTGCCTCAAAAAAAAAATGCAGCTTATGGACAAGCAAACAGTTTGTGCTCAGTCCTAAACGTGACATCCAAACCACAACCTCTAAGGCTCAAGGAACCTCTTAGAAGAGGAACAGAAAGAAGTAAGGGCAGAGATGGGAAGTAGGGCTGCACAGTGCTGCACGTTTTCTGGATACAGTCCCTCTTCTCCACGTTAGTGTGGGTCCTGCATGTGACTGAGCCTGTCAGTATTTTATCACAGGTGAGGGAGGGTCCATAACACCCTGCAGCTCCCATACCAGAGACTGTGATCGCTGGGAAAGGGGAAGTCATGTCCTTCATGGTGTACAGGTGAGGGAGGGTCCATAACACCCCGCAGCTCCCATACCGGAGAATGATCGCTGGGAAAGGGGAAGTCATGTCCTTCATGGTGTAGCCATTGGAAGACTGCCCACTCTACCCATGATTAAGAAAGTGACCCTGCTGGGTATGTCGTGCCCGCCTTTAATCCCAGCCCTCAGGAGGCAGAGGTAGGAGGATCACCATGAGTTCGAGGCCACCCTGAGACTACATAGTGAATTTCAGGTCAGCCTGGGCTAGAGCAAGACCCCACCTTGAAAAAAACTTTAAAAAAAAAAAAAAAAAAAAGTTGGGCTGGAGAGATGGCTTAGTGTTTAAGGCACTTGGCCTGCAAAGCCAAAGATCCCAGGTTCTGTTCCCCAGGACCCATGTAAACCAGATGTACAAGGTGGCACATGTGTCTGGAGTTCATTTGCAGTGGCTGGAGGCCCTGGCCTGCCCATTTCTCTCTCTCCAATAAATAAATAAAAATAAAAAATAAAAAAAAAAAGCACAGTGTCTGGCATCTGTTTGCAGAGGCAAGAGTCCCCCAGTAGCATACCAATCCACATACACACACAGACGTGCGTGCACAAATAACTAATTTTTGTTTGTTTGTTTGTTTGTTTGTTTTTCGAGGTAGGGTCTCACTCTGGTCCAGGCTGACCTGGAATTAACTCTGTAGTCTCAGGGTGGCCTCGAACTCTCAGGCGATCCTCCTACCTCTGCCTCCCGAGTGCTGGGATTAAAGGCATGCGCCACCACGCCCAGCTAAATAACTAATTATTTTTTTAAATAGATAAGGCATGAAAATAAGATGGGGACCTAATGAAATGGGACGGGGAGGAAAGAGAAGGGTTTTAGTGGGAGAGGAATGGGGAAATGGAATCAAAATGCACTGTATACATGTATGAGAGTGTTAAAAAATAGCAACTTGGGGCTGGAGGAAGGGCTCAGCAGGTAAAGGCATTTGCAGGCAAAGCCCAGTGGCCCAGGTTTGATAACCCAGCACCCATGAAAAGCCAGATGCACAAAGTATTGCGTGTGTCTGGAGTTTATTTGCAGTGGTAAGAGGCCCTGGTGCACTCATCCACTCTGATTCTTTTTCTGTCTCTCAAATAACTAAATAAAATAAATAGCAGCTTAGGTTATTTCATAGATTAAAAATTAAACTTATTAGTGCACATGTAAGGCGTGTTAGTGGTGTAGCACATGTCCCTGCAGGGCTCATAACAGGTTTGAACCCCCAGATGAGCAGTGCGTCATGTCCTCTGCTCCTCACGTGTGCCTAACTGTAGAGAAGAACAACCTCTTCCTACACACTTTAGCCCTCTAATGATCACCAAATTAGAGATCATCTCTCACCATGAAAGAAGAAATAACTGAAATAACTTGTCTTTCAGGTGATAACCCGGTGTTTGTGTTTTTAGGAACATAGCTACAGTATAATGGACAGTCCAAAGAAACTTAAGCATAAATTAGATCATGTGATCAGCGAGCTAGAGGAGACCAAGCAGAGTCTGCAGAGTGTTTTAGACCGAGAAAAACACTTCCAGAAATCACTGAGGAAGACAATTAGGGAACTGAAGGAAGAATGTCTGATCAGCCAAGAAACAGCAAGTAGATTGGATGTGTTCTGTTGGGAGTGTCGTCAGGAGAGCACACAATGAGGCTGTGCTTCTTGACATAATTTCATGTTCTGTTCTACCTACAACTGATGTGGACGCCACCTTTTCAGAAACTAGTTCTCCTGTGCCACGACTAAGTCACAGCCATGGCGGAAGCTCTTCTCCATCCGTCCTCCCAGCACTGCGCACCATGGCCGTTATCCAAAGGTGTTCCTGAAGATACGCACAAACGCGCTGTCATCGTCGTGCTTTTGTAGGACTTGGACAACTATGTTTTGTAGGCCTACACTGCTGCCAGGTCACTATTGTCAAGTGGTTAAAAACCTCAAGAAAATTCTGTAGAAATAAGGAAGTGATGTCAAGTTGGCCATGTTATGTGTAGAAGGTAGGAATTGGACCTTTCAGCTACGTGAGAACTTTGGCTTCAAATGTGCTCACTTGTTTGTGCTTTTTGGTTAGTGGTAAATTTTATTTTCAACATGTTTTACTATAAAGCAGGATTCATTTGCAACATTTTCTTGAGTCCAACCAAAGGTGCTTCACTTACTAAATAATACTAAAGAGTTTTTATAAGGTTCCCCATAGCAGTGACCCTGAGAATATTACATGGTAAAGATGTCCACTTTTTTTTTTTTTTTTTTTTTTTTTTTTTTTGGTTTTTCGAGGTAGGGTCTCACTCTGGCCCAGGCTGACCTGGAATTAACTATGTAGTCTCAGGGTGGCCTTGAACTCACGGCAATCCTCCTGCCTCTGCCTCCCGAGTGCTGGGATTAAAGGCATGCGCCACCACGCCCGGCTAAGATGTCCACTTTTAAATGTGCTAAGAGCCAGTTAGAGAAGACCTTGCCTCCCAAGGTCTCCATTTTTTGGTACAGCACAGAATACCTCCTCACAAGGATACTTTGACATATCCATGACAGTCTTAAAAAGCAAGAACTAGAAGCTGGTGGGCTTGATTTTCAGCAGTTGCTTCAGTAGCTCTGACGTGTGCGTCACAACTGCACTCATGGAGGCCCTCCCACTCTGAGTGCCGGAGCTGATGGCACAGCCATCCCACAGCTTTGTGTTCTGTAGACAGTAACATCGCTGTCTTAAAAAGTGCTCTGTAGGGCCTGGAGAGATCGCTTAGCGGTTAAACGCTTACCTGTGAAGCCTAAGGACCCCAGTTCAAGGCTCGATTCTCCAGGACCCACATAAGCCAGAAGCACAAGGCGGCGCACGCATCTGAAGTTCGTTTGCAGTGGCTGGAGGCCCTGGCGTGCCCATTCTCTCTGTATCTTCCTCCTTCTCTGTTGCTCTCAAATAAATAAATAAAAATAAAGTGCTCTGTAGGAAAATCCTTGATGGTTCTCATCTGGACCTCAGAAACAAGGAGTAGAAGAACTGAGTACTGTCCCAAAGCTGTGCTTTGAAGAAGTAAATATGTTCCGTGGCAGTTCTGGAATAACTTCTTACCAGGGACAGGAGAATAAGGCTTAGTTCTTTCCGTCTGAGCCAAATGTCAGAAATTTTACTTCTCTCCTAATTTCTTACTAAAAAAACTGGAATTAGGAATAATAAATTCTGTAAATTAAAATAAAAGTTATGGGCCAAAGTCGCACTGTGTAGAAGCATATGTCCATAGATGAACCTTACTCAGAGCCTAGACTGTAGCAGCCTGCATTTGAATAGTAGTTGGTATTGTGTCAGTTGTTTAATTTTGAGTTTATTACATGTAACCTAGGGAGAAGTTTGGGTATAGCCGTAGAGTTTATGGAGATACTCTGATGGAGACAGAGACTTTTTGCCCTGTATGAACTAAAAGTGAGTACGTTGGCAATGGCAAAAAGCAAAAGTACCAAAACAATGTGAGTCTGCACTTTGCCGGCTGCCCGGGAGAACTCGGTCTTGGGAGACACTTCCGAGAGTCCAGTCCGTTTGTGCCATTACGGCTGCCACCGTCCTCACAGGGCTGCTGGGAAGCAAACTCGTGCTGCTCGTGTCAGTGGTGAGCTGAGCCTTTGTCGGCTTTCCCTCGAGTCTAGTGACATTGAGGAGTGTGGGTAACTATGGTAAGGTGCTAGCGTTAGGAAGGACCCAGACTGCTCGTGTACTCGTTACTCTCAGAGAAATGATTACCAATGAAATCTGCCATTAATGATAGGATCAGTGTCTATGTATGAAATGTCCAAAGAACAAGATGATTTCCTGCCACCTAAAACAACTAACTAAACACAGCACATACTCAAGTCCTGTGTTCCAGGCTTCCCAGGAAAGAGCTGCTCCTTAAAGTAAAGCTGAGTCCTCCTCACCCAGAAGTCCCTCTGCAGCCAAGACTGGCCTTAGATAGAGTGCTGGTTTCCTGAACGCTTCATGTGTCTAGCCTGGAGCGTGTGCTCCAGCGGGAGCGTCTGGTCAGGTCCAAAGGGCTTGACAGTCTCCATACCAAGGTGAGATGTCTGAAGCTACACCTTGGCTACTAGAGATCGACACAATTCTACCAGGCTTTAATTTGAGAAAAGATTAAATATGTATACTTAGTTTTCATAAAAAGATTAAATTCTTAGAGAAATAAGTGAAGAATGAAAACCTATTATTTAACTCAAAAATAAAATATTTTCTTTAGTAATGTGTTGTGGTTTTTATACTGTGATTCAGCAAAATGGCCGGGGAGAATGAAGAATGTGCATACAGAGGTGTTCCTTTCAAAGCATGCTCTAGTGGCAAAATTGCTCAGTGCGTGGTGTCTGTACAACACAGGTGTTGTGTTCACCTGCATCTTTTCTCCATCGTCGCTGATGGTCAGGGAGATGAAGAGTGTGCACACACAGGTGTGTTCCTTTCCTCTGCATCTTTTCTCCATCGTCGCTGATGGTCAGGGAGATGAAGGATATGCACACACAGGTGTGTTCCTTTCCTCTGCATCTTTTCTTCATCGGCGCTGATGGTCAGGGAGATGAAGGGTGTGCACACACAGGTGTGTTCCTTTCCTCTGCATCTTTTCTCCATCGTCGCTGATGGTCAGGGAGATGAAGAGTGGTGTGTTCATCTTTTCTTCATCGGCGCTGATGGTCAGGGAGATGAAGAGTGTGCACACACAGGTGTGTTCCTTTCCTCTGCATCTTTTCTCCATCGTCGCTGATGGTCAGGGAGATGAAGAGTGGGCACACACAGGTGTGTTCCTTTCCTCTGCATCTTTTCTCCATCGGCACTGATGGTCAGGGAGATGAAGAGTGGGCACACACAGAAGCTGCTTTCATATGCCTCTCTCCTCCATCAGTAGCCGTTACCTGGACCAGCTTGGTTAGATGGTCACAGTAGCCTGGCTTTATAACATGAACTCACTCTTTTGCTCTTGGGTGTTTCAAAGCTGGCAGCCTTTCATGTCCCAGTGCAGGGAAAAGCAGTGTTCTGGTGTGCCAGAACCCAGAGGCTTAGCGGTCATTATACTTCCTTCTCCATAGCAGGCCATGCAAGTTGCAGTAAGTGTGTCTTACTTTGGAGGATGTCCTGGCATGTCCCACATCACTGCATGTATTTCCCCAAACTGTTACCAAATCTCTTGAGCTTTGTAAGCTTTTATTCTCACCATTTAGGGCATATGTGCTTTAATGGTCAATTTTTTTTTCATTTATTTGCAAGCAGAGAGAAAGAGATAGACAGAATGGGCATGCCAGGGCCTCTTGCCACCACAGACTCCAGATGCATGTACCACTTATACATCTGGCTTTACATGAGTGGATACTGGAGGATCACACTTGAGATGTCAGGCTTTGCAAACAAATGCCTTTAACCACTGAGCAAGCTCCCCATCCTCAGATGCACAAGAGCCAGTCTCAAAAAAAAGTAAGAAGAGGGCTGGGGAAATGGCTGAGCAGTCAAGGCGTTGGTCTGCAAAGCCCAAGGACCCTGGTGTGATTCTCCAGGACCTGCATAAGCCAGATACACAAGGGGGCACTTGCAGTGGCTGGAGGCCCTGGCACACCCATTCTCTCTCTCTGCCTCTCTCTCTCTCTCTCTCAAATAAAATATTTTAAAAATAAGAAGAAAAGAAATCCAAACAACCCACTTAAAAGGCAGAGATTTGCCTGGTGTGGTGGTGCATGCCTTTGATCCCAGCACTTGGGAGGCACAGGTAGGATCACCATGAGTTTGAGGCCACCTTGAGACCACATAGTGAATTCCAGGTCAGCCTGGGCTACAGTGAGACTCTACTTTGAAAAACCAAAAAAATCTTTAAAAAGGCAGAGATTGTCACAGTCAGAAAACCCAGCCAGACATGGTGGCACACACCTTTAATCCCAGCACTTGGGAGGCAGAACTAGGAGGATCGCTGAGAGTTCAAGGCCACCCCAAGACTAAATAGTGAATTCCAGGTCAGCCTGGGCTAGAGCGAGACCCTGCCTTGAAAAAAAAAAAAAAAAAAAGTAGATTCTGGAGCAGAGAATATAAATAGGAAAAATAAGATTTGTAATGAGTAAGTTGATTAAGGGGCCATAACAGTTCTAACATTTATATACCTAAAAATAAAGCTTCAAAATTCATAAAGCAAAAGCTAGCTACTTCAAGGAAAAAGAGATCCATACATGAGTTGTCAAAACTCTGAGTATAGGCAGAGCTGAGACTAGTCCTGGGGGAAGAGAGGGGTCATGGGCTCACAAGCTCAGGGCTTCACCAAAATCGGTGGGGGACACAGTGTCCCTCCCACAAAGATGTTGCCATCCTAATCCAGAGAACTTGTGACTATCACGTGCCCTTTTCATGGCAAAGGGGACCTTACATATCTTGGAGTGTTTTAATGTGGGGAGATCATCCTGAACTCTCCAGCTGAGTCCTTAAGAGAGACAGGAGGGGCAGTGTCATCAGAAGACTTGTGACAGTGGAAGCTACAGGAAGAGCTAAGGAAGTGGACGGCCTGACAAGGAAGTGAACTCAAGGCCAGGGCCTCAATGAATCCAGCCCTTCTGCCTCATAGATTTCTAACCTGCAGAACAACTGTAAAATAATGCTTATGGTATGTTTTTAAAGAATTGCTTAAGATTTTATTTCTATGTATTTTCATACATTAATAAGGGGGAGGGAACATGCCAAGGTCTCTTGCAACTGCAAATGAATGCTTGCCCTGCTTTGCGTGGGTGGCTTGGGAATTGAACCTGGGCTGGCAGGCTTTGCAAGCAAGCGTGTTTAACTGCTGGGCCATCTTCCACTAAGATTGTGATGAATTGTTACAACAACAGCTAGCTGTGCCGGGACACTATCAGAACCAGGGTGAGGCAACTCCGAGCAAGTCAAGTGTAACAGGAGGCAAAGGGAATCAGAAGAAAAGATGGGGTCTACTGTGATGCAGACTGACCCTCGGGTCATGCATGGACCGCCACAGTTAAGGACATAGGGTAAGAAGAGACCCCGTACACTCAGGGAATGTTTTCATAGTCTTCTAGGAGGGACTTGGCATGCACATGTAATGCCCTCACAGAGGAAATTATGCACGTGACCTGGATTACAGGAGTCAAGGGTCCCAGAAGCAGAGAAATGTGAGCTAATGTAGGGAGCTCTGTCTTACGCTTCACCATGAAGGAAACCAGCATAAGAATGTGGTTGGAATAGGCCAGAGAAACCTGGTTTGTGCCCATGGGGTCTCCACTGCAGACATCCAGCACCTGCACTTACAGAAAGCCTGATTCCCTGTTCTGGGGAGATGGCTTAGGAGATAAAGCGCTTGTCTTCTAAGCCTGAGGACCTGAGTTTGATCCCTAGAACCCACATTTTAGGAAAAGAAACAAGCATGGTTGTGTGTGATCAGAACCCCAGCATTAGGGAGGTGGAAACACATAGATCCTTGGGCTCTCTGGTCATCGAATATAGCTAATGAATGAGACCCTATCTCAAAAAAGGTGGGTGGAGCCAGGCATGGTGGCGCATGCCTTTAATCCCAGCACTTGGGAGGCCAAAGTAGGAGGATCGCCATGAGTTCCAGGCTACCCTGAGACAATTTGGGCTAGTGTGAGACCCTACCTTGAAAAAAAAAAAAAAAAAGTAAAAATAAATTTTAAAAACAAGGCGGATGATACCTAAGGAATGATGTCCAAAGATGGCCTCTGGCTTCCACACACGCCATTTAGTCCATCTTGGGCGTATTTCTTTCACTTATTCGTTGCTTTATAAAACATCATAAACAATAGGACTCAAATGCGTGCAGGCTAAGGAGCTTGCACCCGAAGGTAGATCAGCTACATCATGAAGCAGTTCAATTCAGTCAGCGCTGGGCCTTCTCCTGAAGGGAGAGTGTGTGGAGTGACATTCGGGAACAAGTGCAGAACCTCACGGGAGACCAGCCAGAAAGAGCTCACAGAATGGCTCCGGGGGGTGGGGGGGCCAGGGGCACATTCTCGGAGGATGACGTCACTGAGTAAACAAGCAACTCTGAGCTGCGGTTGGTGGCCAATAGGCAGTAGAGAAGAGTTCCCCACAGATCTGTGTCAGGTAATGAACCCCAGACCCTTGTGGCAGACCGTCTGCGTGTGAAGAGTAGCGTCACGTCTGACTCAGCAGACCTGGGCCTTTGCCTTGTTAAACAGAAATGATTTTATTAAATAAAGAGGTGTGTCGGATGCTAACCACAAAGGTGATGAGGACCTCTTGGTGACATGCATTCGGCTAAGGACTGGCAGTGAAGTGTACTCAACCGTGCACTCTAAATGAAGGGTACTTGTGCTTATTACAAAAGTTAATTTCATAAGAACACAAAATGTTGCTAGGCTGGAAGAAATTACCTCTGAAACCCTGAGGATTTACAATTTTCCTGGTATCCACTCTGACTCTGATACATGTCAGAGGGTCTTAGGAGGGAGGGTCTTGATTTTTGAGGTACACATTTTATTTCTGTGGCCACTATTATCTGGTTGTAAAAAGACAGGAAATGGAGGGGAGTGGAGTGATGGCTCAGAGGTTAAATTGTGGTTGATTGCAAAGCCTGACTGCCCAGGTTCAATTCCCCAGTACCCACATGAAACCAGATGCACAAAGGTAGGAAATGGCTTTCACCAGAAATAAAATGTGGCTATGCAAGAATCAAAGTCACCAGGGCGTCAAGGGACTGGAGGGACTGGTAAATGTTACTGCTAAGTACAAATATATTCTAGAAATTAAAATTAAAACCCACTTTAGCCAGTTATTTTTAATGGACTTAATGACAAAAAGATTTGTCACACAAAGTGACCTAGGAGTAGACTGCAGTGAAGATGGCTCAGTGGTTAAAGGCTCTTGCTCACAAAGCCTGCTGGCCCAGGTCCATTCCCTAGTGCCCACATAAAGCCAGATGCAAAGGGTGGCACATGCATCTGGAGTTTGCTTGCACCTGATGCATCTGTATAAGCACAGGCACATGCAAATAAATGTCCATCAAACGATAAATGAGTAAAATCAATATGTTAAGGGCTGGAGGGATAGCTCAGCAGTTAAGGCACTTGCCTGCAAAGCCTAAGGACCTGGGTTTGATTCCCCAGTACCATTGTAAAGCCAGATGCACAAGGTAGCCCATGTGTCCAGAGTTCATTTGCAGTGGCTAGAGGCCTTGGCATGCCTATACTCATTCTCTCTCTCTCTCTCTCTCTCTCTCTCTCTCATAAGTATTTTAAAAGGCTGTGAAGCCCTCAGAACTGATAAGTAATCATTTAAAAGAAAGAGGGTGATTCATATATATTACCATGTAAAAAATGACATTCTAAATGGACAATACACAATTTAATTGGCAACTCTAGGACTTAATATAAATTTAAAGCCAGTTACAAAATAATTTCCAAGTGTGTGTGTAGACACACAGTTATAGTTTCTGTATGTGTGTAGGAAAAAGAATGAAAGAACCTTTGCCAAGCTGTTACAATTGGTTATTTCTCGGAGATGGGAGTATGCTTCCTGAGAGGCAAAGTGAGAGAGAAGTGGGGTGGAGGGACACAAAGGGGAAAGTAAAATGGTTAGTGAGGTGGCAAAGAGGGACAGAAAATTATATCAGCATTACTGACTATGTTTTGTTGACACCAAAACTCGTGCTGAGGTTAGTCCCAGTGCAGCACTGGTGAAGAGAGAGCCTAGCAGGAGCAAAACCCTCAAGAAGGGATTCATGTAGGACCTAAAGAATGGATTATTGTAAAGCAGCCACCTTGTCCTCATCTCTCTTCCCCCATTTCCATTATGTCACAATGTACGATGAGGCCCTCCCCGCGTGCAGCCACCAAATCCTGAACTTCCCAGCCTCCAGAACTATGAGCTAAGTAAACCTTTTTTTCTTTACAAAATGTCGATCCAGTTCCAGATACTCTGGCATAGTAACAGAAAGACTAAGATAAGCAGTCTGCAAATTAAAATCAAAGCGGTCTCAGCTCAGAACAACTAGGGTTAGTGGTCGTCATTCCCTCCATCACACCCCTGGGCCACTGACACAAGTAGAGTCCAAGTCTTCAGTCACTGTCTCTGTAACACCTGGAAATTTCAAGGAAATCTCTCAAACCCCAGTAGAGATTTTTTAAACCACTGTCTGGATAGGTGTGGTCATAAGCTTTTACTTAGCTGGGCTGTGAACAGTCACCCAACAGCCCAACCTTGATGACCACATTCAGAAACATCGTGCCAACCTACTGCGTCCAGAAAACTGCAGAATGTGACTTAGAAGTCCTGAGGGTTGAGGAGCGTTATGCCCTCTCATAAAGCTAATCACTTCTTTCATAAGTTTTTATATTTCTGCCCTTTGTTTTGTTGCAGATATCTTTATTCAAGAAGAAATGGTTGGGCTAGAGATAAGGCACTTGCCTTCAAAGCCAAAAGACCCAGGTTCAATTCCCCAGTACCCACATAAACCCAAAGATGGCACATATGTCTGGAGTTCGTTTGCAGTGGTTGGAGGCTGTGGTATGCCCATTCTCTCTGTAGAATCTATCTATCTGCTTCTCTCTATATATATATCAAATAAATAAATAAAAATAAAATATTTTTTAAAAACAAGAAATGAGCCAGGCGTGATGGTGCATGCCTTTAATCCCAGCACTCAGGAGGCAGAGTTAGGAGGATTGCTGTGAGTTCGAGGCCACCCTGAGACTACATAGTAAATTCCAGGTCAGCCTGGGCTAGAGTGAGACCCTACCTTGAAAAACAAAAAAAAAATAAATAAATAAATAAAATTAAGAAGAAATGTTTGAGGAAGTTTTAGTTTTCAGTCATAATAGCAGTTAATGTTTCATTATTATTTAATTATTTTCAAGCTGAGAGAGAGACAGAGAGGAGAGAGAGAGACAGAGAAAATGGGTACACCAGGTCCTCCAGTCACTGCAAACGAACTCCAAATGCATGCCCCTCTTTGTGCATCTGGCTTTACATGGGTACTGGGGAATCAAACTTGGGTTGTCAGGGTTTGCAGGCAAGCACCTTAACCATTGAACCACCTCTCCAGCCCCAACATTTAACGTTTTACATGGTACCCATCTCTTTCCAAGGTTTTTAGTTCACGACAACCCTGTGAGGTAGGTACTAGTACCGTTCTGATTTTACAAATGAGAAAATTTAACAGAGAAATAGGTAGCATGCTGCAGGCCTCACCACCAGAAGGCTTAGAACAGTGAGAGGAGCCAGTTCTGATCCACAAGGCCAGACGTGGTTCAGTTCAGAAGCTCCCCTTGGGCACGGGAGGAAGAAGTGTGAGCTCATTGTGTCTGGAGCCCAGGAAAGTCCACGGTCACGGTGACTCATCACCACAATCTTGGTCTGTCTGACGCTACCACCAGGCACTGGCTGAGCACTCAGGGTGAAGTCACCTCACCACATGCCAGGCAGGACACTCAAGGATGCATGGTCTCTCCAACACAGGAGTCTGTCTAGAACCCTGGTTTCTCTCAGCTCTCAGAACGATGCATGGAAGAATAAAAAATTGGTCCTGATCTCTGCTAATTCTTTACTCAGCCACTAAAAACAGACTCATTTTCCATTCTCAGTCTAGCTCTATCATCTACAAAACCAGAAGCATAAGCCTTCAGCACTCTCTTTTGGCTATGTTCTTATTTATTTGAGAGAAAGAGAGAAGCCTTCTTTCCAGTCACCCACAAGTCTCAAGATTTGTTTGTGATACCAAGGATTGAACGCAGAGTCTTTTTTTTTTTTTTTTTTTTGGTTTTTTGAGGTAGGGTCTCACTCTGGCCCAGGCTGACCTGGAATTAACTATGTATTCTCAGGGTGGCCTCGAACTCACAGTGATCCTGCTACCTCTGCCTCCCGCGTTTTGGGATTAAAGGCGTGCGCCACCACGCCCAACTGAACGCAGAGTCTTACGCATTGTAAGTAGAGCTCAACCACTAAGCTACCTCTCCCCCATTTTTATATTTTTAATTTTGAGACAGGATAGCCCTAATGTTCCTAGGTCAGCATTGACCTGTCTATGTAGTCTGTGCTGGTCCTGTACTTGCAGTCCTCCTGCCTCAGCTCCTGAGGAGCTGGTATTACATGTTTGTGCCACCAGGCCTGGCTCCAGGACTGGTCTTGACCAGGCCCAACTGGCTTGGCTTGAATCCAATGCCCAGTTCTAGATCAATTTCAGTGACCCTAAAAACGCTGTGCTATGATTAGTCAGCATAGATTACCCCACAAGCCTGGAGCCAGAGGCATGGGGAAATGAGGCTGCCCAGAGGGAACTTGGGGTTAGGGAATCACTGATGTGGGTGCTGGACTGGACAAGCGTGAACAGTGGCAGTGAAGCCGAGAGCCAACAGTGGTCTCTGAGAGGTGGGGGAGGAGGGGCATGGGTACCCACTGGGCAGCCTTTGTTAGTAAACCTCTTCGTATCCGTGTGTCCACCATGACAAGGAGAGCAGCAGAAAACAGGACATCACCCTCGTTACGACCGCGGTACACGGGCCAATGGGTCTAGCGGGAAATAAAATACACAGAATCATTTTATCATTGTACTGGGCCTAGAAATTACATGAGATTCCTGATCGTGTGCTCAGGCTTTCGATCCAAAGAAACCCACTTAGTGTCCTCCATGTGTAAACACTGTGGTTCTCCCCCAAAGAAATGACAGCCTTGCACGGTAGCTCTCCCAGGCAGCATCCCCCCACTTCCTATTCTTCCTGCCAGCCACATAAGGCAGGGCCGTGGTGCTTTTGTTTTCGCTTTTGTGAGCTCTGAAAAACAAAACAAAAAAACAACCTTGTGACTAGTCAGTTGAGATGTCCACCATCGACTCACAAACCCGGAACCTTCAGCTACTCTGAGAAGACATCCAGTAGTATGCAAGCACCCAGCACCCACCTGTGGAACCTGTTTATTCCTAAATCAGATTCCCATCAAATGACTTCCTACAGGTGTCTTCCACCTTCTGAGTCGGCAACCTTTTCTTTTCCTTTTGAAGAGAGGGAGTGTGTGTGTGTGTGTGTGTGTGTGTGTGTGTGTGTGTACTGCTATGTTGGGGGAAGAGGACAGCCTCAGGTGTCATCTACACCACATATATAATGTATAATGTATATATAACATGTAACACGTGTGTGCTATGGTCTTGTAGCCCTCACCCCATCTCCATTTCACTGAGGGCCCTCCTCAGTACAGCTCCTCGTGGTGTTCACTGGGAGGTAATTAGGGTCTCTGTCAGTCTCTGGGTGGTCCACCTTTTTTTTTTTTTTTTTTTTTTTCGAGGGTCTCACTCTGACCCAGGCTGACCTGGAATTAACTATGTAGCCTCAGGGTGGCCTTGAGCTCACGGTGATCCTCCTACCTCTGCTGGGATTAAAGGCGTGCACCACCAGGCCCGTCGAGATCCACCTTTTTTTGAGACAGGGCCTCTCAATTAAGCTGTACCACCATCTGGCCAGTGAGCCCTAGGAATCCTCCTTCTGTCTCTGCCTCCCCGGTACTGGAATTACAAGCACATGCCACCACAACTGGCACTTTTATGTGAATTCTGGGACTCGAACTCAGGTCCTCATCCTTATAAGGCACTTTCCCAACTGAGCCATCTCCCCCACTGCAGCTTTTCAAATAAAGCCATTCCTTGCTCCAGCACATGGTCTTTGAGCATAAGTGGCCTGTGATGCTGGGAGCAGGTGGACTTGGGTCCCATCACAGCCGCAGCCACCTTTCAGGGAAATCATCGGGCACTCGGAGCCGCACCTCCAGATCCGCACGGACCACACAACCCTTTGTCTCCCGAAGGATCAGCCCCTGCTGTGCTGGTGCTTCCTTCGACATGACTCAGCGCCAACACACCACTCCCAGGCTCCCAGCTCAGGCGTCCTGATTGATCCCTTGAGCCTGCAGGCAGCTTCCTGGATTATTCACTGGGGTGCAGTGGGGAGGACACCTCGCCCAGGTAGCTACAACAGTTTCTGCTGAGATGGAAGCTAGCCTGACCAACAGCAGACAGCTGGCCTTTGCTTTCCAAGGCCTGGCTACAGGATGGGCCTCTCGCGGCAGGATCCTCAGCAGTGGGTCAGTTGGCTAGCACAGGCCAGCCTTCATCCACACTGCTGGCCCCTGGTGTGTCAATCTTTGGGTTTTTTCCTCTCAAAATGCTTCTATTTCGATTCATACCGTGTTAATTTGAGCATCAGAAGTAAAGTACTTAGCTGAGCGTGGTGGCACACACCTTTAACCCCAGCACTTGGAGGCAGAGGTAGGAAGATGGCTCCTACTTCCCTGCCTCCCGAGAGCTGGAATTAAAGGTGTGTACCATCATGCCCAGCTAAGAGCACGTTTTATGTTATACATATTTTACCTCAATTTTTGTTTTGTGAAGCCCAATTGATGTTACCAAGGATTCTCAGAAAAGCCCAGAACAAGAAAACAGATCAAAGCACACACAATCTCAAGGCGATCAATGGCTGTGGCATGTCAGCCCATTGATCGCTGGGATTGTTAGCCTGATATGGTGGGCTAGGCAGGTGCCCCCTCTTCCCTCACCGTCCACTTTCATCTCGCCTGAAGCTGCATGCTCACTGGGAACATGACAATCTTCCCCAAGATAGGAGAACCACTCTTCTGTTAAGAGTATGTGAGTAGTTCTGTCACCCTGCCAGAACCACCAGACAAACTCAAAACAGAACTCATCACGCCCTGCAAGGCTCAGGGCGCACTGAGGAAGAGGACGTGCAGAGACTGTAAGAAGCAGCGAATGGCAGGAGTGCTAGGGGATGCTATCTTCTGGACGCGAAGTGGCTATGGCCTTTCTGACCTCATAGCAACGGTCATTACCTGCATAAGACCTGCACAATATTGGGCTCATCAAAATTCTGTCATTGTGGGCTGGAGAGATGGCTTAGTGGTTAAGGCATTTGCCAGCAAAGCCAAAGGACCTGGGTTTGATTTCCCCAGGACCCACGTAAGCCAGACGCACAAAGTGGCGCATGCATCTAGAGTTCATTTGCAGTGGCTGGAGGGCCTGGTACACCCATTCTCTCTTTCTCTCTTTCTCTTTCTCTCCCTCTTATCTCTTTCTCAAATAAATAAATAAGAATATTTTCAAAATTCTATCCTTGATAGTTAAGGGGGGAACAAAGCAGAAGAGGAGCTAGCTGGAAAGAAGAAGGGATTCGATGGAAGAAGGCAGAGAAGGGAGAGAAGAGAAAGTACGGGGCTTGTGTTCAAATACGTCACATACATGTATGAAAACTGTCAAACTGCCAGAAGGTGCTATGCAGGCTGCTGTCAGAGCAGGCAAATGCTACATTCTACAATGCAGACTCATCAGACAAGATGTGCCCTCTGGTGCAAGTACGACCAACCAGTAACTGGATTGGAGGCCTGCCCCACAGAAGGGCATGCCTGGCACTGAAACACAAGTCAAAAGCCCGTGACAACAGGCCTTAGGGAAGAGCCTACTACTGTCATGTTGCTAAACTCTACCTTCAAATCACACCCAGGGGATGGAGAGATGGTGGCTTAGTGGTTAAGGAGCTTGCTTGCAAGCCAGACTGCCCAGGTTCGAATCCCCAGTACCACATAAAGCCATATGCACAAAGTGGCACATGTGTGGAGTTTGTTTGCAATGGTAAGAGGCCATGGCATGCCCATTTTCATTCTCTCTCTCTCTCTCCCTCCCTCCTTCTCTCCCTCTCTTTGCTTGTGCAAATAAAATTCAAAAATTCAAAAAAAAAAAACCCATACCCAGCATCTCCTTGCCTCCACGGCTACAGTTCCAGTGGGAAGGACTGTCTGTTATAAGCAGACCCCAGCTGTGTGCTCTCCACCCGCTGGTCAGCGCTGTCCTTTTAAAATAACTTCACACCACGACCGTATGTAAAATACTCCGGGAGCTCCCGGTGTCACTTCCTAGTTCTCTGCTGGCTATGACAATCTATTGTGTGTCACATGCCAACCCTGCCTCTGCCTCAGAGCCTGTGCACCAGCTGTACCCTCCGCCTGATCCACTCCTCTGAGACACCGCAGGCATGGCTTTCCCACCTCCCTCGAGTCTTTGTTCAAAGGTCATCTTCTAAGTAAAATTCCAAACGCCCCAGTCACTACCTTGAATCTTTTCTTTTTCTGTAGCACACACTGAAGACGTTCTAACGTTCATTCTAGTACACGAAATTGATTATTCTTGTGTCATCAGTGTTGTGTCTGTCACAACCCCACTAGAATGCAGACACTGGGGCAGATCTTTTTTTCTGCACTCCAACGCTTTGGGATAGTGTATGGCATATCCTGGCCACTGAATATGTAGTCGTTGGACAAACAGACGAGAGAGCAGTGTTCACATCCCCACGACGACACTCCTGAGTACCAGGAGTCCTGCTTCTCCAGGATGAGAACTTGGGGAAGTGGATGTGGGGGACTCTTCCCCTCAAAAGTTCATTAATTTGCCGGGCGTGGTGGCGCACGCCTTTAATCCCAGTACTCAGGAGGCAGAGGTAGGAGGATTGCCGTGAGTTCAAGGCCACCCTGAGACTACATAATTAATTCCAGGTCAGCCTGAGCTCGAGTGAGACCCTACCTCGAAACACCAAAAAAAAAAAAAAAAAAAAAAGTTCATTAATTTGTGCCAGTACAATAATTGAATTTTTTAAAATTTTATTTATTTGAGAGAAAGGAAGAAAGAAGCAGAGAGAGGGGGGGAGAGAATGGGCACACCAGGGCTTCTAGCTGCTGCAAACAAGTTCCAGATGCATGCACCACCTGTGCATCTGGTTTATGTGGGTCCTGGAGAGTAGATCCTGGGTCCTTTGGCTTTGCAGGCAAGCGCCTTAACTGCTAAGCCATCTCTCCAGCCTAGATACAGGTAATGGGCAGAGGGAAACTATTGAATAATTTCATCTTCTTCGACATTTGGTTGAAACAGGTTTAATGCCAAGGTGTGGCTGAGCCACAAAACCCTTCAAGTCATCAACACCCAGTTTCTGGCATCCTTCCTGCAAAAAAAAGCATAAATATTGCCATATTCATGGAAAGTCTGGGATCAAGTAATAGAAGTGGTCTTTATTATTTTTAAATTTTATTATTTACAATCAGAGTGAGAATAGGCATGCCAGGGCCTCTTGCCACTACAAACGAATTTCAGCTACATGTACCACTTGTTAATCTGGTTTTACATAGGTACTGGGAATCAAAGCCAGGCTATCAGGCTTTAAACACTAAGCCACTTTCCAGCCCCTATTTTTATTTTTATTTTTTTGAGGCGTGTGTGTAGTATGTGTGTGAATATGGGTGCATATATTCCATGGCACACATGTGTAGGTCAGAGGACAACTTCAAGGTGTCAATCTCATGTATGTGTGAGTGTGTGTGTGTCATTGCACACACATGGAGGTCAGAGGACAACTTCAAGGTGTCAGTCTCGTGTGCATGTGTGTGACTGCACACACGTGGAGGTCAGAGGACAACTTCGGGTGTCAATCTGTGTATGTGTGTGTGTATGTGTGTGTGATCGCACACACGTGGGGGTCAGAGAACAACTTCGGGTGTCAGTGTGTGTGTGTGTGTGTGTGTGTGTGTGTGTGTGAGACAGAGGACAAATTCGGGGTGTCAGATCTTGCCTTCTACCTCATCTGAGGCAGAGTCACTGGTTGTTCACTCCATTCAGCAGGCAACTGGTTCATAAACTTCCAAGAATCTCTCCTGTCTCCCATCTCGCCTGCCATGACTTCTGGCTTTTCTGTGGGGTCTGGGGACCTGTATTCATGCTACAAACATTTGATCAATTGAGCCATCTCTTCAGCCCCCCCCCTTTTATTTTTCACAGGAACATCAACTGTCCTGTGCTGGTTAAAGGGCATTCTGGGTAACAGATGCATACTGTAGATTGGTTGTGGAGACTCCAAGGCCATGAAACCCGTAGTGTTATATACTCCTCAGCTAACACCTCTCTGCTCTAGTAGCTCGTCCTTCCCTTTTATCACCAGCCATATACATGACTCAGGCTTGGTCAACTAGAATTCATCACTGGAATTTTCTAGTGGTACTAGCAGGAAAGAGCCTCTCCTCGCAGGTTATGAAGTCATATAAAATTACTAATGAATTATTGGGTGAATAAATTAATCTTTAAAACAAAATAAATATATTAAACTTGAAGAAAGGACATAAATTTTGGAGACAGAAAAATCCCAGATCTGAATCTCACCTTACAATTTACTATTTCTGATACTTAGGGAAAAGAAATTGTTAAGTTAATGTGAGGAAAACACCAATACAAACTGGCTACACCATCCTTCCCCTTAATACACTGGGTCAACAGTGACAAAAGCCACTTGCATTAAAAAAAAAAAAAAAAAAAAACTTTATTTTTTTTTTTTTTTGAGGTAGGGTTTCACTCTAGCTCAGGCTGACCTGGGATTCACTATATAGTCTCAGGGGGACCTTAAACTCATGGTGATCTTCCTACCTCTGCCTCCTGAGTGCTGGGATTAAAGTTGTGAGCCACCATGCCCAGCTGCCACTTACCTTCTTAATTGAGGGAAGCATGAAAATCAGATTGTCACTGATCAGCCTGCAATTAAGTGATTAAGTTATAATTAATGGAGACTTAAAGTATATGACTGAAAAGCTATTGGACTTGAAACAGCAGCTATCAGAAATGTTTTCTTTTTACATGTATGTATGTATGTATGTATGTATGTATGTATGTATGGTGTATATTATGTGGGTACATATGTGGAGATTGGCGTGTGTGTATTGCTCGTGCATGTGTGTGTGTGTGTGTGTGTGTGTGTGTGTGTGGTTAGAGGGGAGGGGTCAACATCCTGTGTCATACTCAGTTGCTCTCCACCTTATTCTGACACAGGGTCTCTCTGAACGTCGAGCTCACTGATTCACATGGACTAGCTAGCCAGTGAGCCCCAGGAATTCTGTGTCGCCCCCTCCAGCTCGAGGCTCACAGGCGCCGTCTATCACACCTGGCATTTTGACACAGCTACGAGGGATCCGAACTCAGTCAGGGCCGTGGTTGCATGCAAGCACTTTACATCGGAGCTTTCTCCTTATTTTTTATTTTATTTTATTTTTTTTTTTTGGTTTTGCGAGGTAGGGTCTTACTCTGGTCCAGGCTGACCTGGAATTAACTATGTAGTCTCAGGGTGGCCTCGAACTCTTGACAATCCTCCTACCTCTGCCTCCCGAGTGCTGGGATTAAAGGCATGCGCCACCACGCCCGGCTTTTCTCCTTATTTTTAAGGTGATCAGGAAATTTTACAAATGAATTCGATAACCTCAAAGCAGCTTTCTTTATGTGTTGTTGAACACTTGGTTCTACTCTGTAAATTACACACAAAGAAGTCAGACATGGCGAGATGATTACTCTGTAAACTAGGAGAAAAGAAATGTTAATGTTTTCTCTTGGATAAGAATTTGATGAATTTTCTTAAATTTTTTCTTCCTCTTGAAATGTTTTGTTCTTTTATTTTGATGAGCTTCAAAACAATAGATGCAAGTAAAGAAATAAGTTGTTTTCCTTCTGCAATTTTCATCAACTTTTAAATTGAAATCTCCTAAGAAACCCAGTGCAGAAAAAGAAGATTAGAAAAAGTAATATAAGCCGGGTATGGTGGCACATACCTGGAGGCAGAGGTAGAAGGACTGCTATGATTTCAAGGCCAGCCTGGAACTGCAGAATGAGCTCCAGGTCAGCATGGGCTAGAGTGAGACTCTACCTCGAAAAAACTAATAATAATAAGAAGAATATAAATGCCCATCAAGCCAACGTTTGGCTTAATGAACTACAATGAATCTATAAAATGATTATGTGGCTCTGTGGGCACCACAGTGCAGCTCCAGTGTAGGGATAAGTGGCAAGTACAATGTGAACTCACAGATAGAAAATTATGTATGCTGTTTCTCTGCTTCCTGCTCCTACAACTTTCAGTGTTTCCTCTCTTGTAGCACTCACAATTCTTTCTTTATTAACCCTGAATTCATAGTTCTTGTCCCAGCCAAGCTGCAAACTGCACAAGAACAGAGCCCCACGGTTAGTCCCAGCATCTTGACCAAGAGCTGTTGAGTGGGTCAGGAGCACCTCGATGGGAGGAACTGAGCCTGTGCATAGAGGTTCCCCAAGTCCTTTTCAAACTGCTGACAAGTCAGCAATTAGTTATCTGTCCTAGCCAGTAAGGTGGCACAAGCCTACAGTTCCAACTACTCAGGAGACTGAGGCAGGAGGCTGGCTTGAACCGACAAGTTCAAGACCAACTTATGGAACCTAAAGAAACCTTATTTCAAAATAAGAAGTATATGTGTTCTAGAACTTTGTTAAGAATTAATATCTAGGCCGGGCGTGATGGTGCACGCCTTTAATCCCAGCACTTGGGAGGCAGAGGTAGGAGGATTGCCGAGAGTTCAAGGCCACCCTGAGACTACATAATGAATTCCCAGTCAGCCTGGACCAGAGTGAGACCCTATCTCGCAAAAAAAAAAAAAAAAAAAAAAGAATTAATATCTAGCCTGTGAAATTTACCACTTTTTGTTTGTTTGTTTTCCTCTAAAACGCTTTGGGGGCTGGAGAAGTGGCTCAGTGGTTACAGATGCTAGCTTTTCCTGTTACTGTGGTACTGGGGATTGAACCTGGCACTGTGCACATGAGAGGCAAGCACTGAACCACGGGACGACACCCCTACCATGCGTCTTGATCCTCTCTCCCCCTTCTTCAATTGTCAGCTTCAAAGCCAGGGGCTGTGTTGAATTTTGTTCTCCCTATAATGCTAAGGAAAATACTCTGCTCAAAGTAGAAGGAGTTTGAATCTCTGAGTGGCTTGGCAAAGCCAACCTCCTTAGAGGAAAAAATTCTGAATTGGGGTTATTATAATTTAATCAAAACCACAAACACTCTTCACAGCCAGCATTGTAATTTGAGCTTCATGTCAACTATTTCCTTTATTATTCCTATAATTCAGAGTGTGGATGTCTCCAAAGGCCCATGTGGTAAAGGCTTGGTCCCCAGCTGTGTCACCACGGGGAGGTAGTGTGGAACCTTTAGGAGATGAGGCTTAGTGGAAGGAACTTAGGTCACTGTCTTTGGAGGGCATCGGGGGCCCTAGTGCCCGCTGTCCTGCTGTGGTTAACATGGAATGAGCAGTTTTACTCCACCACATGCTTCTGCCCTGACATAACTGACCAAGGACTAGAACCTCTGATACTGAGTCAGAGCAAACCTTTCTTCTTTTTAAATGGACCCTCAGGTATTTTGTCACAGGGACAGGACACTAACTTACTACAAGCCCCACTTTACAGATCAGGTCTTGGGGATCACAATAAGAACAAGTAATTTTTGTTTGTTTGTTTTGTTTTGATTTTTTTTTTTGAGGTAGGTTCTCACCCTAATCCAGGTTGACCTGGAATTCACTCTGTAGTCTCAGGGAGGCCTCAAATTCACAGCAATCCTCCTGCCTCTGCCTCCCGAGTGCTAGAATTAAGGGCGTGCACCACCACACCCTGCTTGTTTTTCTGAGACAGGGTCTCACAAAGTTGCCCAGGCTTGTCTAGAGTTTACAGGGTCAAGCCATCCTCCCACTGCAGTCTCTCAAGCAGCTGGAACTAGAGGCTGGCGCTGTCATGGTGGCTAGTCAAGTCACAATCACAACAGAGACGGGAGATTTTCTCGAATTCTGAAGCCAGGCTCTTAATCGCCTGAGACCCTCCTTGCACTCCTCCAGCAATGGACGGAATCCTTTCAGAACACCAGCCAGGCACAAATGTGCCATAGCCATGTCCATCTTAGAGGCAACTTGGTGAATTAGAAGAAATCTCGAGGAAGACTAAGTTGCACTCCCAAATATCCATGTTTGTTTAAACAGTGACCCTGGCCACAAGGAGAGACAATCTTCTGACCCTGCAGCCCTTCCTTCTTGGACAAAAAGAGAGCAGAGACGAACTGTACACCGTGCTTGGAGACCTGGGAGCACAGAAGAATGACACACCTGTTTGGGGATCTGATACCTAGGCGGGGAAACCTCCACATCTCCCCTCCCCTCACATTTTGCTTGTTGGGTTTTTTTTTTTTTTTACGTTTATTTATTTCTGAGAGAGAAAGAGAAAAAGGCAAAGAGAGAGAGAATGGGCACACTAGGAGGGCTCCCAGCCACTGCAAACAAACTCCAGGTGCATGCACCACTTTGTGCATCTGGGTACTGGGAAATCGAACCTGGGTCTTTTGGCTTTGCAGGCAGGTACCTTAACCACTAAGCCATCTCTCCAGCCTTGTTTTGTTGTTTTTAAGTCAAGCCACACAGAAGAGAGTTGTGCTGAGCACTTCGCAGACAGTCCCTTCCCCCGCAGAGGAAGACCCATGCATGCAGAGATGGTACTAAAGTGGGGGTTTCTGGGACCGAAAGGACAGTGAGGGCGTGGCTGCCCAAACTGGACAGAGGAATGAGTCTTGGCTGGCTGGCATTACATGAAGCTTCAGCTTGTAAGTACTATCTATTTCCTTCAAGATTTCTCACCTTTACACCACACACCCAGGTTGCTGTGGTCTGCTATGCAAATGCAAGCTGCTGACTCCCGGCTGCTGGTGACTCACCCACTCCCCTTTAAGGCAGCAGCAGTAGGTCCAGGGCAGAGACACTCAGGGCAGAAGCCATGGCTCCTGGACTCCGCTTCTCTTACTGGTGGTTATTGGTCTGCTGGTTGGTGGCCACTGTGGCAGAAGGTAAGAGTCTTGTTCTGACCCTACTGCAGGTCATCTATTTGATGTCATATGGAAGGACAAATGTTGCCAAGGTTGATTACCCAGCCCCGTCCCTTGGAAGTATTTGCATGTGCTTCCAGGCGCCTGTGTGGTTAGAAAGGCTGGATTTTCTCATCTGAACGCCTGGGTCCTAATCTCAGCAACCTGAGACACACAGACTGCTCTGAGCATCACATTCACGTGATAAGTGATAGCATCCGTCGTCACTGTGGGGCTCATGAGCACTGACCGAGCTGCACGCTGAGAATACTGCACGACTACCAGTCACTGTTGTCATCCATCTAACGCTTGCAGCCTGGAGCGGCAGCCCTGTCCGCCTCCTCACATCTCAAGCAGCCAGTCATTCATACACTGTGCTGTGTGGCATCTGTCTACTGCTTTTGTTCATCGCCAGGGGAGCCGTGGCGTGCTGCTGCTGCTGAGGTGGACGCAGGGTTCTTCCCCTGGGGTTCAGTTCCCCACTGTTCCTACTCTTTCTCGTTTCCCTCATGATTGGAATTCCAAATCCTTAGGAAAGGAAAAGACAGGGAAGATAGGAGAAAGAGGAGAGAGATCCTGGGAACCCTGAATCTAGCATTTTTTTCCCACAGTTCACCTTAGTTCCAAAACTAAATGAAAGATTTTCAGAATAGTCATTCATTCTGGGTCCACAAAATGAATTAAGTGCAGTTATTGTAAGTTAATCACAGGCCTGATAGCTCTTTGTGGTTCAGTCTGAAAGGACATAAGAATTTGTCTAAGGTTCCCTGCACCATGTAAGGGAGGCATTTCAACCAACATCAAATACTGAGCTTTCTTCTCTAAAATCGTGTAGCTCTCTACAAACCAGTTATCATCTACCCAAATAACCACAGAGCACAGGAAATCATAAATCAGAGCTTTTCATCACTACCCTTTCTTCCAAAAAAAGAAAAAAAGTGTTAGTTGTTTGAATGCTATGAATTTCATGTCTAGACTATAATAAACCCATTTAAAATTGATGTTCACACTCCAAGCAGGATTTTGGTTTTTTTTTTTTTGTCATACTATAACTTTAAATTTAAATTATTTTTGCAAATGTTTTAAGACTGAAATTAAATACTCACCAAGTACCACAAAATACAGACAGAGGGCTAGAGATGGCTCAGTGGTTAAGGCACTTGCCTGCAAAGCCTAACAACCAGGGTTTAATTCCCAAGTACCCATGTAAAGCCAGTTGTACAAAGTGCATGTACCTGGAGTTCATCTGCTGCACCTAGAGGCCCTGTGTGACCATTCTCTCTATCCCTTTCTTTCTCTCTGTGTTTCTCTCTGCTTGCAAATAAATTAAAAAATAATAAATAAATAAATAAAGCCAGGCATGGTGGCACATGCCTTTAATTTCAGCAGTTGGGAGGCAGAGGTAGGAGGATCAATGTGAGTTCGAGGCCAGCCTGAGATTACATAATGAATTCCAGATCAGTCTGGGCTAGAGCAAGACCCTACCTTAAAAAAACAAACAATTTAAAATATACAGACAGAACCTGCAGTGTCTGCGCAGGCATCGATTGATCAGACATTCACTGAGTGCCACCACAGACCCAATGGGAACTATGCCCATCACTGAGAACCTCAGCAGAGACAAACCCCCTTGTCTGCATGGACCTCCTCAGCCTACAACACCTCTATCATCCTACCCTCAGTGCAGAGGTCGTGTGTAAAATGAAGCAAGACAGACTTAAGACATGGGGCTCAGATGACTAGAATCTTTCTATAACATCCATAATTAATAGCAGTAGCTAACAGTTACTTACTGAATGTGTACTGTACATCAGACAGCACTCTGAACAGTACTTTACATCTTACTTTGGATAATCTCACAAGTTGGCTAGATAGGTCACAGTATTCTCTCCATTTTACAAATATATATAGATATGTGTACACATGTAAACATATATATGCATATATATATCCATATATTCAATAATCAACAGAAGATCAAGATATAAAACATTTCTAAAGAGTTTCCTGGTAATTCTTTGTTTTCAAAAATATTTATTTATTTATTTATTCATTCATTCATTCATTCATTTATTTGAGAGAGTAAGAGTATGGGTGCACCAGGGCCTCCTACCACTGCAAATGAACTCCAGATGCACAAGCCACTTTGTACATGTGACTTTATATGGGTACTGGGGAATCAAACCTGGGCCGACAGGCTTTGTAAGCAAGTGCTTTTAACCCCTGAACCATCTCTTCAGCGCCCTGGTTACTCTTTCCACTAGATTATATCTACTCTAGCCCCCAGTTGAAGGTATTTTGAGTTGTATTTTAACCATACATTCATTTTGCTTATTCTGTTCTCTTTGCTTGTGTACGAGGTGCACAAGTGTATGTGCAGGCATGTTCACATGTGTGTGGGCACACATGTGTGAGTGGAGGTCACAGGTCCTCTCATGTCTCCTCAGTTGCTCTCTCACTGCACCTGGAGTGCGCTGACGCGCTCGCTGGGCTCAGCTCTCCACAGCTGGAATTGCAAGCGCACAGCACCGCGCCCGGCTCTCACAGGGTCCTGGGACCACAACTCACACACTCATGCTTCTCAGCTCTTTACTGCGTTCGCCATGCTTCATGCCAACGGGCTGTCACGGCATCTGCTAGCTTCTGTTTTGCTGGATCTCCTTGGCTCGCTGTGACAACTATGGGCTCATCTGCATCCTATGACCAGGGGTAGCTCTTCCTTGGCATTGCTGAGTGCTCTCTCACTGTGTTGATGTCCACAGTCTGTTTATCCACCCCACTGTTGATGGACACTTGGATTGTTTTAAAGTTTAGACTGCTACAAAGTTGTCATGAACTACTCACTTTGGCCAAATATCCATTCATTGCTCTTGGGTCAAGTACCCAGGTGGAAATGCTGGGTCATAAGGTACGTCCATGTTTCATATTTTCCAACATGGCAGTTCTTTGAAAGTCCGCTGCCTCTCTTTGACCCCAGGCTCACGTCACCCTAAGGACTCTAACTCCCTCTGCTTCTGTAACCAGGCCTGTTTCTTAATTTGCATTTTCCTCCCCACAGGACAAGAGGTAGTCACCCCTCCTGGAGGCTCACAAAATAACGCAAACCCTACGGACTGCCAGATCTTTACCCTCACACCTCCGCCCACCACAAGGAAGCCAGTAACGAGGGTCCAGCGCGTCACGAGGGCACCCACATATACCTTTCAGGGTTTTCCACAAGGAAGGCCCAGGGTCTTCCCTTGGTTTCCGGGCAGTCCTTTCCACCCTCCGAACTGCAACCACCGTTTTCAGTTCTGGCCATTTTACTGGCCATATGGCCGCCTGACTCCTGGTAGGTACTTGCTTGGAAGACGTCTCCAGATAGGCAGCTCATCTGAGGAAAGCAAAGAGTAAAGAGAAGTTCGAGTATACTGAGGCAAAAGCAGCCAGAGCCTCTGAGACACAACCAAGAGGTGTGTTTTCTCTCACTCAAGTAAATTCCTGGCCTGGAAGGATGAAGTGTCCTAAATACCATTGTCTACAGATTTTTTTTCTTGTCAGCACTGAAGACATTTGGATTACACATTTTTTGTTTACAAAATAATGCAGTAACTGCATCGTTCTTATCCTGCCAGATATTAATACAAATAAACTATTTAAATGAGCTGTTCCAGTAACTTCTGCTCATACCGAGATGCCAGCAGTGGGTAATCCCCTTCCAAACAAGAGTCCAGAACATCTTAAAGAGCCCACTATGAACCAAACGAAGACACCGAGGACAGTCTTTTAATACTCATTGAGAAATATAGAGAGTGGAACATTTAAACAATGAACTCTAGAAGAAATTATGATTATAGCAAAAGAAACTTACAAGATATCTGACTAGGCAATACTTTATAGACAACAATCTAACTCAAATAATTATTTTGAACTACAATATCCTAATTTACCTTAATATTAACTTTTTAGGCAAATACCTCATGGTTTCCCCTGTTGTCGTCATATAAGACGCTGATAAGATGAAGTGTTTTCCCTCAAGCTTCCACTGAGGATCCAAAGCGTGGTTTACAAGTTACCTGGATGCTCTGCTCACTCCGCAAGTCTGCACGGCTCACTCAGCGGAGGGCCTCATGTTCTCAGGATGCAGTGTAAGAAACACGCTGGCTGACCATACAAAATACTCCGGTTTTGCCTCTCACCTTGCCTCTAACATGGGAATCTGGGTTTGACAAATGTGGCCAGTGGTTGACAGAGTTCTTGTGAAGATCTATGTGCCATCAATGCTATACTGCTGCTACAAAAGAAAGCAAATGACACACAGACCTGAGAACCCTGGGAAATGGACACCCAGGAAAAGATGACAGAGAAAATCATCAGGCCAGCATGTATCTTTGCTACATTAACTCATACAAAGAAACATGAACTCATCTATGAACTCACTTTATAGCAAATAAGGACAGATATTTGATTCAAATTTATTGACTTAAATAAACTATTTGAATCCTCATCAAGTAACTAACTATATTTTGAAATAAACATTTATCCTCCAAAAATGTTGCAACATTTAGACAATTGGGAAAGAGCCACACCCTTATATTGGAGATTGGTTTCACCACAAAAGGCACGTTCCATTCAGCAGGGGAGAAGCAACTTTCAGGACTATGTGGGCAGTGAGGGTCAATAAGGGACCAAGGGATGTATGGGCTGTATGGGGTCCGCTACTAAACAACTGGCTTGTGACACATTTAAGCCATTGTCAACATTGACATTTGCTAAGCTCCTGACTCAAAATGAAAAATAAAGAAATAAAACCTATTTGTCATATATATATAGTTTTTTTTTTTTTTTTTTTTTTTTTTTTTTTTTTTTTTGGTTTTTCGAGGTAGGGTCTCACTCTAGCTCAGGCTGACCTGGAATTCATGATGTGGTCTCAGGGTGGCCTCGAACTCAAGGCGATCCTCCTACTTCTGCCTCCCAAGTGCTGGGATTAAAGGCGTGCGCCACCACGCCCAGCTCTGTTTATTTTTAATGTTAACATGTGGTTTGGAAATTATGGGAGGAGTTGCCAATTTTCTGGAATTGCCATAATCAAATAGCACAGCCTGGTTAGAACAATGCTAACCATTAGCAGAGGAGGCTGGGAATGAACAAGAGGGAACCTGGCGGGAACTGGAAGTAGTATCCATTGCGCTGGATCTGGATGGTGGTTTCATAGGTAAGTAAAAATAAAATTTTCCTGCCATATGCTTAAGATATATATTTTTTACCACATGCGAGCTAAATATTAATTGAAAATTTTAAAATGTGATAACATAAAGGAAATTAGTGTGTACAAACTAGTGACAATGATAGTTTTTGTTTCTCAAGTATTTGAATATTCTATTGACCAGCAGTTAGCAAGGATGGATTAATCAACATTTCCTTTATTTTTTAATATTTTAAATTTAATTTTATTTATGTGAAAGCAGAGAGAGAGAGAGAGAAGAGAGACATGCAAAGACAGAGAGAGGGAATGATGCACCAGGGCCTCCTGCCACTGCAAACGAACTCCAGACACATGTGTCACTGTGCATCTGGCTTCACATGGGTACTGGGGAATCAAACATGGGTCACTAGGATTTGCAGGCAAGTGCCTCAGCTGCTGAACCATCTCCCCAGCCTATTATTATTATTATTATTATGGAATATAAAATTATTTTGTATACTTTATTACTATTATTGGTTTTTCATGGAAGGGTATCACTCTTGTCCAGGCTGACCTGGAATTCATTCTGTAGTCTCAGGGTGACCTCAAACTCACAACAATCCTCCTACCTCTGCCTCCCAGTTACTGGGATTAAAGGCGTGCGCCACCACGCCCAGCCAAATTTTTTTTAGTATGTACCAATAAATATTTATCTTCCCCAACTAGAGCAAATGTAAATTAGAAAGTTCTTCATAGTTTTACAGTAAACCCTATACTTCACATATCAAAGAAGCCCAAAAGGCCTGGAGTAATGGCTTAGCAGTTAAGGCACTTGCCTACATATTCTAAGGACACAGGTTCAATTCTCCAGGACCCACATAAGCTAGATGCACAAGGTAGCACATGTGTCTGGAATTTGTTTGCAGTGGCTAGAGGCCCTGGAGTGCCCATTCTCTGTCTCCCTCTTTCTCTCTTTCTCTTTTTCTCATTAATAAATACTGTTTTTTTTTTTTTTTTTAAAGGCGTGGTGGCGCACGCCTTTAATCCCAGCACTCGGGAGGCAGAGGAGGATTGCCGAGTTCAAGGCCACCCTGAGACTACATAGTGAATTCCAGGTAGGCCTGGAAAACCAAAACCAAAACCAAAAACAAAAAAAACAAAAACAAAAACAAAAAAACAACCACAGAAACAGGTGAACACATACATTCTAAACAAAAATAGCTCCCTCAATCTCAGCACTGGAAAATTAGGGTAAGCATGAATTCCTGGGTTAGACAACAAGAGTTAAGTCCGGAAGGTTCTGACAGGGACGTTTAGGGTGGCCTGCATATTTCCTTCCCATCCCTATGCTCGCCATCTCTGATCTCACTTCACACTCCACTCTCTTCTTTCTCGCTCACTCATCCAGGCACACTGTCCTGCAAGCTCTCCTCCTCCTCACAGTTGACATGCTCCCCCAGAGAGCCACACGCTCCCGCCTCGTCCTCGCTTCCTCTGGAGCATTCTGCAATGCCACCTCTCAGTTTCCTGGCCACATGACGGAGACAGGCAGGCACAGGCCGTAAGCCATAATTACTGCCTCTCTCGGCTCCTGGCTTTATTTTTATCACTAACACAGTCCACATTCAGGCATCTATACATGTTCTTACTAACCTTGTAAGCCTACTGCTGACTTTTCTCATAGAACTGCACAGGCTGCATAGAACTTTCCAGTATGATGACAGCTAGCATATTTTTTAAAATATTTTGTTTATTTTTATTTATTTATTTGAGAACAATAGAAAGAGAGAGAGAGAAAAAGGCAGAAAGAAAGAGAGAATGGGTGCATCAGGGCCTCTAGCCACTGCAAACGAACTCCAGATGCGTGTGCGCGCCCCCTTGTGCATCTGGCTTACATGGGTCCTGGAGAATTGAGCCTTGAACCGGCTTCACAGGCAAGTGCTTAACCACTAAGCCATCCTTCCAGCCCAGGTAGCATATTTTCTAAATGGAGAGGTCACTAAATATTCTGCACATAATAAAAATTTTAATTCTTTGGAAAGATCTCTCACAATTTCCTTCACCCAGAGAATAAGATGCCCACTTTCCCTTTGGATAGAGGTAGATTTCATACAATCATAGCAATAAAAATTTGTTCAAAATGTCTTTTGGGGCTGAAGATATGGCTTAGCAGTTAAGGCACTTGCTGACAAAGCCAAAGGACCCAGATTGGATTCCCCAGGACTCACATAAGCTAGTCGCACAAGGTGGCATATGCATCTGGAGTTTGTCTGCAGCGGCTGGGGGCCCTAGTGTGCCCATTCTCTCTCTCTCTCTCTCTCTCCCCCCTCTTTCTCTCAACTAAATAAAAATATTTTTTTAAAAAAATGTCTTTTCAGGCTGGAGAGATGGCTTAGCAGTTAAGGCACTTGCCTGCGAAGTCTAAGGACCCATGTTCCACTCTCCAGTTCTTACATAAGCCAGACACACAAAGGTGAGGCAAGCACAAGGTTGCACATGCCCACTAGGTGGCAGAAGTGTCTAGAGTTTGATTGTAGTGGCTGAGGCCCTGGTGCACCATCTCTCTCTCTCTCTCTCTAAAAAAAAAAAATCTTTTCACTGGGCGTGGTGGCTCACACCTTTAATCCCTGCATTCAGGAGGCAGAGGCAGGAGGATTGCTGTGAGTTTAAGGCCACCCTGAGACTACATAATGGGTTCCAGGTCAGCCAGTGCTGGAGTGAGACCCTACCTCGAAAAACCAAAAACAAGTTGGGCGTGGTGGCTCACGCCTTTAATCCCAGCACTCGGGAGGCAGAGGATCACCGTGAGTTCGAGGCCACCCTGAGACTACAGAGTGAATTCCAGGTCAGCCTGGGCTAGAGCGAGACCTTACTTCGAAAAACCAAAAAAAAAAAAAAAAAAAAAAAAAAGTCTTTTCACATGCTTCAGTTTCCACAGTTCCTATTTAGTTTTCTTTAGTAATTTTTTTTCAGATCACTACTTTGTGTGATATATTAAGAACTTATATTTTACACATAAAATAAATGGCAAACTTCCCTTTTATAAACTTGGTCTTTTCTTTTTTTTTTCTGAGGTAGGGTTTCACTCTAGCTCAGGCTGACCTGGAATTCACTCTGTAGTCTCGGGCTGGCCTCGAACTCACAGCGATCCTCCTACCTCTGCCTCCCAAGTGCTGGGATTACAGGCGTGCGCCACCACGCCCAGCAGGCTCTTACTTTTCAAACTGTGTTTCCATAAACTGATGGCAGATTGATGGTCAGTTGACACTGAAGATGGACATGTCTTAGCCTACACTATGAAAACTAACATAATCCAGGAGAATACGCTAATTTCCGAATTTCAGGTTATTCAGAGGATTGATTTATACCACTTACTTAGCCATCACACTTGATAACCATGTTTCCAATTAATTCCAATGTTCAAAACCGTTATTAAGCCGGGCGTGGCTGCACGTCTTTAATCCCAGCACTTGGGAGGCAGAGGTAGGAGGATCGCTGTGAGTTCGAGGCCACCTGAGACTACAGAGTGAATTCCAGGTCAGCCTGAGCTAGAGTGAGACCCTACCTAGGGAAAACAAAACAAACAAAAAAAAAAAACAAAAAAAATAACAAAGAAACCCCTTATTAGATCGGTGCGTTTAGACATGGCCTGCTGATGTTCCTGTGTCTGCCGTTAGCCCTCTCTGCTTTCATTTTGTGAAGCAAATTTGCTTTCCTAATTCTCAGTGAAGTCCACAGCAGCCCCTTGAGGTGTTCATGTTCCCAACCAGTCACTGACCCTGCCTTGTTGGCCTCATCCAGCCACCTATGGACAATAGGGGAGCCTTGATCCAATCACAAAGGCCTAGGAGGCCATGTGCACTGGGGGGAGGTGCTGGGCAGGTGGTGCCCTCATCTGTTTCAGATCTGGCTGGTCACCCCTGTGGGTCAAATGACTATCACACCTCAATTCACACTATGCCTCTTAAAAACATGGAAAAAAGGCTGGAGAGATGGCTTAGTGGTTAAGCGCTTGCCTGTGAAGCCTAAGGACCCCAGTTTCAGGCTCTATTCCCCCCAGAACCCACCTAAGCCAGATGCACAAGGTGGTGCATGCATCTGGAGTTCATTTGCAGTGGCTGGAGGCCCTGGTACGCCCATTCTCTCCTTCCCTCCCTCTCTCTCTCTCTCTCTGTCTCTCTCTCTCTTTCTCTGTGTGTTTGCTGCTCTAAAATAAATAAAAATAAACAGTAAATTTTAAAAATATATGGAAAAAGAATATTATTGGATTCATGGACAAAGATCAAAGCAGATCATGGCTTGAATTTTAAGAGTCTTTTCTTTGTGGCTGATTTTCCCACCTGTAAAAACAAAGGATTATGTCACATTCAGTTATAAATGTAATATGACATATTAACATATGTCACAGAGCAGATGCCAGCCCTTGGGTAAAACTGACAGGTTTTATCATTTCCCCACTTAGGATGGATATGGCTTAAAATGAGTGGGCTTTCCTGCAACCTCCTGGAATGTGGCTGGGAAGCACAATAGGGCAGCCCTTCGCAGAGCCCAGGGAGCAGTGACCTGTCGGAAAGGCCAACTGCAGGAACTCGAGTGCAGGTTCTCATAACGCCTTCTGGTAACTCCTGCCGGATCAAGCAGCACCAACTTCTCGATCCCCCACCCTAGGGGAAGAAGAGCTTAGTTCTCCTTCATTCCCCCTCAAGACCAAAAAGGGTTTGGAATCTGTGCCCTAACTTAAGACAAGTATAATTGAATATGCACTGTTTTTATTTTTTTATTTGAGAGAGAGAGATAAAGAGGGGGAGAGAAAGAATGGGCATGCCAGGGCCTTCAGCCACTGCCAATGAACTCCAGACACATGTGCCACCTTGTGCATCTGAACCTGGGTCCTTTGGCTTCATAAGCAAGCACCTTACCACTAAGCCATCTCTCCAGCCCCAGATGCAGTGTTTCTAACAATAACAAATACAATAAAAAGTGTTACTTAAAAAATAATGCTGGGCTTCGTTTTTCAATATCAATTTTTGACTCATGACTTTTTTTTTTTTTTTTTTTTGGTTTTTTGAAGTAGGGTCTCACTCTAGCTCAGGCTGACCTGGCATTCACTATGCAGTCTCAGGGGTGGACTTGAACTCTCAGCGATCCTCCTACCTCTGTCTCCCAAGTGCTGGGATTAAAGGCATGCGCCACCAAGCCCGGCTCCGTGACATATTTTAATACATTCATATTACATATATATTGATACTAGCTGAATGTGACATGTTCCTTTGTTTTTAGAGATAGGAAAATCATCTACAGAGAAAAGTATCTAATATTCAAGCCAAAATCTGCTTTGACCTTTCTCAAAGTCTGTCATGTCTTATATTCACAGAAGGAATTCAAATAGTCAATAAATATGCAAAAAGAAAATTTTATGAAAATATTATAACAGGGGGCAGGAGAGATGGCTTAGAGGTTAAGGCATTTGCCTGCAAAGCCAAAGGATCCTGGTTCGACTCTCGAGGACCCACACAAGCCAGATGCACAAGGGGATGCATGCATCTGGAGTTCATGTACAGTAGCTAGAGGCCCTGGTGTGCCCATTCTCTCTCTCCTGTCTCTCTCTGCCTCTTTCTCTCTCTCAAATAAATAAATAAAAATATATTAAAAAAAGAAAGTATTATAACAGGGCTGGAGAGGTGGCTCGAGGGTTAAAGGCATTTTCTTACAAAGCCTGATGGCCTAGGTTTAATTTGCCAGTACCTAAACTAAGCCAGAATCACAAAGTAATGAATGTGTCTGGAGTTCAGTTGCAGTGACAGGAGGCCCTGTGTACCCATACTCACTCTCTCTCAAATAAATAAAAATATTTTTATGAGAGAATTGGTGTGCTAGAGCCTTAGCTACTGCAAACGAAGTCCAGACATGTGTGCCACCTTGTGCACATGCACCTCTTTGTGTGCATGCATCACTTTGTGCATCTAGCTTACATGGGTTCTGCAGAGTCAAATCTGGGTCCTTAGGCTTTGCAGGCAAGTGCCTTAACCAATAAGCCATCTCGCCAGCCCAAAATATTTTTTTAAAAATATGTCTAGGGCGCTGGCGAGATGGCTTAGCCATTAAGGCCTGCACAGCCAAAGGACCCAGGTTCAATTCCCCAGCACCCATGTAAGCCAGATGCACAAGGTGGCACATGTGTCTGGAATATACAGCAGCTGAAGGCCCTGGTGTGGCCATTCTTTCTCTCTCTTTCTCCCCCCTTTCTCTCTCTCAAATAAATAAAACAAATTTAAAAAAATACGTATAGGGCTGGAGAGACAGCTTAGTGGTTAAGGCGCTTGCCTGTTCAATTTCCCAGAACCCACATAAGCCAGATGTATAAGGTGGCACATGTGTCTGGAGGCCCTGGAGTGTCAATTCTCTCTCTCTCTCTCTCTCAAATTTTAAAAATATGTGTAATCCAGGTGTGGTGGTGCACACCTTTAATCCCAGCACTCAGGAGACAAGTGGTAGGTGGATCACAGTGAGTTTGAGGCCAGCCTGAGACTACATTGTGAATTCCAGGTCTACATGGGCTACAGTGAGATCCTACCTCAAAATAAAAAGGGCTGGAGGGATGGCTTAGTGATTAAGGTGCTTGCCTGCAAAGCCAAAGGACCCAAGTTCTATTCCCTAGAACCCACATAAGCCAGATGCACAAGGTGGCACATGTGTCTGGAGTTTGTTTGCAATGGCTGGAGAGCCTGGCACACCCATTCTCTCCTTCTCTATCTGCTTCTTCCCCCTCTCTCTCCCATAAATAATAAATAAACAAACAAACTTAAAAAATAAATTGTAAAAAAAATTTTAAAACTCACTGGGGGTGGTGGTGCATACCTTTAATCCCAGCACTTGGGAGGCAGAGATAGGTGGGTTGATGTGAGATTGAGGCCAGCTTGAGAGTATATAGTGAATTCCAGGTCAGCCTGGGCTTGAGAGTGCAACCCTACCTCATAAAAAAAACCAAAACTTTTTTTAACTCAAAGAAATGGGTCAACTACAATTCTCAGTCTAGTCTTAGTCTCAGCTTAACACAGATCTGGCTTTATGTTGTACAGACCCAAGAAGCAAATGTGACTCACACAAGAAAACACACCTACATTAACCATTTCAAGAGAAAGCCAGACCTTTCAACCAAGCAAGGGGTTCTCTATTAGAAGCATGCTCTAAGCCCGGTCTTCAAACTTATATGTTATTCTGTCACCATGCACTTGTGTCACCTGCTGCACAAGAAAATTAACTTGCCACCCATGTCCAAAGTACCCAAAAGACCAACAAGAATTATTAATAGATTAATTCAACTTTATTTATTAAATACCATGTAGTGGTATATATATTATTTGTAATCTCTTAAGTAAACCTTAATTAAAACCATCTATGGATCTCAGCAAGATAATATTTGTTCATCTTAAAGCACACACAGAGCAAGTCCACTGCTTCCCACCAATATATTCACACAGTTCACAACAGCTGTGATTGTATCATATCCTTGCAAAGACAGACTAAACATACTGAAAAGAGAGATTAATTTGGTTCAGTACCTATAGTTCTAATTTGCAAAATCTTTTTAGTAGTTCTTCCAAGGTTCTAAAAAAATGATCCCTATATTTCAATATGTACTTAAGTAAATGATTTTTAGTTCTTTAATTCTAATGTTCACAAAGTGTCTTACTAGGTAAAAGATATAAACCATGCTAGTATATAAATGATAAGGTAATTGATCCTATACTTTCTGAAGCTAACATTTCATACTGACCTTTCCATAAAAAATGGCACTGAAATAAACTTACTGCCATCTCTTTCACTATTGATATATTTCCATGCTGTAATCTGTTGATAATATTTTTCAAAGTAAAATAACATTTTAATATGAATCCTATTAATGTTATAGTACATGTTTGCCTTACTAATCTAGTCAAACCCCTGGTCAGAGGTGAAATATTTTTAAATCAAAATCTTTTTTTTGTTTTTCAAGGTAGGGTTTCACTCTAGCCCAGGCTAACCTGGAATTTGCTATGTAGTCTCAGGTTGGCCTTGAACTCACAGTGATCCTCCTACTCTGCTTCCTGAATGCTGGGATTAAAGGTGTGTGCCTTTAACCACTATCCATATGCTTTTACAGTGGGACTGTTTATTTTGCCTCCTCCTCTATGTCCTCCTCTTTTGAGTCCCAGGTATTTATGGTCAGAATTTTATTATTAAATTCCTCAGAGTAATAAAGAATTCTAGGTCGGGCATGGTGGCACACACTGTGAATCTCAGCACTGGAGAGGAAGAGGCAGGAGGATCACTGTGAGTTTGAGGCCAGCCTGAGACTATATAGTGAATTCCAGGTCAGCCTGCACTAGAATGAGACCCTACATCGGAAAAAAAAAAATTCTAGTTAAATTCTTGGGACTAAATTCTAGTAGATGGCTTTTGGGTGAGAAAAAAACACAAGCTGTTAATTTGTTAAGGCAAAAACTTACACAAATTCTGGTTGGCCCCCTTAGCAACTATTTTCTCAAATGATAACTGCAGAACATGGTTGGAAACCCAGAAACTGAGAATATGGAGCCAAACTGACAGAACCACCTATGTAAAAGTTGTGGGTCTGTGACCTAGAAAGCAAGTGTGGAATATGTGTGAATGACGCTGCACCTTTGTAAAAAGCTTTTAGGAGGGTGTGTGAATGAAGCTCCACCTTTGTAAAAAGCTTTTTTTTGGGGGGGGGGTGAATGATGCCACACCTTTTTAAAAGCTTTTAGGAGGGCCTAAGTATTTGAGGTAACAAGGAAGCAGGCACTTCTCTGGGTTCTGCCCATTATCATCCTCAAACTACCAGTGGGCAAGAGTGGAGTCCTCCATATGCCTCTGCAGCCGATGTTTCAGTAGTAGTTGGCTCAGAGATAGCCAGGATTACTTCTTTTTTTAAAAAACAATTATTTATTTATTTTTTTATTTTTGGAGAAAGACACAGAGACAGACAGAGGGAGACAGAGAATGGGCACGCCAGCAGTCTCTCAGCTGCTGTGAACGAAATCCAGATGTGTGCGCCCCCTTGTGGTCAAGTGCAGCATTGTGCGCTTGCGTCACTTTGCATCTGGCTAAACGTGGGACCTGGAGATTGGAACCTGGTTCTTAGGCTTGGCAGGCAGGCGCCTTAACCGCTAAGTCACCTCTCCAGCCCACATTACTTCTTGCTTCCCAACTTTTATTTTGTATACCTCTTTTCTCAGTGAGAAGCACGGTACCTAGCTACAGGGTAGAGCTATGAAATGTTCCTTCCTCACTTATGTTCCAATTGTGTTCCCTCACACAGGAACATTAGCACCAGTATCTCATGAGTGCACAGAAGTATCCAATGCCAGAATCATTAGAAATAAAAGAACTCTGCCAGGTTTGCATTAGCATGGTTTTGAGAAGACTGGCCGAGACCAGATGCCCATAGCACACTGACTGAATACCAACACTAATGACAGAAACCAAAGATATAGATCTAACCATAGACAGTAGTTGCATATCACTTTGATGCCTAGAAGAAAGCTTTTTCAATGTGTTGTTATAGTTAAAGAAGACATTTTCTCTTACAGATCCTGGCTTTTTTCATTTTATTCATTTTGTAAACCTATATACAGATAACAAAGTTCAATGCATAAATAACATGACCTTTTATAATTCCTTTTTTGTTCACTTTTAATCTCAGAGAACTTAAATGTACAACCCACTAATATAAAATACACATTCATGTAACAAGAACCGTATCACTATCTTTCTTCAATAGATTGGGAAGGTGAAGGGATAACAGCTGGAAGACAGGACACACTTGCTCCATCTTCCTTTCAAGTATCTGGAAGTCTGTCTTTCCTTCTTAGAAAACACAGGTAGTTCAGAAGGGCATGATCAAAACCACAGATCTCTTCTTGGACATCGGTACCCTGTTGCAAGAGGACGTCGTCTCCAGGGCTTAGAGCAGCATCTACAAGCACAGAGCACACCACCAAACATTTTACCAGTTCTAGAAGCTGATTTCCAACATAAACAGGCCCTTGAGCACATTATCTCATTTCGTGCAAACACTAATTGATTTTGATGAAACAGAATCAAGGTTTATTTTTTGTTTGTTTTGTTTTGGTTTGGTTTTGTGAGGCAGGTCTCACACTAGCCCAGGCTGACCTGGAATTCACTTTATAGTCTCAGGGTGGCCTCGAACTCAGGGCAATCCTCCTACCTCTGCCTCTCAAGTGCTGGGATTAAAGGTGTGTGCCACCATGCCTGGCAAGTTTTATAGGGTAAGGTGCAGTAAAATGTGCTTATAGTCCCAGAATCGGGGTGGCAGAGACAGGATCCCTAGGGCTTACTGGCTTGGTAGTGTAGCTGAGTTGAAGAGCTTGAGATTCAGTGAGAAATTCCCTGTCTCAAAAAGATGGAGGGGGCTGGAGAGATGGCTTGGCAGTTAACGCACCTGCCTGCCTGCCAAGCCTAACTAAGAACGCCAGTTCCAATCTCCAGGTCCCACATTTAGCCAGATGCAAAAAGTGACGCAAGGGCACAATGCTGCACTTGCCCACAAGGGGGAACACGCATCTGGAGTTCATTCACAGTGGCTGAGAGGCTGCTGGCACACCCATTCTCTCTCTCTAGCTCTGTCTCTAGCTCTCTCAAATAAAAAAAAAGAAAAAAAAGAAAAAACTGAACAAAAAAAAGTAAGATGGAGGGGGCTGGAGAGATGGCTTAGCAGCTAAGATACTTGCCTGCAAAGCCAAAGGACCCAGGTTTGATTCCCCACGACCCACATAAGCCAGATGCACAAGGGGGCACACACATCTGGAGTTTCTTTGCAGTGGCTGAAGGCCCTGGCACACTCATTCTCTCCTCTCCCTCTGCCTATTTCTCTCTCAAATAAATAAATAAATAAGGGCTGGAGAGGTGGCTTAGCAGTTAAGGCACATGCCTGTGAAACCTAAGGACCCCGGTTCGATTCTCCAGGTCCCACGTAAGCCAGATGCACAAGGGGGCACATGTGTCTGGAGTTTGTTTGCAGTGGCTGGAAGCCTTCGTGTGCCCATTCTCATTCTTACTCTCTCTCTTTCCTTCTGTCTCTAATACATAAATAAATAAAAATAAAATCTTTTAAAAAATTTTATTTAAAAATTTAAAAAAATAAAAAATAATTTTTTTTAAAAAAAAAAAGAAAGATGGATAGTGATTGAGCAAAACATCCAACACTGACTTCTGGCCTCTACACACACATACACACACGAACAATGTATACATAATACATATATATACACATACAGAAAAGAAACAGGCAATAATTTGGTATAGTATAGATTCTGCTTGCCTGGGAAAGACAGGCCATGTAATCACTAAATCAGTCAATCTTGGTTTAAAAAGTCACAGGGCAAAAGACTGAGAGATAAATATGATTCCTTAGTGAGCATTTGCTACTCTTAACTCAATTAATGTATACCAAAAAATGCAGACTGATTTACAAACAAGAAATGGCATTTCCCAAGGAAGGTACCTTCTCTAGCTCTCTGGGTCACACCTACTTCTCTGCCAGGACTTCTCAGGAATCACCAGAGAGGCTTCATCTGAAATACTTCTTGAGTGCCACAAACATTTCTCATGAAAAGTAATACAGACTGAAGGTGAAGTCAGACCTACCCTGCTCAGAACTACGATGCCTCTCAGTACTGGTGCTCTACCCGATGCAGATCAGCCTCCAAATCCTCTGACAGAGGCGATCCTGATACCTGTAAATTAATCATCAAGCATTACAGGTTTTCAAATTCCATCAGCTTCTCATAGCTTAAGTGTGTACACGTACACACACACACACACACACACACACACACGATATATTCTATTTTTGTTTGAGCTCATATAACCTAGGCTGGTATTGAACTTGCTATATAGCCAAGAATAACCTTGAACTCCTGATCTTCCTGCCTCAACCTTCAAAGTGTCAAGAGATTACAGGCATATGCTACCACACCTGGTCTACAAACATTACAAGATACATCTGAACCAGACATAATACTGAAGTAGAAGGGCTGAGGTGACAAGGCCAGCTTGGGCTGCACAATGAGACATTTCTGATCTGCAGTGGCCCACTACAGCCCTCTCTCCTACTTACCACAAAGCAAAGACAAACACCTGTTGGAGCCATTATATTAAGACACCAAGCAGCCATTATAAGGATGTCATACCAAGTAAAGAAAAAACACTTAAAATGAATGGGCAAAAATTCTTAGCACAGAAATAAAAGCTATAAGAAAAGAATCAAGAGTTTAGGAATAAATAATACCAGATCTGAAATTAAAAAGTTTAATAGCAATAGAATGAAGTAAAGTGTCACAGAACATGAAGATAGATCAATGGAAATTATAAAATCTGAAGACTAGAAAGAAAGACATTAGGAAATGAGAAAATATCAAAAAGTCCATCAGATCTGCCATTAGGCTGTCAGGAGGCTAGGGGTACAGCTCAGTGGTAGAGCACTTAAGACCCTGATTTCAAACCCCAGTACTGCCAGTGATAGAAATCTCACAAGGAAAGGAGAAGAGACCAGCATAAATTTTTTTTGAAGAAATAAAGATTGAAAACTCCCCAGATTTGGTAAAAGAAACTTACAGATTGAAGAAGCTTGGTCAACTTCAAACAGAATAAACTCAGAACTACGTGTTTCCTATTCAAGCTAAGGAAAATTAAAAACTAAAGATTGAATCTTAAAAGCAACTAGAGGAAAAAGTGAAGCATAATATACAGGGAATTTCTCACCAGAAATCAGAAAGACAGAAGAATAAGTGCCAGGAAGAAAAAACAACTGCTCCCCAGATTTCCATAGCCACTGAAAATACATTCCAAAAATTAAGGCAAAATGAAGTCATTCTCAAATGGAGGAAACCAAGAGAATTTTTCACCATCAGACTGGCTTTTCAGAATGTTAAAGAAAGCTTTCCAGGTTAAAGGAAAGCCAGGATATAAGTAAGAAGAGAGAATAACTGAAATAGTAAAGGGGAAATAAAGATAGACTCTTGTTTTACACATTATAACTTTTTTTTGGGGGGGGGGAGACACAGAGAGAGAGAGAGAGAAAGGGAGAGGAAGACAGACAGAGATGGCCGTGCCAGCAGCCTCTCAGCTGCTGCGAATGAAATCCAGATGTGTGCGCCCCCCCTTGTGGTCAAGTGCAGCATTGCACCCCTTTGCATCTGGCTAAACGTGGGACCTGGAGATTGGAACCGCTGGAGATTGGAACCAGCGTTTTTAGGCTTAGGAGGCAGGCGCCTTAACCCCTAAGCCATCTCTCCAGCCCACAAATTATAACTTTTAAGCAAAAAGTACGAGATAGGAGTATTGTTGTGAGTTTGAGGCCAGCCTGAGACTACATAGTGAATTTCTAGATCAGCCTGGGCTACAGCAATACTCTTCCTGAAAAGCAAAACAACAACAACAAGAAAAAACTCCCATGTATATCCAAAATATTTTGTGTGGACAAAATAATTAAGGTATGTCCTGAAGGTTCCTATCCCTGGGTAATCTAATTTTACTGCTATGATAGGGCTTTGCATGTGGAATTAGTGTTATTTCACCTGACCTTAAGGGAGATTATCCTGGTAAGGCCCAATGTAATCATGTGAGCTCTTAATGGGGGTTGAGCAAGTCAGAGAGATGAGGCAGAAAGGACTAGATATTCAAAGTGTAAACAGGATTTGATCACCGTGTCCAAATTTGAAGATGAAGAAACTGAGCTGTCAACCCAGGAAAGCTGGTGGCCTTCAGAATCTGAGAAACACCCTCAGCTGTCAGCCAGGTTCCAGCCAGTAAGAAAACAGGATCTCACACAAACACATAGAACTAAACCCTACAACAACCGAAATGAACCTGTAAACAGATTCTCCTTAAAGCCTCCAGGAAGAGAATCTGTTCTTCTGGCCCCTGGCTTCTGACCTGTAAGACTCACATGCACAGGGGCAGCTACACCTAAGCTCTTGATCCATGAAAACTGTGAGACAGTAAATTAGCCATTTGCAGTTATGTGTTAGCAGCAACAGAAAACTTGCAAAAGATTTCTTGTATTCTAAATGGGGGAATATGATGTGGCTTCTGTTGATGTAAAAACAGAGAGATGTATTCTGAAGAGCTAAAAGAAATTATAAAGAGATGTTTATATGGAATAACAAATCTTTAACATGCATGGAATGGATTGTCTTAGAGAATATCAAGGAGACAATTAATTTAAAAAGAATAAAAGCAATTTAAGAGTTTTACCCTTTCAAAGTGAGATTTTAACTATAGGTTTAACATAGTGCAATGATACAAAACGGTACAAAAACTATTAATATGTAAAGACCATAACTAGGTGCTACATACACACATACTCTCTCATTTTTAATCTACAAATGGGGCTGGGAGCCGGGCATGGTGGTGCATGCCTTTAATCCCAGCACTCGGGAGGCAGAGGTAAGAGGATCACCATGAGTTCAAGGCCACCCTGAGACTACACAGTTTATTCCAGGTCAGCCTGGGCCAGAGTGAGACCCTACCTCGAAAAACTAAAAAAAAAAAAAAAAAAAAAAAAAAAAAAAGGGGCTGGAGTGATGGCTCAGCAGTTTAAAAGTACTCTGGCCTGGGTTCAATTCCCCAGTCCCCATCTAAAACCAGATGCACAAAGTGGCACGTATGTCTGAAGTTCATTTGTAGTAGAAAGAGGCCCTAGTGCCCTATTCTTATTCTCTCTCTGTACCTCTCTCTCTCTCTCTCTCTCTCTCTCCCTACCTTTCTCCTCACAAATAAATAAAACATGGATTACTGCTGGATATAGTGGCATATGCATATAATCCTAGCATCAAGGAGGCTGAGAAAGAATTTGAGTTCAAAAACAGCTGTATACAGGCCCTATCTCAAAAACAAAAGGATGGCTGGAGAGATGGCTCAGCAGTTAAGGCACTTGTCTGGAAAGCCCAATTACCCAGGTTCGATTCCCCAGTACCCATGTAAAGCCAGATGCATAAAGTAGTGCATGCATCTGAAGTTCATTTGTAGTGACTGGAGGCCCTGGCACACCCATTCTCTCTATCTGTCTCTTCGCACATTTCTCTGTGCTTGAAAATAAATAATTTTTTAAAAGGCAAAAAATGTATTACTGCAAGTTCAGAAGTGGTAATATATGTGTAATAAAGTACTAAATGTAATGAACTTAAAAATCAAAATTAAGCAAGCAAAATTTTAGGTCCCACCCAAAGCCTTACCCAATTCTTAAGATCATATTATCACAAAAGTAAAGTAATTTTGAGAGAGATCTGAGTTCCCTCCAGGACATGTGTTTCTGTACCTGATGCAATGTGATGCTGGAAGCGTGTAGGTCAATAGTGGCCAGAGAAGGAATTCGAGATTCCGAAACGGATTTGTTCTCTTTCTTTATTAGCCTAGAATTCCGAGCTAGATAAAAATAACCATTAAAAAACATAATCAGAGCTGGGCATGGAGGTGCATGCCTTTAATCCCAGCACTCAGGAGGCAGAGGTAAGAGTATCACCATGAGTTCAATGCCACCCCGAGACTAGTGAATTGCATGTCAGCCTGGCAAGACCCTACCTCAAAAAAAAAAAAAAAAAAGGCTAGAAAGATGGCTTAGCAGTTAAGGCACTTGCCTGCAAAGCCTAAGGACCCAGGTTCGACGCCCCAGAACCCCCGTAAGCCAGTTAACACATGCTGGCCACATGTCTGGAGTTCATTTGCAGTGACTAAAGACCCTGACATGCCCATTCTCATCCTCTTTCTCTGTCGTTCTAATAAGTAAAAATATATATATAAAAGAGCTGACGTTCAAAAGAATGATTTATATCACCCCAAACTAAAGTTTATGAATCAATAGTGAAGAATTAATAGAACTGCTTGTTGAGTTATCCAATAAACTATTTAAAATTTAAAACATAGGGCTGGAGAGATGGCTTAGAGGTTAAGGAGCCTGCCTGCTAAGCCTAAGAACCCGGTTCCAATCTCCAGGTCCCACATTTAGCCAGATGCAAAGTGATGCAAGGGCGCAATGCTGCACTTGACCACAAGGGGGCGCACGCATCTGAATATCATTCACAGCAGCTGAGAGACTGCTGGCATGCCCATCTCTATCTGTCTCCCTCTCCCTCTCTGTCTGTCTGTCTCTGTCTCTCTCTCCAAAAATAAATAAAATAATTTAAAAAATTGAATTAAAAACATAAATAACTATAGACATCATGAAAAACTGGGCATTTTGTTAGTTTTTCATATTGCACCTCTGTCTCTCAGCAAGTACTTATTATATGTATAAATATGTATATATTAGCTTACTTTAATATGCAAAGCTACTATATACTTTTATTTTTGTTTTTTTCAAGGTAAGGTCTTACTCTAGCCTAGGCTGCCTTGGGACTATTCTGTAGTCCAAGGCTGGCCTTCAATTCAGTGATCCTCCTACCTCTGCCTCCCGAGTGCTGGGATTAAAGGCATGCACCACCGTGCCAAGCACTAAACATTTTTAATATTGTTAGTTTTTAACATAAAATTTAGTAATTAAATAAAAGGGCTGAAGAAAGTAGCTACATTATAAACATACCTATGCCTTCTAAAGTTCTTAGTTCAGGGAGGTGATTATAGTTCAGTTCAGGCAAATGCACATCTGCTTTGGAATATTCTTTTCTTTTCTTAGTTGCCTGAAGAAAGTTCTTTTCACTGGAGACCTAATATCATCAGAATGATTAAAACAGATAAATTAATTTTACAACTATAAGGTAATTAGGATTTCTTTCTTTTGTAACTACTGTTCATAATCCTCAAATTTGTGGCTAAATAAAAAACTAAAGAGGGCTGGAGAGATGGCTTAGCAGTTAAAGAACTTGCCTGCAAAGCCAAAGGACCCAGGTTCAACTCCCCAGGACCCACATAAGCCAGATGCACAAGGGGGTGTATATATCTGGAGGCCCTGACATGTCCATTCTCTCTCTCTCTCTACCTGCCTATTTCTGTATCTCTCTCTCAAATAAATAAAATAAAATACTTTTTAAAAATAAAAGAGTATCGGGCTGGAGAGATGGCTTAGTGGTTAAAGCGCCCACCTGCCAAGCCTAAGAATGCCCATTCAATTCTCCAGGTCCCACGTTCAGTCAGACACAAAAAAGTGATGCAAGGGCGCAATGTCGCACTTGCCTACAAGGGTGTGCACGTGTCTGGAATTCGTTCACAGAAGCTGAGAGGCTGCTGGCATGCCCATTTTCTCCTATCTCAAAAATAAATAAATAAAAATAAAGAGTATTAATGACATAGAAAACAATTTCACCTAATTAATTCAATAATTTATTAAAACTGCCTACAAGTGGGAAAGCTGATTGTTCTTTAGTTTCTCCTCCCTCTGCCAATCTTCAATGCAAGTCTTGGGAAGCAGTAAAGAGGGAAAAAAATGGGTATAACCCTGGTCCTTCAGACTGGCCAGCCTTATACAACATCCTGGGCTCTTCAGCCAACACTTGCTGTTATTCACTCAAATTTTGAACAGTTAATCTTCATGCATATTATCACATCTCTAAGGCTGATTTTTTTATTTTCCCAGTTTAATCTTGGTACTCGTTTTTCTGTATTTATCCCTAAGTTCCAGTTGCTCTTTATTAACCACATAATACTATCTTCCCAGGAATACTGTTAAATTAAAAAATTATAACTTCAGGTTGGAGAAATGGCTTAGTGGTTAAGGCACTTGCCTGTGAAGCCTAAGGAGCCAGGTTCAACTCCCCAGAATGACTTAAGCCATATGCACAAGGTGATGCATGCTTACAGGTGACACATGCACACAAGGTGGGCACAACCCTGGTCCTTCAGGCCGGAGTTCGTTTGCAGTGGCTAAGGCCCTGGAGTGCCAATTCTTCTCTCTCTCTCAGTCTCTCTCATAAAAAATTAAAAGTAAAAAAATTTAAAAATTATAAGTTTGGGCTGGAGAAATGGTTTAGTGGTTAAGGCACTTGCCTACAAAGCCTTTCAACCTGGGTTCAGTTCCCCAATATCCACGTAAAGCCAGATGCACAATGTGGCACATGCATCTGGAATTCATTTGCATCAGCTAGAGGCCCTGGCATGCCCATTCTCTTGTCTATCTCTCTTCTCTCTATTTCTCTCTTCTTGCAAATAAATAAGTAAAAACATTTTTAAAAAGATATCTAAAACCAGGCATGGTGGGGCACACCTTTAATCCCAGCACTCGGGAGGCAGAGGTAGGAGGATCGCTGTGAGTTTGAGGCCACCCTGCGACTACATAGTGAATTCCAGGTCAGCCCGGGCTAGACAGGACCCCACCTCGAAAAACAAAACAAAACAAAAAAGATATTTAAAAACCCTCAATTTTTTGATAATATGTTTTATTATTACTACTGTAGAATTGATAAAGTCAGGCTGGAGAGATGTCTTAGAAGTTAAGGTGTTTGCCTGCAAAGCCAAAGGACCCAGGTTTGATTCCCAAGGACCCACATAAGCCAGATACACAAGGGGGCACACGCATCTGCAGTTTGTTTGCAGTGGCTGGAGGCCCTGGCGTGCCCATTCTCTCCCCCACCCTCCTCTCTCCCTGCCTATTTCTGTATTTCTCAAATAAATAAATAAAAATAAAAAATATTTTAAAAAAGAATTGATAAAGTCGAAAAATAAAAAAAAAATAGTAGTAGCACTTCAATTCTGCAACTCTGAATTTAAAATTTTACACTTTTTTTCACTGAAGACTCACAAAACCCTATATTCTTATCCATATTTTAAAAATAAGTGGTAAAGACAGGTGATCTGCTAAAAAAAAACTATGTGTAATAAAATCATAAAAATATAAATACACAGCATATAATACACATGTAATGGTACATATAAAAATACATACAACATGTTAAGCCACTGAGCTTTCTTTATTCCTCAAGTTTAATATTCTGTGTTTTAGACCAGTTTGTCAGTCATTGTGTTTGGTAAATGAACTTAGGAGTCTTTTTCTTGAGGATGTTTCTACTTACTCTTTTTTTTCCCCCTGAGGTAGGTCTCGCTCTAGCCCAGACTCATCTGGATTTCACTATGCAGTCTCAGGGTGGCCTTAAAGCCATCCTCCTACCTCTGCCCTACTCTTCTTCAGTGCTGGGAGTAAAGGTGTGCACCACCACACAAGGCTTGCTTATTCTTTTTTTTTTTTTTTTAAAGGGCTTGTAGTGGTTTGATTCAGCTGTCCCCCATAAAGTTAGGTGTTCTAAATGCTAAGTTCCTAGCTGATGGAGATTTGGGAATTAACACCTCCTGGAGGCAATGTATTGTTGGGGCGGGCTTATGGATGTCACAGCCAGATTCCCCTTGCCAGTGTTTGGCACACTCTCCTGTTGCTATTGTCCACCTGATGTTGGCCAGGAGGTGATATCCACCCTCTGCTCATGCCATCATTTCTCCTGCCATCATAGAGCTTCCCCTTGAGTCTGTAAGCCAAAATAAAACTCCCCACCCCCCACAAGCTCTCTTGGTCAGGTATTTTCTGGCAGCAATGTGAACCTGACTGCAACAGGGCTCATAAGAGAAATCTATCTATCTGTCTGTCCATCCATCCATCCATCCATCCATCCATCCATCCATCCATCCATCCATCTATCTATCTATCTATCTATCTATCTATCTATCTATCTATCTATCTATCTGAGAGGGGGAGAAAGAGAAATACACATGTATGTACCCTTTGTGCATCTGGCTTTCCTTGGGTACTGGGGAATTGAACCTGGGCTAGCAGGGTTTTGCAAGCAAGCAACTGTATTGCTGAGCTATCGCTCCCTGCTTGCTTTGATAACTGAAAAAAGGTTAAGGCACTTAGTGAACTAATTAGACAATTACATAGCAAATATACTGTTTGCAAACATAAAATAAAAAAGAATTAAAACTTCCAGATTTTCCCATTCAAAGAGTGACAAATCAGGAATGGAGAGATTGCTTAGTGGTTAAGGCATTTGCCTGTGAAGCCTAAGGACCAAGATTCAATTCCCCAGTATCCATGTAAGCCAGATACACAAGGTGGTACATGCATCTGGAGTTCATTTGCAGTGGCTAGAGACCCTGGCACACCCATTTGCTCTATCTGCCTTTCTCTCTCTCTCTTTCTCTCTCTCTCAAACAAATAGAGTGACAAATCAAACATACATGTTCCTAATTACATATTTATCCACATATCAGATTTAGCGGTGTGCTTAGCAATATAGTAGCAGTTGAAGAAAAGTCTACCATTAGCTTTGCCTTTGTTAATTTTCGTTAAAGAAATACTCAAGGGGCTGGAAAGATGGCTTAGTAATTAAGGCATTTGCTGCAAAGCCAAAAGGATCCCAGTTTGATTCTCCAGGACCCACATAAGCCAGATACACAAGGGGGCGCATGATCTGGAGTTCGTTTGCAGTGGCTGGAGGCCCTGGTGTACTTGTCTGCATAGCCTAAGGACCCGAGTTCGATTCCTCAGTACCCACATAAAGCCAGATGCATAAGATGGCACATATGTCTGGAGTTCGTTTGCAGTGGCTAGAGGCCCTGCGTGCTCATTCTCTTTGTCTGTCTATCTGCCCCCCCCCCAAATGAGTAAGTAAAAAAAAGTTTTTAATCTATCAAGGACTAGAGAGATGGCTTATTGGTTAAGGCATATGCCTGCAAAGCCAAAGGATCCCAGTTCAATTCCCCAGGACCCACATGAGCTAGATGCACAAGGTGGTGGCACATATGTCTCGGCCCTGGTGCGCCCTTTTTCTCTCTCTCCCTCTCTCTGCCTCTTTTTTTTTCTCTCTCTTTCTCTCTCAAATAAATAAATATAAAATCTATTAAGGCCACCCTGAAACTACATAGTGAGTTCCTAGTCAGCCGGGGTGGGGGGGAACTGCGGAGATGGCTCAGAAGTTAAAGGTGCTTGCTCGCAAAGTCTGCCAGCCTGTATTCAATTCCCTAGCCACATATATAAAATGGGATGAAAAGAGTGGCACAAGCATTTGGTGTTCGTTTGCAGCAGCAAGAGATCCTGGGGTACCCATACACATACACACATGCACACACAAGTGAAAATAAATAATAAATAATCAAACAAATAAGTGAAAAAGCATCAAAAATAATCTAGTGGCATGTCTGTTATGTGGGAAACCAACTGCTCTCTAATTGGACTGGAGGCCTGCTCTACAGGAGGGAACACATTCCTGGTACTGAAACCCTAGTCAAAAGCCTATGATGGGGGCTGGAGAAATGGCTTAGTGGTTAAGGCGTTTGCCTGCAAAGCCAAAGGATCCCGGTTCGATTCTCCAGGACCCACATCAGCCAGATGTGTGAGGGGCACATGCATCTGGAGTTCGTTTGCAGTGGCTAGAGGCCCTGGCATGCCCATTCTCTCTCTGTCTGCCTCTCTTCTCTCTCTCTCTCTGCTTGCAAATAAATAAATAAAAAGTTAAAATATTAAAAAAAAAAAAAGCCTATGATGGGAAAGGTCGTGAGCCCAAGAGGTGTAACACCTGCTGGTATCTGGCTAAATGTATATATTATGCTCACCAAATGGCCCTGGAAGCACTTTTCCTAATGTCCATACCCATATATTAATGCTACTCTCACTTTTGGTTAGAGAAACTTCTATTTTCAGATGGTGGTGACCACTAGGATGACCCAAAGGCACCATAGTGCTGAGAAGTGACAGAGGAGCACTCAGCACTGAAACATCTCTATCACACCTTCCAAGGATCATGATCCATTGCAGAAGAGGTGGTGGAAAGAATGAAAGAGCCAAAGGAAGGGAAGGACTGCTTACAGTGCAATCTTCCAGACACAAAATGGCCGGGATATCCATGACCTCACAGTGCCTGGCACTACCTACACAAAACCATCATAACAGGAGGAAAAGATGATGACATCAAATTAAGAAAGACTGACTGAGAATGGGAGGGGATATGATGGTGAGTGGATTTGTGAAGGGTAAAGTGAGGGAGAGGAGGGAATTATCATGGTTTATTGTCTATAACTATGGAAGTTGTCAATAAAAAAACATTTTAAAAGATAGTCTAGTATGGGGGCTGGAGAGATTGCTCAGTGGTTAAAGGTGCTTGCTTTCCAGCCTGCCAACCCAAGTTTGAGTCCCCAGCACACATGTAAAGCTAGATACAAAGTAGTATATGCATCTGTAACCCCAACATACCTATGGCAATGGGAGGCAGAGCCAAGGGAATCTGAACCTTGCAGACAGCTAGACTTTGTATGCAGCAGCAAAACAATGAAAACCCTGTATCAAAGAAGGAAGGTGAGGACAGACACCTTGAGGCTGTCCTCAGACCTCCATATGCACACCATAGTACAGGCACACTCATACACACATATATAAAACATATAATTTTTTAAAAGATTTTATTTTTATTTATTTATTTATTAGAGACAGAGAGAGGGAGTGAGAGAAGATAGTGAGAAAGAGTGAGAATGGGCACGCCAGGGCTTCCAGCCACTGCAAACGAACTCCAGATGCATGTGCCACCATGTGCATCTGGCTTACGTGGGACCTGGAGAATCTAACCAGGGTCCTTAGGCTTTGCAGGCATGAGCCTTAACCGCTAAGCCATCTCTCCAGCCCAAAACATATAATTTTTTAATCTAGTATGGATAACATAATTAAAAACCAAAGGAGCAGGGAGAGGAGGAGGACTGATCTGCAAGTATCAGGTTATGACAATGTATTGTGGTGGGGTGTGGTGGCATACACCTTTAATCTCAACATTCAGGAGGCTGAGGTAGGAGGATTGCCCTGAGTTCAAGGCCAGTCTGGGCTACAGAATGAGTTCCAGGTCAGCCTGGGCTAAAAGGAGACCCTGCCTCAAACCCTTCCCCCTCAAAAAAAAAAAAAAAAAAAAAAAAAAAGGAAAAGGAAAAATGTATTTTGTTGCTGAAAACAAAAAACATGGCCCTGTAATACCATCTTTCAGCCTCATAAAATTTATTTAAACTTTCAGAATTCCATATTGTGACTCTGACAGTCTGGAATGACACATGCATAATTAAGGCGTCACCTTACTCTCCAAATAAAACTCTTAGTCCTTCACTCTCATACATAATAAGTCAAGAACTATCTCTTGCTTTTCTACTACTGAGAACAGTGTACTTACCGATGCAGTCACATTCACATTATAAATTCCTGATGGGGAAGGCTGATTTGGTTTAACAAAAGGTATACAGTATTTCTTAGTTTTTTCATCCACTCTGTAACAAAACTTTTTAAAGTCAGAATCACTAATAATTATTTTTTCAAACACAAAACAAAATGATTCTATATTAAGTGACATGCAGTGTAATGTGAACTTAATGCTTATTGTCAAAAATATGCACTGCACATAAACCCAGTGAAACCTTCTATTTATCACATCACTCAAGTCTCCTGCACAGCCCCAATGCCTACCAAATCTTCCTCTCAGGAAAATGTCCAAAAGGTGCTTCTTTGTACCAACAATGATTTCCATTCATTGCATGCAGCAGCAGCCTCTCAAAACCAGTTCTTTTTTTTAAGGCAAGCCCAACAGACTAGAGTTTTTAAAAATTTTTTTAATTTTTTATTTTTTTTTTGGAGACACAGAGATAGACAAAGAGAGAGAGGGAGAGGAAGACAGAGATGGGCGCGCCAGCAGTGTCTCAGCTGCTGTGAATGAAATCCAGATGTGTGTGCCTCCTTGTGGTCAAGTGTGGCATTGCATTCTTGCGTCACTTTGCATCTGGCTAAACGTGGGACCTGGAGACTGGAACCGCTGGAGATTGGAACCAGTGTTCTTAGGCTTAGGAGGCAGGCGCCTTAACCCCTAAGCCATCTCTCCAGCCCAGACTAGCCTTTTTTATATGAGAGAGAGGGGGAAGGGGGAAAGAGAGGGAGGGAAGGAGAGAGAGGGAAGAAGGGAAAGAATTGGCACACCAGGGTCCCCAACAGTACAATTGAACTCAAGATGCATGTGCCACCTTGTGCACATACGTGACCTTGTGCACTTGCATCACCTTGTGTCTGGCTTATGTGGGACCTGAAGAGTCAAACATGGGTCCTTAGGCTTCCCAGGCAAGTGCCTTAACCACTAAGCCATCTCTTCAGCCCTATTCATTTTATTATAATAACCTCTTTTCACATTCTCTTCACTTTAAACAGGATGATCCTACTTTCTATGGATTCAGGTGAATGTTTTGGATCAAGTTCTAATAATTTCCATCACATAGATAAAAACATTTTAAATAGCTATTGCATAAGTATGAATACCATCCATAATTCTCACCATAAAACAATGCAGACAAATTAACATGTACTTCTCATTTGCAAATATATGATTTTTTTTTTTGTTTTTTTGAGGTAGGGTCTCACTCTAGCTCAGGCTGACCCAGAATTCACTATGTAGTCTCAGGGTGGCCTCGAACTCATGGCAATCCTCCTACCTCTGCCTCCCGAGTGCTGGGATTAAAGGCGTGTGCCACCACGCCCAGCTTGCAAATATATGATTTTTAAAGTCTCATTTCCCTAATTCATACCTGTAACTCTGAGCTCCTGGAATAGTTCCCACTCCAGAATTAATACCAGGAACAGCTGCAGAAAGACTGTGTGTCAGTGGGGGGATCACCATGCCTGGATTCCTTGGATGGTCCATGCTGACATTACTGCAGTCTGGGAGGCTGGTTGATGGCATGCCTTTGATGTGGCTTGTTCCACTGTTGTGGAGACAGCTGGGATTGGAAGCTCTACTGCTTTTTTCAATTTTCTCTCCATCAATTTTTAACCCTTTTACTTTTAGCATTTTACACTCCTTAGTTTTGGGATCAGCATTAGTATCCTAACCATAAAAAAGAATGTTGAGACAGTTAATGATCTGATAAGAATGAACAACTGCCACTCCTATAAAGCACTTGTTGCTTAATTTCACAAGTACCACCCTTTTCATGTCCAGTGTCATTATTCTACTCATGGAATTAAAGTTCAATCCAGCTTTTTATTCAAATAGCAATTGTAAATCAGGCACGGTGGTGCACACCTTTAATCCCAGCACTCGGGAGGCAGAGGTAGGAGGATCACCGTGAGTTCAAGGACACCATGAAACTACATAGTGAATTTCAGGTCAGCCTGGACTAGAGTGAAACCCTACCTTGAAAAATCAAAAGAAAACAAAAAACAAAAACAAACAAACAAAAAACTACATCAAATAGCAATTGTTAAGCTACAAGAATGGAAATGCAACCCACACTAACTTGTATATATACATATTTGTGTATCTTTCTGAGTATACATATATGTGTGTGTATCAAAAAAATAAAAAAAAAACAATTGATCTGCAAGGATCAGGTTAAGAAAATGTATTATGTTTCAATAACGTCTTTTGGTTCACTAGATGGTAGTGAATTGGTAATGGATATGAATTATCTTATCAAGAAGAGATTCTAGGGTTGTAGACATGGCTCAGCAGTTAAGGCACTTGCCTGTGAAGCCTAAGGACCTAGGATCAATTCCCCAGTATCCACATAAGCCAAATGAGCCTACGGGTGCAATAGTGGCATGTCTGTTATGGGGGAAACCAACCGCTCTCTAACTGGACTGGAGGCCTGCTCCATGGGAGGGAATACATCCCTGATACTGAAAACCTACAACAGGGGTAGTCATGAGCCATAGGGGTGTAACGTCTGCTGTTGTCTGGCTAAATGTATATACTATGCTCACCAAACTGCCCAGTAAGCACTTCTCTTAATGTTCATACCCATATATTAATGCTACTCTCACTTTTGGTTAGAGAAGCTTCTCTTTTCAGATGGTGGTGATCTTGGGATGACTCAGAAGGCACCATGGTGCTGAGAAGAAGTGACAGAGGAGTGCTCAGCACTGAAACATCTCAAACACAACTTCCAAGGCTCAGGGTCCATTGCGGAAGAGGGAGCAGAAAGAATGTAAAAGCCAAAGGAAGAGTAGGACTCCTTACAACGTGCTCCTCCAGACACAAAATGTCCTGGATATCCCTGACCTCACAGTGCCTGACACTACCTACACATGACCATCATAATAGGAGGAAAAGATGATGACACAAAATAAAAGAGAGAGTGATTGACAGGGGGAGGGGATATGATGGAGAGTGGAGTTTCAAAGAGGAAAGTGGGGGAGGGAGGGAATTATTATGGGATATTGTCTACAATTATGGAAATTGTCAATAAAAAATAAATTTAAAATATATCTAAATTTCAAAATTTTAAATTTCCTACTTTATTAAAAATTCTAAAAACAGTATTTTTCTCTATTATCAGTTAAGGAGGAAAAAATGGACTAAGTGTGTCTGTGTGTGTTCTTTATGCATGTATGTATTATATATGCATGTATATATGTATTTACTCCTGTGTGTATACATGTACATAAACACACAGGTGTCTAGGTGATTTTGGATGAGTGTGTAGAACTAAAGTTCTCTGAAGATTCAGCTTCTACCCTAAAGATCCAGCAAACTGCTTGACTTTGGATGAGAACACTGTGATGGTGGAAAGATGAAATGTTGTACGTGTAGACCAAGAATTACCTTGGGCTATCTGAGTCCCTTTAATAGGCATTTACTTTCACCCTTCATATTTGACCTAACAGCCTCATGTGTTTGGGGTAAACCTCTTAGAACATACTGATATGCTTAGTAAACTTCTAGCCTTTACCAGCCCCAAAGTAAAAAAGGCTATAATCTCTGAAAAATACAGTAAGGTTGCTTGCTCTGCTATAGCTTCCTATCTACTATTCCACCAACATATATGACCTATGACTTTCTTTATTCTATATCTATAAAAGGTTTTCTATCCTTGGTAACTTGAATCCATGTTCCTGGGGCATCTTTAGCTCAGAATACACTTTTTCTCATATATTTAAAGTCATTATTTAACATAATTTGATTTCCTGGCAAGCACTGTTGAATCTCCTGGAACACATGAGGCAATCAAAAGATTACATATTAAAGCCTGGAGAGATGGCTCAGCAGTTAAGTTGCTTGCCTGCAAAGCCTAACAAACTGGGTTCTATTCCCCAGGACCCATGTAAAGTCAGGTGCACAAAGTGCAGCATACATCTGGAGTTTGTTTGCAGTGGCTGGAGGCCCTGGTATGTCCATTCTCTGTATCTCTATTTTTCTCTGCTTGCAAATAAATAGATTAAAAAATTTTCATAACATATTAAGTCTTTTAAATAGGTGGTATTTGCAGGAAAGATATAGGGCAGTTTTTGCTTTGTGGGGGGTTATTTATTTGCAGCTAGGCTAAAAGTCAGCTTAATACTCAAAAGTTTTTCAAAATATTTATTTTTCCTCCACAAATTTAAGTTTTAAAATATGAACATCTGGGGCTAGGAGATGGCTCAGTGTTCAGATCCCCCAGCATCCAGGTAAAAGCTGGCACAGCAGGTACACTGTAATCCCACTGATAGGGAGGTAGAGACAGGAGCTAGTCTAGCTGAATCTGCTCAGTGAGAAACCTTACCTTAAAAATTAAGATGGAGCCAGGCGTGGTGGCACATGCCTTTAACCCCAGCACTTGGGAGGCAGAGGTAGGAGGATTGCCATGAGTTCGAGGCCACCCTGAGACTACATAGTGAATTCCAGGTCAGCCTGAGCTAGAGCATGACCCTACCTCGAAAAACCAAAATAATAATAATAACAATAATAATAATAATAATAATAAAATAGGATGGAGCCGGGCATGGTGGTACACGCCTTTAATCCCAGCACTCAGGAGGCAGAGGTAGGAGGATCACTGTGAGTTTGAGGCCACCCTAAGACTACATAGTGAATCGCAGCCTGGGCCAGAGTGAGACCCTACCTCGAAAAAACAAAACAAAACAAAAAGATGAAGATGGAAAGTACCTACAATACGATACCTGATGTCAACTTCTGGCCTCCACACACATGTATACCCACACACATGCACAAACCACACACATACATATGCCAAACAATCAGGATTAAAAACAACATGAACATTTACCTGTACCACAAGTGTTCTTCTTTCTTCACTTAAGGTGTCATCTTTTTCTTTCTTTCTGTTCAGGGATTTCTTAGGTAAAGAAATATTCCTGGCATCTTTCTCTATTTTTAACTGTAGTTCCTGAGAAAACCTACATAAAAATATTTTTATATACTTTTTATATACAATGAAATTTTACTTACAATAAAATGAAATCATACAAGAAAGATAAACCCCGAAATTTTATTTTCAAGATAATCATTTACAAATTAAGCCCATTTTATTTAAAATGAGAAAAATCATGGCCTCTGGGGGTCTCAAGAACCTTTCAGGTGGTTCTGCTGATGTCTTCATCACCCTGTGGACATTTGCACTGACAACAATACGAAAACAACAGTGGCTGAAACTACTATTATCTTAACAAGAACTGAAAATGCACAAAACTGTGCTAGCAGCTCTTGGGGTTCCTCCTAGGGCCAGCCCAGGAGGGACGGCAGGGTCTCTGCCAAGTAGGGGGTGAGAGGTGCAGAGTCACGACACAGACTCTGGAAGTTGTGTGGTAGCAGGCAAAGGCGAGCTGCTGCAAACTCATTTATTCAAGGAAGTATAGGGGGTTTTAAGGGGTTTGGTTGGCCAATCATTGTATGGGGTAGTCCCCCTTTTTGTGACCAATGACAGCCTGTGTCCGGACAGATCATCTCACAGCAGGTTTCTCGCGAGCATGGGACTGTAGCTGTTGTCATGCCAGGCCTGTGCAGGATGCCATGTCCACAGAAACCACTTCCTGGTTTCTTCTGACACGCGGTCTAGCTAGGACCAGACCTGCATTGTGCCATACATATCCTCCTTTTTGTTTTTATTATTAGCAACTCTGGGAGGCATGGTCTTTGCCAAGCCATTGTTGAACCCAGGCCACAAGGGATCATCACATGCAACGGTGCCTGTCTTAGGTTGCCCCATCTCATTGACTATTCACCATCCTAGTGAGAAAACCCGGGGGGTCTGGCCCTTTTTTTAAAAAAAAAAACTATTTATTTATTTATTTATTTATTTATTTATTTGAGAGAGAGAGAGAAAGAGGCAGCTAGACAAAGAGAATGGGCACACCAGGGTCTCTAGCCACTGCAAACAAACTCCAGATGCATGTGCCATCTTGTGCATCTGGCTTTACATGGGTTCTGGGGAATTGAACTCTGGTTCTTAGGCTTTGCAGGCAAGTAAGTGCTTTAACCACTGAGCAATCTCTCCAACCCCTCTTTTAAAAATATTTTATTTCTTTCTTTAATAGAGAGAAAGAGAGAGAATAGGGGCACACCAAAGCCTCTAGCCACTGCAAAGGAACTCCAGATGCATGTGCCACCTTATTTTTCAAATAGAAAGGGGGGGAAGTAGATGGGAGGTGGGGAGAGGGAGGAGTCTGGGTAGGTGAGGGCCTCTTGCCACTGCAAACAAACTCCAGATGCATGCATCACTTTGGGAATCTGGCTTTACATGAGTACTGGGGAACTGACCCCAGGCCGGCAGACTTTGCAAGCAAGAGCCTTTAATCCTGAGCGATCTCTCTAGCCATACCTTGCTTTTTAAAAACATTTTTACGTTAGGTTATTTTGGGTTATATTTTTATCTTTTAGTGCTTTCTGGGGTTTCAATTTTTTTTAATTTGGGGTGTGCACAAAGTGATGCACACATCTGGAATTTGTTTGCAGTGGCTAGAGGCTATGGCATGCAGCTTGAAGAAACATAGGAATCAGGGACCCATATGGTAGATGTCACCAGAGGAAGACAGGTAAAAGAAAAACAGGAAAAAATTGTTTCACAAAAGCCAACAGCTCCCATTTAATAAACACAGAAACTATATTACTGCTAAAGGCAAGTAAGAGACAGACACAGATGTTTGAGATCCTGTAAACATAGATGATAACAGAAATAAGGGAAACTGTGTGACTGCTGTGGAAGCCAGAAAAGTGTGGTGGTACTCTACCTCTCAGTAAATCCGTCCATCTGAAAGAAATCATGGTGCAGGAGGTCAGCACAGAAGGGCCTCTTGTCCGGGTCAATATGTAAGCATTTCTGAAACATCAAGAACACGAATCTTATTTAAGAAAGATTGCCTACATTTAAATTTCTAAGTGTATAAAATGAAAATTCCTGGGCTGGAGAAATGGCTTAGTGGTTAAGGTGGTTGCCTGAAAAGCCAAAGGACCTAGGTTTGATTCTTCAGGACCCAGGTAAGCCAGATACACAAGGTGGCACATTATGTCTGGAGTTTGTTTGCAATGGCTGGATGCCCTGGCATGCCTATTCTCTCCCTCCCTCCCTCCCTCTCTCTCCCTCCCTCGGTCTACCTCTACCTCTCTCGAATAAATGAATAAATAAAATGAAAATTCCTCTTAACGGCCAATGAATTTTAAAGATCTTTAATCAAGAATAAAGAATAAAGCAAAGAAAATGACTATCAGTAGATGCTCCTATCATAGCAGTGCATGCTCATATCATAAACATTCAGTGTCTCTAGATAGAAATGTACAAATTCCTACAAAAAGTAAATAGAATTCTGAGAAATCTCTATCTCTACTATGAAACTATAAGAAATAAACACGTGACAGCATAATAAACTACATTATATAGAAAATCATTCAGGAAACATAATGTTGCTTCCACAAGTACAAAAAAAAATTTTTTTTTGGAGAGAGACACAGAGAAAGAGAGAGAGAGGGAGACAGAGAGAGTTGGGCGCACCAGCAGTCTCTCAGCTGCTATGAACGAAATCCAGATGCGTGCGCCCCCTTGTGGTCAAGTGTGGCATTGTGCCCTTGCGTCACTTTGCATCTGGCTAAACGTGGGACCTGGAGATTGGAACCAGGTTCTTAGGCTTAGCAGGCAGGCGCCCTAACCACTAAGCCATCTCTCTAGCCCCACAAGTACAAATTTTAAACAAAAGAGACAGAGATTAAAAGAACTACATATAGCCAGGCATGGTGGCTCACACCTTTAATCCCAGCACTCCAGTAACTAAGGTAGAAGGATCACCCATGAGTTCAAGGACAACATGGGGCTCAGAGTGAGCTCCAGGCCAGTCTGGCAGTCTGGGCTAGAGTAAGACCCTACCTCAAAAAAAACGCACAAAAAAAGAGAAGCATAAATATAGCTTAGGTCCTCCAATCTATAGCAATTTCCAAACATGATGGCACATGTCTATAATCCCTTGGGAGGCTGAGCCAAAGGGATTGCAAGTTTGAGGCTAGCCTAGGCAACAGAGCAAGACTCTCTTATAAATAAATAAATAAATAAATAAATAAATAAATAATAAATAAGCAAGCAAACAAACCCATAACAACCAATTACAATCTATCCATTTTCTTTAGATAATTTAATCCATAAAAAGAAATAGTGTGAAATTAAATCATTGGCAAATGATTACAAATTTAAATTAAAAGTACCACATGCTAACTAAAAAAGTGTCCTGAAAGCACTACACTTAATGTTCATATTCACATATTAATGCTACTCTCACTTCCGGTTAGAGAAGCTCCTCTTTTCAGATGGCGATGACCACTGGGATGACCCAAAAGGCAACATAGTGCAGAGAAGAAGGGATGGAGGAGTGTCCAGAACTGAAACATCTCTATCACACCCTCCAAGGCTCAGGATCCATTGCCAAAGAGAGGGTGGAAAGAATGTAAGAGCTAAAGGAAGGGTACAACTCCTTACAATGCAACTGTCCAGACAGAAATTGGCCTTGATATCCATGACCTTGCAGTGCCTAGCAACACCTTCACAACACCCTCATAATAGGAGAAAAAGATGATGACATCAAATTAAAAGAGAGACTAATGGAGAGAAGGAAGGGATATGGTGGAGAGTGGAGTTCTGAAGGGAATGGGGGGAGGGGAGGGAAATATCATGGTTTATTGTCTATAAGTATAGAAGTTGTCAATAATAAAAAAATAATAAAAATAAAGAAAGCCCAGAAAAAAAAGTGATTAAAAAAAAAAAAAAAAAAGGAAAATAGGAGCTGGGGAGATGGCTCAACAGGCAGAGCATGAGGACCTAAGTCTGATCCCCAGCACCCATGTAAAAAAGCCAGGCATGGCTGTGCATGCTTGTAACTGTAGCACAAGAGGGGTGGAGACAGGACAAAGGCTGAGGCTCCCTGGTCAGCCAATCTAACCAGAGAAACAAGGAGCCCCAGGTTCTGTGAGAGTGTCTGTCTAAGAGAAATAAGGCTGAAGAGTGATAGAAGAGGACATCCCTCCCCTCTGATGCACACATCTGTATATACTTCACACATGCACACCACAAATACACAAAAGTAAAGTAAATAAGTAAATGACAAACCAAGTGTGTGCGATGACACACCCGAAATCCTAGTCCCCTAAAAGAGGTAGGAGGATTGGGGTACTCACTGCTCGAGGGGGGATACCCAGGTTTGACCCCAGATCCCATGTAAAAAGCCAGAAGTTGAGCTGGAGGGGATAGCTAAGCAGTTAAAAGCACTTGCTTGGGCTGGAGAGACGGCTTAGCGGTTAAGGCGCCTGCCTGCTACACCTAAGAACCGGGTTCCAATCTCCAGGTCCCACGTTTAGCCAGATGCAAAGTGACGCAAGGGCTCAATGCTGCACTTGACCACAAGGGGGCGCACGCATCTGGATTTCGTTCACAGCAGCTGAGAGACTGCTGACATGCCCATTTCTATCTGTCTCCCTCTCCCTCTCTGTCTGTCTCTCTCTGTGTCTCTCTCCAAAAATAAATAAAACAATAATTTGTTTTTTTTTAAAAAAAGCACTTGCTTGCAAAGCCTGCTGGCCCAGGTTCATTCCCCCAGGACCCACATAAGACCAGATGCACAATGTGGCACATGCATCTGCAGTTCGTTTGTAGTGGCTAGAGGCCTTGGCATACCCATGCATGCTCTCTCTCTACTCCTCTTTCTCTTTTTCTTCCAAATAAATAAAAATAAATAAATAAATAAATAAATAAATAAATAAATAAATAAATATTTTTATTTATTTATTTGAGAGAGAGAGAATGGGCACGCCAGGGCCTGCAGCCACTGTAAAAAAACTCTAGACGCATGTGCCACCTTTATGTATCTGGCTTAATTACATGGGTACTGAAGAATCAAACCTGGGTCCTTTGGCTTTGCAAGCAAATGCCTTAACTGCTAAACCATCTCTCCAGCCTCAATAAATAAATTTTTAAAACCACAGAAGTTGGTGGGCTTCTATAATCCCAGACCTCTGACTCTGACAGTGAAATGGGAGGAAGAGATATGAATATGCACACACAATCTCTCTCTCTTACACACACACATATTTAAATACATATGTATGAGGGCTTTACCCCCTTCCCACCTTCTAATGGGCAAGAACTCTTTGTACTTTCTCCTCTTTTCTTCTCTTAATCTAATAAAGACTCTCTAAACACACACACACACACACACACACACACACACACACACACTGTTCAGAACAATAGATAAAAAAATAATAAATTCTTTAAAACAGAAATCTATTGCAGAGTGGAGGGAAAGAGTCTACTGTGTGCTGATACTCTGTCAGGTGCTTCATGTAGACACCTTTGTTATACTTTCCTTGCTCTGATTCATTAAAATCCCTCAACAGCAATTACAATAGAAGGGACTCTGTAAATACTTTTAAATGAATGAAATAAGCTCAATGAATATCTGGGAACTGTAACTATGTAAGTAAAATAATATACTGTCTAGGATTTGCTTCAAGATATTCCAACAAGAAGTAGAAGAAGTATGGCTAAGTTAAACAGAAGTTAGTGTTAATGCTAGATGACAAGTATATATGAGGGTTGTTATATGATTATTCTTCCATGCTTAATTTTTATATAATAAAATGTTTTAAAAGTTTTATGATTCTATTTAATGGACATAAGTTGAACAACAGTTTATTCTTTTTGAATCACTTTACAAAAAGAACATGAAGCTGGTCCCACTGAAAAACATTTCATCTACTAGAACATTATATAGAAAGGTAGAAATGTATTTGCAAGGGTTAACTTAATGCAGTGAAAACCTCTCTAATATTTTCTCCAATCAGAAACAAACAAATTGGCTTCAGTAAATCTAGTGTCAAAGGAAAAGTCTCTCTGACAAGATTGCCCCACACTTTAACATTTTCCTAATTCTCTAAGCTTACCTTTATTTTAATATTTTCCTTTCATGTCCACTTAAACATTTAAACATAGTCTTTTGTGTTTTTAGATGAGACTGTTTTTATACTTAAAATATGTTAAAAATGTTCTCAATGAATTTTAACACAGATAAAATTTTCAGGCTTTAGTTTCTGAAGTTTCCCCACCAACACACCAAATTATTTAAACTCTTTCTTTAAGTACAAAGGTTAAAAATTACTTGCAGAAATTATTGACCTACACTGAGAAAGCAAGCTGGTGTGGAGCAGAAAACCTTCTCCCTGTAGACCAGCCAACTGAAAGCTGGAAAAAGCTGCATTGCACGCAGCGTATGGGAGACAGAAGCCATCAACAGTGAAATCAGTGGACACTGAATATTCAAGCTTGGCCCGACAGGGCCAATGACTGAACGGGTGCAATAGTGGCATGTCTACTCTTAGGGTAACCAACTGCTCCATAATTGGACTGAAGGCCCTCTCGACGGGAGGGAATACATACCTGGTACTGAAAAATCTAAGTAAAAGTCTATGGTAGGTGAGGTCATGAGCCTTAGGGGTATAAGCCTGCCCTTATCTTACTAAATGTATATATTATTCCCACCAAACTGCCCTGAAAGCACTACACTTAATGTTCATATTCACATATTAACGCTACTCTCACTTCTGGTTAGAGAAGCTTCTCTTTTCAGATGGTGATGACCACCGGGATCACCCAAAAGGCAACATAGTCCTGAGAAGAAGGGATGGAGGAGTGCCCAGCACTGAAACACCTCTGTCACACCCTACAAGGCTCAGGGACCACTGCGGAAGAGGGGGCGGATAGAATGGAAGAGCAAAAGGAAGGGTATGACCTCTTACAATGCAACTGCCCAGACAGAAACTGACCTCGATATCCATGACCATTCAGTACCTAGCAATACCTTCACAAAACCCTCAAAATAGAAGAAAAAGATGATGACATCAAATTAAAAGAGAGACTAATGGAGAGAGGGAGGGGATACAATGGAGACTTTAGTTCTAAAGTGGAATGGGGGGAGGGAAGGGAAATATCAGGTGGGGTTTTTTTTGTATGTAAGTATAAAAGTCAATAAAAAATAATAATAATAAAAAGAAATTATTGACCTAAAATATGAAGAAGAGAGAACCAAATCCTCTCTACACTAAACCACTTCCTATCAGAAAGATAGAAAAAAAATGAAAACACATGATTACCTTTGCTAAGTTTATCACAACTTCAGGGAGCTTAGGATAGCGTTTTTCGAGAGGCTCTATTTCCTTAACTTCAGGCAATCGGACTCCAGCAAACACAGGGTTTTTATAAAATAGCTCCTGATGTCTTGGAATTAAATTACCTAGAAACAAAAGCAGCACACATTCCTGTCAATATACAAGATAGAAATGGAGATGTGAAGGAGAGGAACTGGTGGAACACAGTTCAACCACAGTCAACCAACCACAGACAGAGCTCTTACTGTAATGGCAAATAAAGAAGTCTTTACTGTGGTTTTAACAAAGTTAACTCAAGAAAAAGTAAACATTACTACCTCAGTATACTCACTCAGAAAACTTTATATGTAGCTATAAGCAGAGGTGAGAAAACACAGGAAAAGGACATTTTATATCAATGTATCAAGAGATAAATACCACTGAGGTAGAATAAAAAGAAGAAAAATTAGCTAGGTATGGCAGCATATGCCTTTAATCCCAGTGCTCAGGAGACAAAGGTAGGAGGATCACTGTGGATTTGAGGCCAGCCTGAGACTACATAGTGAATTACAAGTCAGCCTGGGCTAGAGCAAGACACTACTTCGAAAAAAAAAAAAAAAAGGAGGAAAAATGGAAACACAATAAGGGGAAGGACCTACTCATTCTGGGGTCTGGCAGGGAGAAGAGAGAACTCCAAAACAATTAACAACTGTTTAGGCCTTTCTCCCTGCCCACAAGGGTAAGAAGAAACAAGAAAGCTACTCAAAAGGAAATAAGACACTCCAGACTACCGGTTGGATTCTCTTCTTCATAGCAGAAAGTAGATATGTATAGTGTGAGTGTGGGTTTCAAAGGGAGAGCTGCAATTAAATGCATCAGCTTTAACCATATATACCATTTTAGTGACTCTCAAGTTTTATCTCAAAGGTAGCTAAGAATACCATCCCCTCTCTTTTCCTTCTGTCCCATCCCCCCACACTCTTCCCTCTCCCCTCTCTCTCGATAAGTGAGATTATAAGGTAGCTCTGTAAGTACCCTGAATGGGATTACATTCTGATAAACTAGAACCATGAGCCACTAGGACTACACAAGGGATTTAGGACATACCCTCTTAACTGTTGAGGGGAAATTCTGGTGAGACTCCTAGAAAATTGTAGGGTTACAGCTTGAAGGGAGAAAGAAAGGCCTTAAGCAGTTGTGCTGGATATATTAATATTTTCTTAGTTATTCTGAGTTCTCATTGTATTGTCCTGTTAAAATTTTTGTAGCATATAGCCGGGCGTGGTGGCACACGCCTTTAATCCCAACACTCGGGAGGCAGAGGTAGGAGGATCGCAGAGAGTTCGAGGCCACCCTGAGACTACATAGTTAATTCCAGCCTGGGCCAGAGTGAGACCCTACCTCGAAAAACAAAAAAACAACAACAAAAAAAATTTTTTTGTAGCATTTTATAATTCAGTAATGATGTCAGGCTCTAAGTTAACATAGTCTTTGTACTCATTTTTAAAGAAGTTTTAAAAATTTTTTCCTTATCAGCTTTTAGTTCTTGTTACTCTGTTTGTCTGTAGAAACCATGTCCTTTGTCTGCTCTGCTTTTTTTGGTGTACCAAAGAATAGATTGGTAGAATTATGTGTAAACAAGGGGTGAGTGGGCTCTGTGTGTGGGGTGTGTGTATGTGTGCATGTTTTCCTATTTGCCTAACTAAAACAAGTAACATCTTCAATATACCAAAATCTAAGAAAAAAAGCACAAAAATTACACAAGAAAAAAACAACTTGTAAATTTAAACCATGGATGTGTACCTTACCTAAACATGTCATAATATGATGAAGCTGATCGATATCAGATTCGCCAGGAAACAGGGGTTTCCCCATGAGCATTTCAATTACCAGACAACCAATGGCCCACACATCAACAGCCCTGAAAGCAAAGCAATGTCAAGTCAAGCCTGGCATCCTGACATGCTCACCAGATGCACCTGCTCAGCACATTCCTCTTCCCTACTCTTGCTGCTGAGCATAGTAATAGTGAGCCTTATGTGACCCAGAAAAGACATTTTAAAGGCATTTCTCCGTAAGAGTCTCTCAGTTTTAACAAGTGAGAGTCCCAGGAACTTCAAACATCTGACATTAGAGGGGAAAGGATTCTGAAAAGCCAAAGCTATTATACATATACATATACTTTAGTTTGGAAATAAGACTCTGGCTTCCATCAGAGCCCACTCACCCTTTATTTACACATAATTCTAAGAGTATATTCTGTGGCACAGTGAAGAAAGCACAGCAGAAAAAGGACGTGGTTGCTGGGAGCGACAGAGTAACAAGAACCAAATGCTAATAAAAAAATTTAAAAACTGGGCTGGATGGCTTAGCAGTTAAGGCGCCTGCCTGCTAAGCCTAAGAACACCTGGTTCAATCTCCAGGTCCCACGTTCAGCCAGACGTAAAGTGACACAAGGGTGCAATGCCACACTTCCCCACAAGGGGGCGTATGCATCTGGAGTTTGTTCACAGCGGCTGAGAGGCTGCTAGGGCGCCCATTCTCTCTCTGCCTCTTCCTGTCTTGGTCTCTGTCTCTCTCAAATTTAAAAAAATGTTTTTAAACTATCTTAAAAATGAGTCAGAACTCAAAAAATATATTGGTATAAAGTCAACTACCTTCAAGCACCTTGTGCAGCTGGCTTATGTGGGTCCTCGGGAATTGAGCTGAGGTCTTTGGCTTTGCAGGCAAGTGTCTTAACCACTAAGCCATCTCTCCAGCCCAAGATTTTTTTATTGTTGTTTTTTTGTTTTGGTTTTTTTTTTTTTTTTTTTTTTTTTTTTGAGGCAGGGTCTCACTCTAGCTCAGGCTGACCAGGATCTTACTCTGTAGTCCCAAACTGGCCTCAAACTCACAGCAATCCTCCTACCTCTGTCTCCTGAGTAGTGTTATGGTATTAAATGTGTGTGCACCATACCTGGCCCTCACAATATTTTTTTTTTTTTTGAGAGAGACAAAGAGAGAGAGAGAGACAGAGACAGAGGAAGAGGCAGAGAGAGAAAGAATGGGTGCGCCAGCAGCCTCTCACCTGCTGTGAACAAACTCCAGATGTGTGCACCCCCTTGTGGGCAAGCGTGGCATTGCACGCTTGTGCCACTTTTGTGTCTGGCTAAACATGGGACCTGGAGAATCCAACAGGCATTCTTAGGCTTGGCAGGCAGGCGCCTTAACCATTAAGCCATCTCTCCAGCCCTATTTCTGGTTTTACAAAGTAGGGTCTCACTCTAGCCCAGGCTGATCTGGAATGGAATTCACTCTGTATTCTTAGGGTGGCCTTGAACTTCTGGTGATCCTCATACTGAGTGCTGGGATTAACTAAGATTTTTTTTTTTTTTTTTTTTTTTTTCAAGGTAGGGTCTCACTGTAGCCCAGGCTGACCTGGAATTCACTTTGTAGTCTTAGGGTGGTCTCCAACTCATGGTGATCCTCCTACCTCTGCCCCCGAGTGCTGGGATTAAAGGTGTACGCCACCACACCCAGCTTTCACAAGATCTTTTTACCATTCTGTGAAACATGTTAGCCAAACACTCTACCACTGAGTCATACGCCCAGCCCTCACAAGAACTGTCCATGAGAAAACACCATAAATGATTACAAATCACTTCACACATTTCCACATTAAAGGGATCATTTCTTATGAGCAAATGACATTTTATAAAGAAAGGAGAATTAAAATCTGCTCCCTCTCCTTGCTGACACCTTACTTGCCATACTTGACATCCCCAACCAGCAGTTCCGGAGCACGGTACCATCGGGTGGCCACATAATCAGTGTAAACCTCCCCAGGAGCTGCCAACGTCCGTGCAAAGCCAAAGTCACATAACTTGACAACACCAGACTGAGAAACTAATATATTCTCTGGCTTTATATCTCGGTGTATGATCTAAGACAAAGGAGCAAAGGAGCACTGAATTATTGAGGGCACCTGCTTTTCATCCTGATAATCACATAATAATTACAAATAAACATGTTTGAAATTATTCCAGGATTTAATAAACCTGGGATTTAGTGTAGCAAGAAAGAACATTCGTGCTTAAAGTTTTAAACTATTATATATAATGAATAAAATATTTTATTAATTAGTAAACCAACATTCAACTAATGACCGCTCTTAAGACCAAGAAAGTAAAGTTCTCATTGAAGACTAGGGATGGTTGCCAGCGTGGTGGCGCACGCCTTTAATCCCAGCACTCGGGAGGCAGAGGTAGGAGGATCGCCGTGAGTTTGAGGCCACCCTGAGACTACAGAGCGAATTTCAGGTCAGCCTGGGCTAGAGTGAGACCCTACCTAGAAGGAAAAAAAAAAAAAAAAAAAAACTAGGGATGGTCAAAGAAAATTTTCATGAAAGAAAACAGTTCTGTGAGATATCTCTATTTTGAGTTAAGGTCTCACTCTGTAAGCCAGGCTAGCCTTGAATTCATGGCAATCCACCTGCCTCAGCCTCCAGAGAGCTAGGATTACAAGCATGAGCCCATGACACCTGACCTTACAAGAGATATTTTGTTGCTGTTGTTTTGTTGTTGCTTTTTTCAAGGTAGGGTCTCACTCTTGCCCAGGATCAGGCTGACCTGGAACTCACTCTGTAGCCCTAGGCTGGCCTCAAACTCACAGCAATCCTCCTATCTCAACACCCAGCGTGCTGGGACTAAAGGCACCAACATGCCTGGCTACAATCTTTTTGTTGTTGTTGTTGTTGTTCTTCGAGGTAGGGTCTCACTGTAGCCCAGGCTGACCTGGAATTCACTCTAGTCTCAGGGTGACCCTGAACTCACAGCAATCCTCCTACCTCTGCCTCCCAAATGCTGGGATTAAAGGCATGCACCACCATGCCCGACTACAATTGGTTTTTCAGTTTGTTAATATATTTCATTCATTTATTTATTTGAAAGAGAGAGAGGGAGAGAATGGGCACGCCAGGGCCTCCAGCCAGTGCAAATGAACTCCAGATGCAAGCACTCCCTTGTGCATCTGGCTTACGTGGGTCCTAGAGAATCGAACTGGGCTCCCTTAGCTTTGCAGGAAAATGCCTTAACAGCTAAGCCATCTCTCCAGCCCTACAACTGGTTTTTAATATAGTAATGTTAGCTAACACTTGATCACTTATGTGCCAGGACTATTCAAAATGTTTGACATTGAGAAGGTTGGGGATGAGGAATAGAGAAGAAAAACTAGAAGTCTGAGGAGAAAGAAGAGTTTGAATGTGAGTGGCTTAGGAAAAAGCAGTATGACTGCCGGGCAAGATTAAAGCTCAGTTGCTATAAGTGGTCACAAATTACAGTGAGGTAGTTATTTCTGAGAAAAAGATGCATTTCAAGTAGTTTAAATAGATATGGAAATGCTCTTAAGTTTATGTATGGAACCACTAGATATGTAAACTCCTGCCTTAAAGACAGATTGGCATGCATGCAATACTTCTCTCAACACTGTCTGAAAGCACCAGAAAATCTAAAGGGAGAATGTGTGGTTAGACATAGGCTGATTAATCATGAGAGTCTAAAAAATAAAGAGACAAAAACAAATGTAGGCAGAACATAAAACATTTGGCAACAGAAAGAAAGCCAGTGATTTTTATTTATTTTGGGAGGGCAGATAGAGAATAGGCATGCTAGAGCCTCTAGCCACTTCAAATGAACTCCAGACATTTGCACCACCTAGTGCATCTGGCTTTATGTGGGTCCTGGGGAATCAAACCTGGGTCGTTTGGCTTTACAGGCAAGTGCCTTAACCACTAAGCCATCTCTCCAGTCCAATATTTTTATATACTGGTTTCACTGGCAAGCCTACCCCTACTGCAAAGATGAATGCAGATGATTCAACCACCTCTGTGTACTACAGACCCACTGGGAAGATACTGTTTTATCAGAAGGATTAATTAATGTCTTTGAAATTCACACTACTTAATATTTCATTCACTAACTGGGATATCAATTTGAGATTTGGAATCATCTAAGAAGCAAACCTCTGGGTGGGTCTATAAGGGTTTTTTTCAGAAGGTTTAACTGATATGGGAAGACCCACACTGAATATGGATGGTACCATATCATAGATTAGGATCCTGTACTGAATAAGCCAGGCATGGTGGCACACGATTTTAATCCTAACATGGGGAGGAAGAGGTAGGAGGATCTGTGTGAGTTCAAGGCCACCCTGAGAGTACATAGTGAATTCCAGGTCAGCCTGGGCTAGGGTGAGACCCTACCTTGAAAAAAACAAAAAACAAAACAAAAAAAAAAAAAAGAGGAGAAAGTGAGTTCAGCATTCATTTTCTCTTGCTCTACCTGAGGGCACATGCAATATAATCAGCTGCCTCCTGCTCCTACTGCCATGACCTCCTGTCAAGGTGAAATATTTCCTCACACTGTGATCCAAAGTAAGCCCTTCTTTTTTTTCAGGTACTTTTGCACAACAACAAGAAAAACAAGTTTTCAACATATATTCAAATGCATTCAGGATAGTCAGTCCAGTTCCATATGTGAACCATGTTTTGTTATTGCATATTTTATTTGAGATAGTAATAAAATTTTATAGCTCAAATTTGAATGTCATACATTGTGTGCTAACATTGCAAGAAACCATTTGCATTTTTTTTACAATAAATACAATAAATTTCTTTTAAAATATCCTATTTTTCTGTACTGACATGCAATAAATTGATACTTTAAAAAAAAAGAACAACAACTAATATATAAGCATCCCATACTGGTCTGATTCTTGCACAGCCAATTATAATACATCACGTATTGTGTTCCTGAAAAAATCATCCCTCTCTAATGGGAGTTTGCCATGGTTAATAAAAATGGTCTCAAAATTGGATTTCTTGAAATCAGTTTTCTGAGACTAAATCATTGTAAAGTTGCCATGAAGCCACTTTAGGGGACTCCTAAGGAAAGTCAATGTTTACCTAAAAAAGAAAGCGTGTATCTATCTCTCCCATGTAACTATTTTTATATAGAATAATATATAATATACAACACAATATAACTCAACTACCTAATAAAGCCATAAAATAAAGACACTACATAAGAAAATATCTGTGTGGATACACAGATATTTAAGAGATAGCTTCTTATTCTTAATATTTTATTTATTTGAGAAGTAAAGAGAGACACAGAGAGAATGGGTGCACCACAGCCTCTAGCCACCACAAAAGAACTTCAGACATATGTATCACCTTGTGCATCTGACTTAGATGGGTACAAGGGAATCAAACTTGGGTCCTTGGGCTTTACAGTCAAGTGCCTTAACCACTAAGCCATCTGTCTAGCCAGATATTCTTACGATTATTTTTCTTTTCAAATATTATACCACCAAAACTCACCACTTTTAAAATTATAAAAAATATCATTTAAAACATGTTGCAAAACTAGCAGAACATATGTTGAGTTACGTATTATATAACCTGTAGGTGTCATCTTTCCTGGTGGTGCTTTATATGCGACGCAAAGACAAAAAATTACTGCAATAGACTGGAGGATAAGAGTAGAGACTGTTATATTTCACAACTGGGCAAGAAAACCTGAATTAACTATATATATTCATATATATATATATATATATATATATATATATATATATATAAATAATATATAAATATTATATAAATAATATAAATAAATATAAATATTATATATATATATGTACATCTGTGGTATATCTATCAAAACTCATCACTTCAAATTTGTGCATTTTATTGAGCAAATATCACCATGAAAGAAGAACAGAGAATATATATTAAGTCTAGTTTATGACCTACCCCAATGAGGTATTTAGTAGTAAAGCAAGTGCACTGATATTTGCAGCTTACTTTCAAATGCATAAATGACACAGGTGAGTACATTAACAAACACAGACTACACAGTTACATATATTGTGTGTAATTAAGTACAGCAAGCTGTATTAAGTACATAAGGTAGATAGTGGAAATATGGGTGTTCATTGAATACCCTTTCAATTTTCAGTAAGGTCTAAATGTGTGATATGTTATGAGAAAAAAAGTACATATTATGAAACATGAAAACTGGTACTATCAAAGTAATATTCATGTCAATTAGGCTACTGGTTCCAACAGATGTCTTGTTAAATTAAGTGATTAGTACCTTTATAGTCAAGGAATAGCAAAATAATCATATCTAATACTTACATTGTGACTGTGACAAAATCCAATTCCATTAATGATCTGAAATAAGTACATCTGGACGACCTGATAGTCTAGTCCATTTGGAAAGAGTTCCAAGTCATCAAGAACTGTGTGGTCAACAAATTCAAAGACTAAGTACCAGCGTTTCTTTTTCTTACACACTTCCAACAGATTCACCAAATTTTCATGCCTCAGTTGCTGTTATTAAAAAAATGTGAAATAATGTTATAAAATGGTTGAAAAAATTTAATGATACAAAATCAAAATATGAGCAATTAGTCTAAGATATATCTCAACATAAAATATAAATAAAATGCAATGTATATTATAGACGTATATTCCAGTTCTAAAATTACAGTCAAAAGACCATACTGAGCTGGGCATGGTGATGCACGCCTTTGTTTAGATAGGGTTTCACTATAGCCCAGGCTGACCTGGAATTTACTCTGTAGTCTCAGGGTGGCCTTGAATTCACGGGGATCCTCCTACCTCTGCCTTCCAAGTGCTGGGATTAAATGCGTATGCCACCACGCCTGGCCCAAGCATTCCATTCTTGTGTCACGGTGAGATGTCATGTGGGGTGACAATCTCCTGCCTAAAAAGGAGCTAGTTTTCTCCTATCCTCCTTTAATAATATATGTTAACAAAAAAGTTGAAATAAAAAAATACCCAGACATAAAAAAACAAATTTATAAAGTAACAGCAATCGGATTGACAGATGACTTTCCCAGGGCCAAAGCAGAGGTCAGAAAAATGTCGCCTTCATTTTCTTAACGGAAAACCATTGCCGTACCTGCCAACCTAAAATTCTATGACCAGAAAAAACAATGCCTATCAGGAGTAACAGGAAAACAATTATTACACAAACTAAAATTGAAGCATTTTGCCGATAGCAGATTCTTATAAAAAGATATCCTAAAGCCGGGTGTGGTGATGTAAGCCTTTAATCCCAGCACATAGAAGGCAGAGGTAGGAGGATTGCCTTGAGTTCAAGGCCATCCTGAGAATACAGAGTGAATTCCAGGTCAGCCTGGGCTGGAGCAATACCTTACCTCGAAAAACCAAAACCAAAACCAAAAAAAAAAAAAGATATGCCTTTAATCCTAGCACTTGGGAGGCAGAGGATCGCCATGAGTTCAAGGTCATGCTGAGACTACATAGTGAATTCCAGGTCAGTTTGGCTAGAGTGAAACCCTACCTCAAAAAAACAACAACAAAAAAGTATCCTAAATAATGTACATCAAGAAGGGGAGAATGAATGGTCTAAGATACATAAAAGAAGGAAGAACACAGTGGTACATATATATAAACCTAACACAAAACAATAATTAGATCTTATAGTGTTCTCAAATATATATATATAAATTGTCTAAACATGGTGGTATACTCTTTTAATCCCAGCATTTCAGAGACTGAGATAAACTCACCATGAGTTCAAAACCAGTCTGGGGCTACAGAGTTAATTCCATGTCAGCCTTGGCTAGAGTGAAGACCCTATCTTTTTTTTCCCTTTTTAAAAAATATTTTATTTTTATTTATTTATTAGAGAGAGAGAGAGGGAGAGAGAGAGAAAGAGTGAGAATGGGCACACCAGGGCCTCTAGCCACTGCAAACAAACTCCAAAGGCATGCGCCACCATGTGCATCTGGCTAATGTGGGACCTGGAGAATCGAACCAGGGTCCTTAGGCATCACAGGCATGTGCCTTAACCGCTAAGCCACCTCTCCAGTCCTGAAGACCATATATATATATATATATATATATATATATATATATATATATATATATATATCCATCCATCTGGAGATGAAACTCAGTGGTAAAGCATTGGCCTGGTATGCACAAGGTCCTGAATATGATCCCCAACACTGTGTGTGTGTGTATACACATATACATGTATGTATGTAGACTGTATATATAATCATATAAATAACTGTGCATATATGATACATATATACGTTAATGTGTGGTGATGTTAACATATAAAATGAAAGGGAATAACCAGATATAAAGCATATAAAGTTTTTCAATTATCTAGAAGAACAAAAGTATTGGATAACATCACACTTTAGCAAATCTAGGGTAACCTAACTTAAAAGACAGATACACCATGTATTATTTTAAAATTATTAGTGAGGGGCTGGAGAAGATGGCTTAGCAGTTAAGGCATCTGCCTGCAAAGCCAAAGGACCCTGGTTCAATTCTCCAGGACCCACATAAGCCAGATGCACAAGGAGGTACATGCATCTGGAGTTCGTTTGCAGTGGCTGGAGGCCCTGTTGTGCCCGTTCTCTCTCTCTCTCACTCTCTCTCTACCTTTCTCTCTCTCTCACATAAATAAATAAAATTATTAGTGAGAACAAAAAGGAGTGATTAATATAATCAAAGAAAGAAGAGAAAATATAGATTGGATATGACAAATATTACATATTAAGAAGATAGGTTTGTATTCAAAATACTTAAGATATTACATTACCTGTAAATGCCCCAATTAAAAGCCAAAAGTTGGGGCTAGAGAGATGGCTCAGTGGATAAAATACTTGCCACACAAGTGTGAGGACCAGAGTTTGAATGCTCAGCACTCACCTAAATGCTGAGAGGTGTGACAGCTTCCCAGGAATCCCAATGTTTTGGAGGGAAAAACAGGGGGCTACCTGGGGCAAGATGGCTAGCTAGACTAGCTGAATCAGGTGCCCTGAGCTCAAGTGAGAGATCCTGCCTCAGTAAATAAAGTGGGAAGTGATCAAGGAAGACACCTGACATCAAGCTGGTCTCCACATGCATGAACACACACTTGCACACATACCTGCACACACATGCAAACATGCATGCACACACACCATATGCACAAACACGAAGTAAGTTAGCCAGGCAAGGTGGCTCGCTCCTGATTTGACTCAAAGGGAAGACATAATAATTCTAAATTTGATGCACTGTTTGATTATAAAGTCAAACATTAAGTGAAATACAATGAGAACTAGACACATCAATAATCACAAAAAGCTCTTGAACATCTGTCTTCTCAGTTTTGGGTAGAATAAGTATATGTAGAGAAAAATCAGTAAGAATTTAGCAGATATGAACAACACAATTAACAAACATGACTTAGTGGTCATACACAAAATATTGCCAAGCCGGGCGTGGTGAATCACACCTTTAATCCCAGAATTCGGGAGGGAGAGGTAGGAAGATTGCCATGAGTTCGAGGCCACCCTGAGACTACATAGTGAATACCAGATCAGCCTGGGTTAGAGGGAGACCCTACCTCAATAAAATAAAATAAAATAAAATACTGCCGATTAATTCTTTATCTAAATCAGGCATAGTAGTGCACACCCTTAATTCCAGCACTTGGGAGGCAGAGGGTTGAGGATAACCATGAGTTTGAGGCCAGCCTGGAACTACAAAGTGAATTCCAAGTCAGTGTGGGCTAGAGTGAGACTCCACCTCAAAAAATAAATAATTCCTTATCTATATTCTAAAGCAAATAAACAAATTTTAAAGAAATAAGTTGTTATATAGTATCTACTCAGATTGCAGTCATAAATAAGTAACCAGGAGAAGACAAGCTAGAAAATGCCTATGTCTGAAAATTAAGAAACATACTTTTGCCAGGCGTGGTGGCGCACGCCTTTTATCCCAGCACTCATGATACAGAGGTAAGAGGATCACTGTGAGTTCGAGGCCACCCTAAGACTACATAGTGAATTCCAGGTCAGCCTGAGCTAGAGAGAGACCCTACCTTGAAAAAAAAAAAAAAAAAAGAAAAGAAACATACTTTTAAATAACTCAGAGATTAATGAAACTATAATAGAGATGTGAAAATATTTTGAAATAATCAAATACACACCAATCTATTCTTAGAGAAAAATGTATAGCCTTAGATGAATACAAGGAGTGAGGGGGGAGGGTGGAAATTAAAGTAAGCATTTATATATCTTAAATTGAGAAAATAACTGCAAAATAAAACCCATCCAGGCGAGGCGTGGTGGTGCACGCCTTTAATCCCAGCACTCAGGAGGCAGAGGTAGGAAGAGGCCAGCCTGAGACTACACAGTGAATTCCAGATCAGCCTTGGCTACAGTGAGACCCTACCTCAAAAAACCAAAACAAACAAAAAAACTTATCCAGAATAAGAATGAAATAATAAAACAAAAATTAATATAGTAGAAAGCAAAGAGGCAATAAAGTCAAAGAAAAGCAAATGATAGTTCCTTCTAAAGATATATGGGGCAGGGGTGGGAAGTAGGGAGACTTTACACAAGCCTGAAACTGCCATAATTGCAAAGGTCTGCAAAGCAGGCCCTGGGCCCTGGAAACCTGCATGTCAGGAAGGAACCCTTCATTCCCAGGACTGGGAAGAGGCTTACTAGGCAAACAATACTGTTTTCGTTGAGTACCTGCTTTCCTTCAGGGCATTTGGGGTTTTAGCAGGTACGGGCACAGTGCCCATGAGACCAGTTCCTGGGCACTGAGTTCCTAGTGAATTTTCTCAACTGACAATTGTCCACATGTGTCGTTACAGAGGAAATAAGCACGTTGGGGTATATCCACTGGAGGAGGACTCTCGGAAGCTTGTGGCATTTCCCTTTGCTGATTTTGGCTTATATATCCACTCACTATCATAAATCACAGCCCAGAAGTACACTATGCTGAAGTCTGTGGGTTGAACCATTGACGATCAAATCTGGGGGTAGTCTTTGGGATCTCCAACACAGGTGAAATATGGCTGACAGGTGAGCAGACCACCCCAATACATACCCCACAAGAGCAATAATAAGCAGGTAGATTCAGAGAGCAAAAATAAATATTTTTGGTGGGGTTTTCTGTTTGCTTGCTTGCTTTTGGGGTAGGGTCTCACTCTAGCCCAGGCTGACCTGGAATTCACTCTATAGCTTCAGGCTGGCCTCAGACTCATGGTGATTCTCCTACCTCTGCCTCCTGAGTGCTGGGATTAAAGTCATGTACCACTATGCCCAGCAGAAATAAATATTCTAAAAATTTTTTTTTCAAAGTAGGGTTTTACTGAAGTCCAGACTGAACTGGAATTCATTGTGTAGTCTCAAAGTGGCCTTGAACTCACGGTGATTCTCCTACCTCTGCCTCCCAAGTGCTGGGATTAAAGGCATAAACCACCACATTGGCTCTAAAAATCATTTTATATTCACTAGACAAATGGATGGGTTTTATTGCCAAAAAAGAATCTAATGCTTTAAATTTTGTTCAGACAAATATAAAGACAGTAATATTTTCTTCAAGTGTAACATACTCTTGAAATAACTAATTCAGTATATGTACTTACCTTTAGTAACTTGATTTCTCGCATGGCAATTTTTTTAACCATTTTGTCATCATCGCTTTCTAAGAACTTCTTGATGGCCACAATTCTTCCATTATCTTTATTCCTACACTTCATCACCATTCCATAACTCCCTTCTCCAACCAATCCTAGGTTCTCATATTTTTCCATTTTAATTTAAAATCAATAGAAATTTTTCCTACTGTGGAAACCAAAACATAAGAGTTAACAATGTTTAGTGTATTTGTTTCCTCCAACCCCCTTTCCAGAAAATTCATTTTTATTATATTAGTATGTTTATTTTCCACTTGAAGAAGTCACTGTGCTCAGGGCTATCCGTGTTAGCACAAGTTCTGTAAACTATGCTTTCAAAATACTCAAAAAAAATTCCAAAATTTTATACACAGCCAGGAGTGGTGGTGCATGCCTTTAATCCCAGCGCTTGGGAAGTTGAGGTAGGAGGATTTCAGTTAGTTCAAGGCCACCCTGAGACTACAGAGTAAATTCCAGGTCAGCCTGAGCTAGAGTGAGACCCTACCAAAAAAAAAAAAGAAAGAAAGAAAAAAGGCAGATGACATAGTTATACATAGATATATGTATTTTAAACAAATCTTTTATTTATTTATTTCTAAGGGATGAGAAAGAAAATAAATAAATAAATGAGATTAGGCATGCCAGGACTTCTAGCTGCTGCAAACATGCTCCACTTGTATGCTCCACTTTGTGCATTTGGCTTTATGTGGGTACTTGGGAATCAAACCCAGATTGTTAAGCTTTGCAGGCAAGTGTTGTAATCACTGAGCCATCTCTCCAGCCTGGTATGTGTATATTTTTTTAATTTTTGGAGAGAGACACAGAGAGAGGGAGAGGGAGACAGATAGAGAATGGGCGCACCAGCAGTCTCTCAGCTGCTGTGAATGAAATCTAGATGCGTGTGCCCCCTTGTGGTCAAGGGCAGCATTGCGCCACTTTGCATCTGGCTAAACGTGGGACCTGGAGATTGGAACTGGGTACTTAGGCTTAGCAGGCAGACACCTTAACTGCTAAGCCATCTCTCCAGCCCTGGTATGTGTGTTTTAAAAAAATATTTGAAAGAGAGAAAAAGAAAGAGAGAATGGGCACTCCAAGGCCTCCTCCCACTGCAAATGAACTCCAGACACAAGTACTACTTTGTGCATTTGGCTTTATGTGGGTATTGAGGATTTGATCCCAGGCGGTCAGCATTGCAAGCAACCACCTTTAACAGCCGCCATCTCTCCAGCTATATGTGTATTTTTTTTTTCCTCGTTTTCCGAGGTAGGGTCTCACTCTAGCTCAGGCCGACCTGAAATTCACTCTGTAGTCTCAGGGTGGCCTCGAACTCACGGCGATCCTCCTACCTCTGCCTCCCGAGTGCTGGGATTAAAGACGTGCGCCACCACGCCCGGCTATATGTGTATTTTTAAAGAAATTAAATATTAGTACAAAATATAATGTTTCAGAATTCCTGTTAATCAATTAATCACTGTAGGTATGACCACCCTGACTTTTGTGATTAGAATTCTTTTACCTCTCATTACAGGCATTTCCTGGATAAAGTCAATCATAATAGCATCTTTCTCATTTTACTATTAATTGATGAAGGCCCAGAAATCAAATATTTTTTTCCTGCACTACATGTTTGTTAAAGAAAAAAATATTTCTTTATGACTGGGGGTTGTAACTCAATGTGCTTAGCACGGGTGTAAATCTCCTTGGTTTGATCCCTAGCATCATACATAAGCACACATTTTATTTATACATATATATATATAAATTTTTCATAAAGTCTAACTGCCATATCGTGTTAGCATAATAGCACATGAAAGCTATCAAACTACAACTTTAAATTTAACTTGAATGTTTTAAATCTGATCTGGAAATTAAATTCTAGAATCCATGAATAAAAAATATTAAATTCCAATATGGCTTCAAAAAGGGAAAAAATGATTCATAGCTGACTCTTAAAACCTGGCAATAGAAAAACAGATTCATAAAACTTTGGAAAGAAAGTAATTCTTCCCTGTTATATTAATTGTGCACTACAACAATCTAAAACTAATTCATCCAGACTGTAAACTGTGCTGATGTTTTAGTGGCTTTATTATCAGTACAATGAAGGCAAAACAAATATTCCATTTTTCTAGAAAACTATGATAACCCATTGTACACATTTTCAGCACCTGACATTTAACAATTTGAGGTCTTGTGACATCCACACACAGAGTGTTGATAGGAATGAACCCAGGACCTCCAGCATGCTAAGTAGGTGGTTTACCAAGGAGCGATAGCACTATGGTGGTTTGATTCAGGTGTCCCCCATAAACTTAGGTGTTCTCAATGCTGGGTTCCCAGCTGATGGGAGATTAACGCCTCCTGGAGGCAGTGTATTGCTGGGGGTAGGCTTTTGGGTATTATAGCCAGTGTCCCCTTGCCAGTGTTTGGCACACTCTCCTATTTCTGTTGTCCACCTCATGTTGGCCAGGAGTGACATCCAACCTCTGCTCATGTCATCGTTTTCCCCTGCCATCGTGGCACTTCCCCTCGAGTCTGTAAGCCAAAATAAACCCTTTCTTTTCCCCACAAGCTGCTCTTGGGTGATTTCTGCAGAAACAACCACCTAGCTCCTATTACATATGCATTGGAAATGTAGATAAATATGGAGAACCAGAGACTGATCTGGTTGGTGGTGAGGATGAAAACAATCCCAATTAACACTGCTCAAGATTTTTATTTTATTACCAGCTTTCATAGTAGATTCTACTACATGCTCCTTATAAAGAAGTGTTTCAAACACTGAGTCCCATATATTTGACAATTTAGTTTCTTTTTAACGTGGTTACTTTAAAACAAGATGTTTACATTTGGACAAATCTTCAATGTAATTCTATCTCCCTTAATTTTTTCTTTTTTGCCTTTCTCTTAAGAATGTATATTTGGGGCTGGAGAGATGCCTTAGCTGTTAAGGCACTTGCCTGCAAAGCCAAAGGACCCAGTTTCCACTCCCCAAGACCCACATAAGCCAGATGCACAAGGTGGCACATGTGTCTGGAGTTTGTTTGCAATGGCTGGAGGCCCTGGCATGTCCATTCTATCTGCCTCTCTCTATATATCTCTCACAAATAAATAAATATAATTTAAAATTAATTTTTAAAAAACAAAGTATATTTACGAATAAGACTTTCAGTTTGTCATACCAATGACCAAAATAGCTGGAATCTATAACCTGCATCATTTGAAAGCGTTGTAATCAGCGTCCTCAATATTTTTAAAGCAAAGCAAACAAAATAAAAAGTACCTTAAGCATTCCTAAGGCGTTCTGAAACATATCACAGCTAATATTATACAAGTGGATTACTTCATTTTCCAACCAACTGCATATTTGGACACACCACATTGAGCACAGCTACTTGTTCAAGTGACACTGTCCACATACCTTAAGAGTAGCATGGCCTACTCAATCCCTTGTTTCCCAATCAGATACTCACAAACTATTTCTTTTCCTGCCTTCTACTTTTGAATCTAAGGATATATTATACAGCTTTTTAGAAGTTGGGCTTGGCAGGTTGGCACAGTGTATAAAAACATGGTCCTAATAATTTATATAAAACAATTTATGTAAAATACATGGATGATGCTAATTTTTTATTTCAGTAAAAAAAAAAAAAAGAAAGAAAGAAAGAAAGAAAGAAAGAAAGAAAGAAAAAGAAAGAAAGAAAGCAAAGAAAGAAGCAAGCTGGGCTTCGTGACGCACACCTTTAATCCCATCACTCAGGAGGGAGAGGTAGGAGGATCTTAGTGAGTTCAAGGCCACCCTGAGACTACATAGTGAATTCCAGGTTAGCCTAGACTAGAGTGAGATCCAACCTCAAAAAACCAAAACCAAAACCAAAAAAAAAAAAAAAAAAAGTCAGTGTGGTGACTACACCTTTAATCCCAGCACTAGGGAGGTAGAATTAGGAGGATAGCTGTGAGTTCAAGACCAGCCTGAGACAGTGAATTCCATGTCAGCCTGGGATTGAGCAAGACCCTACCTGAAAAACATGAGAGGAGGGAGGGAAGAGCAGGGGCAGGGGAGGGAGGGAAAGCAGGGGAGGGAGGCAGGGAGGGGCAGGGGAGGGAGGGAGGGGCAAGGAGAGGCAGGAGAGGGAGGAGGGAAGGGAAGGGTGGGGAGGGAGGGAAGAGTAGGGAGGGGCAAGGGAGGAGGCAGGGGAGGGCAGGGGAGGGAAGGGTAGGAAGGGGAAAGGGGGGAGGGAAGGCAGGGAAGGGGCAGGAGAGGGAGGGAGGGAAGGAAGGGCAGGGAGGGAGGGAGGGGGAAGGGCAGGGGAGGGAGGGAGGGAAGGAAGGGCAGGGGAGGGAGGGAGGGGAAGGGAAGGGCAGGGGAGGAGGGAAAGCAGGGGGGGAGGGAAAGGGAGGGAGGGGCAGGGGGGAGGGAGGGAGGGAGGGAGGGGGGGAAAGGAGGGAGGGAGGGAAGAGTAGGGAGGGGCAAGGGAGGAGGCAGGGAGGGCAGGGGGAGGGAAGGGTAGGAAGGGGGAGGGAGGGCAGGGGAGGGAAGAAGGGGAGGGAGGGAAGAAGGGAAAGGAGGACAGGGGAGGGGAGGGGAGGGGGAGAGAGGGGGGAGAGAGAGGGGAGAGAGGGGTGAGGGGGGAGGGAGGGCAGGGGAGAGAAGGGGAGGGAAGGCAAAGGAGGGAAAGGAGGAAGGGAAGGGGGAGGGGAGGGGAGGGAAGGGGAAGAGGGAGGGGGGAGAGAAGAGGGTGAGGGAGGGAAGAAGGGAAGGAAGGGAAGAGAAGGAAAGGAGGGCAGGGGAGGGAAGAAGGGAAGGGAAGGGAGGGAAGAAAAGAAGGGAGGGCAGGGGAGGGAAGAAGAGGAAGGGAGGGAGGAAGGAAGGGGGGAGGGAGGAAGAAGGAAGGGGAAGAAGGGGAGGGAGGGCAGGGGAGGGAAGAAGGGGGGAGGGAAGAAGGGAAGGGAGGGGAGGGAAGGGGAGGGAGGGAAGAAGGGCAGAGGAGGGAGGGAAGAAGGGGAGGGAGGGAAGAAGGGGGAGGAGGGAGGGAAGAAGAAGGGAAGGGGAGGGAGGGAAGAAGGGCAGAGGAGGGAGGGAAGAAGGGAAGGGAGGGCAGGGGAGGGGAGAAGGGAAGGGAGGGAAGAAGAGGAAGGAGGGAAGAAGGGAAGGGAGGGCAGGGGAGGGAAGAAGGGGAGGGAGGGCAGGGGAGGGAGGAAGGGAAGGGAGGGAAGGAGGGCAGAGGAGGGAGGGAAGAAGGGAGGGGGGGAGGGGAGGGAGAAGGGAAGGGGAGGGAGGGAAGAAGGGCAGAGGGGAGGGAAGAAGGGAAGGAGGGCAGGGGGAGGGGAGAAGGGAAGGAGGGAAGAAGAGGAAGGAGGGAAGAAGGGAAGGGAGGGAAGGGGGGGGGGAAGGGAAGGGAGGGGAGGGGGGAGGGAGGAAGGGAGGGAGGGAAGGAGGGCAGGGAGGGGAGGGAAGAAGGGAAGGAGGGAAGAAGGGAGGGAGGGAAGAAGGGAGGGGAGGGCAGGGGAGGGAGGGAAGAAGGGCAGAGGAGGGAGGGAAGAAGGGAAGGGAGGGCAGGGGAGGGAGGGAAGAAGGGCAGAGGAGGGAGGGAAGAAGGGAAGGGAGGGCAGGGGAGGGCGCTAACAGCTTTTCAGAGTCCCGTACGCACGGCTTCTGGCAAACCTTTCGCGTGGAGAGAGGCCGCGCTGAGGCCGTGGACGTGGAGCCGCGTCAGGGCCGGGCATGTCTCCGCGCACCTACGAGGCGCTGGCGGGCGGAGCCGCGCTCCCAGGGCTGCGGGCGCGGCGGATCCCCGGGGCGGCGGGCGGGCCGGGTTCTGCCCTCACGCCGGCGGGGACCGCGGGCCGCATGCTGCCGCCGTCAAGGCAACGGCCTCCCTCCGTCCCCCGCCACGGCGCTCTCCAGAGAGCGGCGGCCGCAGTCAGCGCGCGTCGCCCGCCCGCCGGCCGGCACCGGTGCAGCCCAGGCCGAGAGACGCCCGCCCACAGCCCGCTCCTCCGCTCGGCCCGCCGCTCCGGCTCCTGCGCGCCCCGGCCACAGGCGTTGGACCCCGAGCTGCCCCTGGGGCGCTTCAACCCCGCCCGGGCCGCGCCTCTGCGCGCGCCGCACCTCCTTTGTTCTGATTGGTCAGTCCCTGTCGTCAGGCGCCGTGATTGGCTGAGCGCCGCAGCGCAGGCTCGGGCTGACGCGCGGACACCGGCTTCTCCTCACGCTGCGGCTGGAAGCCGGCTGCCGACTCGAGGGAGACGCTTCGGCCGGGGTGTGGGCGGTGGCCTGGTCTGCACAGGTAGAAGGGGGTGAAGCGGCAGAGCTGGGGCCACACCTGGCGGGGTAGCGTGGGTTAGGGTTAGACCCGCGGAGGGGGCAGGGCGTGCGCGGAAGAGAGGCGCCGGGAGGGCTGGGAGCGGCGACCCCACCCGCGATTCTCGCTTTAGGAGCCGCGCGCCTCCGTTCGCGAGTTCGAGGCCACACTGGGACAAGAGGGAGGTCCTACCTCGAAAAGAAAGAGAAGGGCTGGAGAGATGGCTTAGTGGTTAAGACACTTGCCTGCGAAGCCAAAGGACCCTGGTTTGATTCCCCAGGACCCACAAAAGCCAGCTGCACATGGTGGCGCATGCGTTTGGAGTTCGTTTGCAGTGGCTGGAGGCCCTGGTGCTCCCATTCTCTCCCTCTCTGTGTCTGGTGCTCTCAAATAAATAAAAAATAAAAAAGAAAGAAAGAGAGGGAGGAAAGGAAGGGAGGGAGGGAGGGAGGAAGGGAGGAAGGAAGGAAGGAAGGAAGGAAGGAAGGAAGGAAGGAAGGAAGGAAGGAAGGAAGGAAAAGGAAAGGAGGAGGGAGGAGGGAGGAAGGGAGGGAGGAAGGAAGGAAGGAAGGAAGGAAAAGGAAAGGAAAGGAGGAGGAGGAGGAGGAAGGGAGGGAGGGAGGGAGGGAGGAAGGAAGGAAGGAAGGAAGGAAGGAAGGAAGGAAGGAAGGAAGGAAGGAAGGAAGGAAGGAAGGAAGGAAACCTTGTTTGCGGGGCACAAGATCCATGACTGGGTCAGTCTCGTGCCCATGCTGACATCGTACGAGACACAGGGAGACGGGTTTCCCTCATTTTAAAGGAATGAGTCTATATTGCTGGTTATTGTTATTTTCAGTCACATTAGCCACACGATTTAAAATCCTATTTGGTTTCCAAAATAATTTGATCGAGCTGGCTGTGGTGGCACAAGCCTTTAGTTCCAGCACTCTGGAGGCTGAGATAGGAGGGTTGCTGTGAGTTCTGGGTCAGCCAGAGCTAAGGTAAGACTCTACCTTGTGAGGGAGGCAGAACAACCAAAATAGCCGTCCCCCAAATAAATACCCTTGATCTACGGAAGAGAGCCCTGGATAGTAGACATGTATAACCTGGCCAGTTTTAAGTATTTGTTCTTGTATACTAAGACATAAAAAATTTTGTTTATAATGTTAAGAATTTGATGGGTTCCAGCTGGATAGATGGATAACCACGTGTAGCTAATACGCTGAAAATGTATCATAGATATGAGTGTAACAGGAGCAAAAATGGGAGAACAGTAACAGAAAAAGCAATTTGTGAATTAAGATTCCAGCTTGGACATGGAATAAGATGATCAGTTCTATAGAGTGAAAACATGGGGGTGAGGATCTAGCTCAGTGGGAAAGCCCTTGCCTTGCATGCATAAGGCCTTGGCGTTTACAGTTAATAATAGTTGAAACGTGTGACTGTTCCTTTCGGTAGCTAAAGTTCAGAAAACTTGTGAAGTTAAGGAAACTTGAAATCCACACTATGTAAAATGTAATTAATACAACTGAAGTTAGGAACCACAGTGGAAGAGATTGGGAGGGACATTTTAATCTCAAAAGAAAGTGAAGGGGCTGGGAGCCTAAGGACCCATGTTTGACTCTCCAGATCCCACGTAATCCAGATGCACAAAGGTGAGGCAAGTGCAAGGTCATTCATGCCCACTAGGTGATGTAAGCATCTGGAGTTTGATTGCAGTGGCTGAGGCCTTGGTGTACCAATTCTCTCTCTCTCTCAAATAAAAGTGAAAATGTTTTTTAAAAAATCATTAAAAGTCGATCCATGTTACAATATAGTCTTGAAAATATTAAATGAAAGAAGTGACACACAAATTGCCACTCATTAGATGATTTCATGTATATAAAGTGTCCAGCATAGGCAAATCAACAGAAATTAGTGGTTCCCATGGGCTAGTGGTACATGGGAATAAGAAATAACTACTAATGGGTATGAGGGTGAACAGATTTTGGAATTAGTGATTGTTATACCACATTGTGAAACTAAAACCCACTGAATTGTACACTTTTTTGTTTGTTTGTTTTGTTTTTCGAGGTAGGGTCTCACTCTGGCTCAGGCTGACCAGGAATTATGTAGTCTCAGGGTGGCCTCGAACTCTCGGCAATCCTCCTACCTCTACCTCCCGAGTGCTGGGATTAAAGGCATGCGCCACCACGCCTGGCCTTTGTACACTTTTAAAAGGTGAATATTAGGGCTGGAGAGATGGCTTAGCGGTTAAGGTACATGCCTGCGAAGCCCAAGGACCCCGCTTCAAATCTCCAGATCCCATGTAAAGCAGATGCACATGGTGGCGCATGTGTCTAGAGTTCATTTGCAGTGGCTAGAGGCCCTGGCGCGCACATTCTCATTCTCCCTCTCTCTGTGTCAAATAAATAAATAAATCTTTTTTTAAAGGTGATTAGATATGTTAATTGTATCTCAATTTAAAAAAATCGGGGAGCTAAGAAACCCCAGCCTCTCAAAATTATCCCTCAATACCTCTTAATGTATGTATGTTGAACTAGTAGTGGATACTTTATGTCAGCAATCATCTGTTAAATGACTTCATAACAATCATATATTTTAACATCCAAAAACCAGCATGTATAGGCCACTTTCTTACCTCACTATCATGCCCTCAAAGCTTCTCAGGTTCTATGAGCTCCTGATTGTAAAAAGCTTCTGGTATCACCTCAAGGCACCAGCTGAATGTGTCATAAAATCTTCATATCACTACAAGTAAAGCTCTTCACTTTCAATCCGTTTTGCAGCTGTAACTGAATACTACTACATACTATGAAGGAAATAGGGACTAACATATAGCATGTCCAAGACTCTGAGTTTGATTCCCAGCATCAAAAGTAAAAAGGTATGGAGGGCAGTTTCCTAGAGTAGATGGTCCTGACTGACACAGAGCAGATACTAAGTATCCATGCTATAAGACATCCTCTCATAACCTGTGTTTGACTCAAAAAGCCAAAATCGTCCTCATCATGTCAGGCAGGTTTTTGTTGTTTTAATTTCAAACCTCTCCAAGCTTTTGTTCTTTTCTTAAAATGTAACAGGCCTATCAGATTTAAAGTATAATATAAAAAATGACAGGCCTTCAATTCCCTCAGCCCATCAAGTTACAGTTGTTTAATTTCTTTTTAAAAACTTATTTTATTTATTTATTTATTTTTAGAGACAGAAAGGGTGAGAGAACAGACGTGCCAGGCCTCTAGCCACTGCGAACTCCAGACACATGCGCCATCATGTGCATCTGTCTTATGTGGAACCTGGAGAATCGAACCGGGGTCCTTAGACTTCGCAGGCACGCGCCTTAACCGCTAAGCCATCTCTCCAGCCCACAGCTGTTTAATTTCTGTTCCAGGTTTCTATTCTGTCTCATGATTGTGCTCTCTACATGTATTGAGACCTATAATTTTGGTGCTAAAGGCAGTGACTTTAGTTTTCTAAAGTAAAGGCAGGATAGAAATATTGCCTTCTGCCAGGCGTGGTGGCACACACCTTTAACCCAGCACTTGGGAAGCAGAGGTAGGAGGATCATTGTGAATTCAAGGCCATCATAGTGAATTCCACGTCAGCCTGGGCTAGAATGAGACCCTACCTCAAAAAAAAAAAAAAAGAAAAGAAAAGAAAAGAAATACTGCCTTCAAAGTTTAAACATCTGGCTCTGCTTCCTAATGAATGTAGATGTGAGCAAGTAGCCTTATTGCTGTCACCATAATGGGCTGTGTATAGTCATCTCTTCCACCACACAAGGAGAAGCTTTTGCTACTACTTGGTTCACTCTAGCCCAACCTCTTTAGTGAGCCTCCAAGCTTTTTAAAATTTATTATTTATTTATTTATTTGAGAGAGAGAGGAAGAGGCAGAAAGAGAGAATGGGTGTGCTGGAGCCTTTACCCACTGCAAATGAACTCCAGACGCATGTGCCCCCTTGTGCATCTGGCTTACGTGGGCCCTGGAGAATCGAACCAGGGTCCTTAGGCTTCACAGGTAAAACGTATTAACCGCTAAGTCATTTCCCCTTCCCACCTCCAAGCTTTTTAAAGTTTTCCAGGTTTTGCTTTCTCTGTTCCCTCTGGTCAGAGTACTCCTACATTAGATTTCAACTTCAGGATGGATCTCAAAACACTTGATTAAAGTGGCCACTCAGCTGTCTTGTATTAATGCTTTCCGTAGCATTTACAATGGTTTCCTTATCAAGGAGAAACCAAGGGTCTTTTCACTCATGTGATCCTCAACATCAAGAACAGGTTCAGTCTATAGTAGTGCTCAGTATACACTTGATAAATATTGTTCAATGGTTCATCTTCATTAAAACAATAATATGAAAAAGAATCGTCATAGAAAAATTAAATACATTTGCCCAGGTATTAATAAAGACTGTGTATGTATGGCATTATAGGAATTCATTGCTTGGGTCATCTGTATTTCCCAACAAGTGTAGTGTATGTACACACAAACAAACTGTGGCAAAATAGTGATCAAAAAGTGTTGTCATGCCACTATCTACCCAATAAAATGTCGCTATTGCACTTAGGCCCTTTTACTTTGTTCAAGAGAGGAGAGTCTTGTTTCATGAGTCATATAGCAGTGCAGCATTTTGAACAAGGCTAAAGGAATGGGCCACAGGAAGTTAATCAGCACGTCAACAATTCTCCTTGCAACCTGAATAGACAATGGAAGAAGGAGACAAAAATAGACATGAGGTTGATTAGATAGATGAGAAAAGCAAAGTTCATGATTAAAGACTGCTGTTACTTAGAAAAAAGTTTTGTATGTTTTATTTTGCATTTATCAAGTGTTTCCAAGGAATGTGACCAAAAAAATATATAAGCTAGGTGTGGTGGTGCACGCCTTTAATCTCAGCACTTGAGAGCAGAAGTAGGAGGATTGCCATGAGTTTCAAGGCTGCTCTGAGACTACATAGTGAACTCCAGGTCAGCCTGTGCTAGAGCTAGATCCTACTTCAAAAAGCCAAAAAAATAAAAGATATAAAATGACAAGGTTGTAACACAGCATCAAAAATGCAACCAAGTCAGTAAATGAAGGGTTAATAGCATTCCCTGAAAACTAGAGGGAAGTAAAGAGTTAATAAGTAGCCTTAAGATGGGAAGGCCATAAAGAAAGGAGACATCCAGTCCTCCCTGGTCAACTCTGCTAAAGATCGTATTTGAAGCAAATAATTCTGATGCCTTATCTACTTCCCTTGGACCTGCAGCTAATTCAGTCTGTTTGCCTTAGGATGCTAAGTTTGAACCCCAACCTGACTCGGAGCCTCAGCCTTCATCCCACTGGAGGCTGCTGCCCCTCGCTATATGTCTCAATAAACAGTCTTGTCTGTAGAGATCAAGTCCGGTGTTCTTTCTTGCTTTTCTCCTATACTTTCCTTACATTTTGGTGCCGTGACTCGGATCCCTTCGGCTTTCAGGCCATATGCCTTCCCCTTTTCTTTCCCTCTCCTCTCCCCCACTTCCTGCCAGTGTATCTCTCCTTCAGGAGCATGGACACTTGCCGAGCTCACTATTGAACTAAACGGTCAGCAGTCTGACCTGAGACCTCTGGTCTTTTGTGACTTTTGTCTACGTGAGCAGTGCAAGTTCCATTTGGCCTCATGGCTCAGGGAGCTTTATTGGTGCTCTGTGTAAACCCAGCTTGACACCTGGAAGCTTTCTCCTTCTCTTCTCCCCCTCACTCTGACCCTCGGATTGTGAGCTCGGTGGGGACTGAGGAGTTCTGGCCAGGGCTACTCCCTGGTGAATGTCCAAAATCCCTCTCTGAGCTCAGCCGAGTTTCCAACGGCCCTTTGGGTAATCCAGCGGGTCATACCTCTCTCTTCTCCCTCACCTCTCCAGCCAGCCTTTTGAACTCCAGATAAGAGGCCTCTCACCATGTGTTTCGCTTCATCCACACCCTCGTCAGATTACAGCTTCAGGACAAGGTATTGGTTCTCGGTCTGGGGAGGTACCCCATCCCAGACCTTAGAAACTGGGAGTTTCTCACTTTTCAGTCCATGGAGCCTCCCACGTGTCATTCCACTGGATACCCCAAGCATTAGGACTCTGCGGGTGCTCCCTCCTTATTCTTGGGTTTTATTTGCCTCCCTCAGCCAGGGAGACGTCCCTGGTGGCAGGATTGGCCACTCTAGTCCTTGTCCTCCAAAATGGGCTCTAAATTATCTGTTCCAAAAAACATACCATTGGCATGTCTCAGGCTAATTTAAAGAAGCTCAAACTTTCTGAGCTCCTGCCTGCCAAATTACTCCAACTCTATCCAAATTTGGCCACAATATTCTCTAAATAATGGCCAGTACTGGCCTAAATTTAATACTTTGGATTTCAACATTTTCATTGGTCTTGATAACTTTCTCTGATGACACAGCAAAAGGTAAGCGAGGTTCCTCCCCCGCTCCTGCCCCTCCTAAAACTCTCTCTCACACAGTTCTGTCAGCTGGCCATGGCTTGCCAGGGTCTCTCCCTTTTCACAGCATATTCAAATCTCACTAAATCAAGTACAACCTCTGCCTTCTTAAAAGAAAAACCTGTCTTCGCTGGGATTCCTTAACCCCTACATATGGACACCTAATTTCTCTTTCCTTGGTTTTCCCTTTTCCTACCAGAGAAAATCCTACAGGGAAGGTAGGACAGTCACAGTAAATCAGCAACTGCCACACAGCTAGACAAAATAAAACAAACATAGACACCTGGGGAGGTCCTTGCCTGTGGCTAATGGAAAAAAAAAAAAAAAGTAAAAACAAAAAAAACCTCAGTTTTAAAAATTCAAACTAGGGATGGAGAGATGGCTTAGCGGTTAAGGCGCCTGCCTCCTAAGCCTGAGAATGCTGGTTCCAATCTCCAGGTCCCATGTTTAGCCAGATGCAAAGTGACGCAAGGGCGCAATGCCACACTTGACCACTAGGGGGCGCACCCATCTGGATTTCATTCGCAGCAGCTGAGGCTGCTGGTGCGCCCATCTCTGACTTCCTCTCCCTCCCTCTCTGTCTCTCTCAAAAAAAAAAAAAAAAAAAAAAAAAAAATTCAAACTAAGGACAGCTATTGCCCTGTTGTTATGGTGGCTGCCTGTCCAAGGTCCAAACCCAAATCCCATACAGTTTCTGGTATCCATCTATCTCTCTCCTTTTATCATGATAAATTGCTTGAAAATTCCAACTCCCCTAGGCTCTTAACACTCAGAGATGATAGGAACAGATCTCCAATAGCTGAATAGAATAATTCACCTGCCCTACCTCCAACTATAGAGAGGCCATTTGCCATATCCACTTCATTTTAGCCCTAAGAAGAGGTGAGTAAACCTCCACCTGTCTGTCTTCCTAAGGTACCTAGGAAGACAGAACTGGCTTCCTTGTCTTGTGCTTGGGACGGCTGTCTTGAACACCTCCAGTCAAAATGCCTGCTTGCCTTCTGAACCCCCTGTCCTTCTCCAGAAGTAGGTGTCCGTCCTCTCTCTTCAGATCAGGGACTCCTGATCCTCAGACATTCACCCTGGCACTTCTCACCCCTCCATGGATTTCCAAATTTCCAAAACTCCACTGGCCTCCCTGCTGGGTTGTCTCCTGACCAATCTTAAAATTCTTGGCCTAAAAGACATAAAGTCCAAGTGCCTCATTTTTTACTACAATACGGCTTGGCCACAAAAAAAGAAAAAATGGGACAATGATTCCCTTTGACTGAAAATGACACATTAGGCTTCCAAATTCTTAAAGATCTTGATAAACTTCATAAACTGGATTGGCAACTGGCTCTGTTCTTCTATCCCTGGTCCCTTCTCTTTGATCCCACTAAACAGTTCCTAATTAATGACCCACCCTTCCTTAGCCCAAAAAGGTGACCACAAGCCCTCCTTTACTGTGCCACTACAAGTGACACTCTCTCGTCCTAAAATGCACTTGTTTGCTTAACCTGTCACTCTTCAAATACAACTATAAAGTTGGCCTTTGAAAGTGGCCTCCAGCCCATTCCCCAGATTCCACTGGTTTTCTTGCGCCTCTTGTCCTGCCTTGGTTTTCTAACATGATTTGCTTTCCGGGAAAGATCTGCCTATGATCAATAACCACATGGTAAGATGAGGACTCTGTTCTCTCCCATGTGGGCCTTCCTTTACCATCATAAACAGTGGCCACACAGATTGTTTTTTATGACTCCAGATAATATCAACTGGACCTGCTCATCCACTCCATACCTTTCCAGAGGGCATGCAAGCCTCTCCCACATGTTAGTTTTCCTCCCCCCCAAAAGAGTAAAACTAAAATCTTCAGAAAAAAGATGTCTCTTGGCCAGGTGTGGTGGCGCACACCTTTAATCCCAGCACTTGGGAGGCAGAGGTAGGAGGATCACTGGGAGTTCAAGGTCACCTTGAAACTACATGGTGAATTCCAGGTCAGCCTGAGCTAGAGTGAGACCCTATCTTGGAAAACCAAAAAAAAAAAAAATCTCTTCATGTTTCATGTTGTCATGTGTAATGCTGGCCAGCCATGTCATGTCATGTCATGTGTTCTGTGTTTTATGTAGTCTGTCTTTATGTGTGACTAAATTCATGATCACTAATTGTTCTAATACTTATGGTCATTAAGCATCCTGATGCTTATAGATATATTTTAAGATAACATTAAATTACTAAAACCTGGTTTATATTTTTGACTTTTTGCTTGTTCGTGCTTACTATGTTTATATTCCAGGGTTTGATCCTGCCTCTAACAATGCCTTCTAAATGTTTATGACAAATCTTTAGAGAAACAATTAATTTGGGTTTACTGACAAAACACAAACATATTGATATGTTTCACCTATATTTATCAATATTAAGATATGATGTACATGCTTTGCATTGAATGAAATTATTTAAAAATGTTATTTCTAATGTTCCTAGCCTATATCATTCTGGATAGAGTATAATCAATGCCTCTATGAAAATGTGTGGGTGCATCTAAGATTTTCATTAAAACAATAGATATTGCACTTCCTTCTTCTGAAAATGCTACAAAGGAAGATTCCTTTATGATAGCAAAAAAAAAAAAAAATCTGTAACAATTTAGACAAATAGAAACTGACTCTGCCGACCCTTTTAGACAATAAATACCTCATCTTAATATACCTTATCTCAAGAGATAGTGACCTGTCTTATTTGACAGAAAGAAATGTCTTAACCCTCATAAACCATAAATCTCTTTCCTCTACAAGCACAGGACAATTCAAATAGAGGATGGTCAAGGATGTAAAATTCCAACACAATCAGTGCTTGGGAACTCCGTACATGAAGCTTCAGTTAAAACTTTCTCCCTCTCTCAAATTCTGCCTAAAAGTGTGTCTTCAGTTAAAGTGTTTTAAGTTAAGATAGTTAACATAAAATGTTTCTCTGTACTTCCTGCCTTAATTGGTTATCTAGTGTAAACGTAATTCTATGTGATAAGTTGGTAAACTTACAGTGCCATGCCTTATATTGACTTTTAATAGACTTTTGTATTTATAATGTTTCATTCTACATGGTCTTTTGTATTGACACTGTGGTTCTTGTACTGTTTCAAGACCATAATTTGTTTTTTTTTTCGGTTTTTCAAGGTAGGGTGTCACTCCAGCCCAGGCTGACCTGGAATTCACTCTGTAATCTCAGGGTGGCCTTGGACTCATGGCGATCCTCCTACCTTTGCCTCCCGAGTGCTGGGATTAAAGGCGTGCACCACCACGCCCGGCTCCATAATTTGTTTTATAGCTTCTGACCTGTACTGAAAATCATCTTGTGTTTCTTCTTACAAGATTGGTATAAATAACCTTCTGGACCTTTACAGTTCCACCAGTTCACCTCAGAGGGCCTATAACAGACTAACTCCATCTATCTGGGCTCCTTTGATGGTTCTCCACCAAAGGCCTACAAGTCAACAGGAGTAGAGATTCCCCTTTCACTGTGCCACTTTACCTTGAAAGACTTGAACCCATCAACCCATCGTCCAAAAACTTGGGCTTTCTCTCCACTAATATTAGCCTTGGAGGTCATTAGAATACAGACCCAATTTCCTGGTAACATTAAAAAAAACTCCGCCGGGCGTGGTGGCACATGCCTTTAATCCCAGCACTTGGGAGGCAGAGGTAGGAGGATTGCCGTGAGTTCGAGGCCACCCTGAGAATACATAGTGAATTCCAGGTCAGCCTGGGCTAGAGTGAGACCCTACCTGGAAAAACCAAAAAAAAAAAAAAAAAATTTCCTCCTGATCCTAAAAATAACATAAAAAATATGTGCTAATAGATTAAAAGGGTTGTAAAGTATCTCTGATTAAGATAACTAAGTTACATCCAAATGCTTAGCTTGTATGTTTTCTATCTGATAAAGCTTGTATTTTGTTGCATAAACATCTGTTTACAACAATAAGTTTCTTAAGTGTTCTACTCTTACGTTTTCCCATTAAGTAAAACTTTTGTTTGGTATAGACTTATTAAAAAAACACAAAAAACTAGACCTAATTATATAAAATTTATTGTGCCTGTCAAATGAATCAAACTTTAAAGTTTTTCAGCCTAACATCTCCATTAGTTCCTCTAAAGCTAAATCAGACCTTTTGATCTCTGGACTAAGTCAGTAAAAACTATAAGCTTTCTATATTAAGAACTTACAGGCTCTTGCATAGATCCACTGTGTTGGTGAAGAAAGGGTCTCATGTACCCCAGGCTGCCATTGAACTCTCTACATCGCTGAGGAGGACCTTGAAACTCATGCCTCCACCTCCCAAGTGCTGGGATAACAAGGGTCCCTTCACCTTGCCTGCTCTATGCAGTGCTGAGGAGCTTGAACTCAGGATTTGTGCCTGCACTCTACCAATTGAGCTACATCCTTCATCCCAAATCTGCCATCTTTTACACTGCTGACCCTTGTCAGTCTATCCCAGCAAGTCTTTCCATGCCAGAAACCATGATGCTGCACACTGGGTAAGAGCATCTCTTTATTGGCTTCCCAGGACCCGAGTTCGGAACGTCATTAATACTCGGGAACCCGCAACCAGGCAGTAACTGTTGAAAACGCTTCCCTTTACCAGACTAAGATTCACGATGGAGAAATGTACCTTGCTCACCTGCACTCCCTAGTTTCTAAAACACTGAGCCTGCTACAGCATCGACTCTCCAAATGGAGAATAGTTGCATCCACTCCTGTACGTAGCTATTCATGTTTCTCCACATCCCCGCTCTCAAACTCTGAAAAACACGGGCTGGAGAGATGGCTTAGCGATTAAGCACTTGCCTGTGAAGCCTTAGGACCCTGGTTCAAGGCTTGATTTCCCAGTACCCACGTAAGCCAGATGCATAAGGTGGTGCATGCATCTGGAGTTCGTATGCAGCGGCTGGAGGCCCTGGTGTGCCTATTTTCTCTCTCTCTGCCTCTTTCTCTCTCAATCGCTCTCAAATAAATAAATAACATTTTATAAACAACAACAACAAAAAGAACTTACAAAAACCTTTAAATCTGAAAACTAAACTTCAGGGGCTGGAGAGATGGTTTAGCAGTTAAGACACTTGCCTGCAAAGCCAAAGGATCCCAGTTCAACTCTCCAGGACCCATGTAAGCCAGATACACAATGGGGTGCATGCATCTGGAGTTCGTTTATAGTGGCTGGAGACCTTGGCGTACCCAATACTAGTCTCTTATGCTTTCTACCTTACCTAAGCCAAATCTTTGTATTTCCAAAAATTCCAATTAATTCCCCATACAAGTTAACAATTCCTTCTTTCTTACAGACAGCACCCCTGTTTTCTTACCTACCACCCATGATATTATTTTTCAACCTTAGATACAGTATTCACATCACCTGTAAATGTCATGTCACATACAAGAAAATTCATACATAGATATTAACCAGATCATAATGGCTAATAGATTTAATATGACCTACAGTTTCTTTCCTAATGGCTCAGATAATTATCACTCTCCTAAAGAGCTGCCACCTTGCCTGTTCATAAAAACCATGTAAAACCACAGCCTACTATGTACACAAGGTACAAAATCAAAGGAAGAACTGAAAGCTGAGACTCTCAGCAGCCACACCTTGTGACTAGAATATCAACGTTGGACTGTAGCAATTGTGGAGAAATAAATGATACCAATCCAGAGCCATTATTTTGAGCTGTATTAGTGTTTTTGATGGCCAATAATGTTATTTCTCTACATGTGACTTGACCAGCTAAAATATCTACTAAATTAAAAAATTTTTCGCAACCTTTAAATTAAACCTATTCTGTCTCTGACATGTACTTTATTCCCCTGATTATGATAATATTCACTTTCTTTTGGTCCTTACAATCTCAGATACTTTACTGAATTCCTCCAAGACAGAATACATGTCTTCACTTCACAGTGAATCACTAAATTCTTCCTGGCCACTGAATATCACCTCCTGGACATCCAACCTCCACAGGACTGCATGGGACACCCCAAGAGATCTACTGCCCTCTCCAGCAGGAAGCAGTCTAAGAGAGCTCTTCACCCCAATTCCAGCCCATGCAGTCCTCCCCTAAATGCACTACTCATCCCTAGTTCTCCCCAATCTTTTTGTTGTTGTTTAATTTTTTTTTTTTTTTTTTTTTTTTTTGGTTTTGCGAGGTAGGGTCTCACTCTGGTCCAGGCTGACCTGGAATTAACTATGTAGTCTCAGGGTGGCCTCGAACTCTCGGTGATCCTCCTACCTCTGCCTCCCAAGTGCTGGGATTAAAGGCGTGCGCCACCACGCCCGGCTGTTGTTTAATTTTTTATTATTAATTTTTAAAATTGACACCTTCTATACTTACATACAAAAATATATATTTCCCTCCCCTCCCCCCATTCCACTTTAGTCCCCAATCTTTTTTATCCTTCCCAAGTTTGGACTGACGGGTTAATAGTCTTCCCTGAAAACTAGCGGGAACTAAAGAGCTAATAAGTAAGCTTACGATGAGAAGGCCATAAAGAATGGAGACATTCAGTCCTCCCTGGTCAACTCTGCTATAAAGCCTATTCTGAGCAAATAACTTTGATGCCTCATCTACTTCCCTTGGTCCTGCAGCTAATTCAGTCTGTTTGCCTTAGGATCCTCCTGGTAAGTTTGAACCCCAGCCTGACTCGGTGCCTCAGCATTCATCCCACAGGAAGGCTGCTGCCCCTCGCTATACCTCTCAATAAACAGTCTGTACAGACTGTTTCCTTACAGTAAGAACAGTTCATATACTGAGGGCCTTTTACCTTGTGATAAATGCTTTACAGTTGGGGCTGGAAGAGGGCTCAGCACTTAAAAGGGCTTGCTTGCAAAGTTTGCTGGCCTGGTTTCAATTCCCAAGTCACCCACATAATTCCAATGCAAAGAGTTCCACAAGCATCAGGTGTTCTTTGGCTGTGACCCTGGTGCCCATAGGTACACACATACACAAATATGTAATAAAAATATGTAATAAAAACTTACCACTGAGGGCAGAGCAGCCATTCAAGCACAGGCTGTATCTCCACAGTCCTGTTCTTGACCAGTAAACACTATATGGAATCACTTACCAAGTAATCAACCAAAACCAACACAGCAGCCTGAATGATATCAAAGGTTCATGCATTGGGGAAAAGAATAAACTAGAGAAAATCTGAGAAGTATTAGTATTAAGGTATGACAACAAAAGGAATAGTGAAAAAAAAATTACCCTAAAATTAGCCAGGTGTGGTAGCACATACCTTTAATCTCAGCACTTGCACTGAGGCAGAGGCAGAAGGATTGCTGTGAGTTCAAGGCCACTCTGAGACTACATAGTGAATTCCAGGTCAACCTAGGCTACAGTGAGTGAAACCCTACCTTAAAAAAAAAAACAAAAAAAAAACCTAAAAGTCAAAGTACTTAAAGGAAACAACCAACTTCAAATTCTAGAAAGGACAACATGCCCATTTACATAAGGCTAGTCATCTTCCAGTGAATGTATAACTAAATTGTCAGTTACATTATTTGCGCCAGTATTTGGGAATGCTGACTTGTTATTCGGGAGCATGTTAAACATGATGTGTACAACATGGATGACATAAACAGATTTACCCACATTGGTCAAAAGTAGCCAGAAGCCTTAATGCTGTGAATGACTGATAATTAACTTTAAAATTTTTTCCCTTCTGGCTAGCTGGCATTATGCATGGTGTCAGGTGGGGACAGGCTCCTAAAATGGAGTCACCAAGGACAGCAGGACGGCCATAGAGGCGTAAGGAAGTGAATTATCCACATTCCTCAAGAAACTGCCCAGCCATTATCCCTTCCTTGCCTAACAATGCCCCCAGGTCATGATTTCCTATCCCTTATCTCATAAGTCACCTGGTCACCATTCTGGTCTCACACCCAAGCTATTTTATTTTTTAAATATTTTATTTTTTTAAAATTTATTTGACAGAGAAAGAGGGAGAGCGAGTGAGAATAGGCACACCAGGGCCTCCAGCCACTGCAAACGAACTCCAGACGTGTGTGCCCCCTTGTGCATCTGGCTAACATGGGTCCTGGGGAATCAAACCGGGGTCCTTTGGCTTTGCAGGCAGATACCTTAACTGCTAAGCCATTCCTCCAGCCCCCAAGCTATTTTAAATGGCTAATGTAAAGAACAAATGAGTTCTTTTCCCTTCCCCCAACTGGAAAAGCCCACTACCTACAAACTCAGGTTGGCTGTGCTCCACTCTTTAGTCAGTGCTGGCAGCTAGTGCTTTTCCAAATAAAAGCTTTCACCTTTGCCTCAGGGTGGTTTGCGAGCTCTTGGTCACTCCCGAACCTTACACACGGGAAGTGCTATCCAGGCTGCTGGGCAAGAGAAGTCATCAGAAGTCTCAACCAGCAGTGGCCCGTGAACTACACAACCAGGCAAAATTAGCCTACCCATGTGGTAGTGGCATGGGGCCTTGTGTGGTCATGTACGCCTTTAATCCTAGCATTTAAGAGGCAGAGGTAGGAGGATCACTGAGTTCAGGCTAGCTTGTGATTAGAGTGAGTTCCAGGTCATCTTGGGCTAGAAAAATATCTTGAAAATGCAAAATAAGCCAAAGGGAAGGTACCACTCCTTACAATGCAACTGTCCAGTCAGAAATTGGCCTTGATATCTATGATCTTGCAGTGCCTAGTAATACCATCACAAGACCCTCATAACGGAGAAAAAGAGAACATCAAATTAAGAGAGACTAATGGAAAGAGGGAGGGGATATGATTGAGAGCGGAGTTGTGAGGGGAAAGGGGGTAGGAAATTATGGTTTATTGTTTGTAAGTATATAAGTTGCCAATTAAAAAAAGGCATGGCTCTCATGGGGTTTTGAGGCTTACTCCACAGGAGGGAATATTCATCCCCAGTCCTGAAAACCTGGTCATCTATGAATTGGAAGATCATAGGCCCTAGGCCTAAGCTACTACTGTGGTTTGGCTAAACGATAGGTTATGCCCATCAAATTACCCTCTAAATGCTTTTTATGCTTATAGTAGTGCTGCTCTCACTTCTGACCAGAGAAGTTTTGTAGCTGGGTATGGTGGCACACACCTTTAATCCCAGCACTTGGGAGGCAAAGATAGAATTGCCATGAGTTCAAGGCCACCCTGAGACTACAGAGTGAATTCCAGGTCAGCCTGGACTAGAGTGGAAAAAAAACAGAAAACTTTGTTTTGCAGGTGGTATTAACTCAAAACTGGTTAGACTCAAAATTTATCAAAGTGCTGTTAAGCAAAAGTTAACCAATCAGCCGGGCGTGGTGGCACATGCCTTTAATCCCAGCACTCGGGAGGCAGAGGTAGGAGGATCGCCGAGAATTCGAGGCCACCCTGAGACTACATAGTTAATTCCAGGTCAGCCTGGACCACAGTGAGACCCTACCTCAAAAAAAAAAAAAAAAAAAAAAAAAAAAAAGTTAACCAATCAGCATTAAATGAGACATTTTTATCAGTCACCATGGCTTGGGGAACTGCTGCAGAATAGGTAAAAGAAAAAGATGTCCGAAGCAATTTAAGAGGCAGAGGTTGGGAAAGAGTGCTTTGGAATGTATTTGGGACATGAGGTGGCCCTTGCATTGAAGACCTCACAATGGCTATTGTTACTTGTACAATATTGGGCCCATCAACATGTCACCATGGATGATGGAAGGCCAAAAAAAAGTATCAAAATATGATGACTTGAAGGGTTCAGTGGAAGGAGTACAAGGGAGGGGAGACAATAGTGTGATGGGAGGAAATTATGATCAAAATATATAAATACATTAAGACTATAGATAAAAAATGATCTAAAACATCGTTTTCAACAACTAAAAGTTGGATAACTTGCTATGGTTTAATACATTTACAAAACAAAAAAATTTTTTTTTCGAGGTAAGGTTTCGCTTTGGCTCAGGCTGACCTGGAATTTGCTATGTAGTCCCATGCTGGCCTCAAACTCATAACAATCCTCCTACCTCTGCCTCCCACATACTGGAATTAAAGGCATATGTCACCATGCCCAGCTACAAAACACACCAGCTAAAAGAAAAATTTTAACAATATTTTATTTATTTCCTTGAGAGGGAGAGGAGCAGATTCAGAAACTGTGGGCACACTAGGGCTTCTAGCCCCTGCAAAATGAACTCCAGATGCATGCGCCACCTTGTGCATCTGGCTTATGTGGGCACTGGAGGATCAAACCTGACTCCTTCAGCTTCACAAGCGCCTTAACCACCGAGCCAACACTCCAGCCCTGAAAGAAAAAATTTTGAGGCAGGATCTCACTCTGCCCTAGCCCCAGGTGTGAACTACAATGCTCAGCTCAAAAATTTGTGGATACATTTTTGTTTAATGTAGCCCAGGTTGGCCTCAAACTCCAGATCTGCCTGCCTCCACCTCCCAAATGTTCAGGTTAGTCTGTCACCACACCCAGTGAGTCTTAACCTGAGCCTAGGGAGATAGCCCAGCTAGTAACATACTTGCCTTATAAACAAACATGAGGATCTAAGTTTGATCCCAAGTATCCACATAATGTCAAAAGCTGGGACAGGCAGATCCCTGGGGCCAGCCAGTCTAGCTTAATGGGTAAATTCTGGGCCAACGAGAAGCTGTCTCAAAAGCAGAGGTGGCATACTTGATGAAAGAGGTTGTACTCTGGTCTCTGCATGTATACACAGTACACAATCTAAATTGGGAAGAACTTAATCGTATGACTAAATGATTTACTGTTCATGTAGAGCTTAATGAATTTGTTGATTTCCGATCATAGGTAATGTCCTGTAATTTCAGGTAACTAATCTTTTCCTTCTGAGGTAACAGTAATCCTTTAGAAAACCAAAGGTTTGGGCCGGTGTGATCATACATGCCTGTAATCCTAGCACTCAACATTCTGAGGCAAATTGTGACTTTGAGGCTAGCCTGTGCTACACAGTCCAAAGAAAAAGAAAGCTCCACCTCCTCCAAACTATTCAGTGGTGTTTTTCGATTCTCACCTTACAACAGATTTTTAGTTAGGTTGTATGAAATGCAACACAAAGAAAATATTTGGGCATGTAAAGCTTCAGATTAAATTAGGGACATAAATAAATGCTGCAGACATCAGTAGTTTATTGTTTAGTCCAAACACATTCAAAATGGAAACTCAAAAGAATACTTTCCACCTGGAACAAACTAGACTCTACTAGCATATAATGTTTAACACATTACAGCAGTGAAGATGGTGGTCCATTGTCTTCTAACTTACTAAAGCAAGATGGCAAAGCCAATTTGGTTGCAAGTGTTGTAAGGATAGAATATTACCATCAAAAACAAAATAAAATCAGCAAATAACAATAATGGTAGGTGAGTAGTTTTGCTGTTTCACTGAGAAGGGGACATAATGTTAAAAGTCCACAGTACTGCAGGTGAACAATCACCATGTAAACTTCTCCATACGATGATTTAATGTTTCATTTGTGGTATGTAAAGACTGAAGCTGAATGGCTCTTTGCTCCAATTTTCTATTACACCGAACATTTGTCATTTATTTTGGTGCCAGAACACTTTTCATAGGCTACAGGGCAATGTCCCAAACTGGAAATATATATATATATATATATATATGTACATACATGTGTATATATACTACATATACATACACACATACATAATAGGAAGAAATAAGATGAAAAATACACGTAAAAAAAACAACACAATAAAACTACTTACTTAAAAGTAGTTTGAGCAAAAGCTTCAAACGCCAAAGTAATTTTCTAGTAAGAACTTCAAGTACTATATTATTAGAAAGTGTAAAACTGATCAAATAAACAAACAAAAATCCTTAAGCCCTCCAAAATGGAAACTACAAAAATCTGTGTCCACAAAATATATGCAATAGTGCAAGACATTCCCTCAAACATGGAAGACCTCAAAGGGGAGGGGATATAATAATCTTACTCATATTGCCCAGTTCATAAACAAAATATGTGCATCTGCCAGTTTACAAACTAGCAAACAGTTGCATACTCCAGAACCAGTTTGCTATATCCAGTGCACATTTTGTTTCTAATAGAATGGAGAAGTCTTCCATGTTAACAAGCAGCTTAAGTGGCCACACTCTTTCCCCACATCGTGCCTGAAACAGCAGAACTGGCATGTACTGACTGCTCCAAGCATACCCTTTGCCATGCTTGTGGATATTGGAACTCACTTTTATAAAGACAGACAATAATCCAGCAGCTACAAACTCTGCTCACAGAACTGTTTAGAGAGTCATGTAAAAATAAAAAGATGTCGTCCCAGACTTAAATTCAGGAGCCACTCGGGTGCTGACATCAGTTCAATTGTGCAAAATGAATGACAGTTCCCTGCCCCCAGGTAGAAAACGCAGACACTTACAAGCTGCTCTTCCTCCCTCTGAAAACTGCAGTACCCTCACTTCAGGTTTACTTGCCTCTGATGGAACCTGACTGCTCTTAAAATGTCACTGAAATGTTTAAGCTGGTTAACTTTTCCAAGTGTTCAAGTGAGACGTCCCTTGTTCACAATGGAGCAAAGTCAACTAGAGAATTACTCAAAATACCTGACTTCCTCTTTCCCTCTCCCCTCCAAACACACAAGACACCCTCCCACACAGAATACAGAAGTTGTGAACTAAAGAACAAGATAAATAAAGCATCCATTTTACTGATTTTAAAGATACTGCGATTTCTATACATTTCAATGATTTTTTTCAACATTTTGCAGCTGTTTGGCTTTGCAGCACAGCGATTCATAAACTATACTGTACAAAATTACCAGCAAGACTGGAATGATGTATTAATAGAAGGCACCATCATGCTTATTACATTACCAGAGAACAAAAATAAAGGAGAGACAATTTTCACTGTCCACAGCTTAAAGGAAGGGGAGGAGTGTGTTGAGCAGCCAGCCATCCCTGTACTGAAGAGGGGCAAGTAGGAAACTCTTAAGATATGGAGCTACTATCTGGTCTAATATTCAAGACCACAGCCTTTGAAGTTCTGGTTTTTGTTATTTCGTTCATAACTAAATGACTTCCTTCTGGAATATTTGCAGTCTTGTTAAGGTTTGTGTGTGCACACGCTGGTCACAGCAAGCAGATAAAATGCCCTCATTCATTTCATACACTATTATCTACTGGAAAAGATGGAAGATGTTTTTCCCTGTTGCCTCCTGTTGCAGATGTCAATGTTAGTTGAGAGTACCCAATAGTGCATTCTGATGAGTGCATACCAAGTTTCTGTTGGTTTGTATTTTTGGGAAAGAGGGGAGCCAAGAAAAAAGGCAAGATTCTCCAATTACACAAATTGCACTATTTGTGTTTCCAACAGTAACAGGAAGAAACACATTAATACTTAAGCAAAATGTGCAGCAGAGGACTATTTTTTTTTTTAATTCCAAGGACCTGAATTCAGTGGGTATGTCCTTTTACTTTCTTTCTGTTGTAGACAGTTTAAGGTATGGTCATTTCTCAGTCCTTAATTCTCCAAGTCTAGATTTTTAAGATAACAATGAATCCTGTTGTGGAATTGGGGAGATAATGTCCACCTCAATGTAACTGATAACCAAAAGATGCTTTTCACATCAAAGAAATGATCAAAAAGGCTGTGTCACATTCCAAAGCCAAAAAAAATTAACAAGAATGCAAACACGATGAGTTTGGACCACTGCCAACTGCCAGTGGTGCTTCAGCGGCGCTGGCCTGGGAAGCGGCCTTCCATCTGCCCAGTTCCTCTTCCAGAGCCAAGTTTCTGTGCCATGCCACCTCTTGGAGGCGGTCCTCTTCCATCACGGTCACGCATCATTCCTCCACCAACTAATCCCCGAGGACCACCAGGACCTCGGTCGTTGCGCCTAATATCCCTGCGATCATCACCACCACCTCTGGTTTCTCGCTCTCTTGCAGCTCTCGTTTTCTTCTCTTCCACATTTAAACGTACTTCTCCTCGAAACATAATTGGCTTTAAAAGAGAAGAAAAACATTGATATGGGAAGATCAGAAAGCAATAGAAATATATTAAACTTACACAGATAAATCCAAAAACTGTAAGAAACAAGAAACTTTGATGGAAGTCTCTTTAATATGCAATCTTTCCAGACTTCTTCAGCAGAGCAATTAAAAATTTAAAACAACCCACACCATACTTGAATATGGCTAATCTTTATTCTTTGCATAAATACCATTTTCATAATCAACTATTTTTAGCTTTACCATAAAAAAGATTTTCTATGGTTTTAAATGCATCAAGATACTATATACAACAGAAATAGGAATGTCTTGAATTATGCCCCTTAAATCACTTACTTTTGCAATTAAGATTCTCTGAACTGGTTCAGAGTCATCAAAAACCACAAAACCAAAATTTGGAAGCTTTCCCCCAACACCCTTGGTATTGATGCGAAGTTCCACAACGTTTCCAAAACCTGTGAAAATATACATTACACCAACAGTTAACTATTTTAACAGAATATTATAGTGGCTTTAACTGTTCAGAATGCGCAATCATAACGTAAGTGGCAAGCTGCTATAACTAAGGTAAACGTGCTCATTTAGGTCATAACCTAAATACTAAACACAACTGGAGCCCCTTTGTTTGGGCATCTTTCCTAATCCCTATTAGATCTTTGATATGGGTAAGTTACCTGTAGAAAGACTATCTCCCCTGCCCCCAATTCTGAGTTCTTTTTGCCAAATGAGTACTCTATCTCCAAATTTAAGACTGCTTCCCCAGCCTTTGCTTCTCATCTTCTGAACCAGGGAAGTCAATCAGTCACCAGGAAACAATTCCATTACTGATCCTTCTGACTGGTAGTAGGACACAGTATGTGAAGCTAAAGCAATTTTTAAAGACTGGTTTTACTTTTGAAAAAGATCGTCAAATATATTGCCAGGTATGGTAGAGCATGCCTTTAAAGCCCCGAACTTAGAGGGCAGAGGTAGGAAAATCACTGTGAGTTCGAGGTTAGCCTGGGACTAGAGTAAGTTCCAGGTCAGCCTGGAACACAGTGATACAAACAAAAAACAAACAAACAAACAAACAAAAAACTGAGATCTAATTGATGTAAGAGAATTAAAAATTTTTTAATTTAAAATTTTAACATAAACTGAGGGCTGGGAAATTGGCTCAGCATTTAAAGGTGCTTGCTTGCAAAGCCTGCTGGCCCTGGTTAATTTCCCACTTCCCATGTAAAGCCGTATGTTCAGAGTGGTGTGTGTGTCTGAATTCATTGACATGCCCATGCCTATACATATATACACACACTCTCTCAGTAAATAAAAATATTTTTTAAAAAACAAAAATTTAACAAAACCACTTACTCATAAAGAATTCTTTCAGTTCATTTTCATCAATATCGTGAGGCAAGTTCCCAACAAAAAGCTGATGACTGTCTGGATAACGAATTATTCTACGGTTGTCAGAGTCACTCTGCTCCACATCTCCTCTGCCTGAAAATACCAAGAGACCAAATGGTAAAGTTTATTAGCATCATACAAAAAGTTTTTAAAAAATATGTACTGCTTTAATAAAACCAGATGTGTCCCTCAAAGAGGTAAAATGTCTATTAGGCTCATCAGAAAACTGCATGACACCAATTGTAAAACAAGGGCACTGACTAGTGTTAATGTCTCTTCTATAGTACTGGACAGATTACAAAAGGCAGATACTGAAAGAACATTTATGTCTCCCTAACCACACTGTTTCCACCATCTATGAACAAGGCAGACATCAGATAGTAAAGAATGCTCTAATGCTTGCTTAGTTTTTGAAATTCAAGTTACTCTTTATATGTTACAGCTAAATCAGTATTTTAATTGTACCAAAATTTCCTTTATGCAGGCTTCTACACCTGTATCTCTTATGATACTCTCCCACAGAAATAACCTTATTTGATTCTACCAATCACAACACATAACAGTCACTCATGATCGTCAACACAATGCCAAAGCCAGGACAAACCCCCACCTTCTGGGACTTTTAGTTTACTAATGTGCCACTTTAGCATTTTTAGAATAAAGAACAAGAACATTCTAAATTTGATATAGACTTATTTCTCACCTCTGACTGAAGGAATTTTAACATTCTTATAGAATTCAAATACAAATACTACCTGCCAAATATCAGCTAACAAGTTAAAAAAAAAAAAACCACTGCAACTTACTTGATACCTAAATCAAGTAAAATATATGAATCAGGCTGTGCTTAGTGTTATCTGAGAAGAGGTAAGAGTACTAAGTAAGAGTTGGAGACATGGCTTAGCTGTTAAGGCACTTGCTTGCAAAGCCAAAGGATCCAGATTCGATTCCCCAGGACCCACATAAGCCAGATGTACAAGGGGGTGCATGTATCTGAAGTGCATTTGCAGCTGGAGGCTCTGGTGTGCCCATACCGACCCCCCCCCCCCGCTAATTCCTCTCTCTAATAAATAAAAAAATAAACTTTCTATAAAACTGCTAAGTAAGTGGGGCATAGTAGTACATGCCTTTAATCCCAGCTCTCAGGAAGCAGAGGGTAGGACGATCACAGTGAGCTTGAGGCCACCCTGAGACTACAGAGTGAATTCCAGGTCAGCCTGGACTAGAGTGAAACCCTACCTTGAAAAACCAAGAGTGGGGCTGGAGAGATGGCTTAGTGGTTAAGGCACTTGCCTGCAAAGCCAAAGGACCCAGGTTTGACTCCCCAGGACCCATGTAAGTCAGATGCACGAGGGGGCGCACGCATCTTGAGTTTGTTTGCAGTGGCTGGAGGCCCTGGTACGCCCATTCTCTCTCTTAAAAAATAAAAATATATATATATATTTTTATTTTTATCTATTTATTTGAGAGAAAGGCGGGGGAGAATGGGCGTGCCAGGGCCTATAGCCACTGCAAACAAACTCCAGATGCATGCACCCCCTTATGCATCTGGTTTACATGGGTCCTGGGGAACTGAACTGAGGTCCTTTGGCTTTGCAGGCAAGCACCTAAACTGCTAAGCCATATTTCCAGCCCCATTCTCTCTCTCTACCTGCCTATTTCCGTATCTCTCTCAATAAATAAAAACAAAATATTTTTTTAAAGTGCTAAGTGAGCCGGTTGTGGTGGTGCACTCTTTAATCCCAGCATTTGGGAGGCAGGAGGACTGCTGAGAGTTCAAGGCCACCCTGAGAATACAGAGTGAATTCCAGGTCAGCCTGGGCCAGAGTGAGACCCTACCTCGAAAAACCAAAAAAGTGCTAAGTAAGAGTAGGTTATTAGCAGCATTGGCAGCTTGGTTTTGGATCCCAAAACCAAAATGACAATAATCATATAAACAAGTCTCTGGTCTTTTGTACCTTTAAAAATGCATGTTTCCATGGATGTCAACAAACTCTCCCCTGAAAGCTGGCTGTTAGGGCCCAAACTATTTCAAGCAGAATGCTCACATCTCTAAGCATCCGATCCTTCCTGACAAGGATCTGTGTATAAACCCATTACACTTTTAAAATTAGCCTTTCCCAACTTTGCAAGTTCTAAATGCTAACTAAAGGCGAGAGAGGAAAAGCTTCACCTGGTCTGGGTCCTCTGGGAGGGAAGCCAGGCCTTTCCCTGGGCCGCTGTTCACGCACTCGTGGTGGCTGAGACTGAACTTCTGGTTTAGCTTCCACTCTTGGCTGAAAACAGAATGGGAAAAAAACCACATTGTAAAGAAACGCGTTCTACAGGAGAAAACCAACCAAAGCAATTATTATCACGTCACTGTCAGGGATGATGACCATCTTAAGTTTATTTTTATCAATGTCCTATGTATGCGAAAAATACTTTGTTAAAGATATTCTGTACCAATCTAGGACTGTAGGGTAGGTTTTATTTTTCCCAAAGTTGTGTAAAGCACAATAAGCTGCTTTGTACAATCCATTTTAAAAAAAAACTTACACCTGCTATGGTCAGCATAGTTATTGCTACAAGACTCACAAAAGTACAAGATGAGCTATACTCCACATAAACCAACAAAATTAAAAACGCTCATCTCAAAAAGCCAGGAAGACGCATCACTCGTAAGTATCTACTTTGCTGCTGCCCTTCAGACATTGAGTGTTCAGTTACATCTTCTAACTCCATGCTATAATCTGGAAACCAGTACTTTAATAGTTCAAATACTGCTAGGTTTAAATGCACATTACAATTTTAAACAATGATAGATAGTCAGGCATAGTGGCACATGCCTGTAATCCAAGCACTTGGAAGGAGTATTGACTCCAACAATTTTCTTTATCTGTGTGGGAAAGTAATAGGACTGTTTATCTTCCAAAAGTTTCTGCCAACTGCTGACTTAAAACATATGAAGTAGTTTTAAAACAAAGTGTCATGCACATATGCCATTAATTTTTATTTAATACATAGATAGCATTTTCAGTATTCCCAACTTCTTCAGGCTTTCTACTGACCAAGTAATTATGATTCGATGAAAAGACATACGAGGGCTGGAGAAGATGGCTTAGCGGTTAAGGCACTTGCCTGCAAAGCCAAAGGACCTTGGTTCAATTCCCCAGTACCCATGTAAGCCAGATGCACAAGGGGGCACATGCATCTGGAGTTTGTTTGCAGTGGCTGGAAGCCCTGGCATGCCCATTCTCTCTCTCTCTCTCTGCCTCTTTCCCTCTCTAAAACAAATAAATAAAATAAAAAAGAAAAGACAAATGAACCTTCAAAGAATGCTGAAGGTAACAGCAGGAGATAGCTGAGAATGTGGCCCTGAAGTCAAGAGCCAGGGTTTCATTTCTGAGGACCTTGTGGACCAAGGTCCAAGAGAATGATTCAAACGTTCATTCTGGAACATAATTTGTAAGGCTAAATCTGGATTAAAAATTATGCTTCTTTCAGAAATGACTATCATTATCAACTATTATAGCCACTGTAACCCAAAGATGTGTTAACTGTGACACTGGCAGTTTTGAACAGATTTTGACTACCTCTAAATGCAAGTAACAGGCTGGAAGAGTCTTATTTCTCACAAAATGAAACTGCTTCACATGTCCTAGAATTCTGCTAGTTAAAAAAAAATTTTTTTTTTCCAAAGTAGGGTCTCACTCTTGCCTAGGCTGATATCGGATTCACTATGTAGTCTCAGGTCGGCCTCGAATTCCCAGCAATCCTCCCACCTCTGTCTCCCAGTGCTGGGGTTGAAGGCATGCATCACCACCCCCAGCTAAAGATGAATTTTAATGCTCTCATTTTTTCTATTACCGTAATAACCTATATCCTAACTCTTTTTTCTTTTCTTTTTTTTTGTGGGGATGGGATGGAAAGGTCCTTTTTGAGACAGGGTTTCATTATGTAGCCCAGTATTGAATTTGTGGTCCTCTTATCTCAACCTCCCCAATGCAAAAAAACCACAGCTGTGTACCCCATGCCTGTTTAATTCGTTTTTACACCACTGAAAGAACCAAACATGAGACACAGATGCTCAACAACTACTGGTTCATTTAAATTATATTACCCATTCTCTGACTCAAAACATGTAGGAGAATTTTCTATGCCTGACAAGGAGACCTAATGATATCTGTGTTGATATTTGGAATTTTCAATTAATGGAGTCTAAAAGGAGGTATCACATTAAGTTTGGATCAAAAACAATTGAAGTGAGTTACTTAATAAAAACAGCAAATATATACCTCACATTTAAAATTTAAAAAAAAAAATGCTGATACCCAATCCAAACTGTATCCAAGAGCCTGAAGCCCTGACCTAGATAAACTTAAATTCTTTTCAAAACAGATTACCAAAATGAAATTCCAAAGCAATTTAACATCAAGTACATTTTTAAAATGTCCAACATCTTACAAGTAATTCCTAACACTTATTTAGCAGCCTGTCTTTGTAAATGTATGATGCCAGTGCATGAAACATTAGACCAAATAGCTAAAAAGGTTCCTTTTCAGTAGCATAACTGTCAACTAAGCCAGCTGTGCACCTCTAACTGTTCAAGCCCAACGATTAAAAGTAGCTATTTCAAACATAAAATGACTAATATCCTATGTACTATTATAAGGGCAATAAAATTAAACTTTATTTAACCAGAAAATATGACCTCATAGCAAATCCCACAAACGAATGTCAAACAGAATGAAACAAAAATGGAAGCATTAAACCAAGCCAATAAAAGTAGCTATAATCACAATTATGAGTAAGTCCTTCAATTAAACACAAGCTAGTTAGATGAGCAAGTCTGTTTCCAGCAAAAGTATTTTTAACAAGAAATTAACTTACCTACTTCTAACTTAACGCCTACCAACATACTAGAAGCAGACTTAATTTCTTCTTCCCAAATAATCTGTTAAAAATATAAGGAAATAAGGGGGCTGGAGAGATGGCTTGGCAGTTAAGGCGATTGCCTGTAAAGCCAAAGGATCCTGGTTTGATTCTCTAATATCCATGTAAGCCAGATTCACAAGGGGGCGCATGCACCTGGAGTTCGTTTGCAGTGGCTGGAGGCCCTGGCGTGCCCATTTTCTCTCTGTGCCTCTTTCTCTCTCACAAATAAATAAATAAAAATATTTTTTTAATAAAATAAATAAGGAAATAAATGCTTTACGAAATTTAACAAAATAAAGCTGATGGGTTATTAAACAGCATTCTACATGTAGCATAAAGAAACTAGAAAATGATGAAGTGGGAAATACAACCTAATTTCCTTGAATTTGAAAATTGACATGAGGATAGGCATAGTGTCCCACGCTTTCAGTTCTAGCACTCGTGAGGCTGAGGGTCATGAGTTTGAGGCCAGCCTGGGCTAGAGTAGAGTGAGACCCTACCTCAAATTGAACCCCCCCTCCCAAAACCTTCCAAGATATGAAGTTATTTTCCTAAGCAAGCTAGAACCTAATGCAGTTCAGGTGTGTCCTAAGTATATTCTTTGCTATAACAAATAAATTACCCTCTGGCAAGGCATTAAAAAAAAAAAAAAAAAAAAAAAGCTGCATGCCTGCAAGAGCCACATAAACAAGTACTGTATCTTACTATATAAATTCAAAAGTCAGCCCTATATTTTAGCTGTCTCACCAAGTCTGAGTTACTCTAGGTCTAGATTTTCCTATCTCTAAATTGGAAAGAAATGTTAATAATATCCACTCTTGTATAGGGTGATTTTAAAGATTTAATGAGAATGAATAGAATATACTTAAACATATAAAATGGTGAATGAATGATAAACTAAAGATAATAAGCACTAAGCTATTTAATTTTTAACTATTTAAAACATCACTAATCTTGGAAATGAAATAAAATCTAAAAACTTTGTATCCAAATCTGATAGGGATTTCCAAAGAAAAGCCACAAGTCAGGTCTCTAAAAGGTGCTGTAAAGCTAATCCTTTTAAGTGGAGGGAGGGGAAGCATCATAGCACCATGTATTTTATTATATCCCTGGTTATAATGTGTTGGAACTCCACAGAGGATCTATAATAATTTACTAGTTACTCCTGAAACCTCAATGTCTTAGTGCTTTAAGCATCTCAAAGATGTAGAGACTAACCATTTTAAATACCAACTTCCTAGTAAAATGAAGGCCAACTCAAAATGTAGAAAAGAATTGGACACCACCACGTAAGTATGCCAATAAACTTAGTTACAATTGAATCTAAGCTAGCTAATCAGCATGGTCACCAGTGTCTTCCTTACACATGTTTGGCAAAGCTCTGAAATGGGTGAGATGACACACAGACAAGAGCAGAGTACTGGATGATCAGTTATGGTGAACACTACAGTCATAAGTTGGTACAGGCTTCAATTAAATGACGTGAACAACTTACAGACTGAGAGCTTAGGCAATGCATATTTTTTTTACATTTTCTATTTTTTTTTAGAACAAAGATTCTTTAAAATGTCATACTATTTTGTGCCTTTCCAAAATTCTTACCTAAAATATTTTTGCTAAGATGTAATTTTTTTTAAAGGAACATCTTTTAAGAAGCCTTTTAAATGACAATATTATATATTGGTAAAACCAACTTAATCTGTATTTCACACACCCAAACCCAAAATACCACCTCTGTCAATAAATTAATAAGAGATCTGGCATTTAAAGTGGGTGCTTTGACATTTAGCACATTTTTGTATGTTTAATCCATAATTTGATTGACTCATTTAAAAGTGTATAAAAAATAAGCAATTGGCAATGTAACAAGGATACAATCCAATGTGTTCACAGATTGGTTACCTGTGAGACTGGTGCTTTAACATGGGGTGGAATTCCAGAGGAAGAAACAGTACCACTAGGAGGCAGGTTTTTACTGGTCACTGAAGCCCAGGAGAAAGCCTGCAGGAAATGCAACAAACCTAGACTACTAATCATGGAAAACCACCAACATTCCTACAGGGAACTTCCAAATATATATTTGCTTTTCATTTCTAAACTAGTTCTTTACATTGCAGGACTCCTAAAAGAAAGGCACACACACACATGCCAGTCTATGTGCCAGCTTTAAAAAAATCTCATTATGCAAGATTACTGGTAAATGTTGGGTCTCAACTAGTAAATAAAACCACAAGCAAGTTCCTACATACTCTAAGTAGATGAGCAAGTGGCAAACAAAACCACTGAAACTAAACATGCTGTACAAAAATCTGAACCTGTCAGAATTCCTCCCCCTTAGGGTGGGGAAGACAGTGTGAATGATGGTATTAAGGGAAGGGGGGAGAACAGGAAAGAACAGAGTACTAGTTGGAAACCCTAACAGACACAAATTGAACAAGAAATCTCTTCCTCTCACTGCCCAAATATACTTTAACCTTCTACTTTACAGAAAGATACAAAGTTTTACATGGTACACTATGTGTGTCACCCATCTTTTACAAGACAGCTTAGTGTAGTAAGGAAACAAGATCCCATTTAGATCACAAACAGACTATCTCTTACAGAGCAACTTCTGTGGGGACACTGCATGAGTCCTGGTGCACCAGAAGGGAAGAGCAACTAACTGCCAGCCTTATATATGGACTTGACTAACCATGTAAATTATTAAACACTTCATAGAACTAGTGATAATACTATGTTACAAATTTCATCCTTATAGGTCTTTGGAGGGGGGAGAAAATAATGAACTCTCAGGATAACAAAAACTGCAGCTTCTTTCAGAGATCTGAAAGTATAGTTTACTATATTAACTAATTTCACAGAACCAAGGTCATGCTTCATTAATGGCACCACGTATCAATGTACGATGTGAAAGGTCTGAAAATGCTCTTGGATCTAACCTTTGGTGGTTCTTGTGGCAAAGAAACAGGTTCAGCCGGAGGAGGAGTGGCAGACTTCTCCTCTAACTCTTCTAAGTTTTTCTCTTCCACTTGTGGTTTCAGTTCTTCAGTCTTTGTTTCAGATTCTGGCTCAGGCTCAGGTTCATGAGAGGATTCTTCTAAAGGTTCCTCTATGCCATTACTACAATAAGACATTTAGGTAACTTTTTGGTATGAGGAAAATAAAGATTTCAAATGAAAGGACATTTTGTTTCTTTTCAACCTAGTCTGCAAAACGACTTATATGCCAGTAAGGAGCTGGATGCTTTGTGCAAGTATACAGGATATGAGGGATGAAACCCAAAGCCTGCCTGTTGTGCACATGCTGGGCAAATTGCTCTCAAAGTAACGATCACAACCCTCCCAAACCTCATCTTTTTGTTTGTTTGTTTGTCTGTTCAGTTTGGTTGAGGTTTCTCACTCTAGCTTAGGTGGACCTGAATTCATTATGGAGTCTCAGGGTGGCCTCAAACTAAAGACGATCCTCTTACCTCTGCCTTCCAAGTGCTGGGATTAAAAGTGTGCGCCACCACACCCAGCTTCAACCCCCATCTTTTTAAAACTAGGTTACCTTTATTATTTACACATGTGTGTGCACACCAGTGTCTCTTGCCCCTACAAACAAATGCCCACCAAGCTTACATGGGTGGCTAGGGAATTGAACCCAAGCTAGAAGACTTTGTAAGCAAACAGCATTCAACCAGTCAAAATGAGTTTACCTTTACTGCTAACTATAAAACCCCTATTTTCTTAAAAAAAAAAAAAAAAAAAAAAAAATACTGACTGGAGATTGATTGATTGAGAGAAGCATCTCATGCATCCCTGGCTGGCCTTGAACTCGTTATAATTGCTGAGGATAACCTTACACTTTGGTTTCCCTGCCTCTATAGCCCTGTACCATCACACTAGGTTTTATGGGGGGTCAGGGATTGAGCCCTGTGATCATTCATGTTATACAACCATACATCAGCTGAGCTACATTCCTAACCCCCACAAATAAATTTTTTTAAAAGAAGCTCAGGCCAGGCATGGTGGCACATGCCTTTAATCCCAGTACTTAGAGGGTAGGAGGATCACCGAGAGGTTGGGGCCACCCTGAGACTACTACCCCAACCCCCCCCAAAAACGAGGGGGGGGGTGCCTCGGCAAATAAGATAGCTTGCCAAAGAAGCAGGAGGGCTTGAGGCTTGGCCACATATCTATAACTTGGGGTGGGGAGGCAGAGAGACTCCTTCTCAACTATGGATGAGTGATAACAGTATGGCCTGACACCTGCACATGCCATAAACAACACACATAGCATCATACCATATAAACAACACACACACACACACACACACACACACACACACAGAGAGAAAATAAAAAGTTTGCTGCATTATTATAAACTTTCTATATAACTAACCACCATTTTGACACAAACTATATTCAGTTTTTTGAACCAGTTAAATAATTCTTTCTGGGCTGGAGAGATGGCTTAGCAATTAAGCCACTTGCCTGCAAAGCCTAAGGACTCAGGTTCAATTCCCCAGTACCCATGTAAGCCAGATGCAACAAGATGGCGCATGCATCTGGAGTTTGTTTGCAGCAGCTGTAGGTCCTGACACACCCAATTCTATCTGTCTCTCTCTCAAGTAAATAGTCTAAAAATAAAACTCTTTCTAAATTTCTTCATGTTATACTCAAACATTTGCCTAATAATACATCATTTTAATAAAAATGTAATGCCAGAGACTGAGGGTATAGCAGTGATAGAATACAGGCTTAGCATTCATGAAACCCTGAGTTCAAATCCTAGCACAATTTATTTTATGTTTTTAACTTTCAACACTAATCCTAGAACAAAAACTCCATTACAATGACACTGCAGATGACAGGCTAGTCTTACGTCACAGGGTGTGCTTCGTAGAAACCGCTGTTAGTGCTCTCTGGCACAGGTTCTGGAGATGGCTGCCTCTCTTCTTGTTCCTCTTCTACTTCATCTTCTGACTCTGACAACACATGACAGGGCACATCTTTTTAAAAGAAGCCTTAGGGGCTAGAGAAATGGCTCAGTGGTTAAGCGCTTGCCTGTGAAGCCTAAGGACCCTGGTTCAAGGCTCGATTCCTGAGTACCCATGTAAGCCAGATGCACATGGTGGCACATGTGTCTGGAGTTAGTATGCAGTGGCTAGAGGCCCTGGCGCAACCATTCTCTCTTTCTCTCTCTAATAAATAAAATAAATAAAGAAGCTTTATGCATAATTTGTCATATATATGTGTATAATTGGTATGGTAGTAAAAAACTGATAAACTTTCAAAGGCATTCAACTGTTCTCTCAAAAAACTGGAGAGATGGGCTGGGGAAATGGCTTAGCGGGGTTAAGGCATTTGCCTGCAAAGCCCAAGGACCTGGATTCAATTCCCTAGGTCCCACGTAAGTCAGATGCACAAGGGGGGTGCATACATCTGGACTTTGTTTGTAGTGGCTGGAAGCCCTGGTGCACCCATTCGCTCTCTCTGCCTCTTCCTCTCTCTCTCTCAAATAAATGAATATCTTAAAAAGAAAATAATAAATAAATAAATAAATAAAAAATAAATAAATAAAAATTTAAAAACTGGAGAGAACATGCAAGGAAAACTTATTATACTATTTAAAAAAATCTACTGGGGAAGGGGTGGAGCGCGGCTGCGCCGGCGCGTCGAGCTAGAGACAGCCGCCGGGATGGACGTGTTTCTTATGATCCGGCGTCACAAGACCACCATCTTCACGGATGCCAAGGAATCGAGCACCATGTTCGAGCTAAAGCACATTGTCGAGGGCATCCTCAAGTGGCCGCCCGACGAGCAGCGGCTATACAAGGATGACCAGCTCCTTGATGATGGAAAACGCTGGGGGAGAGTGGTTTCACCAACCAGACAGCAAGACCACGGGCCCCAGCCACAGTGGGCCTGGCCTTCCGAGCAGATGATGCCTTCGAGGCCCTGCGCATTGAGCCCTTCTCCAGCCCTCCCGAGATTCCAGATGTGATGAAACCGCAGGACTCAGGAGGAAGTGCCAATGAACAAGCTCTGCAGTGAGGGCTCCGGGCCATTTTTAGGCCCATTCCTCCCTACCCCCAATAAAAAAGATTTGGGTGTCTGCAAAATATATATAAAAATCTACTGGGGCAGGAGAGATGGCTTAGTGGTTAAGGTGTCTGCCTGCAAAGCCAAAGCATCCCAGTTCGATTCCCCAGGAGCAACATAAGCCAGATGCACAAGGGGGCATGCAATTTATTTGCAGTGGCTGCTTCTCTCCCCTCCCCCTCCCTCAAAAAAATAAATAAATAAATAAATTGCAGTGGCTGGAGAGATGGCTTAGCGGCCCACCTGCCTGCACCCATTCTTTCCCAAAGTGATACAAGGCGCGATGCCGCTCCCCTGGAGTTCGTTCACAGTGAGGCTATGGCATTCATTCTCTCTCTCAAAAAAAAAAAAAAAAAAAAAAAAAAAAAAAAAAAAAAAAAAAAAAAAAGCCTATCAGTGTTGAGTGTGATGGCGCACACCTTTAGTCCCAGCATTTGAGAGGCAGAGGTAGGAGGATCACCATGAGTTGAAGGCCACCCTGAGAACATAATGTAAGCCTGGGCTAGAGTGAAACCCTACCTAAAAAAAAACCAAAAATAGTTTGGCGTGGTGGCACATGCCTTTAATCCCAGCCCTCAGGAGGCAGAGGTAGGAGGATCACCATGAATTCGAGGCCACCCTGAGACTACATAGTGAATTCCAGGTCAGCCTGGGCTAGAGACCCTACCTCAATAAATAAATAAATAAATAAATAAATAAATAAATAAATAAATAAATAAAAGCCAGGCGTGATGGCACACACCTTTAATCCCAGCTTTCAGGAGGCAGAGGTAGGAGGACCACCTTGAGTTCGAGGCCACCCTGAGACTACACAGTAAAATCCAGGTCAGCCTGGACTAGAGATAAACCCTACCTCGAAAAACCAAAAAACAAACAAACAAACATAGTGAATTCCATGTTAGCCTGAGCTAGAGTGAGTAGAGACCCTACCTTGGGGGGGAAAAAAAAAAGGAAAAGGGGCTGGAGAGGTGGCTCAGTGGTTAAAGTGCCTGAAAAGCCTAAGGACCTGGGTTCGATTCCCCAGAATCTATGTAAAGCCACATCACAAGGTGGCGTGTGCATCTGGAGTTCAAAAAAGCAAAGAAAGAAAAAGAAAAGGTTAGAACTAAGTTTCTTTTGCCATATCCATTTAATGAAGCAACACAAGAGGAAACTAAGGAGAACCTTTCTACCCTGCAAGGGAGGGTCTCCACTCTAACCCAGGCTGACCTGGAATTCACTATGTAATCTCAGGGTGGCCTTGAACTCATGGCCATACTCCTACCTCTCTCTGCCTCCCAAGTGCTAGGACTAAAGGTGTGTGCCACCACGCCCAGCTTCTTTATTTGAATTTTATATAATGTGCAGCTTTATTTTTCCCAACAAAAACTAAAGGGAGAAATAGGAGGGTTGGTTCACTTAAACAGGTAATTTCTAAAAGCTTCATACTTACAGAAAGAAATTAAGGAGCAAGTGTACTGACAACCCTTCTACCTTCAGGGTAACCTCACCTTCATCAAGTTCTGGTTCAGAGTCACCAAACACTTCATCTTCATAACGAAACATATCATTGTGAACATAAAACTTATTTGGAACAGATCCCTACAGAAAAATAATATACAAGTATTGTATAAATACCCATATATCTGTAATACTCCTCATGACTCAGATGTTCCTCAGAAATCCATAACTGTGATATGACAAGAGAACAAATTACATGGTATACACAATATTTAATAACCCAAGAATAATCTCCGTTCAATATAATTATCCCAAACTGAACACACTATGACTTCAGCCTTAAAGATTAAAAAACTAAAATGATCAAGGCTGGAGAAATGGCTTAGCAGTTATAAGGTGCTGGCCTGCAAAACCTAAGGACCAAGGTTCAATTCCCCAGGACCCACATAAGCCAGAACCACATGGTAGTGCATGCTTCTGGAGTTCCTTTGCAATAGTGGTGAGACCCTGGCAGCCCATTCTTCCTCAAACAATTTTTTAAAAAAAGATCAATGAGTTGGACATGGTGGCACATGCCTTTAATCTCAGCACTCAGGAGGCAGAGGCAGGAGGATTGCTGTGAGTTCGAGGCCACTCTGAGACTACATAGTGAATTCCAGGTCAGCCTGGTCTAGAGCGAGACCCTTACCTTGAAAAATCAAAATCAATGAAAAAAGGTGCAGTGGCATACACCTGTAATCTTAGGAGGTCTAAGAAGAGGACTGGGCTGAAAAGATGGCTTAATGGTTAAGGCACTTGCTTGCAAAGCCTAAGGACCCAGGTTCAACTCCCCAGAACCCACATAAGCCAGAATCACATCTGGAGTTCAATTGCAGTCGCTAGAGGCCCCTGATGCAACCCTTTCTCTCGCTCATAAAAAAAAAAAATTTTTTTTTTTTTTAAAAAGAGGATTGCTAGCCGGGTGTGGTGGCACACGCCTTTAATCCCAGCACTTGGGAGGCAGAGGTAGGAAGATTGCCGTGAGTTCGAGGCCACCCTGAGACTACATAGTTAATTTCAGGTCAGCCTGGACTAGAGTGAAACCCTACCTCAAAAAAAAAAAAAAAAAAAAAAGAGGATTGCTGGAAGTTCAAGGCCAGCCTGTAGTATAAAGTGAAACTGTCTTAAAAAAAAAAAGATATTACAACTCAGAATCTCTTCTCAATAGATGAAAAATACAATTAGAAAAATTTCCATTTTTTAAATGTAATCTTTGGAATACACCAATATATAATATAACTTCTAGGGGCTGGGGAAATGCCTCAGCAGTTAAAGGCACTTGCTTGCAAAGTCTGCTGGCCAGGGTTCAATTCCCAAGTACCCATGTAAAACCAGATGCACAAAGTGCCACATGTATTTAAAATTCATTTGCAGTGGAAAAAGGCTCTGGCAGTGCCCATACATTCTCCCATTTTCTACTTTCTAATAAAAATCTTTAAAAAATGAATGAAATATAACTTTTATACTACTTCTATAATCTTTTGGGTGTTTCTGCTTTGTTTTGTGATGGCAAGGATCAAATTCAGATCCTTGCACAAGTAGGGTCTGGTCCTTGCAAAGTGCTCTATCACCTGTAGTGTTAATCATCCATTTACAGATTTACCAGTATATGAACTAATTCCAAACATTTAAATACATGCAAATATATTTTACCAACAGGTTCAATAAAATTTCTCAAAAATAACAACCTGAGCTGAGCATGGTGGCGCATGCCTTTAATCCCAGCATTGGGAGGCAGAGGTAGGAGGATCGCCATGAGTTCGAGGCCACCCTGAGACTACATAGTTAATTCCAGGTCAGCCTGGACCAGAGTGAGACCCTACCTCGCAAAACCAAAAACAACCTGCAAATCTAAACCTAGTATAAGGAACACCTCAACTATTAACAGACAAATTAAATCATAAATAAAAACTAAAAAATGTGAAAACTTACTTCTGGAGCCAGAACAAATGTTTGCATAAACTTCCTCTCCGGCTGTCCACTGTTAGACAGCAAACCCATGACCTGGACAACTACTCCATCACTCAAAGTTGCATGGGCATCCACATGACGAATTTTGGTGTGACATTCACTGAAGTTCAGAGATAACACTTTGTGGTGTATATCCTTTGCAGAGGAAAAAGGGGAAGAAAATACAAATCTTTGAGCTACTGCATTAGTTATGCAATACTATTGTCTACTGATGCCGATTTTCTCACAAGCCTAAAATGTTGATTTCATCTTTTCTGTTTCACTTGATCCAGTCCAGAATGCTATGTATAACTAGACTACTGCCCCTTAGCCACTCTAACTGTCCACCTCTGTACTAAAGAACTTAGAATGTCCCTCTTACACTGTGTCATAACCTGGGCTTTATGTAGCTTTCTCATTTCATTGCTGTTGTTGTATGTGTGTAGACCAGGGAATAAATTTGTGTCATTCCTCAGAAACACAATCCAGCTTTTTGTGAGACAGTCTTTCAGTGGCTTGGAGCTCACTCATTAGGCTAGAATGGATGGCCATTGAGACCTCACGATCAGCTTGTCTTTGCAACACCAGTGCTAGACTTACAAGCTTCACGTCATCACATCAGAGGCAGGAGGACCTCAGGTCCTCAAGTTTGAGAGGCATGCACTTTATCAAGTAGCCATCTTCAGAGGCCTCTCCGTCTCTGTGCTGTGTAGTTATCCTCACCAGAACCAGAGTTCACTTCACTGCTTGCTGATGCCTCTTTTCCACTCCCAGTGCTTTTAGGTTTGGAAAGGCCAAATACTGGAGTCTAGCTAAAGCTCCACATTTTCTAGAAAGCCTTCTTTTCTGTTAAGTCACAAGAATGCACACCCTGCACTCCTATAACATATTTATAGAAGCTGAATGTCATCACAATCACTTCATGTATTGTACAAACAAGCTGGGCGTGGTGGTACACACCTTTAAGCCCAGCACTCAAGAGGCAGAGGTAGGAGGATTGCCATGAGTTCAGGGCCACCCTGAGACTATGTAGTGAATTCCAGGTCAGCCAGGCTAGAGTGAGACCCTATCTCCAAAAATAAATAAAAACATCCCATTTTCTCCTTTTAGCACATCCCAATGTAATAACCACATGTCATACAACTAAGGCACATTAAAAAAATTCTATTTATTTATAACAAATGACCAACAGATGCTTACACCACTTTTTGTAGCTGGCTTTACATGGGTGCTAGAGGATAGAATCTAGGCCAGCAGGCTTTGCAATCAAGTGCCATTAAACTACTGAGCTATTGCCTCAACCCCTTAAGGCATATTTTATACTTAATGAAACACACTCCTTTATAACAAATGATTATAATGAAGAAACCCACAGGCACTAAAAAGGCTATTTTTGAAATCTATCTTAATACAAAAAGACAATTAAAAACATACATATGGGGCTGAGGTTATAGCTCAGTAGTGTCTGGCTAACTTGCAGAAAGCTCTGCGTTTGATTCCCAGCATCTCACAAACTGGATGTGGCAGCACATGTCCATAATTCTATCACTCAGGAGGTGGAGGCAGCAAGATCACGAATTCAAGGCCAGCCTGAGTTACACGAAATCCCATCTCAAAGAAAAGAGAAGACAGGGCTGGAGAAAAGGCTTTAGCAGCTAAGGCACTTGCCTGCAATGCCAAAGGACCTAGGTTCGATTCCCCAGGACCCACGTAAGCCAGATGCACAAGGGGGCACATGCGTCTGGAGATCGTTTGCAGTGGCTGGAAGCCCTGGCTCACCCATCCCTCTCTGTCTCTTTCTCTCTGTTTCTTTCTCTCTCACACATAAGTAAATAAAATATTTTTAAAAAAGAAAGAAAAGCTAAGACAAAACTTACATTTTGGCCATAAACAGCTTCCTGGGGCTTTCCACTAGCATCTACTCCACCGTGAACATAGGATGAATTCCTGCCATAAAACCTGTAAAGCCATTAAAGGTTACAAAGCAGGTACTCAGTTAGCTAGCATCACCTAAGTCTCATCACATCTTTTCAAGTTGAAAACAGACGCAGGCAAAGTATATTCTAAATGCACATGTTGTAGCAAATTGATCAATTTTAATCCTGATACAGAAACTCAGTGGTCTAGGTTATCATATACCCCCTTAAAACAATCTATTTGCAAGGAGACAGATAGAAGAGAGGAAGAGAGAATGGGTGTGCCATGGCCTCTTGCCACTGCAAATGAACTCCAGATGCAATGCAACACTTTGTGCATCTGGCCTTAAATAGGTACTAGGGGATTGAACCTAGGCTGTCAGGCTTTGCAAGTAAGCACCTTTAACTGCTGAGCAATCTCTCCAACCCCATCATATACCTCCTTTAATACTCTAATAAGGGGCTGGAGAGAGGGTTTAGTGGTCAAGGCATTTGCCTGCAAAGCCAAAGGACCCAGGTCCAATTCCCCAGGACCCACAAAGGCTTAGATGTAAACATCTAAAAACAGATTTCAAATAACTGAAAGAATTCAAAGACCAAGTGAGAAATCTATAATTATTAATAAGAAGTTAGATGCTATAATATTTTTGTACTTTTAAATGTGTGATGATACTTTCTCTGGCACTACCTAGAACAATCAGAATTAACTACTATGAAAATTAAGATTGTCCAGGATGCATTTATTTTCATAAGAGGATTCTCCTCACCATAAAAAACGCAAGCACTTCCCAAGTGCCAAGCAGTATGATATATACTGATGCCTTCCCCTCCTAACAACCTCATAAAATAAGTGTTATTATCCAAACAAATGGGGACTGAGGTTCAGAAGAGATTAGATTAACTCCCAAAAGTCATATTCCTATGAAGCAAGCAGCTAAGAAGAGGATCCAGACATTCTGGCTCTAGAGTCCATAATTTTTAACCATTACCCTGTATTTTCAGTTACCCATTTCTTCTCATTTTTCTGAAATGCAATTTGGCAGAGTATGCGTGCGCACACAAAAAGCCAAAAAAAGTATCATACCTTTGGTGTAACAATTCTTTCAGGAACTTGTACCTAACCAGTAAGGTACTTAAAAATGGTTGCTTAATGAATAGTCAGTATGATGTTTGCATCAGTGAAATATTCATAATCACTTAAAGTTTCATTAAGAGGAAAAGTTATGTTATTACTTAATGGTGATTCAGAGGTTTACTATTTTAGAGTTTGCTTTAAAAAGATTTTTTAAACTATCATAAAAAGTTTGACAAGTAGAGCCGGGTGTGGTGGAGCACACCTTTAATCCCAGTACTTGGGAGGCAGAGGTTAAGAGGATAACTGAGTTCATGGCCACCCTGAGACTACAAAGTTAATTCCAGGTCAGCCTGGGCAAAAGTGAAACCCTATCTCAAAAATCCAAAAACCAAAAAGACAGGTGTAGTGCCTCATTTCTGTAATCTCAGAGGGTAAGGCAGATGAATTGCTGTGAGTTTGAGGCTAGTAAGAGGTAAGATTGGTTTTAAGACAAGATGTAGCTCTGCCTGAGCTAATAACCAGTAGACATCATATTGAACAAAAACTAAATCTTTATGTTTACAATTAGAAACCTAAACAGCTATTCACTTTGGGGTGTCATATATACTTTGTACACACCAAAATTTCAATATAGCAATGGGTTCTAGTCAGAAATAGGCTTGAATACTGATGGATAACACCATTACTTAAGAGTGATCCTAAATGAATTTCTAATCTTACTAAATTAGGAAGGATCCTGAATTACCAGCCTCAGCTATCCAGAATGTAAAGTGAGATAATGAAATACCTCAAGTTTAGAGGATTGCCATCAAGTTTACATGAGATAATGAATCTAAGTAGACTTCACAGAAAAAGAATTTAGCAAATAGTAAAAACAAAAATACCTCCTTGTTGATCGCCGTGAGTTCAAGGCCACCCTGAGACTACATAGTTAATTCCAGGTCAGCCTGGGCCAGAGTGAGACCCTACCTCAAAAACAAAACAAAACAAAACAAAACAAAAACCTCCTTGTTGGATTGCCATGAGTTCGTGGCCACTCTGAGACTACATAGTTAATTTCAGGTCAGCCTGGACCAGAGTGAGACCCTACCTCAAAAAAAGAAAAGAAAAGAAAAGAAAAGAAAAGAAAAGAAAAGAAAAGAAAAGAAAAGAAAAGAAAAGAAAAAAGAAAAGAAAAAGAAAAGAAAAGCAGCTGGAAAAAAAAAAAAAAAGAAAGAAAGAAAGAATAGCCGGGCGTGGTGGTGCACGCCTTTAATCCCAGCCCTCGGGAGGCAGAGGTAGGAGGATCGCCGAGAGTTCAAGGCCACCCTGAGACTACATAGTTAATTCCAGGTCAGCCTGGACCAGAGTGAGACCCTACCTCGAAAAACCAAAAAAAAAAAAAAAAAAAAAAAAGAAAAAGAAAAAGAAAAAGAAAAAGAAAAAAAAAAAAAAAAGAAAAGCAGCTGGGCATGGTGGCACACGTCTTAATCCCAGCACTCAGGAGGCAGAGGTAGGAGGATGACCATGAGTTCGAGGCTACCCTGAGAATACAAAGTGAATTCCAGGTCAGCCTGAGCTACCTGGTAGTGAAACCCTACCTGGGGGTGGGGGGGCCGGGTGTGGTGGCATACGCACTTGGGAGGCAGAGGTAGGAGGATGGCTGTGAGTTTGAGGACACCCTGATGAGACTACATCATAGTGAATTCCAGGTCAGCCTAGGCTAGAGTGAAACCCTATTTCGGAAAGCCAAAAAATAAAAAATAAAAAAATCAGTGTTGGAAAATATTTTCTTAAATATTTTATCTATTTCCATGGAGAGAGGGAGGGAGGGGGGAATGGGCACATCAGGGAATCTAGCTACTGTGAATGAGCTCCAGATGCATGCGCCGCTTTACGCGGTATTGGGGAATTGAACCTATATTCTTGTGCAATTTAGCATTTCTTCATAATCTGAGAAATGGCATTCTTTGGTAAAATATCAACAGTAGCCTTGGTAAGAGTTGAATATCTATAAGCTTACTCTTTTTAAAGCTTGAAAGGAAATTTGTATAATATGTAGTTCTTAATAATATTTGTTCTTCTAGGAATACTTTAGCAAGTAGAAGAAAAGAGAGGTCCTTGTAAGGATGAGCATAAAATATTTGCTATAAAAAATTACCTCAGAGGGTTAAGGGTAAATAGATCACTGCCACTTCATGTGGGAAAGAAAGGCTGTTAAAAATTTGACGCCTTTAATCCCAGCACTTGGGAGGCAGAGGTAGGAGGATTGTCATGAGTTTAAGGCCACCCTGAGATGACACAGTGAATTCCAGGTCAGCCTGGGCTAGAGTGAGACCCTACCTCAAAAAACCAAAAAAAATAAAATAAAATAAAATAAAATAAAAATAAAAATCCAATTGACATTCTTATATGTAATTCTTCCTGGCTTAAGCCATCTGATTTCTAATTGTTCATCAGAGCCTATTAATTGGTCAAGCCCCATATATATGTATAGCTTTGAATGTACTATAATGTACTGAGACATAACGTGATTTTCTTACTGTTTAGAGAGAACATCATGTTATAAAGAGACAGGAAAAGGAGAATATATGTGGCTGTGCCAAGAGAGCACTAAATACTCTGTGTAAAATTTACCTGTGTAAATACTCTGGAGCTTTATTCAGCAAAGTGTAATATTGCCTCACAAACTCCCGCCCTACCAGCAGCGGACTGGGCTTCTCCATAACCATTTCTTTGCTGCACAATGTCAAATGCTGAGGGAGCAAACACAAGAATAATAGCCATTACAGACATGTTTGTAAATTATCATAAAATAAATGTTCTTAGACATACAAATGGGAATAAAGAAAATTAACATCATGTATTTAAAGTAATTTACAATAGTGAAAGTATAAATTCCCAACCTCCAATGTTTCCTCAATTTCCCAACCCCTCAGTACAGGGGCAAGTATTATTTTCAAGAAAAATCAGCATTAATTAACTAAACGTAATTTATCATCCTTTATATGCATAAGCCCCCAAAACAGGCTAATTGTAATCAACATTAAGAACAGGGAGAAATGGGCAGCAAAAGCCATTAAGCTTTAATATTTTTCAAAAATAGTAAAAACATGGCTGATGGCATAGCCAGTGGTAGTCAGCCCAAACTAGATCGAGACCTTACCTCAAAATAAACAAAGCAGCCTTTCTCATTACACTTGAAAGCATTGAAAAATAACCATAATACCTTCACATCTATCTACTGGGCCAATCAGAATACAGCTTAAATTCCAATTTAACAAATTTCAATGTGGGTTTCCTTTAAACAACTAAATAATTTCAAAGCCAAAGCCATAGACAGCCCATCACAATCATTTACAATATGATGCTGTCTTTCATACATGCCAGGTACCAACTACAGCAGAGCAGTTAGGTAAGATGCCTATCTCCACAATTCCAGTGGTTTCAACTTTGTTTTTTTGTTTGTTTGTTTTGTTTTTCGAGGTAGGGTCTTGCTCTAGCCCAGGCTGACCTGGAATTCACTATGAAGTCTCAGGGTGGCCTTGAACTCATGGTGCTCCTCCTACCTCTGCCTCCCGAGTGCTGGGATTAAAGGCGCGTGTGCCACCACGCCAGCTTCAACTTTACATTTTGCTCCAATCAGTTCTGTTTCTCCCACAGCAAGGCATCATGCATCAGCCTTACTTGATTTCAAAAAAATTGTTAACTACAGGGCTGGAGAGATGGCTTAGCGGTTAAGGTGCATGCTTGTGAAGCCTAAGGACACCGGTTCGATTCTCCAGGTCCCACGTTAGCCAGATGCACAAAGGGGAGCATGTGTCTGGAGTTCGTTTGCAGTGGCTAGAGACACTAGCGTGCCCATTCTCACTCACTCTCTCTCTCTTTCCTTGTCTCTAACAAATAAATAAAATAAAGTTAAAAAAATGTTAATTACAAAAGTAGATTCAGATACAACTTTCAAATGTCACTGGTTTTCCCCAAACCTGAAACTTCAAATAAATGAAGGTAGCATCCCCAATGAATAAAAGGACTCACTCATGAACTAGTGGATGTAGCTCAGTGGTGGAGCAAATGAAACGTGAAGCTACCCTGTGTTCCATCCTCAAAGGTGCAAAAACAAAAACAGAAGGGAATGTAGTAATAAAACAAAGGAGCACAGCTAGCCAACACAATGGTTTTATATTTGGTACAGTAGAAGCAAATGAAGTAAAGGATTTGTATGAGTACCCAAATGTACAAACTGCAAAAATAATAAATGGGAAGCAGGGAATGATAATAAATTATCCTCCAAATAAAATAATTTCCTTCCAATTATTAATAACAGGAATACTATTAGAGATTGTTTCTGGATTTGATAATTACTGTTTTCTTCCCTTCTCCCAAGTTTTCAAAGTTAACACTTGTCATTTATTTTAAATCTCTCACATCTAGTAAATGTTTATCTACTTTAACATTTTCCATCTTACTGTTTAGTTCTCAAAAAACCTAACAAAGATTATTAAAAAAAGTCAAAATGCTCTAAAGATTCAATATAATGAAGTTCAAGAAAAGCTTCAAATTGCTTATTATGCACAGACACATAAGCACCATGGGGTCACAGTACCACTGATTTAAATGGAAGATAAGGGCACTCAGGAGGACCTCAGGATCAAGCCCAGCCTAGACTACACCCAGAGTTCCAAGCTGAGACTGACTTAACTGTTAAAAGCATTTGTCACTTAAGCAAGCATAAGGGCCTCTTGACTCAACACCCCAGAACCCAAATAAAAAGCTGTAAGGGCTGGGTACATGGCTCAGTGGCTTGCATGCAAAGCCTACTGACCCAGATTCAATTCCCCAGCCACCCAACATAAAACCAGACAGGCATTCGTTTGCAGCGACAATAGACCCTAGTGTGCCCATACACAAGTCAGCAAACAAAAATATATTTATTATTATTAATTTATTTATTTGAGAGTGATAGACAAGAGAGACAAGAGACAGATAGAGAATGGATGTGCATGGCCTCCAGTCACTGCAAACATGTGCTACCTTGTACATCTAGCTTACGTGGGTCCTGGGGAATTGAGCCTCGAACCGGGGCCCTTAGGCTTCACAGGCAAGCACTTAATCACTAAGCCATCTCTCCAGGCCCAAACAAAAATATTTTTGAAAAAAGCTTTGCATGGCCATGCATATCTGTAACCCAGTCCATATGAAGTAGAGACCAGATACTGGCTGGGGCTTGCTGACAGCAACATTTAGGTTGAGGGAGAAATCTGTCTCAAGGAAATACAGGGATAAGTGATAAAGTACTCTACATGCACATACATAGGGATATATGTCTGCACATATGCTCTACGCACATACATGCCCAAAAAACATACTAGGCATGGCAGCACATCACCACTTGTTTTCTTTTTTAATTTCATTATTTATTTGAGAGAGAAAAAGAGGCAGACAGAGAAAGATAATCGGCACACCAGGATCTCCAGCCGTGCTAAGGAACTAAGGAACTCTAGGCACATATGCCACATCACCACTTGTAATTCCAGCACGTAGGAGGTGGAGGCAGGATGATCATAAGGTTATGATCATCCTTGGCTATATAGCTTAGGCTGAGACCTTTCTCAAAATAAAATAAAAGATTGAAGACAAGAAAGGCAAATGAGTACGGGAGGGAATACATACCTGGTACTGAAAAACCTAAGCAAAAATCTATGGCAGGGGAGGTCATGAGTCTTAGGGGTATAAAGCCTGCTCTTGTCTGACTAAATGTATATATTATTCCCACCAAGCTGCCCTGAGAGCACTACACTTAATGTTCATATTCACATATTAATGCTACTCTCACTTCTGGTTAGAGAAGCTTCTCTTTTCAGATGGCGATGACCACTGGGATGACCCAAAAGGCAACATAGTGCTGAGAAGAAGGGATGGAGGAGTGCCCAGCACTGAAACATCTCTGTCACACCCTCCAAGGCTCAGGGAACATTGCGGAAGAGGGGCGGATAGAATGGAAGAGCCAAAGGAAGGGTACAACTCCTTACAATTCAACTGTCCAGACAGAAACTGGCTTTGCTATCCATGACCTTACAGTGCCTAGCAATACCTTCGCAAGACCCTCATAATAGAAGTAAAAGATGATGACATCAAATTAAAAAAGACTAATGGAGAGAGGGAGGGGATATGATGGAGACTGGAGTTCTAAAGTGGAATGGGGGGAGGAGAGGGAAATATGTGTTTTTGTATGTAAGTATAGAAATGGTCAATAAAAAAATAATAATAAAAAAAAAAGAAAGGCAAATGAGGTGGTAACAGCTCACTGATCATTATTCAGTAAACTATTAGTTAGCATTACTATTGAAAGGAGGCTAAGCCAGACATGGTGCAACATGCCTTTAATGGAGGAGGGGGTAGAAGGAGGATCACCATGAGTTCAAGGCCACCCTGAGCTAGACTGAGACCTTACCTCAATAAACAAAAACAAGCCGGGCATGGTGACACAAGCCTTTAATCCCAGCACTGGGGAGGCAAAGGTAAAAGGATCGCAGTGAGTTCAAGGCCATCCTGAGACTACAAAGTTAATTCCAGGTCAGCCTGGGCCAGAGTGAGACCCTACCTAAAAAAAATAAAAAAATAAAAACAGAAGCTAGGTGTGGTGGCACACACCTTTAATCCCAGCACTGGGCTAGGCTAGGGTGAGACCCTACATGAAAAAACAACAACAACAACAACAACAACAAAAAAAAACAGAAACAAAGGAGACAACATGAAAAGTAACCTCAAATGCTGAATGAGATGTACCAACCTATGCAAATCCACTTTATTTTAAGGTGCTGAGGATGATACCACAGGGGATGGCAAAACAAAAACCAAAATTTACTACAGTGTTGCTGGAGAGATGGTTTCGCGGTTAAGGCGTTTGTCTGCAAAGCCAAAGGATCCCGGTTCGACTCTGCAGGACCCACATAAGCCAGATGCAGAAGGGGGCGCACGCATCTGAAGTTCGTTTGCAGTAGCTGGAGGCCCTGGCGTGCCCATTCTCCCTCTCTGCCTCTTTCTCAAATCAATCAATCAATAAAATATATTAATAAATTAACAAAAAATGAATCTCATACTGAAGACCACTTCAGGGTCTAGAGACAAGGCTCAGTGGCTAATGCACTTACTTTTTACATGCAAAGCCTAACAACCTGGGCTTCAATTCCCTAGTACCCACACGGAGCCAAGTGCACAAAGTGGCACATGCATGTGGAGTTCCTGTGAGTGGCTAGAGGCCCTGGTATGCCCATTCTTAGCCCTGCCCCCTGTTGCTTATAAATACATAAATAAACAAAAATATTAAAAGAACAATAGTGTGTCCAGGTTGAGCTGAGGGTCAGGTCAGGGTCATGCCCCAAGGGTAGAGCCATCCCTGGGCAGCTGCCTAGGAGAGCAAAGCCAGTGTAAGAGAGGATGGGAGCAGGGACAAGCCACTGCCTTTAATCAGCTTTGTTTTACAGATGGCACAGCAAAAGGAGGAGAGTTGAGACCCACCAGTAAGACAAGATAAATGATTGACCACCACGAGACTTTCTACCTCTCCCACATCTGCCAGGGTCCAGGAGAACTTGCAGTGGAAGCTGTGCCATGAAAACTGATCTTACTGCTAGCCTGACAACCAGCTCCAGGGTGATGGTGGCAGACACAGTGATCAAGCAAAACCTATCAAAGCAGAAATCCAGAGGCTACAGAAAATTCACCACTAAATCAGATTGCCAAAAGGCCTTCCATGGGTCAGGGATCCCTACAAAAGAGAGGGCGGAAAGACTGTAACAGACCTAGAATAGGTGGGAGTATCCAGAGGCACAGTCCTCCCACTATCCCACTGGGACTGACTGAGGCCTTCATGACCCCATAGTGAATACCCTAACACCACACAGGATAGCCCCAGGAAAATGAGAAGAGGGAATAAAAGGGTATAAACTGTTTAAGGACCACTTCAGAAAACAGAAGCTATTAAAATACAAAGATGCCAGATGTGGTGGCACAAACCTTTATTCCCAGTACTTGGGAGGCAGAGATAGGAAGATCACCATGAGTTCAAGGCCACCCTGAGACTACATAGTTTATTCCAGGCCTGGACCAGAATGAGACCTACCTCGAAAAACCAAAAATAAATAAATAAATAAATAAATAAATAAATAAATAAATAAATAAATAGTGGACTAGAAAGATGGCTCAGTGGCTAAGGCACTTGCTTGCAAAGCCTGACAGACTGGTTTTGATTCTGCAGGTCCCATGTAAAGCCAGATGCACAAAGTGGCACATGCACCTTGAGTTCCTTTGCACTGGCACACCCATACTCCTCGAAAATAACTTAAAAATATTTTTTTAAAACTTGACCTAGGGGGTGAAAAGGCCTAAGTGAGGTCAGGGGAAGAGATTGAGTAAAGGAAAGTGGGGGAAGAGCTAATCAAAATCTAAGAGGATATAAATAAATCATATGGAAACCTACTTTTCTGGACAATGGAAGACTCAGAAGCAATAGATTGTTACTAGAAAATTTGCAGTGCCAGGGATGGGATACCTTCCAGTGAGTTGTTGGCCCAGGAGGTCACAGATACCCCCAAAACATTACAGGCCATTGTCGAGGCCCTTAGTTTCCCACCAGGAATAGATGGTAAGACCCTATTGCTGAAGACTCCACATACTTGGGCTGTAAGGTCACTGAGAAATCCTGCTAGAGCTGAGCTGAAAGCCTCCTCCATGTGGACCAGCTGATAGAAAGCTGGAAAAAGCTACGCTGCATGCAGTTCAATGGGAAAGAGAGAAATCACCAGTGAAGATACTCAACAGTGGACACTGCAAGCTTTAAATTTGGCCAGCCAGGCCAAATGAGCCAATGGGTCCAAGAGTGGCATGTTTGTTATGGGGGCAACCAACTGCTCTCTAATTGGACTGGAAGCTGGCTCCATGGGAGGGAATACATCCGTGATACTGAAAACCTACGACGGGTAGTCATGAGCCCTAAGGGTGTAATGTCTGCTGGTGTTAGGCTAAATATATCTACTATGCTCACCAAACTGCCCAAGTAAGCCCTTCTCTTAATGTCCATTCCCATATATTAATGTTACGCTCACTTTTGGTTAGAGAAGCTTCTCTTTTCAGATGGTGGCAACCTTGGGATGACTCAGAAGGCATCAGGGTGCTGAGAAGAAGGGACAGAGGAGTGCTCAGCACTGAAACATCTATAACACACCTTCCAAGGCTCAGGGTCCATTGCGTAAGAGGGGGTGGAAAGAATGTAAGAGCCAAAGGAAGGGTAGGACTCCTTACGTCTTGCTCCTCCAGACACAAAATGGCCTGATATTCATGACCTCGCTGTGCCTGACACTACCTACACAAGACCATCCTAATAGGAGGAAAAGATGATGACACAAACTGAAAAGAGAGACTGAGAGGGGGAGGGGTATGATGGAGAGTGGAGCTTTAAAGGGGAAATTGGCAGGAGGGAGGGAAGTACCATGGGATATTGTCTACAATTAAGGAAGTTGTCAATAAAAAAATTAACTATAAAAAAACAAAAATAAAAAAATAAAATAAAAGGAGACTGATTCAGAGGGGGAGGGGATATGATACAGTGGAGTTTCAAAGGGGGAAGTAGGCGAAGGGAGGGAAGTACCATGGGATATTGTCTACAGTTAAGGATGTTGTCAATAAAAAAAGGAAAAAAATTTAAAAATTTTTTAAAATGACCTAGGGGAGCCAGGCGTAGTGGTGCATGTCTTTAATCCCAGCACTTGGGAGGCAGAGGTAGGAAGATCACTGTGAGTTCAAGGCCACCCTGAGACTACAGAGTGAATTCCAGGTCAGCTTAGATTAGGGTAAAACCCTACCCCGAAAAACCAAAAAGCCTGGCATTCAATTGGAATACCTGAGGCCCCCCTCTCTCAAAAACTGACCTAAAAGACTTCTAGAAATCATTGTAACCATGTGTTAAGCAAAGACTAGGTAAGTCTCAACACACATACATCCACACACAATCTGATTAACTGAACCTCATCAAAACATGAAACTTTTGCTCATTTAAAAACATCAAAGAAAGCCGGGCGTGGTGGCGCATGCCTTTAATCCCAGCACTCAGGAGGCAGAGGTAAGAGGATCGTTATGAGTTCGAGGCCACCCTGAGACCACATAGTGAGTTCCAAGTCATCCTAGACTAGAGTGAGACTCTATCTTGAAAAAAAAAAAAAAAACAAAAAAGATCAAAGAAATGAAAACAATGCTGAAGGACAATACTGTTCATTATACATCTAATAAATGACTTGTTTGTATCCAGAATATACAAAGAACTCTTATACCAAATTTTGTTAGTTTGGTTTTCTTTTGAGATAGGACTCACTAAATAGAACAGACTGGCCTTGATTTACAGAAGCAATTCTGCCTCCCACATTACATGCATGTACTACACATCTGGCTTATTTGCTTAGCTTTAAAAACTGGGCAAAAGACTTGACCATATACTTCACCCAGATAAACCACATGAAAAGATGTTTAAAATCACTGATCATGGGCTGGAGACATGGCTTAGCAGTTAAGGCACTTGCTCAGGAAGCCTAAGGACCCAGATTCCATTCCCCAGTACCATGTAAGCCAGATGCACAAGGTGACACATGTTTACATACAGTGGCATGTGCTTATTCACTTTCTCTCTCTCTTAAATAAAATGTAAAAATCACTCATCATTAGAACAATGCAATGAAACTACAATGACATTTTATGCACCTATAATAATGGCTAACATTAAAAATCTTTTGTTGTGTATGATCAATGCATGTATATATGCCCTTGTAGTGCCCCATACACTGGCGTGGTCAGGTTGGGAAGTGGAACATTGGGTGCCCTGCTCCATCATTCCTCTGTCCATTCTTTTTTTCCCCCCTTTTTGGTTTTTTGAGGTAGAGTCTCGCTCTAGCCCAGACTGACCTGAAATTCATTCTGTAGTCTCAGGGTGGCCTGGATCACATGGTAATCCTCCTACCTTTGCCTCCTGAGTACTGGGAGTAAAGGTGTGCGCTACCACACCCAGCTTCCTCTATCCATTCTTATTTCAGCTGGAGTCTCTTACTCATCCTGGACTTTCATTCTCGTTTCTGGGTCTCTGTTCCCATATGGAATTATAGGCACATGTGGCCACGCAGCTGTTGGCACTGGGGCTTGAACTCAAGCAGTGCCAAGCCTTCGTGCTTGCACACAAAGTATCTTAACCAGTGAGCCATCTCTAGCCCTAAAAATCTAAAAACGGAGCCGGGCATGGTGGTGCGCGCCTTTAATCCCAGCACTCGGGAGGCAGAGGTAGGAGGCTCACCATGAGTTCAAGGCCACCCTGAACGAGAGTGAGACCCTACCTCGAAAAATCAAAATCTAAAAACGTTAGCAGCTGCTAAGGACAGAATAGTAGGAAAGAAGAAAAAATAAAACTAAACAGTATACTAGAGCTTTTTTTGTTGTTTTTGCAGTGCTAATATAGAGCCTTACACCTGCTAGGTAAGTGGTCTACTATGGAGTAATATTCTCGGCCCTGTTTTCTCATAAAACTAAACACACACACAACACATTACTCAGTAATTCTACATCAATGTATCTATTCAAGGCAAACAAAGGCGTCATGTCCAAAGACCATCATGTTGCTCACAGCAGTAGCTTATTAACACAACAACTGGTAACAATCCAAATATTCATTAGCCAGGTGAATGAATAAACTGTAGATCAATCCGTATCAAAATCAAGTATTATGTAACAATATGGAATTACTGATATATGTAACATGATTACTTTCAAAGCTTTCTTCTATTTTTCTATACTACAGAAAGCACAAAAGGCTAACACCATGAGACTCCGTGATATAACCCAAGACCTCAGAGGCAGATCAGGAGTTTGAGGCAGAGGGAAGTCAAGGACTACGAAGAGGCATTACGTTAAGTTCTGAGAGTGCAGAGAACATGCTTGGTCTAGCCTTACTGTGGTGGTCTCATGATGGTGCAGGTTTGTCCAAAGTCACTCAACTGCACACAAGAATGGATTTTACTATTCATACAATGCTTCTTTATGTCAGCTATTCACATTTACAATGGATCTACTGCATATCTGTAAGAGAAACATGATACAATATTCTCAGCCAAGTTGGATGTGGTGGTAGATGCATGTAGTTCTAGCACTCAAGGGGTGAAGAGAGAACAGTATGAGGCCTGCCTGGGTTGCAGGAGACCCTCTCTCAAAAGGGAAAGGAAAGGAGAAAGGAAGCAAGCAATATTGACAGTTCAAAAGGCAACAATTTAGCTGGGAGGCAGAAAAGTAGGATCACTGAGAGTTCAAGGCCAGTCTAGAGTAAGACCCTACTATGAAAAAAAAAAAGCAACAATTTACTCAAAGACATCATTTTTTAACCTACTAGGTTATCAAAAGTGAAAACAGTAATATCTAGATGGAACGCTCTGAAACCAGAAACTTGCAATTATTATGGTTATAGCCAGGTGTTTATAGTTAACAATTAAAATTAGTTTTCTGATGACACAGCCATTTTATCACTGCACTGTGACAAGTACATGGAACAATCACATTTCAGATATCCTTGAAATCAATGAGAATTGATGGAACCTGAAATTATTTTGCTTTTGGTTATTTGTATTTTCTATTGTAATCTATTCTGATAATTACTTTCCTGTCTGTAGATTTAAATTGATTACCTTTTTTGCCCACGTTGTGTATACTGTCTTTATAATATTGAACTACCTTAGTTGTAAAATTTTGTATTGTTTTATCCAATTTTTTAATGGTCCTATAGTCTTTAGAAGTATCTAAAGGACTAGCATATGAACCATCACTGATATTTCAGTTTATCATTTAGAAATATTGGAAAGTATTTCTTAGGATCTGCACAGTAATTTTTTCTTTGTATCAGGAATCAAATGTAGGGCTTCGTGCATGCTAGGCAAGATACTGCTGACTACATCTCAGCTCGTCTTTCTTGATAATTCTTCTCTACACAGATGATTACTTTTAATTCCAGCATGTTCCCCAGCTGAACATCTTCAATGTTATTCTCAATTAGTGATTATTTTAAGCACACTTACACTTTAGCTATTAAATATTATTTTGTTAGAAATATAACATCACGGGCTGGATAGATGGCTTAGTGGTTAAGACATTTACCTGAAAAGTCAAAGGACCCAGGTTCTATCCCTCAGGACTCATGTAAGCCAGATGCACAAGGTAGCACATGAGATTGGAGTTCATTTATAGTGGCTGAAGGCCTTGGCACGCCCTTTCTCATTCTCTCTCTCAATTAAATAAAAATTTAAAAAAATATATAATTACTAATTATACTTTCTCAGTACAGTTTTTTGTTTTGTTTTTTGTTTTCCGAGGTAGGGTTTCACTCTACCCCAGGCTGACCTGGAATTCATGGTGATCCTACCTCTGCTTCCGGAGTACTGAGATTAAAGGCATGCACCACCACACCCGGCCTCAGTACAGTATTCTTTACCTCAGCAAAATTAAGCCAAGAATGGTTGCTTTCACTTATAATCCCAGCACTTGGGAGGTGAGGCAGGAATTTTGCTGTGAGTTCCAGGCCAGTCTGGATTACTGAGAGACTCTCAAAAAAAAATCTGGTGGTGGTGTGGTGCCTTTGCCTTTAATCCCAGCACTCAGCAGGCAGAGGTAGGGGCATCACTGGGATTTTGAGGCCACCCTGAGGTTACAGAGTGAATTCCAGGTCAGCCTGGGCTAGAATGAGACCCTACCTCGAAAAACAAAGCAACAACAACAAAAAACTGCAGGCTGGGAAAACGCTTAGCAGTTAAGGAGTTTGCCTACGAAGCCCGGTTTTCCAGTCCAATTTTCATGTGTGAGCACATGCATGCCAAGGATGCAAGGGGAGGTCCCACTTGTGTGAGGCAGGATCTCTTCATGCTGGCCTATGATGAGCTTCAGGATTACTTACTCTGTCTCCACCTCCCATGGTAAGAGGGCCTGTGGTGTTGGGGATTTGAAATTCAGGTGTCATGCTTGTGCAGCAAGTACTTTACCCATGGAGCCCTCTCTCCAGGCCCCATTTTTCACACCTTTGACCTTTTATTCTAGAACCACATTTTAACCAGTGACACATCTGTAAGATTATCAGAAACTACAAAACACTTATTTCCTCTCTGTACTTATAAATCAATTTTTTGGAGGAGGGAAGATAGTGTCTCACTGTAGCCCATGCTGGTCTTGAGTCTTCCTGCTCTAGCCTCCTGAATAATGGGATTACAGGCTTGAGTAACCATGTTCAGCTCAAATATTAATTTCTGCCTGTTTTCAAAGGTGAGATTTGTAGCATTGGCTGCAATTTGATTATGTGGACAAGAATGTCCACATTTATAATTAGTTTCTATGTTTTCGTATTTCTGAGCTTTATAAAGATTGCTGTGAGTTCAAGGCCACCATAGATGACCTAATGAATTCTAGGGCAGCCTGGGCTAGAGTGAGATCCTACCTCAAAAAACAAAAACAGAAACGGAAATGCTATCCCAAATATAAAGGATGTACTTATATTATGCTTTCCAGTCCAGCAAGTAGCCTTTATCTCCCTGAAACAGGGAGAGTATTAGCTTCACTTACAGAAAAAGAAACTGACATCAGGTCCCTCAATTACAATTATAAAACAATTTGAAATCAAGGCTCTTGTCTACAGTGATGTTTTCATTATTTGTACTTGATCAAGAAAAACTGCTTTGGAAGAACAATCAAAGAATCAAGAATTTAACTATTTTCTAAAGTTCAACTTTTAAGCAGGGTATATAGTAGTACACACGTATCCCAGCACTCAGGCGGATGAGGCAGGAGAATTACCATGAGGACTTCAAGGACAGCCTGGGGAACAGTGAGTTCCAGGTCGGCTGGATTTTATATCAAATTCCTGTCAAGAACCCCTGCCAATAATCAAATAGGTCCAACTTCTAGCTTATTTTAAAGTGCTAAGGGGAGCAATAGATAGTTATGTACAAGAGTCATCCCTCAGCCAGGCATGGTGGCACATGCCTTAGCTCCCCCAGCACTCAGGAGGCAGAATAGAAGGCCTTGAGTTCAAGTCCACCCTGAGACTGCCTGGGCTTGAGTGAGACCGTTCCTTGAAACCTCCGCCCCCCCCCCCAAGAAAAAAGTCATCTTCAACTTTACTATGGTATCAAAACAGGATATAAAACATCCAGAAATTGTACCAAAACAAGCCAAGGCACAAGAAACTGATTCTATTACCAAAGGTTTGGGAAGAAACATCAGTCTGTTTTTGGATATTAAACAAATGTCTACCAGTGAAGAGTAATTAGATCATGATCTTCTCTCCCATTCAACAAAAGCTGGAAAGTCTTTCCTAAAGCAATTTAGAAATAATTTGCAATCATATATTCTGCAACATAAAAAGCTGTTAAGACTAGGGAAAAAAATCCTTTCAAGGATTTCAAGGAGGGTGTAGTTGTCCTTTCCTTTAATCCCAGCACTTGGAGGCCAGGGTAGGTGGATGTCTATGAGTTTGAGGCCAGCCACAACTAGAACAAGACCCCTTCCCCCCCAAAAAAGCTGTTAAGAATCTAAAGATACTAGTAGTATTTGTAAGCTTCCAGAACTGATATGTAATTTTTTAAATCTACTGGAAATCAAGTGTAGCTAACAAATATTTCCTGGTACCAACAGACAAACACTTTCTTCAAACCAAAATTACCTGACAATTCAACTACTCAGCTGCTAAGTTAACAGCTAGATTCGACAGTGTGGGTATTATATTGGCCCTAGGTTTATGTGCCTAGAGCTATATTAACTACCAAATATGGAACGGGACAATTATCCATCTACTCCCTCATGTGCAGTGAATGGTTCCTACACCTAGGTACTTGCAAGGTTCTTCTAATCTAAAAATCAGAATCTTAACCCAAGTTATTTAAATTGCCAAATTAATTTTTCTTGGGGGGGTTCGAGGTAGGGTTTCACTCTAGTCCAGGCTGACCTGGATTTTACTACGTAGTCTCAGAATGATCTCGAACTCAAGGTGATCTTCCTACCTCTGCCTCCTAAGTGCTGGGATTAAAGGCGTGCGCCACCACGCCCGGCTCCCAAAAGATTTTTGTTCCTTATCTACTACTTGCAACGGCCAGCACTCCACTCCTGATGCCTGTCCACCATCACTAACATTCAACCTGAACCAAAGCAGGCAGAACTAGGCAAACTCTGAAGCCCATTTGAGGTCCTTACGCTGGCTGCTAATTCCATGCTTAGTTTTTCAGAATGAAAAAAAAAAGTTGATATTTGATTATAACACAAGGATATACAAGTAATCCTAAGAATTTAAGAAAAAGGTGGGTAATGCCGCCAAAAAAAAAAAATGACACATAAAATTTAGCCCTAAGGTCCAAACTAATCAAACGTCGTATCTGTTAAGACCAGAAGTCTGGTATCAAAAGGACCAATAGATTTTACAAGACCAAATGTTTACTTAGAAACTTTGGTTCACATGCCCAGGACTACATCAAGAGCCAAATATGGAGTTGGACCAGAAATTACCCCCATCACCCACTGTGGTGTAGCGAGCTCCCTTAACTGCAGTTAACAGTTCCTCCATCCAGGAAACTTGGCAATGCACAAGCACGGTGCCTCGAACCTGAAAACTCAGACTCTGACTCCAAGTTCACGGACCAATTCTACACCGGGGAAAGAAGGGGACCATTTTTCTACCCCACCTTTGGTGCACGTGGTTTTTAAAGGAGGAAAATCCTGATTAGATTCGAATAACAGAATCCACACCATCCATACAAAAAATAAACAAACAAACAAAAGCGGGCAGAGGGAGAAATCCAAATACCCTTGCTGTTCCTAAGTACTAGGAGACTGCCTGCAGATGCGGGGCGGCCGTCGCGGGGTGCGAGCACGTTCGGACCCGCGGGGGACGGACCCGGGCTCACTTCCGGCACAGAAATGGTGCCCCGAGGCCGCTCCTTTCGCATCTGCGCCGCTCCTGCCGCCGCCGCTCCCCTCCCCCACGGGCGGGAGGGGCGCGGGGCGGTGCGCGGCGGCCCCGCGTCCTCGCTCCCAAGCCCGGCCGGGGCGCCCCGGCTCCGAGGCCCTCTGCGGAGCCCGCGGCCGGCCACGCTGCCCGCAGCGCGCCTTTCGGGGCCGCCGCGGCCCTCGCCCTCCGCGGCCCCACCTGTGCCCTCCGCGCCGTCCTCCGCCCCACGCAGCGCCCACCGCTCACCTTGGAGGACAGCTCCGCGTCTCGCAAGCACGCACGCACCGTGGCGTAGGCAGCCGGCAAGAACAATGTCCGTCCCGCCCCGCCCGCCGGCCGGCCCGCCGCAGCACCTCCGGCCCCCGGGCTCACGCACCGGACGGTTGCCGCGAGCCGCGGAGCGCGCACGGAATGTCCCCTCCCGACCACCACACCGACCTCCCCTCCCGGCCCCCGTACACACCTCCAACCAACAACAGCGGCGGGTACGTCGCGCGGAGGTCAGCCGGAGAGCTGCCGAGGGTCGGCTGCAGAGCGTTCTCCTCGCTCGCCGCCGCCTCCCTCCGCTAAGCACCGGGCTCGCTCCCCTCACAAGCACCTCTTCGCGGCGCCAAGCGCAGCAGCGAGCTACAAGGAACACGGACGTCCCGCCCCCTTTGCCGCCGCCCCCTCTTATTGTTTTACCCCTGCCGAAAGGGCTGGGGAACCCCCAGCACAGCGCCAGCCAATCAGACGTCTCCTTCGCTATACGCACCCAACCTTCCCCGCCCCTCGGCGGAGCACGCGCAGTACGCCGCTGCGCTCGCGTCCCCGAAGCCGGGGAGCCGGAACCGGCCTGAAAGCCCGGGCGAGAGTCCGCTGATTTGACGTCACAAGGAAGCTGCCTTTCTCCTGCCCCGAGGGAGGCTTCGGCCTGGCCGCCCTTCTTGCAGGTGGCGCGAACGCGAAAGCGGCTTCGTGCGGCGCTCGCTGTCTGCGGCACACTGCTCTTCCCCGAGCCTCGAGTAATGTTTAGCGGGAGGGAGTGGAGTAATCTCTGCTGAACTAGGTGCTCGCGGGTTGCTGCGCTAGAGGGGATTTACGATGCACGTTAAGCTCACCTATATTGTTGATTGACCTACTATAAGAAATGGAGGTTTCAAGCCTCGCCAAGGTCATGGTCATCCCACTACTACAAAAGTAATTGCTATTAGGCCGACTGAATGCTAGGCCTTGCGACAAGGGAAAGTATGACGGGACTATCTATCTATCTATCTATCTATCTATCGATCTATATGACTTTTATGTGGCCTTTGTTTTTCAATATACCTAAATGTGCACTAAGCGTTTACAAATGAAGGCTAAAAAGGCTTGAAATAGCAGGATTAAAGAGGCCCAGACTTGTCCCTGAGGCATAGCTATGCACTCAAACAAGACTCGGAATGGAGCCTTTTTTCACTGGAAGAGTTTGGTAGACTAGGTGTTACTCTGCCCCTTAGGTCTGGAAATGTTCTCAGTATCCAGATAGAAGAATTTTGGAAGGAAGATTTGATGAAATGGTGAATGGAAGGGCAATTAGGGAAGAAAAATCAGCACGTTTATTAACACGTATGAACCAAACACGATGTAGATAGATACGTTTCGTCAGCTACACCCCACGTATATTTTAATATTTTTTTAGGAAAGTAAAAAATTCAGAAAGGCAATGACAACACTTGGCCTCCTGAATTCTACACTGGATTTACCTTCGATTGCCTAAGAATTGTTGTTTGCTGAACCAGCCATCATTTTTATGAAATGAACCAAAGCCGGTTTTCCTTAAAGCATAATACATGCAGATTACCTTTTAAATACAATCCTTACATATGAAATTAATTACTTTATAGAATCATTTTCCATCATAATGCAAAAAAAAGGCAATACTTTTTTTTTTTTTTTTTTTTTGAGGTAGGGTCTCATTCTAGCCCAGGGGAACTCACTCTCTAGTTCCAGGCTGGCCTTGAACTCACAGTGATCCTCCTACCTCTGCTTCCCAAGTGATGGGATTAAAGGTGTGCACCACCATGACCAGCCCTTGTTATTATATTTTTAAATTTTATTTATTTAAGAGAGAAAGTGAGTATGGATGAGCCTGCAAACAAACTCGATATTCATGTAGTACTTTGTGTATCTGACTTTATATGTGTACTGGAGAATCAAACCCAGGCCTTTGGGCTTTGCCAGCAAACTCCTTTAACTGCTGAGCCATCTCTTCAGCCCCCTTGTTACTATTTTTTCTTATTTTTTTTTTTCTGGATTTTCAAGGTAGGGTCTTGCTGTAGCCCAGGCTGACCTGTAATTCACTATGTAGTCTCAGGATGACCTCAAACTCATGGTGATCCTCCTACCTCTGCCTCCCGAGTGCTGGAATTAAAGGCATGCACCACCACACCTGGCTTAATAATTTATTAATTTATTTATTTGCATGCAGGGTGAGGGAAGAGAGAATGGGTGCACCAGAGCCTCTAGCCACTGCAAATGAACTCCAGATACATGTGCCACTTTGTGTATCTGGCTTTACGTGTGTACTGGGAAATTGAGCCCTGGTTGTTAGGCTTTGCAGGCAAGCACCTTAACAGCTGAGCCATTTCTCTGGCCCATCTATTACTATTTTTATAGAAACCTTACAAATGAGAAAATTGAGGCTTAGGAGGTCAAGTAACTACCCAAGGACACATAACTTTGACATTTGGGCCACATAGAGTGTTTTACTCCCAGTATTTGGGGAGCAGAGGCACGAAGAGCCCCGCAAGTTCAAGGCCAGCCTGCTCTACATATCAAGTTTCAGGCCAGTCAGAGCTAAATGGCAAGGCAGATATCAAGCAACTAGCTATTACTGATTTCAAGCATAAGCAGTCTGCCTCCATGATCCATGCCCTTAGTTACAAGCTATATGAAATAATGCTATTGTATCAGATGCCAACGGTTATCTTTGCTGCGAATCTGTATTCTTTCCAGGTATGTGCAGTGTTGTCATACCTATTCTTTATCATATAACCTGATATACAGACGGAAGTTTTCTGAGTGGTGGTTCTCAGACCTTAATGTGAATCAGAACAACTAGCCTCTCACAATTTTTGATTCAGCACGTCTGTGCTAGGCCTGAAAGTCTGCATTTCTCAAAGTTCTCAGAGGACAGGTGCTACTACTGTTCCAGAATCCATACTTGAAGATTCACTCTGTTAGGGCAGAGTTTGTCAAACTGTTGCCTGCCGAGGACCAGACAGTAATTATTTTAGCTTTTGAAACCACGTATGGTATCTGTCTTATATCCTTGTTTGTCCTCCTTTTATACTCCTTAAAAAGTATAGGAAGCATTCTTCCTTCTAAGGCTATGTATTGTGTCAGGATATGTACTAACAAGTGGTTACTGGAATAAAAAAAGAGTCAGTTATTTCCAATTTCAGTAATGTCTCACAAGTCTGTGCCCTCTACAGCTCTCCATACTGGTAGTCTCTGCCCAGGCTCAGCCCCTTTCTTTCACCTTTCCAACACGATTGCAGTGGCCTGTCTTTCAAAATAACTTCTGTAAAGCAACCGTTGTCCCCACAGACTGGGCAGGGAGGCCAGTGTGAATGATAGTCATTCAGTGGCTCAGGCCAAAAAACTGAATCACTCTTGACTCCTCTCTTTTCTCAAAAATACAGCCGGTTGTGCTTCCTCTACCTTCATGTTTTGGATTACGCATTGCTGTTACTGTAGAAGTCCAAGCTCCACTGCCCAGGGCAGCAGTTTTCTACTAGGTTGTGTTGCCTCCACTTTCACTCCGTTATAGCTCCTCTTCCTCCTCCTCACAAAAGCCAGATCCTTTACAACTACACATCAGATGACCATCCCCGAACCTCCCAAAGGGGGACACTAAGTTTCAAAGCCTTATCATGGCTACTTAATGTCCCCTTAACCATTAAACCTATTACTAACACCTCTCTTATCATTATTTCTCTCCTGCTATCTTAGCTCCTGCTCTGCCATTCAGTTTACAATCCCAGGGTGGCCTCGAACTCACTCTGTAGAAGAGGATGGCCCTGGGCTCCGGTCCTTTTACTGTTTGGTCCCTCTCAAGTACACAGATGACATGCGTGTGCCACAACGCCCAGTTCACTCACTGCCGATGATTGAGCTCAGGGCCCTCTTGCACTCTAAGCACGCATTCTACCAGCTGAGCTACATCACCAGCATCTCACACAGATTTTTAAATATTTTATTTGCAAAGGGAGAGAGAAAGAGAAGTATGAACAAGGCCAAGGGCCTCTTACTGCTGCAGAAGAACTCCAAGTGCAGGAACCAGGCCTAAACTGCTGTTGATCCTCCTACCTCTGCCTCCCTCCCAAGTGCTGGGATTGAAGGCATGTACCACCACACCCACATAAATAACATATATATTGTTAAAAAAGCAATTGGGCTCGGTGTGGTGGCACAAGCCTTCAATCCCAGCACTTGGGAGGCAGAAGTAGGAGGATCGCCATGAGTTCAAGGCCACCCTGAGAATACATAGTGAATTCCAGGTCAGCCTGGACCAGAGTGAGACCCTACCTCACAAAAACAACAAAAAATACATAAATATAAATACATATAAATATATACTTTGTGTGTATGTATGCATGTGTGTGCGTGTGCACATGCTGTGCTATGAGTCAGGTCAGAGGGCAGTGTCAGGTGTGGCAGGGACTCTGCTCTTTGCTGCCTTTCATGCCCACTAGTTGCCAGATGAGCTTCTGAGGAATTTTCCTGTCTGCCTTCCAACTCACTGTAGCATCTCGCTTTACGAAGGTTCTGTGGAATCCAAACTCAGGTCCTCATACTTTCGCAAAAAGTGCTTTACCGGCAAGGCGTGCTGGCACACACTCTTAATCCCAACACTCGGGAAACAGAGGTAGGAGGATCACCATGAGTTCAAAGCTAGCCTGAGACTACGTAGTGAATTCCAGGTCAGCCTGGGCTAGAATGAGACCCTACTTCGAAAAACAATTTTTTTTTTAAAAAAAGTGCTTTGCCGGGCGTGGTGGTGCACGCCTTTAATCCCAGCACTCAGGAGGCAGAGGTAGGAGGATTGCTGTGAGTTCAAGGCCACCCTGAGACTACATAGTTAATTCCAGGTCAGCCTGGGCCAGAGTGAGACCCTACCTCGAAAAACCAAAAATAAATAAATAAATAAATAGAATAAAATTTAAAAAAATGCTTTACCCACTGAGCCATCTTCCCAGCCTACTTTTTTTTTCTTTTTTTTTTTTTTTTTTTTTTTGAGGTGTGGTCTCGTACCTTAGGCAGGCCTTGGACTATTTAACTAAGGATGACTTTGAGCTTCTGATCCTCCTGCATGTACGTCCCAAATATAGGGATTACAAGTGTGTACCACCATAGCTGGTTTCATGCAGTGCTGGGGTTATATGACATATTTATGTCTCAATTTTTTTTGTTTTGCTTTTTGAGGTACGGTCTCATTGTAGCCCTAGCTCAGGCTGACCTGGAATTCACTATGTAGTCTCAGGCTGGCCTCAGACTCACAGTAGTCCTTCTTCCTCTGCCTCCCAAGTGCTGGAATTAAAAGCGTGCACCACGAGGTCTGGTTTATGTTTCAATTTTAAGCCAAATATGTTTATAAATTTTTGTTTTGTTTTAGCTTTTTGAGACAGAACCTCACGTAACCCACGCTGACCTCAAACTTGTTATGTAATGGAGGCTAGCCTTGAACCTCTGATCCTCCTGCTTCTCCCTCCCCCCGCCCCTGCAAGTGTTGTTCTTACAAAACATGTGCCACCAGGCCCAATTATGATATAATCTTAAATAAAAAATATAGCAGTAAGTCGGGTGTGGAGGTGCATGCCTTTAATCCCAGCACTCGGGAGGCAGAAGCAGTTGGATCACCGTGAGTTTGAGACCACCCTGAGACTACATAGTGAATTCCAGGTCAGCCTGGACTAGAGTGAAACCCTACCTTGGAAAACCAAAATGTGTGTGTGTGTGTGTGTGTGTGTGTGTGTGTGTGTGTATCAGTGTTCAATTTTCATTTAGTTTGTAGAAACATATTTCATACTTTCGAATTACCTGATGTCTTCCTATACTTTCTACTTTTCCATTATTAGTCATGTTATTTTCAAATAAAAACCTTTTTTTTAAACAAAGTTAAAGGATTATGTTAGTGCTTAAGGGTAGGGAAGTTATAATTTCTCATTCTCCCAGCTCTGGCTCTTTTCTGTCTGGAAGCAGATAAACATTGATACCATCTAACTACACATACCAAACCAACCCCTGGATCAGGTAAGCAATAAAACAAAGCAAAAAGTGGAAATCAGCCCAGTCAAAGAAAACTACCAGTTGATTACAGAAGGACGCAGGCTGGGGCATAGCTCATGGGGGAGCACTGCCTCTTTTGCACCAGGCCCTATGTTTTATCCACAGAAACGGGGTGGGTGGGCAGATGGTTCCAGTCATATAACGGATGACATAATTTTCTTAGCTCAAAAAGTAATACAATGGGGGGCTGGAGAGGTGGCTTAACAGTTAAGGCATTTGCCTGCGAAGCCAAAGGACCCAGGTTCAATTCCCCAGGACCCACATAAGCCAGATGCACAAGAGGCACATGCATCTGGAGTTCGTTTGTAGTGGCTGGAGGCCCTGGAGTGCCCATTCTTTCTCTGTCTCTTTTTTTTTTCTCTCTCTCTCTCTGCTTGCAAATAAATAAATAAATAATTTTATACAAAAAAGTAATAAGATGGGCTGGAGAGGTGGCTCAGTGGTTAAGCCACTTGTCTGCAAAGCTTAATGACCCTGGTTAGATTCCCTAGTGGTCACGTAAAGCCAGATGTAGTGGCACATATATCTGGAGTTCATTTGCAGTGGCTGGAGGCCCTGGCATGCCTATTCTCTTCCCCTCACCTCACCCTCTCTCTCTCTCTCTCTCTTTTTTTGGAGACAGAGAGAGGGAGGGAGAGGAAGACAGATGGGCGCACCAGCCGTATCTCAGCTGCTGGGAACGAAATCCAGATGTGTGCGCCCCCTTGTGGTCAAGTGTGGCATTGTGTCCTTGCATCACTTTGCATCTGGCTAAACGTGGGACCTGGAGGTTGGAACCGCTGGAGATTGGAACCAGCGTTCTTAGACTTAGGAGGCAGGCGCCTTAACTGCTAAGCCATCTCTCCAGCCCTCACCCTCTCTTTCTCTCTGCTTGCAAATAAAAATACTTTTTAATTTTTTTGGCTTTCTGAGGTAGGGTTTCACTCTAGCCCAGGCTAACCTGGAATTCACTATGTAGTCTCAGGGTGGCCTTGAACTCATGGCGATCCTCCTACCTCTGCCTCCGGAGTGCTGGGATTAAAGGCATGCGCCACCACGCCCAGCTAAAAATACTTTAAAAAAAATCAGATACAATTACTATTAACAAATGAATTAAGAGTAAAATTATTAAAAGAATATCCTCTAACTTGATTTTTACTGTAAATTTCAGTATAAAGTACTTATCCCACATTTAAAAAAATATTTTAAATTTTATTTATTTATTTGAGAGAGATACAGAAATAGGCAGGTAGAGAGTGGGGGCAGAAAATGGGCATGCCAGAGCTTCCAGCCACTGCAAACAAACTCCAGATGCGTGTGCCCCCTTGTGCATCTGGCTTACGTGGGTCCTGGAGCATCGAGCCTTGAACTGGGCTCCTTAGGCTTCACAGGCAAGTGTTTAACCACTACGCTATCTCTCCAGCCCCAACATTTTAATTTACAAAGCTCTTCCTGTACACTCTCATTTGACAATTTTTCCCCCCCGAGGGAAGGTCTCACTCTAGCTAAGACTGACCTGGAACTTACTCTGTAATTCCAAATTGGCCTTGAACTCACAGTGATCCTTCTACATCTGCCTCCCCAGTGCTGGGATTAAAGACGTGTGCCACCAGGCACAGCTGACAATTTTCAACGTTATTGAATCTTAAAAATATCAACCAAGTCCATTACTGCCACTTTGTTGACGTAGGTAGGACAGAGATGACTGCATGGGTGTTCAGGGAGTGCCCTCCCCATATAAAAATGTTTATGGTACAGGGGAGATGGCTCAGTGAGTAAGAGCTCTTGTCACAAGCATTAGAGCCTGAACCAGAGAGTATGGTTCCCCAGGACCCACATAAATGGCTAGGGATGGCCTTACACTTCTGTAACCCCTAGTCCTGTGGGCAGAGAATCTCTGGGGCTCATGAAAACTACAGCTCCATGATCAGAGAGACTCCATCTCAAGGAAAGACACAGATAAGAGATTAAGGGGACCTGATGTTCTCCTATGGCCTCCACGCACACACAGATGCATATACCACATGTACACACACAAAAGAAAAAGTTTATGATGATAGGTGCTGCAACGTAGTCAAATGCAAGCATGGAAGGATAAAGGATATTCTCGGTGTGTGTCTTTACTCACCACAGCTTTAGCCACTACACAGGTGCATAACATAATACTTGGCCATGCTACCAGTTAAGGACGAGGTGTTGAATGTCTGCATCCTGCTAAACTCCTGTGGAACTCAGTCCCCCAAACAACAGGATTAATCCATCCAGTGCAATGGAAGTGGCACCTTTAGGAGGTGGTTAGGTCAGGAAACTCCACCCACAGAAAAGGAATTAGTGGGCTGGAGAGAGATGGCTTAGCGGTTAAGGCACTTGCCTGCAAAACCAAAGGACCCAGGTTTGAATCCCCAGGACCCACATAAGCCAAATGCACAGGTGGTGGCACATGCATCTGGGAGTTCATTTGCAGTGGTTGGAGGCCCTGGTGCATTCATTCTTTCTATCTTTCTCTGTGTGTGTCTCAAATAAATAAATAATATTTAAAAATAAAAGAAGAAAGAAAGAAGGAATTAGTGCCCTGATAAAGGGAGTTGAGGGACTCATTAGTCCCTTTGCACTTGTGTCCCTTCTTCCCCATGTGAGGACATGACAAGAAGGTACTATCTTTGAAGTATAGCAAACCCTCACCAGACACCAAATCTGCTGGTGCCTTGACCTTAAACCTCCCAGCTTCCAGAACTGTGGACAATACATTTCTGTTGTTGATAAGGTATCCAGTGTTTTGTTATAGCAGCCTCAATGAGCAAAGATTGACAATGATGCCACCAGCAGTGCAGTGTAGAGTTGGGGCCAAGACCCCAGACCACCTGGGCTGAATCTCAGATTCATCTCGTAGTTGGTCTATCAATTCAGGGATAAACATTTAGGCACGATGCTGGGCTTTTCTGTGCCTCAGTGTTTCACGTATATAAAGGGTACTATGAGGATTAGAAACATTCAAGACTTTTTTTTTTTTTTTTTTAATTTTTATTTATTTATTTGCAAGCAGAGAGAGAGATAGAAGAGTGGCAGACAGAGAATGGGCACGCCAGGGCCTCTAGCCACTGCAAACAAACTCCAGATGCATGTGCCCCTTGTACATCTAGCTTACGTGGGTCCTGGAGAATCAAACCGGGATCCTTTGACTTCAAGTCAAACGCCTTAACCACTAAGCCATTTCTCCAGCCCCCAAGACTTTTTCTTTAACAGTGTCTGACATAAGGTAAGCGCTCAATAAACACCGACACTTAACATTTGGTCTCTAAAAGAGGCATCAATTGTTTTCAGCTGATTCTGCCCACCATTTCACTGAGATGACAATTTACATTTTTATGGTATTTGACAATTTCTTTTGTTGTTGTTGTTTCCTCCACCCCCACCCCCAAGGAAGAATTTCACTGTAGCCTAGGCTGACCTGGAACTCACTCTGTAGTTTCAAGCTGGCCTTGAATTCACCGAGATCCTCCTAGCTCTGCCTTCCAAATCCCGGGATTAAAGGGGTGTGCCAACCATGCCCTGCTCATTTGACAATTTTCAAAACACTTCTGAACACAGAAGTCTCATTTTAACTTCATAAATATTCCTCAAGTAGGCAAGCTACCCAAAACTAAGTGGCCAGTTTAGAACACCATCTATGCACTACCATAAAATAAAGACCTGCCCACAGCCTTTGAGCAAAATTTACTTTGAATTTCTCCCTGCAATCTTTCCATCCATTATCTCATCTCTTGGAAAGGCTGGACAGATTAGTCTAAAAGGGTGTTTTGTTTTGTTTTGTTTTCTCTACATTTGATTATTGTGAGTGTGTGAGACACATCATACATCCAGAAAAAAATGCATGAAGCATTTTGGCCACACACCCATTTTATTGATTCTTCAGAATTCAGAGTAGATCACAACTGAAAAAGCAGCCTACGGTGAATTAGATTACACAGGACAATGAAAGTAACTCATGGAAATGAGTGAATTCCAGTGGCTTCTACGCTGTACTCAGGAAGCTAAGAGAGCAGCTGAAATCACCCCAGGTGAGTGATCTAAGAGATAATCTTGCAAAGTGTAACTAAAGATGGTGTCAGTAAGCGAGGAGTCATCTGGCCTTAGTGGCCTGGAGTCCAGAAAGTGACTTTGGGGAGGGGAGAAATGCCACCAGCACTCATCTCACAGCAGGGTGGACTGCACTTGTCAGACAAGACTATTCTCACCACTAAGCTGCAGGATGGGTCTGAGTTTTCAAGCCTTGCAGTCCAGACACAAGACGCCTTCAGCTTATCCCGTTCTTTCCTCTGACACTATGGGGGCTTGGTCACTGGATATTTTGTTTACTGGGAATGTATTATCTCACTTTGTGGGACAGGTTCCTTAATTAGTCTTCCATGAATTAAGTTACTGTTAAAGAGTGTCCCTGAGGGCTGGAGAGATGGCTTAGTGGTTAATGCACTTGCCTGCAAAGCCAAAGGACCCAGGTTCGATTCCCCAATACCCATGTAAAGCTGGATGTACAAAGTGGTGCGTGTGTCTGGAGTTTGCTTGCAGTGGCTACAAACCCTAGCACACCCATTGTCTCTCTATATCTGCCTAATTCTCTGTTTAAAATAAATAAATAATATATATATATATAAGAGTGTCCCTGAGCCAGGTTTCTGCATGAGAGGAAGGAGGGAGAGTGTACCGAGAGAATTTAGAGCAGTGGAGCCAATTCTCACTTAACACAGAAATGTGAAACATAGATCAAATCCCATTTTCTTCACTAGTTTTGAAACACTTGTCAGATAAGTTCATATCACTGACCTCTGTCTCAAGGATAAACAGCCCAGTTTTGGGGAGCTGTGAAGATTGTTTACAGTGTTTAGCAGTTTCTGGTAAAGTGTGCATCTGTGTATGATTCCTATAGTAACAATGAGGCAGCCCATGGGAACATGAGTCCAGGGTTCCAGTACTCAGGAGGCTGAGGCCGGAGGATCACTTGAATCCAGGACTTTAGGGACAGCCTAAGCAACATAGCAAGATTCCATTTCTGAGAGAGAGAGAGAGAAACCAGGGTACCCCAACACAGTACTTCATAAAGTCACAGACAGCTGGCCCAGGTCTCCCATCTGCCTGTCCAACTCCCCATTCTCTTCTTGGGTCAAATAATTGATTGTTGGACAGAGTGTAGCAACCATGAACTGTCTTTGTATTAGAGTAAAAATCAAAAGGAGGAGGAAAAGAAATGTGTGAAACAATTTTTTTTTGAAGAAACTATATTTTCCTCCTGAGTACTAGAACCAAGCTGGCCTTCACACGTGTGTGTGTGTGTGTGTGTGTGTGCATGCGCGCGCGCACACACACACACACACACACACAAGAAATCATGCAGCTGATGGACACAGTAAAGGCACCATGGCTTTTTTCTACCTTTAGCTAGTTTGCAGTAAAACATAGCCAAGCAACCTTCAAGGGGCAACATCAGCCCTATTTCCCTGCCCCTCCTTTCTAAGGTGACTGCTTCCTTATCAAGTTGAGCTAGCAGGGTTCTGGCTCATGATAGCACAACAGCTTTCTGATATTTAAATTACACAGTATGCACAAAAGAGGTTAAGACTAAGGCAGGAATCTTCCCCCAAATCTAAAACCTGGCTTTTAAAATGGCCTACCACCTCCTGCCTCCAACCTACCACTTTGACCTCGGCTTGGTTGACTCATGCAACTCCTGTGACTCCAGGCTGTAAATCACCAGGCCTACTGGCAGCTTCCTCAGAACCGACAGGAGTTCGCAGTCCCTTTACTATATCTAACTGTGCAACATGACCCCGAGTTACCCAAGTTCTTGGTGACCTGGAAAGAGAAACAGAACTGAAAGTTACTGACTGAAACCTAAGCAGGACTGGATAAAATGTGCTCATAAGAGCAATAATGTTGGAAGCAAAGGTTTATGGGGTTTCTTTTTCAATATTGCTTTTGTTCTCCTCCCCTAAGCAATGAAGAGCTATAGGTAATCCCATCCCCCTCAAGGAAGCAAGTAGTAAGAAAGCAGGGGGTGAAGAAGGAGACTCTTCTATAAGGAAAAGAAGGGGTCAAGTACCTCCTATCTCAATCAATCTTGGCTCCTGTCTACAATCCCAGGATTCAGGAGGCTGAGGTAGGAATCTCCATGAGTTCAAGGCAAGCCTGGGCCCACACACAGCTGGAGAGATGGCTTAGCAGTTTAGACACTTGTCTACGAAATCTAAGGACCCTGATTTGATTCCTCAGATGCACAAGGTGGCACGTGCATCTGGAGTATGCAGTAGCTGGAGGCTCTGGAGCCCCCATTCTCTATCTGCCTCTCTCTCTCTCTTCAATAAGTAATAAATAAATGAATAAAATATTTTTAAAAGAAATATTTAAGAGATTGAATAAAGGAAAGGTGGAGGGAGGGCTAATCAAAACCTAAGAAGATATAAATAAGTCATATGGAAACCTACTTTTCTGGACAATGAAACACTCAGAAGCCATAGATTGTTACTAGAGAATTTTCAGTGCCAGGGATAGAATACCTTCCAGTGAATTGTTGGCCAGCGAGGTCACAGATACCCCCAAAACATTATAGGCCATTGCCGAGGCCCTTAGTTTTCCACCAGAAATAGATGGTAAACCCTATTGCTGAAGACTCCACATACTTGGGCTGCAAGGTCACTGAGAAATCCTGCTGCAGCTGAGCTGAAAGCCTCTTCCATGTGGACAGAAAGCTGGAAAAAGCTATGCTGCATGCAGTTTAATGGGAGAGAGAGAGATCACCAGTGAGGATACTCAACAGTGGACACTGCAAGCCTTAAATCTGGCCAGCCCAGTGGGGGAGAATTACCATGGGCTATTGTCTACAATTACAGAAGTTGTCAATAAAAAAATAAAAATTAGGGCCTGGAGAGATGGGTTAGCAGTTAAGGCATATGCCTGCAAAGCCAAAGGATCCTGGTTCGATTCTCTAGGACCCACATAAGCCAGATGCACAAGAGGGCACATGCATCTGGAGTTCCTTTGCAGTGGCTGGAGGCCTGGCATGCCCATTCTCTCCCTTTCTTTTTCTCTCTCCCAAAAAAATAAATAAATAATATTTTTAAAAAAGAAATATTTGGGGCTGGAGAGATGGCTTAGAGGTTAAGTGCTTGCCTGTGAAGCCTAAGGACCCTGGTTCAAGGCTTGATTCCCCAGTACCTAGGTAAGCCAGATGCACAAGGAGGCACATGCATCTGGAGTTTGTTTGCAGTGGCTGGAGGCCCTGGTGCACCCATTCTCTATCTATCTGCCTCTTTCTCTGTCTGCCGCTCCCAAATAAACAAACAAAAATTTTTTTTAAAAAGAATTTTTTTTTAAAGGTGACTGTGGTGGTTTGATTCAGGTGTCCCCCATAAACTTAGGTATTCTGAATGCTAGTCTCCCCAGCTGATGTCAATTGGAAATTAAAACCTCCTTGGAGGCAGGGTATTGTTGGGGGAGGGCTTATGGGTTTTATAGCCGGTTTCCCTTTGCCAGTGTTTGGCATACTCTCCTATTATTATGGTCCACCTTATGTTGACCAGGGGTGATGTCCACCCTCTGCTCATGCCATCATTTTCCCTGCCATCATGGAGCTTCCCCCTCAAGCCTGTAAGCCAAAATAAACCTCTTTTTTTTTCCCCACAAGCTGCTCTTGGTTGGGTGATTTCTACCAGCAATATGAACCTGACTGCAGTAGTGACCAAAAAGCATTTATTAGTATAGATGTGTAAAGTGTTTATATATTTCCTTAAATAATATTTTTGGTTGGGCATGGTGGCACACCCCCTTTTTTGTCTGGGGATTTTTGAGGTAGGGTCTCACTCTGGCCCAGGCTGACCTGGAATTCACTATGTAGCCTTAGGGTGGCCTCGAACTCAAGGCAGTCCTCCTACCTCTGCTGCTACCATGGCCGGCTCAACGCACACCTTTAATCCCAGCACTCGGGAGGCAGAGGTAGGAGGACTGCCGTGAGTTAGAGACCATCCTGAGAATACAGAGTGAATTCCAGGTCAGCCTGGGATAGAGCGAGACCCTACCTCGGGAAAAAAAAAAAAGTCTAAGTCAGATTTGTACAGGACGAGCACCGAGAGAAGCAGTGATCACATCCAACTAGAAGTTCACAGCTCTAGGAGGAATGGCACTTGATCTGAGGGGCTGGTTTGGGTTGGTTGTTTTTTGGTGCTGAAAATCTAACCCAGTCGTCTCTCAAGCTAGAAAAGTGCTACATCGTCAGTCCCCTGAGCTGTCTTGAAATAGTAAGACTGAGCCCAGAGGAAGTGCCCAGGCAGGTGATCACCACGCAGCAGTAGCAATGCGCTGACAACCCCAAGGACTGCTCCAGCTCAGGCCCAGCTCAGGCCCAGACCTGCACCAGTGTCAAGCCTAGGAAAAGATGGAAGTAACACTTAAACAAAAAAAAAATAATAATTTTTATTTATTTATTTGCAAGCAGAGAGAGAAAAAAGAGAGAGAGAGGATGGGCACACCAGAGCCTCTAGCTGCTGCAAATGAAGTCCAGATGTATGTGCCACTTTGTGCATCTGGCTTCACGTGGGTACTGGGGAAAAAACGAGGGCCGTTAGCTTTTGCAGGCAAGCACCTTAATCACTGAGCCATGTCTCCAACCCTTAAAAATTTTTTTTTCATGCATTCCCACTGTATATTAATTCTAGAAAAGGGCTGGGGATGTAGCAGTCGATAAAGTGCTTGCACAGCATGCACGAGGCGTGGGTTGGAGTCCCAGCACCACATAAAGCCAAGATGGCACACATCTGTAATCTTAATGGAAGAGGACAGGAGAAAGCTAGCTTCTTTTAGGCAGTTTCAGTTGGAAATTGAGGCCCAGAGATAACCAGGAGATGCCATCCCCAAAACCACCTTACCCTAGCACAAGAATGGAACTCTTTTTTAAAAATATATATACTATTTATTTGAGAGAAAGAAAGAGGCACAGAGAGATGAGAGAGAGAATGGGCATGCCAGGGCCTCCAACCACTGCAAACAAACTCCAGATGCATGCTCCCCTTTGTGCATCTGGCTTATGTGGATCCTGGAGAGTGGAACCAGGATTCTTTGGCTTTGCAGGCAAAAGTCTTAACTACTAAGCCATCTCTCCTGCCCTGGAACGTTTGGCAGTAATGGACTGTAGATCTACAGTGCCCCCTGCAGCCCACAGTGTAGCATGCTACCTAGACAGATGGCCCAGGTGGGCTGGCCCTAAGGTCTTCCCTCCAAGTGTACATGCCAATCAGGTCTTCCCTTTACATACGTGAAGCTGATGAAAGAATACATTTTCTGGGCGTGGTAGCACATGCTCTTAATCCTGGCAGAGGTAGGAAGGACATCTTGAGTTTGAGGCCACCCTGAAACTATATAGCAAATTCCAGGTCAGCCTGGACTAGAGTGAAAACCTACCTGGGTGGGGTTGGGAGGAGGCCATGGCCCTCTTCCTGTGGGCTCCCTGGATTCCCGCTCAGCTCTGCTTGGAAACATGTGAGTGGTGGCTTCCCCTCTTACCCGGCCTGGCTGGCTGAGTGGGAGAACATAGCACCACTTCTTGGTCTGAATGGACTTTCTGCTCACCAGTCCACTTTGTCGTTTGGGGTAACTTCTCACTTTAATTGCACGTATGATTTTCCTCTATGCTCTGAATCTGCCCCACGCGTGTTGTCTTGTATCTACCACGTGGGTGCTTTCTCTAACTCTAGCCTGTGACCTGTGTCTAACACGAGGGGTGACTGTGGGTCTAACCCTCTTCACTACCCATTCTCATCTCAGTGTCTTCTCTCTGCCACTCCTCCTTAGGCCACCACCATTTGCCTTTTTTTTTTTCCCCGAGGTAGGGTCTCACTCTGGTCCAGGCTGACCTGGAATTAACTATGTAGTCTCAGGGTGGCCTCAAATTCTCGGTGATCCTCCTACCTCTGCCTCCCAAGTGCTGGGATTAAAGGCGTGCGCCACCACGCCCGGCCCATTTGCCCTTTTAACTTTCTTCCATGGGGAAACTCAGGGTGGATGCTATGGATGTTCCTTGTAAATCTCCTACATAAGCGCCAAAGTTCTCTCTTCCATGTGTTTATTCCCGAAAAACCTTAATTTCTCTTAAATCAATCTCATGGACTCTGCTGTGTTTTCCACTTCCCACGTCTGCTCTAGCCTCCTTCCTAGACCCCAGTTTCCCTTAAGTAAACTCCACAAATTGTGACTTCTCCCTGAATAAACTTAATAATTCATAGTGTACCCTCCTTCAGTTCATTTTTATCAACTCTTTGTTAAAAATACAACAGGACCCAAAATTGGGGTTCATAAACTTGGGGGACCCTTCCTGAGCACCAAAATTGTGCATCACTGGCACTCAGGAGGTGGAAACAGGAAGACCAGAGTTCAAGGTCATCCTTATCTATAAATCAAGTGTGAGGCCAGCCTGTCTCAATGAATGAATGAATGTGCAGACATTTGTTCAAACAGCCACCTTCACCATGGAACTCCTGTTTCCATGATGAGCAAAGACACCAGAAAGCACTTCATTTCTTCTCTGTGGGCTGAGAAAATACACAGCTTTAAGCATTTAGAAGCAGTGCCTGCTTTCCCTTTAGAAGACAGAGATATTTATTGATCTTTCTATAAAATGAAAGGTCTGAAAGGACTCAGCAGAAGTTGGTACAAAACTTGGTCATAAAACTCTGTAGAAGTGATTATGGATTCCTGCCATAAAATAAAGATTTTTTTTCCCTTTATTTGCAAGCAGAGGGAGAGAGCAGAAAGACAGAGAGAGAAGGGGTGTGCCAGGACCTCAAGCCACTGCAAACAAAGTCCAGATATATGTGCCACTTGTGCATCTGGCTTTTCATGAGCACTGGGGTAATTGAACCTAAATTAGTAGGCTTTGCAGGCAAGCACCTTAATGGCTGAGCCATCTCTCCAGCCCCAGGGGTAGATTTTTAAAGTCACAAGGACTAACATCATTGCTGATTTAATGGGTACACAGTGGTAAAATCCAGGGAAGGATACACCTTCCAGGCTACTGTATTTTTATTTTATTTTTTAAAATACATTTTATTTATGAGACAGAAAGAGGCAGAGAGAAAGAGAGGGAGGGCGAGAATGGGTGTGTCAGGGCCTCCAGCCACTGCAAACGAACTCCAGATGCATGCACCCCCTTGTGCATCTGGCTTATGTGGGTCCTGGAGAATCGAACTGGGATCCTTTGCTTTTCCAGGCAAAGCCACCTCTACAGCACTGCTGTGGGTATTTTAAACACCAGGAGCCTCTACTTTTGTTCTGGTTAGCCTCACAGCAGGATACCAACCTCATCTACACTTCACTCTAGTCTAGAGCAAGTGAAGCTTCTTTTCAGGAACCAGGCAGAACCCCAAACAGGTAACACCTATCACTCTCAGCCTCCTCAAGTCACCTGAAGTTTCTTAAAAATATATTTTTATTGGTTTATTTACAAGCAGAGAGAGAAACAGAAGAGAGACAAGAGAGAGAGAATGGGTACACCAGGGCCTCCAGATGCACGTGTCACTTTGTAAGCAGAGACAGGGAGAGAATGGATGCACCCAGGCCTCCTGCCACTGCACACAAACTCCAGATGCATGCACCACTTTGTTCATCTGGCTTTAAGTGGGTACTAGGGAATTGAACTCAGGTTTTTAGGCTTTGCAGGCAAGTGCCTTAACTGCTGAGCCATCTCTCCAGCCCTGAACTTTCAAATAAGATCAGTAAAACTCTGGTTCACAGAAAACCTCCTTTGTACTTTGCTTTTGATGACAAAGTTTGGTTGGTCCATAAAAAGACATTCCACAGAAGCAAATTTTTGTGAAAAGTACTTCTCCATGTTTGGGAAGCATTCTATTAGCTTTTTTTTTTTTTTTTTTTTCGAGGTAGGGTTTTACTCTAGCCCAGGCTGACCTGGAATTCACTAGGTAGTCTCAGGGTGGCCTCGAACTCACAGAGATTCTCCTACCTCTGCTTCCCAAGTGCTGGGATTAAAGGCGTGCGCCACCACACCCGACTTTTTTCTTTTTTAAGAATGGTGAATGTTAAGCCGGGCGTGGTGGCGCACGCCTTTAATCCCAGCACTCGGGAGGCAGAGGTAGGAGGATCGCCGAGAGTTTGAGGCCACCCTGAGACTACCTAGTTAATTCCAGGTCAGCCTGGACCAGAGTGAGACCCCACCTTGCAAAACCAAAAAAAAAAAAGAATGGTGAATGTTCAGAAAGAAGGAACTGATAAAGCCGGGCGTGGTGGCGCACGCCTTTAATCCTAGTATTTAGGAGGCAGAGGTAGGAGGATCCCCGAGAGTTCGAGGCCACCCTGAGACTACCTAGTTAATTCCAGATCAGCCTGGACCAGAGACCCTACCTCACAAAACCAAAAAAAAAAAAAAAAAAAAAAAAAAATTCAAAGAAAGAAATGCTAAAGAAACTAGGAGCAAATGGTATGAAAGTATTGAGCATTTGATGGTGTGCTTAAGATGTATGACAGTCTGTGACTCTTAATTAAAGAAAGAAAGAAAGAAAGAAAGAAAGAAAGAAAGAAAGAAAGAAAGAAAGAAAAAGAGAGAGAGAGAAAGAAAGAAAGAAAGAAAGAAAGAAAGAAAGAAAGAGGTGGTTTTCTGTACTGAATGCTACACATGAAAGAAAAAAAATAGGATGAAAAATCACAAGCAGTTCTCAAAGATGTCAAAATAAAAGGATCCCAAGAACACTCTGAGAAGTACTTCAGTCTCTTGTTATCTATGAAATGTTTATAGCTTATTGGTAATTCTTAGTAAACCATTGAGTTAATATTATCACTCTTTTTAGAAAGTTCAAGTTTAATGATCTGTATAACTAGCTCTGCAAAACCAGGATCTTATTTGTCCTCAACAGTAAGTCTTCTGAATTTAAGTTCCCAACACATCCTTTAGGAATGAGCAAAGGGAAGTGGCTTCTTCAACAAAGCACCTGAAGCATTGTAGCTTCAGTGAACCCTTTCAAATAATTTGTTCTGAAGAAAATGGGGAGCCAGGCATGGTGGCACACAACTTTAATCCCAGCACTTGGGAGGCAAAGGTAGGGGACCACTGTGAGTTCGAGGCCACCCTGAGACTACATAGTGAATTTTAGGTTAGCCTGGGCTAAAGAGCAAGACTCTTCCTCGAAAAACCAAATCATGTATTGGATAGAAGAGGAGGGTAGCTCAACAAATGGCAAGATAATGATCCCAGGAAACGGCCCACATCCTGTCCTTACTGTTTTATTTGAGACAGTCTTATTCCACTGTCCAGGCTGGCTTAGAACTCAGTCTGGACTTGAATTTGTAACACTCCTGCCTCAACCTCTTCAGTGTAGGATTACAGGCCTGCCACTCCTATATAGCTGAAGATGGCTTTGAACACGCAACTGGATAAACTCATTTGATAAAGGGGGCTTACTTAATCATTAAAGGTGCTTGCTTGTAAAGCCTGATGGCCTAGGTTTGATTACCTGATACCACATAAAGCCAGATGCGCAAAGTGGTACATGCTCATTTGCGGTGGCAAGAGGCCCTTGTATGCCAATTCTAATAAATAAATATTTTTGGAAAATTCTGGGTATGGTGGCACATGCCTTTAATCCCAGCATTGGGGAGGCAGAGGTAGAGGTAGGGGTAGAGATTGAGGTCACCCTGAGACTACGTAGCGAATTCCAGGTCAGCCTGAGCTAGAGTGAGACCCTACCTCGAAAACCCCCCTCCCCCCACAAAAAAATAAATAAAAGGGGGGCTAGGTGGGAAGATGGCTCAGTGGGTAAAGACACATGCTTGCAAAGTCTGAGCCAGATACAAGAAGTGGCACAAGCATCTGGTGCTCATTTGCAGCAGCAAGAGGCCATGGTGGCTTCAATGACCCCACGAAAGTACAATAAAAACATAAAAACTTAAAGAGGGGCTTTTGTGACCAAACTTCCTTCTGCTCTGCTTGGGCAGCCTGTGCTGTGGGCTCTTCAGACTCCTGCACTTGAACGCCCCGAGCCTGAACTTGTCCACAGATAATCCGATGCCTTCCTTGGCTGACCTGCCAGGATCTGGATCTAGACCACCTGTCAACCCATTTCTGATTTTGGCTGCTTCTACTTGCTGGCGTTATTCTTGCTCCATGCCAAGCACTCCACATGACAGGCTTTAGTTAGCTCTCACAGAAAAAGCGGGAGTTGGGATTCGATCAGTGGAAGGGATGGGGTCTTTCAGTAGATAATGGAACATGTTGGGGCTGGAGAGATGGCTCAGAAGTTAAGTTTGCTTCCTACAGAAAATGGAATATGTTGAGGGAAAAGGAAGAATATAAAAATGCAAGGTGTCAGGGAACAAGCAGGGGCTTAGCAGGGCTTCCAGAGAATAGGGGCTACAGACAGGCAGCTCCCACTGGTTGTGTTTTGAAAAGTTTCAGAATAGGATGTTGACACTAAATTTGAACATTTCATGTTAAAGTCCAAAGGTTCTATTGAAAAGGGTATTCTGATAACAAGAGACCACGGTAGGGAGGAGGAGTAGTTAGTTAACTACTGCTCCCTTGGGAGAGGGCTGCCTCCTCTTTTTTTTTTTTTTTTTTAAATCTTGATTTTCAAGGTAGGGTCTCCCTCTAGCCTAGGCTTACCTAGAATTCACTATGTAGTCTCAGGCTGGCCTCACACTCACAGTGATCCTCCTACCAGGGCCTCCCAGAGTGCTGGGATTAAAGGTGTGAGCCACCATAAGCAGCAAAAGCCTCCTCTTTACTTTATTAGCATCTCATCCCACTTCATTTGACTTACTGGCCTGCCTCTGGAAACACTGAAGGTCTCAACCCCCATGGAAGGGACAGGCGTTCCCTAAATTAGGTGTTCAGTAATTATTTGGTCAATGGATGAGTTAAAATAGGACGTACCAGGTACTGTGGTTCTGCCTACAATCCTAGCTACTTGGATCATATGAGTTCAAGGCCAGCCTGAACAAGAGTGAGATCCTATCCTCAGCGCCCCAGTTCCCCTGGAAAAGAGAGTCCTCTTATTAATGACACTCGAGATGGGAGCTGGGGAGGTGGCTAATAGCACTTGTTGCACAAGCTTGAAGACCTGAGTTCAATCCCTAGCACCCATGAGCTAGGTGTGGTGGTGCACACCTTTAATCCCAGCACTCAGGAGGTAAAGGTAGGAGGATTGCCATGAGTTGGAGGCCACCCTGAGACTACATAGTTAATTCCCAGGTCAGCCTTGGTTAGAGCAAGAGCCTACCTTGAAAAACCAAAAACCACAACACACACACACACAAAGCTGGGCATGGCCATGTATGCCTATAATCCAGTACTGAGTAGGGCGGAGACAGGAGGACCACTGGGATTCTCTCATCAGCCAGGCCAACCAAAACATAGATAAGCTACAGGTTAGGTGATAGATCCTGTTTCAGGGAAAAAGAACAGCAGAGAACAGCCCTGACCTCCAACAGGTCAGGCAAGGGCCATGGCATGCCATTGCATACACCCTCTGCACACACCATACATACTACCCACACACACCAAAACAAAAAAACCTCCAGAGAAAGCTTCAGGCTGAGAATGCTTGCTTAGCATTCAGGAAGCCCTGGGTTCAATCAGCAAACAGACAAAAGAAAGGAGAGTAACTGTGGTCAGCCTTGAATGTCACATTGGAGAAGATGGGTGGTGACCTGGTTACACAGCGTCTGAAGGTATTTGATCATGTAGCAATGTGATCAGAGTGAGTGAGAAATTTCAGACATATGCCAAAAGCAGGGACTTCCAAAATCTTGTAGGACCATTGCAAAGCCAGGTGGCCCTCCAACCTTTCACAGGACACATGGTTGAGAACAGGTAATAAAAATGGAAGAATGCTAATAAAAGTAAAAATGTAAAACTCTGCTTTAGAGGTAAATATGTCTTTATCTCTCAGCAGGTTCCAGGAAGGATATGAGATGGTACTTGGAGGCAAGTGGCCTGGAGGTGAAAATGGCACAGCTACAAAGAACAGCTGAAGGGCTTTCTGCAGGAGAAGGGCTTGAAGGAAGCCAGGAGCAGCCCGGTACAAAGGAAGGGGGAACTCTGAGAGGGTGTGATGGTCAGTGTCCTAGAGGAAGGCCCAGGCTTTAGAAGAACCACCCAGGGAAGGGAAGGCTGGAACAGAGGCATACATAGAAGGCAGCGCTGGGAAAAACAAAACAGTACTGATTGTCTGGGGAAAGGTGTGGTAAGAAGGCGGCAGACCTAGAGGAAGAGTGACATTGTTTGGAAAAAGAAAAAGCCAGGTATGGTGGCTGGGCTCCCGCATGTAACCCAAGCACTGCTTGACTTCAAGGCCAGTTTGGTCTACATAAATTCCAGGACAGCTTGGGCTACAAAGTGAGACCACCCCTCTCTCAAAAAGCCAGTCAAAGCAAACTGAAAGAAAGAAGTAGAAGCCAGGTATGGTGAGCACAACTTTAATCCCAGCACTTGGGAGGCAAAGGTAGGAGGATCGCTGTGAGTTCAAGACCAGTCTGGAATTTCAGAGTGAATTCCAGGTCTACAGTGAGATCCTATCTCAAAAACAAAACAAAACAAAACAAAACAAAACAAAACAAAACAAAACAAAAGGCTGGGCATGGTGGCACATGCCTTTAATCCCAGCACTCAGGAAGCAAAGGTAGGAGGATCGCCATGAGTTCGAGTCAGAGTGAATTCCAGGTCAGCCTGGGCCAAAACGAGACCCTACCTCGGGAAAAAAAAATAAGAAAGAAAGAAGCTGACGAGGAGAAGGTGATGGAGGAGATGGAGGAAACACAGCAGCATCCGGATGTCTAGGAGACAGCTGTGTGACTGCGGCCACGCAGGGTCACCTGAGTCACAGCAATCAGTCAGTTCTCAGATCCACACATCGATCCTTTACAATTGCTGGCATGACTGTCCCCTACCCTGTTTAGGTCTGAGCCTGGAGGAAACAGGTCCAGGTCCAGGGCTGGACAGAAGAGGCTGGGCTAAGAAAGCCAAGTGAAGCAGAGCAAACACGGACAGTCCCAGAAATAGTGAGCCAGGAATGTGGGTCTGGAACTCAGCAAAGAAGTCAGGCTTGAAACACACCGTTGAAGCAAGAGAGCTGAAGCTGAGCAGAGTGAACAGAGAGGCACAAGTGACTGTCACAGCCACACTGCAGGGACAGGAAGTGGCCACCATAGCCAAGATGCCTAAGAAAACACGAACAGAACAGGAGCCTTCAGCATCAACAGAAGCCCAGAGCCCCAGTTTGAAGAAGGGTGTAGCTACCAGTGGGTAACTGGAGAAAGGTCACCTAGGACAGAGACTGATAGAATGATCAGAATTGGGCTGGTAACCTTCAAAAGAAATGTTTACAAATAAGGGATGGAAACCAGACTGCTAGGGGTTGAGAGAGTCGGTGGTGAGGAAGTCGAGGTGCCAAACAAGTCCGTTGGTATTTATGGTAGTGAGGTCTGAGCTGTGTTTGTTTTGGCTGTGGAGTTGCTAGGGTATGACAAGCGCACACCGACTGTGGCTCCTTTGATGTCTGGGACTCAGAATCACCTGGATCCATTTCTTCTCTAGTCCTAGGTCAACACTGAACTTGTCATCTACCTTCTTCTTCAAAGCAGCAGTCAGCAGTCCTAGCATGTGCCTGGAACCCATGGGAGCGTGGGCTCTGCTGGAGGAAGGATCTTAGAACCATGGTCTGGGTCTTCCCTCCTTTTCGCAAGGGGCCTTGGCAAAAAACCACTGCAATTGCCAACCCCCGAGCAGTTGTTCCCAGTCAGCAGTGTCGTCATGGAAAGAGGACTGGATCAGGGGTGTGACACCACTGGGCAGCCTGCTAATTTTATAAATGTAACCCTTTCACACAGCTTCCTGCTCATGCACACTCAGGGTAACACGAAGTTAAACTCGCAGCATTTCCCACATGACATGTGCTCAAACATACTTATCTAAGCAGTTAGAAATTGGTGGCTTCTAATTAAGCCAAGTGGAAGAAACGGCACAAAGCAGGGGCTGGGAGTGCAGCTCAGTGCTGGAACACCCACTAGCCCGCTCAAGGCCTCGGTTCCATCCCTACCACATACACAAAAATGATATCCCAACTTTAGTTTTTTGGCACATGTATGTATGTGTGGTGCACATGCATGTGAATGGAGGCCAAAGGTCAACATCCATTGTTGTCTGGCACACTTTTGTTGTTGTTGTTTTTTTTTTTTTTTTTTTAATGAGAGACAGAGGAAGAGTGAGAGCAAGAGAGAGAATATTGGTATGTCAGGGCCTCCAGCCACTGTAATCCATCTTTAGATGCGTGCGTCACCTTGTGCACACGTGCAACCTTGCATACTTGCATCACCTTGTGCGTCTGGCTTCTGTGGGACCTGGAGAGTCGAATATAGGACTTTAGGCTTCCCAGGAAAGCACCTTAACTGCTAAGCCTTCTCTCCAGCCCATAGTACAGCTTTTATATGGGTGCTAGGGCTCCAAACTCAGATCCTTGTGCTGCACGGCAAACACTGACCAAGCCATCTTCTCAATACTTCAGACTATCCACTTTAATAGAACAAATCACTTGGGACTTGTGTGTGTATGTGCATGGCACAGAAAACAGGCAACTAATAGTAATTATATGGGAAAATACAAACCTTTAAAGTAATTTATTTTGCTAAAATATTTACAGATGAGTTGGATATGGTAGTAAACTAGTCGTAGAAATAGGCGTATCAAGAGTTTAAGGTCAATCTTGACAACATACTGAGTTTGAGGCTAGCATGAGACCTTGTCTCAAGAAAAAAACGATGAAGCTGGGCATGGTGGTGCACGCCTTTAATCCCAGTACTTGGGAGGGAGAGGTGGGAGGATTGCCTTGAGTTCAAGGCCACCCAGAGACCACAGGGTGAATTCCAGGTCAGCCTGGGATAGAGAGAGACCCTACCTTGAAAACAAAAAAAGAAAGAAAGAAAAAGAAAAAAAGATGAGGGCTGGAGAAATGGCTTAGTGGTTAAGCGCTTGCCTGTGAAGCCTAAGGACTCCAGTTTGAAGCTTGATTCCCCAGTACCCATGTAAGCCAGATCCACAAGGTGGCATGTGTATCTGAAATTCATTTTCAGTGGCTGGAGGTCCCGTTGCACCCATTCTCTCTCTTTCCTTCTCTCTTTCTTGTTTTTAAACAAATAAACAAAAATGATGATACATCATTTCATTTGCTTCAAAATGGTAAATACAGGAGGAGCTGGCAAGTAAATGACAAGTAAGATTAGTGACAGGAGGTAGAAACTGGCGAGGCAGTTTAGGGACAGGACTCCTAAGCGAATAGCTTTCTCTGGGCTAAGTGCAGGAATTGTCCTTCGGCCTGTAGGGGAAAATCTAGGTCATTCCATCTTACTACAGGTCAGCCTTTCCTTATCTCTGCCCCTTAGGGAGTCCTTCCACGCCCTTCCTGGAGAAGTAAGATTTCCTAGGAAGCGATCATGACTACAGAAATCTGCACTGGCGAAACCAGCTAAGCATCCACAGGCCCATAAACATGCACAATCTAATCTGAGTCTCAAGGTGGGCTTCCCAAACCTTCCTCGCCTTCCTGGGCAAGAGCACCACCTTACTCCACTCACTTGCATTCTGGGCTTACGTCCCCATCCCCTTCTCTTCCCCTCCCAAAGCTTTGAGCTATATCAGAATCCTTCTGAATTTTATCCTCTGGCCTGTGAATTTCATTTCATTTTTTGAATTCATAAAAGAATCTTGGAGCACCCCAAATTATCAGTGTGTTGATGTATATTGGTATGTTGGCAAAGGAACCCCAAAATTCCTGTATTATTAGCAATGAGTGAATAAGTTTTGCGATGAGGGTGTGGAAACAATACACTTCTTTCTACATTTGTCCAATATTTTCCATAATATAAACATTATAAAATTTAATGTACTTATATGAATTAGCAGTTTATAAACACCAGAAAGGCAAGCAATAAACAGGGGGAAATATGAAACACACACACTTCCCTATGAAGCTAATAAAAATGTCCTGAGCTGGAGAAATGACTTAGCGGTTAAGACATTTGCCGTGAACCCAAGGACCCTGATTGGATTCCCCACATGCAAGAGGGCGCACGCATCTGGAAAATGTCCTGAGCTGGAGAAACAGCTTAGCAGTTAAGACATTTGCCTGTGAACCCAAGGACACAGATTGGATTCCCCACATGCACGAGGGTGCACGCATCTGGAGTTCATTTGCAGTGCCTGGAGGCCCTGGCATGCCCATTCTCTCTCTCTCTCTGCTTGCAAATAAATAAATAATTTTTTTAAAAATGTCCTGAAGCTGGGCATGGTGGCACACACCTTTAATCTCAGCACTTGGGAGGCAGAGGTAGGAGGATTGCTGTGAGTTCCAAGCCACCCCAAGAGTAAATAGTGAATTCCAGGTCAGCCTGGGCTAGAGGGAGATCTTATCCTGAAAAACCAAAAATAAATAAATAAATAAATAAATATTTTTTTTAAAAAAAGTCCTAGCCGGGCGTCCTTTAATCCCAGCACTCGGGAGGCAAAGGTAGGAGGATTGCCGAAGAAATTAAAAGGCCACCCTGAGACTACATAGTTAATTCCAGGTCAGCCTGGGCCAGATAAAACCCCAAAAAAAAAAAAAAAAAAAAAAAAAAGTCCTGAAGGGGCAATTCCTTAAAGAAGAAATTAAAAAGGCAGTAATATAAAACACATTCAACTTCACTGATTCTGGAAGGCAGAGCACCCCCTGCAAAGAGGCCCATTTCCTAATGTGCAAACCTGGAAATATCTGACATGATGTGGAAGAAGAAAATGGACTTTACAAATAATATTAAGTTTAGGGTCTTGATGTGGGAGATTAGGAGAACCCAAGAGTGCTCATGAGAGGAGGGCAAGTGTGTCAGAATGAGAGATGACAGTGGCTTAATTAGAATTAAAATTATTTTTAGGTGGGGCTGGAGAGGTGGCTCAGTTAAAGGTACTTGCTTGCAAAGCCTGACAGCCCAGATTCAAGTTCCCAGTATACACATAAAACCAGATACACAAAGAGGCACATGTGTCTGGAGTTTGCAGATGCAAGAAGCCCTATCTCCTTTTTTTTAAAAAAAATTTTTAATTAAATTAAATTAATTATTTATTAGAGACAAAGGGTCCTTAGGCTTCACAGGCATGTCTCCAGCCCCCATATGAAGATTTAAAATTTAATGTGTGCAAAGAAATTCTGGAAATATTTGACCATAAAGTTATTGGGGAAAAAATCTTTTTCTTTTACAATGCAACTGTTCAGACAGAAAGTGGCCTTGATATCCATGATCTTGCAGTGCCTAGCAATACCTTCACAAGACCCTCATAATAGAAGAAAAAGGTGATGACATCAAATTAAAAGAGAGACTAATGGAGAGAAGGAGGGGATAAGATGGAGATTGGTGTTCTAAAGGGAATGGGGGAGGGGAGGGAAATATCATGTGTTTTTTGTATGTAAGTATAGAAGTTGTCAATTAAAAAAAAAATGAAAAAATCTTTTTCTCTACCCCCGTAGGTTCTATACATGGGAACTACGTGTTATGACAGACAGATTAGCAAAAGAAAGGCAAATTTTAATCACATTAACTTATTAGCATGGGAACTCACAGAAACAAATGTGACTCCAAGGCACGAGTAGATTTTGCTGCTGATATGCCACCATACTGACTGGTGACAGGGAGAAGGACACTTGTGGGGAAATAAATGATTTCACTGATTCTGAGGGGAATAACAGGAGATAGCGGGCTGGAGAGATGGCTTAGTGGTTAAGGCGTTTGCCTGTGAAGCCTAAGGACTCAGGTTTGATTCCCCAGTACCCACATGAGCCAGATGCACATGGTGCATGCATCTGAAGTTCATTTGCAGTGGCTGGAGGCCCTGGCGTGCCCATTCTCACTCTTTCTCTCTCCTTTTCTCTGTCTCTAATAAATAAAAATAAAATCATATATATATATTCTTCATATGAATCCTGCCTGCTGTGAGAGTGAACATCATGTACAATTAGATTAGTATAAAATATGTGGAAGCTACAGTAAGGTAGTAAGTGTCCAGAATGCTACTGCCCAGACCTTGGAATCTGTAAATAGGACTACATCAAACAACAGAAGCACGTCAACCCCCAAAGAAACTTCCAAATACTCCACAAGGTGAACATGGGCTATTATCTGATTGTAAGATAAAATTATCTACAGAAGAGGCTGGAGAGATGGCTCAGTGGTTAAGAATTCTTGCTTGCAAGGCCTGACGGCCCAGGATCAGTTCCCCAGTGCCCACATAAAGCCAGACACACCACATGTCTGGAGTTTGTAGAGGCCCTGGCACACCCATTCCTCCCCCTCCTCTCTCTGCTTACAAGCAAATAAGTAAAAATATTTCTTTTTTTTTTTTTTGGTTTTGTGAATTATCTGGTCCAGGCTGACCTGGGCTATCCTCCTAACTCTGAGTGCTGGCTTAAATATTTCTTTTTAAATTATCTACAGGGCTAGAGAGATGGCTTAGTGATTAAGGGACTTGCCTGCAAAGCCAAAGGACCCAGGTTCCATTCGCCAGGACCCACATAAGCCAGATGCACAAGGTAGTACATGTGTCTGGAGTTTGTTTGCAGTGGCTAGAGGGCCTGGCGTGCCTATTCCACCCCCCACCCCCCACTTCTCTCTCTCAAATAAATAAAAAATAAAAATTTATCTATAGAAGGAGTCAGAGAGAAGGGATACTGGTCACCCTGGGAAAGATAAAAAGAGCCCACATAACAAGCCTGGGGTGACGACACAGGAACAATGCCCATGGTAGGAAAGAAAGCATTTCTTGGGACTGGGAGGATAGCTCAGTGGCTATGGGCACTTACTTGCAAAGCCTGTCAGTCCTGGGGTTCAATTCCCCAGCACCCATGCAAAGCCGGACATAGTGATTCATGTCTGGTGTTCCTTTGCACCAGCAAGAGGCCCTGGCATGCTCATGCACTCTCTCTCTCTCTCAAATAAATAAAAACATTTTAAAATATAGGTATCACCATGCTTATAAAAATTACTGTACAGGGCATGAAAAATACCTCAACTGTCTGGACAATATATTTACAGGACCTGAAACTGAAGGAGGGAAAAAAGCATCTCTTCCAATTTCCTTAACTCAAGGACACCCACAGTCTTTCGTGGTCCTCAGTAAATGCAACTGAACAAGGAAGGAAGGAGGCTCCCACAAGCAATCTTTGATTGAAATCCAACTTCCTTGTAACTTCCTGTGGGGAGAGAAAGCGCTGACAAGAGGAGTCTGTTCTCTCATCTCCTCAGGGTAATTTTTTTATGACACATTAACAAATGAGTAAAACCTGAGTGTGGTGCAAGGTTTGCTTGGCAAAAGCCAATTTCACAGGTACTAAACTGGTCAAGGGACCAGGCAGAACTGAGTGACCATTTGACACTATGTAGAGGACAGAGCAGCCAGCCTCTAGAACTCCACTCCTCAAGATGCTCCAGCCAACAGCACTGACCCTTGACTGACTATGCGACTTCCAGTGGGTCTCCCTCCCCAAATCCTTTCATCCTGAGACTATTTCTTAAGTATCCACAAAGAGCCAGACTGCAGGAAGAGAGGGAGGAACCCACTTTGTCCAATGGCAAATGGTCCACTCAGAAGGTACCTCAGAGCCACATGGCAGGAGGTCAGAACATTCAGGAGAAGAAAAGCTTTGAACTGGGGTTGAAAACAGGCAATCCAAGCTGGGCAAGGGAATGCATGCCTACAATTCCAATACGTGGTAGGCAGAGGTAGGTGGAGCATTCAAAGTTCAAGGCCAACCTGAGCTATATAATGAGTATATAATGAGACCCTGTTTAAAAAAAAAAAAAAAAAAGAAAAGAAAAGAAAAAGAAAAGAAAAAGAAGAGAAAGAGAGGAAAACCCTAACCAAAGGCAGAGACAATATGGGCAGTAGGTAGGGAGAGGTGGGTCAAGGCAAATCTGGAAGCCTTTGAAGGTGACCTTCTAGTTCTGTTTGGAGGCTGGGAGGGGCTCAACTCAGGGTCTCACACCTGCTAGCAGGCACTGTACCACTGAGCTACAGTCCCACTTCTCAAACACTTAAATACCTTGAGCATAATGGGTAATATTGAGGGCTGTTAGCTAAGAAAGAAACCAGATAAAGTTTTCTTTTCCTTCTCTTTTGCTATTAGCTCAATTCATAAGACACCTCCATTGAAAGCTATTTCATTTCATTACATGAATTTAATTAAAGGACAATTAAAAAGAGAGAGGGGCTGGAGAGATGGCTTAGCAGTTAAGGCATTTACCTGCACAGCCAAAGGATCCCAGTTCTATTCTCCAGGTCCCAAGTAAGCCATATCCACAAGGGGGCGCATGTGCCTGGAGTTTGTTTGCAGTAGCTGGAGGCTCTGGCTTGCCCATTCTCTGTCTCAATAAATAAATATAAATAAATATATTTTTATTTATTTTTTATTTTTATTTTTATTTTTTTGGTTTTGCAAGGTACGGTCTCACTCTGGCCCAGGCTGACCTGGAATTAACTATGTAGTCTCAGGATGGCCTTGAACTCACGGCGATCCTCCTACCTCTGCCTCCTCTGCCTCCCGAGTGCTGGAATTAAAGGCGTGCGCCACCACGCCCAGCTTCTCTCTCTCTTTTTTAAAAATATATTTATGCCGGGTGTGGTGGCGCACGCCTTTAATCCCAGCACTCGGGAGGTAGAGGTAGGAGGATAGACGTGAGTTTGAGGCCACCCTGAGAACACAGCGTGAATTCCAGGTCAGCCTGGGCCAGAGTGAGACCCTACCTCAAAAGAACAAAAAAATAAAAAATAAAATAAAATAAACAAAACAAACCCAGACATAATAATCTTTGTGACACTGAAGATTCAGTGGATCTCAGGTAAATACTGCCTTGGGTAAATTTTTCATCTTTGACAAAATGCATAATTCTCAGGCTGGAGAGATGGCTTAATGGTTAAGGCGCTTGCCTGCAAAGCCTAAGGACCCAGGTTCAATTCTCCAGGTCCCACGTAAGCCAGATGCACATGGTGGCACATGTGTCTGGAGTTCCTTTGCAGTGGCTACAGGCCCTGGTGCACCCATTCTCTCTCTATCCCTCCCTCCTCCCCCCCTCTTTCCCTCTGTCTCTAATAAGTAAATAAATAAAATGATTGTAAAAAAATTAAAAATGCATAATTCTCTATATAATTTCCATGAAAGATTTATTAATTTTTTGACCTTTCGGCCTGACCAAGATTTAAATTTTGTGCCAAGTTTAAGCAGAAAATACCCAGAGGGGATAATTTCCTGCCCATCAGAGGCCCAGGTTAATTTAATTGCCTAACTTGCTCTTGTTAGGTGTTTCCTCAGAGACAAATTGCTCACTTGAGGAAAGGTAACACTCACAAACGCCAGGGCAGCACCTTCAGCTCCGGGAGGTACAGGCCCACACAGAACAACAAAATACCAAGTCTTCTGTTTTACCATTTTCACAGGAATTGGGATTTACAGCCTAGAGCAATTAAGTCACCTTTGCCTCCATTTTTATAGACCAGATGATGCCACAGAGTTTTATTGTTGTTAAAACTCATGGATTAAAAACCAAACCAAACCACAGCATGGTAGTGCATTCAGGAGGATGAGGTAGGAGGATTGCTGTGAGTTCCAGGCCAGTCTAAGACTACACTGTGAATTCCATCCAGGTCACCCTTAGCTAGAGCAAGATTCTACCTTGAAAAGCCAAAACAAAACAAAACAAAACAAAAACCTCAGAAATAATAGTAAGAATAGCTATTAATTATGAGTATAAGAATAGCTCTTAAAATGAGGAATACCTGCTGTATGCCAGACACTATATATATGCTGGAGAGATGGCTTAGCAGTTAAGGCACATGCCTGTGAAGGCAGCTTCGATTCTCCAGGTCCCACATAAGCCAGATGCACATGGTGGCACATGCATCTGGAGTTTGTTTGCAGTGGCTAGAGTCCCTGGTGTGTCCATTCTCTCTCTCTCTCTCAAGTAAATAATATATATATATATATATACATATATATATATATATATATATGTATATGTATATATGACTTTATTTTCATTTATTTATTTATTACAGGCAGAGAGAGTTGAGAATGGGCACGCCAAGGCCTCTGGCCACTGCAAACAAACTCCAGACGTGTGCACCACTTTGTCCATCTGGCTTACATGGGTACTGCAGAGTCAAATCTGGGTTCTTAGGCTTTGTAGGTAAGTGCCTTAACTGCTAAGCCATTTCTCCAGTGCTTTATTTCCATTTTACAGGTGAGGAGACAGGCTCAGGAAGCTTAAGGAATAAAATACAATTCACAGGTACATCTTCGTCAATACTAAAATCCTACTTACACGTGGACTTCAGTTATTCTAAGAAATCTGGATATTGAGACCGTATTCTATACTCTTTTATACTGGTGTGGGCTCAGCTAGACTGGACTTCATTCCCAAGCTCTGCCCCTTAGCCAAATGATGCTATAGCCTCTCTCCTGTGGTTATAGGATTGCACTAATGAATACAAGCCAAGCAGAGAGCATAACAGAGTTGGCCCCTACTGAAGCTCCACTTAGGTCATGGGTGCAACTGAGAGTGAAAGGGGCTATTATGCCTAACAATGGAAGGTAAGGGATGACTTTAACAGCCAGAGGCAAATAGAAGCATGCTGGTGATCAAGTGCCTAAGTGTGGCTGTGTTTAATGGGAGAAAAACGTTATAAAACACAGGTACCTCCAATGACACATGACTCTCCTGTCCCCAGACAAAACTAAACACACATCCACAGACAGGCTAGGGTGGAGAAGGCGATTATGAAACTGATGAATGAGCAGCTTGTCATTCACATTTTTGCTAGACAGGACCATTCAGTTTGATTATAAACTCATGGCTCAACAAACACTTTTAAAAAACATTTTACTTATTTATTTGCAAGCAGAGAAAGAAAGATAGAAGAGAAGCAAACAGAGAAAGAATGGGCACGCCAGAGCCTCTAGCCACTGCAAATGAACTCTAGATGTGTGTGCCCTTTATGCATCTGGCTTACATGGGTCCTGGAGAATCGAACCAGGATCCTTTGGCTTCGTGGGCAAATGTCTTAACTGCTAAGCCATTTCTCCAACCCTATTTTTTTTTTTTTTTTCTGAGATGAGACAGGGTCTCACTCTACCCAGGCTGACCTGGAATTCACTATGTAGTTTCAGAGTGGCCTTGAACTCTTGGTGATCCTCCAACCTCTGCCTCCCCAGTGCTAGAATTAAAGGCGTGCATCACCACGCCTGGCTCAACAAGTACATTTTTAAAGATGCTGATTTTGGCCTTTGTCCTGTTAAACAAACAGGACATTAAAAGAAGTTGCATTTTTATGAAATTTATTCAGGGCAGAATTGCATTTGGTGAAAGCAGACCTGTAACTCAATGCTAACCATTAATCTTGAGAATAAAAAGTGTAAACATCCAGCCGGGCGTGGTGGCGCATGCCTTTAATCCCAGCACTCGGGAGGCAGAGGTAGGAGGATGCGGAGAGTTCGAGGCCACCCTGAGACTACATAGTTAATTCCAGGTCAGCCTGGACCAGAGTGAGACCCTACCTTGCAAAACCAAAAAAAAAAAAAAAAAAAAAAAAAATCCTAATTGTTTGTGTTTTTTGTTTGTTTTTTTTCTGAGATAAGAGTCCCACTCTAGCCCAGACTGACCTGGAACTCACTCAATAGTCCCAGGCTGGCCTCTAGCTCAACAGTGATCCCCTACCTCTGTCTCCCCAATACTGGGATTAAAGGTGTGTGCCACCACAAACGGATTTTTTTTTAAATAAGGTTGGGGTCCGGGGGGGGGGGAGGGAAGAGAAAGAGAAGCCGAAAATGAACGAATGACTATGGGCGTGGTAGGGCTTCTTGCTGCTGCAAATACACTCCAGATGTATGCACTGCTTTATGCTTCTGGTGTTATGTGGTTACTGGGGAACTGAACCCAGCTGACAGGCTCTGCAAAAGCAAGCGCCTTTAACTGATCAATCTCCTCACCTCTAATAGGCTTTTACATTATCACTGGCTGCTGTTCAGCCAGTATACATTTGAAATACACATTTACCCCAAAGTGAATTGAAATGTACATGCAACAAACCTACCCTCTGTTATCAAGGTGTCAGGACTTCCCAGTGTGCTGAAATGGCTGCCTCCCCCTCCAGCACCTATGTTTCCTGAGGGGATGAGAACACCTCCTACACCGAGGAGCCGAGGGCAGAGGGGAGAAGGCTGTCAGCACCCCTCCTCGGCCCTCTCCTGGCCTGGGCTTCAGGAATGAAGGTCACCTTCCCCCCTCTGGACTTGGCTGAGAAGAGAGCTGGATGTTTTTCTGTTGTTGTTGCTTTTCTCCAACTCCCAGCACCAGATCTGACAAATGACTGCTGGATGCTAGAATGTATGAAGAGTCCAGGAACAGCCAGCAAGGCAGGATCCCGGTCGGCAGTAACCCCCTCATAAACAAGGTGGTCTGACATCACTCTCAGCCTGTGGGCCACTGCCCTGTGGTATGAATTTCTAGTTGCTGTAACCTGAGTCAAAGCACCTGACCCACAGAGACAGGGCAAGCAGTGCCTCCCAGAGGCCACCACTGGAAGCTGCAGTGTCCCCTGGGGCCCTCGCATGGGCAGTCTCCTTTGGGGACTGGAGGAGAGGGAATGGGTCTTGGGGAACAGAGATTAGAGCCCCGAGATCGTCTCTATGCAGTTTAGAGTCTGTGGTTTACTTTTTACTTAAAGAGTGAAGGGGTGGAGGTTTTCTTGAGGCAGGGTCTCACTCTAGCCTAGGTTGACCTGGAACTCTGCCCAGGCCTACCTCTAACATTTATGACAATCTTCCTATCTCAGCCTCCTGAGTGGTGAAATTAAAAGCACGAGCCACTATGTTTAGCTGATCTGCACATGTGGGGGGGGCGCACACTAAGAAGGCCTCTTGCCACTGCAAATGAATGCCCCATCCAGCTTCATGTTGGTGACTAAGGAATTGAATGTAACCTGCAGGCTTTGCAAGCGAGTGTCTAGCTACTGAGGCATCACCCCAGCCCATGGTTTTTTCAGGGAAAAAATTAAAAATAAAAAGTTTGGGCTGGGGAGATGGCATAGTGGTTAAGGCATTTGCCTGCAAAGCCAAAGGACCCAGGTTCAATTCCCTAGGGTCCACATAAACCAGATACATAAGAGGCACAGGCATCTGGAGTTCATTTGCAGTGGCTGGTCCAGGCCCTGGAATTAGCTATGTAGTCTCATTCCTCTCTGTTTCTCTTCCCAAGTCTCTCTCCTGTTTCTCTCTCTCTCTCTCTCTGCTTGCAAATAAAAAAAAGAAAAGAAAAATGTTTCTAAAAAAAGTTTATTGAACATCTCAGCACACCACGCTAGGTGCTAGGTACGATCTACTAGTGAACATTCAGGATAAGGCATATAACTGACCATGCTGTGCGGGTATGTTTGGGCTGCCTTTTAGGGTGGTGGTACCAAACATGATAAACCAAGAGACCAGTATCCCTTCTTTCCATGTGTTCGGGAAAAACAGGAGCTATCAGACTAGAAAAAACTTGGGAAATTCTTGATTGTGTGGACATCTGGACCCCACTGCTTAATTTGTCCATCTCACAAATTATCTACTTTTCCAAGTGACAAGAGTTTATCTGAGCAAGTAAGTAGTTTGCCCAGGACAGTTGTCAGAAGCAGCCAGTGACTTCCTTGGCTGAAGTGGAAGGCCAGAGGGGGCCTGGGCTCTGTAGACAAAGAACTCTCAGATCAAACCCAGTGTCTTCACTTTGCCTCTGGCCTTCATACTTTACGTGCAAAGGGCAGAGGACTGCAGATCCAGATCAGCAGAACAGTACCTGCCAAACACGTGAGGCTCTAGTTTTGATGCCCAGCTCCAGAAAATAAGCAAACATACAAACAAATAAATAGAGGAAGAAAAGAGTGGCGGGTCATGCCTGTAATTCTAGCATTTGGAAGACTGAGACAAGAGGATTGATACAGGTTCAAGTCCACCTGTGGCTACACCGTGAAGTTCAGTTCACCCTGGGTTGCAGTGAAGACTGTCTCAAAAAAACAAGAGCTGGAGAGATGGCTTGGCAGTTAAGGTGCTTGCCTGCAAAGCCAAAGGACCATGGTTCAATTCCCCAGAACCCACATAAGCCAGATACACAAGGTGGCACATGTGTCTGGAGTTTGTTTGCAGCAGCTGGAGGCCCTGGCACACCCATTTTCTCTCTCTCATAAATAAATAAAAATGAAAAAACTGTACAAAAAGGGCTGGAGAGATGGCTTAACAGTTAAGGTGCTTGCCTACAAAGCCAAAGGACCCAGGTTCAATTCCCCAGGACCCACATAAACCAGATGCACAAGGTAGCACATGCATCTGGAGTTCATTTGCAGCTACTGGAGGTCCTGGCACACTCATATTCTCTCTCTGGTCTCTCTCTACCTCTCTCTCCCTGTCTCAAATAAATAGATAAATTTTTTTTTTTTTTTTTTTTTTTTTTTTTTTTTTTTTTTTTGGTTTTGCAAGGTAGGGTCTCACTCTGGTCCAGACTGACCTGGAATTAACTATGCAGTCTCAGGGTGGCCTCAAACTCTCGGCGATCCTCCTACCTCTGCCTTCCAAGTGCTGGGATTAAAGGCATGCGCCACCACGCCCGGCAAAAATAATATTTAAAAAAAAATAAATTAAAAAAGAGATTTGTAAAAAAAGAAAGATGAAAGTAGAGAGGGCTAGCCTCAAACTCACAGTGACCCTTCCACAGGAGAAAGAAATTAGCTAGGCAGCTAAGGGGCGACAGGACTCCAAAGAGAAGAGCTTTCTCTTGGCTAAACACAGGCATTGTCCTTGGGCCTGTAGGTCAGTACACTTTACTACAGGTCAGAAATATCAGAAGGTTCTGGCTTTCCTTATCTGTCCCTTAGGAAGCCCTCCTGAAAAGGCCCTTCCTAGAGAATTACGATTCTAAGATCCCCCTTTTAAGGAAGTTCTGACCCCAGACACCTGGCTCAGGACTAGACTGGTTAAACCAGCTGCCCACCCATGGGCTCATAAACAAAGCTGCAGCCTGGGTCTGGAGGTGGTGGGCTTTTCAAACCCTGTTTTGCCTCCTTGGGCAAGAGCTATGTCTTCCTTCCTTTCCTTAAGCACCCCTTCTTCTCTTCCTCTGAAAATAAAGCTTGAAGCGATAACATATCTGAACCATATCCTCTGCTCTGTGGACTTCATTCTTCGAATTCATAAGACAGGGATCCTGGAACACCCCCACATTATCAGTGTATTGGTGTATATTGATACAGGACCCCCAAAGTTCCTATATCACTGTCACCACCACGCCTGGCTTCCTAGTGCCATTTTTATTTCTGGAATGCCTATTATCTTATGATGTTCAGTATAAAATCCTTAGTTATGCAAAGTGAGATTTTACTGCCAATTGCCATCAAATTTTCATGCTCTCTCATACTGACTCTGTGATGAGGGAATTTTTAAATTCCAATTTTTATAACTGGCAGGAAAAAATTTTTACAGTTCTCTTTCTCTTTCTGTTGAAAGAATCAATAAACACATGATTGTGTTTAATTATAAAGCTGAGCAGATACCATTATTTTCTATTTCCCTTCCAGGTCTTTCCAGACCATGAGCATTGGGAGACTAAGTGAAAGGCCAAGGCCCCAAAAGAAAACAAATGTGAGGGGCAGTATGAGAGAAGGTGAGATCCAAAAACAAGGAATGTGAATCATTTTTATTTAATATGCACAAAATGTTCTCTTCATCTAGTTTTTTTTTTTGGGGGGGGGGAGAAGGGGTTTTGAGGTAAGGTCTCACTCTAGCCCAGGCTGACCAGGCACTCACTCTATAACCCCAGGCTGGCCTCGAAATCACAGCAATCCTCCCACCTCTGCCTCCATAGTGCTGAGATTAAAGGCATGTGCCACCACACTAGGCTAGGAAGGAATTCTTTACATAACATCTGCAATCACTTTGCAGTTCTAAAATCAGTTCATTAGCAGGCTAAGAAGTAAGAAGGTGCATGAATGGGGACGAGGCCTTGGTGGGCAGATGCTTTTGGACTTCCATCTTTCAGCATCTTTCCGCTCAGGACAAGGGTGCGATGCCAGGGATAGAGGGTGACCGTGAGCTCCTCATCTTTCTTCCTCTACCTCCTGAGCATTAGCATGCCAGGGTGCTGGTACTGCCATGCCCAGTTTTTACTGGGGAAGGAACCAGGATTTTGTGCATGCCAAGCAGGCACTCTACCAACTGAGCTACATCCACACCTGCAAGTTACTTGAGACAGTTTTTTTAAGGCACTTTTGTATTCAGTTGCAGTGCATGGTGATCACAACTGAGACATCACCATTAGGTAATCTGCCCAACAGGGCTGGAGGTGTAACTCAGTGGTAGAGCACGTGCCCCATATGTGCAAGGCCCTGAGTTCCATCCCAAATACCACTCCAACAATAAAATAAAATAAAAACTAGTTTAAGAAGCCAGGCGTGGTGGCGCACCCCTTTAATCCCAGCACTTGGGAGACAGAGGTAGAAGGATTGTCATAAATTCAAAGCCACTCTGAGATTACTGAGTGAATTTCAGGTCAGACTGGCCTAAGCCAGACCCTACCTCGGGGGCGGTGGGGGGGGGGGGAGACTAGTTTAAGGTTACAATCCAAAAGTGGCAGGACTAGAATGAAAAACAGAGATCTGTCTAGATTTGCAAAGACAGTATCTCTTTCTGATCTATACTGTCTTCAAGCCCAGGCTTCACTCTGAAATAGGAGTAAGAATTTCTGGCAGTCTCGACGAGACATGCATGGCTCAGGCCTATGGCACAGCCTGGTTCCGTGGACAGATTCAAATGTCTGCTGAATCAATAATTCAAGAAACCAAGTGCATCTGTTTTTAGTATTCTGGTATACAGAGCTATTTTAAGGACTGGGGGAAACTGTATTTATGTGGGTGTAATACTGTAGCTACAGATATTAGTCAGCAGTTTCATTCAGTTTCTTGAATCTTTCTCACCACTCTATCCCCTTCTTCTATTCCTTCCTAGAAGCCCGTCTTCCCTTCTCTTCTTCCTTCTTCCTCCTCTTCCTTCTTCACTCCCCACCCCCATCTTTCTCTCTCCTTTTTGAGGAGATAGGGTCTCACTGTAGCTGTGGTTGACCAGGAATTTACTCTATAGCCTCAGGTTGGCCTCAAACTCACAGAGATCCTCCTACCGCAGCTTCCAAATATTGGGATTTTTTTTTTTTAATTTATTTGTGAGGGGAGAGAGAATGGACACACCAGAGTCTCCTGCGACTGCAAACAAACTTCAGATGCACGTGCCATCCCACGCACCCAGCCCCACGTGGGTACTGGGGCAGCTGAATTGAACCCAGGCAATTAGGCTTTGCAAGCCAGCACTTTAACTGCTGAGTCATGTCCCTAGCCCAGAATTATATATATAAAATTATTTTTTTGTTTGTCTTACTCTGGTCCAGGCTGACCTGGAATTAACTATGTAGTCTTAGGGTGGCCTCGAACTCTCGGCGATCCTCCTACCTCTGCCTCCTGAGTGCTGGGATTAAAGGCGATTAAAGGTGTGCACCACCATGCCCGGCTTTTAAAAAATATTTTTTAAAAAATATTTTATTATTTATTTATTTATTTGAGAGAGAGAGATACAGAAATAGGCAGGTAGAGACAGAGAGAGAGAGAATGGGTGCACCAGGGCCTCCAGCCACTGCAAACGAACTCCAGATGCATGCACCCCCTTGTGCATCTGGCTTACGTGGGTCCTGGAGAATCAAGCCTCGAACCGGGGTCCTTAGGCTTCATAGGCAAGCGTTTAACCGCTAAGCCATCTCTCCAGCCCCAAAAATATTTTTATTTACTTATGAGCAGTGAGAGAGAGAGAAAGGGGCGAATGGGCACACCAGGCACTCTTGGCTACTGCAAACTAACTGCAGACATGTGCGCATGTAGCTTTACGTGGAAACTAGGGAATCAAACCCAGGTCAGCAAGCTTTGCAAGCAAGTGCCTTTAACCACTGATCCATCTCCAGCCCTCAAGTGCTGCCTGTGATTGAAGGGGCTCAGCTTCCCTCCACCCTCTTTCACTCAGCTCTTAAGGAGGCTGTATTTACCCCACAAAGGAGGTGAAAGACTGAGTAAGGATCTCATGAGAAAAGTTCAGGGACCAAGCAGCAGCAGAAGGCAAGAGAACAGCACAGGAGGGACCGTCCTTCCCAGGCTGGCCAAAGAAAGCCTGAATTTCTGCAGCAGGAAACTTGAGGCAGAGCTGAGCAGAGACCCCGAGGCTGAGCCTCCAGGTGCTCCAGCAGAGGCTCCCAATTCCTACCAGATCCACCCTCAGATGCATACCCTCCCAAAGTTGCTATGAATCACTAATGCATGCTCAAATGAAACGTGTTAAATATGTCATCTCGCTGCTTTGTTTAAAGAGGTGAGAACTGTGACCTTCTTAGAGCAAAGATCTTGATATTTACCATCCCACGAAATAAATACCCAAATACCAGTCCAATCATTTTGCTCTGGCCCAGATACTAGAAAACAGACCCAGCTAGAAGAACCCTCACAGGGAGTCTGGCTGCTGCAATGGCCTTTAAATTTTTTTAAAAATTTTATTTACTAGAGAGAGAGAGCCAGGCATGGTGGCACACACTTTTAATCCCAGCACACAGGAGGCAGAGGTAGGAGGAATGTTGTGAGTTTGAGGCCAGCCCAAGACTACATAGTGATATTCAAGTAAGCCTGGGCCAGAGCAAGACCCTATATAAAAAAAAAAAAAAAAAAAAATTACTGGAGAGAGAAAAGAAGTATGGGCACTCCAGAGCCCCCTGCCACTATAAGCAAACTTGACACATGTGCCACTTTGTACGTCGGGCTTTACACAGGTACTGGGGAATTGAACTTGGGCTGGCAGACTTTGCAAGCATGCACTTATAGCCACTGAGTCATCAGTCGAACCCTGCAATGACCTTTTTTTTTTTTGTTCTTGCCAGGTAGGGTTTCGCTCCAGCCCAGGCTGACCTGGAAATTCACTATGTAGTCTCACGGTGGCCTCAAACTCACAGGGATCCTTTTACCTCTATCTCGCAAGTGCTAGGATTAAAGGCATGTGCCACCGCGCCCAGCAATGACCTTTTTCTAAAAATATACTTTCATTTATTTATTTGCAAGCAGAGAGATACCTACATATATATAGCAACAGAGAGAATGGGCATGCCAGAGCCTCTAGCCACTACAAACGAACTCCGGCTGTATGCACCACTTTGTGCATCTGGCTTCATGTGAGTACTGGGGAATCCAACTCGGGTCATTACATTTTGCAAGCCAGTGCCTTCACTGCTGAGCTCTCTCTCCAGCCCGGCAATAACCTTTTTTTTTTTTTTTTGGTTTCAAGGTAGGGTCTCACTCTGGTCCAGGCTGACCTGGAATTAACTATGTAGTCTCAGGGTGGCCTTGAACTCACGGTGATCCTCCTACCTCTGCCTCCCGAGTGCTGGGATTAAAGGCGTGCGCCACCACGCCCGGCTGGCAATAACTTTTTGAGACCTTGGTCTCTCAGCTATTTTGGAGTCAGTACCACCTATATTGAAGAGTGAGAGTTTCTAGAACTTTGTGGCCCTGCCTTGGAGAGGCCCCACGTATAAGCATTATAGGTGGGAGGGCAAGTCAGAATTCTTTTCACAACTTACACCTAATATGGCACCCGTGAGACCCAGGGTAAGGCCGTGCCCAGGAGCAAAGGGCAAAGGAAAGACTTTCCTGCACCGCCCCCAACAATCTTCTCACTGCACAGAGATCCCCGAGCTGCTGGCAGAGGAATGTCCACAGCCAACTCTCTTCCTTCTTCCAAATGCTTGCCTCTGCCAGTCCTGGATGCTCCGCCTACATCTGTAAGTTACTGAGCTCAACCTGTCCTAATTATCTGGGTGGGGCATTTACTAATCATACGCCATTAGCATCCCATAATCAACTTCATTACAGAACTGGATTTGGGGCTGGGGATGAAGCTAAGTGGTAGACAGACAGCGTGCCTAGCATGCTTGAGGATTCTGGACTGGTTCCCAGCACTACACACATACCCCACAATGACAACAACAACAAAACTGGAATTGAGAGACCGTGAAGGTGTGGGCTGGCTTTGAAAGCTTTGGTCCAGATCAGATACAATTTCCTTTCCTGAGGCCCAGTCTACCTTGACAGACTATTCTTTTTTTTTTTTTTTTTTAATTTTATATATTTATTTATTTATTTATTTGAGAGAGACAAAGAGGCAGAGAGAGAGAGGGAGGGAGAGAGAGAGAATGGGCACACCAGGGCCTCCAGCCACTGCAAACTAACTCCAGATGCATGCGCCCCCTTGTGCATCTGGCTTACGTGGGTTCTGGAAAATTGAACCGGGATCCTTTGGCTTTGCAGGCAAATGCCTTAACCTCTAAGCCATCTCTCCAACCCCGGCTTTTTAAAATGTATTTTTTTAAAATAAATTTATCTTTATTTTTTTTTTATTTTTTGGAGTCAGAGAGAGAGAAAGACAGAGAATGGGGTGCACCAGCAGCTCTCAGTCACTGTGAATGAACTCCAGATGTGTGCGCCCCCTTGTGGTCAAGTGCTGCATTGCACCATTGCTTCACTTTCCATCTGGCTAAACATGAGACCTGGAGAATCAAACGGGCGTTCTTAGGCTTAGTATGCAGATACCTTAACCGCTAAGCCATCTCTCCAGCCAAAATAAATTTTATATATTTATTTGCAAGCAGAAAGAAACAGAGAATAAGAATGGGTATGCCAGGGCCTAGTGCCACTGCAAACTCTAGATACATGGCCACTCTGTGCATCTGGCTTTACATGGGTATTGGGGAACCTAACCTAGGCCACCAGGCTTTGCAAGTGTCTTTAACCACTGAGCAATCTCTCCAGCCCTCATGTAGAGTTTCTTTTTGTTTGGATGGTTGGTTTTGGTTTTTCAAGGTAGGGTCTCACTCTAGCCCAGGCTGACCTGGAATTCACTATGTAGTTTCAGGGTGGTCTTGAACTCACTGCGATCCTCCTACCTCTGCTGGTATTAAAGGTGTGTGCCACCACACCTGGCTCTAATGTAGGTTTTAAAAAATATTTTTATTTGCAAGCAGAGAGAGGGAGACATAAGTGGGTGTACCAGAGACTCCTGCCACAGCAACGAAACTCCAGATGTATGAGCCATTCTGTGCATCTGGCTTTACGTGGGTACTGGGCCATCAGGCCTTGCAACAAAGGGCCCTTAACTACTGAGCCATCTCTCCAGCCCACCCTTTATTTGAGCCATCTCTCCAGCCCACCCTTTATTTTGTTTTGTTTTTCAAGATAGGGTCTTGCTCTAGTCCAGGCTGACCTGGAACTCACTACATAGTCTCAGGGTGGCCTCAAACTCATAGCAATCTTCCTACCTCTGTCTCCCAAATGCTGGGATTAAAGGCATGCACCACCACACCTGGCTTTTTAGCCCCCATTTAAAAAAATCTTTTTGGGGGGCTGGAGAAATGGTTTAGCGATTAACATGTTTGCCTGAAAATCCAAAGGATCCTGGTTCAATTCTCCAGGACCCATGTAGGCCAGATGCACAAGGGGGCACATGCATCTGGAGTTCATTTGCAGTGGCTGGAGGCCTTGGTGTGCCCATTCTCTCTCTCTATCTCTTTCTTTCTCTCTCTCTCTGCCACTTTCAAATAAATAAATAAATAAAATATATTTAAAATACTTTTTTTTTGGTTTGATTTTTCAAGGTAGGGTCTCCCTGTAGACCAGGCTGACCTGGAATTCACTATGTAGTCTCAGGGTAGCCTTGAACTCACAGCAATCCTCCTACCTCTGCCTCCCAAGTGCTAGGATTAAAGGCGTGTACTACCACACCCAGCAAAATTACTTATCTATTTGCTTTTGTGTGTGCATATGCCAGATGCATATGCCACTTTTTGTCTGGCTTTGTGTGGGTGCTGGAAGCTTTGCAAGTAAGCGTTGTTAACCACTGAGCCACCTCCTCAGCCTCCCCAGACTGTAATCTAAATTCCTGTACAGACAAACGTTCTTCTCGCACCGTACTGGAGCGTCCCCTTGAGGAACATTCCTGTTCCATATAATCTGGGATGAACTGAGGACTCACTGCTCGCTTTAGAGGTAAACACACCACTCAGTGTCAATCAGAACATCCCAAAGGCTGGGCCACAGGCATGCACTCAACACATGGCCATATGACCCCATCAGACTCAAGGAGACCCAGGAATACTAGCTGGGATTACTTAGCAAGGTTTTGAAATCTTCCTTGGATCTGGGAGATTTTAAGAGTACAATTCCTAGCAACCACCCTGACCCACTATGGAGCTTGAGAAACAAAAAAGCAAGGAGAGCAGAGTCCAGAAATAGTGACAGTCCAGATCCTTGGGGAGATGTTGTGCATCTCAGACTAAGTCATGTTTGAAGGAACCGACTTTTCAGTATCACAAACCAGGCAGAAAGACCAGAAGTTCAAGATTGTGAGGTTCTCTCACAAATTCAGCGCCAGTCTGGGACACGTAAGTCCTTGTCGCTGAAAGAGAAAAAAAGTGCCCTAACAGACCTCATTAAGGAAGGACGAGGAAGCTTTCTACATTGGACATGGGATAATCTCCAAGAAATGTTAAATAGAAAAACGTAGGGATGAGAACTATCACAGTGGTAGAGAGCACTGGCTTTTGAGTGGGTAAGGCTCTGGGTTTATCCTTAGTCCCTCTCCCACAAAATTACAGCAAGGTGTAAGCAGTGTATACATGTGCTACATTTATTTATATTGTGAACAAAAGAGGGTTACATAAAAATATATTTATGAAAGGATACACAGAATTCCTTATGGTAATTGCCTGGGTGACCAAGGAGGGGTAGGAAGCTTTCATTTACATAGTTTTGTGTGTGTGTTTTTGTTTTGTTTTATTTATTTGTATTTGTTTTATTTATTTATTTTTTTTTTTTAGTAGGATTTCACTACAGCCCAGGCTGACCTAGAATTCACTATGTAGTCTCAGGGTGGCCTTGAACTCATGGCAATCCTCCTACTTCTGCCTCCTGAGTGCTGGAATTAAAGACATGTGCCACCATGCCCCGCACCTTTTACATTTTTAAAATTTAAATATGTATGACAGTTTCTCTCTGTCCTCTCAAATAAATAAAAATATGTTTAAAAATTGTATTATTTGGGCTCGAGAGCTGGTTTAGTGGTTAAAGCACTTGCCAGTGAAGCCTAAAGACCCAGGTTAGATTCTCCAGATCCCATGCAAGCCTGATGCACATGGTGGCATGTTAACTGAAGTTTGTTTGCAGTGGCTAGAAGGCCCTGGTGTACCCATTCTCTCTTTAATAAATAAATAAAAACAAAATATTTTTTTAAATTGTATTATTTATTGAGCTCAGGGCCTCACAAATTCTAAGCAAGCTTTCTAACACTGAGCTACACCTCCAGCTCAAGTAAAATATGTATATATCTTATTTTATTTATTTATTTTGGTTTTTCGAGGTAGGGTCTCACTTTAGCTCAGGCTGACCTGGAATTCACTATGTAGTCTCAGGGTGGCCTCGAACTCACAGCAATCCTTCTACCTCTGCCTCCGGAGTGCTGGGATTAAAGGCGTGCGCCACCACGCCCAGCTGCCAACAAAGGGTTCTTAAGCAATTATCTGTTTAAAGAATTCTGCCAGATGATGGGAGTACAAACAGGAGCATGAAAGGTCCTAACTTTCTTTTATCAATGGCAGTGTTCATGGAGTCACGTGTAACCCTCTTTCTTCTATCAATGGCAGTGTTCATGGAGTCACGTGTAACCCTCTTTCTCTTAGATCAGAAACTACTTCATGGCTGTTCTGCAAGGGTGATGCTTCTTTTCTTGCCACCCCTGGCTGGGGACACCTAAGACAGCACTGTCTCTGCCTCCTCTGCAGACTGTATGTGGGGAGCAAAACAGAGGCAACACCACAAGACCAGGGAACTTGGGTGGGTCTACCCTCATCTCTGAACCCAACTGTTCATCCCTCCTATCAATAGTCCTTCCTGCACAAGGGATGCTGTTAGGGAAGAAACAGGTCAAATGGCAGAAAACTCCACTGATATGGTAATACTCAACAAAGATAAAAACAAAACATGACATTTTTGCCAAGGCTGGTGCCTTAAAACCACTTTGTTAATACATCTAGGTGCTGTGTTTCATTACCAAACAACAGGAGTGGATAATTCTGAGCCCCTACCTCCATTTTCAGATTAGAGCCTCATCCCTTATGATAGGGTCCAATGAGGCTCAGGGAGGAGGTGAAATAATGCCTGGGGAAGGGTGAAGCTGAGAGACTTGGGTGAGATTCTCTGCACACATTATTTGATATTAAGAATTTGTTGGTTACTTATTTTTAGGTTACAACAAAAAGCCCTCATGGAAAATGTCTGAAGCAAAATGTCAAGCATCCAGTTTTATAGCAGAGGACATGGCTTAGCACACAGCATTTTTGGCAGTGGTATCGTACCATTCCCTGTTACCCAGGCTTAATACCTTGGCACTAAAAAAGTGAGCTTTCACCATAGGCTTTATGACATGTGTTCTTTACAATTCAAATTCACAGGTAGAAAAAAAATTATTCCTCTTCCTAAGCATGCCATTCATATATTCATCGAGTGGTTTATTCATTTACCCATCAAGATCACTTCTTATGATACAGTGATAACACAGAAAAATAGATAACACGATCCTGTAATTAAGTTAGGCTTAGCAAATTTTTATTAAGCACACACTGTATATTTGTATCTGCAAAGTGACAGCATGTAATATACATCTTTTTGTTTGTTTGTTTTTCGAGGTAGAGTCTCACTCTAGTCCAGGCTGACCTAGAACTCACTCTTGTAGCTCCAAGCTGGCCTCAAACTCATGGAGATCCTCCTACCTCAGCCTCCCGAGTGCTGGGATTAAAGGCATGCGCCACCACACCTGGCTGTAATATGCATCTTGATTTCAAGACATCCTTTCAGGAGATGATTCCAGAGTTGAAGCTTGACTAGTAGGGGTCTGCCTTATGAAGAGAGGAAGGACATATTGAAGAGACAGAAAAATGGCTGGAGTATGTGAGGGAAGCAGGAGCTGACAGGAGCAGCAGCCAGGTCATAACAGACCTATCTTACACATACTGAGGAGTCTGGATTTTAGTATACAGACTGGGGAACCACTAGAACATTTTAAGACTGACATGAACAGATGTTTTCTTTTGGCGCTCACCCCTGGGTGCACTGGCGAAGGCAATGCAGGGAAGCCAGAGCTGAATGCAGACAAACTAGTTGCTGTATTTTAAGTGAGAAATGACGAGAAGAATATAAGCCATGTCACAGGCAAGGAGGACGAAGAGGAGAGGAGAAATACTCTATAAATAGAAATCATAGGCTTGACTATTGATTGGGCATGAGGAGGTGGGAAGCCAAAGTCTTCCCAGTTTCCTCCTCCTGACTAAGGCAATGATTTGGATAAAGGTACTACTGGGCATGGCAAGGGTACACAGTGGAAGCATATTATTTTTTTAAAAGGAAGCTGGGGAAGATGTGAGTTCAATCTTAAAACACTGCCCCTGAGAACTATGGGGAATTCAAGTGGAGAGGGCATGAGTCAGGTAGTGGACCTACGAGGACCCTGCTTTTTAGTCTCCAGAAATTTACGGGATTATTCCAGAACCATGCGTACCTGGCAACCTAATTTTGAAAGGGGCAAGGTATACCGATTTGGAAAACTGACCTTTATTAAATGAGAAACACACACACACAAAGCAGGAATTGACAGTCAATAACAAAGCAGTATGCTACTGGCTACCAAACTGACCCTTCGGAGCAATTTATAATTTCTTGCCGGGTCAGGTGCATGCAGGGTTCTGCGGGCTCCCTCACACGAGAAAAGCAACGGTGTACCTGGTGTGGGAGGAATTCCTTTCAGCGGGTCTGAGGAGCACAAGCCGGGAAGCGCGCCCTCCAGCGGCACTGGGCTGCGGGGTCCCGAGCCCCCTTCTTACCACCGAACAAAGCCCTGAAAGAAACGCAACGGACCGGGCTCAGAAGGCCACCGAGCTGGGGCTGCGAAACCCAAAATCGCCCACGCGCCCTCCCTCCGGGCGACCAGCACCCCTTACCTGTCGCGATGGCCGGAGGGCAATCTCCCCGTCGACTCCGCGCAGCACGACCTCGGCTTCGACAACTTGCAGGGCGTCCTGCGGGGCGACAACCAAACGCCCTGCAAACCCAAACGCGTCACCTAACCAGACCCTGCCCGCTCCCGGGAGCCGGCTCCGACCACGTGGCTGACCGCCGCCAGCAGCCGGGCGGTGCGCAGGGCGGGGGCGTGGCCCCGCGGACGAGGTGGGCGTGGCCTTCCCATGTGGGCGTGGTCATCCGGCGGTGGGCGGGGCTCGCGGGGCCGCGCTGCCTCGTCTCCCCTTTCGCCTTCGCCCTCGGAGCCGCCACGTAACGCCACGTCCCCGCGCGTGCGCGCCGCGGCTGACGGCGGACGCTGTTTCCGGGCCCGGGGAGCCGGAGCGGCTGCGGAGGCCGGGGAGTGCTGAGTGCGGGCCGGGAAGTGGGCTCGTCTTCCGCCCAGGGGCTGCCGAGGCCGGCGTGCGGGCGGCGACATGAATTTCCTCCGCGGGGTCATGGGCGGCCAGAGCGCCGGACCCCAGCACACCGAAGCCGAGACGGTGAGCGGCGCGCCGGGCGGGGCCGGGCCCGGGCCGGGGCTGCACGGGAGGGACGGACGACACCTGCCCTCGCCTGGGCCTTCCTCCCCGCGTGACATCCCGGACGCGTTCCCTGCGCCCCTCGCGGGCCCCGTGGGAACGAGGTCCGCCGAGCCGCCGCCTCCATCCCCGGCGCCTCCCCTTTAACCCGGGAGGGGCCCTGACTCCTCCTCCTCCCCTTTAACCCAGGCGGGGACCCTGAATCCTCCCCCTCCTTCCCTTTAACCCAGGCGGGAACCCTGAATCCTCCCCCTCCTTCCCTTTAACCTGTCTCCCAGGCAGGGGCCCTGAATCCTCCTCCCCCTCCTCCCCTTTAACCCAGGCGGGGACCCTGAATCCTCCCCCTCCTTCCCTTTAACCCAGGCGGGGACCCTGAATCCTCCCCCTCCTTCCCTTTAACCCAGTCGGGGACCCTGAATCCTCCCCCTCCTTCCCTTTAACTCAGGCGGGGACCCTGAATCCTCCCCCTCCTTCCCTTTAACCCAGGCGGGGACCCTGAATCCTCCCCCTCCTTCCCTTTAACCCAGGCGGGGACCCTGAATCCTCCCCCTCCTTCCCTTTAATTCAGGCGGGGACCCTGAATCCTCCTCCTCCTCCTTCCCTTTAACCCAGGCAGGGGCCCTGAATCCTCCTCCTTCCCTTTAACCTGTCTCCCAGGCAGGGGCCCTGAATCCTCCTTCTCCCCTTTAACCCAGGCAGGGGCCCTGAATCCTCCCCCTCCTTCCCTTTAACTCAGGCGGGGACCTTCCCTTCCTTTAACTCTGCCCAGGCAGGGGCCCTGAATCCTCCTTCTCCTTCCCTTTAACCCAGGCGGGGACCCTGAATCCTCCTCCTTCCCTTTAACCTGTCTCCCAGGCAGGGGCCCTGAATCCTCCTTCTCCTTCCCTTTAACCCAGGCGGGGACCCTGAATCCTCCCCTTCCTTCCCTTTAACTCAAGCAGGGGCCCTGAATCATCCTCCTCCTTCCCTTTAACCTGAATCCTCCTTCCCTTTAACCTGTCTCCCAGGCAGGGGACCCTGAATCATCCTCCTTCTTCCCTTTAACTCAGACAGGGGCCCTGAATCCTCCTCCCCTTTAACCTGTCTCCCAGGCGGGGACCCTGAATCCTCCTCCTCCTTCCCTTTAACCCAGGTGGGGACCCTGAATCCTCCCCCTCCTTCCTTTTAACTCAGGCAGGGGCCCTGAATCCTCCTCCTTCTCTTTAACCTGTCTCCCGGGCAGGGGACCCTGAATCATCCTTCTTCCCTTTAACTCAGGCAGGGGCCCTGAATCCTCCTCCTCCTTCCCTTTAACCTGTCTCCCAGGCAGGGGCCCTGAATCCTCCTCCTCCTTCCCTTTAACCTGTCTCCCGGGCAGGGGCCCCTGGAATCCTCCTCCTCCCTTCCCTTGAACCCAAGCAGGGACCCTGACTCCTCCTCCTCCTTCCCTTTAACTTGTCTCTGGGCTGGGGCCCTGAATCCTCCTCCTCCTCCTCCCCTTTAACCTGTCTCCCAGGCAGGGGCCCCTGAATCCTCCTCCTTCCCTTTAACTTGTCTCTGCCCTGGGGCCCTGAATCCTCCTCCTTCCCTTTAATTTGTCCTGGCTCCCAGGCAGAGGACCCTGACTCCTCCTTCCCTTTAACCTGTCTCCCAAGACTGGGACCCTGAATCCTGCTGTACCCTTCCCTCCTTCCCCTTAACCTGTCTCCCAGGCCAGAGGATCCTAAAGTCCTTCCCCCTCTCCCTGGAAGGCTGGAAGCTGGTTAGAACCCCAGCTGTTTGGGGAGAGCATATGACTAAGAATAAACTTATATTCTTTGGGGCACAGAGCCACCTGCCCCATCCCATCAACTGACAGGACATTTTAGTCCCAGTAGTTTAGGTTCACTCAGATATGTCATTTGGCAGTCACACTGGGACATACAGAGGTCTGCATGCAAACCACTTTTTTTGAGACACATCTCATACTTTGTCAGTGACATGATTTGTAACATCATTTTAAAGTTAATTACTGAAAGCAGTGTTTGATAACTGTTTGGATTTGATGTTTAGGATATACTTATTTTTAAGTTTGGGTTGAGTCAACTGGAAATTACTGTGTATAACATTTTTTTTAAGTAAAAATCATTTGAGAGCTACAGAAAAGGGACCAAGTATAACATTTGAAATACTAAGCTTTGGACAGTTGTTACACCTTTGTTTCTGGGATCCTGAAAGGTCCCAGTCCTAGCTTTCATTTGTTACCTTTGTCTTAGGTACCTTTGTTTTGTTTTTCAAGGTAGGGTCTCGCTGTAGCCCAGACTGACCTAGAATTTGCTGTGTAGTTTCAAGGTGGCCTTGAAGTCACAGTGATCCTTCTACTTCTGCCTCCTGAGTGCTGGGACAAAAGGCGTGTACCACCACACCTGGCATGCTGGGCTTTTGAAATCCACATTCTCCTTGAGTGTCCTGCAAGATAGTAGATCATGCTTTTACTCTACAGAGGGAGAAAGGGAGTTTGAAGAGATGAGGTCGTAGCCTAAGTCTTAAGAGTTGGCATTCTACCCAAGTGTGCTTTCAGAACCGGGACATTGCAGATCCCCATATTTCAGTTCTTATCAGGGAATTTTGGAAATTTATGTGACATTAAGTACACAAGTTTGGGTTAAAACATTTTGGTGTGTGTGCAGGTTAGGTGAATGCTGAGAATTGAATTAAGGATCTTGTTTGGTCTATATGCCAGACACACACCATGTTAGAACTGTCTAAAGAACAACCTGATGGGCATCTTCTGATGGGAGGGTTAAATGGAACCACTGTGGGAGGAAAGCAGAAAGTCAGTCTTTTTGCTTCATTTGGATATCTCAGCCCTTCCCCTCATTCCCCCCCCCCCCCAATTTGGTTTTACTTGGCCATTCCTACATGAGGACAAGGCAGGGAGCTACTCTTAATAGACCCATGCCATGTTTTCCTCGGATTACCTTAATTACAGCCCACTTCCTCAGCATTTGCCCATTTATTTTATTTTATCTGGTACTTGTGTCCAAAACACTAATTTTTGAACTGTGACTTAATAGGCTTACTTTGAAGTTCTGCCCTGATTTGAATCCTGGCTTCCACCCTTCATCAAATTGGACAGTGAAAGAAGACAAACACTTTGTGTGAAATGATGAACGTTCCTGCTCCTCAGGATAGATGAACTCACAGAGAATCAGAAACACGTGCTTGGTGAAGGGTAGTCTGTATGTGATGTAGGTTAGAATATTCCCTCTTTAAATTGGTGGTGACATAGTGACTTTTGTAGAAAAGGTGGTGTTACATTCATAGAGTCCAGGTTTTAAAGCTGGAAGACTTTCCAAATCATCCAGGTTGAGCTTGGTTTTACAGTCACCCAAGCAGCTGTGTAATATTGCAGAGCTGGGGCTGGAACACTTGGATTTTGTCACCGTATGGAGCAGCATAGTGTTTACATCATGGCTTCAAGGTGATACGTGAGTCTCATGGTGTATGCTGGCTATGTGCATTAAAGAGAAGTGAAGTTCTTTTCTGCTTAGTGTTGTGTGTGTACATTCAAAACCGAGATGTCAGCTGGGCATGGTGGCGCACGCCTTTAATCCCAGCACTTGGGAGGCAGAGGTAGGAGGATGGCTGTGAGTTTGAGCCCACCCTGAGATGACATAGTGAATTCCAGGTCAGCCTGGGCTAGAGTGAGACCCTACCTCGAAAAACTAAAAAATAAAACAAAACAAACAAACAAAAAAAAAACAGATGTCTTCTGAACATAATTGGTTTACTTTGAGATGCAATATGGCTGAATTTGTTTCACCATTTCGTTCTATTAGGAAGTACAGTAAGGACTCAGGTCACTGATGTTGAAGAATTTATAGAACATCAGAGGAGTACACAGTGTAATATTAGAGGTTTTAATTGATGACATTTTGTCTGACCTGATTATTTGGTTTGCCAGAGCTTTGAATCTCTAGCTTTTTTTTTCCCCCCCAAACAAATTTATTTACTGGAGAGAGAGATGGAGAGAATGGGTGTGCCAGAGCCTCCCTCAGATACAAACGAACTCCAGACCTATTTTGTGCCTCCATTCCAGGTCAGCCTGGGCTACTGGGAAATTGAACCTGTGCCATCAGGCTTGCAAGCCCTGAACCTCTAACTTGTATATTATTTAGTGTTAGGTAGTTTCTTCCTTCTCTGGGAAAGTGGGTTTTGTTCTTTCAGTGCCATGTCCCACTTTTCTTTTCACATCCTTTTCCAGCCTCTTGTCTGAACTGCCTGATCTTCAGATCTGTCATGTATCTTCCGTAACTGTTCACCCTCCAGACTGCACATCATGTCTCCTCCGATCCTACTGTGCTTCTAACTGGATGAGTGTGCCTGGTGTTTTATATCCCGTCCTTTGTACCTCCTACACATATGCATATAAGCCCCTTAAACAAGCCTCTGAGGGATGGTTCACTGGTTAGAGGCCTGATCCAACCCCAGAAACCACATGTAAAGCCTCTGGTGCTCCTTTGCAGCGGCTGGAGACCACACACAAATGACTAAAAATTTTAAAATACCATTCAGGGATCAGAGGGGTTTAAATCTTTGTTGTTCCTAGTAGTGGACACTCAACAAACATTTTAACATTAATTTTAATTTTCTACAAACAAACCAGAGTTGTGTAATTATAGCATCTTAATATATTAAGTAGCAAGGAGCACATTTTAAATACATTGTAACATTTTATTTATTTTTATATTATTTATATATTTATTTGAGAGAGGGCCTTTTGCCAATGCAAACAAACTCCAGACACATGCACCACTGTGTGCATCTGGTCTTACAAGTGCTTCTATTTATTTATTTTCTTGTGTTTTTTTCAAGGAAGGGTTTCTCTCTAGCCCAGGCTGACCTGGAATTCACTGTGTAGTCTCAGGATGGCCTTGAACTCACAGCCATCCTCCTACCTATGCCTCCTGAGTGCTGGGATTAAAGGCATGCGCCACCACACCTGGCTTTACAGGAGCTTTTAATCACTGAGCCATTTCACCAAAAAACTGCTCCCCACAAAAAATAAACCCACTTTTTTTTTTTTTTTTTTTTTTTTTTTTTTTTGAGGAAGGGTCTCACTGTAGCTCAGGCTGACCTGGAATTCACTATGTACTCTTAGAGTGGTCTTGAACTCACGGCGATCCTCCAACCTCGGCCTCCTGAGTGCTGGGATTAAAGGGGTGCACCACCACGCCCGGCTTTAAAAAAAAAAACACTTTTTAAGTGCTTGAATAATTGAAGGTTATTGTGCAAACTTTTTTTAAAAATTATTTTATTTATTTTTTGGAGAGAGACACAGAGACAGACAGACAGAGACGGAGAAGGAGACAGAATGGGCGTGCCAGCAGTCTCAGCTGCTGAGAACGAAATCCAGATGTGTGCGCCCCCTTGTGGGCAAGTGCGGCATTGCGCCCTTGCGTCACTTTGCATCTGGCTAAACGTGAGACCTGGAGATTGGAACCCGGTTCTTAGGCTTAGCAGGCCAGCGCCTTAACCACTAAGCCATCTCTCCAGCTCCCATTGTGCAAACTTTTGTTAAACATTGAGGATTTTTCAAAATTATTGATTGTTTTGGCTATTTTCCTACCTTTTCCTTTTTTTCTTCCCTTATTTGGTGGGTTCTTTAATTTTTTTTTCATTTTTTATTTTTTGATTTTTCAATGTAGGGTCCCACTCTAGCCCAGTCTGACCTAGAATTCATTATGTAGTCTTAGGGTGGCCTCAAACTCATGGCCATCCTCCTACCTCTGCCTCCCAGGTGCTGGGATTAAAGGTGTGCACCACCACGCCCGGCTTGGTTTTTTGTTTTTGTCTTTAACTTTTTTTTAATTAACTTCAAAATTACAGACAATAAACCATGCTAATTCCCCCACTTTCCCCTTCCATCATATCCCCTCCCTCTCCATTAGTCAATCTTTTAATTTGATGTCATCATGGGTATTGAGGATAATTTCTATACGAATGATCACTTCATAAGCAGTTTTACCCTTCCTTTGGCTCTTACATTCTTTCTGTTACCTCTTCTGCAATGGACCTTGAGACATGGAGTATGGAATACTCCTCTATCACTTTTTCTCAGCACTGTGGTGTCTTTTGGGTTGTCCCAGTGGTCACCACCATCTGCAAAGAGAAGCTTCTCTAATGGAAAGTGAGAGTAGCATTAATTAATGATATGAACATTAAGAGAAGTGCTTACAGGGCAGTTTGGTAAGCATAATATATGCATTTAGCCAGACAAGAGCAGACATTACTCTCCTAGGGCTCATGACCTCCCCTGCCATAGGCTTTTGATTAGGTATTCAGTATTTATTTATTCCCTCCCATGGAGCAGACTTCCAGTCCAATTAGAGAGCAATTGGTTTCTCTCACTCATAAGAGACATGCCACTATTGTACCCTTTCAATCATTTGGCCTGGTTAGCTAAACTTAAGGTTTGCAATGTCCACTGTTTTCACCACTGATGACTTCTGTCTCCCATAGGGCTGCATGCAGTGCAGCTTTTTCCAGCTTTCCATCAGCTGTTCTACAGGGAGGAGGTTTTCAGCTCAGCTCCAGCTTGGTTTCTCAGTGACCTTGTAGCCCAGGCATGTGGAGTCTTCAGCAGTAGGGCCTTACCATCTATTTCTTTTGGGAAACCAAGAACCTTGGCAATGGCCTGTAATGTTTCGGGGCACCAGGGGCCTCTCTGGCCAACAACACATTGGAAGGTATCCCATCCCTGGCACTGAAATTTTTCTAGTAACAGTATGTGGTTTCTGGGTGTGCCATTATCCAAAAAGTAGGTTTCATATGTCTTACTCACAACATCTTGAATTTTGACAAACCCTACTGCCATCCTTTTTTTTGGGGGGGGGGTTTGAGGTAGGGTCTCACTCTGGTCCAGGCTGACCTGGAATTCACTATGTAGTCTCAGGGTGACCTCGAATTCTCGGTGATCCTCCTACCTCTGCCTCCCAAGTGCTGGGATTAAAGGCGTGCGCCACCATGCCCGGCTGCCATCGTTTTTTTACTCATTCTCTTCCCATGACCCATCTTAGGCCATTCCATCCCCAGTGATCTGTTCATCTACTTAAATATATGCAACACCATCCCCTTAAGTCCTCCCGTCTCCTCCCTTTCTTACAGCCTTTTCTAGCTTACTGGCCTCTGCTACTGATTTTCGCTACAACTCAAATACAAATCTAAACATTTATGGCTAGGATCCGCATAGAAGAGAGCACAGGCCACGTTTGGTTTTCTGGGCCCAGATCCATCCATTTCATAATTTCATTTCTCTTTACCACTGAATAGAACTCCATTGTATAAATGTGCCACATCTGCATTATCCATTCATCTGTTGAGAGACATCTAGGCTGGTTCCATTTCCTAGCTGTTGTGAATAGAGGGGCAGTAAACATGGTTGAGCAGGTTTCTTCTCTCCAGTAGTAAGAAGAGTCCTTAGGATATATGCCTAGGAGTGATATAGCTGGGTCATATGGTAAATCTATTTTTAGCTTCCTCGGGATTCTCCACACTGATTTCCACAATGGCTGTACCAGACTACATTGCCACCAACAGCGTAGAAGGGATCTTCTTTTTGTGCATCCTCATCAGCATTTATTGTCATTTGTTTTCTTGACAATAGCCATTCTGACAGGAGTGAGATGGAATCTCATAGTAGTTTTAATTTGAATTCCCCTGATGGCTAAGGATGTAGAACACTTTTTAGATGTTTATAGGCCATCTTTGTTTCTTTTGAGAACTCTATTTAGTTCCATAGCCCACTTTTTTTTTCTTTTTTTTTGGTTTTTCAAGGTAGGGTCTCACTCCAGCTCAGACTGATTTGGAATTCACTATGTAGTCTCAGGGTGGCCTTGAACTTTCAGTGATCCTCCTACCTCTGCCTCCCAAGGACTGGAATTAAAGGTATGCGCCACCATGCCCAGCTCCATAGCCCACTTTTTAATTGGGTTGTTTGTTTATTATTTTATTTAGTTTTGAGTTCTTTGCATATCCTGGCTATTAATCCTTTGTCTGATGTATAGGTGGCAAAGATTTTTTCCCATTCTGTTGGTTGACTCTGTTTGAGTCACAGTGTCTTTTGCTGTAAAAAGCATTTTTTAATTTCATGAGGTCCCAGAGGTTGACTAGTGGTTTTATTTCCTGAGCAATTGGGATTATATTCAGAAAGTCATTGCCAATATGTAGAAAGTTTTCCTTTTTCCTTTAGCACTTTCAGAGTTTCCGGTCAGATATTAAGGTCTTTGATCCATTTGGACTTGATTCTTGTACATGGAGAGAGAAAAGGATCTCTTTTCATTCTTCTATGTATAGATATCCAATTTTCCCAGCACCACTTGTTGCAGAGGCCCTTTTCTCCAATGATTGTTTTTTTTGGCATTTTTGCCAAAAGTCAGATGGCTGAAGCTGCCTGGACTTAACTCTGTGTCCTCTGTTCTGTTCCATTGGTCTACATGTCCGTTTCTGTGCCAGTACCATGCTGTTTTTTATTTTGGCGCTAATATAGCTTAAAATCAGATATAGTGATACCACCAGCTTTGTCTTTGTGGCTCAAAATTGTTTTGGCTAGTTGAGGTTTTTTGTGCTTATAAATGAATTTTAGAATTTTTGTTTTTTCTATTTCTGTAAAGAATGCCATTGGATTTTTTGTTGTTGTTGTTTTTGTTTTTGTTTTTCAAGGTAGGGTTTTACTCTAGCCCAGGCTGAACTGGAATTCACTATGTAGTCTCAAGGTAACCTTGATCATGGCAGTCCTCCTACATCTGCCTTCCAAATGCTGAGATTAAAGGCATGCACCACCATGCCCGGTATGCTGTTGGAATTTTGATGGGGATCGCATTGAATATTTAGATTGCTTTTGGTAAGATTGTCATTTTCACAATATTGATTCTTCCAATCCAAGAACATGGGATGTCTGTCCATTTCCTAGTGCCTTCTGCAATTTCTCTCTGGTGTTTTAAACTTTTCTTTATAGAGAGCCTTCACTTCCTTGGTTAGGTTTATCTAAGGTACTTTACTTATTTATTTTTTATAATTGTGAATGGGAGTGATTCCCAGATTTCATCCTCAGCATGTTGTTGTTAGTATATAGAAAGGTTACTGATTTCTGTGTGTTTATTTTGTATCCTACTGCATTGCTAAAAGTATTGATTGGCTCTAAGAGTTTGCTGGTAGTCTTTAGGGTCCTTCATGTATATAATTGTATCTGCAAATAATGGTGATTTAATCTCTTGCTTTCCAATTTGTATCCCTTTTATGTGTGTCTCTTGCCTTATTGCTATGGCTAAGACTTCCAGTACTATATTAAATAAAAGTGTCTTGTTCCTGATTTTGGTATAATATAGTACATACATTTAGGCAGACACCAGCAGATGTTACACCCCTAAGGCTGTTGTAGGTTTTCAGTATCAGGACATATTCCCTCCCATGGAGCGGGCTTCCAGACCAATTAGAGAGCAGTTGGTTTCCCCCATAACAGACATGCCACTATTGCACCCGTTGGCTCATTTGGCCTGGCTGGCCAGATTTAAGGCTTGCAGTGTCCACTGTTGAGTATCTCCACTGGTGATTTCTCTCTCATCCATTGAACTGCATGCAGCATAGCTTTTTCCAGCTTGCTGTCAGGTGGTCAACATGGAGGAGGTTTTCAGTTCAGCTCCAGCAGGATTTCTCAGTGACCTTGCAGTCCAAGTATGTGGAGTCTTTAGCAATAGAGTCTTACCATCTATTCCTGGTGGGAAACCAAGGGCCTATAATGATTTGGGGGTATCAGGGATCTCCCTGGTCAACAGCTCACTGGAAGGTATCCCATCCCTGGCATTGAAAATTTTCTAGTAACAATCTATGTATTTTATTATTAATTAATTAATTAATTTATTTATTTTATTTTTGGTTTTCTGAGGTAGGGTCTCACTCTAGCTCGGCCTGACCTATAATTAACTATTTACTCAGCGTGGCCTCAAAATCTTGGCAATCCTCCTACCTCTGCCTCCCAAGTGCTGGGATTAAAGGCATGCACCGCCATGCCTGGCTGGACTTCTTTTAGTTGGGAGATTTTTTTATAACGCTTGGGTTTCCATAGTTGTTATAGGTCTATTTAAATGGCTTATCTTGGGCTGGAGGGATGGCTTAGCAGTTAACGCGTTTGCCTACAAAGTCAAAGGGCCCAGGTTTGATGCCCCAGGGCCCCTATTAGCCCAGTGCACAAGGGGGGGGGTGCATGTGTCTGAAGTTCATTTGCAGTAGCTGGAGACCCTGGTGCACCCATTCTTTCTCTCTCTCCCTCTTTCTCTGTCAAAATAAAAAAATATTTCAATGGCTTATCTCATCTTGATTTAATTTTGGTAGGTCATATAAATCTAGGAAATCATTTCTTTCAGATTTTCAAACATAGTGGAATATATGTTCTTTTTTAATATTTTATTTTTATTTATTTATTTTAGAGAGTGAGAGAGAGAATTAGGCAGGTAGAAAGAGAGAATGCACGTGCCAGGGCCTCCATCCACTGCCCCCTTGTGCATCTGGCTTACATGGGTCCTGGGGAGTTGAACCTGGGTCCTTTGGCTTTGAGGCAAGTGCCTTAACTGCTAAGCCATCTCTCCAGCCCTGGAATATATGTTCTTAAAGTATGTCCTTATGATTTTTCAAAATTTCTTTGGTATCTGTGGTAATGGTGCCTTTTTCTCTAGTCCTCTTTTTTTCTTTTTTAATATATTTTACTTACTTATTTGAGAGAAAGAGGCAGAGAGGGGGTTGGAGAGAATGGGTGCTCCAGGGCCTCCAGCTACTGCAGACAAACTCCAGATGCATGTGCTCCCTTGTGCATCTGGCTTACGTGGGTCCTGGAGAGTCGAACCAGGATCCTTTGGCTTTGCAGGCAAATGCCTTAACCGCTAAGCTGTCTCTCCAGCCCAAGATCATTCTTTTCTTTTGGAGGCTCATTATATAGCCCATGCTGGGCTAGAACACAGACCTCCTGCCTCAGCATCCTGAGTAGCTGGGATTATAGATGTATGCACTGTACCTGGTTCTTGTCGCACACACATGGGCACGCAAACAGGCACACTATGACAAATGATACTGGTAAGCCACAGTCCTCCTATTCTTATGTCCTTTCCCTGTCTTTTTTTTTTTTTTCTCTGACAGATCCAAAAGCTCTGTGACCGAGTAGCTTCATCTACTTTACTGGATGATCGGAGAAATGCTGTTCGTGCTCTCAAATCCTTATCCAAGGTTTGTAACACTTGGCAGATTATTAAGTTTCTTAACCTGTTATTAGTTACATTAATAATATTTTTCTTTTATATATGCAGAAATACCGCTTGGAAGTGGGAATACAAGCTATGGAACATCTTATCCATGTTTTACAGACAGACCGGTAAGTCTCTGTTCAGTGACTGTTTTCTTCTTAACTTTTCTTTAAACTTCAAGTTAATTTGTTTCAAAGCTAATCCATTATTCCAGAAGATAATGACAGATTAAACAGATTATTTTTACGTTCAATGCCATTTCAGTAAACATTTATTGGAGACAAGGTACAAGCCATTAAGCTAAGAATTAGGATAGATGAATCAGGTGTGATAGCACATACCTTTAATCCCACTACTCGGGAGGCAAAGATGGGAGGATAGCTCTGAGTTTGAGGACACCCTGAGACTACATAGTGAATTCCAGGTCAGCCTGGGCCAGAGTGAGACCCTACCTCAAAAAATCAAAGGAGAGACGGGTGTGATGGTGCACACCTTTAATCCCTGCACTCGGGAGGCAGAGGTAGGAGGATCGCTGTGAGTTCGAGGCCAGCCTGAGATGACGTAGTGAATTCCAGGTCAGCCTGGACTAGAGCAAGACCCTACCTCGAAAAAACAAAACAAAAAAATTTCAAAGAAAGAAAAAAAGAGAATTAGGATTGACGTAAACATGAGATGAAGCAGCAGGCGTGATCGTGCACATGTGTAACCCCAGCACTTGAAAGGTAGAGGGCAGGAGGGTCAGGAGTTCAATTTATCCTCAGAGACACAGAAAGTTCAAGGCCAGCCTGACAGCCTGAGCTTTATGATACCTTTTCCAAAAAAGGGGGATGGAGGGAGTGACTGCTAATTATTATAGCTTAGGATTTGGAATTTGAGTTACATGAATATACTGTATTCATTCACTTAGATATACTATAAAATAATTTATATCACAGTATGTCAACTAAATGGCCTTTTGCAAAACCTAGGGAAGTAAAATGCACAGATAAGAATGAGCTGTTATATCTTGTGTATCTTAGAGAAATATTGATTGCTCAGCCTGTTTGTAGCTCTTCCTGTTTCTCTTTAAATAATTTTGCCCGCATCTTCAGTTTTTTGTTGTTGTTGTTGTTGTTTTTTGTTTTTTGATTTTTTTGAGGTAGGGTCTTGCTGACCTGGAATTCACTCTGTATTCTCAGGTGGCCTCAAACTCATGGCGATGCTCCTACCTCTGCCTCCCAAGTGCTGATATTAAAGGTGTGCGCCACCACGCCTGGTGCATCTTCAGTTTTCATTCGCTGCATAGGTAGGTTGTAAATCTCCCACTGGGAGAATGTCCTTTAAGATATAGTTGCTCATCACCTATTTCTTTCTTTCTTTTTTTTTTCCCCAAGGTAGGGTTTGACCTGGAAATTAACTATGTAGTCTCAGGGTGGCCTCGAACTCACGGTGATCCTCCTACTTCTGCCTCCTGAGTGCTGGGATTAAAGGCATGCACCACCACACCCGGCTTTCATCACCTATTATACCGAGATCCCAGGACCTTGTGATCACACTAGACCAAAAGCAGCTTATGGAAGGAAAGAGGTTATTTCGGCTTACAGGTTCAAGGGGTTCATCATGACCAGGAAAGCATGGAGCAAGTCTAATACTATCTCACATCCTCATCTGAGGGATGTAGTAGACAGAGTGAACTGAGTTTGCAGTGGCAAGCTTAGCTGGGCTATAAAATCCCAAGGCCTGCCCCCATTGACACACCTCTCCAAGCAAAGCTCTACTTCCCAAAAAGTCCCCCAGTGGGGAATGAAGTTTGGGGCTTAATCACAAATACAAGACGCTATGAGGACCATTTTACATTCAAGCTATCACAGACCGCAAAATCAAAATATTCAGAGTCCTCCTGCTCCTAACTGGTCTGTTAACTGCTCTTTGTCCTAACTTATCACAGGGATTAATATCTTTCTATTTGAGCTTTGAACTAGAAGATTGATGCTGAATTCATCCCTCCTCTGAACTTCCTCATTTGCAGACTAAAGAAGAACAGGAATCCATGGCTTTCTGTCCTCTGTTGGAGTTAGTTCTAGTACTTAGTCTGTCCATCACTTAAACCACTTTACAGCCCTTTGCTGTGTAACACAATGTGAAAAGTTATCTCGACATTCAGTGGCTCAAGAAATATGTATTGCCTCACAGTTTGTGTGCTCAGTAGCTGTCAAATGGCCTTAAGGTCTCTCGAGGTTGCAAGTAAAGCAGTCCTCTGCAGGCCGACTGGAGCTGCAGAGTGTGATTCCAAGACCTCCCTGACACGACTGCTGGCAGAGGCTCGGCTCCTCTGCACGCTGCTCTCTGCAGCACTGCCTGAGCACTCAGGATCTCCTTGGAGCCCGTCGTACGAGAACAAAGAGAAAGAGCCACACCAGTGTCTCTCATGACCTACTCTCAGAAATCACATGCCATGAGGGGTAGAGTGACGCTCCGTGGTTAGAGCACTTCCACGTAAGCCTGAGCACTGCACTTCGGATCCCAAGCACCCACGTAAATGTGAGTGCCCACCTATAACCTCAGCACGCCAGAGGAGGAGGTGGAACCCTGGGCAAGCTGGTTAGCTAGACTAGCTGAATTCGGTGCTCTGGGCTCCAGTGAGAAGCCCCGCCTCAGTAAATAAAGTGGAGCGTAATTGAGGACAGACAATTGACACTGCCCTCTGGCCTCCACACACACATGTGCCCACACGTATGCACACCTGCAGGGATAGACATGTTCCATCATTGCTTCCACGCTGGAATCGTCAGATGTGAATGAGTAAATACAGCCTCCACTTAAGGGGATGTCAGGTTCTGCTTTTTCATGGTATATTCCTTTTTGGACATATTTAAGACCACTAGCTCCAATCCCTATTCTTGGCGTCTGCTCTCTTTGTTACTTATCTATTTATTTAAAGTGTTTCTCCAGCTCAGTGTAGAGTGCAAATACTCATTTCTTCAGGCAAATAAGGCTTTTTTTTTGGGGGGGGGGTTCCAAGGTAGGGTTTCACTGTAACCCAGGCTGACCTGGAGATCCTGCTACCTCTGCCTCCTGAGTGCTGGGATTAAAGGTGTGTGCCACCATGCCCGGCTAATAATAAGCTTTTAAAAAAAAATTTTTTTTTTTCCTGTTTTTGTTTTTCAAGTTGGGTCTTGCTGTAGCCCAGGCTAACCTGGAATTCACTGTGTAGTCTCAGGGTGGCTTCAAACTCATGACAGTCCTCCTTCCTCTGCCTCCCAAGTGCTGGGATTAAAGGTGAACACCACCACGCCTGGCAAAACAAACAAACAAACAAAAAACAACAACACATTTTACTTATTTGAGAGAGAAAGGCAGAGAGAATGGGCAAGCCAGAGCCTCTAACCACCTTGTGCATCTGGCTTTGCATGGGTCTTGGGGAATCAAACCTGGGTCCTTTGGCTTTGCAGGCAAGTGCCTTAACCGCTAAGCCACCTTGCCAGCCTGAACATAAGCTTTTTAGGGATCTGGTACTGCCAGTGTGTTTAATCTCACTCTTCCATTCAGCAGTGCTGCTTCATAGTAGTTAGGTTGCTCTTCTTAGATGGGTTAGCTGTGCTGCCCTTTCCAAACCAACTAAATCAAACACATTTGAATAAGAGCATGGGCTCTGTCGGGACTATGTTATTACGCTAGGTTGAATGCTACTTTCCTCAAATGTCTACATCCTAGTCATTTGGTATTTCTAGTTTGGGGCTTTTATGAATAATCTTGGTATAAATGTTCATGTACTAATGTTTATATAAGCCCATATTTTCATTTCTCTTTAATATGTATCTAAGAGTACAGTTTTTGGGTCATATGATAACTATGTTTAGCTTTTAAATTTTGTTTTGTTTTTTGTTTTACGAGGTAGGGTCTCACTCTAGCCAGGCTAATCTGGAATTTACTATGTAGTCTTAGGGTGGCCTCGAACTCATGGCGATCCTTCTACCTCTGCCCCCAAATGCTGGGATTAAAGGCATGAGCCACCACACCTGGCTTAAACACACACACACACACACACACACACACACACACACACACACACAAGGGAGAAAGAGGCGGGGCACACCAGGGCTTCTTGCCATTGTAAATGAACTCCAGATGCATGTGCCACTTTGTGCACCTAGCTTTACGTGGATACTGAGGAATTGAACCTGGATTGTTAGGCTTGGTAGGCAAATGCCTTAACCACTGAGATATCTCTTCAGCCTATGTTTAGCATTTATTTGCAAGTAGAGAGAGAGATAGAAGAGAGAAAGAGAGAATGGGTACACCAGGGCCTCCAGCCACTGTATACAAACTTAAGATGCATGTGTCACTTTGTTCATCTGGCTTGACATAGGTACTGGGGAATCAAACTCTGATCACTAGGTTTTGCAGGCAAGCACTTTAACCGCTGAGCTATTTCTCCAGCTCACGTGTTTAGCTTTTTGAGGAATTGCCAGACTTTGTTCCCTGATGTAACTACCTATTAAAAGTCCCTCTTTGGATTTCTGTCCCTGATGTAACTACCTATAAAAAGCTATCTTTGGGCTGGAGAGATGGCTTAGTGGTTAAGCGCTTGCCTGTGAAGCTAAGGACCCCGGTTTGAGGCTCAATTCCCCAGGACCCACGTAGGCCAGATGTACAAGGTGGCACATGCATCTGGAGTTCGTTTGCAGTGGCTAGAGGCCCTGGAGTGCCCATTCTCTTTCTTCCTTTCTCTCTCTCTCTCTCCCTTGCTTTGTCTCAAATAAATAAAAATAAAAACTTTAAAAAGTTAAAAAAAAAAAAAACTATCTTGGAGCTGGGCGTGGTGGCACAGGTCTTTAAACTCAGCCCATGAGAGGCAGAGGTAGAAGGATTGCTGTGAGTTCAAGGTCACCCTGAGACTACATAGTGAATTCCAGGTCAGCTTGGCTAGAGTGAGACCCGACCTCAAAAAACCAAAACAAAAACAGCTGTCATACTCCTGTTTCTCTGTTAGTGCCAAGGTCCAGTTTTCCTACGTCCTCTCGTAGTTACTGTCTGCCTGTCTTTTCAGTGGCCACCCTAGTAGGTGTGAAATGGTATTTCTTAATTTTGTTCTTTTCATTATTTCCCTTATGACTCCTGATGGTGAGCCTCTCGTGTGTGCCCACCATTCACATGTCTCTACTGTCTTCAGATTCTTTGCTCTTGTTTGCACTGGTTTGTTGAGTTAGTGTTTGTGTGTAATTCTCTGGCTTTGTAAGTTCTTTTCAAATATATGATTGGCACATAGTTTCATTTCGAGGCTTGTCCTGTTATTGTTTGGTGGTGGTCCTTGAAGCTTCTGAAGTTTAAGTCTCTGAAGAGTTCACTTGTTCCATTGTTTCTTGCTTGTGTTTTGGGTGTTGCAACTGAAAATATTTTTTTACTTACTCCAAAATTTTGAAGAAATATATTTAAGATTTTTTGTAACTTTAGTTCTGGTTCAGTCTTCCATACATTTTTGTATGTAAGAGTCAGATATCTAATTGACCTGGGGCCATTTGTCAGATCACCAGAGCTCACTGTGTAGCTGAGGGTGAGGATGACCTGCTGGTCACCCTGCTCCACTTCCCAGATGCGTGGTATTATAGGGATGGGTGCACCTCCTCATCCAGCGGCGGCTCTTAGTCTGTCACACTGCAGTAACGTTGTGCTCAGGAAGCGTGAGTCCTTCACCTCCCCATTCTTGTCAAGATTGTTGGGCTAATCTGTACACCTGCCTTGTCCATCTGACCTTTGATGATGTCTATAAAGTGAAAGGGAGAGGCTGTTAAACCCGCATATCAGGTTAGACTGTCTTACCATCTTAACACTCGTAACCACCTCCTGTACATGACTAGTTACCTTTTTTTGGTTTTTGGTTCACAGGTAATATGGACTTTTTTTTTTTTTTTTTTTTTTTTTTTTTTGTTTTTGAGGTAGGGTCTCACTCTGGCCCAGGCTGACCTGGAATTAACTATGTAGTCTCAGGGTGGTCTTGAACTCACGATGATCCTCCTACCTCTGCCTCCCCACCCCAGTGCTGGGATTAAAAGCGTGCGCCACCACATCCGGCTTGACAGTTTTTTTTTTTAACTTTACAAATTTGGGGCTTTTGTAAAAGTTAGTGCAAATATTCTTTTTGATAGTATTTAATTGAAATTTTTCTCTTAGTTTCGTTTTCTAATCAGTTGATTTTTATATGTTGAACGGGTGAGTATCCTGAGACGTGGCTATGTTGGTTGTTAGTCCTGATAGTAAGTTAATGTTCTGTGGACACAACGTGTCATCCCAGAGGAGTGTGGTTTCTTCTTTCTTTACAATCTGCATTTCTTTGTGTGTTGTTAAGACTGTCGGGCTCAGTAGTTAAGGCGTGTGCCTGCAAAGCCCAGGACCCATGTAAGCCAGATGCACAAGGTGGTGCATGCATCTGAAGTTCATTTGCAGCAGCTGAAACCCCTGGCATGTCCATTCTCTCTCTATCTGCCCCCCCAATAAATAAAAATAGTAGTAATAACTATTTTTCAAAAACTGTCATTTCTATTTCAGTGTAGGATAAAGGTGGCAGAAAAGGCTCATTGCGATTATATTCTTTTTTAAAAATATTTATTTATTTATTTATTTATTTATTTATTTATTTATTTATTTGAGAGAGAGAGAGAAATAGGCAGAGAGAGAGAGAAAGAATGGGTGCGCCAGGGCCTCCAGCCACTGCAAACAAACTCCAAATACGTGGGCCCCCTTGTGCATCTGGCTTATGTGGGTTCTTGGGGATCGAACCTGGGTCCTTCAGCTTTGCAGGCAGGTGCCTTACTGCTAAACCATCTCTCCAGCCTGCTATCATATTCTTGATCTTAGAGGGCAAGCATTCTGTCTTTCATCAACACAGCTATGCAGGTTTTTAATTTATTTATTTACTTTTTAAAAAATATTTTATTATTTATTTATTTGAGAGAGAGAGAGAGAGATACAGAAATAGATAGGTAGAGAGAGAGAGAATGGGTACGCCAGGGCCTCCAGCCACTGCAAACGAACTCCAGATGCATGTGCGCCCTTGTGCTTCTGGCTAACGTGGGTCCTGGAGAATCAAGCCTCGAACCTGGGTCCTTAGGCTTCACAGGCAAGCGCTTAACCGCTAAGCCATCTCTCCAGCCCTATTTATTTATTTACTTTTTGATGTGATTCTGGGGATCATACATAGGGCCTCCACACACACTAAGCATTTCTGCCTCTGTTTCTTTTCTTTTTTTTAATTTTTTTGGTTTTTTGTTTTGTTTTGTTTTGTTTTTTGAGTAGGGGTTCATTCTAGTCCAAGTTGACCTGGAATTCACTCTGTATTCTCAGGGTGGCCTTGAACTCACAGCGATCCTCCTACTTCTGCCTCCCTAGTGCTGTAATTAAAGGTGGGCGCCACCACACCCAGCCTTAAGTTTTGTTTATTTTTATTTATTTATTTATGAGCAACAGACAGAGAGAGAAAGAGGCAGAGAGAGAGAAAGAGAGAGAATGGGTGCACCAAGGCCTCCAGCCATTGCAAACAAACTCCAAATGCATGCGCCACCTTGTGCATCTGGCTTACGTGGGTACTGGGGAATTGAGCCTTGAACTGGGGTCCTTAGCTTCACAGGCAAGCGCTTAACCGCTAAGCCATCCCTACAGCACTGCCTCTTTTTCTCTTTCTTTCTTTCTTTCTTTCTTTCTTTCTTTCTTTTTTTTTTTTTTTTTTTTTTTTTTTTGGCTTTTTGAGGTAGGGTTTCACTCTAGTTCAGGCTGACCTGGAGTTCACTCTGTATTCTCAGGGTGGCCTCGAACTCACAGCGATCCTCCTACCTGTGCCTCCTGAGTGCTGGGATTAAAGGCGTGCACCACCACACCGGGCCCTGCCTCTGTTTCTTTAGCCCTGTGTTTTAAAGTTTTTATAGGTACCCTCTGTCATGTTGTGGAAATTTTCCTATATTTCTAGTTTTGCTGTCATCTCTTGTTTTAATATTTATTTATTAAAAACAGAGAGAGAGAATTTGGGTGCACTGGGGCCTCTTGCTACTCCACAGAAACTCCTGCTGCATGTACTACTTTGCACATCAGGTTTTATGTGGATACTGGGTTATTAAACCCAGGCTGGCAGGCTTTGCTAGCAAGCGCCTTTAACCACTGAGCAATCTCCCCAGCCAGAATTTTTTTTTTTTTTTTTTTTTTTGTTTTTTCAAGGTAGAGTCTCACTCTAGCCCAGGCTGACCTGGAATTTACTATGTAGTCTCAGGGTGGCCTTGAACTCATGGTGATCCTCCTACCTCTGCCTCCCGAGTGCTGGCATTAAAGGCATGCTTCACCACTATGCCCAGCTAGAAAAAATATTTTTATTGCTGTCTTTTTATATAGATTTTCTCTGCCTTTTCAAATATTTTATTTATTCATTTGAGAGAGAGAAAAGGGCAGAGAGAGAGAGAATGGGCACACCAAGGCCTCCAGTGACTCCAGATGCATGCGCCCCTTGTGCATCTGGCTTATGTGGGTCCTGGAGAATCCAACTGTGATCCTTTGGCTTTGTAGGCCAATGCCTTAACTACTAAAGCATCTCTCCAGCCCTGCCTTTTTTTTTTTTTTTTTTTTAACAATTATGTTTCTTCTGAATTTTTACAATTGTAAATAAACCTTTACACATTGTTTCCATCCTCCTGCCTCTGCCTCTCAAATACTGGAATTATGTGTGTGAACCAACATACCCAACTTTACACATTGGTTTGGTTGATACTTCTATTTTAGAAATAGTATTGTGTTTTATATGGTCTTGCTAAATAACTGTTTAAAAATGGCCATAACTGTTCATACTATAGCCAGCAGTATATAAGTATAATCATTTCCATTTTACAGTTCGGATTCTGAAATAATTGGTTATGCTTTGGACACACTGTATAACATAATATCTAATGATGAAGAAGAAGAACTAGGTAAGTTTCCCATTGTTTTACTGTGTTTTCTATATGAAAATGACCTGGATTATGCCAGTTTGAGTTTAAGGTGGCTTATATAAATTTGTTCAAAAGGTATTTTTTAAAAGTCAATTAAGTAAGAAATATAGGCCTCACCCTTGAAAGGTCTCTCTCAAGTGGAAAAATTGATGAGTAAGAACACTCTGTGTTGTTCTGTTTTGCCTAGGATCACCTAAAATTGTGACTCTCCTGCCTCAGCCTTCCAAGAGCTGAGATTATAGGCGTGCACCATTGCACCCAATTTATATCCTTCTGTCTTTTTTTCTGAGTAGGGCTTCACTCTAGACTGACTGGGAATTCACTGTGTAGTCTCAGGGTGACCTCAAACTCATGGTGATCCTCCTGCCTCTGCCTCTGCCTCCCAAGTGTTGGGATTAAAGGGATGTGCCCCACCACACTTCGTGGCATCTTTCTGTTGTTAGTGGCATTTTTCCCTTCTTTGGGTTGTGTTGGTTTTTAGTTAGGTGGTGTGTATATTATCCAGGTCTGAGTTAAATAGTCCCTCTTGACTATTAATTTTTTTAAATCTATGTATTATTACCTTATGAGCTGTGCCTGATGAATTAGAGGGTGTTTCGCCTAATACTTAAATGTTTTCATAAGCTTTGTCAATTTGTAAAGAGCAACAACTTACTAAATTTAGAAAGTTTTTCATTTATTTGGTATGGATATGAATCGGTTTAAAATTCACTCATTTCTTTGGTGTAGCTTTGTTTTCCTTTTTGTTTAAAAATACTTGGATACTTACAGTAAGGTAGCCTGTCATTCACCTTGTCACTTTGTGAGGTACTTGGCTGCATGATTATATGTTTTGTTTTATATACTGCAAAATGTGCAGTGAAGCCAGGCAGAGGTAGGAGGATTTCTGTGAGTTTGAGGCCAGCCTGAGACTACATATTGAATTCCAGGTCAGCCTAGGCAACAAAAAAAATGCAGTGAAAAACATTTCCCAATGCTATTGAAGAGGGCATTCCACCTATCAAATTGATTGTTATGGTAGACATAATGAGCTTCCATTATTTTAGAGAGGACAGAAATATTCATGCATTTTATATATCTAATTTAGACTGAAATTTGACAAAACATAAAGAAATACAGATAAATATTGACTTTGTATACATTATTAAAATACCAATAAAGCAGAAATATACATGCATATTAACCTCACAAAATACTAGTAATAGGAACATTTGAGATGAAGTTGTATTGAATAGTAGCCATATCCCTTAGATTACTACTTTTTCTTCAAATTTTATTTCCCTGTGATATCTAGCTTACAGCTTAAATTTATTAATCTCTCAGGGATAAATATTTAGTACACATATTTTGGTTCCCATGGAAAAGGAAGTTGTTGATCTCATGACAACATTTAAGTACAGTACACACAAGAAGGTACTTTGAAGAAAAAGATACTTAACGTCTCTTCATTGTTTTCAAGATGAGAAAATTAGATGCATCACATTTGTTTAAAATTGTTAAAGACATTCATTTTTAAGACTTGTTTTGTTCTAGTGTTTCCTTTGTAGATTTGGTTGTTTTAAATTTATTTAAGGAGACAGACCTCCATGAAGTCCAGGCTGAGTCTGAATTCTTAGACTGCCTTAGCTACTTGACTGCGGAGAGTATATGCCTATGCTCCCGTGCCCGGTTCTATGCCCTTTAGTTTTCATTCAATATCGAAAAATATGTTAGATAAAATAGGTGGGGAAAACTCTTTGAATAAGCAGTAGTAGAATAACTTTTCTAGGAACATTTTCCTCTAAAACATCACTTAATTGAGTTAGTTTTTAAAAACTAGATATTAAGAAATGTGTTCTTCAGTTTTATTATTGATACTTAATGGCATCATTTTTCTATTTCATCTAAAGATAATTCGTACTTGACATAAAGAACAGTTCTTTGCCTTGGGAATAATTTTATAAACATATAATAATAAATCTGTCTCATCCTAAAGATAGCATATGCTACATCTTTTATGATATCTCAGCTATTTGACAAAATTGAATCCTTATTTCAGGGAATTATATTGCTTATTTGACCTTTTAAAGTTCATGTTTATACAGCTACATAAAAATCTACTTTCTATGTCACCTACTTTTCATTTATTTATCTTTACCTTTTCAGATGATATTGAAGGTAAAAGACTGTGTTTACATGTGCATGATGCTTTTAGGCTTAATATCTAAGAAAATAAAAGGACACTGTCAAATGTTTTGTATGGTGAAAACTCAGATTTATTTCACTGTCAGAATTCCTTAATTCACACAGAATACTTGATAATCTTATGCTGCTATTATATCATGGCTACGAAGTGTATTTACTGTTCACAACACAAAACAATTCTAGTGCATCTTTTAAATTTTTTTTCTCTGCTAGGACAATTCAAATTTGTTTTGTGTGATTTCCTGGAAAAAATTTTAGTTCATTTAGATATATGTATATTTGAATATATTCATTATATTTGAATATGTGTACATACATACCTACTTATATTCAGTAAGAACTGGAACTGTATTCTCAGAGAATACATGTAATTGATATTGTCCCTTTAAAGTAATGCATGCAAGGTAATATTCTAATTTTCTAATTCTAACTTTTTACATTAATTCATAGAACTCAAGTTAAGATTTTTCCCCTGACAGTCTGTTTGAAGTTCTGCTACTTTTAACAATGATATTTCCCTCATAATTAAGATAACCAAGTTTATCTTATTTGTTTTACTTATATTCCTGAATATTTTTAAGTGAACAACATATCATCTAAACTAGATTTAAAATTTACCTAACAAAACACTAACTTACTAATATAGTTTTATTACCTTCTGCAACATTCCAGTCCCTTGTTTGAAATGAGAAAGTGCCAAGGGATTGAGCCTGGACTCATGATCAGTGTGTTTCCCTTTGGGGTGTTCCGGGCCAGTTGCTGTTCTTTCTCATACTGTTTCCTCATATTCATATAGACTAGAGCTTAAAATTTGCAGAATCCTTCCGCATCCATTTTCTTACATAGTCTTCATAGCAGTCTCTGAGGTAGGTATTTTTCTCTTCTAAAGATGAAAAAATGGGGGCTGGAGAGAGGGCTCAACGGTTAAAGGTGCTTGCTTGCAAAACATGCCAGCCTGAGTTTTGTTTCCCAGACCCACGTAAAGGCAGATGCACAAAGTGGCACAAGGGTCCAGAGTTGGTTTGAGGCATCAAGAGATGCCCTCATATTCATTCTCTTCCCCTCCCTCTTACAAATAAAGAAAATGTTTTTAAAAATGAAGATGAGGTCTGGAGAGATGGCTTAGAGGTTTAAGGCACTTGCCTGTGAAGCCTAAGGACCCAGGTTCGATTCCCCAAGACTCACATAAGCCAGATGCACAAGGAGGCGTATGCACCTGGAGTTTGTTTGCAGTGGCTGGAGTCCCTGGCACGTCCATTCTCTCTGCCTCTTTTTCTCTCTCTCAAATAAAAAAGTATATAAAAGAAGTTGTTTTAAAAGTAAATAAAAGCCTAGCGTGGTGGCTCACGCCTTTAATCCCAGCACTCAGGAGGCAGAGGTAGGGGGATCACCGTGAGTTCGAGGCCACCCTGAGACTGCATAGTTAATTCCAGATCAGCCTGGGCCAGAGTGAGACCCTACCTTGAAAATCAAAAAAAAAAAAAAAAAAAAAAAAAAATAAAGATTGAGCTGGGCATGGTGGCACACACCTTTAATCCCAGCATTCAGGAGGCAGAGGTAGGAGGATCACTGTGAGTTTGAGGTCACCCTGAGACTACATAGTGACTTCCAGGTCAGCCTGAGCTAAAGTGAGACCCTACCTCAGAAAACCAAATTTATATATGTATATAAATTTAGAGAGAGAATTGGAATGCTAGGGCATCTTGCTGTTGCAGACAAATTCCAGGTGCATGTGCCACTTTTTCCACCTGGCTTTACATGGGTACTGGGGAATCAAACTTGGGCTGTCAGGCTTTGCAAGCAAGCACCTTTATTTTTTTAACATTTTTATTTGTTTGTTTATTTGAGAAAGAGAGAGAGGGGATGATAAATAGAAAGAGAATGGGTGTTCTAGAGTCTCCAGCTACTGCAAACAAACATCAGACACATGCGCCACCTTGTGCGTCTGGCTTATGTGGGTGCTGGGGTTTGAACCAGGGTCCTTTTTTTGTAGGCAAGTGCCTGAACCACTAAACCATCTCTCCAGCCCAGCAAGTCCCTTTAAATGCTGAGCCATCTCTGCAGCCCCTCTTTCTTTTCTTTTTCTTTATGTACATATGGTTGCATGCATGTGAGCACTCGTGCAGGTATGGAGGCAGAGGTTGACAGTGAATGTCTTTTCTTTTTCTTTATGTACGTATGGTTGCATGCATGTGAGCACTCATGTGCAGGTATGGAGGCAGAGGTTGACAGTGAGTGTCTTTTCTTTTTCTTTATGTATGTATGGTTGCATGCATGTGAGCAGCCATGTGCAGGTATGGAGGCAGAGGTTGACAGTGAGTGTCTTTTCTTTTCTTTATGTACGTATGGTTGCATGCATGTGAGCACCCATGTGCAGGTATGGAGGCAGAGGTTGACAGTGAGTGTCTTTTCTTTTCTTTATGTACGTATGGTTGCATGCATGTGAGCACACATGTGCAGGTATGGAGGCAGAGGTTGACAGTGAGTGTCTTTTCTTTTCTTTATGTATGTATGGTTGCATGCATGTGAGCACTCATGTGCAGGTATGGAGGCAGAGGTTGACAGTGAGTGTCTTTTCTTTTTCTTTATGTATGTATGGTTGCATGCATGTGAGCACCCATGTGCAGGTATGGAGGCAGAGGTTGACAGTGAGTGTCTTTTCTTTTCTTTTCTCTTCTTTTCTTTTCTTTTCTTTTCTTTTCTTTTCTTTTCTTTATGTATGTATGGTTGCATGCATGTGAGCACCCATGTGCAGGTATGGAGGCAGAGGTTGACAGTGAGTGTCTTTTCTTTTCTTTATGTACGTATGGTTGCATGCATGTGAGCACTCATGTGCAGGTATGGAGGCAGAGGTTGACAGTGAGTGTCTTTTCTTTTCTTTATGTATGTATGGTTGCATGCATGTGAGCACTCGTGCAGGTATGGAGGCAGAGGTTGACAGTGAATGTCTTTTCTTTTTCTTTATGTACGTATGGTTGCATGCATGTGAGCACCCATGTGCAGGTATGGAGGCAGAGGTTGACAGTGAGTGTCTTTTCTTTTCTTTATGTACGTATGGTTGCATGCATGTGAGCACTCATGTGCAGGTATGGAGGCAGAGGTTGACAGTGAATGTCTTTTCTTTTTCTTTATGTATGTATGGTTGCATGCATGTGAGCACTCATGTGCAGGTATGGAGGCAGAGGTTGACAGTGTCTTTTCTTTATGTATGTATGGTTGCATGCATGTGAGCACCCATGTGCAGGTATGGAGGCAGAAGTTGACAGTGAGTGTCTTTTCTTTTCTTTATGTACGTATGGTTGCATGCATGTGAGCACCCATGTGCAGGTATGGAGGCAGTGAGTGTCTTTTCTTTTTCTTTATGTATGTATGGTTGCATGCATGTGAGCACCCATGTGCAGGTATGGAGGCAGAGGTTGACAGTGAGTGTCTTTGCTTTTCTTTTCTTTTCTTTTCTTTTCTTTTCTTTTCTTTTCTTTATGTATGTATGGTTGCATGCATGTGAGCACTCATGTGCAGGTATGGAGGCAGAGGTTGACAGTGAATGTCTTTTCTTTTTCTTTATGTATGTATGGTTGCATGCATGTGAGCACCCATGTGCAGGTATGGAGGCAGAGGTTGACAGTGAGTGTCTTTTCTTTTCTTTTCTTTTCTTTTGCTTTTCTTTTCTTTTGACTTTTCTTTTCTTTTTCTTTATGTATGTATGGTTGCATGCATGTGAGCACTCATGTGCAGGTATGGAGGCAGAGGTTGACAGTGAGTGTCTTTTCTTTTTCTTTATGTATGTATGGTTGCATGCATGTGAGCACTCATGTGCAGGTATGGAGGCAGAGGTTGACAGTGAGTGTCTTTTCTTTTCTTTTCTTTATGTTTTCTTTTCTTTATGTATGGTTGCATGCATGTGAGCACCCATGTGCAGGTATGGAGGCAGGCAGAGGTTGATGCAGTGAGTGTCTTTTTGACTTTTTTTTTTTTTTTTCTTTTCTTTTCTTTTCTTTTCTTTTCTTTTCTTTATGTATGTATGGTTGCATGCATGTGAGCACCCATGGGCAGGTATGGAGGCAGAGGTTGACAATGAATGTCTTTTCTTTTCTTTATGTATGTATGGTTGCATGCATGTGAGCACTCATGTGCAGGTATGGAGGCAGAGGTTGACAGTGAGTGTCTTTTCTTTTTCTTTATGTATGTATGGTTGCATGCATGTGAGCACCCATGTGCAGGTATGGAGGCAGAGGTTGACAGTGAGTGTCTTTTCTTTTTTTTTTAATGTATGTATGGTTGCATGCATGTGAGCACCCATGGGCAGGTATGGAGGCAGAGGTTGACAATGAATGTCTTTTCTTTTTCTTTATGTATGTATGGTTGCATGCATGTGAGCACTCATGTGCAGGTATGGAGGCAGAGGTTGACAGTGAGTGTCTTTTCTTTTTCTTTATGTATGTATGGTTGCATGCATGTGAGCACTCATGTGCAGGTATGGAGGCAGAGGTTGACAGTGAATGTCTTTTCTTTTTCTTTATGTACGTATGGTTGCATGCATGTGAGCACCCATGTGCAGGTATGGAGGCAGAGGTTGACAGTGAATGTCTTTTCTTTTTCTTTATGTACGTATGGTTGCATGCATGTGAGCACCCATGTGCAGGTATGGAGGCAGAGGTTGACAGTGTCTTTTCTTTTCTTTATGTATGTATGGTTGCATGCATGTGAGCACCCATGTGCAGGTATGGAGGCAGAGGTTGACAGTGTCTTTTCTTTTCTTTATGTACGTATGGTTGCATGCATGTGAGCACCCATGTGCAGGTATGGAGGCAGAGGTTGACAGTGAATGTCTTCCCTTGGTTTTGTTCCACTTTATTTTACTGATGCAGGGTCTCAGTTGAACTCAAGAGCCCACAGATTCAGCTAGCTGAGCAGGCCAGCTTGCCCAGTGTAGCAGCTACCTTCTCGTTGCTGGGACAAAACGCCCAACCTAAGGGAAGGATGTATTTTAGCTTGCAAGGTTTTTTTAAATTTTTTAATTTTTTTGATTTTTCGAGGTAGGGTTTCACTCTAGAATTCACTATGTAGTCTCAGGGTGGTCTTGAACTCAGAGTGATCCTCCTACCTCTGCCTCCCAAATGCTGGGAATAAAGGCGCGCCACCACTCTTGGCTTAAATATTTATTTTTAATATATATTTTAATATGTATTTATTTTTAATATCTTTATATTTATTTTACATATTAGATATTTATTTTATTTATATATTTTAATATATATTTAAATGTTTTGTTTATTTATTTAAGAGAGAGTAAGAGGCAGATAAAGAGAGATTGCGAATGACCTCACCAGGGCCTCCAGCCACTGCAAATGACATTCACTGTCAACCTCTGCCTCCATACCTGCACATGAGTGCTCACATGCATGCAACCATACATACATAAAGAAAAGAAAAGACACTCACTGTCAACCTCTGCTCCATACCTGCACATGAGTGCTCACATGCATGCAACCATACATACATAAATGCAAATGCATGTGCTACCTTGTCCATCTGGCTTACAAGGGTACTGAGGAATTGAACCTGTATTCTTAGGTTTTGTAGATAAATGCCTTAACTAGTAAGCCATCTCTCCAGCCCTACCTTGCAGTTTTGAGCGGAAGTTTTTTTTTTTTTAATTTTTATTTATTTATTTGAGAGCAACAGGCAGAGAGAGAGAATGTGCACCAAGGCCTCCAGCTACTGCAAAGGAACTCCAGACACATGCAACACCTTGTGCATCTGACTTACATGGGTACTGTGGAATCGAGCTTCGAACCAGGGTCCTTAGGCTTCACAAGCAAGCGTTTAACCACTAAGCCATCTCTTCAGCCCTTGAGAGGGGAAGTTTTATCATGGTTGACAAAGCAGACAACTGGCTCACAGTTTCATACATCAGCAGCTGGGCAGGCACAGCAAGAGCACTGAGTGAGCTCTGAACACCCAGTCGGGCTGGACTGCCCCCAGTGACATACTTCCTCCAGCATGCTCCCCCCAAAGGCTCCAGCTGGGGATTGAGTGTGAGACTTAATCATACATTTGAGGCGTTGAGGAGTGTTTTGCATTCAGATCATCATGCCTCAGGAATCCCATCTCTGCCTTCCAAATGCTAGGATTATGACCTGATCCCCATGCCCACTGTGCATTTATGTGGGTGCTAGGAGTCCAAACTGAGGTCCTCAGGCTTGCATAGCAGCACTTAACCATTGAACCATCTCCCAGCCCCTGAAGTTTACAGTTTTAAGGCTCCAAAACAGGGAATTCTTTTACCAATGCCAGAGATTTCTGCAGGATAGACCTGTCATATGTGATGCTTGGTCAGTATTGGAAAACATTTCCTTGCTACTGTTGGTGTCATTTTTTTCCCCCTTTCCTCGTTTTATCCTGTGAAGAATTCAGTGGGATTACCACTGACACTGTTGGTGCCTTTGCTTTTCTGTTATCACCTAGGCCCTATTTTTGTCCATTTTCCAATCTATCGTCCATCCATCTATTATCTAATCAGTCTATCTCTGTCTCTGTCTCTGTTTACCTCTATTTCTCACACATAAATAAATACGTTTCATCTTAACTGCCAGCTCCATTTCTTTCTTCTTCTTCGTCTTCTTTTTTTTTTTCAAGGTAGGGTCTCACTTCTGCTCACGCTGACCTGGAATTCACTATGTAGTCCTCCTACCTCTGCCTCCTGAGTACTGGGATTAAAGGCGTGAGCCACCACACCCAGCTTCCATTTCTTCATAGTCATTGCCTAGAGCAATCTGTGGAAAAGGATTCTGCTAGGATCAGTTAGCTATGCCTGCTATGGTGAGGAAGTAAGGAAAAGTATATTTGCCATATCTAATTTACTTCATGAATGTAGACAGATTTTAAGTGATAATTTATTTACTTAAGGAGTTTCCTTCCATCTCTGTTTCTTTAGCCCTGTGTTTTAAAGTTTTTATAGGTACCCTCTGTCATGTTGTGGAAATTTTCCTATATTTCTAGTTTTGCTGTCATCTCTTGTTTTAATATTTATTTATTAAAAACAGAGAGAGAGAATTTGGGTGCACTGGGGCCTCTTGCTACTCCACAGAAACTCCTGCTGCATGTACTACTTTGCACATCAGGTTTTATGTGGATACTGGGTTATTAAACCCAGGCTGGCAGGCTTTGCTAGCAAGCGCCTTTAACCACTGAGCAATCTCCCCAGCCAGAATTTTTTTTTTTTTTTTTTTTTTTGGTTTTCAAGGTAGAGTCTCACTCTAGCCCAGGCTGACCTGGAATTTACTATGTAGTCTCAGGGTGGCCTTGAACTCATGGTGATCCTCCTACCTCTGCCTCCCGAGTGCTGGCATTAAAGGCATGCTTCACCACTATGCCCAGCTAGAAAAAATATTTTTATTGCTGTCTTTTTATATAGATTTTCTCTGCCTTTTCAAATATTTTATTTATTCATTTGAGAGAGAGAAAAGGGCAGAGAGAGAGAATGGGCACACCAAGGCCTCCAGTGACTCCAGATGCATGCGCCCCTTGTGCATCTGGCTTATGTGGGTCCTGGAGAATCCAACTGTGATCCTTTGGCTTTGTAGGCCAATGCCTTAACTACTAAAGCATCTCTCCAGCCCTGCCTTTTTTTTTTTTTTTTTTTTTATTATGTTTCTTCTGAATTTTTACAATTGTAAATAAACCTTTACACATTGTTTCCATCCTCCTGCCTCTGCCTCTCAAATACTGGAATTATGTGTGTGAACCAACATACCCAACTTTACACATTGGTTTGGTTGATACTTCTATTTTAGAAATAGTATTGTGTTTTATATGGTCTTGCTAAATAACTGTTTAAAAATGGCCATAACTGTTCATACTATAGCCAGCAGTATATAAGTATAATCATTTCCATTTTACAGTTCGGATTCTGAAATAATTGGTTATGCTTTGGACACACTGTATAACATAATATCTAATGATGAAGAAGAAGAACTAGGTAAGTTTCCCATTGTTTTACTGTGTTTTCTATATGAAAATGACCTGGATTATGCCAGTTTGAGTTTAAGGTGGCTTATATAAATTTGTTCAAAAGGTATTTTTTAAAAGTCAATTAAGTAAGAAATATAGGCCTCACCCTTGAAAGGTCTCTCTCTCAAGTGGAAAAATTGATGAGTAAGAACACTCTGTGTTGTTCTGTTTTGCCTAGGATCACCTAAAATTGTGACTCTCCTGCCTCAGCCTTCCAAGAGCTGAGATTATAGGCGTGCACCATTGCACCCAATTTATATCCTTCTGTCTTTTTTTCTGAGTAGGGCTTCACTCTAGACTGACTGGGAATTCACTGTGTAGTCTCAGGGTGACCTCAAACTCATGGTGATCCTCCTGCCTCTGCCTCTGCCTCCCAAGTGTTGGGATTAAAGGGATGTGCCCCACCACACTTCGTGGCATCTTTCTGTTGTTAGTGGCATTTTTCCCTTCTTTGGGTTGTGTTGGTTTTTAGTTAGGTGGTGTGTATATTATCCAGGTCTGAGTTAAATAGTCCCTCTTGACTATTAATTTTTTTAAATCTATGTATTATTACCTTATGAGCTGTGCCTGATGAATTAGAGGGTGTTTAAGCCTAATACTTAAATGTTTTCATAAGCTTTGTCAATTTGTAAAGAGCAACAACACTAAAATTTAGAAAGTTTTCATTTATTTGGTATGGATATGAATCGGTTTAAAATTCACTCATTTCTTTGGTGTAGCTTTGTTTTCCTTTTTGTTTAAAAATACTTGGATACTTACAGTAAGGTAGCCTGTCATTCACCTTGTCACTTTGTGAGGTACTTGGCTGCATGATTATATGTTTTGTTTTATATACTGCAAAATGTGCAGTGAAGCCAGGCAGAGGTAGGAGGATTTCTGTGAGTTTGAGGCCAGCCTGAGACTACATATTGAATTCCAGGTCAGCCTAGGCAACAAAAAAAATGCAGTGAAAAACATTTCCCAATGCTATTGAAGAGGGCATTCCACCTATCAAATTGATTGTTATGGTAGACATAATGAGCTTCCATTATTTTAGAGAGGACAGAAATATTCATGCATTTTATATATCTAATTTAGACTGAAATTTGACAAAACATAAAGAAATACAGATAAATATTGACTTTGTATACATTATTAAAATACCAATAAAGCAGAAATATACATGCATATTCACAAAATACTAGTAATAGGAACATTTGAGATGAAGTTGTATTGAATAGTAGCCATATCCCTTAGATTACTACTTTTTCTTCAAATTTTATTTCCCTGTGATATCTAGCTTACAGCTTAAATTTATTAATCTCTCAGGGATAAATATTTAGTACACATATTTTGGTTCCCATGGAAAAGGAAGTTGTTGATCTCATGACAACATTTAAGTACAGTACACACAAGAAGGTACTTTGAAGAAAAAGATACTTAACGTCTCTTCATTGTTTTCAAGATGAGAAAATTAGATGCATCACATTTGTTTAAAATTGTTAAAGACATTCATTTTTAAGACTTGTTTTGTTCTAGTGTTTCCTTTGTAGATTTGGTTGTTTTAAATTTATTTAAGGAGACAGACCTCCATGAAGTCAGGCTGAGTCTGAATTCTTAGACTGCCTTAGCTACTTGACTGCGAGAGTATATGCCTATGCTCCGTGCCGGTTCTATGCCCTTTAGTTTTCATTCAATATCGAAAAAATATGTTAGATAAAATAGGTGGGGAAAACTCTTTGAATAAGCAGTAGTAGAATAACTTTTCTAGGAACATTTTCCTCTAAAACATCACTTAATTGAGTTAGTTTTTAAAAACTAGATATTAAGAAATGTGTTCTTCAGTTTTATTATTGATACTTAATGGCATCATTTTTCTATTTCATCTAAAGATAATTCGTACTTGACATAAAGAACAGTTCTTTGCCTTGGGAATAATTTTATAAACATATAATAATAAATCTGTCTCATCCTAAAGATAGCATATGCTACATCTTTTATGATATCTCAGCTATTTGACAAAATTGAATCCTTATTTCAGGGAATTATATTGCTTATTTGACCTTTTAAAGTTCATGTTTATACAGCTACATAAAAATCTACTTTCTATGTCACCTACTTTTCATTTATTTATCTTTACCTTTTCAGATGATATTGAAGGTAAAAGACTGTGTTTACATGTGCATGATGCTTTTAGGCTTAATATCTAAGAAAATAAAAGGACACTGTCAAATGTTTTGTATGGTGAAAACTCAGATTTATTTCACTGTCAGAATTCCTTAATTCACACAGAATACTTGATAATCTTATGCTGCTATTATATCATGGCTACGAAGTGTATTTACTGTTCACAACACAAAACAATTCTAGTGCATCTTTTAAATTTTTTTTCTCTGCTAGGACAATTCAAATTTGTTTTGTGTGATTTCCTGGAAAAAATTTTAGTTCATTTAGATATATGTATATTTGAATATATTCATTATATTTGAATATGTGTACATACATACCTACTTATATTCAGTAAGAACTGGAACTGTATTCTCAGAGAATACATGTAATTGATATTGTCCCTTTAAAGTAATGCATGCAAGGTAATATTCTAATTTTCTAATTCTAACTTTTTACATTAATTCATAGAACTCGTTAAGATTTTTCCCCTGACAGTCTGTTTGAAGTTCTGCTACTTTTAACAATGATATTTCCCTCATAATTAAGATAACCAAGTTTATCTTATTTGTTTTACTTATATTCCTGAATATTTTTAAGTGAACAACATATCATCTAAACTAGATTTAAAATTTACCTAACAAAACACTAACTTACTAATATAGTTTTATTACCTTCTGCAACATTCCAGTCCCTTGTTTGAAATGAGAAAGTGCCAAGGGATTGAGCCTGGACTCATGATCAGTGTGTTTCCCTTTGGGGTGTTCCGGGCCAGTTGCTGTTCTTTCTCATACTGTTTCCTCATATTCATATAGACTAGAGCTTAAAATTTGCAGAATCCTTCCGCATCCATTTTCTTACATAGTCTTCATAGCAGTCTCTGAGGTAGGTATTTTTCTCTTCTAAAGATGAAAAAATGGGGGCTGGAGAGAGGGCTCAACGGTTAAAGGTGCTTGCTTGCAAAACATGCCAGCCTGAGTTTTGTTTCCCAGACCCACGTAAAGGCAGATGCACAAAGTGGCACAAGGGTCCAGAGTTGGTTTGAGGCATCAAGAGATGCCCTCATATTCATTCTCTTCCCCCTCCCTCTTACAAATAAAGAAAATGTTTTTAAAAATGAAGATGAGGTCTGGAGAGATGGCTTAGAGGTTTAAGGCACTTGCCTGTGAAGCCTAAGGACCCAGGTTCGATTCCCCAAGACTCACATAAGCCAGATGCACAAGGAGGCGTATGCACCTGGAGTTTGTTTGCAGTGGCTGGAGTCCCTGGCACGTCCATTCTCTCTGCCTCTTTTTCTCTCTCTCAAATAAAAAAGTATATAAAAGAAGTTGTTTTAAAAAGTAAATAAAAGCCTAGCGTGGTGGCTCACGCCTTTAATCCCAGCACTCAGGAGGCAGAGGTAGGGGGATCACCGTGAGTTCGAGGCCACCCTGAGACTGCATAGTTAATTCCAGATCAGCCTGGGCCAGAGTGAGACCCTACCTTGAAAATCAAAAAAAAAAAAAAAAAAAAAAAAAAAAAGTAAATAAAGATTGAGCTGGGCATGGTGGCACACACCTTTAATCCCAGCATTCAGGAGGCAGAGGTAGGAGGATCACTGTGAGTTTGAGGTCACCCTGAGACTACATAGTGACTTCCAGGTCAGCCTGAGCTAAAGTGAGACCCTACCTCAGAAAACCAAATTTATATATGTATATAAATTTAGAGAGAGAATTGGAATGCTAGGGCATCTTGCTGTTGCAGACAAATTCCAGGTGCATGTGCCACTTTTTCCACCTGGCTTTACATGGGTACTAGGGAATCAAACTTGGGCTGTCAGGCTTTGCAAGCAAGCACCTTTATTTTTTAACATTTTTATTTGTTTGTTTATTTGAGAAAGAGAGAGAGGGGATGATAAATAGAAAGAGAATGGGTGTTCTAGAGTCTCCAGCTACTGCAAACAAACATCAGACACATGCGCCACCTTGTGCGTCTGGCTTATGTGGGTGCTGGGGTTTGAACCAGGGTCCTTTTTTTGTAGGCAAGTGCCTGAACCACTAAACCATCTCTCCAGCCCAGCAAGTCCCTTTAAATGCTGAGCCATCTCTGCAGCCCCTCTTTCTTTTCTTTTTCTTTATGTACATATGGTTGCATGCATGTGAGCACTCGTGCAGGTATGGAGGCAGAGGTTGACAGTGAATGTCTTTTCTTTTTCTTTATGTACGTATGGTTGCATGCATGTGAGCACTCATGTGCAGGTATGGAGGCAGAGGTTGACAGTGAGTGTCTTTTCTTTTTCTTTATGTATGTATGGTTGCATGCATGTGAGCAGCCATGTGCAGGTATGGAGGCAGAGGTTGACAGTGAGTGTCTTTTCTTTATGTACGTATGGTTGCATGCATGTGAGCACCCATGTGCAGGTATGGAGGCAGAGGTTGACAGTGAGTGTCTTTTCTTTTCTTTATGTACGTATGGTTGCATGCATGTGAGCACTCATGTGCAGGTATGGAGGCAGAGGTTGACAGTGAGTGTCTTTTCTTTTCTTTATGTATGTATGGTTGCATGCATGTGAGCACTCATGTGCAGGTATGGAGGCAGAGGTTGACAGTGAGTGTCTTTTCTTTTTCTTTATGTATGTATGGTTGCATGCATGTGAGCACCCATGTGCAGGTATGGAGGCAGAGGTTGACAGTGAGTGTCTTTTCTTTTCTTTTCTCTTCTTTTCTTTTCTTTTCTTTTCTTTTCTTTTCTTTTCTTTATGTATGTATGGTTGCATGCATGTGAGCACCCATGTGCAGGTATGGAGGCAGAGGTTGACAGTGAGTGTCTTTTCTTTTCTTTATGTACGTATGGTTGCATGCATGTGAGCACTCATGTGCAGGTATGGAGGCAGAGGTTGACAGTGAGTGTCTTTTCTTTTCTTTATGTATGTATGGTTGCATGCATGTGAGCACTCGTGCAGGTATGGAGGCAGAGGTTGACAGTGAATGTCTTTTCTTTTTCTTTATGTACGTATGGTTGCATGCATGTGAGCACCCATGTGCAGGTATGGAGGCAGAGGTTGACAGTGAGTGTCTTTTCTTTTCTTTATGTACGTATGGTTGCATGCATGTGAGCACTCATGTGCAGGTATGGAGGCAGAGGTTGACAGTGTCTTTTCTTTTCTTTATGTATGTATGGTTGCATGCATGTGAGCACCCATGTGCAGGTATGGAGGCAGAGGTTGACAGTGAGTGTCTTTTCTTTTCTTTATGTACGTATGGTTGCATGCATGTGAGCACCCATGTGCAGGTATGGAGGCAGAGGTTGACAGTGAGTGTCTTTTCTTTTTCTTTATGTATGTATGGTTGCATGCATGTGAGCACTCATGTGCAGGTATGGAGGCAGAGGTTGACAGTGAGTGTCTTTTCTTTTCTTTTCTTTTCTTTTCTTTTCTTTTCTTTTCTTTATGTATGTATGGTTGCATGCATGTGAGCACCCATGTGCAGGTATGGAGGCAGAGGTTGACAGTGAGTGTCTTTTCTTTTCTTTTCTTTTCTTTTCTTTTCTTTTCTTTTCTTTTCTTTTCTTTTCTTTTCTTTATGTATGTATGGTTGCATGCATGTGAGCACTCGTGCAGGTATGGAGGCAGAGGTTGACAGTGAGTGTCTTTTCTTTTCTTTATGTACGTATGGTTGCATGCATGTGAGCACTCATGTGCAGGTATGGAGGCAGAGGTTGACAGTGAGTGTCTTTTCTTTTCTTTATGTATGTATGGTTGCATGCATGTGAGCAGCCATGTGCAGGTATGGAGGCAGAGGTTGACAGTGAGTGTCTTTTCTTTTTCTTTATGTATGTATGGTTGCATGCATGTGAGCAGCCATGTGCAGGTATGGAGGCAGAGGTTGACAGTGAGTGTCTTTTCTTTTTCTTTATGTATGTATGGTTGCATGCATGTGAGCACCCATGTGCAGGTATGGAGGCAGAGGTTGACAGTGAGTGTCTTTTCTTTTCTTTTCTTTTCTTTTCTTTTCTTTTCTTTTCTTTATGTATGTATGGTTGCATGCATGTGAGCACCCATGTGCAGGTATGGAGGCAGAGGTTGACAGTGAGTGTCTTTTCTTTTTCTTTATGTATGTATGGTTGCATGCATGTGAGCACCCATGTGCAGGTATGGAGGCAGAGGTTGACAGTGAGTGTCTTTTCTTTTCTTTTCTTTTCTTTTCTTTTCTTTTCTTTTCTTTTCTTTATGTATGTATGGTTGCATGCATGTGAGCACTCGTGCAGGTATGGAGGCAGAGGTTGACAGTGAGTGTCTTTTCTTTTCTTTATGTACGTATGGTTGCATGCATGTGAGCACTCATGTGCAGGTATGGAGGCAGAGGTTGACAGTGAGTGTCTTTTCTTTTTCTTTATGTATGTATGGTTGCATGCATGTGAGCACCCATGTGCAGGTATGGAGGCAGAGGTTGACAGTGAGTGTCTTTTCTTTTTTTTTTTATGTATGTATGGTTGCATGCATGTGAGCACCCATGGGCAGGTATGGAGGCAGAGGTTGACAATGAATGTCTTTTCTTTTTCTTTATGTATGTATGGTTGCATGCATGTGAGCACTCATGTGCAGGTATGGAGGCAGAGGTTGACAGTGAGTGTCTTTTCTTTTTCTTTATGTATGTATGGTTGCATGCATGTGAGCACTCATGTGCAGGTATGGAGGCAGAGGTTGACAGTGAATGTCTTTTCTTTTTCTTTATGTACGTATGGTTGCATGCATGTGAGCACCCATGTGCAGGTATGGAGGCAGAGGTTGACAGTGAATGTCTTTTCTTTTTCTTTATGTACGTATGGTTGCATGCATGTGAGCACCCATGTGCAGGTATGGAGGCAGAGGTTGACAGTGTCTTTTCTTTTCTTTATGTATGTATGTATGGTTGCATGCATGTGAGCACCCATGTGCAGGTATGGAGGCAGAGGTTGACAGTGTCTTTTCTTTTCTTTATGTACGTATGGTTGCATGCATGTGAGCACCCATGTGCAGGTATGGAGGCAGAGGTTGACAGTGAATGTCTTCCCTTGGTTTTGTTCCACTTTATTTTACTGATGCAGGGTCTCAGTTGAACTCAAGAGCCCACAGATTCAGCTAGCTGAGCAGGCCAGCTTGCCCAGTGTAGCAGCTACCTTCTCGTTGCTGGGACAAAACGCCCAACCTAAGGGAAGGATGTATTTTAGCTTGCAAGGTTTTTTTAAATTTTTTAATTTTTTTGATTTTTCGAGGTAGGGTTTCACTCTAGAATTCACTATGTAGTCTCAGGGTGGTCTTGAACTCAGAGTGATCCTCCTACCTCTGCCTCCCAAATGCTGGGAATAAAGGCGAGCGCCACCACTCTTGGCTTAAATATTTATTTTTAATATATATTTTAATATGTATTTATTTTTAATATCTTTATATTTATTTTACATATTAGATATTTATTTTATTTATATATTTTAATATATATTTAAATGTTTTGTTTATTTATTTAAGAGAGAGTAAGAGGCAGATAAAGAGAGATTGCGAATGACCTCACCAGGGCCTCCAGCCACTGCAAATGACATTCACTGTCAACCTCTGCCTCCATACCTGCACATGAGTGCTCACATGCATGCAACCATACATACATAAAGAAAAGAAAAGACACTCACTGTCAACCTCTGCCTCCATACCTGCACATGAGTGCTCACATGCATGCAACCATACATACATAAATGCAAATGCATGTGCTACCTTGTCCATCTGGCTTACAAGGGTACTGAGGAATTGAACCTGTATTCTTAGGTTTTGTAGATAAATGCCTTAACTAGTAAGCCATCTCTCCAGCCCTACCTTGCAGTTTTGAGCGGAAGTTTTTTTTTTTTAATTTTTATTTATTTATTTGAGAGCAACAGGCAGAGAGAGAGAATGTGCACCAAGGCCTCCAGCTACTGCAAAGGAACTCCAGACACATGCAACACCTTGTGCATCTGACTTACATGGGTACTGTGGAATCGAGCTTCGAACCAGGGTCCTTAGGCTTCACAAGCAAGCGTTTAACCACTAAGCCATCTCTTCAGCCCTTGAGAGGGGAAGTTTTATCATGGTTGACAAAGCAGACAACTGGCTCACAGTTTCATACATCAGCAGCTGGGCAGGCACAGCAAGAGCACTGAGTGAGCTCTGAACACCCAGTCGGGCTGGACTGCCCCCAGTGACATACTTCCTCCAGCATGCTCCCCCCAAAGGCTCCAGCTGGGGATTGAGTGTGAGACTTAATCATACATTTGAGGCGTTGAGGAGTGTTTTGCATTCAGATCATCATGCCTCAGGAATCCCATCTCTGCCTTCCAAATGCTAGGATTATGACCTGATCCCCATGCCCACTGTGCATTTATGTGGGTGCTAGGAGTCCAAACTGAGGTCCTCAGGCTTGCATAGCAGCACTTAACCATTGAACCATCTCCCCAGCCCCTGAAGTTTACAGTTTTAAGGCTCCAAAACAGGGAATTCTTTTACCAATGCCAGAGATTTCTGCAGGATAGACCTGTCATATGTGATGCTTGGTCAGTATTGGAAAACATTTCCTTGCTACTGTTGGTGTCATTTTTTTCCCCCTTTCCTCGTTTTATCCTGTGAAGAATTCAGTGGGATTACCACTGACACTGTTGGTGCCTTTGCTTTTCTGTTATCACCTAGGCCCTATTTTTGTCCATTTTCCAATCTATCGTCCATCCATCTATTATCTAATCAGTCTATCTCTGTCTCTGTCTCTGTTTACCTCTATTTCTCACACATAAATAAATACGTTTCATCTTAACTGCCAGCTCCATTTCTTTCTTCTTCTTCGTCTTCTTTTTTTTTTTCAAGGTAGGGTCTCACTTCTGCTCACGCTGACCTGGAATTCACTATGTAGTCCTCCTACCTCTGCCTCCTGAGTACTGGGATTAAAGGCGTGAGCCACCACACCCAGCTTCCATTTCTTCATAGTCATTGCCTAGAGCAATCTGTGGAAAAGGATTCTGCTAGGATCAGTTAGCTATGCCTGCTATGGTGAGGAAGTAAGGAAAAGTATATTTGCCATATCTAATTTACTTCATGAATGTAGACAGATTTTAAGTGATAATTTATTTACTTAAGGAGTTTCCTTCCATTTTCAGTGATATTTTACATTTTTATTTATTTATTTTGGTTTTTCAGGGTAGGGTCTCGCTCTAAGCCCAGGCTGACCTGGAATTCACTATGTAGTCTCAGGCTGGCCTTGAACTCACAGCGATCCTCCTACCTCTGCCTCCGGAGTGCTGGGATTAAAGGCATGCACCACCATGCCCAGCTATTTTTTTTTTAATTTTTTTAAACACAGGGCCTCACTCTAGCCCAGGTTAACCTGGAACTCTCTGTGGTCTAGACTGGCCTCAAAACCACAGTGATCTTCCTACCTTGGCCTCTCAAGAGCTGAAATAAAGGTGTATGTCACCACACTCAACCTTATTTTATTATTTTAAACACGGTTTCTTACTGTAGCCCACACTGGCCTCAGAATCATGGTTCTCATCCTGCCTCTGCCTCCTGAGTGCTGGGATTACAGGCATACACCACCATGCCAGACTATAAAGTCTTTCCAGGATTACGTCTTTTAAAGAAATTGAATGTTAAGTGCTGATTTAATTGACAAGTAATTTTCTAGGCAGTATATGAAAAAATACGGGAGAATCTGCAGGTGAACAGTTTAATTTTATAATTAAGTATTATGATAACAAGTAATAATCAGCAAGGACTTTTCCTCAGTAGTGTTTCTAAAGAGTGGGGATTTTGTAATAGAATTTACATTAAATGAAATTTACTCTTTGAAGTTGTCAGGTTTTGCCAGTTTATACAAAAGGATTCAGTAGGGGTGGATAGGAATGTCGCACTGTGGTAAAATGATTATCTACAATAAGCAAGGCCCTGGATCCAACTGCCAGCACTCAAACAGTAAAATAATAAGAAGAATACAGTTGTATAACTACTACCGTATTCAAAATAGAGTATTTCTATCACTCCAAACAACTCTTACCCTGAAAAGCTGATCCTGATGTCCTTGACATGTGATATCTAAACATTGTTGAAAGTAATTTTAAGAAGTTCCTGGTCATATTTGTGCTAGTATACCAGCTATGCTGATATAGTGTTAAATTGTTTAAATGCCAGGAAAATTATCATTTCTGCTTAACTCTTGAGTGAAAGGATACTTTAGAATAATACAGCATCATGTTGAAGTATTTTATTTTTTAATATTACAGAAGAAAATTCCACAAGACAAAGTGAGGATTTGGGAAGCCAGTTTACAGAAATATTTATTAAGCAGCCAGAAAATGTCACTCTCCTGTTATCTTTGCTGGAGGTAAAGAGGGAATTTCGATATTGTTTTCATCCTAACAAATGTCTTTTGCCTCTTTGGGTGTTGTTGAGGAAGCAGCATGCATACCTTTAAAGGTGTGGAGTTGGTTCTTTCTACTTTTCCTGTACAAATAGAAGAAGTCCTCATGCCTGCTTCAAGAAATACATGTTGAGATGATCTGTTAAGATGCTGCTCTCTGCATCTGAACTTACTTCTTTCTGTTCTTACAAAATATGTTAACCATCACTAACATTTTAGTCAGTTTAATCAGTTCACATTAATGCTATTTTCTTTATACTACATCTTATTTGTTAAAGTTAGATTTAAAAGTTGGCTAAATGTCCATTTTTCACTTGTAATTTCTGGTAGCACTGTTAGTTGAAAGCAGTGTGTTTCTTGAAGATATGAATTGTAGATGTTAAACAGTTTAAATGCTTATATTGCAGGAGTTTGATTTCCATGTCCGCTGGCCTGGTGTGAGACTTCTTACTTCTCTTTTAAAACAACTTGGCCCTCAAGTGCAACAAATTATTTTAGTCAGTCCCATGGGTAAGTGTTTTGCATTCCTTACAAAATCTGGATTATAAAATTAGTATCATTTCCTAGAGAAAGTGACACAATGGGGCTTTAATAATTGTCAGTTGAATCATTTTATATTTTCAGTCCACCAGTACTTTGCTCACGGTTTATGTTCCAGGTGTTTCAAGATTGATGGACCTCCTGGCGGATTCAAGAGAAGTTATACGTAATGATGTAAGTTCAGTTTGGAAAGGAAAACACAAAAGTGGAATAGGCACCTTCTTTTCTCTCCTTGCAAGTAAAGCTTTTGTTGGACGCGTTATGAGTAATAAGAGGTCAGATTTGGAAATTGGGATAAAGGTCAGTTTCCAGACCTTGTGCATGCACATGCAAAAAGAATCCTGTGAGGAAGGTGCATATTGTTCTACATCACACACAGGTGTACTGAGACTCAGCATTTATGGGATTTGTTTCATGTCACACGCTGCTAACTATGCCACATAGCTTTTACTCAGTTAAACCCAATCTCAATGTTGTTTCTGCTGTTTTACTTCTTCCCTTTCTTAGCAATTAAACTCAAGTTGACAGCATTAAGCAGGAGAGTTTGACATAGAAAAATGACCTCTTTTGCCTTGCTCTCTTGTTAGTTTTGAAATTTGATGGTTAGGAGAATAGGTAGAACAAGCCATATCTTATGCAGATACTTAGCAGCTCTCTAGTAAAAGCCAACAGCTAATGTGTCTTGTAAGACTTTTAAAAATTATTTTTATTATTTATTTATTTATTTATTTGAGAGAGAAAGAGGCACAGAGAGAGAGAGAGAGAATGGGCGTGCCAGGGCCTCCAGCCACTGCAAACGAACTCCAGATGCATGAACCCCCTTGTGCATCTGTCTTACGTGGGTCTTGGGGAATTGAACTGGGATCTCTTGGCTTTGCAGGCAAACGCCTTACCCACTAAGCCATCTTTCCAGCCTTGTAAGATTTTTGAGCCACCTATTTTCTATTCTTCTTTGTTTGAAGTAATATCTGGACTTTATTCATAATTCCTTGGTTGTCACTTTTATCATAATGGTTACTTGAGGGCTCATAAATATTTGCTATTTGATACTGAAATAATCAGAAGTGAACAGTAAGCAGTAAATTGAATTTTCTTAAATTTTAAATGATAAAGAAGTGACAAAAATATGCCAATTTAAACTTCACCTTGACAAGAGCTGAAACAAACTAGAAGTCAGAGGCAATGATTTGTAAGTTTCTTGTGCAGGTCACGTGTTCATGTAGATGAATTTTTATCTCACTTTTCTGTTGATTTAGAATCAAACTAGAAATTCAGAAGTTGAAAGACAGATGAATTTCTGAACTTTTTAGAAGTTGTTAGAATGTGATAGTGTTTCTTCATTCATATTATTGTTGTTGAGAAAAGGTTAATCATGCTCACTCACTTAAGCCACATTAGAAACTATGTAGTATGATGGGTGGAGAATAATTAAGCTGGGCATGGTGGTGCATGCCTTTAATCCCAGCACTTGGGAGGCTGAGGTAGGAGAATTGTTGTGAGTTCCAGGCTAGCCTGAGACTACATAGTGAATTCCAGGTCAGCCTGGGCTACAACGAGATCCTACCTCAAAAAAAAAAAAAAAAAGAATTATAATTTTACATATTTATTTATTTGAGAGAGGAGAAAGAGGAAGAAGCGGATAGAGAGAGAATGGGTGCGCCAGAGCCTTCAGCCATTGCAGATGAATTCCAGACACCTGTTCTGCTTTGTGCTTCTCACTTACATGGGTACTGGAGAATCTAACCTGGGTCCTTAGGCTTTGCAAGCAAGCGCCTTAAACACTAAGCCATCTGTAGCAGACAGCTTCAGGTTCGCTGAGATGAACTTCCAGACCAGGCACAGTTATGGAGGAAGGGATATTATTTATTGAACCTTACAGATCCAGGGGAAGTTCCATAATGGCAGAAGTGGCCTGCTCTCCACAGGACCAGGCAAGAGAGCAGAGAAAACCAACCAGCCACCACAGCACACAGAGCAAAACTACAGCCAAAAGGTCACACAGCACACTTCAGGAACTCCTGCTAGGCACATTTGCATATCTTTACAATGGAATCTCAAACCATCACCACACCTTAAGACCGGGGCCCCCAGTGACCTTGCCTCTAGCAAGGTGATTGCAGATGCAAACTATAACTAAAAAAAAAAACACTGAATATATTGGGGGACATATATTCAAACTACCACACCATCTCTTCACATAATTATCTCTATCCTATATGTATTTCTGTCTACCAACAGTGAAGGAGTTGAACTTGTAAACTTCCTATAAATTCTAAAACAATGATTGTTTTAAGGTAATTTTAAAATGTCTTGTAAACTTGTGCTCAGCTGAACCTTCTCTTTTTTATAGGGTGTCCTACTACTGCAGGCACTAACAAGAAGCAATGGAGCAATCCAGAAAATTGTTGCTTTTGAAAATGCTTTTGAGAGACTACTGGACATTATTACAGAAGAGGGGCACAGTGATGGAGGTACAGTGTGAAGAGACTATGTCAAGAGATTCCTTTATATGTACTGAACTGTTTCTTTATGCTTCCTTATCCTGTTAGCTTCTTTGCCTGTGTTGGAGTCTTTGATCACCTCTGGACAATCTGACTATGTCTCTTCTTCCTCTCTGTAGGTGTAGATGAAGGTGCAGGTCCTTTCACAGACATGAGCCATAGGCCACTTGTGTATTGAGAGTGAAGGCCTAGGTGCCATTTTCTATATTAGTATTATTTAGAGGAACAGAAGCAATAAAAAATTGTGTGTATATGAATATGTATTATTATTATTTGGTTTTCAAGGTAGGGTTTCACTCTGGGCCAGGCTGACCTGGAATTCACTATGTAGTCTCAGGGTGGCCTTGAACTCACAGTGATCCTCCTACCTCTGCCTCTCGAGTGCTGGGATTAAAGGCATGCACCCCACACCCACCTGAATATGTATTTAAAAAAAAAAATATATATATATTTATTTATTTATTTATTAGAGACAGGGAGGGAGAAAGAGTGAGGATGGATGTGCCATGGCCTCCAGCCACTGCAAATGAACTCCAGACACATGTGCCACCATGTGCATCTGGCTTACGTGGGACCTGGAGGATTTAACCGCGGTCCTTAGGCTTTGCAGGCATGCACTTTAACCACTAAGCTATCTCTCCAGCCCTGAAGACACATTATTTTATAATGAGGCATTTATTGGATTGCCTTGCACAAGAGGAGGCCAGATCGTCGAACAGTGGTTGCTTATAAGCTAGAGATGGAAAGAATCCAGTGGCAGCTCGGTCCAAAACTCGGAATGTCTCAGCAGTCCTAGTCCATGCTAAAGACTTCAAAGTTCCCTGGAGAGTTGCTGGTGTTGAGTCCATGTTGAAAGGCTGGCTGGTATCTGATGGCACAGGTAATGGCAGCATTGAGAGACTTGAGCAAGAAGAGTGGTTCTTGAGTCCATGCAATGGATTCCTCTTCCTCCAGTATTTTCCTGTTTGAGTCCCTAGCCATTTGACAGTGCTGCCCACATTTATGGTGGTTGTCCCACATGTCATCCTTTCTGGATATACCCTACTGACAGCAGAGATGCACTTCACTAGGCCCAGACATCTTTCAGTCCAGGCAAGTGGACAACCAAGAAAGCCGTCATGATTGGATTGTCCACATTAAAAACCATCAGGAATGAGCCGGGCGTGGTGGCGCACGCCTTTAATCCCAGCACTCGGGAGGCAGAGGTAGGAAGATCGCCGAGAGTTCGAGGCCACCCTGAGACTACATAGTGAATTCCAGGTCAGTCTGGACCAGAGTGAGACCCTACCTCGAAAAATCAAAAAAAAAAAACCATCAGAAATGACAGTAGAACTTAGGAAAAGAAGACCTTGAACATGGTGCCAGTGAAGTTGTCAGTGAAGCAGAGAGGAGTGTCCACAAAGCCATCGCATGGCTGCAGTGACAAAGAGCACAGTGACACCCTGAGCCTTGGTGGAACAGACAGGATGGACCTAAAAATATGAGCTGCCCTCATTTGAGAACGTAACAGGACAAAGCAGGTTCACAAAAGAAAAGAAGCATTCATTTCAGGAAGTAATTGAAGGGATAGCAGATTTATTAACCAGTATTTGAGATTTTGAGACAGCATTGTGAAAGTTTTTCTTTTGTCTCACTCTGGCTGAGGCTGACCTGGAATTCACTATGTAGTCTCAGGGTGGCCTTGAACTCATGGTGATCCTCCTTCCTCTGCCTCCCGAGTGTTGCTATTAAAGGCGTGTACCACCACACCCAGCTTTTTAAAAAAATATTTTTATTTAATCATTGGGAGGGGGAATGGGCACATCAGGGCCTCTATCCACTGCATATGAACTCCAGATGTATGTGTTGCCATGTACATCTGGCTTTATGTGGGTACTAGTGAATCGAACCTAGGTCCGTAGACATCACAGGCAAGTGCCTTAACCTCTCAGCCATCTCTCCAGCCCTGTGAAAGATTTTGAAAAAAAATTAAATGGAGGAAACACTGAGAGAGCGTGGTGGCACGTGCCTTTAATCCAAGTACTCTGGAGACAGAGGTAGGAGGATCACCATGAGTTCAAGGCCACCCTGAGAATACATAGTGAATACTAGGTTAGCCTGGACTAGAGTGAGACCCTACCTTGGACAAAAAAAAAAAGGTAATGGGGCCAGAGGTGGCATCACACGCCTTTAATCCCAGCACTGGGGAGGCAGAGGTAGGAGGATTGCATGAGTTCCAGGCCACCCTGAGACTCCATAGTGAATTGCAGGTCAGCTTGGGCTAGAGTGAGACCCTTACCTTAGAAAAACAACAACAACAACAAAAACCAACCAAACAAACCACAAGAACATAGATGTGTTCGTTTTTGGAAGTGATTGAGGAAAGGATTTTTTTTCTTCGTCTGTTATTTGGGAACTTTAACATATGAACATAAATTACTATTGGTCGTATTCCCATTAGGTTATATTCTTTATATCCCCTCTCTTCCACCTCCATTCCCCTGGGTCCCCTGTGGTTGTGTATCAGTAATCTCTGGATCCTCCACACACAGTCAGTTCCTGCGAGGAGGACAGTGCTTCCTGTGCACCTTCTTCCACTGTGGCTGTCCCATTCTTTCCACCCTCCCTTCTGCAATGGTCTCTGAGCCTTGGAAGGGGTGTTAGAATCCTGTTTTGGTGTGGAACTCTTTGTAGCCTCTCACTTTCTGCTTTGGTGAGTTTTGCATCTCCTTAGTGTCTCCGTCATCTCTCTGCAGACATCTCTCTGGATAGCCCTGAGAGCATCCCTCATTTCATCTGCTGCCTCCTCTGTAACGTTTCCTGGGCCGTGGCCGGTGTGATAGAGACAACTTGTCCCATGTTAGGGAGTTGGCTTCCTCTTGTCATTCTGATGGGTCCTGGTTCTACTCATGTTTGCAGCTATCTGTAAGAAGCAGGTTCTGTAACCAAGAGTGAGAGCAGCATTGATCAAAGGAGATAAGATAAGCATATATATTTAGAAGAGTTTTTGATGGACATAACCTTTCCTTTTAGCCAAAGAACAGCGTAAGTTTCCCTTTGCAGTCTGACCTTCCAAGCGATAGAGCTTTGACTTGATTCTCGGTTCCAGATGTGAATTCCCTCCCACTGAGCAGGCCTCATATACTGACAGAGAACAGATGGACCAGTGGGTACATCTTCATGGCTGCTTGATTTTGTAGGTTGTAGGATCCCCTGCTTGTTTACTGTTAAGAAACTTTAACCCCTAGCAGCATGCATAGCAACACTGTGACAGCTGGCTCCCATCTCACTTCCAGCTTGATCTCTCAGTGTCCTGCAACCCCAACCTGTGCTGTCTTCAGCAGTAGGGTCTTATCATCTAGTTCTGGTGTAACCAAGTGCTTTGGCAATAGCTTACATTATTTTGGGAGTCTCATGCCCCCCTCCCTACAACAGCTGACCAACAGCTCACTGTGGACTGACTGGAGGTGACCCAATTGTGGTGCTGGAATTCACCAGCAGCAGCCTGTGGTTTTAAGGTAAAGCTTTTTCTAAAGTGCTTCTGTCCAAACTATACCTAATGCACGCACATGCGTTCTCTCTCTCTCATCTTTTAAAAATATTTTATTTGTTTATTTGAGAGAAAGAGGCAGAGAAAATGAGAGAGAGAGAGAGAGAGAGAGAGAGAGAGAATGGGTACTCCAGGGCCTCTAGCCACTGTAAATGAACTCCAGATGCGAGTGCCCCCTTATGCATCTGGCTTACATAGGGCCTAGAGAGTTGAACCGGGATCCTTTGGCTTTGCAGGTAAACACCTTAACCAATAAGCTATCTCTTCAGCCCTCTCTCACTTTTTTCAAGGTAGTTTCTCACTCTAGCCCAGGCTGACTTCGAGTTCTATCGCTCCAGGCTGGTCTGGAATTCACAGTGATCCTTTTACCTCTGCCTCCCAAATTCTGGAATCAAAGGCATGCACCCCCACACCCAGTGCTCTCTCTCTCTCTTTAAGAGCATTATATATTTCATTTATTATTTAAATATTGCCTTTTAATCTTTTTAAAAAATATTTATTTATTTGCAAGTAGAGAGAGAGAGACAAGAGAAACAGACAGGATGGCCTCTAGCCACTGCAAACAAACTCCAGATGTATATGCCACTTTGTGCATCTGGCTTTACTTGGGTACTAGGGAATCAAACATGGGTCGATAGGCTTTGTAGGCAAGTGCCTTAATTGCTAGGCTATCTCTCCAGCCCAAGTGTTACATAGCTTAATTAGCTAACAAAGAAGTAGTATTCCATAGTACTAATACATGAATCCCCCTCCACTACCCCTGATCCCTCTAGACCCTTCCACCTCCTGAACTTGTCCCTCCATCTGGCTGTCTACTATCCCTTCCCCTCCCCACTTGCCTCTCTCCAAGCCTCATTGTAGCTTCTTAACCAGTGCTACTGAAAGTACAACTTAAGATCATACTATTCCTTGTTAGGATCAACATATGAGAGAGAACATGTAGCATATGTCTTTCTGAGCCTGGGTAACCTCATTTAGTATAATTTTTTCCAGGTCCATCCATTTCCCTGTAAATTTCATTTTCCTTTCTGCTGAGTAACGTGTGTGTGTGTAGGAACCACAACTTCATTGTCCTTTCATCAGTTGATGGGCATCTGGGCTGATTCCATTTCCTGGCAATTGTGACAGACATGGCTGAGCAAGTGTCTCTTCAGTAGTGTGTAGAGTCTTGAGGTTGCAGCTGGGTCAAATGGTAGAAACTTCCATGCTGATTTCCATAATGGCTGTACCAGTTTACACTCCCACCAACAGTGAATAAGGGGAAATGGGGTTTTAAGGCAAGGTGAAATTAGCTAGTCTTCAGGCTTACCAAGACATAGTCGTTTAAGAGACTAGTATCAATTACATGCACATTGGAAGGAAGGCTTTGCAGGCATTGAGGGCTTTATCATTCTCTTTCCTCCAGAGCCAGCAGGCAGATATAGTAACAATATGACATAGGATACCTCTATTCTGGAGAGATCAGATCTAATTAACTAGAGATTCTTTAAAAAAAATAGAGATTTTTATAAAGTATTTAAATTGGGGCCTGGAGAGATGGCTCTGTGGGTAAGAAGAGTGCTTGCTTGTTTGCTGAGCAAGCATGAGGACCTGAGTTTAATCTCCAGCACCCATCCAAAACACTGGGCATGGCTGCACATGCCTATAACCATGGTACTAAGGGAGGTGGGGGCAGAGACAGGAAGATTGCCAGGGCTCTCTGGTCAGCCAGTCTCACCAAAGAACGAGGCTCTCCAGCTTCAGTGAGAGGCTCTGTCTCAAAGAAACAAGGCAATTGAGTAATAGAGGAAGACACGTGACATGTCCAATGGCTTTTACTTCCATGCACACTTACACATGCACCAAAAAGTATTAAATTAATCCTCACAACCACACATACAGAAAACAATAATGTGGGCTAGAAAGACGGCTTAGTGGTTAAGGGACTTCCCTGCAAAGCTAAGGACACATGTTTGATGTCCCAGTATCCATGTAAAACCAGATGTGCAAGGTGATGCATGCATCTGGAGTTCGTTCATTTGCAGTGGCAGGAAACCCTGGTGTATCCATATTCACTCTGTGTGTCTGTCCTCCCCCAATAAATAAATAAAAATTAAAAATAATAATGTGAACCTCGTTTTAATTTCATTTTTTATATTTATTATTTTACTTTTATGGGGGGGGGGTAGGGTCTCACTCTAGTCCAGGCTGACCTGAAATTCTGTAATTCACGTGTAGTCTCAGGCTAGCCTTGAACTCACAGTGATCCTCTAACCTCTGCCTCCTGAGTGCTAGGATTAAAGGTATGCACCACCACACCCATGGCAGCACCAGGGCAGGCCTCTAACTGTTGCAGACAAACGCCAAGTGCATACAACACTTTGTGCATCTGGTTTTACAGAGGTCCTGGGGAATTGAACTCAGGTTGTTAGGCTTTGCAGGCAAGTGCCTTAACCACTTTACCATCTCTTCAGCCCACATTATTATTTTTCGTATGTGTGATTATGGGGATCAATTTTTTTGTTTTGTTTTGCTTTTGGAGGTAGGGTCTTACTGTAGCCCAGGCTGACCTGGAATTCACTACATAGGCTCAAGCTGGCCTTGACAGCAGTTTTCCTACGTTGGCCTCCTAATTGCTGGGATTAAAGGCATGTGCCACCATACCCAGCACAAAGTGGCTCATGTATCTGGAGTTTGTTTGCAGTAGCTAGAGGCCCTAGTGTGCCCATCCTCTCTCTCTCTCTCACTGTCTCTCCTTGCAAATAAAAAGAAGAAAAAATATTGGGGGATTGAATTTTCTTTCAGATGTTAACAGCCTTAACCCTTCTATTTTACGTTCCCTCCCCAGGTATAGTCGTTGAAGACTGTTTGCTTTTGCTCCAAAACTTATTAAAAAACAACAATTCAAATCAAAATTTTTTTAAAGAAGGCTCATATATCCAGCGAATGAAACCTTGGTTTGAAGTTGGAGATGAAAACTCTGGCTGGTCTGCACAGAAAGTGACTAACCTACATCTAATGCTGCAGGTATGCAGCCCTTAGACGTCAGTGTGCTAAGAATTTGTCAGTGATCCGTTCACAGAAAACAGATTGCTTACATTTGATAAATCAAAGGTAGCTTAAAATTTCTTTTAATTTTTTTTTTAGTTTTTTTTATTATTATTATTGACAACTTCCATAATTGTAGACAGTAACCCATGGTAATTCCCTCCTTCCATCTACTTTTCCCTTTGACACTTCACTCTCCATCATACACCTTCCCCCACTCAACCAGCCACTCTGTTATTTTGATGTCATGATCTTTTCCTCCTATTATGATGGTCTTGTGTAGATAGTGTCAGGCACTGCGAGGTCATGGATATCCAGGCCATTTTGTGTCTGGAGGAGCATGTTGCAAGGAGTCCTGCCCTTCCTTTGGCTCTTAATTCTTTCTGCCACCTCTTCCACAATGGACCCAAAGCCTTGGAAGGTGTGTTAAAGATATTTCAGTGCTGAGCACTCCTCTGTCACTTCTTCTCAGTACCATGGTGCCTTCTGAGTCATCCCAAAGTCACTGCCATCTGAAAAGAGAAGCTTTTCTAACCAAAAGTGAGCGTAGCATTAATATGTGGGTATGAAAATTAGGAGAAGTGTTACCAGGCAGTTTGATGAGCATAGTATATACATTCAGCCAAACATCAGCAGATGTTACACCCCTATGACTCATGACTATACCCCTGTTGTAGGTTTTCAGTAGCAGAGATGTATTCCCTCCCATGGAGCGGGCCTCCAGTCCAATTAGAGAATGATTGGTTTCTCCCACAACAGACATGCCACTGTTGCACCGATTGGCTCATTGGCCTGGCTGGCCAAATTTAAGGCTTGTGGTGTCCACTGTTGAATATCTCTATTGGTGATTTTTCTCTCTCCCATTAAACTGCATGCAGCGTACAAATGACAATAAGAGCTGGCAAAGATGTGGAAAAAGAGGAACCCTTCTACACTGTTGGTGGGAATGCAACCTGGTCCAGCCATTGTGGAAATCTGTGTGGAGGTTCCTGAGACAGCTAAAATTAAATTTACCATATGACCCAGCTATAGCACTCCCAGGCACATATCCTAAGGACTTGTCTCACTCACTACCTTAGAGATACTTGCTCAACCATGTTTATTGCCACTCTATCCGCAACAGCTAGGAAATGGAACCGGCCTAGATACCCCTTAACTGGATAATGAAGATGTGGCACATTTAGACAACGGAGTTCTACTCAGCAGTAAAGAAAATGAAGTTATGAAATTTGGTGGAAAATAGATTGATCTGGAGAGGATTATACTTAGTGAGGTAACCCAGGCCCAGAAACCCAAATGTCACATGTTCTCTCTCATATGTGGATCTTGGCTACAAATGATTAGACTTCTACGTGAGTAGGAATAAAACTCAGTAGCAGAAGCCAGTAAGCTAGAAAGGGGATATAAAGGGAATAGAAAGGGAGGGAGGGGGGAACTTAATAGGATGGTATTGAATGTATGTAAGTAGAAGAACAGATTAATGGGGGTGAAAAGGCCTAAGTGAGGTCAGGGGAAGAGATTGAGTAAAGGAAAGGTGGATGGAGGGCTAATCAAAATCTAAGAGGATATAAATAAGTCATGTGGAAACTTACTTTTCTGGACAATGGAACACTCAGAAGCCATAGATTGTTACTAGAAAATTTTCTTTGCCAGGGATGGGATACCTTCCAGTGAGTTGTTGGCCAGAGAGGTCACTGATACCCCCAAAACATTACAGGCCATTGCCAAGTCTCTTGGTTTCTCACCAGGAATAGATGGTAAGACCCTATTGCTGAAGACTCCATATGCTTGGACTGCAAGGTCACTGAGAAATCCTGTTGGAGCTGAGCTGAAAACCTCCTCCCCGTAGACCAGCTGACAGAAAGCTGGAAAAAAATTTTTAATTTTTTAAAAAGTTTTTCATTGTGATATTCAGTGTACATAGCACCTTGTCACATAAAGACATTTTAATGTCAGGCTATATGCACTGTATATGACACCCTGTCACGTAAAGGCATTTTAATGTTAGTCTGTTCACTATACATGGCACCCTGTCACATAAAGGCATGTGTGTGCACCTGGTTTTTTTTTGAAAGATATAAAACATCAATCTTTATTGATAGATTAAACCATCTTATATATAGAAAATCCTAAGGAATCACACAAAAACTATTAGCAATAATAAATACATTCAGCAAGGTTACAAGGCTTAATAAACAAAATAGTTGTACTTATACACACATCCAATGAACAATACAAAAATGAAATGAAAGTCAAGACACAGAACTTATCCCAGAAAGTTCCCTCATGTCCTTACTAATTATAATTAGTCCCTTGCAGAGATAATTATTGTTCTGATTTTTTTTTAAACCATCACTTTTGCTTCTTATAGTACTCCATATAATAAAATCATATATGAACTTTTAAAAAAGACTTTTATTTATTAGAGACAGAGAGAGAGAGAGAGAATGGGTGCACCAGGGTCTCTAGCCACTGCAAACGAACTCCAGACACATGCGCCACCATGTGCATCTGGCATATGTGGGACCTGGAGAATCAAACTGGGGTCCTTAGGCTTCACAGGCATGTGCCTTAACTGCTAAGCCATCTGTACAGCTCATATATGAACTTTTTTGAGTAAAGCTTTTTTCACTCAGTATATTTTGAATGTTGTTTTTATGTATTTGTGGGTTTTTTCTTTTTATTGCTAAATAGTAGTAGTCCACTGTGTGACCATGCCAGTTAGTTCAACCATTATCTTACTCAATCACAACTAAACTGCTTCCAGTTTAGGGCTATTATAACCAATGCTACAGTGAACATTTTCATACATAATTTCCTATTTACATTCTTCTTTTTTTTTTTTTTAATGCGCCTGGGTTTTTTTTTTTTTTTTTTTTTTTTTTTTTTTTTTTTTTTTTTTTTTTTTTTTTTTTTGTTTTTCGAGGTAGGGTCTCACTCTGGTCCAGGCTGACCTGGAATTAGCTATGTAGTCTCAGGGTGGCCTCGAACTCATGGCAATCCTCCTACCTCTGCCTCCCGAGTGCTGGGATTAAAGGCATGCGCCACCACACCCGGCTTGCGCCTGGTTTTTTGAAGTAGGGTCTTGCTTTAGCCCAGGCTGACCTGGAATTCACTATATAGTCTCAGGGTGGCTTCAAACTCATGGTGATCCTCCTTCCCACCTCTGCCTCCAGAGTGCTGGGATTAAAGGTATGCACCACCATGCCCAGCTTCACATAAAGGCATCTTGATGGGAGTGTAGATTGTGTGTTGAGTGTGCTCTCTCCTCCCCTCCCCTGTCTTCTTGTAGATTGTGTGTTGGGTGTGCTCTCCCCTCCCCTCCCCTGTCTTCTTGTAGATTGTGTGTTGGGTGTGCTCTCCCTTGTAGATTGTGTGTTGGGTGTGCTCTCCCTCCCCTGTCTTCTTGTAGATTGTGTGTTGGGTGTGCTGTCCCCTCCCCTCCCCTGTCTTCTTGTAGATTGTGTGTTGAGTGTGCTCTCCCCTCCCCTGTCTTCTTGTAGATTGTGTGTCTGTAGATTGTGTGTTGGGTGTGCTCTCCCCTCCCCTCCCCTGTCTTCTTGTAGATTGTGTGTTGGGTGTGCTCTCCCCTCCCCTGTCTTCTTGTAGATTGTGTGTTGGGTGTGCTCTCCCCTCCCCTGTCTTCTTGTAGATTGTGTGTTGGGTGTGCTCTCCCTCCCCTGTCTTCTTGTAGATTGTGTGTTGGGTGTGCTTTCCCCTCCCCCCCTCCCCTCCCCTCCCGTTTTCTTGCCCATCTTCCTGCATTAGTCTTCTTAGTTCTCCTAGACAGTTTCAGTGCTTTCTTGTTACATTTACGTGCCTGATTTTATGTATCTACTTAAAAGCTAGGAACAAATGAGAAAAAAACACATACTTGTCTTTCTGAGTCTGGTTTAGTTCATTTAGTGTGATTATCTCCAGTTGTATCCATTTTCCTCCAAACAAACAACCCCATGCCTTTTTTTTTTTTTTTTTTTTTTTTTTTTAATGAGGCAAACTTTATGTATCCCAGGCTGACCTGGAACTCACTGTAGTCCCAGGCTGGCCTCAAACTCATACTGATCCTCCTACCTCACCCCTGAAGTATGAAGATTAAAGGTGTACACCACCATGCCTGACTTCATTCCCCTTTATGACTGAGTGAATCCTATTTTATAGATGGATGGATGGATGGATGGATAATTAAATAGATGAGAGATAAATATCATATTTTCTTTTTCAGTTCATTTTTTTTGAGCGGGGACCAGGGGTAGGGTTTTGAGGCAGGGTCTTGCTCTTACCCAGGCTGACCTGGCACTCACTCTGTAGTCCCAGGCTGGCTTCAGACTCACGGCTATCCTCCTACCTCTGCTAACCGAGATCTGGGATTAAAGGCGTGTGCCCCCTCACCACCACCCAGCTCAATTCCTCTGTTGTTAGACGTTTAACCTTGGTTCCATAATGTAGCTATTGTGGGATAATGCTACAATAAACACAGATGTGTACATATCTCTGATAGGTTGACTTGGAGTCCTTTGGATAAATACCCAGCAGTGATACAGCTTGGTCATATGGTAGATACCTTTTTATTATTATTATTTTATTTTTATTTTGTTTTATTTTTTATTGACAACTTCCTTAGTAGACAATATCACATGGGGTAGATACCTTTTGAATTGAGAAACCTCCATACTGATTTCCATAGTGGCAGAACTAGTTTACATTTCCATAAAGAAAAAGTTTAACATGTAAATTTGCAGTTATATTTAAAGATAGAGGCCGTGCGCGGTGGTGCACACCTTTAATCCCAGCACTCAGGAGGCAGAGGTAGGAGGATCACTGTGAGTTCAAGGCCACCCCAAGACTACATAGTGAATTCCAGGTCAGCCTGAGCTAGAGTGATACCCTATCTCAAAAAATCAAAAATAAATAAATAAATAATAAAGATATTTCTTCCCCTACCTCCTCTAACTCAGCTTTGATAGTAACACACAACAATTTTGCTTTCTCTTTTATCCCTTTCTCTGCAGCCTAGAATTTATGGAAATTTGTTAAAATTTCTTTCTTATGCTCTGCTGTATTATTTTAATACAAATCCAAGCATATAGTTTCCTAATAGGTTTTATATTAGAGGATAACAGATTTAATTTATTTAATTTTATTTTTATTTATGAGAGAGAAAATGAATGGGTGCACCAGGGCCTCTAGTGACCACAAACGAATTCCAGATGCATGTGCCACCATGTGCTTCTGGCTTATGTGGGCTCTGGAGAACTGAACCTGGGTCCTTAGGCTTTGCAGGCAAGCACTTTAACCACTAAGCCATCTCTCCAGCCCTAGATTCAATTTTTTTTGGGCGGGGGAGGAGGTTGAAGTAGTGTCTAACTCTAACCCAGGCTGGCCTCAAACTCAGTGATCCTCCCACCTCTGCCTCCCGAACGCTGGGATTAAAGGCATGTGCCACCATGCCCAGGTACATCGTCATCATCATCATCATTATTATTATTTTAATAGGATCTCATGTCGTCGAGTCTGGCCTTGAACTTCTTATCCTCCTGCTTTCACCTCTAGAGTGCCGGATTACAGAATACATCACCATGCTTAGTTTCACGTGATACCAGGGACTGAACCCAGGGCTTTGTTCATGCTAGGCAAGCACACTTACCAACTGACCTATATCCCGTAGCTATATTTGTGGTTTTTTAAAAATATTTATTTGAAGGCTGGGCGTGGTGACACACACCTTTAATCCCAGCACTCGGGAGGCAGAGGTAGGAGGATTGCCATGAGTTTGAGGCCACCCTGAGACTATATAGTTAATTCCCAGGTCAGCCTGGGCCAGAGTGAGACCCTACCTTGAAAAACCTATATATATATGTTTGACAGAAAGAGAGAGAGAACAGGCGCACCAGAGCCTCCAGCCACTGCAGACAAACTCCAGGTGCATGCACCTCCTTGTGCATCTGGCTAATGTGGGTTCTGGGGAATCGAACCTGGGTCCTTCGGCTTTGCAAGCAAATGCCTTTACCACTGAGCCATCCCTCCAGCCCTGTATTTGTGTTTTTAATATGTGTTTTCTTCAAAGAGGGATGTATATGTTTTATATTCAAAATATTAAGCTCAAATTAACTCAGTACACATTTGCTAAGAGCCAAACACTGGATACTTGGAAATAAATACTAATGGCCCTGCTTCCAAATGCTGGAGGTCTGAGTTTTAATTTCATTTAGCTTTCAGGGTGAAAGAAAGCTTCGTGGGGATAGATGACATAAAGTGAAGTGATAAGATCCCAAATGATTTCTACATCAGAAAAGTTTGAACATTTTAAACCTATCATAGTAGTTAGTCTTTTTTTTTAAGATATTATTTTTATTTATTTTTATTAGAGACAGAGAGAGGGAGGAGAGGGAGAGAGAGAATGGGTGTGCCAGGGCCTCCAGCCACTGCAAACGAACTCCAGACACATGCACCACCATGTGTATCTGGCTTACATGGGACCTGGAGAATCGAACTGAGGTCCTTAGGTTTCACAGGCATATGCCTTAACCCCTAAGCCATCTCCAGCCCATTAGTCTTAATTCACTCATGAACTCCACTTATTCTGTAGGAGCTAAATGTCTGGAATGTGCCTGCATCTCTAAGCCACAGGCCTCAAAACTAGCTGGTTAGTTTCTCCAGTCATGAGAGTCTGAGCATGGTTTCATACCCTGTGAGGGCCCTTCATGGCATCACCTGTGGATTGAGGTAGCCATGTGCCCCAGTTTGCCAGGCCAGGATTCATTTATAATTACCAATAGTGTCCCCTTTCACTTTGGATTATTATTTATGTCACCACCAGATTTAGAATATACCCCAAAACTGTTCTGAAAGTATTTTACCTGAGAGTATGGTTACAGAGTCAGTTCTGTCTATACAGCAAGCTTTCTTATTCCTGTTTCACTCCAGTGTCACACATTTCAGGAACTGACCAGAAAGCGCACCACTTGGTAAATTTGATATTTGTTCAACACTGCTTTCTTTCTTTCTTTCTTTTTTTAAATTTTTTTTTTTTGAGGTAGGGTTTCACTTTAGTCCAGGCTGACCTGGAATTCAATATATAGTCTCAGGGTGGCCTTGAACTCATGGTGATCCTCCTACCTCTGCCTTCCATGCGCTGGGATTAAAGGCATGCGCCACCACGCCCAGCAACACTACTTTCTTAAAAAAAGATTATTCATACATGTGTATGTGCACACCAGGGTCTCTTGCCTCTGCAAACGAATAGTAGCATGCCCCATTTTTTGCATCCAGTTTTACTTGGGTGCTGGGGAATCGAACCTGGGCTGGCAGGCTGTGCAAAAAAGCACCTTTAACTGCTAAGTCATCTCCCCAACCCCAACCCTGCTTTCTTAATGAAGGAAATTCTACTACAAAAGTTATTTTCAGAATGTGAGTAAAGAACTGTGGTGTAGTTCCCTGGTGGAGTGCTTGTCTGGCAATTTGGCCCAGCACTGAAAACCAAAATTTACTAGAGACACGTAACAGAACCTGTGTTATGCAGACATGTACTTTTGCCATCCAGTAAGTGTTCATTGTGACAGTGTGTGAAGGGCTCCTGTTTTATGTCACTGTATAAAAGGAAAGTATTTCATTTTAGGAAAATTAATAGAATGTGTCATGTAAACAAAAATGCAGTATTCTAGTTATAGAAAACAGTTTATTTTTTTTACTTTAAATAAACTAATAAACTTGCTTTACCTAGCTTAGTGAGGTTTTCCTCTTTACTAGAGAAGACCATGAAGTGCACAGGAAAGGAGCTGAGATTACCTTGTTTTAATATCCTCTCCTCCTGTAGTTGCTGCATCCAGGACTCCCAGCCACAGGTCACCTTAGTGTTAGTAGTAAGGCTTTCTTTACAGTTCTACACCTCAAGTTCTGTATTGTACACCAGGTGTAAATGCATCATTGTTTTCCTGTTTGGACATACACATCCTAACTGGAGTCATTCATGGTTACAGTTATAATCATGATTGCATTCTAAGCCATTAAAACTGAAATTGAAGAACTTGGAATTCTTTGAAACAGCCCCATGCCCCAAGAAAGTAGGTCTTACTTTGTTGCCTGAGCTGGGTTCAGTCATTGCTTCTGCCTCAACTTCTCAAGTAGCTAAGACTACAGGCATATTTGGGTATTTCTTGTTCAGATTTTGCAAATAAAAATTGAAGAAAACACCTTTTTTTAAAAAGTAGTCATTAATCTGTCAAGTCAGCATTTTTCTTGATAGAATTTCTAGTTTTGCTCTCTGGAACAATGCAGTTCTGTTCCTTAAGATTCTATTTCACTTATTCTTTCCAGTGATCCTTTCTGTGCCATTGCTTTCAGTTCATTTGCTTCAGTAAAGATAATCAACTGCTATTAAGTAATATTAGAGAATCTTTTTTAGGGGTAATGATATGGTGATAATATTTATAAAAATCTTTACCAAAAATTATTATTAAAATGCCTTTACCACTGAGCCATCCTCCAGCCCTGTATTTGTGTTTTTAATATGTGTTTTCTTCAAAGAGGGATGTATATGTTTTATATTCAAAATATTAAGCTCAAATTAACTCAGTACACATTTGCTAAGAGCCAAACACTGGATACTTGGAAATAAATACTAATGGCCCTGCTTCCAAATGCTGGAGGTCTGAGTTTTAATTTCATTTAGCTTTCAGGGTGAAAGAAAGCTTCGTGGGGATAGATGACATAAAGTGAAGTGATAAGATCCCAAATGATTTCTACATCAGAAAAGTTTGAACATTTTAAACCTATCATAGTAGTTAGTCTTTTTTTTTTTAATGAGGCCAAACTTTATGTATCCCAGGCTGACCTGGAATTCAATATATAGTCTCAGGGTGGCTTCAAACTCATGGTGATCCTCCTACCTCTGCCTCCCGAGTGCTGGGATTAAGGTATGCACCACCATGCCCAGCTTCACATAAAGGCATCTTGATGGGAGTGTAGATTGTGTGTTGGGTGTGCTCTCCCCTCCCCTCCCGTTTTCTTGCCCATCTTCCTGCATTAGTCTTCTTAGTTCTCCTAGACAGTTTCAGTGCTTTCTTGTTACATTTACGTGCCTGATTTTATGTATCTACTTAAAAGCTAGGAACAAATGAAAAAAACACATACTTGTCTTTCTGAGTCTAGTTTAGTTCATTTAGTGTGATTATCTCAGTTGTATCCATTTTCCTCCAAACAAACAACCCCATGCCTTTTTTTTTTTTTTTGGTTTTTTTTTTTTTTTTTTTTTTTTTTAATGAGGCCAAACTTTATGTATCCCAGGCTGACCTGGAACTCACTGTAGTCCCAGGCTGGCCTCAAACTCAGTGATCCTCCACCTCTGCCTCCAGAGTGCTGGGATTAAGGTATGCACCACCATGCCCAGCTTCACATAAAGGCATCTTGATGGGAGTGTAGATTGTGTGTTAGGTGTGCTGTCCCCTCCCTCCCCTCCCCCAGCCCTAGATTCAATTTTTTTTTTTTTGAGGAGGTTGAAGTAGTGTCTAACTCTAACCCAGGCTGGCCTCAAACTCAGTGATCCTCCCACCTCTGCCTCCCGAACGCTGGGATTAAAGGCATGTGCCACCATGCCCAGGTACATCGTCATCATCATCATCATTATTATTATTTTAATAGGATCTCATGTCGTCGAGTCTGGCCTTGAACTTCTTATCCTCCTGCTTTCACCTCTAGAGTGCCGGATTACAGAATACATCACCATGCTTAGTTTCACGTGATACCAGGGACTGAACCCAGGGCTTTGTTCATGCTAGGCAAGCACACTTACCAACTGACCTATATCCCGTAGCTATATTTGTGGTTTTTTAAAAATATTTATTTGAAGGCTGGGCGTGGTGACACACACCTTTAATCCCAGCACTCGGGAGGCAGAGGTAGGAGGATTGCCATGAGTTTGAGGCCACCCTGAGACTATATAGTTAATTCCCAGGTCAGCCTGGGCCAGAGTGAGACCCTACCTTGAAAAACCTATATATATATGTTTGACAGAAAGAGAGAGAACAACAGGCGCACCAGAGCCTCCAGCCACTGCAGACAAACTCCAGGTGCATGCACCTCCTTGTGCATCTGGCTAATGTGGTTTCTGGGGAATCGAACCTGGGTCCTTGGCTTTGCAAGCAAATGCCTTTACCACTGAGCCATCCTCCAGCCCTGTATTTGTGTTTTTAATATGTGTTTTCTTCAAAGAGGATGTATATGTTTTATATTCAAAATATTAAGCTCAAATTAACTCAGTACACATTTGCTAAGAGCCAAACACTGGATACTTGGAAATAAATACTAATGGCCCTGCTTCCAAATGCTGGAGGTCTGAGTTTTAATTTCATTTAGCTTTCAGGGTGAAAGAAAGCTTCGTGGGGATAGATGACATAAAGTGAAGTGATAAGATCCCAAATGATTTCTACATCAGAAAAGTTTGAACATTTTAAACCTATCATAGTAGTTAGTCTTTTTTTTTAAGATATTATTTTTATTTATTTTTATTAGAGACAGAGAGAGGGAGAGGGAGAGAGAGAATGGGTGTGCCAGGGCCTCCAGCCACTGCAAACGAACTCCAGACACATGCACCACCATGTGTATCTGGCTTACATGGGACCTGGAGAATCGAACTGAGGTCCTTAGGTTTCACAGGCATATGCCTTAACCCCTAAGCCATCTCCAGCCCATTAGTCTTAATTCACTCATGAACTCCACTTATTCTGTAGGAGCTAAATGTCTGGAATGTGCCTGCATCTCTAAGCCACAGGCCTCAAAACTAGCTGGTTAGTTTCTCCAGTCATGAGAGTCTGAGCATGGTTTCATACCCTGTGAGGGCCCTTCATGGCATCACCTGTGGATTGAGGTAGCCATGTGCCCCAGTTTGCCAGGCCAGGATTCATTTATAATTACCAATAGTGTCCCCTTTCACTTTGGATTATTATTTATGTCACCACCAGATTTAGAATATACCCCAAAACTGTTCTGAAAGTATTTTACCTGAGAGTATGGTTACAGAGTCAGTTCTGTCTATACAGCAAGCTTTCTTATTCCTGTTTCACTCCAGTGTCACACATTTCAGGAACTGACCAGAAAGCGCACCACTTGGTAAATTTGATATTTGTTCAACACTGCTTTCTTTCTTTCTTTCTTTTTTAAAATTTTTTTTTTTTGAGGTAGGGTTTCACTTTAGTCCAGGCTGACCTGGAATTCAATATATAGTCTCAGGGTGGCCTTGAACTCATGGTGATCCTCCTACCTCTGCCTTCCATGCGCTGGGATTAAAGGCATGCGCCACCACGCCAGCAACACTACTTTCTTAAAAAGATTATTCATACATGTGTATGTGCACACCAGGGTCTCTTGCCTCTGCAAACGAATAGTAGCATGCCCCATTTTTTGCATCCAGTTTTACTTGGGTGCTGGGGAATCGAACCTGGGCTGGCAGGCTGTGCAAAAAAGCACCTTTAACTGCTAAGTCATCTCCCCAACCCCAACCCTGCTTTCTTAATGAAGGAAATTCTACTACAAAAGTTATTTTCAGAATGTGAGTAAAGAACTGTGGTGTAGTTCCCTGGTGGAGTGCTTGTCTGGCAATTTGGCCCAGCACTGAAAACCAAAATTTACTAGAGACACGTAACAGAACCTGTGTTATGCAGACATGTACTTTTGCCATCCAGTAAGTGTTCATTGTGACAGTGTGTGAAGGGCTCCTGTTTTATGTCACTGTATAAAAAGGAAAGTATTTCATTTTAGGAAAATTAATAGAATGTGTCATGTAAACAAAAATGCAGTATTCTAGTTATAGAAAACAGTTTATTTTTTTTACTTTAAATAAACTAATAAACTTGCTTTACCTAGCTTAGTGAGGTTTTCCTCTTTACTAGAGAAGACCATGAAGTGCACAGGAAAGGAGCTGAGATTACCTTGTTTTAATATCCTCTCCTCCTGTAGTTGCTGCATCCAGGACTCCCAGCCACAGGTCACCTTAGTGTTACTAGTAAGGCTTTCTTTACAGTTCTACACCTCAAGTTCTGTATTGTACACCAGGTGTAAATGCATCATTGTTTTCCTGTTTGGACATACACATCCTAACTGGAGTCATTCATGGTTACAGTTATAATCATGATTGCATTCTAAGCCATTAAAACTGAAATTGAAGAACTTGGAATTCTTTGAAACAGCCCCATGCCCCAAGAAAGTAGGTCTTACTTTGTTGCCTGAGCTGGGTTCAGTCATTGCTTCTGCCTCAACTTCTCAAGTAGCTAAGACTACAGGCATATTTGGGTATTTCTTGTTCAGATTTTGCAAATAAAAATTGAAGAAAACACCTTTTTTTAAAAAGTAGTCATTAATCTGTCAAGTCAGCATTTTTCTTGATAGAATTTCTAGTTTTGCTCTCTGGAACAATGCAGTTCTGTTCCTTAAGATTCTATTTCACTTATTCTTTCCAGTGATCCTTTCTGTGCCATTGCTTTCAGTTCATTTGCTTCAGTAAAGATAATCAACTGCTATTAAGTAATATTAGAGAATCTTTTTTTAGGGGTAATGATATGGTGATAATATTTATAAAAATCTTTACCAAAAATTATTATTAGAGCCAGTCATGGTGGTGCATGCCTTTAATCCCAGCACTTGGGAGACAGAGGTAGGAGGATCTCTGTGAGTTTGAGGCCACCCTGAGACTACATAGTGAATTCCAGGTTAGCCCGGGCTAAAGCGAAACCCTACCTGAAAAAAAAAATTTCTACAGCCAGGTGTGGTGGCACATGCCTTTAGTCCCAGCACTCGGGAGGCAGAGGTAGGAGGATTGCCATGAGTTTGAGACCACCCTGAGACTACATAGTGAGTTCCAGGTCAGCCTGGGCTAGAGTGAAACCCTACCTCGAAAAACCAAACATTTAAAAAAAAAAAAAAAAAAATTCTTACCAGAGATGCATAGAGAAATGTTTGTGACATATTTCTTGAAAAGAAGTAAAAGTATTAAGGATAAAAGGGAAATAAGTCCAAGTACAGCAACCAGTATATAACCCCAAAGCCTTTTTCTTTTGAACACTGCTTTGTTGATCAGCCCTTTGAGAGTATGTGAAGCCAAACATGGAAACATGGAAGGAATCTTTCTTTTACTCACTGACTTAACTAGTGGTTGAGGGTTTTCCTGATTTTTAGTGATTTCTGGTCACCTTTTATCCTTTAACAATAAAATTACACCTCTTTTCAAATGTACTTTATTTTTACATCTCTCTCCCCATCTGCACCAAGTCCCCTTTCTCAGTAAAGTCACAGTTGGTGTGCTCTGCTCTGCACTGCCTGTAGTGATGCAGTTGTTTTAGTCTACTTCATTACTTTTGCATATCTACTGTGAAGTAACGGGCAACGTTTATGTGGCACTTTAAGTATTATAATATTCTGTTAGGTATACAATATATAGTGCACATAGATACATATATCTTAAAATGTAAGATAGAATTATGTAACGTAGAATTATTCTGAAGCTGTAACTGCCTAAATAGTTGTTTGAGGTAACTTTTTTTTCATGTTTCTAAATTTCATGTTCAGGCCAGAGTGATCATAGAATCATAGGGATTTAACCAACAGGTGATGAGGGCAGCTCCTGCCTATGCATGAATCTTCTGCCATATCTCCAGTTATGAGTTTTAGCCTCTCTCTAAATATTTTCTAGCTGGGTGTGGTGGCACACACCTTTAATCCCAGCACTTGGGAGGCAGAAGTAGGAGGATCGCCATGAGTTTGATGCCACCCTGAGACTATATAGTGAATTCCAGGTCAGCCTGGTCTAGAGTGAGACATTACTTTGAAATAAATAAATAAATAAATATTTTCAGTGGTGAAGGAATTTATTACACCTCAGGCCATTCTGTTTTAGACTTACTCTGTTATTGGGTAGTTGGCCTTCCTTTGAATAAGAAGCCTGCCACCCTGTAATGTAATTTGATTTGTTATTGAACATGTATTTTTTAAATATTTATTTATTTATTTGAGAGATAGAATGGGCATGCCGGGGCCTCCAGCCACTGCAGACGAACTCCAGATGCATGTGCCACCTTGTGCATCTGGCTTACGAGGGTCCTGGAGAGTTGAACCAGGATCCTCTGGCTTTGCAGGCAAATATCTTAACTGCTAAGCTGTCTCTCCAGCCCCTTGAAAATGTATTATATTGCTTATACTTTACTCTTTGGAATACAAGAATGGCCAAGGTAATTGCTGCTCTCGAGTTCACACTGCGAGGTGGCAGCCTTAAGCAAGTAGCATCATGTACTGTGAGCTGGCACTGTGCTGTGGTAGCAAGAAGAAAAGAGAACCTACATCTGCATGGGGAGGTGAGAGGATGCTTTAGACAGCTGCTCTTGTCTCCAGATCTGTCTCAAGTCATGTGCCACCATGCCCAGCTACAAATCTTTAAGAGACACATTGTGTTCTTTCTCCCTCAGCTTGTGCGGGTGCTGGTCTCACCCACCAACCCTCCTGGTGCCACCAGTAGCTGCCAGAAGGCTATGTTCCAATGTGGGTTACTGCAGCAGCTTTGCACCATCCTAATGGCTACTGGAATTCCTGCTGATATTCTCACTGAGGTAAGGGAAAGATGTTGAAACCAGGAGCCCTGGGAAGAATTAGACATGAGGAGAACAGTAGTAGCTAACCATTTTTGTGTTCAATTCCTCACTGACCTTACCAAATGATAATAGCAGTATTAACTCCAAAAGGTACATTCATTCAAGTTTCATAGTATATAAATGGTGTTAAAGCTTAGTTGAGCCATCCAGAGACATTAATTAATTTCATTAATTTTATTGTACATACTCAATGGGAGTATACAATATGACTTAGGGTTTTTAATTTTGAGAACAAGTTAGTTGATTCATAGAATAGTAAACTTTTCCTTTGGCTATGGCATTTTTTGTTTCTTATAAGAGTTAATGTATGGAAATGTTTAAGTTACTTTTGTCAGTTAACATGTACATTGAAAGTGCAAATAATAAATGTTTTATAGCAAATAGCTAACTCTGGGGTCTTCATTAACTTTACTGGCTTTCTGTTATGCCATGATTATTTTATGGAATTCATGTTTAAATCAGTGGTTAATATGTATATACATGTGTGTCATATTTTGAGTTTATTTTAATTTATCTATTTATTTGACAGAGAGAAAGAGGGGGAGAGAGAGAATAGGTGTGCCAGGGCCTCCAGCCACTACAAATGAACTCCAGATGCATGCACCACCTTGTGCATCTGGCTAACGTGGGTCCTGGGGAATCGAACCTGGGTCCTTTGGCTTTGCAGGCAAACACCTTAACTGCTAAACCATCCCTCTAGCCCTTGTTTGTTTGTTTTTGGTTTTTTGAGGTAGGGTCTCGCTTTGGCCCAGGCTGACCTGGAATTCACTCTGTATTCTCAGGGTGGCCTCGAACTCATGGTGATCCTCCTACCTCTGCTGCCTCAGTGCAGGGATTAAAGGCATGCGCCACCATGCCTGGCTCCTTGTTTGTTTTCTTGAGACAGGTTTTCACCGTATAGTCCAGGTTGGCTTTGAACTCAAGGCAGTCCTGCCTCATTCTCTTCAGTTAAATAGAGTGCTATATTCTGTTTATTTATTTATTCATTTATTTATTTTTAATTTTCTTTTTCTTTTCTTAAAATACTATCTATCTATCTATCTATCTATCTATCTATCTATTTATTTATTTATTTATTTGAGAAAATGAGAATAGGCACACCAGGGCCTCCAGCCACTGCAAACGAACTCCAGATGCATGTGCCAACTTGTATATCTGGCTTACATAGGTACTGAGGAATTGAACCTGGGTCCTTAGGCTTTGCAGGCAAGTGCCTTAACTGCCAAGCCATCTCTCTCCAGCCCTCCTATTTATTTATTTCTTTCTTTTTATTTTGTTTTTTTCAAGGTAGTCGGTTTATTTTCTGTTGACAAGACTAGTAAATATCACATACAATGTTGTTTTGAAATAAACTTGGTCTTTTTATTATTTTTATTTTTTATTTTTTGGTTTTGCGAGGTAGGGTCTCCCTCTGGTCCAGGCTGACCTGAAATTAACTATGTAGTCTCAGGGTGGCCTCGAACTCGGCGATCCTCCTACCTCTGCCTCCCAAGTGCTGGGATTAAAGGTGTGCGCCACCACACCCGGCTTTTATTTTATTTTATTGAAGGTTTTTCAACGTAATCCTTAAATTGGATGTTTAATGTGTTATCTTTTAAATGTGATCACTGGTTTTAAAGCATCTTTTTTTTTAGTTTTATAGAAATAAATTTCATCTCTAAGTACATTAACTTTATTTTTCTTAAAATTATAAATGCATGTGGTTAAATTTTGGAGGAAAGGAAATGGTTTTGGGACAGAGTCTAATTATGCAGCCCAGGTGGCCTCAAACTTGTTACACAGGCAACACTGGCCTTAATCCTGATCTTCTTTCCACCAGCTCCTGAGTCCTGGGATTACAGGAGTTGTGCCACCATGCCAGCTCAAGTACTATTTATTTATTTATTTTGTATTTAAAAAATATTTTATTTATTTGCTTGAGAGAAAGAGAGAGAATGGGCACACCAGGGCCTCCAGCCACTGCAAACGAACTCCAGATGCACGTGCCACCTTGTGCATCTGGCTTACATGGGTACTGGGGAATCAGACGTGGGTCCTTGGGCTTCTCAATCAAGTGCCTTAACCATTAAGCCATCTCTCTCCAGGCTCCTATTTTGGATTTTTCGAGGTAGGGTCTCACTCTAGCCCAGGCTGATCTAGAATTCACTATGTAGTCTCACACTCACAGTGATCCTGCTACCTCTGCCTCCTGAGTGCTGGGATTAAAGATGGGCGCTATCACGCCTGGCCTCAAATATTATTTTTATGAGACTGATGTCCTGCCTACTGCACTGAGGATGACTCAAGTGTTATTTTTAATTAGAATCTCAGGTTAGCATTGTAAAACTGTCTTGAGAAATGATTACAAGATTATAATGTTGTAACTTATTTTTGTGTGTGTATGAATTTTAGCATTCAATCCTAAGAGAGCAGGGTGAAGACAGGGTTTCTTCCTTGTCTTGCTTTCTGTAACTTCTCTTCTTTCTGAACAGACCATAAACACCGTATCAGAAGTCATCCGAGGCTCCCAGGTGAACCAGGACTACTTTGCTTCTGTCAATGCGCCTTCCAACCCTCCACGGTAGGTGACAGAAAGCCCTGAGGCTCCTCTGAGGAGTGTTAGTGTGCACATGGGTGCATCCTGTTCAAGAGGGTTAGTTGCATATTTTGAAGACATAAGTTCTCTAACCACATAAATTTGTTGGGATTTTAGGAGTATGTGGCTTTTGCATATAGATATTTAGGCTCAACTGTCACCCTTCCACTTCACAACTATGTGACTTGAACCAGAGCACTTTGCTCAGCCACAGTTTGCTTCTCTGAGGAATGGAGATGGAAACACTTTAACTTGCTGCTGGTCAGGTTTTAGTTTTTCAGGCCAAAAAAATAAAAAAACAAAAAAGACTAGTCATTCCTTTATATATTTGGGTGGTAATGCTTCATTTCATCCTTTCTTCGTAAATACACCAGGCCGGCCATCGTAGTGCTTCTTATGTCCATGGTTAATGAAAGGCAGCCGTTTGTGTTGCGCTGTGCTGTGCTCTACTGTTTCCAGTGTTTCTTGTATAAAAACCAAAAAGGACAAGGAGAAATTGTGTCCACACTTCTACCTTCTACTATTGATGGTAATAATTTTGTTCTCATTTCTACTTTGAAAAGTAAAAGATTGTTTCTCAATCTATTTGAATCTTTGTTTCTTGTTTTAGACTAACATACTTTGTGTATGCTTGGAGGGAAAAATCTTAATTCCAAAGCCTAAAGATAAGCTTAGAGGCCAGGTGTAGTGGCCCATGCCTTTAAATCCCAGCATTTGGGAGGCATAGCCTGAGACTACATACTGAATTCCAGGACAGCCTGGGCTAGTGTGAGACCCTACCTCAAAAAAAAAAAAAAACTAGATAAGCTTAAAGAAGAGATTTTGGAACCACACTACAATTTGAATTGCAGAATTTCCATTTTTCTTGTTTTAGCAGGTCATGAGGGGATAATGACAAACTACACGAGGGAACAATATATCGTTAGAGATAATTACAGTTTCATATATAAAACCCTTACCCCAATACTGGGCACCTTGTGATGCCAATAAACAAACGCTTCTGTTAACAGTAATTATGGCTCTGAAGATGAATCCTACCATTAAATAACGTTTCTCATTTTGATGAATTGTTTTATTGTAGATTATAGCCATTTTACTTTTTGTGTATTTTATGCATTTCAGTTTACTTGAGAATATTTACTTTTGTTAACTTTTGTTAACCTTTAAGAACAATTTAATAGAGGTCATCAGAAGCATTAATAAAGCTCATTTTAATTACTTAAATTAGAGGTTTTGTTAAAAATTTAAGTCTAGGGCTGGAGAGATGGCTTAGTGGTTAAGGCCCTTGCCTACAAAGCCTAAGAACCCATGGTCCAGGTCCCATGTAAGCCGAAGCACCAGGTGACACAAGTGTGCAAGGTTGCACATACACCAAGGTAGCACATGCTTCTGGAGCTTGATTGCAGTGGTTGGATGCCCTGGCACACCAATTCTCTCCTCCTCTTTCTCCCTTCCCCCCTCATAAAAAAAAATAAGTCTACTTCTATTTTAGCAAAATTATTTTTGTAAAGAATATTACCATAAAATTATTTTCTATAGATGAAAATTAGATGCTGGAGGTAGTGAAATAATGTGGTATTTCCTAAGAATTTGTTTTTCTGCCTTTGTTTTTTTTTTTTTTTTTTTTTTTTTTTTTTGTTGTTGTTGTTGTTGTTAGAGAGACGGGTGGCAGATAGAAAATGGGCATGCCAGGGCCTTCAGCCACTGGAAACAAACTCCAGACGCATGTGCCACCTTGTGCATCTGGTTTATGTGGGTTCTAGGGAATCAAATCTGGGTCCTTTGGTTTTGCAGGCAAGCTCCTTAACCACTAAGCCATCTCTCCAGCCCTGATTTTTGTTCTTTTGAGTTAGGGTCTCATTCTTGCCCAGGCTGACCTGGAACTCACTCTGCAATTACAGGCTGGCCTCAAACTCACAGTGATCCTCCTATGTCTGCCTCTGGAGTGCTAGGATTAAAGGTGTGTGCCACCACGCTCAGCCTAGAAATTTTTTTTTCCCTTGGTTTTTCAAGGTAGGGTCTCACTCTAGTCCAGCCTGACCTGGAATTCACTATGTAGTCTCAGAGTGGCTTCAAACTCACTGCAATCCTCTTACCTCTGCCTCCCTAGTGCTGAGATTAAAGGTATGCGTCACCACGCCCAGCCTAGAAATGTATGGTTTTTTGTTGTTGTTGTTGTTGTTGTTGTTTTGTTTTTCGAGGTAGGTTTTCACTCTGGTCCAGGCTGACCTGGAATTCCCTATGTAGTCTCAGGGTGGCCTCATACTCATAGTGATCCTCCTACCTCTGCCTCCCGAGTGCTGGAATTAAAGGCGTGTGCCACCATTTCCAGCTAGAAATGTTATTTTTAATTGTTTTCTGTACTATTACCATCAACACGTGTGCTCATATCTCTCTGCACTGCTACTCTTCCAAGATACCTTTCTGTCATCTATTTTGTTTTAAAAGGCAGACAGATGGGTTGGAGAGATGGCTTAGTAGTTAAGGCGCCTGCCTGTGAAGCCACATATAGCCAGACACAAAAGTGACGCAAGTGCACAATGTTGCACATGCGCACAGGACACACACTAGTACATAGTAGTATTTCATACTATTGGTGTGTAGAAAGCAGTTTTTAATTTTTTTGAAATTTTGGTTTAATCCCACATAGCTGGCATCTAATATTTTCATTTGTCTGCCATCTCTGTAGCAACAGGTAATTCGGTGTCAGCTGGTCAGTTACTATGTGGAGGTTTGTTTTCTACTGATTCGCTCTCAAACTGGTGTGCTGCTGTGGCCCTTGCCCATGCTTTGCAAGAAAATGCTACTCAGAAAGAGCAGTTACTCAGGGTTCAACTCGCTACCAGTATTGGCAACCCTCCCGTGTCTTTACTGCAACAGTGCACCAACATCCTCTCCCAGGTAAGGCACAGCGACGGGAGGACTTGTCCTCAGAAGATGCAGGTGGAGGAAAGCCAGCACTGACCTGCTCACTATTTCACTGTGAACAGAAAGCAATGAATACTGTCTGAGAACAGTTTTTCCAAATAGTTTATAATAGCTATATGATGATGAGGCAGAAAGATATATTTTGAGTTTATTTCTTTGGAAACTATCCACAGTGTTTTTGCATGTCATTTCTAAGTAGCTGAGTTCTGTTCATGAAAACGAGAGTAGAATAAAGCATCTCATAGCTATAAGCCTCCCTCTCTCCTCCTGTAGTAGTCACTCATCCCAAAACAAAAGTGGAGTAGCCATCCATCAAGTGTTGGTGGTGCGCTGCAGCGAATGCCTGTGAGTCTCACGTCCCCAGCGCGTGTCTGTTACTGGTAGAGCAGTCTAGACTCTCGGTGTACGTGCTTAGCAGTGAAGCTGACCAGCCCACGTGCTGCACTCTTCTTTAGTTCTTAATTTCATCATGCACCACATTTTCTTTGTTTTAAACTGTGTTGTTGATGCTGCTGCTGCTGCTGCTGAGCACTGCCCTCGTCGTGCATGTTGAGCACATCTCCTCCCACAGAGCCCTACCCCATCCCCGGGCTTTGTTTGAGCTTTTGAAGAAAAGAAAAAGAAAAAGGAAAAGAAAAGAAAAGAAAGTGAAAAGAGAGTTGTGATTAAAAATACTATGCCAAATTTTTCATTTCTTTAAGTATTTAATACTTTGCATACTCCTGTTGCAGTCTGTTGAAAACAGCTTTTTTAAAGCCATTTATTAACTCTGATCCCCATGGCCACAAACATGCCTTAACTTTGGTAATTGCAATGACTATGTAATGTGAAATCCTAAAGATGATCCCAAGTAATCATGGTGCTATAAAATTGACCTTTATCCTCTAAAACATGTGTCACATGTACAGTAAAAGATCAGAATGGCCTGTCCCAAATTATTGGCTTAGATTTGCATAGAGACTGAGAAAACATCCTTGAGGGATTTCTCTAGGTTGCAATTTTTCTAAAGTAATCCTTTGAGTAATGTTTAATGTATAATTTGCAGGGTGATAAGATCGACAGACGGGTATGTATCACTTGATGGAGCTCAGGCATTTTCCTCTTCCAGCAAGGTTTTTTCTTTGTCTTGGGTTTTGCTATTTGGTTTTTAACACTCGTTTGACGTTACCTTCTACTCACACCTGTCAGCGTCAGCAAGTTGTCTGTCACAGGTGACTCTGGTTTTCTCCATGACTGTTGTTCTGCTGTTACTAAGAGCTGTGGGACTGAGGCGCTAACCCTGCATTCTCTGGGGAGGCTTGCACTTTCTGGAATTCTTGGGTTTTGGTCCTTTATGTTGCTCTTCTAAGCTTGTATCTTTATTTCCCCTAAAACCATTTCAAAGGAAGTAAGATTAGGGTTAAGACTTTTGTTTCGGGGCTGGAGAGATGGCTCGGTGGTTAAAGCATTTGCCTGCAAAGCCTAACAACCCAGGTTCAGTTCCCCAGTACCCCATAAAGCCAGATGCACAAAGTGGCACATGTATCTGGAATTCGTTTACAATGGCTAGAGGCCCTGGGGCGTCCGTTCTCATCCCCCACCCATCGCAAATAAATAAAATACAAAAGAAAAAAATTTAAACATTTTGTCTGTAATCAATATATGAAGGACTGTGGCTTTTCTATTACTTAGATTATTTAAATTGTGCAATAGTAAGTATAATTTTTATATTTCAGTGAGTTTTAAAATGAAATGAGGTTATTTTGGATATAATCCATATGCTGCTGCTACCATTGGGGATTGGCTGTCATTATGTTGGGGAAGAGTGTGACCTGGTTGGGTTTTTCTTTTGACTAGCAAAAAAAAAAAAAAAAAAAGCAGAGTGCACCTTCATATCCATGTTTTTCAGTTGTATGATGTGCATGGTGATGAAGGAGGGCCTGTTAAGAGGGGTACTTTTGTATGTGAATATGACTTAGCATGTAGTTACCACCCTCGCATGTGTGAATATGACTTTGCACGTACTTACAACTCTCACATGTGTGAATGTGACTTCTCATGTGCTCACAACTCTCACACGTGTGAATCTGACTTCATGTATGTACAACTCTCACACGTGTGAATATGACTTCTCATGTACTTAGAATTCTCACATGTGTGAATATGACTTTGCATTGTACTTACAATTCTCTCGTGTGAAAATGACTTCACAAGTAGTTACATCACATTATGAATATGACTTTGCAGGTAGTTACAACTCATACATTGGCAGGTTCTACTGTACTTTTTATTTATTTGTAATGCTCTGTAATTCTGGAGATCAAACCTTATACATGCTAGGCAAATGCTCTGCCACTGAGCCTCAAGCCTTAGCTCCAGAATATTTTGTATTTTTTTGAGATAAAGCCTCATGTAGCCAAACCTGGCCTCAAACTTACTGTGTAGGTGAGAATGGCCTTGCATTTCTGATTGTTCTGCCTCCACCTCCCACCCTTGGTGGAGTCATTTTTTAATTTTGCACCAGGGTCATGCACCAGGGTCTCCCCACTACAAACACCAGAAACATGTGCCACATTTTTGCATCTGCCTGGCTGGATTTGTTTGTTTGTTTGTTTGTTTGTTTGTTTGTTTGTTTGTTTGTTTGTTTTTTTGAGGTAGGGTATCACTGTAGCTCAGGCTGACCTGGAATTCCCTATGTAGTCTCAGGGTGGCCTCAAACTCTCCGTGATCCTCCTACCTCTACCTCCCGAGTGCTGGGATTAAAGGCGTGCGCCACCACGCCTGGCTTGGATTTTTTTTTTCAGGGGTGGGGGTTGAGATAGGGTTTGATGTAGCCTAGACTGACCTGGAATTCTCTGTGTAGTCTCAGGGTGGCCTCAAACTCACTGTACTCCTACTACCTTGGCCTTCCAAGTGCTGGGATCAAAGGTGTATGCCACCACGTCTGGCCTGGATTTTTTTTTAATCAGTTGCTTTTGCATTTTCAGCTAAGCTTAGAGATGCCATTAACTTTTAGGGAACTCACCCATATGCTCCTCTCATAACTTCAGTGCATGAGGTTTCTTTTTCACTCTTCCATTTTTCTCAATGAATTTAGGTGATACAGATCCACTAGTTTTTCTCTAGGTAGCTATTTAGTTAAGTCCTTCTGCAACACACTGATGTCTAATTGTCACTTTTTTAACCATACCCCTAATTATTTCCCCTTGTCTATTTTTCCATGTGTCCTTGAGAATGAGATTGCTTAGCTCTAGGAAAGAAAAACCCTTTGGGGCATGGGGGTGTGTATAGCTCAGTGGTAAGACCCTATACCCCACCCTAGCACCAAAAAAGAAATAGAAGAGAGAAAGGACAAAGAAAAGTCTCTTGGTATTTTTATTTGAATCATTCTTATAAATATAGAACTCTTATATGCAAGGAAGATATATTTGTTTCCTGCAAATAACTACTTTAAATAACAATAAACCTCTTGTATAGCCAAGGAGCTCAACAAAACACTTGAATGTATAACTTGAGTAGTTGTATGTTTTCCTGTAGCACCTGGTCACTTGAAGATGACTGTACTTTTCAACTTCAGTTATGTGAGTACAGTGACTGCAGAGACAGGGAACATGGAAGCAGTGAGAGTTCACAGTGATGCGTACTTAGCCAGTCACTTAAAGAGCCAGTGTGAACTTGCTCAAGTCAACATTAAATACACCTGAGAAGAGACGGTAGATGGAGACAGATGAAGTTAGGATAGTCTGGCTAGTAAAAAATTTGAACTTTAAACTTTTTTTCTTTTTATATATTAATCTTTTTTACGCCCCAGTTAATCAGTCTTTTGTTTTATTTATTTGAGAGAGAGAGAGAGAGAAAGAGGCAGATAGAGAGAAAATGAGCAGCCAGGGCCTTCAGCTGCTGCAAACAAACTCAGATGCATGTGCCCCCTTGTGCATCTGGCTTACGTGGGTGCTGGAGAATTGAACCTAGGTCCTTTGGTTTTGCAGGCAGTCGCCCTAACCGCTAAGCCATCTCTCCATCCCTAAACTCATTTCTTACTTAGATCTTTGAATAATTTTATTTGGGGTATTATCTGAAAGTTGCCCCAAACTGATGCATTACTATGCAGAGTTTCATTATTTTATTTTAGTTTGTATTCTTTACTAAGAAAACAAATAGTCATAAATGGGCAGTAGCAATGTTACAAAGTAAAAATATTCTAGGTGCTGGAAAGATGGCTCAGCAGTTAAAGGCACTTGCTTGCAAAGCCTGATGGTCAGGGTTCAATTCCCAGGTACCCATGTAAAGCCAGATGCACAAAGTGGCACATGCATCTGGAGTTTGTTTGCAGCAGTGGGAGGCCGTGGAGTGATCATTCCCTCTCCTCTTTCTCTCAAGAAAAAAAATTAAGAATATTCAGCATGAAGATGTAAATGTGTTGTGTTAATATCTAGAAAATGATAAATTTTTTTGTCGTTTTTGTTTTGTTTTTTGAGGTAGGGTTTCACTCTAACCCAGGCTGACCTGGAACTCACTATGTAGTCTTAGGGTGGCCTTGAACTCATAGTAATCCTCTTACCACTGCCTCCCCAGAGCTGGGATTTAAAGGCGTGCACCACCATACCCCACAGAAAATGATAATCTTGATGAAATGCTAATTTCTAATATTATTTAACTGCTTGACAGCAGTGTGGTTAGTCTGTTCAGAGCATTTAGTTAGTTTCAGTCAGTCTTTCCCTTCGTTATGTTTGTGATTCACTGTCCAGCATGCTGTCACTAAGTTTTGTTTTGTTTTTGTTTTTCAAGATAAGGTTTCACTCCAGTCTGGGCTGACCTGGAATTCACTATGTAGTTTCAGGCTGGCCTCCAACTCATGGCCTTTTTAATCCCTAATGCTGGGATTAAAGGCGTGTACCAACACACCTAGCTGTAGTATTTTTTTAAATTTATTTTCTTGTTTGAGCATCTATTCTCTCATGGACTATGACTAAATGGTTCAGGAGATTATGTTTGTATTTTTTTGATGCCTTTTGAAGAAAAAAAATTTCTTTTATAAAAAACTTGCTTTTAAAATTCTGATTGAAATAATATCATTTCCCTAAATAGTTTATTTTTCATAATATGTCTTGAGATTGATAGATTCTTTTTTTTATTTATTTATTATTTATTTATTTATTAGAGACAGGGAGAGAGAGACAGAGAGAAAGAGTGAGAATGGGCATGCCAGGGCCTCTAGCCACTGCAAACAAACTCCAGATGCATGCACCACCATGTGCATCTGGCTTACATGGGACCTCGAGAATTGAACCTGGGTCCTTAGGCTTTTCAGATGAGCACCTTAACTGCTAAGCCATATGTCCAGTCTTGAGATTGATGGATTCTTTTTGTTTGTTTTTGTTTTTGTTTTTCTAGGTAGGGTCTCACTCTAGCTCAGCTGACCTGGAATTTGCTATGTCGTCTCAGAGTGGCCTCGAACTCATGGTGATCCTCCTACCTCTGCCTCCCAAGTGCTAGGATTAAAGGCGTGCGCCACCACACCCAGCAAGATTGATAGATTCTTTAAAGCCTCCACATTATAATTTTAAAATATACTTTATTTATTTATTTGACAGAGAAAGAGAGAATGGTTGTGCCAGGGCCTCCAGCCACTGCAAATGAATTCCAGATGCATGTGCCCTCTTGTGCATCTGGCTTACGTGGGTCCTGGAGAATCAAACTGGGGTCCTTTGCCTTTGCAGGCAAACACCTTAACCGCTAAGCCATCTCTCCAGCCCCACATTATAATTTTTTTTTCTAGTTAACATTTATTTTATTCTCTCCCTCTCTCTCTCTCTCTCTCTCTCTCTCTCTTTTTTTTTTTTTTTCAAGTTGGAATTCATTATATAGTCTCAGGGTAGCCTTGAACTCACAGTGATCCACCTACCTCTACCTCCCCAGTGCTGGGATTAAAGGTGTGCCCACATCTATCTCCCAGCTTCATGTGTGTGTATATATATATTCACTCTATATTCTTAGGGTGGCCTTGAACTCATGGCAGTCATCCTACCTCTGCCTCCCAAGTGCTGGTATTAAAGGCATGCGCCACCACGCCCGGCTTCATGTATATTTTTTGAGTAGGGTCTTAATATAGCCCATGCTGGCCTGGCCTCAGCTCATTATATAGCTGAGAATAACCTTGAACTTACAGTCCTACTGTTAGTACCTCCTGAGTGCCAGGATTGTAGACATGTGTCACCACACATGTTTTTTGCTGTACTGGGGATCAGACCTAGAACTTCATGCATGCTGGCTGAGCTCCATGCCCAGCCAGCCTCCGCTAGTATTCTGAATAGTCCAGTAGTGCTTCTGCACATGAATCAGTTATAATCTGTACACTACGTTCATTGTTGGAAATGCAATGTGTATGGATAGAAAAATGCATTTTCTTATTCAAGTTTTAAAATCTGGCTTTCTTACACATCTTTAATAAGATGTTAAAAATTTTTTAATTCTCTTTATGCAAATGGGAAAAGAACTTAGGGCAACTTGTTTGGAAAAAATTAAAGTAAATAGATATTTCTATCAATTTATCTATTTCAGGGAAGCAAAATACAGACAAGAGTTGGATTATTAATGTTGCTTTGTACCTGGCTTAGCAACTGTCCAATTGCAGTAACGCATTTTCTTCACAACTCAGCCAACGTTCCATTTGTATCCTTTTATGTTCTAAGGTCATCCTGTAAGTAACTTCTTACATATCTTCTATCGCTTCTTTGCCATTATATGCAACCAGTACCAAAAGTGTTTGAATTTCCCATCATTATGTGTGTTGCAACTGTTGAAACTGTTACGGTTATAGTGATCCACAGTGTGTGTGTGTATGTGTGCGTATGCATGTGTGCTGTTTTTTGTATATTGACTTTAAAGTATGTAAAGAATTTCTTACAGAAAATCTAACATGAAATACATGTTAAATTCAAAGTATAAAATAAAATATTCCCGATACTAGGAATCATTAAGTTCCTTAACAGAGACTTCAGCTTACAGGACAAATTGCAGAAAATCTTGGAGAAGAAGAGCAGTTAGTCCAAGGCTTATGTGCCCTTTTATTGGGTATTTCAATTTACTTCAATGATAACTCACTTGAAAACTACATGAAGTAAGTAAGGACGAAGTGACCCTCCAATGTCATCAAGAGATAATGATAAAAAGTCGGGCATGGTGGCGCACGCCTTTAATCCCAGCCCTCGGGAGGCAGAGGTAGGAGGATCGCTGTGTGTTCAAAGCCACCCTGAGACTACATAGTTAATTCTAGGTCAGCCTGGGCTAAAGTGAGACCCTACCTCGAAAAATCAAAAAAATTTTAAAAATTAAAAAAAGATAATGATACATTTTTATGCTAAAGTAGAATTAGTCCAAGCTTAGGATTTTGCAATGTTCTGGGTTTGTTTGTTTGTTTGTTTGTTTGTTTTTGTTTGTTTGTTTTTAACACATCTCAATATGTTCATTTCTGTAGAGAGAAACTAAAACAACTAATAGAAAAAAGGATTGGCAAAGAGAATTTCATAGAGAAACTAGGATTTATTAGCAAACATGAATTGTACTCCAGAGCATCACAGAAACCCCAGCCAAACTTTCCCAGTCCAGAATACATGATATTTGACCATGAGTTTACAAAGCTGGTGAAAGAACTTGAAGGTAGGTACAAAGGGTTATACTGACACTCAATAGAAAGGAATGATGACTGTATAATATGTATATAAAGTATGTATATTCTGGATATATGCAAGTTAAAGATAAGCCTGGAACTCTGCAGCTCATTAAAAGACCTTCAGAAATGAGAAAGACTATTGCTTTTCTACCCTGAACTATGCTATGTGTTTTTACTGATTAAATCTTGAAAATGAAGAAATATTTGTAATGTTTAAAATAGGGCTGGAGCTGGGCATGATGGCGCATGCCTTTAATCCCAGCACTCAGAAGGCAGAGATAGGAGGATCACCATGAGTTCAAGGCCACCCTGAGACTACGTAGTGAATTCCAGGTCAGCCTGGGCCAGAGTGAGGCCTACTTCGAAAAACCAAAAATAAAATAAAATAGGGTCGGCAGTGCAGTAGCTCAGTGGTAGAGCATGTGCTTAGTATGTGTAAGGCTCTGCATTTGATCCACAGAACCATCAAAAAGCCCACAAAAGGGCTGGAGAGATGGCTTAGCGGCTAAGGCGCCTGCCTGCTAAGCCTAAGAACCCGGTTCCAATCTCTAGGTCCCATGTTAAGCCAGATGCAAAGTGATGCAAGGGCGCAATGCCACACTTGACCACAAGGGGGCACACGCATCTGGATTTCGTTCACAGCATCCGAGACACTGCTGGCATGCCCATCTCTATCTGTCTCCCTCTCCCTCTCTGTCTGTCTCTGTCTCTCTCCAAAAATAAATAAAATAATAAAAAGCCCACAAAAGCCTAAAACAAATGTTAAATAGGTTTTCTTTTACAGGTGTTATAACTAAGGCTATTTATAAGTCCAGTGAAGAGGATAAGAAAGAGGAAGAAGTAAAGAAAACACTGGAACAGCATGACAACATCGTGACTCACTATAAGAATATGATTCGTGAGCAGGTGAGCACTGTGAAGGCACTCTCACTGCTGCTGAGTGCTCCTGGCCCTTTAAAAGAAAAGGACATTGCGGTGGGGGGGGCTTGTTGCTGGAGAGATGGCTTAGCAGTTAAGGCCTAAGGACCCAGGTTCAATTCCCCAGGACCCATGTAAGCCAGATGCACAAGGTGGCACATGCATCTGGAGTTCATAAATAAATAAATGGAAAGCCGGGCGTGGTGGTGCATGCCTTTAATCTCAGCACTCGGGAGACAGAGATAGGAGGATTGCCGTGAGTTCAAGGCCACCCTGAGACTACAGAGTGAATTCCAAGTCAGCCTGTACTAGAGTGAGACCCTGCCTCAAAAAAAAAAAGAAAAAAAGAAGAAGCTGGGCGTGGTAGCACACACCTTTAATCCCAGCACTCGGAAAGCAGAGGTAGGAAGATTGCTGTGAGTTCGAGGTCACCCTGAGACAACATAGTGAATTCCAGATCAGCTTGAACTAGAGTGAGACCCTACCTTGAAAAACCAAAAAAAGTAAGAAAAAAGATCTAACTAAGGTTGGGAATGCAGCTCAGGTGGTAGAATGCTTGCCTAATATGACCAAAGCCCTAGGTTTGATTCCCATTCCGAGCACCGTATAAACTGGCATGTGGCACAGGCCTATAATCTAGCACCCAGGAGATGAAGACAAAAGGATAAGGAATTCACGAACATCTTCAGGCACGTAGTGATGTTTGAGACACTGTCTCAAAAAATAAGTATCTCGGGCTGGAGAGATGGCTTAGCGGTTAAGGAGCCTGCCTGCTAAGCCTAAGAACCGGGTTCTAATCTCCAGGTCCCAAGTTTAGCCAGATGCAAAGTGACGCAAAGGCGCAATGCCGCACTTGACCACAAGGGGGCACACGCATCTGGATTTCGTTCACAGCAGCTGAGAGACTGCTGGCATGCCCATCTCTATCTGTCTTCCTCTCCCTCTCTGTCTCTTTCTCTCTCTCTCCAAAAAATAAATTAAATAATAATAAAAAATTTAAAAAAAAAAAAATAAGTATCTCACCTAACTCAAAAGACCCTACCTCAAAAAACTAGAAAGAAAGAAAGAAAGGAAGAAAAGCAAAAAGGAAAGAACACAGAACAAAAATCATTATTTTCAAAAGTGAATGCTCAGCAGATTGAACTCTCAATGTGTGCTAGGCTCTGCAAGGATGTTGTGGACCAAAGCCTGAAGCAGATGGATCAGTGTGTACACAGAGTCCTTTCTTGGTTTCACAGGGAGACAAACCTACCAACAAATTCTTAGAGCATACATATAATATATTAGGTCTAGTGATGGAGTTAATCAGAGGTACAGTAACACCAAGGAGCACCTAAGGGGCTTGCTCAGCACAGAAACTCAGTCCTAAAGAAGGAGTAGAAGTACACTATCCAAAAAGAGATAGGGAAGAGAAGCAAGAGATGGCAAGTAACATCGTAAGTTTGACTGTTGTTGGCATGTCCCTGAAAGACCTGCTGTGTGAAGGACAAGGATAGAGGGGGGCTTTCCAGAAAGGAGGTTATTGTGGTGGGTAAATTATGGGTGTATATTAGAGCCCTGGTAGTGGAGGTGATGATGTCTACCCTTATTTTCTGTGTCCTGTGAACTCATCATGGTTGTAGGTTTTTTTTGTTTTGTTTTGTTGTTTTTCTAGGTAGGGTCTCACTCTAGCCCAGGTGACCTGGCATTCACTATGTAGTCTTAGGCTGGCCTTGAACTCACTGTGATCTTCCTACCTCTGCCTCCCAAGTGCTAGAATTAAAGGCATGTGCCACCATGCCCGGCATTAGCAATGTTATAAAGTAAAAATATTCTAGGTGCTGGAGAGATTGTTGTTTGTGTTTTTGGTGTTTTTGAGGTTAGAGTCTCGCTCTAGCTCAGGCTGACCTGGAATTCATTATGTAGTCTCAGGGTGGCCTATGAACTCATAGCAATCCTCTTACCTCTGCCACCTGAGTGCTGGGATTAAAGGTGTGTGCCACCATGCCTGGCTTGCTTAACATTTGTAAAACTCTTCTGTTCAATCCTTAGTACTAGAGAGAGAAGGGAAAAAAATGAATTTGAAAATAGATTAGAAGAAAATAAAACAATTTAGCTGGTTAGGATGGGGAAATTGTAAGCTCTTTTTTCAGTCTTCTATTATGTGATTGTCTTGTAGTGTTAAAAATAATATAGATGAATATATTTAAAAAATGGGGGAAAAAAAGGGCTGGAGAGGTGGCTTAGCAGTTAAGGTGTTTGCCTGCAAGGCCAAAGGATCCTGGTTCAATTTTCCAGGATCCACGTAAGCCAGATGCACAAGGGGGCAGTTCTTTTGCAGTGGCTGGAAGCCCTGGTGCGCCCATTCTCTCTCTCCCTCTCAAATAATAAATAAATCAATATATTAAGAAAAATCATATAGATTCATATATGTATGCATATATATGTATATACATATATCTACATATACTAAGATTCTTCAGTAGTTTGGTATAAACTTCTTAAATGGCTTGATGGGCTAAAAATGGAGTTTTTTTAACACTTGGTATTCTTGCGTAATTGCAGTGAGATTGCAGGCTAGTCCACAGTGTTGATTAATGGAGCTCTGCTTGAATTCTCAAACTTCTACATTATGTGAATTGGTTTGGGGTGTGTATGAAAGTGTGGACGCTTAGTGATTGGATGTTTCTGGAAGTATTGAGTATTCTAACATCCTGGTTTGAAAACCTCTCCATTTCATCTGCCAGTTAGTGTGACATTGAAACACTTGCTTGTGCTTTGTTCCCAGGATCTGCAGCTGGAGGATTTGAGGCAGCAGTTGTCTACACTGAAGTGTCAGAACGAGCAGCTCCAGACAGCAGTCACCCAGCAGGCCTCTCAGATCCAGCAGCACAAGGACCAGTACAATCTGCTGAAAGTGCAGCTGGGTATGTGCAGTGTCCAGCACGAGTGTCCAGGTCATTCTGTCCTCAGGAGCTGGGCAAGTCAAACACATGCTTTTTGCTATCTGCTTTTTCTCTAACCTTAATCACTATGGCATACATTTAAGTGAGTATTAAAGCAGAATAGTTTGATAATTAATAGTGAAGACTAGACCTTTCAAATTTGAAGTCTAAGCTCCTTGCTTCCTGTAGGCCCTTTCTATTTGTTAGAATCTCATGAAATACTTTGTAAAAACATCATTGGCAGAGACCCCACTGGAGTTTCTGATTTAGTTAAGAGTTGGGTGAGGACATCAATAATTATTAAACTCCCCAGACGATTCTCATCCTTAGCTAGTTTGAAATGACTGACCTAATCTTTCAATTTCTTCAACTCCAAAGTGGAAATAATGGCATTCCTGCCATCTGAGAATTACACAAAGTAATGTGTATATATAATGTCAGTTCAGTCCCTGATAGATGGTTAAGAGTACAAATTTCAAGTTCCTTTTCCTGGGAATCCAGCCCAGCGCCTTACGCATGTTAGGCCAGTGCCTGCCGCTGAGCACCATTCCCACTCCCGTGCTGTACGTCCTAGCCTGTAGTGCCTTATGGTTGGAGTGTTAGCTACTTGAAGTATGCAGTTGCTTTTCTTCATATGAGGCTGACTGCAGTTTTCAGAAACAAGTTCCTTTTCTTTATTTGTGACAGTAATGTGTCAGCTTCTTCAGCACGTATAGGTAGCTTCTCTTCTGGAGATTCTTTCAGTGTGTATGTGCATGTGGTGCATGCATATGTGTGCATATGTGCACAGGGCCCCATGAGGACATTGAGTGCCCTCTTACTTCCCAGAGACAAGATGTCTCTCTGATCTTTAGTGTTTTGATCTCAAAAGTCATTCTGAGACTGAGTCTAGAGCTTCCCGTTTGTAAGAATGACTGGCTGACCAGGGAGTTCCCATGATTCTGCTGTCTTCACCCCCTCAGTGCTGGGTTATGGGCACGTACAGCCATGCCTGGGTGCTGGTGATGGAACTCAGGTCCTCTTGCTTGCATGCCTCTTACCTGCTGAGTCATCGCCCCAGGCTCTCTGAATTTTTTTTTTTTTTGATTTTGAGGTAAGGTCTCTGTAGCTCAGGCTGACCTGGAATTCACTCTGTAGTCTCAGGCAGTCCTCCCACCTCTGTCTCCCAAGTGCTGGGATTAACGGTGTGTGCCACCATGCCTAGCTCTGAAGAATTTTTTAAAGACTTTGTTTTCAGTAACATTGACAGAATTAGAATTGAAACTTCTATAATTCTTTGTCAAAGATTATCCCCCCAAAAAAGAAAACCCTTGCAATTTAGTCGAGAGTCTGTTTTTTTTTTTTTCATCTGAGAAACTCTGAAGACATATCAGTTCACAGTTTTTTTTGTTTTGTTTTGTTTTGTTTTTTGTTTTTTCGAGGTAGGGTCTCACTCTAGCCCAGGCTGACCTGGAATTCACTATGTATTCTCAGGGTGGTCTTGAACTCACAATGATCCTCCTACCTCTGCCTCCCGAGTGCTGGGATTAAAGGCGTGCGCCACCACACCCGGCTCAGTTCACGGGGTTTTATCAGCACTGTGTTCTATAGAACTGAACTGTGATTGCAGAAGTTATGCCAAAATACCTGAGCTAAGGAAGTTGCATACGTGAATCTTAATTTTTTTTTCATTTATTTATTTATTTATTTTTTGGTTTTTCGAGGTAGGGTCTCACTGTACCTCAGGCTGACTTGGAATTCACTCTGTAGTCCAAGGTGGCCTTGAACTCATGGCAATCCTCCTACCTCTGCCTCCTGAGTGCTGGGATTAAAGGCGTATGCCACCACACCCGGATTTATTTATTTATTTTAATTAATGAATTATTTTATTTTATTATTTCATATTTTTGGTTTTCCGAGGTAGGGTATTACTCTAGCTCAGGCTAACCTGGAATTCACTATGTAGTCTCAGGGTGGCCTCGAACTCATGGTGATCCTCCTACCTCTGCCTCCCAAGTGCTGGTATTAAAGGCATGTGCCACCACACCTGGGTTTATATTATATTTCAGCTTCCTAATTGAAAAATGAAAAACTCGTTTCATACTAGCTTTCCAAACCTTGTGTCTGTTCAATAGGAAAAGACAGTCCTCATCATGGTTGTCACCGTGACGGGGCGCAGGTGAACGGTGTCCAGCCAGAAGAAAGCAGCCGCTTGAGAGAAGAGATAGAAGAGTTAAAGAGCAACCAGGAGCTGCTGCGAAACCAGCTGGCCGAGAAGGAGTCTTTGATCGAAAATTTAGTAAGTAAATGGTAAAAACTGAATAACCAGTCCAGAGTGATTCTTACTAACTTGATCATCTTGTTTGCTTTTCTGGGGTTTTTGTTTGTTTTGATTTTTGTTATTTGGACAGGTTTTCTCAGTAGCACAGGCTGACCTCAAACTCATTATGTAGCCAAGGATGACCCTGAACTCCTTCCTCCACTTCCCATTTGTGGGGTTACAGACATGTGCCACCATGTTTGGTTTGCTGAATTGTAAGATTTTTGAGAATGAGCTTTGGAATCAGACTCAACCTCAGTGTTTCCTGGGTACTTGAACTTAACAACTGACCTTTCTTACCTGGTGTCAGTTTGTTTTGTAATGCTGGGGATGGATTTTTTTTTTTTTTTTTTTTTTTTTTTTTTTTTGGTTTTCCGAGGTAGGGTCTCACTCTAGACCAGGCTGACCTGGAATTCACTCTGCATTCTCAGGGTGGCCTCGAACTCATGGCAATCCTCCTACCTCTGCCTCCCAAGTGCTGGGATTAAAGACATGCACCACCACACCCGGCTCTGTACTGGGGATTATTTACCTATAAAGTGGTGATGGTAGATTTCAGAGACTTAAATAAGAGATAGTCCTTCATTAAAAAATTATTTATTTATTTGAGAGAGAGAGAGAGAGAGAGGCAGATAGAGTATGGGCGCACCAGGGTCTCCAGCCACTGTAAACAAACTCCAAATGCATGCACCGCCTTGTATATCTGGCTTTACATGGGTACTGGTAATTGAACTGAGGTCCTTCGGCTTCATAGGTAACTGCCTTAACTGCTAAGTCATCTCTTCAGCCTTAGTCTTTTTTTTTTTTTTTTTTTTTTGAGACACGGTCTTTTTTTTTTTTTTTTAGATTTTGTTTTTATTTATTTATTTATTTATTTATTTATTTATTTATTTATTTGAGAAAGAGGGAGAGAGAAAGAATGAGCACACCAGGGCCTCTAGCCACTGCAAATGAACTCCAGATGCATGGACCACCATGTGCATCTGGCTTACGTGGGACCTGGAGAATTGAACCTGGGTCCTTAGGCTTCACAGGCATGTGCCTTAACTGCTAAGCCATCTCTCCAGCCCCAAGACACAGTCTTATGTATCCCAGGCTGATCTCAAACTCTGATCCTCCTTTCTTCAAAGTGCTGGGATTACAATAATGCACCACCACACTCCGTTTTACAGGCATGCTAGGCAAGGCAAGCACCCTACGAACTGAGCTACAGCCTCAGCCCAACATAGTTTTGTCATGTGGAAATAGCTCAGTAACTTTTTTGTGCTTTTTTGTATTAGAGAAAGAAAATGGGTGTGCCAGGGCCCCTAGCTGCGGCAGATGAACTCCAGATGCATGTACCACTATGTGTATCTGGCTTACATGGGTTCTGGGAAATCAGTCCTGGGTCTTTGGGTTTGCAGGCAAACGCCATCTTTCCAGCCCCTGTGCTTTTTTTGTCTATAACCCCAGATGCATGCCTAGATTTAATAACTTACTTGGAATAAATATAACTTTATTGGCTATGGAATACTTGAAGATAATATATGCTGTGTTGAAATTTTATTACATAAAAAATTAAAACTGCTGGGTGTGGTGGCACACGCCTTTAATCCCAGCACTCAGGAGGCAGAGGTAGGAGGATCGCCGTGAGTTTGAGGCCACCATGAGACTACATAGTTAATTCCAGGTCAGCCTGGGGCCAGAGTGAAACCCTACCTTGAAAAAAAAAAAAATTAAAACTGCCGGGTGTGGTGGCGCACACCTTTAATCCCAGCACTTGGGAGGCAGAGGTAGAAGGAGTGTGGTGAGTTCAAGGCCAGCCTGAGACTACAGAGTGAGTTCCAGATCAGCCTGAGCTAGAGTGAGACCCTACCTTAATAAAACAATAATAATAATAATAATAATAATAATAATAAAAAATTAAAACTAAGTGAAAATTTTGGGTAAGCATCTAAGTTATAATATGTGTAGTTGTGGTTTGGCCTTTTCCTTTCTCTTCAGACTCATTGGGGATGGGAAACGGCTCTGTAGGTATAAGCACATGCTGTGCAGCATGAGGACTGGAGTTAGTCCCCAGCACCGATGCAAAAGAACAGACATGGCTAGGCTTGCCCACACCCCAGTGTTGAGGGGAGTGGAGACAGGAAGATTGCGGAGGCTCCCTAACCGGCCAGTCTAACAGAAGAGCAGGGAACTCCGGCTCCAGTGAGAGACTCTGTCTGAGAGAAATAAGCTGAAGAGCAGTAGAGGAGGCGCCTGACACCCTCCTCTAGCCTTTGCACACATGTGTTGAGGGGGGGGGCATGTGCATCTGCTCACACATATGCACACCCACACACCAAACACAGATAAATAAAATGCACAAATGGACTGAATTTGCTTCACAGTTTCTCTGTGCTAACTGTAGAAATCTTCCCAGACGTCTGGTGGGAGTGCGCAGTCCTCGGCAGCAGCTTCTGCTCGGGACTCTGAGCAGGTTGCGGAGCTACAACAGGTAACTTTCCACCCACACAAACCACCTTCTGTCTGTCCTCTTTTTGTTGTGCTTCTGTTGACCTAGTGCTCCTGTCAGATGTAAGTGAACTGGATAGGTAAAACAAGCATTGGACAACCCAGAGCTAGTTTGAATCGTAGAGTCATATTTTTCTTTTGGTTTTCATTAATGTTCTTTTTAAGATGTTCCCAACATCTCACCAAGATTATTGATAGACTGTTAATGAGAAACAAGGAAAATTTACATCTATTTCTCAGGTGCACACATAAGATAAGGAGCATTCTTACATGTCATTTTCATGTACCACTGATTGAGATGATTGCTTCTCAGATGTATAGTGTTGAAATAACGGTCTAGAAAATGACTAAATAAGTTGAAAAAGATTAACTTGTATATATCTCTATTAGATAGCTCCATCTGAAAACCTAAGGAACCTGTTGGCTGTTGTGGTAATTGCTAATGTCTGGAAAAGCAAATTAAACCTTTTATGTGATGGATTTACAAAATTGATAAGTTTTTATAAAAATATTTTATTTTTATTTATTTATTTGACAAAGAGAGAGAGAGAGAATGGGCACACCAGGGCCTCCAACCACTGCAAACAAACTCCAGATGTGTGCGCCCCCTTGTGCATTGGGCTAACGTGGGTCCTGGGGAATCAAACCTGGTCCTTTGGCTTTGCAGGCAAAGGCCTTAACCACTAAGCCATCCCTCTAGCCCCGATTAGTTCTTTTTTTTCTTTTAAAAATTTTTTTTAATTATTTTATTCATTTATTTGCAAGCAGAGAGAGAGAGAGAGAGAGAGAGAGATAGACACAGAGAGAATGGATATTCCAGGGCCTCTAGCCACTGCAAACGAACTCAAGATGTATGCGCCCTCTTGTGCATCTGGCTTATGTGGGTCGTGGGGAATTGAACTAGGGTCCTTAGGCTTTGCAGGCAAGCACCTTAACCGCTAAGCCATCCCTTCAGCCCCCCAATAAATTCTTTTTTTTTTAATTGTTTTTGTTTATTTGAGAGCAACAGACAGACCGAAAGAGAGAGAGGCAGAGAGAGAGAGAAAGAGAGAATGGGTGCACCAGGGCCTCCAGCCACTGCAAACGAACTCCAGACGCTTACACCCCCTTGTACACCTGGCTTACGTGGGTCCTGGGGAATCAAGCCTAGAACCAGGGTCCTTAGGCTTCATAGGCAAGCGCTTAACCACTAAGCCATCTCTCCAGCCCCCAATAAATTCTTATTAAGCTACATGGTACAGACTTATCTCTGTCCAGTGAGAAAATTCAGTGTATTAGTTCAAGAAAAGAACCAGAAAGTGGAAAAAGGGACACTGTCCATGTAGGTAGTGTGATAATTGGAAGAAATCCAGGAAGATAGAACAGCATTTGCTTATTGGCATATTCTCTAACAGAGCCTGCTTGGGAGTTTTGTTTTTAAATTTCCTTTGTTCCCCTCTTTATTATAAAAGGAATGCATGTTTCTTCCTAGATATATTTTATTTTTATTTATTTATTTGAAAGAGGCAGAGAGAGAGAATTGGGTGCTCCAGGGCCTCCAGCCACTGAAAACAAACTCCAGACTCATGCGCCACTTTGTGTATCTGGCTTACATGGGTCCTAGGGAATGGAACCTGGGTCCCTAGGCTTTGCAGCCAAGTGCCTTATTAGCTAAGCCATCCCTCCAGCCCATGTGTTTCTTCGAAAAGGGAAAGGGGGGTTGGAGGGATGGCTTAGCACTTAAGACACATGTCTGCAAAGCCAAAGTACCCAGGTTCGATTCCCCAGGACCATCCATGTAAGCCAAATGCACAAGGTGGCACACAAGGTGGGGAATCGAACTGAGGTCGTTTGGCTTTGCAGGCAAGTGCCTTAACTGCTAAGCCATCTCTCCAATCCAAACTTTCAGATTTTTACTTTTTTGGTTTTTCAAGGTAGGGTCTCACTCTAGTCCAGGCTGACCTGGAATTCACTATGTAGTCTCAGGGTGGCCTCAAACTCACAGTGATCCACCTACCTCTATTTCCTAAGTGCTGGGATTACAGGCATGCGCCACCACACTAGGCGGTTTTTAATTTTTTCAATTTTCTTTTATAAATTTTAAGTTGTTAAAAATATATCTGTGTGGGCCTGGAGAGGTGGCTTAGTGGTTAAGCGCTTGCCTGTGAAGCCTAAGGACCCTGGTTCAAGGCTCGATTCCTCAGGACCCATGAAAGCCAGATGCACAAGGTGGTGCATGTGTCTGGAGTTCGTTTGCAGTGGCTAGAGGCCCTGGTGTGCTCATTCTCTCTCTTTATCTGCCTCTTTCTCTCTCTCTCTGTTGCTCTTAAATAAAAAAATATATTTTTAATTGACATAGGATTTTATGATATATAATATATATATATATTTTTATATATATATTATAGAATGTTATATAAAGACAAAAACAAAGTAGCATTTATCATCACTGTCCACATTCTTTTTTTTTTTTAAGAAAGTAACTTTATTTTATTTTTATTTATTTATTTGACGGAGAGAGAATGGGCACGCCAGGGCCTCTAGCCACTGCAAACAAACTCCAGATGCATGCGTCCCCTTGTGCATCTGGCTAATGTGGGTCCTGGGGAATCGAACCTGAGTCCTTTGGCTTTGCAGGCAAACGCCTTAACTGCTAAGCCATCTCTCCAGTCCCACTGTCCACATTCTTATTTTGGTAACTGAGAAAAGCAAACAACTAGAGAAAAACTATTTATGTCTATGACAGAGAATTGAAGAAAAGAATAGTTGACATGCCTGCATCAGCCACTTACAGCACCTCCAGACATGAGCAAAGTCTTAGGGACAAAGATCATCTTTGCTATTGGAAAGCTACTGTTTTAATTGCTTTTCCTTTCTGGACCTTGGGAGGTGAGGATGAACAGACTCCTGCTTGTTCCCTCCTTTCCTCTTTTGTCCATTTGGCACCAAGCTGAGAGCTGCCCTCTTGCCCTTTCCAAATGGTGACTTTAGCCTTCAGCCAGGGGAGGAGGAGCAGTAGCCTGATGCTAAGACTTTGGACGAGAACCTGCTGGTCTCTCAGACTGAACATGCTCCATTTTTAGTAAACCTGTACTTCCCAGGGTGTCTACAGCACCAGTTCCCCAGCCTCTGGTAGTTATGGATTCCTTGTCAGTCAGGCGCCAGCTAGGCCTTCTCCATGGTGGGCCAGCTCCAGACAGTGCCAGTGTGTTGTCAGCTGCCAGTGTTGCGTTTGCTTTCTGGAATTCCGCAGTTTTGCTATCTATTCTCTTTGTCCTTGTGTCCACCTTACTTCCTTTCTTCCCTCTTCCTTCCCTGATTTTTGCATATAGAATCTCAGAAAGGAACAAAGGTAAATGAACATGTTTTAATTTTCCATCTTGAACCCAAGTCAAGGCATAGTATCCTAGAGTTTAGTTCTGAGACATGAATGTGACTGGTGAGGCTAGGGTCAGGACTGGCTCCCTCCTATAAACGGACATTCCTTGGTGAAGTTTCTACTGCTCAATGTTACCACTGAACTGTTTTTGTTGCTTAGGAACTGGCCACATTAAAGTCTCAATTAAACTCACAATCTATAGAGATCGCCAGACTACAGACGGAAAAGCATGAGCTGTTGCAGAAAACAGAAGCCTTAGTAAGTTAATTCTTTTTTTTCTTCAGAAAAGCAGTAAGTACAGGTTGATATTTTATGAACCACAATGAAAATGAAGCAGATTTATCAGATGGCTACCTTCTCTTTTTAAAAAAAAATTTTTATTTAATTGAGAGAGAGAAATAGGTAGGTAGAGAGAGAGAGAGAATGGGCATGCCAGGGCCTCCAGCCACTGCAAACAAACTCCAGGCGCATGTGCCACTTTGTGCATCTGGCTTACGTGGATCCAGGGGAATCAAACCTGGGTTGTTTGGCTTTGCAGGCAAACACCTCAACCACTAAGCCATCTCTCCAGCCCAGCCTTCTCGTTTAAGTCACAAACCAGCCAGAGTTCGAGGACATAGGCTTCCTGGCAGCCATTGTGTGGTCTGACTCTAGTCAGTGCATCCACTTCCTGAGTGGCTTGTTTTCATGGTGTTATATCCCATTCTTCTGCTGGTATAAAATAATCCGAATCTTATGGTAGCACACAAGAAAGTCCTCCATGGGTTTCTGGCATGTGGTGAGCTGGTTGACAAGGTCCATGACTCAGACTGTACTGGCCTCATCAGTGCTTCTCCAGATCCTTGATGTTCCTTCCTGGACACAATTGCTCATGTTTTACAATGTGAGAGGCTGAGAATTTCAAAATCTTCACATTCTGATTCATTTTTGCTCAACTGTTTGCCAGTTTGTCTCTCATATATTTTACTGAACTAGAAGCGGCAGAGGGACAACTCTGCCTTGGGCATTTACTTAGAAATCTCCTGATTTAAACATCTCAACGTTTATCAGTTCAAAGTTGTCCATGGTGGCGATAATTGCAAGTTTGAGGCCAACCTGGACAACAGAGCAAGACTCAGGCTAAGATGGATGGATGACAGTTCTGTGTTCTGTCTACTGTGACGCAGTTCTGCCAAGTCCACGTCCTGTGCCACTTTAGAACAGGGATTGACTTTTCTTTTTTTCTCTTTTATTTTATTTATTTTTATTTGGTTTTTGAGATTGAGTCTTGCTCTAAGCCCAGGCTAACCTCAAACTCATAGGTCCTCCTGCCTCTGCCTCCCACGTGCTGAGTGAAGATGTGCACCACCACTCCCAGCCCGACTCTCCAACTTCCAAGTAACATGTTCTTCACGTCCCTCTGTGACCTCACAAGAGACCATTTAGCTTTCATAGTTCTACCAGCATTCTGTAAAGACTATAAAAACTTGTCTAGGGCCTGGAGAAATGGCTCAGCTTAAAAGCACTTGCTTGCAAAGCCTCAGTTTAGTTCCTCAGCACCCTTGTAAAGCTGGGTGCAGAGTTACTTATATCTGTAGCCCCAGTGTTCCTTTGACAATGGGAGGCAGAGCCTTGAGAATCCAAGTTCCTGGGACAGCTATCTGACATCAAGTTGCAGTTCATTTGTAGCAGTAGGAGAGCCTGTCTTAAATAAGGCGGGACACACACCTTGAAGTTGTTCTCTGACTTACACACTGTGGCCTGTGCACACACAAACACATGCTTTTAAAGCCTTGGTTGTAGGACATAGTGGTGCTTGACTTTAATTCCAGTACTAGAGAATCACTGAGAGTTTAAGGCCGTCCTGAGACTGATTCCAGGTCAGCCTGGGCTAAAGCAGGCCCTCATTCGAGAAACCAAAAAATAAATAAATAAATAAATAAATGCTCTTTAGTGTTCATATTTCTATCTGGAATCTATTTGGAATAACATAAACCTTGTCTGACATGCACCTCAAATCTCCACCATTTCCCAGTTCCAAAGCCACTTTCACATTTTTAAGGATTTATTGCTTCAGTACCCCACTTCTTGGTATTTTTATAGAGAAAATGTGGGATCTGAAAATCTTTGATTTAACCCCACTTAAGAAATGTCTTGCTTTTCACCAATTAATGACATTTGTTTGAATCAATTATCTATCTTATGTGACTTGATAATGTGGATGTAGCTTACAGAAATTTATGAAAATCAGTCTCTGCTCAGTAAGTGTGACATCACTGGCAACATTAGAGCTACCACTGCCTTGTTTGACTGCTTCTCTGGCTGACCTTGAAACAGCTTAGCTCGGCCTCCTCATGCTCGGATAAGATTTAATGCACTCCACTGTGGGGAGCTCATGGTCAGCCTAGAAAATTCTGTTGCACGTAAATATGTGAGGGTTTCGTTTTCTGTTGCTGGAAATAAACAGAAACCATTCTGAGAGCACATATTATTTGTAACATTAGCTAATGTATGTTTTTCTAATTCCATTTTCAGGCAAAGTCAGTTCCTGTACAAGGAGACAGTGAACGTGTCACAGCTGCTAAAACCACCGATGTGGAAGGAAGACTCTCCGCCCTGCTGCAAGAAACGAAAGACTTGAAGGTAGGGTTTTAGGGAACCTTACTTACTGTAGATAGCATGTGATCTACTCCAGGAAATTTGACTTTATTTGGTTTGCTCTCTCAGATTGATAAGTTTATGAAAGCTGAAGGATGGAGTACAGTTCTGTGTGTATTTTTAATTATTATTATTATTATTTTTTATTTGTAAGCACAGACAGAGAGAATGGGTGCACCAGGACCTCTAGCTGTTGCAAACGAACCCCAGATGCATGGGCCACTTTGTGCATCTGACTTTACATGAGTACTGGGGACTCAAACCTGGATCATTAGGCTTTGCAGGCAAATACCTTAAGAGCCTCTGGAATGCAGATATATATATATAATTTTTAAATTTATTTTTATTTTCAAGGTAGAGTCTCAGCCCAGGCTAACCTGGAATTCACTATATAGTCTCAGGGTGGCATCGAATTCACGACAATCCTCCTACCTCTCCCTCCCGAGTGCTGGGATTAAAGGCGTGCGCCACCACGCCCGGCTGGAGGAGAGTTTTAAATCATATTTCCATTCCTGTTTCCATGACTATGGGTAGATGACACAAAGGAAACTTAAATGCCATGTCATACAATCATATTAAATATATAAAATAAGAGCATCCAGGGCTGGGGCACAGCACAGGGGTAGAGCACTGCCTGATGTGTACAGCCCTGGTTCAGTCACCAATACTGTAAAGAAAAAAATAAGAAAGGCTTTATATGCATACTAAGAAAGTAAAACTCATTGAAAATACTTGTTTGTTATCAGTGTCTATAAATTTGGCTAATATAAAAGTCACATGTAGACTTACAAGGCAGGCACACTGTGACAGACAATAGCCTATAGGTAATATATAACACTTTTTGGATTATTTATAAGTCATGATTTGATTTGAAACTATTTAATTTTACATTTGAAGTGAGGCTTTTGACTTAAGTTCTGATTTCGACTCTGGCCAGCATCTTTAAGGTGTTTGGTGTCTGTTTATTCTTCTCATTATCTTAGGTGCTATTGTTTTTTATATATGTATTTTTGGAAGAGTAATTCACTGTAAGTAGGTTTTGGATGTTATACTGTTTTTCACAGTAGCTGTCTTTGTTGGTAACAAATCTCTGTATTACTGGGGGTCTGTATTCTAAGCCTTGTGCACCCGGCCCACCCCCCTCAGGTTGAACAAGTGGGGTGTATTAGTTGCTTTCACACCCCTGTGATCAAATACCTGACAGCAGCAGCTTAAGGAGGAAAGACTTACCTTGGCTCCATGGTTGAGGGGATACAGTCCCTCAAGTCAAGGAAGGCCTGGTGGCAGGAGCAGTTCAAGGCAGTCAGTTAGATCTTGGCAGATTGTGAAGCAGACCATCTTGATGGTATCGTGAAGATACCATCTTCAAGGCCCACCCCCAGTAGCCAATGTTTACCACCTAGATCCCATGTCCAGAAGGTTTCACAACCTCCCCAAACAGCAGCCACCAGCCAGGGTCCAAGTGTGAGCTGACAGGGGTCATCTCACTTTCATGCCATAACATAAGGTTATTTGTCATAGAAAAGAACTATCTGTTTAAAACTCTAGGAAGTGAAGGTTATCCTGGACTACTGGCTTTCACGTTTCTTTTCCAGAATGAAATCAAAGCTCTGTCCGAGGAAAGAACAGCCATTAAAGAGCAGCTGGATTCCTCAAACAGCACTATTGCCATTTTACAAAATGAGAAAGACAAGTTAGAGCTGGAGATCACGGATTCCAAGAAAGAGCAAGACGATCTCTTGGTGCTATTGGCTGATCAGGATCAGAAGATTCTGTCACTGAAGAGTAAACTCAAGACTCTCGGACATCCAGTAAGACTGATCTGTATTGTGTTTCCATGTACAGCACATTCTTCCTGTAGTGGAAGTCATGAATATGGTCTATCTATAGTGCTTGCACAGTTTGGTGAATTGGTTTAAGATGAAATCTACCTTTCAGCATTTGTAGAATGTTCTTTTTAAGACTTTGAGACTAAGGCCGGGCGTGGTGGGCACGCCTTTAATCCCAGCACTCGGGAGACAGAGGTAGGAGGATCGCCGAGAGTTCGAGACCACCCTGAGACTACATAGTTAATTCCAGGTCAGCCTGGACCAGAGTAAGACCCTACCTCACAAAACCAAAAAAAAAAAAAAAAGACTGAGACTAGAAACTGAGTTGATTTGATGCTCTGTGGGAACAAGACCCACCACCCAAGATGTGCCGTCATTCTTAGCATATTTGATTCAGAGTCATATGTCGAGAGGTACAGCCATTTATTGTCAAAAGGACTGCAAGCCTTGAGCATTAAATAAGAAAATTGGATTTTACTTTGAGTACTGGAAAATAAATGTTACCAGCATGTTTATGACATATATATACTTAAGAAAAATTTTTTTTTATTTCTTTGCAAGCAAAGAGAGAGAATGGGTGCACCAGGATCTCCTGCTGCTGCAAATGAACTCCAGATACATGTGCCACCCTATGCAGCTTGCTGTATGTGGGTCCTGGGGAATCAAAACCGGGCCTTTAGGCTTTGCAAGCTAGTGCCTAAGCCGCTGAGCCATCTCTTTATCTGACATGTATACTTACGGTATCTCATGTTAGTGTGAACGACTTTGTAATATTAAATTTATATTTTCTTGGAGATTGAAGAAGATGAAGAATCCGGAGACCAGGATGATGAGGAAGACGAAAGTGACAGCTGCGACAAAGACCAGGACCAGACCTAGCCGTGGACACTGTGGTGGAAGAGGGTGTTTCCTGCCAAGAAGTCTTAGGACAGCACTTTGGTTTGCCTCCACAGGAAATAAAGATTTATAAACCAAGTGGAAACAGTCTCTAATAGAACTGTTGATGTATTTTTTTAATGTTGCCACCCATGTTGAAAATCCTAAAACTTTAACTTTACGGGAAACACACATTTTATTTATATTCATCTGAACTCTTCCAGACTATAATTCACAAAGAGCATCAGACCCCAAACACACCATTTCGGGGTGTGTGGAGGCAGTGCTGTTTGCCTTATTTACTGGCTATTTACTTTGCAGAGTTTGTGACATTTGATTTAATGTGTAGTGAATTGGAATCATCATATCTAAATTCAGCTTTTGAGTTCTGAGCTAAGTAGTACACTCACAGGCAAGACATCTCGGGCTGAGCGTGAGTGTGTCCGTAGCCTCCATCCAGTATGCCTCCCACAGTGAGCACACTCATCAGTTGAGAGTGAGTGCCTTGCCTCCCAGCAGAGCTGAGTTCTGTCCCCCTGTGAAGAAACGAGAGATGACAACAAGGGGTGGGGGTGCTGTTCTGAGAAAATGAACAGTGTGTTAACTGGCAAAGAGATTATAAATTAACATCTTATAAAACTCCGATTTAGTATTATTGTTTGATAATCATAAAACATATGTTCATAGTTTTTAAAAGATCCAAACTATGATTTATATAATTTATTGGCATTTTTGCTGAATAGGTTTAAGTCAGATGATAGATTTTTAAAAAGATAATGAAGCAATGTGTCAAAGTCTAATGTTTTCATAATAAAAATAGATATTATGTTCACTTAATCCCTGGTCATGGTGCCTTTTCTTTAAATTTTGACAAAAGTATTTAATTTAAGTAGAAAGGCTGAAGAGACTTCTCTTGCTTGGGTACATTACTAAAACTAAATGTTACATTACTAAAACTAAATGTTAGAAGCAATCTTTATTTAACTAACTAAAAGATTGAAAGTAGCTGTTTGGAACACAGCAGAAGATCAACTGTTGTCCATAGGAGCCTGAGACAAAGAGCATTGCCACAAATTTGGGATCAGCCAGGGCCTCATGGCAAGACTCTGTCTCAAAGTTGGAAGGCAGCCTAAGATGGTGACAGTTAATGGCTATCTTCTTGGTGTAGTTTACCAATGAACATAAACTTTAAAAAAAATGTTTGTTTGTTTATTTATTTATGAGACAGAGAGAATAGGTATTCCAGAGCCTCCAGCCTCTGCAAACGAATTTCAGATGCATGTGCCACCTTGTGCATCTAGCTTACATGGGTACTGGGGAATCGAATCTGGGTCAAGTGCCTTAACCACTAAGCCATCTCTCCAATAAAAACATAAACTTTTCTTTTCTTTTGGTTTTTCAAGGTAGGGTCTTGCTCTAGTCCAGGCTGACCTAGAATTCACTCTAGTCTCAGGCTAGCTTTGAACACACAGTGATCCGCCTACCTCTGCCTCCCAAGTGCTGGAATTAAAGACATGTGCCACCACGCCTGGCTTCGAACATAAACTTTTGATAGACAAACATTTTGATAGACAAAAGATGGTTATGGTACCGAGCTCCTGTGAACAGCGCACTGGGCACCACCATCTCACTGCTGCTGTTGCATCCTAAGAGGAGCTTCCATTCAGAGAATGACTGATCACTGAACCAGCTGGTACTCTGTGATGAAGTTGACAGCACTCAGTGGACAACACGGTGATGACCACACTTCAGGGAAATGTTAAAAATGGGTGAGGAGAGCTGGAGAGATGGCTTAGCGGTTAAGCCGCCTGCCTCCTAAGCCTAAGAACACTGGTTCCAATCTCCAGGTCCCACGTTTAGCCAGATGCAAAGTGACGCAAGGGCGCAATGCCGCACTTGACCACAAGGGGGCGCACGCATCTGGATTTCGTTCACAGCAGCTGAGAGTGCTGGCGCGCCCATCTCTGTCTGTCTCTCTCTGTGTCTCTCTCCAAAAATAAATAAAATAATAATAAAAAAATGGGTGAGGAGTGAGAATTTATTAGTGTCATTCACACTGGCTTGGAGGCGGTCTCACAGCTGCACAGTTCAGGTGGGAGCAGGGGTCTTTGCCTGTGTAGCGTCTAGAGTCCCTAAATTGGTCCAGGTGTCTCCAGTCCGGTCGTTTCCTCTCCACCCACCCTGCCACCAATCTCTGTCTCCACCATGGTAACCTTTCTGCAGTGCATATAGGAGCAGAAGCTGGTGAAGTTGCCAACCACTGAGGTCCTTATCCAGGTAGGCAGGACCCTGACTGTGCTGTGCTGTCTCAAGCAGCTGCTGTAGAACTATCTCCAGGAAAGTTGCTACTTCTGGGTCTGGAAGTTCATGCCCTCCTCCCTGTTCAGACATGCCCGTGCTCATCCCTAAGGAAATGGGCTTTCATGAGGTGCAGACTTGGAAATGGTATTAATGCCCCTACTAAAAGAATCCCAAGCCGGGCATGGTGGCGCACGCCTTTAATCCCAGCACTCAGGAGGCAGAGGTAGGAGGATCACCGTGAGTTCAAGACCACCCCGAGAGTGCATAGTGAATTCCAGGTCAGCCTGAGCTAGAAAGAGACCCTACCTTGAAAAACAAAACAAAACAAAAAAAAAAAAAAAGCCCAAGAGGCCCTGTCCCCCTTTCACGGTGTTGAGGTTACAGTAAGAAGATGACTGGGAAGAAGCGGGCCCCAACCAGACATCGAGTCGGCTTGATGTCTTGATCTCTGACTTAATAGCCTTCACCCTTAGGAGAAATGAATGTCTGTTGTTTATAAACTTCCTGATCTCTCGTATTTTGTAACAGCAGCTGACATGGAGAAGACAAGACATTATTCCTTCTCGGCTCTCTTTACTTTTTTTAAAAATATATTTTTTTATTTGAGAGAATGTGAGAGAGAGAGAGAAGTAGATCGAATGAGCATGCCAGGACCTCTAGCCACTGCAAACGAACTACCGACGCATGAGCCCCCTTGTGCATCTGGCTTTAGGAGGGTACTGGGGAATTGAACCTGTGTCCTTAGGCTTTGCAGGCAAGTGCCTTAACTGATGAGCCATCTCTCCAGCCCAGTTCTCTTTGCTTTTGAACGTAATGTTTGTTCAAATAATAACCTCATTCAGGACAGTTTGCATGTAGTAAAGGCTCTAAGAATGAAGCAAAGGGCCGGGCATGGTGGCGCATGCCTTTAATCCCAGCACCAGGGAGGCTGAGGTAGGAGGATCACTGTGAGTTCGAGTCCACCCTGAGACTACATAATGAATTCCAGGTTAGCCTGAACTAGAGCAATACCCTACCTTGAACAAAAGGAAAGAAAAAAGATAGAACAGTAATCACAGAGCACAGAGCATTTGTTGTTGTGACAGTCTAGTTTCTAGCTCTAGCATTGCCAGAGAAAACAGTGACTAACACAAAGCTACTGTGGGAAAGGAGGCCACAGTTCAACTTGTTTTTCCGTAGATTTTCTTAAAATACAGCAAATTGGCCTTAGAGTCCAGGATCTTGTTTCTATAGCTCATAACTTAAATCTTATTCAGTAGCCTACTTCACTGGTCCTTCCTTTTAAAATTCATCCATTCCTTTTATATTCACAAGCAGGAAGAGAGCAAATGGGTGCTCCAAGGGCTCCTACCTCTGCAAGCTCCAGACACGAGCCACTTTGTGCGTCCAGCTTTACGTGGATACTGGAGAATTGAACCCACACCAGTAGGCTTTGCGAGCAAGCTCATTTAACCACACTGAGCCATCTCCCCGGTGCCCCTTTTTTAAAGATTTTATAATTTTTTAAAATAATGTTTTGTTTGTTTGAGAGAGAAAATAGGCTTGCCAGGGCCTCTTGCCACTACAAACTCTAGATGCATGCACCACTTTGTGCATTTGTGCATCTAGCTTTACATGGATACTGGGGAATCCAACCCAGGTCTTCAGGTTTTGCAAGCAAGTATCCTAACTGCTGAGCCATCTCTCCTCAGTATTCCGTTTTGAGAACCAGATACATCCAAAGTTTTTCTGTCACGCTTATTTTTAAACTACTGTGGCTTGGTGGCTTGTTGAATTGGAATTTGAAACAAGTTCAATATCATTTCCTTCAAGGAATCACTTATCTTGCTGGGCTTGAGATACTAACAAGCAACATCTCTTCTTCCAAACCCTGCAGATGTATTTTTTAAAATATTTATTTATTTATTTATTTATTTATTTATTTATTTATTTATTTATTTATTTATTAGAGAGAGAGAAGTAGAGAGAGAATGGGCATGCTAGGGCCTCCAGCCACTGCAAACGAACTTCAGATGCATGTGCCATCTTGAGCATCTGGATTACATGGACCTTGGGAATGGAACCTGGGTCCTTTGGCTTTGCAGGTAAGCACCTTAGCTGCTAAGCCATCACTCCAGCCCCCCAGATGTATTTTTGACCCACTAAATTTTGGACTTCCTGTGAGGACACTATGTCTGTAAAGGAATCAAGACCTTGCTTCTTGTGAGGACGTTATGTGTCTGTGAAGGAATCAAGAACTTGCGAGGACATTGTATGTCTAAATGAATCCAGATCATTGCATCTTAAAGGTAGAAATGTGACAGAATGAAATTAACAGTGCACACAATTTTAAATCCAAATGCTGTACCTTTCACACAAGGTACCACTCAGTTCTTTCCACTTTTTCCTCTTTCTCTGTGAAGGATCAGTAGGTTTTATCCAAAATGTTTCTGACTATTTCCCTCAAGAATGAAAATTTGGGGGGGCTGGAGAGATGGCTGAACAGTTAAGGTGCTTGCCTGCGAAGCCTAAGAACCCAGGTTCAATGCCCCAGTACCCACGTAAGCCAGATGCACAAGGTGGTGGATGCATCTGGAATTTGTTTATAGTAGCTAGAGGCCCCAGCACGCCAATTCTCTCCCCCCTGCCACTTCCTCTTTCTATTAAATAAATAAAACGTTTTTGGTTTTTCGAGGTAGGTTGTCACTCTGGCTCAGGCTGACCTGGAAGTAACTGTGTAGTCTCAGGGTGGCCTTGAACTCAAGGTGATCCTCCTACCTCTGCCTCCCGAGTGCTGGGATGAAAGGCATGCGCCACCACGCCCAGCTAATAAAACGTTTTTTAAAAAGAATGGGGCTGGAGAGATGGCTTAGTGGTTAAGGCACTTGCCTGTGAAGCCTAAGAACTTATGTTCAAATCTCTAGGTCCCACATAGCCAGATACAGTGGCACAAGTGTGCAATGTCACACATGTGCACAAGGGGGCATACACATCTGGAGTTCATTCCCAGCAGGCTGAAGGTTCTGGCATGCCCACTCTCTCTCACTCTCTAAAAAAAATTTTTTTAAAGATTTTATTTTTATTTATTTATTAGAAACAGAGAGAGGCAGAGAAAGTGAGAGAGAGAATGGACATGCCAGGGACTCTAGCCACTGCAAATGAACTCCAGACGCATGTGCCACCTTGTGCATCTGGCTTACGTGGGACCTGGAGAGAATCGAACCTGGGTCCTTAGGCTTCACATGCAAGCACTTTAACCACTAAGCCATCTCTCCAGCCCTAATTTTTTTTTAATGGAAAATTTTTGGATAGAGAGATGGCTCATTGGCTAAAGGTGCTTGCTTGCAAAGCCTGCTACAGACACACAAAGTGAAGCATGCGTCTGGAGTTTGTGTGCAGAATGAAAAATTTTAAGTGAGCCCTCCTTAAGATTTGTTGGACAATCTTAAGCATTTTAGTTGACAATTAAATTTTAAATGTTACCCATAGGAAGCAAACAGTACACATATCACAAAGGAATTTAAAAGCAAGTAGACAGATGTTTTGGTTTTCAAAAACATTAGAAACCCCACATAGTTTTTTTGTTTTGTTTTGTTTTGTTTTGTTTTGTTTTGTTTTGTTTTGTTTTTGGTTTTTCAAGGTAGAGTCTTACTCTAGCCCAGGCTGACCTGGAATTCACTATGTAGTCTTAGGGTGGCCTTGAACTCATGGCGATTCTCCTACCTCTGCCTCCCCAGTGCTGGGATTAAAGACATGCACCACCATGCCCGGCTATATAGATTCTTTTTATAATGTGGGACTCATCTTTGTTTTTCTGAACTCCACATATGTAGAGATAGAGTCAAGTCTCCACAGTATATTTTGCTCATTTTGCTTTGTATATCTCTGTGGACAGAAAAAAAGGCAAGCTTGCAACTTTCCCTCCAACTAAAGCAAAAGGAAATTTTAATTAATTAATTGTTTTTTCCAAGGCTGGGTCTTACTCCAGCCCATGCTAACCTGGAATTCATTCTGTAGCTCCAGGCTGGTCTCAAACTTTTGGAGATACTCTTACCTCTGCTTCCAAGTGCTGGGATTAAAGGCATGTACCACCATGCCTGGCTAAATTTTAATTTATTTAACTCAATGGCTTCATACAGTTATGTCCCAATTAACACAATAAGAATATCTGATCTTTTTCTAGAAACACTCCAAGTAGCTTACTCCTGCAAGGCTCGGACATCGGGGTGGGACGGAACCCTTCAGTCACTCACCATCAACCAAGTGCAACAGAGACTGCAGAGTGCCCCTCCCTCTCCCTTTATTGTAGAACCCATGATTCCTCAACGGGCAGGTGATTGCCCCAAAAAGAAAGATTCGATTTCCTAGTCGCTTTTCTTTCTTTCTTTTTTTCAAATTTAACAACTTTATTGATTTTGTAGATTGCTTTTCTTTAATTTTCCCAATTTCTCTTCAAAATGCTGACAATGATGGGAAAGACATTTCAGTGGGAGTAGCATAATATGATACAGACATTTTATGACTTATTGGAAGGAGGGAGAGGAGTATGGACAGAGCTTCGCACGTCAGCCGTGTGTAAACGTGTCGTACAGAGGAAGCTGTGTGGGGCTCCATTGTTCCTGAAGAGCTTCGTTCCTCACGAGTCTCCCCGTCTGCTGGGGGTGAGAGGACCCGGAGCATTATCAGTCGGAGGAGCGTCCGTCTCTCTCATTGGGATGGATGAAGGGGCTGTGGTAGTTCTTCTGCTCATTGGTGCTTTCCTCTGACAACGCAAAAATCAGGACAAAATGCTTTTATAAAAACTGACATATAAAAATCACTAGTTTTTTTCTCTTAATATGTTTTTGGGTTTTTCCTTTTCTCTTTTTTTCTTTCCTTCTTTTTTTCTTAATAATATTTTTAAATTTTGTGTGTAGAAAGGGAAGAATTTTGAATTAAGACCATTTTTTTTTAAGTTTCATTCACTTATTATCAACTTCTACTTCTTTGCACAGTAAGATAGATAATAAAATTTATAGTGTTTTATTTCTTTAAAAAGAATATTGATGGGCTGGAGGGATGGCTTAGTGGTTAAGGTGTTTGCCTGCAAAGCCAAAGGACCCAGGTTTGATTCCCTAGGACCCACATTAGCCAGTTGCACAAGGAGGTTTGTTGTGGCTGGAGGCCCTGGTGCACCCATTCTCTCTCTCTGTGTCACATAAATAAATAACTAAATAAAAAGAATATTGAGTACTCTTTTTTTCCAAACTTCTTTTCCAGCAAATCCTTTTGAGAACTTGGGTACTGGGACAAAACCCACTCTTTAAAGCATCTGTTTGGAGGTCGTGATCTGGTCAGTGAGGTTCTCACGGACCCAAGATGAGGTGAGGCAAGAATCCAAGGGGTATTTGCCTCTACTCTTCTCAAGGCAGTCTGTAATTCCAGAAGTGCTAAGGAGCTGAGGAGAGCTTTGGACAGCCTCTCAGCATTGGGGAATACAGGTTCACATCCAAGAACTACCAGACAGAGGGGCATGGTATGTAACTTGGCATGTTATTCAGTTTTTCGTCACCATGACAAAACAACTTAAGGGAGGGAAGCTATATTCTGGCTCACAGTTTCAGCCAGGCTCAGTGCATCGTGGTGGAAGGGACACGGCGGAGCACAGCAGTGTGTCTGCAGGCCAGGATGCAATGACAATGGCTGGCTGGCTTTCTCTTCTTCCCCTTTCTCCATCTGGCACCCTGGTCTATGCCGCAGCGCTGGCCAGACCCCAGGCTGAGTCTTTTCCCCTTTGTTAATGCCTTCACAAACACAGTCGCATTCACGATGTTTTGCTGATTTCCTGGCATTTCTCAACCTAATCAAGTTGACAATCAAGGTTAACCATCCTATTGGGATTTGGGATGGAATCCCGCGGGTCTCAGCCTGGGAGCAGAGGGTGAACCGGGGCACTTGTTCCGTGTTCACAGTCTCTGATTAGATTCAGGTGGACTGTGGATGTCACATTTGTGACTTACTGGCACAAAAGGGACAAAAGCAAATTCTCGTTGTTAGAAGACAACTTCAACCAGAGCTTCAAGTTATCTCTACCATGTCCCTAGATAATGTCCCCCATCCATCAAAGATAACCAGCCCCAACCTCCAAAGAAAAAATCCAAAGGGGAAATGGTGAAAAAGCAGACATTAGAAATAGATCATTGGGAGAGCCCATTAGATAATAACTTTATTTTTTATTTTTTAAAAATATTTTTACTTGCAAAATTGAGTGTAAGAGATACACTATAGGCACATCAGGGCCTCCTGCCACTGCAAACGAACTCCAGATGCATGTGCCACTTTGTGCATCTGACTTTAGGTGGGCACTGGGGAACTGAACCCAGGCCATCAGGCTTTGCAAACAAATGCTGTTGTCCACTGATCTATCTCCTAAGCACCAGATATTAATTTTAAAGTAATTAAAATGTTCAAGAGATCAAAAAATGAGATGGTAACTTATTGAAAAATAAGATGGAGTCAGAGTTGAAAACTATAATCATTAAAATTAAGAACTTAATAGATGGTTTTAACATCACATTAAGTGTAACTAAAGACAAAAATAGTAAATTGGAAGATAAATCAGAAGAAAAAGACTAAAATAGAAGAGGAAATAGCAGAAAAGAAGGTTCACTGGAGGGGGATGAGGGAGCAGGGACAAAGGTGGGTGGTAGGAAAGGAATTGTGTAAAGTAAAGGTTTTTAATTATTTTTAAAAAAACTTTAATCCCAGCACTTAGGAGGCAGAGGTAGGATCACTGTGAGTTCGAGGCCACCCTGAGACTACCTAGTGAATTCCAGGTCAGCCTGGGCTAGAATGAGACTCTACCTCAAAAAATCAAAATTAAAAAAAACTGAAAAAGGGCTAGAGAGGTATCTCAGTGGTTAAACCCTTGTTTGCAAAGCCTGATGGCCTGGGTTCACTTCTGCAGTACTCACATAAAGCCAGGTGCACAAAGTGGCAAATGAATTTGGAGTTCATTTGCGGTGTGAAGAGACCCTGGTGGTTTCTCTCTCTCTCTCTTCCTTACAAATAAATAAAGTAAATAAATATTTTTTAAAAGAGATGTAATTGGAAATAGTATTATGAGCACAAAACCATCAAGCATAATAGCACATTTCCTGTCTTTTCCTTTATTTCCCAAGTCCTTATCCTCTTCCAAGCATTATTTTAATGGAAACCCCATAAATAAAACTTACACAGTTGATTAAGAATTCACGTAACCTCTGGCATTGCTGCAAGGAAAGAAAGCAAGCAATTATTTAATAGGAAACTGTAGCAGACAGCCTCAGGCTGCTGGGATGAACCTTCAGACCAAACACAGTTTATGGGAGGAAGAAGGGATTTATTGAAGCTTATAGATCCAGGGGAAGTTTCATAATGACAGAAGAAGCTGGCCCACTTCCACAGGCCCAGGCAGAGAGAGAGAGAAACCACCCCAGCACCATAAGCAAGCAAGCACACTCGGGAGCTCCAGGCCAAGCTCAGGCACTTTGCATATCTCAGGTTGGAATTCAGATCCGCTTTAGGCTGGACCCTAGGATCCACCCACAGTGTCTGCTCCATCCAGGTGGCTGTAGATCTAAATTACATTTTTTTTTTTTTTTTTTTTTTTTTGCGAGGTAGGGTCTCACTCTGGTCCAGGCTGACCTGGAATTAACTATGTAGTCTCAGGGTGGCCTCAAACTCTCGGCGATCCTCCTACCTCTGCCTCCCGAGTGCTGGGATTAAAGGCGTGCGCCACCACGCCCGGCTCCTAAATTACATTTTTAATAAACTTCTGTATCTATTGGAAGGACATCTATTCAAACTACCACAGAAACCGTGTAAGTTTAGACATGCTTTTAAATTTTCTGTACAGAACGCTGAAGAAAATACCAACGTTTGCTTCAAGGTCTATAATTGGTAAAGATGGTGCTTGAAATATGACTGGGGTCATCATTTAGAGGACAGGGAGTTAGGAGTTAGGTGAGAAGAGTAACAGCGTAGTTTTTTTCTGACATTATACTAATGAGAAAACACCCCGGGGAATAAGGCATAGCACTTTATCATTGCTCTCCATGGCACTGCCGAGGCTTGTGCTCTCCTAGGCAACTGCTCTGTCACTGAGCTCCCCCACACCACCCCTTGGCTTTTTGAAGTAGGGTCTCACGATGTCTATCAAGCTGGCGTAAAATTCACTCTGAGACGGAGGCTGCCCTGGAACTTGTCATCCTCCTGCCTCTTCCTCTAGAGCGCTGAGATTCCAGACCCGCCACTCCATACTCGGCTTTGCTGCCTCTGCTCAGACTAGGAAAGAAGCAGGTAGAGCAGCCAGGTGGCAGCAGAGAGCCCAGAGGCGGCTGCCTCTGAGCAAAACTGAGCTGGCCTCGGGATTCCCAGCATCTCAGGAAGAAACAGAGTGACAAGAAATATATCAAGAGCCAGGTGTGGTGGCGTGGTGGCGTGGTGGCGCACGCCTTTAATCCCAGTACTCGGAAGACAGAGGTAAGAGGATCGCTGTGAGTTCAAGGCCACCCTGAGACTACATAGTGAATCCCAGGTCAGCCTGAGCTAGAGTGAGACCCTACCTCGAAAAACCAAAAAATAAAAATTAAAAAAAAAAAATATATATATATATCTTAAAATCCGTGTTTATGACAATTACTGGATATAAGTACAAATTTGTCTGTGAGCTTGTTTGGCAAACAAAATAATCAGAATTTTATCAAATTTGATCAAAATTAGGATGTTTTCTAAAAGGCATCTGTTGCACGTCACTTTACAAGGAATTGTAAGTGTCAGAATAGACATATTGAACAAAGTTACATTGTGAAACATTGATAACTGATATGATTTTTTGCAAATGTCAAATTCTCTCCCTAAATCCTATCTTCTTCCCAGGGAAAGGAGGGAGGGAGAAAAAAGGTAAGAGGGAGGGAGGGAGAAAAAAAGAATTATCTTACCTTCCAGTTTAAGAAAGGACAGAAAGGAGTAATTCTGGGACCATATCTTTGTACCTGTGAAAACGGAGAGGCAGAAAGCATGGAGACTGTGCCCATTTACGGTAATGGTTACCATGGTGACTAACGAGGAGTTTCAATCAAGTGCCTTGGAAGCAGAATGCGTCTTCTGCTGTGTACAAGCCTCACCAAGCACGACTGCCTTGTCTCATGTCGATAATGAAGAGAAGCTTGTTTGCAGATTGGATCCTGTGTATGTTGCCTCAGTCACTAACCCTGAGACCACAGCAGCTCAAATAACCCTCTGAGCGACCCCCTCTCCTTTTTCACAGTACCAACCCGAACCATATGGCCTTGCCTGACCTACGTCAGGGCTTCCGATTGTCTCCAAGGCTGACCACCCAACAATCATAGCTCCAACATCATCACTGCCTCCCTCAATGGGTCTCAATGTTGGCTGGCTCCAATCCCAGGCCAGTTCAGTTTCTGAGAGTGACACCTACATAGTTTAAGGCCTTTCCCCCAAGTTTCCCAAATGATTACAAAGAACAGCCAAAATAGACAGCCCCTGAAGGGTTTTGAGACCAGAAGAGATGTCCCATTTCCCTGCGTGCAAATATTTTAGTTTTTAAAAATTATTATTATTGTTATGTGTATACTTATGTGATGGGCACATGTGTGTGTGCACATGTGTGTATGTGCGTGTGGAGACCAGAGGTCAATGTTGGGTAGCTTCCTTAAGCATTCTTACATCTTTTTTTTTTTAAATTTTATTTACTCACTTATTTTCAAGGAAGAGAGAGGAAATGGGTGTGCCACACTCTCTTGCCACTGCAAACAATCTCCAGATGTAGCTAGTTTTACATGGGTACTAGGGAATTGAAGCCTGGGCCATTAGGCTTTGCTAGAAAGCACTTTTAACCATTGAGCCATCTCTGCAGGCCCATTCTTCCATCTCATTTTTTTGAGACAGACTCTCTCACTAAACCTGGAGCTCACTAATTCAGATAGACATTCTTCCATCTCATTTGTTAGCTAGTGAGCAAGTGTCAGAGCTCACTAATTCAGATCTCAAGCTCACCGCTGCTGGGATTGCAGGTGTGCACCCCTATGCAGGGTCCCCTGTCTCTGCCTCACCGCTGCTGGGATTGCAGGTGTGCACCCCTATGCAGAGTTCTTCCGTGGTTGCTAGGAATCCAAACTCAGGTCCTCGTGTTTACCCACAGCCATCTCGCCTACCCCAAGTCTCTGGCTTTTCTAAAAAAGTCTCTCAAAATAGCTTGAAGAGCTACTTTTAGTGCCAAAGAAACTCTTAAAATGGAGATGGTGGCTTGGGCCCCAAACTGACTTTTTTTTTTAGGATTGAGTATAACTAAAACTTCAGAATGTATGGCCAGTTTTCCGAACTAGACATGAGCAGTTACATACAAGTGTGCAGTGAGCTGCAAGCACAAGAACAGCCATCCAAACCAGCATTTTCATTGTTCAACGTGTTTATCTGCAAGTGAAACAAACGTGGTGTTGTGAAACAAACAGGATCTCACCATACAGCCCAGTAGTGGGGCGTGATGGCGCACGCCTTTAATCCCAGCACTCGGGAGGCAGAGGTAGGAGGATTGCTGTGAGTTCAAGGCCACCCTGAAAATACAGAGTGAATTCCAGGTCAGCCTGAGCTAGGGTGAGACCCTACCTCGAAAAACCAAAAAGAAAAAAAATAATGTCAAATAATATTTGACATGGCAAAAGGATAATGAAAACTAAGTGTATATAAGTATATTACCTACCTTGAAGGCTGACATTTTTCATATTCCCTCTTTTTTTTTCTTTTCTGAGCCAAGATCTCATGTTGCCCAGGCTAGCCTTAAACTCCATATGTACCAAGGATAACCTTGAATTTCTGATCCTCCTTTCCATTTCCTGAGTGCTGAGATCATAGGTGTGCACCACCACACATAAATTGTGTAGCACGGGGGATGGAACCCAGAGTTTCTTCATGCAAGCTGGGAGGGCACCCTGAAGCTGAGCCACATCCCCAGCCCTTCACGTTCCCTCTGACATCTGTCAACGTTCTCAATTCTTCCTTACGTTGCTAGAAACATGTAGGAGGGGGAAAGGAATGGACATTTACAGAATGACTTTTTAAAAAAAGTTTATTGTTTATGTTTATTTATTTATTTGAGAGCAACAGACAGAGAGAGAGAGAGAGAGAGAGAGAGAGAGGGCGCACCAGGGCCTCTAGCCACTGCAAATGAACTCCAGATGCATGCGCCACTTTAGAGGGAATTGAGCCTCAAACTGGGGTCCTTAGGCTTCACAGGCAAGCACTTAACTGCTAAGCCACCTCTTCAGTCCCAGAATGACTTTTAAAAATCCATGTCAGGGCCAGGCATGGTGGCTCACGCCTTTAATCCCAGCACTCGGGAGGCTGAGGTAGGAGGATTGCCATGAGTTCGAGGCCACCCTGAAACTAATTCCAGGTCAGCCTGGGCTAGAGTGAGACCCTTGAAAAAAAAATCCATGTCAGGGCTAGAGTGATGGCTTATGGTTAAGGGGCTTGCCTGCAAATCTCAGGGACCCAGGTTGGATACCCCAGAACCCATGTAAGCCAGCTGCACAAGGGGACACATGCATCTGGAGTTCGTTTGCAGTGACTGTAGGCCCTGGTGTGCCCATTCTCTCTGTCTTAAATATATAACTAATAATATTTTTAAAAATCCATGTCAGCTGAGGGTGGTGGCACACACCTGTAATCCTAGCACTTGGGAAGCTGAAGGAAGAGAATTATAAGTTTGAGGCCAGCCTGGCCTACACAGAAAATTCCAGGCCAGCAGTAAGGACTCTGTTTGTTGCTTTTATTTATTTATTTTAATACTCTTATTTAAATGAGAGATATAGAGTATGGGTATATCAAGTCTTCCTGCTGTAAATGAACTCCAGATGCATGCACCACTTTGTGCATCTGGTTTTATGTAGGGTCTGGGGATTTAAACCTGGGCCAGCAGGCTTTATAAGCAGATGCCTTTAACTTCTGAGCCATCTCCCCAGCCCTGCTTGCTTGCTTCTTTCTTTCTTGCTTGCTTGCTTTTTTCTTTCTTTCTTTCTTTCTTTCTTTCTTTCTTTCTTTCTTTCTTTCTTTCTTTCTTTCTTTCTTTCTTTCTTTCTTTCTTTCTTTCTTTTTTTTTTTTTTTTTCGAGGTAGGGTTTCACTCTGGTCCAGGCTGACCTGGAATTAACTATGTAGTCTCAGGGTGGCCTCGAACTCTCAGTGATCCTCCTACCTCTGCCTCCCGAGTGCTGGGATTAAAGGCATGCGCCACCACGCCCGGCTTTCTTTCTTTCTTTCTTATTTGAGAGAGATTCAGAGACAGAAAGAGGCAGAGAAAGAGAGAGAATGAATGCGCACCAGGCCTTCAGCCACTACAAACAACCTCCAGATCATGCCCCACCTTGCATAATTGGACTACGTGGGTCCTGGGGAATCAAGCCTCGAACAGGGGTCCTTAGGCTTCACAGGCAAGCACTTAACTGCTAAGCCATCTCTCCAGCTCTGTGTTTTTTTAAATTCATGTCATCTCTATAACTTTTGTGGATATTCATCTACAATTTGGTTTTAGTCATTAACCACTTAAAAGTCTTAATATAACCTACAACAAACACTTAAGTAATATATGAAAAATATGTGGCCATAATAAATAAAAATTCAAAATTTTATAAACATGAACACTTGTAACAATATTTAAAGAACAAAATATAAAACAACCTATGTAAAAATATTTCAAATATATATAACACACATACCACGACTACAAAAGTTAATTAAATGCTATTGAAAACATACTGAAGTAAATTCTTTAATTTGCAACCTTTTAGATGTCCATATTATTTATAAGACAAATCTGTTTATAATTGAGAGAATGTTACCTTGTACAGCCGAGAAGAATGGACTGCCTAATGGTCTGGGGAGTCCCTCCGAAGCCTGTTTCCAGATGATGTGTGTATATACAGGTATTTATATGTGCAGGATGTGGAAGATTAATGCGTTAAAAATAGTTCTGGTGACCCTCATTTACATATGATGGGACAGGGTTTCCCCAGAAGTTGAGACCCTTGTTCCTGTTTGATTATCACACATTTTTGTGGTTCTTGGTGACACACAAGAATTCTTTCAGGTTTTGCTGATGAACAACGAAGGCTGCCATGAAAAGCACCGTCACAGTGAGCAGCTTGGGCAGGACGTGGGCCTTGAGGGTCCTGCTGGGATACAGAGGCTTGGCACAGGTACAAGGTAGGAACTCTAGACAGTCTGTCCCCAAGTGCAGTCCCAGCTCAGCGTGGTCATGTTGCTTCCGGCTGGTACAGGGTCATTCTGAAACTAGTTCATTCCCAGAGGTTTTTTTTCTTTTTTCTTTTTTCTTTTTTTTTTCTTTTTCCTGAGGTAGAGTCTCACTCTGGCCCAGGCTGACCTGGAATTCACTATGTCATCTCAGGGTGGCCTTGAACTCATGACAATCCACCTACCTCTGCCTCCGGAGTGCTGGGATCAAAGGCGTGCACCACACGCCCTGTATTCCCAGAGTTTTAAATATTGTATAGATGGAGAGAGAGAGAGAGAGACAGACAGACAGACAGACAGACAGACAGAGAAGATGCAAACATGTGAGTGAATAAATGAAAACTATCGTGAGATCTCACTGAGGAAGACGCTGGTGGTGAGAAGGAGAGTTGAGCCCGGGATAGGGCTGTGAGAACGTCATCAGAAATCTGGGCCAGGATTGAGAGAGAGAGAGAGAGAGAGAAAGCCTTTGACCTGAGGCAGTTCCCAAACAACAGTCCCTGAACAAGTACCTCAGACTTACCCTGGGACGGGGGCAGAGCAATGGCCCTCAGCAAAGATGTCCAGGGCCAACAGTGGCCCTGTGAACGCTGCTTTTGTTATCAAAAGGGACTTGGCAGTGTGACGAAGTAAGTAAGGAACTGAGGTGGTGAGATGTTCCTGGCTTATCCAGGTGGGCCCTGTGGGATCACCAGAGTCCTTCAAATTGGAATGGAGGCAGAAAGCACAAGAGCCAGAGTAGGTAGTGAGGCCTCCAGCCTTGCTGACTGTACATGAAGGATAGGGCCCAGGAAGGTGGGTAGCCTGGAAGCTGAAAAACCATGAACAGATTGTCCTCAGAGCCTTGGAAAGGTGCTTTGCTGACACCTTGATTATAGCCCTGTGTGGACTGTGCTGGACTTTAATATCCAGAAATGTACGATTGTACACCCACGTTGGAGTGATTCGTGACAGCAGTGTCAAGAAATGCATTAACAAGAGTCCCTGGCACACCCATATTTGCTCTTTCTCTTCCTCTGTCTCTCCCTACCCCTCTTCTCTCTCTACTTGCAATTAAAAATGTATTTAAAAAACAAACCTTAGAAACTCATGATGTTTTGTAATAATGACTAAACTTCTTTGTCTCCAACTACAGTTTTTCTCTGATTAAAATAAAAACAGGGGCTGGGGACATGGCTTAACAGTTAAGGCGTTTGCCTGAGAAACTTAAGGACTCTGGTTCGATTCTCCAGGACCCACGTAAGCCAGATGCTCAAGGGGGACATACATCTGGAGTTTGCAGTGGCTGGAGGCCCTGGCGCGCTCATTCGCTCTTTCTCTCTGTCTCTTCCTCTCTCTCTCTAAAATAAATAAATCAATAAAATATCTTTAAAAAAATAAAAAACAAATCTGGGTGTGGTGGTGCACACCTTTAATCAATCCCAGCACTCGGGAGGCAGAGGTAGGAGGATCACCATGAGTTCAAGGCCACCCTGAGACTACACAGTGAATTCCAGGTCAGCCTGGACTAGAGCAAGACCCTACCTCAAAAAACCAAAAAAACAAAAACAAAAATCCCAAAACCTCTAAGGAAGAGCTTGTCAATGTGACCTACACAAAACTTAATCTTGCAAACGCTTGTTGGGGCCCAGACATCCATATTGAAGGATAGGAGCAGAAATTCAGGCAACAGTGGTAATTTTTTTTTCGATGTAGGGTCTCACTCTGGCTCAGGCTGACCTGGAATTCGCTGTGTAGTCTCAGGGTGGCCTCGAACTCACGACGATCCTCCCACCTCTGCCTCCTGAGTGCTGGGATTAAAGGCATGCACCACCATGTCTGGCTAATAGTGTTTTTTAAAACACTCTCCTCTCCAGACAATTCCAGTGTGTAGAAACCCTGTTCTAAGCGACTTGCACCCCAGGGTGCCTGTCCCATCTCCTTTCCTCTTGCAGGTTTGAGGCCTCTGAGAATGCCTCCTGTTGGGCATTGCTTGAGCTTTCTAATGTTAAGGGGCAGACGAGAGAGAGGTAGGCGCTTGGATCTGCAAGAGATTCTTTCTAAGAATGAGAAAGCTGACAGGACATCTTACTCTTGAGAAGAATTTAGGATGGGCCAGTGACTTTGTTCTTGTTCTCAAAATTCAGGAAATGAACATGCTCCTTCAGGATTACTGTAGATTACACCGAGGAAAGCAGCCCAGTAATTGTAACCTGAAGCCTAAGCTTGCATGAACTTCTGGCACAGGAGCTAGCTTTAGGAAAATGCACTAGGGCTGGCCACTAGGGATGCCTACTCTCTCTCTCTTCCTCTCCCCTCTCTTATCTGCCCCTCTCTCTTTCTCTCCCCCTCTCTATCTGCCCCTCTCTCTTCTCTCTCCCCTCTCTATCTGCCCCTCTCTCTTTCTCTCCCCCTCTCTATCTGCCCCTCTCTCTTCCTCTCCCCCTCTCTATCTGCCCCTCTCTCTTGCTCTCCCCTCTCTATCTGCCCCTCTCTCTCCCCTTTGCTCTCTCTGCCCCTCTCTCTTTCTCTCCCCTCTCTCTTTCTCTCTCCCCCCTCTGCCCCCTCTCTCCCCCTCTCTTCTGCCCCTCTCTCTTCCCTCCCCTCTCTATCTCCCCCTCTTTCTCTCTCTTCCTCTCCCCTCTCTATCTGCCCCTCTCTCTTGCTCTTCCCCTCTCCTGCCCCTCTCTCTCCCCTCTCTGCTCTGCCTCCCCTCTCTCTTGCTGCCCCCTCTCTCCCCTCTCTATCTGCCTCTTCTCTCTCCTCTATCTGCCCCTCTCTCTTTCTCCCCCTCTCTCTGCCCCCCCCTCTCTCTTTCTCTCTCCCCCTCTCTGCCCTCTGCCCCCCCTCTCTCTTTCCCCTCTCCCCCTCTCTGCCTCCTCCCCTCTCTCCCCTCTTCTCTCTCCCTTCCCCTCTCTATCTGCCCTCTCTCTCTTCTATCTGCCCCTCTCTTCTCTCTCCCCTCTCTCTCTCTCCCCTCCCTGCCCCCCTCTCTCCCCTCTCTATCTGCCCCTCTCTCTTCCCCTCTCTATCTGCCTCCTCCCCTATCTGCCCCTCTCTCTCCTCTCCCCCCTCTCTGCCCCTCTCTCTTCTCCCCTCTCTCTCCTCTCTATCTGCCCCTCTTTCTCTCTCCCCCTCTCTATCTCTCCCCCCTCTCTATCTGCCCCTCTCTCTTTCTCTCCCCCTCTCTCTTCCTCTCCCCCTCTCTATCTGCCCCTCTCTCTTCCTCTCCCCTCTCTATCTGCCCCTCTCTTTCTCTCTATCTGCCCCTCTCTCTCCCCCTCCTGCCCCTCTCTCTTCTCTCCCCTCTCTATCTGCCCCTCTCTCTTTCCTCTCCCCTCTCTCTGCTCTCCTCTTTCTCCCCTCTCTCTTCCTCTCCCCTCTCTATCTGCCCCCTCTCTCTCCTCTCTGCCCTCTCTCTCCCCTATCTGCCCCTCTCTCCCCTCTCTTCCTCTCCCCCTTGCCCCTCTATCTGCCCCTCTCTCTTTCTCTCCCCCTCTCTATCTGCCCCTCTCTCTTGCTCTCCCCCTCTCTATCTGCCCCCTCTCTCTTTCTCTCTCCCCTCTCTTTCCTCTCCCCTCTCTATCTGCCCCCTCTCTCTCTCTATCTGCCCCCTCTCTATCTGCCCCTCTCTCTTTCTCTCCCCTCTCCCTCTCTCTCTCTGCCCCTCTCTCTCTCCCCCTCTCTCCTCCTCCCCTCTATCTGCCCCTCTCTCTTTCTCTCTTCTGCCCCTCTCTTCTCTCTCTCTATCTGCCCCTCTCTCTTCCTCTCCCCTCTCTCTCTCTGCCCCTCTCTTCCTCTCCCCCTCTCTATCTGCCCCTCTCTTTCTCTCCCCCTCTCTATCTGCCCCTCTCTCTTTCTCTCCCCCTCTCTATCTGCCCCTCTCTCTTGCTCTTCCCCTCTCTATCTGCCCCCTCTCTTTTCCTCTCCCCCTCTCTCTCTCCCCCTCTCTCTCTGCCCCCCTCCCCCTCTCTATCTACCCCCCCTCTTTCTCTCCCCCTCTATCTGCCTCTCTCTCTCTCAAATGAATAAATATAATTAGAAAAAAGGAAGAAGAAAAGGCACTAACAGGGTTGCAGAGATGTCTCTGTGGTTAAAGCACTTGCCTGCAAAGCCTAATGACCAGGGTTCAATTCCCTAGTACCCAAATCCAGATGCAGAAGGTGGCACATATGTCTGAAGTTCATTTGCAGTGGCTAAGGGCCCTGGTGCACCCATTCTTTTCTCTTTTCTTTCTTTCTTTCTTTCTTTCTTTCTTTCTTCCTTCCTTCCTTCCTTCCTTCCTTCCTTCCTTCCTTCCTTTCTTTCTGCTTCTTTTTCTAAATAAATAAATAAATAAATAAACAAACAAAATATTTTTAAAAAGAAAGAAAGAAACTGCGCTAACAAAGATCCTGTGTGTTGTTCTCTTGGGATGATAACCACCCCAGCTAGGTAGCACATGCTTTGACGACTGTTGTCATGGGGTGGGGGGTGTTCACTGTGCAGCTCTCACACAGTGGAAGCGTGACCTCCCAGCTCACAGGCAGCACGGACAACCGAACAAAGAAGACTAGAATGCAATACAGCCAATGAGCCCTGTCATTAAAGGTGATAAGCACTGAGGGAAAAAATTAAACTAGGAATCCCCTCACCTTCCAGCATGTGAGCAAAGCGCTGTCCAGAAGGCAGGAGACCTAGGGAGGACCTCTGGAATCATGGACATCACGAGCCGGGGAAGGGCAAAATTGGTATGGGAAGCATAGTTGCAAAGAAGACACTTGGCCTAAAGTGAGACGATCAAAAGAAGAACTAGTGGGGCTGGAGAAATGGCTTAGCAGTTAAGGTGCTTGCCTGCAAAGCCAAAGGACCCAGGTTCAATTCCCCAGGACCCACATAAGCCAGAACCAGATGTACAGAGTGGCCTATGTGTCTGGAGTTCCTTTGCATTGACTGAAGGCCCTGTTGTACCTATTATTATTATTATTATTATTATTATTATTATTATTATTATTTTGGTTTTTCAAGGTAGGGTCTCACTCTAGCCCAGGCTGACCTGGAACTCACTATGCAGTCTCAGGGTGGCCTTGAACTCATGGTGATCCTCCTACCTCTGCCTCCCAAGTGCTGGGATTAAAGGTGTGCGCCACCACACCCATATTTCTGTACCCATTCTATCTGCCTCCTTCTCTCTCTTTCTCTCTCAGTCTCTCTCCAATAAATAAATAAAATATTTTTTAAAAAAAACAGGAAATGGCAAGGAAGTCCTCAAATGACCTTCTATTTGTAGACAGTTCTTCATTGATACAAAGAGCTGCCAAAGCATTGTCTGCACGTGAGATACACATTTGATCAAGACAGTGTAGTGCCATCAAATGCTACTATGGGCATCCCAGAGACAAGCAAAATAGGATGCCTTCTGTACACTGTAAAGTACAATCCAAAGCTGAAGATGGTGGTTCATTACTTACAAGGCCTGCTACTCAAAGTGGGGTCTTTTAGTGTCACAAGCTTTAAGAGTGACAGAGCCTTTCTCAGCTCTGGTTGGGCTTAGCTTAAAAGTTACATACTGGTCACTCAATGGTCACTAGAACTTTCCAACCAATGGTTTTGAGATCATTTGTCTTATGACTTGCAAAAAATTGGCACATGTAGATACATAAAAAGGTAAATTAAGATTTATTAGCCAGGTGTGGTGGCGCATGCCTTTAATTCCAGCACTTGGGAGGCAGAGGTAGGATCACCATGAGTTCAAGGCCATCCTGTGACTACATAGTGAACTCCAGGTCAGCCTGGGCTGGAGGGAGACCCCACCTCAAAAAAAAAAAAAAAAAAAAAAAAAAAAAAAAAAAAAGGAAAAAAAGGAAAGAAAAGAAAAGAAAGATTTATTAGGCGGGCACAATGGCACATGCCTTTAATTCCAGCACTTGGGAGGCAGAGGTAGGAGGATTGCTATGAGTTCAAGGCCACCCTGAAACTACATAGTGAATTCCAGGTCAGTCTGGGCCAGAGCAAAACCCTACCTTGAAAAAGAAAACAAAACAGGGGCTGGCTAAGCTGTTAAGGTGCCTGCCTGCTAAGCCTAAGAACACTGATTCCAATCTCCAGCGGTTCCAATCTCCAGGTCCCACATTTAGCCAGATGCAAAGTGATGCAAGGGCGCAATGCTGCACTTGACCACAAGGGGGCACACACATCTAGATTTCGTTCACAGCAGCTGAGAGACTGCTGGCACGCTCATCTCTATCTTTCTTCCTCTCCCTCTCTATCTCTCTCTCTCTGTGTCTCTCTCCAAAAATAATAAAATAATAATAATAAAACAAAAAAAACAAAGAAAGAAAGAAAGGTTTATTTTGGGTTGAAGAGAAGGCTTAGTTGTTAAGGCACTTGCCTGTAAAGTCTAAGGACCCCACATAAGCCATACACAAAAGGTTGTGCATGCACACAAGATGACACACACATCTGGAGTTTGATTGCAGTGGCTATAGGCCCTGGCATACCAATTCTCTCTTCCTCTCTCTCTCTCATAAATAAATAAATAAAAATTTAAAAAGAAGATTAATTTTAAGAAAGGACAGCTCCCATGTTGGGAGAAGTCCCTGAGCAGGTAACCACATGGTGACTTGGATCAGGTCTTTTTATAACCTTGGAGATGTAAATTAGCCATCTGGTTGGGATGGACTTTACTGGTTAAGTGTAAATGTATACAGAGGGCCTTGTTTGGTTGATGGGTCAAGGAGGAGAGCGCAGACTTGGACAAAGCCCGTGGGCCAGGAAAAGTACCCCCTAAATTGAGGAAGAACAAGGAAGCTGCCCCCTATTGTCACCTGGAGTCAGATTAGAGTTGCCCTCTAGTGTAACCAGGGCAGGTCAGAATCTGTGTGCTTTTGGCTGTGTCCCTAAGTGCCTGCAAAAGAAGAATGCCATGCTTCCAAGCGCTAGGGGCTTGCTAGAAATGCTAATGGCTATTTAAGTTTTATAAATTAAATTACTTTATTTAAGAAAGAGAAAGAGGCAGAGAGAGTGAAGACAGAAAATGGGCATTGAACTCCAGACACATGCACCACCTTGTGTATCTGGCTTTATGTGGGTCCTGGGGAATCAAGCCTGAGTCCTTTGGCTTTGCAGACAAGCACCTTAACCACTAAGCCATCTCTCCAGCCCTATTTAAAAATTTTTAAATAAATATTTATTATTACTTGCAAGGTGAGAGAAAGAGAGAGAGAGAGAGAGAGAGAGAGAATGAGAATCAGATTGGGCCTGCCAGTGTCTTCTGTCCCTGCAAAGGAACTCCAGATGCACACAACACTTTGTGCATCTGGCTTTACGTGGGTACTGGGGAGTTGAACCCAAGCCATCAGGCTTTCAAGCAAGTGCCCTTAACCACTTAGCTATCTCTCCAGCCCTAAAACGTTTTATTGCAGTAAAATAAATGTGACATAGAATTTTAAGTGACCATTTTAAGTGACCGTTTCAGTGGCATTAAATATACTGATTGACGTTTTTGTACAACTTCACCACTCCACCTTCAGAATTTTCTTATGTCTAACAAGATTTCATATACATCTCAAAGTTTGGGAAGCTCTGGGCTGGGGGATTTCCGGGCCTGAGGAACACAGCCATAGCTTATTATGTGGTTCTTTACCCCACCCCACTTCCTTTATGACGAGAGACATACATGCAGGTGTCCTGCCTTTGAAGAGGAACACCGCCCAGACATGCACAGGGAAGAAATCAGATCACTGTGGCTTTACGCAGCTCCACACCTAGTAGAGTCTTGCAGACTCTCAGGCCTGCTTTCACAGTGCTAGTTTGTCTCTCCTTTTCCTCTTTCAGGAGTTCCTCCCTTTTCAGACCACCCTTGGGCAGGTGGGCGCTCAGGAAGCCCTGGGCTGGATGCAGAGGTTGGCCAGCCTCACTCTTCTCTGGCGGCAAATCCTTAGCATGACTCAGCAGCATGAACTCCAGAAGGTCTGGGCTGGAATGTGACTCGGGAATTCTGGTTGGTCTTTATTGCTCACATCTGAAACTGGGAAATTTACAAAGTCTAAAGCCTTGTATACTCGGAAAGGATAAATCCTCCAGAAGGAAGAGAAACACACTGGAAAATTCCACGGGAGAAGTTTGCAATGGCCTGACACATGAGTCAGCAACTGGAGGTCAGCTAGGACCAGAAGGCCACAAAGGAAGGTTCCTAGCTGGCCAAAGCCTGTTCATCCACCTGCAGAGCACATCTGCCTACTGAAAGCTGCTCCAGTCTTGGTGATAACAGAGCAAGCAGGTAAATGACTCGCTCCTAAGCGGCAGAATCCATCACTTGTGAAATCATTTACAGTATCTGTGCCCAGAGGTCCTGAGCTAACTGGTTCAGCACACTCTGGTATTTTTTTTTTTTAAAAGACATTTTTATTTATTTAAGAGAGAGAGAGAGAGAGAGAGAGAGAATGGGTACGTCAGAGCCTCCAGCCACTGCAGATGAACTCCATCACTTGTGACCTTGTGCAGCTGGCTTACATGGGTCCTGGGGAATTGAACCTGGGTCCTTTGGCTTTGCAGGCAAACGCCTTAACCACTAAGCTATTCCTCCAGCCCACACTCTGGTATTTTTACATATGTGTATCCATGACTGAGAACCAACAAATTGGACAAAGTAGGGCAAAAATCTTTTATTTTCTTCTCTTCTTTTTTATTATTTTATTTTTAAGAGAGAGAGGCAGACGGAGAGAGAGAGAGAGAGAATGGGCATGCCAGGGCCTGTCAGCCACTGTGAACAAACTCCAGACATGTTGCCCCCTTGTATGCATTGTGACATTGCATGCTTGCATCACTTTTGCATCTGGCTATGAGGGACCTGGAACAAGCATTCTCAGGCTTCCCAGGCGCCTTAATCACTAAGCCATCTCTCCAGCCCATTTATCTTCTTCTTCTTTTTTTTTTTTTTAATTTTTTTTTTTCGGTTTTTCAGTTTTTCAAGGTAGGGTCTCACTCTAGCACAGGCTGACCTGGAACTCACTGTATAGTCTCAGGGTGGCCTTGAACTCACAGCAATCCTCCTACCTCTGCCTCCCAAATGCTGGGATTAAAAGCATGCACCACCATGCCTGGCACTTCTCCTTTTTTTTTTTTTTTTTTTTTTTTTTGGTTTTTTTTTTTTTTTTTTTTCAAGGTAGGGTCTCACTCTGGCTCTGGCTGACCTGGAATTCACTATGTAGTCTCAGGGCGGCCTCGAACTCTCGGTGATCCTCCTACCTCTGCCTCCCGAGTGCTCACTTCTCCTTTTTTAAGACTAGGTTTTGCTGTTGCCAAGCCTGGCTCTGACCTCAGCCCCTTCCCCAGCAGCTGGGAAGATATATGCATGTCATCATGTCTGGCCCATGTTCTGTTCACCTTTGTCTCTGCAACACCCAGCACGTAGGTATTCCATAAACTTAATTTATTTTATTTTTGGTTTTTTGAGGTAGGGTCTTTCTCTTGCTCAGGCTGACCTGAAATTCACTATATATTCTCAGGTGGCCTCAAACTTAAGGCCATCCTCCTACCTCTGCCTCCGTAAATGTTTTTAAAAGCTATGTGTGAGCCAGACATGGTGGTGCATACCTTTAATCCTAGCACTTGGGAGGCCAAGGTAGGAGGATCGCTGTGAGTTCAAGGCCAGCCTGGGACTATAGAGTGAGTTCCAGGTCAGCCTGTGCTAAAGTGAGACCCTACTTCAAAAAAAAAAATAATAAAAGCCATGTGTAAATGCATGAACTGGTATCACTACACAAACAGGTGTGGGCACATGGGTAGCACTTTATGGGTTTCCAAATACTTCTTTCAGTGAAGTCTTTTAAAAAGTTAAACTGGCCAGGCATGGTGGCACACGCCTTTAATCCCAGCACTCGGGAGGCAGAGGTAGGAGGATCGCCATGAGTTCGAGGCCATCCTGAGACTACACAGTGAATTACAGGTCAGCCGGAGCTAGAGTAAGACCCTACCTAGGAAAACCAAAACAAACAAACAAACAAACAAACAAACAAACAAAAGATAAACTGGGGGCATGGTGGTACACTCAGGAGGCTGAGGTAGGAGGATTACTGAGTTCAAAGCCAGCCTGGGCTACAGAGTGAGTTCCAGGTCAGCCTGTGCTACAATAAGATCCTACCTTGAAAAAGAAACCAAAAAAGGTAAAATGAAGCACAATAAGACATCTAAAGACTTAGTGTTTTGTTTTGGTTGTTGCCCACCCTGACCTGTAACTCACTCTGTAATCCCAGGCTAGCTTCAAACTCACAGCAATCCTACCTTTGCCTCCCAAGTGCTGAGATTAAAGGTGTGCACGACCATACCCAACTTAAAGACTTAAAAAAATTTTATTTACTTATTTATTGGAGGAGAGAGAGAGAGAGAGAGAGAGAGAGAGGCTTATAGAGAGAATGGGCATGCCAGGGTCTCTAGCAACTGCAAACGAACTCCAGATGCATGTGTTGTCTTGTGCATGTGGTTTACACAGGTCCTGGGGAATCGAACCTGGATCCACAGTGACTGAAAGGCTCGGGCACGCCTATTCTCTCTCTCTCTTTTCTCTCTCTCAAAAATAAAATAACAAAAATTTCTCTGCTTGGATCATAAAGAAATATATACAATTAAAAAAATTAGCAACACAACATTTTAAAAACAGTAAATAAAAGATATTCAATGAACCGGGCATGGTGGCGCACCCCTTTAATCCCAGCATTCGGGAGGCCGAGGTGGGATAATCACCATGAGTTCGAGGCCACCCTGAGACTACATAGTGAATTTCAGGTCAATCTGGGCTAGAGTGAAATCCTACCTCCAAACACCAAAAAAATTAAAATTAAAATTAAAAAAGATATAAAATGAAAAAAATAGAAAGGGTTGAATTGTACCTGAGCTATACTCTGTGAAGATTCTGAGATGGAGCAAGGGACATTCTATATTTACACAATGTGTACATACAAATCCAAAACACAAACTATACCTGCAATATCTGCACCCAAGACATAGCTGGTTCTGTGTATATTGGGTAAAATTCTCAGCATCACGTTCCACAGATCTAGGTGGAGATCTGATCAGCAGGCTGGGTGTTGCCTCTGGAGGCACTGCGGGCTGTGAACACCAGCCTGTTCTCAGCGTGGGTCTGGACTGCCGGGGCCACCGTCTGCAGTGTCTATGGACGGTGGGCAGGCAGAGCCCCTGCCCTCTGAGCAGGACTGCTCCACAAGGCGGAATGCCTCCAGGAACTCATTGATGTCAATCTGGCCATCCTTGTTGAAGTCAATGCTTCGGGCCAGATCACAGATGCAGTCGTCCGTGATGCTGATCTTCATATGCGAGCTGAACAGCTTCCACGTCTGTCTGAACTCGTCCAGGGAGATGAAGCCTTACCAGAGGGGAGGGAGAAGTCACTTCAGTGAGGCTGCCTGGCTTTCAGTGTTCATGTCCGCTGATCTTCTCACAAGGACACTTGCTTCCTGACTGTTAAACCTACACAGACACTCAAGGCCCAAGAGGATCACAGAAAACCACTGGTTCTCAATTGGGAGCAACTGGGCACTCTTCCCTCCAAGGTACATTTTGACACGTTTTTTATTGTCGTGAACAATGCAGGGATGGAGAGATATTAATGATATCTAGTAGACAAGGGCCAGAGATGCTGCTTAACACCCTAAAATGTTCAAAATTAACCCCCCAAAAGATGTCTGTGGACATCTGCTGTACCACTGCTGAGCAGTCTTGCACTAAATTATACCTAATATATTCTAATTTATTCTGTTTATAAGAAGTGTATGGGGCTGGAGAGATGGCTCAGCAGTTAAAGGCACTTGCTTGCAAACCCTGATGGTCTGGGTTTGATTCCCCAGTACCCATGTAAAGCCAGATGCACAAAATGACACATGCTTCTGGAGTTTGTTTGTAGCAGCAAGAGGCTCTTACATACCATTCTCTGTCTCTCGAGTAAACAAATACTATATTTTAAAAAAGAAATGAATAGACTAGGTGCACCTGTGCCAGCTACTTGGGTGGTGGACGTAACAGGTTTGCTTGGGCCCAAGAGTTGGACACCTCTCTGGACAATGTAGCAAGACATTGCCTCAAAGATACAACACAACAAAACAAAAGCCTTTGAGTCTATGTACTTATGATCATTTGGGTTTTTGTTTTGTTTTTCAGTGCTAGAAGTTAAATCCAGGACCTCCCCAATGCTAGGTTCTACCACTGAACTACACCCCCAGCTCAGATCACCATTATTTTTTTTTTTATAAGACTTCCAACAAGGGCTAGAGAGATGGCTTAATGATTAAACACTTACCTGTGAAGCTAAGGACCCCAGTTTGAGGCTCAATTCCCATGTAAGCCAGATGCACAAGGTGGCGCATGCATCTGGAGTTCGTTTGCAGTGGCTAGAGGCCCTGGCACGCCCATTCCCTCTCTCTCTCTGCCTCTTTCTCTCTCTGTCCGTCTGTCACTCTCAAATAAATAAATTTTTTAAAAAAGACTTCCAACAATATTTGATGAAAGTAAGTGTGGTGGTGTACACCTATAATCCTAGATACACAGGATGTTGAGGAAGGAAGATCCTCGAAGTCACAGTCAGCCTGGAGAATACAGCAAGACTGATTTCAAATAAATACATACAAAAAATAAATTCTGCCAAGATTATTTGATGTAAAAGTAGCTTTTCAATAATTATGGGGAGGGAATTAGGTATCTGCATGCAAAGAATGAAGTAGATCCCTGCCTCACACTATATACAAAAATTAACTCAAGGGCTGGAGAAATGGCTTAGTGGTTAAGGCACTTGCCTGTGAAGCCTAAGGACCCAGCTTCAATTCCCCAATATGTAAGCAAGATGCACATGGTGTGTATGCATCTGGAGTACATTTGCAATGGCTACAGGCCCTGGCATACCCATTTTCTCCCTCTCCCCTCTCTCTCATAAATAAATAAAAATAAAATTTTTTTAAAATTAACTCAAACTGGGGATGGTGGTACACACCTTTAATCCCAGTATTCAGGAAAAAGAGGTAGGAGGATTGCTGAGTTCCAGACAAGTCTGAGACTACATAGTGAATTACAGGCCAGCCTGGGATAGAGCAAGACCCTACCTCAAAAACCAAAATAAATAAATAAATAAAATAAAAAACTTAACTTGGGCCCTGAAAGGGCTGGAGAGATGGCTTAGCGGTTAAGGTATTTGCCTGCAAAGCCAAAGGATCCTGGTTTGATTCTCCAGGATCCACGTAAGCCAGATGCACAAGGGGGCACATGCGTCTGGAGTTTCTTTTCAGTGGCTGAAGACCCTGGTGTGCCCATTCTCTCTCTCTCTCTCTGCCTCTTTCTCTCTCATAAATAAATAAATAAATAAATAAATAAATAAATAAATAAATATATTTTAAAACTCAATATAAATCAAAGACCTAAATAAAACAGCCAAAAACTATAAAATTCTCAGAAGAGTGAATACATGTGATCTTGAATTATGAAACAGTCTCTTAGGTTATGCTGTCAACAGTACAACTAAAGAAAAAAAAAAAGAATTTGTCTATTTTCAAAATTTAAAACTTTTTTGTCTCCAAGGATACCACCAAGAAAATAAAAAGATAATCTGCAAAATCAGAGAAAATATTTACAAACAGACACAAATAATATCCGAATATTCAAAATATCTAAGTAAATATTTTAAATACTTTTATTTATTTGAGAGTCAAAAAGTGGAAATAATCTAAATGTCTATCAGCTGATGATTGGATAAACAAAATGTGGTAAATCCTGACACTGCTACTACGTAGATGAGCCTTAAAAACATCACGATAAATTCAAGTATCCAGCTAGCATATTAAAGGTCAGTATGGTACACGTTTCCCTTTATGTGAAATGTGCAGGATAGATGAATGCGTAGAGCTGGAAGCAGATGACTGGTTCCCAAAGCCTGGAGTATGTATAAGGAATGACTACTTGTGAGCATGGGTGTGGGATGGCAGCAATGATGACAATGTTCTAAAATTAATTAATGGTGATGGTCCACGACCAGGGTAGATACTAGAAACCGCTGAATTGTGCAGTTGAAATGGGTGAAGATATGCTATGTGAACTATACCTTAAGAAAGTTGTTTTTTTTTTTTTTTTTTTTTCGAGGCAGGGTTTCACTTTAGCCCAGGCTGACCTGGAACTCACTATGTAGTCTCAGGGTGGCCTTGAATTCTTAGCCATCTTCCAACCTCTGCCTCCTGAGTGCTGGGATTAAAGGCATGTACCACCATGCCCAGCACCCAAGAAAGTTATATTTTTTTTTAAAAAGAATCCCTCTCTGGACTTTTTGCTGGGTGTGGTGGTGCATGCCATTAATCCCAACACTCGGGAGGCAGAGGTAGGTGGATTGTCATGAGTTTGAGGCCACCCTGAGACTACATAGTTAATTTCAGGTCAACCTGGGCCAGAGTGGGACCCTACTTGGAAAAACAAAACAAAAAAAAAACAAAAAACTGATTTTAGGCCAGGTGTGGTGGCGCACGCCTTTAATCCCAGCACTCAGGAGGCAGAGGTAGGAGGATCACCTTGAGTTCGAGGCCACCCTGAGACTACACAGTAAATTCCAGATCAGCCTGAACTAGAGTGAGACCCTACCTCAGAAAAACAAACAAAGAAAAGAAAAAAAAAAAGAAAAGAAGGGGGGAGGGAGGGAAGTACCATGGGATATTATCTACAATTAAAGAAACTGTCAATAAAAATTTTTTAAATGTAAATCAAAATGAAAAAAAAGAAAAGAAGAAATATTGACAAAAAAAATAAAAACTTTGGACCACTCGTGAGACAGGCTGAGGGTGGATAGGTGCTTTTATAACCACCTGTGAGTGTATTATTATTTCAGAAGGAGATGTATGCATAAAAATCATTTATACAGAAGGAAGAACGTACAATGATGCCTTAAAGAAACCTGCTACTTCGTAAGCTAACTGAAAAAATGAAACTCGTTGGGAGTGGGACTGCAGCAGCCTGTGTTCCAGGCACTCTTTATTACCTTGTGGCAATCTTTGATGAAACAAAAAAGGAGATTATATCTGCTAATAATGGTTCTTTCTTCTTACAGGACACTCTCATTCTGATTGTCTATTCTCCACTGCCCCACCTCTTTCAAGCACTTCTCCAATGCCTGCCATTTATACGGACTGACACCACTTTATTCCCAAAATGCTTGAGTGGAGAGGGATCAGGTTGAATAGTCAAGGGACTAGAGGGTCTGAGGTTCATCAAAAGTGACAGGATAGGGGGCTGGAGAGATGGCTTAGCGGTTAAGGCGCCTGCCTGCTAAGCCTAAGAACACTGGTTCCAATGTCCAGGGGTTCCAATCTCCAGGTCCCACGTTTATCCAGATGCAAAGTGACGCAAGGGCGCAATGCCGCACTTGCCTACAAGGGGGCGCACGTATCTGGATTTCGTTCACAGCAGCTGAGAGACTGCTGGCGCGCCCATCTCTGTCTCCCTCTCCCTCTCTGTCTATCTCTCTCTCTCCCCAAAGATAAATAAAAATAATAATAAAAAAATTTTTTTAAAAGTGACAGGATAGGGTTGAAGAGGTGGCTTAGTGGTTAAGGTGCTTGCCTGTGAAGCCTAAGAATGCATGTTCGAATCTCTAGGTCCCACATAGCCAGATGCAAAGTGATGTAAGCATACAATGTTGCACATATGTACAAGGGGCACACACATCTAGAGTTCATTCTCAGTGGCTGAAAAGGCCCTGGCATGCCCATTCTCTCTCCCTCTTTCTCTCTCTGCCTCTTTCTCTTATTCTCTCTCTCTCAAAACAAAAATTTAAAAAGTGACAGGAAAATGAGTGCCTTTACCTGAATGATCACTGTCTATGATCCTAAAGATGGTCTCCAAGTTGGATCGGTTTCGATACAGTTTTTCCAGCAGACTTGACTGTATATTCTGTAATAAAAACTCATCTTCATTCTCTATCTTACGCTTAAACTTCTGCTAAAGTACAATGAAAACACATTCAACTCTGACAATCACACTCCTGAAGTATACAGATACCTCACCATCCTCTGTACCAGACCCTTTCAGACTGCCACATAATCTAGTGGTGTAAGTACACAGAGCTCACAGTGAAAATGTCTACAATCAACCTCGGTGGACAGTGACACATGTGTGCAAATGCAGTCATCCCTTCCTGCCCTTGGGCTCAACATCCATGGATTTAACCACTTGCAGGCGAAAGATGTGTCTTACTGAACTTGTACAGACTTTCTCCCTATTATTATTCTCTATGTGAGTCTGTACAGCTGTTTACATAGCATTTGCCTTGTACTAGGTATTATGAATAATCTAAAGATTATTTGGAGCATACTGGAGAATATGCACTGGTTATAGGTAAACACTTTGCTATTTTACACAAGGGATTTGAGCATCTGCAGATTTTGGTATCTGCACCCAGATATAGATCAATCCATTTGGAAACTAAAATCACTGAACTGTGCAAGTGAATGGATGAATTGTGCAACATGGATAACCCAAGGCCTCACTCACATTACATACTGAATAAATCCTTATTGACGACTTTTTTTTTGGTTTTTCGAGGTAGGGTCTCACTCTGGCCCAGGCTGACCTGGAATTAACTATGTAGTCTCAGGGTGACCTTGAACTCATGGCGATCCTCCTACCTCTGCCCCCCGAGTGCTGGGATTAAAGGCGTGCGCCACCACGCCCGGCTTTTGACTACTTTTTAAAACAAGGGATGTCGCATCATGTTGAGGGAGCAAAATAGGCTTTAAAGTCAGCCAGACCTGAGCTGGTTTTCATTTTGTTTTGGTGCTTGGAGTTGATCCCAGGGATGCTAAACACATGCTCTAAGCTATACCTTCAGCCCAGACTCGAGTTTGAATCACAGCTGTGAAGTTGCAGGACTTCAGGCAGTGCCTTGACCTTTGAGGGCAGTGTGTGCATCCGTCTAGGAGTACTGCTAATACCCAACTCTGAAGATGGTTTTGAGGATTATCCAAGGCACAAAATCCAGCGCACAGACAGGCCACAGCTTCCTGTTTCCTGTTACTCACCATGCTGTGTTGGGGCCTCTAAGTAGCTGGCTGCTGCTGGAAGGGGCTTCCCAGTCCACAAGGCACTCATCCACCGTGGTCACCCCTTACCTCCCGGCTCAGCTGCTCTTTGGCCAAGCTCTCCAACCAGGACTTGTACTCCAGCATGTTGTCCACGGAGCTGTTCACAAGCTGCGGCCTCAGCATCCGCCAGGGCAGTCCCAGGTGCAGCACAGACTCCACGGCCTCTGCCCAGTCGCTCAGGGAGATGACGCCTGCAGAGAAGAGCTGCCTGTGAACCTGCCAGCCACAAGTCTGGGTTCCTGTCTAATGAAGGTTGCTGGGTGGGTAGAGACGTGCTGGATAGCTAGCCTAGCCAAATCACGTGAGCTCAGGTTCAGTGACCCTGTTTCAAAAATTTAGTGGGGAGGCTGGAGATATGGCTCAGCAGTTAAGGAGCTTGCCTGCAAAGCCCAATGGCTGAGGTTCCGTTCCTCTGTGCCCATGTAAAGGCAGATGCACTGAGTGGCGCATGCTCTGGAGTTGGTTTGTGACTGGAGGACTTGGAGCGCCCATTCACTCACTCTCTCTCTCCTTGCAAATAAATAAATAAAAACTTAACAAAGTTAAGTGGGAACAATTGAGGGAGACATCTGATGTTGACCTCTGCCCTCTACCTGAACATATGTGTGCTCATACACTTTTAAAAAAAATATTTATTTATTTATTTATTTGCAAGCAGAGAGAGAGAGATAAAAGAGAGGCAGACAGAGAGAAAATGGGCACACCAGGGCGTCTAGCCACTGCAAACAAACTCCAGATGCATGTGCCCCTTGTGCATCTGGCTTACATGGGCCCTGGAGAATCAAACCGGGATCCTTTGGCTTCACAGGCAACTGCCTTAACTGCTAAGCCATTTCTCCAGCCCTGCTCATACACATTTTAACACACATATACACATACCGTACACACAAGCACATACATATTATATATTATGTATATGCTATTTATTGTCTAGCTATAATTAAAACTTAATTAGGCATCCTAAATTCTTTTTGTTGTTGTTGTTGTTTTTCGAGTTAGGGTATTGCTCTAGCCCAAGCTGACCTGGAATTCACTCAGTAGTCTCAGGGTGTCCTCAAACTCACAGTGACCCTCCTACCTCTGCCTCCTGAGTGCTGGGATTAAAGACGTGCACCACCACACCTGGCCCTAAATTCTAAATTTTTTTTTTTTTTTTTTTTTTTTTTTTTTTTTTTTTGCCCAACAGACTGGCCTTTTTTATGAGACAGAGAGAGACTGAGAGAGAGAGAGAATTGGCACGCCAAAGCCTCCAGCTACTACAATCAGACTCCAGACACATATGCCAGCTGTGCGCATGTGCAACCTTGTGTACTTAGGTTACCTTGTGCGCTGCATTATGTGGGATCTGAAGAGTCGAGCATGGTTCCTTAGGCTTTGCAGGCAAGCACCTTACTGCTAAGCCATCTCTCTAGCACCCCCTTTATTTTGGTTCTTTCATCCCACATAGCCAGATGCAAAGTGATGTAAGCATACAATGTTGCACATATGTACAAGGGGCACACACATCTAGAGTTCATTCTCAGTGGCTGAAAAGGCCCTGGCATGCCCATTCTCTCTCCCTCTTTCTCTCTCTGCCTCTTTCTCTTATTCTCTCTCTCAAAACAAAAATTTAAAAAGTGACAGGAAAATGAGTGCCTTTACCTGAATGATCACTGTCTATGATCCTAAAGATGGTCTCCAAGTTGGATCGGTTTCGATACAGTTTTTCCAGCAGACTTGACTGTATATTCTGTAATAAAAACTCATCTTCATTCTCTATCTTACGCTTAAACTTCTGCTAAAGTACAATGAAAACACATTCAACTCTGACAATCACACTCCTGAAGTATACAGATACCTCACCATCCTCTGTACCAGACCCTTTCAGACTGCCACATAATCTAGTGGTGTAAGTACACAGAGCTCACAGTGAAAATGTCTACAATCAACCTCGGTGGACAGTGACACATGTGTGCAAATGCAGTCATCCCTTCCTGCCCTTGGGCTCAACATCCATGGATTTAACCACTTGCAGGCGAAAGATGTGTCTTACTGAACTTGTACAGACTTTCTCCCTATTATTATTCTCTATGTGAGTCTGTATAGCTGTTTACATAGCATTTGCCTTGTACTAGGTATTATGAATAATCTAAAGATTATTTGGAGCATACTGGAGAATATGCACTGGTTATAGGTAAACACTTTGCTATTTTACACAAGGGATTTGAGCATCTGCAGATTTTGGTATCTGCACCCAGATATAGATCAATCCATTTGGAAACTAAAATCACTGAACTGTGCAAGTGAATGGATGAATTGTGCAACGTGGATAACCCAAGGTCTCACTCACATTACTGAATAAATCCTTATTGACGACTTTTTTTTTTTTTTTTGAGGTAGGGTCTCACTCTGGCCCAGGCTGACCTGGAATTAACTATGTAGTCTCAGGGTGACCTTGAACTCACGGCGATCCTCCTACCTCTGCCCCCCGAGTGCTGGGATTAAAGGCGTGCGCCACCACGCCCGGCTTTTGACTACTTTTTTAAACAAGGGATGTTGCATCATGTTGAGGGAGCAAAATAGGCTTTAAAGTCAGCCAGACCTGAGCTGGTTTTCATTTTGTTTTGGTGCTTGGAGTTGATCCCAGGGATGCTAAACACATGCTCTAAGCTATACCTTCAGCCCAGACTCGAGTTTGAATCACAGCTGTGAAGTTGCAGGACTTCAGGCAGTGCCTTGACCTTTGAGGGCAGTGTGTGCATCCGTCTAGGAGTACTGCTAATACCCAACTCTGAAGATGGTTTTGAGGATTATCCAAGGCACAAAATCCAGCGCACAGACAGGCCACAGCTTCCTGTTTCCTGTTACTCACCATGCTGTGTTGGGGCCTCTAAGTAGCTGGCTGCTGCTGTAAGGGGCTTCCCAGTCCACAAGGCACTCTCATCCACCGTGGTCACCCCTTACCTCCCGGCTCAGCTGCTCTTTGGCCAAGCTCTCCAACCAGGACTTGTACTCCAGCATGTTGTCCACGGAGCTGTTCACAAGCTGCGGCCTCAGCATCCGCCAGGGCAGTCCCAGGTGCAGCACAGACTCCACGGCCTCTGCCCAGTCGCTCAGGGAGATGACGCCTGCAGAGAAGAGCTGCCTGTGAACCTGCCAGCCACAAGTCTGGGTTCCTGTCTAATGAAGGTTGCTGGGTGGGTAGAGACGTGCTGGATAGCTAGCCTAGCCAAATCACGTGAGCTCAGGTTCAGTGACCCTGTTTCAAAAATTTAGTGGGGAGGCTGGAGATATGGCTCAGCAGTTAAGGAGCTTGCCTGCAAAGCCCAATGGCTGAGGTTCCGTTCCTCTGTGCCCATGTAAAGCCAGATGCACTGAGTGGCGCATGCTCTGGAGTTGGTTTGTGACTGGAGGACTTGGAGCGCCCATTCACTCACTCTCTCTCTCCTTGCAAATAAATAAATAAAAACTTAACAAAGTTAAGTGGGAACAATTGAGGGAGACATCTGATGTTGACCTCTGCCCTCTACCTGAACATATGTGTGCTCATACACTTTAAAAAAAATTATTTATTTATTTATTTATTTGCAAGCAGAGAGAGAGAGATAAAAGAGAGGCAGACAGAGAGAAAATGGGCACACCAGGGCGTCTAGCCACTGCAAACAAACTCCAGATGCATGTGCCCCTTGTGCATCTGGCTTACATGGGCCCTGGAGAATCAAACCAGGATCCTTTGGCTTCACAGGCAATTGCCTTAACTGCTAAGCCATTTCTCCAGCCCTGCTCATACACATTTTAACACACATATACACATACCGTACACACAAGCACATACATATTATATATTATGTATATGCTATTTATTGTCTATCTATAATTAAAACTTAATTAGGCATCCTAAATTCTTTTTGTTGTTGTTGTTTTTGTTTGTTTTTTCAAGTTAGGGTATTGCTCTAGCCCAAGCTGACCTGGAATTCACTCAGTAGTCTCAGGGTGGCCTCAAACTCACAGTGACCCTCCTACCTCTGCCTCCTGAGTGCTGGGATTAAAGACGTGCACCACCACACCTGGCCCTAAATTCTTTTTTTTTTTTTTTTTTTTTTTTTTTTTTTTTGAGGCAAGCCCAACAGACTGGCCTTTTTTTATGAGACACAGAGAGAGACTGAGAGAGAGAGAGAATTGGCACGCCAAAGCCTCCAGCTACTACAATCAGACTCCAGACACATATGCCAGCTGTGCGCATGTGCAACCTTGTGTACTTAGGTTACCTTGTGCGCTGGATTATGTGGGATCTGAAGAGTCGAGCATGGTTCCTTAGGCTTTGCAGGCAAGCACCTTACTGCTAAGCCATCTCTCTAGCACCCCCTTTATTTTGGTTCTTTCAAGGTAGGGTCTCACTCTAGCCCGGTTGACCTGGAACTCTGTAGTCTCAGGCTGGCCTTGAACTCACAATGATCCTCATACCTCTGCCTCCTGAGTGCTGGGATTAAAGGCGTGAGCAACCACACCCAGCCTAGGCATCCTAAATTCTTTTTTTTTTTTTTTTTTTTTTTGGTTTTGCGAGGTAGGGTCTCACTCTGGTCCAGGCTGACCTGGAATTAACTATGTAGTCTCAGGGTGGCCTCGAACTCTTGGCGATCCTCCTACCTCTGCCTCCCGAGTGCTGGGATTAAAGACGTGCACCACCACACCCGGCCATCCTAAATTCTTATTAATGACTGGGCATCATCTAAGAATCTTATAAATATCAAACACACACACACTCTCTCTCATTGAAAAATAATTGGTTATTTCAAAAAGATCAGGGCTAGCATGCACAGAGCCCTGGGTTTAATACCTATTACTTCAAAAAAGAGAAATACAGGGCTGGAGAGATGGCTTAGCAGTTAAGGCACCTGCCTGTGAAGCCTAAGAACGCCCTGTTCAAGTCTCCAGTTCCCATGTTTAGCTAGATGCAAAAAGTGATGCAAGGGTGCAATGCTGCACTTGCCCACAGGGGGTGCACACATCTGGAGTTTGTTCACAGTGGCTGAGAGGCCACTGGTCCACCCATTCTCTATCTCTGTGTGTGTGTGTCTCTCTCTCGAAAAAAAAAGAAAAAAAAATATATACATATATATATAATCAAATATAATATAATACATATAATCAAATGTCCTCAATTCTTTTTTTTAAATGTTTTGAGGTGGTTTATACCTAGGACTTTCTTTTTTTTAATATTTTATTTATTTATTTATTTATTTATTTGAGAGAGCTACAGAAATGGGCAGGTAGAGAGAGAGAGAGAGAGAGAGAGAATGGGTGCGCCAGGGCCTCCAGCCACTGCAAACGAACTCCAGATGCATGCACCCCCTTGTGCATCTGGCTTACGTGGGTCCTGGAGAATCGAGCCTCGAACCGGGGTCCTTAGGCTTCATCGGCAAGCGTTTAACTGCTAAGCCATCTCTCCAGCCCAAATGTCCTCAATTCTTTAAGATATATCTTCACTGAACTCTTGGAAGGCCACAGTATGGATTTCTGATGGAGCTACAGTCAGTCAGTCAGCGTTCACTTCACTACCCCATTAAGTTGAGCAAAGACAGAATGTTTAGCTTGGATAACAGAACCAAGAACTGGTAAACACACACTCCAACACAAGACGGCGAGTCATTGATCTTTTACAGATCTAAGATCCACTCTTGGGCTGGAGAGATGGCTAAGGTACTTGCCTGTGAAGCCTAAGGACGCAGGCTCAATTCCCCAGAACCTATGTAAGCCAGGTGTACACAGTGTCACATGCATCTGGAGATCATTTGCAGTGGCTAGAGGCCCTGGAGTGCCCATTCTCTCTTGCTCTCTCTCTGTCTCATAAATAAATTTTAAAAATATATCTTTAAAAAGATACACTCTTGTAACTTCCTCCACTCATCTTCTGTTCTCCTTCTTCTCCTGCCCTATCACCCTTCCCTTGATTCCATTTATCTTCACCACCTCCAAGTAGATTTGTTCAAGTTCATGTTCCATGACAAACTTAGGATTTTAAAGTTACAAGGAAGACATGAAGTTGAAGAAGACAGACGAAGCTGAAAGTAGACTAGAGGTCTTTCATTCACTCATTCAAATGACATTTGTTTGCTAACTCCTGTGAGAAAGAAGTTCTCTAGGAAGTGTTTTGTCGAGTGTATGTGAATGTGGTGTGTGTGGTGGGGTTGGGGCATGCAAGTGCCACGGGGTGTACATGGATGTCAGAGGACACTTTCCAGAGTTGGTCGCTGCCTTCCACTTTGTTTGAGGCAAGGCCCCGGTTCTCGTAGTTGTTCACTGTGATATGTTGCAGGGGGTGGGGGATGTGAGTGTCATGGGTTGCATGTGGATGTCCGAGAACAACTTTTCAAGGCTGACCCTTGTCTTAAAACTTGTTTGAGGCAAGCCCCCCCCATTCCCATAGCTGTTCACTGTGATGTGTTCACCAAGCTAACTGGTCTGTGAGTTTCTGGAAATTTCTCCTGTCTCTGCTTCCCATCTCAACACAGGCACACTGGGATTTTAGAAGCTCACCATCCACAGATTTTCCGTGGATTCTGGGGCTCTAACCTCAGCTACTCAGGCTTGCGTAGCAAGTTCTTTACCCACTAAGTTCTCTAGGAATCCTTTACTTTCCCCTTACCAGTTTTATCTGCATCGTGCTTCTTAAATTCATCAAGGAGGTCTGAGGAATGAGCGAATAATTTTTTCCGCAAAGCTCTCAGGGCTGACTCCTCTACCCTGCTGATCCTGGGACAGAAAATAAAAAAGAACATATGAAAAAGTGGGCCAGGCGTGGTGGCGCACGCCTTTAATCCCAGCACTCAGGAGGCAGAGGTAGGAGGATCGCCATGAGTTTGAGGCTACCTTGAGACTACAGGAGGTCAGCCTGTGTTAGAGTGAGACCTTAACTCAAAAAGAAAGAAAGAAAAAGAAAGAAAGAAAGAAAGAAAGAAAGAAAGAAAGAAAGAAAGAAAGAAAGAAAGGAGGGAGGGAGGGAGGGAGGGAGGAAGGAAGGAAGGAAGAGGGAAGGAAGGAAGAAAACAGGGCTGGAGAGATGGCTTAACGGTTAAGGTGCTTGCCTGCAAAGCCAAAGGACCTTGGTTCAATTCCCCAGGACCCATGTAACCCAGATGTACAAGGTGGTGTATGCATCTGGAGTTCATTTGCAGCCCTGGTGCACCCATTCTCTCTCTCTCTCTCTCCCCAAATAAATAAATACTAAAAGAAGAAAAGAAAAATAACTGTAGAATAGCTTAGTGACCTGATTTATGGACTTTATCTAAGATGCATCCGTTGAGAATAATTTCATTAATGATGGGTAGGGAAAGATACGAGAGTAAGAGGAGAAAGAGTCCTGCTATGATTTGGTGAAGTTTGTTCTCTCAAAGTCCATGTGTCAGGAGTTTGGTCTTCAGCGTGGTATGGGTCCTTCGGGAGGTTGAGCCATGTGCAAGATCCTGAAGTTACTGAAGGCATGCACCGATGGGATTAAGGTAGCTCTCATGGGACCACTGGCTCAGTTCTGTAGAGGGTTGTTATAAAGAGGGAACCCTGATCTTCCCTCCATCTGGCTTCCTGCCTCGAAATATGTTCCTTCCCTCTAGCCCTGGGGCTGGCTGTGATGCAATCCACTGAGGCCCAACCATGACTGCCCCATCTTATACTTCTAGCCCCCAAACTCTATGCTGAATAGTTATCTTTTCATAAACATCTTGCCTCGGGCACTTCATTATAATAAGAAGAAGTAGAATCAGCCAGGTATGGGAGTACACATCTGTAATCCCAACACTGAGGACGTGGAGGCAGGGGAATGAGGAGTTTAAGGTCATCCTCGGCTACATAGTTGAGGCCAGCCTGAGCTATATGAGACCCTGTCTGAAATAAACCAATTAACAAAGAAACAATAAAAAATAGACCAAGACAGGACCATTTGCTTAATGTCAAGTTAGACTCTAATACCAATGTAGCTAAACTCTGAATTCTTCTGTAGAATTTGAATGCGTGTAATGATGCTTAACATCTGCAGACAATGGGATGTTTTTCTGACAAGCCGTCACTGGAAAGTCTTACCTTTGCCTCATGGTTAGCATGTGGGTCCCCTTGCTAGCTTGATACTGTACGATGTGTGGGGTCAGAGATGGCCCCAATTTGACATAAGCGCCTCTGTTACTGCCAACTTCATAGTAATTAGAGGCAGAAAAGATGGTTAACACCTGAATCAAGACAGAGACAGAGAATTTATATGCATGGAGGAGACGCTCTTCAGTCCCGTTGGGCAGCCCAACATCACAGGATGCTCTTCCTTCTTACCTCTCTCTCCTCCCTCCCTTCCTCCCTGCCTTTCTCTTTCTGTCCCTCTCTTTAAAATTTTCAAGGCTTTTGGGGAATTGTGACTGAAGTCACTTGAAGTACTATGACATCCATAACATATTTCATAATTTTATTCAATAAAATTAACAGAGGTCATTTAAAATATATATTTATTTGTGTGTGTGTGTGTGAGAGAGAGAGAGAGAGAGAGGGAGGGAGGGAGGGAGGGAGGGAGGGAGGGAGGGAGAGAGAGAATGAGCATGCCAGGGCCTCTCACCATTGCAAACTCCAGACTTTTTTTTTTTTTTTTTTTGAGATAGGGTCTCTCTCTCTAGCCCAGGCTGACCAGGAATTCTCTATGTAATCTCAGGGTGGCCTTGAACTCACAGCAATTCTTCTACCTCTGCCTCCCGAGTGCTGGGACTAAAGATGTGCACCACCATGCCTGGCTCAGACTTTTTGTTTGTTTGTTTGCTTTATGTGGGTATTGGGGAATCAGACTCAGGCCAGCAGGCTTTGCAAGCAAGCCCCTTTAGCCACTGAGCCATCTCCCCAGCTCAACAGAGGTCATTTTAAACAAAAGGGGGACAAACATCTCATTTGGTTCATGTTTGAGGAGCAGGCTTGTGAGCTGGACCCATCCTGACACTTGGTAGACAAGTCAGTTCTCAAGGGGTGAGCCTGCTGCAGGGCACTGGTTTTATGGAGTTTTGTGCCTCCTGGGTATCTATAAAGGAGCTTCGACCATCAGTGCACCTGGAGTTGCCAGGCACGCTATGCCTCCTTGAAGATCTACATTAGGAGACTATAAACCCATGGTTCCCTTGCAGAGGCAGTGTTCCTGGGAATATGGGATTCCGCCCTCTGGGATCAACCAGGTCACTACTGGAGGGTTTGCAGACACGCGAGGGTTAGTGGGAGCAATCAGTGTGCTCCTGAGAAGACCAGTGATCCTGGCTCTCCTGCCTGGAACAGTGCCCACGCCTACTACTCTGTAGGGAAGGGCCGTGGAACAGCCATGTGACTCAAAGGTTATGACCTCACATTTCCATTTATAAAATAGGGCCATATCTATCCCTTGCTTTCAGGGTTTCTGTGAGCCTTAATCAGATTTGCAGTTTTAGAGGTCAAAAAAGTCAAGGATGCCGGGTGTGTGGCGCACGCCTTTAATCTCAGCACTCAGGAGACAGAAGTAGGAGGATCACCATGAGTTCAAGGCCACCTGAGACTACATAGTGAATTCCAGGTCAGCCTGAGCTAGAAAAAAACCTCGAAAAAAAAACAAAAACAAAACAAAAGTCAAGGATAAAATGATTGTTAAAGACCTAGTTGCTCTGAGCAAGTGAGTAACAAACACTGGGCACAGCTGGTTGGTACCAAGAGCCTCAGTGCACCCAAGACCAGTAGGGCTGCCGAGGATCCACCCACCTTGCGGTTGTGGCAGAACTCATAGCCCTCAGGTTTGCACTCGTGGGAGCGGATCAGGAGCTGCAGACTGTATCTCTCTAGCAACTGCTTTGTCACATCCGGCCCGAAGTAACAGCCTCCTCCGCGAACAGTATTGGCCTTGCAGCCCTCCTGAGCCATGGGGTCACTCCACAGGATGTCCATGACCTGAGAAGACCAGGGCAAGCTGCACTCAGTCGACCATGTGAGGAAGAGGGAGGGGAGGAGGGAGAAGAGGAGGGAGAGGAGGAGGAAGAAGAGGAGGGAGAGGAGGAGGAAGAAGAGGAGGGAGAGGAGGAGGAAGAAAAGGAGAAAGAATAGGAAGAGGGAGGGGAGGAGAGAGAGGAGGAGGGAGAGGAAGAGAAAGAAGAGGAGGGAGAGGAGGAGAAGGGAGGGGGGGAGGGAGAGGAGGAGGAAGGAGGGAGAGAAGGACATCAGAATCAAAATAAGTGAATAAATAGTGATGCAATCAATATCTGACACACTTGTATTTTGAATCCTGAAGGCTGCAGAACGTTTTCTTGCTCTTGTTTGGCCGTGTTGATATTTTTGTCTGCCTTTTTCCAGACATTATGTATTGTGGGCTGGCTTGAACTCACTGTGTAGCCTAGGCTGTCCTTGAACCCACCAGAATCCTCTTGTCTCAGTTTTCCAACTGCTGTTGATTTTGTTTGTTTGTTTTTGAGACAGGCTTTTATGTAGCCCAAGTTATGCAGCTGAGGATGACCCTGAACTTCTGATCCGCCTGCCTCCACTTCCCAAGCCCTAGGGTTGCAGCAGTGTACTATGACACCCAACTCAGAATTTTGTAACACTTGTCAAATGAGTGTATGTGCCTATTGGTTGACAAGTGTCTATCCACTTTTGGGGAAGGAAATCTTACATGAAATATCAACACGTAACAGGTACAGCATCGCTCTGGGAGCAGTCTGGGTCAGGACGAGCAGCCTCAGTCGGAGCCTGCGCTCTGCGTACCTGCTTCACAGAGCAGGTGCAGCCAGGCAGAGCTCCCTGCAGCACCGTGCTACCTTCATCTTCACGGAACCGAACCACGTGAGTCATTTGGAAAATACCCATGTCCTTCTGGAGAGTTCTAGCCCCAAAGAGAAAGAGGGGCCCCAAAGCACTCCCCTGAGTTGAGAAAGTTGGTCCCTCCCGGTGCACCGCAGCAGCTCACCTGCCTCCATTCCTCCTGGGTGGGCTCCAGCAACTCTCCGGCCCCAGGGTCGGCCTCCGAGGCCCAGGACAAGCGCTCCTCGCTCTCCTTGATGCCTGGGAAGCCCGCTTGCTGCCGGCACCTTTCCAGCTCCAGGTCCACGGAGCGCCGCACGTGCCGGTGCAGCTCGTTCCTGTCCCGCGGGCCGCCGCACGGGATGCTGCTCGAGCGGCCGGCTTTGTGGGCCGGGTCCGGACGCAGGTGGAAAGGTGTGGAGGGGAGAGAGCGGCTCTGGGGGAGAAACCATGGGGTGGGCGTCTGGGCAGAGCTTGTCTGGTTGGCTTTTTGCTTCTCTTCCTCCTGTTTCGTGCTTTCCTTTCTCATTTTGAACCTCAGGGCAGAAACAATCTAAACGTGTTTAAAAAAAAAAAAAAGATACAGTTGCTGGAATGAAAAGGCGCACCCTTTCTGAGTACCACTTTGGCATCCAGGTCGGTCCTAAATGCCCGGTGCCCGTGTGTAGGATAAGACAAGCACAGGTTGAGCGTGCCCATCAAGAGCTGTGGCAGCCACTCCTTATTACCTCCACATTCAAAGACACGATCATCAGGCTTGAAAAGTGTTCACTGTGTTTCAGTTTTTGTCTCTAAAAAATATTTTGGGGCCTTTACCCCCTCCTGCTTTCTCATGGGCAGGAGCTCTCTGTAGGTTCTCCTCTTTCCTTCACTTAATCTGATAAAGTCTCTCTAAATTAAAAAAAAAAAATTAGGTCTGGAGAGATTACCTACTGGTTAAGGCTCTTGGCTGAAAGCCAAAGGATCTCGGTTTGATTCTCCAGGACCCATGTAAGCCAGATGCACAAGGTGGCACATGCTTCTGTAGTTTGTTTGGGGCCTGACATGGCCATTCTCTCTCTGTCTCTCTCTCTGTCTCTATCATCTATCTGCTTCTTTCTCTCAAATAAATAAAAATAAAATTTTAAAAAAATAATAAAATTTAAAAATTTTTATTTAGTTGAGAAAGAGAAAGAATGTGTGCACCAGATCCTCTGGTTGCTGCAAATGAACCCCAGACGCATGTGCCACCTTGGGGCTATGTGTACCTGGATAGGTAAGCAGACTGCAAGCCAGTGCCTTTAACTTCTGAGCCATCTCTCCAGCCCCTGTATTTCATTTTAAAAAATAATTCCTACTTATTTTATTTTATAAAATACATAATGATAACATTCTTTGGAGCAAAAACATTAAATGGAAACGTATAAATAGACAACTTGCAAGTCTGAAGCTGTGTGGTATTCTGAGTGGTGTGATGAGCTCTCTTGTTGGCTCCGTCCTGCCCGAGATGTGAGTCATTCCAAGCCCCGTACACAAGCTGTAACACTGCCCACCCACCGCCGCCTAGTCTGCATCATCTGAGGGACCGTCATGGTGTCACCGTGCTCATGTTTAAGGAGCCCTTCTTCTTCTTTCTTCTTCTTCTTCTTTTTTTTTTTTTTTTTTTTTTTGGTTTTTCGAGGTAGGGTCTCACTCTAGTCCAGGCTGACCTGGAATTCACTCTGTATTCTCAGGGTGGCCTCGAACTCACGGCGATTCTCCTACCTCTGCCTCCCCAGTGCTGGGATTGAAGGCGTGCACCACCACGCCCAGCCGAAAGAGCCCTTCTTTTACTTAATAATGCCCACAACTTAGACATGGGTCAGCAGTGAGGTGCGACTCCTGTGCAAGCATGAGGGCCTGAGGGGCCTGAAACCACCAGAGTTGAATCTCCAGGTCCACAAGCTACAATATCAGTAGGAGACCATGGCTCAAACAGGAGTGGAGGAAGAGCAACGAAGCGGGACAGACACCTGACATTCTGCTCTGGCCACTGCAGGCAATGCCCCCATGCCACAGGGGAGCACACAGAGTGCCACTCGCGCATACACCACACATACCACTCCATACACACACCACACACTCACACACACCACATTACATACAGACAAGCAAAAATATAATAATGATGAGGGCTGGAGACATGATTCAATGGGTAAAGGAGCTTGCTTGCATAGCCTGATGGCACCAGTTCAATTCCCCAGTACCCATGTAAAGCCAGATCCACAAAGTGGTGCATGCATGTGGAGTTTGTTTGCAGTGGCAGGAGGCCCTGATGTGTCCATACTCTATCTCTCTAATAAATAAATAAAAATATAAAATATAGGGCTGGAGGGTTAAGGCATTTGCCTGCAAAGCCAAAAGACCCAGGTTCAATTCCCCAGGACCCACGTTAGCCAGATGCACAAGGGGGCAGACATGTCTGGAGTTCGTTTGCAGTGGTGGAGGTCCTGTGCAACCCATTCTCTCTGTTTCTCTCTCCCTCTTTCTCTGTCAAGTAAATAAATAAAAATATTATAAAAATATAAAAATGTACTAATAATACCCAAAAGAGTAGTGGTACAGAAGCAGTACCAGGACATAAAATGTGGACAGATCACCTCTGGAACAATGTGCCAATGATGCTGGCATGTGGGGGAACCATAGACTATTCAGATTTCAGACATCCACTGGAGTCTTGGATCCCCAGTAAATAAGAGGGGAGTGCCTCTTGGACTAGCATGGGGAAAGCAGACTCTGGCTGGGGAAGACAGCTCTCACAGGGATGCTGTTGTGCCCATTTCCTTCACGCTGAAGAAGGACAGAACAGGGGAGATGATGAAGGAACTCCTCTCAGCCTGGATCTAAGCGGGAAGCTGCTCTTCTTGCCAAAAGGCGTGAGCACCGTCCCTCTCACTGACTCTCGTCCATCGTGGTGCTGGGAGCGCGCTGAAAACATACAGGACTCAGGTAGAATGGATGCCAATGATTTCAAAGATGGGGGTCAGGCACAACATGAGGGTGGCAGTGAGCAAACAGACAGCAGCCATTCTTGGTGCCCAAATGCTATGGCAAAGACTGAGGGAGAAGGATCTGCAAGGACACAGTGGCCAAGGCCACTTCATGAAGGAAGCTCAGCGAGCAAGTGCACACAGAACAGGAACTTTCGACAAGTAGATCTAGGGAAGCCTCCTCCCACTGTGGACTGGCCTAGGACAAGATCAAAGAGAACACCCAGGTGCCGGGCGTGGTGGCGCACGCCTTTAATCCCAGCACTGGGGAGGCAGGGGTAGGAGGATCACTGTGAGTTCGAAGCCAGCCTGAGAATACAGAGTGAATTCCAGGACCTCCTGGGCTAGAGTGAGATGCTAACTTGAAAAACAAAAACAAAAAAAGAAAAGAAAAAAAAAAGGAACTGCCCAGAGAAGGTGAGTGGCATGGATGTTTTGGAGAGACGTCCACATAGCACAGAGAGGAAAGAGTAGGGCATACTGGGACATTGCTCGCTGACCGCCTGCTAGGCATAGAGAAGAAGGGCCAGGCAGCAGGAACTGACTCCTAACTAGCCCTCCTCACTGCCACTCACAGTGGACGCTTGTCCTCCAGGACTGCCGCCTTCACCTCTAGGTCGCGTTAAGGGTGTTATCTGCTCCGGAAGCTTCTCTGACTTTGAGTCTTAAGGTCCGTATGTATTGGGCCTTTTCCACATAGGTGCTCTTCTGCACGGTTTATGTTGATCAATTGATTAACCTTCCTACCCACCCTATGAGAGCACTGTCATTTCTGGGACAGCTAAGGAAACCGAGGCACAGGGTACTGACACTTCCAGGACGCAATCCAGCGAGTGCAGCTCTGGAGCCCTACCCCCGACCTCTGTGCACGTCATTCCCAAGTGCTCCCTGGACTGTACAAGCTAGCACATAAGCCTCTCCACAGAGCTCTGCAAACCAAATGTGAGGAGGTTCGCTTGTGCCGGGCCACAGAAAGTCAGCTGTTCTTTCACACTCCTTCCCTCTCCTTCTGTGTTTTCACAATTGAATACAGCTCTTCCAGTGACAATCTGCTCTCCTATGGCTTGCCCAACCTGCCTCCAGATGGAGACACAGCTGAACACAATGTCTGAATTGAAGTCTGTGGAACACCAAGTTGAAATAGAGGCGCAAGATAAAAAGAAGTAGGTGCCAGGCAGCGTGCAGAATTGACAAAGGAAACACTAAGAACTGGAGTCAGACCATGCTCTCTCCTATTTCCTCTGGCATTTTCTGTGCACATAGTGAGCACTCAAGACACACTTAACTGAGTTTAACTAAAGTTGACCTTTATCCTTTTAAATAAAATTTTTGTTTATTTATTTGAGAGAGAGAGAGAGAAAGGGTGTGATAGGGCCTCTTGCTTCTCCAAACAACCTCTAGACGCATGCACATTTTGTGTTTCTGGCTTTACATGGGTACTGGGGAATTGAACCCAGGCTGGCAGGCTTTGCAAGTAAGTGCCTTTAAGTATTGAGCCACCTTCCCAGGTCATGATCTTTATCTTTGTATTTGCCAGTAGTACCCTTCCTGCATGTGCTAGGTGCTAAATAAATGCACTAAGTTTAATAAAGGTGATATACATATAAATTATTGGGGACATGGAGGCTCTTCATGTGGAAGTGATAGAGGGACAGTCATTAGAATGATCTAGATCAGGGATACACGTAGAAAGTATAGCTGCCACTCCTTTCTTGCATGACCGTGACAGACATTGCTAATTAATAATAGCATACTCCCTTCCTCAACCCAACTGTGAATTCTCAGCCCTTCTCCACATTCTTAGCAGTCAAGAGTCAACTCAACATGCAAGATGATATTCATGTGGGGTAGTGTGAATGGGTGTCCCCACCAGATTTAGGAGTTTATTAAAGCTTGTAACTTAGATCTCCAGCCCCCTGGCTGGAGGAGGTGTCCCTGTGGGGTCGATCCTGAGGCCCAGCCCTAAGGAGTTATTGGGGGCAGATCTAAATTCCAGCCTAAGGTATGCAGACAGCAGTCTGAGCTCTGCCTGGGCTCCTGGCTGTTTGGCTGCCAGGTTTTGCTCTTGCTTTTTATGGTGGATTTTCTCTTCTTTGCCATTATGGAACTTGCCCTGGGTCTGTAAGCTTCAATAAATCCTGTTCCTCCCATAGACTATGTCTAGTTTGGAGATTCATCCCAGCAACGTAAAGCTAACGACGACACATGTCATGTTGTCAGTAAGACTGGACATTGAGGTAAGATCTGCACTATTTCATTAATCAGTACCTTGTGTCGGTCTAGTTTAGCCAGAAACTCCAGATCAGTTCTGTCTGATATCCCGCCATGAAGAACCAGGACCTTCTCGTCAACCAGAGTGGCCAGAGGCAGCCAACAGAACACATCTTGAAGCGTTCGTAAGATTTTCTTTCCATGTGTCTGAAAAATGAGATGGACAAGATGCTAAGCTTCAGATAGCCCATGTCATGTGAACAAAGAGAACTTTATTTATTTATTTATTTATTTATTTATTTATTTATTTATTTAACAGAGAGAGAGAGAGCGAATGAGTGTGCCAGGGCCTCCAGCCACTGCAAATGAACTCCAGATGCATGCGCTCCCTTGTGCATCTGGCTTACTTGGGTACTGAGGAATTGAACTGGGATCCTCTGGCTTTGCAGGCAAATGCCTTAACTGCTAAGCCATCTCTCCAGCCCCAACAAAGAGAACTTTTAAAGGTAGCACACCTTGTACTTATGCATCACTTCCTTGGTGAAGCCATACCTACACAGAGAAGCAAACAGATACTGCAGTCAGTGTAGTGACAGTAGCTGTGGAACAATCACATTTTATACAGTTGCTTGCTGCAGACATATGTACTTAAAAACTTAGAGACAGGAACAACCACCAAAAGTTTACATTATTTCCAGTCAGAGAATTTATGAGATGTTTTCATTTCTTTTTTTTTTGTTTATCCACATTTCCTACTTTATCTGTTTTGTATGTGCATTTTTTTGAGGTATGATCTCACTCTAGCCCAGGCTGGCCCTGAGCTCACAGCAATCCTCTTAGCTCAGTCTCCCACATTCTGGGATTGAGATGTGCTCCCCCACACCCAGAAACATTTCCTACTTTCTCTACGATGAAGCTTTGTGGTTTACAGGCAAAGAGTACAGATATGTGGGAAAAATTAATGGTTTTATTAGAATAGTTGAATCATATGGAATTGTAAAAAACCTTTTAAAATATTATATACTGTATGCCCTACTTTTGGAAATTAAAGAACACTTTAAAAACACTGGGGGCTGACCGTGTGTATCTTAGACAAGTGCCCTGCCATTGCGACATTCCCAGCCACCCCAGCAGGTTTGGGCTGTACCGTAAGTTCACCATATGGTCCTCATGGTTTCCTCTGTTAAGGTGGAATTCTTTGGGGTAAACCAACATGAAGGCAAAAAGAACCATCAGGATCTCTACTGAATCCTTGCCTCGATCCACAAAGTCACCATTGAACACATATGCCCGCTCTGGCGATGGAAGCCCATTCTTCTCAAGCCGAAGACAGGTCCAGAAGAGCCATGGGGGAGGGGGAGAGAGGAAATCAGGTTAAAGGCAGTGGGCATCTGACTGCCATATCAGGGCTATAGCCAGTTCTGTGCTCTCTGAGGTCTTCCAAGGGTGAAATGTCAGGAAAATATCAAACGTTTCCATTGTGTTCTATTTGCTTCCCATAGAGGCTAATGTTCAGAGATACTCATCAGATATACCCAGAGCCAGAGAGCTGCTATGGGGTGTGGGGCAAAGGGGCTGGCTTGTGATACAGAGGCCAGTTTTAAGTCCAGATACATACTGATGACGATGATAATGGCGGTCATAGATTCATGGGGGCTAAACACAATAATACATAGAACCAGGCATGATGGCATACACCTGAAATCCCAGTACTCAGGAGGTGAAGGCAAGAGGATCAGGAGTTCAAGGTGTGCCTTGGCTATATAGTGAGTTGAAGGTCAGCCTGGGGTACATGAGATCATGTCTCAAGAAAAACACCACCAACAACATAAATAAATAAATAAATAATAAAATACACAGGGAAATGCCTTGGGAAGCATAGTGCGTGTATACATATTAATAACATATATATTGCTATATGTTATATATATGTTCTATAGTTATAGCTAAAATAGAAATGAAGATAAATTTTTGTTGCTTTGATAATCATTTTTTACCATAAAATTGAGAATTAATAGCTCAACTATGCTTCCACCCACTTATCATGCTAACATTTTGAAATTAAGAGTTTATAAAAATACACTAGAGCCGGGCGTGGTGGTGCACACCTTTAATCCCAGCACTTTGGCGGCAGAGGTAGGAGGATCGCCATGAGTTCAAGGCCACCCTGAGAATACATAGTGAATTCCAAATCAGCCTGGGTTAGCCTACCTCAAAAAAAACCAAAATAAATAAATAAATATAAAAATACACTAGAATATAGTGCAATGCTGACTTTTATATCATGTATTTGTTACACAGAAGCAAATATTATTTAAAATAATATTTTAAGGATCAAAGCAATATTTAAGCATTTGTTTAATGGTTAGTAAAGCTGAACTTCTAAATGAAATCTCAGATCAAGAAAGTAACTTAATTTTAATATTCATACCTTATAAAATATAAATATTAAGTCATCCAACTGGCCATGTAAATCTCCTAACAAAGAAAAAGAATATCAATTCTAACTGATCCTTACCATTTAAAGTTTTTTTTACTATAACAAAAAATATAGTACATGGAAAATTTTTATAAAGAAACCAATTTTTTATTGATACTAATTTTTGCTTTATTAGCTACTAATTTTCCCATAAGTAAAAAAGGGAGAAAGAATAACTTCCTCTTGTAGCAGATATGGTTAATATTGAAAGCAGAAAGTACAATGTTGTTTTGATATGATTGTCATAAATAGTAAATGGCCCTACTTATTTTTGGAGGCAAGCCCAACAGACTGCCTTTTTTAATGCAAGATTGAGAGAGAGAATTGGGGCACCAGGGCCTCCAAGCCACTGTAATGGAACTCCAGATGTGTGTGCCCCGCTACGTGCATGTGTGACCTTGTGTGCTTGCGTCACTGTGCTTCTGGCTTATGTGGGACCTGGAGAGTCGAACATGAGTCTTTAGGCTTCACAGGCAAGTGCCTTAATTGCTAAGCCATCTCTACAGCCCCCGGCCCATATTTTCACTGCAGCACTATGGGACAGAATAACGCAAGTCTGCAGTGGAATAAAGTCTGCAGACTTTAATTGCTGCCCCAGTTAAAGTAGGAGGCAGCCATTCTTGTGGGCCAGTGTTAGGTCACCTCTCGAGAAGAGTTGCAAAGTCTAAACTTTGATGTGCAATCCTCTCCTTTGCAAATGTTAGAGCACTGACTTTGAAGGAGTTAGACTTATCCACAGTGTGGGGTCACAGTGCCCGGCTGACGGGAGGGCCTCAGTCTACATGGACACCACTAAGCAGTTGGAGAAGACAGCCTGAAAAGTTCCCCATGGGAGAGGCATGGGTGTGGATGTGTGGAGCTTGCTCCAGTACCAAGAAAAAAAAAAAACTGTGTTCTCATCAACAGTTCCCCGCCCCCCACTGGGATTTTGGTCTCAGAAGGATATGAGCTTGGAGTCATGAATTGCTTGGGAAAAAGAGGCTGAGCCTTTGGCTCCAAGTTCCCTGCTCTCTGGACCACCTCTCCTTGAAGTAAATGTGGGGCAAATATGGAAGTGGTCAGTTTCAAGGGCGACACTTTGACCTGTTCACTTGCCATTGTGTCCCCCTCTGGCCCGGCTCCTATCCTTCCTTTGCCCTTCCAAATGGCAGGGACTTCTAGCTGGGGTCTAGAAGGAGGGCCACCTCCCACCGGCTCTTACCACACACGGTGATCTCCTCACTGTAACAGGTCGAGACTCGGTTGATGTTCGGCAGCTGTGCCAAGTGTTTTCTGGTCTCACACAAGAGATTCAAGACATAGCGAGCGTGGAGCTGCTACGAGGAGGAAGAGGAGGGGACACAGCAACACTGGTGGCCCTCACCTTTGCTGCTGAACACGCACTCACCTAGCCGTACCCCAGTACCCCAGTAAACAGCTCCCAGGATGCAGTACCGGGATCCTTTCCTCTCCACCCAGCTTCTGTCTTGATTTCTGCTTTTCATCACCCTCCTGGAAGTACTGAACTAATTTCCTCCTTCCTGTCTACTCTATAAAACCCTCCGTTGCCTTTAGCTTGGGAGCAGTACATGACTGTCTCAGTGAAGTGCATGTGTGTTCATGGTGTGCAGCCACCCTGACACCCTGAGAAGCATCACCCCACCTCCCCCCCACCACACTGTTACCTGCTTGCGACAGATCTGACCTAGATCCAGAGTCAGGCCACCTCTGCCTCACCGCCAGGGTTTCAAGACACCGGCCTCTTTCGCCTGAACCATCTCAGTAGTCCACAGATAGATCTCCTTGCCCTACACTCCATTCTTTGATTTTATTCTTTGATTTTATTTCATTTTATTTATTTGCAAGCAGAGAGATACAGGCAGAGAAAGAGAGAGAACGAGTATGGGCATGCCAGGGCCCCTAGCCACTGCAAACGAACTCCAGGTGCATGCACCACTTTATGCATCTAGCTTAAGTAGGTACTAGGTGATCAAACCTGGGTCATCAGGCTTTGCAGGCAAGTGCCTTAACTGCTGAGCCATCTCCTCACTCCATTTTTTTTTTTTTTTTTTTTTTAGGTAGGGTCTCACTCTAACCCAGGCTGACCTGGAATTCACTATGGAGTCTCAGGGTAGCCTCGAACTCACAGCGATCCTCCCACCTCTGCCTCCCAAGTGCTGGGATTAAAGGCGTGCGCCACCACGCCCAGCCCCTCACTCCATTCTTAACACAGCAACTATCTCATTCCTGTGCTGGGTGTCCAGTGTTTTCTCAGCTCTTTCAGAAGAATGGAGCCTGTCTTCCTCGTCTCTCCTACTCTTCTAGATCCCTCCCTTCCCGCCACAGTGACTAACCTGCCTGAGGTCTTTGAACAGTCCAGGAGGTTCCTGCCTCGGGGCCTTTCCACTTGTTCCCTCTGCCTAGAGCTCTTTCCCCAGCGTCTACACGGCACACCCCTCATCATCTTGGACCGTTGCCCAGAAGCATCTTCCCAGGCCACTCTGTCTTCTCTCCCACCCACAGCTAAGCTTCTTCTTCTCCATCTCCTGATTCCCTTCTAAGATGTCACTTCTTTGACTTATCTGTTGTCATTCATTCATTATTTGTGGTTTGCCTCTCCCACTAGAATGTGCAGCTGTAACCCCAGTGCCCAGAACAGTGTGGGCCCAGCAGCACACGGCAGTTATCTGCAGGATGAATGAACAGAGAAGGAAGCTCCCGGTCATAGACCCTGGCGGATGGTCCTCAGGGGCCTGGCTTCCCAGCAGAACCACATCACCACCAGTTAAGAAGTGGTGGGAACACTCCAAATCCAGGCCCGCTCTTCCTCGGCCTTCCCTTACAGCTGCCATTGGCGGGGACGCAGGATCCAAGGTGAGCTTACTTGTTTCAGCCTGAAAGCTTCCACCAGGGCAGTGGCTTGGTCAGGAAGGAGGGGGAAGGAGAGGCGTGGCCCTGTGTAACTGTCTGGCACCTCTATGGATTGATAATCGCTGCTCTTCTCCATCTCTGAGTCCTGGGCGAATCTCTCCTCTGTGAACATGCGGTTGAGGAAGTCTCCTGGTCAGGACACAGAAGGCAGAGTGCCTTAGGATCAAGCCTGCAGTCCAGTACAAAACAGTCTCCAGGGACTGCTGCTGCAGTGGGACCAGCCCAGTCTGGCCAACCCAGGAGACGGAAAGGAAAGAGGAAGTGAGGACCAACCAGGCTGCACAAGAAAGATTATGTTTCTTTTGATTCCTTTTGTTTTTCAAGGTAGGGTCTCACTGTAGCTCAGACTATGTAGTCTCAGGGTGGCCTCGGACTCACAGCGTGCCTGGCTGAAAGATTATGTTTCTATGTCCGTAAAAACATTAGCAGGGTAAGGGAGATGCTCAGCAGTTAAGGTGCTGAGTTCCCCAGCACCTATGTTTAGCCAGATTCACGAAATGGTGCGTGTGTTAATTTGCAATGGCAACATTGCACACACACACACACACACACACACACACATTTATTTCTCTCTTCTCTTTCACAAATAAATAAATATTTTTAAAATTAGCTGGTATCTAGTCTATGTTTACTTCCAAAGATCAGCCTTTGCCCAGCAGAGCAGGTATGAAACGCAGTTCTGGAACTGAACGCAGGAGGAAAGGCAAAGCCAGTGTGGAGAGGGACCCTGGCACTCCCAGTGACTCAGGCTCAGCCTGTTCTGAGCCCTACTGCCTCCTCCAGCTTCCAACCTCTGCCTCTCCATCTGACAGTCATGGGTGGCAGGCCAGAAAAGCATGAAGTGGACCAGCCCCTGCCCTCCCTCCCAATGCCTTCAGCTTAGGAGCTAACTTAGGTCCAGTTCCTGTGTCTGCACATGGGCCACTCCGAGGCTGGTGTTGTACACAATCCCCAGGTCTCCTGAGCTGCTGGCTTAGCCACAGATCCTTTTGTCTCCTGCATCCCTCTCCACACCTTCCCACCTCCAGTGTTCGCTGTACTTCATTAAAAAACAAAAACAAACAAACAAACAAAAACTCCTTCCAGCCAGACTCTTGTCTCCAGTTATGTATGTGGGAGAGCCCAGAATAAAATTCCACCTGTCAGTCATTTATGTGTCAGCCCCCCACATCAGTAGTCACAGTGTCAACCCCTGCACAGTCTCCACCCACTTTGACACCCTGACCTGAGGCAGGATGTGCCTTGCTCATACTCACTCTCATTGTGGTTACTGGGGGTGAAGTGATCCACGAGGTAGCTGAAGAAATCGTGGAGCTGCAGAAGAACCAGATGAAGCTGCCTTTAGACACCAAGGGAAAGAGAATCCCGGAGTGGGCCAGACCAGCTGTGCCTCCTGAGCCCCGGGCCCCACAGCCTGAGCAGCCCTGCATCCCAAGCCACGTACCTTGACCTGGTCTTGCTGCCCAGCGTACTCGATAGACTGGAAGATGGTCCAGGTGCATCGCCGCCTCATCTCCAGGCGGGCCATATAGCGCCGGTACCATCTCTGGATTAAGGCTGCCGCCTTGAAGGCTACGGCACAGATGGAGACGCAAGCCTGTGAGAGGGGACTCTCTGAGATAGGACAGGGAGGGGAGGGTGATGTCCAGACCCTCCCCCACACGGGGACAGCACTACCCATGGGTTCTTCAGGGACAGTTGTCTTATTATTGACAGCTGCACAAACATCACTGGAAGTTTGTTGCATTTGCACTAATTGATAGAAACATGCAGATATCAGTTTTTATGAGTTCTCCCTCTAGTTGACCCGTCTGAATAGATTCATTCCCAGAACTCCAAAGGCATGTCAGAAGCAGGTATAGTACTGAACCCTATATATATATATATAAAATATATAAAATTTATTTATGTTTTGAGAGAAAGAAGAAGAGAGAGACAGATAGAGAACGGGCAAGCCAGGGCCTCTAGACATTGCAAACAAATTCCAGATGAATGTACCACCTTGTAAATCTAGTTTACATAGGTCCTGGGGAATCAAACCCTAGATCCTTTGGCTTTGCAGGCAAGTGCCTTAACCACTAAGCCATCGTCCCAGCCCCTATATTTTTTAATTAAGTCAAAAATTCACCTTTTCACTTAAAGAGGCACTGCATGGCTTCTCCTTGGCGCGTCTGAGTTGCGTGTCACTATAGAAGTGCTTTAGGCTGCATTAAGTAAAGATGTCACTTGACAGTAAGCACTGGGGTCCTGCAACAGTTGATCTGGAAGCTGAGAGGACTACGGCCTGACTGATGGATGGTGTGGGGTCAACCTGTTCACTGCACCTGTCATGGAGGGCTGAATCCTGTGTGTTGTCTGAGCTCCCCAGCAAGAGATGGAGCATGGCGCATTGCAGGACATTTTACCGGATACCTCTTGAAGGCCGATCTGCTACACCATACGTTACTCAGAAGAGACCACTCTACACATTGTTCAGAGAAAGTCCGTTCTTCACTCCCTGCTCTCAACATATGTATATATATATATATGTTTTTTTAAAATACATATTTTATTTATTTATTTACGAGAGAAAGAAGCAGAGAGGGAGGGAGAGAATGGGCATGCCAGAACTTCTAGCCACTGCAAAAAACCTCCAGATCCATGTGCCACCTTATGCATCTGGCTTACATGGGTCCTGGAGAATTGAACTAGGCTCCTTTGGCTTTGCAGGCAAACACCTTAACCGCTAAGCCATCTCTTCAGTCCCTCAATATATATTTTATACCAGTCATAACAAAATGTCTAGCTGCCAAAACCTTATACCATTTGTTTACAATCTGTGTTCTCTGTTGACTTGTTTCCAGCTGGTGTCTGGCAGAGGCCATCTTGGGGTCCTTGGTTTTTTGTGGCCTGTTGTCTAATGAGCTTCGGCCTTTGTGTTTTCCTCACAGGTGGACAGCATACGTGGCATGGACACATGGGTAGTTCTCACAGCATGGGCAGATGGGCCCAGGAGATGATTCAAGCCCTGGGTGAGAAATCACCACACTATTCACAATGGCATCTGATGTAAGCGTTATTAATTGTTTCTGGAATTTGCCATTAATACTTTCAGGTCATGGCTGACTGTGGGTTATTAAAATAGAGAAATTTTGATATTGTGACAATATGCTGAATGTCAGGAGGTCTGATTCCTATGCCTAGAACTTGCCTGCCAAGCTATGTGGCCTCAGCCAAGTCATCTTGGGCCTCTGTAGAGGAACTCTGGGAACAAAGCAGTCAGTGCCGCGTGTATCACAGCACGAGGGTGATGAGTGAGTCCCAGGTCCTGTGCTTTGAATCCCTGGCTCAGTGATATGGCTGTGGGCTTTAAGCTCCCCATCACCATGGGTCCACGACTGCACGTTGGCCTTCTCCTCCACAAACAGAGGGGCGAGTCAGGGCACATTAGTACATCACATGAGGGTTAGGTCCTGTGATCAAATATGAATATTATTGTCGGGAAGGTAACAGCTGTCCACATAAGCTCCCGGGCTGGATATACTGCTGGTGATGAATGAACTATTTATAGATAAAGCTGGATTAAAGGGAAAATCTTGGGGTGGTGGTAGAGCTTGGTAAGAGAGGAAGGAGGAGGAATAGGAGAGAATGGAAGAGGCGGGAAGGATGGGAAAGTGAGAAGAAGAGGGTAGGAAGAGAGGAATCCTTTGGGTTAAATCAGGTCAATCTAAGCAGTAGGTAGACTGATTTAATGTATTTAGCTTGCATTAGGAAGTTCATAGAACTAATACTGACTTCCCAAAGAGGAAAGATGATGGGAGGAATTTAAACAGAACTAACTTAGTTTCCTATGAAATTAAAAAAAAAATCACACCAGAAGTACTTCTCAAGACTCTCACTAAATAATAGGTGATGAAGATGAAGTATTGCTGATCACGTATGAACTTGATCCTTCTGCCTTTGCCTCCCAAGCAGTAGGATTACAGGCATGTGCCACACCTGTAACAGCTGAATCGTGGATGAACTGTGTAGGCAGGTACTGCAGGCTCTCAGATGTCTGCACCTTTCCCTAGAGCCGCAGCGTCAGAATCTTTGCAGGGGAATCTACACATTCAACAGACTCCACTAAGTCTCACTTGCAGAGAAATTAAGATCCTTGAGGAAGACTACGTACACCAGTGTCACTTGCTAACAGTTTGCCCCAAGTGTCCTGAGGCAGGTGCTGCCAATGACTAGATAGCTCAACCCTCCTCTGGATACTTAAGGCCGGGAAAGCAGGTAACCCCCCTCTCTCTTCCCTTCTCTATCTGGGGCCCGGGTGGCCTTAGCTGAGATCAGTGTTGTGAGGTGCAGAGCAGTTTAAGCTCCTTTATCCCATCCCTCCTTTTCAATGCAAAATTTTTGGTCCAGGTGTAAATTAATCCTGGACACAAATTATCAACATGTTTGATGTGAAAACTTATGTGTTAAGTGAACACTGGTCAAGGGATGCCTGATTCTAAAATCAAAAGTAAAATTAAGGCTGGAGAGATTGCTCAGTGGTTAAAGGTGCTTGCTTGTAAAGCCTGCTGGCCCAGGTTCATTTCCCCAGTAGCACATAAAGCCAGATGCACAATGTGGTGCATGACTCTGGAGTTCATTTGCAGCAGTGAGAAGCCCTGGTGTTGTCATACTCTCTCTCTCTCTCTCTCCCCCCCCCCCGCCTCTGTCTCTATATACTTAAAGTAAAATTAATATTTATGTACACCCAACTCGATATGTAGGCTGGGGTGCAGATCAGTGGTAGAGCACTTGCCTAGGATGGCCAAAGGCTCTTGGCTTCGATCCTCAGCATGGCAAAATCAGAAAGAAAAAAAAAAAAACCCTCCACACATAAGAACATTGTGAGTTGAGGCAATTGATGCACAGTGGAATGCAGTAGATAAATTATTTATAGAAATCTGACATTGGCCGGGTATGGTGGCGCACGCCTTTAATTCCAGCACTTGGGAGGCGGAGGTAGGGGGATCGCCAAGAGTTCGAGGCCACCCTGAGACTACATAGTGAATTCCAGGTCAGCCTGGACTAGAGTGAGACCCTACCTCGAAAAACCAAAAAAAAAAAAAAAAAAAAAAAGAAAGAAAGAAAGAAAAAGAAAAAAAGAAATTTGACATTGTTATAGCTACCTTCTTATTTATTTATTTGAGAGAGAGAAAGAGGCAGAGAGAGAGAATGGGCATGCCAGACCTCCAGCCACCACAAACAAACTCCAGACACATGCACCGCCTTTTGCATCTGGCTCATGTGGGTCATGGGGAATAAAACCTGGGTCCTTTGGCTCTGCAGGCAAATGCTAAACCACTAAACCATCTCTCCAGCACTATAGCTTCCTTCTTATTTCTGTTCCTTTTGTCAGGAATACTTATGTCTCTGACTACTGATTTGAAGTGGAAAGAAAGTGCCTTTATGAAGAAGTTTCTCTCTCTAATAGAGGCACAAGCTTAACAAAGGTAAACAATAAAAATTAAATGAATTATGACATCCATTTAGGGAAAATAGAGACTTTAATATTAACTTCCAGGTAGAAATGGTGTGCTTAAGCAGATGTGTGTCCCCCAATGCACACACACTGCAGCACACAGAAAACACTGCATAGGACTGGAAGTGAGCCCAGGGTGGCCCACTTACCTAGCATGAGCTAGACCCCAGGTTTAATTCCCAGCACAGAAAATATTAAATTAAATTACAAGGTCATGGCCTGGAGGGATGGCTTAGTGGTTAAGGCGTTTGCCTGCAAAGCCAAAGGACCCAGGTTCGATTCCCCAGGACCCACGTTAGCCAGATGCACAAGGGGGCACACGTGTCTGGAGTTCGTTCACAGTGGCTGAGGGGCCCTAGCGTGCCCATTCTCTCTCTCTCTGCCTCTTTCTCTCTCTCTCTCCTTCTCTGTCAAATACATAAATAAATAAAAATAAAATATTTTAAAAATTACAAGGTCATAGCCAGGCATGGCAGCACAGTCCTGTAATCCTTCTACTTGGGAGGCAGAGACCGAAAGTTCATGAGTGTAAGTGAGCCGAGGCAATGCAGTGAGACCCTGTTTCGGAGTAAATGAAAAGGTCTGGGGATGTAATTGCCTAGAATGTGTGAATTGCTTGGCCACAGTTCTGAAATCATGGGCCAAAGGCCCATCCAAAGAAGGGAAGCTCACGCCGGAGACCCTGCCTCAAAGAATAAGGTGGACAGCAATGGAGGAAGACAGTAGATGTTGACTCCTGGCCTCCACACACATGTTCACACATGAACGAACACATGCACCTGCACTCACAGGTGCACCTACAAGCATGTACATGAGCGTGCGCGCGCGTGCACGCGCGCACACACACACACACACACGAAAACAGAGCAAGTCTCTTCTAGTATGCATAATCTAGAGAACATATTATTATGTGAAATAAGCGAGGCATAGTACAGGCATATTAGATACTACCTGAAGTCTAAGAAAAAGGGAGATATCAATACACAAACTATCTGCTTTCCTTTAGAAGGAAATGGAAAGAGAAACTCCACATGGAACTACAGGATGAGGTCCTGGTCAGCCTTGGCTCTTGCCTCCAATAAACAACAAACAACACTCCAGATCTTGGACAGTTACTTATAGGCAGAAGGAAAGGTGACAGATGAAAATTCTCATCTCTGGATGTGCCTTTAGCCGAGGACTTCAGAACTGTGGCTAAGCGGAGTTGACAACCAATCCTTTGATCCTTGCTCTCCTTGAGGGGGAACCAAGGAGTCAGCAGTGTGCTCACTGGGCGCATAGCCTCTGCAGTCACAGCCCTCTGCCAATCACAAGCTTCCCCATCAGTGCCCTCCACCAATCACAAGCTTCCCCATCAGCGCCCTCCACCAATCACAAGCTTCCCCATCAGAGCCCTCCACCAATCACAAGCTTCTCCATCAGAGCCCTCCACCAATCACAAGCTTCTCCATCAGAGCCCTCCACCAACCACAAGCTTCTCCTCCAGGGTGCTTTTTCTGGCAGGGCAGATCGTCCATAGGTAAGTTAACCACACTCCATCATTGTCTAAAGCACACGTTTTCCCCTCAGGGTCCCCATGTGGTCCCTCAGGCCTGCATGCAGACTAGCTGTGTAGACTCAGGCCAGTGTTCAGGGGGGACAGAGGGGAACGTTCCCTTGGGACCTACACAGCCAATACCGCGTAGTGCCCCTTTGTAAGCAGTGCAGATAGTGTCTCAAAAGAGTAAAAATAAATTAAATAGAACTCGAGCTGGGGAAATGGCTTAGCCGTTAAGGCATTTGCCTGCGAAGCCTAAGGACCCCTGTTGGATTCCCCAGGACCCATGCAAGCCAGATGCACAGAGTGGTGCATGCGTCTGGAGTTCATTTGCAGTGGCTGGAGGCCCTAGTGCACCCATTCTCTCTTTCTCTCTGCCTCTTCCCCTGTCTCTCTTTCAAATAAATAAAAATATTAAAAATCACTCAATTAATCTCAGTGGTGGGACTCTGCCGACCCGACAGCTCCATCCCCTCTAGATCACCCCTTCTGCGAATGTCCCCCCTCCTCCCCTCTTCCTCCCTGTTCTTCGCTCTCTCCTTGCCCAGCCCCGCTTTTCTAACTTGTGTGAAGTTGGAGCTACGCTCCGAGACAACAGGAACTACCTGGTCCTGAGCAAATTTTATTTCTGTCCATTAAAGGTGGGCAGGAGATCTTGGCGGTCCTGTTCCGGGATTGCTGAGTCGCTTTGAGGACAAGCCTGGTGTGGGCCTGGGCACCACAGCTGGCTCCGAGGGAGGGGAGCACTTACCGTTCTCTGCATTCTGGAAAGCAGAGTGATGCTGGGTGGAGGTGCTGCTACCCATGGCTCAACCCACGCTCACACTCCTGTGGGGCGCACCCAGAAGATCCGAGGCAAGGAAGGAAGCGGGCTGCTCACAGAAGAAAGGAACCCTGTCACAGGGAGAGTCAGGTACAGCATTAATTCGGTGGTCCGAGCTGTCTGTGGACATCACCCATCTCTCCAGTCTCAGTGCATACGACATTTATCCTTGAGAAGGCCCTCCCTTTGTCATAGTCTCCCTCTCCCCATCTCCTTCCCCCCCCCCCTGTTTTTATGGCTCTACTAGCTTTCTTCTGTCATCTGGAAACATACGTAGTTTTTTCATTTTCAAACAATTCTCCATAATCATTGGCATCTTTGGACCTCCCGTACACCTTCAGTTTTTCCTCAACGCTCTGCTCTTCTCACGTGGGTTTCTCCCAAGAGCTGCAGCACTAGGGACTGAACTCAAGGCTTGTGTGTATGCGAGGTGAGCGCTCTACCACTCCGTCATGGCCACAGCCCCCCTTTGCTTTTATCTTTGAGACAGAGTCTCAACTAAGTAACCCAGACTGGCCTCGAACTTGATCCTCTTGCTTCAGACTCTTGTGTAGCTGTGATTCTAGGCATATGCCACCATGTCTAGCTTCTTAGATACTCTTTTTAAAAATATTTTAATCATTTTTTATTTATTTATTTGAGACAGAGGGAGGAAGGGAGGGAGACAGAGAGAGAGAGAGAATGGGTGCATTAGGTCTCTAGCCACTGCAAACCAATACCAGATGCAAGTGCCACGATGTGCATATGGCTAACATGGGACCTGGAGAATCTAACCTGGGTCCTTAGACTTTGCAGGCAAATGCCTTAACTGCTAAGCCATCCCTCCAACCCTTAGATACTCTTAAAGTCACCATTTTCATCTGCACTGATGATCAAAACATTCCAAGCTAATGTCACCAATGCCTGCTTCTTCAGCCAGAACAACAACGCCATCTGTCCCTGCAGGTCACATCTTACTACAGTTCTATGCTGTAGTCCCCAGCAAAAGTTCTAAGTACCAAGATATACCTCCAGGCTTATAGTATAGTTTATATTTGACCTCTCATTAGACTGAGAGATCCTTCAGAACAAGCCTTCACTCCCAGGGTTTAGTACAGTGCCTGGCACATAGTAGGGATCCAATAAGAATTAACTGGATCAACTTTACCATGTTCAATTTCACAGAGCACATATGACCCCAGGCAAACAATGTGAGATGAACTGATATCAAGAGTGAATTCCACTCCTTCATTTCTTTATTCCCTCATTTCTATCCCACCCAGTTTTCTCTAGTTTTTTGAGGTATGGTCTCATGGATTGTCACAGTTGTAGTTTGTCCTTTGCAAATCAAAAATCAAAGAATTGCCTTGCTTATATTGGTTAGTTTGTTCTGAATGGATAAACAAAGGAGAAAAGACTATGGTGCACCAATTTGCCCCCCCATAAAAATATTTACTTATTTGCATGGGGGCAGGGCCTCTTACCACTGCAAACAAACACCAGACACTTGGACCACTTGTTTATGTGGGTGGCTGGGGAACTGAACCCCAGCTAGCAGGTTTTGCAAGCAAGCACCTTTAACTATTGAGCATCTTCCCAGCCCCTATGGTCTCTTTTTGTGCACGCAAAATATCTCCCAGTGATATGAAGTCTCATGAAACCAGAGTGTGGGTATGGGATAAAATGGGAGGCCAAAATATTGCCAAACCAACCAAGCTTCCCCTGAGACACCTGACCTATTTGAGAGCTGGGGTGAACAACCACAAACAGTCAACTCACACTTTGCTTTGACAATTGGGAACTTGTTTCCTGAGCCATGTTGGGTCTTGAGGAGACTGTGGATTTGGGTAGCGTCCAAGTGGATGACAAGTCCAGCTCAGCTTCTTACTAGATCTTAAGTACTACATAGAAAGGGAAAGTAATTTTCAAGAGAAAAACATTTTCAAAAGTAAAAATTGGGGCTGGAGAGATGGCTTAGTGGTTAAGGTGCTTGCCTGCAAAGCCAAAGGACCCAGGTTCTATTCCTCAGGACCCCCATAAGCCATATGCACAAGGTGGCACACGCATCTGGAGTTCGTTTGCAGTGGCTGGATCCCCTGGTGCTCCCATTCGCTCTCCCTCCCTCTCTCTCCCTTTATCTGCCTCTTTCTCTCTTTCTCAAATAAATTAATAAAAAAATATATTTTTTTTTGGTTTTTCAAGGTAGGGTCTCACTCTAGCTCAGGCTGACCTGGAATTCACTCTGAAGTCTCAGGTTGGCCTTGAACTCATAGTGATCCTCCTCCTACCTCTGCCTCCCAAGTGCTGGGATCAAAGGCGTGTGCCACCATGCACAGCTGAAAATAAAATATTTTTTAAAAAAGTAAAAACTAGGCTGGAGAGGTGGCTTAATGGTTAAAAGTGCTTCTTTGCAAAGTCTTATGGCCTGGGTTCCATTATTATTCAGTACTCAAGTAAAGCCAAATACACAAAGTGGTGCAGGCATACATCTAGAATCTGTTACGGTGGCAGGAGGCCCTGGTGCATCTATCCCACCCACCTCCTGATCGCTTTCTCTCAAGTAAAAAAAAAAAAAAAAAAAGTCAAGTTAGCATGTTATTACCACTTAAAAAAAAACGAGGGGCTAAGAGATGGCTCAGTGGTTAAAGGCACTTGCTTGCAAAGCCTACCAGTCTGGGTTCAATTCTTCAGTACCCACATAAAGCCAGATACAAAAGTGGTGCATGCATCTGGAGTTCATTTGCAAATGCAAGAAGCTTTGGCATACCCATACTCATCTCTCTCTCTGCTCACAAATAAATAAAAAATATAGTTATAGGGGCTGGAGAGAAGGCTTAGTGGTTAAGGCGCTTGCCTGTGAAGCCTAATGACCCAGGTTCGATTCTCCAGGTCCCACATAAGCCAGATGCACATGATGGCACATGCATCTGGAGTTTGTTTGTAGTGGCTAGGGGCCCTGGCACTCCTATTCTCACTCACTCTCTCTCTCTTTCTCTCCCTCTTTCTGTCTCTAATAAATAAATAAAAATAAATCTTAAAAATATTTAAAAATATAGTTATGATGTTGATATACTTAGAGTCACAAGAACAATCTTTGCTATAATTGTATAAAGCCATAAATATACATAAATGAAAAAATATGTATCTTTAAAAATGTGTCTCTCTGCCCACTAAATGAGCCTAATGAATAGAAGGGAGATGGATTGTCAATATTTGAAAACCTCGAAACACACACCAAACACACACTCACCCCCAGGAGAGTGGAGGTAACTGAGGGCCCCTCAGATCCTTGTTTATAAGACTTATTTTGTCTTTCCTGTGGAAATCACAACTAGTACACTCGTGATCTCACTCATTTCTATGCCATAGGCTAGAGAGTTCAGTCTTACCTTCTTGAGTGAGTTTATTACGAGGCACGAGAAGGCAGACAGTTCGAACACACCCTGTCTTCAGAGTCCACCTAGGGATCCGCTGGTCTGACTTGTCCTGCCCTGTGGATCTAAATAAACACACCCACGGCAGTCACAGTCCTAGGAGAAGTGTTCAGGGTCCCCACGTCAGAGCCCCGGGCCATTTTAGTCACATGTGAGGACCTGAGGAGGCCTGGAGACGAGACGCTCCAGAATCAGGGTGTCACTGCGGGGGTGTCCCCTCCAGTCCTAAATCTTCTTACTCTTTGGATTAGGAGATGTGTCTCCCCAGCCACTTCCAGACTCTGAGCTCCTTAACCCAGAAACCCAGGCGAGCTGACCACAGAGAGGCTGCACTGGAGGTGCAGGTTCCTCTGCAAGCCACACAGCAGGCCCTGGTTAGCTCCCTGTGCCTGGCTTCTTCCTGTTTGCAAAACTGGGTTGAACTTCCCAGCCTTTTCTTTTCTTTTTCTTTTTTCCCCAATATATATTTTATGTATTTATTTGAGAGGAAGAGGCAGAGAGAGAGAATGAGAATGGGCACACCAGGGCCTCTAGCCACTGTAAATGAACTCCATATGCATGCGCCCCTTGTGCATCTTTTTTTTTTTTTTTTTTTTTTTTTTTTTTTTTTGGTAGGGTCTCACTGTAGTCCAGGCTAACCTGTAATTCACTCTGTAGTCTCAGGGTGGCCTCGAACTCACGATGATCCTCCTCCTGTGCTTCCCGAGTGCTGGGATTAAAGGCATGTGCCACCGTGCCCAGCCAAGATTTATTTTTATTTTACTTATTCATTTATTTTGGTTTTTCAAGGCAAGTTCTCGCTCTAGCCCAGGCTGACCTGGGAATTCACTATGTAGTCTCAGGGTGGCCTCGAACTCATGGCAATCCTCCTACCTCTGCCTCCAGAGTGCTGGGACTAAAGGTGTGCGCCACCACGCCCGGCTTGAGCTTTATCTTTATAATAGGAACTTTTTACTTATATACTTTAAAAAATACAAGATTAAAAAGCGAAGCCTGATGGCCCAGGTTTCATTCCCCAGTACGCACATAAAACCAGATGCATAAAGTGGTGCCTGTGTCTGGAGTTTGTCTGTAGTAGCAAGAGGTCCTCCATGCCCATACATCTCTCTCTCTCTCTTACACACACACACACACACAAATTAAAATATATTTTTAAAAAGCTGGTCGTGGTGGCGCATGCCTTTAATCCCAGCACTTGGGAGGCAGAGGTAGAAGGATCACCATGAGTTTGAGGCCACCCTGAGACTACATAGTGAATTCCGGGTCAGCCTGAGCTAGAGTGAGACCCTATCTTGAAAAACCAATATATATATAAATTTAAAAAAATACTTTTGATAACCTGAAAGGTGATCAGTTTTCTGTGTGCTCACTTCTCATTAACTCCTTACTTTTATTCTTTCTCCTCAACATTTTCTTCCAAGACTGTCTTCCTGCACTTCATCAGTACACTTTTGGGGTCATTTAGAATAGTTCCCTGCTCTGGGAGAGACACTCTAACAGCCATATTTCTACACCCCCATTCAGCCAGAAGTAGTTCAAGATCTGATGTCATCACCCCATGTCCTCTAACAGCAGTTAGACTGGGGAGTGAGAGGGGAACAGTTAGGGTGACTGAACACCTGGAAGTAAGAAAAAGGCAGGGAAGTCTGTACTTACTAGAAACCAACTATGATCTGACTTCTTATCTCTTCCCTAGTTCCCTTAACCTGTTTTTCTACAAACAACCAGGACTCCTCCTGGGAGGGAGGTCTTTCATACGATTTAAACATTGTGATTGGTCAAGTTCAGTCCCTGGAACTTGGGGTCAGGGCTAGCCTCTTCCTGACACAGCCCCTAGCCCTAACCTACCGGCTGTCCCTCTGGTTCACCTGAGCCAGAAGCAACCCACCACTGTAAGGTTGTAAACATCTTTTCAAGGTGAGGACAGGCTCTCTGACCATTTAGGAACTTCCAGCGGTTGGTGAATTTCTCCCTCAGCTGGGCCTAGGTCTGGACCCCAGCTGGATTGAGCCAGGAGAGGCCTCCAGCCCTAACTATCCCCATGGGTTCTTTATCCTCTCCAGCTCCCCACATGGCAGGAGAGAGAGAGAAGAAAGACAGAGAGAATGGGCATGTCAAGCCTCCAGCTATTGCAAATGAACTTCAAATGCATGTGCCACTTTGTGCATCTGGCTTATGTGGGTACTGGGGAATCAAACCTGGGCTGTTAGGCTTTGTAGGCAAGTGCCTTGACCACTGAACAATCTCTTCAGCCCTTTCCTCTTAGATTTAGTTTAAGATTTTTATTTTTATTCATTTATTTATTAGAAACAGAGAGAGAAAGAGAGAGAGGGAGAGAGAGGGAGAATGGGTGCACCAGGGCCTCTAGCCACTACAAACGAACTCCAGACGCATGTGCCACCATGTACATCTGGTTTACGTGGGACCTGGAGAATCGAACCTGGGTCCTTCGGCTTCGCAGGCATGCACCTTAACTGCTAAGCCATTTCTCCAGCCCAAGAAATATTTTGGGTAATGAGTAACTAAATAGAAAACCTAATAGGAAAAGCTCTCTGCTCTTCACCATTTGCCTGAAAGCAAAACATAAATTTACACAGGTATTCTTACCCATCAAGAAGGGCAACAGTTAAACTTGCTGGGCATGGTGGCACACGCCTTTAATCCCAGCACTCGGGAGGCAGAGGTAGGTGGATCGTCATGAGTTCAAGGCTACCCTGAGAATACATAGTGAATTCCAGGTCAGCCTGGGCTAGAGCAAAACCCTACCTCGGAAAAAAAAAAAAAAAGTTCTAAACTTTTATGACACTGGAGAAAGCTACATGACAGATTAGGAAATTGTCTAGTGAGTTTCTCTTCCGAAGACTTTCCACCCCTAGACTCAAGGTCCTTTTTGTGTGCCTTGCCTCATCTCAAAGCATTTATTATTCCTTTGCAAAGATGCTATATAAATTCCTGGATATCAAATCTTTGAGTTACTAGGTGCTGGGGAGTCCCTCGTGTTATGAGTTAATAAACTAGCTTGTTTTCTAGCCATTATTCAGCCTTTTCTCAGCCTAATTTGCAAGGCGTCAGCACAAGCAGTTTTTCAAAAATAACAGTCTCATGTGCAGACCACATTTTCTTTACAAGAGAGAATTAATCAATATTCTCGTGTCCTGTGTTGTTCTCAATGCTGTTGGTGGAGTTAGTGTATTAAATGCATCTTCAACTTTCAATATTGTCTACTTTTGATGGGTTTGTAAGGATGTAACTCTGTTGTAAATTGAGGAGTATCTGGACTGAGTCAGACCGAGGAAGGTGAGTTGTGAAACATGAGAAGGCAAAGGAGCTGTTGGGTGTTGGGTGGGTGGAGACCTGACTAGGAAGATAAGGATTCATTTAAACTCTCTCATTTTGGCTTCTTATCCTTGACAAGGATGCCACTTTCCTCCTGGAACAGGAAGGACATCTTCCTTATCTTCTTGCTCTCCTAACTTTCAGGAAAGAAAAGGGGAAGGTCAGAACAACCTTCTTGACCTATTTTTTTATTCAAGTGTCTTTAGCTCAAAATAACTCTTCTCCAAACTGGCATGTGTTAGACGCTGTGTCCTACGCTCTGTTGGCTTCCCAGAACTCAGGAGAAAAGAGACTCCAGAAAAGCAAATTTTAGGTAAATGTTTTCCAGTGTTGAACAAAAGACACACATTTGGTATTTCGGATCACTCAAAAGAAGTCTCTGTGTACGTCACAACAGCCCAGTCCCCAGTCGGGGACACAAAGGACAAAGCCCTGACAGGCAAGTGGAGATCAGGGCCTCTTACATCACCCTCCCGTGAGTCCTCATGGCTGGGCTGTTCCTTACAGTGGGGGTGATCCCTAAATTTCCATCCAAAGATCAAAAACACACGAATGAAACTTCAATTTTCCACGGCAGTGTGGCATGTGTGGCGGCATGAGTGAACTCCTTTCAGGTTTGACTTTAAGAGGGCACTGGATGATGGAGACCCCCACCATGTTTACCCGCATGAATGTCCTGGGACAGCAGACAGGGGTGTGGCACCACACAGGGTTGCTGTCTCTGCTCCTGGACAGCAGTTTCTTCTCGATATTTTGTCTCCCTCATTCCACGGGAACACGACAGAAGAACATTTAGTCAAAACTCCAGGGGCAAGGGAGATGACTCAGTTGGCAAAGTGTTTGCCATGCAAGCATGAGGACCTGCGTTGGAATCTCCAGCGCCCATGTAACATGCTGCTGTGCCATAGTCTTTAACCCTAGCGCTGGGAGGTGGAGACTGAAGGATCCCTGAGGAGCTCGTGAGAGATTCTGCCTCAAAAACCAAAGTGGAGGGGCTGGAGAGCTGCCTCAGCAGTAAGGTACTTGCTTGAAAAGCCTGACAGCCTGGGTTTGATTCCCCAGTACCCACGAAAAGCCTAATGCACAAAGTGGCACATGCATCTGGAGTTCTTTGCAGCGGCAAGAGGCTCTCTCTCTCTCATCTTTCTCTCTCCTTGCAAATAAATACATAAAAATATTTGAAAAAAAACTCAGAAGGAAAGCAAATGAAGACAACTGACATCAACCTCCTTCTGTGCATGCGCGTGTGTGCATGCGCGTGCGCACTTAACACACAGATGTGGACACCTTTAACGTTTATCCCACTCACAAAAAGTCATTTTTAAAAATTAAAACTCCTTTGTTCACGCTTTAAAATTTATTTATTTATTTGCAAGAGAGCTTGAGTGAGTATGGGTGCACAAGGGCCAAATGAACTCCAGACACTTGCCCCATTTTGTGCATTTAGCTTTACGTGGGTGCTGAGGAACTGAACCTGGGCCAACAAGCTTTGCAAGTAAGCACTTTTAACCACTATGCCATCTCCCTACCCTGCTTTTTTTTTTTTTTAATTTATTTATTTGAAACAGAGAGAGAGGGTGTGAGAGAATGGGTGCCAGGGCCTCTAGCCACTGCAAACGAACTTCAGACACCTGTACCGCCTTGTGCAAATGGCTTATGTGGGTGTATGGCACAATACAGGCCTGGCCCTAGCCAGACCACATGGCAGAAGAAACCAGGAAGTGGCTTCTGTGAACATGGCGTTCTGCGCAGGCTTGGCATGACAACAGCTATAGTCCCATGCTCGGGAGAAACCTGCTACAAGATGATCTTTTTAGTCACAAAAAGGGGGACCACCCCGTACAATGATTGGCCAGCCAAGCCCCTTAAAACCCATCTGCACTTCCTCACTAAACGAGTTTGCGGCAGCTCGCTTCCTTCTTTCACCCAGCTCCCGGAGTCTGTGTCGTGATTCCGCGCTGCTCACCCCAACCTGGCAGAGACACTGCTGTCCCTCCTGGGCTGACCTTAGGGGGGACCACAACACATGGGTACTGGGGAATCAGACCTTGGTCCTTAGGCGTCATAGGGCAAGCACCTTAACCACTAAGCCATCTCTCCAGCACCCCACCCTTTTTTTTTTTTTTTTTGAGGTAGGGTCTCACTCTAGCCCAGGCTGACCTGGAATTCACTATGTAGTCTCTGGATAGCCTTGAACTCATGGTGATCCTCCTACCTCTGCCTCCCAAGTGCTGGGATTAAAGGTGTGCGCCATCACGAATGGCTGTTCATGCTTTTAACAACCTTTTGCTTTTTGGGTTTTTTTGTTTGTTTTTCGAGGTAGGGTCTTACTCTGGCCCAGGCTGACCTGGATGTAACTATGTAGTCTCAGGGTGGCCTTGAACTCATGGCAATCCTCCTACCTCTGCCTCCCGAGTGCTGGGATTAAAGGCGTGCGCCACCACGCCCAGTTTAACAACCTTTTTCTAACAAACTTTTCTAAATAAATTTCTTTCATCTAAAAGTGCGTGAAGGGAATCAAATTCTATAAAACAGCTATCAGTTCCCCCCAATTTTGACATTTCCACAACCTCTTATCAGGAGAGCTTCTTCTCAGGACTCAGAATGCCTCAACCTCAGGGTGAGAAGACAGGAGGACACAGCACTAAATATCATGGAAAAGATTTTATTCTCTTTGACAACATCTCTTTGATACTTTGTTAACAGTAAGTGACAAGAAATTATTTGGTTTCATAAAACTTTCCAAAAAAAGCATCAAGAAAGTAGCTATTTAGAAAAAAAGGAAATCTACAGAATCTTTTAAAAAATACATTAGAAATATTATAAAAAGTGGGAATCCTGCCACGTGGAAAATGAAGTCAGAAGACTAGCATAACCTTTGAAGAAGCTCTATTGAAATTCGAGTTCTCTACTTTTCTAGAGGAAACTTCATGTGTGTGTGTGTGTGTGTGTGTGTGTGCGCGCGCGCGTGCGCACGCAGTGCTTGGGATGGAACTCAGGGCTAGGTGAGCACTCTGCCACTGAGCTATGCCCACAGCCTCAGAAGAAATGTCTAACTGGGGACCATGTGAACAGAGGTCTTGCCAGCTTTCTTCAGGGGATAGGCAGAAGTATGACAATGGAGTCACAGGAAGGAAGCTGGGGATAAAGTCCAAGGATGCAGTCGGAGCTCGAGAGCATTTATCCTTGGGTTGTTCAAGCCAGGGTAGATTGTTAATGAGGTCAGCAGGGCCAGGACATGGGCAGGATGTAAGACACGAGCGTTACCCACTTGTGCAAGCATGTTCCACAGTGATGTGCCAGCTCCACTCCACGGCTGGTGTTCAATGAGAAAGGAACCTGCACTGCTCACAAACGATACAATACGTGTGCTTTGTTTAACTTTAAAGTGCAGCTCTTCAACAACTTCATTGTTTTAGATCTTCTGTAAGGGAAAGAAATATTATCACATTTAATTCAGGCAGTGATCTTTAATATGCCCACGATCAGTGAAGGGTCAAACTATCAGGCCAGGTTCAGACTCCAGAGGCCTTGCACTGCCTCAGGCCCTAGCAGTAGGTGTTGCCCAGAAAGTCTAGTTTAGGGATAGCAGGAAGGAAAGCCCTGCCTCCTCGTGTCCTTCCCCCTTCCTATGGCTCACTTGTGCCTGAAGCAGCTCCCTATCAGCAGGATTCGTCTTCTGATGCCAAAACGGCATCTCACTGCTGCTCTGGGGACATGATCCTCCCATGCATTTCGCATCTCACTGCTGCTCTGGGGACACGTGATCCTCCCATGCATTTCGCATCTCACTGCTGCTCTGGGGACATGATCCTCCCATGCATTTCGCATCTCACTGCTGCTCTGGGGACACGTGATCCTCCCATGCATTTCGCATCTCACTGCTGCTCTGGGGACATGATCCTCCCATGCATTTCTCACTGCTGCTCTGGGGACATGATCCTCCCATCTCACTGCTGCTCTGGGACATGTGATCCTCCCATGCATTTCGCATCTCACTGCTGCTCTGGGGACATGATCCTCCCATGCATTTCATATCTCACTGCTGCTCTGGGGACATGATCCTCCCATGCATTTCACATCTCACTGCTGCTCTGGGGACATGATCCTCCCATGCATTTCGTATCTCACTGCTGCTCTGGGGACATGATCCTCCCATGCATTTCATATCTCACTGCTGCTCTGGGGACATGATCCTCCCATGCATTTCTCACTGCTGCTCTGGGGACATCTCTCACTGCTGCTCTGGGGACATGATCCTCCCATGCATTTCGTATCTCACTGCTGCTCTGGGGACATGATCCTCCCATGCATTTCATCTCACTGCTGCTCTCACTGCTGCTGCTGGGGACATGATCCTCCCATGCATTTCACATCTCACTGCTGCTCTGGGGACATGATCCTCCCATGCATTTCGCATCTCACTGCTGCTCTGGGGACATGATCCTCCCATGCATTTCGCATCTCACTGCTGCTCTGGGAAATGTGATCTTCCCATGCATTTCGCATCTCACTGCTGCTCTGGGACATGTGATCCTCCCATGCATTTCGCATCTCACTGCTGCTCTGGGGACATGATCTTCCCATGCATTTCGTATCTCACTGCTGCTCTGGGGACATGTGATCCTCCCATGCATTTCGCATCTCACTGCTGCTCTGGGGACATGTGATCCTCCCATGCATTTCGCATCTCACTGCTGCTCTGGGGACATGTGATCCTCCCATGCATTTCGCATCTCACTGCTGCTCTGGGACATGATCCTCCCATGCATTTCGTATCTCACTGCTGCTCTGGGGACATGATCCTCCCATGCATTTCACTGCTGCTCTGGGGACATGATCCTCCCATCTCACTGCTGCTCTGGGGACATGATCCTCCCATGCATTTCGTATCTCACTGCTGCTCTGGGGACATGATCCTCCCATGCATTTCGCATCTCACTGCTGCTCTGGGAACATGTGATCCTCCCATGCATTTCGTATCTCACTGCTGCTCTGGGGACATGATCCTCCCATGCATTTCGTATCTCACTGCTGCTCTGGGGACATGTGATCCTCCCATGCATTTAGCATCTCACTGCTGCTCTGGGGACATGATCCTCCCATGCATTTCACTGCTGCTCTGGGGATCTCACTGCTGCTCTGGGGACATGTGATCCTCCCATGCATTTCGTATCTCACTGCTGCTCTGGGGACATGTGATCCTCCCATGCATTTCGTATCTCACTGCTGCTCTGGGGACATGTGATCCTCCCATGCATTGCTCTGGGGACATGATCCTCCCATATCTCACTGCTGCTCTGGGGACATGATCCTCCCATGCATTTCACATCTCACTGCTGCTCACATGCATGCTCTCACTGCTGCTCTGGGACATCTCACTGCTGCTCTGGGAACATGTGATCCTCCCATGCATTTAGCATCTCACTGCTGCTCTGGGACATGTGATCCTCCCATGCATTTCGTATCTCACTGCTGCTCCGGGGACATGATCCTCCCATGCATTTCGCATCTCACTGCTGCTCCGGGGACATGATCCTCCCATGCATTTCGTATCTCACTGCTGCTCTGGGACACGTGATCCTCCCATGCATTTCACATCTCACTGCTGCTCTGGGGACATGATCCTCCCATGCATTTCACATCTCACTGCTGCTCTGGGGACATGATCCTCTCATGCATTTGCTGCTCTGGGGACATATCTCACTGCTGCTCTGGGGACATGATCCTCCCATGCATTTCACATCTCACTGCTGCTCTGGGGACATGATCCTCCCATGCATTTTGTATCTCACTGCTGCTCTGGGAACATGTGATCCTCCCATGCATTTCGTATCTCACTGCTGCTCTGGGGACATGATCCTCCCATGCATTTCACATCTCACTGCTGCTCTGGGGACATGATCCTCCCATGCATTTCGTATCTCACTGCTGCTCTGGGGACATGATCCTCCCATGCATTTCGCATCTCACTGCTGCTCTGGGAACATGTGATCCTCCCATGCATTTCGTATCTCACTGCTGCTCTGGGGACATGATCCTCCCATGCATTTCACATCTCACTGCTGCTCTGGGGACATGATCCTCCCATGCATTTCACATCTCACTGCTGCTCTGGGGACATGATCCTCCCATGCATTTCACATCTCACTGCTGCTCTGGGGACATGATCCTCCCATGCATTTCACATCTCACTGCTGCTCTGGGAACATGTGATCCTCCCATGCATTTCGCTCTCCATGTACATGAAGATGTAATGCCCTGCCCTGAGAGAAGTGTTTATCAAGAGGCAAAGGGCAGAGGCACTGGGAGATTCTGTGTCATACACTGATGATACTCATCTGCCGAAGACCTGTCAGACCTGCCTCCAGGGGCCACCACGCTCCCTGAGAAATGTCAGCCTTTCTCCCTGCACCCAAACATAAGCTTGGGCAGATCTTTCCCAGCACAGCAAGCCCGCCCTTCTGCTCACCCACTCTCAGCTGAGGTTCCTGATCCTGGTTGTGTACTGGTCCGGGATGGCAGCACTCATTACTGTCGTGTAGATGGTGTAGCTGAAAATAATGAGACAGAATCATCATCTCCACTATCAGTCGGCGGGCAGAGGACCAAACCCTTCCCTGTCACTTGGCATCTTGAACCAGAACACCGAGGCTGGTCTATACCAGACTGTGTAAATGAGGAAAGCAAGAGGTCAGAGATATTTTTCCTCCTATCTGACAACATGGTGGGAGGCCTACTTGTTATTTTAAATTCAAACTCCTCAAAGCTTCATGCTGTGGTAGTGACAGCCAGCCTATCTTCACCCAAGCTCTGTTTTACCCCACAAGGGACCTTCCTTGCATATGTGTGAACTTCAGTGTGGTAGTTTGAATGGATGCCCCTCAATATGTTCAGGATCTTATTAAAGTGTGAAATTTAGATTTCCAGCTGCCTGGCTGGAGGAGGTACGACAGTGGGCAGTTCCCAGGGTCCAGCTCTATGGTGTGGGGGTGGACTGGAATTCCAGTCTAAAGAGACTCGGAGTGCTGAAGCTTTGCCTGGAGCTCCTAAGTGTGCTTGCTTATGGTGCTGGTGTGGCATTTTGCTCTCTGCTTGGACAGTTTCTTGCGCCATTACAGAACTTCCCCTGGATTTGTAAACTTCAAATAAATCCCTTCTTCCACAACTGTGTCTGGTTTGGAGGTTCATCTCAGCAAAGCGGGGCTGAATACTATACTCAACTTTCACGTCTAAGCTTCATCCGTATCCCCTAGACCCACCTCTGATTGACCTCACAAGGGGCCTTCCTTGCATATGTGTGACCCTCATCTTTTTTTTTTTTTTTTTTTTTTTTTTTGGTTTTTCCTCCTCAGGGTTTCACTCTGGTCCAGGCTGACCTGGATTTAACTATGTAGTCTCAGGGTGGCCTCGAACTCTCAGTGATCCTTCTACCTCTGCCTCCCGAGTGCTGGGATTAAAGGCGTGCGCCACCACGCCCGGCATGACCCTCATCTTTTATGTCTAAGCTTCATCCATATATCCACGATGGCTGCTGGCCACCCTTAGGAGACACCACCCTGGAAATGAGTTGGATTTGTTCAGTTGAGAATCCGAGGTTCCTGAGGACTTGGGTCAGATTCTGGACAGTCACAGGCCCCTGACCTGGTGGATTCCTTACATGGAGCACGGATCACAGCTAGAGACTCAACGGCTGGAGGATTAAGGCTGCTGCACCTCTTGCCTAGACATTGCAAAGCACAATGTCATTTTCTCCACGTTACATAGAAAGAGACTTAAGCAACACATGTGCAAAAAACTGAGGCCCACTCCCTTCACTCCCGCCTCCGGCTGTCTTGGAAACTGCTGGGGCGCCTGCGCAAACAGCTGGAGCTGAACTGTTCAAGAACAGTCAGCATCCGAGGCTCTGGGCTCCGCAGTTGAATCCCACAGCCGGCTGCGACAGTATCCAAAGCTGACAGAGGGCCCAAGAACTGCACCTCGCCTCTCATTTCTCCCGTCATAGATCTCTACCCTCGTTTTACCTCTTTCTCTGGGGATGGCTTCAACAGGGGTTGCTCTACCGCGGGTGGGTGTAATTCCGAAACCCAACACAAGGTGGCAGCAAAGAGCAACGGTGAAGGATGCGCGTCCTCAGCTCTTCGCAGCTGCCGCGGGGAGGGGCGCACACGTCACTACCCTCTTACCAAATCACTCCTTCTCCCTCTTCTTTGGTTTCAAGAATTTCCTGCCTGACTGGTGATTTTTTAGCTGCCCCTCTCCCTCCACTAAAATATTAGTCGCGGGAGGCTGTTTTGCTCCATCTATTCACAGGAGCCCGTGGACCTCTGGGGAGCCAGGAGGTTGCAGTCGGCTCTTAGAAACTGCTTTTGCTAAAAAGCACTGACTCCGCACTTGGGCCCACAAGGCAGAAGACAGCATTTCTGCCTTCATTTTGTGTCTGCTTCCTTTACTTGGGGTCATCTGCTTACCTCTGCACACGGGTATTCGGCGCCCGCAGTGTCCGTGACCCCTAAGCTACCTGCTTCCCCCTCAAGGCTGAAGACAGAGACATGAGAAACTAAAACATCTTACCGTCAGCTTTTCTACATCGCCCGGTTGCGGAACCCCAAAATGCTTTCCTAAACTTCTCCAGTCATCTTTCTAAATCTACAGTCATCTTGGATTCCAGGAATAGCAGAAATCTTGCAGGACAGACTACCCACTCCCCAGCAGATGAGGACAGCTGCTCATGAGAGTGAGCAGAAGTAATGTCTTTTGAGAACCCCAAGTGATAAGAACTTCTGATCCCCTTGCAGAACCAGATCTCAGACAGTGGCTAACCAGCCTACACACTGACTCTCTCTGACTGCTTCACGATGCAGGCCTCTTCTCTCCCCAGTTCTTCCTCTGCTTATACCCAAAGTTCAGGTCAACTCCTTGAGGAACTTTGGGGTCACTAGACCCCTTTATTTTTCTCCCAAGCACTTTGATTATATCGTCTTTCTCTGCCTTTCACTAATACTCATGTCTCTAGTTGACACTTAGGACAGGTGGCCTTTTGGGAACGCTGCAACCAAAGCTTTTGCTTAAAACTCTGTGGTGGTTTGATTCAGGTGTCCCCCATAACTTAGGTGTTCCGATGGCTAGGTTCTCAGCTGATGGAGATTTGGGAATTAACGATTCCTGGAGGTGGTGTATTGTTGGGGGTGGGCTTATGAGTGTTATAGCCAGTTTCCCCTTGCCAGTGTTTGGCACACTCTCCTATCACTGTTGTTCATCTGATGTTGGCCAGGGGGTGATGTCCACCCTCTGCTCATGCCATCGTTTTCCCTGCCATCATGCAGCTTCCCCTTGAGCCTGTAAGCCAAAATAAACCCTTTTCCCCACAAGCTGCTCTTGGGTGATTTCTGTCAGCAATGCGAACCTGACTGCAACAAACTCTAACTACATGGTCACAGTTCTGGGGTAAAAACAAAACAAAACAAAACAAAACAAAACAAAACAAAACAAAACAAAACGCGCTTAACGTGCAACTTACTTGTTATAAACTGGAACCACAGATAAAACCTGCATAGGAAAAATCATATTACGGAATATTAAAAAGTAATACACAAAAGCCAGACATGGTGGCACACACCTTTAATCACTTAGGATGTGGAGGACTGCAGTGAGTTTGAAGTCAGCCTGGGGCTACAGAGTGAGTTCCAGGCCAACATCAGCTAGAATGAGGCCTGTGGTGGTTTGATTCAGGTGTTCCTCTGTAAACTCAGGTGTTCTGAATGCTAGGTTCCCAGCTGATGGAGATTTGGGAAGTAACACCTTCTGGAGGCAGAGTATTGTTGAGGGTGGGTGTGGTGGTTTGATTCAGGTGTCCCTCATAAATTTAGGTGTTCTGAATGCTAGGTTCCCAGCTGATGGAGATTTGGGAATTAACACCTCCTGGAGGCAGTGTGTTTGGGGGCAGGCTCATGGGTATTATAGCCAGTGTCTCCTTTTCAGTGTTTGGCACACTCTCCTATCACTGTTGTTCATCTGATGTTGGCCAGGGGGTGATGTCCACCCTCTGCTCATGTCATCGTTTTCCCTGGCATCATGGAGCTTCCCCTCAAGTCTATAAGCCAAAATAAGCCTTTCTTCCCAGAAGCTGCTGTTGGTCGGGTGATTTCTGCCAGCAATGCGAACCTGACTGCAACAAGGCCCTACACTTCAGTGTATGTCAGGGTGGTAGTTACAGCTTGTGTGTGTATTTATGTGCATGGTGTGTAAGCCATGGTAGGCATGTGGAGGTCAGAGGGCAGCCTCAGGGTACAGGCCCTCTCCACCCACTTTGTTTGAATAAGGCCTCTCCTGCCGCTCTGCAGCCGAAGCCGGTCCAGCTCGTCCGTGGGCTTTGGGAAGCCAAGGCTTTGCTTCCCGTTGCCATGGGAACACTGGGATCACAAGCACGGCTCTGCAGTCAGCTTTTCATGGGTGCTACTTCCACAGGGTGCTGGGCGTCCACAGTCCAGCACGTAAAGTAAGCACTTAACCACAGAGCCATCTCCCTGGCCCCGGTTACAGGTTTTCAATCCTGGCTCCTTTTCTTTCAAACGATGAATATTACAACTACGCTTATTTCTTTTTTTAGATTTATTTTTATTTAAGAGAAAGAAAGGCAGATATATATATAGAGAGAATGAGAATGGACACACCAGGGCCTCTAGCCACTGCAAATGAACTCCAGATGCATGTGTCATCTTGTGCATCTGACTTTACGTGGGTACTAGGGAATCAAACCTGGGTCTTTTGGTTTTGCCAGCAAGCACCTTAACCATTAAGCCATCTTGCCAGCCCTTTTTCTTTTCTTTTCTTTTTAGATTTTTTTATATGAATAAAACCTTAGGTGAAGATGGATACTCTTAACCTATATAAAAACAAGTTCAGAAAATACTATGTGGCTTTGAAAAAATGTTTTCAAGGGGGCCAAGACAACTTTTTTGGGGGTGAGGGGCATTCAAGGTAGGATTTTGCTCTAACCTAGGCTTGAATACACTACGTAGTCTCAGGGTGGCCTCGAACTCACAGAGATACACCTATCTCTGCCTACCACACCCAGCCTCAGACAGAGCTTTTACCGCAACACTTTATTTCAGAGAATTTTTCTTCTTACTATTAAGAAAGGTACCAAGCATCCTGGCAAGTTGGACATTTTGACAGACATACGTTACCTGGAATAGGGTCTCCAGGCTGAGGTTTGCCTGCCCTGTGGCATTTAGGGCTTTGATGGCAGGAGTTCTGTAAGGACAACGGTCAGAGGTCACCAGTCACTTCAGGAAACCCTGCATCCCATTAGGCACTGATCTGGGTGGCACCAAGCTAGGTCCAATCTCATTTCCCTCCCTCAAGACAAATTCTGGCTCCTGAGCACATTTGTGCTCAGCTAGGTCCTGCCATGGTGGGATTCATACAGTGGATGGGCCTTCCTGGTTTCATGTGCTCAAGGTAGGCATACAACTACCTGTCCTTTGCAGACCACTAACAGAATTTCCACAAGAAAGAACAATGAAAGCATGTGTGCGCATGTATGTATGTATGTGAAATGCTTTCCTTCCAAAAGAACTCTTACAATAGAAGCCCATCACTCAGCCCTCACCTTTCATCTACAGATAAGTGAACAGAAGCTACCGATCACCATACTCATTCCTAAGGCTGGTGGCAGGATCCAAGACTCCTGACCCGGAGACAAAGGCAGCCTCATCCCAACTACTACCAAGAGGTCCTTCCTACTTCCCTTCTCCACACACTGTACTCCTGCCCTGGTCTGGGCACTGATGAGGGACCAGGGACATTTTCTGAAAGGGGCAACACTGGAAGGGATTCTGCAAACCAGAAAACATAGAAACCTACCTTCGGTCATCTTTCTTTGGCACTGGCTTCCAGTGGTCATAATTTGTCTCAACTCGGAACCACCTGCGACAAAGAAGTTCATTTATGACATAAATAAGGAAGAAATATCAAAAATTAAAAACGCATCCTATTTCAGCAAATAAAACGAAGGTTTGAGCAAAAAGAAAAAAACCAGACAGACCAGCCGGGCCTGGTGGTGCACGCCTTTAATCCCAGCACTTGGGAGGCAGAGGTAGGAGGATCGTCATGAGTTCAAGGCCACCCTGAGAATACAGAGTGAATTCCAGGTCAGCCTGGGCTAGAGTGAGACCCTACCTCGAACAAACAAACAAGATCAAAGGGCCTGGAGAGATGGTTTAGCGGGTAAGTGCTTGCCTGTGAAGCCTAAGGACCCTGGTTTGAAGCTCTATTTCCCAGGATCCACATAAGGTGGCGCATGCATCTGGATTTCGTTTGCAGTGGCTGGAGGTCCTGGCATACCCATTCTCTGTCTATCGGCCTCTTTCTCTGTCTGTTGCTCTCAAATAAATAAAAAATAAACAACAAAAAAAAATTTTAAAAAAATCAAAGACTTTCATTTGACTTACTCTCCATTCAAAGGATCTAGAGGCCAAATGTCTGCAGGGCCATTTCTGTTCCTGGTTATGACCACTCCCTCCTGGGGAGATGCGCCACCAACAATGTAATAAACATCAGCAATGAGGGGAGTCTTGGCTAATTTGTAAACAGCTGCTTCAAAGTCTTCTGAGTCATTCAATGTCTGAAGAAAAAGATGAACCAACACAGGCAACATTACCCAAGGGTCCAGAGCGTGTTCCCTGGTGTATCAAGCCATGGCTGTAACTTTTCCCTGCTCTGCCTTTGAGCCTCATCTCACAGGGGCTCCTGAGTGGGAAGAACCCTCAGGGAATTTCTTCAGAAGGGATAGAAATGCCAAGTCCTGGGTGTGGCCCACAAGCACTGACTAAGCATGCTTTCGGGCAGATCATCTCCTCAAATCACTCCCGGGCTTCTCACTCATCTGTTCTGATAGCAACTTCTTGAGATCTGCTTTGAGCGAGGAACTGTGCTGGGTGGAGCTAAGTCCTGTTCTTGTTCTCCCCAAACTTCCCAAGAATACAGAAAAGTCGCCAGGCAATGTGACAGCATGTTATAAACGTTAGAAATTATAGAAGTCAGATTTGGCTCAGGAATTACAGGAAAAAGGAAATTACAGGAATCAGCAGGGGACATCCTCTCCTAGAGCAGGAGAGTGGAGGTGACATCCCAAGGAAGTTACACAAGAGCTACACACCAAGGGACCTACGGCAGCTGGACTCTGACCATGGTGGCTGCAGAGAGACGTGTGGGGGTGGGGCAGAGGCTTGGGATGAAAGCGGCCTTGTTACCTCAGAGCAGGGAGCTTAACGGGCAAAGCTGTCCCTGATGTCTGCGAAGACTTGTAAAAGTGAGGCGCGGGCAGGTAAGGGGATCACCTTCCACCTCCACCAAGCTGATCTGTTCAGTAACACCCTACCCTAGCCTAGCGACCTGCCCTCCTCCCTCCCCCTTCACAGTCATTCTTCTTCCACTTTCTGGGACAGGCGCAGCTTACACTCACCATCCTGATAAGACACCCCGTGAAGGGCGGGGTGGGAAAGACGTCAAAAGAAACAACACCATGAAGTACTGGTGTCAGCAAAGGTGTGTCAACTGGCACATAACCCTGAAGCCCAGGACAGGGCTTTGGGGCTCCCCCCCCCACCTTGTTCATGTTGCTGGTAAGGTGAGACATTCCTGCTTGACTTCATTTGTCCTGAACTCAACAGAAGCAAGATAGCAAAATAGTTGTTTGATTATGTTGCCTTACACCTACTATCATCAAAGAATTCACTGTCTCTCATACAGTTCTGTGAGAACAAAGCAAAAGAAAAAAATCAAAGATAAATTCTGAAGGCAGGGCTTAGGAGACAGTTCAGTGGGTTAGAGTGTGTGTGGTGCAAGCGTGGGGACCTGAGTTTGATCCCCCAGCACCCACATAAAAAACCGGGCATAGTTGCCTGTGCCTAAAGCCCAGAACTAAGGAAGACAGAGATGGGAGGGTCTCTGGGTTCCCTGGACATCTAGTCCAGTTGACAAACAGGGAGTTCCAGGTTCAGTGAGAGGCTGCCTCAGACTGATGAGTGACTGTTCAGTGCTTAGCACTAAATGAGACGTTTCTGTCACACCCTCCAAAGCTCCAGGGATACAGTGAAAGAGGCGGCAGAAAGAATGTAAGAGCCTGCCGGGCGTGGTGGTGCACACCTTTAATCCCAGCACTTGGGAGGCAGAGGTAAGAGGATTGCTGTGAGTTCGAGAAAACCTGGGACTACAGGGAGTTCCAGGTCAGGCTGGGCTAGAGTGAGACCCTACCTCGAAAATAAATAAACAAACAGGAAAAAAAGAACCTAAGAGGGCAAAGTTGGGGAGGAGTGCTTTGGAGTGATGTCTCCGTACAGAAGGTGGCCAGCGGTGTATTCATGAGCTCACAGCGGCTGTCATCATGTGCACACGGCCCAATATGGTCCCATCAGAATGTTGTCATGGATGACGGAGGGCAAAAAGTAATAAGAAAAGAAAAACAAAAGGTCTGTCCTTGTTACTTTAACCAATATTGACCTCTGCTTCTCTCTAATATTCATGATCAAAAGACAAACACAGTTTGCAAATATTTAGAACTTATTCTTTTGTTTATTTATTTGAGAGAAAGAGGCAGATAGAGAGAATGGGTACGCCAAGACCCCCTAACCATTGCAAATCAACTCCAGATGCATGCGCCACCTTGGGCATCTGGCTTACATGGGTACCAGGAATGGAACCTGGGTCCTTTGGCTTTGCCGGCAAGTGCCTTAACAGCAAGGCCATCTCTCTAGCTCTAGATCTTATTCTTTTCAGGTCTTCTTACATTAAAACTGTACTGTTAAGCAACACAGGGCAGTAGAGCATTACATGGTCATTCAGGGGTAGGCGAGGGTCCAGTGAGGTGGACTCCACAGTGGATGTACTCACAGTGCGGATTAGCCAGCTGATTGGCATGTGTCTTTGGAAAAGGGCAGCAACCACATTCTCCCACCACCAGCCTTTATCTGCAGAAGTAAAGAAGGAACACGAAGTTGGTTCACATTTTTAAAATGTTGGTTTTACACGGTTGGTTGATGAAGAGTTATTGTAATTTACAGTTCTCATAAATTAAGCCTGAATTTATAACAACCATAAAAATATCACATGCATATGTAAATGTTTGTATTCATGCATGCAAAGAATGTAGATGTCTCCCCCCGCCCCCTCCGACCCCCAGGTAGGGTCTCACTCTAGCCCAGCCTGACCTGGAATTCACCATGCAGTCTCAGGCTGGCCTCAAACTCACAGCGATCCTCCTACCTCGGCCTCCTGAGTGCTGGGATTAAAGGCGTGTGCCACCACGCCCAGCTAGATGTCCTTCTAGTTAGCAAAAGTACACAGATGTTCACCGACTTTTAATTTTTTTTTTTTTTTTTGAGACAGAGTTAGCCCAGGCAGGCTTCCCACTTGTGATCCTGGGATTACAGACGCTTAAGTTTTGAATGCTGAGTCTTTTATACCTGAAACAATGGTGATCAATTATACTAAATGAAATCATTCTACTAATTACTCCAGACAAAATTAAATTATGTTCCTTTCAAGGGAACTTGCTTAAAAATATTAGGAAGAATATAGAGAAATGAAATCTTTATGACATATTTAAAATATATATATATATTTATTTATTTTATTGGAGAGCGAGAATGGGTGCACCAGGACCTCCAGCCGCAGCACACAAACTCCAGATGCATGCGCCACCTTGTGCATCTGGCTTACGTGGGACCTGGGTAACTGCACCTGGGTCCTTAGGCTTCACAGTTAAGCGTCTTAACCACTAAGCCATCTCTTCAGCCCTATAACATATTTTTGTTTGTTTGTTTGTTTTTCGAGGTAGGGTCTCACTCTGGTCCAGGCTGACCTGGAATTAGCTATGTAGTCTCAGGGTGGCCTCGAACTCATGGTGATCCTCCTACCTCTGCCTCCCGAGTGCTGGGATTAAAGGCGTGCGCCACCACGCCCGGCTCCTATAACATATTTTTAATAGACTGATAGTGTTTCATTAAATTTGTGTGTTACGACTTAAGTCAGTTACTTTAATGTGCTCCTGTCCAGGTTCTAACAGTGAGTTCAGCAAACAATTTGACTCACAACATGATGAAGCCAAAGCTTGTTATTTTAAGTAAATACACATGTTTACAGACATTCCATTAAAACTTTATCCATAGCAGGACATGGTGGCTCATGCCTACAATTCCAGCATTCAGGAGGATGAGGTTGGAGCACTGCCTTGAGTTCAAGGCCAGCCTGGGCTATGGAATAAGCTCCAGATCATCCTGAGCTATAGTGAGACCCTGCACTAAAACAATAAAATAAGGGCTGGAGAGCTGGAGAAATGGCTTAGTAGTTAATGTACTTGCCTGCAAAGCCTAAGGACCCAGGTTTGATTCTCCAATACCCACATGAGCCAGAGGCACAAGGTGGCACATGCATCTGGAGTTCGTTTGCAGTGGCTAGAGGCCCCGGTGCGCCCATTTTCTCTCTCTCAAACAAATAGTTAAATAAAATATTTTTAAAATAGTGTCATAGGTTGTATGGATGACAGCAGTATTTCCCTAACAATCTTCTGAGTCTATCTTAACCCAACACAGTCAATTCCTACAGAGCAGACAAAGAAAGAGCTAAGACCAAATAAACAAAAGAAAAAGAAAAAACAGTCAGGGCTGGCTTGGTGGCATGCCCTAATCCCATCACTCAGAAGTCTGAGGCAGGAGGGTCCCAAGTTCCAGTCCAGCTTGGACCACATAATGAGACACTCTATCCATCCATCTATCATCTATCTATCCATCCATCCATCCATCCATCCATCATCTATCATCTATCTGTCATCTATCTATCTATCTATCTATCTATCTATCTATCTATCTATCTATCTATCTATCTATCTATCATCTATCAATCTACCCACTCATCCATCATCTGTCATCTATCTATCCATCTATTATCTACCTGTCATCTATCTATCATCTATCTACCCATCCATCCATCATCTATCTATCTGTCATCTGTCTGTCTGTCTATCTATCTATCTATCTATCATCTATCTATCTACCCATCCATCCATCATCCCTCTGTCATCTATCTATCTATCTATCTATCTATCTATCTATCTATCTATCTATCATCTATCTATCTATCATCTATCTATCTATCTATCTATCTATCTATCTATCTATCTATCTACCTATCATCTGATCTATTCACTTCCTGGCCCAAAACCTTCCTATGCATTTCATTATGCTTAAAATCCAAATGCTCATTGTGGCCCCGCCCATGGCTACAGTCTCTCAACCACACTGACCTTGTTCTGTTTCTAGAATCCATCAATAGGGAGGCTTACAGGCTTAGTCTTTGCCTTTGCTGAAGACCATGGGAATGGTCTGCCCCCTGCCTCTGCACAACTGGCCTGGGGATCACATGACCTGTAGTAACCCACCCCACGCCTCCCCCGCCACACCTCTGTCACGTCTGCCCAGGTTGCTTCCTTTGTGGCACCAATCACTACCAGAAGTGACCGTCTCCCCTGATTACAGTGGGAGTCCCTGTCCTGTGCTGTGTTCTTCTACGTATTCTGTCCCGCGAGGTAGGGAAGTACGATGACAGAAGCTAACCAGGATATGGTTAAGGTGCTCAGGAGTTTGTTTTGATTACCTCGTTCATCTCCAGACACTGTAAACTTGTGTGGACTCTGACCAGTCCACAATCCCACATAGCCAATAAAAGTGGTTCCTGTGAATGCAATCTGAAACCAAGAAAAGAGATATTATTTTACCTTTCAGTGGGATGTACACTGAAATCATTTGCTTTGTCTTAAAAGCTCCCTGGAAGTTTTTCTTCTTATTATTATAAGTTCCAGCATAATAGAATGAAACATAAAAACAGCAGTGTTGAACAGGGTTACATAATCTTGAAAGTGCATGGACCGAATTCAATAGAATAAAATGGATGCATAAAAAAGGCGTGGCTTTACTTTCACTAACCTCTACCTGAACTTGACCTGCTTTGATAATGAATGCACACAGGAATCACGCAGTAAGAATGACGACACTGTGGTTTTACAGATGTAGAAACCTCAAGTGTTTTCACATGCATGCTGGTGGCTGCAGACACCCTCAAACACTCCACCCACAGCTGTCACTGTTCTGAAGTCATGTATTTATTCGACTACTGAACAAGTTAGAGAGGTGTAATAAAACAACAAAAAAAGAAGTGTAATGTGGAAATGGCTGTGTTTCAACACAACTGGTTTTCTTTGTAAACCCTTGCACCTTATGTGTTTATAAGACATTATTTGTCAATGGAGTCCATGGACCACAGAAAAGGCCCATCCTAGAAGTAGTGAATGCAATGAGATTCAGAAGCTTGTTTGGGGCTGATTATGACAGATAGCACACAATTTATAAAAACAAGTGGAATTTCTCACCAGTAAAAAATTACATTTGGGACTGGAGAGATGGCTAAGCAGTTAAGCGCTTGCCTGTGAAGCCTAAGGACCCTAGTTCAAGGCTCGATTCCCCAGGAACCACATAAGCCAGATGCACAAGATGGTGCGTGCATCTGGAGTTTGTTTGCAGTGGTTGGAGCCCCTGGTGCGCCCATTCTCTCTCTTTCTGTCTGTCACTCTCAAATAAATAAATAAACAACAAAATATTAAAATGCTTAAAAATTTTTTAAAAATCATGTTTAAGAGCTGGAGAGAAGGCTTAGCAGTTAAGATATTTACCTTCAAAGCCAAAGGACTCAGGTTCAATTCCCCAAGACCCACAAAGCCAGATGCACAAGGTGGTGCATGTGTCTGGAGTTCATTGGCCACAACTGGAGTCCCTGGTGTACCCATTCATTCTCTCCCCCCTTTCTCTCTCTCAAATACATAAATAAATAAAAATAAAAGTCACATTTAAGGGCTGGAGAAATGGCTCTGCTATTAAGGTGTTTGCCTGATAAGCCTAAGGACTGGGGTTCAATTCCCCAGTACCCACATAAACCAGATGCACAAGGGGGTGCATGTACCTGGAATTTGTTTGCAGTGGCTAGAGGTCCTGGCGTGCCCACTCTCTCACACTCTCGTTCTCTCTCTCAAATAAGTAAATAGATAAAATCACATTTAAATTTCAAATATTTTAAAAGTCATCCTACATACTTTTTTTTTTTTTTGGTTTTTTGAGGTAGGGTCTCACTCTGGCCCAGGCTGACCTGGAATCAACTATGTAGTCTCAGGGTGGCCTTGAACTCACGGTGATCCTCCTCCGCCCGGCTCTACATACATTTTTCGTCTAACCCTTACAATTATCCCATGGTGACAAGGGTTAGTCCCACTTTAAATTAAGGTGACACTATACCACTGCTCTCCCGGGTCTTGTTTCTCAAGGAAGCACTCAGAGCAGTGTATAGCTCCTACTTTTCATAAAGGTTAACTAACGTTTTTGTATTTGAGAAATGACTATGCCTCAGTTAACATTTTTACTTGTAAAACAATATTAAGAGCCGGGCATGGTGGCGCACGCCTTTAATCCCAGCACTCGGGAGGCAGAGGTAGGAGGATCGCCGAGAGTTCGAGGCCACCCTGAGACTACATAGTGAATTCCAGGTCAGCCTGGACCAGAGTGAGACCCTACCTTGCAAAAAAACAAAAACAAACAAACAAACAAACAAAAAAACAACAATATTAAGTTCCAAGAATGGTGGCACATGCCTTTATTCCCAGGCTGAGGTAGGAGGATCACCAAGAGTTCAAGGCCACCCTGAGACTACATAGTGGATTCCAGGTCAACCTGGGCTAGAGCAAGACCCTACCTTGAAAAACAAAAAACCAAAAAGACAAAAAATGTGATCATAGCTGGACATGGTGGTGCACATCTTTAGTTCCAGAACTCAAGAGGCAAAGGTAGGAGGATCGCCATGAGCTTGAGGCCATTATACTTCCAATTAACATACATTTTACTTTTCAGTTCTGCAAATCTGTATTTATTTAACATAAATAAGTCAGTTTACAAAAAGAAACCTTTCTCAGGGGACTCTTACTGAAGCTAAGTTCCAGTGCAGCCTCGCCACAGCCCACCATGTTATTAGGAACGAATGGGTCTCTGTAAGTCCTGTCCCCTATTCTGGAAAGCATGAATGAAAATGTGGTTTGGCTGGGTGTGGTGGCACATGCCTTTAATCCCAGCACTTGGGAGGTAGAGGTAGGATGACTGCCATGAGTTCAAGGCCACCCTAAGAATATAGAGTGAATTCCAGGTCAGCCTGGGCTAGAGAGAGACCCTACCTCAAAAAACTAAAAAAAAAAATAAAAAAAAAAAAGTTGGTTTGTGCATGCCTCACAGGGCTACTTAGATATTCAAATGAGCTGTTTCATCGAAAAATACTTTAAAAACTGTGAACACTCAGGGGCTGGAAAGATGGCTCAGCAGCTAAGGCATTTGCCTGCAAAGCCTAATGACTTGAGTTTGATTCCCCAGGACCCACGTAAGCCAGATGCACAGTGGCACATGCCTCTGGAGTTTGTTTGCAGTGACTGAAGGCCCTGGTGCAACCATTCTGTCTATCTTTCTGTCTCTCTTCTCTCTCTCTTTCTGCTTGCAAATAAATAAAATTATGTTTTAAAAAATTGTGAACACAGGCCAGGCATGGTGGCGCATGCCTTTAATCCCAGCACTCGGAAGGCAGAGGTAGGAGATAGCCATGAGTTTGAGGCTACCCTGAGAATACATACTGATTTCCAGGTCAGTCTGAGCTAGAGTGAGACACTACCTCAAAAAACAAAACAAAACAAACAAACAAACAACAAAAAAAAAACCAAACCAAACCAAACAAACTGTGAACACTAGTCAAGAATGAGAGATGAATTATGAATTATTTCCTGCATAGCTTCTTCAGTGGCACAATTTATTAGTCATGAGTCCTCTGAACAAAGAACACCCAAGTGTAAACTGGCTGGATTCGGTGCTGATCACCTGAGTTTACACTAAAGCTTCCTTAACAGACTACCTCTCATGGGAACGCCATGATAAACAGAAACTAATGAAGCAACCGCCGTTTGGGAGTTCAATAATGGTTGGAATACTCTATTTTATTTGCATTTATTCCTTTGTTTATATTTCCTCAATGTGGACTGGAGAAAAGCATGAAGTAGTAAGTTAAAATAATTATCCCCAAATTCTCTAATAGCAATGTTTTAGCAGATTTTCTTTAGTAATTTACTATGCATGTATAAGATAAAATATTATACCTATTGCCACTTTTTTGCTTGTATTTATATAACATGGTGTATATAGCGTGTGGTGCGTGTTCGCACACACGGATGGACCCTTGCAGGGTCCTATGAGCCCTACAGCAGAGGGCAGCTTGGTGCTCCTTGTCAACTGCACTCCTTGGCCCCTTCCTCACCAGAGCTGCCTGACTGCAGGAAAGCAGAGGAGCCGATGCAGCAGGACAGATGGAATACTGAGTGCACCCCAAGACTTCTAAGGACAAATGACCTCTCTAAGTCCATGTTCAGTAACAACAAATGGCCCTTCTTCCTACAGACATGTCTCCTGGTTTTGTCTCAGGAAGTCGATGGTCTTTGCGTCTTACGTTGAACACACACACACACACACCCCTAAGTTAGCAGGCCTTCCAAATGATGGCCAGTGAGGATCAAAAACTCTTCTAGATTTCTGTATTTTATCCTGTATGAACTATACCTGCCCGTTCTTTAAGAACTGCACATCCACTGTCAGCTTGCGTAAGACATTTCCGAAAGGGTAGTCCAGATTGCGACCATGGTAAATGTGTCCTCTGGAGTCTTGGGCCACGATGCTTGTGCAGAATCTGAGAAGGGGGAAAGCCCAGCATTAATTGAGGACAATGAGTTTTTATTTTTTTTATTTTTTTTGAGAGAGACACAGAGACAGAGAGAGAGGGAGAGGAAGACAGAGATGGGCGTGCCAGCAGCCTCTCAGCTGCTGCGAACAAAATCCAGATGTGTGCGCCCCCTTGTGGTCAAGTGTGGCATTGCACCCTTGCATCATTTTGCATCTGGCTAAACGTGGGACCTGGAGATTGGAACCGCTGAAGATTGGAACCAGCGTTCTTTTAGGCTTAGGAGGCAGGTGCCTTAACCACTAAGCCATCTCTCCAGCCCTGAGTTTTTATTTTTTAAATAGGTCATCAAAATATAAGTTTTTCTTTCTTCCAGTTGGCATACATATATGCTGTAAATTTATGTAAAAATATGCATTCACAATTCTAGCTGGAAAACATAGCTGGAAATAGCTCAGAGATTTCACTTACATACCCTTGGCACAATTGGGAGGGTGTTGCAAATATACCAAAGATGACCTCACCCCACCCTGAGGGACGTGGGCCTCTGCTGGGTACAGCTAGATTGCAGAACTTGGCTAACCCTAACCCTTGCTGGCATACACTCTATCAGCGCATTATTCAGAGCTGGCTCAAGCTCACTCACCATGCTAGGAAGTATAATGGGACTAAAACCCTTCACTTCACTTCCACAAATGTTTCATGTTGCCCGCTGGGTAAACGGTCTGTTCTTTGAGGGTTGGCACTGTTCATGTCTCTCAGAGACCCTTACAAAGAGCTAGTAAAAAGATGCTTCAAGAATGCCTGGTTGAATTAAAGGCGTTTGCCAAAGCCCTTGGTTTCCCTCGAGAAACAGATAGTAAGACCCTATTGCTGAAGACATCTCTTGCCTGAGAGGCAAGGTCACTGAGAAAGCAAGCTGGTGCTGAGCAGAAAACCTTCTCCCTGTAGACCAGCCAACTGAAAGCTGGAAAAAGCTGCACTGCATGCAGAGTATGGGAGACAGAAGTCATCAGCAGTGAAAACAGTGGACGCTGAATATTCAAATTTGGCCAGACAGGCCCAAAGACTGAATGGGTGCAATAGTGGCATGTCTACTCGTGGGGTAACCAACTGCTCCATAATTGGAAGGAAGGCCCTCTCTACGGGAGGGAATACATACCTGGTACTGAAAAACCTAAGCAAAAGTCTATGGTAGGTAAGGTCATGAGCCTTAGGGGTATAAAGCATGCTCTTGTCTAAATGTATATACTATTCCCACCAAGCTGCCCAGAAAATAATACACTTAATGTTCATATTCACATATTAATGCTACTCTCACTTCTGGTTAGAAAAGCTTCTCTTTTCAGATGGCAATGACCACTGGGATGATCCAAAAGGCAACATAGTGCTGAGAAGAAGGGATGGAGGAATGCCCAGCACTGAAACATCTCTGTCACACCCTCCAAGACTCAGGGACCATTGCGGAAGAGGGGGCGGATAGAATAGAAGAGCCAAAGGAAGGGTACAACTCCTTACAATGCAACTGCCCAGACAGAAATTGGCCTTGATATCCATGACCTTGCTGTGCCTAGCAATACCTCTGCAAGACCCCCATAATAGAAGAAAAAGATGACGACATCAAATTAAAAGAGAGACTAATGGAGACAGGGAGGGGATATGATGGGGAGTGGAGTTCTAAAGGGGAATGGGGGAGGGGAGGGAGATACCATGCACTTCTTGTATGTAAGTATATCTTGTTGTCAATAAAAAAAAAAATTTAAAAAAAAAAGAATGCCTGGTTGAGCCGGGCGTGGTGGCGCACGCCTTTAATCCCAGCACTCGGGAGGCAGAGGTAGGAGGATCGCTGAGAGTTCGAGGCCACCCTGAGACTACATAGTTAATTCCAGGTCAGCCTGGACCAGAGTGAGACCCTACCTTGCAAAACCAAGAAAAAAAAAAAAAAAAGATGCTTCAAGAATGCCTGGTTGGAGAAAAGGACATTGAGGCAACAAGGTTTGCTAAAACATCTCACTATTCATATTCTCTGAGACTATCTAATGCTATGTAAGAAATTCAAATAAACAATGTCGAATTCTAGTAACGGAAAGATGTGCACGTCCACATTAAAAAATTGAGGGTCCGGCATGGTGGTGGTGGCGCATGCCTTTAATCCCAACACTCAGGAGGCAGAGGTAGGGGGATTGCCGTGAGTTCAAGGCCACCCTGAGAGTACATAGTGAATTCAAGGTCAGCCTGGGCCAAAGTGAGACCCTACCTTGAAACCCCCCCCCAAAAAAATTAAGGGCTGGACATGGTGGTGCATACCTTTAACCCTGGCACTTGGGATGCTAAGGCAGGAGGATCACCATGAATTCGAGGCTACTCTAAGACTACAGTTTAGGCTAAGGGAGACCCTACCTCAAATCACCCCCCCCCAATAAAACTGAGAGGAAATACCCTGAAGAGTTGATGGTGATTTCTGAGTTTCCCTCTCTCCTTCCCTCCCTCCCTCCCTTTTTCTTTTGCAGTGTTGGGGAATCAAAACAAACCCTGGACCCTGTGTCCACTACACAAGCATTCTGTCACTGGGCTGCTACACTCCAACCCTAGTTTTTCTTTTATTAAACTGTTCTGTTGCTGATTTTGTATAATGATTAATTACTTGTATTATTGGGAAAAACAAGCATCACCCTATTATTTGATTTGTTTAAAGAGGGAAGCTTAGCCAGGTTTAATTTCTTCTAAGGTTTCTGATCTAACTTCAAAAGGACCATGTCAGCCAGGCATGGTGGTGCACGCCTTTAATCCCAGCACTTGGGAGGCAGAGGTAGGGGGATGAGTTCAAGGCCACCCTGAGACTATGTAGTGAACTCCAGGTCAGCCTGGGCTAGAGTGAGACCCTATCTCAAAAAACTTTAAAAAAGAGCTGGGGAGATGGCTTAGTGGTTAAGGCGCCTGCCTGCTAAGCCTAAGAACACTGGTTCCAATCTCCAGCGGTTCCAATCTCCAGGTCCCACGTTTAGCCAGACGCAAAGTGACGCAAGGATGCAATGCCACACTTGACCACAAGGGGGCGCATGTGTCTGGAGTTTGTTCACAGCAGCTGAGAGACTGCTGGAGCGCCCATCTCTGTCTCCCTCTCCCTCTCTGTCTGTCTCTCTCTGTGTCTCTCTCCAAAAATAAACAATTTTTAAAAAACTTTTTAAAAAAGGACCATGTCAGGGAGGAGATGAAGTCACATGTGGCCAAATCAGAGCTTGCAGAATCTGTCTCAAAAGTGGTTTATCAACACTGGCAAGAAAGCCACCATTCCCTACCAGATGAAGGTCTCCATGTGACACAGCACACAAGCAGGGGCGGGTGAGCACACCGCCATGCTTTGGGGAGTCTTGTGTGCAGATGGCAGCAGCCTCAGAAGAGGTTTGGTTTCCATATCCCCAAATGGAAAGTACCACCTTCCCCATGCGGCTGTGTCCGTGGAGGCCTGGACCCAGGCACACTCAGCCAACTGGAGCTGGTGTCTCATTCCCCCGCCTCACCCCAGAACAACTAACCCCAAACTCTGTCTGCTTTGTTAATGATAGCAACCCTCACAGTACTTTTATTGTTAGGTGACTTAGTAAGTATCTTAATCTGAGATCCAAATGTTCCAATTTTACACCAGAGCTTTACTCTAATCTGCTTGAATCTGGGACTCCAAAAGGAAGAGTGGTTTTTCGCTGAGTCACGTGCAAGCCGGAACAGAACAAAGTTTGAGGTAGGGAAGCAGATGTAAGACTTAGCTCAGTGGAGAAGCTCTTGAACTGAGCAGGCTTAAATTAAATGAAAGCCATTCCCCCAACTAGGAAGGCACTTAAAATACCACTTAAGAGATGTCTTGGTGTTCTGGAAAGTTGCCAGGCACAGTACAGTTTTATCACCCCAAGAACTTCCTCCTTCCATCTCAAGGTCGCCAGAGGCTTTAAGTATCTATGAGATGTTTCTACAGGGGGTGGGAAATAATAGGTCTTGCTAGGCATGGTGGTGTAAGTCCAGAGGCTAAGGCAGGAGGAGGGAGGCCAGCCTGGGCTACATAGTGAGACTCAGATTAAAAAAAAAAATTAAGGGCTGGAGAGACGGTTTAGTGGTTAAGGCACTTGCCTGCAAAGCCTAAGGACTCAGGTTCTATTCCCCAGTACCCACCCCAAGCCAAATGCACAAGGTGGCTCATGTGTCTGGAGTTCATTTGCAGTGGCTGGAGGCCCTGGTGTGCCTGTTCTCATTCTGTCTTCTCTCTCTCTATCTCAGCTTACAAATAAATAAGTATAAAAAATAATTTAAAATAAAAGTCAAGCAAAACAAAGGGACAGAGACCAAGGCAAACCTGTCTTAATTCCAGGGCCTGCTGCCTAGTTAGTCCATAAACGTCCCGCCCATGGCCTTCCATCAAGCACACACCCCATATAGCTTCCACTTTGGGCAGCCACATTTTATCAAGTTCTCATTGTCAAGTTTGTTCTGTTAGAGCGGAGGTGCCTATGAGCCTAGCCCCCGAGGGGTGGAAGCCCACTCGGAGCAGTTAGCATCACCAGCAGGGCTCACGTCCCGGCGTTCACTGAAGTGCAGGATGCACCTGGGGTCACTGGTGGGGGCGGGAGGGGGGGTTGATCCACAAATCTTCCCCGAAAAGCACATTTTGAGGGTGTCTGAAAGCGGGGCGCTCAGTGAGGAGAGAAGGGGAGCGATGGACAACTCCTTGTGGAGTATTTCCGCTGCTCAGATGCCCCTGGGGCAAGGTGGAGGTGGCCGGTTTCGGGGCGCAGTCCCCAGGTCACAGCAAGCACGCCCCACGCGGGACTTACGCGGAGGACTCGTAGGCCAGGTTGACCAGGAGCCCGTCGGCCAGGCTGAGGTTCAGGAAGCCGCACATGCCGCGGATCTCGTCGGTGAAGGGCTGCGGCAGGAGATGCTGCAGCTCCACGGCCGCCTTCCGGATCAGCGCGAGGACCCACTCGGGCACTCGGTCTCTAGCAACGAAGGCACGAGGGTGTCACTCCACGGGCAGAGGCTGCAGAAGAGGAATGCGAGGCGCCCGCGTTCCCCGAGACCACTTCCTTCCCAGAGCCCGGCGCGGAGGCGCAGACCTGCCACCCCGGTCCTCGGAGGGTTGGGAGTTCGAGGCCGGCCTCGGCCGCATAGGGAAGCACGTGACTGGCGGGTGCAGCGAGGGGGGGCCAGGCCAGCGAGGCTGGACCCCGGTGGGGCGGCCTGCGGGACGGCTCCTCCGATTCCGAGCAGGCTGGGTGACACCCTGACCCCTAAGGGCTCCAGGACCGCGACCTGACAGCCGATCGGGCCCCGCCGTGTTCGCGAGAAGCGAAGCCCCAGCACAGCTCGGGACCCCAGCCCGCCACCGGCCCCGGGCCCGGTCCCCCCGCTCACCGGATGACCTGCGCCACGGCGGCGCGCACCAGGGCCAGGTCGAAGCGGCGCAGCACGGGCAGCCAGCGCAGCTCGGGCGCCGCGTCCAGGCTCACGTTCAAGCGCGGCGGCGCCGGGGCCGGGGCCGGGGTCGGGGCCGGGGTCGGGACGGCCAGCGCGGGCCCCGCCAAGAGCAGCAGCAGCAGCGGCAGCGGAGGGGCTCGCATGGCTCCGGCCCGGCCGCCGCCGCCGCGGGCTCGGGAGAACCGGGGAGGCGGAGCCCGAGCGGGACGCGGAAAGAGGGAGGGAGGCGGAGCCCGCGCCGGACCCGCCCACCCGGTCATCGGGAACCCCGGGTGACACCCGCGGCCACCCGACCCCGCCTCGCTAGCCCTGACCTCCTCCTCGCAGGGGCCCGCTTCTAACGCTGGTCACACTGACCAAAGTGGGAGGTGCTGGGGAGGGTGAGGAGCAGCGAAAGCCCCTGCCTGGACTGGGGCATGCAGGCTCGGTGTGCACGAGCGCTGGGGGGGCTGGAGAGATGGCTTAGCGGTTAAGGCGCCTGCCTGCTAAGCCTAAGAACACTGGTCCCAACAATGTCCAGTGGTTCCAATCTCCAGGTCCCACGTTTAGCCAGATGCAAAGTGACACAAGGGTGCAATGCCGCACTTGACCACAAGGGGGCGCACGTATCTGGATTTCGTTCGCAGCAGCTGAGACTGCTGGCACCCATCTCTATCTTTCTCCCTCTCCCTCTCTCTCTCTCTCTCTTTAAAAAAAAAAAAAAATAATAATAATAAAATTAAAAAAAGAGCTCTGGGGGATGATGGCTCGGTGTGCAGGGGCGCTGGGAGGTGATGGCTCGGTGTGCAGGAGCACTTGCTGAGAGGGAGGAACCAAGTTCAGATCCTCTGAACGCATGTGGACTACAGTCTGTAATGCCAGCCCTCCAGGCGACTTGGGGTGTGGAAACTTATAGAGCTAGGTTGGAGTAGGCAGCAGTGGTCGACAGACTGCCTCCGTGGGAAGTGAAGGCCTACACACCTGAGGTTGTCCTCTGGCATCCACCTATGTGCCTATACTCACACTGAAAGATAGATTTTGAGTTTCAGAAGTGGTGTCAAACTCACAGCGATCCTCTTACCCCTGCCTCCCAAGTGTTGGGATTAAAAGCATGCGCTGCGGGGTGTGGTGGCGCACGCCTTTAATCCTAGCACTTGGGAGGTAGAGGTAGGAGGACCGCCATGTGTTCGAGGCCACCCTGAGAATACAGAGTGAATTCCAGGTTAGCTTAGGCTAGAGTGAGACTCTACCTTGGAAAACAAAACAACAACAAAAATAAGGCTGGAACACTCTTATAGATAACATAGATGTCTATGATAGAGTTAAGTGTGCACAAGGAACTTGGGAAGCCTTTTCAGGGATCCCCACCCCCCCATCCGTGTGTGGATGGGGGTTTGTAGGCAGAGGTCGAGGTTGATTGCGCTCCACTTTATTTACTGATGCAGGGTCACATTTGAGCCCAGAGCTCACCGACTGGGTTAGTCTAGATAGCCAGCTTGCCTGGAGATCCCCAGTATTTGCCTCCCAAGTGCTGGGATTACAGGCAGGCCACCACACCCAGCATTTACGTGGTACTGGGGATCCAAACTCTGGTCCTCACAGTTGCACAGCAAGGGCTTTATCCACTGAGTGGTCTGCCCAGCCTCCACCCTTTTGTAACTTCTGCTCCCCAATAGAATACAACAGCCTCTGAATTTCCCCACTTTTATCACCTGCAGGTCTCAGGGCTGAAGTTCCTTTTGTTTCTCCACGCCCTGTTTCCTTGCTTTGCAGCAGAAGCCCAACCTTGAACATAAGGGCAAGAATTGAGCAGAGCAAGAGGAACTGGTACTCTGCTACCCTTGGAAGGCCTGACTGCTGGATCAGATACCCAAGCTCAGCTCAGAGCCTATTAGCACGTGGAATCCAGGGTCACAATGGGAAACCGGCTGGCACATGGGTCAACAATCATGTGATGGCCGCCTCCCAATAATTAACACATGTGCCAATGTCCAAACATGACCACCATGAGCCCCTTTTCTAGATTCTTCTCCAGCCCCAGACATGGTCTGACTTGGTGGATGCGCACCGGACCTCAAAGGTAAAATGGAGAGTTGCGCGAGTTCTCTACATGGTGATTTGTTTCCTGTGGTGACGCAGTGGTAGACTGCTTGCATTACAAGTCTAGCTCTAGGCCCTAAGTTCCACCCTTGCACCAAAGGAAGGGAGGAGGAAGGAAGGAAGGAAGGGAGGGAGGAAGGAAGGGAAGAAGGGGGAGGGGAGGGGAGGGGGGGAGGAGGAGGAGGGGAGGGAGGGAGGGAGGAGGGAGGAGGGAGGGAGGGAGGAAGGGAGGGAAAGAAAGAAAACAGAAAGGGAGGGAAATAAAACTCACGGAGCATGTGCTGTTTGTAGTCCCAGCGACTCAGAAGGATCTTTAAAGCTTAGGAGTTTGAGGTCACTCTGGGAAACATAGCAAGCCTTTATCTCAAAACACTGAATTTGGGGCTGGAGAGATGGTTCAGCAGTTAAAGAGACACTTGCTTGTAAAGCCTGATGGCCCAGGTTCAATTCCTCAGTACCCACGTAAAGCCAGATAACCCAAAGTGGCACAGGTATTTGTCTGGAGTTGTTTTGCAGTGGCGAGGCCCTAGTGCATTCATACTAACACACTGTCTGCCTCTTTCTATCTCTCTCAAATTAGTATATAAAAATATTTTTAAAAGTGGGGGCAGCTTAGAGGTTAAGGAGTTTGTCTGCGAAGCCTAAGGACCCTGGTTCAATTCCCCAGGATCCATGTAAGCTAGATGCACAAGGGAGTGCATGTGTCTGGAGTTCGTTTCCTGTGGTTGGAGGCCCTGGTACACCCATTCGCTCTTTCTCTGTGCCTCTTCCTCTCTCTCTCTCTCTCTCTCTCTCAAATAAAGAAATAAATAAAGCCAGGCGTGGTGGCACATGCCTTTAATCCCAGCACTCGGGAGGCAGAAGTAGGAGGATCGCTGAGAGTTCAAGGCCACCCTGAGACTACATAGTGAAGTCCAGGTCACCTGAGCCAGAGTGAGACCCTACCTCGGAAAAAAAAAAAAAAAAAAAAGGAATAAATAAAATATTTAAAAATATATTTAAAAAAGGGCTGGAGAGATGGCTTAGTGATTAAGGCGCCTGCCTGCTAAGCCTAAGATTGCTGGTTCCGATCTCCAGCAGTTCCAATCTCCAGGTCCCACGTTTAGCCAGATGCAAAGTGATGCAAGGGCGCAATGCCGCACTTGACCACAAGGGGGTGCACACATCTGGATTTCGTTCACAGCAGCTGAGAGACTGCTGGCGCACCCATCACTATCTGTCTCCCTCTCCCTCTCTCTGTCTCTCTCTCTCTCTGTGTCTCTCTCCAAAAATAAATAAAAAAATAATAAAATTTAAAAAAATATTAAAAAAGAAACCAAATTTCTGGGCTGGAGGAATGTCTTAGTGGTTAAGCTGCTTGCCTGTGAAGCCTAAGGATTCAGGTTCGATTCTCCAGATCCCATGTCAAACTAGATGCACATGATGGCACATGCATATGTACTTCATTTGCAGTGGCTAGAGGCCCTGGTGCACCCATTCTCTCTCTCTCTCTAATAAATAAATAATAAAATATTTAAAGAAAAGAAACCAAATTTCTAAAACACCCATATAAAGCCACTGAAATGTATTGAATGAATTAAACTACAGTGTAGTAAAATGTTATCACAATTAAGCCATCATTTTTTACACTTAAAAAATATTTTATTTTTATTTATTTATTGGACAGAGAAAAAAAGAGAGAGAGAGTGAGAGAGAGAGGGAGAGGAGAGAGAGGGAGAAAATGGGCACGCCAGGGCCTCCAGCCACTGCAGCACTGCACAAACTCCAGACACATGTGCCCCCTTGTGCATCTGGCTAATGTAGGTCCTGGGGAATCAAACCTGGGTCCTTTGGCTGGCTTTGCAGACAAATGCCTTAACCACTAAGCCATCCCTCCAGCCCCTACATTCTATTTTCTTTCTTCCTTCTTTCTTTCTTTCTTTCTTTCTTTCTTTTTTTTTTTTTTTGGTTTTTCAAGGTAGGGTCTCCCTCTAGCCTAGGCTGATCTGGAATTCACTCTATTCTCAGGGTGGCCTCAAACTCATGGCGATCCTCCTACCTCTGCCTCCTGAGTACTGGGATTAAAGGCGTGTCCACCACACCCAACTACATTTTATTTTCTACACAAAGGTTTTCACACTTATGTTATGGACAGCTATGAGTGAAGCCAAATTAAAAGGGAGATCTGAAATCACAACACCGCTGGCCCTCCTTCCTGGCTGATGTTCCTGTCCTGCGTAGATTCTATAGAGGGCCTATGCACTGACTTCATGGCGCATCCCCCATCAGAGCCTGTGGTTTATAGAAAGCTTTTTAAAGGCTAGCATCTCATCTTGTTCATTTTAAAAGTGGTGTGAGAGTTTAAAAAGAAACCCATGTATTTTTCTGTACTTGTTCCTTCAAGGATGGAGGCAAAGTCTCCTCCTTGTGACTATGGGCCAGAATTACTTGCTTCTAATGAATAGAACAAAGTTTTGGTCTTTCTTCAGATTGCGAATATTTCAGCTTGTACTACTGAGAGGAGGTGATGGTGCCAGGCTTCCAAGATTAGGTCACGCAGGACCCCATGGCCTCCTTCTTGCTTTGGCTGAGATTGCTCTCTTCAAAGGACATTAGCTGTCATACTAAAAATACTAAGAAGTCCCTGTAATTGAGGAACTGAGGCCTTTTACCCAGACAGAGGGGAACTGAGGCTTCCAGCCTATGGCCATGTCAGTAAACCATCTTGGAAGTGGATCTTCTTGTCCCAGCTAAATCCTTCCCAAATAACTCACCCAAAGAAACTGAAGTAATGACCATTGCTTTAAGTCACTAAGTTTTGAGGTCATTTGTTATGGCAATAGGTATCTAATACAAGCCCCTAAAAATGTATTGCTTCAGAACTGGTTGTGGGTGGAAGAATTTCAAGATATGATAGCTTAAATTTCTTTGGACAGTAAAGTAGAAGGCCATGGGCTGACTGATGGTGCTGAAGGCCACGTGACTTCCAGAGAAGTGAGGAAAAATGTTACTAGGAAGTAGAAGTAAAAGGTTGCTTTGTCATAGGGTGGCAACACTTGTCTATGCTATATGAACAGTTCCTAAGGAACCGGGTGCTCCGGCAGATTGCAAAATGTGGAAGTTGCCACCAGGTTTCTTCTCACACCTCCTGGTAAAAGGTGAGGCGAGGTGAGGGCTGGAGATGACTTAGCAGTTAAGGCGCTTGCCTGCAAAGACAAAGGACCCAGGTTTGATTCTCCAGGACCCATGTAAGCCAGATGCACAAGGTGGCACATGCCCCTGGAGTTTGTCATGGCTGGAGGCCCTGGTGTGTCCATTTTCTCTCTTTGCCTCTTCCTTTCTTTCTCTCTGTCTCTTCTCTCTCAAATAAATAAATACATTTTTTTAAAAGGTGAGATGAAGCTGGGTGCCTTTAATCCCAGCACTTGAGAGGCAGAGGTAGGAGGACCATTGTGAGTTTGAGGCTAGCCTGGAACTCCAGAGTGGGTGCCAGGTCAGCTTGAATTAGTGAGACCCTACCTCAAAAAAAAAAATCAAAAAACTAAATTAAGGGATGGAGAGCTGGCTTAACAGTTAAAGCATTTGCCTGCAAAGCCAAAGGACCTATGTTTGCTCCCCAGGACTCACATCATCCAGAGTCACAAGGTGGCTCATGTGTCTGGAGTTTGTTTGTAGTGGCTTAGAGGTCCTGGTGCACCCATTCTCTATCTGCCTCTTTCTCTCTCTCAAATAATAAATAAACAAAATTTAAAAAACTAAACTAAATAATAATATCCCAATTGAGTCTGATTAGAACACATGTCTTACTGCTTTCAAGTAGTGAAACAAGTTAAAGATGAGTGAGATAGGAGGTCAGCTTGGTCTTGAGTGAGACCTTACCTTGAACACAAAAGGTAACAGGTGAAGAGAGAAGCCACAGCAAGGACTTTTAGAAAGGGTTCAGGGACAGCTTTGAAAATCCCCAGGTCCAAAGTTTATACAGAAATTTAGTGTATTACAGATAGACCATTTCCTATCTATGGAGACAGTTGTAATGTAATTAGCAGAAAATTAGAACCCAGAATATATGAAGATATATATTACTGCCTATCAAGAGGTAAGAAAAGAAATGGCTATATATAAAAAAAAGAGGAAACCCAAAGTGAATAAAACCTGAATTGGTCATCCTTACCTGACTGCATATTTAAACACCATCATATCAATGATGACTTTGGAGACAGATATTTCATTATTTTGAAACCATCAAAAGATCATAAAATGTTTACCTTTTTAAAAAGAGGACGAGTCAAGTATCCTTGCAACAAGAAGTTGTAACAAGTATCATTTATCCTTGTTTGAGTTCCTCTGTGGCACCTTTACACTTCCCTTGCTGAGACATTCCCTGATATTAACTTACACATTAGGAACAGCAGGAAGAGGGAGAGAATGGGCATGCCAGGGCCTCTTGCAACTGCAAATGAACTTGGGATGCGTGTGCTGCTTTGTGCATCTGGTTTTGTTTGGGTACTTGTCATCAAACCTGGGCAGGCAGGCTTTGCAAGCAAACACCTTTAGCCATTAACCCATCTCCCCAGCCTTAGAACTGGAGCTTTATTAGGGTTATTAGTATCTTGCCACAGGCAGCATGGGGTGTGATGTTCAAGCCTCAGTTCTAAGGAACAAAAAGGAGGTGTGCCTTTTTCGTTTCTGGGAGAAGGGCAGACTATGTGGAGAAGTCTCAGAGGGAACAGAGGAGAGAGTGGAGGTCCTCTGGTCCTTCAAGGTGTCTCACGGGGAGAAGCTGAAGGCAGGAGTGGGGGTTAGGGGCTAGGAAGGCACCAAACAAGAATAAAGTTGTAGTTCAAGGTTGCTAAGCTAGGGCAGTAGGGGAACTGCGCCTGCTTCAATATGTGCCTACTTGGGAGATTTTGTACCTGTTTTTGTCACAAGTAGCTTGTGGAAGACACTGCTAGCAGTCCCTCCCAATCCATGTCCCTTTTCCCAGTTCTGCTGGGCTGCTATGGTATGTCAGAGGGGTCAACAGTCCATTTCCTCATTCTTGGGGTCTCTCCTTGACAGGGTGGCTGTTGAGCCGATTCTAGCTGATGAAATCTAGAGGAAGGCTTTCCTAGGAAAAGGGACCCCAGAGGCCACTTTTGCCCCTTGTTGTTGCCTTCAACACAGGAGGGAAGGTGTCAGCATTTTTCATTGTTTCACTGATGAGGAAACGGGCAGAAATGATGAGTGAATCACAGCTTTGTCCCATGGTGTTCTGATACAAAGGCTGCCTTTACCATACCAACAACTGCAAAACGGCAGGCTGGAGAGATGGTGTTAAGGTGCTTGCCTGAAAAGCTAAAGGACCCAGGCTTGATTCCCCAGGACCCACGCAAGCAGATGTACAAGGTGGCACATGCATTTAGAATTGGTTTGCAGCAGCTGGGAGCCCTGGTGTACCTATTCTCTCTCAAATAAATAAGTAGGGAAAAAAACTTAAAAGAAAAAAAAGAGTTGCAGAGCAGAGTCCAAGGTCCTGATGTCACTATGGGAGTGGAGCCAGGGTATCCCTGTCTGCCTCCAGGCCTGCGGGAGACAAACTCCATTCAGTCAGGACGTTTTAAAATGCATTTTCTGCTGCCGGCAGTAAAACATGACCACTAATGTAGTTTGTGTTGTATTCCAGATCATTTTCTTTGCCCAATCTCTCAAACTGGTCTTGAGCCAAAGGTTAGGTCTGTTTTTAGATTCTTGGTACATAGTACAAACCACTTTCCCCCAAAATTGTGCCAACAGCTGCACTTTGTCGACCTCAGGTATTGTTGGTGAATTCAAGAGGGGCCCGGAGGATGATTCTAACAACCAGTCAAGACATGAGGGGCAGGGAACAAAGAGACAGACACCCCTAGAGGTTTCCAAATCAACCCGAGCCGTGGCTTGAGGTGCATTTCAGGGCTGCTGGTGGAGCACTTGCTATGCATGAATGAGGCCGTAGGTTCAATCCCAGTACCACAAAGAAATTAAAGTGCATTCTTTTCCAATTGTAGAAAAATTTCATTTGAGTAACTTTCAATGGACCATATTCCTCACCTTAAGTCAAGTTGTTTGTTTCATGTAACTATTCAGAAAGTAGAGAGAAGAAATAAACTCCACACATGACTCTTAGCACCACAGAAAACTTTAATATTTGGCGTCTTTTCTCCAGGTCCTTAATGACTGTCCACTGACTTACATGTATGTTGGATTACACAATACTTTTATATAACATTAACTTCCCATTGCAAATAATTTAGTGGCTGTATAATATTCCATCATGCGGCTAATCATACCTTAACCATCCTAACTGAGCTCAGGCTGACAAAGCGTGAAGTAAAATCTGCAGAAGGAAGTAACATGACACACACAAGGGTCCTATGCACATGTAGACAAATGCATTTCATGCTACCTGAACGCGGAACGGCCGTGGTCTCTGCTTTTTATGCAAATGCAAGCCAAAGACTCTGGGGATGTGTGTGTGGGGGGGTTACTACTCCCAGAGCCTTGACCTTGTGAGAGCGAGCTGCTCTGTCTCCTTCTCATGCCAAGACCTTTCCTCTCTCCTTCTTTCCCACCCCATGGCAGGGGACTTGCTATGTAGGCCAGGCTGTCCTCACACTCACAGCAATCCTTCTGCCTCAGCCTCCCGAGTGCTGGAATTACAGGCTATGCCACCGTTCCTGGCCTTAAATCTCAAAAAATACATTCCAAAACATGCAAGGATTTAATGAAAGGAAGTCACCTAGAAGAACCCCATTATCAACATACAGTTTAAAGATGTGTTTTTTAAAAAAGGATGTGGACTGATTTTTAGTTAGAAAATTTCAAGAAATTAGAAAATGAAAAAATAAAAATTTACATTTAACCATAACTTAGAAAAAATTATACCAACTTTTAAAGTGTAGCCTTTCTTTTCAATACTGAGGAATATCTTCTAGTGTTCCAGCAAATAAGCATTTTGTGTCTGTCCAATGAGCCACCCTTTCCTTAGATTGCCCGAGACCCATGGTTGTGCTTTTCTTGACAAAAATGCATGTATTTATTGTGAACCCTGTGTCCACTGGGAAATAACTGAGTCAAGAATGCCAGCATGAGCCGGGCGTGGTGGCACACGCCTTTAATCCCAGCACTCGGGAGGCAGAGGTAGGAGGATTGCCAAGAGTTCGAGGCCACCCTGAGACTACATAGTTAATTCCAGGTCAGCCTGGACCAGAGTGAGACCCTACCTCGCAAAACCAAAAAAAAAAAAAGAAAGAAAGAAAGAAAAGCCAGCATGTCCTCCACTCACACTTCCTCTACCATCTTCATTGAAGCACATTCAACATTCAACGTAGTTGTCTAAAAGCTGGACTTGAGGGTTAAAATACTTATTTACCATATTTACAACAACTGTAACTGTCCTAAGTAAGAAAATAGAAGCCAACACAATAGGCTAATCTTTGCTGAGACGCTTACTGAAAGCTTACTCTGTGGCAGATAATATGCTGTTAAGTTCATAGAAACATCAGTTCTCAAGTAAGCACCGTGAATGGCTGAGCCATCTCTTCAGTCCTTAACATTAGATCTTAAACTTTTCACAACAATCAAGTTGGTAAACAGTTGCTAACAGAAAGCTGGACAGGGCTGTGGCCCCTATGCTGTGTCAGACCCTTAGCCAACACTAGGGGCGCTGTCTTACATGGAGCTGACCCAGATTTGTAGTACATAAGCACTGGATTATGTGCCACATTAGACACTGTGAGTGTGGACATGATGCATTCACACTGAAATGGTTCCATTCTATGTCAACAAAAATTTGAGCCTCAAAAGTTCAAGTTCAGACACAGACAACTGAATTCAACCCCTGACAATCTGATCTTCAGACACTAAACATAAAAATATCAACAGATTTATAAATTAACAAAAATAATCACAGAGAAATAAGACCACAGGATTAAAGAAACACAGCAATTAAGAAGACACAACCTACACAAGACCATCCTAATAAGGAAAAGATGATGACATCAAAATGAAAGAAAGACTGACTGAGGGGGAGGGGATATGATGAGAGTGGAATTTCAAAGGGGAAAGTGGGAGGAGGGAGGGAATTACCATGGGGTATCGTCTACAATTAAGGAAGTTGTCAATAAAAAACTTGATAAAAAGAAGGCAGTTTTAGTGTGTGTGTGTCACTGCCACCCCACTTGCTTCTGTCCTTAGTGGGGACTGAACCCAGGACCCTTTACCACAGAGCTCAATCCTCAACCTCTGAAACTGTAGCTTCCTTTTTAATTTATGAGAGAGAGAGAGAGAGAGAGAGAGAGAGAGAGAGAGAGAGAGAGAGCGCGAGCGAGCACACGTGTGCACCAGGGCCTCAGCCACTGCAAACCAACTCCAGTGCTACCTTGTATGCATAATGTCGCTTTTAACTATTATCTTTCTGCCTCAGACTGGTCAAGAACAAAGCAAGGTCACTGTAGACCTGAAGTCAGAACATAGAATGGACTTTGGCTTCCTGGTATCTAATCTGAGTGGATGATCCAGAGGAAGAAAGACACAGACCCATCATTAAAGACACAGTTCAGGGCTGGAGAGACGGCTTAAGAACGCTGGTTCCAATCTCTAGGTCCCACGTTTAGCCAGATGCAAAGTGATGCAAGGGTGCAATGCCGCCTGACCACAAGGGGGTGCACGCATCTGGATTTCGTTCCGGCCCATCTCTGTCTTCCTCTCCCTCTCTCTCTGTGTCTCTCCCCCAAAAAAAAAAAAAAAAAAAAAAAAGACACAGTTCAGCTGTGGCTCCCAGCTACTTGGTGGTTTAGAATTTATTTGTTTGTTTATTTATTTATTTATTTGACAGCAACAGATAGAGAGAGAAAGAGGCAGATAGAGAAATAGAGAGAATGGGCACACCAGGGCCTCCAGCCACTGCAAACAAACTCCAGATGCATGTGCCACTTTGTGCATCTGGCTTACGTGGGTCCTGGGGAATCGAGCCTTGAACTGGGGTCCTTAGGCTTTACAGGCAAGTGCTTAACCGCTAAGCCATCTCTCCAGCCCCTAGAATTTAGTTCTCATTCTGGATCCTGATAGTGAGGCATAAGAACAGGGGATAGTTCTTTTTTTTTTTTTTTTTTTTTTTTTTTTTTGAGGTAGGGTTTCACTGTAGCCCAGGCTGACCTGGAATTAACTATGTAGTCTCAGGGTGGCCTCAAACTCATGGTGATCCTCCTACCCCTGCCTCCCGAGTGCTGGGATTAAAGGTGTGCACCACCACACCCGGTTCAGGGGATAGTTCTGAATACACCAAGGAAAAAGAAGAGTTTTAGGACTGAAGTACATAACTTGCATTGAGCACTTCAGGTTGCTGGGGCTGATGGACAGCTGGACTAGCCCTGCCTGATCTGGGGCACTGTGGGGAGACCCACAGGATGCATTCAAATCAAGCCCAAGTTGGACTCAGTGACCAGAAGCAACTATACAGGAGGAACTCTGGAAGCTTCTTTCTACTTCTGAGTGGGCAGAAAACTGCCTTTTACTCTAATTTGAAGGAAGTGGGAACAATTTCTAAACACAAGATTATCTAAGAAATCTGGGTAAAAGGCACCAAACTGTTTCTAAATTCAACAACTTGCACGCAGTGACTGTCCCCTAAGATGGACTAAAGCATGCCTCTTAACACCACCACCACATACAGGGGCATCTCTAGGACATTAAAACTTTTCAGCTTTGTTGAGAACAAGGCAAATAATGGCCTGAAAACTTCACATGAAAGGAAACCACGTCAGCAGCTCAGTGGTGCAACATTTGCCTAGCTAGCCTGAGGCCTGGGTTTGAGCCCCCAGTACTGTAAAACAACACTAACTCCCAAAACAACAGGCAACAAGCAGCTGCTCAAACACTGAACTAAATAAAGACTTTTTTTCCTTGGGGTTTTAAACAGGGTTTCACTAAATATCCTAGGCCGGCCTGGAACTCACTGAGTAGCTCAGGATGGTCTCAAACTTCTCAAAATTACAATCCTTCTGCCTTAGCCTGTTGAGGGCCGGGATTATAGGATTACCACAACAGCCTGCCCAGATATTTCAAAATGACTATTTAAATTTAAGGCAATATAAAAAATGAGGACTTAACCAAAAATCTTTATAAAGCATTAAAAAATAATAAAAATCATTTGGATTGACTAAAAAAGCTAAATTACCTATCTGTACAGCAGGGACCTGTTTTCAGCAGGTAAGCCTATTTACAAGTAAGAACCTCTTACTCTTGTAACATTGTCCTGTTTTATTTTCAGAGCATATATAACTCCCATCCTTACAGAGTTAGTCAGTGAGGGCCAGGGACCCCACACGCACCTCTACAAGGGAACTATTTACACAGCACTGTAAACACACACAATATGTACACCTGCCCCACCAGCTGTGAATGCTGGAGTGGAAGGGTTATGGCTCATCAATTACAGATCCACAGTGACAACTCACAGGCACTTCATTTTTTCGGTATGAGTTAAATGAAAATGGCTTCTAACACCACTATTATTTCTATTTCACACAATACCACCTCCAAATTAAAAATACCAAATTGCTACCAGGTTTACTGTGGTTTGCAACATATGGTGTTCTTGGCTCTTTAATGTAGACAAATATTCTTGATTTACTAATTTTCAGACTAATGATACAAATTTGGCATTCAGCATGGAACGGGAAACTTGCTTTTAAGTTACTTCATCCTTTTCCTCTTTTTCAAAAGGGCATCTCGTAGTGCAAGCTGCAAGACAAGAAAAAATGATACTTAAACACAATAACTCTACAGTACTCTGTTACACTAATTAGGTTATAAAGAAATTTACTGAAAAAGAGCCACTAAATCAGTAAATCATTCTAAGAAACATCCTGTAGCAAAATATTCCCTAAAGAGCAAAGCTGTATGATGAAGTGGGGGCCTCCACACTTCTCATGACCACTGTCCCCGACTCAGAGACACAAGCTCAAAGTGTAGTAACCAGAGCATGCAGAGCCCACTATCACCTGACTCCCGGGACATGCTGAGACCGAATTTTGCTATATAGCCCTGGCTGGCCTGGCATTCACTATGTGGCCCAGACTGGCCTCAAGCTGATGACACCATCTGAATGGAAATCCACAGTTCTCCACAATCACTTTCCTAACGTCATCTGTCCATACTAAGTAATGTGGTGGTCCATTCCCGTGATCCCAAAGCACAGGCGTTAAGCAGGAAGGCCGAGACAAGGCACCCATCTCCAGCGTGTGAAGAAGACTAATCCGGAAGCACTATTTTTTGACCTATGCATTTTTGAAAACGGCTAGCTTTTGGATCTTAACAGGGAATGTGTTAACATTTGTGTTAGAAAATCATTTTTGCATTGAGCACTTCAGGTTGCTGGGGCTGATGGACAGCTGGACTAGCCCTGCCTGATCTGGGGCACTGTGGGGAGACCCACAGGATGCATTCAAATCAAGCCCAAGTTGGACTCAGTGACCAGAAGCAACTATACAGGAGGAACTCTGGAAGCTTCTTTCTACTTCTGAGTGGGCAGAAAACTGCCTTTTACTCTAATTTGAAGGAAGTGGGAACAATTTCTAAACACAAGATTATCTAAGAAATCTGGGTAAAAGGCACCAAACTGTTTCTAAATTCAACAACTTGCACGCAGTGACTGTCCCCTAAGATGGACTAGCATGCCTCTTAACACCACCACCACATACAGGGGCATCTCTAGGACATTAAAACTTTTCAGCTTTGTTGAGAACAAGGCAAATAATGGCCTGAAAACTTCACATGAAAGGAAACCACGTCAGCAGCTCGGTGGTGCAACATTTGCCTAGCTAGCCTGAGGCCTGGGTTTGCGCCCCCAGTACTGTAAAACAACACTAACTCCCAAAACAACAGGCAACAAGCAGCTGCTCAAACACTGAACTAAATAAAGACTTTTTCCTTGGGGTTTAAACAGGGTTTCACTAAATATCCTAGGCCGGCCTGGAACTCACTGAGTAGCTCAGGATGGTCTCAAACTTCTCAAAATTACAATCCTTCTGCCTTAGCCTGTTGAGGGCCGGGATTATAGGATTACCACAACAGCCTGCCCAGATATTTCAAAATGACTATTTAAATTTAAGGCAATATAAAAAATGAGGACTTAACCAAAAATCTTTATAAAGCATTAAAAAATAATAAAAATCATTTGGATTGACTAAAAAAGCTAAATTACCTATCTGTACAGCAGGGACCTGTTTTCAGCAGGTAAGCCTATTTACAAGTAAGAACCTCTTACTCTTGTAACATTGTCCTGTTTTATTTTCAGAGCATATATAACTCCCATCCTTACAGAGTTAGTCAGTGAGGGCCAGGGACCCCACACACGCACCTCTACAAGGGAACTATTTACACAGCACTGTAAACACACACAATATGTACACCTGCCCCACCAGCTGTGAATGCTGGAGTGGAAGGGTTATGGCTCATCAATTACAGATCCACAGTGACACAACTCACAGGCACTTCATTTTTTTCGGTATGAGTTAAATGAAAATGGCTTCTAACACCACTATTATTTCTATTTCACACAATACCACCTCCAAATTAAAAATACCAAATTGCTACCAGGTTTACTGTGGTTTGCAACATATGGTGTTCTTGGCTCTTTAATGTAGACAAATATTCTTGATTTACTAATTTTCAGACTAATGATACAAATTTGGCATTCAGCATGGGACGGGAAACTTGCTTTTAAGTTACTTCATCCTTTTCCTCTTTTTCAAAAGGGCATCTCGTAGTGCAAGCTGCAAGACAAGAAAAAATGATACTTAAACACAATAACTCTACAGTACGCTGTTACACTAATTAAGTTATAAAGAAATTTACTGAAAAAGAGCCACTAAATCAGTAAATCATTCTAAGAAACATCCCGTAGCAAAATATTCCCTAAAGAGCAAAGCTGTATGATGAAGTGGGGGCCTCCACACTTCTCATGACCACTGTCCCCGACTCAGAGACACAAGCTCAAAGTGTAGTAACCAGAGCATGCAGAGCCCACTATCACCTGACTCCCGGGACATGCTGAGACCGAATTTTGCTATTTAGCCCTGGCTGGCCTGGCATTCACTATGTGGCCCAGACTGGCCTCAAGCTGATGACACCATCTGAATGGAAATCCACAGTTCTCCACAATCACTTTCCTAACGTCATCTGTCCATACTAAGTAATGTGGTGGTCCATTCCCGTGATCCCAAAGCACAGGCGTTAAGCAGGAAGGCCGAGACAAGGCACCCATCTCCAGCGTGTGAAGAAGACTAATCCGGAAGCACTATTTTTTGACCTATGCATTTTTGAAAACGGCTAGCTTTTGGATCTTAACAGGGAATGTGTTAACATTTGTGTTAGAAAATCATTTTTGGCAACTGGGTGTGATGGCTCACACCTGCAACCCCATTACATAGCCCAGTGAGGGCAGGAAGGCTACCCTAAGTTTGAGACCAGAATGAGATTCTGTCTCAGAAAAAGCAAGCAAACAGAAAACATTCCTGGGTTGAAACTGCCTGGCCCTACATCTACATGCTTTGGACTTTTTTTCAGTTTTTGGAGATAGGGTCTCACTCTGGCCCAGGCTGACCTGGAATTCACTATGTAGTCTCAAGCTGGCCTCAAACTCACAGTAATCCTACCTCAGCCTCCTGAGTGCTGGGATTAAAGGTATGTACCACCACACCTGGCTACTGTTTGGGATCTTTTGATGTAAGTTATTAACTCCTTGTCTTCAGTTTACACCTGGGCCTTTGTAGATAGTTGGAATTGTTAGGATACTTAAGGTAGAAAAGAACAGTTCATTTTAGCCTCATCTGGCCAAGGAGGTATTTCTCAGACTATCTGAGTTCTGTTTCTCCTTGTATTAATAGTTGCACTCACAGCACCTGCTCATGTGTACTGTCTACAGGGTAAGAGCCAATGTCCCAGCGAATGTTGGTTATAACCTTTATAACAAAGCTCATGCTACACTCATACGTCTAAGTCCCCTGCCCCCTTTCAATGCCACCCCTGAATAGAAACAGGCACCTTCTGCTCCTCTTCCTTTACCCTCCAAGCCTCCCCAGCAAGACCCTCTCCTCCACTGTCATGTGCTTCATTTCCCCTTCTAGTTTCTTCTCAGGTTACCATTTCTCAAGCCACATGAGATCCTTCTGTTTAAGACAGAAAATGTCAACGAGACACAGAAGGGGGGTGACATATGTTGCTCCCTTTCCAGAGGGCACCTGGGGCCACAGGCCAGTATCTGGCTACTGAGCATCTGAGCTGTGGCTAGCACTTGCTTCAGCATCACATACGTTGCTCTGGAATAACATGTGAAGCAGGGATGAGCTATGGTATAAGACAGACACCAGATTTCAGTGAGCTCACAACCACAAGTATAAAATATCTCATTAATAAATTTTTAATGGGAGGGGGAGAATTGGTACACCAGGGCCTCCAGCCACTTCAATCACTCCAGACGTGTGCACTACCTAGTGTGCATGTGTGACCTTGCGCTTGCACCACCTTGTGCATCTGGCTTATGTGGGGTCTGGAGAGCCGAACATAGGTCCTTAGGCTTATCTGTTAGAGTGGAACTATTTTGACATATTAGGTTAAATAAGATATACTATGACAATTAAACAATGCTGGTCTAATGTGAGGGAGAGACAAAGAAACCTGGAGCCTAGTTTTTTTTAAAAATATTTTACTCAGGGCTGGAGAGATGGCTTAGCGGTTAAGCACTTGCTTGTGAAGCCTAAGGACCCTGGTTCGAGGCTTAATTCCCTAGGAACCATGTAAGTCAGATGCACAAAATGGCACATGCATCTGGAGTTCATCTGCAGTGGCTGGAGGCCCTGGTGTGACCATTCTCTCTTTGTCTATCTGCCTGTTTCTCTCTCTGCCACTCTCAAATAAATAAATAAACAAATTAAAAAAAATATTTTACTTATTTGAGAGAGACAGAGAAAGAAGACACATAAAGAGTGAATATGAGGGATGAGGGCAAGGATGGTACCAACATGTGCTGTTTACATACTAAGTATCTACAGAACTAATTTAAAAAATCACTTAAAAAAAAGTGAGTATGGGTGTACCAGAACCATCTGCCACTGCAAATAAACTCCAGACACATGCACCATTTTGTGCATCTGGCATCACATGGATATTGGGTAATTAAACTCAGGCCATTAGGCTTTGCATGCAAGCACCTTTAACCACTGAGCAATTTCTCCAGCCCTGGAGAGTTATGTATTACAATGAATAAACCTTGAGAAAAATACAGGGCAAGAAAACAGAGAAATTCTGACTAGTTTCATGTTTCAAGAAGCAAGAAAACTGGAGGACAAGGAAGTAGCACTCTTCAAACAATAGGTGTGTATGTTGAATGAACTCTAAATTTTTTTAATCTTTGAGAGAAGTGACTATAAGGTGCTGGTAAGGAACAAAGCAGACTTCTCTGCCATGGTAAAAAAGGCATTCTACAAAAGAGGAAGTGGGGGTAGAGGATGACCTTACCCCAGATATATCTCAAACCTCATAATAGGGTGGCTATTTTTTCAGCCTTAAAATATAGGAGCCAATGAAGAACAGATTAAAGGACTTAAGTCAAGTCCACTATTAAGAATAACTGCTGTCACTTTATCTACATGCTGCATTATACACAGATCAGAAGTCAAAGATTATAAAAACAGTAAGGCAGAATTTCAGGGATCCTGATGTGACACCCAGACAGCACAGCCTTGGAGGGCAACCAGTGCATTTAGGCCTGGTAGCTCGCCCTTGGCTATTAGGAACACTGCTTCAGAAGGTGTGTGTGACTGTGTAGCTTGGAAATGATTTTCTACAGTTTCTTCAGAATGACATTTAGCTGTGTACGCCTTGGTACACTCCCAGAAAAAATGAAAGAATGTTTGTTTGGCAATGAATTATGAGATAAGCAAGCTACCCAAGCAGCATGAGATTACCATGCAAAGACTACAAACCGGGCCAGGAATAGGACTGTATGCATTTACTCCCAGGAACAGGACTGCATGCACTTACTCCCAGGAATAGGACTGCGTGCATTTACTCCCAGGAATAGGACTGCGTGCATTTACTCCCAGGAATAGGACTGTGTGCATTTATTCCCAGGAATAGGACTGCATATGCATTTACTCCCAGGAATAGGACTGTGTGCATTTACTCCCAGGAATAGGACTGCATATGCATTTACTCCCAGGAATAGGACTGTGTGCATTTACTCCCAGGAATAGGACTGTATGCATTTACTCCCAGGAATAGGACTATGTGCATTTACTCCCAGGAATAGGACTGCGTGCATTTACTCCCAGGAATAGGACTGTGTGCATTTACTCCCAGGAATAGGACTGTATGTGCATTTACTCCCAGGAATAGGACTGTATATGCATTTACTCCCAGGAATAGGACTGTATGCATTTACTCCCAGGAATAGGACTGTATTTTTACTCCCAGGAATAGGACTGTGTGCATTTACTCCCAGGAATAGGACTGTGTGCATTTACTCCCAGGAATAGGACTGCGTGCATTTACTCCCAGGAATAGGACTGCGTGCATTTACTCCCAGGAATAGGACTGCATATGCATTTACTCCCAGGAATAGGACTGTGTGCATTTACTCCCAGGAATAGGACTGTATATGCATTTACTCCCAGGAATAGGACTGTGTGCATTTACTCCCAGGAATAGGACTGTATATGCATTTACTCCCAGGAATAGGACTGTGTGCATTTACTCCCAGGAATAGGACTATGTGCATTTACTCCCAGGAATAGGACTGTGTGCATTTACTCCCAGGAATAGGACTATGTGCATTTACTCCCAGGAATAGGACTGCATGTGCATTTACTCCCAGGAATAGGACTGTGTGCATTTACTCCCAGGAATAGGACTGTATATGCATTTACTCCCAGGAATAGGACTGTGTGCATTTACTCCCAGGAATAGGACTGCATGTGCATTTACTCCCAGGAAGAGGACTGTGTGCATTTACTCCCAGGAATAGGACTGTATATGCATTTACTCCCAGGAATAGGACTGTGTGCATTTACTCCCAGGAATAGGACTGTATATGCATTTACTCCCAGGAATAGGACTGTATATGCATTTACTCCCAGGAATAGGACTGTATATGCATTTACTCCCAGGAATAGGACTGTGTGCATTTATTCCCAGGAATAGGACTGTGTGCATTTACTCCCAGGAATAGGACTGTGTGCATTTACTCCCAGGAATAGGACTGTGTGCATTTACTCCCAGGAATAGGACTGTGTGCATTTACTCCCAGGAATAGGACTGTATATGCATTTACTCCCAGGAATAGGACTGTATATGCATTTACTCCCAGCACTCAGGAGGCTAAGGCAGGTGAATTCCAAGTTCAAAGGCCAGCATGAGCTACATAGTGAGACCCTGTCTCAAAACAAAGGACACAAATGAATGAAATTCTATAAACATAAAGGCTTTTTGCAAAAGGAACATATAGCAATGATCAAACCAACAACAGAACCACTTTACACTTCAGTTTCCTGAAACTGAGCCATAATGACAAAAGTGGTGCTTCCTGAAAAGCACCCCACTAAAACTGTTACTATCAAGAATTTCAATTATCATGTTTTACATACAAATGACAATTTTAGCATGGAAACAGACGCCAGGAGTGATGTAGCTAGCTTCCTTAGCTTTGCTTAGACAAGAAACAAATGCTGGTCACACAGCTGATCCCATTGCACTCAGGTCTGAGATTTCATGCCCTGAGCTCCCCCAAACCCCAATGTACTTAGCACACGGTCTTCTGAAGGCACCACTCACCTCAAACACAAAGCCCGCTCAGAACTATGGTCTTGTTCATGCCACCTGGGCGCCAAGTGGAACTCACCTGCTTTTCCCGGAAGGAACGCTTGTTTTTGGACCGGACATTGTGGCTGTATCGCATCATCATAAAGTTCTTTTGCTTTTTCTTCTCTTTATTTGTAGAACTAGAAAATGGGTTTATTTTGGTTTTCTTCCTCACAAATTCCTTCCGGTCTGTCTTTCCAGCCTATAAGCACAAAAAGATTGATATTTCTTTCTTTCTTTTCTTTTCTTTTTTATATTTCTTTTCTTTTTATTTATTTGCAAGGACTGAGAGAGAGAGAGAGAGAGAGAGAGAGAGAGAGAAGAGAGAGAAAGAGAGAGGGAAGAGCTTCACAGGCAAACACCTTAACCGCTAAGCCATCTCTCCAGCCCCAAGATTGATATTTCTTCTTAAAAAGCACACTTGAAGAGTTCTCTAGCCAATACACTGTCAGAGGTGCTCTGCTGGAGGCCAAGGACAACACAAGAACAGAACAAAGTCCTTGTTCCCTGGGACTCTGTCTGACAGAGAAAGGCATGAAGAATTACAATGGAGTAGGGGAGCCCGGTGGAAGGAAGGGCTGTAATTCAGCCTGGTTCCCAGAAAGCCAAGGAAGTTGTTTTTGGCATGGTGAGAAAATGACAGGTAGCAAGAGGTAGGGGCAGTGTACAGAAGGGCGTGAAGGAGAAAGACCACGAGTCACTACACTTACTTAAACAAGTTTCAATGCAAACAGACTGCAGGGGTGAGGAAGAGGTAGCATGGGATGGAGCCCAACACCAGCTCAGGTATAGAAGATAAAGCTGAAAATGCAATCCAGATGCAAAAGGCATGAACCAGAGGCTGACTCTGATTATCTGTAAACATATTTCTATTGCTTTATTAAATGTATTCAGCCTCAAGATACTACATACAGGCTCGTAACCTTGTTTTGTGTGGTGGTTACATAGTTATATATAGTTGTCAAAACTGATCTGTCAGGTGTGGTGGTGCACCCCTTTAATCCCAGCACTCAGGAGGCAAAGGTAGGAGGACTGCCGTGAGTTCAAGGCCACCTTGAGACTACATAGTGAATTCCAAGTTAGCCTGGGCTAGAGTGAGACCCTACCTCAAAAGCCAAAACCAGTCTGGGAGTGGTGGCACATGCCTTTAATCCCAGCATTCAGGAGGCAGAGGTAGGAGGATTGCCATGAGTTCGAGGCCACCTTGAGACTACAGAGTGAATTCCAGGTTAGCCTGGGCTAGCGAGACCCTACTTCAAAAAACAAAACAAAACCCCCCAAACAACACAAAAATTGATCTAACTAAGGTTGGGAATGTAGTGCAGTTGTGGTAGAGGGCATACCTAATACGAAAAAAGCCTTAGGTTTGATCCCAGCACGATATAAACTGGGTATGTGACACAGGCCTATAATCTAGTATCTGGGAGATGGAGGAAAAAGGATAGGGAATTCATGAACATCTTCAGACACACAGTGAGGTTTGAGGCCAGTCTGGACTACTCAAGACCCTGTCTCAAAAAACAAAACAAGAAGCCAGGCATGGTGGCGCACGCCTTTAATCCCAGCACTTGGGATGCAGAGGTAGGAGGATCACCATGAGTTCAAGGCCACCCTGATATTACATAGTGAATTCCAGGTCCGCCTGAACTAGAGCGAGACCCTACCTTGAAAAACCAAAACAAACAAACAAACAAACAAGAGATAAAAATCTCACCTCATTCAACCTAATAATGGTGCATTTTACCTTAACTAACCCTTTAAATCATTAACACAATAGTGGTCTATGTCTGCACACACTATGGACTATGTTCTATTTTATTTGCTTTCTACTTGAGAAATAAGGACTGATATCATCACTCACCATTGCAGTTGCTAGTCTTGTCTCCTTGTCAGACTTTGGCTTTTTATGAAGGCGCTCAATGTCTCGAAGAGACAGTAATTCACCCCTATGGAGAGGAAAAATAAAATATGAAATAAGGGTAGAAGTCCTTCCTCTGATGCTTTCACTGTCACACGAGCTGACTGGAGGCCTGGCTTAGTGCTGCTTTACCTGGACTCCTCATCGCTGTCTATTTCAATATATTTCCTCTTTTGGGCTTTCCCGGGGGCAGCATCCAGTTCTTTCCTCATCTGGGCCAAACGGATTTTCTGGAAGTCATCCTGGGTTAAAACTCGACTTGTGCTGATGGCCGCAGCTTTGGCTTTCCGCTCCTCCATGGGCATGCTGTCCAGCTTCTTGGCCTCAAAAGGACAAAGGCAAAAGCTTACTGGCTACCAGCTCAAGTGACCACTCAACATGACTGAGCAAAACTGACACCTCAATGAACACCACTTACAATTTCTTGCTGTTCTTCATCGGAAGAGTGGTGCACATCGACCCATTCACCGTCGCCGTCCTCCTGCTCGTCCTCACTGAGACTGGCACTTTCCCATCCATCTGTGTGAAAAGAGTTCGCTGATATAACTACCTCTTTGCACTGAGTAGTCACAGCAAATGAGAGATAAATCAAACAATGTTTCTATAAGCCAAAACCTCATAATCACTCCATCTAACCCTCATAACTCAAAGGATGAGGAACAAACTCTGAGTTAAAGTTACACACCAGAAAATGCTGCCTATACTGAAATCATGAGAGCCCTGTCTGACACTAGAGTCTAGAATCAACCATGCTCACCAAAAATGCTCACCAAAAATGCATGTGGAGGGCTGGAGAGATGTCTTCGTGGTAAAGGCACTTGCCTGCAAAGCCTAAGGACCCAGGATCAATTCCCTAGGACCTACGTAAGCTAGATGCAAAAGGTAGCACATTCATCTGAGTTTGTTTGCATTGGCTGGAGGCCCTGGCACGCCCATTTTCTCTCTCTCTCTCTCTCTCTCAAATAAATAACACTTAAAAAAAAAAAACTTTCTTTGGGCTGGAGAGCTGATTTAGTGGTTAAGGCACTTAACAGCAAAGCCAAAGGACCCAGGTTCAATTCCCCAGTACCCACGTAAGCCAGATGCATAAGGTGGCACATGCATCTGGAATTCATTTGCAGTGGCTAGAGGCCCTGCCCTGGTGTACCCATTCTCTCTGTGTCAAATAATTTTTTTTTTTTTTTTTTTGGTTTTTAGTTTTTAGAGGTAGGGTCTCACTCTGGTCCAGGCTGACTTGGAATTAGCTATGTAACCTCAGGGTGGCCTCGAACTCATGGCAATCCTCCTACCTCTGCCTCCCGAGTGCTGGGATTAAAGGTGTGCGCCACCACGCCCGGCTCATAAAATATTTTTTTAAAATGCATGTACTGAGACCAAGTAACTCTTTCAGATGTACTTATGCATGTATGTTGAGCGATTTCTAACTATTCAGAGGGACAAGATTGCAGGATGAGAAACAACCCTGTACACACCTCAAAAAATGCCTCCTCAGGCTCTACTGGACAGTATTGCAGCTCTTTGGTTTGACATATACTCAACCACTCATGATAAGATCTCCCATATTGTCAGATGGCTTTGCTCTGAATAATGTTGAAATAAAAGTGAGCCTTTGGGGGCTGAGAGTGTAACTCAGTGATAGGATGCTTGCCTAGCATTGTAAGAATCTATGTTTGATACTCTGGAAAAGGGAAAGGAAGAGGGAAGAGGAGAGAAAGGACAGAAAAACAAACCTTCATCATTTTCAGTTTTCTCTTCCTTCTCGACCTCCAGCACCTCTGCTCCTGGAATGTAATCTTTAGCATCTAATTCTCCATATTCCTGTATTCTTGCTTCTATGGAAGCTTCCGTAGGTTTACCCTAAAAGAGAAAACATTGTTTCTAATAAGGTGCTTAATTACAAAACATTAATCATGCAAGGTATCCTCTAGCAGAGAATATTGTAAAAAATAAAGGCAAGCAAATAATAGAAATAGTTTGCTAAGGGCTGGAGAAATGGCTTAGAGGTTAAGGTGCCTGCCTGCGAAGCCTAAGAATGCTAGTTCAAAACTCCAGGTCCCATGTATAGCCAGACGCAAAGTGATCAGGGGCGCATGTGTCTGGAGTCCATTCACAGTGGCTGAAAAGGCCCTGGCATGCCCATTCTCTCTCTGCCTCCTCCTCCTCTCTCTCTCTCAAATAAAAAAAATTAGAAATAGTCTGCTAATGTATCACTCAAAGCCATTCCCCCAGTCAGACCTGTCCACTTCTCACTCTTTCTCTCTCTTTTTTCTTCCTTGAGGTAGGGTCTCACTCTAGCCCAGGATGACCTGGAATTCACTATGTAGTCTCAGGGTGGCCTCAAACTCATGGCGATCCTCCTACCTCTGCTTCCCGAGTGCTGGGATTAAAGGTGTGCGCTACCATGCCTGGCTTCACTCTCTTTTGATCCCAATCAAGAATCTGGCCATGGGCTGGAGAGATGGCTTACTGGTTAAGGCATTTGCCTGCAAAGCCAAAGGATTCTGGTTCAATTCTCCAGGACCCACGTAAGCCAGATGCACAAGTGAGCACATGCATCCTGAGTTTGTTTAGAATGGCAGAGGCCCTGGCACGCCCATTCTCTCCCTCTCTCTCGCTGCGTCTTTCTCTCTCTCTCAAATAAATAACTAAATAATAAAATATATAAAAAAATAAAATAAAAAAAAAAAGAATCTGGCCATTACTAAAGAACAACTGCTCTGACTTTTTAAGTCCCAGAAGCACCATCACTATCTAATCTACGAGCCTTCCTGCTCCCATGCAAGGGATGGCACTTGGCTGGGGAACACCCTGCTCCACACTGGCACCAGCCACTCACTGATAGCACCAAAAGTATGGCAACATCCTGACAGGTCTTTACAACTCACCATCAAAGAGCACAGGCCAACCATCTAATGTTTACAGCTGAGGAACTCAATCTATTGCATTCAGAGCTTAAAGAATAAGTCACAGGTATGTGTCATTCATATTTATTATGGAGCATCACTGATATTAACATTCTAATTAGCATGTGACTTTCTTTCTGAGAACACCCTCTTTAGACCATGTAAGCAAGCTTCACCTACCCGGAATTTCTTCTGCAACATCTGAGGATTCAGTGTCCGGAAGAGCTGGATCAAAGTTCTGGCAGACATCATCACGTCTGTAAAATAATACTTCTCATCAGACACTTTGCAGCAAAGAACACAGTGAGGTAAAATTGAGTCACATCCTTCTACTCTGGCTGACAGTAACATGCAACTTACTCTTATCTTTGTGTGTCTTATACTGGGCCAGGTCTTGGAGAAGTTCTTCCGTCATGGCTAGAGGACATCGAGCTGTTATTTCTTTTATAGCATTGATTCTAGAAAAGGATAAATGAATTAAAAATAAGACTCTCTCACACAAAAAAAAAAAAAGAAAAAGAAAAGAAAAAAGAAAAGAGCAATTTTATTTGGTCTAACTTAAGAACATTTCCTAAAAACATTAAGTCAAAAGAAATACAAGTTGGGTTTTACAGGCTCAGGTCTCTAACCCTGCAGCATGGGCTGACCAGCACTAGGACACAGGGGTCAGATAAGAAAGGTTTCACATATCATTTGCATAAAAGGACTAGACAGTCCTTGAACCAATTCTTACACACATTAGGTATTTCTGAATTAAAGTACTGATTAGAAGGACAAGTAGCTTCTATCTGGGTCACATCGTGCAATTCTGACCAATCAAAACACAAAGTCTCCTGAGAAGATTAAAATATATTTTAAAAGGGCTTTTTCAGAGGCCACACCAATAGCTGTAATAATCCATCATTGTACTTAAAAACATCTACTGTACCCAAGTGTGTTCTACATACCCTACTGTCATGACTTCCCCAGAGTTCTTGTCAGAAACAAAATTGTTGGCCACAGTCATGAGCAATGACTGAATGATCTGCATTGGAAACAGAAGAGGAATGCAGGTGAAATGTCTATGTCCCTTCAGACAGCAGATTAGACACAGCACAAAATCAGTCTTCTGCCTTTAGCTTGAAGTTGGAAAAGAAAACTAAGAAAGTCAGAGATAGAAACACTCACCCCAATTTAGTCTTCTGGATTATGATTGAGGTAAATGTTACTGTTTTTGTTTTTGTTTTTTTTTTTGAGGTAGGGTCTCACTCTGGTCCAGGCTGACCTGGAATTCACTATGTAGTCTCAGGGTGGCCTCAAACTCTCCGTGATCCTCCTACTTCTGCCTCCCAAGTGCTGGGATTAAAGGTGTGCGCCACCACGCCAGGCTTGTTTTTTTTTTTTTTTTAAAGGTAGGGTCTCATTCTAGCCCAGGCTGACCCTGAATTCACTATGTAGTGAACTCATGGCATTTCTTCAGCACTTAATGCATTTTTTTAATCAAAAAGAGGAATTATCAGCTTTAAAAATTATCATGATACATTTACTATCATTCTGACCTTCCTTAGTCATAACACTTGGGGATGGTAAGATGTAATAGCTTCTGTTATTGAACCCAACGGGAATCCTCAGCTTGTTCACTTTCTATGTGTCTACTCTGCTCACTTAAAAAAAGGGGACAGCAGAAACAATGACTCCTATCTAATAGTGGCTCTGCTCTGCACACAGGAGGCCCAGAGCAGGTAAGAGTTCTCACCTCTGGGGGTACCAGGTGATGTGAGGCTTGTGCAGCGAACAGAAGGATCTTTGTGACTTCTGAAAACACAAGAAACAATGAAGGTCACACTTTGTCACCCTGCCTCAGGTCTATGGCAACACAGTAAGCCTGTTCAGCTGTGATGCAATTACTACTTACTCTATTTGACAGTCCTTAACCACAGCCTATGCCATAGCTGCTCACTCTACCCGAAGTCCCCAACCCTGACCTATCAGATCACCCTTTGCTTCCTGTAGGTCTCTGCTCAACTGCTGCCTTATCACAAGGTCTCGGAACCTGTCCTCATATCCCCCACTGTCCTGACTGCTTTTCTCTCCCATTTCTCTACATTTCTCTCATGTAAGCACTACAAGGGTGAGGGCTTTCTTTACTGCTCATGAATACAAATGGACATATATACATGCATTCTTGTCAGAAGAGGAGCACAATATATGTAGAGAACAAGGCCTTTGAGCCTGGCATTCACACCAGTAATCCTAGAATTGAAGAGGTTGAGGTAAGTGGATCATCACAAGTTTGAGTTCAGCCTCGGTTACAAAATGAGATCCTAAGCTGGGCCTAGTGGTGGACGCCTTTAATCTCAGCACTCAGGAGGCAGAGGTAGGAGGATCGCCATGAGTTCGAGGACACCCTGAGACTACATAATGAATTCTAGGTCAGCCTGAGCTAGAGTGAGACCCTACCTCGAAAAATCAAAAGAAAGAAAGAAAGAAAGAACTCTCCTAAAACACCAAGAACTTTGGGAAAAGAAAGAAGCAAGGCAAATGTGGACCTGCCATCTATTTGAGAATAATCTTCGTTATTTTCTTTATCTTCTTCAAAGGATTCATGTAACAATTTAATGCAGTGATGTATGTAAGAAATTAGTATAATGCTTGGTTCATGTTAGATCCTCAAGAAATGGTAGTTTCCTTTCCATTTTAGATAAAATTAAAAAAGAAAATCCTGCTTTCATGCTTTTTAACTGAGAATGCATATAAGGTCAATGAGACTGGTAAGATAAAATCCCACTATCCCAAAGTCACAAGAAAACGTTCAACTTCTAGAGTTTTTGTTTGTTTTTTTGAGGTAGGGTCTTGCTCTAGCCCAGGATGACCTGGAATTCACTATGTAGTCTCAGGGTGGCTTCAAACTCATGGCAATCCTCCTACCTCTGCCTCCCAAGTGCTGGGATTAAATGCATGCACCACCATGCCTGACCTTAAAGGTTTTTTTTTTTTTTTTTAAATCTTTTTATTTATTTATTTTTTGGGGAGAGAGACACAGAGAGAGAGACAGAGAGAGAGGGAGAGGAACACAGATAGAGATGGGCGCGCCAGCAGTCTCTCAGCTGCTGCGAACGAAATCCAGATGCGTGCGCCCCCTTGTGGTCAAGTGCGGCGTTGCGCCCTTGCATCACTTTGCATCTGGCTAAACGTGGGACCTGGAGATTGGAACTGGCATTCTTAGGCTTAGGATGCAGGCGCCTTAACCGCTAAGCCATCTCTCCAACCCGAGGGTTTTTATTTTTATTTATTTTTATTTTTTGAGGTAGGGTCTCACTCTAGCTCAGGATGACCTGGAATTCACTATGTAGTCTCAGGGTGGCCTTGAACTCATGACGATCCTTCTACCTCTGCCTCCCAAATGCTGGGATTAAAGGTGTGCGCCACCATGCTCGGCAAGAGTTTTTGATATTGTTTATATTATAAAGACTTCTAGTTCGAGGCCACCCTGAGACTACATAGTTAATTCCAGGTCAGCCTGGGCCAGAGTGAGACCCTATCTGGAAAAATAAAAACAAAAACAAAAAAAAAAAAACTTGTATAGGATATAAAGACATTTATATTATAAAAAGACTTGCTTTGATAAACTAATTTTTGCTTCTTTTTAGCCTGACTGTTTATTATTATTAATGAATAGGACAATTAACTCATGGCTAACTTCTAGAAAGAAAACATACAAAACACCATAAAAGCTTCTCTTCCATTTTGATTTTTGAGATAGGGTCTTGCATATTCCAGATGGCCTTGAATTCCTGATCTTCCTTCCTGCCTAGACCTCCCATCTTCTTTTCTCTGTGTAAAACACAATTAATTCCAACGGTCTTTGATGGCAGCAGAACAACAGACTAGAATTATTCTAATGTTTAGACCATCATCGAACAGGCAAATGGGCTAATTACCTCTTTGGTGGGGCTGCAGAAATCTTTGTACAAAGGGATAGAAATTGAAGAGGAAAAGCTGTGGAGAGAATGGACCAAATTTAGCTTTAATGAAACTTATGCATAAAACTTCATTTTTCCACAAGACAGTTTATCACCAAGATAAATTCACTGGGAATCATTTTTACCTTTGTCTCAAGAAGCAATCAGGCCCCAGGATGGTTCAATATGCTATAGTGACCAAGGAAAGGAACTTTCTTATGCCACTATCTTCCTATGTGAGGGAGGAGGAAAGCATGTGCAGAGTATAGTCAGGGAAAGGCAACCAGAAAGTAACTCTTCTACTTCTGAAGTGGGCATGACCACAGAACTGCTGGGTTATAGTCACTGTTGGTTACATTCAGAGAGGCAGAATAAGAGGAGAAACAGCACTGATACTGAAGCTGCAAAGCAAGGGACAGAATATAGGTCTAAAGAACACTGGAAAATATGCTTATCACCCCAAACCCAGTACAGTAGACTTTACTGCCTACTGGTCCACATAACTACTCTGTACTTAAGCAAGAAAATACTAACACTACTTAGATAAGGTAAAAAGGGTCTGCTTATAAAGAAAATGGGAAAAGTGAGCTTCCAGAAGTGAGCTTTGAGGCTGGAGAGATGGCTTAGCAGTTAAGGCATTTGCCTGAGAAGCCTAACAACTCTGGTTTGATTCTCCAAGACCCACATAAGCCAGATGTACAAGGTGGTACATGTGTCTGGAGTTGGTCTGCAGTGGCTAGAGGCCCTGGCACATTTATTCTTCCCCCCTTTCCTGGGCTTGCAAATAAATAAATAAATAAATAAATAAATAAATAAATAATATTTTTGAGAAAAAGTTAGGATGGGCTATGAAGAAGTGAAAGGGTGACTCACTATGAAGATGGAAGTTCCTCTATACTCAGTTATACGACTCTAGTATCATTTCCATCAAACCTTCCTTAATCACAAATCAGTTCTGCTTTTTTATCAAGTTCAAATTGAGGTCTGACATGAAATTACTGCACAAATTTAACATGAACTAACCTACTAATAATATTCTAGAACGACAGACCTTGGGGGAAAAAAAACAAGTGCATTCATTACACTATAGAATGGGTTTTCTTGGGAGGAAAAAGAACTAGTGCTTTCATTACCGTTTTTCCTTTTTAAAAAATATTTTATTTATTTATTTGACAGAGAGGGAGAGAGAAAGAAAGAGGCAGATAGAGATTGGGTGTGCCAGGGCCTCCAGCCACTGCAAACGAACTTCAGAGGCATGCATCACCTTGTGTATCTGGCTTATGTGGGTTCAGGGGAATAGAATCTAAGTCCTTTGGCTTTGCAGGCAAGTGCCTTAACTGCTAAGCCATCTCTCCAACCCCTATTTTTCATTTTAATATTATGTCTATACTGTTTGATTTTCAATAAACAAGCCATTTACTTCTCTTATTTCACTTCTTTTTTGAGTGGGTAGATACTAAGGATGAAGCCTAGGACCTTAAGCATTCTAAGTTGGCACTTTATCACTGAGTTACATAATCCTAGAAATTCTTTTCTTTTAATTTATAAAAGTTTAACAAATTCTAGATGCATGTATCACCCTGTGCATCTGTCTTATGTGGGCACTGGGTAATCGAACCTGGGTTCTTTGGCTTTGCAGGCAAGTACCTTAACCACTAAGCCATCTCTCTACCTACCTCTGCCCTCTGAATGCTGGGATTAAAGGCATGTGCAACTATGCCCTAGCCCCCATTAAAAATATATATATTTTTATCTATTTGCAAACAGAGAGAGATGGGGGAAGCAGGGGGAGAAATAGGTGTGCTAGGGCATCTTGCCACTGCAAACAAAACTCCAGATGCATGTGCTACTTTGTGCATCTGGCCTTATATTGGTACTGAGGAATCAAACCCAGCTGTCAAGCTTTGCAAACAAGTACCTTTAACTACTGAACCATCTTTCCTGCTTTGCAATCTAATTTAATATCAAAGAAATAACCAGGGAACTCAGCTTTGCAAAACGATAATTTCCTACAAGAGGGATCTGGAAATCAGGAAAGTTATGAAATCTTAAGCCACCTGTGAAATGTAGGCCGAATCAATAAGGAATGTGTGTTTTAATGGCTCAGGAGAATGCATATGTAAAATGAGTGATAAAGCAGTAAAACAGTTGGCCGGGGACTTAGCTCAGTGGTACAGCACTTGCCTAGCATATGTAAGACCCCGGTGAGGTTCAATCTAGAGCACCAAGACAAACACACACAAACAAGAACCAAGCCAGGCGTGGTGGCTCACACTTTCAGTCACAACACTCAGGAGGCTGAGGTAGGAGGACTGCCTTGAATTCAAGGCCAGCCTGTGGCTATAGAGTGAGTTCCTGGTCAATCGGGGCTACAGTGAGACCCTGCCTCGAAACAACAACAACAACAAAAATTAAAAAACACAAAATAAGCTGGGCGTGGTAGCTTCACTAAACCTTTAATCCCAGCACTCGGGAGGCAGAGGTAGGAGGATTGCCATGAGTTCGAGGCCACCCTGAGGCTTCATAGTGAATTCCAGGTCAGCATGAGCTAGAGTGAGACCCTACTTCAAAACAACAACAACAAACCCCACAAAATAGGGCTGGAGAGATGGCTTAGAGGTTAAGGCACTTGTCTGCAAAGCCAAAGGACCCAGGTTCGATTCCCCAGTACCCACATAAAGCCAGATGCACAAGCATCTGGAGTTTGTTTGCAGTGGCTAGAAGCTCTGGCGTGCCCATCTTCTTCCTTTCTTTTTCTCTCTCTCTCTGCTTCTTTCCCTCTCTTTCTCTCTTAAATAAATAAAGTATTAAAACACACACACACACACAAAATAGAGCCGGGTGTGGTGGTGCATGCCTTTAACCCCAGCACCCAGTTAGGAGGATCGCCATGAGTTCAAGGCCACCCTGACAGTATATAGTGAATTCCAGGTCAGCCTGGACTACAGTGAAACCTTACCTCGAAAAACCAAAAAAAAAAAAAAAAAAAAAAAAAAAGAAAGAAAGAAAGAAAGAAAGAAAGAAAGAAAGAAAGAAAGAAAGAAAGAAAGCAAGCACAAACCACAAAATAGTTACCTACCAACTAAATACATGTATAAATTAACACTCATACTAACTGGAAGGAGTCAGTATAAAACAGCTGCTTGGACAGAGATGCTGTATCTTTTCTCCTAACTGTGTGGGGGAGTACAACTGAGACACTGCTCTTCACAACCAGCGTTCTTTTCACCAAGAACACTACTTGTAGCATGCAGGGAGAACCGAAAGTGTGCAGACCTCGTGAATTCCCACCAGTCTGGAGATGAGGTTCATGAGCATCATCTTCACCTCGAACCTCTCCTTGGAGCTCTCCAGCTGCTTCAGAAGCTTTTCGGCAAAGTCTGGGAAGGGGAGGATCAAAGCAGTGTGCTATGGTTTCCGGTCAGCACAATACTGCTTATCAGGCACAGAGAAGACCATGGTTAGACCCGCAGGAAGATCAAATTCAGGTGAATGCACCTTCAGAGGAGCCCAGAGTTCTCCTTAAGGATTCTCTTGAGTGGCTATTGATGGGTATTCCACCAGCTCATTTTACAGTGGCTGGTCTGCAGACCAAAGCAGCGAAGCTACCTGGACCTTCTTAGAAAAGCAGAATCCTGGGTGCCACCCACACCCTACCAAATCAGAATCTGCACTTTAACCAGTTCCAGGTGATCTGAAGTTTCAGAAATATAGGCCTAGAGGACTTAGCCAAGAGGTAGAGATAAGAAACTTTGGAAATCATTCTTACAGTACCTTGGGGATCATGAATCAAGTGAATAGCTGAAAAGTTAAACACTTCTGGTTTCTTCTTCTTCTTTTGTTTCTGAAATAGGAGGAAAGGAAAAACATTTACTTTGAATTACAGTGATGATGCCCCTGGAATTCATGTGGTAATGCCATCTTAGGTCATACCACCCTGAACAGCCTGCTCTCATAAGTGTGATAATGCCGTGAAGGCTTATCATTAAAAAAATTTTTTTGATCTAAAATCTTTTCAAGGGGCTGGAAAGATGGCTTAGTGGTCAAGGCAAGACCCAGGTTCAGTTCCTCAGTACCCAAGTAAGCCAGATACACAAGGTAGCAGATGCATCTGGAGTTTGTTTGCAATGGCTAGAGGCCCTGATGTGCCCATTCTTTTTCTCTCTCTCTCTCTCTCTAAATAAAAAAATGTCTTTCAACTGCAAGAACTAGAGACTACATTTAAACCTTGAAAATGGTCCAGCTATTAGCACCTGAGAGGTTTAAAAGAACTGGAAAATGAAAGTACTGGGACCAAATTCATGAATTTTGGAATTATAAAATATCAACCTTGTTTTCACTCCTGTTTTAAAAATGCATGTCTAGCAAAGACAACTTAATACAAATCACTGTGATCAAAACAAGTGAAAAGTGAATTTAATTAATTTGTTCATATCTATTTTTAGTAGAACTGAATTATCTATTCATCTAAATTATTGGTGCTTACAAATTCATCTCACATGTTTCCAATGCTCTAAAAAATGCTCCATCTTGAATTCAAAGTCTTACAAGTGCTGGCTAAAAGGTAAATCAAAACAACACACATGGGCTGGAGAGATGGCTTAGCGTAGGGCACTTGCCAGCAAAGTCAAAGGAACCAGGTTTGATTCCCCAGTACCCACATAAAACCAGATGCACGAGGTAGCACATGTGTCTGGAGTTCATCTGCAGTAGCTAGAGGCCCTGACATGCCCATTCTCTCTCTCTCTCTCTCTCTCTCTCTCCTCTCTTTCTATCTGCCTCCCTCTCTCTCAGATAAATAAATTAAATATTTAGGGAAAAAAACCACACACACATGCTGGAATCCTAACATTACTACTTTGTTTTCCAGGAACAAGTATCACCTTGAGCACTTTCATTGCCTTTTCCAACTTCTTCTTGTTTTTGGAGCTCTTCTTCCCGGTGGCATACTGCACTAGCAGGTCTCTGGCTGTGAGTCCTTCATCCTGAAGAATAAGCTACTCCATTAACATGCAATAAGGAAATTTGCACAGAAGCAGTGCATGCCACTTCAGCTCCTTTCTGGTTCTTATGCTCCTTGCTCACTCCCATTAGCAAAGATGACTTTCAAAATCAAGAGAAAACATGCACATGTGTGTGTGAAATCAGGCATACACAAAGATTTTCTCTGAAGTGTTGGTTTTTATGCTTCGATTTAGCATTTGCTTTTCATTTCAGTATGATATACAGAAGAAAAGTGTACTAATGGGAGATATGTGGCAGTTACTAAGATCTAAATAGACTGGTGGATCTGGATATACTGACACAAAGCACACTGCAGAATGTCCATGCTATACATATAGGTTTTTAAAAAAAGATTTTAAAAAATGTATTACTGTTTATTTTTATTTATTTGAGAGCGACAGACAGAGAGAGAAACAGACAGAGAGAGAATGGGTGCACCAGGGCCTCTAGCCACTGCAAACGAACTCCAAATGCATGCGCCACCTTGTGCATTTGGCTTATGTGGGTCGTAGGGAATTGAGTCTTGAACCAGGGTCCTTGGGCTTCACAAGCAAGCGCTTAACCGCTAAGCCATCTCTCCAGCCCACATATAGCTTTTAAAAGATTACTACATGTAAGATTTTATGTGCGCATAATCATATATAAATGCTTTGGAAAGGAAATGGGCAACCTGAGAGGAAGAAGCTGAGAAACAGGAATACACAAGGCCAAGAAATTTTCATTTCATCTTTAGTAAATGAAATTATAATGAGCTTTTGTCGTATACAGTGTTTGAAGATGTTATTATATCCCAAACCAAGTTATCAACATGCTAAAATGGGGAGGGCTTCCCCGTCCTGCTGAGGTAGGGTCTCTAGCTCAGGCTGACCTGGAATTCACTATGTATTCTCAGAGTGGCCTCGAAATCACAGAGATCCTCTAACCTCTGCATCCAGAGTGCTGGGATTAAAGGTGTGCACCACCACACCCAGATACAGAGAGAATGGGTGTGCCAGCGTCTTTAGTCACTGCAAACAGACTCCAGATGCATGCGCCACTTTGTGTATTATGTGGGTATTGGGGTATCAAACTCGGGTCATTAGGCTTTATGCATTAACTGCTGAGCCATCTCTCCAGCCCAGGAGGGCTTTTCTCAATGTTTATTGTTTGGCATGTGTGTGCACAGGCTTGTATATATGTGGACATATGTAAGTGTACAAGTGTGTGTATGGAGGCCAGAGGACAACTTCAGGTGATTCCTCAGGGCTCCATCTGTATTTTTTTATACAGGGTCTTTCACTGGCCGGGAATTTACCAATCTGGCTAGACTGACTAACAAGTGAGCTCCAGAAATCCTCCTGTCTCCAACTTCCCAGTACTGGGACCTCATGTGCTCACCATACAAACAAAGAAATAAGGGTACTAGAGATTAAACTCAGGTCTTCCTGCTTGTAAAGGCAGGTACTTTACCCATTGAGCTATCTTCCCATATCTCCCTTAATTTTTAGACCTTCCCTTAAATTTTATCCTATCACAAATCTTGATTTTCCCTTTTAAAGATGCTCTGTGAACGTTCATGATGTTGCTATTACCTCAGAAGTACGCTGGCAGCAATTTTCCTCCTAAACTTATATATTAAAATATAGGAATAGCTTCAGAACCAAAAGCAAGGCTGAATGAATCTGTTTTATTTTTTAACCAATCTTCCTGGAAGAATCCAAGCAATAAATTCTAAATGGAACAAAATCCCGACATGGCAAAACTCAAAGGACAAGTGACATGTAAGTTTCCTTTTACCTCAAACAGCTAAAGGTTTTCCAGTGTGTACTCAGAGCACTAATAAAACAAGGAACTGCCAAACCTACAAGGATCTATGATTAAGCTAACCTCAGATTCTGAGTCGCTGTTTTGTTTCTCGTCTTCATCTTTCCCGAGGAAGAATGTCAAAGCAGCAACCAGTATCTAGAGGCCAACGAGAAAACATATACTCAACCCGGCTTACAAACACTTCTTATTCTTCATACATGTACACTAACTAGTCACTGCAGACAAAACGTCAGAGAGAGTAGAATATTTACTCTTTCTTCATAATTTAAAATGTTTTCATAATGTTATTTGCTTCACAAATAGGTAACTTTAAACAATCTTTAATTGGGACCTGGGATATAGCTCAAAGGTATGCTCAGCAACAAGCTTAATGCCCAGCACCACCACTCAATCCATCGACCAATACACACATAGATCAATCTACAGAAACCTTCCAGGCTCCAGTTACCCTTCAGGCATACTATCAAGAAAGCATCATTAAATCTAAACTGGGGTATCTCATATCACTTCTTCCTCACTCTCTCCCTGACCTTCCTCCCATAGAAACATCACCCTGAGACAATGCTTCCACACAGCCCTGCAGGTGCTCACCTTGGTGACCTTGGAGAAACACGCAGTTGTAATAACATTGACAGTCTTGGCATCATTCCTGGGGGGAAGTGCGGGAGAAAGTTAGTGTTTTGAAGTACATTTTCACTCTACTGTATTTCAAAGCACAGAAAATGGCACAAAATAAACAATAAATACTTCTGGCAGTCACCTGACCCAGCTAGTTTGTATATTTTTTTAAAAGAACTTTTCTGGTTTCTCCTACCGTTCTGTTGCAATGACTATTTCTTTTTTTTTCCCTTTGGTTTTTCAAGGTAGGGTCTCACTCTGGCCCAGGCTGACCTGGAATTCACTAGTAGTCTCAGGGTGGCCTTGAACTCACAGTAATCCTCCTACCTCTGCCTCCCAAGTGCTGGGATTAAAGGTGTGCGCCACCACACCCAGCTGACGATTTCTTTTCTAATAAAAATTAAAACAAAACAAACCACTCAAGTCAGTAGGAAAACACAAAAGACAAAGCCAGGTGCGTGCCGATAATCTTATAATCCCAGCATTCATGAGACTACGGCAAGAGGACCTTAAGTTTAAAGCTAGCCTGGGCTATATAGTAGGCCCCTTGAATTAAGGAACTGTACCCACAAAAACAAGTATATGAAATGGGTATTTTTACATAGATAGCATGCACTGATTCAAAAGTGGCAGGTTTGTTCTGAAGTTAGATATTCAAGAAATGGGTGTCAATGTTATTAGTCATTCATATGACCTCTACATTTTTACTTCCAACCAAATTCTAGGACAGATATTTACTAAAGAGTATAAGTCTGTGTTAATTAGATGAAAACAGTGAGTCTACTTCTCCTGAGGAGAGTGCAGGTTCTATTACCAGATGTTTCTTCTGTAGAGCTCTATCATCACATCCAGGGACATCTTGGCTGCAGTCGCATTGCTGTCTCTTAACATGGTGTACATGAAGTTCTGTAGAACCTGTAGAACCAGGGAGAAGGTTAATACTGACCACAGAGTCTGCACGCAACATGGACAACAAAAGGGGACTTACCGTGTTCACTTTGTTGTTCTTGTGCTTAGAATTTATATTCTTGATATCAGTTACAATATGTGTGTACAAAGTCTGAGGAAGAAACAAAAAGCATATACATTAAATCTAACCACCATGTCTGACCTTGCTAAGTTTTAAAAAAGTACCAATGCACATGATGACTTGACTTTCCTAATTTTCGTTCTGTAAGAAAGGGACCCAAACAAACAAACACACAAAAATAGCTGAAAGGCAAAGTTATCATCAAGAGGTTCAATATGGAGTCAACACATGACTGAGCATGTCCAAACAGAAATGAAAACCCATTTCCATATTTGTATTCACATAAATATCCATAACAGCTCAAGAACTGGAATAAGCCATCCACTTAGTGATGAATGGTTAAACAAATGTGCTGTATCCACACAATGAAGCATTTGTCAACAAAAAGAAGACATGTACTAGAGACATGTACTGTACTACTCCACTTATATGAAGTGTCTAGAGCAGGTGACTCTGTAAAGCCAAAGGCAGTTTGGTGACTAACTAAGGCTGGAGGAAACGGAAACAGACTCAGTGCTCACTGAAATGAGCTTTTAACAAGTGGTTAGAATGTCCTAAAATTTATTTTCATGACAACTGCATAATTCTGAAACCAGTGGCCAGATATGGTGGTGGATACCAGCTTGAGTTACATATCAAGTTCAAGGTCAGCCTGAGCTATAAAGTGAGAATCTGTCTATAAAAAGCGAGAGAGAGCCGGGTGTGGTGGTGCACGCCTTTAATCCCAGCACTCGGGAGGCAGAGGTAGGAGGATCGCCATGAGTTCAAGGCCACCCTGAGACTACATAGTTAATTCCAGGTCAGCCTGGGCCAGAGTGATACCCTATCTCGAAAAACCAAAAAAAAAAGGCGAGAGAGATGCAGCTCAGTGATAAAGAACTTGTCTAGTATTTTCAAGGCACTGGGCTCAATTACCAGCACTGCAAAAACGCAAACAAAAAAACCTACAGAATTAATTAATAAACTATATGTGAATGATAGCTCAATAGCCTTCCCTTCCCTTCCCTTCCCTTCCCTTCCCTTCCCTTCCCTTCCCTTCCCTTCCCTTCCCTTCCATTTTTGGTTTTTCAAGGTAGGGTCTCTTTCTAGTACAGGGTGACCTGAAATCCACTGTGAAGTCTCAGGGTGGCCTCAAACTCACAGTGATCCTCCTACCTCTGCCTCCCAAGTGTTGGGATTAAAGGCGTGTGCCACCACACCCAGCTTAATAGAGATTTTTTTTTTAAGGAATATTGTTTTAGTTATCAAATATAATTCTGTCATTTTTTTCTTTCTGAAATCTGTCTCATAGACTTCTAGTCCTCGGTCTTATTTCAGTAAATACAAAGTCATGGGAAAATGTCACTAACAGTAACAACAAAAGTTAATTTTTTCTGGGTGGGTTGGTTCCAGCTATGGGTGTCCACACCCTGACATAGCCAGGCATATAGTACAGTCTTGAAGAGCTGCGGTTCTGAAGCCATGCCACCTGGACTTCTATTCCAGTCCTCAAAAACTTTATCTTGCTGTAGCTCAGCTTATTTACCCGTAAGGTAAGAATGGTAATGATAATCAACAATCCCAATCTCAGGTCTCTGTGAATAATCACATGCACAAAGGCTCTGAGAGTGCTTGGCCCAAAGGACTCAGTCAGTAAATGTCCATCATTGATACTATATTGCATGCAAGCAAGAGCTGAGTTTTTTCCTATTGGGCTAGATAGAAGCTCAGTGGGTAAAGTGCTTGCTAAACAAGCACGAGGACCTCAGTTTGCCCCTCCAGCACCCACACAAAAGCTGGACATGGTGGTACACACCTGTGGTACCAGCCCAGCAGAGAAAGAGAATCCCAGGGGCTTGTTGGCTAGTTTATCTACCAAATCAGGGAGTTCCAGGCTTAGAGAGTATTTCAGTATATAAACAAACATCTAACAATAAGGGGGACGAGAAATTAAGGAAGACACTACACATGTATGCACACACATAAATGAACATATGCCCACCTCAAACACCTAAAACTAGTTCTTAATTGTATCAAATGATATAAAGTATCAAAAATTCAGTGGACTCTAAGGCTCTGAGTTCTACTCTCTGTTCTTTACCTTCCTTAGAAGCTTGTCGTGGCAACGCAGAAGCTCAAAGAACAGCTCCAGTAAGCATGACGGGTTGATAAGATTCTTATTTCGTAGTAAAATCAAAGCTTTGCAGAATGTCTTAGGAAGAAACAGAAGACACACTGTAAGAGGAGGTAATGTGGATCAGATGAAAATGGAGCACACACAGCCTAAGAAGCTTTAATTTTTACTAGTGAGGCACTGTTCTAGGCACCAGTCTCTGGGCTGCGCTGGGCATTGTGGCACAGAACTATCATCCCAGTACTCAGGACCTGAGGCAGGAGGACAGGGAGTCTGAAGCCAGCCAAAGCTACATAACAGAGAGCTCACACTTGGGGAGCAGATAAGGAGATCTAGGCAAACAGTATTGTTTCTGGTAAGTGTTATGAAGGAAGCATAACAAGGTGATAGGAATGGTAATTCAGAATAAGGGGTTACTCACAGGGGTCTAGCAACACCTCTCTGGAGTGTTTTCACAAGACAAAACCAGTGTGATTAATGAATCCACAAGGAAAGGACAGGTGAGGTAGCAATAACTCAAGACCCTAAATTGGAATTGTCAATGTGAGCTTGTGACCTTACAGGGCAGAGAAAAGTCAGTCCTTGGCTGGAGCCCCGATAGTCCAATCTCTGGGAAGCACCAACTGCAACACAGCTAGCCCCATGGAGAGTGAGGAGCTGGGCTCTGTGGCTTAAGTGCTCAGCTGGGAGGGCAAGCTCCAAGACGCTAGGACTCCCATTTACGTAGGGACCATGTTGCAGCATAAAGGGCAACTGGGGACCATTAGCAGTAGGTGGGGGGGAATGGCACAGGGGATCTCTAACAGGACCCAAAGTCAACCAATGAATGTGCAAACTAATGTTTAATGGATAGATTTATTGCTTTAAGTATCACAAAATCCACAACGTGAAACCAGAAGATACTAGTTGGGTTCAAATGCCAGAAAAACACAAAGACCAGAGAGGAGAGCAGCAGAAAAGAAAAGGAGATCAGAATCACAGAACAAGTTCAAGGCCAAACTGGGCTATAAGAGACTCTTTCAAACAAAAACAAACATGCAAACAAACACATTAAGATGATGTTTGGCTAACAACTTGTTCTTAGATTATTAAGCACACACAATATACTTGACTGATCTAAACACTCCTACCATTCGGAGATCTGGATCCAAAACAGTGTGATTATAGGAGAGAAGATCTTTCAGCTCTTGAGGGAAGTTACTGAGATGATCTGGGTAGCAGTGACCAATCTATAAGAAAACAAAGGTTCTCCTGATTAAATCCACACACAGATTTAGATGTTCTGTAAAAGCTGTTTCATGGATGCAGGCTGTTTTGAACTACCATTTTCTCTCTATAATTGAATTTCTTCTACCATTCTTACTGTCCACTGGTTTTTATTTTTAAAAAGTGACAAAATTCAAATGCTTGTATAACAAATTTGAAAAAAAAAAAAGGATGACTTGGGTTGGAGAGATGGCTTAGCAGTTAAGGTGTTTGCCTGTGAAGCCAAAGGACCAAAGTTCGATTCCCCAGCACCCACGTAAGCCAGATGCACAAGAGACACATAGGTTTGGAGTTTGTTTGCAGTAGCTAGAGGCCCTGGTGTGTCCATTCTCTCTGTCTCTCTTCTATCTCTCTCTGCTTGCAAAAAAAAAAAATGATGACATAAATGTCTATTTCTTTTTTAAAAATTAATTAATTTTTTGTTTTGTTTTGTTTCTCAAAGTAGTGTCTCACTCTAGTTCAGGCTGACCTGGAATTCACTATGTAGTCTCAGGGTGGCCTTGAATTCACAGCGATCCTCCTACCTCTGCCTCCCAAGTGTTGGGATTAACGGTGTGCGCCACCACGCTGGCTCTCTCTCTCTCTCTTTTTAAAAATATATTTTGGGGGCTGGAGAGATGGCTTAGTGGTTAAACGCTTGCCTGTGAAGCCTAAGGATCCTGGTTCGAGGCTTGATTCTCCAGGACCCACGTAAGCCAGATGCACAAGGGGGCGCATGCATCTGGAGTTCGTTTGCAGTGGCTAGAGGCCCTGGCGCACCCATTCTCTCTCTCTCTCTACCTGCCTATTTCTGTATCTCTCTCAAATTAATAAATAAATAAAAAATAAAAATAAAATATTAAAAAATATATATATATATTTTGTTTATTTCTTTGAGAAAGAGGCAGAGAGAGAGAGAGAGAGAGAGAGAGAGAGAGAGAGATAGGCACACCAGGGCCTCCAACCACTGCAAACAAACTCCAGATGCATGCATTCTCTTGTGCATCTGGCTTATGTGGGTCCTGGAGAACTGAACCAGGATCCTTTGGCTTTGCAGGCAAACACCTTAACCACTAAACCATCTCTCCAGCCCCTTAAATGTCTATTTCCTTTCCTTTTTTTGTGTGTTTTGAAGAAGGTCTCACTCTGCTTCAAAAAATCTGCCCAGGGTGATTTAGAATGCACTCTGTAACCCAGGCTGCCCTTGAACTCACAGCAATTCTCTTACCTCAGCATCCCGTCATGCCTAGCTGTAATATTAATGATTTTGTTCTGTGATAAGAGCTGGCAAAATCCTATAACATATTTTATGATGAAAAGAGAAATCTACAAAGGGGAAAGCTTTAGAAAACTAAGTTTCCTTTCCAGTATGGGTATTATTAAAAAGATACTTTGAGAGCCAGGTATGGTGGCACACACCTTTAATCCCAGCACTTGGGAGGCAGAGGTAGGAGGACTGCCAAGAGTTCGAGGCCAGTCTGAGACTAAATAGTGAATTCCTGGTCAACCTGAGCTAAAGTGAGACCCTACCTCCAAACAACAACAACAACAACAACAACAACAACGACAACAAAACTTTGCAAATTGTGTGACACTGACCTTTGTTTTATTCAGAAATTATCTTCTTACCTGTGCCATAAACATCACCAGCTCTGTCAGTTCTTTGCTCGGTTTGTTAGGTTGCAACTTGAAAATCTCCACATTGGATTTATAGTGATTATACTGCTGGAGAAACTGGAGAAAAATAAAATTTGAGTTTGTCACATTCTAATATTTGATCATTGGTATAAAATGAAAAATGAATACAACCCATTAATAGTGGTGAGGAGAAAAAGACACAACTAAAAATATTATCTATGTGTGTTGGGGGAGGGTCCTGGGGGTTACACTAAAGACCACCTACATACTAGACAAACACCCTATGACTAAGCTATATCCCTAGTTCTTTTTTTTTTTTTTTTTTAGTTTTTTAATTTTTTGAGGTAGGGTCTCACTCTGGCCCCGGGCTGTCCTGGAATTAACTATGTAGTCTCAGGGCGGCCTTGAACTCACAGCGATCCTTCTACCTCTGCCTCCTGAGTGCTGGGATTAAAGGCGTGTCCACCACATCCGGCTTACATCCCTAGTTCTTAAAATACTTCCTTTTTTTGGTCTGTGTTCTTCCAAGTGAGTTTTGAAAAAAAAAAAAAAAAAAAACTACATTCCATACACTTATTGCACATATGTAAGTAGAAGAACAGATTACAGGGAGGGGAATGGCCAAAGGAGGCCATGGGAACAGAATGCATAAAAGAAGGACAGGGGGAGGGTCAATCAAAATTCAAGATATTGTGAATAAGACTTATATAAGCCTAATTTTTGAATAATGGCACATCTAGAAGCTGTAGACTGTTACTAGAAAATTTTCAGTGCCTGGGATGGGATACCTTCCAGTGAGTTGTTGGCCAAGGAGGTCCTGGAAGCCTCCAAAACATTAAAGGCTATTGCCCGAGCCCTTGGTTTCCCTTGAGAAACAGATAGTAAGACCCTATTGCGGAAGACATCTCTTGCCTAAGAGGCAAGGTCACTGAGAAAGCAAGCTGGTGCTGAGCAGAAAACCTTCTCCCTGTAGACCAGCCAACAGAAAGCTGGAAAAAGCTGTACTACATGCAGCCGTATGGGACACAGAAGTCATCAGCAGTGAAAACAGTGGACACTGAATATTCAAGTTTGGCCAGACAGGCCAAATGACTGAACGGGTGCAATAGTAGCAACTGCTCCACAATTGGACTGAAGGCCCTCTCTATGGGAGGGAATACATACCTGGTACTGAAAAACCTAAGCAAAAGTCTATGGCAGGGGAGGTCATGAGCCTTAGGGGTATAAAGCCTGCTCTTGTCTGGCTAAATGTATATATTAGTCCCACCAAGCTGCCCTGAAAGCACTACACTTAATGTTCATATTCACATATTAATGTACTCTCATTTCTGGTTAGAGAAGCTTCTCTTTTCAGATGGCGATGACCACTGGGATGACCCAAAAGGCAACATAGTGCTTAGAAGAAGGGATGGAGGAATGCCCGCACTGAAACATCTCTGTCACACCCTCCAAGGCTCAGGGACCATTGCGGAAGAGAGGGCGGATAGAATGGAAGAGCCAAAGGAAGGGTACAACTCCTTACAATTCAACTGTCCAGGGAGAAACTGGCTTTGATATCCATGACCTTGCTGTGCCTAGCAATACCTTCGCAAGACCCTCATAACAGAAGTAAAAGATGATGACATCAAATTAAAAGAGAGACTAATGGCAAGAGGGAAGGGATATGATGGAGATTGGAGTTCTAAAAGGGTATGGGGGCAGGGCAGGGAAATATCATGCATTTTTTGTATGTAAGTATAGAAGTTGTCAATAAAATTTTTTAAAAATTACATTCATCATGGATAATCTAATGACCTCTGTTTGGAATTAACAGAAGTTTAAGCGGTGTAATGTCAAGAATATCAACAAGTGGCCATGCTCTGCCAGTTTCTATTAAATGACAATACTCAAGTCAGCAGGACAATAACAGGTCAGGAAACAACATATAGCTGAAGCACCTGAACTCTCCAGTCAAATTCCCCCTTTAAAAGTCCACTCAACCTTTATGCAAGAGTAAGTCTAGATAGGATGTTACAAGCCCAGGGCAAAGACACATGTAAACACAGTCACACTTCTGCTCATTCAGCACTGGCTGTGTCAAGCTCATTATGTTCAACACCTCTCTTCAGAAGGGATAATCCTGACAACAACCCAACAGTCCAGCATGTGCTATAGCTAGTCTCCTTCCACAGTACAGCTCTGCTGTCTTTGTGGTGCTAGACATTGAAGTCAGGGCCCTCCCGTGTGCTAGATAGAGGTCTACTGCCGAGCTACACCACAGCCTCCCACAGCCTAGGTTTTTTTTTTTTTTTTTTTTTTGGTGTGTTTGTTATATGTGTACACCCCATGCACATGTGTTAAGTAGTGCCCTCCTCTATAAGGCTTCTATCTTATTTCCCTGAGATAGAGTCTCTCACTGACCCAGGAACTTCCCATTTTTCAGTTAGTCTGCCTGACCAGGGAGCCCCAGTGATCCAGCCTCCACTCCCCCTCACCACTGGGCTCACGGGCATGCATAGCCATGCCTGGCTTTTTACATGAGCGCTGGGTATCAAACTAGGGTCCTCACACTTGTGCAGCCATCTCCCCAGCCCGTATTTTTAAACTGTGTATGAGATAAAGAACAAGAAACACAAATGAAGGTATTTATCAGCCCTCACTATTTCAGTAGACTCCACATTTGCATATACACTCATCTAACACTGGTTTAAACAACAGATGTGTTAAATTTAACATGGTCCGTGAACATAATTCCTGTTTCTTCAATAAAGCTCCTAGGCCTTCAGCTCTCCACGTGTTGTAGGCGTCAAAAGACAGGCAGCATGCTTCAGATAAGACCTCTCTCAACTCTACGCCTCCAGTGGGCAGCGGCAAGAAGGTCCCAGAACCTTTGCTTTCCTAAGTAAATCCTTACTCCATCCACTTCTTCCACTGTCCCACCCATGGCTCAGCTACCAGCACCTGCCTTTCAATGATCAGGACTCAACACAGTCTTCACTTTATGTGTAACCAATCACCATAGAAGCTCAAGAAGCCCAGCCCTCTCACCCTCACACCAGTGGCAGACATCTACGTCTTTTCAAATATCCCAGTCAAGGCTAGGGGGATGACTCAGTAATAAATACCTTGCTGCTGAAGATGGACTGCTTGAGTTTGAACTCCAGATCTCACAGAAAAAGACAGAAGCCATGGCAGGATCTGTAATCCCAGAACATTGATGCTAAATGTGGGATGGGAGGTGAAATGGGAGGTGGAGAAGAGAATTTTCCAGAAGACCCTGACCCAAAAGTTGTCCTCTGATCTCTACACATGCCACATGCACCATGGCATGTGAGCACCCACACTCACAAACATGCACACACAGGAACATACACAAATAAATTTCAAAAAATAAAACATCCTGGTCATTACCATGCTTTGTCATGGCATGGCTGTCTCCTGAAACACGGCTCATGATCATCTTGTACTGTATTTCTTGAGCCATGACAGAGTATGTGCTTTGTCCCCTATCACCACTTCTTCAGCACCAGCATCTTTCCAGACTGATTCCACTTCTTCCCGTAAGCTCTGCCCCGTTAGTTGTCTACAGAATGGTGTTAATCTTACCATCTTTGGATTCCACATTACTGTCTAGCTTTCCTTCAAAGAACTGCCCATACTTGTTCAGTTGCTTTCCTTTTTCAAAAAAACTTTAAAAAAATTACACATAGTTTACTCTATTTATTTGTGAATGGTTGGGCACTGCTTGAATATCTAAAAGCCTTGTGTCCATTATTAACTGACTGTACTGGTTGTTTACTCTTTATTTCCATTGCCTTGATCTCTGGAAATTCACTCTTGACTGGTGTTCTGAAACACTATGTTACCAAGTATATATTCAAACATGAAAAAATATACACTTGGGGGAGAGGTGCAATCAAAAGTTGAGTTTTGTTAGCCAGGGAACAAACCACAGTGCAGACGGAAGAAGCACACACAAGAAATGACAGCAAATGTCCAGAGACACCTGCTAATGCTTGTAAGATAAACAGGTGTCTGCCACAGTGGTCAGATTAAGAAAACCACCACTTCCATTTGTTACTTCTTGGCTCTCAATTTATGAAGTCAGTATCCGAAGTCCATCACAATGTGGGCCTAATATAACTTTCAATCTCACCTTTTTGCCGGAGCAATTTCTGACATCCAGGACATGCTACGGCCAAGGAGTTCGAATACTGGCTTAAGTGATATACTAAGCTCCTGACTGACTGTCCCTAGTATTTGAGAACACCCTGCTTCTTACTGGCACAGTTAGGACACAGGAGCAGACATGGGCGGAAAACGTGAAAAGACAAGAGATTCATCAGGTGTTATGTCACCTTGGGAATTTCTGAAGAGGCCGACTGGAGCTGGGGACAGGTCCCAAGTCTGTGTCCACCTCAGCGAGGTGGCTAGGGTGTTTCTGTGGAAGCGGGGTCCACAGAGAGGGTGCACCACCCCAACAACCGCAGCAGCACACGTGCAGGCGCTGGAACAGGAAGGCAGGTTCCTTCCCCAGACTCTTCCCTCCCCCAGCCAGCGCCCCATCCCATCCAACCCGACCGGCAGCGGGCCTGACAGCACGCCCCTCCCACCTCGACGCACGCCCCGCCTCCCACCCTGCCCCTCACCGCACGCCCCTCCCACCTCGACGCACGCCCCGCCTCCCACCCCGCCCCTCACCGCACGCCCCGCCTCCTACCCTGCCCCTCACCGCACGCCCCGCCTCCCACCCTGCCCCTCACCGCACGCCCCTCCCACCTCGACACACGCCCCGCCTCCCACCCTGCCCTTCACCGCACGCCCCCACCACCTCCCACCCCCGCCTCCCACCCCTCACCCACCTCGACCTCACGCCCGCCCTCCCACCTCGACGCACGCCCCGCCTCCCACCCTGCCCCTCACCGCACGCCCCGCCCACCTCCCACACCCACCCCCCGCCCCCCCCCCCCCTCACACACGCCCACCTCCCCCCACGCCCCTCACCGCCGCCCCGCCCACCTCGACACACGCCCCGCCTCCCACCCCTGCCCCCACCGCACGCCCTCCCACCTCGACACACGCCCCGCCTCCCACCCCGCCCCTCCCACCTCGACCACGCCCTGCCTCCCACCCGCCCCTCACCGCACGCCCAGTCCCACCCTCCCCCTCACCCCGCCCTCCCACCTCGACGCACGCCCCGCCTCCCACCCCTGCCCCCTCACCGCACGCCCAGGTTGCCTCGACACGTTGTTGTTTCGCCTCCCACCCTGCCCCTCACCGCACCCCCGAGAGCACCTCGACACATGCCCCAGCCAGGCCCACCCTCCAACCTTCACCAGCACGCCCCTCCCACCTCGACAAGAAGCCCGCCTCCCACCCCGCCCGCCCACCTCGACGCACGCCCCGCCCACCTCGACGCACGCCCCGCTTCCCGCCCCCGCCCACCTCGACACACACCCCGCCTCCCACCCCGCCCACTCGCCGCACGCCCAGTCCCCAGGTTCCGCCGCGCCCCGCTCCAACCTCCTCGATGTAGGCCGGCGGGTCCCGCTTGATCAGATTCTGTAACTGCGGCAGGTTGCTGGGCAGCTTGTTGTTGTTTCTGCTGGACATGATGGCCGCGGACGGGCTCCCCCGAGAGCAAGTCTGAGAGAGCTCAAATCGCAGTCAGGCCGCTACCATCCAACAACCGCCAGCACTCGTGTTTCCGCGTGTAACCGGAAGAAGCTCGTGGGGCACGCGTCGGGCCGCACCTTACTGACGTGCGAGGAGGGCTACGGGAACCTCGTGAGGTCAAACTTAATCGCACTGCCCGAATGCTTGGTAGGCTTTCGTATGCCATCTCCCCCTGTCGTTGAGCCACCGTTACTACTACTACCAAGAGCTTCTGAACCGAATTTTTCTTGTGCTTGAAAGGTGACATTTTATTATTTCAACACACTCTTACGACCCAAAGAAATGACGATTCACTATTTATTTTAATACTTCAGCCTAAAGTTATTATAAAAAATACTTCGTGGGGACAGTATCCCATTTTACCAAAGGGAAAAGAACTAGGGACATAAATTGTAATATTAGCAAGGGGACCGAGAAAGGTAAGGAGGAGGAAGAGGGGGAGCTATGGTCTGTTGCCACTTCAAACGATTTCCAGACGCATGTGCCACTTTGTGCATCTGGCTTTACGTAGGTTTTAGGGATTCGAGTGCTTTGCAAGCAAGCACTTTTTTTGTTTTTTTTTGTTTTGGAGGTAGGGTGAAACCTCAGGCTGACCTGGAATTTACTATGTAGTCTCAGGGTCGCCTCGAACTCATGGTGATCCTCCTACCTCTGCCTCCCGAATGCTGGGATTAAAGGCGTGCGCCACCACGCCCTGCGCAAGCAAGCACCTTTAACCGCTGAGCCACCTGTCTAGCCTTGTATATGCTTTTAAATATTTTCTATTTTATTTTTGTTGTTTCAACTCATTGTGATTCAGACAAAGGAAAAGAATGTGAACTGATAAAATGATCACATTTTGGCTAGTTTTACAATGCAAATTAATCTGTATTTAAAATTCAACCTTTAAAAAAGCATTTATTAGCACTCCTAGCCAGAGTTTTAAATTCAGATCCTGGTAATTTAAAGAGAAAAGGTTTCTAAAATCTCATAATGTGTATAAGTAAACATGAGTGGGTGGGCTGGGTGGTCAGTTGGTTGAATGACGGATGGTGGCATTAATACAAAGTACACACTATCACCCACCCCATAACTCAAAGCACTTCCCTTCAATGAGCCCCTCTAATCCTCACAACAGCACTCTAAAATAGGCACTACTCTTGTTTTCATTCTACAGATGAGGAAACAGGCTTATGGAGACTGAATGTCCAAGTTCACAGCTGTTGAGTCAGCTGGAATTGTGATCCAGGCACCACTGTTTCCACAGTCCAGACACATGTGCCATCTTGTGCATCTGGCTTACATGAGTCCTGGGGAATCAAATCTGGGTCTTTTGGCTTTGCAGCAAGAACCTTAACCCCTAAGCCATCTCTCCAGCCCAAGGAACAGTCCTTAAAAGGTACAATTTAAGTCAGGTGTGATAGCTCATGTCTATAATCTCAGAAGTCAGGAAACGGAGATAGAGGATCACCATGACTTCAAGGCCAACCTGGGCTAGGGTGTGACCCTGCCTCTACAAGCAGGTATAATTTAATTTTTTTTTCGTTTTTCGATTTTTCAAGGTAGGGTCTCGCTCTAGCCCAAGCTGACCTGAAATTCACTACATAGTCTCAGGATGGCCTCACACTTATGGTGATCCTTTTACCTCTGCCTCCCGAGTGCTGGGATTAAAGGCATATACCACCACACCCGGTCTAATGAATTTTTACAATTGTATGCATCTATAAATCATTATCACAATCAAAATAATGAATATATCCATCATTTCAAAGATTTCTTTGACCCTACCTGCTCCCAGACAAACTTGTTCTAAGACATGTTTACATTTGCTAGCATTTTTTTTTTCGAGGTAGAGTCTCACTCTAACCCAGGCTGATCTGGAATTTGTTCTGTCATCTCAGGCTGGCCTTGCATTCACACTGATCCTCTACCTCTGCCTCCCGAGTGCTGGGATTAAATGTGTACACCACCATGCCTGGCTTGCTAGCATTTTATACAAATGCAGTCATATACTTTATACTTCAGAATTTACATGACTCAGAACCTAATATTCTTTTATATATCAGGCTTCTTTCAGTTAATATGTCATCTTATCATGCATATGAATTCCTTTCATTCATAAGAAGTATTCTATCTATAGCTATGTAGCAATTTGTCTACCCATTTATTTTTATTTTTTTTTCATTTTAGAGAGAGACACAGAGATAGAGAAAGAGAGAGAATTGACACACTAGGGCCTCAGCCACTGAAATTGAATTCCAGATGCTTGTGCCACCTACTGAGCATGTGTGACCTTGTGCTTGCCTAACCTTTGTGAGTCTGGTTTATGTGGGATCTGGAGAGTTGGATATGGGTCCTTAGGCTTTGCAGACAAGTGCCTTAACTGCTAAGCCATCTCTCCAGCCCTACCCATTTCTTTAATTCATAAATAGTATCCTATCTGTAGCTATATGGCAATTTTTCTATCCATTTCCCTGCTGTTGGTCCCTTGGACATTCCAGTTTGTTGCCAGTGTTTTGTTGTCACCATTTTACTAAAACCGTTTTCTCTTTGTTTTGTCTGGTACTAAGGATTAAACTCAGAGCTTTGTATATACTTGGCAGATGGCCTACCACTGAACTACATCACCAGGCCCTAAAACTTACTAATCAGCACCACCGGTCACCTCCACATTGCTAAGGGGGTTTTCACTGTCCATCTTACCTTTGGTATCGACACACTCGATGTCTTCTTTCTCCTGGGAACATACTTGGTTAACTAGCTTCTCTGCTTACTCCCTTGGTCCTCTATAGTGTATTTACATATGGTGGCCAGAGAGATCCTTACATAGGTTGAGTAACTCCTCCATCTTTCCTCCTTATTCACATTAGCAGCGAAAGTTCTCCATGGGCCTAGAAGACTACTATGAACTGCCTGCTTGTCTCTACTCCTCTATTCATGTGTTGAACCCCTAACCCTCAGCGGGATGGATAACAGGAGGCAGGCTCTTTGGGAGGCAACTAGATTGTGAGGATAATTAAGTCAAGAGCCATCATGATGAGATTAGTGCTCTCGTGTGAACACACTGAGAGAGCTTGCTCCTCTCTGAGCTCTGCCATGTTGATATGGGATAGTGGGGCCTTGTGGCATGGAAACAGTAGAAATGACAGCAAATCCAAGGCTCTTGGTTGCCCACCAGAACTACATGGTTAGACTCTGTTGCTGAAGGTACCACATATGTCAGCTGTGGAACACTGAATAATTCATTAAGCTGGAAGTGGGTTAGAAGCCTCCTCCCTGCTGGCAAACTGTCACAGTGTGGAGAAGTGCTGTGGAAGCTGCTGGGACAGAAAAGCTATGACTAGTTTTACCCAACCGTGGTTCCACCCCACATGCTACACCACCGACCAGCCTGGCAAGCTGTACCTGCTGATGCAATCAAACTGTTACGGAATTAACCAACTGCTGTTTTTATTGGATCTGAGGCCACAAGAGGGAAATCATGCCTGGAACTGAAAACCTAGTCGAAAGCCTACGGATGAGAAAGTTATAGACTGACTAAATGGATATGATGGGCTCATCAAATTCCCTCCCTGCCAAAATGTGTATCATATGTATACACATAGATTAGTGCTGCTCTTACCACTGGCCAGAGACGTTTCTGTTTGCAGACAGCAATGGGTTCTTGAGAGACTCAAAACTTGTGAAAGTGCTGAAAGTAAGTGTCTATTCAGTGCTCAGCACTAAATGAGACGTCTCTAGCATGTTCTCCATAACTCAGAGAACTTTGTGGAAAAGTGGGCAGAAACAATGTCAGAGCCAAAGGGTGGGAGGAGCACTTTGGGCCACTACCCTCTAGACATTCATGACCTCACAGCTGCTGTCATTACCTCCCCAAGATCTGTACAGTTCAAGCCCATCAGCATCTGGGCATGGATGGTGGAGGAGGATAAGAAAAAGACATCAAAACAGAAGAGGGATTAGTGGATTAGTTGGTAAGAAGAAGGGATTTAGTGGAATGGAGATGGCAGAGGGGTACAAATGGGGACTGGAGAGATGGCTTAATGGTTAAGGCCTTTGCCTGCAAAGCCTAAGGAGCTAGGTTCCATTCCCCAGTACCTACGTAAAGCCAGAGGCACAAGGTGGCTCATGTGTCTGGACATCGTTTGCATTGGCTAGAGGCCCTGTCATGCCCATTCTCTCTCTACCTCTTTCTCTCTCTTAAATAAATAAATACTTTTAAAAGCAGGTAATAGGAAGAGATTATGATCAAATTACAATATGGTCACACATGAAAGTTTTCAATAAATAAAAATGAGAGCAAGCCATATTCTATGAACAAGATAGGCATGTTTAAGAGTTCTTTAGATGAACAGAACTGATGGAATGAATGTATATTATGAGGTGTTCATTGGATTGGCTTACATGATTGTTTGGGCAGTTTAACAATGGCTGCTTACAGGCTGGAGAGGTTGAGAACCCAGTAGCTGCTTAGTTCACAAGGCTGAGTGCCTCAGCAGCCCCACTTCACTGTTGAAGGCCTGGAGGATTCCAGTAGTGCCACCGGAAGGCTGGAGAGGCCTTCATTGTCATCAAAGGATGGTGGTTACAGCATGGAGGCATGTACGGCGGGAAGACAGGCAGACGAAAGCGACCCTGTTTTCTCCCTCAGACCTCTTTATTCCTGGAGTTCCACTAGAAGGTGCTGCTGGCTCTGGGAGGAGTTCTCCATCCTCTGCTTAATCCTTCCAGGAAATACTCTGGACCTGTCCAGAGATGCCCAGAGATGAATCTCTTCCTTGATTTCTCATCCAGCAAAGTTGACAATTGAGATTAACCATCACAAGATTCAAAAAGATGCCTATCTGTAAGTATAAAGAGAGTCCTCATGGACACCAGGTCTACCAGCATTTTGATCTTGGGTTTTGCAGCCTCCAAAACTGTGATAAATTACAATTTATTAACTAACCTTGTCATTGGTAATGTGTCACAGCAGCTCTGAGACAAAGATCTGATCCTATGACACATCTCTGGGCTCTTTTCTCATCAGACTTTCCTTTGTCCACTTTGCTCCAAGAAAAACAGCGCTCTGAATGCGTCAAGCCTCAGGGATTTTCCACATACTGTTTCTTCCGAAGTCCTGCCAGTCTCACTTTCAGGTCCCTGCTCAGGGATGACATATTGGAGATGTCTTCCCTGACCTTCCACCCTTCTTCTCATCCTCTACGCCCTTCCTCTGCTTCATTTTTCCACGGCCGCTACTCACCTTGTATACCACACACTAGCTTACTTGTTTGGTGTGTGTTTTCTGCACGATAGAGAAGACTGATGAAGTTTCTGTCTGTCATTCCTCTACTCTCAACACCTGGAACAATGCCTAGACACAGCAGGCAATCACTATATATATATATATTTGGTGTTTCGAGGTAGGGTCTTGCTCTAGTCCAGGCTGACCTGGAATTCACTATGTAGTCTCAGGGAGGCCTCGAACTCTCGGCGATCCTCCTACCTCTACCTCCCGAGTGCTGGGATTAAAGGCGTGTGCCATCACGCCCGGCTTAATCACTTAATATTTGAGGAACGAGGAGATGCCTAATCTATAATGTTTCTTCCAATTCTTCAACTGCATGGTAAAAACAAAATAGCAGAATACCTTGGATCTACACAAAATTTATCTCAAAAGTTATTAAGGTAAATTCTACCTATTGTGTTTCATTATAAACCAAGATTTAGAATATTCTGAAAAGCCAAGCCTTTATTGAAATAATTAAGAAATTGTGGGGCTGGAGAGATGGCTTAGCAGTTAAGGCACTTGCCTGCGAAGCCAAAGGATCCTGGTTTGATTCCCCAGTACCCACCTAAGTCAGATGCAAAAGGGGGCGCATGCATCTGGAGTTTGTTTGCACGGGCTAGAGGCCCTGGCATGCCCATTCTCTCCCTCCCTCCTTTCCTCCCTCCCTCCCTTTCTCTTTCTCTGCTTGCAAATAAATAAATATAAATAAATAAATTGTTAGATTTATCACTAGAGGGCGCTTGTGCACTTTTAAAGAGGAAAATCACAGGTTTGACAAAATGACCACATGCAAATAAGAACTTCATTTTTCATTGGAGTTTTTCCCACAGGCTTACCTATTTCTGTCTTCCTTGGCAATGTGAACCACTGCGGATGCCTGTGGGCAAATCTATTGGCCCCAGGCTTAATGTGGGCTAGTTCTTACATCCTTCTCTGCTTTATTTTTCTCTTAAACACTACAGCTGAGTCCTAAAAACAATCTGGGTACGATTCCCTAGTACTCACATAAGCCAGACGCATAGAGTGGTACATACATGTGGAGTTCGTTTTCAGTGGATGGAAGCCCTGGCAAGCCCATTCTATCAATCTGTCTCTCTTCTCTCTATCTCTCTTTCTGCTTGCAAATAAATAAATATTTAAAAAATAAAAATAAAAAAACTATTCTTAAAAACCAGGGGTGGAGAGATTGCTTAGTGGTTAAGGTGCTTGCCTACAAAGGACCCAGGTTTGATTCCCCAGGACCCATGTAAAGTCAGATGCACAAAGTGGCACATGCATCTGGAGTTCGTTTGCAGTGGCTGGAGATCCTGGCACATCCATTCTCTCTTTCTCTCTCTCTCCATTTCTCTTTGCTTACAAACAAACAAACTGAATAGTACATTTATTTAAAGTTGATGGTTCTACCACAGGAAAGTTCTCTTTGGCATCTCTACTTTTACTTCATACTCCTGCCATTTTTATATCCCTTATTCCATTTTGGTGGGTGACTGTGTGTGTGTGTGTGTTGCTCTTTGTGGGTATGGGCATGCATGTGGCCCAGGGAGGGTGTGCAAAAGTCAGGGACAACCTTGGGGTGTTGGTCCTTTCCTTCTACCTTGTTGAAGACAAGTTCTTTCTTGTTTCTCTTGCTGTTTGGCCAACTGGAAGGCCAGAATAACTGACCCCTCGAGCTTTGGTCTCCTGACTCTAATTCATTGTGTACACCAACGTGGATAATATGCAGAAAGAAAATGTTTGAGAGAGCTTGTGTCAACCTTTGCCAGTTGTGGAAGTCTCACTTTTTTTTTCAAGAAAATCAACATGTGACACATTTTGACAAATGCACTGAGTCAAGTTCACAGCACCAACAGCTGGGTTACAGTTTATAATACATCTTCAGCTCTTATTTTTAAAATAAGATAGAATAGTGGGCTGGAGAAATGGCTTAGTGGTTAAGGTGTTTGCCTGCGAAGCCAAAGGATCCCGGTTCGATTCTCCAGGACCCATGTAAGCTAGATGCACAAGTGGCACATGCATCTGGAGTTTGTTTGCAGTGGCTAGAGGCTCTGGTGTGCCCATTCTCTCTCTGTCTGCCTCTCTCTTCTCTCCCTCTCTCTGCTTGCAAATAAATAAATAAAAATTTAAAAAAGATAGAAATAGTGTACGTTCTAGACACTACATTCTAAACACTACAGTAGATTCTGGGGCTAAGGTGGCTATTTTACTGAGAATGAGGTGAGAAGGAAACTTTGTGAAGTGATATTTTAAAGATATATTTACTGGAGAGAAAGACAGACAGATGGACACAGAGAGAACAGAACGTGAAAATGAACATGCTGGGGCCTCCTGCCACTGCAAACATACTCCAGATGCATATGTCACTGTGCATTTGGCCTTACATTGGTACTGGAGAATCAAACCTGGTGCATCAGATTTGCAAGCAAGTATGTGAACCACTGAACACTCTCTATAGCCCTTGATATTTGAGCTGAATTTTTTGTTTTGTTTTTCAAGGTAGGGTCTCACTCTCATCCAGGCTGACCTGGAATTCACTCTGTAGTCTCAGGGTGGCCTCGAACTCAAGCAATCCTCCTACCTCTGCCTCCCAAGTGCTGGGATTAAAGGTGTGTGCCACCATGCCTGGCTTGAGCTGAAATTTAAATGATGAGGTGAGAGAACAGCCATGAAAAGGAGTGTGTTTCCACATTGGGTATGTCAGGGAACAGAGTCGCTGTAGACATTAGGGAATCAAGGATCGATTATGGTATGAGGGGGGACAGTGTGAAGTGAAATCCCAAAGGGAAAATCGGGACTGGAGGAGAATCATGGACTGGCCCAGTCGGACAATTGAGAGTTAGTGGGAAAATTCCAAAAGCTGAGCTGCAGCTGCCACATGGGGAGTACTAAGGTTTCTGGAAAGCTACTGCTTCTGCATGTATTGCTGGTCTCTGATGGAGGACCTAGGTGCCATGGGGCACAAGGCCATCAGGTGCAACGATGAGATGCACATGGAGGAGGACCAGTGGAGATCCCCTGCATACCACTGTGTCTGTCATTACGTCCTATAAGGATGAATATCAGCCCCTCATTTTCTGCCCTCCAAATCTCATCCACTTCCTTACTGGCTAACTGTAACCTAGAAACACACAGGGGAAGAGATTCCAGGAAATATTGTTCCTAGTCTAAGCAACTTGACATGCCATAACCCAGAACAATGGGGAACAGCATATAGAAAGGACTTGAAAAGGAAGTGAACTCAAGTGTGTCCACAAGACAGAAAAAAGGCAAGGTTGAGGCTCAGCAAGTGAGGAGAGAGAGGAGCCTCATCGGGGAAGCAGGAGAGCCCAAAGAGTGGGAGAGGGTTTTTGTAGCCATGGTATGTTTTGACTTAATTCTACATTGCAAAAATTTTAAGTAAAGTGGTCATATTCTGATTTATTCCTTTATTTGTTTATTATGTATTCTTTTGAGAGAGAGAAGGAGAGAGAGAAATGGGCTTCCTGCTGCTGCAAATAAATTCCAGATGCATATACCCACCTTGTGCATCTGGCTTTATGTGGGCATTGGGGAATCAAACCCAGGCCATCAGTCTTTGAAAGCAAGTGCTTTTAACTACTGATCCATCTCTCCAGCCCCTAATTATTCTTTAAAAGGGTCATTCTGGCCTTGATAGTGATAGAGAAGCAAGAGGAAAGTTGAGAAATGCAGCTGGGAAAATAGGAGGCCACTGATGGAGCCCAGGAAAGAGACAGTGATAGTCTGGGCTGCAATTTTGGAAATGTACCCACGGAGAACCGGTCAGGAAGGGTTTTGGTCTCATTTTTCCAACACAGTTTTTCACCTGGATTCACCTCTCTGTACATGAGATGTGGGACAGCCTCTGGAGACCTCTGGGTTAGGACCAACTAAGCATGCTGTTTAGCTATGTGGCCTTGGTTCACATAGATTGCAACCTGCCTATGCATTTGTTTCCCATTCAGGATTATTGTGAGGGGCAGGCTGGGTAGAGATCTTGGTGTATAGAAGCGCCAAGCCCTCCCTGACCACCCATGTCTACTGCATAGCTAAACAGCATGCTTAGTTGATCCTAACCCAGACATTTCAGAATTGTAGTTCTTCTGTAACATCTTGCTGCCTCTTAGGTAAAGGCACTTGTGAAGATTCACATACACCACTGGTGGCCTGCATCCACCCAAACATCATACCTGTCTGGCCTCAAGAGAACCTCACTTGTGCAGGCTGACAGTTTCTATCTTCAACCTTCTAAGGGACCTCACACTGCACAGCATCTCCAGCCCAAACATCCTAGCCATGGTAGCTTTCTACCACTGCAACAAAAGACTCAAGATGACCAACTTAAAAGGCAGAAAAACTTATTCTGGCTAATGGTTTCAGAGGTGTGAATCTTTGGTCCTTTGGCCCTGTTACTTTAGGCCTGTGATGGCAGAGTGCATCATGAAAGGGGTTCGTGGCAAAGGGACGCTGTTCATATCATGGCAGCCAGGAAGCAAAAATTTAAAAGAAGGGGGGGCAGGCTGGAGAGATGGCTTAGCTGATAAAGGTGTTTTATTGCAAAGCCTAGCCTGGGTTTGATTCCCCAGTACCACATAAGCCAGATGTATCTGGAGGTCATTCACAGTGGCAGGGGGTCATGGCATGCCCATTCTCTCTCCCTCCCCATTTAATAAATAAAAAACATTTTAAAAGAAATGTAGAAAGGAGAGGAAGGTACTGGAGTCCCAATATCCTCTTCTAGTGAACGTCCTGAGTTAGTAGTGTCCCATCAGTAGGCCCCACCAAGTCTTCTATACAGTTCTCCAAGCCATAGCACCAGCCTCCTAAATAACTCATCTTATATTTAGGTTTCCACCTTACCTACCTGAGGCTTTATAATACTTGAACTAAAATTTTAGGAGGTAGAAGAGTTAGGGTATATTGGATTTTCCGGGTTTATATATCATTGGAATAGTGTTAACTTTGAAGATCAGGAAATAAATTGAGCGCCACAAAGTCCTACAAGTCAATGTCTTATCATAAGTTCTTTGTGTGCCTGTGAAGCCTCTCAAAGGGCTTTCGTGTCTTTCAGTTAACGTTCACTAGTAGCATGCAATGAAGGCTGAAAAGCCAATGAATGACATGTGAGAATTACTGTTAAGCACACAATAGTGAAGAGCATGTTCAAGACATTGAAAAACAATTTGATTTTTGGATCAATGGTCTTTTTATTGATCCCATTGTCTTAACAATATAGTTCTAAAGTATAAATGCCAATATTGCTGTGAATTAAAAGTTACTTGCTTAGAGAGTACATTCATAAAATATGTGAGAGAGTGATTATACTGTGGGCGTGACACATATTTATCATAGATCCTTAGTGAACAGTTGTAGTTTGGTGGTGAGCTGTGCACCATCTACCTGCGAGATGCAATCCCACAAGCTAACAAGTTAGGGTACATTTTAAAAGATTTTTTCCCAGAGCAGTTGTGTGAAAAGAGCTCAACAGTTTCATGATTAGATAAAGATGTTTGCATGAGATTATACTGGAAAACACTCAATGTTGTCTGCGGTATAAGGGGTGATGATACTTGGGAAGTGAATTAGATTTTCTTTCTGGTCAGAGGGCCTTCTCTCTTCTACTGGTTTTATCAGATCTGCTCTCTCAGGTGGTTTTCAAGTCTCCTGGAGGCTGACTTGTCATCAGCTCTGCTTCCACTCTCAGGATGTACTTGTTTCTGTAGTTTTTCTTCCTGAAGGCTGGTGTGGTGGTGGATAATGACAGTGTGCTGTAAATTCTAAAATGAGCTAAAATGGCAATGAAATCTTACTTGCCTAAAACAAATTTGCTGAAGGATTTTTTTTGGCTATCTTGTCACAAAAAGCTGGAGCTTGCCAGGGACGATGATGAAGGAATTTTTCTGCCGAGTGGGGAAAGGCTGGACACTGGCTGATCAGTAAAGTTATGTGATTCCAGATGCCCTATATATTCATGAAGTGTCCAGAATATCTACAAATATATTGAACACACGTTTCTTGTTTTTTAAAGAAATCAAGTTAACATCTTGTCATAACAATCTAAGGATATCGTTTCATCTCTGGTTCTTGCTGATGACATCAAAAGATAGAGGTCACCAGAGGTTACTTAATGCAGAGCGTTCAGGAAATGGCCAGTACCCGCTCTAAGATCGCAGGTGCAGAGTGCCTCTCTAACACTTCCTAACAAACAATGCCTTGTTCCATAGTCTTTACGGCATGATGGCAGATCCGAGGACATAAGCTATGGCTCCTTCTCTCAATAAATGAATAAGCTAGTTGGGAAGGAGAAATAAACACACAGAATCAATTAGTTAACAACTAAGTGCTCACCCATGTAATACTAAACACAAATGAAATAGAGGTTTTGAGATAATTTGAGTAGCTAAAAAAGCTTTTTAAAAATTAATTATTTTGCAGTGCCAGTGATTAAACCCTGGGCCTTTTGCAAGCATGGCAAGTGTTCTACCACTGAGCTATAGCTTCAGCCCTCCAGAAAAGCTTTATTTAAGATGCTGGAGTAGAACAAGAGAAGATTGAAGACACATGGCCTCAACAGTCATAGAGAAGGGTCTGGAAGCCAAGTGTTAGTGAGCTCCAGTGGCAGATGGACCTCTGAGACACACTATGTGAGAGGCAGTAGGCTGATCCAAATGCAGCTGTTGACAGCCATGCTGTTTGGTGAGGTCCAGCTCAGTTCCAAACTGCTTGGCTGACAAGCGTGCAGATCAGTTTGGTGACATGGGCCTCAGAATACTCTGGAGGCCCCAGTTCATGGCTCCGGAAGTCCAGGCAGCTGTTGAGTGTGGGATGTGTTTGTGTGACATTTCTCCAGGTGTGGGAATGACTAAGACTGTGTCATGAGCATGACTGAATGTAGCTGGCCGTGGGACAGCAGATAACCATTGTCTCTAACAATTCTTAATATGTGGACTTTAAAATGAACCTTCTAGCTTGGTTATCATTTTTTAATAATACTTTAGAATTTCTAGTCAGATTGACAAGTCTGGGATTATTCAGTATAACTAAAAATGTACACATAGCACTTGTTGGTCAAGTGTCTCTCAGACCGTCTTCTTTTGAGGAGGCTGTTTGGGTTTCTTAACATTTCGAACTTTCTTGCTTTTTTGATGTTTCTTCCCTTTCTTTTGCTTTTTCTTTTGGCTGACCTGCAAGGAGGGAAAGAAAAGTATCTTTACGCATGTGTAATGTATGTTGTGTTTATGTGTATGTGCTGATGCGGTGCCCATGGACGCCAGAGGAGAATGTCAGGGTCCCCTACATTGCTCACCCACCTGGTTTTCCCTGAGATGGGATCCCTTACTATTCCAGCGTTTGCCAGGTTTGTTTATTTATTTGTTTAGTGAAATCTAGTAATTCTTTGGTCTCTGTTTCCCACAGGACTGGGGTTACAGACATACATGGCTGTGCCCAGCTGTTTATGTAGGTGCTGAGGGAATCAGACACAGGTGTTCTCAGGCCCCTACTGCCCTCATGCTTACGTGGAAAGAAGTGCACCTGACAACCAAACCGTCTCTCCAGCTGCAATTCTTTGAATCTTGTCATTTTTTCCCTCCTTATAGTCAAACTCCTGACTATTGTCTTTCTTTAGCCTCAAAACTGGCTTAACGTTGTCTTTTTTCTCTGAGGGGCTCTCTCTCTCTCTCTGTGTAGTATGTATGTACTTGCATGTGATGTATGTGCGTGTATGTGCAGATGTGCACACCCTATGAACACAAATGTAGAGGCCAGAGGAAGACATGAGGTGTCCTCCTCAATTACTCTTTCGCCTTATTCTCCTGAGACAGACCTGGAACTTGCCATTTTTTTCTGGCTACACTGGCTGACCAGTGAGCCTCAGCAATCTTTGTCTCCGCCTCACTCAGCACTAGGGTTACAGGAATATGTGGCTGTGCTCAGCTACTTACATGGATGCTGGAGATCAGGGCCTGTGCTTGTGAGGAAAACACTCTTACCTGCTGGACCATCTCCCTATCCCCCAAGAGGCTCCTTTTGGCCCACCATTTTGCTCATGCTAAGGAAACAGCAACAGCTTTCTAACTATTATTCTTCCTTTGCTATTTTCTAGCTTATTCCTGCCTTCACCCCAACCTCATTCACCACCCACCAGTGCTAACCACTGCCCTCTGAAGTTGGTTCTGTCACCACCCACTTTTTAGATAAGAGGAAGTTGAGGGAAAGAGATGTGGCTTGCTCAAAGGACAACAGTTGATATATGACAGAGTCAGTAGTCAGTCAGACTCCAGAACCCAAACTCTCCACCACATACTATCACCTTCCCAAGCCCAACTCCTCAGCATGTCATGTAGGGTTCTCCCACTTTGTTCTGGGCTACATTCTTGCCTTAACCCCTTCACTCTCTCCACCTAAACTCCAGCAACATTGCTTGAGGCTTCTGGAACACAGCCAGATCCCTCATGACTCCACTCTTATTCACATAGTACTTGCCTTACAGATAAAGAAATCACTTCTCAAGATCCAAATCAAGTCACCACATACAAGATTTCCTTAATTCTTTCTTTCCTCCCCCGGACAAAGTTAATTACTTCTTCCTCTGATCTTCAAGATTCTTGTATATACCTTTATTTTATATTTCTCCCATTAAGTCACAATTAATTTTTAGGCATTTTTAAAGGATATCTGCTGGGCTAGGAAGATGGTTCAGCAGTTAAGTACACTTCCCAGGGCCAGAGGGGGCCCGAGACTGCCAGAGTTTGAATCTCCAGATCCCACATAAACTGGGCATGGCCTTGTGCCTGTATCCTCAGTCCCACAGGGGAGCAGAGATTCAAGAATTACTGGGAATCCATAAGTTCTAGGCTCAGTAAAGAGACCACACTGTCTCAAGACAAGATGGAGCAGAAGAGTGGATAGCGTGGGACACCTAGCTTTCTGCTGTCATAGGTGACCACTCCCTATTGCCCTCCCACAAGAATGTCAAGTATAGAATAAGAAATTATATTTTATTATTTTGCTATTCTTGGTGTTTTTCCCTTGAATTCAGCACAATTCAGAAGGATGGAGGATAAAAAGTATGTCTTTAATGAACTGCAGATTCTTTGTCTTCCAAATTAATTTCTAAACAAACAAACAAAAAAATTACCTTCTTTTCACTAACCTGTTTCTCCCAGTCTTGCACCAATTTCTTCACGTGCTTTAAATCTGGGTTTAGACATGTTTGATTCCCGTTCTTCAATGTGGCACTACAAAAGAAATGCCAGTGAGATTTCTTTGTTCCCTATTAATAACTGTTATAAAAAGAATGAAATTAAGTACAGATACTACTGAATTTTCCAATGACACCACTTAAAATATAATAAAATGTTTCCCTAAAGTTAACTGGTGAATTTTCAAAGTTATAGCAGATATTTCAGGAAAAATTTCAAATATTTTTTTTATGAATTTCTCTGGCAGTCTGAGATTAAGAATAGTCATTCCATATATCATCATTTGCTTGTTTGTTTGTTTTCAAGGTAGTGTCTCACTTTAGCCCAGGCTGACCTGGAACTCACTCTGTAGTCCCATGCTGGCCTTGAACTCACACTGATCCTCCTACCTCTGCCTCCCAAGTGTTGAGATTAAAGGTGTGTGTGCTACTACACATGGCACTACATCATCTTTGATTTAGATGTCAAAGGACTTAAGGTATATATATATATATATATATATATATATATATATATATATATATATATATATATATCCTTTAACCTTTATATTCTAACCTCTAAGAAGCAGAGGATGGTGGCTCAAGCCTGGAATCCCAGCACTCAGCTGGCTGATGAGGAGGCTCACAGCCTTGGCTACATACAGACACTTGATCATAAAAAAACAATTCCAATATCTAGAAAGGTGCTAGCAGGGAAGAATTAAAGACAATTCTGCCTCAGAAATAGTTTGGCAATAGTAAAATTTGGACATAACTTGTAGCATATTTGTAGCAACAATCATTGCTTATATAAATTATGTCACACCCATTTGATATAATACAATTTGGCCATTAAAAGACATTATTATAATTGGAAGGTATGGCTCAGTATGCTTAATATGCACAGGCTCTGGATTCAATTCCCAGAACCCAAAACAAACAAATAAATAGACATTATTAGAAAAAAATTAGAGATTTACCAGCATTACAAAATGTTAATTATTATAGTATTGGTTTAAAAAAAGCAGATTACAAAGCTGCATAGTACCTTCTCCTTATCTATAAGAGGTATGTTTCATGACATTCTACATTCCTGAAATCTCAGATAGTATTAAACCTTCTATATGTTTTCTAAAACATATGAACCTATGATGAAATCTAATTTCTAAATTATCTATAGTAAAATATTAACAACAATAAATAATATTAAAGTGGTATAATTATAACAATATACCATAATAAAATTATTTAAAACTTATGAACTCTTTTCTTCTGAAATATTGCAGTTAATATTGTGGGCCATGGCTGACTATAGGTAACTGAAACCTAGGAGCCTGAGTCAGCAAATAAGGGCACTAATGTGTGTAGTGTGTTACTTCATGGATTTTATTTTTGCATATATGTATATACACTGTACATATAAATATACAAACAGGAAGCCAGTGAAGGAGCTTTTGAAGACCATGTGCCAGTGGTAGGATGAGAAGTGATTTTTCTTTTCTTTTTTTCATATATCTTCATCACATATTTTTATGAGCTTATTTTCTAAATATTTATTTATTTGAACGAGAGAGAGAAAGAGGCAGATATAGAGAGAAAGAATGGGTGTGCCAGGGCCTGTAGCCACTACAAACAAACTCCAGACATATGCACTACCTTGTGCATTTGGCTTACATGGATAGTGGGGAAATTGAACCTGGGTCCTTAGGCTTTGCAGGCAAGTGCCTTAAACTGCTAAGCCAACTCTCCATCACAGGAGCATAGTTTTGAGGCTGATTAAATCTGTGAATTTCAATCCTAATTAGTCTAAAAAAAAAAAGCAATTTTCTTTGTTCTTGGAAACATTTTTCTATGATGATTATGTACTACTTAAATAATGTGTCACCCTTGGTTTTCAGTCTTTAGCAGAGATTTCATATTTTTTTTAGGAGAAGGAAAGAAAGGAGCAGACAGGATTGATAGAGGGGCTAACCATCTGAATCTAAGTATCTGCTGGGCAATTAAATTCAATATGGCATACACTTTTACTCACATGATTTCTGTTTTCTCACAGGTAGGACTTGGGGCAAATTGTTTGAGGTCTCTTAAGGTTTTTGAGTTGATTTTCCTTTGGCTAGTGCTGATGCAGGAACAGCGCTTATTCCTTATGATAGAGGTTCCTATGGGATGGGAAAGACATGGGTTCACTTAACATGATCCATCAAAACGACACACTTGACTTAATCACTGTCACCATCACCGAGTGCCCATCTCTGTACATTGCCACAGCATAGTTTAGCAGTCGGTATTATTTTCATTTGTAAATAAGGAAGCAAACATTTTGTGAGGTTAAGAACAAATTTATTCAGCTTTTAGGGGCAGGAGTAGAATTTCAGTTCACTTTGCAGCCTTAGTAGGAAAAGAAACATTCACAATCCTTACTTAATAAGTCCCTATTGCAGGTTAGGCTCACAGTATAGAATTCATCTATGCTATGTGGACCAGTTTCTTACCAACTCCCCAAATCCATCTACTACCTGACCTTAGCAGAATGGAGCTGGTACAGGTTTGGACAGAAAGCTGTACTTATAACAATCAATGGCCACTTCTATCCTCTCCTTTCTCCTTTCTCTTCTCCACTGCTATAATGCTTTAAGCTTCTGAAAAGTCTTACACTGAACCAACATATATTTACTTAGTGCTCCCTATGCCAAACACAAGCTACAGAATTTTCACTTTACCAATATGGAAACTGAATTCTAGAAAGTTTATTTGTCCAAGTTAACAAAAATAATTAGTAAAAAAGTTAGGAACAACTTCTTTGGTCTCTGGATTCTCAATCGGTTAGTCATGGACATACTTATCAATAAACAATATTATGGGCTGGGGATATAGCTGAGAAGGTCAGGAGTTCAAGGTCATAGAGTTTGAGGCCATCCTGGGCTACAGGAGACCCACCCTTCAAAACAAAACAAAAAATAATATCAAGGTTGATGAAAATAATTCAGGAGACAGGTGGTTTTTATCTTATGGCCAACGGCCACATCCCTTACTGTAAACCACTCATTTATATGAAAGGAAAGTAACACAGGAAGAAATTCTCTTGGATCTGGCTCTCATTATGAAATGTGCAAAGATATACTGAATGCTTCCTAGAAATTCACACACCTAGACTCAGCTGACCTGGCAGTTCAAGTTACAACCTTTGAATAATTGCTTATGTCACCAGATGCTTTAATGTGTGGCCAGCATCACTTCCTGGTGCATGCAGAACATCTGCCTCTATCTGATGGCTCACTTCTAGCTCACTAATCCAATATAACTCAAAACCCCTTACCTTCAACTCCACACAGGACCAGGAGGATGATGGCCCCGAAGAAAAGAGTTCCAGGCTTCTTCATTGTGGAGGAATAGGGTTTTACTAAGTCACTGCTCTGTGAAGCTCTTTAGAGAAATTTTATTGGGAATCACATTTATTTAGGAACTCCATCTTCCTTCTAGGCTCTGATTGGCTGGTCTCCTTAGCTGATCAACATAAATGAAACTAACCACAAACTGGATTATGCTGGGGGAAACCCTGATTTCAGATCCAAGGGAATTTCTGCATGTTTGACTTCCATTTCACATAAATGGGTGGCTTATAGTAAGGGATGTGAAAACCTGCAGCACTGACCTCTAGTACACTCACAGCTGCTCACCTGCAGGAAAGTAGATTACCTAATGAATATCCTAGTGCCTTATAATGAGGGTTGGAGATGAGGTTTCCAGATGGGAAATCTTCCAAGGAAGCAATTCTCTTCTTTTCTTGTGCCATGTTCTGCTGACACATTTTATGACTACACCTTCCTTCCCTTCCCTCCCCTCCCCTCCTCTCCCCCCTCCCCTCCCCTCCCCTCCCCCTCCCCTCCCCTCCCCTCCCCTCCTAAAGCACTTTAATTCTTCAGAAGCCAGGTTATTCTCTATTAGTACTTAATTTATTCTGTCTTGTTGCTATTATAGTTAATTATTATTTTTAGTCATTTGATTAATTCACATGATGGTTCAGTTGTATGTAGGAAGTCCAAATTAATAGTGGCTAAGACAAACTTATTTTTCCACAACAGAGGGAGATAGACCAACATTTATATGGTAGTTCTTTTCTATCTTATTGCCACCATTTCTATGTAGATTCCCTCTTGCACAATGCCAAAGGTGGCTAGCCTTATCCAGTGTCCAAGTGCAGGATGGTAGGAGGACAGAAAAAGGGCATGCACTCCATTTAAGACCCATCTTACAAGTCACACCGATCACTTTCCATCATGTTCTATGTAGTAGAACTTAACATGGCCACATCTAGCCACAGGGGAAGTTAAGAAAGTGCTATTTATTCTGGTTGGGCAGCTAGTGATTGGATTTTCCACTACTATACCTCGTCTCTCCTTTGGGATGGCTGATCTAGGACAGGAACTGCTCAGTGAGCTCATCACTTCCCTGACCGGCTGGCCTCACTTCTTGTCTCCACTTTAAAGTTATAGCAGCCACTTCTTCAAAACCCATAGAACAGGCTCGTGTTTGAAAGTGATCATGCCACTCCCACCCTCAAGACACGCATGGAGGCAGGCATGATGACAAAACAGATGCCAACAAACTAATCATGAAATTGACAAAGAACTCAGATCAGGAAATCTCTGGCCTTGTTACACACAAGCTAAAAGTATTCTGGAGCTGGGGAGCTGGCTTCGTGGGTAAAGTACTGGCCATGTACGCATGAGTTCTTGAGTTTGGCTGCCCAGACACCACCTAAAAATGGGAAGCCATGACAGGCTTCTGTAGTCCTAGCATGTTAATGGTGAGAAGGGAAGTAGACAGCAGAATTTCTCAGAAGCTTGCAGACCACCTAGCCCCGGGCAACAAACCCATCCGTGAACAACAATGAGAACCAGAAATCCTGCCTCAAACGAGGTGGAAGGTAAGGACTGATACCCGGAACACATGTGCTGTGCTGCGCTGTGCCTCGCCTCGCCTCGCTTTCACCCACACTACCTACACACACACACACACACACACACACACACACCAAAATCTTTAAGGAAAGGGCTGGAGAGATGGCTTAGTGGTTAAGGCACTTGCTATTTTTAGATGAACTAAAGATAATTCCTAATTTAAAATTAAGTCTCAGCCAGGCATAGTGGTGCACACTTATAATCTTATCACTTGAGAGGCAAAGGCAGGAGGATTGCAGTGAGTGAGCCTGAGGTAAAGTGAAACCCTCTCACAAAAACAAAACAAAACCAACCAACCAACTAAGCAAACAACGAACAAAGTTTTTGGGGGTTGGGAATGTGGCTCAGTGAGAGCCTGCTTGCCTAGATGCTCCAAACACTGAGTTTCATTCCCAGCAACACATAAACAAGGTATGACAGCCCACTCCTGTAATCTCGACATTCCTGAGGTGGAGGTTTTGGAGGATCAGAAGTTCAAGGTCATCTTTGGCTATATAGTAAGTTCTCAGTGTGTGTGTGTGTGGGGGGGGGTGCCTGAAGATTCAACACCTTTTATTTAAGAAGAAATTTGATTTAGAAAGTGGGCCACTGCATTAATGGTCTATGAGGAAACCCCTTCCACCCTTGAGATGATTCTGAATGAGCCACTTGAATTAGTAGAAATAAGATGACTGGGCTGTAGAGATGGTTTAACCATTAAGGCACTTGCTTACAAAGCCAAAGGACTCAGGTTTAATTCCCCAGGACCCGTGTAAAGCCAGATGCACAAGGTGGCACATGCGTCTGGAGCTCATTTGCAGTGGCTGGAGCCCCTGGTATGCCCATTCTCTCTTTCTGTCTGCCTCTCTCTGTAAGCAAATAAAATAAGATAAAGAAACAAGATGTCTTGTTGTGATTGGGGAAATCATACTGTCTCTCCTAAAAGAATTTGTTCTCTTGAAGTGCAGTGTTAAGAAAAGGAAGACAATCTGGGAACTGTCACAATTTGATCGAAATCTGTCTTATGGAGGTCAGCCATCTGTAGCATGACACTGAGTGTAGTTTTGCATGGAACACAACTGCTCTACTGTGTCTTGTTGCTTCTCCCAGATGCTTCGCCATCTTTGAAACTAGCACTATGATTGTGCAGCATGAGAAAATGAACATGAATTTAAAGTAGTTATTACATATTCCCTCATAGAAGCAGAAGTGAAAGCCCAAGTTAGTAAGACAATGAAGGAAATCATGTCTAGTTTTCTTCAAAGAACATTATTTTCCGGAACAGGATGACAGTGGGAGGAAAGGAAATGATAACAGGACAAACGACCAAAAACATAACCACTTTTCTCAAAACAGGATCTGAGAAAAAGGGAATTGAACAAATGAAAGCCAAAGGTTTAGAAAGCCTTAGTGTTATAGTCTTCCATAGTATTGTACTTAAATAAGGTAGTTTTCTGTATTGTTTTTGAGACAGGATCTCATATAGCTTAGGCCAGACTACAACTCATTATGTAGTTGAGAATGACCTTCGGCTTCGAATCCTCTTGCCTCTACTTCCCATGTGCTGGGGTAACAGGTGTGTGCTTCGACACCCAGTTTTATGTAGTGCTGGACTTCATGCAGGCTAACACTCTACCAACTGAGTTATATACACAGCAGTTCCTTGATATTTTAAAGCTGGACAAAAATATTAGGAGATAATAAAAGAATTGAAATAATCTGACCAAGTACTAGATAATATTGGCAAAAAGTGTTGGAAATATTTTTTTTTGGTCAGAAGTTGCTTTATATCAGCACTTTACACAATCCATCATAAAATACACTTATTAACAGAAGAAAAAGAAAAAAAGAGTAACTATAGCTAAAGAGATATTATCCTACACATTGACTATGTGTCATAGGTATGCACAGACTTTCTCTCTAGACATCGGGATCGGGGTTTAAGTGCAACAGCTTATGTATCTCTCATTTAATTTTGCCCTCAAGGAATACTGTTGGAAAAATAATCAATTGGCATATAAATTATTTTTCTCTTCTCCCTCCTCCACCAGCAGTTTCTCCCCCCCCCTTTTTTTAACCTATCCTCTTCCTAAATCAGATGGTTTAACTCTTGCATAATCCCTAACTCTGGAGATTGTTTAATCATGCGGGCTACTTTCCAACATAAACAATATCAGAATCAGTAAAATAAAAAGTAAAAGCATTTTGGGGATCAAAAGTCATCTAAATAATTTTTCTCAACTCTTTTTTCACATTTATTCAACCTTGCTGGGGAAAATACATTTAAGTTAACTAAAATCTGAAAAGAATTAATAACTGAAATTTAAATTCAGTTTCTTCCTAAAGACAGAAATTTAATATTAAGAAACAGATTTTAGGGTTAGGAAGATGGCTCAGTGAGGAACGTGCTTGCCATGCAAGCACCAGGGCCTGAGTTTGGATCTCCTGGATCCATGTAAAAGCTAGGCATGGTGATGCATCCTGCAGACCCAGCACTGGGAGGCAGACACAGGAGGATCTCTAGGGCTTCCTGGCTAGCAAGACTAGTTCAATTGGTCAGTTCCTGTCTCAGAAAATAAAGGTGGAGGGTAACTGAGCAAAGCATTTGACACTGACCTATGGCCTCCACATGCAGTGCACTTATGTGTACACACACCCACATGCACACACGAGTCCATGCACATGAACCCACATACAAACATGCACGCACACCTCACATATACAAAGAAATGTATTTTACAAGCAAGGGCTGAATTGTTGTAATAGATTATAGACTTGTGCCAGCATGCCCCACTAATGTGAGAATTCTTTTAGCCATCCCAGAACCAATATTTGTCCCCTTTTGAGCAATACCCTTCCCCTCCCCCTTTAAGAATGCGTTATCTAGGGTAAAGGCAGAACATATCTTAGCATTTTATGTCACATGATGCACATTTTGCCTGGTTTCTATGTGGATTTTTTTTTTTTTTTTTTTTTTTTTTTGGTTTTTCGAGGTAGGGTCTCACTCTGGTCCAGGCTGACCTGGAATTAGCTATGTAGTCTCAGGGTGGCCTCGAACTCATGGCAATCCTACCCTCTGCCTCCCGAGTGCTGGGATTAAAGGCATGCGCCACCATGCCCGGCTCTATGTGGATTATTAACACCTAAATAAAGTACTACAAAATTTGTTTGGAAAAATAAACCAGCAACAACTTTTGCTAAAGCTTATTTATCTGGTTATGCTTAATTCTAGTAATGCCTGTGACCGTGCCCAGGGTGGAGCTGGGTTCAGGTCTCTGCTGTTACTTCATGACTGTTGAGTGCCTTAAACTCTGTGTGTCTCAGCTCTCTTGCCGCAGAGAACCATTATCAACTTCACAAGCGGTTGTTGAAAATAAATAGCAACAATTCCGCGCCCAATGCGAGTCAAGTCACTAGTTAGTGTCTACTCTTCACAGCAAGGAAGAAAAGGCCAAGGGAGACATGAGACACGGGCTCAGCCTGTCTTCCCAGTCCACCTTCTCAGCCTCTTCTTGCTTGCTCTGTTCCCACTGTCTATCTTCTCTTCCTTCAGACCTGGACCACTGTTTCTGTTTAGCCCTTTTCCTACCTGCGACCGTGCGTCTGTCCACTCGCACGCCGACCCCCAGCGCAGCGGTCTTTCTCAGCTTGGGCATTCAGGCAAGCATCATTACCCTGGAAAGTCTGCAGCCGCACAGGCTCAGTCATTCCTCCCCACCGTACGCCTCCCAGGCAGATCCACGCTACGCTTAGAGTGCCCTCCACCATTGGACTAGGTGGTCTATGTTTAGAGTGCCCTCCACCATTGGACGAGGTGGGTCTACGCTTAGAGTGCCCTCCACCATTGGACAAGGTGGGTCTACGTTTAGAGTGCCCTCCACCATTGGACGAGGTGGGCCTACGTTTAGAGTGCCCTCCACCATTGGACGAGGTGGTCTACGCTTAGAGTGCCCGCCACCATTGGACGAGGTGGTCTATGCTTAGAGTGCCCTCCACCATTGTGGCGGGTCTACGTTTAGAGTGCCCTCCACCATTGGACGAGGTGGGCCTACGTTTAGAGTGCCCTCCACCATTGGACAAGGTGGTGGGTCTACGTTTAGAGTGCCCTCCACCATTGGACGAGGCGGGTCTACGTTTAGAGTGCCCTCCACCATTGGACAAGGTGGTGGGTCTCGTTTAGTGGGTCTACGTTTAGAGTGCCCTCCACCATTGGACGAGGTGGTCTACGCTTAGAGTGCCCTCCACCATTGGACGAGGTGGGTCTACGCTTAGAGTGCCCTCCACCATTGGACAAGGTGGTCTACGTTTAGAGTGCCCTCCACCATTGGACGAGGTGGGTCTACGCTTAGAGTGCCCTCCACCATTGGACGAGGTGGGTCTACGCTTAGAGTGCCCTCCACCATTGGACAAGGTGGTCTGAGTGCCCTCCACCATTGGACGAGGTGGGTCTACGTTTAGAGTGCCCTCCACCATTGGACGAGGTGGTCTACGCTTAGAGTGCCCGCCACCATTGGACGAGGTGGTCTATGCTTAGAGTGCCCTCCACCATTGTGCCCTCCACCATTGAGTGCCCTCCACCATTGGGCGAGGTGGGCCTACGTTTAGAGTGCCCTCCACCATTGGACGAGGTGGTCTAGAGTGCCCTCCACCATTGGACGAGGTGGTCTACGTTTAGAGTGCCCTCCACCATTGGACAAGGTGGTGGGTCTACGTTTAGAGTGCCCTCCACCATTGTGGCGGGTCTACGTTTAGAGTGCCCTCCACCATTGGACGAGGTTGTCTACGTTTAGAGTGCCCTCCACCATTGGACGAGGTGGTGGGTCTACGCTTAGAGTGCCCTCCACCATTGGGCGGGTCTAGGTGGTGCCCTCCACCATTGGGCGAGGTTGTCTACGTTTAGAGTGCCCTCCACCATTGGACGAGGTGGGTCTACGCTTAGAGTGCCCTCCACCATTGGACGAGGTGGGTCTACGCTTAGAGTGCCCTCCACCATTGGACGAGGTGGTGGGTCTACGCTTAGAGTGCCCTCCACCATTGGACGCGGTGGTGGGTCTCCACCATTGGGCGGTGGTGGGTCTACGCTTAGAGTGCCCTCCACCATTGGGCGAGGTGGGTCTCGTTTAGAGTGCCCTCCACCATTGGGCGAGGTGGGCCTACGTTTAGAGTGCCCTCCACCATTGGGCGGGGGGCCTACGTTTAGAGTGCCCTCCACCATTGGACGAGGTGGGTCTACGTTTAGAGTGCCCTCCACCATTGGACAAGGTGGTGGGTGCCCTCCACCATTGGAGAGTGGTCTACCCTCCACCATTGGGCGAGGTGGTCTACGCTTAGAGTGCCCTCCACCATTGGACGAGGTGGTCTACGCTTAGAGTGCCCTCCACCATTGGGCATTGGTCTACGTGTGAGTGCCCTCCACCATTGTGGTCCGCTCCCTCCACCATTGGGCGAGGTGGTCTACGCTTAGAGTGCCCTCCACCATTGGTCAAGGTGGGCCTAGTTTAGAGTGCCCTCCACCATTGGACGAGGTGGTGGGTCTACGCTTAGAGTGCCCTCCACCATTGGACGAGGTGGGTCTACGTTTAGAGTGCCCTCCACCATTGGACGAGGTGGTGGGTCTACGTTTAGAGTGCCCTCCACCATTGGACGAGGCGGGTCTACGTTTAGAGTGCCCTCCACCATTGGACGAGGTGGGGGTCTACGCTTAGAGTGCCCTCCACCATTGGACGAGGTGGTCTACGTTTAGAGTGCCCTCCACCATTGAGTGCCCTCCACCATTGGACGAGGCGGGTCTACGTTTAGAGTGCCCTCCACCATTGGACGAGGTGGTGGGTCTACGTTTAGAGTGCCCTCCACCATTGGACGAGGTGGTCTACGCTTAGAGTGCCCTCCACCATTGGACGAGGTGGTCTACGTTTAGAGTGCCCTCCACCATTGGACGAGGTGGTGGGTCTACGTTTAGAGTGCCCTCCACCATTGGACGAGGTGGTCTACGTTTAGAGTGCCCTCCACCATTGGGCGAGTGCCCCCTCCACCATTGGACGAGGCGGGTCTACGCTTAGAGTGCCCTCCACCATTGGACGAGGTGGTCTACGCTTAGAGTGCCCTCCACCATTGGACGAGGTGGTCTACGTTTAGAGTGCCCTCCACCATTGGACGAGGTGGGTCTACGTTTAGAGTGCCCTCCACCATTGGACGTTTAGGCCCTCCACCATTGTGGTGGGTCTACGTTTAGAGTGCCCTCCACCATTGTGGTGGGTCACCATTGCCCTCCACCATTGGTGGGTGGGTCTACGCTTAGAGTGCCCTCCACCATTGGGCGAGGTGGGTCTACGCCCTCCACCATTGGGCGAGGTGGGTCTACGCTTAGAGTGCCCTCCACCATTGGACGAGGCGGGTCTACGGGTAGAGTGCCCTCCACCATTGGACGAGGCGGGTCTACGTTTAGAGTGCCCTCCACCATTGGAGGGTCTACGAGAGTGCCCTCCACCATTGGACGGGTGGGTCTACGCTTAGAGTGCCCTCCACCATTGGGCGAGGTGGGTCTACGCTAGAGTGCCCTCCACCATTGGGCGAGGTGGGTCTCGTTTTAGAGTGCCCTCCACCATTGGGCGAGGCGGGTCTACGTTTAGTGGGTGGTGGGTCTACGTTTAGAGTGCCCTCCACCATTGGACGAGGTGGGTCTACGCTTAGAGTGCCCTCCACCATTGGGCGAGGTGGGTCTACGTTTAGAGTGCCCTCCACCATTGGACGAGGTGGTCTACGCTTAGAGTGCCCTCCACCATTGGACGAGGCGGGTCTACGTTTAGAGTGCCCTCCACCATTGGGCCCTCCACCATTGGACGAGGTGGGTCTACGCTTAGAGTGCCCTCCACCATTGGACGAGGTGGGTCTACGTTTAGAGTGCCCTCCACCATTGGACGAGGTGGGTCTACGTTTAGAGTGCCCTCCACCATTGTGGTGGGTCTACGTTTAGAGTGCCCTCCACCACCATTGCCCTCCACCATTGGAGGTGGTCTCACGTTTAGAGTGCCCTCCACCATTGGGCCATTTAGAGTGCCCTCCACCATTGTGGTGGGTCTACGTTTAGAGTGCCCTCCACCATTGGACGAGGTGGGTCTACGCTTAGAGTGCCCTCCACCATTGGACGAGGTGGGTCTACGTTTAGAGTGCCCTCCACCATTGGACGGGTGGGTCTACGCTTAGAGTGCCCTCCACCATTGGACGAGGTGGGCTCTACGTTTAGAGTGCCCTCCACCATTGGACGAGGTGGTCTACGCTTAGAGTGCCCTCCACCATTGGGAGGTGGTCCGCTCCCTCCACCATTGGGCGAGGTGGGTCTCGTTTAGAGTGCCCTCCACCATTGGGCGAGGTGGTCTCACGAGTGCCCTCCACCATTGGGCGAGGTGGTGGGCCTACGTTTAGAGTGCCCTCCACCATTGGGCGAGGTGGTCTACGTTTAGAGTGCCCTCCACCATTGGACGAGGTGGGCCTGCCCTCCACCATTGGGCGAGGTGGTCACCCCTCCACCATTGGACGAGGTGGGTCTACGTTTAGAGTGCCCTCCACCATTGGACGAGGTGGTCTACGTTTAGAGTGCCCTCCACCATTGGACGAGGTGGGCCTGTGGAGTGCCCTCCACCATTGGACGAGGTGGGTCTAGTGAGTGCCCTCCACCATTGGGCGAGGTGGTCTCGTTTAGAGTGCCCTCCACCATTGGTGGGCCTACGTTTAGAGTGCCCTCCACCATTGGACGAGGTGGTCTACGCTGGGTGCCCTCCACCATTGGGCGAGGTGGGTCTTAGAGTGCCCTCCACCATTGGACGAGGTGGGCCTAGTTTAGAGTGCCCTCCACCATTGGACGAGGTGGGTCTACGTTTAGAGTGCCCTCCACCATTGGACGAGGTGGGTCTACGTTTAGAGTGCCCTCCACCATTGGACGAGGTGGGTCTACGTTTAGAGTGCCCTCCACCATTGGACGAGGTGGGCCTACGTGTAGAGTGCCCTCCACCATTGGACGAGGTGGGCCTAGTTTAGAGTGCCCTCCACCATTGGACGAGGTGGGTCTACGTTTAGAGTGCCCTCCACCATTGGACGAGGTGGGCCTAGTTTAGAACCATTGGACGAGGTGGTCTCGTTTAGAGTGCCCTCCACCATTGGACGAGGTGGGCCTCGGAGTGCCCTCCACCATTGGACCCAGTGTAGAGTGCCCTCCACCATTGGGCGAGGTGGGCCTAGTTTAGAGTGCCCTCCACCATTGGCTTGGGCCTAGCTGAGTGCCCTCCACCATTGGACTCTGGTGGGTCTCGTGACCCTCCACCATTGGGCGGGTGTGGTCTATTTAGAGTGCCCTCCACCATTGGGCGAGGTGGGCCTACGTGTAGAGTGCCCTCCACCATTGGGCTGGGCCTAGTTTAGAGTGCCCTCCACCATTGGGCGACTTTTAGAGTGCCCACCACCATTGGGCTCCTAACGTTTAGAGTGCCCTCCACCATTGGGCGAGGTGGGCCTAGTTTGGAGTGCCCTCCACCATTGGACGAGGTGGTCTGGTTTAGGTGCCCTCCACCAGTGGGCGCCTCTGGGAGTGCCCTCCACCAGTGGACAGGTGGGTCTAAGAGTGCCCTCCACCATTGGACAAGGCGGGCCTGGAAGTGCACGTGGCAGCTCAGGTCGGGAAGGGGAAGGGCCAGGGAGGAAAGGGAGGCCACCCGAAGGGAGGGGCCAGGACTCTGGGAGGAAGGGAAGGGTGCAGGAGAGGAAAGGGCTCCTAGGAAGGGCTGCCTGGGCTGGTGTGCGGAAAGGGCTTTGGGAGGAGAGGAAAGGGAGGAAGGGAAGGGAGGAGAGGAAAGGGAGGAAGGGAAGGGAGGAGAGGAAAGGGAGGAAGGGAAGGGAGGGACTGGGTGGGAGGCTGGCAGGTGCTCCCCAACCGAGCCTCAGAGGCTTCCACTCGAGGCGGGGTGAGGCGGGCGCAAGGGCCAGCGCCCTGGAGAGGAGCCTCGGTCCCCCGGGGCCGAGGGGCGGAGGCCCCGCCGTGGGCAGGAGGAAGCCGTGGGGACGTGGGTTAGGCCTGGTGCAGGCCTGTCTTGCTGTCCCCAAGGATCATGTCTGGGAACAGCCGAATGGAAGTGTTCTTCCACTCCCGGGCATGTCCGTCATGCTGCGCCCTTAGACATGGAGGGTGGCCGGACCATTTACTTCAAATCGAGGCCTCTGTGCACACATTGGCTTTCCAGGCCTCGTTGTTGAAAGTCAGCTCGGAAAGTGTGGTTCTGGCTGGGCAGAAGGAAAGAGAAACTCCACGGATACCGAGTGGAGGGCTGGACAGGAAGAGAACCCTCCTGAAAGGATGCTGTGGGAGTTTCTCACAGTCCTGGGAAGAGAGCCAAGGATTAGCAGGGCTGGTGAGACCAGCACATAGTTCTTCATTCCCTTTTGGACAACAGTTTGACCTCTTTCGCCTTGAAAAATTCCAAGTCCGAGTCTCTGAGGAGCTGAATGGTGATGTAATACCCAAGAGCCATGCAGGACGGGCATCTTGGCCGCACATGAGTGGTTTAGCCTCCCTCTTCCATGCGATGTATTTTAATTATGTAACCAGCGTGGCTATGTCAGTAAGAGAAGAGGCTTCCTTTTGACTCATCACGGGAAATATCTCATACTGAAACAACTGGCTTATTTTAATTTCCCATGGTGTGGACTTCCCCTCTTTTTGGCAACTTTTTCAAATACTAATACAGAATCCTATCTTGAAAAAGGTACACTTCTTGAAATCTTAGAAGCTCTGTCTTTGCATTGTGATTTTTCTTTTCCCCCTCCCCCCCCCCAGTTTAGGGAGTCAGTTCTTTCCTTCTAAGATGTTATGATAAGCTTTCTGTAAACAAATCATAGTTTCATGGGGTTTCATATTTTGTCCTAAACTAAGGTCACTAAGAGAAAGGGAAAAACAAGTTCTTCTCTGATAATGTAATTATCTTGGCCTTTTGGTTAATATCCTCTTATAAAGCCGGAAGACTGGATTCCATTTGTGAATAAACTATATTGAGTAAGTATCACGACCTCATTTCAAGAACAGATGTGGCTAAATGTTGGCAGCAACACAACTTTTTTGTTATCTGGCTTTGTGCAAGTCAGTTTCTTGCCTAAAGACGACATGTGATTATGCTCACCGTAAAGTGCTGCCTATCCCAAAGAACAGTGATCCTGGAACGGTGAAAAGTACTCGTGTTTTAAATTCCATGCTTACTTTAAATGATCTACTTCCTTTTTGGTTTTTCAAAGTAGGCTCTCATTCTAGTCCAGGCTGACCTGGAATTCACTGTGTAGTCTCAGGCTGTCGTTGAACTCATGGTGATTCTCCTACCTCTGCCTTCTGAGTGCTGAGATTAAAGGCGTGCGCCACCACGCCCCGCAAGTGATATACTTTAAAAATATATATCATTCATTTATTTATTTGAGAGAGGGGCAGGAGAATAGGTACTCCAGGGCCCTCTGCTTCTATAAGCAAACTCTGTGCCACTTTATGCATCTGGCTTTACATGTGTACTAGGGAATCAAACCCAGGCTGTCAGGTTTTGCAAGCAAGTGCCTTTCACTGTTGAGCCATCTTCAGTCCCTTCTTTTTCTTTTTTAAGTTGAGACAGGGTTTTATGTAGCCCAAGGCAGCCTAGGACTCACTTTTAGGTAGGATGCCCTTGAACTTTGTGTCATCTTGCTCCATTTCCCAAGTTCTGAGATAATAGATGTGCAGCACTACCCCTGCAGAAAAAAAAAAAAAAATCTATATTCTTGAAAGCCTCTTTATAGCTCCAAAGAAGAAAAATACCCTGAGGAAAATTATATATATATATAAAAATTTTGTTTTTTGTTTGTTTGTTTTTGCTTTTTGAGGTAGGGTGTTGCTCCAGCCCAGGCTGACCTGGCATTCACGCTGTACTGTACCCTGGCTGGCCTTAAACTCATAGTGATCCTTCTATCTCTGCCTCCCAAGGGCTGGGATTAAAGGTGTGTGCCACTAGGCCCAGCAAAAATATAATCTTAAGAGACAAGACCTCATCTTGTTGCCCAGGCTAGCTCTGAACAGCTCAGACAATTATTTTGCCTCAGTCTCCTGGGTGGCTCAGATTACAGGTGCATTCCACCTTATTTGGCACTAGAACATAAAACCTTTTAAGAAATACGTATTGTGGAAGTGGGAGGCTGAAAGATTTTAAGAGCTGCAGAGTGGGTAGGAATATTGGGAGGCATGGTCTCCCCACCCCTGAAGTAGCAGGCTGGTGATAGAGCTCAGTGGTAGAGGTGTTGCCTAGCATGTATGAGATCTTGAGTTCAATACCCAGTACTGGGAAATGGTGAGATAAACTCGGAAGTAAAAGATCACTAGAGGGCTTTGGTAGCAGTTTTGAACAATCAGAAGAAAGAACCAACAAATTTGAAGTCAGGAAAATTGAAATAAGTGAGTCAAGAACAAAGAAAAATGGAAAAAAGAGAACAGAGAACTCTAGGGAGCTATGGGATACCCACAGGTAGACTCATATATATATGACCTGAGTTGGGGAAAGAGAAGAAAGTGACAGAAAGAATATTCACAGAAATAATGCCCCTAAACTTCTGAATTTGATGGAGGATATGAACCTACATGTTGGAAAACCTAAGTGAACGTGATGAGAGAAAGCCCTGAGAAACATGATAATCCAGTGGGAAAATCAAAGGACAAAGATAATCTTTTTTTTTTTTTTTTTTCTTGGTTTTTGGAGGTAGGGTATTGGCCTAACCCAGGCTGACCTGGAATTCACTTTGTTGTCTCAGGGTGGCCTCAAACTCATGGCTATCTTCCTGAGTGCTGAGACTAAGGGCGTGCCCCACCACACCTGGCAAAAGATAATTTTTTTTTTTTTTTTTTTTTTCAAGGTAGGGTCTCACTGTAGCTCAGGCTGACCTGGAATTCACTCTGTAGTCTCAGGGTACCTCGAACTCATGGCGATCCTCCTACCTCTGCCTCCCTAGTGCTGGGATTAAAGGCGTGCACCACCATGCCCTGCTCAAAAGATAATCTTGATGGTAAAAGAAGAGAAAGGATTCGTCTCCTTCAACATATACAAGATTAGCAACTGATTTGTCATCAGAAACCCTGAAGACAAGAAGATAGTGGAACTATAGTTACACCTTGTTTAACAATGGAGACACATGCTAAGATGTGTTGGTAGGCTGTTTAATTAGTGTACAGACATCATAGAGAGTACTTTCATAAATGTAGATAGCGTAGCCTACTGTACACCTACACTATATGGTTTTTGTATATATGGAATTACCTGTTACCAATAAAGTTATCATGAATGGAACACAATAGTAAATCCCACACAGTAGAAAATGGGACAATCAAGAGCTGTGGTAGGGCTGGAGAGATGGCTCAGCAGTTAAGGTACTTGCCTGCAAAGCCTAATGGCCTGGTTCAGTTCCCCAATACCAGATGCTAGAGGTCCTGGAACACCCATTGTCCCCTCTCTCTTTTTCTCTCTCTGTTTGCAAATAAATAAATAAAAATATTTGACAAAAATAGAGCTATGGTAAGTACAAGATAACTGTTTGAGGATGCTAGCAGTGTAATAGTCACACTGGGTTTTTTATTACAATAAATTTTGATTTCATGATAAATAGTACACTCTAAAAGATATTAATAAAATATAATAAAAAGATAAACCAGCAAACTAGTTGTTTATCTTCAAATATTATGTATTTAATATCATTGTATTTGCTATACTTTTATATGATTGGCATCACAATAAGTTTACCACAAATGTGAATAGTGTGTTGCCTTACAAGAAAATTTTCAGTTCTAATACAGCCTTATGGGACTATTATTGTGTGTGAGCTCTTGCCGACAGAAATGTGATATGGCACATGACTGATTTAAAGTGCTGATTTACCAGGATTCTGTATCTGATGAAATTGTTCTGTAGAATGAAGGGAAGACAGAGACAGGCAAGCTAGGGGAGTTAATTACCCAGTAAGACTTGCCCTCCATGAACTGTTAAAGATTGTCCTTCATGTTAAAAGGAAAGGCTATTAGAGTGTGACTCAAGGTCATAAAAGAAATACAGAACACTGGTATAGGTAAATATAAAAGCCAGTGCCACTGTACACTTGGTTTCTAGATCTTTTTTCGGTGTGAATTAAAAGGCAGATGCGCCAGTGGTGGCGCATGCCTTTAATCCCAGCACTCGGGAGGCAGAGGTAGGAGGATCACCGAGAGTTCAAGGCCACCCTGAGACTACATAGTGAATTCCAGGTCAGCCTGGACCAGAGTGAGACCCTACCTCAAAAAACAAAACAAAACAAAAAAAAGGAGATGCACAAACAATAAGGAGCCATAGTGCTGTAGTTTAACCAACATCATTGTGTGGTGTAGGGTGTTTTTCCAGTCTATGGTGGTTTAATCCTCAGATATAGAACCTGTTATTTTTTGTGTATGTTTTATAACATAATGACATGGAATATAGCATTTAGTGGTGATGAAAATGAGCATAGAAAGGGTTTCAGGATTAACTCCTGTTTAACAAATATCCATACTCTAAGCACACGTTTCCTTTCTTCTGTGTTGAACACACCATCATGTCTCTCACCTATGTGTCTTTGTATCTGCTTTCCTTTATGAAAATTCACTTTTCTCCTATCATCTACAAATGTGTCTTTCAAATTCCATGTCAGTAATCACTTTCCTAGGAAAGACTTCTTACCTCTTCTCTGTTTTCTTGCACACTTGATTTCAGTCCTCAAGATTCCTGATTTACTGCTGTCTCTGACTTTAAGAGTAAAACTATTATCATTATTCCTTATAACCTGGTATGTATAGACATCAATAAATCTTTGCTGTATGCACACCCTACTTTTGAATAGAGGGAAATTTAAACCTCTTAGTCAACTGAAAATTAGATTGAGAGCAAATGGTAAAATGGTGCTGGCCTGTGTCTCTTCTAAACTCGGTGAAACCTCTGGTCTGGGACTACAGCTCAAATAGAGCATTTGTTAACATATGCAAAGCCCCAAGTGGATACCCACTACCAGAAGACAGAAAGAAAGGCAGGAAGAGGTTAAAAAAAAAAAAAAGAAAATATGGGCTAGAGAGATAGCTAAGTGGTTAAAGAATTTTGCTTACAAAGCCTGTCAGCCCTAATTCAATTCCCAAGTCACCCATGTAAGCTGGACACAGAAGGTGGCGTAAGCATCTGATGTTCATTTTTAGCAGCAAGAGGCCCTGGCACCCCCATGCACACACCTGCAAATAAAAAAGAAAGGTAAGAAGTAAGACCAGAAGGCTTCGTTTTATGCAAAGAAAAAGGCACACTTTTTTTTTATCGACAACTTCTGTACTTACAGACAGTAAACCATATTTCCCTCCCCTTCCTCCCATTCCCCTTCAGAACCCCACTCTCCATCATATCTCCTCACTCTCTCCATTAGTTTCTCTTTTATTTTGATGTCATCATCTTTTTCTCCTATTATGAGGGTCTTGTGAAGGTATTGCTAGGCACTGCAAGGTCATGGATATCAAGGCCAATTTCTGCCTGGATAGTTGCATTGTAAGAAGTCGTACCCTTCCTTTGGCTCTTACATTCTTTCTGCCACCTCTTCCGCAATGGACCCTGAGCCTTGGAGGGTGTGATAGAGATGTTTCCATGCTGGACACTCCTCCGTCCCTTCTTCTCAGCATTATGTTGCCTTTTGGGTCATCCCAGTGGTCATTGCCATCTGAAAAGAGAAGTTTCTCTAACCAGAAGTGAGAATAGCATTAATATGTGAATATGAACATTAAGTGTAGTGCTTCCAGGGCAGTTTGGTGGGAATAATATATGCATTTAGCCAGACAAGAGCAGGCTTTATACCCCTAAGGCTCATGACCTCCCCTGCCATAGACTTTTGATTAGTTTTTTCAGTAGCAGGCATGTGTTTCCTCCTGTATAGCAGGCATGCAGTCCAATTAGGGAGCAGTTGGTTTCCCCACAAGCAGACATGCCACTATTGCACCCGTTCAGTCATTTGGCCTGTCTAGCCAACCTTGAGGTTTCCAGTGTCCACTGTTTTCACCGCTGATGACTTCTGTCTCCCATAGTGCTGCATGCGGTGCAGCTTTTTCCAGCTTTCAGTTGGCTGGTCTACAAAGAGGAGGTTTTCTGCTCAGCACCAGCTTGATTTCTCAGTGACCTTGCTGCTCAGACAAGTGAGGCCTTCAGCAATAAGGTCTTTAACCATCTGTTTTTCACGGGAAACCAAGGACGTTGGGAGGCACACTTTTATATCAAGTTTTGTTAGTTTTCTCTTGCTAGTGCTAGGGAAATCTAACCCAGGTCCTCGTGCATGCTAGGCAAGCTATGAAAGGGATGTGATAGCAACAGTTGTCTCTCTTGCCCTTCTGTCATGCAAGGAAGACCCACAGCAGCTTCTGGTGGAATGTCAGTCATCAACTTCCCAGCCTCCAGAACCATGGCAAAGAAACGTTTTCCTTTCTCAATTACCCAGTCTCAGGTTTATTGTAGCAGCACAAAACAAAGGGTGTAGGTGACTTTTTATATAGCTTTTGGGGGTTAGGAAGAAAAGCAGAGTGAAGTCAGGAAAAAGGAATTCTGCTGCTTTGCTGATTCATTGCAGTCTAGCTGCAGTTTGCACAGTAATCGCTGTGTGCTGTATTCTTGTATTAGAGTCAGAATGATCATTCTCCTTACTACATTTGCTATGTAGAGGGTCTTGATGTTCATGAAGGTATCTCACAGTTGGTAATATTCAGGATTTTTGGTTTCTTTGATTATTTGTTTTGCATTTTTAATACAGAGCAAGTGTTCCAGAGAGAGAGAGAGAGAGAGAGAAAGAAAGAAAATGTGTAGGTTCAGATTAAATCACAGACTGTCATCTGTCTACCATGCAGGTAAGAAGTAAAACATCAGCAGTCTAGAAGCCACTTGTATATATATTCTTCACAGACTGGGTCCTCTGAAAATTACCACCCTCAATTTTATGTATATCCTATCTTTGTTTTCTGTTTTCACTATTTTAGTCTTTAGTCCTAAATACAATCTTTCTGGCTTAAAACTTTCTGGGGAGCTGGCTAAATAGCACAGTGTGTAAAGTGCTTGCCTTGCAAACATGAGGACCTGAGTCTGACCTCTAGAACATGAAAAAAGCTAGGAGTAGTGGCACATGCTTCTAATGCCAGAGCTGGGAAAGCTGAGACAGGGGATCCTGGTGCTTTCTGGCCAGCTAATCTAGCCTGATTAAGGGGGTTCTGGGCCCTTGAAAAACCCTGCCTCAAAAAAGGCGGAACAACACCTATATACATGTGAACCTAAACACACACACACACACACACACACACACACACACACACACACACTTTCTAGGAGGCTGGATGTGTCCACACAAGCCTGTATAGCTATATATATATAGCTATAGCTATATAGGAGCCTGAGGCAGGAAGATCATAAATTCAAGGTCTGCCTGGGCTACATAGTCAATCTGAAGTCAATCTGTATAACTCGGTGAGATCCTGTCTTAGAGAGCTGCGATGTAACTCAGTGGTAGTGTTCTTACTCACCGTGTACAAGGCTCTGGGTTCAGTTGCCAGCACTAATACAAAAACAGTTTATAGGAAATGGAGTCAGCTGCATGTACTTTTCCATGTTATGGTTCTTTTTAGTAGGCTAGTGTTCTATCATCAAGATATGCCCTCACCCCTTTTAATTTAATTCAATTAATTTTTTTTTTTAGACCGGATCTCACCAAGTAGCTCAGGTTGGTCTTAAACTTGTAACCTCCTGTCTCGGCCTCTTAAGTAGCTGTGATCATGGGTATGTACCACCATGCCCAGAAATATGTGAGTAAGATAAGGTGGTTGTTGAGATCCGTTCATGTGCTTTATTTTCCCTCATGTATTTCACTGCATAAACATACCTGTGATCTCTCATGGACACTTGTATTGTCTTCAGATCATTGCTTCTGTTAGCAAGGTTGGTGTAATAATCTTTTAAAAATATTTTTTTGAGAGAGAGAGAGTAAGAGAAGGGAGAAAGTATGAGCATGCCAGGGTCTTCTGCCACTGCCAATGAACTCCAGACACATGTACCACTTTGCACATATGACTTTACGTGGGTATTTGGGACTTGGACTCAGGCAGGTAGAGTCTGCAAGCAAGCACCTTCAAATCAGTGAGCCATCTCCCCAGAACCTGTAATATTCTTAGACATATCCCATACCACAGATAATTTGTTTAGAATATGATGTTTTTCTTTTTAAAAAAATTTCATTTTTATTTACTTGAGAGAGGGAGAGGGAGAGAATGTGCATGCTAGAGCCTTCAGCGGCTACAAATGAACTCCAGATGCATTACCACCTTGTGCATCTGGCTTATGTGGGTCCTGGGGAATTGAATCTGGGTCCTTTGGCTTTGCAGGCAAGTGTCTTAACTGTTAAGCCATCTCTCCAGCCCAGAATATGATATTCTTCTATATCCCATGCTACAGATGATTTATGTTAGAATATGATTCTTATACCTATCCAATATCACAGATAATTTATGTTAGAATGAAATTCTTATACATATTCCATGTTGCAGATAAGTTAATTTATGTTATAATATTCTTACACATATCCCATGCCACAGACACATTAATTTGTGTTAGAGTTGCTGGGGCATATGAAATGTACATGTTCAACTTTTTTTTTAAGGTAGGATTTCACTCTAGCCCAGGCTACCTGGAATTCGCTATGTAATCTCAGGGTGGCCTCGAACTCATGGCGATCCTCCTACCTCTGCCTCCTGAGTGCCACCATGCCTGGCTTCAACTTCATAATCTAATGTAAAACTGTTTTCCACAGTAATCATAACTTTTTTCATTTTTAGAAAGTATTTTTATTTATTTATAAGCAGAGAGAGCTAGACAGAGATAGAAAGAGAGAGAGAGAGAGAGAGACAGTGAGAGAATGGATACTCCAGGGCCTTTTGCCACTGCATACAAATTCTCGATGCATACACCCACTTTATGCCTCTGTTTTTTTTTTAATTAATTAATTTATTTATTTAAGAGAGAGAGAGAGAGAGAGAGAGAGAGAGAATGGCACAACAGGGCCTCCAGCCACTGAAAAGAAACTCCAGGTGCATGTGCCACCTTGTGCATCTGACTTACGTGGAACCTGGAGAATCAAACCGGGATCCTTTGGCTTTGCAGGCAAATGCCTTAACCGCTAAGCCATCTTTCCAGTCCTGCCTCTGGTTTTATGTGGGTACTCGGGAATGGAACCCAAACCATCAGACTTTGCAAGCAAGCACCTTAACCACTGAGGCATCTCTCCAGGCCTGTGACTGTTTTCTTTTTGCCAGAAGCAGGAAGGCTTTTCTCGTTGCTCTTTATTCCTTGCTGACTGTCGGAGCTGCCTGAATTTATTGTTTTGCCATCCTGATGGTGTGACACAATCGCTGTAATGATTCGAATGTGCGCTTCCTTCTTTGCAAATGAGGTTGGTCATCTTTTCATGCTTGGGGATTGTACTTTTATTCTCTGTGAAATTCTCACCTTTTCCCAACTAGTTATTTTTTCTTTTTAGCCATGAGAATTCTTTATATATTCTAGGTATTAATAATTTGTTAGCCAACTGTACTGCAGATATCTTCTTAGTAACTGTGTATAGGAGGTAGGGAGAAGAGGTAGTATGCAATCCTCCTATTTTCTGGCACGGAGAACTGAGTGTATGATGGGACATCTAAACAAGGACATGAAATAGAGGTGAAGAAGTGGGTCTAAGAGAGAAGTGAATTAATTGAAGGATTTTTGGAATTTGAAGTTTCTATAGAATATATAGGTAGAGATGACTCATAGGAACTTAACTGTAAGAGTGTGAAGCTTGGGCCAGCTCATGGCCCATACTAGCCATGAAAGAATTGTGTATGATGGGCTTTTCAGAAGGCTGAAGTTGAAAGGAAGGTGGCAGGCTTTTTGGCATATGGTAATTCTGCAACTTGTTTGTTCTCTATCCATCCCAACCTCTTGTCCAAACCATTGATTCTTTAAGCCTTTGAAATAGATGTCTGTCACATGACTCACAGGACACTTCATGTTAGTTACAATTACTTTATTATCCTTTTGATCTCAATAGTTAATTTCTTAATATTTTCAGTACAGGACAACATTTTTATTTTGAAAGTCATCCAACACATTTGTCTTATATAACATGCCAATTACTTTCAACTATATAAGTTATTCCATATACAATGAAAATAGTAGAAAATATGCATTTTAAACTTTGCTTTGTACAATCTTTCATTGAATAATATTTACACATACATTTCCAAACATTTGTAGCTTCCTTCATTTATCTGGAGTTATGGAAGTGTGTGGTCCTTTGAGGAAAAGGCAGGAGAAGCTTATAAAGTAAAGATGTTCTTGGAAACACAGGTGGCATTATTATTGCATACTTTCTAGTTATTAGAGACTCAACTCTGGTAAACTCAGAAGTGAAAAGATTCCTTGACAACCCTCGGAGTCAGGGGAGGTGAGGATAGTGCCAAGAACGTAACACCTCGGCATAGCTTACAGTCATCAGTAGGGTTAGTAACAGAGGCAGGAACTCTGCTACCGCAGTTACTGTTTTCTGGGATAGTAGGAGTAGCAGCTAACATGGCACTGTGCTTAGTCACCTTTGAAGAGCCCTCACGCCAGGGACAGTCAGGGCTTGCCATGGCCTCTGTGTGGGGTTCCCATGGGGAGGCAGCCTCTCTCTGGTCATCCTTATCAGCAGGCAGGGATTTGCTGCTCTCTGGTTTTAAGAAGATCGTTTAGACCTGTAGAGAAAGAAGAGAGGTGCACTGAGGACAGACTCTGGGTTGTGCTTAAACCATTTGGGGTGCGTAGGGCACCCACTGGCTTGGCACGCTTTCCTGTGGCTGCAGTCACCATAGATGGGGAGGGGATCGATTTGAGAGCCTCACTTTGGCTAGTTATAGCTCTGCCTTGAAGTTGAGAAGATCACCTGTCCCTCCTACACAGGTGTCAGGATGATGTTAGTTATTTATGACATCAAGTGATATATATATATATATATATATATATATATATATATATATATGGAGAAGGGGGCATGGTGGGGACCCAGTTTTAAGCCAATCATCCCACAGCAAAGCCCAATGTAATAATACTTCTCCAGAAGATCAGTTCATCTATAAGCAGCAGCAAGCTTACCTGTCTTTTCTAAGTGCGTTCAGCAGATTCTTGATGGCCTTAGATTCTGGATTCAGGCATCTCTTCTCTCCGTTCTTTTTCAGTGTGGCACTGCAGAGGTAGATGATGAGATAGGAAAACAATGTTAGGCCACAACATAGACGGAATATACAGTTCCCACATCAGACATTTCAGTGTCACGCTAGCTGTTTTCCTTAGCTATTCATTAGTATTACAGTCATCACAGACATTGCTGATATTTTCTGATCAGTATTTAATATATAACTATATATATTAAATGTAGAAAGTTATCATGAGGTGGGATTTTACTCACATGATCTCAACCTTTGGACAAGATTGGCTTGCAGGAATAATTTCAAGTTTTTCTAAGTACCGTCGATTAATAGCTCCATCACTGATCCTGATGCAGGTACAGCGCACTGTCCTAGACAGAGGACTTCCTTCAGGGAGAGAGGGGAGAGTGGGAAAGGTTAGCACAGAGCTTCCCTATCCCCACACTGTCATTTTTGCCCATGTGGTTGCTTAACTTATGGAGGGATGGAGCTGCGACTTGTAGATGATAAGTCATGCTCTAGGCACACTCAAAGTACTCAGCAACTACCTGTTTTACCCTCTCTCTCATTCTCTCAGTTTTTTCTCCCTACTCCCCTTTTATCCTCTCTCTTCCTTTCTTTCCTCTTTATTTTGTTGTATACAAATGAATTCTGGAAGCAGAAGGAATGTCTACTTATTTCTCTTGTCTTTTAGGTGCTCACTGAAACTTAACATTCTACACTGTTTTTAGCATTTGTGTAACCAGTCATCTTTCAGATTCGGATAAATATCCCTTGACAGTCCTTACCTTGTGTCCCACTTAGCAGCAGAAGGATAAAGCAAAACGTGAGAGCAGCACTTTGGTTCATAGTGATGAGACTGGACTGCAGGTTCCTCTGTGGTAGTTGAGATGTAGCCAGGCAGTTGACGAATGCCTCACAAAACATCAGGCTACTGTGCAGTATTTATCTGCAAAGACAATTTCCCTCTCTGATTCTGATTGGATAATATTACAGCTGACTCAGAAAAACTGTCTATTTTTTGGAGGATATCCCTTGTTGCAAAATCAAAGGTATTATTTATATTTATTGTGACTCCGAGTTTTGGAATTTCCCTCTGTTCTCTCTCTCTCTCTCTTTTTTTTTTTTTCCAATGAGTGAGTTAGGTTTCACTTTCCAAAGCATGAACTATTTCCTGAAAATTAGAATGTTACTGCATTCTAGAACAGCCTTTTAAATGGAACCTTAGCTCTCACCTTTCACCTCCTGTCAAACATCAACTTAATCTTTAATTTAAAGTCCCAACACAGTTTTAAATTATTCTGCTTTAGTTCCGTGTTTTGCATCCATCTTAATTTTCACTGTAGGACATCAGGAGGACTATATTGTTATGCATACTTTGCCATTTTTCTTCACAATAATTCGGTGAAAGTGATATTTTCATTTCATAGAGGAAGAAGAATCTTACAGGTTCAGTGATTATATTAGACACACAAAGGCTGTCATCCATTCTAACAGCCATGTATTTTCTTAGTATTTAAATTTTTGTATTTAGTTACTATTAGAGGCTTTTCCCTCCCAATGCTGGAGATCAAGCCCAGGGTCTTGTGCCCACTACTGAGCTACATCCCACAAGCTAGAAGTTCTTATGAAAAATATACTAGGCACTATCAAATTTTCATCTTTTATAGGTAAATACAGTTTTGGTTCAGCTAGTTGTACGTGGTGATGAAGAGAGGGACAGTGCTTCTCATCAAGCTCTGCAGTAATGGGGTTGTCTTCTCAGATAAGGCTGGCAAATTTCAAATGCATAACATCACTAGAATAAGTGCATAGTTGCTACCATTTTGAGAGAAAACATTGCTGCTTTTGGTTATCTGATTTCTGGTATTTTCAAACACGTTCCATATGTTAGTCAGTCCCTGAGTGGAAACATCATAGCATGGCATCTAGGATTGTGTGAGAAAGTGGTTCATTTCTCTCTGAGGAAGTAAATTTAAAAGGGGTATGCTAGATACAGAGCTTGGGAAACACTTTGAGATAGAGGGAATAGAAGAGACTCATATGCAAAGCAAAGGAAAAACTTCAACTATTGAGCTAGTAGCTATGATCACTGAAGGTTATCCCATCTTAACTGGATGTAAGTAGGGCCAGCCCTTCATTGCCTTTTATCTGTCGTGCTCAGCTGATGGTTAGAGTAGATGGCATCAGCGGGAAGCATGTGATACAGGATGGGGAAGTGGTTCGGTGATGGAGCCCTGTCCAGTGTGTGCTAGACCTCCGAGACGGAGCTGTCAAGCATGTGGAGGCCTCTAGTTCAATCTCCAGCACAGACGAGGAGAGGGGAACATGTGTTGGACTTGACAGTTGAAGTTTAATGGTATCTAAGAGATGTGGTGGTCCTTGGTTGTGTCTTTGCAAGTGTGTGCTAACAGAATAAGATGGAATACTGTTCCAAATCCAGGCATTACCTGCAATGCAACAGCAGAGGCAGTTGATACTTGGAACCTGGGAAAACACTGAGGTAGACTGCAGCAGCAACAATGTGGGGACCCGGCAGGGAGGGGCAGTGGTTTGCCCTGCATTCAGGCTAGTGAACCTGGTAAGCATTCTGGTTCACAACCTGGCATCCGAGGCTAAGAATGAAGTCCATGTTTGCCAGCTGGGCTTGTGTAAGACTTGGAACTCCAAATACAGGCAGTCTGCCAGCAGAACAGGGAATGAGTTGCTGTTTGGGGAAGATGGAAATTGTTAGAGTGCTAAATCCTGCTTTCCACAGACTAGCTAGAGCAGAACTGAGCTTTCAAAGCTGTGGGAAACAGGAAGCACAAAAGGAAGGAAAATGAGGCAGGCTGACAGAACCTGCAAGACTTTCCTTTTGCAAACAGTCTTTACTTCTGATGAGAATGGCTTGTGAGAGATGGTGGTGACACAAAAGTGTGCATAAGTGTAAGAGTGCCTGAAATTTTCAGAGCTATCTTGACCTGATGGAGGTGGTTCTGAGCATTAAGTGATCACAGACACATGGTGGTGGCTTTGCTTTTCGGAATCTTGGTTCTCAGCTCAGATGCTGTCTGTCTAGCAAAGTCAAAGCAGAGTTGAGGCACCTACTTGAAAAGTGGCTAAAAGTCTTTTATTAAGGAGAAAATGTCTCTTATGTAATTGGTCAGTAGCATCTCCCAACAACATTCTAGAAGTGTATTATTTTTAAGCCTCAGCACAGAACTACTAAATGAAAAAAAAAAAAGAAAAAGAAAAACCACATTCTAGTTTGGAAGACCAAAAAAAGCCTCATGAAACCATAAACAAAAGTAAGAGAAATTATAAGGTAGATGAATGAGATTGAAAATACATCATACAGAGGTTCACAGAAGAATATGTTTGGGTCAGAAATGCTTAGGAGAACCTTCAGAAAAAAAGAACTTGGGCCTCAGAGGAGCAATGAGAGTGAATTGTACTTAGACAAGTTGTCGGGTGGGAAGTTGTGTGCAAGGTTAGGAACACCACCAAAAGAGAGTACAGAGAACAACCAACCAACAAGTCATGACAGCCGATCGTGTGGTAGGAGCAGAGAGACCTCGTTAGGACCTGGACTTCAGTTTTACAGGTTCAGAAACACTCGTTTCCCCAGTCACCCAGACTAACATGCTGTTTGAGAGTTCATTATGTCAACGGAATCTAGTGAAGACTAAGCTGGGGAGATGGCTTAGCGGTGAAGGTGCTTGTCTGCAAAGCCTATGGACCCATGTTCTACTCTCCAGGTCCCCCATAAGCCAGACACACAAGGTGATGCAAGGTCATACATGTCCACAAGGTGACTGACACGTCTGGAGTTCTATTGTAGTTGCTGGAGGCCCTGGCACGCCAATATATTCTTTCTTTCTCTCTCTCTCCCTCTTTCTCTCATAAAAAAGCCAGTCTGTTAGGATTGCCTTGGAAAAAGAAAAGAAAGACAGTTTGTTCCTCTGTGGTAGCAACTCTCCAGACTGGGCTGGCTGTTTGCGGTGTTCAGGTCCCTTCTCTCCCAGGGTCAGAGTATCTGGGTTGAACAGTTAGTAAGCAATACATTGCCTGGTGAGAAGAGGATCAAAACAAAGCTTCCTTCTCTTGTTTTGAATGGGGTCAGTTAGGAAAAATTCATGTATCAGTGGCAAACCAGCTATGACATGTTCCACTACAGCCAACCCTGCAAGGATCATTTGAATGGAAAAATTAGCAAAATGATAACTTTATAAATTTTTACTTCTCTCAGTTTTTGCAGGTCTTTTGGTGTTGCCACATTTCCAGCCTGGGTCTGGTTTTGGAAGAAATGGGAGTTTAAGGAACTATCCCGTGTTAGTTTCAGTTTCCATTGCTGCTGATTTGTCCTGAGCCTTGAATTATTTATAGCAACAGACCAGAATGTCAAACAGTCTGTCCTGAAAAAGTTGTGAATATAGACTTGAAAAAAAATGCTTTCCGAGAAACTAATGTGCTGAAAAGAAGTTTCCTAAAAAGTGAGTCTGAGGGCCTCAGTGATTTCTGTGGGCCGGGAATCCCCTTCAGGCTCCTCCTGGGAGCGTGTGGCTGAGGAGAGCAAAGCCTCCCCTTTGTAGATTTGACTTTGCACTCTCAACAAGTACTGAGGACAGAAACGTGGCCTTGCACATATAGGCACTGAGCTACATCCGCAGCCTTTGGTTTTCTTGAGCCTTTTGGATGATGCACTCATCATTGCTGGCAGATGTGTCTGTCAGTCTACAGCATTCATGAGTTACCGGCATGAATCGTGGCGGACTGAAGACAGGAATCATGTAGCATTTGTTCATAGGAAAGGCTCATATTGCAAGCCAGTTTACCTGTGTGATAGATAAACGTGTAAGGGAGCCAGGCGTGGTGGCGCACGCCTTTAATCCCAGCACTTGGGAGGCAGGGTAGGAGGCCATCCTGAGACTACATAGTGAACTCCAGGTCAGCCTGAGCTAGAGTGAGACCCTACTTCGAAAAACAAAAAACAAAACAAACAAACAACAACAACAACAACAAAAACCGTGCAAGGGTATTTACAAAACAGGAGACCCTTTTCAGTGTACTGAAGTTCCTATTCTGAATGTCAGAATAAAAAGGGAAATTAAAGCCATGAAGATTGGAGGACAAGGAAAAAATCTTGCAGGTAAAATTGTATAGAAAAGTCCAAAGAATAACAAGTTTTAGGGGAAAAACAGTTTATAAAAGATATGGATAGAACATCAATGCATTGTGTTATCTATAATTTAAAATGTTATTTAAAAAGAAATAACCTTTAAAAGGCTCCCAGCCTGGCTCATGGAATTTTGCAGAAGAGGGGGCAGAAAAATCGTTAGAGCCACAAGTTGGGACATTTTGCACAGAGACATTGCCTCTCCCCCCACCACATAATGCATGACCCACAATCCCCATGAATTGACCTGCATCCCCAACAAGGAAGGCCTCTTCAGAAAAGGGACAGGGAGGATGGTACCAACATGTGTTGTTTACATGCTAAATATGCCCGTATTTAATAAAACAGAAGTAACTTATAGTAGCATCAATATTTATACAATCCTAAAGAATAAACCCAACAAAATGTAAGTAAACTTGTTTGCACTAAATGTAGATGAATCTCTCTAAAATACTAAAAAGCAAAATAATGTTAAGATTAAATATTGTATGATTCTCCTTTCAGTAAAGTTCAGCAGGAAGAAAATTAAATGCTATTTTGTTTAGGCATGCATACTTAGGTAACAGAATGTTCTGAAAAGGATAGAAGTAGTTGCACAGTACTGTGAGTGTACTTTGTGGCACTGAACTGTGCTTAACAAGTCCTGATGACAAACGCTTTGCTATGTGTGTGTTGCCTTAGATGTCAGGACAGGGTCTATCCTGGAGCCGGAAGAGCTAAGGGAGTAGGACAGCAAAGAAATAGATGGCTATATTTTTAGGTATTGTTAATGAGTATTTGGATGGGGAGTTCATAGATTCTCATTATATTATAAACATAAATGTGTGAATATATGTTCACAAATGGTGACATCAACTAAAATAATAATCTGCATCTATATACCTTATGTCTATTAAAAATTAATTTTGGGGACTGGAGAGATAGTTTAGCAGTTAAGGTGCTTGCTTATGTGATGTACTAAGGACTTAAGAACCCTTGAGCTGGGGAGATGGCTTAGCGGTTAAGGCACTTGCTTGCAAAGCCAGATGCACAAAATGGAGCATGTGTCTGGAGTTTGTTTGCAGAGGCTAGAGACCCTAGTGCCCCCAGTCTCATAAATAAATTAAAATAACAATAAAATAAAAATTAATTTTAATAGGGATATGGTTGTGGCCCAATTGGTAGAATGTCTTCCTAATATACATAGAACCCTGGGTTTGAGCTCTAGCACTGCATAAAACTGGGCATGATGGCACATGCCTATAATCCCTGTACTTAAGAGGTAGAGAGGCAGGAAGATCAGAAGTTCAAGATCATCCTCAACTATATAGCAAATTTGAGGCCAATATGGCTTATATGAAACACTGCATCAAAAAAAAAAAAAAAAAATCAGCTCAGGGCTGGGGAGATGGCTTAATGGTTAAAGCGCTTGCCTGTGAAGCCTAAGGACCCATGTAAGCCAGATGCAAAAGGTGGCACATGTGTCTGGAGCTCATTTGCAGTGGCTAGAGGCCCTGGCATGTTCATTCTCTCTCTCTCTGCCTCTTTTTTTCTCTCTCTTAAATAAATAAAAATATTTATTTTAAAAATCAACTCAAAATGCATCAAAAGACCTTAACATAAGACCTGAAACTGAAATTTTAGAGAAAAATAGAGAACACACTTCAAGATACAGGCATAGGCAACAGTTTGAATAAAACTCTACTAATGCAGAAAAATAAAATTAAGAACTGACACATTAGGGCTGGAGAGATGGCTTAGTGATTAAGGCTCTTGCCTGCAAAGCCAAAGGACCCAGGTTCAATTCCCCAGGACCCATACAAGCCACATGCACAAGGTTTGCAGTGGCTGGATGCCCTGGTGCACCCATTTTCCCTCTCTTTCTCCTTCCCCCTGCCTCTTTCTCCCTCACTCAAATATATACATAAAAATAACATATTTTTTAAAAAGAACTGACATATTGGATTGCAATCAAATTAAAAATTTTTAAATAGGGAATGTAACAGTAGATTGCAGAGAGAGCCTGTAGAATAGGAGAACATCTTTGACAACTAAAAGGACTAATATCCAGATTACATAAAGAATAAAGAACTTGCCGGGCATGGTGGTGCACACCTTTAATTCCAGCACTCTGGAGGCAGAGATAGGAGGATCACCATGAGTTCAAGGCTACCCTAAGACTACATAATGAATTCCAGGTCAGCCTGGGCTACAGTGAGATCTATCTCAAAAACCAAAATAAATAAATAAATAAAACAAAAAAGAATAAAGAACTCTAAAAATTTAACACAAGAACAACAAATAATATGATCAATAAGTAAGCAAATTACTTGAACAGACAGTTCTCAAAGGACATATAAATAGTCACGCAATGCAAGAAAAAATGTTCAGCTTCTTTAGCCATAAAGGAAATGCAAGTTAAAATGGCACTGAGATCCCATCTCACCCCAGCCACAATGAATGTCATCAGGAAAACAAATGACCTCTGACAGTGGATGCTGAGACACCGCATTGGTTGGTGCTGTTCTTACATCTGTCAGGGCGGAGCCGATGGTGGACCTTAGTTCATCCTAGCACGAAGTCTGGGTTGGTGGCCAAAGCTTTTCCATGTCTAGGGCCTGTAAAATCTCTTCTTGGGTCTTGAAGGGGAAAAAACAAAATCAAATACTACTTATTGCTTACTTTCTTATCTGTGTCCTGAATTGATTTCCTTCCTTCCTTTAGCTCATTGAAGTCATTAACCTTTTTGTTTGTTTGTTTTTTGAGGTAGGGTCTCACTGTAGCCCAGGCTGACCTGGAACTCATTTTGTAGCCTTAGGCTGGCCTCAAACTCACAGCAATCCTCCTACCTCAGGTGTGTGCCATCATGCCCAGTCTTTTATTGATTTTTTTTTTTTTTTTTTTTTTTTTCAAGGTAGGGTCTCACTCTAGCTCAGGCTGACATGGAATTCACTATGTTGTCTCAGGGTGGCCTCGAACTAACGGCAATCCTCCTACATCTGCCTCCTGAGTGCTGGGATTAAAGGCATGCACTACCACACCCGGCTTATTGAACATTTTTACAAGTAGACTTTTGGATGCTTTGACATTTCAGTATCATGGAATTCAGTAATTGAGGAGTTATGATCCTTTAGAGGCATCATGTTGTCTTGTTATTTCATGTTTATGTTTTTTGTTGTTTTTTTTTTTGGAATGGGCACATCAGGGCTACTTGCCATTACAAATGAACTCCAGATATATGCTGTACTTTATGCATCTGGCTTTACACGGGCACTTTATGTGGGAATCGAACCCTGGCCATCAGGCTTTGCAAGAGGTTCCTTTAACCACTGAGCCATCTCTCCAGCCCCATGTTTATGTTTTTTTTTTTGTTGTTGTTGTAATATTTGCAAGCTATTGGCTTAGATATCTCGTCCGGTTTTTGGAGATCTTCTTAGTTAACATCCTACCCTTGAGGGCTCAGTGCCCACTGCCCCGCAGAAAGAAGAAAGCAAGCCATTGTGAGAGCAGCACCGCCAACCAAGCAAGATCAACAAATAGAACTGAAATCTATTTAAAGCAACAAATGCATTACCAGTGTCCATAAAGTGGCAAAATAATGTGTACAGTTAAGTTAAAAATTATTTTGGTTAAAAGTAAGAACAATGGGTGAATTAAATAAAGAAATGGTAAGAGAATGGTAAGAGAATGGGTGAAAAGGAAAGGAAAAGGTCAGCTAAAAGAGAAAAGAAGAATGGAGAAGAGTGTTGAGAAGAGAGAAAAAGAAAAAATAGGAATGCCGAAACAAAATTAGATAAAGATAGAGGAACAAAAACCCCAACTCTTTAAAAGCTCAAATATAGAAACAAATATTAAAAAAAAAAAAAAGTCTTGAGCCGGGCGTGGTGACGCATGCCTTTAATCCCAGCACTCGGGAGGCAGAGGTAGGAGGATCACCATGAGTTCAAGGCCACCCTGAAACTACATAGTTAATTTCAGGTCAGCCTGGACCAGAGTGAGACCCTACCTCAAAAAAACCAAAAAAAAAAAAAAAAAAAAAAAAAAAAAAAAGTCTTGGAGCATGTTCTTTTTTAATTACTTTTTTTATTGACAGCTTCCATAATTGTAAACAATAACCCATGGTGATTCCCTCCCTCCCCCCACTTTCCCCTTTGCAACTCCTCTCCATCATACCCCTTCCCCCTCTCATTCAGTCTCTTATTTTTTATTTTATTTTATTTTTTATATTTATTTATTAATTGGTTTTTCGAGGTAGGGTTTCACTCTAGTCCAGGCTGACCTGGAATTCACTATGTAGCCTCAGGGTGGCCTTGAACTCTCGGCAATCCTCCCACCTCTGCCTCCCAAGTGCTGGGATTAAAGGCATGCGCCACCACGCCTGGCTCTCTTTTATTTTGATGTCATGATCTTTTCCTCCTATTATGATGGTCTTGTATAGGTAGTGTCAGGCATTGTGATCTCATGGATATCCAGGCCATTTTGTGTCTGGAGGAGCATGTTGTAAGGAGTCCTACTCTTCCTTTGGCTCTTACATTCTTTCCGTCACCTCTTCCGCAATGGACCCTGAGCCTTGGAAAATGTGATAGAGATATTGCAGTGCTGAGCATGCCTCTGTCAGTTCTTCTCAGCACCATCCTGAGTCATCCCAAGGTCACCACCATCTGAAAAGAGAAGCTTCTCTAACCAAAAGTGAGAGTAGCATTTAATATATGGGAATGAACATTAAGAGAAGTGCTTAGGGCTGGAGAGATGGCTTAGTAGTTAAGGCATTTGCCTGTGAAGCTTAAGGACCCCTGTTCTATTCTCCAGGTCCCACATAAGCCAGATGCACATGGTGGCGCATGAGTCTAGAGTTTGTTTGCAGTGGCTAGAGGCCCTGGCATGCCCATTCTCACTCTTGGTCTCTCTCTCTCTGTCTCAAATAAATAAATAAAAGTAAAATCTTTTAAAAAAATTGAAGTGCTTATCAGGCAGTTTGGTGAGCATACTATATATATTTAGCCAGACATCAGCAGATGTTATACCCCTAGGGCTCATGACTACCCCTGTTGTAGATTTTCAGTATCAGGGTTAGGGTTAGGTTCCTCTGCAGGACTGGATACATCCCGCTGTTTATGTGGGTCCTGGGGATCATACCAGAGGTGGTCTCTCAGGCCTCCTCAGGCCCTCAGGCCTGCCTAGGAAATGCTCTTATCCTCTGAGCCTTATCTCCAGCTCCCTGGTTTTAATTTTAATTGCTTTATCATTATTCATCTTTTTTTTTGCAAGGAAGAATTTTGAGATCAGGAGCAAATACTGTTTAATGGTCTGTATTATTATCATTCAGCTTACTTTAAGCTGTTATGGACAATTTGGTTTTATCTTTGTGAAAAATTTAAAGAGGAAAGCTAAATCAGCACGTTTCCAGTTTTGTAGCAATTTTGTGTGACACAAAGCAACTGTATCTGCATTCATCATGCCAGGACTTCAAGAAGTACTTAATTGAAGCTATAGTTGTAAATGGCCTGATGAGCTCTGAGTGCATGCTAGGCAAGCACTCTTTCCACCGAGCTAGATCCCTAGCCCATAACTTCAGTTTGTTTGTTTATTTATTTATTTATTAGAGATACAGAGCTGGGGGGGAGAGAGAGTGTGTGTGTGAATGGACACACCAGAGCCTCTATCCACTGCAAACGAACTCCAGACGCATGCACCACCAAGTGCATCTGGCTTACATGGGACCTGGAGAATCGAACCTAGGTCCTTAGGCTTCACAGGCATATGCCTTAACCGCTAAGCCATCTCTCCAGCCCAACTTGAGTTTTTTTTTAAATGATATTCTGTTTTATATTTTTCAATGACATGTAACACTGATTTCACATGTACACTAGTGAAAGTTTGCTTTTCATGTCAATTTAATTGAAATAAATGAATATGCCATTTGCAGAACTATTATGGAATTTGAACAGAGATACAGTTTTAAAAAAAGCATTATAAGCCGGGTGTGGTGGCGCATGCCTTTAATCCCAGCACTCAGGAGGCAGAGGTAGGAGGATCGCCGAGAGTTCGAGGCCACCCTGAGACTACATAGTTAATTCCAGGTCAGCCTGGACCAGAGTGAGACCCTACCTCAAAAAACCAAAAAGAAAAAAAAAAAGCATTATAAAGATTTGAGATGGGAGTGATGGCTCGTTCCTATAATCCTAGCACTCAGGAGGCTGAGGCAAGAAGATCACTGCAGGTTCAAGGCCAGTGTGGTCTATACAGTGAATTGTAGGGCAGCCTGTGCTATAGAATGAGACCTTGTCACCAAATAACCAACCAATCATCACTGTGAAGACAAAGGTTAGATTCAGATCTTATAACTACTTAAGATACTACTGTCAGTGATGAGAACAAATGAATCCAAAATGTATAGGAAACACACACAAAACATTTCTATGGAAAAAGGTGGAGCGGGGGGAAAGACCAGTGCTACAAATTCAATGATGAAACATTTGTTCTCTGACACAGTTCACATAGCTTATACATTTGCTTTTACAAAGCAAACAAGATGATGATAAGAACTTTCTATAGATATTTATGTGCTACATAACATTTGGGAAAGGAGTGTCGATTTGCATGAATAATTATTATTCATATTATTTGAGAATAATTATTTGAGGATGTCTTACTGCATACATAGACACTTTTGATTCATAAGGGTTAGGGTCAAGTAAATTGTTACTGTCTTCATTATAACCACAGGTGATAATATGGAACATAGTACAGACACATGACTTTTAGAGGTAAATCTTTTCATAATTATAGCAGAATAGTTAAAAGTATCAAGTGTCCTAGAAGGTTCTTGACTTAGAAATGCATGGACGTGTATTCCAACAGTCAGGAGAAAGTGTTCAATTGTAGAATTCTTATTTCAGTAGTCACAGTTAAACTTGTTAGTGTTCAAATTTTCTTTTCCAGGACTTCATATGTTTTAGTGTTTTAAAAAATTCTTTCTTTTAATTTGCTGAAATTAAAAAAAAAGTTTTATTTACTGGGTTGCTTTTTGTTTCCTCAGTAATTAAGAGCTAACATATAAACACATATAATAGGAAAAGGACATTAGAACCATATAGCAGACATTTCATATTTGGCAGAATCTTCCAACAACTGTCAATTTTCTGTTTTCAAAAGCTGTGTTTTGGATAAAGTGCTTTATAACTTGGAAGTTATCCGGTACTGTACCTTTATTATAAGCTGTGCTTGCTTTGAGCTGGGATTCAGGCATCTTTGTCCTTTTTGTGCTTTCAGGGTGACACTGTTAAGGGGAGATGCAAAGGTATCTTAAACTTTGCATGGGAGATCAAACTAAAGAACCCAAACCTGCCTCCTCCATGGTCATCTTCAGCATCTCCATTACTTACATCACTTCAACTTTGTCACAGCTGTTAGTTCGGTACATTACTGAGGCTTTCTCAATTTCTGTCACTTTCACTGCTTTTACTCCAGGGCCTATGCAAAGGCAGCGCCCTCCTTTGAACATGGGGAAGCCTGAAAGAGACCATGGCTCTGGTTAGTCACGTGTGTGATTGCAGCAGATGGCTATGAGGTAACGGGTGACTGTGATGAAGTCTTACTGTGCACTAGTTCTTGGTCCACCATTTCTGAGAAAGGATTTAGGTAAGATGCTGATTATTTCTCTAGTCAACAAAGCGTTGCTAATTAAAGGCACATGAGCAGGATGTTTCTTAAGGTGACGCTTGTTTGCCTCTGGCTTTTATGCATAAGATTTTTTCCAGAAAATTAACACAATTTATTTATGAGAGAGAGAGGGAGAGAGAGAGAAAGAGACACCCAGAGAGAATTAGTGCACCAGGCCCTTAGCCACTGCAAATGAATTCCAGATGCATGTGCTACCTTGTGCATCTGGCTTACATGGGTTCTAGGGAGTTGAACCTGGGTTCTTAGGCTTTGCAGGCAAGCACCTTAACCACCAACCCATCTGTCCAGCCCAGTTTCTATATAAAAATTTTAACAGACATTTAAAGCTATGCTGAAGGTCTTTGCTAGATAACTGTCACAAAATAAAAATGGGCATGAAGTCTATTATCATCAGTAGATTTTAATTATCATCTCTGGTCCCTTAAACATTTCGAGCATTTTCTGCCAGTACTATAAGTACTCTAATGTGTGAGGTTAAAGAAAAATTTACCAAATATTTTAGAATAAAAGTAGAACAAACATTTAAGCATAACAAGGATTTATAGATCCAGAAGTCAAAGCAGCATGTACCTTGAACAGTCGCAGCCCAGAGCATCGTGACCAAGGCCACAGCCATGGCTTTCCCACTCATGGTTCTGTCCCTGCCGCTGCTCTTCTGAAGGATGAGTAACGCCGAGTCCAATCAGAGCAGTGTGCTTTATAGGCCTGCAACCCTTAGATGACAGTAGGAATTTCCCTTCTTGAGTCATATTCCTTTCTTCCAAGAGTTTCCGTTTTGTTCAGTGCCTGTTGGTTTCTTCCTGTCTGCTGTAGTGATGAAAGTGATCTGAATGTGAAAGCACTTGGGAAAGGTATGGGTGTAGAGTAGATTCTTGCAGGAATCAATCAGCCTTAAACTAGCCCAGGTTCAATCCCCAGCACTTCACAGACCAGACATAGCACCCCTATTCAGAGGCAGAGGCAGAGGCAGGAAGATGACAAGTTGAAGACTATCTCGTGTGTAAAGTACATGAGACTTTGTCTCAGAAAAGTGAAGATGGCTTTTCCTAGAAATGCTTTGAATCATTTGATTCCAGGCAGTGGAAATCTGATTGCCATTCCCTTAGGAAGACCTTCCTGTTTGTCTTCTTTTCCTCTGTCCTTCACATGACTATACAAAATGGCATGCTAAATTGTTTTTTCATCTCGTGTTTGCCTGTAAGGCTAAGTGTGTTGTATTTGACACCAGATGACCTTCATTTAACTTTACATTTTTGCCTATAATTTCATGTCTGAAAATCTCTCCTCATACTCCTGTACTTACAGCTTACATTTTAAAATTCTTACTATATATTTTTAGCACTATTTAGTCCATAAAGTTGTAAATGTCCATTAAGGATTATTTAAATTCTATCATTTGATGTTTTCACCTCTTGAAATCTATCTTGATGCAATCTCTTTTTTCTTGTCCTTACTTTTTCTGGTTTTTTCAAGGTAGGGTCTCACTCTAGCTCAGGCTGACCTGGAATTCACTATGTAGTCTCAGGGTAGCCTTGAACTCATGGCAATCCTCCTACCTCTGCCTCCTGAGTGCTGGGATTAAAGGCATGTGCTACCATGCCTGGCCCTGTTTTACATTTTTTTAAAGCTCAAATCATGAGATAGATCTACAAAGTTAGCCTTTTCATTTGGAAGATTCCTGGTCCGAGTTTGTTGTGCTTAGTGTGCACAGAGGGTTTCTGAATTTTTTTTTTTTTTTTTGGTTTTTCGAGGTAGGGTCTCACTCTAGCCCAGGCTGACCTGGAAGTCACTCTGCACTCTCAGGGTGGCCTTGAACTCATGGCATTCCTCCTACCTCTGCCTCCAGAGTGCTGGGATTAAAGGTGTGCACCACCACGCCCAGCTTCTGAAGATTTTTAAGTCACGCCTTGCTGAAGCCTTTATGATACCATGTTGCGTAATGACTGCCTCTTCTAACTTGAACTTACAGTCCTTGTCAAGCTTTCTCCAGACGAGTCATGAAAGCCACATGCATAACCTAGTAGTCACATTAGAAAGTCACATAAACAGATGAAAGTAATGTCAACTGTATTTATTGCATGTGTGTGTCTTTGTGCTGTGTGTGTTTTATATGTGCGGGCACATGTGTGTGCACATGTGTTTGTGTGTACATGCGTGTGGAGGTGGGTATTGGGTGTCTTTCTCAATGGCTGTCCATTTTATTCTTTGAGGCAGGATCAGTGGCTGAACCTAGAGCTCACGGATTCATTTAGACTGGCTAACCAGTGTATCCGGGACCCTCTATCTCAGCCTCCCCAGCATTGTCATTACAGGCACACACCACAACACTTGGCATTTCACGTGGGTGCTGGGGATTGAAAATTAGGCTAGGAACCATGTGGCTTCTCTGATTATCACCCACAGCAGTTGCCCAATCTGGATTTCAAAGACTTATCCTTATGAATAACCAAGGGTCGATCCGACCCCAGCATTATGTAACCAGTCAGAATTTGGCTAATATTGTGGCAAAAACCATGCAGGAAAAAAAATTTGACAACTTTTGCTGAAGTTCTCTCCAGGTCCTGGAATCCTGACTTAGGCATTACTTGAAACTGGTGTCAAAGGGGTTGCACTTGAAAGTGATAAAACTTTTATTCCACAGTTGAAGTCCTTAAGGAAAATGTGGAGTGAAAATCTGAAAGTGATTTGCTGTGACTTCTTCAAAACATATCCCAGAAATGATGACACAATAAGACCACCTGTTATGCTGTCGCATACACTTTTTCAGAATTTAGAATAAAACCAGTTCATTGGTCAGCAGGTAGTCCTTTAAAAATAATTGGAGTATTTCCAATTAAAAATGAAAGAAATGTACTTTGGAAACTTCTGCATGATCTGTATGCCTGTGCATCTGTTTATAGATATCGCCTAATAGAACTAAATATATTTATTAGTGAAAAAGAATACCAGAAATTAATGGCAACCCCTAGAACACCAGACTTGTATCAAGTATTAAATGTGCTCTGGCAAGTGGCTTGTAAAATTAAGGTCCTGCATGTAGAGTCTTTGTTGTGATTTAATGCATTCACTGAATATGGGCAACTGTCGAAGCCAAAGCACAAGGAACCATTACAACTAACAGGAGAAAATCTGTATTTTATTGGAATGACTCCTCATATAAATTTATTCATAGAGCTCTTAAGTTCTATTACCTATGATATATTTTTTCACATGATGTTGCAGTCAGGTTCACATTGCTTGCAGAAATCACCCAACCAAGAGTAGCTTTTGGGGAAAAGGGTTTATTTTGGCTTACAGACTAGAGGGGAAGCTGCATAATGGCAGGGGAAAATGATGGCTTGAGCAAAAGGTGGACATCACCCCCTGGCCAACATAAGGTGGACAGTAGCAACAGGAGAGTGTGCCAAACACTGGCAAAGGGAAACTGACCACAATACCCCTAAGGCTGCCCCCAATACTCTGCCTCTAGGAGTTAATTCTCAAGTCTCCATCAGCTGGGAACCTAGCATTCAGAACACCTAAGTTGATGGGAGACACCTGAATCAAACCACCACACATGGTAAAAAGCACTGTTTTGGGAAGCATAATGCCACACTAATTCACCATTTACATTCACTGAGTTTAGTTGATACAATGGATATACTGAGGAATATTGAGGCAGGGTCTTACTATACTCTAGACTCATGGTGATCTTCCTACTTCAGCCTCCTGAGTCCTGACATTAAAGGTGTGAGCCACCATGCTGGCTATTTTGTTTTAAACAAACTTTAAATTTCCCTGGTATTTTCCTTTTTTGTTCATTATCTCATCGTAGCCCGTTGATTGATCCGTCTCTCTATGTGAAAAGAGATTAAACTACATTTTCTTTTTAGTAGCAGTAGCTTTGTTGTTTCTCAAGTCGGACGGTTTTCGCTTTGTATTCCCAGGTCCGCCCACTCAAGATTCCCCTTAAACCTAGAGTATCTCAGGAATTGCATCTAGTTTCCATATTTAATCAACCAATTCCTTTCCAACTTGAAAGTTCTGTGATCTGTGATCCATTTGATGTTTTGATAAGGTTTCCAAAGTATTTCATTAAGGTGGACTTTTTATTTATTTATTTATTTATTTACTTGTTAGAGACAGAGAGAGAGAGAAAGAGAGAGAGGGAGAGGGAGAATGGGTGCGCCAGGGCTTATAGCCATTGCAAATGAACTCCAGATGCGTGCACCCCCTTGTGCATCTGGCTTATGTGGGACATGGAGAATTGAACTGGGATCCTTAGGCTTCCCAGGCAAATGCCTTAACCGCTAAGCCATCTCTACAGCCCCTAATGTGGACTTCTTAATGTTGGACTAGGAATGTAGCTCAGTGGTAGAGAACTTGCCTAGCATCTACAAGGCCCTAGGTTTGATCTAAAAAATGTTTTCAAGTCTGAAGTGGCTAATGCAGGTTATTTGAATATAATTATAACTCAGTATTCAATAAGCTTCTGCATGATATATTGACGGTCTCCTAAAAAGAAGTTAATACCAAGGATATTTCCTTCCGTTAACTTAGTGAAACATGGGTCAGAAATGGAAACTGTGCATTTCCATTTATTATAAATCATCATGATGTAACAGAATCCTGTTGAGTTTGTAGAAGGCAGATGACTCACGCCTGTGGAAGAGGCTGCCAGACACCTAAATCAATGTGACTAGACTGAAGCCACTGAAGGGAAAACCTCAGCTCTTACAACCACAGCAGTTCAGTGCCTGCTACTCTTTTGTAAAGCAGAAAAATCATTTTAGAAAGGGACTAATGAAGGGTTTGGAACTATGTTAATACAGAAACACTGTGATTTTCTTAAAATGCTTGTTGTGAAAGTTAGGAAAATTCTGTCAAACACATAGGTAGCTGTTAGGCCTAAGGCTATATTAAAAAACAAGAACAAAAACTTGAAATAAATTTAACTTGGAAAGTGAATATCTTCAATATTAACATTGAAGAGTTTGAGTGACAGTGGATGCTGAGTAAAGTGACACTGGGTGCTGCATAACACCAGGTCTGAACCTACACTTGATCTTTTTCTGGGAGTTGACATCAAACATCAAAAACTACTCTGCTTATGTAGTCTGATATTTGAAATCAGATATTCCAGAAATCACATTTTACAATGCTTTTTGTTTTTGGTATTTGCTACCCTGAACTCCTAGTACCATGTACAAACTTGGGCAGTTTTCAGTGGTCACCATCACCTGACCCTCCCTTGTGTGAGAGCCACCACCAGTCATCTGTCTTTCCAACATGCCAGAAGGGACGGAATCACAACTGTGCACACCTCATATGAAATGTTACTGAGCTCGGCATGGAATTTTTAGAAAAAATTTTAAATTATTTTATTTATTTTTGGAGAGAGACACAGAGAGAAACAGATAGAGAGGGTGAGGAAGACAGATAGAGATGGGCGTGCCAGCAGCCTCTCAGCTGCTGTGAATGAAATCCAGATGCCTGCGCCCCCTTGTGGGCAAGTGCGGCATTGCGCCCTTGCTTCACTTTGCATCTGGCTAAACGTGGGACCTGGAGATTGGAACCGCTGGAGATTGGAACCAGTGTTCTTAGGCTTAGCAGGCAGGCGCCTTAACCGCTAAGCCATCTCTCCAGCCCCGGCACTGAATTTTAACAAGCAGCTGCTACTCAGAAAGGTATGAAAAGAGAAAAATTAGTTTTTGCCGTCCAGTGATTGAAGATTTGGAAAATAGTTTGTGATGGTTCAGTTCACTTTGCTTTTTAACTTCGTCAGCCAGTTCACGCTGATGAGCTGCAGGCTGGCTGGCTGTGCCTGGCTCTTGGAGCTGCATGGATTCTTACTACTTGCACAAGGTTACCTAAAACGGTTATGCTACAGGCGTTTCATTAAGCACAACTGTCATTCTTTCAGGAGTTAGATGAGTAAGAGTTTAATCTAAGAAGAATTTAATCTGTTTTCTTCTGAAACAAAAAACCATTTACCTTTTGGAAAAGAGTCATCAAATAATAGTCATTATCTGCTTTTTTATGTCTGACAAAGCACAGTACAGAAACATTGTTTTATGTATTACCAAACTTATTTGACTTGCAGTGTTACTTTTGGTCAATTCCACTGCTAAGATAGCCTTATAAGGCACAGTTAGCAGGTATAAAAGAAAAACTACTTGTTTTATTTTCTTTATTGTGTGTGTGTATGCGCGCAGTTGTGCATGCATGGGTATGTGTGTGCATGTGGACACCAGAGGTTGCCATTGGTCTTCCTCGGATATGCATGCGTGGGTTTGCCTGTGCATGTAGAGGTCAGTCAGAGGGTGCCATTGGTCTTCCTCAGTGGCTCTCCACCACCTTGTTTCTGAGACAGGGTCTCTCACTGAACCTGGAACTTGCCCACTAGCCTGGCTGACCAGCAAGCCCCAGGGATCCTCCCAGCCCTGATACAGATGTGCATCTCCATGCCCTGCTTTCCTTTTATGTGGGTGCTGGGGATTTGAGCTCAGCAAGCACTTTCCCAATTGAGCCATTTCCCCAGTACCCTATTTTCTTTTTGTAAGTTTATCTTCAAATAATTCATAACAAAAGCAAAGATGAATGTGAAAACTAATTAGCTTGGAATTTTAGGTAAATTCAAAGGTGACATGTCAATATTTAGAACACAGAACTGAGCTCAAGTTGTGACCTCACTGACTAGACCAGCCTGCCTTCCCATGTCCTCCACTCCTTGCAGCACATTTTCTGCCATTTGCATGTGTTTGAGCCAGAAACAGTGCGCAGTACAGAACAACTTCAGTCCCACCATAAGCTTCAGAGACATGGTTTTTCTCACAACAAAGGCAGCTCTGTGCCTGGCCTTCAGTTGGCCGCCCAGAAAATAACTGCAGTTGACAACTGCCAGGACAGTGTGGATGTTCATGTTAATTTTCCAAGTTGGGAAACAACGTGCCTATTGTGAAGGGAGAGAAACATGTGAGAGACAGCAATGAGCAACTTTACAAACAACTCGCTGAGGGGAACTGGGTTCAGGAAGAAGGGAAGATTGTGCGTAGCTCACTTACTGTTAGTTTATTGCCTCTGCTACTCAGAGAAGCTGATATTATTCCAGGGCTGAAATCTTGCCTGGAGAGGTGAGCCCCGCACGTGAATATTAGAAGAGTTATGTGTGCAAGGTATGAAGCCACGTTGGATTTTCTAGTATCTTAATGGACTGAATCAACTGAATTGTTATCAGGAGCATTCCCGTACATGTGGTTTGCCAGTGTGAACTAGAGTTAACATTTCACGTAGGAATTCTAGTCAAGAATGTAGCAGGAAGGATTGGAAGGACACTTTGTTGCAGGTATGTTACATTTACATGACTTTCTCTTGGATTCAAGTTGGAATTTTTTTTTTTAGTTACTACATGCTGCTGAATGCTGTTTCCTTTTAAATAAAAAGTCAACAACATAGTCCTGTCATTTTCCCGCTCAAAGACTTCTACTGTCCTAGCTCTGCTTCTTACTCATAACCTTGTTTACCGCCTGTGTTCCTAGCGTCCCAGCTCTTCACTGTGGACAGGTAAGCAGGAGGAGGTGTGGTTACTTGTCAGCTCTGGTTGCCACCCTTTGTCTTGCATCTCTTCTGGTTGGTGTCAGAGTGGGTAGCTATAGAAGCGTGGAGGGTGGTGACCAGAATAAGGGCTGTTGTTTGTTAGTGGCTGCTCACTGCCTTAGCGTGTGCACGTTGTTCAACCTGCTCTCCTAACAGTTCTGTAAGAAGGCGCTAACATCCTCTCGTTAAACAAGAAAACATGGGTTCAAGAGATGACACAATCTGTCTGAAATCATTTCAAACATTTAGTAAGAAGCAGAGGCAGGGGACAGCAGCTGTGAACAGCATACAAGAATCCCATCTTCCTTGTTGAACGGCAAGGAGAGAGAACCTCAAAGGTCTGACTGTACAACTCCCAGACCCAGGTCTCTCTGGAAAACAGAAGATACAAAAGAAGATTAGAGCAGCCAGCTGTGCAGAACAGTTTGAGATAAGGAATCTGAGTCTTGGTGAAGAAGCAATTAAGAAAGCTGGAGAAGGCCTGGAGCCCCGTTGATTTACATTTCAAAGGATTATCAGTACGCTTGTTAAAGCTTGTCCTGTGAGGAATGGTTGTCCTCTCTGTTCCCGTCATAACTTGCAGTAGTAACACTTAGAAGCCTCAGAACAGACAATGTGTATGCCACAGGGATTAAGAGGACGGCAAGAGAGAGAAGGCGAGAGCGCCTGTGTTGTTGACATAGGTACTGAGATGAGCAGAAGCCCTGATCTCACCAGCTCCTGAACTAAGAGCTCTGTCAGCTCCTGAACTAAGAACTCTGTCAGCTCCTGAACTAAGTGCTCTGTCAGCTCCTGAACTAAGTGCTCTGTCAGCTCCTGGCTGCAGGAATCTCGAGCAGAGCAAAGAAACTGCTCCGTCATCACCATCTCACCTCCCCACGACGTTCCTTTCCTTTAGCTTACTTTCTGAATCCTTTCTTGTGTTAATTTTTAAAATTTATTTATTTAAGCCTGGCATGATGGAGCACGCCTTTAATCCAAGCACTCAGGAGGCAGAGGCAGGAGGATTGCCATGAGTTCAAGGACACCCTAGGACTACATAGTGAATTCCAGGACAGCTTGGGCTAGAATGAAACCCTACCTTGAAGAAAAAAATGTATTTACTTTTATTTATCTGAGAGAGAGAATGAGCATACCAGGGCCTCTTGCCACTGTATATAAACTCCAGATACATGTGCCACTTTGTGCGTCTGGCTTTATGTGTGTACTGGGGAGTTGAACCCAGGCCATCAGACTTTGCAAGCAAATGCCTTTAATTGCTGAGCCATCTTTCCAGCCCCTGAGTCCTTTCTGAAAAGCCCAGTAACCCTAGCTGTTACCTCTCTCCTCATCTCAAGTTCCATTTTAAAAAAATATTTTATTTTTATTTATTTACTTGACAGAAAAAGAGAGAGAATGGGCACACCAGGGCCTCCAACCCTGCAAACGAACTCCAGATGCATGCGCTCCCTTGTGCATCTGGCTAACATGGGGCCTGGGGAATTGAACATGGATCCTTTGGCTTTGCAGGCATACACCTTAACCGCTAAGCCATCCCCCCAGCCCTCAAGCCCCATTTTCTCAGAACCTTTGAAGTCTGAATTTATAGAGGGTACCAGAGATCAGCCTGTATGCCGTTTAATTCTGTTAAGTTAGTGGAGGGAGCCTTTTACCTGTCATTCCCAAATTTGGAGAATGTACAGACTACAGAGCTGATTCTGGAAAGCCAAAGAGGCTTGTGAACAGGTCTGTGGCCAAGGGCTCTTAAAATAGTTCTTAAAAGCTAGGAATGAGCATTTAGGGGAAGGGAAAAGAATAATAAAATAAGAGAAACTTCCAGGCCTAGAAGTTGCTAATCATAAATATTACTGCTTAATAGAAGCAGAGTAGTCGTGGGTGAGGAGGGCACCTGTATTGTAAGAGAACCAGAAAAGAGAAAGATCCAGTTGCCCATCAAACTGAGGAAAGAATGAGTAAGAGAAAGGGATGTATTTCTTGCATATCGTCTTAAGACCCAGAAGACAGTTTTCCCTAGAAAAGCAACACACATTAGATTAGGTTTCTAGGCTAGCCTGCTAAAATATTTACGTCATAAAAATTTTGAAGTGCAGATTCTAACTATGATGAGAAACATGATCTTGGTAAAAAACAATGTGTCTTCAAGTGAGATTTGAGTTAGGACTCACTGATAGCTAGGAAGTCAATGGTGTGATGAAATTACTGTAGCTTAGTACTTAACTAAGGAAAGAAAACTAACAAGTTACTTCTGCAGTAGACTAAATGCTTTCTGTGTTTGGATGTATAAATAGATGAGTAATTCCTATTAATTTTCTCACCTCTTAAATGGTGAGGATTTCTTCTTGCTCAAAAAACAACAAAGTAGGGCTGGAGAGATGGCTTAGGGGTTAAGGCGCCTGCCTCCTAACGCTAAGAACGCTGGTTCCAATCTCCAGCGGTTCCAATCTCCAGGTCCCACGTTTAGCCAGATGCAAAGTGACGCAAGGATGCAATGCCGCACTTGACCACAAGGGGGCGCACACATCTGGATTTCGTTCACAGCAGCTGAGACACTGCTCGCGCGCCCATCTCTGGCTTCCTCTCTCTCTCTCTCTCTCTCTCTCTCTCTCTCTCTCTCTGTGTGTCTCTCTCCAAAAAAATAATAAAAAATAAAAAATAAAGTAAAAAAAAACAAAGTAGAAATGAATATTTTTCGGTGTATGATGAGTCAGCGGTAACTGCTCCCTAAAGTAGTCAAGCTAGCTGACTCTCCGTGGTGATGTGTGCATCTATCCACTGTCCTCAGAGTAACATGTACCTTATGGAAACATCTATCTCTGGCAAATTAAAGACACTCAGTTCTGCATTATTACAGACCAGTTAGGCTAGATACAAGCAATTCATTCTGGCTTATGTGGGTCCTGGGGAATAGAACCTGGGTCCTTTGGATTTGCAGGCAAGTGCCTTAACCGCTAAGCCATCTCTCCAGCCCCATAAGTAGCTTTTTGCTTATGTCTAATCTCAGTTGATTTCTCCCCTTGTTGATATCGCAAAGAAAAAAGAAACGTCTTTTATCTGCCATTCAGTATTCTCATGACATAGGCAATCCCAAGTGGTATGGATAGCTAAGTTAAAGTACTAAGTGACTAGCCAAGCTTAGTGTATTAAGGGCAGGGGAATTTAGTTAGGAGGAAACACAAGCATCCTTCTACATACAAGTTGGAGGACCATGACGTCTGTGCCCCTTTGACAAAGAGAGATGAGAAGTACAGAGCGTAGCATGGGCCAGCCAGACCTCAGATACCTAACACTAGCTCTTGAAACTAGAGGGGCTGTTGTGAGGTCAGGTGAACCAGTGCTTAGAAATGAGAACTCACTTTCCTATAGATGCTAAACATTTCAGTGTAGGGTCCCCCCACGGCAGGAACTTTGTCCTATATATCTTTCATCTGTTCCCTTTAGCTTTGCACACAGTGAAGTCTTAATAAACTCATTTCTGTAATTCCTATTTCATAAAAGTTCCCTTCTTTCCTGCCTTCATTGCTGTCTATGTCTGATCTTTTCCTCCAAAGGGAGCATGACTGAATGCACCAACTGGAGCTGTGTACCTGGTCTCTTGTCCAAATGCTTTCTAGCTCAGCAGTCTTTCCTAGGAATACCAACTATGGTAGGCTATTCTGAGAGACCTTGAGGTGGACAGGTCAGTGAGAAGAATGCCGTTTACTTTGTGATGTGGCTGTACAGCAGCCAACAACCTAACTTTGAGTTGGATGAAGGACATTCTCAGACAAGGCTGATTGGAGGACTTAACGGAGCTTCATGAATAGGACTCCAGGACTTAGCAAAAGCTTCAAAAGCACGATTTATACTCCAGCAGTTTGGTGAAAGACTGAAGGACAGTTGAGTGGAGTGGCATACGCCAGTTACCCTGGCACTCAGAAGGTTGAGGCAGTTTGAGGCTGGCCTGATCTACATAGTGAGTTCCAGGCTATCCAAGGCTGCATAGCAAGACCTTTTCTCAAAAAGAAAGAAAGGGGAAGGAAGGAGGAGAAAAAGAAAGCAAAAGAAATGAAGACAACGTGGGTAGAAGTGATTTGATCAAAAGCCATTGCTTTTGTGTGTCTACAAAGAGTGTTGTCCTATGCGTTAGCAGTGGGCTTTAATAGAGAGCTTCCTGGTTGACCAGGTCTTCTCTAAATCTTTGTTCCATAATTTGGGAGGAAAGGGGCACTAGGTCTTGAGTCTGAAGTTCCCTTTCAACACTCATAGTCTACTCATTGGTTTTGACAGTATCAAACCCCATCTTGAAATTCTCCTCTTTTTGTTTCTGATGCTATATTCATGGTTTCCCCCTGGACTTCGGTGGTTGCTCCTTTGCAGGCCCATCTTCCCTTTCTTGTGTGTGGTTCTGAGGGTGAGATGGCACAGTGCATGTGAAGGCTCGTCACCACTCCTAGCACATATTTCATATCCAGTGGATCACAGCAGTGGTGGTTGCTGTCATCATTATTGTCACAGATGCTTTCTCTTTAGAACTTGGATTGTAAGGTCATCCGCTGAGCTATCTCCCCAGCCTCCCAAACTTTTCTTACCTGATTCAGAATTCTCCATTCTCTTCTCTTGGTCATGGCTGTTTTGGCTTTGCTTTCATCAAGATGGGAACCTATTTTGTTCTGTTACAGTTTCATGCTATCCAGCCATATTGAATGGTTTGTGTTTTCTTGAACCCATGCTGTCTTGTTATGCCATCGGTACTTGTATGTACTTTTACACCTTCCTGGAATGTCCTCTCTGTTCCTCCAACTCCTACTTCTTCAGTTTTCAAACTGAATTGTCATTTCAGCATTTCTATCCTACTCCAGGCTCTTACCAACCTGGATGGATCCAAACCACCCTGCTTACAGTATTGTAATTGTTATTTATTTGAGAGAGTGAGAGAGAAAGAGGCACAGAGAGAGACAGAGAATGGGCACGCCAGGGCCTCCAGCCACTGCAAATGAACTCCAGACACACATGCCACCTTGTGCATCTGGCTTATGTGGGTCCTGGGGAATTGAACTGAGCTCCTTTGGTTTTGCAGGTGAACGCCTTAACCGCTAAGCCATTTCTCCAGCCCTGTAATTGTTGTTTATATAGTAACCTCTCCATACAAACTAGGTTCTTCGAGAATAGAGGCCCCCCATTTTATAGTTAGGGCTCAGGTAGTAGTATTTAGAGTGGTGACAAGGATGTTCGTGTATAAAGACTGTAAGCCACAAGGAGTGGGTTTCCACATGAAGTTCTGGTTTCACCTTAGGTAATCTAAGGACAGCTTTAGATGCTAATGTCTCTGGGGTATTCTCACAGTAGCTTTTAACAGTTTTCTATAAATGTTAATAATAGCCGGGTGTGGTGGCGCACGCCTTTAATCCCAGCACTCGGGAGGCAGAGGTAGGAGGATCACTGTGAGTTCAAGGCCAGCCTGGACCAGAGTGAAACCCTACCTTAAAAAAAAAGTTAGTAACACATTTGCGTTTGGTATTTGGCATGGGAGTAGAGAGCTCACTGGAGAGTTAGTTTAGAAGAGAAAGCCACTTTGGGAGATGAGACATGTAAGAATGTTACCAGACCCACTCGGGTCATCGTGCACTCTTTTCATCTTGCCAGGGTTTACCCCTTTTAGTTTTGCTTCTCCTTTTCTAAAAGCCAGTATTTCCTCTTCTAGAAGGGAGTACATTTATACTTAAAAGAAGCATTAAGTTATCTTTAACTTTTAAGTTTGGTTAATGGTCCCATAGCAGTTACTTGATGTGGGGGTTTCCAGCCTTGAGAACAGAGTTAATAACTAACACTGATTACAACATGAGCCATATCAGGGATCAGAGCTCTGTCTTTTCTTCATGTTATGTCAATGGTTCATTTACTTTACATTTTTTTGAAAGTTTATCATTTATTTACAAGCCATTGGATAAAAATCCACATTATTTTACATTTAAGGCATGGTGGTGCATGCCTTTAATCCCAGCACTCGGGAGGCAGAGGTAGGAGGATTGCCAAGAGTTCGAGGCCACCCTGAGACTCCATAGTGAATTCCAGGTCAACCTGGGCTAGAGCAAGACCCTACTTTAAAAAAAAACAAACAAAACAAAACAAAGAAACAAAAAAAGATGCTTAGCAAAGGAAGGAGACTCTAGAAGGGAATGGGTCTCAGAAATGGTGTTAAATTTGAATATCCAGTGTGAGGAGACTATGCTGAGTGGATTCAACAACTTAGTACTCAAAATCTGTAGAAAATACTAAGACATTGAGTCAGCCACTAAATATTACCATTGAAGAAGACCAGACAGGCAGCTAGAACCACCAGAAGAAAGCAAATTGCAATTTTCCCCATTATCAAGGTGACTGACACATTGTTGATGGGAAAAGGGAATTCTGTTTCCTACATTGAAAATTGACTTAGTGCGGAACCTCTCCCTCCCACTAATGGTAAAGACACTAATTTTACCAATCAAAATCCAGTTCAGTCTTTTAAGACTGAATGCTTAAATTTGGAATTCTTTTCTTCCCATACGTTCTCCTTCCTGAGATCCATCTAATTGAATACAAGTAGCTTGTTCTAGCGCTGCCCCCTTGTGGTCACTGGCCTTCACAGAGCTGCCTGACCTCTCCTGGTCTTCTGGTGGTAATTTCCTTTCATTGCTGTGATGCCCTGCCTCACCCTCCAGTCTTTTAAGATATGTGTGCTCTGCATCTGCAGTTTCAGAACCCTAGCTAGGCTCCTTTGGATCTCCCAGCTCTCTCTTGGGCTATTCTCTGTACTGCTGTAATATTACAGATGGCTTTACTGTGGAAGTGTTTGTATGTATCTGTGGGAAACCAAAGAAATTTCAAGAAGAACATGAGTAAGATGATTTTTTCTTGTTATTATTGTTTGTTAAATCAGTTGGAGCTGGGAAGATTGCATAGGCAGTAACGTTTGCAAGCATGAGGACCTGCGTTCAACCCCAGATTCCCACATAAAATGCTTGGTGTGGTGTTGTACACCTATAATTCCAGAGCCGGTGAGGCAGAGACAGGAAGCTCATTGGCCGGCCACTTTAGCCTAGTTGGTGAGCTCCAGGAAAGCAAGAAACTTTGTATCAAAAGAACCAGATGGTGTTTCTGAGAAAACACTCAAAATTGTCTTCTGGATTTTACACCCACACTTACATGCACATGCATACACACATAAGAAAGTTCTTTTTTAAAAAATTGTATTTATTTATTTAAAAGCAGAGAGAGAGAGAGAGAGAGAGAGAGAGAGAGAGAATATGGGCACGCTAGGGCCTCTAGCCAGTACAAACGAACTCCAGGTACATGTGCCCCTTGTGCATCTGGCTTACGTAGGTCCTAGGGAATCGAACCTGGGTCCTTTGGCTTCTCAGGCAAATGCCTTGACCGCTAAGCCATCTCTCCAGCCCCAGAAAGTTCTCTTTAAAAAGTGTAGGGTGTTTGGGGAGATGATTCAGTGGGTAGCAGTGCTTGCTGAGCAGGCATGAAGACATGAGTTTGAGCCCTAGCATCTATGTAAAAGCCAGGTATGGACACACATGTCTGTAACCCCAGTCAGTGCTCCTGTAGAACTAGGAGAGGGGATCACCGGGGCTCACCTTCCTAGTTGGCCAGTGTAACTGAAAACTAGTGAGCTCCAGGTTCCGAGAGAGGCTCTGGCATGAAGGAATAAGGTGGAAGAGCAGTAGAGGAGGACACCCAGCACCTCCTCTGGGCCACCACTTGTGTACACATCTACACACGCCATAAATAAAACTGGGACTGGAAGGATGGCTTAGCGGTTAAGGCACTTGCCTGCAAAGCCAAAGGACCCAGGTTCAGTCCCCCTGGGGCCCATGTAAGCCAGATGCACAAGGTGGTGCATGTGTCTTGAATTTGCAGTGGCTGGAGGCCCTGACACACCCATTCTCTCTCTTTCTCTCTCTGCCTCTTCCTCTCTCAAATAAGTAAAAATAAAATATTTTTTAAACCTGTAAAATAATAAAAATAAACTCTCTCTATATAGGGATGTGTCTGTGCAGAGCACTGGCCTAGCATGTACAGTCAGTAGCGCATAGTCAATGCTTGGGTATGAACACATAACTTAAGGGAATGTAGCTACCACCATATACTCACAACTTTTATAGCATATGGAGTTGTGGTTTTTGTTGTGGTTTTGTAATGTTCTTGACAGTAATTCTGCCCTCACTTTGTGGTGTCTGCTATACCGTCTTCTAGAGTCTAAAGCAGTCTGTGTTGAGCACATGAGAAAGGGCTGGCTGCTCATTCAGTTTTTGCTTCGTTCACCTAACTGAGTAGCTTCCTGCAGGACAGATATGCTCCTTAATGTTTCTGTCTGTGGCTGAGCAGCCCTCAGTGTAGAGCACTGCCATGAGCAGGCACAGGGACTGCATTTGATCCCCATTACCACAAACTTTTAATTTAGTTATAAAGCTCTAATTTATTTTCATAAAACAAAATTAGCATTAAAAATAACCTAAATGGGGCTGGAAAGATGGCTTAGCCTGTGAAGCCTAAGGACCCAGGTTCTAGGCCCCAGTGCCCATATAAGCCAGATACATGTGGTGGCACACGCATCTGGAGTTCCTTTGCAGTGGCTGGAGGCCCCAGCATGCCATTCTCTCTCTATCTGCCTGCCTCCCCCCACACAAATACATAAAAATGAATATTAAAAAATCACCTAATTGTTAAAATCATTTTCTTACAGAGTTAACTTAATACATATTTTGATGACTAAAGTTACTTATCGTATCAGTTACTTTCTGATTGCCAGGACAAAATCCGTGACCAGAAGAAACTTATGGAAGGAAAAATGGTTTGACTTGGCCTACAGACACTGGGCAGCGTCCATCATGGTGGGGAAGCATGACAGGAGCAGGGAGGGCGTAAATCCAGAGAACAAGTGGCCTGACTGTTACACCTCAAGGTCCATACTTTATACAGCAAGGCTCTACCCCCACAGGTTCTACACCTTTGGAACTGGAGACATTTTGCTAGGGACCAAGAGTTCAAACATATTGAGCCTATGTGAGGCATTGCATTCAAACCACCACCCTTTTATACTGTAAGTCATGTAGTATATATTGTCCCATTAAAACTTTGTGAGGAACTGGGCATGGTGGCACATGCCTTTAGTCCCAGCACTTGGGAGGCAGAAGTAGGAGGATTGCTGTGAGTTCGAGGCCAGCTTGAGACAACATGGTGAATTCCAAGTCAGCCTGAGCTAGAGTGAGACCCTACCTCAGAAAAAAAAAAAATTTGTGAGGTTTATCTACACTGTTATGTATGTTAGAGTTTATTCATTTTCAATACTATAAAAATTCCATCATATGAATATATTTCAGTTTATCCTACTATTCAGAATTTGGATGGTTTTGAGTTTGGGGCCAATGTGAATAGTTTTGCTATAAATATTCTGTTAATGTATGTTTCAGTGAATATGCAAGAACTCCTAGGACATCTCAAGGCCTTTTTATCCATAGTCAGAAAACTCTTAAGTGTTCTTCAGCATCATAGCCATGTCTTTGAGAATGCAGTTGTAGGGATCTCCAGGGAGTCCTCCCTGGCATTCTCAGCAGACTTTGCCCTGAGCAAAAGATTGTTAGCACGTGTTTGGGTGTGATCTGCGGCTTGGTGTTGTTTATTAGGTTGCGAATACTTTTCAGTACTTCGTTTTACGTGCAGTGTCTCCCAGCACCTGACACACACCAGAAATGCGCCAAGCTGGGTGAATCGCTGTTGACAAGGGGAACAAAGCAAGCCCTCGCGGTTATAGGGACATGTAACTAGTGGGCAACCTGGGCTTTCATCTGGCGTGCGAGCGTCAGGAGGTGATTTCTTTCTGAGAGAGAAGTCCAGAGCTGTGGGCTCAGAACTGAACATGCTAAGGGAATGCTGTTGATTCACAAGCCTCTTGAAGAGTTAAATGATTATTTAATTATATAAATTATTTCTCGTGGCGATTTGAAGTGTTAATAGTATGGTTCCAGAGCATAGTGTGGGGGCCAGTTATAAATAGCAGAACACAAGTGGAGTAATGTGCCACTGCCAAGCTCCCACTGGTGTGTTATAAAAAGAAAAAGTGTTCCTTGTCAGCTCTCACTGTCAACAACATCCCATCCTGAAGAGACGCTCAACATAACTGAGAGCGGGATTCAGTTTGAGACCTGGCATCACTTAAACTTCCTTCCAAGGCAAAAACACCAGCCAGGTAAATGTTTTCACTGATTTGCACTCTGAGACTACAGAAGTGGAGAATTAGCAGGAAAGTCCTAACCCATATCTTGCTAGGCAATAGAGCCTGTGAAAAGTTTCTGTCAAAAGTTATATTCCATTTTTTTTGGAAGGGAAGTTTAGCACAAAAGTGATGTTTTGATATTAATATCTTTAATATCTTAAAGAAACTGCTTCTGAAGAAAGATGGGAACTTGGGATCAAAATGACTCATAGAAAGGAAGGCTGTCTTCCTCTGTGCTATTCATTCCCACTTTCAGAATGCAGAATATGATGATTGGTGGGGAAAATAGAGGCTTGGGGCTTCATTTTCAGTTATAGTAATGCCAACTTTATTGAAGGCATGTGGGGGAAACTGGATGCTGACCTCTTGTGTCCTTTAGTTGGCTGTGGGACAGTGTCAGCCTTCAGACCCTCTTCCTGTCCTGCCTGTCTCCCGATGTCATAAGTACTGAGATGAATCTTGGGCATTCAGTCAATAAACTTACTTATGTGAGTAAGCTCATTAGAAACGCTGCTTCCCCGTTCCTCCTTATTCTCAGTCCTCCCTCTAGAAAGTCATGCAAGACACTTGTTTTACCTTTTGGCTTCCACTGATTATGAATAACGGGGAGGCGGTAACCTCAGGTAATCTGCTGTGTACCATTGCCACCCTCGTCATCTCTTCCACTCCAGTGGACATGACCTCGTTTGCAAAGAGGCAGAGGAATAAGAGGTGTGCACAGGCAAATTCCTAGAGAATACTTAGAAACTGGGAGCAGGAGGGCCGGTTTGAGACTGTACTGTTTTAGTGTGTCTGTGTTGCTTACTGTGCATGCGGAGGGGAAATTTAGATAGGAAAAAAATGTCTGCCAGTGACTATGGTAGGTGTTTTGAATTACTGGTGTTTATGGAAATGGACATATTTGGTCTTGAGAAAACCGCTAAGGTCTTTGAGTTTGGCTTTCTTCATCTCTAGATAAAACAGAATGTCCTTGCAGCCATTGGGAATTACTGTTATCACTTTCTGACCATCACAGTATCTTCCCAGAATGAAAAAGTATATATAGTATCATCCTGCTCTACTCTCCTAAATATATTTTTAAGTCTCCTGAATCGATTTTTGTTTTTAATTTAGAAGAGAAAAATGAAGATAGAACAGTTCGAAATGGTCACCATGCTGCTGGCAGCCGTGGTTCTAATGGACACCTTCCAGGTAACGTTGCGAATGCGAAGCATGTGCTCTCTGGAGCGGAGACCCAGTCTAGCGTTGCCTGAGGCATCAGTGTGAAACAGGAGAAGCTAGGAAGGGAAATTAATTTGTGACAACTACCCCCATTGCAGCTACAGTGGTATATGCTCACTGTGGAAACTTGGAAAAACTAAAATTCAGCAAGGAGGATGGCAACAAGCAGCCATCCCCTCTCTACTCAGAGGGAGACGGAGGTCTTGGTGAAAGCGGCCTCCTGGGCTTTCTTTCTGTGTAATTTACAAAAAAATACACTATACACAGATTTTCAAATCTTGCCTTTTGAATTACTATTATGCTACATTTCTCTCTTTCCATGTCAGTAAATATTCCAAAAATATTACGTTTTTCTCCAAATAATGCTGCATTGTTTGGTTCCATGTTTGTTATTAAATTATGCAATAACAATTTCCTAAGGTTTTAAAAATATTTTATTTATTTGTTTGAGAGAGAGAGAAAGAGAGAGAGAGGGGGAGGCAGATAGAGAATGGGCACACTAGGGCCTCTAGCCACTGCCGACAAACTCCAGATGCATGTGCTACTTTGTGCATCCGGCTTACATGGGTACTGGGGAATCAAACCTGGGTCCTTAGGCCTCTCAAGCAAAAACCTAAACTGCTAAGCCCTCTCTCCATCCTGCCTCAAGGTTTGTTTTTTTACTGATATAAATTGTATGATTTTTTTTGCACTTAAGCCTTTAATGTGCTCTATGTGTGACATGAATCAGGACTCTCACTCCCCACAGTGTTAGTTATCCCAGAACCATTGCTCATGAATTAAATCTGAAGGCCTTCTTTAAATTTCTTAAATTCTGAAAATTTTGTCCATTTCTGAATTTAATGTTTTGATCTAGTTTCTAGAGAATTATTATTGATTCTGTTGCCTGCACATTCTGTTATGGTTTCTGAACTGAGCTGTATAACTCTGATACCCAAAACATCCCCATTTTAAAGCACAAATTTCAATACTTTAATGTATTCACTATGTTGTACAACTATTACTGCAATCTAGTTGCATAACATTTACATATTCTAGAAAATTTTTACTGTTGGTAGTCAGCTCTAATTTCCTCCATTCCCCATTCTCTAGTAAGCAGGAATTTACCTTCTGGTTTATGAATTTGTCTATTCTGAGTGAACTTTTACAAGACATGATCCTGGCTTCTGCTTAGCACAATGATCTCAAGGTCCATTTGAGTTACAGATTAGTATTTCAGTCTTTTATTGAATAATAATGCCATTGTATCACTATACATTTTGTATCACTATAGATTACTAATATATATTTTGTTTGTTGATCAGTAGATAAGGTATCTGGGTTGTTACCACATTAAACTATTATGAACATCACTGCTATGAGCATTTGTATTGTACAAGTTTTTGTATATCAGTTTTCTTTGAAATTTTTTGTGTAATTATTGACATATCTGGAAACTACCACAAGCATTATTTACAAAGTGTTTACACTTTACCCATGTAGTAAAGTAGAATGCTCGTGTAAGTGAAAATGAGTTAGTTAACCAAGGTTATGCTTTGTTTGTTTGTTTGTTTTTGTTTCTTGAGGTAGGGTCTCACTCTGGTCCAGGCTGACCTGGAATTCACTATGTGGTCTCAGGTGGCTTCGAACTCACGGCGATCCTACCTCTGCCTCCCGAGTGCTGGGATTAAAGGTGTGCGCCACCATGCCTGGCTCAAGGTTATGCTTTTTGCTAGGTGATGACAGAATTCCTGGTTATTATGAGTGTGTGTTTATAATTTTTGGTAGATGCTACAGTGGGGTTGCTGGATCATGGGGTAACTTCATGTTTAAGTTTCTGAGGTACTGCCAGAGTGTTTCCACCACTGCTCCATTCTGCAGTTCCTCCGCATCCTGTCTTGCTTTGTTGCTGTTGGATCATTTCCATCCTCGTGCATGTGAAGGGATGCTGCAGAGGGTTGCAACCTGATTTTAACACACGCTGTTGTAGGAATGTTTTGTAATGAACCACTTTCTCTTCTGGAATACTCAGGTCATGTCCACATATTTAATTTGTAAAACTTGTGGAACTGAATTTCATCAGTATGAGCTTCCATTTCAGTGTACAAATCAGAGGAAGGACGCATTGGCTCATTCACCTCCCCTCTGTACTGTCTCCATATCCATTCATTTGTCCTGCGTGGTGGCTGCATCTGTGAGCTTGTCGCTGCTCAAAGCACGCACTGTACAGAACACACAATCAGCTACGGTGTCTGGCCAGCAAGGCTGCATGTCTAAAATTAGACATGTGGAGACTGGTTTTGGGCATCGGGAAAAGACAGGAACAGATCGGATCAACTCTGATATGATGTGAGGAATGTGGGAGGTGGCTTAGAGTCTGATGTCTTGTGTTGAAGTCTTGAAGATAAATCACATGGTGGGGCCCATACAGAACTCTCGTACATTCTGTGCTGCAGAGTCGAGTGCATTTCTCACTGTGAGACAGCAGTGATTTCTTGTCCTGAAGCTAAGGTTCCCCATCAAGAAACTGACATGACTACAAACCCAGGGGTACAGGGCTCTGTGAGACTTCTCCAGCAGAGTACCCTGGGTTAGTAATCACCAGTTTCTGCCACTGGCTAGCCCTCTTACTTGTAAAATAGTGTTGATAAAGACAAAATTGTACTCTTCAAAAAGTGCTACATGAATTTCAGCCATGTTTATCATTGGAACATTCTCACTTTTTTATTTTGGTTTTTCGAGGTAGGATCGCACTCTGGCCCAGGCTGACCTGGAATTAACTATGTAGTCCCAGGGTGGCCTTGAACTGATGACAATCCTCCTACCTCTGCCTCCCGAGTGCTGGGATTAAAGGCGTGCACCACCATGCCCAGCTTTCATTCTCCCTTTTTAAGAGACATTTGGGTTTAGAAGACAAGATTCGGGAACCATAGTGCCTAGCTCAAAATCCCAATTCCATGACTCAGTCCCTCTATATCTTAGTTTCCTCATTAAGAAAAAAAAAAAGGTGGGATGGGGGTAATGATAGTTTCTACCTCACAGGATATGCCATGAAGGTTATAGAAGGTATGGTCTGGACAGATGGCTTAATGGTTAAGGCACTTGCCTGCAAAGCCAAAGTACCCAGGTTCTATTCTTCAGGACCCACATAAGCCAGATGCACAAGGTAGCACATGCATCTTGTTTGCAGTGGTTGGAGGCCCTAGCACATCCATTCTCTCTCTCTAGCACACTCTCTTTCTCTCTCTCTCTCTCTCACACACATGGTGTTCATATAGAAAGAACTCTAGGGAATGTTGGTTAGGCCTTAGGAATGGGGTTCTAACAGAAGGCACCTAAGAAGGAAGGTGGGAAAACTTCACAAATGAACAGATGGTCATAAATAAGGACTAAGTTGTTACCAGTGGTTGTAGGGAGTAAATTCATAAACTTAGTCTTACACATGTTATGTTTGAAGGGTCTTTGGACATTCAAATGAAAGGATCAAGTAGGTAGTCGATGTACAGGTCTGGCACTTGCAGCTTCAATAAGGGCCTCAGGCATGTTTCCTGGGCCTCATTTTTTCCCCTCAGTTTTGCAAGTCCTTTACTGTTTACTTTCTGTTGAAAAGAATAATTATGAGAAGCCCCAAGCCAACATGATCCTGAGAACTTTGGGTTTTATAAGAAAGAGTCAGGTACCATCAGGGGTGTTTGGATGCTAGGCCACCTGCTGGAGGGCAAAACCCCCCATCATATGAACAAGAAGGGGGGTGTGTCCAAAGGGAAAAGGTAATATTTGTCATTATGTATTCATCTCTCATGCACAGTATTTTATACATGAATTCAAAAACAGTCTTGTGGGTTTGAGGCAATCTAGCCAAGGATAGTGTTCAAAGCCTGGACTGCCACTGAGGGCTTCAGTTTTCTCTGCACTATGGTGCTCAGGTCAATAAGTAACAGGCAACATTCCCACCCATAACTGTCCTGTCCCTGACATTTACTCCTTAGTATGTCAGAGCTGAGAAAAGCGATCCATACTGATGGAATATGATTCACATATGAATGAATTTAGTGATAGTAATAGGGAAAATTTTCTACACTTAATATCTTATTTCAAGTGTACTAATTTTATTTCCCTTTGAAGGTGAAGGCTGAAATGTTAGACATGGCAGATAATGCATTTGACGATGAATACTTGAAATGTTCCAACAAGATGGAAATGAAATATATGCCCCAGCTGCTTGAGGAGGAAAAGGCAAGCCATAAGCTCTTAGAGACTGTGTGGCAAAATACAAAAAGCAAGTGGGAAGCCCGGAAGGCTCAGATTTTTCTCCCTGTGAGCTTTAAGGATAACCATGGAATAGCCCTGATGGCATATGTTTCTGAAGCTCAGGAGCAAACACCCTTTTACCACCTGTTCAACAAAGCTGTGAAGATGGCTGGCCAATCTCGAAAAGATTACATCTATGACTTCCCATTCAAAGCTTTTCATTTTTACCTGACAAGAGCCTTGCAATTGCTGAGAAGACCTTGTGAGGACAGTTACAAAAACGCAATGTACAGCAGAAGCCAGGACATTTCGTTTGCATTTGGAGGGCTCAACCAAGCCAGGCTGGGCAACTTCACCCTGGCATATTCAACCAGACCTCAGGCAGCTGGTGACCAACAAGTCATAACCATCTACTCCTGTTTTGGCATTGCTATTGAAAAATTTTTTGATAAAGAAAGTGACCGAATTATTTTAATACCTTTGAGTGAGATTTTTCAAGTGTCACAGGAAGGAGCCGGCAATGACCTTGTCCTTCAGAGCACAAACAAGACCTGCAGCCACTACGAGTGTGCATTCCTAGGGGGTAAGTGCCTTGGATGGATCTGTACTGTCTGGGAGGGCAGGAGTGAGATGCAGCTCTGGAGAGAGGTCAGGAAAGGGGAGGGAGGGACAGGCGTGTGTAAGGAGATATGGCATTAGTAGTTTCCAGTCTGGCCAGAAACTTTTTTTTTTTTTTTTTTTTTTTTTGGTTTTTGCAAGGTAGGGTCTCACTCTGGTCCAGGCTGACCTGGAATTAACTATGTAGTCTCAGGGTGGCCTCAAACTCTCGGCGATCCTCCTACCTCTGCCTCCCGAGTGCTGGGATTAAAGGCGTGCGCCACCACACCCAGCTTCAGAAACGTTTTTGATTGTCACCACTGAGGAAGAGATGAGGCTGCTATTGGCGGACAGTGGATAGTGGCTAGAGACTCTGCTAAACATTACACAGGACCCCACCAAAAAAGAACTATCTGACCCATAATGTCAGTGCTGCTGGTGTTGAGAGACCCTACTTACCATAAAGCTTATAGTAAAAATAGCTGCCCATGAGCCATGCATCCAGTTTCAACCCTCACTAATATGCATTTTAATTATTTCGGCTATATTTTTAAGTACCTACTGTCATGATTCTAAGAAAATAGCATGTTTCCTCATATTATTTCCAGCTTTAAAATCTTTTAAACATAGTCTGTCAAATTTCCACTAAAGAGTATTCAGCTTTCATCTACTATGTACTTAAAATCATTTATTGCTGCAAGGTCTGGTTGTACAGGCCTTTTATCTCAGCTACTTGGGTGGCTAAGGCAAGAAGATTGCAAGTTCAAGGCCAGTCTGGGCTACTGAGTGAGTTCAAGGCCAGCCTGAACAGCTTAGTAAGATTCTCTCTCAAAATAAAACGGTTTGGGATCTAGCTCAGCGGTAGAGTGCTTGCCTAGCAAGTATGAAGCCCTGAGTTCAGTCCCCAGTATTATAAATTTCTTTATTGCTTTCAGCTCTATAGAAACCCAGACCGGTAGTTTTCATTGACCTAGTCTGGAGATGGACTGTTTGGTGCTGTGCCTCATCCACAGCGCTCAGAGCTCAGGCTGTTTCTGTCTTTTTCTTCTACCATCCTTGGAACGTTGGTTTGGAATTCACGTTTGCAGTATAAATGTTGAATAGCCAAGGTCTCGACCCATGTCCAAGTCAGAAACAGAGGGGAATGACAGCCAAATCTCTTATTGTGTGAGGAAAGTGAACACTTTCCCAGAACCCTTCTTGACTTCTGATTATAGATCATTTACTAACACAATTTCTTGGTCACTAATAGCAATAGGAAAAGTTTGGAAAAGGGATAATTCACTTTCCTAAATTATGATGTAGGGAAAAGAAGAGAATTGGAATGGCTTTTGGGGTGCTGCTCATGGTGGCAGACAACTGTAATTCTAGCACTCTGGAAGAGTAGTCAGGCGGAGCTCAAGTGTAAGGTCAGCCCACAATACATAGTGAGACTGTCTGAAAAATAACAAGAAAGAAGTGGCTGTTAGGTCAGAAATCTCTGTGGATTTGACAAGCACCCCTCCTGCCTCAGTCATTTTCCTGTCCCTGCTCTCCCAGTTGACTAAGTCAGACTTACTTTTCTGTGCTTAAGTACCTCTTTCCCCAGGGTGATTTTAAAATTTTAATTGTTTCTTTAATTTCTTCTGTCTTAGTAGTAATTCACCTCCAAATCCTTCGACAGAAATAGAAATCTTTTGATATACTCAGATATAGTAGATAATCTTGTTCCTCTTCCTCATCTTCCTCTCCCTTTTTCTCTTCTGCTCCTTCATTTCCTCTTCTTTCTCCCTGGATCTACCCTTCCTGAATGCTGCCATTATCTTGCTCTCTGGTGTGTGCTATTTCATCCTGCAGTCTCTCCAGGACACCACTCTGAGACTTACTTCTCTGGGTGACAGAGACCTATTAGTCTTCATAAAATTACTTTTCATGTGATAGAGTTAGGCTGGAAGTTCATTGAAGTTTTCTTTGAAATGGTAGTTTGAGGCAAATTTTACAAGACTGTATGCCTAAAAGATCTACTTAAAAATTTTTTTTCTGATTTCATTTTATTTTTTTTACCTTCCCACTTCCTTTAATCATTTTATGTCAACGAGTAATTAACCATCTTTTTTATAAGACTAAAAATTACACCAGATCAATTAATCTTATTACCCATTGACAAAGAGCAAGTAGTTTGGCCTCAAAAAATAAGACATTTTACTACTGGAAATTTGCAGAGAAAAACCCTTAGTGTTTAGGTCAACAAACAAACAAACAAACAAAAAAACAAACAAACAAAAACCAAACCTCTACCTGACAACCAGTCTTGCTTTATAAACCAATATATATAATACCCTTAACTTGATAAATGGTAGGAGGGTGGAAGGTGCCTCTCTCTGCCATCTCACATTGAAAGTCAGTCATTCATTCCTGCAAAAGATGGTTAATTTTCACAGTCGTACTAGTAAAGCCAGATTGTCTGCCAGGCGTCTGAAACCCTTGAAGTGTGACTGGACTAGGTCCAGTGGGGTGGAGCTTGCCTGCCGCCTGTCCCATGGTGTCTTACAAGAAAGTAAAAAGGACAAACAAGACACAAACACACAGACACAGAGACAAATTCCCCGGGGAGTGAAAAAAGAAACCAAAACGATGCAGACGGCGGCCTATCCTGTACACGGGCTCCGCCAGGCGGGTGCGACCTTCAATATTTACCAAAACCAGAGCCAGACTGGAGCTCTCCAGCTCCACCAGGCAGCGGCCTATCCCGTAAATGGGCTCCACCAGAAGGGGGCCCGAGCGTCCTGGGAACCTCCCTGGCCCTGAGGTAATTTGTGGCTCGTCAGCCTTACCTCTGTGGGCCTCCAGATTGTGTCCGGACACCAGATTTACCAGAGAAACAAGGACCAGAGACACACAACACAGAGGAGCGCCCCAACTCACCCATCGGCAGAGAACCAATAGTTTCCCTAGAAAACGCTCCACTATTGAGTCTGGGGGGGGGTCCCCAGCAATCTCAGACGAGCCCCCAAATGTAATGGTCTGAAGATCACTGAAAAAGACCCCAGTCAAATAGTATGTAAAAGCATAGAGCGTTTATTTTGCAGAATTAGCCAGCGTGCTGGGGTCAACCACTCGTACAAAATGGCAACCTGATTTTATATTTATTTATTTATTTATTTATTTATTTATTTATTTATTTATTTATTTATTTATTTATTTATTTGAGACAGAGAGAGAGTGAGAATGGGCACGCCAAGGCCTCTAGCCATCGCAAACGAACTTGCACCACTGTGTGGTCACATGCGCCACCATGTGCATCTGGCTTATGTGGGACCTGAAGAACTGAACCTGGGTCTTTAGACTTCGCAGGCAAGCACCTTAACAGCTAAGGCATCTCTCCAGTCCAAGATCTAACTTTTAAATTCAATAGTTTTCTAGATAATTTGTTTTGGAAATTATTTTTCTTAAAATTTTGAAGGTGTTGAAAAGTACAGAACTATTCTAATTACTCAAACTTTTTGAATAAGGCCTGCTGTGGGTTTTGTTTTCTGTTATGGTTTATTTTATTGTTTTATTCTTGCAGTGCTGGGGATCAAAGCTAGAGCCTGGTTTGATGCTTGGAAAGTATTCTGCTAGTGAGTAACATCCCAGCTTGAGATCCATTCTGTTCTTTCTGGAAGGTTTAGAGTATCTCCTTTATTCCTAGCATTCTGAGGTGTTATTATGTTGGGCCTTGTTACATGGGAATAAAGGGTTAATGAGCTCCTCTCTCCTTTCTCCTCAAAAAAAAAATGGTCTCCTGTCCATCCTCTCCTAGCCCTGTTTTTCTGTAATCTACTAAGGGCAGAATCACAGCTGTGTAGCCATGCACATTGCCCATGGTAAACAAACCCCCAGACTGGTGAGTGCATCTGAGCTGGGAGGATCACGAATGAGCCTCGTCTGTGTTGGGGAGGGGACCTGTCCAGGTGTTCTCCGTGCTGAGCACTGGGAGGGCAACAAGACTCCGGCTCTCGACAGTGTCTTCTCTTGTGCTATAAGAAGAATAACCCTGGGCTGCTTTGAGGATTTGTGGTGGAGGGACATACCGCACGTTTCCCTTCTGCTAAATTGTGCGCTCTGTTCACTGCCTTGCACTCTTCTGCAAACTCAGTAAACTGGAAGGAGTTGGCCTCTGTGGCTCTGTGTGACCATCAAGCATGTCCGATCTGCAGCCCCTGGGTTGCATGCATCCAGGATAGCTCTGAATACAGCCTGACACACTTGTAGATGACAACATCCTGTTACAGTGTTCAAAGGTTGGACTTTCCTGCTAGGTGAACACAGCGGTTGCTGCGGGGGAGGGGGGAAGCAGTGAGTCGTGCAGTGGGCCTCAGTAGGAGAGACTTGACCCTGACTCACTGTGCCCACGGGGTGCTCTCGGATGAACAGGGTGGTAGGGCAGTGCTGGGGAGGCATGATACCTCGGTGGAAGACTGGATGCCAGAAGCCATGTGATTGTCGCTTAGTGTGTAAGATTTGGGCACGACCTCTCAAGGACTAACACGTGGGCCACCTGCACTTGCATGATGGCGGGACTGAGTGCTCTCTCAGGTTGTCCTCTAGGCCCCTCATCCGCCTCTCTCTAGGGCCTGCACTGGACTTGTGTCTAGTTGAGACCATTCTTCTCGCATGGATGCCAACACAAATGCACACATTTGTTTGTGTTCCTCACTATCTATGCATGGGACCTGACCCCAGACCAAGCCAACGAGAGCCCATGGATTCCAGCCCAGGGAGCTGATTGTAGCCATGCACCTTCTTCCCAGTTCCTCCTGAATCACCGTGGGTCACTTGCATGGTACTTTCCCCTCACCCATGGGCATGTTTTCCAGCACCCTCAGTGAATGCCTTAAACCTGGGTAAAACTGAATCCTACATGTACTGGGTATCTTCCTGCACGTGCCTTTGATAAAGTTTATAATTTAGGGACAGTAAGATTAATAGCAACTAAGACAATAGTTATGACAGCACTACCCTTGAAGTTATATGAATGCTACCTCTCTCAGAAGGTCTTGTGGCCTTAACTGAACAATTTGGGAAGAAGCTGTGTAGCCCCAGCTGGCCTTCAAACTCTTGGTCCTCTTGCCTCTGCCTCTCAAATGCTGGAGTTACAGGTATATACCACCATGCCTGTTATATATATATATAGTTTTTAGTTTTTCGAGGTAGGGTCTCACTCTGGCTCAGGCTGACCTGGAATTCACTATGTAGTCTCAGGGTGGCCTCGAACTCTCGGCGATCCTCCTACCTCTGCCTCCCGAGTGCTGGGATTAAAGGCGTGTGCCACCACGCCCAGCTTGCCTTGTTATCTTTTGAGAACACTTTATAATAATATATAATATATACTCATATGTATATGTTATATGTTATATCAAATAAATGGCTTACAAATGCTTTCTTCCCTTTGTTGTTAATTCTCTTGATAAAGTCTTCAGAAGAACAGAAGTTTTTAACTTTAATGGAGAACAATTTATCATTTTATTCTTTTGTTTATTTTGAGACAATTTCATGTAGTTTAGGCTGATCTCAAACTCACTATAACCATGAGCTCTTGATCCTCTTTCCTCCGCCTCCCAAGTGCTGGAATCACAGGTCTGTGCACCATGCCTAATTAATCACTATTCCTAAACGGATCTTTCTTTTGGCATATTTAATAAACCCATCTTGTTATCTTAACAAAGATTTTCTTGTGTATTTCTTTTTAGAATGTTATCATTCTAGCTTTTACTTAGGCCCTTGTCAGCTTTTATTTGATGCCACATATTCATTGACATTTAATTGTTTTTCTATATGGATGCCCATTTGTTCCAATAGTCTTGGTTGAAAAGACTATCCTTGGTCTGAAGATATAGCTCAGTGGTAGAGCACTTGCCTAGGCCCTGGATTCAATCCTGAGAACCAAAAGTAAATAAATAGATAGATAGATAGATAAATAAATAAATAAATAAATAGATAGATAGATAAATGAATAAATAAATAAATAAATTGACTATCCTTGCCAAGAAGGGTGAAGGGTGGCTCACACTTGTAATCCCAGCACTTGGAAGCAGAGGCAGGAGCATCACGGCTTCAAGGGCAGCTCAGGAGGAGCCTCAGCTGTGTAGTGACTTCAAGGCCAATGGAGGCTTCATAACCAGACTGCTAACCTCCATACTCATTTCCACAATGGCTGGACCAGATTGCATTCCCCCAAAATTATTTATTTATTTATTTATTTATTTATTTATTTATTTATTTATTTATTTATTTGCAAGCAGAGAGAGAGATAGAAGAGAGGCAGACAGAGAGAGAATGGGCACAGCAGGGCCTCTAGCCACTGCAAATGAACTCCAGATGCATGTGCCCTTTATGCATCTGCCTTATGTGGGTCTTGGAGAATCGAACCAGGATCCTTTGGCTTTGCAGGCAAACGCCTTATCCACTAAGCCATTTCTCCAGCCCCCCAAAATAATTTTTTTCTGAAATTTGCACTCTACTAAATTATAGGTCTGATAAAGTAGGAGTTTACAAATTAGATCGCCAATAGCCATGGACTAATTACACGTTTACCAGGATTATTTCTAAAACTTTATCTTTGTATTTCAGGACTAAGAACTGAAAATTGTGTCGAGAACTTAGGTAAGATATACTCTGAATTATTATCTCTATAACAGGAACTTTATCGCTGTTACCCCTCTCCCCACACTGTACTGTCACACTGTCACCCACCAGTTTTTCAAGGGTAGATTTTACTTTTGTTACTTGGCCCAAGTCTGTTTACTCTCTGCTCAAAAGCCATTATTAGGAGAGTTGGTAGGAAGGAAATGAAGTTTCTTCAGAGGCCAGCACCCTGAGAGCACTTGTCTCAGAGCCCCATTACAGGCATGGGAAGGGGCTTTTCAGGGAAGAAAGGAAGAGTGGAGTGCAAGGCAGGAAGGCTATGAGGCCATGTGGTGGGTCACACACCCTGACTTGATAGCCATCTCTTTCCCCTTTTTTTGTCCTGCTGGAATATCTGTGAGCTAAAAACAAATTGTTTTTTCCCATCCTAGGGCAATCCTTGTAATTACTTTGACAAACAAGTAACTATTGTTACTATTGTTAGGTGGAAGGAGCTGTCTCTGCCTACCTGCTCTCTCAAACACTGCCTTGCCGTGCATGTAGAGAACATGCCATGCCCATCCTGACCTGACCTTAGGGCTCAAGGACTCCCCAAGATCTTTAGCCATTTCCCACATGGATGCTATGCAAAGAGCTGGACTCTAGTTCCTACATATCAAAATCTTAGGAAGTAACTTTTGGGAAGACTCACCAAGGAATGGAGTGAATATTGCTTAGAGGGGTGGTTTGACATAACAATAATGGGATGTTTCCTTGGGGAAAAATAAGATGTAACAACAAAAATCGTGGCTAGGAGACGTGGAAAAGATTTGGGAAGCGTATTCTGTGCACGAAGGAGAAGCATTACCATGTAGATTTAAGAGATTAGTATCAAAGTTGCCAGAAAAGTACTTAAACTAGTTTATGTTCTTCACTGGGAGAATTCCTTCTTAACATGTCTTTCTGTCTTCCAGGCCAGCTTTTCTAGGAATTACTCTTCATGTATAAAATGAATAAATCCACATCTACTTGTCTTTGTCCTGAAACTTGTATTTTTATAATAATCTTATTTTGCACTTATCTTACAAGTAGAACAACTAAATCTTTATTTGTAATCATTAAAAAAATAGAATTAAGCTCACATCTGGATCTAGTAACATGTAATGAAAACATACTTGTGTTTCAGAATCTCTCCAACCCATCTATGTCTACAACCCTGGTGAGTATGCTCTTAAACTCATTACTTAACTGAATTAAGGAAGTAATTTGGCAATGACAAAGAAGTAACTTGGCAAATATGAAAGCGGGAAATGGAACATATTCTGGGAAATATCTCTTTCCAATTCTGATCTGAACAGTATACAGACTTTCTGGGGAGATAAAGGTGGTGAGAACTGCAGAGCCGTTCAGGAAGACCAGGCTTGTGTGGTCCACAGAGCTCTCCATTCACTACTGAGATTGGCTAAGTGACAACAGTACTGAAGCCTAAACAAAACATTCAGCACCCTTGCAACTAGCTCGCAAATAGCCCAGATGTTTGCTATGTCCACAAAGAATGAAACCAGCCTGGTTGAGACCAGACAGAAGATACACATACTTGGGGTTAGTGAGGATTGCTATCCAGGAAACAGATGTAAGTCATCTGGAAAATGTGCTCTGAGGTTTTACAAAATGCCAGCTGCATTCACAGTGGTAGGCTGCGAGGGGGTTGAGCATGAAGTAGATAGCTCAGGAATTGGGGTCAGTGTTGGCAGAAGTGAAGCTATGCAGGCAGTTTCACTTCTTGGTGGTTTGGTAGACAGGGCCTCTTGAACAAAAGGTCAGCAGGGGCTGCTGTCAAAGGACAGCTGGTTCCTGGGAGGGGTGGGCATGTCTGGAGTCCTTCTGGGATCTCATTAGTAAAAGTGCTCCAAACCAACACTGTTTCTCCTCCCCCTCCTTTTTCTTCTTCTTCTTCTTCTTCTTCTTCTTTTTTTTTTTTAGTTTTTCAAGGTAGGGACTCTAGTCCAGGCTGATATAATCTCAGGGTGGCCTCGAACTCTTGGTGCTCCTCCTACCTCTGCCTCCTGAGTGCTGGGATTAAAGCCATGCACCACCACACCCGCTTCAACACTGCTTCTTTTTATTTTTATCTTGACAAGTGTCATTTAGCTAAAATATCTGGGTAATTGGATTTTTTTTTCTAACTTTCCAGCCACTTGCTTGTATTTAAAGTCCCTGTTTTCTGTTAGTATCCTGTGGCTACAGAGTTTTCCTTTTTTTTTTTAAAGTTTTTGTTTATTTACTTGCAGAGAGATAGAAGAGAGGCAGACAGAGAGAGAATGGGCATGCCAGGGTCTCCAGCCATTGCAAACGAACTCCAGATGCATGTGTCCCCTTGTGCATCTGGCTTACGTGGGACCTGGAGAATCGAACCTGGGTCCTTAGGCTTCATAGGCATACTCCTTAACCACCAAGCCATCCCTCCAGCCCTACAGTGTTTTTCTTTATTATGAGAGGGGGGAAAATCAGCCTTTCCTTCAGTCTACCACTTTCCTTTTGTTTGAGAAGACACTTGCTATCATGGTAGAAACGAAGCTTTTCCTGTCCCTGAGGCCTGACTTAGCAAACCCTCTTCTCACTGGTCCATTGCATCCCAAAATTCTGATGGTTCACAAGGACCTCAGCTAACTATTCAAAATTGATGCTTTTCTCTGACTCTTTGAGACTCTTAGAAGACAACCTGTATGTTGATTTTCCTAATAGCTGACAGTTGCTAGATGTACCACCTGGATTTTTATGGCTATACTAACTGGAAGATACTTTTACTGTTGCTAGAGCTAGGGCCAGTTCTTCTGACTTCTTTTCTGTGTTTTAATTTAGGTGAGGAAACCCAGAAGCTTGAAGACTCAGGTAAGACATCATAAACTCTGGGAGCTTATTTTTCCAAGACATCTCCCTTAGCAGGTAGCAGAAGGGCATGTCATGGTAAAGAAAAGTAGGAAGGAGACAGAGCCCACCGTAGGCTTAGTTCGCTATATCTGATGAATTAGCTTTAAAAGTTTTGGGTGTGTCGACAGAGGGTGCACAAGCGTGTATCTGTGCAGAGAGTGTCCTCTTCTGTCTCTCCTCCACATGGTTTCCTGTAACCCCGTTTCTCCTGTGTCCACTCCTTTGGCCACGGACTGGAGTTGCGGCCTCTGCGGCTTTGTTCACAGGTGCTGGGACCAAGCTCAGTGGCTCATGCTTTCAGGGCAAGTGCTCTTACTGGCTATGTTACAAAATTCCCGACAACGTCAATTTAAGGGAAGAGAGCTTATTTCTGCTTTTGGTTGGTTCCAGGGTACAGTCCATTATGGAGGGAAGGCATGATGGCTTGAATTTAAGGCAAATAGTCACATGGATCCACCTTAAATTAGCAGAGCCAGGAGTACTGCATCTCTGCCAACTCTTTCCTTTTTGTGCAGTCTAGAACCTCACCCACAGTTAGGGTGGGTCTTTTCCACCTTAACCTAATCAGGACAACCCCTCACAAGTGACTCTAGGTGCAGGCACTGTCAGCAAGCAATAGAAATCAACTTGCTGAGCCATCTGCCCAAGCCCCGGATACAAGCCTTTATAAAGATGACACAGCAGCAGTGTCTCTTGTCTAACAGTCTTTAGGTCATCCCAGAAAACAGAGAACAATATGACTATTCCACAAACTCTTAGGACTAGAATTGTTGAGCACAAAAAATAGCATTCCTCTTTTCCTCAATTAAAATTGTCATTTATATTTATATTCCAATAATTTACATCCATGCATTCCAAGGCCCAACTTATCTCTACTGTTTTGTGTGTGATGTGTATGCATGCGTGTACATGTGTGTGGCTGCATAGACGGAGGCTAAATGTTGATGTTAGGTTCTTCCTCGGTCGATTTCTTTATTTTACTGAGCCAGGGTCTCTCACTGAACCAGGAAGCAGCCTAGCCAGCCAGCTGGCCCCATGTGCTGGGATTCCAGGCAGCCACCAGCATCTGCCTTCAGCTGTGACCTAAACTCTGGTCCCAATGTTTGTTTTGAAGCTACGTACTTGAGAGAAAGAGGCAGATGAGAAAGACAGAGAGAGAGAGAGAATATGGCCACACCAGGGCCTCTAGCCACTGTAGATGAATGCCAGCTGCATGTGCCACTTTGTGCATCTAGCTTTATGTGGGTACTGGGGAATCAAACCTGGGTCCTTAGTCTTTGCAGGCAAACACCTTAATCACCGAGCCATCTCTCCAGCCCCCCTCTTTTAAAATTTTTAAAATTTATTTTATTTAGCTGCGAGAGGCAAGTAAAGAGAGGGTGGGAGAGAATGGGCACACGGGGGCCTCCAGGCACTGCAAACTCCAGACGCATGTGCCACCTTGTGCACCTGGCTTACATGGGTCCTGGGGAATTGAACCTGGGTCCTTTGGCTCTGCAGGTGAAGACATCTCTCCAGCCCCCCTCTTTTGCTTTGTGATAGGTTTCATGTAGTCCAGGCTGGCCTTGAATTCTCTATGTAGTTAGGATGACCTTGAGCCCCTGACCCTCCTTCCTCTACCCCCAAAGTGGTAGGATGACAGGTGTGGGCACCATAATGGATCTAAGTGCATTTTTAACTAAAAGGTTTTGTTTGGATCTGGGAGCTTACCGTCTCACCTTGTAAAGGAATCACCTTTTTCTTACTCTTTGAGGCTAACAGCAAGGTTAGGAGGCAACGTGAGGAACAATACTGAGCATAGAACATTTCAGGAATGAACTAAGACCAGAAACTTCATTTTTTTTTGTTCATTTCTTGTGCTCCAATGTAACGAGCACTTTAATGTAGTATTTCCTTTAGCCCTCCCTCATTATAAACCTAGAAGGTATTTCTTCTATGAGAACTTAAGTTCATAAAGGTCAAGTAGCCTGACCAGGAGATGGAGCTAAACCAAGCGGAGACTTCAACCCCAGACTGTTAAGAATGGGTATCATAGGATCGACCACCTTATGAAGGCTTAGGATCATGGAAGGTCTTGAAATCACTATAGCTGAAGCGGTTTGGGCTTTATGACATTGGAGTGACAAGCCACTGGACGGCATTTGTGTTGATGTTGGAGATGGGAGGCAGTAGAGACAAGGGGAGGGTTAGCAGCTCAGCATAACCAGCACTTATTTTTGTCTTCAGGAGTAAAAGGCCTCGAGTCCACTGAAGTACCTGGTAAGATAGCTTTCTATTCACTCTGAGCCCCACCATGAGATGAGAATGAGTTCTGGAAAATTCAAGAGATTATCTAGAGACAATATCTATAAACCTTCCTCTTTTAATGGTACGCCAGTCATCTCCAGGCACAGCTGAGCCATGTAGAGAATGTCTTTCCTCCCAGCACTCATGTGCTGCTGGAGGCCTGGCTGGGTAGCAGCAAAGTTGGCTCATGGAACCTGGATGCAGTGGGGTCAGACCTCCCAGGTTCTGCAGCTGAAGTCTGGTAGAAACTCAGGCTTCCTGCACAAGCCAGCTGCTAGCTTTGTCTAACTGGTTACCTGGCATCTCCAAGCTACAAAATACAGTATTCTCTTGGAACAAACACTAGGTGCAGCACTATGGCAGAAGACTCCTCTACCCTCTGTATAGACTTGCACAGTAAGGATTTATACAGCCAGAACGCCTTGTCAAAAGCCAGAAACTCAGTGCAATGATACCTTTGGGGCTGATCCATCGAGCTCATCACATAAGAGTACTCACAGGAACAACCTTCAGGTCACTGAAAATTTCTTATTTAGAAAAGGAAAATTCCTTTTCCACTGTCTTAAAACAATTGTAGATACACCTGAAGGCAAGTGTACTAATGTGGGCCTATAGAGATGTCAGTGGGGCATGCTATAAAATCTAAGAACTTTTGTGCCACTTTATTCTGAGAACTTAAAATTATTTCACTATACCTAATGAAATAAAGAACCTGACAAAATAAATAGTAAAACAGTAAATGTTTCACTTTCATTAACTAATTTTTCTTTCATTTAGGAATTAAAGTGTCACAGCCAGATGAAAAACCCGCACAGCTAGATGAAAAACCTGCACAGCTAGATGAAAAACCTGGTAAATTCTTTATTGGAGCAGAGGCACCATGCGGTTCTGTTGGGGTCCCTCCTAGGGCCAGCCCAGGAGGGACTGCAGGGTCTCTGCTGAGTAGCGGGGGAAAGGCGTGGAGTCATGACACAGACTCTGGGAGTTGGGTGGAAGCAGACAGAGGGCAAGCTGCTGCAAACTCGTTTATTCAAGGAAGTGTAGGGGGTTTAAAGGGTTTTTGGCTGGCCAATCATTGTATGGGGTGGTCCCCTTCTTGTGACCAATGACAGCTTGTCTCTGGGCAGATCATCTCGCAGCAGGTTGCTCGTGGGCATGGGACTGTAGCTGTTGTCATGCCAGGCCTGTGCAGGATGCCACGTCCACAGCATGCAGTCTGGCTAGGGCCTGACCTGCATTGTGCCATACACGGTTCTAAGACCATAAAGTCATACATTTAGCTTAGGCTTACAGGATCTGGGGAGGACACATGAGCTGTAGTTTCTGACACCCCACTCTGCATGTCAGAGGGGGGCACATAAAGAACTCCTTTCCATCTGACCAGCAGTTCCCTGGGCCAAGTGGAAAAAAATGTTGCTTGACCTCAAATTGGAACAGCTGCTGTCCAGCTGTGCTTGTCATTCCAAATTGAGTCAGGATGCTTTCCAGGGATAACGACATCTACGGCACCTGTAGACTTGGGAATGCCATCATCGAAAGTGTGTGAATGAGAACTGTACAGCTTACAATATTGGGACCAGCCATTATACTCATTACACGCTCCTCCCTCCAACAAACAGGCCATTAAGTTTTGTGGAGACTGTGTTGTGCCCTCTCCTGGAAAGCTACGTGTAGTGCAGGCTTTTTATAGGCCAGGATCTCATTTAATCCCTTAAAAGATGTTCTTGCCACTGCAGAGATGAGGACACAAGAGGTAGAAACAAACAACTGAGACGCAAACTTTCCAAGTTTTGTTTACATTCTGCCACATCACAGTGGTCTTCCAGCCAGATTTAGCTATACATCTTCATCCTGGGCTCCTACTAGTGGCTTGTGGCTGTCAGGCTGTGGAGGCCCTGTCCAGTGCTAGTCACACACTTACTAGTAGTACAACATTGTAACGACAAGCAAAGGTTTGGGAGTCAAACATTGCCACCATGGATTACCTCTGATTGTATGCACGTCGTACCTCCCAACATTTCAGGTGATGGGGAACACCTGTGAGATAACTGCCTGCATTAACAGAATTATAAGATATCATAAAGCATTTCTACAGTGTAAATGGAAGATATATAGGACAAGTACTTTTTGATAAACTTCACAAGCAAACACATTCATGGGGGGTGGGATTTCAGAATGCAGATGAGTAAATAATTAAAACCCCTCTAATCCCTATTACCTTCCTCCTGAGGCTCTTTCTCAAGAGAGAACCAAGTTTGCTTAATCTTTAATCAGCTCTCTCTCATCTGGATAAACGTACAATGCAGCTAACTCAAAATCTCTTTATATTTTAGAAGACAAAAGTCAAGGATATATCGACAATCACAGTAAGCAAATATTTCATTTTCTTCAGTTGATGTTTCTGCAATACAAAAGTGAAAGGCTTACTTTTCCTCAATAAAAGGAACAAGATAGCAAGAGTTTAAGGCATCATAATAACAGAACATAACAAATCCAAATGCTCATGTCTGTGGTGGGGAAACTTTCTTTTAAATAATGATTTTTAACTCTGTTTAGAAGTTATGCTATTAAGTTTTCAATCCTCTCAAGCCCCAATACCTTTTTTGTTTTCTGATTTTTCAAGGTGGAGTCTCTAGTTCAAGCTGACCTGGAATTCACTATGTAGTCTCAGGGCGATCCTCCTACCTCTGCCTCCGGAGTGCTGGGATTAAAGGTGTTCGCCATCACAACCAGCCCCGATTCCTTTTAAAAATAACAAATATTTTATAAAGTCCTTTTACTATCCTTGAAATAAGACTTACAGATAAGATGTACCTGTACCCATAAAAAATCAGTATGTCCAACTGTAATTTATAACAAAATTACATGTTTTTCAATACATAAATGCTTATGTTAAGTAAGGTTTAACAAGATGAATTGTTAACATGAAAATAAGTTTGGACTTAAAAGATTGGAAGCTGCTCTATAGAGGAAGTGTAAGAAAATCAAAACAGTGAACAATAGGAAAAACTAATGTTTGGTGTTTTTTAAGATTATCAGAAAATATTCTGTTTATATTCTGTTTAGGCTCTGAATTTGATCACTGTAAACCAGTTTAACTTACACATTGTCAAGTACACTTGACAATGCAATGGTGCAGAAAGGTCAATTTTTCATTGTGCAAGGCTGTCCCGAACATTTACCCCCACTCCAGTACTGTATTAATCAGTTATCAAACTGGGGAGATCAGCTTGATGGTGCACAACTTGCCCAGCATGTGTAGTGTCCCAAGTTCAGTCCCCAGTTCTTACCCTTGTCTCCCAAATCCTTGGGCAGTTGTGCAGGATGCTTTTCAAGGGACCCTAATGTCCACCTGAAGATCCCTGGTGTACAGTAACATACTAATAATACATGGTTGCATCTGCCTGTCCCTGCTTCTCCATATGTAACTCCATGCTTGCACCTCTGGCAAGTAAATTGACATTAAATCTTTTATATAACTCACTGGCTATTTCTCTTGGCTTCACATACAAAATCTGATTGGTCATCCCAGCTGATTAAACTTCCAGTGAACACTCCCCTGTGTAGTCTGTTTAAACAAAAAAAGCGTAAATCAGCGATCTGACTTTAAAGCAGAGTAAAACATATTATTTTACAGATGGAAGATGGATTCCACTGCTCCAGCTGGTCTAGATGAAAGACGTGTATGTGTAGGAAATTACATTTGTCAATTGCAGGACTGACTGTGCTTAAGATGCAGTTATGTCCAGTTGGATACTGGTGGCTGAATAATGTAGTCTTGTGTAAAACAGAAAAGATAGTGAATTAAACTTTACATTGCATGATATATAGAAAAATAGAAAACTGATAAACAAGAGAACTTGAACAACAGAAGACAATTGTCTTGACTCTGCAGAGATTTAAATCTGGGATCCTAGATAAAACCTAGAATAGCATGCCCTGATAAGATACATATGGAAAATTTAGCCTAAAATTGGTAATTAAAAACATATATTTGAAACAAGTTACCGATTTAAAGTATTTCAGTACACTTCTAACTCAACTTCAGTGTTTACATATTCAGTATATATGCAAAAGTGTGTCAGTGACTGTGTGTTCTCATTAACAGCTCCAGGTCCAGTTCCTGTTCCTGTTCCAGGTCCCAAAACCCATCCTTCTGCATCCTCTGGCCACATGCTCCTTCCACCACTTGGAATACTCGCCATTCTGATCAGTGCTTCTGCTATAAATCTTTGCTGCTCTTTGGTTTAACTATTCTTTAACCTCTACTAGAAATATCCTATGCAGATCCCACAGCAAGTCAAAAGGAATGATGTATTTTTCACTTGGACATAGTCACTGTATAAGAACTATATATTTTTCCAATTCAGAAAGCTGATTCAGATATGTCAGTTGACTTTCCATTTATTTCTGTAATTTTAAGACTTAAAAAAATCCAAAGCTGTATACCTTTCAAAGTAAATAAAAGACTTTTAGGTTTATTAAAGGTTTTCTGTGAACTGCCAAATGTTAAAATGTTCACTACAATTAGTGATTATACACCAGAACCAGAATTTTACAGTCTAATCTTTGCAGAAACTTTGCCTTCAAATAGTATCATCATTCTTCCCTCAATCTATTTTCCTTCAGTATATAAATATTCCTATTTTCATAAATCCAACAACTTACAAATATTTCAAGTAGTGTCCAACTTGAATCTCATGTTAATTTAGGAAAGAATATGGGCTAACACACACTCAGCAAGGAACAATTTTTTTTTAATTTGTGTTAATATGTATACGTGCATATACCATGGCATACGTATAAGCAAAGAACAATTTCAAGGTTTCTGTGCTCCACCTCCTTTGAGACAGTCTCTTGGTGCTGTTGCAAACAAAACATCACCAGACTAGCTGGCCTCATGTGAGCTTCAGATTCTCTTGGCTCTGCCCACCCCCATCAGAAGCACATTGGGAACCCTGGTGCATATGCCACTGTGGATCTGGCTTTTTGTGGACGCTGGGGAACTGAACCTGGGTCAATAAAGGCTTTAACCACTGAGCATAGTCCCAGCCCTGCCCTAGGTTTTGAGGTGACTGAAACAACTGATTTAGGAATAAGCTTTGGTTAACTGAAAACAGAAAAGTTAAGATCTCAACTAATGGTAAGGGCTTTGTAAGCTATTTCCTCTTTTGTTCAATGATTTGTACAGGCTGCCAGCCACTTGAGGACTAAATACAAAATTTGTGGTTAGCTGTTCCAGAACAAAAATTAGCATCAACACTGAAGACCCATCCACATACAGAATTCGATGTCCTAAGTCTTTAGGTTGCTGTAATAATGGAATACCCCAGACCAGGTAACTTACAAACTGCACTTTCTCAGCTTTGGAGACAAGGAAGTCAAAGGTAGAAGTACTACAGCAGACTCAGCTGTGGGGAAGAAGGGTCAAGAAAAGTAGGACACTACCCCCAGGCGTCCTTACCCTATGCAGGGTGTGGGGATCTGAGTATGAATTCCAGTATGAATTTGCCACCACACCTGGCAGATTTTGTTTTCTAATGTATTAAACAATAGATGATATTCAAGTTCCACTGGCAATATATGCTAGTCAAAATATGAGGGTCAACAAGTTTTCCAGAGGAAAAAACACAGACCTGGGATTAAAATTCCTAGATCAGGACTATGAATTGAAGATTTTTGAAATTATCATATTTCAGTCTGTGTTCATGCATGCCACAGCATGTGAGTGGAGTTGGAGGATTAACCTTGTCAGTTCTTGCCTTCCTCTTCCTCTGAGGCAGCAGGGTGTCTTTTCTCATTGTTCACTGCTGGGTTTGCCAGGCTAGCTGGCCCATGAGCTTCTGGGAAATTTTCAGTCTCTGCCTATCATGTCACCATGGGTGTGCTGGGATTACAGAAGCCATCCATGGCGTCCACTTTTATATGGGGTCTGGGGATCTGAACACCAGGTATTCAGGCTTGCTTAGCAAGTAGTTTATCCAGTCATGGCTATGAATTTGGTATCTGTGTGAACATAATGGTCTTTCCACAAAAGCCAAAGAAATCACTAGTCAGAATTAATAAAATTATAAATTAACAATTTATTTTGAAGTTTTCATTTTAAGAAATAAAATAGTTTAAAAACAGAAGTTTGCAAAAATGGTAATTTTGTTATATCCTAATCGCTCAGATGTGTTTCATAAATTCCAAGTAAGTAACATAATATAAAAATATATTTTCAGTTCTTCATAGAACAAAAAGAAAACCACATTAAGCCATTAAATACTTTTAGATTTTCTTTACTCCCACCCACAGGTGAACTCACAAATATAAAAACTGATGCACATTTATACTGTGAAGTCAAGTCTCCACCAGACAAGTAATAATACAGTGTTTTGTTAATGAAAAGTATGTCATGTTTGCTATGGAAAAAACAATGGAGGATAATCACTAAGTTGTGGTTGTTTAACATTGCTGTAAAAATGTATGACAGTACATATACTTTTGGTAATTATGTACTTTCAAAGTATATACAGCGTTGAGATGTAAATCTTTCAAAGATTATCTTTGAAGAGCTGTAAGGTGATGATTTCAGACTGAAACAGTAATTTGTCAGTACCTCAAAAATCCCAGCCAGAAGAGAATACTTATTTTCTTCTTCCCTGTGGTCACTTTAAGGAAGGCCTGATATGGGGAAAGGATATATTTTACAAGCCTCTAAATGAGTCTGTAAATTGTCAACTGAAGACACCACCTCTGATATGGATTGTCGTTTCATTCAGTCCATGTTCTACTAACTTTATGTCTTCTAGGTCATCTTTTATGATGCTGATCAAGTGGCTGAGGCCTTCCTGTTGTTGTTTTAAATGCTAGAATGGATGAAAGAGAATATAAGATGCATAAATGTACTACTCTGTTAAACCATGAGCTACTCACAAGACTGACTTTAACTATAGCAGGCATGCATAAACACTTGTATCTGTCTTGTCTGTAACACCACGACCAACGGTACAAGGCATGCTCTAAATAATAAAGTCTACAAATATATCAACAATGTCTTTACAATGTGTCTTCTGCTTACTCCTTTTTATCAACCTTTGACTACCAAAGGTATGATGTTAAAACACAACCCAAGCTGGGAGTGGGGGCGCACAGAGCCTTTAATCTTACAATTCAAGAAGCTAAGGTAAATTCAAGGTCAGCCTGGGACAAAGTGAGACCCTACCTCAGAAAACAAAACAACAACAAATAATAGAACTCAAAGGTTGTAAAGCATAACTAGACAAACTGTCATTTGAAAACAAGAGTTTTCATGTTTGAAAGTCTAAGGGCCAAGGTATACCAAGATGGTAGTGGTTATGAGTACAGCTGCTAACGTTGTTAAGAGTCAGTCCTAAGTGATAACCTAACAGGACCAGAGGGTGTAGTCTAGAGCAGCCACATTCATCCAGGTCTCGGTAAAATGCAGGTTGAGCATATGTGGAGGATGGCCTGAGATTCTGCATTTCCAGTGATCCGCAGTGCTGCCACCAGTGACAATGAGTAGCAAGGGTTAGTGACTCTGGCACTTCTACTGTATCTGAATACATTCTTGGGGGAGGGGGATCATTTAGCTTTTAATTGTGACAAAACTGGCATAACCTAAAATATACTAGTTGGACCATTTTTAAGTGCACAGTTCAGGGGTGTTAAGTACATTTTATCACTCACTCTCTTTTCAGTGACACAGAAGATGACAATTTCCCCACATTCTCACACTCATTTTCTGAGTTCTGGATAACAGGCCCCACTCAAGTGGATATGAAGTGGTGAGTGGACACTTACCTGCTTGATCTCTCGTAACAGATCTGCATCTACATAGTATCTTTCTTCAGATTTGACTGCTCCAAAATGATTCTGCATTCTAATTTGGGACATCAGCTCATTTAGTCGGCCCTAAAATGAGAATACAATTGCTAACAACAGCAATCCCTTCTAGAAGAGAATGCCTTTTTATTTATTTGGTAAAGGATGGTTCCAATACCATCAATTAACAAGGTCCAATTTTTCCTCTATACATGATGTGAAATACTAAATCAAGCCAAAAGAATCATAACTGAGGGTTTATTTAAGAAAGGAAGTTTAATTAAAGAGAACAATTTTAACAAACTCAAATATACTGAATTCCTATACTTGATGACCCATCTGAAATAAACTCTAGCTTTAGTGGACACAAGTGCTTACCTTGAACTGAGTAGGTGCATTAAGTTCACACTGAATTGTATCTAGCTGAACTCGGAGCTGCTCCTCATCAGCTTGGATAGCATAGCCACTCTTCCTCTGAATTTCCTGTTTGATTAGGACCTATATATAGAAAAGACACCTCTTATCCTTATGTAAGAAACATTACTGCTCGATTTATTGCTGGCAAAAAAAATCAGCTGAAAACTAATAGAGTGGGGTGTGTGGGGGTTAACAGTTAAAGATATGAATTATGCATGGCATAATTATGCATGAGGCAGAAGTATCAACTACCTTGGTGCAAAGTACTGTGGGAAGGGCACAACTGTTTGAAAATTAAGGTTTTGACGGCTTTAACATTAGCAGAAGAGTCAGGATGTATGCATGCGAGACTGAAAGGAGGATTGCTGCATGTTTGGCAACCCTGGGCTACGTAGTGAGTACCAGGTCAGCCAGAGCTATAGATACAGACCTTGTCTTGAAAAAGTAGATAGCTGGGGCTGGAGACATGGCCCTGTGTTTAAGGTGCTTGCTTACAAAGCCTGACAGCCTGGATTCAATCCCCCAGGACCCATGAAAAGCCACATGAACAAACTAGCCTATGCATCAGGAGTTAGCTTGTGTGTACCCATTTTCTTTTTCTTTCTTTCTCTCACCTTGAAAATAAAAAAGATAGCATTTTCTTTCAGACTTTAAGTGTTTATGTAAAATAGGTTAATATATAAAAGTTAAAAATTAATTTTACTGGACTTTTCTTCAGATTGAAAAAAATTTTATGACAAAAATAATGCATGAATTAAAAAAATAATGCAAGATTAAATACACCTATAACAACTACAGAGACCCAAGCAGTTATAAAAAGTCTCCCAACTAAAAAAAGCCCAGGCCCAGATGGATTCACTGCTGAATTTTACCAGACATTCCTGGAAGAACTAATACCAATGCTTCTCAAACTTTTCCATAAAATAGAAAAGGAAGGAATTCTACCAAAATCCTTCTATGAAGCCAGTATCACCCTGATACCCAAACCGGACAAAGACAGATCAAAAAAATAAAATTACAGACCAATCTCCCTCATGAACATAGATGCAAAAATTCTCAACAAAATACTGGTAAACAGAATACAAGAATATATCAGAAAGATTATTCACCCCGACTAAGTAAGCTTTATCCCAGAGATGCAGGGATGGTTCAACATATGCAAATCCATAAACGTAATACACCATATAAATGGTCTGAAGGACAAAAATCACATGGTTATCTCAACAGATGCAGAAAAGGCATTTGACAAAATCCAACACCCTTTCATGGTGAAAGTATTAACAGAAACTGGGAATAGAAGGAACATATCTCAACATAATAAAAGCTATTTATGACAAACCTACAGCCAACATAACACTAAATGGGGAAAAACTTGAAGCTTTTCCTCTAACTTCAGGAACAAGACAAGGGTGTCCACTTTCCCCACTTCTATTTAATATAGTACTGGAAGTCTTAGCCATAGCAATAAGGCAAGAGACACTCATAAAGGGATACAAATTGGAAGGGAAGAGATCAAATTATCATTATTTGCAGACGATATGATTCTATACATAACAGACCCTAAAGACTCTACCAGCAAACTGTTAGAGCTGATAAACACTTTTATCAATGTAGCATGATACAAAATAAACACACAGAAATCAGTAGCTTTTCTATACACTAACAACAAACTTGAAGAGGATGAAATCAGGGAATCTCTCCCATTCACAATTGCCTCAAAAAAAAAAAATTACCTTGGAATAAACTTAACCAAGGAAGTGAAGGATCTCTACAATGAGAACTTTAAAAAACTCAAGCGACAAATTGCAGAAGACACAAGGAAATGGAAAGACATCCCATGCTCCTGGATTGGAAGAATCAATATTGTGAAAATTTCAATCTTACCAAAAGCAATCTACACATTTAATGCGATCCCCATTAACGTCCCAATAGCATTCTTCACAGAAATAGAAAAAACAATCCTAAAATTCATCTGGAAACACAAAAAAACCTCGAATAGCCAAAACAATTTTGCACAACAAAAATCAGGCAGGTGGTATAACCATACCCGATTTTAAGTTATATTACAAAGCCATAGTAACAAAAACAGCATGGTACTGGCACAAGGACAGACAGGTAGATCAATGGAACAGAATAGAAGACCCAAATATTAATCCAGGCAGCTACAGCCACCTGATTTTTGATAAAAATGCCAAAAATATTCATTGGAGAAAAGACAGCCTCTTTAACAAGTGGTGCTGGGAAAACTGGACATCTGTTTGTAAAAGGATAAACATAGATCCTTGTCTCTCTCCATGCACAAGACTCAAGTCCAAATGGATCAGGGACCTTAATATCAGACCTGAAACTCTGAAAATGCTAGAGGAAAAAGTAGGGAAAACCCTTCAACATATTGGCATAGGCAAGGACTTTCTGAATATAACCCCAATTGCTCAGGGAATAAAACCACTAATCAACCACTGAGACTTCATGAAATTACAAAGCTTTTGTATAGCAAAGGACACTGTGAATAGAGCAAAAAGACAACCCACAGACTGGGAGAAAAATCTTTGCCAGCTATACATCCGACAGAGGATTAATATCCAGAATATAAAAAGAACTCAAAAAACAGAATAATAAGAAATCAAACAATCCAGTTAAAAAATGGACTATGGAACTAAATAGGGAGTTCTCAGAAGATAAAAATACAGATGGCATATAAACATCTAAAAAAGCGTTCCACATCCTTAGCCAACAGGGAAATGCAAATTAAAACCACTTTGAGATTCCATTTCACTCCTGTCAGAATGGCTACCATCAAGAAAACAAATGACAATAAGTGTTGGCGTGGATGTGGAAAAAGAGGAACACTTCTACACTGTTGGTGGGAATGTAATCTGGTCCAGCCATTGTGGAAATCAGTGTGGAGGTTCTTGAGACAGCTAAAAATACATTTACCATTGATCCAGCTATAGCACTCCTAGGCATATATCCAGAGGACTCTTCTTACTACCTTAGAGATACTTGCACAACCATGTTTATTGCTGCTCTATTCACAATAGCTAGGAAATGGAACCAGCCTAGATATCCCTCCACAGATGGTACATTTACACAATGGAGTTCTATTCAGCAGTAAAGAAAAATGAAATTATGAAATTAGCAGGGAAATGGATGGATCTGGAAAGGATTATATTAAGTGAGGTAACCCAGGCTCAGAAAGCCAAACTTCACATGTTCTCTCTCATATGTGGATCCTAGCTACAAATGTATAGACTTGTGTGTGAAATGGAACCAAAAATAGGTACTAGAAACCAGAAAGCTGGTAAAAGGCTATAAGGGAGGCAGGAGAGGGAAGGACTTAAGTGTATGGTATTGCACATACATAAGCAGAAGAACAGATTACAGGGAGGGGAATGGCCTAAGGGAGGCTATGGGAAGAGAATGCGTAAAAGAAGGGCAGGGGGAGGGTCAATCAAAATTCAAGATAGTCTGAATAAGACTTATGTAAACCTACTTTTTTGAATAATGGCACATCCAGAAGCTGTAGACTCTTACTAGACAATTTTCAGTGCCTGGGATGGGATACCTTCCAGTGAATTGTTGGCCAAGGAGGTCCCGGTAGTCTCCAAAACATTAAAGGCTATTGCTAAAGCCCTTGGTTGCCCTTGAGAAACAGACGGTAAGACCCTACTGCTGAAGACATCTCTTGCTGAGAGGCAAGGTCACTGAGAAAGCAAGCTGGCGCTGAACAGAAAACCTTCTCCCTGTAGACCAGCCAACTGAAAGCTGGAAAAAAGCTGCACTGCATGCAGCCCTATGGGAGACAGAAGTCATCAGCAGTGAAAACAGTGGACACTGAAAATTCAAGTTTGGCCAGACAGGCCCAATGACTGAATGGGTGCAATAGTGGCATGTCTGCTCTTGGGGTAACCAACTGCTCCATAATTAGACTGAAGGCCCTCTCTATGGGAGGGAATACATACCTGGTACTGAAAAACCTAAGCAAAAGTCTATGGCAGAGGTCATGAGCCTTAGGGGTATAAAGCCTGCGCTTGTCTGGTTAAATGTATATATTATTCCCACCAAGCTACCCTGAAAGCACTACGCTTAATGTTCATATTCACATATTAATGCTACTCTCACTTCTGGTTAGAGAAGCTTCTCTTTTCAGATGGCAATGACCACTGGGATGACCCAAAAGGCAACATAGTGCTGAGAAGAAGGGATGGAGGAGTGCCCAGCACTGAAACACCTCAGTCACACCTTCCAAGACTCAGGGACCATTGCAGAAGAGGGGGTGGAAAGAATGTAAGAGCCAAAGGTAGGGTATGACTCCTTACAATGCAACTGCCCAGACAGAAATTGGCCTCAATATCCATGACCTTGCAGTGCCTAGCAATACCTTCACAAGACCCTCATAATAGAAGAAAAAGATGATGACATCAAATTAAAAGAGAGACTAATGGAGAGAAGGAGGGGATACAATGGAGACTGGAGTTCTAAAGGGGAATGGGGGAGGGGAGGGAAATATGCATTTTTTGTATGTAAGTATAGAAGTTGTCAATAAAAAAGTCTTGAAGCCGAATAAAAATAAAGAAAGAAAGAAAGAAAGAATATAAAAGACAGATTTTCTGATCTAAGACAATAGTGCTGACTGATGTTCATTTTCGCAGTTCCTTGTTCATACATACGTAGCATACATTGATCCACAGTGTACCTACACCATGTACATTATTCTGACATCCACCCCTCATTGACTGAACAGTAAGTCAGGAGTCTGTGTCATGGGCTTAAAAGGCAGGCTGGCTCGGCTCCTGCCACCAATCCGAAATTGCTTCTGTGAAAACTTCAGTACAAGTTCCTCAGACTCATGAGATGGTTAGCCGTTTTGACTTTCTTCCCCCAGGACCAGCCTTTCAATTCTTTCCACTATTACTTTTAAAGCATCACTGACTTCACACTTACCTACTTCTCTTACTTACCTTGTTACCTAACTTCTTAAGAAGAGTTAGTTCATTATTGGTTATACTTTCTTTTCTAGCGCCCAGAAATCTATTTTACGAAAACCAGATATAGTGATTTTATAAATGCCTTCCTCATCCACAGATGCTTTATTTCATCACTGTTTTCTGTTGCCCAACTAAGAAGTGAATTTTAGAATACTTTTTTTTTTTTTTTTGGTTTTTCGAGGTAGGGTCTCCTTCTAGCCCAGACTGACCTGGAATTCACTCTATATTCTCAGGGTGGCCTTGAACTCACTGCGATCCTCCTACCTCTGCCTCCCAAATTCTGGGATTAAAGGCATGTGCCACCACGCCCAGCTTAAACTTTAGAATACTTTTACACACCTGCCCTGTAAGATCTCACTTCCAACTTTTTGTCTTACTGAGAAAGTTTGGTACTTTCAGTGTTAGACTATTTTTTTTTTTTAACTCTTTCATCTATTACAAAAAAAAAAAAAAATCCTTGAAAGATGTGGTGATGCACGTCTTTAATCCCAGCACTCGGGGGGCAGATGGATTGCCAAGAGCTTGAGGCCACCCTGAGACTACATAGTGAATTCCAGGTTGGCATGAACCAGAGTGAGACCCTACCTTGAAAAACCAAAGCAATAGATAAATAAATAATAAAATAAAATCCTTAGGACTAGGGAGATAGCCCAGTCAGTCAGTAAAGCACTTGCCACACAAATGTAAGAACTGGAGTTCAGATGCCCAGTACCCATGAAAATTCAGGGTAGGCATGGTGGCCACCTGTAATTCCAGTGTTTGGAGGTGGTGACAGGGAATTCCCCAGTGCATACAGGTTAGCTAGACGAGCTGAATTTATTGGACTTTGGGCTCAAGTGAGACCCTGCCTCAGTACACAGAAGAGCAATGAAGAAAGACCCCATTATCAGTATTTGACCTCCACAAGCACATGAGTACATGCATCTTACACATGCACACCACATACATACACATGCAAAATAAAAATAAAAAAATCCAAATTTTTACCTGCAAAGTTCTGTGGGAAAGATCCATTAGTTTCCTCTTATATTGTGCTATTTTGGCCATAGTTGTAGTCTGATTCTTTTGTAGTTCACTAATATCTTCAGATATAATCTGTTGGAACATGTTTTTAGGATAAATCAGGTAGGATATAACTAATAGGCACACCTACATGCAAAGTCTAACTCTAAGATAATCTTGAGATTCATCATACTTTTGATTCTATATTTTAATTTCCTCCCTTATACATCTGAAAATCAAATACTATTCAAACATTCCTTTAAAGCTCCAGGCTATTTAGTGATGAGGCAAAATGTTAAAACATTTTTTTTCGAAATAAGCATTTTAAGGGAAGGGATGGGGATATAGCTCAGTGGGAGTGCTTGCTTATTAGCAGGTACAAGGCCCTGGGTTCAATCCTCAGTACCGCAAAAACAAAAAGGAAACAACCAACAACCAGGCCTGAATGGAAAAAGTTAAGATCTATAAGGTGATGTGCGGAGTAGAGGGTTCAAGTTTAGCTATCAGCCTGAAGCTACTGGAGCCAGAAAACATACTGCTGCCAAATACTTAAGGGGAAGAAATCAGAGTAGAGAGAAAAAGGAATGATATAAATTCTAAAACTGATACATTTGTATGCCTCTGGGCCTTTGATTTGTTTTCTGTCAAAAATCCTTCTGCTCTGCCTAATCATGAAGTTGTAATCTTAAGAGGGTAGATTAAAATCTCCCCATCACATTAAAGCACTCCAATCAGGTTTAATTCCATAAACTGTCCCTATCATAATTGATTATCCAATGCCACTGGCTTATCATGACATGCTAAAAGAAAGTAGGAAAGATTGTGCAAGACATTTTAGCATATACATCACTCTTTTTCCTGGTATAAGGCACTGAATCTATGGCCTGGCACATGCTAAGTAAGTGTTCTAAAACTGAGCTATATTCCCATCCTTTTGGTCTTTTTATTTTGAGATAGGATCTCATGTCATTGCCCAGTCTGGCCTTAGACTTAAAATCATCCTGCCTCAGTCTCTAAAGATTACAGGTGTACATCACCAGGCCCAGCTTACATCACTAAAGTAAACATGCTAGGCTATTTAAAAGGAGTAAAATTAGATGGTCATGTGACCACCCACACTGTTTATTAACAATCTAGTAATTATCCAAAAGATAATGTATAAGCTTAAGTGTAAGGTCAAGATGGGCTCAAGATGGACTCACCAGGACATAAGGAAGTGAATTATCCACATTCCTCAAGAAACTGCCCAGCCATCATCCCTTCCTTGCCTGCAATGCCCCCAGGTCATGGTTTCCTGCCCCCTTATCTCATAGGGTACTTGGTCACTGTTCTGGTCTCACACCCTAGCTTTTAAAATGGCTAATGTAAAACAAAGCAGTTCTTTTCCTCATCTTCCCCCAGCTGAAAGCCCTATAAAGCCCACTACCTGAGGAACTCAGGTGGGCTGCGCTCCTCTCTTGTGAGCCAGTCCTGGCAGCTCGTGCTTTCATCTTTGCCTCAGAATGGTTTGCATGGTTGTTGTCACTCCCGAACCTTACATTAAGAATATTTAACAACCATTTTAAAGAACACAGAAGACCTCAATGATTAAAGAGATATACCAGACTCATGGATGGAATGATTTAAGATTCTCACTAGGCATTATGGCACATGCCTAGAACACCAGCACTTAAAAGGTGGAGGAAAGAGGACCAGTTTAAGGTCATCCATGGCTATGTGAGATCCTGTCTTAACAACAACAATAATCCATTCTCTATAAATGTGTTTTTACATTTTCTGAAATTCCAACCAAAATTCTTGCATTTCGAAAAGCTGATTCCAAAATCTTTATGGAAGAATAAAGAGCTATAAACAACTCCAAAACACCACAAAGAACAAAGACCAGTAATTCAATCTGTTAAGACATACAACAACACCATACAACAAAAACAAAAAAGATTTCAGTGTGAGAAAAGACCAACTGGCAACTAAAAAATAGATATGAGAGGCGCCCCCTACACACACACACTTGAAGATTATTAGCTTCTTTTTTGCTTGTATGCGTGCATACATGTGGAAGCCTCAGTCCCTCTCCAGCTTGTTTTTGTTTGTTTTATTTAGACAGGACCTCTCATTGAGGCTAACATTCACCAACTGTCTCCACTTTCCCAGTGTAGGATTACACAGGCACATGCATTTCAAGTTGAGTGTAGGTGAGTAAACTCAGGTCCTCATGCTTGTGTGGCAAGCGTTTTACCCACAGAGCAATCTCCTCGGCCCCTGAGGAAATAAAAATCTTTATGAGTAATATGTGAAAAATGGACCCACTATTAGAGAAAAATAAAGTCGGGTTCATACCACACACCATACATAATGGTGAACTCCACCAAGACAACACTTGCAAATATGAAGATTATACTCTGAGAGTTAAGAGCAAAAAGGAGATTCTTAAGACCTTAGGGTGAAGAATGATTTAAACAAATGTCCAACAACAAAAAAACAAGACAACAAAATTGATGGACTCACATTGAATTTAAGGATTTCTGATCAACCAAGGGCAAAGAGAGTTTACAAAAAGACAAGAACCAAAAGATAGTTGTAATATTAACACACAGACTAAGCTCTAGAATGAGGAACAACGGAAATTCAACACAGAAAAGACAAAGCCCAATAGGAAAACTGGCAAACTTGTTCTGGACCAGATGTCTACCATATGCCACCCAGTCTCTTTTACCAAATATGGCTACAGAACTTGGAACATATAGAGCATTTGAGGACTGAAAAATGGATGGTGGCAGAAGAGCAGGAAAAAAGACACAAAGGGATACGACCACTGAACTGGTGGGGAGTTTACAATTTTCTCTCTCTCAGGCAGTTCCAGTTTAGTTTCAACACAGCTTAAACTTGGAAGTTTAAGAGAAGCCTCCTGGCTCTAACAGAAAGAGCAGCACTATCATTAACATCACCTTCACACCAAGACTCCAACTCTCCTCTCACATCTGAACAGATGGAACCATCACCAACAGATGAACTGAGCAGTGCCGAACACCTGAACCTCCCTAACAGAAAGCTTCAGAGAATAGTGGACTGTTCTTTTCATAGGTTATAAAACCTCAACAATATTAAAATCCTAACACTTCCAGTCAGCCTGTGAACACAGCAAAATAAGCAACAAGATCCTTGCCTCAAACAAGGTGGAAGGCGAGGAACGATCCCCAAAGTTGTCGTCTGACCTAACCTTGCCCGCTAAAAAACACACCAAAAAAAGAATGTCCCAGGAAAACCTCCAAATACTTGGAAACTAAATAATTTTAAATAACCTGTTAGTAAAAATATCCAACAGTCAAAATTGATTCTCAAGGGAAACTAGAAAAATTTGGGGGCTAGAGAGATACCAGTTAAAGCATGTACCTGCGAAGCCTAAGGACCCAGGTTCGATTCTCCAGGTCCCTCATAAGCCAGATGCACATGTTGGCACATGTGCCTGGAGTTTGTTTGCAATGGCTACAGGCCCTGGTGCACCCATTCTCCCTCCCTCCCTCTCAAATAAATAAATAAATAAAAATTAAAAATAAATAAAAAAATTTTGATCAAAACTGAAAATATAAATGCTAGGAAAGGAAGCTCATGCTTTATAATCCCAGCACTCAGGAGGCTGAGGGAGAGGGACTGCCATGCGTTTGAGGCCAGCCTGGGCTACACAGTGAGGTCATCTAAAAAAAAATAAGTAAAATATTATGAAATGTTAAGTTGAGGCTTAGGGAGGGATTACTTAGTAAATGTGCCACCTAAAGAACCCAAGAAATAAGAACATGCCTCTCACCCCAGCACTAAGGAGGCATGCCAGCTTCAGGACAGCCAGAAAAACACCGTGAGAGCTGTCTAGAGTAGATAAAGGAAAACTAAATGTAAGCTGCTTAAAGAAAGTAACAGGAGCAGAAATTAATGAGACTGAAGAGAGACAACTCCAGAAGCAACAATGAACCCAAAAGTAAATAAATCTATTACCTAAAACTCCAACAGTCAAATTCGTGGCTGCGGGTAAAATCCTAGTTACTCCACAGCCGTCCCTTGCAATGTACTCAATAAATCTCTTCCTTGAAAAAAAGAGTTCTCAAATACCCCAAATATCCTGCAAGGTTGACTAACAGAACACCTCTGTGGGTCTTACTTTAAAGAATCCAGTTCTTGGGAAGCTGGGGCAAGATCACAGTGAGTCTGAGACCAGTCTGGGCTACAGAGTAAGATCTTATCTTACAAAACAAAACCAATTGTGAAGACTCAGTCACTTTAGTCACATTCCAGTCTAGATGCAACTCATTTTAAAGGCAATACTCATACAATGTCCAGCCTATATTATAATAGGGTTATAAAAGGGTCTGGAAATTATGTCAAACAACCATGAGGGAACTTTTGGAAAAGAGGATACTGGGAAGGAAAAACGACTGTGATGTTCACATCTTTGCTGTCCTGGGAAGCATAGTAGTTACACACAGGAATACCAGAGAAAACGAGTGCCAACCGAAATAAGGTAGATACTGGATCCATGAAAAGAGAACCTGTTCAGAGCTGGTTGACAATGTAATGGATTACTTGATCAAACACTAAGCTCTGAGGTTGGGGAGATGCCTTGGGGGGAAAACCACTTGCCACACAAGTGTTGAGGAATTGAATTTGGATACCCAGAACCCACATAAAAAGGTGGATGCAATATTGGGCATCTGTATTCCTAGCATGCCTACTGTGAGAAGGGCAGAGATAAAAGTATGCTGGAACCTTGTGGGAACAAGGTGGACAACAGAGACTCTACCTCTAGCAAGGATTTGAAGACAAAGACTAACCCAAAAAGTTGTCCTATGACCTTCACACATGCACTGTGGCATGCACACTTACCAAAAACAAAACAAAACAAAAAACAAAACAAAACAAAACAAGGAATACTAAAGCTTTGTATTAAATTGCATGTAAGAGAATATGGAGGTGATTGTCCAAAGCTGTAAAACCCTAAATGCGCCAGATCTTATCTGATCTTAGAAGCTAAGGCTTGGGCCTAGTTAGTACTTAGAGGAGAGAATATGGAGATAACTTTTAAGAATTTTTATGTATTTGCTTATAAAAATCTATTTTGTAGAATTATATGGACTTCAGTATGTTAAATGTGTTTCATCAATGTTTAATAATATACCAAGATAATTCTATTATGACAACATAAAGAATCATAATTGGGGCTGGAGAGATGGCTCAGTAGTTAAAGGCACTTGCTTGCAAAGCCTCAAGGCCTGGGTTTGATTCCCAGTATTCATGTAAAGCCAGATGCACAAAGCAGCACATGTGTCTGGAGTTCGTCTGAAGTGGCACTAAGTCCTGGTGGGCCCACTCTTTCTTTCTGCTTGCAAATAAATAAAAATTTTAAAAAAGAATCATAATTTTCATTTTCATAAGATCCCATAAAAACACTTAGTAAAATAATATATGATCTGGCTAGAACTAGAAATATGAGTTGAATAGATCTGTTAAGCTGCAAATCTAAACTTATTGTTAAAATATGTCAAATCAAATTTGTCTGAGTGGGCGATACTACCACAAAGAAAGAAGGTAGTTACGTAAAACTGTAACTGTTCACTGGGGTTGTACTGGGTCCCTTGACCCTCCTGCTAAAAGCAGGGTTAGGGAGGGAAAAGTACCCTGCTTACATCCAGCCTGGTCTGGTGCTGCTTAGTCATCTGATCTTGAACCTTCAGTCTTCTGAGAAGCTCTTTGAAGCCCACCATTGGAACAGGAATCAATCTGAAATGCAAATGATCCCTTTCAGATCTTTTTCCTATTACTACAAGGTATGAGTGGTATTTTATCTTAACTCTTACATAATTTTAAATCAAATCTCTAGATCCATGGTAATGAAATCAACACTATTTTAGCCAACCTCCATTTTATACAAATGAGGAAATACAATTCATTCAAAAATTTGCATTATTTAAATGCAAGTGAGGGAACAGCATCCCGATTTCTCCAACCCTAGTTTTTTTCATCACACTATGCTGTCTTGCCATAGTGAATATTTTTTAAACAGCAATGAATTAAAATGAAAATAAACTTTCTCAAATGTAAGAATCAGAGCTCAGCCTATATTTGTTTGCTTCTGTAGTAGTAAAAAATCAGTCTATATGTAAGACAAGATGAAGATACACTTACTTCTCAGAATCAGGATTATCCACCTTGGCTTGTTCCCAAATGATAGGATCAACACCTGCCACAAAGAAAACCATTCTTCTAAAATAAATTATCTTTTGTTTATATTTGTATGCAGACGTTTTCTTAAAGTTAAACACCACTCAGAAGTTATCATGAGATATTATTGTCAAATATGATTATTGTAAAAATAGTTTTTATGAGATACAGTGAAAACAAACAGAGGTAGAAGGCTAGATTTTCAACCTATAGGATAATAGATTAACCTCCAGCTTATACAAAGAGCCTGTACAAATCAAAAAGATAAACGATTCGCATTATGAACTGGGGAGATTGCTCAGCAGTTAAAAGTACCTACTTGCAAAGCCTGCTGGCCTGGGTTCAATTCCCCAGTATTCATGTAAAGCCATATGCACGAAGTGGCATATGTCTGGTGTTCATTTGAGCAGCAAAAGCACTCACTCTCTGTTTCTCTCCCATAAATAAATAAAAAAGATGTGCCACATAACTTGGTCATCACAAAAATGAAGACTGAAATATTAAATTTTTAAACATTTAAAAATTTTTATTTATTTGAGGAGGGAGAAGAAGAGAGGGTATAAGAATGGGCACACCAGGGCCTTCAGCCACTGTAAAACAAACTCCAGATGCATGCACCACCCTTGTGCATCTGGTTTATGTGGGTACTGCAGAATTGAACCTGGGAGTCCTCAGGCTTCACAGGCAAATGCCTTAATTGCTAAGCCATCTCTTCAGCTCTGAAATATTCATTTTTATACTAAGTTTTTGCCACACAATGGCAAAAAATGAGATAAATAGCATATACTTGGTAGAGATTTCTTTGAAGGGCAATTTGGCAATATAAAACATACCTATTTTAAAATATATAATTACTGACTCAAATTTCATTACCAGAAATCTATTCTGCTTTTTTTTGAGGGGGAGGGAAGGGAAGGTAGGGTCATTATGTTGCCTAGGTTGGCCTCAAATTCACTATGTAGTCCAGGTTGGCCTCCAACTCACTACCTTCCTCCTTCTGCCTCCCAAATGCTGTGATTACAGACATAAACCACCATGACCAGCTACCAGAAATCTAAGAAAGCATATATACATATGTTCTAAGATGTATTTCCACAGATGTTAATTGCTGCATAGTTTAGAATAGTGAAAGCACAGAAACAAGTTGAAGATAAATAAGGTTTTTCTGTGCAATGCTATGTAGTGTTTAAGAATAAAATGTACCTCCATGTACTAACAAGAAAACCTTTAAGAAATACTGTAAGTGAAAAGGCAAGTTACAGAAATGCACAGTGCAGAATCCTTTTTTAAAAAATCAGATACAGGGGCTGGAGAGATGGCTTAGTAGTTAAGGCGCATGCCTGCAAAGCCTAAGGACCCAGGTTCGATTCTGCAGGTCCCATGTATGCCAGATGCACATGGTGGCACATGCATCTGGAATTTGTTTGCAGTGCTTTAGAGGCTCTGGTGTGCCATTCTCTCTCTCTCTCCCCCTCTCTCTGTCTCAACTAAATAAACAAATAAATAACCTAAAATCAGATACAGGACTAACAAAATGCACTAAGTTATTAATAGCTACTTACTTCTAGGAAAGAGAAATAAAGGAGGGTTATCACATAGTCTACCTAGTTAGACTACTGAGACTCTTTTGAAGTGAGCCAAGTTACTACATGTTATTTAGGGGCAGGAAGGGTTATGAACTATTTTATCACTTCCTAAAATTTCTTTTTATTTGGGGGGGAAGAGATTTTGAAGTACAGTTTCACTGTACTCCAGACTGACCTGGAATTCACTAGGAAGTCTCAGGGTGGTGACAATCCTATTTCTGCCTCCCAAATGCTGGCATTAATGGCATGCACCATCATGCCCTGGCACTTCCCAATTTCTAATAGACACATTAGCAACATCATTAAAATAAGAACTCAACTACAGATATTTAAGCAGACATGTGATAAGCTCACACTAACTTTATTAACACTAATAAGCAAGCAGTGCCTAAGTATTTCATTTTCTTATCTCCATGACTCTAGGCACATACCAGCAGGAGGGGTCTGTAAAATCTGTTTGATCTGTGCAGGAGTAAGTTCTGTTCTAGTCATAGAAAGGGTTACACCAAGTTGCTGCAACTGCGTTTTGACATTGGCCTGCTCAAAATGGGCATACAGTGTTGTAGCCGGAACTCTTCTGGAAGTACCATTTGGAGATCGCTCAACAACATAAATGACAACTTCCGTCCTGGAAGAAAGGTACACAACTCATAGTGCCAAATATAAACACTGATTATGATTTTAAATAATTTTTCTTAAATCTTGGAAAATAAACCTATATATTTGTTCACTTATAAAATCTACTTAAATGACAAAAGTTTTGACATTATATACATGTATGAAAATGTCACAATGAAACCATTATTGTAATTAACATATAATCATAAGAAAGTATTGGGCTGGAAAGATGACTTAGCAGTTGAGGTGCTTGCCTGCAAAGCCAAAGGACCCAGGTTCAGTTACCCAGGACCCACATTAGCCAGATGCACAAGGTGGTGCATGCGTCTAGAGTTCATTTGCAGTGGCCAGAGGCCCTGGTGCACCCATTCTCTATCTGCCTCTTCTCTCTCACTCAAATAAATAAAAATAATTAAAAATATAAAAGCAAATAAACAAGTAATAATGGCTGCCAGAGGCTACGGAAGGGAGGAAATGGGAACAACTATTTACTAATTCAAATGTAGTTTTGCACCATGAAGAGTGGTCTGGAGCTGGGTGGTGATGACAATGTCAATGTACTTAATACCACAAAACTATACACCTAAAAAGAGTTATGATGGTACATATTTTGGAATACATATTTGACCACAGAAAAATAATTTTTAAAAAAAGCATTAAAAAGTTAAAATGAGGCCAGGCATGAGAGCACATGCTTTTAATCCCAGCACTTGGAAGGCAGATGTAGGAGAGTCACTGTGAGTCTACGGCTAGCATGTGGCTAGACTAAGTCCCAGGTCATCCTGGCTAGAATGAGACCCTACCTTTAAAAAAAAAAAGTTAAAATGAGGCAATAAGATAAAGCTTATGAAAAATGGTCTGCTCAGCATAGTCCTAAATAAATTTTTTTAAGCTATCTCTTTCCGAATTATGAAGTGCTTTGGTAATTCTGCCAAAACTTAACAGTTGCTTCTCTTCAATTAATACCAAAGAAGTAAAATCTGATCCAGTTATTGTCTTACTAGTAATAATGACATAAGTCACTTGACCTTAAATATCCCAAAGTAAATATTCTTGCTATTAAGATGAAAACTGCACACAGGACAAGGAAAGGAAAGCAATTATATTATTCATAATGCATAAATAGTAATCAGGCCAAGTTGGCTACATATGCCTGCAATTCCAACACTCAGGAAGCAGAGGCACAAAGATCACTACAAGCTCAAGGCTAGCCTAGTGAGTTCTACAGAGTGAGTCTAGCTAGCCTTTCTCAAAACAACAAAATAAACAACTAAAATCCCCACAAAAACAATAAAAACAAAACCACAAGAGTAATAAGTTAATAAAGCTTTTAAGGAGCATCTGTGTGGCACTCAACTTGCACACAGCCATGTTCCTCCTGCTTCTGAATGAAAATCTCTAAGACTATTAGCATCTAATGAGAAATCCAAAGTAAAGAACAAAGCCTTTAAACACTTCTATAAAGAATGAATAATCACTAACAAACAACATTCCACTATGAGATTTCATTTGTTTGCTCCAGCAGCAGCAACAACAACAACAAAAACCCACTGCTGACTGCTTTCTTTGGACCAAGGCACATAAAATTAATAGTATATCGGGCTAGAGAGCTGGCTTAGTGGTTAAGACACATGCCTGTGAAGCCTAAGGACCCCGGTTCAATCCTCCAGGTCCCACATTAGCCAGGTGCACATGGTGGCACATGCATCTGGAGTTCATTTGCAGTGGCTGGAGGCCCTAGCACGCCCATTCTCACTCTTTCTCTCTCCTCTCTCTGTCTCTAATAAATAAATAAATAAAATAAAATCTTAAAAAAAATAATAGTATATCTAATGTATACTTACTGATCATCTGGCAATGTCTTAATACCCTCTACATTTACAGTAAGGGTCTGGTTTCCTCCCAAAACTTTATGCAACGACTCTACCAATTGCTGTTGTTGGCTTCTAATATCTGTTTCTTTTTTGTTGAAAACTAAAACCACCAGTCCATCTTCATCTTTATTATTGGGCATACAGCTGTAACCCACTGCCTGTGAAATAGACAAAATAATATTAAAAATATGTTCAGGATTTATATCAAATCTTTAATATTAATAGCTTAATATCTGCTAAAGGGAACGATTTTTCCCACTATTCTGTATCTGAGGAAACCACACAATTACAAAGAAAAAGCTTATTACTCAAAAGTAACATATAGTGGAATTAAAATTTCTTTTTTAAGAAAGTAACTGAAGAACTTTCTCTAAAACATTTTTGATGACCATTTATTTTGGAATATTTCCAATATGCTCAAACAACTCTGTGTGTTGTTGGAAACATAACTGAAAAAGTCACGAGTATATTTCACTATCTATTTTATTAGTATTTATTTAAAAAATTATTTGTTGATAATTTTTGTACATGTATATAATGTATTTTGAATATATTCACCTCCCATTACCTTAAAAAGTATTTAAATAGTAAGTTTACTATTATAGACACTATCACTAAACAACAGTACTAAAATTCCAACTTATGCACTCAAAATAGCATATAGGTAAAATATTCCTAACCTGAACACCTAATTGCCAAAGTTGCTTTAAACTCGGAAACTTTCTGAATGTCAACATGATGGCAGAAGTAGAAAATGACATAACAGATCACAGCACACAAACACACTAAACATGTACAAAACCACCATCAGGCTATGTGCGTAAGGTACACATGATTTAAAAACCAATGTTATATTTTGACCTGCAGACCCAAGTCATTTAATTGTGTATATGTATATATTTCATTGTGTATATGTATATTGTGTTCATTGTGTATAAACTACCATCAGGCTATGTGCAAAATCTGAAAAATAAAATTTCATTGTGTATATGCAACTCTGGTAAAAATAAAATCTGAAGCACTTCTGGTTCCAAAGAGCTGCGTATAACTCAACTCAGTGGTAGAGCACTTACCTAGCAGGCATAAGGGCCTAGGTTCTACTTACCAGCAACAAAACAAAATGAAACAAAACAGGTGAAGTATGAATTTGATTGTAATATTATCAAGACAAAAAAGTTTGAAGTCAAATGAGATGGTTGTTTGGTAGGCAATATTCAAAACAAATAAAATGGTAAGCACTGGTTTATTACCTTTGGCATGCAGCCAATAATAAATAGTAACACAGTTATACATGTTAAGAGGAATTCCTGTCTACTGGCTGGAATGCATTTCCCTTATCAATGTTAGATGAACATAACTAACTCTAATTTTTGAATCTTCCTTTACAAGTGATAAGCAGACAATTCCCCTATCCCCAAACCCAATTTTCTTATTTTTGATGCAGGGTCTCATGTAGCCCAGGCTGGCCTCAAAATAGCTCTAAGTAAGTAAGGATGACCCTGAACTCCGAATTCTCCTGTCTCCACCTCCCAAGTGGAGGGATTACAGAAGTGTACTCCACATCCTGTTTACCATTCCCCTCTGCTAACACTTCCTATTCTGGTGACTATGAACCACACATGATGTTAAAAAGTCACTTGGGGGCTGGAGAGATGGCTTAGTGGTTAAGGCGCCTGCCTGCTAAGCCTAAGAACGCTGGTTCCAATCGCCAGCGGTTCCAATCTCCAGGTCCCACGTTTAGCCAGATGCAAAGTGACGCAAGGGCGCAATGCCGCACTTGACCACAAGGGGGTGCACGCATCTGGATTTCGTTCTCAGCAGCTGAGACACTGCTGGCGCGCCCATTTCTGTCTCCCTCTCCCTCTCTGACTGTCTCTGTCTGTCTCCCCCAAATAAATAAAAAAATAAAAAAATTTAAAAAAAGTCACTTGGATTTTACAATTTCTGTATTTTTAAAATAAAAGTATAATCAAGAAGTACTAAGTTCCTTCTTTAACATATATATCTTTAAAAGAAGATCAGAAACAATAATACCTTAAATCGGCAAAAGGGATTTTCTTGTGTAAATTCCACTGGAGGAATATTATTGTTGAAATAGCCTTTTCCTGTTCCCCAAAAGGCCTGCAGTTGGTTCCACTTTGCCAAAATAGCATCTCTCTCATCTCCCAACAGTGTGGGAGCAGAAAGAGCACTTGCAGTATTTATTAACTGGTTGGACTGGGCAGGAGCTTGTGTAGGTTGACTGAAGAGACCACCTAGTGCTAAAAAAAAAAAAATTAGATCCAAGGTGTGGTTGGTAAAATAATGCCCTCCCCAGATGTCCACATTCTAACTTATAGGACGTGTATATATGCTACCTTACATAGGGACAAGTCACTGAAATGGAAGGCCTTGGGAATGCTAATCAAGAGTGGTGCAAAAACAGGAAAGAGGTGACTGAAAAAGCAACAAGTGTCAGTTGTCCATCAAGCCTCTGTTGAAGTCCCAGCAGTTTTCTTGGAAGGAGTTGAAAAGACAAGTGAGCAATAGTTGGATGGTAACAGTAAAGACTGGAATCAACCGTTTGAGATGTTGCGCCCAGTTTAAGTATTAAGTTGGCATGAGGTGCACGCCTTTAATCCCGATACTTGGGATGCAGAGGTAGGAGGATCACTGTTGGGTTCATTGCCACTCTGAGATGACATAGTGATTTCCACGTCAGCCTGGACTAGAGTAAAACCCTACCTCGAAAACAAAACAAAACGAAACCAAAACCAAGAATTAAGTTGGAAAGAAAAGCCAGACCACCAGCTAGTTGTTGAAACACTTTGGGCGAAGTCAGCACATAGGAACTAGAGGTCTCAGAGTGGGGCAGGCCAGCGGGCTTTACAAGGAAAGCAGCAGCTCCACATCTCTGCACTTGACATGCAAACAGCAACAAGGCCCTCAATCATTTGGAAACCATCTCTCTCCAGGTTACACTTGACAGGGTTGAACAGAAAACAGTTTGGTCAACCAGGAGTGGTGGCTTATGCCTATATTTCTAGCACTTGGGAAGTGGAGGCCAGCTGAGCTACACAGTGAGCTCCAGCCCACCTTGAGGTACAAAGTGAAACCCAGTTTCAACAACAATCTAATTTTTTTCCAACAAAAATAGATACATCTATAACTACGCAGACTTCATTTCAAATACTGGGGGTATTCTAACAAACTCTGTAGCTTTGCAGAAGGGTTCCAGAAGGTTTACAAGAATACCACAAGGGACCATTCTACAACTTCTATTATCTCTATCCTACCAGTCAGGCAACCCTTGAAATTCATGTCTATTAAACTATAAATCTTCAATAACTGAAAAGGATGAATTTTGGCCTATCAAGTTACCTAAGAAAACAAAGCACAAATGACTTTTGCCATGTTGTAGAGGGAAATAAAGTCTTTCTAATGGCTACACATGCAGGAGTGACAGGCAAGGCCAGGGCTGGAGACCACTGGATACCCACAGCTCCCTTCCTTTCCCAGGGTGGATCACTGCTGGAGGAGTCTGAAGGCTATGAAACCTTCAAAGAGTGCTCTGCTTCCCCTGTTTTCTGCCATACTCACCTTCTGATAGACATTTGCCCATTCTGGGCCTACAGACCAGGGGGGGGGGCAGGGGTTCTAGAATGAATGGGAACCTGGCTGGCCCATAGGCCACCAAAGTTCTTTGGGGTCAACAGCAGCCCCCTGTATGCAAAGAAAGGAAGCTTCTAAGTGAATACACGCTTGGGAAACTGAGGCAAGAGGACTGCCATAAATTCGAGGCAGCCTGAGCTACAGATGGGAGCATGTCTCAAATAAAAAAGTGAATGCAGCCCTGAGAGTGACATACTCTTCACCAGTCTTCAGACTCCATGGCAGCAGCCAGCACTGTAGGATGTAGGACCACAAAACATTCAAGTTCAGCTCATTACAAACATGATCTATTCCAACATCAGAGAATCGCCAATTACTTACATATATAAACATATATACAGATCTTTTCTTTTTACTACTTTTTGTACTGTTTTTACAGTATAAAAATATTTATTTATCTTAATTTTACCTTTCTAATACTATCTACATATTTTTCATGGTGTAACTGGAATTTTAATCTCCTATTCTGATCTTTTCTTGAATATCTGCCCTTTTTTTAAAATTACCCTTTCCTTTTTCTTTCCCTGCTTCCCACATTATTCTTTTACCTTTATTAATTACTAAGCTCATAATTTATTTTTGAGCAGGGTTTTACTCCAGCCCAGGCTAACCTAGAACTAAACTCTGTAGCCCAGGTTGGCCTTGAACTCATGGTGATTCTCCAACCTCAGCTTCCTGAATGCAAGGATTAAAGGCATGAGCCACCATGCCTGGCTTATTTTACATTATTTTTGACATAGTCTTTCCTTTGGTTATTGGTGGCAGAAGCAGGTACCTTTAGTTCATTTCTATATCAGAATTATTTTCACACTGCTCCTGTTAACAGTAGTCTGTTTTCTCCTCTCTAAGCAATACTGGGATTGATCACTAAGACTCCCATATAAAACCAGAAGAGATATTAATCCCAACAGCTGTGCAAATCACAACATAGAAACAGGGGAAATATGAAAAAGCAAGGCAACATGACTCCTCCAAAAGTTCATGATTTTTTTATTTAAGAATTTTTAAAAATATTATTTATTTATTTGTGAGAGACAAAGAGGCAAATAGAGAGAGAATGGGCATGCCAGGGCCTCCAGCCACTGCAAACAAACACCAGACGCATGTGCCACCTTATGCATCTGGCTTATGTGGGTACTGGGGAATTGAACCTGGGTCCTTAGGCTTCACAGGCAAGTGCCTTAACCACTAAGCCATCTCTCCAGCCCTTAATTTTTAAAATGTTTTTATTTATTTGATAAAGAGAGAGAGAGGAAGATAGGAAGAAAGAGACAATGGGTATGCCAGGGTCTTTTGCTACTACAAATGAACTTCAGAAGCATGTGCCACTTTGTGCACCTGGCTTCACATGGCTACTGAGGAATCAAGCCCAGACCAGTAGGCTTTGCAAGCAAGCGCCTTTAACCACCTAGTCACCTCCCCAGCCCACAACTCTATATTAAATGAATCCAAAGATACTAAAATAGATAAAATACCAAATAATTCAAAAGTCTAGTTTTAAAATGATCAATGATCTCCAAGAGGATTCAAAGGAAAATTCAGTAACTTGAACAAGAAGCTAGCACAGACAGAAATTCTAAAAATAACAAACAAAATAGAATCTTTGGAAATTAGAAGCTCTTAATAAATCAAATGAAGAACTGAATGGAGAATACCATCAATAGACTAGACTAGGCAAAGAAAGACCAGGCATTGAAGACATGGTTGAGTTATTACACTCACAATAAACAACAAAATAAAAATAAAGCATGACCACTCATTTGAGATCTCAAGATTTCAGAGACATGATCAAGAGATCAAACCTATTAATCTGCAGTGCAGAGGTGGGAACTGAGATGAGACTACAGCACAGACACCTATTTAGTGACATCATGGCAGAGAATGCTCCACGCCACACCCAGAGACAGAAAGAACGCTCAAAATACAGGAGTCCTTTACAATTCCAAACAGGCATGGGCTGAAAAAACCTCTCCACACAGTATCATAGTCAAAACGCCAAGAGTACAGAATGAAGAACACCAAAAGCTGCAAGAATCACCAAGTTCCTTAGAGTAGAAATCCTAAAAGAGATTGAGGATATAGTTCAGCTGGTAGAATGCAAGCCCTGGGTTTAATTTAATGGCCAGAACTACCTACAACTGGGCTCAGTAGCAGAGGAGGCAAGAGGATAAGGAAAAGTTCAAAGCAGCTTCAGTTACATAGCGAGTTTGAGGCCAGCCTGTCTCAAAAACATGAGACACGAGATCCTGTCTCAAAATACATGTATCTGTGAAGGTCAGGAGAGCGAAGGCAGGCTGATGGTGAGACAGGGCAATGATTCCTGAGACAGAATGGTGACTGTCAGGACAATGTGAGGGTGTGGCGAGCTTCCAGACTGCTTGGCCGGGTCTGTCTTGACATGGTGACAAGGGTCTTCATGTTATGCACAGTTCAATAAGTTGCACTCATATTTACTTTGCTCCATTTGTGTAATTTGTAGAAAAAAAAAAATTTTAATGGAATGATCCTAAACAGAGTCCTTACAATCCTAATCATGAGTGAGTCAGCCTTTTCCATAGTTCCTATCATACACAAACATAAAAGGGAGCTTTTGTGCTTTTTGGGAATATGAATCTGGGGTTGGGAAGATGGATCAGTGGACAAAGCACTTTGAGAACCTAAGTTTGAACCACCATCACCTATGAAAAGTAAGATGCTGTGGCAGGTGCCTGGAATCCTAGCACCCCTATGGCAAGAAGGGAGGCAAAGACAGGAGAATCTGCCAGAAGCTTACAGGCCAGCTAGCCTGGCAAACAGCAGAGTAAAGAACCATCTGGTCTCAAACAAGGTAGAAGGCAAGGACTAACACCTCCCGGAAGTTATCCTCAGACCTCCACATGCACACCCTGCACACCCACACACACACCTCAAGTATCAAGCAATGCATTGAGTAATGTTGGCTGTTATCGTAAATGTCTTCATGTGAATATGAATGAACACCCACACTTACTAGTCTGCTGCTGCTGCGGCTGCTGTGTATTAAATCCTCCGAACCCCAGGCCAGTTCCCAAACCAGTACCTAAACCGGTACTAGTTCCTGTTGCTGTGCCAAAACCAGTACCAAATCCAAAACCTTTGTTCTGAGTACCACCAATAAGGCCTTTGAACAAAAAAATCAGAAGAACATAGTTTAAAAATTGTTTTGACCTTTACCACATTTACTTCTACAAATGACTTAAGATGGCTGCTTACCAGTACTGCCTGTGTTTGCTGGGGCAGAAAAGCTGAATGCAGAACCTGCAGTTGTAGATGTCCCAAATCCTCCAAACCCACCTAATTAAAAAAGGATAAAAATGTGGTTTTGTTTAATAGAGGCAGTTTCCTTTTGAACTTACAAATAATGGCTAAATGTAAAATACATATATTGGTCGAAAACCTCATTCTCTACTTTCAACAGCACTTAAAAAAATATTATCGGAGCTGGCTACACAATAAAAACGCTTGTAAGCATCATCTCATGTTTCAAAATATCAAAAATGGGGCTGGAGAGATGGCTTAGTGGTTAAGCGCTTGCCTGTGAAGCCTAAGGACCCCAGTTCGAAGCTCAATTCCCCAGGACCCACATAAGCCAGATGCACAAGGTGGCACATGCATCTGGAGTTCGTTTGCAGTGGCTGGAAGCCCTGGTGCACCCATTCTCTCTCTCTTCTTCTCTCTCTGTCGCTATCAAATAAATAATAAAAAAATAAAAATTAAAAAAAGTACCAAAAATGTTTATTGGTAATAGTGGATCTGCATGGATACAAAACAAGTTTCTGTCAGCCCTTTCCTGAAGGCTAAATTAATAACATTTGTAGTAATCAAAACAATTATCTTTGCACAACTCAAAATTTAATGATGGTAACTTCAAATGAACATGAAATCAAGCATATATAGAGGTTTATTGTTGTTGGTTTATGAGCCAGATACTTTATTATAAAACAAAATCACAAAACAAGGTTTCCGTTTTACCCAGTGCCAATTTTAAGCAAAGTAAACAAAGTGAGCAAAGTGGTATGTACCACTTCAAATATATATACATACATACATGGGTCATCTTCTCCTTGGAATTTTCAAATTATTTGCAACTCAGAAACCAAGGTGATTATTTGCATCATAGGAACAAGTGAACAAAATACTTGACTTGCCAAATGGGTTTTAGGAAGTTATCAAATGCATATAATTGGCGTGGGTAGAAGTGGCATAACATGAGAGCATGTGGACAATAAATTCATATACGAGCAGCTGAAGAACAAGATTTTTCTAAGAGTCATTGTTTGTAGAGCACACATAACCCTATTTTTAAATTTGCATATATATCCCTAACAGTTTGTATTCTGGAAACTTAATGATCTTTAAACAATACACTGATAAAAAAATCTTCATAATCATGTGAGTGCAGACAACTTTTAGAACTCAATGTTATCTAGCAAATGAAATTACTCTCTTAAGAAATTTCCACAATGCAGTAAAGAATTGGAGTTTCTTTCTACAGTTACATAGCTTAAAGAAATACACCCTAATCTCCTAAGTTGACCAAAGAAGATTACTGTAACACAGGTTTTCCTAAAAGAAAAAAAAAATAATGTGACAGGTTACTTGCTGTTCGTATAAGACTTGTTTCTCTTGGAAACACAAGGACAATAAAATGAATTCCCTGATGAAAAATGCAGAAACAATGGAAAAATGACTGCAGGAGTCCAAGAAGCACAGGAAAATTGTCAGCTTGTACTTTGGGAGATACAGACAGAAATTTGAGTGATAAAAAATAACAATAATAAAATTTCAAACCTTATCATTTAGAAAATATTATTCTGTTGGATTAAATACAAATTTAACAAGGAAGACTAACCCTCAAGACTTTCCAAGACCACATCTTTTCAGGCAGTTAAAACGATATAAACTATATAAATTTGACGTTGAGAAACGAATTCTTTCCCTTGTTAGACAAGTCACTATTCTCTAAGCTCTAGAAACCACGAAATATTCTTGGACTCCAGCTCCCAACACTTGTTAACACACACGACCCGCAGTATCTACCTGCACTTGCCAGACTGTTACCAAAATTGAACGGAGTTGCCGAGGTAGTAGAAACACCAAAATTCCCAATATTAAAGTTCACTGCAGGATTAGCGGTTAATCCGAAACCCCCAAAATTAAACCCACTGGCGGTGGAGTTGGCAGTCTCAAGCCCACCAAATCCTGACAGGCGTGAAGGCAAAGAAACAAACAAGACATTTAAGAGGGAGTGGGGGAAGTGGGAGAAGAAAAGGAAAAAGAAAGCAAGATTAAGACTTGTTAGGAATCAGCAGCAGGTTTCACAGAAGAGGACACACACGGGCGTTTATTAACAGGTTGGGAGGGCCGGGCCGGGAGCAGGAGGAGGAGCAGGGCGGGCCGAGCGAGGGTCTCACGGGGTGCAGCCACCGGAGGACGAGGCCCTGCAGGGGACCTAGCCTGGGAGTAGCAGGCAGGGGGGGGGTGGGGGAGTAGAGGCTAGAGAGGGGAGGAGCAGGCTGGGGGGGGAGCAGGCTGGGGGGGAGTAGCAGGCTGGAGGGGGGAGCAGGCTGGGGGTGGGGGGGGAGGAGCAGGTGGGGGGCAGGCTGGGGTGAGGAGCAGGTTGGGGGGGCAGGCTGGGGGTGGGGAGCAGGCTCGTCGGGGGGGAGCAGGCTCGGGGTGGGGAGCAGGCTCGGGGTGGGGAGCAGGCTGGGGGGGAGCAGGCTCGGGGTGGGGAGCAGGCTCGTCGGGGGAGCAGGCTCGGGGTGGGGAGCAGGCTCAGGGTGGGGAGCAGGCTGGGGGGGGGGAGCAGGCTGGGGTGGGGAGCAGGCTCGGGGGTGGGGAGCAGGCTGGGGGGGAGCAGGCTCGGGGGTGGGGAGCAGGCTCGTCGGGGGAGCAGGCTCGTCGGGGGAGCAGGCTCGGGGTGGGGAGCAGGCTGGGGGTGGGGAGCAGGCTCGGGGGTGGGGAGCAGGCTGGGGGGGAGCAGGCTCAGGGGTGGGGAGCAGGCTCGTCGGGGGAGCAGGCTCGGGGGTGGGGAGCAGGCTCGGGGGGAGGGGAGCAGGCTCGTCGGGTGGGGAGCAGGCTCGGGGGTGGGGAGCAGGCTGGGGTGGGGAGCAGGCTCGGGGGGGGGGCAGGCTCGTCAGGTGGGGAGCAGGCTCAGGGGTGGGGAGCAGGCTGGGGGTGGGGAGCAGGCTCGTCGGGGGGAGCAGGCTCGGGGTGGGGAGCAGGCTCGGGGGGGGGAGCAGGCTCGGGGGGGGAGCAGGCTCGGGGGGGGAGCAGGCTCGGGGTGGGGAGCAGGCTCGGGGGGGGAGCAGGCTCGTCGGGGGGAGCAGGCTGGGGGGGAGCAGGCTCGTCGGGGGGAGCAGGCTGGGGGTGGGGAGCAGGCTCGTCGGGGGAGCAGGCTAGGGGTGGGGAGCAGGCTCGGGGGGGGAGCAGGCTCGTCGAGGTGGGGGGGGCAGGCTCGTCGGGGGGAGCAGGCTGGGGTGGGGAGCAGGCTCGGGGGGGAGCAGGCTCGGGGTGGGGAGCAGGCTCGTCGGGGGAGCAGGCTGGGGGGGGAGCAGGCTCGAGGTGGGGAGCAGGCTCGGGGAGGAGCCTCGGACCACGCGGCCTCCCGCCTGCCCGCCGCCCTGTTCAAACGCCCCAGGTCCACGCCGCGCGTCTCGGACCGAAGGGGCGGAACAATCAGAAACCTCCTCCTTCCGCGGGAGAAAGCCAGGGGCCCACTCACCCGCGGTTGCTGCGGTAGCTGCAGCAGTGCCAGAAGTGCCCGAAGGAGCCCCAAAATTGAAGGCCATGTCGCGGGAGCAACGCTTTGACGGTCCCGGGCTCCCGCGGTGCGGCGCTCGGTCCGCTCGGCTCTTGCGTCCGGCCGGGAAACGTCAAGCCGCCACTCCAGTTCCGCCTCCTTTCTGGCCTCGCCTAAGAGGCGGGAACCCAGCAAGCGCGCAGAGGGCGGAGGGCGGGACCGGAACGCTCCTGAGCGCTCACTTCCGGGGGCGTGTCGTGCTGCCCAGGCTGTGGGACGTCATAACCTGGGGAGGTGTGCTGCTCCGGAGCCCTTAGAAACTGCCTTAGCGAGGGTCATCGGAGGCAGTCTGCAAAAACTAAGCTTATGTGGGAATCCTTGAGCTAATTTACCTGTGAGTGAACCTGAGGGGATGAGGTGTGAGCTGTCTTGAAGGCTGAGTAGGTAAAGCAGGAAGAAGGAGGCATGTTGGGGAGGATCATGGAAAGAGTGGCAGCAGTGTTCCCTATGTAGTAGGTGCTGCAGGCATCGTTTTACCTATTTTTTATTTAATCCTCAGCTATCTCCTGAGGCAATTTATTATCCACGTTGTTTTAATATTTTATTATTTATTTATTTATTTGACAGAGGGAAAGAGGCAGAGTGAGAGAGAGAGAATGGGCACGTCAGGGCTTCCAGCCACTGCAAATGAACTCCAGATGCGTGCGCCACCTTGTGCATCTGGCCTGTGTGGGTACTGGGGAATCTAACCAGATCCTTTGGCTTTGCAGGCAAATGCCTTAACCGCTAAGCCATCTCTCCTGCCCTGTTATCCATATTTTTTTATGGAGAAGGAAACAGGCACAGGTGAGGAGTCTGGGTCCATAGTCTGTACTCTTAACGTGAGCTGTCAGTTGATCTCTGAACAAGAAGGAGGGATGGCCCAAATGAAGTGAGTCTTCTAAATGCAAAAATCTGTGCCTCTATTGCACTTGCAGTATCATTTAATCCTCAAAAATTCCCACACAGGAACCTGGTATCAACATAAGGGTGAAGGAGACAGACACAGAGAACACTCTTACCAAACCAGAGATCCAGAGACACAGGGGCTCCCAAGATGTCATCACTGAAGTAGACCTAAGCTGAACCCAATATGGCTCAGGGAAATTCACGGAAGAGGGGCCAGAAAGATTGTAAGAGCCACAAGTTGGGACATTATGCACAGAGACATTGCCTCTTCCCCATAACTGATGGCTACCCCCACAATGCTTGACCTACAATCCCCATGGGGATAAAGGGCATCCCCAACGAGGAGGGTGGGGGGGCAGGGATGAGGGTAAGGATGGTACCAACATGTGCTGTTTACATACTATGTACATAACTAATTTTAAAAAATTCCCACACAGGGGCTGGAGAGATGGCTCGGGGGTTAAAGGCCCTTGCTGATGGCCTGGGTTCTATAATTCTCCAGTACCCATGTAAAGCCAGATGCACAAAGTGGCACATGCATCTAGAGTTCGTTTGCAGTGGCACGAGGCCTTAGTGTGCCCATTCCCTCAATCTCAATATCTGTATCCCTCCCTCCCTACCTCACCTTGCAAATAAATCTTTTTTGTTAATTCCCATAGAGAAGATTCTGTTATTGACCAGCTTGCACAAATGACAATATTTAGGCTTAGAAGTGCTAAGCAGCTTACCCAAGGTCACCTTGTTATATCCTGGAGTCCTGCTTGCTCCTTCTCCCAGGAAATGGCCTTCACTCAAACTCAGGTCCCCATGGGACTGGTGCCCTTCTCCAGCAATGAAAACTGTGACTGAAGGGAGGATTGGGGGACTGTGCCTTCTTTTATTCTGGCACTTTTGACCCCATACACTTTTCCATGACAGGTTTACAGTATGAGGCAGGAAATCCCACCAGTGGAGCAGGACTCAAAAATCCAATCAGAAAGTGGCTGGTTGCTCCCACAACATTCACGCCACTCCTGAACTACTGCCTCTCAGGTTGGCTGTGGGATCCATAGGGTCCATAGACGGGGTGCATTGTTGATGGTTTTTCTGCCCCAGCAGCTTGCAGAAACAATTGGACATCCAATGACTTACTCCAATGCAATTTTATATAAAGTGTTTTTAATTAGTGAAACATCTCATTGCATTAAGGGTAGAAATAAACCAGGTCAAGAATCACAGGAAATGAACTAACTACATGAGCTACATCAAGAACATTCTGGTCAGTCTTTTTAAAGATAGATACAAGCAATTTACACCACTAGCAATGCCAAGAGGCCCTTTTCCAGAATTCATATCTCAAATAATTTAAGTTAAAAATTAGCCTCCCTTAAGTAAAAAACCCCGATAGGGGTTGTGTAGTGCTTATTCCACTTGACCATTAGTGATCTTTCTAGAACTTGAGAGAGAAAAAAAAAGCCTACTGGGAAAAGCCTGGACCTGAAAGTGGCATTTCCTGCCCCATGCTCAGCTCTCAGTTCTCCCCTGCCTGCCATTTGGTGATGTGAGAATGCTGACAGTTTCAAAATCACTGTGGTCTTTCAGGATAATGGCTGCAAGACAGTAAAGGTTAGGAACAGTGTGTTATTTTCAACCTAAAACTAAGTTCATTCTTAGCCAATCTTAGCCAATCGAGAATTCTGATTTAGGGATTTGCCATAGAACTGTCAAAAGGACAATACCAAATGTGATTTAAAGCCATCACTATAAAGAATCATGGCACAAATGTGGAATTAATATGTTGTGTCTCCTTGCCTACATGTGATTCAGTCTAAATAGGCAGGCACATCATTAACTGGTATTTACAATATTTTAAAAAATCTCCTTGGAAATGATTATATTCTTAAAATAGGAATTAGCCAATAAGTATACACTAACTTTACAATTTCCTTTTTTTCTCCCTCCTCCCCCCTTCCTCCCCACTCACTCGCTTGCTCTAGCTTTTCAATTTCTTAGTGTGGATAAGTAGAATCATAAAGACAGCCAGCCATGGCAGTGCACAGTTGTAACCCAGCATTCAGGAAGCTGAGACAGGATGACTTGTAGTTCAAGGCCAGCCCTAGCATACCTAAGGAGTTCCAAACCAGCCTGGGCTACAGAGTGAGACCCTGTCTCAAACAAACAAACAAACAAACAAACAAACAAACAAACAAAAAACATAAATGCATATGAGTAAGGTAGGCTGGGGGTGCCTAGTTAAATCCTTATTGATAAGTTCTAAAAATATATATATTTGGTAGTATTAAGGGTCAAGTATTTTCAATTTAATTTTTGCACTTTGCTGAGTTGGCATATCTGGTTTTTTCTACCTTCATTTATAGGAAAGTTAGGAGGTTAACAAACTGTCCCTTCAAGAAGGGACACATCACATATTGCTTTAGTGTAAAGAGAGGAAAAATTGGCACCTGTAAATTAAGCAGCTTATTACCTCAAAGCACAGAGAAGAAGCTATGTAAGTGAAATCTCTGATTTGTTTTCTTCATTTGTTTACATTGAAATCCAGTTTTAACAAAATCCAGGTGATGGGAAATTCTTTAAGCACATGGCTCGATAATGTATAGGGTTCCCCTTAAGAATGAATGGTGAACTTAGGAACAAAAATAATGCCTTGACTATGCTTCAAGTCTGACCACGAGGACACATCATTGGTTCCCAGTCTTCTGCCTCTGGTTACCCTGAAAGCCGAGGAGCTGAGGAGAAGTGGCTGGCTTTGCTTCTGGTCCAAAGAGACCTTGAAAGCACTTTGTGCAAGACTTGAAGTACTTTTCAGCAAGACGATTGTCACAGGCAGTGTAGGGCACATTTTTTCTCTATTAGTGAGTGATAGTGAGCCATAAACACTGGCAAGGACTGATTCTGAGGAGAAAAGCTATAAACATGATTTCAAAGTCATTAACAGAAGAAATGCCTCTCCAGTCTAGACAGACTTCCTGAATCTATGTGTAAGTTAGGCTCTGGGTAGAAGGATTCCCTCTGTTCATAATTTAACAGTCACCAATAGTATTTATACCCTATCCCATTTGGCAGAGGTGACTGGGCAGAATATGTCACTGATTACACTCTCCCAGAAGCATGTTTCTATCTCAAGATATTTTTGACTAAAAACAATAGTTAATAACTACAAATGCCACAGCGAACATTTAGTTCTACTCTATATGAAACATCTGTTCTTACCCTTACCCACATTGGTTGTGCATTCTTTTGGTTAGCAAGAGTACAACTTAAAAGTCCTTAGAAGCTTATCAATATCTATTTGGGAAGCACCTAACCCTTTCCTCACTCAATTTCTACCCACTATTAAAAACAGTCCAAACTGAGTTATTTTCCTGAAGGAATTAAGAACCCAAGTTTGCATGAAATACAACATGTGATGATTCAAAGGAGGAAATCAGCTGCATGTGTATGATACACTGGACGAGGTTATCATTTCACCCTGGGTTCCAGGTTCTTCTTTCCTGCTGTTTGGAGAACTAGAGGGAGGAATACAACATAAAGTGGTACATACGTATTTTGAGCACAAAGTTTGGTGAATGAAGCATATTCAGTAAAGTCAGACCAAGTAGATTAACAAGTTATGCAGACACATCTACAACAATGGTTATAAAATTCCATAGCTCCCAGAGCCCAGCAACAAAAAGTTACTATACAGGAGTTAATTACTTCCTAGACACATGAAAAGTCATTTCAGAGACACATGATTTTATAAAGCATAAAGCCAGCCATGTCCATGTCAGCCTGCTCTCATGTCTGCCTCAGCGTCTGGCCAGAATGCTCTCCTCACTTGCTTACGCCACGTCTCCTGCTTCCTCCTCCTATTAGGCCAAAGCCTGCGAGGATGTGGGCTTTCTCCATCCTGGTCCAGGTCAGGACAGCACACATGTTCTCTCACCCGACTCAGCAGCAGTTACGTTTGGCTAGGTTCGTAGGAGGGGTGATCTTTCATCTGCCGTTCCCTGCGACACAGAGGGCAGAAGATGCAGAGGTCATTTCAGAAGTTAACGTCAGAAACTTCTGTGCTATGAACAGTTGGGGCAAGGTGGGGGTGGAAGGAGTGGAAGGAGAGACCGAGAGGGGAGGTGGTCCACCTCACCCACTCCTCTGTACTCCTGTTCTTCCTTTAAACTTCAGACCTAACCTTCTTAGAGGTCCTCTCTGACCTTGGGTACCAAAGCTGCACTCTTCCTCCCCTGTGCTGGCAGGACTCTATGACACTTAGTGCCCCCCTTGAATGGGAGTGGCCTCCCTCCTGCTTGGGGAGCTGTGTCTCAAGCAGGAGATGCTCAGTAACGCTTGCTGGAGACATGGAGATGCTTAATTACAGGAGCACTAAGTAACACTCGCAGAAGGGTTACTCATATTTATGGAACTTTTGGTTATGGCACAAATTCAGAATGGGGGATCTATTGATAGAAATGGTAAGAGTTTGCCTCATGGCTAATTCAAGCTAACCTGACTAGCATGGGTCAAGAGACATCATGAAAGAATGTGTAAGTTGCTGAAAATTTAAGAAGGGTGTCTAAGCTGGAGCTGGTGGCTCAGGCCTATAATTCCAACTGGTTGGAATGCTGAAGAAAGAGGCTTACAAGTTCAAAGCCAGTGAGTTCAAGGCCAGCCTACACAACTTAAAAATATGCTATCTCAAAATAAGTTTTTTTTTTTTAATAAGGACTGGGGATAAAACTCAGTGGTAGAGTGCTTGCCTAGTATGTGTTGTACCCTTGGTTAAATCCCCAGTGTCACAAAAAGACAAGTTCTGCTAAGTAAAAGGGTCAGGTGAGATAGTTGACTCCTTGTCACTTGGGTCAATCTAAGACTGTTTATCCCATCCCTCCTAGAAAGTAACTACTCCTGAGTGCCAATCTTTTATTCTTACTATGATTCCTCAGATATGGTGCCTTCAGATACAGCAGGGACTTTCCCAAGCAGGTCTCTGACCCCCTTGCTCTACAATATTGGAATTATCTTAGCGCTAATAGTGAAGTTTAATGACCTCTTTATATGTCAACGATGGACCAAATCCTTTGTGTTTTCTACATTATCCAATACTCTCCAAAACCTCGGAGGTTTGGAGACCCTATTTCATTTTTCAGATGAAAAAAATTAAGGCACAAATTCTAGGGTCATATAGCTGTTAGGGGCAAAACTGGGATTTGAACCCAGACAGTCAAACACCAAAGCTTAGATGCTTAAATCTTACACACTCTTCTGCTTATTTCACAGTATTGTTTTCAAAGATGTAAAGTTACATACCACCCCCACCCCCGCAGGATATAATTAGGGATTCCATACCCAACTACTAAAAGGGACCGTTCTGTCATTCTGCCTTCCTGGACACACATCTGTCCTGCTTACCACTTGGTCCAGCAGTAGTATATCATAGAATCACTGTACTGTCCCCATGATCACCCCATAAGGTCCCAGTATCCACCCAAAAGAGCTAGTGGGCAGCCTTTTAATGATGCACAGCAAGGCATGTCTTGGTAGAGCTATCAAGAAGCAAGAAGTCTCCTCAGCAGTACTCACTTCATCCATGGATCCTTGTCCTCGGCATGCCAGCCAGATAAAGATCAAGCCAAAGAGCCCACCCAGTGCCATGATGATGTAGGGTATGTTGGTGACAATCAAGGTAGTGTTAATCACAGACTTTAATCGATTTGCAGTCATTTTATCAATTTGGGCACTCTGGAAGGGCAAGAAGGCATAGTATTTGCTTGACAAAATATAAATATCCAGGAACTACACACACGCGCGCGCACACACACATGTGCGCATATACAAACACATGCACATATGTATATGTTGCTGTCTTTCTTTCAAATCATGAAACAAAATTTGGTTGTGACTTATTAGCAAGCCAGATACACTGAAAATTCATTTTTAGAATAACCAAAGGTCAATAATATATTTTCTCTTGAAGACATTTACAACTTTTAATATAGATTGGAAAAGAGAGAACTTATTCAGAAGTGTTGGAACAATAATAGCTGTTATGGCTTGAATCTGAAACGTCCCCCACTGGCTCATGTTTTAGTCACCATCCTGTGACAGTATTTTGAAGGGCATGGAGCTTTTAGAAGGGCTGGAAGAAGTAGTTTACTGGGGGGTGAGGGGTAGAGCTTTGAAGGTTATACTGGTCCTCATTCTGGCTTGCTCTGTCTGCTTTCTGAACCACTATGGTGTGAAGAGCCTCAGCCACACTGTCTGGTCTCCAGCCACTTCCCCTGCCAGGCCTTCCCCACCATATATGAACTGAAATTCCTTTTAAATCATGAACCAAAATAAACCTTTCCTCCCTTGAAGTGTTGCTGTCAGGCATTTTGATCACTGGGATACAAAAAATAACTGATATAATGTCTTCTGTTTTGGATCAGACAATGCCTTCAAAATCCAGCTCAGCGTTACTTTCAGAAGCTTTTCCTGGCCACCTCAAACTGGACTGAAGGCCCATTTTCTAAGCTGCCATTGCACTGTCTTTAACCTCCATCGTTATCCTTGCACTCAGCACAACTGTTTGCCAATGGCTATGAGTTCCTTGACAACATCTCAGTCACCTCCACACTGAGTGTAGCACCCTCAGCACACAGCCTATGTGACCAGGTACTTAAGTAATACTGGGTGATTTTAACAGATGAATAAAATGCTTCAAAAATAATATGTGTACAATATCTTTTTTTTTTTTTTTTTTTGGTTTTTTGAGGTAGGGTCTCACTGTGGTCCAGGCTGACCTGGAATCAACTATGTAGTCTCAGGTTGGCCTCGAACTCTCAGTGATCCTCCTACGTCTGCCTCCCGAGTGCTGGGATTAAAGGCGTGCGCCACTACGCCCAGCTACAATATCATTTTTATCAGCTGTCTTAGCAAATGGTGTTCAGATGAGTTGTGGGGGCTCGCCAGGATTCCAGAGAGTAGACTTTCTGAGAAACACACTGGGAAAACACTTCAGTGTGGGACCAAAGTAGTAGAGGGACTACCTGGAAAGAAGGGGCTCAGTAGAATGTGGGAGGGACAAGAGAAGGTCGTGGGAAGGGAGTATGATTAAACTATAGCATGTCCATGCATGAAAAGTCTCAGTAAAACAAAAAAATCTTCCTCCTTCTCATATCTTAAACACACATAGCTTCAATAAGAAACATAATATTGGAAGCTTCCCAGGCTTGGGCAGTTGAAACACACTGGTGGCTCCCTCTTCCCTCTCGGGACTTACCTCATTGATATACATCACCGGGAAAACCATGGTTCTGATGTTGCCAGTTTCACTGTAAAGAAGACAAAGGACAGCATTAGTCCACAGACATTCTCATCCTGATAGCACACTCCAATTCCACTACACTGATTCTACTGACGTACCTGAAACTGACTTCTTAGTTATCTTGGCAAACACACATAAATCAGAAGCTAGGACTGCAGTGTGTCAGCCAGCCACTCAAAGCTTCATGGTTATGTGGAGTTTTACCAAAGCAATGACTACTGAAAGCAAATCCATCAAATGAACACTGTTCACAAAAATAGTACTCCGCAGAACAATGCTGCCATCCCTCAAGAAGTTTGTAATGAGGCCACCTATATACTGTGTTTGCAACAAAAACCCATTGACTGCTTCTTTGTGCCAGCTCACTGCTCAGTGTTTGGGGGACACTCTTTTATTTTATTCTTACAGTAGTCATATGCCATAGGTAGATGATAAAATCTGCACACGTAGACTATTAGGTAATTTGCCTGGGATCACTAGGAATGAGCAATAGGGCCAGGACTGGAATTCCATTTGGAGTCTAAAGTTCCAGCTCTTAACTACTAAATTATACTGCTTCAGAAATATATAGACAAGTGACCAAATGCATTCCTGTAAACGATACTTGCATCTTTCAAGGAAGTCATTTGAATGGATTTAGTGGGGGAAATTCAAGACTTATAGATAGACTATAGATGATAGAGAGATGACAGATAGATAGACAACAGTATGCATAGTTTCGTGTCCTCTGTTTTGTGTTCTGTATTACCTCAGATCTAAAAAAAATGCCCACTGAGAAGTTTGGTCAGGAGGTTGACACTTGGGAATTGTAACTAAGGAGTGGCTTGTAGGTGAGCATGGAGGGAAAGGCTGTCCTCAGGAGCCGACTGTAACTGTCTGACTGAAAGCCCATGGCTGGCTGAAGGGGAAGCAAAAGAAGGGAGAGAAGAGGGAGAGAAACCAGGGTGAGGTTGGGGAGGAAAAGAGGTGATTGGGAAAAGGCAGATTCTGAATCTAGCAGTCTCAGGAGTTGTGTGAGTTCCAGCAAGCTACTTAAACTCTCTGTGCCTTGCTTTCCTCGTTTGTAAGATGAAGACAATACAAGTTGTACGTAAATGTGTGTAAAGTGCTTCAAACAATGCCTGGTCCGTAAAGTGTTTGAGTAATACAAGCCCCAGACCAAGGTACCCATGACAATGCTGATCACACCCCATCACTGAAAGGCAAGGTGAGCAGGTAGAAATGGGCAATACCCCCTCTTACTCCCACACCAACAGAAGGTCAACACAGTAGAATTAGTCTCTGCCTCTGTAGAAAAAAGCAAACTTACATAAAGTCTTCTACTTTTTTAACATAAGTGTTGAGTTGGAATCTCTTGGCTGCTCTTAAGATTATTCCAGTCAACTGAAAATAAAAAGGGAGGAGAATTAGGGTTTACTCAGGCACCAATAATATTCCCAACAGAGATTCACACAAGATGCCCATTACCAAGTTTGCCAGGCAAGGGACACCTGGTCTCTGCAGTAGAACAAGATGCGACTCACTGGGCATTCCGTTCAAATGCAGATTCTAATGCAATAGGCCTGGGGTAAGGACTGAGTCTAGGCATTTCAAACAAGTCCCCAGAACACTGCCACTTTGCAGAGCAAAGCCCTGGAGGACTCCAGCAGGGGAAGATCTCACAGATCCCAGTAGGTCTTGACATCTGTGCAGTTGTCCAGAGCTAAGTGATGGACAGTGGTGCCTCCCACAGAATGACATCCATGTCTAGGGCCCCATGCCAGAGCCCAAAGGAATGAGCTCAGCGGCTGTCTCTCATGGCTTCTTTTCCTTTGTACTTTGTAAGGTTACAGGACTGCACCCATCCCTTGATGACAAGCATTGTGCTATTTAGCTGATGAAAGGGAATGACTGGTGGCTAAAAGACAAGGAAGAAAGTCATACCTGAGGACTGGGGATGTGGTGTAACTCGGTTAGAGAGTACTTAGTGCACAAAAATTCCTGAGTTCTATCCCCACACCACATAAACCAGATATGGTGGTGACACATCAGTCACCCCAACACTCAAGAGATGGAAGCAAAAGGATGAGAAGTTCAAGACTATCCCTAAGCACACATCAAGGCCAGCCTGAGCTACATGAGACCATGTCTCAAAAAATTATTTTTAAAAAGTCTCACCTGATCTAGTTTACTAGTTTCTTAGACACAGATCTGTTTTACTTTATCGTTCCATAGTTTAGTTTAGTTTAGGTTTTGTTTTTTGAGGTAGCTGAGTAAAATGCCCATAAGATGTGGTGCTAAAAGAATGCTCTTGTTTTACTTTAGCTGTTTAGTTTAAAAAAGAATGCTCTTGTTTTATGCCCATAAAAATGATGTGGTGCTAAAAGAATGCTCTTGTTTTACTTTATCGTTCCATAGTTTAGTTTAGTTTAGTTTTTGTTTTTTGAGGTAGGGGCTTGTTCTAGCCCAGGCTGACCTGGAATTAACTATGCAGTCTCAGCTGGCCTCTAACAGCAATCCTCCTACCTCTGCCTCCTGAGTACTGGGATTAAAGTGTGTGCCACCATGCTCAGCTTTGTTTCATAGTTTTCAAAGTTCCAGGCATGAAAATATCTTTATTGTTTCAATACTAGGGATTGAACCCAGGGCCTTGACTGGGTCTTCTTTTGTTTTCTTAATCTTTGTGTATATATGTGTATTGTTGTGTGTGATATGAGTATATGTGTGCATGCTCAAGTGAGTGCAGATATGTGTGCCACAACACAGACAGGTAGAGGTCAGAGGACAACTGCCAGTGTCAGTCCTGGTGTTCCACATTGTTGGAAGCAGGGTTTGTTTGTTGTTTCCCACTGTGTATGCCAAGCTAGCTGGCCTGGGAGCTTCCAGGGGTTCTCGCAGTAGGAGTTCTGGGATTACAGGCTTCACATGGATTCTGGGATCCAAACTCAGGTCCTCATACTTACACAGCAAGTACATTGTGCTCTGAGCCATCTCCTTGACACCAAACACTCTGTTTTTCATATATGTGTGTAGGGTGTGCATGCATGTATGTTTGTATACATGTGGATATATGTGTGTGCGCAGGTACAAATGCATGCATGTGCATGTGGAGCCCTGAGTTGTATGTTGAGTGTCTTCCTCAATCGTGCTGTACCTTATTCTTTTGAGGCAGGGTCTGTCATGAACCTAGAGCTCTCCCATGTGGCTGGACTAGCTAGCCAGTGAGTCCCAAGGATTTCCTATCTTTGCCTCCTCAGTGCTGGCATTACATGTGGGCACCACCATGCCTGGCATTTCCCATGGGTGCTGGGGATCCAAACTCAGGCTCTCCTGCTTGTGCAACAAGTACTGAGTCATCTTCCCAACCCCTGAGCTCTCATTTTACTTGGAGACAAGGTCTCACTAAGCTGCCCAGGCTGGCCATGAATTTACCTTGTAGTCCAAAGTAGTCTTGAACTTGTGATCCTCATGCCTCCAATCGTCTGAGTAGTTGGGATTACAGGCTTGTACCCCCCAGGCTCAGCCAGATATATGGCCTTTAATTTATTCTCTATAATGAGATACTCTAACATTGTGAAATAACATCCTACACCATGGATATACAATGTGGTTGCTCTTTATGAATGCAAGACTAAACTGTATGCATAGCTGATGCTTTTTACATTAACAATATATAATAAAACTTCAAAAGCACCTTGCAAAGAGATTTGCCAAAAGTAATTAAAGGTGAATACATATTTATGTATATATTGCACCCCACCTCTCTTTTGCAGGTTTGCTGGTGTTTCTGAAAATAAGATACACAGAATACAGCCCCTTAATTACAGAGCTATGGAGCATGACTCAACTTGTACTGAATCCGTTCTCCTGCTTGAATGTGTAAAGAAGACTGCGCTTCTTAAGGAACTGCATATATGCAAGAAAGAAGTATGCACTCACAGGATTAATGTCCACGAATGTCTCGTGCTCTTCCTTGTTTGGATGCATGCCGTCTATGGCAGAAACAAACTTCTCATCCGCTTGGTAGAAGTGTGGGAAAGATATGATGATGGGTGCGCCTGCATGGTGAGGGACACAGAAACAAACAACGCCATTTAAAACAAAAGTCTAGATGAATACGAAGCTCCTGACCACAAACTTGGCTCCTAAAGGGGAGAACGCCACACAGATGTAAACAGTAAACTTGGGCTGGTTCAATCACCTGTGATTAGCTTCTATCTTCTAGTTCAATATTTATACTTCATTTTCTGCCATCTGATATATGCCATGTCATTTTGCTACACATCTATACAGGAGTCCTGGCTACATTAGTCTTCAACAAACATTTACCAAACATAAAGAGCACATTTTATACATTTATCTATGTTAAATGATGCTTCAGGCTACTCTATGAAACTAGAATTATTATTATCTTCAAGTTGCATTTGAAGAAGCTGAGGTTCACAGAAGTCGCATTGCTCTCCCAGGGACATCTAGCTATCAGGTTATGGGGGAAGAACCCTAATTGAACGAGGTTGTCTCACCTCAAAGCACTACTTGAATTACAATTCTGTATCAGTAATTGGAATGGTTTTGGATTTTTTTTTGTTTGTTCGACAGGGTCTCATTTTGTAGTTCAAACTGTCCTGCAACTTACTATGTTGACCAGGCTTGAAATGTGCAATGATCTTCCTGCCTCAGCCTCCCAAGTGTTGGAATTATAGGCATATCCCACCTCACTCCTTCTTCTCTTCTTCCTCCCCATTCTTATTCTTTTCTTATTCTTTATTTTAAAACATATTTTATTTATTTATTTGAGAGAGAGAAACAGGCAGAGAGAGAATGGGTGTGTCAGGGCCTCCTGCCACTGCAAATGAACTCCAGATGCATGTGCCCCCTTGTGCATCTGGCTTATGTGGGTCCTGGAGAATCCAACCAGGGTCCTTTGACTTTGCAGGCAAACACCTTAACCGCTAAGCCATCTCTCCAGCCCCTTTCATTATGCTTTTTTTCTGTATTTTTAAAAATTAGTTACTTTTTTATTGACAACTTCCTTAATTGTAGACAATATCCCATGGGGCTTCCCTCCCCCCCCACTTTCCCCTTTGAAACTTGTTTCAGGGCTGGGGAAATGGTTCGGCAGTTAAAGGCACTTGCTTGCAAAGCCTAATGGCCTGGACTCAATTCCCTAGTGCTCACATAAGGCCAGACATACAAAGTGGCACATGTCTCTGAAGTTTGTTTGCAGAGGCAGGAAGCCATAGCATGCCCATTTCCCTCTCTCTCTCCTTGCAAATAAATTATTTATTTAAATAAATAAAAATATTTTTAAAAAAGAAAGGTGAGCTAAGTCCCAAGTTGGAACATTGGAAACTGATTTGCAAACATGCTATACTATTTGGAAATATGTGCACCAAACTTTGTTAAGACAAGCTATCTATGTATAAAAATTTGCTTCCATTACAACAGTTCTGGTTTGACTAGTGATTTTGTATCCCAAGGTGGTGTGTGATGTAAGGTGGATCCCTGGCAAGCCAGCACTGCACTGTGACTACAGACCTATGGTCATGTCATATTAAAACGGGGGGTCCTTTATATAGAAATACTACTTTCAAGCAAAACTGTATCTGTATTTGGAGAAAATAAATCAGGTCCCTGTTGTAAGAAATAAGTAAGTAATTAGATATGAGCTTATTGGTGAGTAGTTGAAATTTGCTGACAAATCCACCAGCCCGCAGCTCAAGGCACACACACACACATCATCTGTCACATGCATAGCCAGTCTGCTTTTTATTGCTAAACAGGAAACCACATTTCCTTTTTTGTGATCTATAGCGACTTTTTTTTTTTTTTTTTTTTTTTTTTTTTTTTTTTTTTGGCTTTTCTAGGTAGGGTCTCACTTTAGCCCAAGCTGACCTGGAATTCACTATGTAGTCTCAGGGTGGCCTTGAACTCACAGTGATCCTCTTACCTCTGCCTCCCGAGTGCTGGGATTAAAGGTGTGCACCACCATGCCTGGCATTATAGTGACTTTTAAAATGGATTTAAAAAATATTTACCATGGTCTTGTTTTTTTTTTTTTTTTTTTTTTTTTTTTTTTTGAGGTAGGGCCTCACTCTAACTCAGGCTGACCTGGAATTCACTATGTAGTCTCAGGGTGATCCTCCTACCTCTGCCTCCCAAGTGCTGGGATTAAAGGCGTGCGCCACCACGCCCGGCCCCATGGTCTTGTTAAGAGCCAGACATATGCTGGGTGTGGTGGTTCATGCCTGTAATCTCAGCTTTTGGGAGACTGAAATATGAAGCAAGGCCAACCTGGGCTTTGTCATGAGACCCTGTCTGAATTCCTCTCTGCCTCCCCCGCCCAAACAAAGTAGCACTGTTTTAGTGCTTCACGCATTGTCCATAGCCGTCCCGTAAATAACCTGCCAAGAAGTTACAATCACATTTCCCTCATGGGCCTAACAACTGATGTCTGGGATCCTTCTTAATCAATGTGGCCAAATAGAATAGGACTTAAACGAGCCCTGACTGCTTCCAGAACACTTATTCATCCCACCATATGCAATGTTCCTCTAGAGAAGTCAAAACAATGGAAGATAAGCCTGTAGACTTTAACTTTCCGACAGATTTGCAAATACATGAGAGAAAACAGGAAAAGGGTTGTAGCAAAAGCTCTTGAAAATCAAAGCTTTCTTTGATCCTATCATCAGCTTCCTAAGGAAGCAGAACGCTGAAGATACAGCAATAAAAATAAACCCACATTTATGCCACAGGGTGGAGGTGGCAACAGGAGAGACAGAAGCAACAATATATCCCCATTCTCCACTGGGGTCCTGGGTCCTTTGCAGAGTGATCACCAAGTATCTGGACGCTGTCTTCATGGGAAACCCCAGGAGCTCTTGTAGGTACAGAAAGTATAGATTCTGGGGTCCTTGAACACATATTTTACTTGCATGTGTGCATGTGTGTGTGTTATGTGTGTAATGATGTGTATAATGTAGTATGCGTGGTGTATGAACATGTATGTGCCCTTGCGGTACCCCATATGCTCGCCTGCAGCAGGGGTCACCAGCGCGCAGTGCCCCAAGTGAAACAATAGGTGTCAAGTTCCATCGCTTTTCTGCCTGGTTTTGATTTTGAGCAAAGTCTCCTTTTACTGAGTCTGGAACTTGCCAGGATCTGACGACTCTTGGTCACTGCTCTCCAGCAGGAATGTGGCTGCAGGTGTGCCTGTCCACACCCAGCTGTTTTACCTGGGATCTAGAAATTTGAACCTGGGCAGTCTCAGGCCCTCAAGCTTGTTCAGGAAGGGCACTTAACTGCTGAACCATCTCTCCAGCCCTCAAACATGATTTTTTAGTAGCTCTCCAGAGAATTCCATAAAGCAAGGTTTGTGGCCACTGATGACAGGACAGGGAAATTGAACTGATGTCATCAAACTTATAAAAGCAAATTTAAAGCAAATTAGACAAGGGGCCCAAGTTAGCCCATCACTTCATTCTACAGAAAGGCAGAAATGGTTACAAGGTAAGAAATTTCTCCAAAGAAATCTTTAAAAATCAATTTGTTGGGCTGGAGAGATGGCTTAGTGGTTAAGGCACATGCCTACAAAGCCTAAGACCCCAGTTTGGATCTCCAGGTCCCACGTAAGCCAGATGCACTTGGTGGCACATGTGTCTGGAGTTCATTTGCAGTGGCTAGAGGCCCTGGTGTGCTCATTCTCACTCTTCCTCTCTCTCTCTCCCGCTCTCTCTGTCTCTAATAAATAAATAAATCTTTAAAAATTAATTTGTTACGTTTACAAATACTTTATAATCAAATATGATAAGAGGTTTATTATTACATTATCATATGTGGATTTGAATTATATTCATCCCGTTACTCTATTATTCCCCACCCACTGCATTGTTCCTTTTCCTCTTCCTAAGTAGACCCTCTGCTACTTTCATCTTTTTTTAATGTGTGTGTGTGTGTGTGTATATGCAGGGGCATGTGCATATTTTTATGTATATTCTGGGACTTGAACTCAGGTCCTCATGCTTGCAAAGCATGCCCTTTACCAACTGAGCTATTTTCCTAGCTTCTTTCTTCTACATTCACATCTCTTTTTTGTTTATTTTTTTGTGACCCAATGAATTTAATTCAGTTTGCTTACATGGGCATGGGTGAGAGATATTTACAGGAGAAGGGGCAAATTTCCAGTGGCCAACACCACTGAAGAAAATGTCTCTCCCTCCCCAAGCAAACGTGTGTACCTGAGTTTGGATCCCCAGAGTACACTTAAAGCTGGGTGGTGCTTGTGATCCCAATACACTTATAGTGAGAGGGGAGGCAAGGACAGAAGAACTGCCTAGAAACTTGCAGGCCAGCTAGCTTGATGATGAGAGATCCCACCTCAAACAAGGCAGAGGTGAGGATTAACATTCGAGGTTGCCCTCTGACTTCCACACATGTACCATGGCACATGAGTGTTTGCACTCACAGGCATTAACATGCACACATACACATCATATACACACATACAATCCCCCCCCCCCAAAAAAATTAAGGAGCCAGAGATTGTAGTTCAACGATAGCACACTCACCTAGCATGTGTCAAGCCCTGGGTTCAATCCTTAGTATTGGGGGAGGGGAAAAGAGTTCTAAAATACTGCCCAGGAAAAAAGGTGGCATGACCTCCCAAAGAAAATCCCACACAAAAAGTATTTTTTGTCATTATTTGACCTATTCTCTTGACCTATTTAGATACAATCATAGTTGTCAACTGAAATATCTTGTTATAATTTATCTTTGATCTTTTACAGTAAGTTAGTGAATTGTTTGTTAGTGAATTTTCTTTCAAATATTCTATTGCATATTTTTTTTTCACTTATAAGATTTTAGCCATTTTACAAAATATTCTTCTCTCTCTCTCTTTTTAAATTTTTTAAAAAAGATTTTATTCTTATTTATTTATTAGAGACAGAGAGAGGGAGTGAGTGAAGATAGAAAAAGTGAGAATGGGCATGCCAGGGTTTCTAGCCACTGCAAACAAACTCCAGATGCATTTTTGTGCATCTGGCTTACATGGGACCTGGAGAATTGAACTGGGGTCCTTAGGCTTCACAGGCATGCACCTTAACTGCTAAGCCATCTCTCCAGCCCTTTTTTTTTTTTTTGAAACACGGTATTACTATGTAGCCAAGATTGGCCTTGAACTCCCTATCCTTTGGTTTCTGCCTCCTGAGTGCTAGGATTATAAAAATGCACTATCCTTGAAAGATCAGAACTGTTCTATATAATAGGTTAGAAACCTACCTGTTGTGCCCCAATTCATCTGCATTCTAGACACCCATAATCAAAGCCCCATCTTGAGGCTCTTACCGTTCTTACAGATGCTGACATTCAACACGCCCGAGCCCAGGCAGCTTCCTTCAGGTAGACAGAAGCCGGCATTTTCCGAGCTATTGGCTAGTATTTCTGCAGGCAACTTATACCGAAATGCAGGCAGTCCCTCCACACTCTCATAATTACTGAAAGTTATGTGCACTGACCTGGTGGGATGAAAGCAGAGAAAGTCAGTGTGGGCTCCAGTTAGCATGATCTGCTGAGTCAGTAAATTAGCAACAAGTCTCAAGGGCAATCTAGCTGAAAGCTTATGATATAAGTGGAAAATGAATATGCAAGAGAATATTCAAAAGACACTTCACTAACTCACTGTAGAAGATCAAAAATGTATTGTAACACAAGGTGTTTGAGTTGGCAATTATGATTATATCCAAATAGGTCAAGAAAAAAAGAGTGTGTGTGGTAAAAAATGCAAGCACTAATATTTACTGGCTGGGGATGTAGCTCAGGGGACTTGCCTAGCATGCCCAAGGCCCTGGGCTCCATCTCCAGCAGAGCAAAAAGTAATGAACTTGTGAAAGTAACATTGAAGCCAGAAGTGGTGGCATGTGACTGTAAGTCCCATTCTCTCAGGAGACTGAGGTGAGAGTGTCACTTGAGTCCAGGAGTTCAAAGCCAGCCCAGCAATGTCGATTCTCATTGCCAAAAATAAACAAGAATAAACAAAGATAACACCGAGAATGTTAACACATAGAACAATAAATTGAGTCATTCTGGCCAGCCTGGACAAATGCCATGGGGCCCAGAGGCAAGATGGAGAGAAACAGAGGTAAGTCACAAGCAAAGCCAAAGTAAAAATGGCACCAAAAAGCCTGATCTGGCTGAGTCTGAAGCACTTGACAAGAGTCAGATAAGAACAGATACTTGATGAGAATATTTACAGTCCTGTGGCACACACTGACATTTTAGTCAGCGATGGACCACATACACGTAACATGGTCCCGTAAGATATCACCTAGCAATGCCCTAGCCATCTTGGTTTGTGTAAATATACTCTATGATGTTCACATGACGACAAAATCACCTAATAACACATTTCTCAGAATATATCCCTGTCTAGCTGCAGATGCAGCTCAGTTGGTAGAGTGCTTGCCTAGCATGCTGAAACCTGGAGATTGATTCTCAGCACCACAGGGCATGGTGACTCACACCTGTAATCCCGACACTCAAGATGTGGAGGCAGGAGATTCAGAAGTTCAATGCCACAGCAAGTTCAGCTACATAGCCAGTTTGAGACCAACCTGAGCTACATCATACCCCATCTCAGAAGAAGAAGAAAAGAGAAGAAAATGAGGCAGAAGGCTTAAGTACCTTACCTAAGGTCACACAATTCTGAGCGGTAAGCTAAGATTTAAATCAACACAACCTTATTTTAAAAGTGTGTGAAGTGGTCCCCTACAATGCAATATCACTCAATGAACTTTTAATATTTGTCACAATTATGCATAGATCTCCCTATCTACTAAATGTGTAAATATATAAATATATAATGTGTAAATATATAAATATACCCTTCACACTTTGTGTGACCTTATTTTTAAAAGAACTTATTTTTAAGGTTACTACCTGCAGAAGTCAGATGGGAAGACATAGAGGACTTCATCTTTGGATATTAATGGGTGGAAAGAATCTCCATCAGTCCCATTAATCATATTGCACTTGTCTGTGGCCCACCAGTCGAGTGACCTATAATGGATAAGCATAAGAGAGAATAATTGTGCAAGTCATTTTTAATTGAAGGAAACCTATGACAAAGGGAGGGAAACAAAATCAATAATGAGGAGGTGAATTCACTTTAGAATAAACCAAAATAATAGAAAAACCTAGCTAATACTTTAAACGTGTATGTTTAGTATATGCAAAGAAACAAGTGAATGAACAGCATACTCAAAAATAATAGGGACTGGGAATGTGGCTGTCCCATGCCTAGTATCCACGAGGCTCTGGATTTGATCCCCAATATTACAACAGCAGTGGGGAAAAAGAAAAGAAAAAGAAAGTAAAAGAGGAGTAATTATTTAAAAAGAAAAGGAAAAAAAAAAACAAGAGCAAGAAGATACAAAAATGGAAAACTAAGAAATCTTGGAAATAAAAAAAGTTTTTGGTAAGAAAAACTTAATAGGGAAAAACTCTAGACTAACGAGTCTTTAAAAGTCTAAAGAGAGAACTCATGGATTAGAAGATAGTTCTAAGGAATTTATATAAATAAAAGCTCAGAAAAATGAAAAGTTAAATGTCAAGATACAGAGATTAGACTGTTTAAGACGGATTTGGGGACCAGGATGCAGGGAAGTGAAACTACAGAAAATGCCAGAGAAACAGGAATGGATGATATAATTGCTTAAAGTCTCCTGGAATCTCAGAAAGATAGGAGACCTTAGTTAAGAGTGTGGCCCAGACCCAAACAAAACTAATGCAATAAACCCAAATTTATATGCACTATAGCAAAACCACACGAGATCAAAGGGGAAGACACATGCTACAGGTCACTGGAGAGTTGGGCATGGTGGCTCACGCGTGTCATTCTAACACTTGGAAGGCTGAGGCAGAAGGATTGAGGGTTCAAGGCCAGTCTGACCTAAGCAGTGAGAGCTTTCTCAAAAATGAAAATTAAAATAAAGAAGCTACAGATGTAGTTCATTGCTAAAAACTAGCATGTGCAAGGCCATCAAACAAACAAACAAACAGACGACAGACAGACAGACAAACAAACAAACAAACGAGATAGAGCATTGGCTCAGTGGATAAATCACTTGTGAAGCAAGCAAGAGTACCTGTTTGGATCCCCAGACCCTACATCACGGCTGGAAGCTGTGGCTTCTGTAATCCTAGCATGCCAACAGACAGGAGGTGGATCCAGACAAATAGCCCCAAAGCTCACCACCAGCTAGCCTGGCAACACAGTGGTGAGCAAGAGGAGGAGGAAGGCAAGGGCTGACACCAGAGTGTCATCTTCTGACCTCCACAGTGTGCCATTTCAAGGGCACCTCCCCTACACACACACCAAAATTAATTTAAAATTTTTTCCCACCACTTGGCAAAATTATAAAAATTATTCACTTACAAAAACGAGTAAGATACATATTGAGGATGTTAAGAAATAGGTAAAGGGATGGAAAGATGGCTCAGTGGTTAAGGCGCTTGCCTGTAAAGCCTAACAACCCAAGTTTGAGTCTCCAGTACCTACATAAAGCCTGATGCACGAACTGGACCAGATGTCTGGAGTCCATTTGCAGTGGCTCAAGGCCCTGCTGCAACCATTCTGTCCCTCCCTCCCTTTCTCTCCCTGGCGTGGTGGCACATGTCTTTAAAGACTGAGGCAGGAGGATCAGTATGAGTTGAGGCCAGCCTGAGACTACATAGTAAATTTCAGTTCAACCTGGGCTATAGTGAGATCCTACATTTAAAAACTGGAAAACCAAAAAAAGAAGAAGAAAAAGAAGAGGAGGAGGAGGAGGAGGAGGAGGAGGAAGAGGAAGAGGAAGAGGAAGAGGAAGAGGAAGAGGAAGAGGAAGAAGAAGAAGAAGAAGAAGAGAAACAAAAGGGAGAGACAGAAAGAGAGAAAGAAGAAGAAAGAGAAAGGAAGAGAAAAGAAAAGAAAAAAGGGAAAGTTATTGTACTATTGGGAAGAAGAGAAAAAGTGGGGAAAGTTTTTGCTAAATATGAACACTAAAAATCTAAGTGTGGAAAAGAATGTAAAAATAAGCTCAAATATATATATATATAAACATATCAAAAATATAACTTAGCACAAAAAAGATCAAGCACTCTTATTAAAAGACTGGATAACGTGGCTGGAGAGACAGCTTAGTGGTTAAGGCGTTTGCCTGCAAAGCCAAAGGATCCCAGTTTGATTTTCCAGGACCCACGTAAGCCAGATGCACAAGGGGGCACATGCATCTGGAGTTGCAGTAGCTGGAGGCCCTGGCATGCCCGTTCTCTCTCTCTCTCAAATAAATAAATAAATAAATAATATATATATATTAAATATTTTATTTTTATGTATTTGACAGAGAGAAAGAGGGAGAGAGAGAGAGAGAGAATGGGTGCACTGGGGCCTCCAGCCACTGCAAATGAACTCCAGACACATACACCACCTTGTGCATCTGGCTTATGTGGGTCCTGGAGAATCGAACTAGGGTCCTTTGGCTTTGCAGGCAAATGCTTTAACTGCTAAGCCATTTCTCCAGGCTCCTAAATTTTTTTTTAAATAAAAAAGACTGGATAATAAGAGATTCGGTATAAAATGACATATAGCTATATCCTGTTTACTAGTACATTTCCTCTCAGCAAGTACTGCTTTGAAAGTGTTGGCACTGTGCCTATCACACACCAGAGTAAGACCTCCTGGCTTCTGGTTCATGCCTGGCAGTGTTAAGTCTACATATCATTAATTCTTAATTACAAAGTGCTATTACCTTTATCTTGATTTGTAAAATAATAATTTTAAGATCACTCACATATTTATATAATTTTAATCTAAAAAAAACCCCTGCTAACTTTTTATGCCAATGCTGGAGATCAAACTTAGGGCTTCCTATATGAGAGGCAAGTGCTCTACCACTGAGCACTAGATTAAAACAACAACAGCGAGCCCGGCGTGGTGGCACATGCCTTTAATCCCAGCACTCAGGGAGGCAGAGGTAGGAGGATCATGAGTTCGAGGCCACCTTGAGACTACATAGTGAATTCCAGGTCAGCCTGGACTAGAGTGAGACCCTACCTCGAAAAACAAACAAACAAACAAACAAACAAAAAAAAACAACAACAAACAACAACAAACACAAAAAGAAAACAATACATATTCAGTTTAAATGAAAAATAGGAAGAAAAAGTACACTAGTAAAGCTTATTAGACTTACGTTTTTCCATTCCACTCTACAATTTTTGTAAAGTTAAGATAACTGTCTTCTCCAGTTAGAAAAACATAGTTTCCATCATTAGTTCCATTTTTCTAAAAATAAATGAACATAATAACTTAAAACATGATATATTACAAATATTAAATCAATTTTTTTTTTTTTTTTTTTTTTTTTTTGGTTTTTTGAGGTAGGGTCTCACTCTGGCCCAGGATGACCTGGAATTCACTATGTAGTCTCAGGGTGGCCTTGAACTCATGGTGATCCTCTGCCTCCCGAATTCTGGGATTAAAGGCATGTGCTACCACGCCTGGCTTGCAAAAATATTTTTAAATGTTATACTACTCAAAATAACTATGGTGGTCATTTTTTTAAACAAAAAAAGATTTTATTTTTATTTATTTATTAGAGACAGAAAGAGAGGGAGAGGGAGACAGACAGAGAGAGAGAGAGAGAGAGAAGGGCATGCCAGGGCCTCTAGCCACTGCAAACGAACTCCAGATGCATGTGCCACCATGTGCATCTGGCTTACATGGGACCTGGAGAATCGAACTTGGGTCCTTAGGCTTTGCAGGCATGTGCCTTAACTGCTAAGACATCTCTCTAGTCTGGTGGTCATTCTTTTACACCTCATCTAGGCTTGCATACTCACTTGTTTAAACACTAGTTTAGATGTTGTTGCAAAGGTACATGGTGGGGTGATCACTACCAAGTCATAACGTTAAGGAGGTACCCTTGACAATGTGAGTGGGTGGGCCTCGTCCCATCAGTTCAAAGCCTTAAAAGCAACAGCTGAAGTTTCCTGGAGAAAAAGGAATTCTCCACAAGACTGAACCATAAAAATTCTGCCCAAGCCATGATTTCATGGAAATAGCACAAGTATTATCTCCTTTATAATAACGTAATATAAGCATACAGTTATTGAATTATTTACAGCAGTCCTGGCATTAGGTCTAAAAGTATTGCAGGAAATACGAAATACTCACAACTACATGAGATATATGTCTGATAATTTAGTGATGTAAAACAAAACCACAAAAATAAGCTATAGGCGTGGTGGCGCATGCCTTTAATCCCAGCACTCGGGAGCAGAGGTAGGAGGATTACCGTGAGTTCAAGGCAACCCTGAGACTACATAGTAAATTCTGGGTCAGCCTGGATTAGAGCAAGACTCTACCTCCAAAAACCAAAACAACAACAATAACAACAACAACAACAACAACAACAACAAAAAAAAAAACCCCAGCTATACAATAAAATTATATTTGAGATACTGTGGAAAATCTACTTGGAATGAAGCTACTAGAACAAAAAGGGTCTTGAGGGAACCTTGGCATCTCTCTGCTGAAAGCTCTCCTGAAATTATTTCCACACAGGAGACCTAATAATTGCTTAACAATAAATCTGTCTGAGCCAAAATACAGCCTCTTTATAAGTTAAGAAAAGACAAAAGAAATCTGTGTTTTCTTAGAAGCTGTGCTCCTCTGAGACAGGACCTTCTAGCGTACACATGTTGGAGCTGATCCCTGAGAACAAACGATTTAGTGCTGACCAGACTCGACTTGTAGGACTCTCACTCTCGTAGAAGTAGTTTTTAAAACTCAGTCATAATTTTGTTTGAACAACTTCTAAGTTTTGTGAACCCCTGTGGTGCAGATACTGAAGAACTGTCCTTTGCCATAGTGGAGGTTCAATGCTAAGTCATTGCACACTGAGAGTGAAACGTGTGGGCAGGCAGAGGCCAGAAATAAGCACGAACTTAAAGCTGAGCAAACTTCTCACAATCCCACGGCCCACACCTAACCTAGTACTTGCTTCCCGAGATTAATTTTGTCTATTACCAACTTCTCAACTGTCCATTTTACTTGAGTTTTCGCCCCCTTCCAAAACCACAGTCACATACTCGTAAAGATTCCTAGAACACAAGCAATTTTGCCATTGCCTAGGCGAAACGGAGAGCTAAGCAGCAATCTGGCTTAGGAGGTTCAGTCCCCACAATCAGCTGAATAGAGGCCCTGGAAAGAAAAGTCAACTTACCCCATAGAAGAGGCCAAAGGTGGGGGAGATGTCAGGTCTGAAAACGTGGATGAGGGACAAGATTTCATCTTTGTAGCCCCAGAGCAATTCATCAACTGTGTGAGTCACAAAGAGTGTCTGCTTGTACGCTTTCAGCATTGCCTGGATGATGACCTTGAGAAAGGGGAGCTGGGCCAGTTCTATGACAGTCTGAGGAGAAGAGACAGGTTAAGACAGGAGCATCCTCTCCAAAGCACCCACCAGCTCTCTTACTGACCCTCAGCAAAGGGGACCGGAAACTGAGTAGATGAAAATCCACCAGCAAGCTCCTCACTGGCTACCCGTGGAGCAGTAAGACCCAGATCCTTCCATCTATTGCACTTTCTCCCATTACATTTTTTGGTGGGGATGGGGGTAGAGGGGGTAGTACTGGAAACTAAACCCATGGCCTTGAACATGCTATCCAACACTACTACTGAGGTATCCTCAGCTCTGTTTGTTGCTACCTTTATTTATTTTTCCTTGTAAATTTTGACTCAGGATCTCACTAAATTGTCCAAGCTGAACTTGAACTCACACTGTAGACCAGGCTGGCCTTGAATTTTCGATCCTCCTTTCTCAGCCTCCCAAATAGGTGGGGTTTGAGTAACTAAGATTACAGACCTTGAATCATCATGCCTAGCAATATTATATCTTATAAGTGCAGGCTATAGAATTATCCCATCACAGAAAAAAAGAGCTTGTAAACATGGGACACTGCTTCTCTTGGAGTGGGCTAGATGCTGGGTAAACTCTGCACTTAGAGAAGAACAAGACAGGCTCTGAGATCTACACTATAGGTTCTGGGTCCTCCGGTGTCTGCTAGCTGCATCGGATTTAGTGTGGGAGCCTCAGAAGAAGTTGATGTAGGCAAATAATAAAGCTTCCTGGCTGGCTGGCTGTTTCTCTCTGTTTCTCTTCTCTCTCTCTTTCTCTCTCTGTGTGTGTCTGTTTCTCTCTGTTTCTCTTCTCTCTCTCTCTCTTTCTCTGTGTGTGCGTGTCTGTTTCTCTCTGTCTCATCTCTCTGTCTCTGTTTTTCTCTCTCAAGTAAATAAATAAAAATACTTTTAAAAAATTTAAAAAAGAAAGCTTCCTGGGTCTCAGTATATTACCATGAAGTGGAATCCAAGAATCACAGTAAGATCTAATCAACAGAGCGGGGCGTGGTGGTGCATGCCTTTAATCCCAGCACTCGGGAGGGAGAAGTAGGAGGATCACCTTGAGTTCAAGGACACCCTGAGACTACATAGTTAATTCCAGGTCAACCTGGATCAGAGTGAGACCCTACCTCAAAAAACAAAAAACAAACAAACAAACAAAAAAAAAAAAGATCTAATCAACAGTCCAGCCTCTATGATGTAAAATGGGAAGAAAAAATTAATCCAGATGTCTATGCTAAGAAATGGTGCCCAAATTCTACTGTTAGAATTTCTAAGCCCAAATAATGGAGCAGATATGTTTTATTTAATTTTTTGGTTTTTTAGAGGTAGGGTTTTGTTTTAGGCTGACATGGAATTCTCTATGTTGTCTCAGACTGGCCTTGAACTCACAGTGATCCTCCTCCCTCAGCCCCCCACCCCCACCCAAGTGAGTGTTGGGATTAAAGGCATGTACCACCATGTCTGGCAGAGATAGATAGAGGGAATGCGCACACCAGGGCCTCTAGTTGCTGCAAACCAACTCCAGATGCACGCACCACTTTCTGAATCTGGCTTTACATGGGTACTACAGAAATCTCCAACCTGATGGTTTAAGTTTCTAGCTACCAAAAAAAAAATTTTGTTTACATAAGTACTAATCCTGAACAAAAAGGATCCAAGTCCTAAAGTTTGTATTTTATTATCATTTGAAGTAATCTTGTTTTATACACCTCAGAAAAAGTCTATGTCTATATATTTAGTATATAAAAGCATATATAGGGGCTGGAGAGATTGCTCAGTGGTTAAGGTACTTGCCTGAAAAGCCTAAAACCCATGTAGAGTCAGATGCACAAAAGTGGTGCATGCATCTGTAGTTCATTTGCAGCAGCTAGAGGCCCCGGTGAACCCATTCTGTCTCTCTTCTCTATATCTCTCTCTGCTTGCAAATGAATAACTAAATAATTTTTTAAAGTATATATAAATAAAAGTCGTGTTGGACATGGTGGTGCCTGCCTGTAATCTCAGCACCTGGGAATCAGAGGCAGGAGGATGTCTGCAAGTTCAAGAGCACTCTGATCTACACAGCCAGGGCTACCCTGTCTCAAGACAAACAAACAAACAAAAGTCTATACCTGTGTGTGTGTGGGGGGGTGTATAAAATAGTGGTGCTGAGGCTGAAACTCAGGGACTCACCCACGCTGGGTTGAACTCTACCACTGAGCCACCACCCCCACCTCATATGTGTGTTTTGTTGTTGTTGTTGTTGTTGTTTTGTTGTTGCTGTTTTTGAGGTAGGGTCTTGCTGTAGCCCAGGCTGACCTGGAATTCACTATGTAGTCTCAGGGTGGCCTCGAACTCATGACAACCCCCTTATCTCTGCCTCCCAAGTGCTGGGATTAAAGGTGTGTGCTACTACGCCCGGCCATGTGTGTATTTTTAACATAGTATAATAGCTCTTAAATTGTGTAAAATCACACTAGCCTCATCTTTTCCCCTGAAATCCACAATAGTGATACTAAAAGGTCTACGTACCAATACGGGAATATTTATTGTTCTAATTAAGTCAACGTTAGGGTCTCCAATAGACTTGTTTCGTTCAAAAACATATCCCTTGTTGCTGACAGCAGATATGGTTGTTCCATTGTCTCCAAACTGAATGTTTGCCTTGCTCCTGAGTTCCCTGAAAGAAAAAGACTGTATGTGACAATCAATGCCACTTGAACCAACAAGACTTTCCTTTTATGCACTATCAAAGTTACACGGTTATTGTAGCATATATACTAATTTTTTAGAAAGACGACAGAAGCTAAGGCTTTAAACACTAGATTGAGGCTGGATGTGAAAAGGCGATGAGGGTAGCCTGATCTTCTGGAAATGCTGTTGTTTCTGTTTTCTTTTCTCCCAGAACTGGGGATGTGCAATGGTCAAGCAATGACTTTCCTGTGGGTTATTGTTTGGTCCTGAAATGTTTTCAGCCTTTTAAAAATGTATGTGACAATTTTTTTTTTTTTTGAGAGAAAGGGGCAGAGAGAAGGAGAGAGAGAATGGGCGCACCAGGGCCTCCAGCCCCTGAAAACAAACTCCAGACACATGTACAATCTTGTGCATCTGGCTTACATGAGTCCTGAGGAGTTGAACCTGGGTCCTTTTTCTTTTCAAGCAAGCGCCTTAACTGCTAAGCCATCTCTCCAGCCCCTTCAAATTTTTCATTTCAGTTCATAGACTCGGATTGGATTTCAATTTGTTTACTAATGCCTTAAATTCTAACAAATTCAGTTGAAAATTCAAGGCCACTCAGGGCTACATAGAGAGAACCTGTCACATAATCATGCATATAAGAAAAAAAAAATCAAACAACAACAAAAAACCCTGAGGCCTAAGGATATAACTGAATAGCAGATCACTTGTCCAGCATTCATAAAACCCATGGATTTGATTCCCAGTGCTGCAAGAAAAACAAACAAACAAACAAACAAACAAACAAACAAACAGGTTCAGGTCCCATGATTGCAAAGCAAGCCCTTCACCAATGGTGTTACCTTCCTAACCCTTGTTTTTGTTTTTTGAGATAGGGTGTCCCTACATACCCCTGGCTGGCCTTAAACTTGCAGCAATCCTCCTGCCTCAGCCTCCCAGTGTTGGGGTGACAGGTGTGGGTCTTCAAAGCTGTCTTGGTTCTTGCCCTGTCTTCTAAACTGTTTTCTTTGATCCTGTCAATTTTACAGCCTTCATTTTATCCTCTTCTCATTGATATTAGCCAGAGGTCTTTTCTCTTGGTGGCACAAAGATTCTTCCTCTGAAAAATCACAACCTGGTCTTTACAGATGAGAAAGTAAAGATTGAGGACCAACCAGATTTATAGGCTAGTGAAAAGAAGGATTGTGGGTCTCTGGAGATAGTTCAGTGATTAAAAGTGTTTGCTTGCAAAGCTTGCTGGCCCTGTTTCAATTCCCCAGTACCCATGTAAAGCCAGATGCAGAAAGTGGTGTATTCATCTGAAGTCTGCAGTGTAAGAAACCCTGGTGTGTCCATTCTCTCTCTGTCTCTCTTTCTGCTTGAAAATGAATAAATAATTTTTTAAAACCCACTTAAGATGTAGCCCTCACACTTCTTTTTAAACAAAGTATTAATATAACCCTGTAAAATAAATGAGGAATACAAATGCAAAAGAATATAAAGAACCTAAAAAGAAGACTTGTAAGAGGAAATTGTAAGTTTACCAATACTTATAAGAAATATGAAAATCAGTCAAAAATAATGATACTTATAAAAAATATGAAAATCACTTGAAAAGGCCTTAGACATTGTTTTTTTAAAGATGTATTATTTATTTATTTATTTATTTGAAACAGAAGGACAAAGTGAGAGAGAGAGAATAGGCATGCCAGGGCCTCTAGCCATTGCAAAGGAACTCCAGATGCATGCACCACCATATGCATCTGGCTTACATGGGACCTGGAGAATCGAACTTGGGTCCTTAGGCTTTCTAGGCATGCACCTTAACCACTAAGCCATCCCTCCAGCTCTAGACATTGTTTTAATCCTTGAGATGTTAAAAACAGGAAAACACAGAAGAATAATTGTCAAAAGCTCTGAGATACCACAGATCTGATAGGAACATCATGCAAACATGTCACTGACAGAGGGTGCGCGAGGCGAATTCGCGTCGTGTTAACAGACCTGTTCCAGAGCAGCTCAACGTGCCGCTGCAGAAACACGGAAACAAGGTGCCACATCTTTCAAACCAGACTGACTGGCTTTTCCCAAGATCACTCACATGCTGCATGTACCAATATGTGAACTTTTGAGGCAATGTGCCAGCATTGACCTGTGTCAGAGGAGCCAGGCCCTTGGCAGCCTTGCGCAACCTTTCCCACATTGCAGAGTTCCCATCACGAGACATTAATATAAGGTGGTATCAGGTTTGATAATTACTGTGCTTTGATAAACACAGTATTTATGAATAACAAAACTTCATACTGCCATGGTGAGATACAATGCCTGTGTTTCTAACAATGGTAAGGTCTCAGATGTGCTAACACTATTGCGCTGTGCAGATATACCTCCCATGAGTGAAGCTAGTGAAAAGAAAGGATGGTGGGGCTAAGCAGATGGCTCAGCAGTTAAAGGCATGTGCTGGCAAGCCTGCCATTTACCCCAGTTCAACTCTCAGTGCCCATGTAAAGCCTGACTCAAAGTGGTGAATGTATCTGTAATCCCTATACCGGATGGCATTAAGAGGTGGAGCCAGAAGAATCCAGACGCTCACAAACAGCAGCAGCAACAGGGGCAACTCTCAACAAGGTGGAAGGAGAGCAGAACCACCCTGAGGCTGTCCTCTAACAGCCATGTGCACATTGTGGCATGTGCGCACACATATCACACAACACACACATGTATGCAAATAAATAACACAAGTGGAAAAAAGAGCAAGGGTTGTTTCCTCCGATCATGACACGTACCACCCCAGCTTTACCCACTGAAGCCTTAGGGTCAAAATCACCTATGCTTAGATCTTTCCCTGGAGTAATTAGTTAAGGCCATGATAACAGACATTGTCTTACCTCTAGGATCTATTCCAGAATAGGAATAGGATCACATCCAGAAGAGAACATCTGTGCCAACAGAGACATTTCAGCAGAATATTGGGATGCATTAATTAATCATTAATTAATTAATCAATTAATCAACATGTAATCTCTTTCTTTTTATTGTTAGATGTTATTTGATAAAATTTGTTGAGAAACTTTTGTTCATGAGTTATAGCAGTTTGATGCTATCCTCAAAAGGAAGTAATAGAAATATTTCTTCCTCGTCAATGATCTTGGAATTACTTGTGCAGAATGAGTAGTACTTGGTAGAATTCTGCAGCAAAACCATCTGTGCCTGCAGTCTGTTTTGTTGGGAAGGTTTTTAATTATAGATCAAATTTCTTTTATGCATACAAGGCTGTTAATGTTGTTTTGCTTTGTAGGCACTTTGTAGTCTGTGCTCAGCTTGAACACATAAGAGTTAGACATGTATTTTGTTTTATTTTTTGAGACAAGGTCTCACTTTTTAGTCCAGGCTGGTCTTGAACACATAGAGATAGTTATTTTGTTTGTTTGTTTGTTTGCCCTGGTAAGTACACAGGATCTCTTTGTAGCCAGACTGGTCTTGAATTGCAGCAGTGCTTCAGACTCCCTGATGTTGATGTCAAAGGTGTAAGCCACCATGCCCCAGCTAGGGCGTTCACACTATCTTTTTCTTCAGGACTGAACTTGCATTAAAAAAAAAATAATTTCTTGGAAGGTTATTAGGCTAATTCTTGCTATGTTGCCCAGAATGAGCTTGAACACCTGAGCTCAAGTGATCCTCCAGCCATAGCCTTCTAGGTAGCTGGCCTGCAGCATAGGGCTCCACAGCAGCCAGCTTAGAATCCATGTCTTTTCCTCCAAGGATGAGGATAATGACCACAGAAAGCCCAGAAGACCATGAGGAGGCATTTCAGTTTGAGGCCAGCCTGGGATATATAACAAAATTCTGTGTAATTTTTTTTCTGTACTAGGGACTAAACTGAGGGCCTGACCCATGCTAGGCAAGAGTTCCACCACTGAACCAGACCGCCAGGCTCTTTGGTTTTCTTTTTGAGACAAAGTCTTACTATCTAGCCTTTGTTGGCTTGAATTTGTTATGTAGATCATGCTGGCCTTAAACTTGTATTGATCCTCTGGTTTGTGCCCCCCAAGTACAGGGATTTCAAGTGTATGTCATCACACCCAGGTCCAACTTTGTTTTTTGCTTGTGTGTATGTGGGTGTGCGCGACGAGTGTAGTGGTGTGTGCATGTGTGTGTGACCTTGCTGTGTATCATGAGCTTCCCGCGGTGGTGCTCTCTCCCCTGTGGCAGCCAGAGCAGAACATCGGATGTCGGACTCCACTCCCCTTTGGCCAATTCTTGTCTGAGCCAGAGTCTCTTACTGATACCAGAGCTTGTTATTTTTCATGAGCTCAGGAGATTCCCTGGTCTCTGCTCCTCTTTTGGAGATTGGGGTTACAGGCATGTGTGGTCACACCCAGTGGTTTATGTTGATCTGGAAATTGGAACTCTGGTGGTCTCAGCCCTCCCTAGGCTCTTGTGCTTGTCCACAAAGTGCATTTAACCACTGAGCCATCTCTCTAGCCTTCCACGTTATTTTTACTTTTTAATTTCTTTTTAAAATATTATTTATTTATATATTTGAGGGGGGAGAGAAAAAGGCAGTTAGAAAGAGAATGGGTGTGCCAGGGTCTCCAGATGCATGTGCCACCATGTGCATCTGGCTTACATGGGTATTGGGGAATAGAACCTGGGTCCTTAGGCTTCACAGGCAAGCTCCTTAACCATTAAGTCATCTCTTCAGCCCTATTTTTACTTTTTATTTTGAAACAAAGGTCTCTAAATTGTCTAGGCTGGAGTAGAAGTCACTCTATTAGCCAGGTAGAACTTGAACAATCTGCCTGTATTAGCCTCCCTGTTATTGGGATTATAGGCCTGCACCAACAGGTCCAGTAAGACCTTGCTTCTAAATATGTTTATGTGTGTGTACATACATACATACATATGTACACACATACACACACACACACACATACATAAAAAATGAGGACCGAAATGTTTCCTTAAAATTCCTTTACCCAGCATCAGGGTTTGACGGTATAATTCTGAATGTTGATTTACAGAAACTGAAACAGTGACTCCACTAAGACTAAGAACAGTAGCAAACACTTAACATCACTACTTGTGTACTAGGTACTGCTCTGAGCATCTTAGATATACTCATTTACTCCTCATAACAATCTTAGGAGGAGGTCCTATATTCACCCCCACTTTACTGATAAGGCAGTAAGTTGTAAAGGAGTGATTTGAAACAAGTCCTTATATGACTGGAGGCAGAGCATGAGCCTTGAGGCAGGGACAGGGTTTTATCTCGGAATGCCCAGTACCTGAAGTACTACTGGTTCTGGACAAATGAATAGGTTGGCAAGCATTGAACAGTTGATTTGTGGGGCATTTCAACCAGTGAGCAGTCATGAAGAAGAAGGAACTTACTGCCTACGACTTCTGCTATTACATTTTTTTAAATCTTGGCAAGGGGAGACTATTGACAAGGTTGCTGGATGGGGGAAGGACTGTGACTTTAATAACAGGGAATTGTTCTGACTGTAAGACCCCAAGTAACACCCTCTGCTCATCTTTAAAAAACAATACTGCCATTCTTCTACCTTGACAGCATTTGGAACTGGTGATCATTGCTAAATACTCCAACCCACCCACCACTTATCCCTCATACCCAAGATAGATGGGGATTAGAAAAAAGTGTATGAGTGGTAGCTATGCCTATAATTCTAGCACTTGGGAGGCTGAGGCAGGAGATTTGCCGTGACTTCAAGTTCAAAGCCAGCTTGGGTTACAAGAGACTAAGGAAGAGAGGGAGGGAAGAGAGGGAAGGGAAGAAATATCAGGCCGAGAATAAATTCTGGAAACTGGTTTAAAATGAGGTATGTATGTGTGGCAGGGAAATTAGGGGAGACCCTAAGAGTTACTATGAAGAGGGCTTCTTAATAAGGGTGGGGGCAGCTCTTGGGGGCTTCATAACTGCTTTTCACCCACTCAGAAGGAAGCTGCTATTCTAAACAGAACAGCCCCACCCACAGGACCACACTACCAAGGAATCACATTGCCCTCAGCAAGCTGCACACAGAATAGACCCAGAGCCTGTGACCTCACCTAGCTGCCAGGCTGTGCTAACAGAGGTGCTGAGGCTCCCGCCTCAGGGGTCAGCTTTTATTTATTTATTTATTATTTATTTATTTAACAGAGAAAGAAGGAGAGGGAGAGAGAGAGAGAGAATGGGTACGCCAGGGCCTCCAACCACTGCAAACGAACTCCAGATGCATGCGTCCCCTTGTGCTTCTGGCTAACGTGGGTCCTGGGGAATCAGACCTGGGTCCTTTGGCTTTACAAGCAAACGCTTTAACCGCTAAACCATCCCTCCAGCCCAAGGGTCAGCTCTTATTTCCGGCATGGCAGAGAGGTGTTGGCACTCACCTGTAGGTGTATGGTCCCACTTGTTCTAGCCTGGGGATTTCTCCTTGGAGGATCTCCTCTGGATTGGTGACGTTGAAGAAATAGAACTGGGTGTACACTGGCAGAGGGGGCTTCTCCCAGGAGTCAAAAGGCTCAGAGCCATTTCGTAACACCATATTCTAGAGAGAAAAGAACAGGAGGTTTACAAAAATGTAAGGCCATTGTTTCTGAACCCAGACAGAAGGAAAGACATTCCCTTTCCTGTAACCCGAGTTTTAGGGCAGAAGCGTCAATAAGCTAGATTAAGTCACCTGTCCCAAAATGGCAATTAAAGAAATGAGTAACGGTGAAAAGCCACGAAAGAAGACTTAATCAATGCATGTGGAAGAGGAATAAACAAAGGGGCCCAGTGACATTGGGGCTCTGACATGAGCTTTAGTGCCATTTTGTTTTGTTGTGTTGTGTTGTTTTGTTTGTTTTGTTTTGTGATAGGGCCTTACTCTGCAGTCCAGGCTGGCTTGAAACTTGATATATAGCCAGAGCCAGGCAAGTCTTTTGTTTTTCCCCCAGGTAGGGTCTCACTCTAGCCCAGGCTGACCTGGAATTTCCTATGTAGTCTCAGGGTGGCCTTGAACTCACAGAGATCCTCCTACCTCTGCCTCCCCAGTGCTGGAGTTAAAGACATGCGCCACCACGCCCAGCCCAGGCAGGTCTTTTAAGGCAGTTCTTCTGTCTCAGCCTCCCAAGTGCTGCTGGCATCACAGGTCTGCACCACAGTGAGGTTTAAATAGACCAGAGGAAGCAATGGGGTGGTCTAGCCGATTACCTTCTCATATCTGATCCTACATGGTGGTGCGGTAAGTTGATCAATTAATTGTAGTCATAGTCTCAAAGGACCATTCTGTCCTGCAAAATGATAATCTCTAAGATGCAGCCTCTCGTTGCACATAATCCTTCTCATCTTGGGGGAGAGGGATGTCTGTCCTATGAGGCTCCACTACGCTTAGAATTCAAGGTGACTGCAGGTTGAGGATAGTGACTTAACTCTGTGGCCACAGCCTCGGAGAGGGGTGAGACAGGCTGGGAAGACAGACTCTGCTTAGGGGTTATCATGCCTGTGCAGAGTGCAGTGGGTGTCTGACCTCAAGCAGAGACAGGTACAAAATGAAAGCAAAGATGTCGCACTTTCCTCCTGCTGTTGGTTACCCCGTGGGCCCAAGTCAGGAGTCAAATGCTTTTTATCAAAGGTTCTAAGCGCCTGTTACGCTGCTCTTCTGGCTTGCTTATCTGAACTATGTCATGGGCATTCAACTGTAGTCTCTTGGGAACAGGCCCATAATGTCCACTAACAGAGCCCACTATCCTTTAACCGCAGATCTTCAATATTTGTGGTGATGCTTCAGACAGCGCTCATGTGTGAGACATGGTGTCGGAAACCAAAGGGTTTGGTATTTTTGAAGATTCCACTGGTAGCATAAAGCTAGAGAACTTAGGCCTTTCTGAAAAACACCCCACATTCCCAGATGGTCCTTCCATTTCAGATGGACTCACAGCCATCATAAGGGTTTTCTACGCTTTTGGAGTCAATCAGTCCATACAGTAGAGATGCCTTTCCCTGGCTCAAAGAAACAGAGGGAAGTAAATGACTATGGTGGCAGTCCCCTTTGCCCACAGTCCTTCCTTCACGTCTCACTCTTACCACACACTATATAGTCTAATGCCCCTCACACTCCAAATTCATATGTTCATAAAGTCCTAAATCCTAGTATCTTAGGTGTAAGCATATTTGAAGACCAGGTCATTAGAGAAGTAACTGAGGTTAAACAAGGTCATGAAAGTGGGCCCTAATCCAATATGTCTGGTGACCTTATAAGAACAAGAAATTAAGACAGAGGGTTTTTTAATTTTATTTGGTGGAACTTTAATATAAATAATTACATTTTAAATTTTTAGTCTGGTCTCTTGGGGCCTGGTGCATGAGCATAGTCCAAACAATTGCCTCTTATAAGTTTTTAAAAATATTTTATTTATTTTTTGCCAGGAGGGAAGGAGAGAGAGAAAGAGAGAGAGAGAGAATGAGAATGAGCATGGGTGTGCTAGGGCCTCTAGCCATTGCAAACAAAAATTCTACAGGAATGCAACACCTTGTGCATCTGGTTTTACATAGGTACTAGGGAATTGAACTCTGGTCCTTAGACTTTGCAGGCAAATGCCTTGACTGCTGAGCCATCTCTCCAACCCCTCCTCTTACAAGTTTTATTTGCCATCTTGATCTCAGACTTCTAGTATCCAGAACTGTAAGACAACAAGTTACTATTATTCAAACCACCTGGTCTGTGGTGTTTCTTATGAATCCCTAGCAAATGAATATACCAGCCTCCCTTGAGTCCAGAGGATTCTGCCCCACCCCATTGACTTCAGACTTGGCCAAGTGACGAGATTTGGCTTATAGCATGTGGGCAGGTAGCAATGCAAGGAGCTGAAGTGAAGGTCTTAAGATGCATGGTGAACCTTGACCTGCCATCTTGGAGATGCTGCCCTTTGCCAGGAGGAGAGCATGCTATAGGTAGCCTAGGCCCTAACACTGAAATGTACAGACCAGACTTGAAGCCCACCAAAGCCTGGAGGCCAGTCTAGTATGAACTGAAGTTCTCTGAAGGAGCTACTTGGAGGTTGAAGCAAGAGAATCAAAAGCTCAAGTCTTGTCTGGGTTACACAGCATGCTCAAAGCCAGCCAAGCAATGTAGAAAGACACTGACTCAAAATAAAACATAAATATAAGAAGGGCTGGGGTATAGCTCCATGTTAGAGTGCTTACCTAGTATATGTAAGGCCCTGGGCTAAATCCCCAATAACTAACACACATGTACACGTGTGTGCACATGCACGCGCGCGCACGCGCACACACACACACACACACACACAATCCTAGAGAAAGCTTAACTTTGGCTAAATAGAACATCATGATTGTAGAGATGGGATGTTGTAGGTTAAAACCCAAAATTATTTTTAGACTATTCATAGCCATTTACCTTTTGTATCTATACTAACATTCTTCAGATTATTATGCAAATTTAGATAACATCTGAAATCTATAGCAGAGATTTTCCCCACCTTGCTGTAATATAATTGGTGACTCTAAAATGATTTATGACTTCCTTTTTTTTTGTGACCATAAAAGTTTGCATAGCCTCATTCATAGAGGAAAATGTCACTCATACCTTGAATCAGTTCCTAGGGCCATGACCACTCATATTTGGCTCAGAAGAAACTATTTCCTTTTTGCCTTTAATTCAGAGTTGCTATTTTATGTCGGCACTAGTTTAACTCAGTCAAAGTCACATGCAGCCAGCCTACATACCCTCCAATGTGAAACAGACACTACTAGTAGAAGCTGATGAGACTTGGGACCTATTTGTGACTCACCATTGCAACAGATGCATGGTATATAGTATGCAGGGTTAGGACATGGGGTAGAATCCCACTTTCCAAAAGGTTTAACACTGTTCTATCTGTTAATGGACAAATACCATGTCTTTTCTTGTGTTTTTGAGACAGAGTGTCAAAACATAGGCCAGACTGACCTAGAATTCTATAGGTGTTCCAAGGTGGCCCCAAGCTCATGATCTTCCTGCCTCCATCTCCTCACTGCTAGGACTGAAGCAGAATAGGAAGATAGGGAAAATTAAGAATTTAGGATTAAACCGGGCATGGTGGCGCACTCCTTTAATCCCAGCACTCACGAGGCAGAAGTAGGAGGATCGCTATGAGTTTGAGGCCACCCTGAGACTCCATAGTGAATTCCAGATCAGCCTGGACTAGAGTGAGACCCTATCCTGGAAAACTAAATAAAAAGAATTTAGGATTATAAGCATGAGCCACTGTGACTGGCATTTTTTTAACATGGAGTCTAAGGATCATACTCAGGTCCTCAAGCTTGCATGGCAAGCACTTTACTGGCTGAGCTATCTCCCCAGTGCCAATTCGTTTTAAATTTTGAAACAGTTCCATTAAGTTACCCAGGCTGGCCTTAAGTTCACTCCCAAGTACTAAGATTACAGACACAGCTGTGATCTTTTATCTTATCTACTGAACACAAACCCAGGCTATCTAAGGAGGAGAAAGGACAGCCACTTTATGCTCAGAATGTATGAAAACAACAGAACTCAAGGGCCCTTGGGCTGACAAGACGTACTCAGACAGTGGAAGGGTAAAGCCTTTCTCTCCTATGTCATGGCGGGATTTGGAAATCAGCAGCTTTTCTCCATTCTTCCGTCCCACTGCATACAACATTTTAATAAATGCATTTTTGAAGTCTCGCCACTAGATAGTATACGTACAGCATCTAAACACAATAAGAGGAATTTAACCCACATAGAACTAATGTGGTGGGCTGGAGAGATGGCTTAGCAGTTAAGGCACTTGCCTGCAAAGCCTAAGGACCCATATTTGACTCTTCAGATCCCATGTAAGCCAGATGCACAAGATGACACAAGTGTGCAAAGTAGCACATGCATACAAGGTGGCACATGTGTCTGGAGTTCCATTACAGTGGCTGGAGGCCCTGGCATGCCAATTCTTTCTCTCCCCCCACCCTCTCTCTCATGAACTTTTTTGCATTAAAAAAGGGCCAGTCTGTTGGGCTTGCCTAAAAAAAAAAAAAAAAAAAAACACTAACATGGTAATTAGGAGAAGACTAAACATGCAAACATTAATTACTTTGTCTTTTAGAGGATTTAGAAAATCCACAGGGGGTGAATTCATAGATCATTAAAATTCTTTTTTTTTTTTTTTTTTTTTTTTTTTCAAGGTAGGGTCTCACTCTAGCCCAGGCTGACCTGGAATTCACTCTGTATTCTCAGGGTGGCCTCGAACTCATGGCGATCCTCCTGCCTCCGTCTCCTGAGTGCTGGGATTAAAGGCGTGTGCCTGGCAGATCATTAAAATTCTTATCATTAAGTTTCTTAAAAAAGGACTGGAGGCCTGCTCCATGGGAGGGAATACATCCCTGATACTGAAAACCTACAACAGGGGTACTCATGAGCCCTAGGGGCGTAATGTCTGCTGGTGTACTGGTGTATATGTATGGTGTATATGTAAATGTATATACTATGCTCACCAAACTGCCCAGTAAGCAATTCTCTTAATGTCCACACCCATATATCAATGCTACTCTCACTTTTGATTAGAGAAGCTTCTCTTTTCAGATGGTGGTGACTTTGGGATGATACAGAAGGCACCATGGTGTTGAGAAGAGGAGTGCTCAGCACTGAAACGTCTCTAACACACCTTCCAAAGCTCAGGGTCCATTGTGGAAGAGGGGGTGGAAAGAATGTAAGAGCCAAAGGAAGAGTAGGACTCCTTACAATGTGCTCCTCCAGACACAAGATGGCCTGGATATCCATAACCTCACAGTTCCTGACACTACCTACACAACACCCTAATAATAGGAGGAAAAGATGATGACGTGAAAATGCAAAGAGAGACTCATTGAGGGGGGAGGGGATATGATGGAAACTGAGTTTCAAAGGAGAAAGTGGGGGACAGGGAGGGAAGTACCATGGGATATTGTCTACAATTAAGGAAGTTGTCAATAAAAAATAAAATAAAATAAAATAAAATAAAATAAAATAAAAAAAGAAAAAAAACAAAACAAAAAAGGGGGGAGGAGGCTGGGTAATAATTTTTCTTCTTTGCAAATTGCTAGACTATACCTGTACTTAAGCCTCCTCCCTTCATTTGAACCCCATGCCACGTTACATAGGGCTTACTTAAGGGAAAGTGGTCAACACAGAAAACACCTAAGCGGGCTGGAGAGATAGCCTAGTGGTTAGGGCACTTGCCTATAAAGCCAAAGGACTTAGGTTCAGTTCCCCAGGACACATGTAAGCCAGATGCACAAGTTGGCACATGCATCTGGAGTTTGCTTGCAGTGGCTGGAGACCCTGAAGCACTCATTCTCTCTTGCCTCTCTCTCTCTCTCTCTCTCTCTCTCTCTCTCTCTCAGATAAATACATAAATAAAATTTTTAAAAAGAATAAACATAAGGTTTTTTTTTTGTTTTTTCAAGGTAGGGTCTCACTCTGGCCCAGGCTGACCTGGTTATTAACTCTGTAGTCTCAGAGTGGCCTCGAACTCATGGTGATCCTCCTACCTCTGCCTCCCGAGTGCTGGTATTAAAGGCGTGTGCCACCACACCCGGCCACATAAGATTTTTTTTAAAAAGAAAACATCTAAGCATTGAAATCAGTCAGGTATCAACATGAAACTTGAAATCAGTAGCTTAAATGAACAATGCAGCTATTCTGTGTGGTAACTCACTTGGCTTCTTACTTGGCCTATCTTACCAAAAAAAAAAAAAAAAAAAAAGTAGAATGTTTGTTTTTTTTCTTTAACATGTTCTAGGTACAATATATTTTCTGAAAAAAAAAATATTGGTTCACTCAACTAAGTGTAATACTAGAAAACTTACACATTAGCTTCCAGGACTCTGCTTGTAGATGTTAGAAAAAAAGACTAGCTTGATACATTTTTTTAGCTAGGCACAAACAGGCCATGAGTTGGTGAGCAGACAGCAGGGAGAACCAAGTTGTATTATACTCAGAGTAGACTGTCTCCATATGGCACAATACCATCTACAACTAGTGAGTAGTCAATGTATTATACTCAGAGTAGACTGTCTCCATATGGCACAACACCTTCTTGCAAGTCAGAGGAACCATTCAAACCTAAGACTTCAAGATAAACCAGGAGCGGGGGTGGGGTGGGGTGGGGGTGGATAAACTGGGTTTATTTCCACTTTTCATTCTCTGGGAGCTCATAAACCAGGAGGTGGGGATGGTTTAATCAGATTTATTTCTAGTTTCTCAGTCTCCAGGAGTTCATAATGTTGGGGTGATTTTCTTTTTTTTCCTTTTCTTTTCTTTTTTTTTTTTTTGGAGAGAGACACAGAGAGAGGTGAGAGAGAGGGAGAGGAAGACAGATAGAGATGGGCGGGCCAGCAGCCTCTCAGCTGCTGCGAACGAAGTCCAGATGCATGCGTCTTGTGGGCAAGTGTGGCATTGCGCCCTTGCCTCACTTTGCATCTGGCTAAACGTGGGACCTGGAGATTAGAACTGGCGTTCTTAGGCTTATAGCAGGCAGGCACCTTAACCGCTAAGCTATCTCTCCAGCCCAGGGTGATTTTCTTTAAGAAATAAGCTCTCTAGGAGTCTCTTACATAAAAGTTCTCTACACCGGCCCTCTCCTCCCAACATGAACAGACTGGTGTGTTCATGATCTCACAGTGGTTGTCATCACTCGATTCTGCATAAGACCTGAACAATCCTGTGTCCATCAACATTTTGGCACAGAGGACAGAGGAGGACAAAAAGAATGAGATAACCCATGTGTGGTGATTCACACCTTTAATCCCAGCACTCAGGAGGCTGAGGTTGGAGAATCACCATGAGTTTGAGGCCAACCTAGGGCTATAGAGTGAGTTCCAGGTCAGCCTGGGCTAGAGTGAGACCCTGACTCAAAAAAACACACACATAACAACAAAACAAAGAACAAAACATCCAAACAGAAGGACTACATGGAAAGAGGAGAGTAAGCAACAGAATAAGGGTGGGAGAGAAGGGACAAAAGACTTTGATGGGGCAGGAATATAATCAAATTACTGTATGTTCATGTATTAAAATTCTCAATAAAAATGTTTATTAAAAGCGAAATAACAAAACAATGATGTTTGTCCACACCCTATGATGTTTGTCAGGACAATTAGTGAGGAATGGAGAGTGTTAAGTCAACCATCCTGACAGCAACAGGAAAAGAAACCGAATGAGGCTGGAGAGATGGCTTAGTGGTTAAGGTGCTTGCCTGCGAAGCCTAAGGACCCATGTTCGACTCTCCAGGTCCCACATAAACCAGACACACAAATGTGATGTAAGCATGCAAGGTCACACATGCACACAAGATGGCACATGTATCTGGAGTTTGATTGCAGTGGCTGGAGGCCCTGGCGTGCCAATTCTCTCTCTCTTCTCTCTCATAAAAAAAATACAAAAAAAAAAAGAAAGAAGAAAAACAAAGGAAGAAAGGAAGGAAGGAAGGAAGGAAGGGAGGGAGGGAGGGAGGGAGGGAGGGAGGGAGGAAGGGAGGAAGGAAACAGAACGGAGCCCAGTAAGGGTGGGGGTAGAGAGATTGCTTCTGTATACACAACCACTGACCTGAGCAATACAGCACCAGGCTCACCTTCTTTTATAAAAATGGAGAAAAGGAAAGGCTGGGTATGGTGGTGCATGCTTATAAACCTAGCACTTGGGAGGTAGAAGCAGGAGGATCAGTTCAAGGCCAGCCTGGGCTACATGAGTTATCCTTATCAAAAAACAGAGGAAGAGAGAGAAAGAGAGAGAGAGAGAGAGAGAGAGAGAGAGAGAGAGAGAGAGAGAGAGAGGGGGTCCTTTTCCATCTCTTCCTTAGCCTTAGAGTCTGTAAATACACACTTCCTACCCCCCACCGCATACTGGGATCCAAAGCCTTCACCATGCTAGACAAAGTCTCTACCACTGAGCCACACTCCAGCCCAATAACATTTTATAGACTATGAGAATCTTTAAAAAAGAGAGAAAAAAAAAAAGACAAGAGAATTTTTTCCTTTCTTACATAAGTACTTTATTGTTTAAAAAATACAAACAGAAAAAAAATTAATCCAAGTTGGGTTTGGTGGCACATGCTTGCAATCTCATCTCTTGGAGGTCAGAATCTCATTCAATCCTTATTATAATCTCCCCTCAGCCCCTCCTTCCAATTTCAGCCAGTGGAACCTCCTAACATACCCATTCCTGGGTTAATCTGGCATAGGCACAGTGGTCAGGAGGGGCAAACACAAACCAAAGCTGGGGTTGAGATATAGCTCAGTGGTAGAGTGCTTGCCTAGCATGTGTGAGGCACCAGGTTCAATTCCCAGTTCTAGGGGAAAATTCCAAATCTGACTTGAGTTAGAAACTACTGGAAAGCATTATTGCAAGGGGCAAAGGGACTGTGGAAAAGCTGATAATGATTTCCTCAGGAGTCTCAAAGATAGACAAAATGGTTTCTTTCTTTCTCTTTTTTTTTTCCAGGTGGTATTTACAAGGCTAGAGAGAAAATGGTGTGGGGGAGGGAGGGCGCCAGAGAGTGGCAGGGGTGAGACTGAGTGAAGCGCTTCACATGAGGCTGATCTGGGCCCAGCCAGGCTAAATGCTGACAAGCTTCACAGTGCAGGGAGAACTTGAGAGGGAGAAAAGATGTGGGATATCCTTTATGTGTTAAAAGACATCGCCTCAGAATTATGACCATGCATCCTGAGAAAATTAGCCAGTGTGTGCTGAACAGATGTTAACCAGGCTTATCTTGTTGGGTTGGCATCCATCTCTGTAGGCAACCAGTTTCCAGAAAGAAAGACGGGAAATCATGTCCACACAGGGTGAAAGCCTGTTTGTAGAACACCTGTAAATGTCCCTCCAATTTAAGGGATAGATATAAACAATCAGGAGACTTGACTCCTTAACTACACAATCAAATGAAGCAACTAACTGTTAAGAAAAACAGTGCTCACCAGCTTGCCAGGGTCCCAGCTGGTGGCAGACTCTGGTACACCCTGGCACTGTCCTCGTGGTTGGCTTGATCCCGCATCAGTTTTCTGTCCTGGTCACTTTTTAGTAAAGGCAATGCCATCGAAACACATGCTCCTACTCACCTTTTATTCCATTCACATCTCCCCCTACAGGGTAGCTTTTCCTGTATCTCTCATGTGTCTCTTTTCTTCTGTATCACATAGCAATGTTTGTAAATGCCACAACCTCCCCCCCGGGCCTATGGGTGTGTGTGTGTGTGTGTGTGTGTGTGTGAGTTGCAGAGAGGAGGGGATCAGGACAACAGAGGGAAGCTGTCACTCTGGCTGCCAGCGTTTCTAAAACAGTCACATCTTTATTTTTATCTCCTGACTTTTAGCTCAGAGGACAGCCACCATCACTTCCCCTGCTACTGTCACTTACTGTGTGCCTGCTGGAGTTTGGGGCTGTGTAAGGGCTTCACCTATATTATCTCTAAGCCTTAACGTGGCATTGCAAGGCAAGAATTTCCATTTTCAGCACCAACAAGAGACAAGAAACCCCATTTTTTAGATAAGGACATGTTTTCCCAAGTGTGGTGGCTTGAATTAGATGACCCCCAAAAAACTCATATGCTTTGAATATTTGGTATCCAGCTGGTGGCAATTTGGGAGGTATATTCTTGCTGGAGGAGATGTGTTTCTGGGGCTTTGGGGTGTTTTTGCCAGAACTCAACTCTTTTTCTTGTTGCTATTTTTTACCTGCTCTAGAAAAAGTGATGTCCAGCCTCTGCTCATGTCATGCCTTCCCCTGCCCTCATGAAGTTTACCCTTGAGACTGTAAACCAAAATAAATCCTTTCCTTCATCAGCTGCTTTTGGTCAGGTGTTTTGTCCCAGCAACACAAAAGTAACAACACCGTATACAAAGCCAATGAATTAAATCAGATCCAGCCAAGTTCTGGTCTGCAGTTCTGTAAAGCCCATGCTTGTCCACTCTACCACCTGGTAGAAAGATCAGATTTAGTCAATAAAAATACGGATATCCAGCTAAATTTGGTTTTCATATAAACAATTTTGTTAGTATAATTATATCCCAGATAATGCTTGGACTAAAACAATGACTGGGGATGTCCTCCATTGGCAGACTAAAGATCTAAAGCCCTGGGTTTGATCCTAAGCATTACATAAACTAGGCATGGCGATGCACACCTATAATCTCAGCCCTTGGGAGGCTGGGGCAGGATGATCAGGTTTTGAGGGATATGCTGAAGGGATTTGGTTATATGCTACTTTCTGGAGGCAATTTGACATTATTTGAAAGGCACATGAGTTCATGAAAACTTTGACCCAATAATTCAATTTTAGGAGTTCATGCTAAGAAATTAATCAAGAACTTGGGCAATAATATTCCAGAACATTCCCTGTAGTGTGGAAATAAGCAAACTCCAATAGTCAGAATGATTAAGAAAACTGGTTTGTCATTATAAAATGGGCAAGTGTATAGATAGTCAAAAAAATTTAAAACTACTTAATGAGGATAATAATTTATAAATAATGTGTGAAAAAACTTAGTTTTGTTCAAAATACACACAGCAGAGGGAGAGAAACTCACATGTTAATAGTGATATTGTAGATTATAAAAGTATCACATTTTTCTTTCTTTTACTTCTCTGTGGTCTCATGAAGCCCAGGTTGACCATGCGCAGCCCACCACGGGTCAGACAGAGCCAGGTGAGCTTTACTGCTGAACACTGATGTGCCAGGATAGCTGTCAGCCTGCAACACAGCCTTGTCATGGCCCGTGGGGAGGAAACATTGTTGAGCCAGCTGTCCCAAGCTAACCCATTTCTGAGTGATAACATGACTGCTTGGGAGTTACATTAGGTTAGATGAGAATCAGCAATTCTTTTTAAGGAAACCATTGGGCCGAGGACCAACGCTGGCTGCTCCTTTGTCATCAGGTTCGTAATAATAAAACAGAAAGTAAGTGGCAGCAATGCTGTTTACCCACAGAGAATGCCGACCAGCCTGAGAACCTGGCAGAGTACTATGTTCTTACTGGGTTCCAGCTTAATACAACTCACTGAAGAACTTTTGTTTCCAGAAGTTGCTCCCTACAATTAAACAAATCCACCTACACCCTTTTAATGCAAATTATTTTCAGAACATACTTGTATTTTCTGTTGCATTAAAAGGCAAAAAGGCAACTGTTAATATTCTGTCCTTGTTCCCTGACCTCATCTTAAAAACAAATGTATTGGCATTCACTAGTTTTGCTCATTTATCTCATTCTGATTTAACTGTCATCATCATAATTGCCATCAATGAGATCTGATAGTTTCAATTCACATGCTAGATCACACACAGGACATTATGGTAGAATTGCTGTACCTTAAAAGCTCCTGCTACAAAACACCCAGTGGAGTATTTTTTAAAGTTCTAGACGATTAACAAATGGGCAGCCAAAGTTGAGAACTGTTAGTCTAAGTGGGAAGACAGCTATGAGAAGGAAACTTAAAATAAGAAGTGAAAGTTGGGGAAATGTATGTATGTAGGGAAAATGACTAAAGAATTGGGTGAGAAAAGGATTTTTAAGACAAAAGTAAGAAAGAAATACAGTGGTGAAAGGGCTGGGGAGATGCCTTCGCAGTTAAAAGCACTTGCTTACAAAGCATGTTGGTCTGGATTCAATTCCCAGCCAACCATATAAAGCTGGAAGGACACTCATTTGCAAGGGCAAGAGATCTGCCATGTCCATATGCACACACACATGCAAATTTTAAAATCAGAACATAGCTATGGAGATGATGCCTGGATTCTGTGTGCAGCTTGTGCACTCTGTCTCCTTATTTTAAGCCTATTTGATTATAATTATATCTCTTAAATCTGAACCAGGTTACCTTCACCTGCTTATTTATATCTGTTCCTTCTTCCATTATGGCTGATTTTCAAAAGTACAGTGCTAAAAGAAAATGTTTTTCAAGTGGGACTTGCAGGTGTGGGGACTTTGGGAAGAGGCACCAATTTCAGTTAGACAGGAGGAGTAAATATAAGAGATCTAGTGTCCATTATAGGGACAATGTAATGTATATAAGTTTTACTTGAAAACAGCTAAGAGAAGCTGGGATTAATGGTGGTGCACACCTTTAATCCCATCACTTGGGATGCCAACGTAGGAGGATCACCATAAGTTCGAGGCCACCCTGATATTACAGAGTGAATTTCAGTCCAGCTCAGGCTAGAGCAAGACCCTACCTCAGGGAAAAAAAAAAAAAGCTAAGAGAGTAGATTTGTAAAGTGTTCTCACTCCAAAAAATATATAAGTGCAAATATAGATATGAATAGATACAAATATCAAAACATCATGTTCTTTCTTTCCTTTTTCTTTTTCTTTTTTTTCTTAAAATAATTTTTAAATTTTTTTAATTTTTATTTATTTGAGAGATAGAGAGGGAGATAGAGAGAATGGGCACACCAGGGCCTCCAGCCACTGCAAATGAACTGCAGACGCATGCACCACCTTGTTCATCTGGCTTACATGGGTCCTGGGGAATTGAACCTGGGTCCTTTGGCTTTGTAGGCAAGTGTCTTCACTGCTAAGCCATCTCCCAACCTTTCTTTTTCTTTTCATTTGTGGTGCTGGGCCATCCTAGGGCCTCGTGCAGGCTAAGCAAATACTCTACTATTGAGCTACACCTTCCAGCTCCTAACTATCTTTTTGTGTAAGGCATTGCACATGGCAGAATGAGAAAATGATTCAAAACAAATAACAAGACCTTTACCTTCAAAAAGAGTTTTCAGGACTGGAGAGATGGCTTAGTGGTTAAGTCACTTGCCTACAAAGCCAAAGGACCTAGGTTCAATTCCCCAGGAACCACATATGCTTCTGGAATTTGTCTGCAGCAGGCCCTGGCACAACCATTCTCTTCCTCTCTATCTCTCTCTCAAATAAATAAACAATTTTTTTAAAAAAAGTTTTCAAACTAGCTTAAAACACTGAGTTATGTGCTATGGATTGGGAATCCCTGCAGGGCTGAGGCTAGAAGGGAATCGTAATTCATTTATAGAGAGCACAGTGTTCCCACCTAGTTTTGTCAGCACACAGGGAGAAAGAGGAGAGTGACAGAATCAAATCACTAATGGTCAGAAAGCCTGGCTTTGTTTTGGTTTTAGTTTGGCTTTTTTTTTTTTTTTTTTTTTTTTTTTTTTGAGGTAGGGTTTCACTCTGTAGCCCAAGCTGGCCTTGAACTCACAACAATCCTGCTGCCTCAGCCTATCAAGTATTGGAATTACAGACATACATCACCTTGCCTTGCTGAAAATCTCATGGGCAACCTAGAAAGTCATAGCAAATAAACAGCATACTGAACAAAATCTAGGTGCCTTGAAAATATTAGTAACATGGTTTCCAAATCGATCTTACATAAATATAAAGCAAAGATATTATGTACTTTTAAATATTCTAAAAATTAACAGTATGAATTTAATTGACCCTGAATGGACATGACCTGTGGATCCCTGGGTCCTTGAGACTCTTTCAGGAAGCACACGGAGTGAAAACTAGCTGTTAGTAGGGATACCAACATATTATTTCCCCTCCCCTCCCACATTGCCTGTGTGAGTATGAAGTGGAGTTTTCTGGAGGCTCCTGATGCATTATGGTGTCCCTGCTAATGGTAAATGGAGTATATATGTGCTGTTAGATTTTTGTGTTTTAAAAGCTTCTCAAAATTTTAGCTTTAATTTTTAATAATGTAAACATCAATAGCTATCACCCACAGAAACATAAGTTCTTTGGGGTCCTCAATAAGTCTTTATAATCATAAAAAGTTTGAATTGGGGGCTGGAGAGATGGTTTATTGGTTAAGGTGCTTGCATGCAAAGCCAAAGGACCCAGCTTTGATTCCCCAGGACCCATGTAAGCCAGATGCACAAGGTGGCACATGCATCTGGAGTTCATTTGCAGAGGCTAAAGGCCCTGGTGCACCCATTCTCTGTGTGTGTGTGTATCTGCCTCTTTCTTGCTCTCTCTCTCTCTCTCATACAAATAAATAAAATTTTTTTTTTTTTTTTTTGGTTTTTCGAGGTAGGGTTTCACTCTGGTCCAGGCTGACCTGGTATTAACTATATAGTCTCAGAGTGGCCTCAAACTCACGGCGATCCTCCTACCTCTGCCTCCCAAGTGCTGGGATTAAAGGCGTGCGCCACCATGCCTGGCTACAAAATAATTTTTTTAAGTTTGCATTGGATTATGAAGTCTATAAGGGCAGGGATCCTGTAGACATAGCTCTTAGCATTCTGCCTTGCAAGTAGTATACATTTCATAAAAACTTGTTAAATAAATGAATAAATCCCAAAGAACATAGGAAAGGTGCTTTTAGAAATAAAAAGGCAGGCTGGAGAGATGGCTTAGCAGTTAAGGTGCTTGCCAGCAAAGCCAAAGGACCTAGGTTCAATTCCCCAGTACCCACATAAGCCAGATGCACAAGGGGGCACATGCATCTGGAGTTTGTTTGCAGTGGCTAGAGGTCCTGGCACACCAATTCTCTCTCTGTCTGTCTCTCTCTCTCTCTCTCTCTCTCTCCTTGCAAATAAATAAATAAATTTTAAAAAAGAAATAAAAAAGCAAGCTTTTATGGTGTGGTGCTGCATGCCTACAATCCCAGCACTAGGGAGGTGGAAGCAGATGATAAGGAATTCAAGGTTATCCTTATACATAGCACGTTTGAGGTCAGCCTGGGCTACATGATCCCAGTGAAGACAGAGAGAGTGGGAAAGAGAAAGAGAGAGAGAGAGGAAGAGAGGACAAACACTTAGGACAGTCTTTATTTTTCCTTCATTACTTTTGTCTAGTTTACCAACTTTGATGAAAAACAGCCCTTTCTCAGTACAGTCTATCTATCATTTATCTGTCATATATCTTGATGTTATACACCTTAAATGTCTCCTCAGTTGGCCAACATCCTATGTCGTCATTCATGAGCTTACTTTCACTTGTTGATTCTTCTCTGTGAACAAGTACATATCTGGCAGAACAGATGGCCCCTGGGTTGTGGTCTGACAGAATGAAATTTTGCTTTATTAAGCAGTAAAGCAAAGTGATTTCCATAGGCACAAATCTCCCCCATACCGTTACATTTCCTTTACTGTGAATGCAGAATGATAGCAATTATTAATAGTAATGTCCTCAGTCACAACCACACCAGTAAAGGATTTCATGGTCAGCTCAGCTCCTTAACTTAATCCCATTCTAATGCATCTGATTCAGCAGGTTTGGGCAACCCCTGGCATCTTCTACATCTCCGTAAGTGTCTTTGATGCATCTCCCTTAAGTCTAGTGACTACACAGAAATACTGGCCCACACCTATGTCATTTTGCTAATTATGAGTACGCTTGTAGTGAACATGGATTAGTAAGAGATTCAAGAAAATATAATACGTTGTGCTACCACAAGATCTTGTTTTCAAAAGCCCAGAAGGAGGAGGAGGATAATTCTGCTTAGGAGTTAAAGAATCCTGCAAGGAAATGAACGACACTGTCTCTGTTTATAGCTCCCTGAGTTCTGCCAGTCACAGCACTGTGAGGAGCCTGGAAAAGAGAAACTCAAAGCTGAGCATGTTTGTTTGGAGGGTTAGCAGCTAAAACCACGGAAAGATGAGGCTGGGGAAGCCTAGGCTAAATAGTGAGTACCATGCTATCCAGGGCTAGATACTGACTCAAAACAAATAACAAAGAAGGGAGGTTAAACTACTATCCCACCATCACATGTAGAGTCACCATTTATTCCCTAAAATTTGCATGTGCAAAGTCCTTACATGCTACCCTACACGTTAGCCAGGAAAGAGCTGAACGGTAATGCATGACATTCCCAACGCTATCTGTGGAACTAACACTGTCCTTTCATATCAGATACCACATTCTGCATTGCTTGGTAGCTGGGGTTGGGCAGCTCTGAATCCTCTGCACCCCATACACAAAACCACTTGTAAAGACCAACATGAACTCAAGCCCTACGAAGTTGCCTCCCAGCCACTCTCTCCCCAGATGAAATGGGGGAATCCACACAGAATCTGAGTGTATATGTCTAGGAACATCTCTCATCCTATAGAGCTTCCTTGAAATAGCCACCTAAAGTCATACAAGAAAGTCTGCATGCTACCCACGTTGGTTCATTCAACCACCCAAAGCAACAGTTAAAATTTGCCATGGATTTGGACGTAGAGAGGAGAGACAGAACACAGTTTAATTTTTCCTTGAACTTGGGTGCTCCTGAAACAATGGTCTTTGTGAAGCTCAGACAGTGTGGCCTTGTCTTTCTTGGCAATGAGACTTGTTAAAAACAAAATGATGGAGCTGGACATGGTGGCACACGCCTTTAATCCCAGCATTTGGGAGGCAGAGGTAGGAGGATCATTGTGAGTTTGAGGCCACCCTGGGACTACATAGCGAATTCCAGGTCAGCCTGGGCTAGAGTGAGACCCTTGCCTTGACACGTACTTTAAAAAAATTACCCTTAATTACCATATTCCAAGTAATTGATCACTTCTGGAAACCACTGTAAAGGACTATATTTGTTGCCACTTGGAATAAGGCAACTTAACAAAGCTGAGGAGTGCAGTGACAGAAAGCGGGTGAGCCTGGACTTTTTTACCTGGCTGCCATGAGGAACAGGTATGCCTGGTTACAAAGAAGGCTGCTGCATGACTTTTTTTTTTTTTTAAAGGAAAAACTAATCCCAGTAACTTTCTCCTGTTCCTTTTTCCACACAGTTTGGTGGATGTGGGTGAAAGGGCAAAAGAAAGAAATGACCAGTACAGTCACCGGACAGAGAAGCCTTCGACAGGACGGGCTCTGCAGCCCCATCATCCACTGGGAGAGACAGGTTGGGATTCCGGAAGCATCTTAATGGCTGAGAAGGCCAAGAAGGAGGCTGAGACAAGGCAACCCCGGCAGTCTGTACAAGACACAAAGGCTGAGTCCTTGCGAGGCACAGACTGAGATGAGTGAAGTGTCTCTCACTGCAAAGGCCCTGCCCAGCCCAGGAAGGCAGGGGCACAATAAGCTCCCAGCCACTCCTCATCTCTAGCCCACAGCACTTCAAAGGCAAGGCAGCCAGTCAACAGAACCTGCCTCTGCTGTAGTGCCGTCCATGGACTTTCACTTCTTCGTGCAGCAGGCCTCAACAGAGACTGGGCTGAGTGGAGGGAGTGGGGAGAAATGCAAACGACAAAACCTTAGTGAAAGGCTTTGGTAAAAGTCAACATCTTTACACTTACCCATTTTTTTAAAGAAAACAAGTCATGTCCAGGCCTCCCCATGCTACCAAGGCCAGGAAGACAAGAAATAAAGGAAGCTGATCTATAGGATGTGTGCTCCAGGACAGGTCTCCCCCCCTCCCCGCCCCAGTCCACAGAGGGAGGGTGACCCGGGAATGCACACCCAGACGCGCGCGCGCACACAGCCCGCCCCGCCTCACCTTCTGGATAGTCTGGTCCACCGCATTTTGGAAGACCCGAGCCACTAGCAGCGTGACGCTGGTCACCAGCAGGAGCAGGGACAGTGTCCCCACCGTATAGAAGCAGCATCGGCCCATTCTGCGCACCGCTGGTCGCGCGGGCCGAAAGACCCAACTACACACGCCCGGAGAGTCCCGGGCAGCGCCCTCCGGAGTCCGGCGCGGGGCGCACGGCCTTCACGGGCGGCGGGCGGAGCGCGGCCCTCGGAGCCCCAGGCAGGACCCGGCTGGCTTCCGCTCTCCTCTGCCCGGGCCGCTGGGGAGACGGAGGGACCGCGCGGCCCCGTGACGCCCGCCGATCCGCCTCGCCGCCAGCCGGGCAGGAGACGGGCAGCGACTGCGCGGGAAGCGGGCGGGGCCGGGCGAGGCGGCTGGTCATGTGCCCTGCTGCGGACACTGCGATTCGGCCCCGCTGCGCCGCAGGCTCTGCGGTCATCCCAGGGAGGGGACCGAAATAGCCGGTCCTGGTTCGTCTGCGCTCTGCAAGTAGGTGCTGAGGGTCCACCTTGGGCCTGGCACAGAAGAATCTGGATGGATGGATACAACGTTCCACGGCTCCAGCAGAACACCACAGTCAGCCTGGATCCTGTTTGCAGCGGTGTTGACACACTGTAGCAAGCGCCTTGGCAAGATGCACGCTGAGATTTATCCCAGCAGCCTTCTCCCTGGGTGACTAGGACCCCACATTTGAAGTGGGTCTTGGGGAATGTATGCAACAATGTATCCACAAAGGAGGAGGAAGGCATTTGATGGAGAAGGAAACAGACGGCAAAGGGACTGGGAATAAAAGAGCAAGACCATCGAAGCAGAGTTTCCTATCGACTGCAGGCTCAAGTGCTCAGGGTGTGGGTAGATGTTGAGTCCCCAGAGGTCAGATTTGAAGAGCTTCTTCGTGTCCTGCTGGACGGAGTGGGCAAGAAGCTTGAGGCAGGTTGACCTGGTGCTTATGGTCTGCTTTGTTGTGTCCCAAGCATCCAGCCGGGGCATGCACAGGGCAAGGGCTCAGTAAATGTTGTGAATGAATGAGGGTTAGTCCATGCCAGACCTTAACATACAACCACTCATGTAATACCCACACCAGTCCTAGGATTAGGGGGTCGGTTGTCCCAGTTTTGAAGAAACGATGCCAAATAGAAGTGCTATACAAGAGATTTACAAGTGGGAACAGACGGAGGAGAGCCAGAGGTGAGGTGTAGGAGTGACTTCTGGCATGGGAAGAGGCAGGAAAGGAAGACGCGGGGGAAGTTCCTGGCACTCCAGTGTATGTCTAAGGAGTTCAGCAAAGCTATGAGAGAGTGGGAGGGAGGAGCTTGAGCCAAACTGACTTGTCTCCCAAAGTCCTATACATCACAGATACAGAACTGCCTTAGTGTTTCTGCTGTGCTCAGGCCGTCTTGGGCTGGAAGCAGTCTTGGGAAGCTAAACTCCACCAACGGGGGATAAATACGAATGAGTATATTTCAGCAGCTGAGGCAGAGCCACTGGTCACTTCTGCTATGGGCATGGGTCAGCCAGCCCTCCTTATCATTGATGATCCAACCAATCACAAATAGAAAATATTTGAATAAACAAAACAGCAGTATTCAAAGAGAAGCCATATTATTGCTGCTACTGTACTATGTAGTTAGTCTTAGGATGGTTGAATGAATCTGTACTGAATATGTACCTATTTATTTTCTTGTTTCTATTCTTTAAATACAACAACTATTTGCCCAGAATTTTCATTTTCTTAGGTATTACAAGAAAGAATCTAGATGTTTAGAAGTATAAGGGAGGATGTGTTCCATTCAAACCCTATGCCATTTTCATTTTTTAAAATATTTTTTATTTTTATTTATTTATTTGAGAGAGGAAAAGAGGCAGAGCAAGTGAGAAAAAGAGGGAGGGAGAGAAAGGGAGTGCCAGGGCTTCCAGCCACTGTAAATGAACTCCAGACGCTTGAGCCACCTGTGCATCTGGCTTACATGGGTCCTGGGGAATTGAACCTGGGTCCTTTGGCTTTGTAGGCAAGCGCCTTAACCGCTAAGCCATCTCTCAAGCCCCATCATTTTCATTTTTTACATGTCATTTTCTACAAGGGATTCAAGTACTGGGTGGAGGGTGAGGTAATCCTAAAACCCATCTCCTATGGATCCTGTGGAATACATCAATCTCTTCTCACAGAGGGGAGACTGGGCTCTAAAGAGTCAAGTAACCTAACAGGTTCTACCAGTTGTTCAGTGCAAGATCTAGCCTGGGCCCAGATGTAGGTAGGGCCGGCAGCCTTCAAAGCCCTCACTTGTTCTACTCAGCATTGCTGCCACTTCTGACACTCAGAAGGTTTTGCTGAGGACTTGGTGAGACAGAATGAGAATAGTAACCCATTCTTTGCCACTCCTCTTGAGAGGAATTGCCTTTCCCCTTGATTTTGGGATGGACTTAGTGACTGGGCAGAAACAACCACATCCTGGAAGGCATGAATCCCTTCTAGAAATCTTAACTCTTGGAGCCTTAAACTGTGATGCTGGGAGCTGGAGAGATGGCATAGTGGTTAAAAGTACTTTCTTGTAAAGTCTCATGGCCTGGGTTCAATTCCCTAGTACCCACGTAGATTCCCCAGGACCCGTGTAAAGCAGATGCACATCCGGAGTTCATTTGCAGTGGCAGGAGGCCCTGTCCACTTTCTTTCTGTCTCCTTCTTTCTAGTTCAAATAAATAAAAATGTTTTAAAAACAAAAATAAAACAAAACTGTGATCCTGGCAGGAGCACGGATGGGACAGAAGGGAAATAGCTTGAGCCTGCAGGGAGGGAGATGTCCTCCCTGTTCCTGACATCATAGACTCCAGACATACTGCAGTGGTGATGAATGGTCCCTGCTGATTCCTGCTTAGAATGGAAAAGGATCCTTGCTGTTTCAGCCACTAAGTCTTAGCATGGCTTGTTGTTCAATGATTAACTGGAGCAGATGATATGGGCTGGCCAGAGGCAGAAGCACTGGCAGAGACTGTCACTGCGCACTACCCAGCTGCAGCTACCAAAGGTCTTCAGGCAGCACCCCCCCCCCCCGGGTTCAGCCTGAGGATTAATAGAACCTGGTGGGGTGCAGAGTGATTCAGCTGCTCTCAGCCTGGTAGCAAGTGCATCTGGGTGGGACCCAGTCCTCATATGTCCACAGTGGGAGCCTTAGCCTAGCCCAAGTCCTGCCACTGTCAGTCTGTTTTGTAACCCTATTGTTGCCCTAGATTTAAGCTGATTAAACAACTTTTTTTTTGCCTCATGTCCCAGTTTACTTAAGGGACCATATAGCCCCCCAACCCTAACTACCCCTTTCTCAGGCATTCATTGGTGTTGTGCTATAATATCTATGTGTCTTTTCCTTCCCTATCTAGCAAAAAGCTTTTCTAACTCTAACTGCATAAGGGCTTATCATTCCCAAATTTCTGCTCTAACTGGATTTGACACCCACTGTAACATCAAAAGGCAGATTCTATTGGCTGGCTTTACATTTTACTATGGAGTGCAAGATATACAATGCCGCCCCTCCCATTCCAGTCCTGGCCACCAATCCCAGGACATCTTTTTCATTGTTCATTAAGTTCTCTCCCTCTCTCTCTTTCTCTCTCTCTCCCTTCCTCCTTCTCTTTTCTCTTTCTCTCTCTGTCCAGTCTTTTTTTTTTTTTTTTTTTTTTTTTGAAGCAGGGCTTCAGTCTAATCCAGGCTGACCTGGAAGTCACTCTATAGTCCAAGCTGGCCTGAAATTCACAGTTATCCTCCTAAGTTAAAAAAAAAAAAAAAAAAAAAAGTCATTTTGGGTTAGACATGGCTTAGCAGTTAAGCACTTGCCTGTGAAGCCTAAGGACAACAGTTTGAGGCTTGATTCCCCAGTACCCACATAAGCCAGATGCACAAGGTGGCGCATGCATCTGGAGTTCATTTGCAGTGGCTGGAGGCCTTGGTTCGCCTATTCTCTCACTCTCTCTCTGCCTCTTTCTCTGTCTCTCTCAAATAAATAAATAAAAATATACAAACATTTTTTTAAAAGTCATTGTGTATGTTCATTGCACATGGTGCTGCTAAATAAGGACATTTTCAAACAAGCATGTATTGTACACTGGAAATATCCCTTCCCCAAATCCCACACCCTACCCTTCCTCCACCTCTGTCCACATTTCCCCCTTTTTAATTTCACTTCTACTTTCATGTCATATATTCATATATGATTTTATGGATCTATAAAGTATATAAGAATCACAAGCGAGAGAAGGATTATGGTACTTGTCCTGAAACTGGTTTGATTCGCTTAATATGATTATCTTCCACTGCATCCATTTTTCTGCCAACAACAGAACTTCATTCCTTATGGCTGAAAATTTCCAGTGTGTATATGTAGTACATTTCCTTTATTCATTCCTCTGTTCTTGGACAGATTGGTTCCATAACTTAGCTACTGCAACAGCCATTGATGTGCAAGTATCTCTGTAATAAGTTGACTTGTAATACTTTGGGCAATACCCAGGAGCCATACGATAAATTAATTTTAGTATATTTGAGGAACCTCCATACTGGCTGAACTAGCTTACATTCTCACTAGCAGCATCCACATCTGCGCCAGCATTAGTTGTTAATTTGCTTTCTTTTTAAAAAAAATATTTTATTTTTATTTATTTATTTACTTGAGAGGAAGAGGGAAAGAGAGAGAGAGAATGGGTGCACAAACGAACTCCAGACGCATGTGCATCTGGCTTACATGGGTCCTGGAGAATCGAACCTGGGTCCTTTGGATTTGTAGGCAAGTGTCTTAATTTCTAAGCCATCACTCCAGCCCTTAATTTGTTTTCTTAATAACTCCCATTCTGACTGGGGTAAAATGGAATCTCAATGTAGTTTCAATTGGCGTTTCTATGATGGTTGGTTAAGTTGAACATATTTATGTTCATTTTTTATTTTTATGTTCATTTTTATGGTTATTAATTAACTATCTTATCTTTTGAAAGCATGCCCAAGACCCTAGGTTTAATCCCCAGTAATGAGAGAGAAAGAGATTGAAAAAGAGAGAGAAGAGAAATAATATCAAAAGAGCAAATATCCACAATTTTATCTGCCCTTGTGTATTGTGGAACACTGTGCTAAACAGTAGACTTAAAAAACTTCATTTAAGGAGCTGGAGAGATGGCTTAGCATTGGCCTGCAAAGCCAAAGGATCCCGGTTTGATTCTCCAGGATCCACGTAAGCCAGATGCACAAGGGGGCACATGCATCTGGAGTTTGTTTGAAGTGGCTGGAGTTCCTGGCACGCCCATTCTCTCTCCCTCCTCTCTCCTCTTTGTCTGTCTCTGTCTCTCTCTCTCTGCCTCTTTCTCCCTTTCAAATAAATAAAAAAAATATATATTTTTTAATGTCATTTAAGCTGGGGGTGGTGGCACACGCCTTTAATCCCAGCACTCAGGAGGGAGGCAGAGGTACAAGGATCACCGTGAGTTCAAGGCCACCCTGAGACTACATAGTGAATTCCAGGTCAGCCTGGGCTAGAGTGAGACCCTACCTTTAAAAAAAAAAAAGAAAAGAAAAGGAAAGGAAAAAAAAAAACCACTTCATTTAACTCTCACACTGCCCCATGCATATGATACCGCATCACTCTTGTTAAGATACAAAATCAGAGCCGGGCGTGGTGGCACACGCCTTTAATCCCAGTACTTGGGAGGCAGAGGTAGGAGGATCGCCATGAGTTCAAGGCCACCCTGAGACTACATAGTTAATTCCAGGTCAGCCTGGGCCAGAGTGAGACCTTACCTCAGAAAAAAAAAAAAAAAGATACAAAATCAGGCACAGAGGGACTGTCTAAGCAATACAGCATCACACGGCCAGTAAGAAGCCAAGCCAGTACTGAATCCCAAGTCAACCTGACACTTAGGCCGACTTACAACCCCTTACAAAGACTGTAACTTCCAGACTCATGAACATTGAAAACAAAAAAGAAAGCCATGAAAATTGCTGAAAAGTTTGGCATTATAATATCCTCAGTGATCTGGCCCTCTAGGAGGGGCAGAAGTTGGGATTAGTTCTGTGAAAAAGAAAAACTACCTTCACCTACCTCAACCTGATATTGGATTAAAATGGAGAGACAAATAAATATCAGGACAGTATCTAAAAATATAATTTACAAAACATGTTCTGACATGACACCTGTTCTCACTGGAAGTAGTTTGGTAGTATTTTCTAGAAGCAAATGAAGGTTAGGTTGTTTTTTGATAGCTTTTCAACTCAGTGAGGCAAAACCAACATATTGTGAAATGCCAGGGCAGCCTGATCTCCTGGAAATTGTGAAATCTGGCCTGAACACACAACACAAGAATTTACAGTTATTCTTCAATGAGTCATTTCATCAGTAGAAGTTGTTTAAATGAGAATACCAAGTGCACTCAGTATCCCTTTCTGATGGGGAGACAGGAAAGCAGAAAAATGAGGAAATGGCCCATGGGACAAAGTAGACATGTCAACTTCAATAGTGGGGAGTAGGTGTTTGATTAGGGATTGTGGTGTGGGAAGGGATGATCACGGAGAAAAGCAGACATAAAAAATATTAGCTAGGAGTGGTGGTGTACACCTTTAATCCCAGCTCGGGAGGCAGAGGTAGGAGGATTGCTGTGAATTCAAAGCCACCCTGAGACTACATAGTGAATTCCACGTTCGCCTAGGCAAGAAGAAGACTCTACCTCAAAGAACCAAAGAGAGGGCTGGAGAGATGGCTTAGCAGTTTAGGCGCCTGCCTGCTAAGCCTGAGAACGCTGGTTCCAATCTCCAGGTCCCATGTTTAGCCAGATGCAAAGTGATGCAAGGGCGCAATGCTGCACTTGACCACAAGGGGGCGCACACATCTGGAGTTGGTTCACAGCAGCTGAGAGGCTGCTGGAGCACCCATTCTCTATCTGTCTCCCTCTCCCTCCCTCTCTCTCTCTCTCCAAAGGAAAAAAAAAAAAAAAAAGACCCAAAGAGAAAAAGAAGAAGAAGAAAAAGCAAAGCTTGTTTGGCATATGGTTTCAGAGGTTTTGGACTTTGGACACTCTCTCTCTTGTTTCTGGGATGTGGTGAGGCAGAACATTGTGACAGAACAGGATGACAGAGCAAAGCTGTTCACCTCATAGCAGCCAGCAAGCAGGGACAGAGAAGGCCAGGATAAGATACACCCTTCAAAGGCATGCTTCCAGTGACCTACTTCCTCCGACCAGGCCCACCTACAAGCGTTACATGGTGAAAGCTGACAGTCAGGGAGCAGAGAGACAAGAGGAAACACTGACAACAAACCTACCCTTTAAAGAAACATCTACATCTCCTACCTAGGCCTAAAGTTTCCCAGAAGTCCATTAAGCCCCTAGATGAATTAATCCATTGATGAGGTCAGAGGACACATAATCCAATCACCACCCCAAAGACCCACTTCTGAACAGTGTTGTGTCAAGGACCGAACCTTCAATATATGAGCTTTCCTGGGGGCTAAGGCATGGGAGGAATAGACTCAAATATTTGACCCATATATGGCATTTCAAAGGGTTGGGGCTGGGGATTCTGGGCAGAAGACAAGTGGCACAGGTTGTGGATGTTTAGGGGTGGTGCACATAGTGAGCAAGGGCCACCTGTTGATGCACACGAAGTCCCTCAGGTGTCAGCTCCCTGTCAGAGCTCCACGGTCTTCTCCATCTAGAAAGATCCCTACTAGAAAGAGAGGGACATCAACTGCCTCTGTCTGCATCTGCTACTTTCTTTACTAATGTAGACACGTGTAGGTTTCTTTTTACAAAAGAACAGATTTTCAGAGCCATGTCCAGAGAAGTCAGTATTTTCTCTGAATAATCAGCTCAACATAAGCCAAAGAAATGCCTTTGAGATGGGATATTTTACTCTGCCACAGCCCTTGACTAGAATCTGTATCTATGACGAGTTACTAGATGGATGATGGTGAAAGTTGTCAGGATCAAAACGGAATCACTTTGCTCTAACAGAACCCTAACAACAAAGGCCTAATAAAACCAAGCGATGTACTTAATGCCAGCCCACTGTTCCCTTGAGGTGTACTCAATAAAGTATTCTACCTGAAAACAAGCAAATAACAACAAACAAGCAAACACCACTGGGAAGGTGTGAAGAAGAGAATCATGTTTACGCCTGATAACTGTAACTATCACAAAACCATGACCTTGAACAAACACCAGAGCTCTCTTAATCCAATCGCCTCTCAATGGTTCCACCACCAGGGAAAGCAGTCTTCAACACATGAGCATTTTAAGGTTTTTTTTTTTTTTGAGAGAGAGAGAGAGAGAGAAAGACAGAGACAAAGATAGAAAGAATGGGTGCACCAGGGCCTCCACCCAATGCAAACGAACTCCAGATATATGTACCACCTTTGTGCATCTGGCTTATGTGGGTCCTGGGGAATCAAATTTGTCTTTGCAGGCAAATGCCTTAACTAGTAAGCCATCCCTCCAGCCCTACATGAGCATTTTAGAGGAACAATTCATATCCAGACCAGAACACGTGGAAATAACATTGAGCACTAGTTTAGTGCTAAGTACTTTAAATAACCATCATATTTAACCCTTACACTTCCCTGTGAGGTAAGCACTATTATTATTCTATTCTATAAGCTTTAGGCCAGTCTGGGGTATATAGTGAGTTTGAGGCTAGCCAGATCATAGTAGATTATGGCAAGACACGTCTCAAACAAACAAAACTCAATAAATGCAAGGGTTCTCAATAGAAAACTTTAGCAGAATTTGCAATGAGAGTTTATGAGCATCTACTATGTACTGTGACACTATTTTCTAAGGTACATAAATCAGTAAAGTGTATGTCCTCCTCTCAGAGAGTTAAAAAAATAGAGCTCAAGTCTAGCAGTATTTCTTCCTGCCACTCTGCATGTAGAATTCCTTACTGAAGCACTCTGGATGAGGATGGGCACATAGCGAATGTTCTACAGCAAGGACTAACATCAAGTACAAAGATAAATTCTGACAAAAGCATCGTTCTTGCTTTCAGTCACATTATAATTATCCCCCCACCCCTCCTCCTCCCTTTCTTCCTTCTCTCCCCTTCCAGAGGAGAAGCAAAGCTATACTCACTGGGAGGATAAACAAGGGTCTAGGAAAAATAACTTCCCCTGGTGCAATAAGGGAAAGAGACTCTCCCTAGGGACACCACCATTCCTGCCTTGTCTCAGAGCCTCTACTCTGGAAAACTTGCAGCCAGGTGTGGTAACGTATGTCTATAATCCCAGAAGTCATAAAGCTGAAGCAAAAGGATTGCCACAAATTTGAGGCCAGCCTTAGCTACAGAGAAAGATTCTATTTCAAAAATTAAATTTCAGGGCTGGAGAGATGGCTTAGCGGTTAAGGCACCTGCCTGCTAAGCCCAAGAACCCAGTTCCAATCTCCAGGTCCCACGTTTAGCCAGATGCAAAGTGACGCAAGGGTGCAATGCCACACTTGACCACAAGGGGGCACACGCATCTGGATTTCGTTCACAGCAGCTGAGAGACTGCTGGCGCGCCCATCTATCTGTCTTCCTCTCCCTCTCTGTCCTCTCTATATCTCTCTCCAAAAATAAATAAAATTAAAATATATATATTTTAAAAAATTAAATTTCAAAACCAAACCAAACAAAAGAAAACTGGCAGCTGCAAATTCTTTCTTGCTGGGTGTGGTGGCTCACCCCTTTAATCCCAGCACTGGGAGGCAGAGGTAGGAGGATTGCCATGAATTCAAGGCCACCCTGAGACAACATAGTGAGCCTGAGCTGGAGTGAGACCCTACCTTGAAAATCCAAAAAAAAAAAAAAAAAAAAAAAGAAAGAAAGAAAGAAAGATATATGCAAATCTTATATCTTTAAAAAGTCTGGCTGCCTTTACAACCCAGAAATGTCTTTCTCAAAAACCTAGGCGCTAACTTCAAACAGAATCTCCAGCAACAACAGCATTCCACCTCCCAGTTTCTATAAGAGGACAGGAGCCTAACTTGGCAGGCACCTGGTTCCAACTTACAAAACTATCGCTTGTCTTAAAGCTATGAAATGTTTTACTTTTCTTTTGACTAAAGGAGTGACTTGTATCTAAAAGGTCCCCTTTAGACTCATGTGCTTGACAGCTGGTCCCCAGTTGGGGGTGCAGTTTGAGGTGGAGCCTTGCTGGAGGAGGTGGGGAGGGGCGTTGGGGTTTGATAGGCCAGCCTGGCCTCCTGTTTGCCCTGCGCACTGTAGTGCAGTGTGACCAGCTCTGCTTCGTGATCCTGACTGTCCTGCCTTCCCCACCATGATGACTGACCATGTCCCCTCAAAACAGAACCCGCAAGTTGCTTTTGCTCAGATATTTGTTGCTCACAGCCACGAGAAAGTACCTGATTCAAAAGGCAATCAGCTAACACAGGTGGGCAGCTCAAGTGAATTTAGGTAAATTAAGTGTGACAAGCACTACTGTTAGGCCCTATCTCTTGAGAAGATGTATGCAGTGGTTTATTTGCCTGGACATTTAATAGGAAGGATTTCTTTCTGCCTTTGTAGACTCCTAAGCAGATCACCTTTGATTCACATCACTTTCAGGTTCAATATAAAACTGTCTTCTTTCTTCTCTGCCTTTATGGAGAGGTTTCCAGGCATGATAGGACCTATGCACCCCCACCCACCCCAGATGCTAAGGACTGATCCCAGGGCCTGGCACATTCTAAACTGCTGTAACTGCTGAGTTACATTCCCAGCTCTATAATCCTAATTATGTTTCCCCAGCATCTTCAGGACTTGGGAAGACAAGACATGACTTTGACACATACCCCGTATAGGCAAGGGCAGCTGTCCAAAGATCCAGCCTGAATGTCAATCATTTGAGGACCAGGAGATACTAGAATTGAAAAGTAGACCCAGAACCCTGTTATTTACATTCAAGAATGTGGGAGGGCAGAGGTGAGAATGGAGAGTCCAAATACCAGCTACCAGAGCTGCTGACAGGCTATAATGAAAGTGCAGGTCTGTGACTCAGCCTTGAGAACAGGCTAGCCTGCGTCACTTCTCATGTTTGCATTCACAGGTTCTGAGCTAGCTCAGGCTAATTTTTACTTAACACACATGTAACTTATATGTAACAAACAAAGAGAGAGTTCAGTGGGCAGCTAATTCTTAAGGGATAAAGCAGCCAGGAGAAAGGGAGAAAGAGCTGAGAACTGAGTATTAGTTGGGGAATTTATGTGCTATTTAACTGAAACTGAGGCCAGGGGACTTTTGATCCTGTCCAGATATTTAATATATTTATAAAAATAAAGTGATTTATTCCCAAATAGTTTGTCAATGAGAAGATTCTAGTTAAATGACTACAAAGCTCTGGCAATTGAACAATGTTTCCTGCTGTTCCCTCTGGAAGCAATATTCACACACTTACATTTAAGTCAAGAACACCCAAAAGCAGCAAATACCAAGCTAAATCACACTATCAGCCAGAGTGTGGCATACCCCTATAACCCCAGGTGCCAGTAATCCCAACACAGGGAGGGCTGCAGCAAATGCATGCAAAGCAGACTGGACAAAATTGGAAGATCCTGTCTCAAAACAAAAAGCTATACAAAATAAAACAAAACTTCCCCACATCCTTATGCAATCAGGATTTACAGCAGCCCGTGCCTACTAGGCTAGCAAGATGGTCACTCCAGTGCTGAAAAGTGTTGAGGAGAAAGGATTAAAAAAGCACAAGAAGGCTGGAGAAATGGCTTAGCGGTTAAAGCGTTTGCCTGCAAAGCCAAAGGACCCAGGTTCAATTCCCCAGGACGCACATAAGCCAGATGCACAAGGGGCACATACATCTGGAGTTTGGTTTGCAGTGGCTAGAGGCCCTGGTGTGCCCATTCTCTCTCTGTCTGTATCTCTTCTCTCTCTCTCTCTCTCTCTCTCTGGTTACAAATAAATTTTAAAAAAATTTTTTTAAGCTCAAGAAAGCCGGCGTGGTGGCACAGGCCTTTGACCCCAGCACAGAGGCAGAGGTGGGAGGATCGTTGTCGCGTGTTCGAGGCCACCCTGAGACTACATAGTGAATTCTGAGTCAGCCTGGACTAGAGTGAGATCCTCCCTCAAAACACCAAAACCAAAACCAAAACCATAACAATAACAGAAACACAAGAGCTGAAGGAAATCCAAGGGCCTGCCCTGAATTTACAGAGGTGGAGGCAGCCAGGATTTCAAAAAAACATCTTCAGACCAATTCCTTCCCTTTTCTTTTCTTTTCTTTTCTTTTCTTTTCTTTTCTTTTCTTTTCTTTTCTTTTTTTCTTTTCTTTTCTTTTCTTTTCTTTTCTTTTTTTTTTTCTTTCCCTTTTCCCTTTTCTTTCCTTTTTTTTTCCCCTTTCCTTTCCCTTTCCCTTTCCCTTTCCCTTTCCCTTCCCTTTCCCTTTCCCCTTCCCTTCCCCTTTTCCCTTCCCTTTCCCTTCCCTTCCCTTCCCTTTCCTTCCCTTCCCTTCGTTCTCTCTCTCATCGATCTCTCCTGCTCACTTTCTTTCCTTCAGTGAAAAGACCGGTTTATGGTCGTTTCCAGCGGGTGGCTGGTGAGCAGCCTTGCCAACACAGTGAAGCCTGGTTGACGCCGGCCTGCAGCGGGCCTGGCGCCCGGCGTGCGCTGGGGTTGCTCGGGGGCGGATCTCCGGGCAGGTCTGGGCAGCTCAGGCCGCGATCTCCTAGCGACCCGAGGGCCGGCGGCGGGCACGACCCACACAAGTCCAGGCCGTGCAGTGCCCTGTACCAGTCCCCACGGCCGACCGCGAGCGGCCGCTGCAGCCCGGGACGCTGGCTCGGACGCCCGAGCTCCGGACCTGCGGGCCGGGGTAAGCGTGGCCGGGTGCCGCGAGGGCAGCGGGCAGCGGGCAGCGGGGCAGAGATGGACAGTGGCGGCCTGGGGTCGGGCGGGAGACTCCGCCTGCCTCCTCTTCCTCTGCGCCGGAGCCGGAAAGTAACCAGCGCTCTCCCCCAGCACCTCCAGACGTGCAAATGCCTTCCCCCCGTGCAGATTGCTGTCCCCAGGCTGCGGGGGAGCCCACCCGAGCTCAGCCCTCTGACCTCTCCTGCCTTCAACCCACTCTTCCCTAGGGGCCGGGCGCCCTGGACCCCCTGGATCCCTGTGTTCAGCTGCATCGCCTTTAGTCGTTTGGCTGGTTCTGGAGGCCAACCGCTGCCACTTTGAAGGACTGACGAGGCTTTTGCATTGTTGAATCCTTGAGAATGGATTTCCACTGGTTTGGCAGCATTTCAACGTGGTGGTTAAGATGCCAAGTCTAGAATCAGAAAGGCTGAGGGTCTCACCATGCAGCCTCGCCTGGCCTTGAGCTAGTGAGTGGTCGTCCTCCTGCCTCGGCCTCCAAGTGCTAAGATTAGAGATGTGTGCATTCTTCCTTACTGTGAAATGGGTACAATAAAATGACACTGCTCTGCAGGCTCGTGAGCAGTAACAGAGCTTGCACAGTACACCTAGCACTGGTACATGATGTGTTCTATGTGCATGTTAGCAATTATGAGCTTTCTCGGAATCTTTATTAGCCTCATACATTTAAGCCTTTCTACTGTAAAATAATTGTAGATTCACAAGAAATTACAAAAAAAATCATTAAAATATTTTTTATTGACAACTTCTATACTTACAGACAATAAGCCATGATATTTCCCTCCCCTCCCCCCAAAATTCTTACATAGCCTTCCCCCAGCTGCTTCCAATGGTGCCAACACACACACACACACACACACACACACACACACACACACTTTTCATTGCCAAAACAGGAAGCTGACATTGGTACAGTCATGATTAGACAAGACTTCTGAACTTCATAAGCTCTTACTTGAACTTCTATATATGCATGTCATTCTGGGGAATATTGTCAAAGGTCAAGAATGAATGTCATCAAGGGAGCTGGCATGGTGGCACACGACACCTTTAATCCCAGCAGAGGTAGGAGGATCACTGAGAGTTCCGGGCCACCCTGAGAATACATAGTGAATTCCAGGTCAGCCTGGGCTACAGTGAGACCCTCCCTTGAAAAACAAAACAAAACAAACAAAAAAAGAATGAATGTCACCAAGAAAGAAAACTATTTCATGACTGCTTTATTAGTTACTTGTGGCTGTGACAATACCTTACAGAAACAAATTAAAGGAGGAGGGACTTGGGACATATTATTTTAGTTCACAGTCTCAGGGGACATTTGTCCATCATGGTGGGGAAGGTGGGTGGCCCGGGCAGCCTTGTCTGTGAAGGTGGGAGGTTGTAGCATGTCTCACTCTCAGGCGCAGAGATGAAGAGCTAGCAGGGCGGCTAGGCTATAGTCTGTAAAGCCCACACCTAGTGGCTTATGTTAGTTAGCTAGACCTCATGTCCAAATATTTTCATAATATTTCAAAACATTTATTTAGTTATTTGGACAAAGAGAGAAAGAGAAAAAGAGAAAGAGAGAGAGAGAAAGGCCTCCTGCTACTGTAATCAAACTCCAGATGCCTATGTGCCACTTTGTGCATCTGGCTTTATGTGAGTACTGGGAAATTGAACCTGGGCCCTCAGGGTCAGCAGACAAGTGCCTTTAACCACTAAGCCATCTATCCAGCCCCCTAATTTTGTTCTGTTAAGAATGCTAGCTAAGGCCAGGTGTGGTGGTGCATGCCTTTAGTCCCAGCACTTGCAAGGCTGAAGTAGAAGGATCACTGTGATTTTGAGGCTAGCCTGAGACTACACAGTGAGTTCCAGGTCAGCCTGGGCTACAGTGAGACCCTGCCTAAAAATATATAAAAAGAATGCAAGCTAAATTTATTGTATATAAGAAATATAATATAATGTAAATAATGTCATAAATAATGTGTTATGGACCTCTTTTCACCTCATAAAGCTTCTAAGATCCATCTGAGTTGTTTTGGATCAACAATTTATGTTTGTTGCTAAGGAGTGTTCTGTGCTATGGATAAATTAGTTTGTTTCTCCATTCTTCTCTTTTTAGTTTGTTGCATGTGTGTGTGTGGTGCATCCACATGCATGTGCCCATTCTGTGTCCTGTGTGCTCGTCTGCAGTGGGATGTGCTCACTCGCTGTGGTGGACGGGGACATTGAGTGTCGCCTCCCTTATTCTTCTGCCCATTCTTACTTGACTTGCAGTCTCTTACTGATCCCAGAGCTTGCTATTGTTTTTGTCACGCAGTTCTCCAGTCTCTGCTCCCTACAGATTTGGGTCACAGATGGGTATGGCCACACCCAGCTGTTTATGTGGGTCCTGGGGATTAAACTCAAGCTGTCTCTTGGGCCTCATCAGACCTTCATGCTTGCACAGGAAGTGCTGTTAACTGCTGAGCCATCTCACCAGCCATTTCTTCATTCTTTTAAAAAAATTATTATTTATTTGAGAGAGAAAGAGAGAGAGAGAGAGAGAATGGGATAGGGCCTCTAGCTACTGCAAATGAACTCCAGATGTATGTGCAACCTTGTACATCTGGTGTACCTGGGTACTGGGGAATTGAACTTCAGTCCTTAGGCTTCATAGGCAAATGCCTTAACCATTAAGCCATCTCCCCAGCCTCATTTCTTTATTCTTAAAGAGAGAACTGGAAGTAACTCTGTACTAGTGTGTGTGAAACTAGGAAACATTCAGGAAAAATATTTTCAGTTTTGTTATGGATCAATCAAAATTATTCACGGGTTTACAAAGATGCAGAGTTTGGGATGCGGTTGTAACTCACTTGGTAGAGGGCTTGCTTAGCATGGATGAAGCTTTGAGTTCGATACTCAGCACTGTATAACCCAGGTTTGGTAGCACACACCTATAAGCCTAGCACTTGAGTGGTAAAGGCCAAAGGGTCAGCAGTTCAAGGTAGTTCAAGGTCACTGTTATCTACATAGTGATGTTGAGGCCAGTCTAGGACACATGAGACCTTATGTGGAAGAATGAAGAGGAAGAGGAGTAGGGAGAGGCGACAAAGAGCAAGTTTTGGAGGTCCGCTGTACTCACCACCATATCACTACACAACAATACCCCACCCAGAGAGCAAGTTTTTGTAAAGTCACCTTTTTACCTCTTTCATCTCAATTTTCACAATACAACTAAGTTAAGCCCTTAAGCCACACACATACAACACAGCAAACAAGTTTCTAGGATTCACTAGAAAAGAATGAGGACTAGTCTAGAATTTCTTATAAGTGCTGTGTGGTTATGTCTGCAGCAAAGATTGTGTTTGTTGTAAAGAGCCATTACCGAAGAGGTTCTGAGGCAGGTGTTAGGGCAATCAGATGCTCAGGTTCTCAGCCCAGGCTGAGGCATTGGCTGGTGGTGCCTGTTTATTCTGCAGCTAGTGTCATTTCCATTGTCATGGTCCATCCGACCCTTCAGTCACATCTTCATGTGATAACTGCTTCGTGCAGACAAGGGTTCAGTGAGGAAGGAAGCGGAGTGTTACAGGCTGCCTGGAAGACAGTAAGAAGAGGAGGATATGGTGAAAGAGAGAGTGCATAGTCTGCCTAAAGTGGGTAGCCATTCTAGTTGTGGCTCCATGGGAAGGTGTGCTCAGTGTTCCAGTTCTTGGAAAATCTTTTCGCTTTTCAGGAGGAGCTGGTATTCCAGATAACTTATGTTAAAGTTAAAAAACATATGCTAGAAGCTTTAGTATAATGGTTAAGTACCATTCTCAGGTGACATGCTACTTGGATTAAAATGTTCAGTTATCAGGCTGGAGAGATGGCTTAGTGGTTAAAGCATTTGCTCTCAAAGCCTAAGGACCCAGGTTCAATCCCCCAGTTCCCATGTAAGCCAGATGCACAAAATAGCACATGCATCTGGAGATCATTTGCAGTGGCTAGAAGCCCTGGTGCACCCATTCTCTCTCTCTCTCTTTCTTTCTTCCTCTTTCTCCCTCTGCCTTTCTCTCACTCACTCAAAGAAATAAATAAAAAATTTTAAACGAAATCCCACTTCTACCACTTTGCAGCTGTGCAGGCTTTGACAAGTGTTTATTTTTAATTTCTTTGTACCTCAATTTAGATGTACATGAGAATAATACCAATAGCTGTTTCATCGGGTTGTTATGAAATTTAAAAGGGTCCATATGTGTAAAGCACTTAGAACAGTGTCTGTCATTGTAGGAAGTTCTTTTTAAAAAAAAAAATTTTATTTTTTTAAATTTTATTTATTTGAGAGAGAGAGAAAGAGGGAGGGGGAGAAAGAAAGAGAGAGAAAGCAAGAGAATGGGTGCACCATGGCCTCCAGCCACTGCAAATGAACTCCAGATGCATGCACCACCTTGTGCATCTGGCTTACATAGGTCCTGGGGAATCAAACTGAGGTCTCAAACAACTGGTATCAAACAACCAGACAAACACACAGAGAGGACTTAATGACAGGGTTGAGGGCTTGATGAGCCCATGGACTAGTGTTTTGCTCTCTTTGCCCTCCCAAGTTTAAAAGAGGGAACTGAGGTCTGCTCATCCAGCTGTTCAGGGGTTTTCTCATTGCAGTGATCAGATGCTGATAAGAAGCAATTTATGGGAGGAAGGATTGGTTTTGGCTCATGGTGTGTGAGGGTTCTCTCTCTCCATCATGGCGGGAAGGCATAACAGAGGTCGTGGTGCTAGGGCCTTGCTGCTGGGACTCCTCGCATTTGCTGGATCAGGCAGGAGAGAAAGGGTAATGTTGGCAGGTAGCCTCTTTCCCTTTTATTCAGTCCAGGACCCCAGCCCATAGGATTGTGCCTCCATGTTGAAGGAGGGTCTTTGCTTCTCAGTCAACCTCTCTGGGAATGCCCTCAAAGGCTTATCCAGAGGTGTGTCTCCTAGGTGATTCTGAAATCCAGCCAAGATGGCAATGAAGATCATCATCACAGGGCTAAGTTGGCACTGAATCCCACATAAGCCAGATGCACATGGTGGTGCATGCATCTGGAGTTCATTTGCAGTGGCTAGAGGTCCTGCAGCACCCATTCTCTCTCTCTCTCACCTCATAAATAAATAAAAATAAAATATTAGAATAAAATTAAAAAGAAATATGTATTTAAACATTTACTGAATAAATGTATATATGAATAACAACAACAAAATCAATCAGCCTGGAGCTGTAGCTGGAGAGGTCAATGGCCCTAGGAGGGAAGCTACCACTGTTGTTTGGCTAGCTGGATACATTGACCCTTAACTGCCTTTGAAATATTCATGCATGTGCCCATAGATTAATGCTACTCTCAGCTTTTTTGCAGTAGGTAGCAAGTACTTGGAAGACTAAGAACTTATTGAAGCGCAGAGAATAAGTGACTGTTGAGTGCTCTACTGGACATCTATGTCATCCCTTCCAAGGCTCAGGGAACAGTGGGGAAGAGGGTATTTACAGCCATTGTTACAAGTTTATAATGTATTTTTCTGTCTTGCTTTATGTGTATGTTATATAACATTCAAAAAAAGAACTTTTTGTCTTGATTGAGAAAAGGACACAAAATGCAAAATCCACAACTTGATCACTGAAAATTGCCAATTGTTTTGCAGTACTTCATTATATTGGGTGTCTTGTCTTTCTTGGGCTTTTAGTTAGCTAGTGAATGAATACATTAGACACTTCTGGGTTTTAGTTGGGATTTTACATAGCTTGCATTTTACTTCTTTGGTTCTTTGCTGTTTCTATTGACCAACAGCATTATTTTAATAAATGTTATTACACCAACCTACTAAGAAAAAAGAATGTAAGAGCTAGAGGATGGGTGGGAGTGCTGTGGAATGCTGTCTTCTGGACACGACATGGCCATCGCATTCAGGATTTCACAGTAGCCATCATTACTGTGGAGTCTGAGTCTTCAGAACCCACATAAACAGCTGGGTGTGGCCACTTGTACCCATAAATCCAGTTCTGCAGGAGGAACAGAGACCAGGGAACCTCCTGAGCTGGCAAAAAGTAGGAAGTCTGGAATCAGTAAGAGATTCTGGCTTAAATAACAATGGGCAGAAGAGAGATAAGCAGGACATGCAATGTTCTGTTCTGGCCACCACAAACGAGAGCTGCAGGGGAGTGCATGGGCTACTGCAAGGGCACTTAGATGTGCATATACCACACAAACGTGCCAGGCCACACAAACACATCACAACACACACACACACACACACACACACAAGCAAAAAAAATTCCATCACGAGTGATGGAGGAGCTCATGAGGCCCCACCCTCCCTGAGGAGTAACTGGCAGGTCATGGTTTCTGGCAGAGGGGGAGACATTTTCTTCACTGGTATAACCACTGGTAAGTTGATCATATTTCAGTAAGTATCCCTTCACCCATGAGCACACAAGTAACCCTAATTAAACTCACACACAGGCCAGAGAGATGGCTTAGAGGTTAAGGCACTTGCCTGCAAAGCCTACAGATCCAGGTTCAACTCCCTAGTACCCATGTAAGCCAGGTACATAAGGTGGTGCATGCAAATTCTTTCTATCTGCCTCTTTCTCTCTCTCTCAAATAAATTAATTCATTAAAATTAAAAAAATATGTATAAATTCACGCACACACACACAAAAGAGACATTGCAGTAGACAAAGGCCTAATTGGGAAGAAGTGGTTCAGTGCAAGGGGGGTGCAATAGAAGGTCTTGGAAAGTGAATATTATAAACATATACCATGTATAAATCTTGTCAATAAATAAATTATTTTTTATAAAAAGAATACTTACACATAAAAGTAAGGCAGATGTTTTAAGGATGTGTGCCAATAAAAGATGCAATTCCACTGCAGGAAATGGCGTTGCCTACACAAGGGAGGGGTGATGACACAGTAGACTAATGGAATCAGGCTTGCAAGAGGCAAACTCAGTGTTTGCCTCTGAATCCCTCTTCTGCCCCTACACCTCCTCCCAGCCCAGTTCTGAGCCAAACCACCTGGCATGTTGTCTTCTAGGTACAGACAGAACCAGCCTTCTAAGGCTTTCACAAAGCACTACAGGATGACGTTCCCAAGCTGCCTGAACAGCCAGCGCTGGGTATTTGTGACAGAGGAGCTGAGTGACTTCAGGAAAGAGTGCCAACCATGCCAGAGCCTGGTCACTCAAGGCCCCAAGGACGCCTTTCTGCCTCACATCCATCACAAAGCCCCCGCCCGCCCCTGAGATGCGGCAGCATGAGCAGCGCAAGGAAGCAGCCTGGTGGTCCAGGCTCTCAGCAGCCCAGCGAGCTCGGAAGGCTTTCATAGAGGACGTGGAAGCCCAGCTGGCCCTCCATCCCCTCACTCTCTGCCCACCTCTGGAAGAAGCTCTGCCTACTGAGGTGACTGTCCTTTGGCTGGAGGGAGGGAGGACCTTCCCTGGGACTCTGAAGACAACCCTTTCCAGATGCCTAGGTAGGCCCCCTGGGAGGCATTGTATAGGAGGAGAGAAGATTGTGTCTCCCAGGGTGAAGGTTCTTCAGGGGCTCGGGGCAGCCTTCCTTCCTCGGCCTGGGAAACACACATGGCAGCCCCACAGCTGCTCCCTTGGCTTCCCGACAAGCCGTTCCACTTCACCAGTACGCAAAGCAGGCGCCTCCAGCTTCCTCCCCTTAGGCTCTCTCAATAGATTTTTACCTTGTGACATTTTAGGGACAGGAAACAATGCAGGGAATCATTCAGTTTCATTTCTGTCCCTTTAGGCTAAGTGTCCTCAAGTACTCACTGACAGATGAACAGAGACAGGAGATCATGAAAGGCCAAGGGGGATATTTCACCACGATGTCTAGGCCTGAACAGAAAGTAGCTCTCTTTGTCATCAGGGTCCCAGGCTTCTTCTGATGTTCAGCTTCATGACCTTGAGCGTATTTCTCCTGTTCTTGTGTCTCGAAATGGCAGCAGCTCTGTCTTTCCAACAAGCAGGGAGAAAGAGCGGAGGTTAAGACGTATGTGTCAGCTGACTGTGCCCCCATCCAGCCGATAATACTGCCCCTTACTCCGGGGAGCCCAGGTCCCGCTCAGCCCAGAGGCCCTGTGTGTCGTCCCCTCTCCTGCCCCCTCTTCTGCTGCCCCAGCTCCCCAGCCCGCTCTGCCGCCCTCATTCCACTCCAGTCACTTTGGCATCCTGGCTCTCTGGGATACTCATGAACTTAGGCCTGGAACACCTGTCCCCAGACAAGCTTTTGATTCCTTTCTTCGTTTCCTTGAGCTCTTTGCTTCCATGTTCCCTTGAAGCAGACAGGCAGGCCCGCGTACAACAGCGCTGCCCTGCCCAGCTCGCGCGTCCTCGGTCCCTCCCGGGCTGGGTTTCTGCACACCACTCGTCGTCACTGGGAGCCTCCTCACCAGAACAGAAACGTAGGAGGCAGGAAATTTGTCTGTCTTTCACTACGTACCACCCATATTTGGCAAATGGTAGACTCTCACTGAATGGTTTTTTCTTTTTCTTTGGCTTTTAACAGGTCCCTCCACAGTGGAATTGCTGGTATTCACTATGGGGTTGTGGGTAATGAATATTTTTTGTTTCTGTTTTTGTTTTTGTTTTATGAGGTAGGGTTTCACTGTAGCCCAGGCTGACCTGGAATTCACTATGTAGCCTCAGGGTGGCCTCGAACTCACGGTGATCCTCCTACCTCTGCCTCCTGAGTGCTGGGATTAAAGGCGTGCACCACCATACCCAGCAAGTAATGAATATTTTTAATGATTAAATGACCCATGTTTGAGAAGTGTATAAGAAGGACTTGCTGATGATTTTTCTATCTGGCTTTTCCCTTCTGGCTCTTGCGGAGCTTCGGAGTAGCAGAGACCATGTCCACACATGTCAAGTGGTGTAAGCCCGTGATGTGGGAGTGTGGCTCTTATTTCCACATCTAGGTGCCTTGGCTTGATTTTGCGCCAGTGTAGATGGCCTTCAGCATCTCCCAGTTTAAGTTCTACCCACTGAGTAAACACAGCAGAAAAGAACACTTCTCTTTGTGTGATCCCAGAGAAGTTCCATCACCTAGCTTTCATGGGTCTATTCCTAAACCAGTCTCTGACGCTCTGGTTGGCCTGACCTATCTGTGGAATGGAAAGGAAGTTAAACCAATTTAGACCAAGTGGGTTGATGTGGAGGGTGAAGTGGTCTTTAAAGAAAAATGCAGATAAATGTCATTCATAGGAGGACAGATGGATTCAGCAGTGAAAAACCACAGAAATCCTACAGACACTCCAACAAGTGGGGCCAGGATCAGGCCAGAAATACTGTCTAGAAAGATGGAGCTATAGCACGAAGCCTGCACTCCTGATGCCTGTGACAGAGGCTTATCCACAGCGTGCAGTGCAGGACTCAGCACTCAGCACAGGCCTTGAGCGATGACACTGAAGAGGAAAACAGAGGGGCAAGCTGCCTGTTTTGCTATAGATTAGCCTCACTCCCTTCCAGCAGTTTCCTTCCTCTCTAAGGCTGTTTTATCTTTGAAGCTCTTATTGAAGGTTCTGGAAGTCCTTGACCCTGAGAGGAAGCTGGAGAACACTTGGTCTTATTGTCAGGATGACAGGAAAATAATGGAATCCACGCAGCTTTTTGAAAAATCTCCTGCCCTATCATGCCGGGGACTGTGAGTACTGTTTATGGCTATCATCTGTCAAACCTTTTAGGGATTGCCATCTCAAAGATGCTTATTTTTAGAATAACTTTTTAAAATTTATTTGCTTTTTGAGACAGGATCTCATGTAGCCCAGGTTGGCCTCCAACTTGCTATGCAGCCTAGGATGATCTTAAACTCCTGATCTCCCTGCCTCCACCTCCTAAAGCTGGGGTTTCAGGTGTGGGCCACCATGCCTGGCTACTTGCTAGTGTATTTATTTATTATTTATGTTTGCATGTGTATGGTGTGTATATGTGCATGCACATGTGTAGGGAGGCCAGAGGTCAAAGGCAGATGTCTTCTTCAATTGCTCTCCACCTTCTTTTTTGAGACAGGGTTTTTCACTGAACTTAGAGCTCAGTGACTCAGCTAGACTAGCTGGCCAGAAAGCTCTGGGGACCCTCCTTTCTCTGCCTCCCCAGTGCTGAGATTACAGACATGCGCCACTACATCTGATTTTATATGGACACTGGGGATCCAAACTCAAAGTTTCATGCTTATGTGACAGGCACTTTGCCTATTGGGCCATCTCGATGGCCCTGTCTTTTAAGCTAAAGCGTGTTATAGTATCTGTTGCTGAAAGGTTGTATTAGTTACTTTCTTATTGCTGAAACCAAATACCTGACAAAAGGTAACTTACGGAAGAAAGGGCTTATTTCAATTTGCAGTTCAAGGTCATAGTCTGTCATGGCACATGAAGGCATGGCAACAGGAGCTGAGACAGCTTGTCACATTGAGGTGAGGAAGCAGATAGCAATGCACGTGGCTGCTAGACTCACTTGCACCCCAGCCCGCAGGATGGTGCTGCCCATAGTTAGGGTGGGTCCTTCCATCTCCAGTACCCTGATCTATAAAGTCTCTTGTAGACATTCCTAGAGATAACTTTCCACGGTGGTACTAAATCTCATTAAATTGACAACCAGAGATTAACAGAGATTACGTAATCCATGGGGGCAAATTGCCATCTCTAAAACTTTCCTTCAGCAGCATTATACTTAGTAGAAAGATCTCTCTTGTATCACATCTTTATTTCCCCAATTCATATATGATTTAACAATCTAACTGCTCTGGTAAGTCCACTTGACATAAATAGACAATTCACATATGATTTAACAATCTAAACGCTATGGTAAATACACTTGACATAAATAGATTTGGGAGGGTGGAGATTTACTTTTGAAACTTAATGAGCTCACCGGTAGGTGCTGAGGAGTGGAGTGACTAGAAAACAGCCTAGCGACAACACCCAGAATGTTTCCAGGGTGGGGCTCCTGCCAGTGTGTTTGGGAGGTGCTATGAAGAACTGTCAGTGACATGAGTCACCTTCAGGGAGGTGGATTCAGAGAGAATCCACTGTATTACGCTACTTATGATTGTTAGGATGAGACCTGAGGTGACAGAAACATCGTGGTTGTGGCATTTCATGTCTATCCAGGTACTCTCTGGTAAGTCTGGGGAGAGACAGGACATGCTTATCATAGTTCTGCCCTTCCTCCACTGGGGAGCAAGGGGGATGTTGCAGTCAGGTTCGCATTGCTGGCAGAAATCATCCCGACCAAGGGCAGCTTGTGGGAAGAAAGGGTTTATTTTGGCTTACAGACTTGAGGGGAAGCTTCATGATAGCAGGGAAAAATGATGGCAGAGAGTGGACATCACCCCCTCGCCAACATAAGGTGGACAACAGTGACAGGAGAGTTTGCAAATACTGGCAAGGGGACAGTGGCTATAAAACCCATAAACCCGCCCCCAACAATACACTGCGTCCAGGAAGCGTTAGTTCCCAAATCTCCATCAGCTGGGAACCCAGCATTCAGCCACCTAAGTTTATGGGGAACACCTGAATCAAACCACTACACCCACCCCCAACAATACTCTGCCTCCATCAGCTGGGAACCTAGCATTCAGAACACCTGAGTTTATGGGGAACACCTGAATCAAACCACCACACCCTACCCCAACAATACACTGCCTCCAGGAGGCACTTAATTTCCAAATCTCCATCAGCTGGGAACCTAGCATTCAGCCACCTAAGTTTATGGGGAACACCTGAATCACACCACCACAGGTAACAAATTTTCACAGACCTAAAGCTATAACTTCCAACATGGCTGTTAGTCATAAAAGTGATTGATGATTTTGGCCTTTGCTTTATGTACTATTTTTCAAGTTTCTCAGAAGATAGGTTTAAAGACATCTGTGCTATAGTAAGAGATTTTCACTTTGAGCAGTAGTGTCCTTGATCAACACAGCAGAACTCTCCAACGTAGTGAATTACACGTGAATGAGTTACGTCCTTGAAAGGGGCACAATATTAATGTTACCACATCAAAACATGTATAATTACCTAACAGCAAGTTTTTCTGTTACCTACGTATTAGTTTCCTTTGTCTGTGTGAAAACTTCATGTAATTTAACTTGGTGACTTAAAAGAACAGAAATGTATTATCTCAGTGCTCTAAAAACCTGAAGTCTGAGCTAAATATCATGTGCTGAAATCAAAGCGTCTGCAGAGCTGTGTTCCCTCCAGAGGCCACTGGGAACCCATTCATTGTCCCCTTCAGCTTTTGGTGGCCGCTGGTGTTCCCTGGCTTGTGGCTGCCTCACTTGACCCCTCAAGACCAGCATCTTCCATCTGTGCTCTGTCTTCACACTGCCCTCTGTCAGTATGTGCCGGTTTTCCCTCTGCCTCTTTCCTACAATGACATGTGAGGATGTTTAAGGCCCACCAAAATAAGCCAGGATAATCTCTCTCATGAGTTGACTGAATTACACTTGCAAAGACACGAACAAAGTAACACAAGCACCAAGAATTAGCACCTGATCTCCACAGTGGCCATACTCACCTTACTAACCTGCCACGGCACGAAGCAATATCTCCCCTCTTGAACACACGCCCCTTTGGCCAGATGGCCCACCCTTTCCTTTAAAGGACAACCCCTGACAGATGCCTTCAAACTTACTTCCTCTTCTTTCTCTCTTGATCTCACAGCTGCCAGGCTTCACCTGCAGCACTCTATGAACTTGCCCTTGGTTAAGTCATCATTGATGCCTATTTACTGTGTTAATTACTTGCTGTGACAAAATACCTGACAGGCAACCTAAAGGAGGAAGGACTCACAGGCTCCATCATGACAGGGAAGCCATGGGGATGGGGTGGCCACAGCCACGGTGGCAGGACTGTGTGGCCGCTGCTTCTCTGTGACACTGGCTGGTAAGCAGATACCTTGGGCTGGACGCAAGGTCAGGTCATAATCCTGAATGCTGTCACCCCAGCTACTTGCTTTCTCCAACTAGGCTCTGCCTCCTAAAGGTTTCACAACTTTCAGAAGAGTACCAATAGCTAGGGTTTGCATTCAAACTCTGATGAGCTCACTGATCCCCATACTTGATGTATTAACGGTGTTAACTTGATGCAGTTGACCCAACTGATGATGTTCTCGTGCCCTTTCTCGTAACCTATTTTTGATCTTTTGACACAGTGCCTTGCTCTACAGAGCAAGTTGTCCTTGACCCTGCTGCACTTTTCCTGCCTCTGTGTCCCAAGATGTGGACCTACACATCCATCCTCTTAACCCTTTCTTCATTTAACTTCTGGAACATTCCTTTTTCTTGTTTTCCCTCCAACGTCATAGTTCTGTCTTTGGTCTTTTACTGGTCTCTCTTCACTTCCTTTAAACTTTGACATGCTCCAGCCTTTGACATTTCAGTACACTTAACACCCATGTGACCTTAGCCAGACCATCTACACATAGATTTTACCCTTGGATCTGTAATTAGCAGCTCAGACTGGACTCATCCAAAGCAAACTCTTGATTTCTCACTCAGGTCTATTCTCCCTCCCAATTTCCCAGCCCACTAAATAGAACCTGATTCTTCCAGTTGCTAGAGTAACATTAGCAATCTGCCAACAAACTACAATGACTTTGTTTTTGAGCCCAAAACAGGACTCTACAACTTGCAGAGTGTTCCAGGGTACCACCGCCTCGTGTCTTAAGTATTGCAGTAGTTCACTAACTGATCTCATGGCCTCCACCTGCTCCTCTCTTCAAGGTCTACTTGTCACAGTGTCTCATAGGATCCTGTCAGACACCTTAGTGTCATACCTGTGCTCAGACTTCTCCACTCACTTACCTACAATGGCCCTTAAGTCCCATATGGCCAGTTCGCTATTATTTTTCATGCCTTATCCTCTAATGATTAATGACTCTTCTCTAAGAACACTGGTCTCTTTGCTGTTTCTCAACATGCCTGGAATACTCCCACATCAGGCCCTTTGCACATGCCATTCCTTTCTGCCTGATAACCGTATAACTTGATATTTATTTTTAAAACTATTTTTATTTATTTATAAGCAGAGAGAGAGAGAGAGAAAGGGTATGGACACACGAGGGCCCCTTGCTGCTGCAAACGACCTCCAGACACTTGTCAAAGTGCCTGCTGCACAAGCATGAGGACCTGAGTTTGGATCTCTCTGACACCCTTGTACGTGTCAGGCATAGTGATGCGCACCTGCAATCCCAGAGCTGGGGGACAGAGACAGAAGGATAACTATGAAAGAAAATAAGGTGGAGAACAACTGAGGAAGACACTCAATGTCAACTTTTGGACTACACACATGCACACACGCACACACACGTGCATGCACATAAACACATGCAAGTGAGCCCAAACACAATACATACAGCACACACACACACACACACACACACACACACACACACATACAATCTGTGTGAGTCTGTGAGAGACCGTTCTTTCCCAGTGATAGTATTTGGAATTTACTAGGACTCATTGTGCCTCATATTGTGGTTCTTCAGTGATCTCATTATCTTTAGGAACAAGAAGATACCTGTGTCACATTCAGGCCAATGGCTTTATGAAAAAGTGCCCAGTGGAATGGATTTGCTCCATAAAGACAGTCCTCCTCTTCATGAAAATGTGCGCACTGCTGTTAGTGACTTCTGCAAGTGGGCTACTGCTGTTGTAAGTTAGTGGTGATGCCAAAAACTATGATTGAAACTCCGACTCAATGTGTGAGGCTCTAGGTTCAATCCCCAGCATTAAACATAAATCAATCACAAAATTCCTTTTATTTAAAAAATAACGTTTGAATAAAATCTCTCGAATCATCTCAGTCTCTCCCATCAAGTACAATGGAGATGTTTTGGGTGGATGAAGAGTGGAAGTTTGCAGGCTTGTAGCTGACTTGAATGCTGATGTTTTGACCTCACACCATTGCTGTTGCTTCTTCATATTTAGACTTTCCTCTCAGTGTAAGGACACGCTTCTCTGTCCCCTCCTGCTGAAACTCACGCCTCTCAGTTGCATGTCTGAGTACCTGGCAGCTATGCTTGAGCACCTGCACACTGTTTTCTTCTGGAAGGAGACTTCTAACTTGGTTCTCAAGATCTCTCCTTCCCTTCTTCCAAGAAACCTTAGTTATGCCTGTTGCTGAGTCTCTGTCATTTTTTTTTAATTCCAGACACTTTTCCTGGGTTTAAAATTTTCTGTTACTAACCTTCTCCCATTTATTTTAAAAATATTTTTATTTATTTATTTATTTGAGGGAGAGAGAGATACAGAAAAAGGCAGGTAGAGAGAGAATGGGCGTGTCAGGACCTCCAGCCATCGCAGAAGAACTCTAGAAGCATGCACCCCCTTGTGCATCTGGCTTATATGAGGTCCAAAGGATCTCAGTTTGTTTCTCCAGGACCCACGTAAGCCAGCTGTACAAGGGGGTGCGTGCATCTGGAGTTTGTTTGCAGTGGCTGGAGGCCCTGGCGCACCCATTCTCTCTCTCTCTCTCTCCCTGCATCTTTCTCTCAAATAAATAAAAATAAAATATTTTTTTAAAGTAATCATCAAAATAATTTATTTTCTTTCTTCTTCACCTTTCCCCCTTTTTTTCCTTCCTTTCTTTTCTTTTCTTTCTTTTTCTTTTGTTTTGGAAACAGGGTCTTGCTATGTACTCCCAGATGCCCTCAAACTTGAGATCCTCCTGCTTCAGCCTTCCCTGAGTGCTCAAGGTTACATTCTGCCAGCGAGCAACCTAGTGGGAAGATAGAAGCCCTTTTTCAATGGGGGAAAGTCCAGAATTACTCTCACTGGACTAACACAGGCCACACACCAGTGTCTGCTTTAACCACCACGTTTAAGAATCTGGAACCTTCTCATTGGCTAGGTTGGGTCGCAAGCCTAACCCTGAGGGCAAGAACTGAGGGTTTCTAGCTGAAAGATTGAGAGACAAGAAAGCTGCTCCCCAGAGGGTGATTGCTGTGAGGAAGATGAACAGGGCAGATGACGACTACTCCTCAGCCGTAGGACCACTGCTTATTTTATAATCCTGCTAGCTTGGATTGCCTGAGTCCTGCCCCATCCAACTCTGTTCCTACTGCAGGACACAACTTCTCTATCCAGGCAGGACATGTAAGAACCCTTAGTGAGCATGGACCATCACAATTCTGTGACACAAACCTGCACTTACATATGGAGAAAAATCCGTTCCTGATTTTGAGAGGAGAGTGGTATAGCATCACTTCCGGCCGTCCTCCCAACCCCAAACCTTGCCTGCATATGTGCCAAATTTCAGCTGGTCTGTCCAGGACCCCTGAATGCAAACCCCAGTCACCCAACAATTCCATCTCTTCTCCTACAAGATGAGAAAAAGACTATCACGAACCAGGAAAAAGTTGGCAAACTGCATATGTAAGTGTGCATTGGTGTAGAAAGAAGTTGGTTTATAGAATGGCTACAGCAGTTGATTTAAAAGCTTCAGTTCTCCTTTAAAAATGTTAGGGGTCAACAATATCTCATACCATTGCTGTTGCTTCATATCTTTAAAAAAAAAAAAAAAGGGACAGTGATTCAAATCACTTGCTTATGGCAGCAAATGCTTTCACCATGACAGGCCACATGCTGATGCAAGGCAGTGGACAGAAAGGCTTCCCTGCATTTTAAAGTGGCTTGAGGCTGGAGAGATGGCTTAGCTGTTAAGATGCTTGCCTGCAAAGCCAAAGGAGCCAGGTTTGATTCCCAGGACCCACAAAGCCAGATGTACAAGATGGCACATGCATCTGGAGTTCAGTTCCAGAGGCTGTAGGCCCTGGAACACCCATTCTCTCTCTTTCTCTATCTGCTTCTTTCTCTCTTTCTCAAATAAATAAATAAAATAAAATATTTTAAAGCTGACTGATGCCGTCTGGTTAACTCAAGGAGATGGGCTGAAGTTCTTCCCAAAAACTCTGGATGGAAGGAGAATGGTGAAATCAGATCTTGTAGGAAAGTTTGAGTAGGCCTCTAAGACTGAGACAGATGGAACTGAGTCAACTTCTAAAGCAGATAAAACTTGAAGAAGTTACTGGGAGCTGTTTTATATTATGACTGCCTTATAAAATTCTTTTTTATAGATCTTATCTAGATCTCTGATTTTTTAAACAGAAGCCCCTTGGACAAGGCAGATTTTTTTTTTCTTTCAGTTTTTGCTTACATAGACTTCATTCTCTGTTGCTAAATAAGCTGAAGGAGCCTGGGAATAATGTTGGAAGCAAAGGCCAACAAAATTATTTGCCTAGTACAAAAATCTCAATAACATACTTGAGAGTGTAGTGCAGCTGCTTTGGTAACTTGCTTTGTTTTTAATCCCTTTTTTATATTTATGTATTTATCTTGTTTTTTTGAGGTAGGGTTTCACTCTAGCCCAGGCTGACCTGGAATTCAATATGTACTCTCAGGGTGGCCTCGAATTCATGATGATCCTCTTGCCTCTAAGTGCTGGGATTAAAGGCATGCACCACCACACCCGGCTTTTATCCTTTTTTTTTTTTTTTTTTTTTTTTTTAAATGAGGGAGAGAGAGAGAATTGGTGCTCTAAAGCCTCCAGTCACTGTAATCAAACTCCAGATGCATTGTGCCACCTTGTGCACATGTGTGACCTTGCATGCATGTGTCATCTTGTGCATCTGGCTTATGTGGGACCTGGAGGGTCCCTTAGGCTTTGCAGGCAAGTGCCTTATCTGCTAAGGCCATCTCTCCAGCCCTATTTTTATCCCTTTCAAAGTTTCATCTTTACCTATATTCTTCAGTATAGTTCCTTAACACATTGTGGCATTATTTGCATAGCACTAATTTATACCTCTTTTTAAAAACAATTATTTTTATTTTTAATTTTTTTTATTTTTGGAGAGAGACACAGAGACAGAGAGAGAGGGAGAGGAAGACAGAGAATGGGCACGCCAGCAGCCTTTCAGCTGCTGTGAACGAAATCCAGATGCGTGCGCCCCCTTGTAGTCAAGTGCAGCATTGCACCCTTTCATCACTTTGCATCTGGCTACACGTGGGACTTGAAGATTGGAACCGGGTTCTTAGGCTTTAGCAGGCAGGCGCCTTAACTGCTAAGCCATCTCTCCAGCCCTTAAAACAATTTTTTAACTTTTATTTTTTATTTTAGAGAGAGAGAATTGGTGTGCCAGGGCCTCAGCCACTGAAATCAAATGCCAGATGTTTGCGCCACCTAGTAGGCATGTGAGACCTTGCGCTTGCTTGCCTCACTTGTGCATCTGGCTTACATGCGGCCTGGAGAGTCGAACATGGGTCTTTAGGCTTCGCAGGCAAATGCCTTAACCACTCAGCCATTTCTCCAGCCCTAACTTATACTTCTTTTATGACACCTCATTGGTTGTGCTCACTTTTTTCTGCTTATTATTGTTTAGCCTTGTTTTGGCTCTGGTACATTCTTTTATGCCTTTTACTGTTTCATTTCTTTTCTCTATAAATTCCACTCCAACTTTAGCATCAGCACATTCTGATTCCCACACTGGGATTCTGTGGAGTCCAGGTTATCTTTCAGCATTAAGCCACATCCCAGGTTAACAGGTATCCTATAGACAAGATGCTCCTAAGCCACTCCCTCCTCAGCTGCAACTGGGTGAAGGAAATGGACACGGCTATCTGAGTACAAAATAGGGCTAAAATGGCCTCCTCCAGCAGGAGCCACGGAGAGGACAGCTTCCTCTAAAAGGGACTGTGGATAATAAAACAAACACATATCTAGAGTTGTCTGGAAAATACTCACAGAGGTGCCATTGTTATAAAGTGCTGGAGAAATTTGCTTTTGGTCAGATAGACGTTATTTCCCCAAGGGCATCATTGCTTCTTGCAGGTCCTCAGCTATTTCTTAACGTCCTAACACAACCTTCCAGTCCCCATATACTCGTCTCCAGGTAATACCCCCTGAGCATTTTCCACCTTTCCTCCAAACTCTATCCCCTGTAATAGTCAAAACCTTCTTGAGCCCAGGTGTGGTGGCGCACGCCTTTAATCCCAGCACTCGGGAGGCAGAGGTAGAGGGTCACCGTGAGTTCGAGGCCACCCTGAGACTACATACTGAATTCCAGGTCAGCCTGGGCTAGAGTGAGACCCTACCTCAAAAACCAAAAGAACAAAACAAAACAAAACTTTTTTGAGTTGGAAGAAGGAAGTACAGAGCGTTTCTTCACCTGTCCTCCACTCACTCGACACGGTATTCTTCTAGGGAAGTTCCCACATTGACGAAGAGCTCATCTGTAAGCAGTTTGACATGGACTATCAGAGCAGGCAAAGCTGTGATGCGCTCTGTGAGATGAAGCCAAACCAGGTTCCTCTGGAGCTAAAGAACAGAGTGGGACAAAACAAACTGCACGAGGCAGAATTCTCCCAGAAGCTAGACCATGAGAGGAAACCCCAGAAACCACAGGTGATTACAGAAGGGGAACAGACCAAAAATTTTTAAATTAAGTTATGTTAGTATTAAACGTTCTTTATTTCTGGTACCTCAGGGCACTGGCTTTTTAAAGTAACACTATTAAATGTTATTATATTTAATAAATAATTGGTAAATGAATGATAGGTAATAGATATTAAAAAGTGATTTATACAAAGAAGGCACATCATTTAAAATTTTTGTTATATCTGACTAATCATTTTCAGATTTTTATGTGTTTTATATGTTGAAATTTTAGCAACTATGGAAATATTATGAATGTTTATTATTTATTAGCAAGAGAAAAATTAATAAATATAATTTATGATTCTGAACACTTAATTTTATGACCAAAAAATTGTTGAATTTTATCTGAGTTATGGACCACAAACCATCCTTGACTGTATTCTTTCCTGACATCAACACGTCAGGCCGTTTCCTTGACATGAGGCGGTTGCACAGGTGCGAGGACAAGGCACAGGAAAGGGAGTCACAGTGTTCTGAAGGGGAGACTATGCGGAGGCCCTACAACACCGTGACAGCTTGATTGTGATAGCTTAAATGTCTAGCCCTAACTGGGAGATATCTGCTATAAGGGATGACTCTGATTTCAGCCCACAGGTGTGGGTAGAGAAGTTTGAGCTCTGGTTGTTCGCGCTTGCTATTGGTGCTGGCTGTTGCTGGTGTCTCTCAGCTTGGATCTGTGAAAGGAGCCAGCTTCTTCTGCCATTGGTGGTGTTCCCCTGGACTCTGTAAGCCTAAAAAAAGAAAATCTTTCTTCCCATAAGCTGTGTCTGGTTGGACATTTGACCCAGCAGAGTGGAGGTGACAACAAATACTATTTTACTTTTCCATGTAATTGGCACTGAAAATACATAAACACATGCCAAGCTGTGAGTCAACAACAGACTTAAGTGCCCATGTTGGGTAGGGAGTGCCTTTTCTCTCAAAATCAAAAACAACATATTATCTCTAATTATGTTCTAAATTACCTGTAATTTTTCTTCACAAGTTTTACCACATACTATCACTTCATTAAAGAGGAAAACAGAATCAAATCTATGTAGTTTTAAAGATTCCATTCAGATAATTTATTTCCTCATATCCTGTTATTTTGATATTTTTATATAATTAGACTAAAGTTTGAATTGCATACCAGACCCCTGCTTTCAGCACAAGAGTATCTCAGACTAAGGAAACCTAGGGTGATTGTTCCTCTCATCATCATTACATTGACTGTGGTCATTTTGAAAAAAATATGCTAGCTACATTCCAGTTTGTATTAAGTTCAACTTGAATAGTTATATTTACATAACCTAAAAAAATAGATCCTTGCCAGGCATGGTGGCATAGGCCTTTAATCTGAGCACTTGGGAGGCATAGGTAGGTGGATTACTGTGAGTTCAAGGTCAACCTGAAACTACAGAGTAAGTTTCAGATCAGCTTGGGCTAGAGTGAGACCCTGCCTCGGAAAAAACAAACAAACAAACAAACAAACAAACAAACAAACAAACAAACAAATCCCTGGGATGGAGAGATGGCTCAGCAGTTAAGTGTGCTTCCTGCACAAGCATGAAGGCAGGCATCTGAGACCACCAGCATTCACACTTCCAGATCCTATGTAAACAGCTTCGTGTGTCCATGGACACCCGTAACCCCAGTCCCACAGGGGAGACAAGACCTGAAAATCTTTGGAGCCTTGAAAGCTTCAGGATCACTTAAGTGATATTGGCTCCAAACAAAGACCAGGCAGGAGAGTGACAGAGCAGGAAGTCTGACATTCTGCTACCATAGGTGATCAGCATGGGGTACCCAGCCCCCACACATAGAGATGCTGAGATAGAATATCTTACTAGTTTATCTGGTTACAATAAATAATACTGTTTTTTTTTTGTTTTGTTTTTTTGGTTTTTTTTTTGAGGTAGGGTCTCACTCTAGCCCAGGTTGACCTGGAATTCACTAGGTAGTCTCAGGGTGGCCTCGAACTCATGGCGATCCTCCTACTTCTGCCTCCCGAGTGCTGGGATTAAAGGCATGTGCCACCACACCAGTCTAATAATACTTTAAAAAATTTATTTATTTATTTATTTATTTGAGAGCAACAGACAGAGAGAAGAGGCAGAGAGAGAGAGAGAGAGAGAGAATGAGTGCACCAGGGCCTCCTCCAGCCACTGCAAACGAACTCCAGATGCATGGGTCCTGGGGAATCAAACCTGGGTCTTTGGCTTTGCAGGCAAGGCCTTAACTGCTAAGCCATCTCTCTATCCCCCTGAAGTATAGTTTTCATATCTGTTTTGATGCCCTTGTATGTCAGTTGAGCTCTGGTATATAGTCCACGTCAGTCTTCACAAACTGATTTGTGTCCTCATTGTGGGTTATGTTTCTTTGCATCTCTTCATATCTGATAATTTTTGAGTGGATGCTAGACAATGTGAACTTTTTTTTTGGTTTTTCGAGGTAGGGTCTCACTCTAGCCCAGGTTGACCTGGAATTCACTCTGTAGTCTCAGGGTGGCCTCGAACTCATAGCGATCCTCCTACCTCTGCCTCCCGAGTGCTAGGATTAAAGGCGTGCGCCACCATGCCCGGCTGAGTATTTTTATATTACAAATGTTTTTGAACTCTGTTCTGGGATATAATCAAGTTATTTGGACAGCTCTGGTTCTTTTGGGTCTTGCTTTTAAGTTTTGTTGGAAGGAGCAAAGTAGTGCTTTGTGTAGGGCTGATTATCTCATACTACTGAAGTGTCCTGTGAACCTTAAGTTTCCCAGGAAGCAGCGAGCACTAAGCCTGGCCCTGTGGGAGAGCCAGGCACTTTCTCTACAGTCCTCTTGGCTGCTTCTTTCCTTGATCCTGGGTGGTTTCCGCTGATAGGTGTAGAGAAGGACCCTCTGTAGCGCTCCGGGATTCTTTCTCCGTGCAGCTCTTTCTATTTCTCTACTGTAAGCTAGCTTCCTTGGTCTCCCTGGACTGTCAGTTCTTCTGTCTCCTCCATTCAGAATCCCATGGGCTAGTTCTCGGCTCCTCCTCTGTGGATGTGACTTGGAAACTCTCGCTGGCAGCCAGCTGGTGGCAATTATGGCACAAATTTATCTTGTTTGTTGCTTGGCTCTTGGGTATATCTCTCTGCTACCTGGGGTCCAGTGTCTTGCAAGCCATTGGTTTGCCTATCTTTTTTTTCAAGCAATACAAATTTTTATTTCAAAAGATTTTGCTTTATATTGAAGGCTTCTAAGAAGGTAGGAAGGAAGAAATATAATTTGATATTAGACAGAAAAGGATGAACATAATAGTCAGGATTGGTAATTGCCCAACTTCATGACCCTCATTGCAGAAGGGAGGTTTGCCTTTCTTCTCCTCTCCTTTCTTCGTTCCTTTTTCTCCCTTATTTTTCCCTCCTTTCCCTCCCTCCTCTCTTCTCCTTTCCTTTTTCCTTCCCTACCTTCCCCTTCCTTTCATCCCTCTTCTTTCTTTTCCTCTCCTTCCCCCTCCTCTCATTTCCTTTTTCCTTACTTCCCCTTTTACTTCCTTCCCTTCCCTGGACTTCCCTTTCCTTTCCTCTTTTTTTTTTCTTGTCTTGTCGTTTTCCTTCTGTTTTTCAGGTGTAGGTGTGAGGACAATGCCTGTCCCTATTCTGGAAATGGAAGCTCCCCTCCTTCTTATTCTTCAACTTCACATAAAATTCTGAGGCCTTCTCTACTCTGCCGTTGCCGTACTTTAAAACTTTGAGGTTCTTACCACCTTAGCTTTGCTCACAGTGGCAGTCTGAAGTTCCCAGCTTCCCCATGTGGATCTTTCCCTCCCTTCAGACATAGGGCATTTGTTCATTTTTGCTATGGAGATACTTGGTTAACATTAATATATTCTCATCTGTCGTAGCACTCCATTCCCTTATTTTAGCATATATCTCTTTACATTGTATGCCACTCATCCATCTGCTTATGTATTCATTCAACAATAATTTATGAGCATCTATGTATTCAAAATATTGGGGATTCAAAACTAGAGATTTGCTTCCTGTCTTTAATGAACTTACAGTCTAGTGAAGCCAATAGGCAAATGATTAACCACAACAAATGATGACATATGTGTGCAAGACAGAAAAAGAAATAATCAATTCCACCAAATATAGAATGAAGGCAAGTTTCAATAAAGGCTTCAGAGAAAAAAGTCTGTGTTGGTGCTGAATCTTGAATGACTGCTAGTAAACCAACAGTGTGACATTAGCCACTACTGTTCCTCCGTGTGGGAATAGTGTGAATTCTATTTCTTCCACACGCCTTTCCCCCTTTCTTTTCTCCCCTCCCTTTAGTTCAGTGGTTCTCAGCTGAGAGAAATTTTGGCCCCTTCTTCTTCCTCTCAGGATCTTTGGCAGTGTTTGCAGGCAGCAGTTTTGGTTGTCATAGCTCAGAGGGTGCTATTGGAAGTTCGTAAGTAGAAGCCAGAAATGCTATTAAACAGTTTACCATGAGTAGGTCAGCCACCTGTCCCCGGCAGAGAATTATTGAATCCCAAATGTCAATACTGCCAAAGTTAAGAAACTTGGCTGTAATTCAACAAACATTTATAGAACACTTGTATGTCCTAAGTGTTCCAGACACCAGGGAGGTACTGCAGGAAATGACCTCTGAAGCCTACATTTTAAAGGTTGGAAAAAGATGCAGACAAACAATAAAAATTGTACACAATTTAACAAACACTGGTGAATCATGTGAAGAGAAATGAGTTAGGGAGACAAAGTATGCTGTGAGGGGTTCGCAAATCTTAAATTGGATGGTCAGGGGAGATTCTGAGGTAGGATACGAAGACAGGCATGAATGAAAAGGGAAAAGAATCCTTCATCCTGGGTTCTGATTGAAACCTCTCACCAGCTGAGAGCAGGAATCCCAGCACAATTAACAATTCCTTAAGGCCTTTCTCCCTTCCCAGCTATAAACCTACAATTTTCTAGGAGTCTCACCAGAAACCTCATTTACAGTAGATGCTGCCATGTCCTCAATTCCTTGAGCAAACCTCTGGTTCTTGGTTTTATCTGATCAGATTGTAATCTCATCCCAGGCACCTCTGTAGCCACCCTATAATCTCAGTTATCAGAGAAGGGAGCAGAGGTAGAGCAGGGGAGAGTCCCCTAGAAACCTAGTGAGCAATGGAATTCCACAAACTTTCTAAGCCTTCTACGCAGACACCACTAGGACACTTGCTGTGTGACTTTCTCTTAGTGACAGCTACACCCACACTCTGGGATGCGTCTTACTTTCTGTGAGTGCTTCTCTCTTAGTTCTCTTGCTTATAATGTATATTAAAATATCTTTAGGGCTGGAGAGATGGCTTAGAGGTTAAGGTGCTTGCCTGCAAAGCCTAAGGACCCATGTTCAACTCTCCAGATACCACATAAGCCAGATGCACAAAGGTGAGGCAAGCACAAGGTTGCACATGCCCACTAGGTGGTGAAAATGTCTGGAGTTTGATTGCAGTGACTGAGGCCCTGGCACACCAATTCTCTCTCTCTCTAAAATAAAAATATATAATTATTTTTAATAAAACAGAGTTCTGCTTCAAGCTGTCTAGTTCCAAAATTCTTTTCTGAACTGAAACCATGATCCTGGGTTGCCTGAGTAGAGATGTCTAAAACACTAAGGGAACTCAGGCTGCTTAAAATGGTAGCATGAAGCTGTATCCCCTCACCACCGAAATACCACTGGAAAGATGATATGACCTAGGTATGGGGTGAGCCATGTGGGCCTGTGGGTCTCTTGGGGAAGCACATCTCAGCAGGGCAAACAGCAGGTGCCAAGGCACCAAGGTATACTCTAAGAAGAGCGAGGTCAGCATGCTTGGAAGAGCAAGCTGAGTCCAGTTCTGGAAGAGAGTGCCCTTCTATCAGCTGTCATTTTCTGTTTTAGATAGACACGCCTGGTTTGCCTTCAGACTGTCCCACGCATTCTACTATATAGCTTAAAGACGAGTGTGAGGAGATGGAATTCTGGTTGCATGTTTCTTAGTCTGACCTAAATCTAAACCTCTTTTTTTGTGATGAGACAACCTGTGGATGTTGCATCTACAGCATCTGGCTATGAACCAGAGAGAAAGGCTCCTTACATCCTTGGTACACCACTGTGGAATGGGAGAAAGACAAGTGAGATAGACACGTTCTCCTCTTTCTCTCTCATTAAAGGGGCAACAGTTTGGGGTTAGTAACACTGATCAAAGCACAGCACTTTACAAGGTGAGCATGGTGTGGGTAACTGCTGAGTAAGTTTAATGACAATCATTACTTTGGATGAAATGTGTGACATTTTGCCTGATTTCTAGACACTTTAATGTATATATATCCTGTCTTATAATCCTCACATCAGCCCTGTGGGGTTAGATACCATTGTTATGTCTATTTCACCGATTAAAGAATAAAGTCAAGTGTCTGTGGACTCATGGCCGCTAAGTAGAAGAAGACTGGATTTAACCCTAGAGCACTCTAAATTCAAGAACCATGCTTTGCTTATTTATTTTTTTGGTCTTGTCTAAACAATAACAGGGAAGAATTGGGTTCACTTTATTATTTGTAAAAGTAAAAAGTTTTCATTGAGATTAAAAAAACTTTTTGTTGACAATTTTTATACATGTACAGAATATATTTTGATCATAATCTCCCATTATCTTTTTTTGTCCCCCACCTTCTTCCACTGAATCCCTTTTTCCTTCCCACTAGTTCCTTTTCTACTTTGATGTCTTTTTTCACCCCTCCCCCATCATCCATAATGGAATGTTGATGGGCCCCATATTGTGCGGGTAATAAAGCTTCAGTCGGATCGTGAGTGTAATGGCCGCTTTGTGTCTGGAAGACAGCGTTCCAAAGCACTCCTCCTCATCCTTGGACTCTCACATTCTTCCTGCCCCTTTCTTCTACAGTGTTTCCCGAGCCTTGGAGGGGTTGATAAATATACGTTTCATTTAGTGCTGAGCACTCAATAGTCGCTTATTCTCAGCACTTTGATGAGTTCTGAGTCTCCCTAGGAGTCACCACCAACTGCAAAAAGAAGCTTCTCTGACAAAGTGAGGGCAGTAGTAATCTGCAAGAATAAACATCAGTTCTTAGAAGGCAATTTAACTGGAACATCATATGAATTTAGCCAAATAAAAGTAGTAGTTTCCCCCCTAGGGCCTAGAACCTTCCCAGTCATAGGTTTTTCTGTACCAGGCATGAATTCCTTCTCATGGAGGGGGTCTCAAATCCAGTCAGAGAGCCAGTACCCTTATAACAGTCATAACACTATTGCTCTGGTGGGCACATCTTGCCTGGCTGGTTGGTTATGAAGCTCACAATGTCCACTGCTGGTTAAGACCATTGATGATTTTTCTCCCCTAGCAGCCTGCTCAGTACTTTTCAGCACTATGACAGCTAGTCCCTAGGGAGAAGGCTCTAGCTCAGTTCCAGCTTGATTTCTTAGTGTCTTGCAACCAAAGTATGTGGTGTCTTTAACAACTGGGCCTCACCACTAGTTCTGGTGTGCAACCAAGAGCATTGGCACTAGCCTGTTTTGTTTTGGAGGCCTCGGGGCCTTCCTGACCAACAACTCACTTGGATATATTCCACCCCTGAAAAGCCATGTTCTTAAGCATTATGTTATTTTATCAATTATGAATGTTTCCTGTTTCTTTTGTAAAATCAAAGCATCCTGAAACTTTGTAAACCACTTTAGCAAGGACCAGCCATAAATTAAAAGTAATGACATAGCTTTTATAATTACCAACCAAAAACAAACAAGAAATGGAACTAAGGACCTTGTTCCTTTCTCTAGAATCCTCATAAGTCGAAGTGGGTAAAGATGAGGTATGGGGCCTGGTATCTGAACACCAGCTTGTGGAAAAGGCAGAGAGCAGATGAACCTTTGGTTGACTCCAAGGTTTCATGTGAAGCTCAAGATGAGACTTTCAAAAAGGAGCTTCAGAAACAGGTATGTGTACATGCTGACACTTGATCACCTCAGCTAAAGTGACCACTGAGTTTTGGCATAATACAGAGGCTCTTGAAAGTCATAGAGCTTGCATATTGAATTCACCAATGAGAAAAGTGAACTGTTGTGAAGAATGTGTAATAAACAGGACTTGAAATCTCCTTGTTTCATGGTAAGCAGTGTCCACTTACATAGTATTCCTACCATTTAAACAACGAATCCTTTGGAAAATTGTTCAAAGGGCAGTTGAACCAGTAGGACTACCTCAGTGCCCAGAACAGGTATGATATCATAGGGGCTTTTTCTTATCAGCAAGAGATGAATGCCAGAGAATTCAAAACTGCAACTAGGTCAGAGGGAAGGGGTGGTTCATGCTTGTAATTGCAGCACTCAGGAGACTGGAGCAGGCAGATCCCCATGAGTTCAAGGCCAGCCTGGGCTACGCAATGAGTTCAGTACAGCTTGGATTACAGAGTAAGACCCTGTCTCAAAAAACAACAGAACAAAAAAAAAAAATCTAAACTGAAACTGGGGAGACTTTTCTATAATTCAGCAGAGTCATGGAATTTGGAATCTCCCCAAGACAAGGGTACAAAGGTTAAACACTTGAGATCACAGAATGACAACACACACAACAAAGATGTGCTCCCATTTTACCACAAATTAGCTCTTGGCCTGTCCATCTCTCGTGCACAAGCTAGTGGAAGCAGACAGTCATGCTGTCATCACAGTTCTGGGAATGTGGAAATGTGGACACGGCACTTGCAAGGACGCTGATGAGCACATGAGTGAACTTTTTTTCTTCAACAGACCCAAAGTGTCTCCTAGATAACAGCTGTGAAAAGACTTTGAAAAAGTAAAACACTGTACAAATTTAGCTTATCCTTCATCAGTAATTGTTTAGCAATTTTCTCTTATAATTGGAAAGCTAAGACAGAACTGAAGGCCATTTTTATCTTTTCCCATGCTGAATATAATTTCTTATTTTTCCGAGATGATGTGTGTCACATCATGCTTGAATAAGCTTCAAAGTAATATAAATAATGTTTGGAAGAATTTCTGAGTACATAGTTTGAGAACTGCCTAAATTAATGAAAATTTAATTTATAGCATAGCATTATTCCAGTTGAACATTTAAAAATAACAAAATTAAATATATTATTTATATATAATATACATAATATATATTAATTAAATATATTAAATATATGTATTTTAATTACAAACTTTTGGGCTGGTGGGATGGCTACTCAATAAAGAGCTTGCCATTCAAGCCGGGCGTGATGGCGCATGCCTTTAATCTCAGCACTTGGGAGGCAGAGGTAGGAGGATCGCCAAAAGTGCGAGGCCACCCTGAGAGTACATAGTGAATTCCAGGTCAGCCTGAGCTAGAGTGAGACAGTGAGACCCTAATCAAAAAAAAGAAAGAAAGAAAGAAAGAAAGAAAGAAAGAAAGAAAGAAAGAAAGAAAGAAAGAAAGGAAGGAAGGAAGGAAGGAAGGAAGGAAGGAAGGAAGGAAGGAAGGAAGGAAGAGCGAGCTTGCCATTCAAGAGTGAAGAACTGAGTTTGAGTACCCAGAACTCATAGAAATGCTGGGCGTGGCAGCATGAGCCTGTACTGCCAGTGCCCGGGAAACAGAGAGACAGGCAGATCCCTTGGGCAAGCAGACCGGCGAGACTGCCCAGATTGGTGAGCTCTGGGTTTAGTGAGAGATCTTTTCACAGTGAAGAAGGTGGAGAGATCGAGGAAGACACGAGACATCAACCTCTGGCCTCCACGCTCGTATGCACACGTACATAAGAAAAAGGAAAAAAATTTCAAAATTTTGCTTTCCGACACCTAGAAGTTTCCTTTCAATATACATTCATATCTACTTCCTTTTAGGCATACTTAAAAATGTATTCATTTGGTTTTGTTATGGGGCGTGATGAGACAGGACCTCACTTTGTTACCCAGACTGACTTGGAACTCGTTACCTAGTCCAGGCTGGCCTTGACCTTCAGGTGACCCTCTTGCCTCAGGCTCCAGAGAGCTGCGATGACAGGCATGACCAACCACATCTGGCTTGCTTTTGTTCATTGAGACAAGTCCTCTTTTAGCCAAGGATGACCTGAGATGTCTCCTGATCCTTCTGCTTCAGCCTCCGAAGGCCTGGGATTACAGGTGTGCACCATCAGATCTGGCTTAAAAATATATTCTCAAAGATATTAATTTTCTGAGCTTATAATGTTAAAATTAATTTTCTTATTAAAGACTAATCTTTGGTTGGAGAGATGGCTCAGCAGTTAAAAGATGCTTGCTTGTAAAACCTGACAGCCTGGGTTTGATTCCCCAGTACCCACATAAAGCTAGATGCACAAAGTGGCACATGCATCTGGAGTTCACTTGCAAGAGGCCCTGGAGTGCCCATACTATTCTCTCTCTTTCTACTTGAAAATAAATATTAAAGTGAAAATATTTTTATATTTCATTTAATATTTAATATTTTTAAAAGACTAATCTTTAACAACTTAAAAGAGTTTTCCAGAAGGATCAAGAGTTTGAAGCTAGTGGCTGGAGAGATGGCTTAGTGGTTATGATGTTTGCCTGCAAAACCAAAGGATCCCAGTTCAACTCTCCAGGTCCCACTTAAGCTAGATGCACAAGGTAGTGCATGCATCTGGAGTTCGTTTGCAGTGGTTGGAGGCCCTGGTGCACCCATTCTCTCTCTCTTTATCTCTCTCTCTCTCTTAAATAAATAAATAAAATAAAATAAAAGAAAAAAAAAGAGTTTGAAGCTAGGGCTAGAGAGATTGCTCAGTGGTTAAGGCACTTGCCTGAAAAGCCTAATGACCCACAGAGGTCACTGCTGTGGGCCTTTTCTTCAATGACTCTCCATCTTGTTCTTTGAAACAGGGTCTCTTGCTAAATCTAGAGTTCCCAGATTCAGCTAGACTAGGTAGCTGGTGGGCCCCAGAATTCCCTATCTCCACCTTTCCAGAGCTGGAATTTCAGGAGTGTGCCACCATGCCTAGCATTTATGTGGGTACTGAGGACCATATATTTAAGCTTGCTTGACAAGCATCTTACTCACTGATTCATCTCCTCAACACCCCCTTTTAAAATTTTCATTGTATATTTAAAAAAAGAATTTTCTAAAACATTTTATTTTAACAGCAAAAACTAGTAAAGCTGTTTGTCAAAATGGTTCTAATCAGCTAATGAAGTACTATCATTCACATTTGGGGAATAGGGTTTATACAAGTGACATAGTAAAAAGCCATTTATCCAGAGGTTTAGATACAAAGAGGGTTCTAAACAATAGAACTGTACATTTTTGTTGTGAGACATGGTGTTTGAGACAAGTAGCTGAGGCTGTCTTGGCCCTCATGATCCTCCTGACTCAGCCTCCCAAGGGCTAGAATTATAAACATGAGCCCCATCATGCCTGGCCTGTAATGATTTTGTAAATCACCCTTTTATTCTACTTGGTGGATGACACACTGCTGGGCTGTAGCATCCTACTTCATAGACACCAGTGCAATGATGTGTTGGTAGGGGACAGTCACTATTGATGGATTTGGTTTGGAAGGTAAAATGTTCTAAACACATTGAATCACAATCATGTAAACTTGTAATCCTTTTTTTTTTTTTTTTTTTTTTTTTTTTTGAGGTAGGATCTCACTCTGGCTCAGGCTGACCTGGAATTCACTATGTAGCTTCAGGGTGACCTTGAACTCATGGCAATCTTCCTACCTCTGCCTCCCAAGTTCTGGGATTAAAGGCATGCACCACCACACCCGACTTTGTAATCCACTTTTTTAAAGTTTGAATTCATATAAAGAAAAATCAAAAGGATGCTTTAATACTGTGAGGAGGTTGAGACTGTGTTAGTTTGAATGTGATCATGTGAATTTATGGCTCCATAGACTCAGGTTTTTTTTTTTTTTTTTTTTTAAATTAAAATTGAGTTTGCAACTTCAGCCCCTAGCAGGCAGATCCCTGCTACAGGAGAACCTGTCACTGGGGTGGATCTTAGAGCCCCGCCCTAAGGTGTGTGTGGGAGTGGATCTGATTCCAGCCCAAAGGTGTGGAGAGATCATTTAGAGCTCTGGCAGTTCCTGCTTGCTGCTTGTTGGTGTTTGCTTGCTGCTGTTGCTTTTCTGCCTGGTGTGTGGAAATAAGCTGCTTCTTCTGCCATTGATGGCCTTTCCCCTGGATGTGTAAACTTGTGATAAACCCGTTCCTCCCATAAGCTGTGTCTGGTTGGATGTTGGTCCCAGCAATGTGGAGTTGACTATAACAGAATGGATCAACTCTTTCTTGATTGCTGTGTCCTTTGGTATAAAGATCTATAAGTTATGGATATCAAATAGACTGGGTTCTGGACATTGTAGGTGGAAAGTTGTCCAACTGCTAAAATGTATTACTAATCTTTAATATAAAGGTAAGAAAAGGGTGGAGAATTCCTTAACTCACCCTCATCATTTACACTTATATTTAACAATGAGAGGAAAGTGGATTACAATGAGGTATTTTATCAACAGATTTTTTTGATTTTTAAAATTTTTTATTTATTTATTTATTTATTTATTTATTTATTTTGGTTTTTCTAGGTAGGGTCTCACTCTAGCCCAGGCTGACCTGGAATTCACTATGTAGTCTCAGGTTGGCCTTGAACTCATAGTGATCCTTCTACCTCTGCCTCCCAAGTACTGGGATTAAAGGCGTGCGCCACCACGTCTGGCCTGAATGTTCTTTTTAAATTTTTTTTTCTTTATTTGAGAGAGAGAGGCAGAGAGAGATAGAGACAGAGAGAGAGAATGGGTGCACTATAGCCTCCCACTACTACAAACAAACTCCAGATGCATGCACCCTCTCATGCATCTGGCTTATATGGGTACTGGGGAATCAAACCTGGGTCCTTAGGCTTTGCAGGCAAGAGCCTTACCCACTAAGCCATCTCTCCAGCCCCTGAATGTTCTTTACATTCTCTTTTAGGAGGAATTACTTGCAGACCTTCATGGAACAGTTGCCTTTAAGGATTTCATTCTAAGCAGGGCTTACAGGATGCCGAGGGTGAGTTAAGAGTCATTTCACAAAATCCCAGAGGCTTTGTAGCTCACAGCTGCAGATGAGAAGGGTTAAGTACCCAGACATAACCATAAAACTTCACTCCTGTGCATCCACCACACCTTAGGCCCTTGGAAGAAAGATGCTGTTCCCCAGGGAGACGCAGCATTCAAGATGGGGCCTGTTTGGTTTCTGTTACTGATAGAGGGGTCATCTTTCAACTGCTTAGGGACCAAAGTGCAAGCAGCCTTGCAAACCCTGCTAAGAAGACATTCTGAGTTCTCAAGGACTAAGTATCCTTTGCTGTCAGGTGAAAGGATAAAAGCTCTGTTGCTTAGGTCAGTGAACTGTGGAAACACAAAAGCTCATGTCAAGCCCACCAGTGGCTTCGTTCTTTTCCCCTGTCATCTGTCCTGTCTTCTGATTCCCTGAAGCTGGCTCCAGCCTTCTCCCATGAAGCACTTTCTATTTCCAACTTGGAAGATCTGAGCGGAGTGTTGGATGAATAGACTATTTAGCAGGAGGAACTATAGCCTGGAGTTGTGCCCAGCGGAGCCCTAGCTCCACAGTAGGAAACTAGATGGGTGTTGGAACCATGGATCTGGCCACTGCTGTCTGGGTTCCTCAGGGGTTACTGTAGCCAAGATGGTCAGATATTGCTAGGCATGGGACACTGAATTGCTATTTGTTTTCTCTATTCTTTTTTCTTTTCTAATCTGCAGATAAGGTTCATAGCTAAACAACTCCCCCTTAAGCCTATGACCTTCCAGCCATAGGCTTTTGACTAGGTTCCCAGTACAGGATGAATTCCCTCCCGTGGAGTGGGCCTCAAATCCAGAGAGCAGTTGGTTTCCCCATAACAGACATAGCACTATTGCGGCAGGGAGCACATCTTGCCTGGCTGGTTGGTTGTGGAGCTTGCAGGGTATACTTATGGGTAAAACTATCCATGACTGTTTTCCCCCAGGCCCTGCATAACACTTTCCAGCACTATGCCATCGAGCCCAAGGAAGGAGGCTTCCAGCTCAGATCTTGCTTGATTTCTCAGTATCCTGCAAGTGACCTGTATATGGCCATTGCTGTTTTTAGAGTTCAAACTTCTTTTCCATTTTGGTTTGTCTCTTGTTGGTTTAATTCATTTTGTTGATGGGCATATCAACCAATTTTGGGCAAAAGGAAGCATGCCTGATACACTGGCTATGCTCTTCAGCAGCATTGATCTCAGAAAGGTTCCTGCATGCAGCTCAGACTTCTGTATACACCTGTCACTCAAAGTCCTCCACCATTGGACCTAACCCTTATGTTCCATAGCCTCTTAATGATAAGACGTCAACTACAAGAGGAGAATCTATTAGAGTAAGTGAAGCTAGGTGTGTGACACACAGTTATAATCCCAGAACTCATGAAGCTGGGCAGGAAGATTGCTGTGAATTCGAGGCCAACCTTGACTTTAGTTCTACCCACCAACCCCTGTGGAACAAATGCTGGCTGTGATGGCTCATGCTTGTGACCCCAGCACTCAGGAGGCTGAAGCAGTGGATTGCCATGTGTTCAAGGCCAGCATGGGCTACATAGTGAGTTTAGAATAGCCTCGGATATTGAGTGACACATCTCAAAATATCAAAAACAAAACCAAAACCAGGAGCCAGGCATGGTAGTGCACACCTTTGATCCCAGCACTCTAGAGGCTGAGGTAGGAGGATCTCTGTGAGTTTGAGGCTAGCCCAGGGCTACAGAGTGAGTTCTAGCTCAGCCTGGGCTAGAGTGAGAACCTGCCTCAAAAAAACAAAACAACAACAACAAAAAGTCCACATAATTGGGATGGGGAGATGGCTCCGCAGTAAAAGGTGCTTGCTTACAAAGCCTGATGTCCTGGGTTCAATTCCCAAGAACTCATATAAAGCCAGATACACACAGTGGCACATACATCTGAAGTTTGCGGAAAAAGGCCCTGGTGCACCCATATTCTGTCTCTTTCTCTGTCTCTCTCTGCCGGGTATGGTGCCACACATCTTTAATCCCAGGACTTAGGAGGCTGAGATAGAGGCCAGCCCGAGACTACATAGTGAATTCCAGGTCAGTCTGGGCTAGAGTGAAACCCTACCTCGAAAAGCAAACAAAAAAACAAACAAAAAAGAATATTTTTGATGCTGTGTGACCACTTTCTAAAGTCCATCTCGTGGTTAAAATATCAGCATGAAATTTTGTCTGCTGTAACAATATATGTCAGAATGTGAGGGTTTTTAAAATTTGGGTATGGAGGTGGGAGGACTTTATTTGTCTGTCTGTCTAATGAAGGGTCTGTGTTTTCCCCCCTTTAGTTCCTCGAGAAGCTCTACGCTGAGAAGCGAGGTCAATCTGAATACAGGAAGCCGCCTGGGAACCTCGGTCAAGCATAGAAGAATCTTGAGAAGATGGTCAGGCATTTTCATGGATGCTGTTCTTGTCTATGGCTCCCTTGTTTTACACAGGAAGTAAAATTCAGGTGTGCTCCCTGTGGATGTACAACTTCAGCTTGGCAGCTCCCATAAGTGGAAGATTTAGTACTTAGGAATGCTGCTCAGTGACTTTCTCCTTTACTTAATCAATTTTTTTCTGTTGTTGTTTGTTCATATTGGCTTTTTGAGTCAGGGTCTTGCTATGTATAGCCTGGTCTCTAACTTGTGATCTTTCCTGCCTTAGCCCCCCAAATGCTAGGATTTTAGGAGTGTACACCACCATATATGGCTTAACATTTTTATTAATATGAGATCAATATTCATGGGTAGTTGCTATCCATGTTGATTATAAAAATTATATATACCACTTATTTGTAAAAATAAAATAACAATTAAAGACAAAATGACTCTTGTATATTTTCATAGTATTACTTTCCTTTATATTGAGTGAACACTTTTTTTCCTCAATCCTTACAATATTATTTCCTTTCATTCCAAGTGAAACTGAGATCTTCCCTCTTTTAAGCATCTATTCTTAATAATAATTGTATGCCCATAATATAAGATCACAAGATAAAAAGTTCAATGGAAACTCAATATTACATTCGGCTACTTTAAAATTTTTTTAAATATTTTATTTATTTATTTGAGAGGGAGAGAGAGGCAGATAGAGAGAATGGGTGTGTCAGGGCCTTCAGCCACTGCAAACAAACTCCAGAAGCATGTGTCACCTTGTGCAGCAGGCTTACAAGGGTCCTGGGGATCAAACATAGGTCCCTTGGCTTTGCAGGCAAGTGCCTTAACTGCTAAGCCATCTCTCCAGCCCTAAATTATTTTTTAATTTCTATTTATTTATTTATTTATTTGCAAGCAGAGAGAGAGATAGAAGAGAGGCAGACAGAGAGCATGGGCACGCCAGGGCTGCTAGCCACTGAAAACAAACTCCAGATGCATGTGCCCCCTTATGCACCTGGCTTACATGGGTCCTGGAGAATCGAACTGGGATCCTTTGGCTTCTCAGGCAAACACCTTAACCGCTAAGCCATCTCCCCATCCCCCTAAATTATTTTTTATTAAAAAGGTTAATGCTCATGTCAAAAAAAAAAGAAAATATAGGCCAACAAAAAACCCATAGAGAATACCAATAATTCACACTAGCCAGAAATAGGCACTCTTTACCCATTGGAATGTTTCCTTCTGTATTCTTCCCTATGAAATCCACTCAAAAGAATTTAACAAAAAATAAAACTTATTTTATTTTAGGGGCAGTTTTTAAATATTTAATTTAATTATTATTTGAGAGAGAAAGAAAGAAAGAAAGAAAGAAAGAGAGAATGGGCATGCCAGGGCCTTTAGCCACTGAAAAAAAACTGCAGATGCTTGTACCACCTTGTACATCTGGCTTATGTGGGTACTGGGGTATTGAACCTGGATCCTTAGGCTTCACAGGCAAGCACCTTAACTGCCAAGCCATCTCCCCAACCCTAGGGGAAGATTTTTGAGACAGAGTTTCAGTAGTCTAGGCTGACCTTGAATTTGCTATGTAGCCAAGGCTGGCCTTGAACTCTTGACCCTTCTGCCTTCACCTTCCAAGTGCTGGGATTATAGGAGCGTGACAACATGCCCAGCAAAAGCATAAATAAGTAAATTTGTTAAAAGGATATTGATGAGGTAGAGAGATGGCTTAGCGGATAAGGCAAATGGGTTACTAGTAACACACCTTTAGTCAAAAAAGAAACAGACTATGAGAAAACTTTTTGAAAAATACAGTATTTCCATGACATGGAAAGAAAGAAAATGCATACTGAGATTTGTTGTGTCTTCAACTTCTGTTAAAGCCCAATCCTATACAGAAATTTTCCAGAACCACGAGAAGCAAAGTAGTTTGGTAATGAAACCTGGTACTTTGTAGCGCAGGGCCTGGGTTTTAAGCAAGCCCTGCCACTGGCCAGCTAAATGATCAAAGGCGAACTGTTACTCTCATCTGCTTCATCTTCTCACCGGAAATAGGAATGATGTCAGTAGTAACAGTTCTATCCTCCAGAAATGTGGTGAGGATTAGGGAAGCCTTACAAGTACTTAGAACACAGCCTGGCACATTGTGTGCATGCACTAAATGTTAGCTGACTTTATGGCCTGATGGATCAGATAACTTCTAATTTATGATGGGCACCTGTCACATGGTAACCTACTGCCTCATGATTAGTCGGCTGTGTTTACTACTGTCCAGCAAGAAGATAAAACCTTTTCTCAAAGGAAGAATAGTTATGTGTGTCAGAGTTTATGGTTGATCTGCAACTGTCTGAGGGCCTATGCTGTGATCCCCTTTCTGGACTTGGCGATGCTCCATTCAGCAGCCCTCTCTGCCTCAAGTGCTCCCAGCACACAAGCTGCCTGGGCTCAGGAGGCAGAGTTTCTTGGAACAGCTAGGATGCCTTCTCTTGCTTCTTGCTGCACTCAAAGCTGGCAGCTTCTCAGATTACTGAATAAATGAGCTGAGGCAGCACATCTAAATCTGGGCTCCTTGTTCCTCAGCCTTGGGCTGAGATCAAGTGTAAATCTGGCCTTCAAAACCTAAAGAGAAGTGCAAGTAGCACACCATTCTGTAGTATTTCTAACACCCAGATAAAATACATAAACAACCTGACAGTATAGTTAATATAAAGTTGTTTGAAAAAAACTCTGAAGTGTGGTGCTAGAGAGATGGCTCAGTGGATAAAGTGTCACAGCACCAGCTAGACTTCCTAAGTTAGATTCCCAGGAAGGCTTTGGGATACTGCCTTCCAGATACAATGTGGCATTTGCATTTTTGATCTTACAGTGGCTGTCATTATCTGCACAAGACCTGTATAACATAAGGGCATAAAATGACATCAGAACAGAAGAGGGACTAGTTGGAAAGAATTAGGGCTTCAGTGGAGGGGTACAAAGAAGGTGGTGGGAGAAGTTTATGATCAGCCAACATTGTGCCTATGTATGGAGGTCATCAATAAAGTTTAAAAATAACAAATCTAGACAATTAGATAAGTCACAAAGTTTATTCCTTCATTTGAGCTGCTTTATATGTAACAAAAGGCTGGAGAGATGGCTCAGTGGTTAAGGTACTTGCCTGTATGTAACAATAAAGGGCCTCATATCATTATTTGTTATATATAAAAGATTATAGGGGTTAGGGATTTAGCTCAGTGGATGAGCACCTGCCTAGCAAGCACAAGGCCCTGGGTTCGGTCCTCAGCACTGAAAAAAAAAAAAAAAAAAAAAAAAAGGGTTATTGCCATAAAAGTAGGCCAGAAGCCATGGTGGGCACCAGCACACTCATGGCAAGATGGGAAGCTGAGGCAGGATGGTGGTGAGATGGGAAGCTGACACAGGAAGGGGATGAAGACAGGGGAATTCTCTGGAAGCTGGAGAAACTAGAGAAAAGCCCAGCAAAGAGAGCAAAGCAAGACTCCAGATAAACTGCTCCCATTGGCTAGCTAGATGAGGCCCAGCTCCCAGGTTGTCTTCATATATTCTTTATGCATATATAACGTGACTTGATCACATTCACACCTCTCCATTACCATGTCATGCCTCCCACCCTGTGGAGAATTTTTGACATTGCCTTTAGCTATTATGTATTTGGCTGAAGAATGTATAACCTGTTTTAAGAATGGTTCCACTACCCACTGTCTCACTAGGTCCCTAAACTGCGTGTGAACTGGCACAGTCTGTCTCTAGCACATGATTGCTTATAATACTCAACGCTATGAAGTGCATCAGAGAGAAGAACAAAGAGAAAATGTTTTCCCAACTACCCAAGATGATTTACAGGAGCTCCTCCTGAAGTCTCTGCAGAAGATGCAAAGCTTCATTGCACAGAGATGTAGGAATTTCTATGGTGAGGGAAACTGTCAAGCTCAAGTCTGCTAAAAAGCAAATGGCAAGATGAGATGAGGTGTTCACAAGCTGAACCTGGGGCAGATCAGGAACAGGCATGGAAAGATGTTTAATGGCAATGAGTGTCCTGAGAAGGAGGATGGTGTGATGTGCTGGTTTGAGCTAGATGTCCCTCATAGGCTTGTGGATTTTTAAAAATATATTTTATTTATTTATTTGTTTTAGAGAGAGAGAGAATGGGCACACCAGGGCCTCCAGCCACTGCAAACGAACTCCAGATGTGTGCGCCCCTTTGTGCATCTGGCCTACGTGGGTCCTGGAGAGTTGAACCGGGTTCCTTTTGCTTTGCAGGCGAATGCCTTAACCACTAAGCCATCTCTCCAGCCCCAGCATTTTTTTTATGCTTGGTCCCTATCTGATGAAAATTTGGAAGGAGGAGCCTTGCTGGAGGAGGAGTGTTGCTGGGGCAGTTTTGGGGTGTTATAGGCCACTTCCCCCTTGCCAGAGCTCAGCTCACTCTGGTTGCTTTCTGCAGCTGCTGTGGCAAATTGTGATGTCCAGCCTCTGCTCTGTCATCCTGTCCCTGCTGGGCTGACCCCTTCTGTCCAGACTGCAAGCCAAAATAAACCTTCTCCTCCCTTCGGCTGCTTTTGGTCAGAGATTTTGTCCCAGCCACATGAAAGAAGAATCTTGAATCCTGCTGCATGAACCCTTTACTGGAAAGAAGTCAGAGAGAGCTTGCTCCCCTCAGCATGCACAAGGCCTTGGGTTCAAGCCCTGGAACAGCCCAGGTATCCTCTAGACATTCACCTACTGCAATTTTATTAGTATTTTCTAGTGTTTTACCACTCTTAATATTCATTCATTCAATACATATTTTAAGTCTCTCCTGTGCAGGACTCTGGGCCCTCTATAGAACACTCACATTTCACTGAGCCATTTACCCTTCCATGCACAGCCAAGAGGCCTCCATTCTTGCTGAGGAGTGGGATGGTCAAGTTGTGGAGCACACACGTTTAATTACACAAGTCTTCTGACTTTTTGTACCTACTGACTTTCCCAGCAATAGTACATCCACTTGCTAATGCTTGCCTCTGGGATGTGAACTGTTTGAATTTATCTGACCACCAGTGAATGGCTCTGTATCTATTGATTTTCCTCAGCCAAACATTGTTGTGAGTGCCTGGTGTGTTCCTGGTTGTGTACCAGGCATGAAGGAAAAGCATCTCCTGGCCTCTTGTCAATGTGCAAGAGTTTATTGTATAAGGCTGTCAATTCTTTACTGATTCTTGGTGCCACAGATATCTCACCTAGTCTAGAACTATCTGATAATTTTGTATATGGCATCATTCACTGAATACTACCTCTCTCTCTCTCTCTCTCTCTCACACACACACACACACACACACACACACACATGAGGCCTACAGATTATAGACTTGGCATGTGATGGAACACAAAGAATGAACACTGTGCAGCTCTCAAAGAATTTATGAGTTAAAGGAAGATGAGACAAATTCCAAAAAAATAATTAAACTAGGCTTGGGATATATCTCAGTACAGTACTTGCCTATCATGCATAAAGATGCATAAAGCATGGGTTTGATCCCCAGTACCACATAAAACAAGTATGGTGGTCCATGTCTATAATTCCAGCACCCAGAGGCAGGAGGATCAGCTTTATTTTGATGAAGTTGGAATTATTTTCCTCCTGTGATAGGTAATGTCACATTGATAGGTTTTTGGATTTTATTTATTTACGTTTGCACTTTTATCATTTACATTTATGATTTCATTCTATCTGGAGTTCACTGATTTATGTAATACAAAGTATTAACCTAGCTTTTTTTTTTTTTCTGTCTATACAATGAGCTAGATTTTCCAACACAGATTCTTTCTAAAGGTTTCATCACTTACCAAGCAGCTCAGCCTGGAGTCTATTCTGAAGCCAAGATGAGTCGCAGACTTGCAAAGAGTTGCACTTAGAAAATGTCTCTGAAACCTGAAGCCAGCAGCTCAAGTGTGCCTGCTTTGCTTGTGGTGAGTGTTATGTGGAGGCCCAGGCACAGAGGTTTGACAGCAACGGACAGGTGCTGGTGGTGATAAGCACATCTCCAAGGAGCCAACAGTTGCACAGAGAGGAATTACAAATGAAGAGCACGTCTGAAATTCACCATAAATGTTGGACTACTCTCAGAAGGATTCTCTGGTACCACATATCCAAATTTACACACTCACCTCTAAAATTGATGCCTTGGAATTTGGGCATGGTTTTAACCACCATCAGATTTCAGTGTAGCTTGAGTTCAGAGCCTGGGTTCAAATCCCAGTTTAGTCATCCACTGAATGACCTTGAGCAAATTATTCCTCTGAGGGCATTGCATGAGATAATCCTGATGAAGCACTTAGCCTGGTGCCAGCATCAATTAGGCAGTCAAAAACAATGAAAAAGAGACCTCTTAGAGCTAAGGCTACAGCTCAGGCAGTAAAGTCCTTACCTTGCAAGCACAAGCGCCTGAGTTGGATCACATGTAAAATAGCTGAGTGTGGAAACCCCAGCACTGGGGAAGTAGAGTGCTCCAGGCCAGTGAGAGAGCCTGTTTCAACAGAAGGCAGATGGCTTCCCGAGGAACAATGTCTGACACCATCTTCTGACCTCCGCATGTGCATGAACACACACATACACACACACGCACACACACACACACCATCTATAGATTTATTTTTTATTTTTATTTTTTTATTTTAGAGAAGAGAGCTAGAAAGAGATAGAATTGGAGCTCCAAGGCCTCAGCCACTGCAATCAAACTCCAGATGCTTGTGCCACCTAGTGGGCATGTGTGACCTTGTGCTTGCCTCACCTTTGTGTGTCTGGCTTACATGGGATATGGAGAGTCAACCATGGGTCCTTAGGCTTCTCAGGCAAGTGCCTTAACCACTAAGCAATCTTTCCAGCCCAAGACCTATAGATTTAGACTTGGCATTTGATGAAACACCAAGAATTAACCTTGCATGGCTTTCAAGGAATTTATGAGCTAAAGGGAGATGAGACAAATTCCAAAAAAATTTTTATACCAGTTTGGGATATATCTTTGTAGAATACATGCCCAACACGCATAAAGATGCATAAAGCCATGTGTTTGATCCCCAGCACCACATAAACCAGGCATGGTGAACATGCCAGTAATCCCAGCAGCAGAATCAGGCATTCAAGGCAATCCTAAACTGCATAGTGAGTTTGAGGCCAGTCTGGGCTACATGAGTCTGTCTCAAAATAGAAAACCAAAATAATAATTCTGTAAAAGACAATGTCATACTTTTCTCTAAGCATGATGAAATATATTCAGCATTCAAATAAGAGAATGGCATATCAACTTGATGAATGGGGGGTGCAGATGGGATTTTGAATTAGGGAAGTCACATGGAAGAAACTAGCATTAGGACATTTTTTGAGTATGGTTAAATCAGAAATGACTGTAGTGGGTTGGAGCCTGAACCCATGAAGTTGTACAGCTGGGTTGGGTATCATCTGGGCAGAGGTAGGAAAGGTCTGAACTAGATGCAGGCCCTGGCACCAACAGTGAAGAGGACAGTCCAGAAATACTTATTTTCTGCTATTCTCAAAACCTCATTTCTGGTCAATAAACTTGATAGAGAAGGAGTGATTTTCCACACCAAGCAATTCTCCAACTCTCCATGGATGCCAACTTAGTGTGCGACACTTTAATTCAGTTCTAGGACTGTATCTGGTATTGGTGTCAGATCCCATAAGCTAAAGCACTCAGTTGAAGCCTGCCTCACTTCAGAGGCCAATCTCAAGTCCAGGTGTCTTTGACTGATTTACTGTGAATTGGGGGAGGGGTGTCCAATGACCCTTTCTCAGGTTTCAATCTAGCAAAATATTGGGCTTATTGTAAAGGGTATCTGCTACAATTTGGATATATTTTGTCCCTCAAGGCCACTACTGACTTCCTAATTGGTCAGACATGTTGGTTATGTCACAAATGTACTGTCTGCATTGTGCTAACAACACACATGGGATCTGGATAAGGTGAGGAAGCCAGTGTGGCTGGAGAGGACCAGAGGGGGGTAAGTAAGAGAGTTTGTGGAGGACAGATGCTGTAGTCACAGGTGCATCCAACCTGCAGTCTGTAGGCTATGCATGCATCCCACTTTGTAACTTGTTGCATGCTCTCCTAGCATCAACTCTCCTAGCATGACAACATAGCATTACAATGTCACAAGGTTGTGTGAGATCCAGGGCCATTGGTGGGCCTTGAGCAAAGACTGCAGTGTTGTAATAGGCCTCCTCTGACTGCTGGTTTGAAAGTGGTCTGCAGGGCTTGTTGTTTAGTTTGCAGCAACATCCAGATCTAGGTAAGCTGGGCTAGAGATGTCCATTAGGCTGTTCTCCAGCTCTTCTTCCTTACAATTATGTATCCGTCCTCTCTCTCTCTCCCCTTGTGTATATATGAGTGTGCAATGTGGTATGTGTGGTGCATGCATGCACACATGCCCTTGCAGGGCTCCATGCAATCACCTGTGGCTGGACCCTCCCCTGGAGTAACCCAGCAGAATGTCTGGTGTCCAGCTCCCTTGCTCTTCTGCCCTTCTCATTTTGAGCTTGTGTCTCTTACTGATAAAAGAGCTTACTGTTTTTCAATAGCCCAGGCAATTCCCTATTCTCTGCTGTCCTTTGGGGTTCTGGAGTTACAGACCCTGGTGGCCAAGCCCACTGTTTCAATGGGTTCTGGAGATTCAAATTCAGGCAGTTTCAGGCCCCTTCAGGCCCTTATGCTTGTACAGGAAAAACATTTAACTGTTAAGCCACCTCTCCAGCTCCATCTGTCCTTTCTTTAAAAAAATATATTTTATTTTTATTTTTTATTTGAGACATAGAGAAAGAGAGGAGAAAAAGGAGGGAGAGAATGGGTGCTCCAGGGCCTCTAACTGCTGCAAATGAACTCCAAACACATACACCACCTTGTGCATCTGGCTTATGTGGGTCTTGGGAAATCAAACCTGAGTCCTTTGGCTTTTCAGGCAAGTGCCTAAACCGCTAAGCCATCTCTCCAACACCCTGTCTGTCTCTTATTGAGTCAGTCTATCCTCTATCGTCCCTCAATCTATCATGATCTATCTATCTTCTATGGTCTACCATCTGTCTATTGTAACTGTAGGAGCTGCAACCTGTACCAAGATCAGATGCAGCCCTCTGGGAATTCCTGTCTGGTCCCAGCAAGGGGCACATTGGAATGAGGTGCTGTCCCAAAGGGAGGCATGTTAACAATAACCCCAGGGCACGTATTTGCCAGCTGTGGTTCTAGAAGTTAGATGAGGAGTGTGGTTTAAGGAAAAGGCTCAGCTGAGACGCAAAAGTGGAGGTTCATCCACTTGAAGCAGGCCTGTAAAGCACCATGTCAGCAGAGCTGTTACCTTAGGGACAAGTGTAGGTTTGCTGTGCGAATATCAACTAAGTACATAAGTTTTTAAAAAGCTTGGAGTGCACTGTGCTTAATAAAGGAGTTGTTTTACTATTGTTATTAATAAGTTTATGAACAGGTCCTCATCTCCAGACTACCAGTTCAGACAGGTGGGTGTGCATTCTGCAGCAACCATATACTGCAAAAGGATGGGGAGGAAGGAGTGGGCATGGTGGTGCTGGTAATCCCAACATTTGAGAGGCCCAGGCAGGACAACCGCGAGTTTGAGGAACTGCTTGAGGTGGTGGATGGATGGATGGATGGATGGATGGATGGATGGATGGATAGCTAGATATAGCTAGATAGATGATAGATGATAGAAGCAGCCCTCTGGCAGGGGAGCGGAAAGGAGAGGAGCTTGCACTAAGGCTCCGCTATCCTCCCGGGGGCCACGGGCCCGCATCATCGAAGTCCTCTGGGCTCTGGCCTCGCTGATGTGGATGCGGAGTACGGGCGTTGCCCGAGGCCAGGCCGAGCCCTGGGCGGCCGCGGGCACCAGGAAGGGGCGAGGAGCAGGTCTCGGTCGGTTGCGCGCGGTAGCTGAGCGCTCTTGGACTTTTTGCGCACGGAGCGGAGCGCAGCGCCGCGCGGACAGGAGCGCGGGCCGGGCCGGGGCGGGGCCGGACGGGGCGGGGTGAGCGCCTAGCGCTGGGCTCCGAGCCCGCCGCACTCGCCGTAAAAGGCCGCCGCGGGCGGGGTAGGTGTGGCTCGGCCGCAGTGACCAGGCCCGTCGCCCGGGTCCCCGTGGTCTCCCTGGCCGCTGCCCTCTGCCATGGGCGCGGTTTGGTCCGCCCTGCTGGTCGGCGGGGGTCTGGCGGGCGCGCTTTTCCTTTGGCTGCTGAGGGGCGACCCCGGGGACCCAGAGAAAGATGGGGAGTCGCAGAAGGACGCTCCTTCGGGCGAGGCTGCGGCTCCCGGAGGCGAGCAGGGTGGTGGTGGAGGCGGCGGCCCGAGCCCTGGACCCGCCGAGAGGGAGACGGTCACCAAAGCAGGTACTCTTCCTCCCGGGCTCCAGGGCAGGTGTGCCGGCTGCTGAAGTTCACTGGGGACAGACAGCCCCCGGAGCTTCTCCAGCGGGAGGTCCCCGCGCACGAGCTTCCCTCCCGGGGTCGGAGCCCTGCCCATGCCCCTCGCTTTCCCAGGCTGTGTGCGCCCGGCACCGGGGAGTCCCGGAGATGCCCAGGCGGGTCCTGCAAAGGCCGCGGAGACTGGCTTCTCCACCCGGCAGCGCTAGGTGCCCGGCGCGCCGCTGCCCTGGCTGCGCCCCTCTCCAGGCCTTGGGGTTTGAGGTATCGCGCCACTCTCCAGTGCTAATGGAGCAGGGTCATCTTCTGAGTCCTAGTCCCCTGCAAGCCTACGGTCGAGCTGGGTCTAGAACACAGAGCTGCGAGCTCTCCTGCTTATCTGGACGCTTCTATCTGGAAAGCAAAGTTCAGTTTGGGCTCGGGCCACAAAGGCCACTGCGGCTGAGGTTGTGCCCATTTCAGAACTGTTGGTCACGCGCTCCACACCCTTAGAACAGCATAGGGCGGCCGAACCTCCAGGACAGGATCCCCTACCAAGGAACCAACTTTGATGAAGAGAATTGCCATCTAGGTTTAAATCTCCATTTAGAGACCGTGCACCAGGCAAAAAGCGAGCACTGGCACGAACCCAGTGCCCTCTTTGGCGAGCTGCCCGTGCCCGGACAGCAGCTGGATGATGAAAATGACATATGTGAACTTTATTTTTAGTGGTGTTCGTTTGTAGCCACATGAAAATCTGCCCCGTGCCTTCCTATGGTCGTTCTGAGAGGAGTGGCTCGTTGATCTTGTTTCTGGAGCCAGCCTCAGGGTTTAGATTGAAAATTGGGAGCCAGGCATGGTGGCTCACGCCGTTAATCCCAGCACTCGGGAGGCAGAGGTAGGAGGATCGCAGTGAGTTTGAGGCCACCTTGAGATTACATACCGGGTTCCAGGTCAGCCTGAGCTGGAGTGAGACCCTACCTCAAAAAACCAAAAAAAAAAAAAAAAAAAAAAAAAAAGGAATTCAGAGTAATATTTATTGATGTCTCACTAATAAAGAAAAATAAAACAATATGTCTCTCCCCAACCTCACCTGCATTGATTGTATGATTTTGGAGATTTCAGTTTTGTGGGGAGCTATTTGTGCTATACCAATGAGGTGGCCAAGAAAGAAACCATGTCTTTAACTGGGATTGTGAACTTTTAAGAACATTTTTAAAGTGTGTACAGTGGGATGCAAAAAGTTTCATGTTTTGAAGAAGCTCCTCTCCCCTCACTGTCACCCCCAACTCTTCCTCACCATGCACTGCCCTTGGCATTTCCCATAGTGACTGTTCCGTCCTCCAAATGGTCAAAGCTGAGCCCTGTCCTGCATGCACTTCCTGGGAGTGTTCTGCTGAAATGTTGGGTGGCCATACAGTCCTTTGTCCCACAAACTGGGCACACTCTGTGAGGTGCTAGGGTCTCAGGCTAAGCACATGCTGTACCACTAATCACAGTCCCAGCCCCAAGTGTTGGGCAGCATCATTTTAAAAATTTTTATTGACAACTTCCATAATTATAGACAATAGGCCATGGTAATTCCCTCCCCACCCCCACATTCCCTTTCACAACTCCACTCTCCATCATATCCCCTCCCTCTCTCAATCAGTCTGTCTTATTTTTGATGTCATCATCTTGCGCAGCATCTTTTGATGACAGGAGCCAAGTAACTTGACTTTGGTTACATGCCAGCCTGGCCAGGACCGAGGGAGGTTGAGGGCAGGTTTGCACTTCTGCCTTTACAACTTGCCACCTCATTTACACTCTTGTGCCAGTGCACTGGGACTCCAGGGCATGCTTCTTATTGCTGGGTGTGCATGCACGTTCTTGGAAGACAGTGCTGGGATCATGAAACGCAAATAGGTACTTGATTTTTTTTTTTTTTTTTTTTGTTTTTTCGAGGTAGGGTCTCACTCTGGCCCAGGCTGACTTGGAATTAACTATGTAGTCTCAGGGTGGCCTTGGACTCACAGCAATCCTCCTACCTTTGCCTCCCGAGTGCTGGGATTAAAGGCGTGTGCCACCACGCCCGGCTTGATTTTAATAGGGACTGGTGAGCTGCAGGGAGAAGTCAGACTCAATCACAATGCCTTCACTCTGAAAACTACCTAATGGCAGCACTACACTTTTCTTTTCTTAGAGCATCTTCAGGAACGCAATGGACATCTGATTTCTGTGATGAAAGGCCCTGGTGATGTGCAGGAAGCACAGCGACCACAGAATCCTTCTGGAGCAGACTGGGGCAATGCCAGGCGGGATGTTCTAAACACACACTCCAGGGCTTACTCTGAAGTTTCAAGAAATAAAAGCCTTGAATCTCATGTAGGAGAACAGAGATTCCCCGAAGGACAAGAGACCCCTGCTAAAGCAGCTACCTGTGTGATTGAGAAGTTGCCCTCTAACAATCTGCTCGTGGACAAAGCTAAAGAAGTGAGGCCTGCACAGCTGCACAGTCAGGACTCTGCTGGCCATGAGGACTGGGAAGTGGTGTCTAGACACTCATCATGGGGTGATGTTGGTTTGGGTGGTAGTCTTGAGGCTTCTGGGTTACGCCTAAGCCAGGGAATGGACTATGGCAGAAGCCCTCTTGTGGGAACAGGAGGTTGGAAAGCAGATGGGAAAGCAGTGTCTCCAGAGCCTCCGCAAGTTAGCATCAGGTTCCAGGTGCACTATGCCACCAGCACTGATGCACAGTTCATTGCAGTAACTGGAGACCATGAGTGTCTTGGGAGATGGAATGCATATGTCCCACTCCACCGTGGCAAGGATGGCCTCTGGTCTCATTCTGTTTTCCTGCCGACAGATACCCTGGTGGAGTGGAAGTTTGTGTTGGTAGACAATGGGGAAGTTACTCGCTGGGAAGAATGTGACAATAGACTCCTACAGACTGGCCATGAGAATAAAGTGGTCCATGGGTGGTGGGGAATTCACTGATTCAGTTTGCAGGACATCAGAGGCTGGAGCAGCATGAGGAAGAGGCGCGATTAATAATTTAAAGGTGGTGCGATTCCAAATTTAGCCACCAGAGTTGTTTCAGATTTGCTAGTGTGGCTTTTGTCTAATGTATACAAATATATGTTTGAAGATAATGCAGCCCATGCATATAGGCTTTTCCCCCTTATGACATTAACTGATTGATTTGTGCTGATTCATTGAACTTCATGAAGAGTGATTTGGCTAAGCTTCAGGTATGGATTGTGGTCAAGCACAGAAACTAACTAGCTGTACAAGTACAAGCTACAGCTTTTAGGAGCTCTTTAGGCCAAGGACGGAAAATAAGCCTCATTAAAAATACCTTAAGAAGCCGGGTGTGGTGGCACATGCCTTTAATCCCAACACTGGGGAGGCAGAGGTAGGAGGATTGCCATGAGTTCGAGGCCACCCTGAGACTACATAGTGAATTCCAGGTCAGCCTGGGCTAGGTGAGACCCTACCTCGCAAAAAAAAAAAACAAACAAAAAAAAAAATAGCTTAAGAGGGCTGGAGAGATGGCTTAGCAGTTAAGGCACATTCCTATGAAACCTAAGGACTCTGGTTCGATTCTCCAGGTCCCACATAAGCCGGATGCACAAGGGAGCCCATGTGTCTGGAGTTTGTTTGCTGTGGCTAAAGGCCCTGGCGTGCCCATTCTCATTCTCCTCTCTCTCTCTCTCCCTCTCCCTGTCTCTAATAAATAAATAAAAATAAAATCTTTTAAAAAATAGCTTAAGAGGGCTGGGGAGATGGTTCATTGGTTAAGGAGCTTGCCTGCAAAGCCTAAGGACTAGAGTTCAATTGTCCAGTATCCACATAACTCCAGATGCACAAGGTGGTTCATGTGTCTGGAGTTTGTTTGCAGTGGCTAGAGGCCCTGGTGCACCCATTCTCTCTCTTTCTCTCTTAAATAAATAAATAAAATACTTAAAAAATATTACTTATAAAAACAGCTGAAAGCCAGGAGTGGTGGTGCACGCCTTTAATCCCAGCACTTTGGAGGCAGAGGTAGGAGACTCGCTCTGAGTTCAAGGCCACTCTGAGACTACATAATAATAGTAAATTCCAGGTCAGCCTGGGCTAGAGACCCTATCTCGAAAAACAAAACAAAACAAAACAAAAAAAGAGCCGAAGAAACACATTTTAACACACATTTATATTTTAAAATAAGTAAAATAAGTAATGTGAAGAGTGAAGCTCCAGTATTTTTCATTTACTTGCCAGGTACAGATAGGAAGCTAGCAAGTATGTCTTTGTCTTAATGGTGTAAGGGCCTAATCAGAGTTGATTATCAAGGAGCTGCTCATGGGAGCAGCTATAGGGACAGGGAGCATGAGTGGGGTAGGGGTGGGCTCAAGGATACTGTTTTAAAGACCAGGAATCGCAGGTCAAGTGAGGCTCTAGCGAATAATGTACTTTACCCACAACCCTTGTAGGACCGTCTTTGCTCGCTATTCCACTCCACTCCCACACGGTCTCAACAGATGGACTGTCCTGTAGCAACCTAAACATCTATCACCCGCTCCTCTCCTTACCAGAAGTTATTGTCAACAGTAGTGACAGATTTATATAGGATGTAATACAGAAGTATATCTGCTCTGAGAAATAAACCTTTAAGCTTTAAGTTATATTTGAACAAATAAAACCTGAATTTCAATGTCTATATTAAATGTCTGAATTATTTTTACAAATTTTAGTACCAAAATAATGTAGATGTAAAATTAGTATGTGTAATGTTTTACACATAGAGAACAGCAAATACCAAGCTATAGGCGAAGATGTCTGAAAAATCTTCCTTTTGGAGAAACCATTTTGAATATTTCTTTTAAAAAAATAAAACTTTACCAAGCGCCAGGCATGGTGGTGCATGCCTTGAATACCAGCACTTGGGAGGCTGAGGCAGGAGGATTGTTGTGAGTTCAAGGCCAGCCTGAGAGTACATACTGAACTCCAGTCAGCCTGGGGTAGAGTGAGACCCTACCTAAAAAACAAAACAAAAGAAAACAGAACTTTAGGGCTGGAGAGATGGTTTAGTGGTTAAGACATTAGCCTGAAAAGCCAAAGGACCCTGGTTCAGTTCCCCAGGACCCATGTAACCCAGATGCACAAGGTGGCGTATGCATCTGGAGTTTGTTTGCAGTGGTTGGAGGCCCTGGTGCACTGATATTCATTCAGCACCCCCCTTTTCTCTCTCTTCTTCTTACTCTCTCACAAACAAATAAATAAATTAAAAAAACTTTACCAAGCTGTAAATATATCTATTGGTAAAACAGGATTTACTTCTGGTAAGGCTTTTTCTGACAAGACCATAAATCTAGTCAAAAGCAGCATTTAGGAAATGCTTAACAATTTTGTTTTGAAACAGCCTTGGCTTCTCAGCACTTTTAGGTTAAATGTGTACATTCTGTTTACACACCTCACGAGGAGGTCCACAGATAGCATTACCATCACTGCACAAAGTGTCCACGCTTCCAGTGAAGTAAAGCAATTTAAACTTTCCAGAGTTACATCGCTAGCCATTTTATAATTCCCTGTTGAAAATGAACCTTTCATTAAAACCAATTGACTTGGGCTGGAGAGATGACTTAGTGGTTAAGGCACTTACCTGCGAAGCCTAAGGACCTATGTTTGACTCCCCAGATGCCACGTAAGCCAGACACACATGATGACAGGCACAAGGTCGCAGGTATGCATAAGGTGGCACAAGCATCTGGAGTTCAATTACAGTCGCTGGAGGCCCTGGCATGCCAATTCTCTCCTCTCACCCCTCTCTCATAAAAAAAGGGTTTGCCTCAGAAAAAACTGACTTAAGAAGCACAAAGTATTAAACCCTATTATATTTTAAAATAGCCACAGACAAATGAAAAGTGCTAATACTCTCGTGGAGAGCAGCAGAGTTCTCCTGAGAGCACGTACACCCTCCTCAGTCTGATGACTGGGGTCAGGGCCCCTGCTGGCCATGGTAACAGCCCATCTGGGTAAGAAGGTGAACACCAGATTTCTTGCTCCCATGTCAGGCAGCAGTGAGTCTTCCTGGAAGCTGCTCCACTCTCTTCCTGTGGTCCCACCAGCCCTGAGGACCCTCCCTGTCCTCTGTATCCAATCTATGGGAGGTAAATAACGTGAAGAAAACCAAAAATGTATCAAATTCTGGCTTGAAAGCAGCCAACCATGCTGTTCAGCATCTTTGGTTACTGAGAACTGGTCTGAAACCCCAGGGAGAGGACACTGGACTGGGAAACAGTCTCCAGGGAGCTGCTGTGCCTTAGTTATATGCAAAATGTTATTTTCTAAACATCTGGATTGGGGGCCTGGATTTGATGTCTCTCTGTGACTCTCGCTGGTGTTGACAGAACAAACAGTGAGTTCAGGGTCACAACAGGAGGCCTTGTCAGCATGCTGGAGTTTGTCCCGTTTTTGGCCTCACAGCACTTTACCACCATATAATGTTGTTTTCATCTAAAGATGTTTTTAAACTGGAAACAATGACTGTATTCTCTTACAACCAGTAAAGATAATAGTAAAAAAAAAAAAACATGATAATTCCAACATACTAGAGCCACTAACTGCTTTCAGATCTGCCTTGAAATTTTACTGTGACGGCATTCAAGAAGTTTATTTCAAAATAGGGATTACAAGACAGGGCATCTTTATTAAACTTTCACATAAAAAGAAAAAAACTAGGGCTTTGTAATTACTACAGGTAATAAGACAATCGGGCATCATTCCTCTGTAAAGAGTAGGCAAGCAATGTGTCATTTTAATAACATTTTTTCCTGGTCTTTCACTTTCTGAATCCTCTTTTCTTGATTTCTGATCATTGAAGACATTGCTGAAAATGTTGACAAAAAAAGTTAGATCGCAAAGTCTACTTGAGTGGTTTTTAATTACATTACCTGCTTTTTAAAAGATCACTTAAGAGTATAGAATAGGTACATTCTGAGCTCAAAAGGCTTTTAAAATGTTCAATCTAGTACCATTGTAAATCGCTCATGCTGGGACAGACTTCAGGGTTATTCTTTTGGTAGTTTAAAATGAGCAGGATGAGATAAACTGAGCATAATTCAAACACCTCAAGGCGGTCATCGTGAGAGATAAAAGCCAATTAGCTTCCCTTCTTTCTGTCTGCTGGGGTCAGAGTCATTGCTGAAATAGGCTGGTGCATTTCTGCATGTGCTCTCATGCACACGCACACATGCTCTCATGCACACACACACGCACACATGAGTTCCTTCTTTTCACAAATGGAAATATGTTTAGCTTGATTTTTCTATTTAACCAAATATCACCATCCTTCAAGTCCACTCCTATTTTCATCTGACTCCAAAGTATGTCATTGCAGGGATATGCCAAAATGCTTGTAAATAGCCGGGCGTGGTAGCGCACGCCTTTAATCCCAGCACTTGGGAGGCAGAGGTAGGAGGATTGCCGAGAGTTCAAGGCCACCCTGAGACTACATAGTTAATTCCAGGTCAGCCTGGACCAGAGTGAGACCCTACCTCGAAAAAAAACAAAAAAAAAAAAAAAAAAAAATTGTAAATTTCATTTTATTTTATTTTATTTATTTATTTGACAGAGAAAGAGGGAGGGAGGGAGAGAGAGAAAATGGGCATGCCAGGGCCTCCAGCCACTGCAAACAAACTCCAGATATGTGCACCCCCTTGTGCATCTGGCTAAAATGGGTCCTGGAGAATTGAACCTGGCTCGTTGGCTTTGTAGGCAAATGCCTTACCCACTAAGCCATCCCTCCAGCCCCTGTAAATAAAATTTTAAAGGCTGTTTGCTTATTTATCTTTATAAACAATGCTGTTGTAAGTACTTATGAATATAGAGTTTTGGACTATTATTTCTCATAGAAAAATCTGAAATGGAATTTCTAGCTCAAGAGTGCATATTTATTATTTGTGTGTATAGTACGTGTGATATGTGTATATAATATATGCACGTGTGTGTGCGCTGATGCATACTCCCTGTACATGTGCATGCAGAGGCTAGAGGAGGGTGTTGGGTAACCCCCTTTCCCTCTTGTGCCTTATATCCCCGAGGCAGCTTCTCATTGAAACTGGAGCTTCCCGTTGTTCAGTTAAGCTGGCTGACCAGGGAACTCCAGCACTCCTACTTCTGCCTTCCCTCAACACAGGGCTTATAGGCATGCGCAGCCATGCTTGGCTCCTCCTCCTCCCCCTTTCTTTAGGTGCATGCTGGGGATGAGCTCGGGTCCTCAGGCCTGTGCAGCTCTTGCCCATGAGCCACTTCCCCAGCCCTACCTGCTCGTGAGTGCAGAACTGAGGGTTCTTTTCGTGGTGCTCATTGAATTCATCCCACATGCTAGACAAGTGCTCTGCCACTGGGCTATATCTATAACGCTGAACTTTAAATTTCTGATAGATGCTCAAAATTGTTTCTAAAAATATTTGTTCAGAATTTCCAAGAATCATCCTATGCAGGTATTGTATCCGATATTTGTGTGTATGTGTGTAAATATGTGTGTACACACGTGAGTGTGCATGTTCATTGCGGGGGTACATGTGTGTAGGTACGCATATATCTGCAAAGAGGCCAGAGGACACTTCTGCATATCATTCCTCAAGCACCATCCACCTTTATTGAGACAGCATCTCTCATTGGACTGGAACCTGCCAGTTAGGCTAGATTAACAACCGGTGAGCCCCAGGGATGTGCACGTTTCTTTCTTGGCATTGCGTTGGGATTACAAGGTTGCACCACCACAGCACGCTTTTTTTAAACATAGGTTTTGGGGACTGAACTCAACCTCATGCTTGCAAGGCAAGCATTTCACTGACTGAGCTATCCCCTCAGCCCTGCATCCAGTGTAAAGTACTTGTACTTTTCTTGATTTTTGTTTTTTTTTTTTGGGGGGGGTTCAAGGTAGGGTCTCACTCTAGCCCAGGCTGACCCGTAATTCAGCATGTAGTGTCAGGGTGGCCTCGAACTCACAGTGATCCTCCTACCTCTGCCTCCTGAGTACTGGGATTAAAGGCGTGCTGCCACCACACTTAGTATTCTTACTTTTAAACAAATGTAAAACACCTTCTAATTGCTTATATGGTGGCATAAATCAGATGTACTCATAAATTTAAGGCAAAGTGTGAATAAAAATAAGATGAATAAAATGATATGTTTCTCTTTTTAATATTCTATCTATCTATCTATCTATCTATCTATCTATCTATCTATCTATCTAACATCTATGTATCTATCATCTATCTATTAACTTGACAGAGAGAGGGAGAGAGAGAGAGAGAGAGACAGAGAGAATGGGCACGCCAGGGCCTCCAGCCACTGAAAACGAACTCCAGATGCACGTGCCCCCTTGTGCATCTGGCTAACATGGATCCTGGGGAATCAAACCTGGGTCTTAGTGCTGAGAAGAAGGGATGGAGGAGTGTCCAGCACTGAAACATCTCTGTCACACCCTCCAAGGCTCAGAGTCCATTGTGGAAAAGGGGGTGGAAAGAATGTAAGAGCCAAAGGAAGGGTACCACTCCTTACAATGCAACTGTCCAGACAGAAATTGGCCTTGATATCCATGACTCTGCAATGCCTAGCAATACCTTCGCAAGATCCTCAGAATAGAAGAAAAAGATGATGACATCAAATTAAAAGAGAGACTAATGGAGAAAGGGAGGGGATTTGACGGAGAATGGAGTTTTGAAGGGGAATGGGGGAGGGGAGGGAAATATCATGGTTTATTGTCTGTAAGTATAGAAGTTGTCAATAAAAAAATTTAAAAAAAAAACTGGGTCTTTTGGCTTTGCAGGCAAATACCTTAACCACTAAGCAATCCCTCCAGCCCCGATATATTTATTTTAAAGAAAACTCACTATAAGCTAAAAACCAAAATTTTTTCTTAAAGTTTAAAGGGATTATCACAAACGGTTTAAGATTTTCTTTAATAGCAATGTGATAACTTTAGTGAACTTTAGAGTCAGAAATGGCAATGCTCAAGCCTGTTCTGTAGCTTGTTGTGTGATATGGAACTTTGACTGTGTTATCTTCAATTTACTTGTTTCTCTAGGACAATAACAACAATACCCACCTTCCAATATTGTTTTAAGGATCATATGAAAAACTATCAATTGAAACACTGAGTACAGAGGCCAGTACAGAGCTGGAAAGTGCTTAGTAAATGTTAGCAATTATTATTCATTTTAAAATATTTGTTCTTAGGAAAATATTTCTTTCTTTTTCTTTGAGACAGGGTCTTGCTATATATATCCCTGACAGGGCTGGAATTCCTAGACTTGCTGTGTAACCCAGGCTGGCTTCAAACTTGCAGCAATCCTCACATCTCTGCCTCCTGAGCGCTGGGATTATAAGGATGTGTCACAACCTGCAACTTGAAAAAATACTTTTCTCCTTCATCTAGCAACTTCCACTATTTCGGTGTGGAAAGGTGTACGAGGATAACAGCCATACTCCATAATTAGCTTCTCTCTGACAAAAGACTTTGATCCATGAAGTTAGGTCAGAAAGGCATGCAACATGATACCTCTCCCATACCCACTAAGAATTTAGTGCTTAGAATTTATGCCCCCAAAGCTGTTCATCATCTGCAGATTATGATTCTGTCTAATTACAGAAGTCACTTATCTTTTTTACTTTATAAGTCATTCATTGGTAACTTAAATCATGTATAAGCTAAATACCTGATTGTTTTGTTTTCTGGCTACAGACAGTAATTTTATCCTGATGAACATCATACAAACACTTGCCTATGGAAATAACACAGATAAGACAGTGTGTGAGGAAGTTCCACGTGAAAACCCACTCAAGCCTATTGAGGGTTGGTCAGCTGGGGAGCCATCCCTCTAAGATAGGAGTGGATTAAGCCCCATGAAATATGTTCAAAGTTAGTTCATTAATCTAGGGCTTGATTATGTTTTCATAATTAAGGTCATTTACTTTTTAGATAGGGTCACAGTAGGTCACCCTGGATGGCCTAGGATTCAATATGTAGACCAGCTTGGCCTGAAGTTATAGTAATCTTCCTGCCTCTGTCTCTTATTCTGTTATTACAGGTGTGTGCCACAATGCCCAGCAAGGCTTCTATAGTTTGACTAGGGTTTCTGAATTCCTTCTTTAGTGTCCTTTCCATAGATATTCAGATGGAAGGCTTAACCCAAGGGTGTGCATTCTTGGGTGAGTATTCTTATGAGCAAAAAGGGCTCCTTAAAAATGTGCACTGTACCTTGGTTCTTAAGCTGTAAATCTTCTACCAGGGTTTGCAAGCTTTCCAGTCTGTTCTGAAGTTTTCTGCATGTTTTTCCTGTTGTTTCTAGTGACGGAGACTGTGAATCTATTAGAAAATTGCTTAGATGTGATATTAAAAATCTATTTAATATTAGTTTTTAGAAGTCTTCCAATTAGAGGTTAGACAATTTTTAAAATAAAGAAAACCTTAAAATACTATTTTAAAATAAAGAAAGTCTCTCATTTTAAATATGGCAATCGCAGTTTATTTGATTTTGTCTGAAACCAACTGAATTCACTATCACTTAACTACATAGTATTAAATGAAATGGTTGAGAAGACCACTTTGTGTTTCGTGACGTATTCACACTAACCCTAAGTAATTCCTTTACCTTGTGGGTTGGAAAGGCAGGGGATAGGTCAGATACCATTGGCACCATTTTTTTTTTCATGTGTGTGAGGCCTATGCATGAGCTTCTGGACCTGTCTGAGGATGGCACATATGAAAGGGTAGCCCTATGGGTGCTGACATCTCACTGAACTTACCTCAAATGTGGCAGCAGCAAGTGAAGAGGGTCTTGATGCCCAAGAGCTGTTCTCTAATATGCATGTTAAATTCCATCAATCTCAAACAATGCTTGGTTAGCAAACTGAAGATTTTAATTCTTACCTTAGCCCCTGAGTAGATGAATAATAATAATCTCTGAGTGCATGTGGCATGTGTGTATGCATGTTCATGTGCTCGTGGGCACACATGTGTGCAGATGAATGCACATGGATGCTTGTGCTTGTGGAAACTAGAGGTAGATGTAAGGAGTCTTTCTCACTAACGCTCACTTAGTTACTTGAAACAGTCTCTCACTACCCCAGAGCTCGCTGATTTAGCTAGACGAGCTAGCTAGCAAATCCCAGGGATCCACCTGGACCTGTCTCCCCAGCCCCCTAATAATCTTTTTTAATGCATGTGTGCTCATGTTAATGTGTGAATATCTATGTGTGTACATGAATGTGGCAGCCAGAGGACAACCACAGGTGTCCTCAGGAACATCCACCTCCTTTGAGACAGGGTCTTTCATTGGCTGGAGCTCACCAATTAGACTAGATCGCCATGGATCCCTCTGTTTCTGTCTTTCCTGTCCTGAAATTATGGAAACAGTCTACCACAGCAGAGATTTTTACATAGGTACAGAAGACTGAACTCACATCTTAATGCTTACAAGGCAAGCACTCTATCAGTTAAGCTATATCTATAGGTCTAAATAAATAATCTTGAAAACATTTTTGCTGGTTTGTTTTCCTATCCTCAAATACACTATTTATTATAATTGTAGTATTAAAAATTTATTTTGAAATTACTTTATTTAAGAGGATGAGAAATAATGTCTTAGGCATATTTTAACATAATATAAAATATATAATATAAATGAAATAATATAATATGTAATACAAAATATATAATGCTTGATAGGGAACTAGTAATAGAAGGGAAAAGAAAACATCATATTATTATGTAACAATATGATGATAAAGGACATCACTTTGCTCCTGCAATAATTGTGACTTTGCTTGTTATTACTTTAGCAGGTAAAACATTCAATTCTTTCAACTTGCTTTACTTTGTTCTGTTTGAGGTAGGCCTGGTTATGGAGCCCTGGCTAGCCTGGAACTGGCTATGTAGACCAGGCTGGCTTTGAACTTTAATGATCCTCCTGCCTCAGTTTTCTAAGTGCTGGAATTACAGGTGTGTGCCACCAGATCTGCTACTTTAATTCTTTAAATGTTTAAAACTATTAAGTGCATATAGCTTAGAAACATGATAACTACACATTAAAAAAGAGTTAAGAAGAAAATGTACTCAAATGTGATTAGGTTCTGATTTTCATCCACTTTTGGAAACTAGAAATAAAATATGTATGGCATAGAATTTCAGAAGAGCAAGAAGTGACCAAGAATGGCACAACAGCTTGTCTGAATTATATCTATCAGTGGAAATGAGGCCAAAGAGGCCTGGGCTGGTTTGGTTACTGTCAAACATGATGAGAAACATTTCAAGTTCAATTAACATACTTATATTTAACAGTCCTGAGCTTATCACACACTTACTCTACATCAATTTGTTTTTCCATGTCTCTTACAAAGTAACAATTGAACTTCAACATTTTTATTTTCTATTTATTTATTTGAGAGAGAGCAAGAAAGAGACAGATAGAGAGAATGGGTGTGCCAGGGCCTCCAGTCACTGCAAACGAACTCCAGACACATGCACCACCTTGTGTGTCTGGCTTACACGGGTTCTGGAAAATTGAACCTGGGTCCTTTGGTTTTGCAGGCAAGCACTTTAACTGCTAAACCATGTCTCCAACCCAAACTTTAACTTTTTTTTTTTTTTGTTTTGTTTTTTTGAGGTAGGGTCTCATTCTAGCTTAAGCTGACCTGGAATTCACTCTGTAGTCTCAGGGTGGGCTTGAACTCACGGCGATCCTCCTACCTCTGCCTCCCAAGTGCTGGGATTAAAAGCATGTGCCACCACGCCCGGCTAAACTTCAACATTTTTAATGAGAATATTTTGACAAGCTTTAGGCTTTTACACTTCCAAAGGCAGAGACTGACAAAGAGCCATGTTTTGTAAGAAAGAGATAGAAGTCACAGCATATAAATGAAAATAAATAATATTATAATACACAGGAAAATGTTCTGGAGAAAAAAAATTTACATATATCTAAGTTTTGCTAAGATTTCAATGTGTATATACAGTAGCTATTTTTATAAGACCATACAAGAGTTATGGCATCAATTACAGCTTGTATATGAGAGTAGCATGCAAAAATCTTATTAATTCTCTGTATGAAAATTAACTTGCAATTTACCAGGGTAAGCATCAGTTTATTCTTACCTTTTACAGAATCAGATGAATGATGTGGCTTGGTAGCTCTGTACTGTGATGTGGAGCCTACTGACTCTTCAGCAGAGCTGGTTAGGAGGGAGTGCATGGGGGACTTCTTGGGGGAAGAATTGAATGAACGGGAAGCTGAATTTTTCATAGAAGGACTTACTAAAATTTCACAAGAGCAAAGATAAAAAGATAGAATTAATTAAAATGGTGTATTTCATCTTTCAAGGAGTAAACTTGGGGCTGGGGAGATGGCTCAGAAGTTAAAGCACTTACTTACAAAGCTTGCCAGCCTGGGTTCTATTCCCAAGTGACACTTTTATATATTTGAAAGCAGGGAGGAGGGGGAGAGAGAGAGAAAGAATGAAAGAAAGAGGGCTGGAGAGATGGCTTAGTGTTTAAGGAGCTTGCCAGACAAACCAAAGGACCCAGGTTTGATTCCCCAGGACCCACATAAAGCTAGATGCACAAGTGATACATGCATCTGGAGTTTATCTGTGGCAGCAAGAGGTCCTGGAATGCCCCCTCTCTCTCCTTTCTTTCTTTAAAATGTTTTTTTAAATCATTTATTTATTTATTTGAGAAAGAGATAAAGAGGGAGAGAGAGAGAGAGAGAATATGAACATGGGCTTGCCAGGGCCTCTAGCCACTGCAAACAAACTCCAGATACATGCGCCCCTTGTGCATCTAGCTTTACATGGGTCTTGGGGAATCAAACCTGGGTCCTTTGGTTTGTCTGGCAAGCTCCTCCAGCCCTCTTTCTTTCGTTCTTTCTCTCTCTCTCCCCCTCCCCCCTGCTTTCAAACAGATAAAAGTTATTTAAAAATCAAGCCTTAACATGAGAAATATGCCCAGTGATAGTGCGTGGGAGAAAGGGGCACGCTGTAGCAAACGTTCAGGGCTTCAGGTACAATGTCAGTGTATCTATATTCAAACTGCGTTTTGACTTTAGATGTAGTAACATTGCTATAAAAGAAGAAGAAATGGGAATATATCTTCCTCCTGACTCTTCACATTCTACTTCTGTTTTCCCTACTTACTGGCCAGATTTATAGATGTTTTGTAGAATAATCATCATTCTCATTCTTTTCTAATTATTTTGTTTTTTTTTCCATAAAACTAATTATGTTAACTGGCCTTTGTTTTCTAAATCTAATATATTCTCTATAATGTTTCTTCCAAGTTTTAAATTTTCTTTATTGCAATTACAGCTATGATTTCAGTCATTTCTATTCTATTTTTTATTTTACTAAGCCTTTTCCTTGAAATATTTTTTCTCTTTCATTTCAAGTCTAAGTTATGTTAATTTTCTTTTCAGCAGATTCTGTTGTTCTTTAATCTCTTTGAAAACTTGTTTGTCATAGAAACCACATTCTCTATAATTCTTTAGAGATGATATGGAGAACTATCTGTCTCAATTCTTTTTTTTCTTTTCCTAATTCAATAAAAAATTATGGGGCAGCTGTTTTGTGCCAGGAAGCTGGGATGTATCAGGAAACCAAATAATGACTGTGCAGCTTTAGACTAGCAGGGTGTGGCAAACAGTGAAAATTAGTTCATTACCTAGTATGTTAGAGGAGGATAAATAATTTAAGTGGAAAAGGTTAAAGGGAACTGAAAAGTATGGAAGTGTGTGCATGTGTGTGTGTGTGTTTAATGAGATTGAACCATGTTGGCAAGTGTTCTCCCATTGACCTATACCCTAATCCTCTTTTTACTTTTTTAAAATTTTGAGTCAGAATCTCATTAAGGTGCCTAGGGTGGCCTTGAACTCAGTCTAGCTCAGGAAGGCTTTGAATTTGTCATCCTCTTGTCTCAGCCTCAAAGGATTACAGACCTGCAGCACCAGGCCCAGCATTAAAGGTTGTGATTGTTAAATAAGGTGGCGACAGTAACCTTGGACATAACATCAAAGAAGGTGAGGTGGTTAGCAGTGGAGGGAGGACACCGTGGGTGCAAAGGAGCTCACAGGGGAGCACTCTGGTATGTTTAAGGAAGTTAACGATGAACAAAGCAGAGGGAATGAAGGAGGGCAGGAGGGCACGAGAGGAGAGCTCAGGGGACTAAAAGGACACTGGCCTGACTTGGCTTTTGCTCTCATAGGATGGAGAAGCCTCTTCAGCAGGCCTCACTTCTGTTTCCACTGAAAACTCACCTGTGGATTGAAATGTAAAGCAACTAGATGGGTCTTCCAGGTCACCTGCATGCACTGTGACTGGTTCTCTGGAAACACAAGAATGGTGTGATGGTTAATCTTAATTGTCAACTTTCTCGGACTGAGAGATGCCTAGGAGTTCGGTAAAGCACACCTGGGGGACGTGATGATGTTTCCAGGGATGATTCGATCATCCAGATTCTGATTTAATGAATGCTTTAAGACAGAAGGTTAGTTTGGTTAGAAAAACTAGGTCACTGCCAAATGTCCTTGAAGACATTTGAAATGTCCTGACCCTTTCCACTATCCCCCTCCATACCCTCTGCTTTCCTCTCAACCAACACAGTGTGGTAGCATACACATGTTATCCTGCCCTTGAAAGGCTAAGGCAGAAGGATCTTTGTTCCAGACCACCCTGGACTACTTAGTGACAGCTGGTCTCAAGAGAGAGAGAGGGAGGGGGGAGAGAGAAACCAGAGACAGTAACAAGTAACAATCAAAATCTCTGGGCCGGAGAGATGGATTAGTGGTTAAGTCACTTGTCTGTGAAGCCTAAGCACCCACGTTCAACTCCCCAGAACCCACTTAAGCCAGATGCACATGGTGGCACATGTATCTGGAGTTTGTTTGCAGTGGCTAGAGGCACTGGTGCACCCATTCTCTCTCTCTCTCTCCCTATCTCTCTCTCTGTCTCAATAAATAAGTAAAAATAAAATTTAAAAATCTCTTTTAGCATTAACTGTACAATATCAGTTCAAGTTTACAAAGCTATAAAACTTAATTAAATCAACAAATGGAAATAAGTACAATATTGGAAGCTACTATATCAATTTCATGATAATTTTGAGTTATTACTGAACAAGGATTATAAATGAACATGTCAGAAAAATGTAGCTATAGCAATGGGAAAGAATATGAAATGTTACTTGCTTTTAACTCTGTCTCTCACAAGTATACAGTGGAGCTCCCCAGAGGCTACATTGATAGCTGATATCATCATAGAGCTAATGAACATATAGTGGTGGGAATCCATCTGTCTTTTACTATGCCAGTCATTAAGTTGTGAAACAAAACCTTCTTAGTGATTTTTTTAATAATAAAATATAGTATTATGGTAACTTCACTGCTGAAATATATATTTCTAGACATGGAGAAACTCCACAGCAGAGCTTCTGTTACCTCAGAGAAGTCACTTCTCTCTGGCCCAGGCCTATTTGGCATCTTCCCAAGTAGTTCAGTGCAGGCCCAGAGGCAGTACACAGTAGTGGTCACAAGCAGGTGCTTTGGGACCACTTAGGCTCTGGTTCAAGTCTGGCCTTCAGAGTTCAGAAAGCGCTGTACAACCTTGACAAGCTGCTATCTGAGTCCTCATTTTTTATCTAGATACAGGAAGGTGATGCCTACTGCATGGATTAGATTAGATGGGGCAAATGAGATGTCTAAAATGACCAGATAATACTAAGGATAAAATTGTAGTGTGACTACTATTCACAGGTACAAAGTAGTGCTATAAATCCAAGAGAAAATGAAATTAACATTATCATTCTTAGGTTAAAAGAGTTTAGGTTTGAAAGATTCAATTTATTATATTGTAAACAACTAGCAGAGACAAAATGTTTATAGTTCTATCTCAATTCACTCACTAAAAACTGTTTCCTGAATGGTTACTTGGTGGTATTATGCTTAAGTGCTAGGGACATAGAGATGAAAAGCCCATTCTGAGCTAAAATTTAAGTGGTTCAGAATATGAAATCATTACTTGACATATATAGATGGTTTGGGTAGCTCTATTTTTATGGATGGTGAAAATAGAAAAGGTAAAAATTGTTTTTTTTTTCCTGGGCAGTCAGTCAATAACTAGACTTTATAATATTTAGCAATGAAAGTAGCAATGCCCCAGTCTTGCTCAGTCTTATATGGGGAGGGCCTCTCACAGCATGTGACATATTATGGGGGCTGATGATCTTTTCTTTTAAATATTATATTTATTTATTTATTATTTGCAAGGAGAGAGAGAGAGACAGACAGAATGGGCATGCCAGGACCTCTAGCGACTGAAAACAAACTCCAGATACATGCACCACTTTGTTTATCTGACTTCATGTGGGTATTGAGGAATTGCATCTGGGTTGTTAGGCTTTGCAGTCAAGCACTTTAACTGCTGAGCCATCTCTCCAGCCCTGACGGTCTTGTAAATTGGGACTGGTAACGAGTTCTCACCTGCTAAGAGTTTCACTTGATTTGCTGCCTTCAGTAGACTCCCGTAGTGAGTTGTTGCTTCTGTTGGGAGGAGTATGGGAGACCTTAAAATCTTCACAAGGTGGTCTTCGCATGACTATAATAAAACTCTGCGAGATAAATCACTTATTCTTGGGAGAAGGTATTTGCTAGAAATTAAATCCAGGGCCTTGTGTAAGCTAAGCATATGATCCAGCACTGAGCTACCCCCTTAGCATGAGTTTTTACTGTACAGGTATGATAGCTAGACATATGATAAAGTATTAACTTCATGAGAAAATCGTTAGTGTGAACATTACTTTTGATAGATGCATATTCAAAAGCGTGCAGTTAGGGTTCTGGCTCTTCTAGGCAGAGAAAACAGTAGAGAAGAGATTGAAGGTGAAAAGAAATTAGCTTGGGGGAATCAGGAGGACTCTGGTTAGATTAATGCAGAGGATAAAGGCCTGCTGGTGGCCTGGTGGTGGGTTAGAAGAATCTTCAATGGCAGGCTGAAGGGCCACATGCTCACTACAGCAGGAGGCACGGAGATTTTTAAAAAATATTTTTATTTACTTATTTGCAAGCGGAGAGATAGAGAGAGAGAATGAGTGCATCAGGGCCTCCAGCTGCTGCATAGGTACTGGGGACTCAAACACGGGTCATGAGCCTTTTCAGGGAAGCACCTAACTGCTAAGCCATCTCTCCAACCCTTAAGTGTGGAGATTTTTAAAGCAATGGCCAGTCTTCCCTGAATAATGAATTAATATTAGACTTTTTGCTAACATTTCTTTTCGGAAGTTGTCCTTTCTAGGGTTTTACTTAGGATTATAAGTTTTCTTTAATGCTCTTTTCGGTGATTTCATTAAAATTCAGCTACTCAATTACTGATGAATATGCCATTGTTTCAAATAAGAGTCTTATTGCCCTATATTGAGCTTTTTCCTTCTTTTGTGTGCCATTCTTTTTTTAAAGTTATATAAGTTATACAAGTTACTGCAAATATGTATAAATATAGAAAAGGCCTTTTGGTATGACCACATAAATATCCCCAGTGCTAAGATTTGAATGCTGAATATTCCTCAAAGACCTATGTGTTGAAAGCCTTGGTCGCTAGCATGGAGCTACTGGAAGGTGGTGGAACCTTCAGGAGTTTGGGAGGTCCTTAGGTCATTGGGGATGGGGCCCCAAAAGAAAACTGTGGGACTTGGCCCTTTCCTGAGTTTGCTTCTTGGCAACAGGGAGAGCAGTCTGCTGCAGGCACTTGCTGTCACTTGCCATCTAACACAGAGTCCCAAAGCAGTAAGCACACCTAATCTTGGATTGGAATAGCCAGAACTTTTCCTCTCATAAATTTTCTCAGGTACTTGACAGAGAGCTGACCAACACAATCAGCAAAATTGAAAATAAGCAAAAAAGAAAATGTCTTCAGCTGGTTTCTAGAAAGTGAATTACTTTAGTACAGAGAAGTCCTTTTAGTGCTAAACAATGTAAACGCTTCCTTCCAAAAGCCAGGATGCCTATCAAGTTCCATGAAACCTGTCCAAACAGACTTCCTAAAATGCCAGGTCACATATACAGTTATTGGGAGCTGGCTGTGATGGCACACACCTTTAATCCCAACACTCAGGAACAGAGGTAGGAGGATAGTTGTGAGTTTGAGGCCAGCCTTGGACTACAGAGTGAATTCCAGGTCAGCCTGGGTTAAAGCAAGACCCTACCTTGAAAAAAAAAAATTCTTGGGAAATTAACCAGATTCAGTTTCATATTCTTCTTACCTGTGGCAGAGCTCTGATCTCAGGCTTGCCTCAGTAATGCAATCTCTTACTCTGTCATCTCTGTGTAGGGAAATACAGCTTGCATTAATTATATGTACATTAATTTCCAGTTTCTGCACCTTTAAAAACAATTAATTACTCATTTATGTTTAATTTTTAAGCCATGATTATAGATTTGGAAATTAAAAGCAAATTTAAACAAAGTGTTACATTTGGAGTTCATTAACTCAAAAATGCTATCTTCCATGGATTCTTTTTGCTTGGGACTTACTATATCACCAAGCTGGCCTCAAATTGACTGTCTCTGTTGGGATTATAGACATGCATCACACCTATCTTCCTTCCATGGATTCTTAAGTATTAACTAGAATTTAGACTACTTTAAGTAGAAAAGAGCATGTGTATGATTACAAAAATTAACACAAATTCTCATCATCTATAGTCAAGTTTGATACAGTCCAAATGCAGTTCAAGTCCACTAATAGCTGAAGCAATAGAAACTTGATGGGGAATCTACAGTAATCCTGTAGAAGAATTAGCACTTGGATCAAGGACTTTGTCTCTTAGCTTCCTAGGTGGCATGTCAATCTATCCCAAATTTATTCATCTGTCAAATGAGCTAACAATACTATCTTGTCTTAGAAGGCCTATTATAGTCATGACAAAACTGGATAGTGCTCAGCTTGGCTTAGCAGTGGATACCTGGAATCCCAGCACTCAGGAGGATCACAAGGTGGAGCTAGCCTGTCTCAAAAAAACAGTGCACTGCACATAAACATTTTCTTTGATGGAGTAGCCAACAGAACACTTCTGATATTATACAATTTAGATGATACAGTGTTGTGTTGGGTGACTAGTGAGGAGATATATCCAGCTTATTGTTGGCACTTGGATTGATATATACTAAGTGAACACCTTAAAGAATTGGAGGTTCATAAAGAAATATTATTTTAGTTTTTTTTTGGGGGGGGTTGCGAGGTAGGGTCTCACTCTGGCCCAGGCTGACCTGGAATTAACTATGTAGTCTCAAGGTGGCCTCGAACTCTTGGTGATCCTCCCACCTCTGCCTCCTGAGTGCTGGGATTAAAGGCGTGTGCCACCACACCCAGCTTAAGAAATATTATTTTAGAAAGCATTACTTTTAGATATTTGCCATATAAACAGAAATTAATATTATAAAACAGGATTAAAGCTGGGCAGGGTGGTGCATGCCTCTAATCCCAGCACTCGGGAGGCAGAGGTGGGAGGATCACCATGAGTTTGAGGCCACTCTGAGACTACATAGTGAATTCCAGGTCAGCCTGGGCCAGAGTGAGACTCTACCTAAAAAAATAAATAAATAAAATAAAATGGGATTAATACTAAAACACAGATACCATATTAAAATTCTTTAAGTTAATCTAAATGACAATGCTAAGGTAAAACAATAGTATTTGCAGTGAATAAGAGAATCTCACTGACTTCTGCAGTTTATGTACAGGGAGGGCCTAGAAGCAGACCTTTTATTAATCTGATGTTAGTCAGTGTTGTGAATACCTAGGAACCCATGCTTTTCCTGTTAGCCTATTCCTCAAGTCTTATGTAGTTCTCAGTGTTATGTAGTTTTAGCTTCACACTGGATTATGTGCTGCAGGTAAAACAGCCTTTTAAGAGTTGAGGTTTTTCACATTTGTAAGATGGGATGAATAAAACTTAGTCACAACTGTTATGATATTCAAATGAGATTATGGATGTAAAATCTGTTGGAAATTATAAGTTATGAAAATATAACTTTGTTTTTTAAATTTTATTCATTTATTTATTTGCAAGGGGAGAGAAAGAGAGAAGAGAGAGAATGAATATTACCAGGGCCTCCAGCCACTATAAATGAACTCCAGACACATGTGCCACTTTGTGCATGTGGTATTACGTGGATACTAGAGAACTGAACCTAGGTCCTTCAGCTTTGCAGGCAAGTGCCTTAGCTGCTGAGCCATCTCTCCAGCCCTGAAAATGTAACTGTGAATAGCACTGTGCACTGATTACTTCCAGAACACAATGACTGCTTCATTTTCTCTTGGGTGTCAAGTGTTACTTTTTCTTACTTCTCCACTTTTATATTGCTATTTCTGGAAACTTTACATTCTCTCAAGACTACTTAAATCTTAACCTCCCAGAAAATAACATGTGCACAACTCAATAGTGACCCACTCCTAGTGCAGCCTTACCCCACCACACACAAGACTCCAAGAGACTGTTCCCTCCCGTCGTCCTCAGGCTTGCTCAGAGGCACAGCTGGCTCCTCGTTGATGACACTTCTCAACTCTTGGAGAAGCTGCTTCAGGTCCCTGGTCGGGTCTTCCTTCAGTGTGTTGGTCTTCATAGAATGCTGAATTAAAATAATATGCAAACAAAGACATTTTGAGATTGGTATGCTATTTCCATTACAAAATTAATTCAACTGTTAAACACAGTTTAGGGAACAGCAAAAAGAAAACAAAAATCACCTGAAGGCAGGAGAGATGGCTTAGCAGTTAAGGCACTTGTCTATAAGGCCTAAGGACCAAGGTTTGATTTCCCAGTACCCACATAAGCCAGATACACAAGGTGGTGCATATGTCTGGAGTTCCTTTGCAGTGGATGGAGGCCCTGGCTTGCCCAATCTCTCTATATATCTGTTTCTTCCTCTCTCTCTCTCTTTTTCTCCCTCCCCCTGTCTTTCAAATAAATTAATTAATAAAATATTTTTTAAAGTAAAAAAAATAAAAATCACCTGAAATTTTACTATACAGATATAATCAATAATAACCAATCAATAATCTATAGCATACCATATCTAATTTATACATGTGCAATTAAATGCTCTACCACTGAGCTATACCCCTATTTACATATGTATGTGTATATACATGTCTGTTGATATCTAAGTATTTATTTTGTGTGTAGTATGTGGTGTGTGTACAGATGCACGTTCCTCAAACACACACTTGCAGAGGCCAGAGGAGAAATGAATCAAAAAACTGTTTCAGACTTGGCAGACTTAGTGAGGGAGGAGTAGAGTTTCTCTTCTTTTTTCCCTTACTCCTTCCATACTTGATAGCTCCTTCTTGGACCCTTTGAGACTGGGGACAGAAGGAAGGGGAAATGAGGTCCCACCTGAGTGGTACCTGCTGTGAAGTCTGGGTTTTTAGAAGCAGATTTGTGAGCACACCTGCCCAGCCCTGGCTTCTAGCAGTTTCACCCTGGAGAAGGGTATGGCGTTGAGACCATCCCCTTCAGTAGGGCCCTTACTCTTCCTTCCCTGGGGCCTATACATATTTGGTCCATGAGAAGCTTGTACCTTACCTTTTCCCTCCTCTGGTGGAAGTGTCACATGCCACCAAGGCCATCCCCTCAGGTTTTGATTCTAGACTTCTCTCAAGAAGAGTTCGAAATCAAAACTTGCAGGACTCTGCCTGAGTGCTCAAGGAATATCACTGAAACTCCATTCTTTACTTGGTATGGGGGTGGGGGGGGGATAACACACTGGCAAGTCCCTCCCAGTATTTCTCCCATGGTCTCTTCAATTTCCATCTCTTCTCTTTTAAGATCCTTGAACTGATAATGAGCCAAAAATAGTAAATAAGTATTACAGTCTTCAGAGCTTGTGCTACAAGAAAGTGCTAATACCTTACCTTAAAATGCCCATGTCTGAATCCTGGCCTTGGATTATCAGATGAAATTTGGACAAAGTTCTGTGTGTGTGTGTGTGTGTGTGTGTGTGTGTGTGTGCACGCGCGCATGCACGTGTGCATGTGTGTGTACACGTGTGTACTACTTTGTCACCAAACAGTCTTTTGTTACTGGCCCTGCGGGCTCCTATGCTCATTGTGCTAAGAATCAGAGGGTTAGCATCTCAGGAACTGCTCTTTGTTCTTATGCTGGAGCACAAAGGAAGCAGAGTATGGAAAGAAAATCCCAGGCTGATTCAAATAAAGGGAAATGTGCCAAATTAATACAGCATCTGTGGGGAAGGCAGGGACTGGCTCTTCCTGAAGTCCTGAATGCAGGAGCTGAGGCGTCGTCACACCTGGGCTCTCCTATAGCATGGGCCTTTATGCAATGCATGGCTCATTGCCATGCTATGTGTCTGCCCTGGTATGTGGTTTTTACTGTGCTAATAAGGCAAATGTTACTATAGGATGTTTTTAGTGGCTATTCTATATATCTGTATATTCTATATATGCCCCTTATCACCTGGATTTGCCTCTTACCAGTTTAGAAAGTGTTAAGACTCTGCTTAGAGCAGGAAAGACCACTGTCCTATCTCTGTGGGCTTGATTTTAAGAATAACCTGTTTTCCTTGGCTCTGGCTTCCTGAAATTTCAGTCAATCACATAGTCTGTGAAGACCAAGCTGATTTTTTGACCTCTCATGTCTTTGTGCAACATCATAACTTCATGACCTTGAAAACTTTCTATTTTTTAAACACCCAATTTCCTCGTATGTTTGTTAACTTCATAAGACTGATACTGACTTTGCTGTTTCAACTGGTTATTTTCATAAGCATTTCCCCACTAAACATTAAGTAAAGGCCTGTTAATGCCTCCATTAATGTTTCTATTTTAAACCAAATGAAACAGACCAGGTTTTTGAAAAACAATTTTTCTAATGTAAGAAGAAATAGACATACATTTAAAAAAACAGAGTTAATAATCAATCCTCTTCCAAGAGATAAAGCATCAGATGAAGATGGGCTGACCTGGAACTCACTGCCCAGGCTGGCCTCAAATTCATGGCATAAGTCATTTATGCCATGAACTTGGCATATGCCATATTTGGTCCATGAGAAGCTTTTTGCCTTCATGCCTGGCTCAAAATATTTTATATATACAGTACCAAAAGCATGATCCATGATAGATAAGATTGATAAACTGGACTATGTTAAATTTTTTTTTTTTTTTTTTGGTTTTTCGAGGTAGGGTCTCACTCTGGCCCAGGCTGACCTGGAATTAACTATGTAGTCTCAGGGTGGCCTTGAACTCAAGGTGATCCTCCTACCTCTGCCTCCCGAGTGCTGGGATTAAAGGCGTGCACCACCACACCCAGCTTGTTAAAAATTTTTTTAAAACTTTGCTCTTCAAAAGACAGTGTTAAAAGAATGGAAAAGTAAGCCATACAATTTACACACACACACGCACGCACGCACGCACGCACACTCAACAATAGAAAACAAATATTCATGGGCTGGAGAGATGGCTAGTGGTTAAGGCACTTACCTGCCAAGTCTAAGGACCCAGGTTCAATTCCCCTGAACTCATGTAAGCCAGATGCACAAGATGGTACATGCATCTGGAGTTTGTCTGCAGTGGCTAGAGGCCTTGACATGCCCATTCTATCTCCCTCTATCTGCCTCTTTCTCTCTCGGTCTCTCTCAAATAAAAAAAAAATTTTTTTTAATCAAAGAAAACAAATATTCTGAGACAGATGATGTAGTTCAGTTGGTAGAGTGCTTGCTTGCCTTGCATGCATGAGGCACTGGTTCATCCCCAACACCCCATGAACCAGGTGTGGTGGTGTACACCTGTAATACCAGCACAGGAAGTAGAGGCAGGAATATAAGTGCTTAGATTGAGTGTGTACTTCTTAACTATTTCTACCTCCATTCTCCTCTCTTTGAGGAACATTGGCAAGCACTGTTTTGACTGAGCTATCTCCTCAGCCTCTAAAGAAAATATTTATTTTCATATAGACTCTATTGGGTTTATAGAAAAATGTATATCTAACATCAAGTCACTGAAGATGCTACTTATGAATATATCATTTTAGTGAAATTTTCCCAATTCAAAACTGCTTATATGTCAGTTGCTTTAAAGATTGTAAGACTGGTTACTTACATGGGACAAGAAGCTGGCTGTAGACTGGGAAGAAGGAACATTGGAATGAGAACGGGTTGCAGATGTGGGCTGAAGAAGGCGTGGCTTCATTGAAGAATTAGAGGTGTATCCAGGACCCTGAAGTTCCTAGAAAATAATGTAGATGTGAATAAGTAATCACAACCTACAATACAAAGAACTGTGACATGAAAATGGATTTTTTAATCTCACAGGCAACAGCCATTATATAGACTTTGAGAGATATCAACAATGTTAAAGCATAATACTGAAAATAGATACGTGTTTTGAAATCAAGTGCACTTATTTTTAAAAATAGTTTGGAGGCTGTGGAGATACTCAGTAGGCAAAGTGTTTGTCATGCAAGCACGAGGACCTGAGTTCAGATCCCTAGATCCCATATAAAATGCAGAGCATGGCAATGTGTCTCTCTAATCCCAGCACTAGGGAGGTGAGACAGGAGAATCACTTGAGCATTCTGGTCAGCCAGTTAGGTCCCTAATAAGTTCTAGATTTAGTGAGAGAATCTATCTCAAAAAATAAGGTGGATGGGCTAGAGGAATGGCTTAGTGGTTAAGGTGTTTGCCTGCAAAGCCAAAGGACCCTCATTCAATTCCCAGGATCCACGTAAGCCAGATGCACAAGGTAGCACATGCATCTGGAGTTCGTTTGCAGTGACTGGAGGCCCGGGTGTACCTCTCTCTCTTTCTCTTTCTCTCTCTGACTCTCTCAAATAAATAAATCAATAAAACTTAAAAAATAAAATTTAAAAGAAAATAAAACAAGGTGGAGGGGCTAAAAGAGATGGCTTAGTGGTTAAGGCACTTGCCTGTAAAGCGTAAGAAAACAGGTTCAATTCCCCGGTATCTACATAAGCCAGGTACACAAGATGGTGCGTACATCTGGAGTTCGTTTGCAGTGGCCTGAGGCCCTGGCATGCCCTTTCTCTCTCTTTCTCTGCTTCTTCTCTTCTTCTCTCTCAAATAAATAAATAAAATATTTTTTTAAAAAAACAAGGTGGAGAATGCTAGAGGAATATACCTGACCTTGACCTCAGCTGCCACATGTGTGTGCACACATGCACACACCTGCACTCACAGTGAATGCACATATGTGAACATGCACACACACCACAGTGAATGCACATATGTGAACATGCATACACACCACAGTGAATGCACATATGTGAACATGCATACACACCACAGTGAATGCACATATGTGAACATGCATACACACCACACACACATGCAAGATATAAAGCAAACCACATTTTATCACTAGATTACATCATTCTTGCTATTCCCAAACAAGCCAGATACACTAGTTCTTTGAGTCTTTGCAGTTGGTTAACATTCTATGTGGGTAGAAAACTTTTCCCTTGAGCATATCCAGGACAGATATTTATAAAGCTTGCCAGTGTTTCATTTGTGTACTGCCAACTAAGAATAAAACGTGATGCTTCAGTGTGTCATATATATATATATATATAATAATAACATTTGTAGGCTTTTATAAATGATAATTTAAGACAACATTGAAAGCATATTCAAATGTAAGGTACGTAATGAAAATATAAAAGTATATCAAGCAGAAGCATCATTTCTGCCTAAACTGTTGCGCATGATCTTTTAAAGCCCTTACTTTTACATCCAAAGTGTGTTGAAGTTTTAGGCGTACAGATTCTTGTTCCTGGCGTTGTATTATATCTTGACATTCTGCAAACTGCAAAGATGCCTATAATCAAGCAACCATAAGTGGCTTATCCTCCACTGTGTATGCACTTGTATTTTATCAACCCATACACATAGAGCTGCCATCCTTCAAGGAATCTACCCACCCCCAGCATGCTGCACTGCAGCGATGAATGTCTCTGTTGTATTTGGTCCAGTGGATTATCTTTTTAATTTCTGAATATTTAGCATATGCATAGCACACGGAATGTGGAAGGTATTCAAAAGAATGAAGGAATAAACTAAATATGGATTGAGCATACAGCTTTAACAAAGTATAAAATTCATATAAAAGTAACTAAAACTGAAATACACTGCATCAACATAGCCGGTTTTAAGACACCAAGTGGGGACGTGGGATCACGATTGCTTTATCTAACCCTGAAGACTGCTTTCTTAGGAATCAAGGTCTGGTTTGGTACGATAGGTTTCCAGTTTCTAGGTAGCAGGAAGATAGCTTTATCATTGTCTAATAAGTAGTGATGAGTGTCAGGTCCTTCTTTCAGCTGTTTTCCAGCTGCACTTTTTTCTTTTTCTTTTTCTAACTTATTTTTATTAGATACGGGCATATTTAGTATGTAAACAACACATGTTGGTACCATCCTTTCCCTCCTCGCTGCTCCTTTTCTGAAGAGGCCTTCCACGTTGGGATTGCAGATCAACCCCATCGGGATTGTGGGTCATGCATTATGGGGGTGGGGGAGAGGCAATGTCTCTGTGCAAAATGACCCAACTTGTGGCTCTACAATCTTTCCACCCCCTCTTACACAAAATTCCCTGAGCCACGTTGGGAGCATTTTAAGTCTACTTCAGTGATGGGCTCTTAGGAGCCTCTGGATCTCTGGTTTGGTAGGTGTTGAATGTCTTCCGTGTCTATCTCCTTCACCCTCATGCTGCTATCAGATTCACTAAGAGAGCTCCAGCTGCACTTTCTGTACACAACAAAGTAGCAGACATTATCATTATCATTTTACACTTAAACATAAACATTTAAAAGAAACTATTCTCCATTCCGTGTCCAGCCCACTCATTGGTGGAATCTATCAGGAGAAGTGTATATGCTGCTCGTGTGAGCCTGAAAAGGGATATTTGAAAAGAATCATGCTATTTTGGTTTGAATTTGAAATGTTTCCCACAGTCTCATATTTTAAATACTTGTCCCCTAGCTGATGGCACTATTTTGGGAGACTGTGGGAGAACCTTCAGGAGGTGGGTTCTTGGCATCTGTTTTCGGGTCTGTCCTGAGACCGCTCTATACACACTTTCTATCTGGGGCTCTGCGTGCCTTCCCTGTCATGACAGACTGAAGGAAACCTTCTGAAATCATAACCAGAGGAAATTGTTCCTGCCAAGTGTTTTGGTGACACTGACACAGAAGTGCCAGACACACATGCATTAAAACTCCGCTTTTAAAATTCAAGTCTCCTCTATAAGTTGAAGCTTCTCTGTTGCTATGGGATTGGGATTTGATTTAAGTCAACAGAGTCAGTTGCTATCTGCACAGAACTTTGAGAACTATTCTATTCCTGTTTCTATAGAAAAGTACTTAATAGTTACCTTATCAAGAGCAACTTCCATATTAGCAACCTTTTCTTTCAAGCGGCGCTCCTGGGACCGCAGCACCTCCAGTTCCCCGGCCATCTTGTTCTTCTCAGTGGCAACAGTACTCAGCTCCTGGCTGAGTTTACTCTTTTCTTCTTTCAAAAAATGTTTCTCCTATGATTATAGAAAAGTGTCAGAAGTATTGGTGATGTAGATGCTCAGAAATGATAAAAATGCAAAACTTTTGAATTTGATACATTCAATTCTGGTGGCATTTTAACACTTCTTAGAGCTGGGAACTGCTATGACTGTGTTATTATATGTTCTTTATTTTCATCACTACTAGTATTCTTTGTAGGCTTAATCTTTGATGAAATCTATGAAGTATGAAATAACTACGTGTCATAAAAAATAAACTGTTTTGGTGAAGTGGTACTGAATTTTACTAAAGTTTATTTTAAATAGCAAGAGCCGGGCATGGTGGCGCATGCCTTTAATTCCAGCACTAGGGAGGCAGAGGTAGGAGGATCGCCGTGAGTTCAAGGCCACCCTGAGACTACATAGTTAATTCCAGGTCAGCCTGGACCAGAGTGACACCCTACCTCACAAAAAAAAAAAAATTAAAATTAAATTGCAAGAGATTTAAAGAAGGTGAATTTATTTGACAGTTTTATGATTTGTATTTGGTTTCAAAGGTAGAGACCTGCTTCCCAAATGTCTACTCTAGACTCTGTGACCTAAAAACAAAGGAGACACATAGTTCCTACCTTCAAGTCACTTGTCAGTGATGGAAATGAGCTTACCGATATAGTCTTGAATATTATTTCAACTGAGGGAAGAGTCTGTGTGATGAGGAGGGAAGTGTCTGTGGGCTGCAGATTAACAACGGACACCCCGAACGTCCAACCCACAAAGCTATAGCCAGTGACCTATATATGTGGAGACTGTCACATGGACAGTAAAATCAAATCCAGGGATCCAATCAGAAGCAGAGAATGTGATACAGAATAATGTACAAGAAAAGGATGAAAAGATTGTTAGCTTTTGATGCTTGATGAAACATGGGAATACAGAAGTGTCTTATTTGAGTGAGAAAGAAGGTAGATAGAGAAAGGGGGAGGGAGAGAGAGAATGGGTGCAGCAGGGCCTCTAGCCACTGCAATTGAACTCCAGACACATGCACCACCATGTGCATCTGGCTTACATGAGTACTGGGGAATCTAACCTGGGTCCTTTGGCTTTACAGGTAAGTGCCTTAAGTGTCTTAATTTGCCTCATTAATGTTTCCCATTATTGTGTAGCCTTTGAGTTACCATACTTATGAGGACCACTATATAGGTACAATTTCATCTTACAAATGAGATTGTATTTTAATACACTGTACAAAGAGATTTTGGTTCCCTGTGACTTTTAATTTATTATATAATCTGGCATAAAATGAAGACTAAAATTGCTTCCCTAAACATTACTTTTAATAAAAGCTTCATTAAAAATGCAAAAAATTTTCATTAAACTTAGTTTGTTCCTTTTTAAACTTTTGTTGGTTTGTTTGCTTTTTGGTTTTTCGAGGTAGGTCCAGCTCTAGCACAGGCTGACCTGGAATTCACTAAGTAGTCTCAGAGTAGCCTTAAACTCAAGGTGATCTCCTACCTCTGCTTCCCGAGTGCTGGGATTAACAGTGTGCGCCACCACACCCAGCTGCTCCTTTTTAATATATATATATAATTTATTTTTATTTGCAAGCAGAAAGAAATAGAGAAAAAGAGAGAGACAGAATGGGTGTGCCAGGGCCTCCAGCCACTGAAAACAAACTCCAGGTGCACATGCCACCCTGTGCATCTGGCTTTATGTGGTTACTGGGGAATCGAACCCAGGTTGTTAGGCTTGCAGGCAAGTGACTTAACCACTGAGCCATCTCTCCAGCCCAAGTTTGCTCCTTTAAAACCACTAAATAAACAAACACAAAAATAAAAAATGGAGGGCTGGAGAGATGGTTTAGTGGTTAAGGTGCTAGCCTGTGAAGCCTAAGGACTCATACTCGACTCTCCAGATCCCATGTAAGCCAGATGCATAAAGTGCCGCAAGCATGCAAGGCTGCACATGTGCACAAGGGGCCGCATGCATCTGGAGTACAGTGGCTGGAGGCCCTGCTGTGCCAGTTCTCTCTCATACTCTCTTACTCTCTCACATTGAAAAAAGGGGGTGGGTGGAGAAATGGCTTAGTGGTAAGGCGTTTGCCTGTGAAGCCAAAGGATCCCAGTTCATTTCTCCAGGTCCCACATAAGCCAGATGCACAAGGGCACATGCGTCTGGAGTTCGTTTGCAGTGGCTAGAGGCCCTGGCATGCCATTCTCTCTGTCTGCCTCTCTTCTATCTCTGTCTCTCTCTGCTTGCAAATAAATAAGTAATAAATAAATAATTTTTTTAAAATAGCATTTGCTTTATTTTTTTTAAAAGGCCATTCTGTTGGGCTTGCCTCAAAATTTTTTTAAAAAAATTTTTAAATGGAGGGTTGTCAACTTACATCAGTAGATCTAGTCTATATTTTTGGATGTGTATTTTTCATAGTGCAAACTTTAATAGAGGGTTGGGGAGATGAATAAAGTAGAAGGTGTTGCTACTGCTACACCCATTTTGTATACAAATAACTTTTCTTTTCCTTAGATTGAAAAGAAAAGGCCCAAGGACCCCAGAAAGAAAGACTTATTAATTTTATAGGTTTCCTCTTGTTATGTTGTGAGAACATCACTTTGTTTTAGGTAGGCAGCATCAGGATTTCCAGCAGGAAGTGACTCTTAAAGCCCTATGACCTTGAGTTGGGAAGGCAAATCAGTACCTTAGGTTCCCAAAGCCAAAAAAGGAAAAGAAGAGAAAAGATAACAAGATACGAGAGGAAAGAGAGAAAAATGGGAAAGAACAGAGAAAAAAGAAACACGTCAATACAATGAGGGAGATGCACACACACATACACACATTTATTAGTATTTAGTTGAATTTTAAAGTATTTCAGGGGTTCATCATGAGTAAGTTCTTGAGTTGTACTTATTATTTTTTATTGATGCCATTTACTTTCTCACCTTCATTGTCATCAGTTCTGTTATGAATCCACACTGACTAACATCAGGGAATGTTTGAACATATCACAAATGCCATCTTGGCTCTATGATCACTTTTATTCATAAGAAACACTGAGTAAGGGCAAACCACACCTAGCTAACCAGAGTTGTACAGAAATACAATATGCACTCTCTTCTAACAGTGATCTGTCAGCTACCTCAGTGTACCTGCATTATGAGACACATCCATTAGTATGTGGTGTTCTAGAACACCCTCCTTCTCCCCTTCACAATGACATACAAACTGCTATTCCTCATGCAGTTCCACGGGCAGACTTAAGGTCTCTTTTCAAGATAAAAGGCTACCCTTACTATATTATTTCTTAACCATTTTCCATATGTAAAATTGTGCTACTATTGTTCTGTCTGTAAATTTACTAGTGTAATCCTCTAGATCCTATTGCTATTCTAAGCCCTGTAGGTTTTTTTTTAATATATATTTTTATTTATTTGTAATCAGAGAGAAACAGACACAGAGAGAGTGGGGGGAAAGAATGGGTATGCTGGGGCCTCTAGCCACTACAAAAGATGCACGTGCCACTTTGTGCATCTAGTTCTTATGTGGTTTCTAGGGAATCGAACCCATGTCTTTAGGCTTTGTAGGCAAGTGTCTCAACCACTGAGCCAGCTCTTCATCCCAGCTCTGTAGTTTTTAATGTATATCTTTGCACAGCACAGTGTTAGGAACATATTTGTCACTTTTGACAGAATCAATTATATTTTGTCATTCCCCGTCTCTACCAGGAATGTCCCTTGGACAATTTTCTGCACTTCAGACACAAGCTATTTTCAACATTCTGCTCCAAGGCTGCTCTTGGAACTTTTCCCACATTCTCTTGATTAGAAATAAGCTTTCCTTTTTCCTCTCTGCACTTTGTATTTATGTCATGTTTTACTCTGTTTCATAGTAATACTAATATTATGAGTGATTCTGAGGACAGAGGCTCACCTTATTGGCGTTTGTCATAGCCTCTTCCAAAAACTGGATCTTGCTCTGCAGGGCATCTATCTGACCTCTTTTGGCTGTGATTTGCTTTTGCATCCCCATTGCCACTTTCATAGCTGGGAGAAAAAAAAAAAAAGCAAACTATGTATTTTGAGAAGCGTCAGTAATTGGTATTATAATTTACTACTGCAATTTATGAGTAGATGACAAGTGAGATTCACTGAGGTCCCTGGGAAGTTTCACCATGGGAAAAAGTCTTTAGCATTCATAATATTTGGAGGTAAAAATTTTCAACAACTATAAAGAGATTGCGAACTGGGTAAGGTTTGTTTTGTGGTTTCTTTGCTTCTGGAATTAATTTCATTGACTATTATAAGTTGTCATATTTTCAATGGTAACAATAAAACTGACCAAACTCATTTATGTGCATAAAATGCATATCCATATATGCTTTTTACCAAAATGATTTTTTTCAGAAACAAATATTTTAAATATCATATAAGACATCTACTATTAATGATCTTTTTAAGATTACAGGGATATCACAAACCATCCACTTTTCATTTTTAGGGTTAGTGTCATGTGCTTGGAAGTCATTACAGTCTTGTAGTCAGATGGTCACCAGAAGCACGTATATGGTTAGCTTTGAAAACCTGTCCATAGGATGAGACTGTTTTAGACAGGTACAAGTCACTAGAATACTTAGGACATCGTAAACTGTTGAAAAGATGTAGAAAGCTTATCTTTACTTAGAATTTTTAAGTCAGAAGACCTATGGGTTTTGTTTGTTGTTACGTCAGTGGGTAAAACAGGTTTGAAATAACATTTCTTTAGTGAGATCTGGCTATAACTTAGAGGTTAGAGAGAAAAAAAAATGCACTACTTGTGAAAGACAAAGCATCAGAACGAATGAAAGGTCTGATTTCCCATAACAAGATATGTTTTATCTAATCTCATAAATTAGGGTTAATAAGACAAGGACAGCACACTGATTTATTAAAAGATCTAAAATCATTTGTTCACCTCTTTAAAGAATTTGGATCTGATTAAATGGGTTGAGGTTGTCTTTCAAAGGTAATTTTCTCAATCATTTTATTAAATTTTAAGCTGCTTTTACCCACTGTAAACAAGTATTGAATGCAATTACAAACACTGCCTAGGTAACTTAATAATTGTAGCCCAACTGGAATGGGGAACAGATCTCCAAATAAGCCTCTTCAGCACCCTCTCCAGACCCCATTTTTCTTAATATTAACTAGCAAATTACCCAAGTGCCAAAATACAGAACACTTTAAAGTTGTGGGTCATCCTTTCACAGGGGCCATAGTATCCCTGTGTCATTCCAGTTTTACAACATGTACTGCCAAAGCTGGGCACAGTGACACACAGCTGGAATCCCAGCACTTGGGAGGTAGGAGTCCAAGTCACCTTGGTTGCATAACTCTAAGTATACATACATCATGTACATATTCATGTGCTGCTAAAGGACATATAAATCTTCTAAAATGTTCTATAAAAAACTGCAAAAGAGCCGGGTGTGGTGGTGCACGCCTTTAATCCCAGCACTCGGGAGGCAGAGGTAGGAGGATTGCTGTGAGTTCAAGGCTACCCTGAGACTACAGAGTGAATTCCAGGTCAGCCTGAGCCAGAGTGAGACCCTACCTTGAAAAACAAAACAAAACAAACAAACAAACAAACAAAAAACCTGCAAAAGAGGAAAAAATATACTTTAATTTAACAAATACTTATATAGCTATAGCAACAGTGATAGAACACGAAAGAACATACCAGCCTATCTCATTATGATAATACTCATTAATATCATTAATGCACCTCTGATTCAGCAGGATAAAAAGGGAACAGATGTAGGTTGACAAGAGCCCCTGCTCCTTGTAATTCAACTGCCAGGGTTTCTTCTCATTTTTATCAGAGAGAAGAAATCAAGAACTACTAATTAGTCACAGACCTACAGTTTACACAGATAATGCACATGTGAGGTTGAATGAAAATTTAAGTAGCATGCATGCATACATACATGCATACATACATACATACATACATAATCTTTAAAGGTAAGTAGTGGTACTTACACATTGAGATTTGTTAGAAATTATTGAAGTAGCCACAGGAGAATTAAGGTTCTAATAATTTAAGGATTTAAGATACATACATTAAGGGCTAAATGAAGCACATGCCAATTTCCCTTAAAACACTGAGTAGAAATACTGCCTCATAGCACCCAGCATTCAGTCTTATTGCTGTGTATTTGTCACATGACCTGTTACTGGGAAGAGGTGGCTAGCAGTATATCCAGGTTTGTGTTTTAATAAATCTAGGACAATGGAATTAAGAGTCTCATGCTCTACCGACTGAGCTAGCTGGGCGGTTGTGACAATGTAATTAAAACCAGGAAAATATAATAGAGCCTACCATGGCCATCAGACCCTTCCATGGACTTCAGGGTATTCCGTGTTTGTTCCAGTTCGGACTGTGCAGATTTTAACTGCATTTTCAGTTTATTCGTAGTAGTTTCCATTTCTTCACTTTTATTTCGAAAGTTCCTTTTTAAGACTTCATAGTCCTCTGTATGATACGATAATAAATGGTAGATGATTACTATTTTTCTACTTCGTGCATGGACATTAGACATATATTGTTTGTAATTAATGACGCAGAATTGTAGTGACTTGAAGACTGTATCACATCCTCATTTGCTACAGAAATTTCCAGGAGTTTGTTGGACTGTGTCTTTTAAACCCGCTTGTGTGACTCCTCTTCCTTTACCCATTTTTATTCATTGGTTTTTTGACAACCTTTTACATTAGCTCACATCTATTTCATCTTAGATCTCCTTCATGGATGACCACATCCACCACGGCAGATTCACCCCATCTGTGGGCAGAGGGATCTCCATGACACTCAACACCCTCTGCTGGCCCTCTGTCTGGTTTTCCTAGGTACCTGCTCAAGTAACCCTATTCCTTTGTACCTTTGCTCCAACTAATACTTTTGTGAAGGGGTTGTGTGTGGAGGTCAGAAAATACCTTTTGGGCGTTGGTCCTCACCTTCCACCTCCTTGGGGCAGGGTCTCACATTGGTCACCACTGCTGTTCACATGGCTACCAACTCCCAAGCTTCTGGTGGATTCTCTTCTCTCTGTTTCCCTTCATACCCATGGGCATGGCTGGGATTACAAATGCCTGCCACAGAATCCACCTTTTTGCATGGGAACTGATGTTCTGAACTCTGTACTCATGGCAAGTGCTTTATCCACTGAGCCATCTCCCCACCTTACCCAACTAATACTTTTAAGGTCACATTATGTTATTCACATCTTCATGATTTTTCTCCCTATGTTCTCCTTGCTTAAACTATCCTTCTACCACTTTCATCTGCCAATCCTTTGTCTCTTTCAAATGAAGCACAGTACTTCCTGACAGCCAGTTCTCCACCCTGCACCATGATTGCATCCACCACACTTCTACTGGAACACACTCTCCACTTTCTAAACTCTTTCCAAATAGGTCTGGCTTTCACGCCACTGTGAGTTCACTGGAGTGTTTCTATGATGTATTACAGTGTGTCTGGTTTCGTGTTCATATGATACCATACCACACCACACCAATCATGAAGTGTTTAATGTAAAGCTTTAGGTTTCTCCTTTCAATAAATTTGCATATGTCTACTTATACATATCAGTTTATTAAACCTCTAATCAAGTTATTTAACTCAAAGGACATAAGGTTTGTACTTCCATGACAACAAATTTCTGCGGAACCCTTGCTTCCCTTCTGGAAGTCTGGACTCGATACCTCACCCTTCTCTTAGACACTCAGTACAGAATTCCCTAGACTCTGAGGGTGGACTAAAGTTGGGAGTTAGTAAATGTACAACATGGAAGCCCTGAGGATTTCAGCCATGAACCACTCCATCTGCATTTGCCATGAGCTGAGATGTGCCTCTGTAATTGTGTCAGAGTCCAGGTCAGACTTCGCAGCATTCCTATGCTTTAGTAGAATATGAACTAGAACAACATACCTGAAAGACTGTTTAATTCACTCCTACTAGCCTTCACTTCATTTAATAATTGATCTCTCTCTTGTTTGATGTCCTTCACTGCACGGAGCCGCTCAGAGCCTGCATTCACCAGCTTCACCTTTTCCAGCTCTAGGTCACTCACTCTGGCTTCAAGTTCCCGGATCTTTGAATCTTTCTTATCTTTTAAAATCTAAATATGTGGCAAACACAAAGCATAGGGGAAGGAGTAAAGCCTATGTTAAGCAATAATTGGATATGATTAGTATTCTATCTGCATTTAATATGCTGTCAGTATTTCTTTGGACACATGAATTAGTTATTTTTTCTCATTGTGTTTTTCTTGTTGTTGCAAGCATCTTAAATGGGGGAGAGGATGATTTGGTTCCCATTGTCAGAGGTCACAGTCCATCCTGGAGGAAAAACATGACAGATGGTATATCTTGGTCCCAGTGTCAGGAGCTTATGGCATGCTCTTGGCAGATCACGAAACACAGAGATGGGACCAGAACCATTTCTGCTAGATAGGCTACAGTTTCAAAGGCTCCACAGCTTCCCAAAACAGCACCACCAGCCATCTGGGGACCACAGACATAAATATATGGGCCTGTGGAGGATATTATTATTATTATTATTATTATTATTATTATTATTTTTCGAGGCAGAGTTTCACTCTAGCTCAGGCTGACCTGGAATTCACTATTTTGTCTCAGGGTGGCCTTGAACTCACAGTGATCCTCCTACCTCTGCCTCCTGAGTGTTGGGATTAAAGGCATGTGCCACCATACCCGGCTTTAGATTAGCCTTTTTTATGCAAGAGAAGAGAGAGAAAATTGGCATGCCAGGGCCTCCAGCCACTATAATCAAACTCCAGATGCATGAGCCACCTAGTGTGCATGTGAGACCTTGCGTGCTTTCACCAACTTGTGCGTCTGGCTTATGTGGGACCTAGAGAGTCAAACATGAGTCCTTAGGCTTGGTAGGCAAGCGCCTTAACCACTAAGCCATCTCTCCAGCTTCTAAATTTGTATTTTAATATAAAACATCATTGTAAGTGGCAAAAAATATATTTCAACTTTAAAAAAGTTAATGCCCAATATAACTTTCCATAACCTTTCATTATTCCTATTTTGTATTTATTCATTCAATATATACTCAGCACCTATTTTGTGGCAGGCACTATCTTGTGTTTTGGATAGAGAAACAGGGCCAGAATGCGGGTGAGTTGAGTGAAGGTGAGGCCCAGGTGAAGGCCTCTAACTGAAGGACTTCACCTGCCTTATCCACTTCCTGGGCCTGAACACCAGAAACAAATCAAACCATATCTTTGTCCTCATGTCTTCCTCCACTGAGAAGAGACAGAGAACAAACAAATATGTAATGTGTCAAGTAAGAGAACTGACAAAAATTTTAAAAGTGGGGGTGGGGGGACAGAGAATGAGTGTGAGCGAGGGGCTGGTATGCAGAGAAGAGTTAACACCGCAGTCCTGTTTCTGTCCTTAGTAAGGCCTGTTTACATGGCTGGCCTGTGCCTGGCATCTGAGAACTTGGATGTCAGGAGGATTCTCTGCACCCTAGCGGATAAGAGCAGCTCACTGCATCTGAACTGTCTATATGAGTCACGTAGTTATGCTAAACAAACACTTCTTTCCTTCTTGGAGACTGGAAACTGGACACTTGTTAGGCAAGGGGTGCCGGCACGACCAGTTCTCATCAAACACCTGGGCCCCGAGTCTTTAATGAACTTCTCTGTTGGCAGCATTTGACAGGTGTTAGAATTTCTTACTGGGGAATTAAATGTGACCTGAGCTAGGAGATGACTCTTGAAGCCAGAAGCTAATTTTCTCTCCTTGTCTTTCTCTTTGCCCACTGTTAGGGAATGTCCTCTACAGGCTCATGGTTTGAATGCTTGTTTCCAAGCTGGTGGTACTATTTTGAGAGGCTGTGGAAGTAGATCTTGGGACAGGCCTTTGAAGGTTATTCCCAGCCCCTGGGTCCTTCCACATGATCTGCTTCCTGGTCCTCCATATGTAAACATCCTCTACTTTACCTCCTGCTACCATGAACTGAGCGGCCCTGGTATAACCTTCCCCATCATGATGACTCAGTCCACAGATACCATGACCCAAAATCAATCCCTTCTCTCCTACATTGCTTTTGTTAGGTATTTTGTCACAGCAATAAATTGACTTAATGTGTAAGATTCAGTAGGAATTCCCTTAACAACATTGGCAACCCCTTTTCCTAGCCAAAAAAGCAGAACCATCATTCTTTCTCTCCTGGTATATTCTGCCCCGCATGCTAAGTTATCCTAAAGGTTTCACTGGAGGTGAAATTGGTCACTGAGAAGCCTTTACATGTCCCTTTTGTGTTTTGTGATGAGTGTGGAAAATATATAAAACCAAGCAAAACTTAAGTTTTAGAAAGTTCTAAGCTAATGCACTGAACTTGCTTTTATAAAATAATTATTGTTGGCCCTATTTTTAGGATAAGGACATTGAGCTCTGTATACTTTGTGTGATTTATTTCTTATTACTCACCAAGTCAGACACACAGGTAACATATGTGGGTAATCAAAAGTTCAAAACAAACAGCAAAAAAAAAAAAAAAAAAAAAAAAAAAAAAAAAAAAAAAAAAAAAAAACTGTTCCAGACATGGTGGTTCATGCCTGTAATCCCAGCACTCAGAATATGGACGCAGGAGAGCCAGCACAAATCTGAGGCCAGCCTGAACTACCATAGTGAGTCCAGGCTAGCCTGGGCTATAGAATGAGAAATACAAAGACGAATAAAATGTACACCTACTTTATGAAGAAGGTTATATAGTAGGGAAACAGATACTACTATTAAAACACAGTGCAATATAGAAATAACCCAGGTATAACAGGGACAAAAAAAATATAATCAAGTTCAATAGGAACCCTCCCCCACACAATGACTGACTGCTGCTTTCACAACTCATAGACTACAACTCCATGGTGAATATCAGCAATCCCACTAAGGAGGACAGGGAGGCTGGAAATGACGGCATCAACATATGATATGTCCATACAAAGTTTCTACTTAATAAAAAGCAATAATCAGAAAGAAAGGTTCAGTAGGAAAATGAAATGGAGGTGGGTGTGGTGGTGCATGCCATTAATCCCGGCACTTGGGAGGCAGAGAGGTAGGAGGATCACTGAGTTTAAGGTCAGCCCGAGACTACATAGTGAATTCCAGGTCAGCCTAGGCTAGAGTGAGACCCTATCTCTAAAAATGAAAGAAAGAAAGAAAGAAAGAAAGAAAGAAAGAAAGAAAGAAAGAAAGAAAGAAAGAAAGAAAGAGGGAAGGAAGAAGGAAGGAGAAGGAAGGAAAGAAGGAAGGAGGGAAGGAGAGAGAGAAAAAGAAAGAAAGAAAGGAAGAAAGAAAGAAAGGAAGGAAGAAAGAAAGAAAGAAAGAAAGAAAGAAAGAAAGAAAGAAAGAAAGATGGATGGGGAGGAAGGGAGGAAGGAGGAAGGAAGGAAGGAAGGAAGGAAGGAAGGAAGGAAGGAAGGAAGGAAGGAAGGAAGGAAGGAAGATGGAATGGAAGGAAAACACTAATATTATATAAGCCAGGAACTGGCTGAGTCTTTGATACTTTTTTTTATTTAAGCCTCATAATAACCCAATATACTTATTTTTGTTTCATTTTGTTTTACAAATACAGAGGCCAAAATTCAGCAAACAGTCCAATGTTGTGTAGTTGTTGTAAAGTGGTTATGATTTTCAAACCTGGGACTGTCTGAAGAGGGAGAAAGTAACCCAAACTGTCAGATCAGAACTTCACAGAAATTTGATTATGTGATAATTTTCATTTTGTTCATGATTCTGAACCATTTTGGAGGCACACACTTCTTGCAGAACTGATAAAAAGGGTATTCCTTTCTCAAAAACACATGCACATTAACATAGATGCTTTCCATTTCAAAGGGTCCAGAGGACCCCTTTCCAGAAAACCAAGTAGTACCTGCTTTGAGAAAAAAAGAAATTTCAGAAGCCTAGTGTGCTGCCTTTAATCCCAGCACTTGGGAGGCTGGCCTTGAGTTTGAAGCCATTCTGTGCTACAGAGTGAGTTCCAGGTCAGCCTGAGCTAGAGTGACACCCTGCCTCAAAACAAAACAAAACAAAACAAAACAACAACAACAACAACAACAACAACAACAACACCAGAATGTAGGGCTGCAAAGACTAAGGACCCAAGTTCAAATCCCCAGGACCCATGTAAGCCAGATGCACATGGCAGCACATATGTCTGGAGTTCATTTTCAGTGGTTGGAGGCCCTGGTGTGTCCATTCTGTCTCTCTCTCCCTCAAATAAATAAATAAAATTTTAAAAATAGTTTTAAAAAACAGAAGGAGGGCTGGAGAGGTGGCTTAGCGATTAAGGTGCATGCCTGTGAAGCCTAAGGACCCAGGTTCGATTCTCCAGGTCCCATGTAAGACAGATGCACATGGTAGAACATGCATCTGGAGTTCGTTTGCAGTGGCTATATACCCTGTCATGCCCATATTTTCTCTCTCTGTCTAGTAAATAAATAAATAAAAATAAAATCTTGAAAAAAAAGAAAAGAAAATAAAAGGTTTTCCAAAGAATATAGAAAATGGTGCATGCCTATGAAGCCTAAGGACCCAGGTTCAATTCTCCAGGTCCCACAGAAGCCAGATGCACATGGTGGCACATACATCTGGAGTTCGTTTGCAGTGGCTAGAGGCCTTGGCATGCCCATTCTCTCCCTCTTTCTTTCTCTCTCTCTCTCTCTGTCTGTCTTTAGTAAATAAATAAATAAAAATAAAATCTTTTTCAAAAGAAAAAGAAAATAAAAACAGAAGGAATTTCAGAAACTAACACAACTGACATCTGTACAGACCTTAAACTCCTGCAGCTCCAGTCTGCGATCGTTAATCTCTTTCTCCAGCTGCGCTTTCTCTACTTGCATAGCCCCAGCAGTTCGCCCATGCTGGCCAACCAGCTGTGTCATGTTTTCTATTTGCTGACGCAAAATCTCAATCACTTTGTCCTTTTCTGCCATCTGGAGCTTGAGTGCATCACACTCCGTCTGCATGTTTCTGAGGTGATCCCCTTCGTTCTTCAGGTGCTGCAGCTCCTGCAACTTTAAGTCCACCCGGGAGCGGAGTTTGGTGATCTCTGCGTTGGTGGCCTCGATGGCTCGTTCCTTTTCCTGGAGGGAAGCTGTCAGGTCAGACACGGTCCTCTCTGAGCTCTCCAGGGTCATCTTCTTGGCCGTCAACTCTTCCACCACCTTCCGCAGCATCTCCTTGGTGGACTCAAGCTGAGCGGTTAGTGAAGACACCTTCTCCAGACTTTCATTCTTCCCCTGGATGGCTGCCATCTGTGGTAAAGGAGAGTTTCTGGTTTGGGGAGGATGGGTACAGGCATCCTCGGCAGCCATGATAAATTAACTTAAAATCCTGAATTGAGCCGGGCGTAGTGGTGCACGTCTTTAATCCCAACACTCAGGAGGCAGAGGTAGGAGGATCGTCGAAAGTTCGAGGCCACCCTGAGACTACATAGTTAATTCCAAGTCAGCCTGGACCAGAGTGAGACCCTACCTTGCAAAACAAAAAAAGAAAAAAAAAAATCCTGAATTGGACAGTCCAGGTGGAGTAACAAACCATGTTGTTGTCAGAACACCTGGACATCTAAGTGGGCATCAGACCAAGCGGGGAGGACTTAAGTCACGGTACTTTGCCATAATAGTTTTCTGAGATTAAAATAAGGCTCATGATGGGGGTAGGACTCATGGTCAGTCCCTTTATTTTCTACTTCCCTCAACTTCTCAATTAAATTTACCTTTGAAGGAAAAGGAATAATGACTTTATCCAGTACAGCCTCCAGTCCTTGTTTGGAAAAACATGAAATTCTATCTTCCTGCTTCTTTCATCTGTCTTCTTGCCCAACTTGGGCAGAAAACAGGGAAGTGGTTTTGTCTTTGGTCTAACCCAAGACTGGTCTCTTTGGCTTGCTTTCACATTATGGGAAGCTTACATGTGTGTGGGGTGCTTTCGCATGGAAACAACTGGCAGCAGTCCATATTTGGCTACTGATGCCCTGGGATAAAGCATACTCATCAGTCTCAATCAGTGTGGGGGAATCTCTTTGGGGGAAAAATAAATAAGTCAGTTATTAACCTTAAACCTCCCCCTCCTCACATTTCCTAATAACTTGAGCTTTTCTGCAGTAAAAATAAACCAATATTAGACTTCTATGTGAAAACGAAAAGTGGTTGTATGAGATTTAATTTTTCAACAATATACAAAAGGGAGGAGATAAAGCCTAACACATTTAACTTAATGAAAAGCCAAAAAATATTGAAATAAATCATATTTGTACAAATCGCTCCCAGAATCCATAGTTTTATCTTAGAGCCACCTTAGGCTAATATAGAAAAAAAGAAAAAGAGCTGGAGAGATGGCTTGACAGTGGAAGTGCTTGCTTGCAAAGCCTGCCATTACAGGTTTGATTCCCTACGGCCTACCTAAAGCCAGATGCATACAGGGGCACATGCACCTGGATTTTGTTTGTAGTGGCAAGAGGCCCTGGCATGCCCATGTTCCCCCACCACTCCTTTTGCTTGCAAGTAAATAAATTGGTTTTTTTAACAGAGGAAAAGAAAAGAAACAAGAGGACTGAGGAGACAGATTAGTCAGTGAAGTGCTTGTCGTGCAAGTATGAGGTGTGGGAGCTCAGATCTATAATCCCAGCACTCATCCCTGAGCCAATCTAGCCTAGTTGGTGAGTTACAGGCCAATGTCTCAAAAAAGGTGGGTAGCATCTGAGGAATGACACCTGAGATTGCACGTTGGTATCCACATACACGTGAACCCCACATGCAAACACGTACATACACACACATGCACATACATACACACAAAGAAAAGAAAAATTCTACTAGCAGACATAAAATATCTTCTACCCTAGCAGAAGCCACCTGGGGTGGCACGGCTTGCATGCACTCTGACCTGCCGCTCCATCTGGCCCTGACACTCGCTCTTCATGGCCTTAAGCAGGGCCTCCAGCCGCTGTAACTCCATGTTCCTATCATCTAGCTCCCGCCGCAGGTGGTCAATGGTGATGCTGTTGCCTGTGTCGCGGTCCCACAGACGCTTGTTCTGCTCCTTCTCCAGACTCAACTCTTTCTCCTTCTTGTGCAGATCTGCCTAAAAGAAGTGAGGAATGCCTCCATCCACTTATGTTACCCAAATGAACGTACCCCAGACGGTCTTGGGCTTATGTGATTTGAGAAGCCTTTTGTTTTGGAATCTGATTTTTTTTCCTTAAAAAAAAGTTAATTAAGGCTAGGGGTTGTGATGCACACCTTTAATCCCAGCACTTGGGAGGCACAGGTAGGAGGATTGCTATGAGTTCCAGGCCACCCTGAGACTACATAGTGAATTCCAGGTCAGCCTGGGCTAGAGTGAGACCCTACCTCAAAAAAAGGGGGGGATATTGAACATTTCCCCACCCCAAATTCTGAGAGGGCAGACTACTTCATTATTGTCACAACTGTGTCTGCTTCTTGTTCTAAAAATTCACTAAACCCCCATTCAGAATTTTTGTGTATGTAATTTATATGTGTTTTGAATGTTCTTTTGCTTCAAAATGAACACATGACTTCAATAGACAACAGTTCTAATTGAAAGATTGGCTACTTGATTTCCTAACACTATATAACAGGTGTGCCTGAGTGGGGGAAGGGAGTATATAGAATATTGTATTTTATTTTGGAAACTAGACTTGTTAAATATGGTACTTAAAAACATCCCAGAATTCAAGCCTGGTGGTAAGGCCTGTCATCCCAGCTACCAGTGGGGCTGAGGCAGGAGGATCACAAGTTCAAGGTCAACCTGAGCAAATTAGTGAGGCTCGATCTCAAAATTAATTATAACCTGAAATAAAATGAGATTTTTTTTAAGGTCTGGGGATAGAGTTTAGTGATAGAATACATTTGCCTTGATATATAAAGGCCTTGGGTGCAATTCCCAGAATCCTAACAATCTCATTCATAGTTAAGAGCATAATCTTACCAACAGCTTCTGAAGTTGATCGTCCAGATTTCCAGATTCCTGACTGAACTGATCCCGTTCAGTGCGCGCTTCGGTGAGCTCAGAATTGGAGAGGACTAGCTGCTTCTCCAGCTCTTCTATCTGAAAGAAAAGCCCCAATCAAACAAATGCAGTCTGTGTCGTCGGCTCAGAGAACACCACAGCCTTGGCAAAACAAATAGTGCTGTGAAGGGTGGAAATAAAAGTTCATTGCAATAGGTTTTACAAAGGTTTCAAAACTTCAATCTGTATAAAAGTTAACCGGGAAAATTGCCAAAATGAAATATTTGATGTCATTGGATTTGGGCACTGTCTATACTGCATCTTGCTTTTGTGTTTATACTCTTCCAGATTTGTCTTCTGCGAGGTATGCTTTGTAATTTGGTTTTTAAGGAAGGTTCCTGTTGCATAAATAATCTGCCATAGACCCCCATACAAATAAACTTTAACATATTTAGAAAAGCTATTTGTTTGAAAATGTTTCCATAATAAAAGATATTGAATAATACAGATGAAATAAAAGCAATGGTCATGGCTATTACCAATGGTATTTTAAAAGGATGAATGAATAAGTATGTATTTTTACTTATAGATGAATAATTTAACCATTCCAATCCTCATTTTCTTCAATGATAAAAAGAGGATGAGCATCAGTTTTAAGGAGTACATATTTCCTCACAAGCAAGACAGCTGTTTGATCTGCTTGAATAGAAGAATATTCCACAGGGGCTGGAGAAGTGGCTTAGCAGTTAAGGCGTTTGCCTGCAAAGTCAAAGGACCTCAGTTTGACTCTCCAGGACCCACGTAAGCCAGAAGCATAAGGGGGCGCATGCGTCTAGAGTTCGTTTGCATTGGCAGGAGGCCCTGCTATGCTCATTCTCTCTCTCTCTCTCTCTGCCTCTTTCTCTCTCTCTCTCTCTTAAATAAATAAATAAATACATAAAATATAAAGAAAAATATTCCACGGAGCCAACAATACCACACAGAGGGGTGCCAATCATCCCCTTTCCTAATCTCAATGTACAGCAGCTCCATAGGAGGACAGAGGCTACCTCACTGTGGATAGTGTTCTTACAGTCCTCAACCTGTGGGTGCATACAGGCTGAGTGGATATATTGGATTATGGGACTCTAGGTGTGGATAATGAAATACTACTAATAATTAATATGTTAATATTTAGTGTTATGTAGTGTTACCTTTAATACATTTAATTGTGATAGCTTCAATACTATTTTATCACCCACTTTCTAGGATTAAGGAATCTTTCACACCTTCATGAATGCTATATATACAGTTCTTCCTACTTTATTTTATTTTTTATTTTTGTTTTTGTTTTTTCGAGGTAGCGTCTCATTCTAGCTCAGGCTGACCTGGAATTCACTATGTAGTCTCAGGATGCCCTTGAACTCATGGCAATCCTCCTACCTCTGCCTCCCGAGTGCTGGGATTAAAGGCGTGTACCACCATGCCCAGCAATTCCTACTTTATTTTGTAATTGTTTTATGAGAGAGGAAGAGAGAGATTGAGAGAGATAGAGAAAGAGAGAAAATTGGCACACCAGGGCCTCCAGCCACTGTAATCAAACTCCAGACGTGTGCGCCCCCTTGTGCTCATGTGCAATCTTGCATGCTTGCATCACCTTGTGCATCTGGCTCTCATGGGATCTGGAAAGTCGAACATGGGTCCTTAGGCTTCACAGGCAAGCGCCTTAACCGCTAAGCCATCTTTCCAGCCCCTTTCTACTGTTTTTAATGGTATGAATGTAGTACGTATGTGCATGTAATATATAAACAGACATATGTGTGAAAATGTGTGTCCACATGCACACATGTGCAGAAGCCAGAGGAGAACACAGATGTCTTTCTCTATTGCTAAGAAAAATGCAAAGAGGTTTACAAAGGAGGTAGTGTTACTAAAACTGAAATCCTGTAGTTAATGAGCTTAACATCCAACATCTGAAGAGAATGGGAAATAGCCCACATTACATGTAAAGGTAAATATTTTTCTATTGTTTTATTGTATGTATAACTTGATCATAAGATGGGCTACCTTCTTACTAGGAGTAGAGGTCAAAAATGTTTGAAAGGCACTGCTGCAGAGGACACAAATATACTGCCGAGATGATATCAGTTTCATGTCATCTTGATTGCTTAAGCTTTCAACAAAAAGTCCTGTCCTTAATTTTCCTTAGCTTGCTGCAGGGAGTAAAGGCCAAATCTAGGGGAAACAGCGTCCTCTGGTGGCCAGTGCTGGAGTGACTGGAAATAGAAGTCACTGGAAGACGAAGAGCAAATGTCTGGATGAATTAGTGCTGTAATATCTCATTCTCCCCATATTGAGCTTTGGTTCCTGGGCTGTTACCCAACAGAATTAGTCTCGTTTTGTAAAGAGAGTCTGGTAGCTTTGTAACATTCTATTTCTTCTAACCTACAACTCTGTAAATAAGATATGAAAAACTGACTACAAGGTGTTGGCTAGAACTATACCCAAATTGTCTCTGCAAGACCCTCTAAGGGTCTCTTACAAGAAATGTGACTAAAGATGGATTTATCTTCCACAGTGGGACATTCTGTGGATAAAAGCATTCACAAAATAGGACCACTGGGATAGCAGATGTAAGCTGACCATCCCAGGTCACCCTTCTCACAAGGAGTGAAAAATACCAGCTCCTATGAATGGCAGCGTTTTTTCTTTTTTGAGCATTTTTAATGTTGTAAAAATGGTTGAGGACTGGAGAGATGACTTAGCAGTTAAGGCGCTTCCTACAAAGCCTAAGGACCCAGGTTCAATACCCCAGGACCCATGTAAGCCAGATGCACAAGGTGATGCATGCATCTGGAGTTCGTTTGCAGTGACTGGAGGCCCTGGTATGCCCATTTTCTCTCCCTCTCTGTGTGTGTGTCTCCCTGCCTCTCCCTCAAATAAATTAATTAAATTAATTAAAACTTTTTTTAAAAAAGAAAAAAGAAACTTATAGTATACAAAATATTTTTCTCAAAAGGAATTAATTTGAACAATTTAAATAGCATTTATAACTGGACACATAATTTAGGATGTTTTTATTGTAATGTATACTGATTTTTAAATATACAAATATCAATTAGGAATTATTCTAATTCTTCATTTTTAAAACTTACTGAAGATGAATTATCAATTCTGTGTGTAACAGGTGCTGGACAGAGGCAGCAAAGTCTAAACTTACCTTGTCCTCATACATTCTCTTGGCTTCCCTTAGTTCAGAGCGCAGCTGAGACACAGTAGATTCCAAGTCACTGAGTTGACGCATATACATTGAATTTTGATTTCTTGCTTGTTCTCTAAGAGGGGTTGGAAAGGGTATAAAAGCAAAAAACAAAGTAAGAATAAGTGAGATTCCAAAGGACCCTATCTTTTAGATATGACTGCTAATTATTTCATACGACATTATTAGGACAATCATCTGATGTGTTTGCTTTATCCTAGCATCTGAAACATGAACAGCTTAAGACAGACAATTCCAGGGGACCTAAATATGTGCAATAATACTTCATACACGGTCACATAATGTTACTTTTTACTAATGTTTTCTTTTCTGTTGTTTGAGTGTTGGAAAAGCTTTCTTATGGAATCAATTACTAAGCAATTTCTAAAAGATCACAGTTTTCAGGGGTCAACAATGAGTATCAATTTCAAACCCCTGATGCACACGTACTGAATGATTTCTAGTTGGCTTTGGATACTGTTAGCTTGACTCCGAGCACTGCTAGCCTTCTCAGTGAGTCCTGTCACCTCAGCCTCATGCTCACTTATCAGCTGCTCAATCCTGTGGAAAGAACATGACAGCTGTTATTTGATATAGGAAGGCTGTGCCCATGAATTATTTTTAAAAATAATGATTTTCAACCCTTTCCAATTTAATATTTTGCTTCAGCTTTTTATGCTATTCTTTTTTTTTTTTTTGGAGAGAGAGAGAGAATGGGAGAAGGACAGGGAGACAGAGAATGGGCGTGCCAGCAGCCTCTCAGCTGCTGTGAACAAACTCCAGATGTGTGCGCCCCCTTGTGGGCAAGTGCAGCATTGCGCCCTTGCGTCACTTTAAATCTGGCTAAACATGAGACCTGGAGATTGGAACTGGTATTCTTAGGCTTAGCAAGCAGGCGCCTAAACCACTAAGCCATCTCTCCAGCCCTATGCTATTCTTTTTTTGTTTGTTTGTTTTTGAGACATGAAGCTTTAGCTAACCTGGAACTATGTAAACCAGCTCATAGAAATCCTCTGCCTCTGCCTCCCAAGTGCTGGGATTACAGATGTAAACCATGCCCATCTTTGTATATGCTGCTCTTTTAATGACATCTCTAAAATTCTTTATCTAAAAGCCTTTAAGGTGCAGCTAGATTTTGGAATTTAGAATTTGGTTTTATAATGGTAATAAATCATGAGCATTTACAGCTGAACGTGGTGGTGCATTGCTTTAATCCCAGAACTTGGAGACAGTTGTAGGAAGATCATAGTGAGCTGGAGGCCAGCCTAGGACTACAGGTGAGTTCCAGGTCAGCCTGAGCTAGAGTGAGGCCCTACCTTGAAAAAAGACACACAGGGCTGGAGAGATGGCTTAGCAGTTAAGGCATTTGCCTGCAAAGCCAAAGGATCCCTGTTCGATTTTCCAGGACCCATGTAAGCCAGATGCACAAGGGGGTGCATGCATCTAGAATTCGTTTGCAGTGGCTGGAGGCCTGACATGCCCTCCCTCTCTCTCTCTCTCTTTCTCCCTCTTTCTCTCTCTCAAATAAATAAATTAATTAAATATATTAAAGAAAAAGGAAAAAGACACACAAAAAATTATGAGAATTTAGAAGGACCTGGTGGCATGCGCTATAGTCACAGTTATTTGAAAAGCAGAAGCAGGAAGGCCAGTTGAGTCCTAGAACTCAGAAATCCAGGCCAGCCTAGGCAGCGAGACCAGTCTCAAAAAAAAGATTGAGAGCCGGGAGTGGTGGTGCACGCCTTTAAACCCAGCACTTGTAAGGCAGAGGTAGGAGGGTTGTCATGAGTTCAAGGCCACCCTGAGAATACAGAGTGAATTCCGGGTCACCTGAGTTAGAGTGAGACCCTACCTTGAAAAACAAACAAAAAAATTGAGTATTATGAGCACTATATGATAATATGGTATTTACAGTGAGATTTAGGGAAAGGTCCTATAAACCCAACATATTATGAATACAAGTTTATAAATACACTAAATCATAAAAGCTATAACAAGTTTTATATTAGCTCATCAACAGATAAGAGACAATGACTCATTCCTTGTCCAAACTTTAGTCAGGTTCTTCTAAGCCATCTCTTAACTATGCTTTGATCTTTTTTTGTTTTGTTTTGTTTTGTTTTGTTTTGTTTTGTTTTTGTTTTTCGAGGTAGGGTCTCACTCTGACCTGGAATTCACTATGTAGTCTCAGGGTGATGCTCCTACCTCTGCCTCCCGAGTGCTGCGATTAAAGGCATGCACCACCATGCCTGGCTTGCTTTGACCTTTTTGACCTTGCACTTGTCCTGTTTTTGACCCAGCTTAGTCCTAGCAAGAATACTGTCACCCTTGCTGTCTGATCAACCCTTGAATCTGATCAAGTTCCTTATCCCTCAGTCTGCCTTCAGTAAGAATCCCCAACTCTCGACATGTCCTCTTAGTTATTTTCCATCCACTGGTCCCTCACCTTCTTCCTTAGTGATAAATCCCAACTCGTTCTTGTTGTGTTAGGAGCTGAACTTGTTCTCGCTCCCCTATAGCAAAACCTCTACTGCAGCAGTCTTGAATAAAGCCTTCCTTATGGCTTAATTAGTGACAGATAAAGATTGAGCATGAGTTTGTCACAAAGCTGTAGTGAAAAAGATGCTGTGTGTCAGAGCTTTGTAGATTTTGAAGTTAGAGTTAAGAGACGAAGGCTGTGGCATAATTTACTATGATGTTTACACCTTATCAGAAACTACCTGTCCTGGTGTTGCTGAAGAAGAAGTTCTATTTTGTTCTGTGATTCTGCTTTCAGTGTTTCCAGCTGATCTTCTACCTGGTTTTGAAAAAGAGATATTGCAGGTACTAATAATTCCAAAGTTTAACATATTCAGATTTCCAACTAAAGTAATGCTTTAGGAAGATATAAATAGAAAACTACTAAAATAATATCAGTTCTACTACTGTACTAATTTGTTAGCTCTTTTACTCTGGTTATACCTTCATAAAGTGAGATAGGAAAATCAAGCTAATTTCCTATTAACAGAGGGCATCTTGAAAGGAACTTCTATTATCTCAGAGAAGAAAAGTGCGAACTTGGTTTACTTTTAAGAATTTTTAAAATTATATACCTAATATTATCTCTTAACGCATTTCAGTATAAAATTGAAGTAGTGTTCTCACCACTTACTGGAAATATCCTCCCTTTTAGATAAGAAATTTCTGTGTCTAGTTCTCTTAGGATTTTACTAATAGCTGAGCTCAAGTTGCGGAAGTGCATAGTAGACATGTTGTCCTGTTCACAGATTTTCTTGCCTGAGGACTCTTCAAAATCAACCAGGGTTGATCGGATTTCTTGAAGCACTCCTTCGTGACTAAGCATCATTTTTCTCAGCTGCTCTATCTGTGTGCTGCTGTCTTTCAACATGTCCTCCTTAAGGCATTTGGCAGCTTCAAGTTCATGAACTGTGTTCTGAAGCTGATTTCTTAAATCTTCCTGGGACTGACTCTCCCTTCGTCTATGAAATGAATGAAAATAAATGAAAGAAAAGAAATAATACTGGTAAAAGTCATTCTACTGCAAGGAGTAAAAACTGGGGGGAAAGGAGGGAGTTGAGATAGTGTTTTGCTATGTTATGTCAGGCTGGCCTTGAGCTAACGTGTGTAGCCTAGGCTGGCCTCAGACTCACAGCAATCCTCCTGCCTCAGCCTCCCAAGTGTTGAGATTACAGGCACATACCAGGGTAGAGAACTTATCTCATTGGTAGGCTGTTTGCCTCACATGTCCCAAACCCTGGGTCCAATCCTCAGCACTGCAGGGCAAGGGAAGATTCAGGTAACAAATCCTAACCTGATGTCAGCCATAGCATCTCTCTCCATTTGCATTTCTTGAAGTTTTGTTTGTAAATCAATGACTGACTGCCTTAAGTAATATTTTTGTTTCTCATGCAACTCATTGCTCTAAAATTCAAAGAAAAGTCATGGAAATTAATTTTTATCAAAGAAAGACAGTTCCTTGTAGATAATAATTTTCAAAAGACTACATGTCATTAATTTATTATGTGTACAAAACTACCCTTTCTTGACACTGTAGTTCACAGCCCAAGGAATAATTTCTCACCTAGCTAACTGGAATACATTAAGAATATTCCCTGGCTTGGCCTCTCTTCATCTATTCTCCGTAACAAATATGAAACAGATCAGTCTTCTGGTTCAAAGTGAAAATGGAAATAAGCTTTATTCCTTAAAACAGGAAAATTGATTAAAATCATGTGTACAGAAAAGTCAAACCCCACCTCCAACCCACTCAAAAATACCTGGCAGCAAACCCTACCATCTAAAACATCAATGTGCTTAGCTACGAAAAACTTCACTGAACTTTCCATATTCAAGCACTGAGGGGTCTCTCAGCACAATAGAGAGTTTGCCTCTGCTTTGTTATTGCATTATCCTTAAGTGTGAACAGAAAAGCCAAAACCACTGAGAACTCAAAGAAAGATTCAAAACTTAAAAACAGAGGCCAAAACAGGAAGAAAAAAAAGAGGAAAGGAAGAAACAAAGAGAAGTAATATAAGGAACAGAAGAACTTGTATTTGCAAAGGAATTTGAGACATAACAGCCAGCCATAAAGAACTAGATTGCTAGGGCTGGAGAGATTGCTTTGTGGTTAAGGCACTTGCCTGCAAAGCCTAAGGACTCATGCTCAACTCTCCAGGTCCCACATAAACCAGACGCACAGTGACACAAGTGCATGTGCACACATCTGGAGTCAGACTGCAGTGGCTAGAGGCCTTGGCATGCTCTCTCTCCCTCCCCCCCTCTCTCTCAATCTCTCTTTCTCACACACACACACACACACACACACACACACACACACACACACACACACAAAGGCCAGTCTGTTGGGCTTGCCTCAAAAAAAAAAAACTAAAAAACCAACTAGTTGCTAGCCAGGGGTGGTGGTACATGTCTTTAATCCCAGCACTTAGGAGGCAGAGGTAGAATCACTATGAGTTTGAGGCTAGCCTGGTACTACTGGATGAGTTCCAAATCAATCTGGGCTTTAGTGAGACCCTACCTTGAAAAAAGCAAAACAAAACAAACAATTTTTTTAAAAAAAACAACAACAAAGCTAGATGATAAGGTTAGGCATGGCAGCACATGCCTATAATCCTATTGCTTGGGGGTCTGAGGCAGGAAGATTCCAACTTCAGGGCCAGCCTGGCCTACATAGTGTGACCCTAAAGAAGGGTAGGAGGGAGGGAGAGAGAAAGGGAGGGAAGGAAGATGAAGAGTAAGGGAAAAAGAAAGGGGAAGGAAAGGAAACTAACAGCAGTTCAGTAGTGGAGTATCTGCCTAGCATGCATGAGGCCCTGGCCTGTATTCCTAGCAGAGAGAGAGAGAGAGATGGAGAATGAATGAAGATGAATATGAGTTTCTTGGTAGATATGGAGACTGGGGACTGAACAGAGCCAAACTGTCCCCAGCAGAGGCTGCATCCTGAGGAACTTTGTGCATGGTGGTAAGAAGTTGACTTGTAGAAAGTAGACTAGTGGGATACAGCATGCAACTGACAGTCAGGCTGATTCTATATAAGGTCTACTTGAAAATGTTAGCAAACAACTTCTCAACTCTATTTAGCTATTGTGTATATAGATATATGTAAAATGGTACTTTCTAACAGTGCTGGCAAAGAGATGCCAGATATAATGACAGAAGGGCAGGCATAAACCAATCATTGATTATAATAAGAGATGACTGTCATTAATTTTAACATTTTGAACTATTTCAATTTTGTCTGAAGTATATTATGAAACCAAGGCATTATAATTACCAACAAAATGGCTGGAGAGATGACTTGGCGGTTAGGGCTCTTACCTGTAAAGCCAAAGGACCCAGGTTCGATTCCCCATGTAAGCCAGATGCCTAAGGTGGCACATGCATCTGGAGTTCTCATTAACCCATAGAAGGGAGAGAGCAAACTAACAAGGTTAGCCCACAGAACCATGGCTCATGTTTTCTTCCAAGGCAATATGCCTCCCTGTGGTCCTACAAATGGGTGAGGTGCTAGAAGAGAAGAATGCAACTCACTTCATTTAGTCTTCTCTGCAAATCTTTGACTTGATGTGAATATTCTTCCAGAACACGTTCGATGTGCTCTTTTCCAGGGTAAGGGATAATTTTTTTATGAGAGTCAAGTTCTATTTCATATTTAGGGAAAAAAGGCATTTGTGTCAAAGTCCCAGCTGAAGTTGTGTTTTCAATTATTGTACCACGAACAGATGACACAAAAAATGGGCTTGAAGAACCTAAGTATTAAAGAATTCATTAACTTATTTATAAAAATAACTTTGTGGCAAACATTATGCTAGATGATTATCTTATTAAACCCTGAAGAATAAGCACAAGGTCTCATGGAGAGAACAGGCCAATGAGAGTACAGTGAGAGTGTTAAGAGAGTGAGAGTGCTAAGAGAGGTGAGAACAGGCAGTGAGAGTGCAGTGAGAGTGCTAAGAGAGGTGAGAACAGGCAGTGAGAGTACAGTGAGAGTGCTAAGAGAGGTGAAGACAGGACAGTGAGAGTGCTGAAATAGTGTTACACAGGAACATGCAGCTACAAAGGTGGTAATTTAGGAGTTAATGGCAGAATCTGTAGCAGGTATTCTCAATCGTGGCAAGTCAGAATCACTTACCGGAAAATAAATCCAGTGGTACCTAAGCCCCACCCCAGAAATACTAAGAATTTCCAAGTGTGTACCTAGCTATTTAAAAGTTTAAAATATTTATGGGCTGGAGAGGTGCCTTAGCAGTTAAGGTGCCTGCCTGCAAAGCCAAAGGACTCGGGTTCAATGCTTCAGGTCCCACATAAGCCAGATGCACAAGGGGGTGTATGCATCTGGAGTTTGTTTGCAGTGGCTGGAGGTCCTGGCACACCCATTCTCTCTCTCTCTCTAAGTAAATAAATATTTTTTAAAAATTAAAAAAGTTTAAAGTATTTAAACACAGAGAGAGAAAGAGAGAGAGGTGTTTCTGACATAGGTCATGGTTAAAAACCACTACTTTAATAAGCAGAGAAACAGGCATTCCCTAGGAATACAAGAGTGAAGGATAGGAGATTGAACTATCGAAGCCCCAACACATTAGCTAATAAGATGATTCTCCAGGTCCCACGTTTAGCCAGACACAAAAGTGATACAAGGGCTGGAGAAATGGCTTAGTGGTTAAGGCACCTGCCTCCTAAGCCTAAGAACACTGGTTCCAATCTCCAGTGGTTCCAATCTCCAGGTCCCACGTTTAGCCAGATGCAAAGTGATGCAAGGGCACAATGTTGCACTTGACCACAAGTGGGGGCATGCATCTGGATTTCGTCCACAGCAGCTGAGAGACTGCTGGCACCCCATCTCTGTCTTCCTCTCCCTCTCTCTCTGTCTCTGTGTCTCTCGCCAAAAAATAAATTAAAAAAATAATTTTTCAAAAGTGATACAAGCATGCAATGCCATGCTTGCCCACAAGGAGGCGAATGTATCTGGAGTTAGTTCATAGCAGCTGAGAGGCCGCTGGTGCTCCCATTCTCTGTCTCCCTCTCTTTCTGCCTCTTCCTCTCGGTCTCTGTCTCTCTCAAATAATAATAATAATGATAATAATGATAAACTAGGCCTTTGGGTGAATATTATGTATATTTCTTCACTCTAATTTTTTCTATCCTGTTTTAGAAAAGGTACATACTTCCATTGGATGTGATGCCACTTGATAAAAGATCTTCATTATTTGGTTCACAAGCTTTTGATTCCATACCAACTATTTTACCTCTTCTTAGAGCTCTTGAACTATGAACACTTCTCTGCTTGGATCAGTTAGTTCTTGCCTATGAAAAAGCAAGGATTCAATCCTTATTAATAAAGTACTATGTGGGGGAAAAAGTTCACAAAACAGAAGCTAACTGTTAATATTCAAATGTTATAACTTTTATTCCAGAAAAATAATTATGTATACAAAATTATTTCATTATTATGTAAAACTAATAGGCAACTAAACTGTAAAACATGTTGACTTTAAAGGGCAGAGGGCTCATTAAGGGTACTGGAAAAAACTAGTCCTTTAATTATTATGATAATTAGTGCTTTGCTTTGAGGCAAAGAGTTTTTCTCTTAAGTCACATAAAATTATGTTACTAAGTAAAGGAAGAAAATGTTTTTATAGTAAAAAAATCACAATCAACCATTTAGATATAAATGATAAAGTTGGAAAACTTCTCTGATATTAAATAATGTTTACAAGTTTAGATTTTGCCTAGGGGGAATTCTAGGTGGTTACTTGATTCCAAATCTTCCTTTACTTTTCCTCCAACAAGCATGAAAACAAACAAACCACATGTATTCCAGTCCTTCAGTATCCTAAAGACAAAATATCATAACCTTTAAATGTCTATTAATAGAGGGAATTTTTCCAAAGCAGTTCCTACAGTCCACCACCATTGCTATGGAAAATGGGAGCAGAAAGGTTAAAAAGATTCAAAAAGAACAGAGGTGAGCAAAGGTTGAAAGACTGGAATAATAAATGTCAAATACAGAGCACTAGCTCTGGGAATCCAGAGCAGTGGCATGGAGGAGAGAAGGGCAAACTTTGTGCCTTCTATCACAACTCTTATGTGATAAGGGAAATGTAAGCAAAAATCTAAAATTTCCTGAAAAATATCAGATCAGAACCCAGTCTTGCTGGGTGTGGTGGCAGATGCCTTCAATCCCAGCATTTGGGAGGCAGAGGTGAGTTTGAGACTGACAGAGTGAGTTCCAGGTCAGCCTGGGCTAGAGACCTTATCTGGGGGGGGGGGGAACAATGGGAAAAAGCCAGGCATGATGGAGCACGCCTTTAATCCCAGCACTGGGGTGGTAGAGGGAGGAGGATCACAGTGAGTTTGAGGCCACCCTGAGACTCCATTGTGAGTTCCAGGTAAGCATGGGCTAGAGTGAGACCCTACCTTGAAAAACCAAAAAAAAAAAAAAAAAGGGAAGGCTTGACTTAGATATTCTGATCTGGAAACCATGCTTATTTACTTTGATATAAGATGTTGAATGCTATGAACTTATTAATTCAATATTCAGGGCCTTTGGAGAACATAATCCTTCAAAGGGAAGGGTTTTTTTTTTTTTTTAACTTAGAAAATAAGCAAAGGGCTAGGGATGTAGCTCAATGCTTGCTTAAGGCCCTGGGTTCAATCCACAGTCCCACACACACACACACACACACACACACACACACACAAAAAAAGTAAAGACGATAGCATAGGTTTATTTCAGAGTTGAAAACATTCATTTGTCATTAAAGTCTCAGAATAACATCGGTAAAGGTCTTGTGGCTGCTATGGTCTAGATATTTCAGGTTAGCTACTCATGAGGTTCGTGAATTCAAGCTGTCTAAAATGAATTAGATACAGATACAATAAACTAGTGTATCAGCTATGTATATCCACAATTGATAAATATAACTAGAAGTAAAATAAAAGATACCTTAATTTCAGGATATTCTTATTTTCAGTTATTCTACTAATACCTGAAAAACATTAAATCTGTTTATTAATACATAAATTTCCTTAACTAAAATTTATTGTCTTCAAAAAGTCCAATTGACAAGTTAATTTTTATCACTTACGGCCTTTAAATATTTGCATCTAACAATAGCAACATAGTGGTTATTTTTCATTCTATATTAAAGCACATTTTAACTTATAGTTCCTAACATTGACCTGGGCTATGAGTACAATAAAACATGTTCAGTTATATACTAACTATGGATCCAATGCTAATTTTGTCAGCACACAGCTTACTGGCATTATGAGCATAGCAAGTAAACCCACAGGCACAGGTGGCCCCATATGTATCTGTATTCTAATACCTGACTTTTTTCCAGTTTATAGTCTAAACTGACTTAAGCAGACTGGCTCAATATTATCAGTGATACATCTTGTGCTTGTTGAAGAACCTTGTCTGATGAGTCAGAAATAGTTCCATCAATTGTAAACAGGTGTACTGAAATGATAAGCAGCCAGGATTTTAAAAAAAACATCTCAGTGGAATTTAAGTAAGGCGGTGCTACATTTTAAAAATAACTGCTCAGCTGAAGAGCTGGCATAGTGGTTAAGGTATTTGCCTTCAACGCTTAATGACTGGGATTCAATTCCTCAGTACCCACATAAAGCCAGATACACAAAGTGGCGCACACATCTGGAGTTTGTTTGCAGCAGCTGTAGGCTCTGGTGCACCCATTCTCTCTGTCTGTCTCTCTTCTCTCTGTTTCTCTGCTTGCAAATAAATAAATAAAAATAGAAAAATTGAAAAAAATGAGTGTCTTCCATGTGCACAGAGTTAGGACCAGTTCGTAGAAGTGAAAAGAGGCATATTCAAATTTAAGGTGGAGATGGACTCTGAAAACTAGAGTCTTGCATATACACATGGTAGGTTCCTTGTAAGGTGCTCAGGACAAGGATGATGATACCTGTTGAGATGGCAACTGTCAGTGGATGTCTTCTTTTGAGCAGTGTTACACTAGAACAAAATCTACTTAGACAACCCACAATTTCCTATAAAAGGCCCTCAGGAAAAGATTACGTTTAGATGAGCATGGTGGCTCACTTCTGTAATTCCAGCACTCAGGGAGGCTCAAGTAGTAGGATCACCATGAGTTTGAGGCCAGCCTGGGCTACAGAGTGAGTTCCATGTTAGCCTGGGCTAGAGTGAGATCCTAGGGGGGAAAAAAAAACCCAAACCACGAGATTACTTCTCATGGCTGATTTCAGTCAACAGCAAAGCTTCCAGCACAGAAACAAACAAACAAAAAATAAGCATGACAGAGGCCTGAGGTGATGTCTTAAAAGGAAATAACAAGGGCTGGAGAGATGGCTTAGTGGTTAAGGCGCCTTCCTGCTAAGCCTAAGAACGCTGCTTTCAATCTCCAGCGGTTCCAATCTCTAGGTCCCACGTTTAGTCAGATGCAAAGTGACGCAAGGGCGCAATGCCGCACTTGCCCACAAGGGGGCGCACGCATCTGGGTTTCGTTCACAGCAGCTGAGAGACTGCTGGCGCGCCCATCTCTATCTGTCTCCCTCTCCCTCTCTGTCTGTCTCTCTGTGTCTCTCTTAAAAATAAATAAAATAATAAAAAAAATTTTTTTAAAAAAGGAAATAACACACACAAATGCCTTCGAGTGAGAAGGGCTCGGCACTCACTGATGGAGAAAGAAAAGAGTAGTGAGGTTTCAGGGTCATCATGGAAGGATGAGAGGCCTGTTTAGGGGTGTTACCTACATACCATGTCTAAGGGAATGCAACACTCATCAGCTCCTTTCCTAAATTATGCTAAGATGCTGGCGAGGCTGTCAGAAGTAGAGCTCGTGGACTCTTACAAAGACCGTATGAAGACTTTGAGACTTGCTCTAAATGCACAGTTAGTTACTAGAGCATTTTAACCATGAGTTAAGATCCCTCTGCAGCTTAGTAGAGAATATACCAAGTAGGAGCTGAGGCCAGTTATGAGGCTGTCCAAGTCCAGTGCAGGGATCCAAGCCTAACTCTAAGACAGACCAGAGATCAAATATGGCTTGGTGCTGGGACTGAGCATGGGAGTGACCTGACTGCAAATTGGGATGAGGACTCTTTCTTGGGTGATGAAAATGTTCTAAAACTGAACTACACTGCTGACTACACAGTTCTGCAACTTATTGCTTGGTTATACTTAAAATAGGTAGTGTATATGGTATGTAAATTATGTCTTAAAAGAGCAGCTTAAAGCCCGGCATAGTGGCGCACGCCTTTAATTCCAGCACTCAGGAGGCAGAGGTAGGAGGATCACCATGAATCGGAGGCCACCTTGAGAATACAGAGTGAATTTCAGGTCAGCCTGAGCTAGAGTGAGACCTTACTTCGAAAAAACAAAACAAACAAAAAAAGAGCAGCTTAAAAAGAAAGAAGATTGAGAGAGTATGAATTAGCTGCCTGGGTCCCAGAGTCAATCAGATGAACCTAAACCCTGATTTTTCCTGAACCCCCAAAATGTCTTCATACCAGTTGAATTAGAGAGGTTGGTTTTAGCAGATTTCTACCCTTCTTACATGGAATCACTTGTTTCCTCTTTTCCTCAGCTCTGACCCTTAATCTCCCAAACATCTCCAACTTGTCTTTGATATACACCTGACCGAAATCCAGTAATGACCTGGCTGGGGAGCAACCCTCTGTCAGCTTTTTCTTTACTCCCTTTTGTCATAATCAATACAGTGACTATCAATAAGAAGACAGAAATCTTAAAAATTAGTTTACACATTAAACTTCCTCTTTCTTAGGCTCCACTTTCTTCTCTCTTCTTTCCAATGTCCCTAACCCAGGCCTTTCCTTGGGGTTTACATAATTCAGGAAAATATGCCGTGGTTTTCATTACTACTCTCATTACCACCTCAACTGCAGAGTTTTAAAATATTCATCTGTGCAGGATTCTTATGTGACTTCAGAACATTGCCATACAAATTAGTTTCTTGTAGTTGCCATAACAAATTACCAAAAACTTGGTGGCATAAAATAATAGCAATCTATCTGAGCAAGAGCTAGAGTTTTGGAGGGTTGAGTTCAACATCAGTCTTAAAGGATGTAAAATCAAGACATGAGCAAACCCTGTTGTTCCATTAGCAGCTCTAGAGAGAATCCATGTCTCTTTTATATCTGTTGACTGATGACAAGCTACATCACTCCCATCTTTCCTTCATGGTCTGCCCTTCTATCTACATGAAATCTCCTGCTTCTCTCTCATGGCCCTTTTGAAGACATGACTTGATCACATGCATTTTTCTCTTATGGCATTTTAGAGGTTTCAGGAATTAGAACCCAATATTTTGGGGTGGCCATTATTCAGCATACTATACCATATAAATTGGCACAAGTGTATTTTGGAGACAGTTGGTTCACAAACGGTCCTATTTAATAAATGCTGGAGTTTTCAAGTGCATCACCTTAACATGGAACCAGCCCTCCCTGAAAAAGCACAACAGCAATCAAAGGCTTTGTACACATACCAAATGAATTGTTCATTGCTGCTCTCTACTTAGGGAATATAATAATATATCTGGCATGAAAACCATTTTACCCACAACAAAAATACACGATTGAAATTAAAAACGGTATTTGTGGCACAGAGGTGGAATTTCAAACCTCTCCATCACTTCCCCATGATACAGACCTTACTCAGAGAGACAAACACCTGCCTAGCTGGTCTCTGGGATGTGTGCAAATGCTGGATGGCTCTTTTCCTTAATTTTTTAAAAGTTGCTGCTGAGAGCAGTTGCCAGTTTAAAAAAAGGTCAAAAGTCAAGAAATACCCCATCTCGCTTCTACTTTCCCTTGACCTTGAAGCCAGCAGTGGGGACTTGGGCAGAGTTGGGTCAAAGGATGCAGACTGTGGAGCACTTGTGCGTGTGACTGGTCCTGAGCATGGAGGACAGCTGAGAACTGAAGCCGACTACAGAGAAGGCCCAGCCCAAAGGGCCTGACCCAAGAGTTTCACAGGGTCCCATTTGGGATGGGAGGTGAGGATCCTCTCCCTGTTCAGAAGCAACAGTGGGAAGTCCTGCTGGGTCAGGCCCTCAAGTCTCCAGGCCCTAGTTTTTCTGTCACCATCTGGGAGATGGCTACGAGTTCAAGGCCAGCCTGGACTACAAAGTGAGTTCCGGGTCAGCGTGGGCTAGCTCTTCATTCCGCTAAAGAAACGAAGTGATTGGGCCAGACCCATGTGCAAACGCAAGGCTGTGGAAGGTTCCAGAAATACTAGAGTCGCTCGGGGTCCCCGGGCCGCACCTCGCGTCTATACCTGCTACAGACACCTCGTCCTAAGAGACCGGCCGCATGTCCGCGGGGGGCGGCCGCACCAGCGCGACCGGGGATGCGCCCGCTCCCCACTGCGCCCCACGCCCCGCATCGGCGGCGCGGATGCTGCTGCCGCGGCGGCGCCGGAAGCCGTCGCCATGGTAACCGGGCGCGCCGGGCCGCGCAGCAGCTCCAGCGCCCGCAGCGGCGAGCCGGCCTACTGCACCCAGATTGGGCCTCACCACTGTGTGAGCCCTCAGCACTCACATTTCCCCTGGCTCCCCGCCTTACCCATCTGCCGTGCCCCAAAAGTGGTCCAAGATGCAGATCTTCCTTCCCGGCTGTGCGCAGTTGTGGGCTGTCGGTCAGGCCCACCCTTGCGCATCCTCAGGCACCCACTGCATCTCAATGCGGGGATTACAAGTGTGTCCCGCCACCTAAGGCTTCTTTTTGAAGCCTTTAGCTCTTACCTAACCTCATTCGCTACAATCAGCTTTTTAAAATATTTATTTATTTATTTATGAGAGAGAGTGAGTATGGGCGCACCAGGGCTTCCTCCCACTGCAAACGAACTGCAGACACATGCACCACTTAGTGCATCTGGCTTTACATGGGTACTGGGGAATCGAACCCAGACCATCAGGCTTTGTAAGCAAGCACCTTTAGCTGCTGATCCATCTCTTTAGCCGAACTATTTTTGAAGTCTTTAGGTGATATGTGTTAATTAAAATAGCAAAAAAATAAAATAAACTTGTTTTGAGACAGAGTCTCAATTTAGCACACACTAACCTGGAACTCACTTTGTAGCCCAGGCTGGCCTTGAAGGCATGACCACCCTCATACCTCAGCCTCTTGAGTGCTGAGATTATAAGCATGCACCACCATGCCCAGTTGCAAAGAACTGTTTAAACCTACACGTATGTATGAAAAGTGATGTGCACCTGATTTTACTATAAGACGCTTTGTATTTCTAAGTGTCTTGTGGCCTTACTTTTTGGCATTGTTAAAGTTTTGAATTAAAAATATCTTCTTACCTTTTTTGTAATAAAGAGGTTAAAAAGGAGATCCAGAGTTCCTTTATCCTTCATTCACTCTACAAAACTTTCCAGAGCACCTGCCATATGTAGTGTTTGAAGATAAGGAAAGTCCCAGCCCTGGAGGAGCTTACAGTCTCACAGAGAGAATGAATGCTCAGTGCCTCAGCAGACAAGCTTGACTGTGGCAGATGGGAAGTATTATGGAGGTGGAATAATGAGGTTAATTTGGGCTGCTATTTCATAGTGTGGACAGAAAAGACCTGGTTGACAAAAAATGACACTCAAAGGAGACCTGCAGTGCTTGTGTGGGATGGATGGGGAGCCATGTGGGCAGAGCTTTCCTGGCTTGTGCTTTGTGTGCTTGAGATTAGCCATGAGGCCAGTGAAGCTGGACAGAGTGGACCTAACAGACAAGACTAGGGAAGTTCTGGTCATGTAGGGTCCAAGTCACCAAGAATTCTTTTGTAAGAGTCCACACCTAAGCGTGGGTTGTTATATACCTTCATTTATTTCAACTTGGGACCCTGGGCTGGGCATTGGGGAGATGCAAAGAAGCTCTGGTCCTTACTATTCTTGAGGCTGAAGTGGCACAATGCCTTGAGACCAGGAATTCAAAGATGTCAGTATGGGCAGAACAGGAAGACCTTGTCTCCAAAAAAGAAACCAACTCAACACAAATCGAACAAAAATGCAAGGCCAGGCCAGGCATGGTGGCACATGCATTTAATCTCAAGCATTCGGGAGGCCGAGGTAGGAGGATCACTGCGAGTTCGAGGCCAGCCTGAGACTACATAGTGAATTCCAGGTCAGCTTGTGCTAGAGTGAGACCCTACCTTGAAAAAACAAACAGAAAAGAAAGAAAAGAGGAGAAGGAGAGTATGTGGCGAGCTGGGGCCCGGGTGCCGCCGGCTCCGGGAGAGAAGGCGCGGCGGTGGTGGTGGCCGTCGCCATCTAACCTGGCTGCGCCCACGAGGCCCGGTGTGCGGATGGTGCTGGTGCAGCTCGAGTGTTGATCCGCGTGTCCTCCCCTCCCCTCCCCTGTCCCCCCCCTGGTCCCCACCCCGGCCCCGGCCATGTCTCCTGCCCGGTCCCTGGGGCTGGAAGACCCTCGGGCTGGGACTGAGGCTGAGGAGTCGCTACCTGGGAAGAAGAGAATTTATCCAAAGATTAAAACTTGAAGCAACCTTAAATGTGCATGATGGCTGTGTGAATACAATCTGTTGGAATGACACTGGAGAATATATTTTGTCTGGCTCAGATGACACCAAGTTAGTAATTAGTAATCCTTACAGCAGAAAGGTTTTGACAACAATTCGTTCAGGGCATCGTGCAAATATATTTAGTGCAAAGTTCTTACCTTGCACAAATGATAAGCAGATTGTATCCTGTTCTGGAGATGGAGTAATATTTTATACTAATGTTGATCAGGATGCAGAGACCAACAGACAATGCCAATTTACGTGCCATTATGGAACTACCTATGAGATCATGACTGTACCAAATGACCCTTATACTTTTCTGTCCTGTGGTGAAGATGGAACTGTTAGGTGGTTTGACACATGCATCAAGACTAGTTGCACAAAAGAAGATTGCAAAGATGATATTTTAATTAACTGTCGGTGTGCTGCCACATCTGTAGCTATTTGTCCACCAGTACCATATTACCTTGCTGTTGGTTGTTCCGACAGCTCAGTACGAATATATGATCGACGAATGCTGGGTACAAGAGCTACAGGGAATTATGCAGGCCGGGGGACTACTGGAATGGTTGCTCGCTTTATCCCTTCTCATCTTAATAACAAGTCCTGCAGAGTGACATCTCTATGTTACAGTGAAGATGGTCAAGAAATTCTTGTTAGTTACTCTTCCGATTATATATATCTTTTTGACCCAAAAGATGATACAGCTCGAGAACTTAAAACTCCTTCTGCAGAGGAAAGACAAGAAGAGTTACGACAGCCTCCAGTTAAGCGCTTGCGACTTCGTGGTGATTGGTCAGATACTGGACCCCGAGCAAGGCCTGAGAGTCAACGAGAACGAGATGGAGAGCAAAGTCCCAATGTGTCATTGATGCAGAGGTTGTCGGATATGTTATCAAGATGGTTTGAAGAGGCAAGTGAAGTTGCACAAAGCAATAGAGGCCGTGGAAGATCTCAACCCAGAGGTGAACCAAGTCAAGCAGATGTTTCAACTCTTCGTATGGTGCCTTCAAGCCCGGATTTGGAAGTGGGTGAAAGGGCAATGGATGTAGATGGTCCCAGTGAACAACTTCTTCAGCCTTCCACATCCTCCCAGTGTCAACTCAGGCTCATTCAGTATCACCTTCCATCGGAAGCCCTCATTCTACTTCTTTGTTATCTTCTCCAGACAGTGAACAGAGGCAGTCTGCGGAGATATCAGGATACCACACACATCATCAGTCTGATTCTCCTTCTTCTGTGGTTAACAAACAGCTCGGATCCATGTCACTTGATGAGCAACAGGATTACAATAATGAAAAGCTGAGCCCCAAACCAGGGACAGGTGAACCAGTTTTAAGTTTGCACTACAGCACAGAAGGAATAACTACAAGCACAATTAAACTGAACTTTACTGATGAATGGAGCAGTACAGCCTCAAGCTCTAGAGGAAACGCTAGCCATTGCAAATCTGAGGATCAGGAGGAATCCTTGGACCCACAGAGCTCTGAACAGCCCACAGGAAACAGTGAAACAAAAACTCCTGAAGAGCCATCAGAGGAAGTGACAAAACATCAGGAAGGTCCCTCTGCAGAAAACCCAGTTCAGAACCAGGTAGATAGAGCACAATTAGATAATCTTACAGCTGAGCCACTGGATTCTAACTCAGGAGAAAGGAATGACCTCAGTCTTGATAGCCCTTGTGGGGTTCCAGAAGAGTCTGCCTTGTCTGAAAAAGGCAAGGAACCAGAAGCTTCAGATCAGACTGACAATGAGAGTGCTGCCAATCAAACTGATAACAATCCCAAGCCCCCATCCCAAACAGAAGCCATCGGGTCTTTGGCTCATGAGGAAACAGCAGTCAGGGACTCCGCTCTCCAGGACACAGATGACAGTGATGATGATCCGGTCCTGATCCCAGGTGCACGATATCGAGCAGGACCTGGTGATAGACGCTCTGCTGTTGCCCGCATTCAGGAGTTCTTCAGGAGGAGAAAAGAAAGGAAAGAAATGGAAGAACTGGATACTTTGAACATTAGGCCACTAGTAAAGATGGTTTATAAGGGCCATCGCAACTCCAGGACAATGATAAAAGAAGCCAATTTCTGGGGTGCTAACTTTGTTATGAGTGGTTCTGACTGTGGCCATATCTTCATCTGGGATCGACACACTGCTGAGCATTTGATGCTTCTGGAAGCCGATAATCATGTGGTCAACTGCCTGCAGCCTCATCCATTTGACCCAATTCTAGCCTCATCTGGCATAGATTATGATATAAAGATCTGGTCACCTCTTGAAGAGTCAAGGATTTTTAACCGAAAACTTGCTGATGAAGTTATAACTCGAAATGAACTCATGCTGGAAGAGACGAGGAACACCATCACAGTTCCAGCCTCTTTCATGTTGAGGATGCTGGCGTCACTGAATCATATCCGAGCTGACCGATTGGAGGGTGACCGATCAGAAGGTTCTGGTCAGGAGAATGAAAATGAGGATGAAGAATAATCAACTCTTTTTGGCAAGCACCTAGGTGTTCTGATATTTGTATAAGACATTTATTATATTTTTTTCTTTACAGAACTTTAGTGCAATTTTAAAGCTGTTTATTGGAGTTTTTCCCTTTAGGGGGACAACCAAACATTGGTTTGGAATGAGTGTGTGCATGAATTTGGGAGAGTGTTTTTTAAAAACTTTTTGCTGTGTATGAGTGCTATAAAATGCAAAGTGCAATATTTTCCCCAACCTTCAGATGTGGGAGCCTGGATCAATGTTGAAAAGTAATTTTCATTATAGTGAAAATGTTGGTTCAAATAAATTTCTACACTTGCCATTTGCATGATTGTTGCTTTCTAATTAAAGAAGTTGGTTGTTTTAAAAACAAAAAAAAAAAAAAAAAAAAAAAAGAAAGAAAGAAAGAAAGAAAAAAAAAAAAGAAAAAAGAAAAAAAAAGGCAAGGCCGTTTTTTTTTTTTTAAGGCTGTTAGAGATGGCTTAGCAGTTAAGGCACTTGCCTGTGAAGCCTAAGGACCCAGGTTCCATTCTCAGTACCCACGTAAGCCGGATGCACAAGTGGCACATGCATCTGAAGTTTGTTTGCAGTGGCTGGAGACCCTAGTGCACCCATTCTCTCTTTCTCGCTCTCAAATAAATAAATAATAAAATATTTTTTTAAGGTAAACTTACGGATTAATGAGAAAAGGCACAGAAGTAGGAAGCAAAACTAGAAGATAGAAGGCAAATAGCTTATAAGGTCAGTGAGGATTACATTTTCTCTCATGAGTTTTGTTTTCTGCCATTGAGACTACTCACCATTGTTGTGGGTGAATTTGAATCCAGCTGTGTTTCTAATGACTCTTGTCTATTGCACCATGAGTGACTCCAACAGCAGCATCATGGGAAGTCTCCAAACGCCAGCAAGGAGAACTCACCAAAGCTACACCAGACAGGCCTGCCCCAGTCAGTTGCTAATCACTGATATAATCTCAGTGAGTGAGCCTTGTAAAGATATTATGAAGACCTCACAAACTTCTTCCCTCCCTCCATGAGGGAATGTGAGTTCACCTCATCTTTAAAAATTTATTTATTTAATTATTTATTTATTTCTGTGCATGTGTGTATATGGGCATGCATATGCCATGGCACACATGTAGAGGTCAGAGGACAACCTTGAGATGTCTCTACTCTTCTGCCTTCTTTGAGACAGGGTCTCTTGCCATTGCAAATGAATGCCAGTCTAGCTGTCCTGCGGGCTTCAGCTTCTCATGGCTCTGCCTCCCATTGTCCTAGGTATGTTGAGATCACAGATGCATATACCACCAGGGTGGCCTTGAACTCACAGCAATACTCCTACCTCTGCCTCCTGAATGCTGGAATTAAAGGCATGCCCCACCACACCCAACTCTATTTATTTATTTATTTATTTTTATTTTTCACTTGGTGGTTGTACTAGAAATAAAACTCATGGCCTCATGCATGCTAGAGTACTCTACCACTAAAATATAGCCACAGCACTAATTTTTAGAAGTACTGTTTAACATTGTTTTCTGAACCTTTTTATTATGCTAAGTGTGGTAAATATTCATAGGATAAAAATTACCATTTTAATCATTTAAAAAATATTTTTATTTATTTGTAAGCAGAGAGACAGAGAAAGACAGAGAGAGAATGGGCATACCAGGCCTCTAGCTGCTGCAAGTGAACTCCAGATGCATTTGCCTTTTTGTGCATCTGGCTTTACATGGGTACTGGGGAACCCAACTTGGGTCGTTAGATTTTTCAGGCAAGCACCTTAACTGCTAAGCCTTCTCTTCAGACCCATTTTAATCATTCTTAAGTGTAAGTTATTCACTTTTTTGAGATAGGGTCTGGCCTCAGAATCCCTGCATAGCCAAGGATGACCTTGATCTTCTGATCCTCCTGCCTCTTCTTCCTAAGTGCTGGATGTCAGCTGTGTACCACCTTGCCTGGTTTATGTGGTGCTGAAGATTGAACCCAGGGCATCATACAAGCTAGGTAATCACTCTACAAACTGGGATTATAGGCATACACTACCATGCTTAGCTAACAAAAAAACTAATATTGAGGTATAATTTCCATTCAAAAAACTACATCTATTTACAGTGCACCATTTCATGAGTGTATGTATGTGTGTGTGTGTATATATATATATAATATATAGATATAGATATATAGATATGTGTGTGTGTGTGTGTGTGTTATTTTCTCAATTGAGACATTTTGATTTGATTGTGCTATGACCCTTTTTTCTGGGAGCTGGTGAAGCATACACTATATACTGCTTACCCAACATTTGTCTCCTCTGCTACATTCTCAGAATGAGGTTCAACAGAACCCCAGTTTTGTTGAAGTATTCAGTATAACATTCTATAGAACTCTGTGTTTCAGGGGAAGTTCTGCCAGGAAGATCTTGTTAGTATAAACTCAGTTTTGTGTTTGCATGCCTCTTCCAAGTGACTGCGTTCAGAGAAGGCATATAGGCTATTTTCTGGTTTGGGGAGGCAAGGAGAGGTCTGTTCAATAGGTTCTCACTCATAAGAAGACCCAGGAAGATGCAACTCTTTTTATCTCTGAAATATTACCTAGAGAAATGTACAAACTTTAAAATAAGCTTAGGCCAGACACAGGTCTGTAATCCCTGGGTTCAGGAGGTAGAGATAGCAGAATTGCCACACATTCAAGGCCAGTCTGCTGTACATAGCAAGGACCAGGCCAGCATGGGCTACAAAGTGAAACCCTGTCTCAAACAAAAACAAAACAGGTTGGGAATATAGCTCAGTTGGTAGAGTGTTTGCCTGGTATACATGAAATAGCCCTGGGTTCAATCCCCAGCACCACGTAAAAGGGGCATGGAAGCATATGCCTGAATCCTAGAACTTGGGAGGTGAAGGAAGGAGGAACAGAAGTTAAAGGTCATCCTTGGGTCCCTAGTGAGTTCAAAGCCACCCTTGGCAATATGAGCCTTTGTTATTAACAGTAATAATAAAATAAACATTCTAAGAGACAAGCTGTGAGTTCAATGATTTGTGACCCAGAGGAGCCACTAGATGTCACTCTGGCTTCATTTTCAAAGATAATTATGTGACATTCTTTTAATTATTATCAGTAGCTTTTTTTTTTAATCCAAAACCAGAGCATGAGCACCTTACCACTGTCTACCACTGAAGAAAATGTCTCTCCCACCCCCATCAACTACTGGCTGCATGCAGACCCTGAAGGAGAGAGGGGTGGGCCCTCGTCAGCTCCCTGCTCCATGTCAGAAGCTTCACTGGCCCAATCTTGTACAGGCAACTGCACTCAGTTGCTCTAAATTCAAGAATGGAATGATGTCATGTTTGGAAGTCAGTGTTCCACACCACTCCTCTTCTTCCTCCAGATCTTATTTCCTTTCTCTCTCTCTCTCTCTCTCTCTCTCTCTCTCTCTCTCTCTCTCTTTCTTTTCTTGAGGTCGGATCTTGCTCTAGCCCAGGCTGATTTAGAATTCACTATGTACTCTCAGGCTGGCCTCAAACTTACACTGATCCTCCTACCTCTGCCTTCCGAGTCCTGGGACTAAAGGCATGCACCACCACGCCTGGTCCAGGTTTCTTTGATTCTTTACTTATAAATTAAGCTGCAAAGGAAAATGCCTATAAAAACTGTATAAATTACCTTTAAGGATCAACCACAGTTTACACATATTTTCATTTGGTACACCTATGTTCCCACTAAAATACCACCATTGCATCACATTATTTTTATTCTTGACATTAGGTCCTTTAAGTGAAGTTACAATTGAAAAATCAAATAACAGGTGCCATGAACTGTACATTAAATATCAAATATCAAGTTTGTTTTGAGACAGCATCTCATGTAATCCAGCCTGGCCTGGGACTTAAACTCCCGATCATCTGCCTCTACTTCCCAAGTGCTGGCATTTCAGGTGTTCTCATCACGGCACTCTACCCACTGAGTTACAACCTGCATTTCTAAACAACAATCTTACTTTCTTCTCTATATCAAGTTTTCATTCAGTACAAATAGAAACATCAAAATCAAATTGTTATCATACCCCCAGGTAGTTTTTAAAATTTATTTATTTGTTTATTTATTTGCAAGCAGATATAGTCATTGAGAAGAGAGAGACTGAAACAGAGAGACAGAAAGAGATAGAGAGAATGGGTGTTCCAGGTCCTCTAGTGGCTGCAAATGAACTCCAGATGCATGTGTTACTTTGTGCATCTGGCTTTACATGGGTACTGGAGAATTGAACCCAGGACGTTTTAGGCCTTACAGGCAAGTGCCTTAACTGCTGACCCATCTCTCCATTATCACATTATCACATATTTAAATAGAAAAACCTTGAAAAACACATTCTCTTCGAAATCATTTTTATTTATTACAATAATTGCAGATGAAGTTTCTGAAAAAAAGACACAGTTATCACATGGTGTTCAAATTTTGAATGAAAAGTGATAATATTAATACTATATGGTATTATGACAAAATTTCACCCATAATCTGAAATTAGAGAAAACATTCAGCCGCGAATGCCTAGTAGGTACAAGACGCCATTTCTTTTCACTTATTAACAATCTTGGGGTAGATCACAATTAAAATATAGGCAGCCTGCCTCCAGTTTGCATGAATAAACGAGCAGTTTATGTAGTATTTTTTTTGTAATGAAATCAGTGACGTCCCTTGACACTTCGTTGTTTACTCAAACCCCTCAGCACTGCTTCTCAAACCCTGCTGCTCAGCAGAATTGCCTGGAGGGCTTTTCAAAGCACCAATGTCTGTCTTCCTGGCTCCCTGAAGTTCTGCTTTAATTAGTGAAAGGCAGGGTGCTTCTGGTAACTTATTTCTAGCCCTCGGTCATTAGCCATCTGTGGGTTCTTCCCATCTTGTTACGTGTCACCCACTTGGCACTGCTGGCGATGGTCAGGTCTTGATGGAGCTGAATGCTGGTTCCCTGGCCGCTCCCTCCTTCTTCTCCCGGAGGCGACCGACCGATCACCGCTGAAAACACCAGAGAAAAGCAGGAGCCGTGTGGCCTTTCTGAGACTTTTTCCCCCTTCTGAAGACAGGCTTCTTAATTCCCCTACACTTTGTGCTCCCGCCCTCCTCCCGCAGCCCAGGATGCCGACGCAGCGGGAGCGCAGCCTCTGGGCTCGGCCGGGCGGACGGCTCGCGGCCCGTGGGCCAGCTCGGCGGGCAGCGCCTGCGCCCCGCGCGCCCGCCCGGGTCTGAAGCGCCTCTGCCGGGCCGAAACTTCACGGCGGCGGGAGAAAGGGGGGTGGTCCATCCGGAAGGACGCGCTCCTTGGCGGCTCTGCCACTTTCTTCCAGCATCCCGAGGGTTGGCGCCGCGTCTCGGGGGCACCGGGCACGCGCGTCTCCAGCCGCCGCTCCGGACCCGCGCGCAGCGCGACCCAGGGCTTCCGTGGCGCAGGGAAGCGGCGCTCAGCCGGGTCTGCGGAAAGCACTTTGCACGGAAGCCGAGGGACCGAGCATGTGCCGGGCGAGATGAGGACCACCGGGAACTTTGACGGGGCTAGCGCCGCGCCGAGCGCCCCCAAGGAAAGGTTCATCTATCTGGAGGCGCTCCTGGAGGGAGGGGCTCCGTGGGGCTTCACTCTGAAAGGTGGCCTGGAGCGCGGAGAGCCGCTGATCATTTCCAAGGTATGTCTCTGTGTCCACCCCATGTATTGTTACAGCTTTCATAACTTTGGGCAGACTTTTCAAAACTGCAAAAGTAATTCTGATGATTGCCTGATTATTAATTTGCTGTTTTATACCTTTCTGATCATGTGGAAATATTTTTGGATAGCTTGGTTGTGAGAGAGAAATATAACTAGCTCATTTATTCTTCGAACCCCCCCCAAATGTGCTTATTTAATGGATAATCTTTTAATGAATGAAATCTAAGATCAGTTGCCCCATGAGCTTTTCAGTTATAAATCATATTAAATATTAACAGCATGGTAAAACGGTGGCATAGTACATGGAAAAATATATGCTCTTGAAGCCCGGGTTGGTGGCCCACACCTTTTTTAATCCCTTCACTCGGGAGGCAGAGGTAGGTGGATAGCTATGAGTTCAAAGCCCGCCTGCCTGAGAATACATAGTGAATTCCAGGTCAGCCTGAGCTAGAGTGAGACTCTACTTTGGGGGGAGGGGATGTTCTTTCTCTCTTCAACTGAAATTATAAACACATTTGTTTATAATTAGGGCAGGCGTGGTGGACACACCTGTAGTCCCAGCCCTTGGAAAGCAGAGAGATGAGGATAGCTACAAGTTCCATAATGAGACACTGTCTCAAAAAACAACCAAACAAATGATAAATAAATTTGTAGAATTGATTGCTTTTTACAAAGAGAGAATTAAATCAGCTTTTAGTATAAGTAAGAATAAAACTCCATTTCTGCCTCTTTCTGTGTTTTAAATGTGCTTCTCTATACTTTAATCTGTTTTTGAAACTTAGCCTGAAACATGGCCCTATTATCATTGAGCTTTTTGGTTTCCTATGCCCTCAAGTTGGTATTTCTGCTTTTCTTTTGAACTACAAAGAGTAACATTACTTGTGATAATACAGATTTAAAATTTTCAGAACAGTAATGCTCTTCCAGTGCAAGAGAATCAAAGTGCTTTTCATGCAAATGTATTCCACAAGAAACATCTGTGTGGCTGGGGAGATGGTTCAGTGGTTAAAGGAACTTTCTTGCAAAGCCTGTAGGCTCAAGTTCAATTTCCCATTCCCAGCCACCCACCTATAAACCAGATGGTCATTCATTTGCAGCAGCAAGAACACACACACACCATACATGCAAATAAATTCTGTTAAAAAGAAATACTTGTAATTGAGGAAGAATTTTTTATTTAGTTTGATGTTAGGAAAAACACACGGTGTATTAAATTTGAATTCTGATACCTGTTAAAAGTTACTTTTGGCTGGGCATGGTGGTACATGCCTTTAATCCCAACACTCCAGAGGTGGAGGTAAGAGGATCACTGTGAATGTGAGACCAGCCTGAGATGACATAGTGAATTCCAGATCAGCCTGGGCTAGAGTGAGACCCTGCCTTGAAAAACAAAACAAAACAAAACAAAACAAAACAAAACAAAACAAAAGTTACTTTCCATTTCCCCCAGAGGGAGACCAGAGTGATTCTTACTAATAGGGACCAGGTTTCATAGTAGTTAACCACGAGCTTGCAATATATCCTGTAAGTTGTGTGACTTTCCTTACCTTTCCTAAGGGAAATGGGAATGTACAGGTATCAATTAGTAAGGATCCCAGCTATTCAAAAACTAAAAATTGAATGTTTAGTGGCACTCAGTAAATTGTGGTTGTTTTTCATACAGAAAGTGCAGAGGTTAGCGAAGTCAATTGTCCCACAAGGAGCTCAATAGCAGCAGGGGCCCTCCTTGGGTCTTTATTCTGCCATTCGTATGTGTGGGCTTTACCATCATAGTTGCAGGATGGGTGCTACATCTCTAGGATTGCATCCTCATCCAAGGAAGAATTTTTGTGCCTTTTTGTTTTCCCGTCAGATTTTTGCTTGCTATTCATTGACCAGAGCTGTGCCACATGTCTATCCTTAGTTCATTCATTAGCAAAAGAAAATGAAATTAACATGACTAGTTGAGACTGGCTAGAGTTTCTCTCACGGTTTCTGTAGTAGGAGCCTACCTTTGTAGAAGTCAAGGACCATGACTATTGTTTGAAAAGACGGGGTTCTTTTTACAGGATGGAGGGGGCTATTGATAAAGAAACAATAATGTCTACAGCAAATATATCTGCATTTTAAAACTGATTACACACTCAGCCTTCCTGGCATTTAATGATACAATACTATATAGATGTCTACTTATTAGAATATTATTTGTTATTAATCAGGTCTAATCCTGCCTCTACTGAGCCAGCATCTGTAAACGGGTATTGTCTGCAGAATAGGGGCACACTTTTGCCTACCCTAGTGGACTGTGTAGGGATTACATGTGACTTCATTTATCAACAATATATTGACAAAATTACAATTGTTGCTGTTAATTATTGTAGGAGACTTTTGTATTGGGAGACATGTTAATTACTGTTCTTATCATTGTGACAATACTTGACAGAAGTGACTTAAAGGAGGAAGGATTTATTTTGGTGCAGTTTCAGGAAAGTTGTCTATCATGGCAAGAGAGGCATAGCAGTTGGAGTGGTTTCCTTTGTGGTGGCAGGAGCTTGTGGCATGGCTTGTTCACAGAGTATCAAAAGGGTATCTCACTTCCAAGGCCTCCTCAGCAACTAACTTCTATTTCTACACATCCCTAAACAGCTCCAGCAGCTGGGGCCCAGGTGTTTAAATGCATGAGCCCATGGTGGATATTTTACATTCAAAACACAACAGGAAACAAATGTGCTGTATAAACAGTAAAAGTAATACCAGTTTCAATAATGCCATCATTTATGTCTCAGGCATAACAGTAAGAGCACAAGCTGAACTGGAAAGTGGGTCTTCGTATTGTCAGGAACCTACATTCCTTCCACCTTCCACAATGATGTCCTGTTGGGCAAGCTTCAAGGTGACTTGGTGCAACATCTGCTTTCCAGCCAATAAGTGAGAAAGATGGAAAGAGAAATCAACACCCCCAAGGATACAATCTAGATCCATATACTATGGTAGCCAACAGCTATTTCCATTTCAATAATAGGTCCCAAAAAATGAAGTCAAATTTAAAATTTGGCTCTTCATTTACACCAGTCACATTTCTGGAACATCTTTTCCTATCTGGTCTGGATCGAAAAACTCTGTTCATTTACCTTTTTTCTCCCTGAAGTTTTCCTGCTGCTACCAGCTGAGCTGGTTGGTCCGTCATCCATACTCTTGTATCATGTAGTTATTCACTGAAGAATGATGTTTTATTTATGTTGATTACCTTCTCAGGGACAAGGAGTATTTTTCTTTTACTTTTGCTACATCTAGCCTAGAGTCTGGTATATAGATTCTTGTTCAATCAAATGAAAGGGCATGGTTATGTCTTCTTCAGCTTGAATCTTCGGGACCAAGCTCATTGCCTGTACAATGTAAAAAGGTTCAATAATTTTGATTGTGTCAACGAGAAAAAGATAAAGTCAAGCAGTGGGCAGTTTGAGCAAGGACACAGAGTCTTGAGAGATGGAGGATGTTGGGCAGAGGTCCAAATATGTAGTGTGTATCAGTTTCTTACTACTGTGGTAATAAATCCCCACAAATGGCTTAACACCATGCAACTTTACCGATTTACAGTTCTGTATGTCCAAAGTGCCTCTGGACAAAAATCAAAGTGTCTGCAGGGCTTTGTTCCTTTCCGGAAGTTTTAGGAGAGAAGCTATTTCTTTACTCTTTTCAACTTTGAGAGGCTGGAAGGTTCTACAGATCCACATTCCCTAGCACATGGTTGCCTTTCTCCATCTTCAGAGCCAGCCACAGCCTTTGACATCCCTCTCACATCACAGCATGCCACCTTCTAACTCTGCTCTCCCTTCCACTTTTAGCCAAAACCAGGAAATTATGCATGCTAGGTAAGGTCTCTACTACTGAGCTACACCCCAACCTCCTATTCCCCTTGAAGGACCCTTGTGATTTTACTGGGCCAACTAGGATAATCTTCCTATTTTAAAAACAACTGACTTAATAACTTTAATTTGATATGCTATCCTAACACAGTCATGGGGGCCAAGGATTAGGCTGTGGATTTCTTTGGGGAGAGAGGGCATTATTTTGCCTACCCCAGAATGATGGGGCATTACTGAAAGTCCATAGCAGTGCCAGGGAAAAGACTTGATTGAAATGCAGTCTGATGGGCATATCCAGTTCTTCTTTCTAGGACAATGAAAAAGTACATATGAGCTCATGCACTGCTGACCAGATGCCCCTATTCTCCCAGAGTTACGGTAGTTCCCCATTGCAGTGGGGAGGAAAGGAGAGTATACATTGAGTCACACATATGAAAGAAACACACACATTATACACAGAAATGGCCAGGTTAAGGGATGACAATATAATGCACACAGTATTATTTTTCTTTTAGTACAACTGAGACAGGAAAATCAATGGAGCGGGCGAAGACAATACAAAAGGGTGACAAAAAAAGAAACTATTTTCTAATTGCTTTCTTTGGGATTTAGTGTCTTTGAATAGGAAAGGTGGGGTTGAGTAAAGAGCCTCTGTAATCTGTGAGCTTCCAATAAAAAGGGTAACTTTAAAAAAATTAAGTGGATGCTTGGGCAATTCAATAGTTCAGGAAGTTGGCAGCCTGATTTGATTATGAGTCATCACTCTGCAGGAGCTGGGAAAAGCATTTCCACCTGCTGCCAAGGTGCACCTGCTCCCAGGGCTTCTGTGCTGAGGAATAATAATGGAAACAGCTGCAAGCACTACGGAGCGCTTACTGTGTCCCAGGCTCTATTCCAAGAGCGTTACATGCATTTACTTATGAAATTTCCTGAAGTCATGAGGAGCATAATCCTAGTACCCCAGTCATCCTCATGAGGATTGAGAACACAGAACTGGAGTGACTCACAGAAGTTTTCACACCTAGTAAGTGATAGAGTTGGAATTTGAACCTTGACTTTCTGGTTCCAGAATCCCTACCTTTATCACACTAAACTATCCAGTCACCGTTGCCCAACAAACATTTGGCTCTATCCACATTCTAGAGCTGTTATCTTGGTGAAATACAGAATTGTGTTTTTGTTATACATTCAGGTCTATTAGAGGAAAGAAAAAGTACAAATACTTTGTCCCATAAGGTCCCTTAAAATACTTGTAACTACTACTCAAGAAACTCCTTTATGTAGTTCAATTGGATTCATCAAAATAAGGGGTCATTTGCTGCTTTGGGCATCATCACAGACATCTGCCTGGAGAACTCCTTTCTTGGTCTTCAGACATTAAAGAAAAGCTGTTACTTGGTCTTTGTTGTCTCAGGTCATCAACATTGAGCAGTTTTCTGGGCAAGGTTCTCCTTTGGCACTTTTTTTGTTTGTTTTGTTTTGTTTTGTTTTTGGAGAGAGACACAGAGAAAGACAGAGAGAGAGGGAGAGGAAGACAGACAGAGATGGGCACGCCAGCAGCCTCTCAGCTGCTGCGAACGAAAGCTAGATGCCTGCACCTCCTTGTGGTCAAGTGTGGCATTGCGCCTTTGCGTCACTTTGTATCTGGCTAAACGTGGGACCTGGAGATTGGAGCGTTCTTAGGCTTAGGAGGCAGGTGCCTTAACTGCTAAGCCATTTCTCCAGCCATTTTCCATTTTTTGAGGTAGGGTTTTGTTCTAGCCCTGGAATTCACTATGTAGTCTCAGGGTGGCCTTAAACTCATGCCAATCCTACCTCTGCCTCCCAGTGTTGGAATTAAAGGGGTGAGCCACCATGCCTGTCTGATACTCTTTTTTTGTTATTGTTTTGTTTCAGAGGTAGGATCTCACAGCTCAAGGTAACCTGGAACTCACTCTGTAGCCCCAGACTGGCCTCATACTCATGTTACTTTCCTGGGAGGCAGCTTTGTTCCAGATGGACTCATCTTGTGTGTAAATCCTGTTAGTTCTACCTTCTACAATATCACCTTCTTCACTGAAACTCCTTTTTCTACCTCTCACACCACCATGTTTTTCTTGTCAGTGTTAGTACTTCTAAGTTTTGTCACATAAGCCTGAGCCTTAAATCTCACTCAACTCATGGTTGGTTTTGTAGTTAAGCAATACATATTGGCTGGATCTTCAGCCATGGTGTTTGAGTTAAATTTGAAATTGATTTTTAAGCATCTCCTCACAACTCTGGCTTGGAAGCCATCTTTTGAAAGCCTGGTACAATGGCTCACACTTGTAATCTAAGCCCTGGCAAGGATCGCTGTGTGTTTGAGACCAGCCTGGACTACATAGTGAGTTCCAGGTTAGTCTTGGCTAGAGTATAAGACCCTAGCCTCAAAAAAAAAAAAAAAAAAAATCCTATAGAGTTGTCTATTTTTACATGTGCAATGTTTTTATCACAACCTCCTCCATTACTTTCTTTATCCCATTTCCCTTCCAATGAACCCCTTTAAGCTGTGTCACCTTCTAAGTGCCAAGCAAACCAGCTTGCTATTGGTTTTTGTTGTTGTATTTTGAAACAGGGTCCCATGTAGCTCAGACTGATCATGAACTCCTGCACATGCACACACACACACACACACACACACACACACACACACACACGCCAGGGTTTCTTATTGCTGAAAACAAATGCCCATCCAGCTTTACATGCATGACTGGAAGTTGAACCCAGGGCAGCATGCTTTGTAAGCAAGTACCTTTAACTGCTGAACCACCTCCCCAACCCCTGTTCATTTGATTTTTTAAAAAAATATATTTTATTTATTTATTTATTTGTGAGAAAGAGGCGGGGGGGGGGAATGAATGGGTGCACCAGGGCACCCAGTCACTGCAAACAAACCCCAGATGCATGCACCCCCTTGTGCATCTGGCTTACGTGGGTCCTGGAGAATCGAACTGGGATCCTTTGGCTTTGCAGGCAAATGCCTGAACTGCTAAGCCATCTCTCCAGCCCCTGTTCATTTGTTTTTTAAGACAGAGTCTCCATATATAGTTTAGGCTGGCCCAGCACTCAACTGTTCTCCTGTTTCAGCTACCTAGGTGCTGGGATTCCAGAAATGTAACAACATGCTAATGCTAACCTTCGAAAACATTCAGTCTTCCTGAAATTTTCTTACCTTTCTTTAAAAAAAATTATTTATTTGAGAGAGGCATATAGAAGAGAGAGAGAGAGAGAGAGAGAATAGATGCACCAGGGCCTCTAGCCACTGTAAACAAACTCCAGATACATCCTTGTGCATCTGGCTTATGTGAGTACTAGGGAGTCAAACCTGGGTCATTAGGCTTTGCAGGCAAGCCCCTTAACTGCTAAGCCATTTCTCCAGCCCGTCTTACCTTTCTTGCTTTCCCTTTTAACCTTCTTTGCCTTTTATACCACATAGCCTGATTTCTCTGCTGCATTTAAACAATGTGTTTCTTCCCTCCTTGTTTAGCCTACCTTTCTCTGGCATTTGCACTGTTTCCTCTTTGCTCTTCATTCATACTGTCTTCCAATAAAATAATCTTTGCATTTAGTCTCCTATGAATAAACTGTGATCCCTTTAAGGCCACATGGGTTTTATACATCCTGTTTCTTCTGCTGAAACACTTCTCATTTCACACCCAGAAAATTCTCAGTAAGTGTTAAGTAGCTTATAGAATTTGCAAGACATAAGAAATCTCGGCAATCATTTGATCTGACTTTCTTATTATGCACAGAAAACTGTGGCACAGGAAGTTTGTTTATTTGCCAAGGTGTTTTCTGTTTCAGCAAACAAAGTGTGTGTGTGTGTGTGTGTGTGTGTGTGTGTGTGTGTGTGTAAAGCCCACTAGTGAGGCTTTCTGCTTGTGCCATTTTAGCTTCTCATGAATCGTAGGTCTCCTGTGAGACTATTAACTTCTAGAAGCCAGGGGTTCTCCTTTAATTCCTTCCTTCCCTCTCTCTCACTCCTTCCTTTCTTCCTTTACTGCTATCCACAGTGCTGAAAGTATGCATAATATTATGAAAATGTGTTAATGAATAGAGAAAAAGATAAGTTAATTCCAAAGCAGATCTTGGAAATCTTTTGTCAGTAGGCTTTCTACTAGGGCAGTGTGCAAACAGGCTACTAAACCCTCCTTGAGAGCTGGGGGATGAATTCAGTTGGTCAAGTGCTTGTCTAATTTAGTGTAGTGGTGCTGTAATTACAGCAATCCAGAGGTGGAGGTAGGAGCAGAAGTTCAAGGTTGTCCCTGAATACATAGTGAGTTCAAGGCCAGCCTCAATTACATGAGACCCTGTCTCAGAGGAAAATAAGTCAAGCAGGTTAAGTCACTAAAGTCACTCTTACTGAGTCTTGCACATACATAATGTGTGGTAAATACTTGTTAAATTGGATTTGATTGGACAAAAAAAGGAAAACACATCTTTTATTTAAACTTTAATAGTTTACCCAAATATTGGTTTAAGTTTTATGTGTTCTGAGACACAAACTAAACTTGTGATCCTTTTGATACTGCTGGAAAATAAAAAGAACCTTTTATGCAAATACCACACTGATGTGCCAAGTAGATATTAGCATCAGCACGAACTCCACTTTCTTTTAAAGCTAATATAATTCCCAAAGTTGTGCCTCCTACGCAGAGAACACATTTTAATTGAAGAAGTATTCATCTCATGTTAGTGAGCCCACAGTGTGATTGCACACACATAATGAAAGCCTTTCTATCAATCTGTGACAAAAACAAAACCTCAAAGGACATTCTGGATCTGAACTAACCCACAGACAGATTCTTCCCATCTCTGCCTTTGATGTATCTCCAAGCAGTAAAGCACCCTATCCAGAGAGCTGCAGAGCGGTTCTTGGTTCTTCCCAGGAGCCCATCCATCTCCAGCGCTCTGACCTCCCAGGCGTTTCTCAATGCAACAAAATGAAGCAAAGATTCTCACTAAATCCAAGCACTGTTTCTTCCTCTTCTGGTGACTTCCCCCACAAAAGCTAAATTGGTGCATTGTTGGTGTATCTGATTTGCAGAATGGAAGTGACAGTTCATTCCTGTCTTCCCGGGACTCTTTCCTAGCTTGGCAGACTGAAAGCCTGGCCTGGGCATCAGCCTGAATTTGCTCTTACATCAATTGCATTTTTTCATTCCTCCCATCTGTTTGTTTTGACCCCCATGTTGAACTGCTTTTTTCTTTCCTTGGAGAACTATGAGATTTTATCTAAATCTTTATTTTAAGTTCTCTTTGGTATGTTTGTAATTTCTGTTATTTTTATCATTTAAGGCAAGGCTTTCAAAATGTACATCCCAGCTGGTGGATGGCCTGGAGTGAAAATAAACAAGTTTCACTTCCCTCATAGCATTACCACTGGCTATGCGAACATTGTAAGGAGCATAGCTATCCTGAAATTTAATTTTCTATCTTAAAATGGAAACATTCTTACACAATATGTGTGTGTGTTATATGCACATATGTGTGCAGATTCATACATCCCGTGCACACTTACATCAGAGAAGGCTGCCCGGTGACCTCATCTATAAGTCTTTTATTTCCTTGAGAAGGTCTTCCACTGAAGCTGTAACTTGCTGTTTGTCAGTTACATAGTTTAACCATCAACTCCAGTGATCCTCCTATCTCTACCCCACTCTGTGCTGGAGTACAGGCATGCACAGCCTTGCCTGGCTTTTTACATGGGTGCTAGATTGAACTCAAGTCCTCACGCTTGCTCAGCAAGTGCTCTTACCCACTGAGCCATCTCCCTGTTCCCACCCAATGGAGTTGTTATAATCACCCAGCGGGTTAAACTCTACACTAGCAGAATGTCAAAACATGCCCCAGATGTTAGTAATGATTCCATGGTGTCGCTGATTGCAGAGTAGTAGGCACCCAGCAGAAGTAAGCAACTCATAGCAAGATGAAACTTGGCTGATACTCTATATTGTGGTCAGAGTTGCTACCCCACAGTGAAACACTGAAGAGTGAACACTGAAGCTTATACCCTCGTAGAAAGTCTGTTATGGGATAATTCTAGAGTATAGTAAATTTTATTAAGAAAAAAACTCAAGGGCTGGAGAGATGCTTAGTGTTTAATGCACTTGCTTATGAAGCCAAAGGACCCAGATTCAGTTTCACAGGACCCACATAAGCCAGATGCACAAAATGGCACATCTGCAGTTCGTTTGCAGTGGCCACAGGCCCTGGTGTGCCCATTCTCTCTCTCTCTCTGTCTCTGTCTCTCTGTCTCTCGCTGTCTGTCTCTTTCTCTATCTCTCTGTCAAATAAATGAGCAAAAAAAAAAAGAAAGAAAAGAAAAGAAATCTCAAGAATGATGTAGAATGGTAATGTCTGTGGGGGAGAATAAAGGCAAACTGGGTTTGAATGAAATCAGATGATTAGAGAAGATGATATTTGAGCTGAGACCCGATGGATACAAAGAGGTTTGTAAGTTGGGCTGAGACACAAAAGTCTTTTCATGTTCCAGAAACAAACATTAAGGCAGTGTTGCTGACGAGTGCTAAGCAAGGGAGACAGTGGGATGAAATTAAAATGGACAGATGGGCAGGGGTATACCTTACTCATAGTAAGGTGTACCGACTATATGTGCTTAGACTCTGGGAGATGTTTGATGATGGATCTTCTCTTCCCACCTTCTCTTCTCTCCCTTGTACTTATTCTTTAGGTATTTCTTGAGTCTATGTCAGAACAGGAGTTTCCACAAGACAACTGTCAAAACTAATGGTAACTTCTGGAATGATGAACAAATACACAAGGAGAATTCTTTCTTTTTTTTTTATTTAAGTGTGTACATGGTGCACATAGAAGTCAGAGGATAGCCTCCAAATATTGGCCATCTCCTTCTACTTTGTCTGAGACAGGCTCTCTTGTTATTTATCACTGGAAAGGCCAGACTAGCTGACTGGCAAGCTTCTCCTGACTCTACCTCCCCTTGCTATAGACACACTGGGATGATAGACAGGTTTTCCACTTTAGTGCCCAGCTCTACATAGGTGTGGGGGATCTGAACTCCAGTCAGCAGGCTTGTGGAGCAAGTGTCTTTAACCACTGAACAATCTCCCCAGCCAAAAATATTTCTTTTTGATGAGTTGATAGTGGCTGATCACTTCACTTCACTTCAACCGGACGAGAGTCGCTGAGCTAACTTTGCGGAGGCCCTGCTCTGGAACAGGCATGTCAGCTCAAAGCAGCTTCACAAAACTCTCCAGGGTCCTACTATCATTCTCAGTTTACACATGATGAAACGGGAAACATGTTGAGGCTGTAAAACTCATTTGTTTGTTGTTTTCTAGCTCCTGCAGAGTGAGCACAGTTGCTCTGGACCTTCTACTGCTTAGTAGATGCCCGCCATGCTCAACCTGCCTGGTCTGGTTTCATGACTGCCATCAGCATTTGCCGTTCTGGCAAGTTGCTTTCCCAATAGTACACTGAGCATAACCCTGGGAACTCCGTACAGATTTTTACCCTCAAAAAGTCATTGTTGTCTGCCAGTGTCCTAGCTGAACTGGCCTCATTCCTGACCCATTCTTGGTTTCTGGAAATGGGTTCAAGCAGATCCTAGCATCCTAAAGATCTCAAAAATTAAAATGGAGATACATGCCTGTAATTCCAGCACTAGGGAGGTGGAGGCAGGAGGATTAAGTGTTCAAAATCATTCTCTGCTACATAGTTAATTGGAGGACAGCTTCGGCTATATGAGACTCTGTCTCAGGCCAAACAAAACAAAATCTGTGACATGAATTTGGAAAATTAGGCAACTCGATAGGCATGGTGGTTCATGCTTATAATCCCAAGCAGGAGGGTCACCAGGAGTGCGAGTCCACCCTCACCTACACAGTGAACTCCAGGCTAGTGTTTACATAGAGTGAGACCTTGTTTCAGAAAACCAAAATCAAAGCTCGGTGTGGTAATGCATGCCAGTTATCCCGGCATTTGGGGAGGGAGGCAGGAAGAGCAGGAGTTCAAAGTCATCCTTGGCTACATAGCTACTTTGAGGCCAGTCTGGGATACATGAGATCTTGTCTTAAGCAAAAGAAACAAAATAAAACAACAACAAAAGAACCAACCATGGAAGCAAACAAGACAAGCAAATGAAACGCAATAAGTGTTCTTTATACCATAGGCATCACGTTGTGTTCTGAGCCACAGCTTTGCTGGAAGGTAGGAGGAAAGGACTTGCCAAACCAATTCTCTTTCTCCTTTCTTTCAAAAAGTTCTATTTTTAAAATTTATATGTGTGTGTGCTCACATGTGCATGAGTGCAGGTGTGCGTGTGTAATGATACTTGGAGGTCAGAGGACAACTTTTGGGTTGGTTCTGTCCTGTCGAACTCATTTGAAGCAGGGTTTCTCACTCTGGATTCTTGTTCTGTTGTTCCTTGCTGACCCCTCCATGAGCTTCTGAGAAATTTTCCGGTCTCTACTTCCCCTATTGCTGTAGTGTCAGCTCCCTGCTTTTTCTGTGGGGTCTGGGAATTGAACTCCAGTCCTCCAGCTTGAGTAGCGAGTGCCTTATCCACCGAATCATCTCCCTAAACCCTAAAAGTTAAAATTTTTAATGGGAAAAGTTGCCTGAGTATAATCTAAGCTTTCATTGTCTCATGCGTGTCTGCTGTGATGTGTGCATTTTAGGCCTTCAGTCATGGAAACTGGGAAATGAGCTGCTGGAATTCAGATCCAGGATATGGATAACTTCCAGAACTAAATATACATGTTAGGAGTGGTGATAGATAACTAAAAGTTAGGGCGTGGATAACCTTTGGGGGATGCAAAGGCAGAAAATAGCAAACACTTTTCTCTTATGCCTTGTTTTGTGTGTGTGTGTGTTTTATTTGTTTTTCATATTTTTACTTTTGAGTGTTTGCTAATGAGCAGCAAGTCAAGAACAAGGCAGCTATTGACCTAAGCAAAAGCCAGCAGGAGGAAGGTTAAAAGAATTAGTCATATTCTTCCCAGTGGCATTCATAGTTGCATAGTGGTGCTCTTGGCTCAAAGTCTACAATTCAATAAGTTGTTGGCACTCTTGTAAAAGAACGACTACCACAGTGTCCCCTACAAATGGAAGTCAATGAATGTGACCTTTAAAAACAGTCATGTAGAAACTCAGAACTAACAAAAGAAACCATCAGCTAAGCAAACAACCAGCCTATAGAATGAAAGAAAATCTTTGCTATCTATCCTTCAGACAAGAGGCTAATAATCAGAATTTACAAAGAACAACAAAAATTAAACACCAAAAAAGAAAGGAAGAAAAAACTACCAACCACTAAATGAGCTAAGAAAAGGAACAGTTTACAAAAAAAGAAAATACAAGTGGTCAGTAAGTACTTTAAACAGTGTTCTACATTCCTAGCCATCAGAGAAATGTCAGTTAAAAGCACTTTAAGATTATCATCTTACCCCAATCAGAATAGCTCTTATCAAGAAAACTGACAATAAGCCGGGCGTGGTGGCGCACGCCTTTAATCCCAGCACTGGGAGGCAGAGGTAGGAGGATCGCAGAGAGTTCAAGGCCACCCTGAGACTACATAGTTAATTCCAGGTCAGCCTGGACCAGAGTGAGACCCTACCTCGAAAAACCAAAAAAAAAAAAAAAAAAAAAAAGAGAGAGAGAGAAAAAAAAGAAAACTGACAATAAATGCTGGTGAGGGGAAAGAGAAACTCTTAACGTGCTGCTGGTGGGAGTACAAACTAGTATAGCCATATGGAAATCAATGTGGAGGTCTCTCAAAAAACTAGAAGTAGAGCTCCCATACAGCCCTGCTAGACCACTTCTGGGCATACACCCTAAGCACTCCACACTTGGCTACACAGATACTTGCTTATCCATATTGCAGCTCTATTTACCATAGCTAAGGATTGGAATCAGCCTAGATGTCCGGCTGCAGAGGAACGGATCATGAAAACATGGTACCTTTACAGAGTGGATTTCTGTTCGGCAGCATGGAAAAATGAAATTTGAAAGAAAACAGATGGACCTGGAAAGAATTATATTATGTGCAGTAACCCAAAGTCAGAAAGACTACAACTACACATTCTCTGTGATATGTAGCTGTTAGCTCGTAATATCTCTAAGTGTGTATGTATTATATTATGTGCAGTAACCCAAAGTCAGAAAGACTACAACTGCACATTCTCTGTGATATGTAGCTGTTAGCCTGTAATATCTCTAAGTGTGTATATATAGTACAGACAGTCAAATACAGGTAAAACCTATAAAGGTAGAATGGTAACCCAAAGTGAGTTTGAAGAGATGAGCTGGAAGAGGGGTGAGGGCCAGGCAAAAAGATACATGTGACATAAATAGAAGGCAGGAGGATGTTAGGGGTAGGGGAGAAGGAAAATGGGAGGATGTGATGAGGACTCAGAATAGGAGGAGATTAGACTCAGTTAAAAGAAATTGTATTTGAAAATCCCAGAATGAATGATACTCAAATGTCTATGCTAACTAAAAAATAAAACAAAATTTAAAACAAGAAAAACAAAACAGTAATGGCTAACAGCTATTAAGTGTGTACAATATGCTTATCCTTGCACCAAAAACTTTCTGTATTTTCTCTCACTCTGACTCCCTCAACCCCATTATTCCTCTAAGTGCCTTTATGTAGTGCTCATCATAGGCTTCATAAATTTTTTTTTAAATGTGAAAAAAAGAACAGTCATGTTGACCTCTTCCAATGGGCCAAGACCTGTGGCAGGTTCTGAACTTGGGCACTATCAAGCATTAATACTGCCTGGCTTCTTTAACAGAGAAGGCAAAATAAAGGAGGGCTGCTTGTAGGAAGAAGGGAACAAATGCATAATGATATTGTTTACATTTTCTCTGTGGGTCAGACACTATGTTAAGTTCTTGATTATTTCATTAGAATGAGGTTTGTTTTTATATATGAGGAAAGAGGTTTCCAGGTTCCAAAGCTAAGACATTTCCTTCTCTTTACCATGTTTTATCAACATCTTGTTTACTGAAAACATAAATATGAACAGTGTGTGAGGTCCCTGCTCCCAAGAACTATGTATTTTACCTTTTCTTGTTACTCTGTTGCTGACTCTGGCTGTTACAACACCACCCCTCAGTGCTGTGTGCCTGGGCTGGACTTCTACCTGTTGTACTTCCTCATTTTGCCCACTTCTCGGTTAAGGTTATTTACTTCTCAAATAAAATGCTTGCACTTGAGGTCTTGCCTCAGGGTCTGCTTCCAAGAAAACCCAAATCAGCTATTATTTAGGGAAGGCTTAGGAAAAGTAAGCCAAGATTTAAAGTCAGATTGTTTCTAAAGCCTATGATCTTTCCCCATGCTGTGGAATTCAAGCTGAAGAGTCCCATAGTATCATAGACCCAATCTTTTCATGAGTGTTAGAAAAAAAGAGAAAGCCATCCCCAGATAGGGTATTTTTCAGCTCCTTCCTCTGCCTTCTTCTTTCCTTCCTTCTTTCTTCCCTCCCTCCTTCCCTTTTTCCCTTCCTTTCTTCCACTATCCCTCTCTGCCTTCTTCTTTCTTTCCTTCTTCTTGGGCAGGAATAGCATGAATCAAAATAAACAGAAATGGGCTAGTGAAAAGGTAGTATGTATCTATAGAGGGACAAATGCAAAACTTATAAAGGTAGAATGGTAGTTTAAAGATAAAAATAAGTGTATTAAGCTAGGTGGGGTGAGTTTGAGGCCAGCCTGGGGCTATAGAGTGAGTTCCAGGTCAGCCTGGGCTAGAACGAGATCCTACCTCAAAAATAAAAGTGTATTTACCTATTTATTTTGTGGTCCTGGAGATTGAATCTAAGGCTTCACATAAGCAAGGCAAGCACTCTATCACTGAGCTACATCTCCAGCCAGAAGAACTTTAATGTTAATCAATGAAGGCAAAAGAGATTTTTAGATAATGCTGGGACCAGGAACAATAAACTTTGAATCTACTTCTTTCTTAAGAAAATAAGGCCAAATGAAGAAAAGATTTAGATACAAAAAGTAATTTAAAAAAAGTAATTTGTATTTTCTTCTTAAATTCTTTCTCAAGTTTCTATAGTGAGCATATAATCTTGTTAGAATTATACGTTTTGTTAATTTTAAAAATATTGATGACTTTTTTGTTTTTTAATATATTTTATTTATTTATTTGAGAGAGAGAAAGAGGTAGAGAGAGTGTGTGTGAGAAAGAATAGGTGTGCCAGGGCCTCCAGTCACTGCAAACAAACTCCAAGTGTATGGACCTCCTTGTGCATCTGGCTTATGTGGGCCCTGGGGAATTAAATTAGGGTCCTTTGGCTTTACAGGCAAAGGCCTTAACTGCTAGGCCATCTTCTTCAGACTTTTTTTTTTTCTGAGGTAGGGTCTCACTCTGGCTCAGGCTGACCTGGAATTAACTATGTAGTCTCAGGGTGGCCTCGAAATCATAGTGATCCTCCTACCTCTGCCTCCCAAGTGCTGGGATCAAAGGCGTGCACCAACACACCTGGCATTTTTGTTTGTTTGTTTGTTTGAGGTAGGATGCCACTCTAGCTCAGGCTAACCTGGAATTCACCATGTAGTTTCAGGGCCTCGAACTCACTGTGATCCTCCTATGTCTGCCTCCCGAGTGCTGGGATTAAAGACATGCACCACCATGCCTGACTCTGATGACTTTTTGTTGTTGCAAAGTTCACATAAAATAATATGTGCTATTTTTACATGTACAGTTCAGTACTTAAATGCATTGTTTTACAAATATTACCACTTTCCATCTCTTAAAACTTTTATTCAAACTCTGTACCATTAAACAATACCCTCCCATTCCCTCTTCTAATGACGGCCCCTGCCCTCATAGCCACCCTCCCCCAATAATGACCTCTTCGCATTAGGAAATTTTGACATTCAGAGTTTATCCATTATTTCCCTTTCCCAATTACACACTAAGTTTTATTGAGATATCATTTCCATTTCCTCACATATACTTTGAAGTGCTATAGCCTGATTTGTCTTTTTTTTTTTTAACCAGCCATGAAACACAATGTTAGAGGTGACTCTCTTTAATTATTAAGAAAGAAAATATAGGGGGATAAGTCTAAATGAATTTTACTTGCCGGAAACGTTTGTCTGTGTTTGCACAAACAAAGATGAAACCTGATTTGGGACTTGTTCCTGCAAAGTTGAACTAAGCTCAAGAGCAGGGATGCATTCATAGGTCAACAGCAGGAGAGAAGGGGGTAGAAAGGGCCCTGAACAGCCACAATTCATTTGGTAGTTTAAAATTGCCTTTTATTCTCTTATTCCTGCGACCTGTATAGAATCCACGAAGAATAGGGATGCTTTCTCCTACACATTTGATTATAATAACGGGCCAGTGTCTCTTTGAACATAACCAGTAAAGAAAAGCAGCATCTGTGGCTGTCAAACTGGGTAAAATGGTAACATAATCTCTGACTTATTGTTTGAATCCTATTAATTATAATCACGGAGCATGGTACAGTGAGAATGCTTTGGGAGTTTTTAATGCTAGGTTTTTTTCAAAGACTACATTCCTCATTAGACCTTCCCCATTAAGGCATGCTTGAGTGATGCCACACAGCCGAATAGTTGGGATTTTTCCCTCCTCTTGCCATAGTCTGAGGACAAAGGATTCTTCCGCTTGCCAAAGTTCCAGGGAGCCTAGGTTGAGCCGCTGTGACAGCACTTCGGCAGGGAGCTTTTTATTCACTCTTCGATTTGCCATCAGGCCTTATTCACTAAACAGGCTCAAATTGGAGCAGTACACAGAGCAAAAAAACAATCGGTGGAGGGCAATCTCACACAGTGATATGGTGCCATGTGTCTTTCTTCCTTTAGTGAAATCTGAATCATGACACAGCCGAGAGTAAGGAGCAGAAAACCGTTCTGCTTCCAACCTCATGGGGCCTCAACATCCTCAAGGATGTTGCTGAAGTCTTGTTACAAGTGTGCACAATGGCTAACCTTAGTGTTGCGGTGTGTTTATCTCATCTGAGTAGCAGCAGCCATGGTGCCAAGGAGCTAGGAGCCCTGTCCTTGGCACTGAAGGCACCTCATTGTGGCCATCTTAAAATTGGCTGGTTGCCATTCTCTCCTCATCTCACCTTCCTCAGCTGTGAAATACATTATCAATCATACTTCTCATTCATTATTCAAATTTAAAATCTGAAATTAGAAGTTGTGAGGATGTGATTACTTTTAGATTATATGTCTATGAAACTTAATGATATTTATTTATTTATTTGAGAGAAAGAGAGAAGCAGAGAGAGAGACAGATAGAAAGAGAATGGGCACGCCAGGGCCTCCAGCCACTGCAAATGAACTCCAGTCTCATGTGCCACCTTGTGCATCTGGCTTATGTGGGTCCTGGGGAAATCGAATGTAGGTCCTTTGGCTTAGCAGGCAAGTGCCTTAACCACTAAGCCATCTCTCCAGCCCAGTTTGTGCATTTAGCTCAATCTGGGTACTAGGGAATTGAACCTGGGCTGTCAGGCTTTGTAAGCAAGTACCTTTAGCTACTGAGCCATCTCTCCATCACTTGGTTTAGAGTTTTGAGGGAATGGCACATGTAGGAAGCAGGTTCACATCAGCATTTATTAGCAGGGAAGAAGCTGTGTACCATATCCCAGACAGCTGTGGTTTGCTCAGCCTGTCACATCTAGAGCTGCAGTTGTGATAAGTATTGGCTGATTAAGTTTACAATAATCCATATGCATTACCCAAGATGAAGACATGTTCCACTCAGGCCAAACAAATCCGTGAATGGAAATGGTAGGGACCAGCCCACCTGCATCTTTTGTCTCTGATGGTGGCATTATACCTGGTGAGTTGTTTTTAGTTTATTAACCAGAATGATTGAAGGGATTTCCAAGGTATTCTATTGGGCCTTCCTACCATATTAGCTCTTTGTCTGCATTCTGCTATGGAGATTAGACTGACCAGTTTCCAAGCATGTCTGCATTAGTGATGAGCTGAAGAACTAGGGTTACAACTCTTGGTAGGGTCCTGAAATTGGACTTGAGCCCAAACTTGATTTATCACCCAAATACTATAGGTTTTCTTCTCTGACCACTCATCTCATGTGATGTTTTGAGCCCAGGATGTGCATCTATTCAAACAAGTTCAAACCAGCATCTAGAATTCATCAAAGATCTATGAAACCTTTAACTTCCTGCAATAAAATGGTCAATGCATCATTTGAATCTTACTAGAAAAGCTAACCCACACCACGTGTTTATCCAGTGAACTAGTTTATATATGTGATGTACGCATGTACAGCTCATCCCAATGTGACATCATTTGAATCTTACTATCAAAGCTAACCCACACCACGTGTCTATCCAGTGAACTAGTTTATATATGTTTATCCAGTGAATCATTTGAATCTTACTATCAAAGCTAACGCACACCACGTGTCTATCCAGTGAACTAGTTTATATATGTGATGTACGCATGTGCAGCTCATCCCAATGTGACTTACAGTGGCCGCTCCTCTCAGAACGAGCAGCAGAGAAGGAAGGAGGAAGCTCACTGTTCACATCTCCCTTCCAGAGAAACTGCTCCAAGGAACATCACTATGAGATGGCCTGGGACTTCTGTTGTGCCTGAGGCTCTGCGGCAGCATTCCTGTAGAGCTGTACTCACCCCAGGCTACTGCTGCCTGAGCATGGTGGAGCACGGGACCCAGGCCATCCTGCCTGCTGCCGGTGCTGGGGTTCTGCACCAGCCTGGCTGTGACTTTCTCAGAATTGCCCTGCAGGCCAATGCTCCTTCTCTGTCCTCTTTCCTTCCCTCTCCCTATCACAAGTATCTGGCTGCCACTGGGGTCACAAGGCTCTCCCCCATTCCTGACCTTGCATGCCTTTATCCTCTACTATTTTTTTTTATTTATTGATGTTTGGGGTTTTGTTTTGTTTTGTTTTTTGAGGTAGGGTCTCGCTTTAGTCCAGGCTGACCTGGAATTCACTATGTAATCTCAGGCTGGACTCAAACTCACAGTGATCCTCCTATTCTGCCTTGCAAGTGCTGTGATTAAAGGCATGGGCCACCAAGCCCAGCTCCTCCACTTATTTTTTTAAAAATTTATTTATTTATTTATTTGAGAGAGAAAGACAGAGAGAAAGAGACAGACAGAAAGAGAGTGAATATGGGATGCCAGGGCCTCCTACCACTGCACATGAACTCCAGGTGAATGTGCCACTTTGTGCATCTGGCTTTACATGGGTACTGGGGAATCAAACCCAGGCCAACAGGCTTTGCAAGAAAGTACCTTTAACCACTGAGTTGTCTCTCCAACCCATACCCTCCACTTCTGTTTCCCCTGATACATTTTCACACATCTAGTTCCACTTGGGCATCTGTTTTTTAAGTACCTGAACTGACTCATGCAAAAATAAATAGAAAAGCCTGAAGTATATTATGTATTAGTTTGCTGACAAATATAAGATTTCTGAGCTTTGGGGAGCATAATTTTACTTTCTTTCTCTTTCTTTTTCTTTCTTTCTTTCTTTTTTCTTTCTTTCTTTTTTTTTTTTTTAAATGTTTCGAGGTAGGGTCTCACTTTAGCCCAGGCTGACCTGGAATTGACTATATAGTTTCAGGGTGGCCTCAAACTCACAGCAAACTCACACCTCTGTCTCCTGAACGCTGGGATTAAAGGCATGTGCCACCACACCTGACTACTTTTTCTTAATAATGGCATGTTTTCTAAAAAAAAAAATGCCATGTGTAAAAGGTCTGAATAGAGTTGAGGTTAGTGGGAAGTATAAGCTTTGTATATAATTTTTAACTGGAATTCAACAGTTTATTTTTATTTCTTATTTTTGGTGGTGCTGGAGCTTGAACCCAGGACCTTGAGCATGCTAAGCACATAGAGCTAACCCCCGAGCCCCTGAATATAAAATCTGAACATGGATAAAGGGAAGAGGTTAAATTCCTGAGATTGGGAGCAGGAACCCAGAACCTAAGCAGGATTTGCAAATGTTTGTTGATCTTTGCCCTTCATCTCACTCCCTGCTTCCTACTTTATAGCATAAAGTTAATGTGTCAAAAATGAAAAATGTGGGGTTTGTGTGGTGCTCACAACAGGCTGTTTAAAAATATTTTTGCCTGCTTTCAAAGATCAGCTAAAATTGAATTTGGCATTGTTTGTCCTTTGTCGCCTGGGCGTGGGGGTCAGGCTCTTGTCTGACCTAAGCAAGGAGTGATAGACAGTTCTGAAATGGGCATTATCACAGCCTAATCAGCTCAACTGAAGGCAAAATTGTTTTTCTATTCTTCCCCAGCACCTGCTCCTGCAGCTTCTTCTTCTTTTATGTTCTTACTTGCTCTGTGAATTTTCAAGATAGTACAATTTATTGTTATGAGTGATACAGAGAATGGGTTACAGAAACTGTTTTATATAGTTTCATATGACAGGAACAGTGCCTGTAAGCCTCAGGCTTCAAATTTCTGCCAACTCTAATACTTTTTACCTAATGCGGAAGTTGGGGCCCTGCTGTTTCCTACGTGCATTAGCTTTTCATTCAATGATAATCATGCACTGAATTATGAAAGAATCTAAAATATTCACCCTGTACAAGTAACAAAGTCTAATCCTCCAATCAACAGAAACCTTGAGAAAAAAAAAAGCTAAACACAACTAACAATAACACAACCAAATCCAAGGGGCAAAAAACCCCTTTCTGTTCTGTTGTTTAAATTTACAGTTTAGCAATAATAAGAGTTAAGGAAAGGATAGGCCTGGGCTTAGAGCAGAAGATACAATGAAAATATAGATGGAGGAGAAAGCAAGAGGGGTCAGGGAGATGGTTCAGTACTCACCCCTTGAGTTGAAGTACCCTAGTTCATTTTCCAGACCCAACATAAAAAACCAAACGCAGCCGGGCGTGGTGGCACACGCCTTTAATCCCAGCACTTGGGAGGCTGAGGTGGGAGAATCGCCGTGAGTTCGAGGCCACCCTGAGACAACATGGTGAATTCCAGGTCAGCCTGTACTACAGTGAGACCCTACCTCACAAAAAAAAAAAAAAAAAAAAAAAAAAAAAAAAAAAAACAAACACAAACAGCCAGAGGTGGTGGCACACACCTTTAATCCCAGCAGTTGGGAGGCAGAGGTAGGAGGATCACTGTGGATTCAAGGCCATAAGTGAACTGCATAGTGAATTCCAGGTCAGCCTGGGCTAGAGCAAGACCCTACCTCAACAAACAAACACCAAAAGCCAAATGCATCTGGGTATGGTAGCACACACCTTTAATCCCAGCACTCAGGAGGCAGAAGTAGGTGGATCGCTGTGAGTTCGAGGCCACCCTGAGACTACATAGTGAATTCCAGATCAGTTTAGGCTAAAGTGAGACCTACCTCGGGGAAAAAAAAAGCCAAATGCCATGGAGAGTTTCTGTGACCCGGCATGCTGATGCTGACTGTGAGATGAGAGGTGCAGACTGGAGTATTTCCTGGAAGCTCAAAAGCTCTTGGCAAGCACAGCTGAGAACAACAGAGCAAGAATCCAGAGCCAGAAACCCTGCTTCAAATGAGATGGACAGGGGCTGGAGAGATGGCTCAGCAGTTAAAGTATTTTTGTTTTTGTTTTTGTTTTTCTATTTTATTTTTACTTATTTATTTTTGAGAGAGAGAGAGAGAGATAAAGAGAGAGAGAATGGGCATACCAACTCTAACCACTGCCAACGAACTCCAGACATATGTGCCATCATGTGCATCTGGCTTATGTGGGTACTGGGGAATGGAACCTAGGTCCTTAGGCTTTTCAGGCAAGTGCCTTAACTGCTAAGCCATCTCTCCAGTACAGTTTTTTTTTTTTTTTTTTTTTTTTTGAGGTAGGGTCTCACTCTAGCCCAGGCTGATGTGGAATTCACTCTATAGTTCCAGGTCTTGAACTCACAGCAATCCTACCTCTGCTTCCCAAGTACTGGATGAAAGGTCTGCACCACCACACCCAGGTTACCATTGTTGGGAGGGTTTTTTGGTGTTTTTGTTGTTGTTGTTTGGTTGGTTGGTCGGTTTTAGTTTTCCGTGTTAGGGTTTCACTCAAGTTCAGGCTGGACCTGGAATTCACTATGTAGTCTCAGGGTGGCCTTGAACTCACAGTGATCCTCCTACCTCAGCCTCCCGAGTGCTGGGATTAAAGGCGTGCACCACCACGCCCAGCCCCATATTTTTTTAAAGCAGAGTCTGATTCTAACTCAGGTTGACTTGGAATATACTCTGGAGCCTAGACTGGCCTCCAACTCAAGATGATCCTCCTACCATAGTCTCCAAGTGCTGGGCTTAAAAGCATGCAGCCACTGCATCTTAGCATCACAGTTTTATAATTCCTCTTAGGGTCCTCAGTAGCTATCACATAGACATTATTTTTATAATAAACTGGCATTCATTTTTAAATTGGTTAATGTATAATTATGATAAATTAAAACATATATGTGTATATGTATATATTCCTATATTAGTTCAGGCAAGATTATATTGTTAAAGCTATTTCTAATTTAGGGGTACAGTGTTCTGTTTGTTCTAGTGATTCGATGTAGGAATATAGCCAAAAGAAGCATTTCAGTATTGAATGAAGGAAATTTTGATTGTGACTGTAGGTTCTGGTCACTTCATTCCAGAACCTACAGGGCCAAGCTCTGCCAAGTGAAGATAGATTTTGGGCATATAGGGAACAATGACAGGACTGTTCAAGTGTCTGTTATATTCTTTTAGGAACAAGGCCACCCAGGTCCCTCATTTAATTCCCCATTTAAATTCTAAATTGTTATTTTCCCTTATTTTATTTTTTTGTATACATGTTTTAATATAGTACTACAGATGGATAAATGAGGAAATTGTAGTCAAGGAATATTCCAGTTGGTCAAAGAACAGATTTTTTTTTTTGAGAGAGAGATAAACAGACAGACAGATAGAGAATGGGCAAGCCAGCAGCCTCTCAGCCCCTGTGAAGTAACTCCAGATTCATGTGCCCCCTTGTGGGCAAGTGTGGCATTGCGCCTTGGCGTCTGGCTAAATGGGGGACCTGGAGAATCCAATGGGTTTTCTTAGGCTTAGCAGGCAGGCACCTTAACCGCTAAGCCATCTCTCCAGTCCCGGCCCAGCTTTTTCATGGGTGCTAGGGTTGAACTCAGAATAGCAAGCGTTCTGACCTGCTGAACCATCTCCCCAGACCCATGGTAACTAAATCTTAATCCATACTGACTATGTGCCTAGACTTAATGCCTAATTTGTGTTAGTCTCAGAGCTCTCTACCCATTGCGCTCTCTCCCTTACCACGTGGTCAGGCTAGCCTTGGAACTCTGAGACTGCCCTCGGGTATGGTAATTGAGGATATCTCTGGGCGAACAGGAGGAAAGGTCATCTTCCCCCAGCTCCTACCTCTGCACACCACTGGAGGCAAACCCCCCTCGCAGAGCAGTATCTCTCCTGTCCCTAAAACCCTCTCCCTGGCGTGCTCTCTCTCTCTCTCTCTCTCTCTCTCTCTCTCTCTCTCTGCTCTCCTGCTCTGGCTGAATACATAAATGTGCTTTCTCTTTTCTCCCCCATCTCTCTTTCTTTCCCTTCCCCCCCCCATTATAATAGTCTTAGATACAAGAAACTGTCTTGCTTCTCCATTGGGAACCCAGTAACTTAACAATTTCCATTAACACATTTTTTACAAGCCTTCTTCTTTAAAGTGAGCACTACTATAATACTCATTTTGTAGTTCAAGAAAGAGACTTAAAGACTAAATGATTTAACCCCATGCTTAGAACTACTTGCTGTAAATGTTTCTTTGTTAATGTGAAGGATTTCTGTGAGAATCAGGTGAGTTTTGTGTGAAAGTATTTTGAAAATCACAAAACTGTAGATACTTGAAAGCCAATTCTCCAGAGATAGAAAATGTTACCGATTCTGAAACTCCTTAAATAGTTCTTTAAACACAGTATTTGGAAAGTAACCGACTGGAAAAGCTACAATAAGCTTGAGGAAACTTTTTTAAAAAGTTTTTTTCAATACATTTATTTATTTATGTGTGAGAGAGAAAGAGAGAATGGGCATGCCAGGGCAGCAAGCCACTGCAAACGAACTCTTTGTGCATCTGGCTTGCGTGAGTCCAGGAGAGTCCAACCGGGATCCTCTGGTTTTGCAAGCAAATGCCTTAACTGCTAAGTCATCTCTCCAGCCCTTGAGGAAACTTTTTGAATGGCAAAATAAGTACTAAGAAAAAATGCATTCATTAAAGAAAAATAACATACAACAAAGATATAAGACAATTTTTAAACTGGCTTTTTTTTAATGGAGTGAGTTTTACCTAGAGCTGAAAGCTGAGCTTGTATTGCTATATTCTATAGAGCAGGCTCTTGGGTTGGCTTAACTATAAAAGGATAATTGCATGGCCTAATAGAATGGATTGTTCCTACCTTCAACTGTTAATGAAGCCTTTGGAAAATGTATCCCTACTTAACGAATAGGGCTGAAAATGCCAAGAAGGCTTTTGCCAAGGATGTGTTCTCTGGGCTCAGGCTGAATTCATTGTTTTGTTAGAGTATTACCATCAAGCCAACCATGGGCAATTTAGCATGTCACATTTTGGGCAGAACTTAATTCATCTAATATACTCCCTTGTGTGTGTCCTAAAAGATACAAATACCCCATAAATCAGGTAACAACTGTCAGTAATGCTATTAAAAAAAAAAAAAAGCATTAAGGGACTAAAGAGATGGCTTAGCAGTTAAGGCACTTGCCTGCGAAGCCTAAGGACCCAGGTTTGATTCCCCAGTACCCATATAAGCCAGATGCACATGGTGGTGTATGCATCTAGAGTTTGTTTGCAGTGGCTAGAGGCCCTGGTGTGCCCATTCTCTCTCTCTTTCTCTATATTCCTTTTTTCACTCTCTCTCAAATAAACAAATAAAAATAAAATTTTAAAAGCATTTTTTATGTTTATTTTTATTTTGGAGAGAGACACAGAGAGAGACAGAGAGAGGGAGAGGATAGAGAATGGGCGCGCCAGCAGCCTCTTAGCCGCTGTAAACGAATTCCTGATGTGTGTGCCCCCTGTGGGCAAGTGCGGCATTGCACCCTTGCGTCACTGCATCTGGCTAAACGTGGGACCTAGAGATTAGAGCTGATGTTCTTAGATTTAGCAGGCTGGCGCCTTAACTGCTAAGCCTTCTGTCCAGCCCAAAAATAAAAATTTAAAAAGCATTAATACTAATGGTGAACTCTCCTTGAGTATACTACTATTAAAAATTAAAATTGGGGGGGAGGGGCTGGAGAGATGGCTTAGCAGTAAGGCGCTTACCTGCAAAGCCAAAGGACCAAGGTTCAATTCCCCAGGTCCCACATAAGCCAGATGCACATAAGCCATATGTATCTGGAGTTTGTTTTCAGTGTCTGGAGGCTTTGGTGCTCCCATTCTCTCTCTCTCTCTCTCTCTCTCTGCCTATTTCTCTCTCTCTCTAAATAAATAACTAAAAATAAAACTTTTTTAAAAATTAAATTAAAATGGGGCTGGGTGTGGTGGTGCACACCTTTGACCCCAGCACTTGGGAGGCAGAGGTAGGAGGATGTCCATGAGTTCAAGGCCACTCTGAGACTACATAATGAATTCCAGATCAGCCTAGGCTAGAAGGAGACCATACCTTGAAAAACCAAAAAAAATAAATAAATAAAATAAATTAAATAGTCTAAAAATTAGTCAAGGTTATGAACCTAATTTATGCATCATGAAAATTTTGACATATGTGTTATACTTACAATTAAAAGTCTTTAATCATTATTTATATCTTAGTAAAAAGAAAAGCACACAGATGACAATGCTGGTACAGATCTATAATCTCAACTCGGATAAGATTGATGCAGGAGGATTGCCACAGGCTCGAGGACAGCTTGGACTACATAGCAAGACCCTGTCTGATTGGGGAAAAAAGAATGTGGAATATTCCCTAATAAACCTTGATTATATTAGACTGATAAATTGATTATATGCATTATTATAATATTATGAATCATGTACATTTGTGTTACTTTATCTCATAGGAAAGAGGTGATAAATACTGTTAGAGCATAAAAGTGAAAGCCTATGATTTCTACTAATATATACCTTTGATTTGGGAAAGTATTTCTTAGACCAAGTCTCAAATGGACACTACATTATCATAATTCATTGATGGTTGTCAAGAAGCATGAAAGATCTTAGAATTTGCCTTCCTATCAAGCTAACTCAAACTGTTGCTATTGTTTGAATTTGTCCTCCAAAGCCCATGGTTTGGAAACTTGATCCCCAACATGACAGAGTTGGAGATGGGGGCCTGATGCACGGTGCTGAGATCATAAGGGCGCCTTGTCCTCGTTGTGGGAACAGCTCTGGTGTCAACAGAATGGACTTATTCCAAACCTGGTTTGCTCCCTTCCTGCTTGCTGTCTTGCCCTTCTGCTTTCTGCCATGGGAAGATGAGAGCACAAAGACCCTCTTGACATGTGGGTCTCTTGGTCTTGGTTCTTTCTAAACTCTGAAGCTATAGGAAATGCACGCATTTCTTTGTAGGCTGGAGGTGTAGCTCAGTTATTAGAATGCTTGCCTCGCATGCTTGGAGTCCTGGGCTTGATCACAGCACCTCATAAACCAGGCAATGTGGCATACAGCTGTAATCCCAGCACTCTGAAGATGAGGGCAAGAGGATGACAAGCTTAAGGTCATCCTTAGCTACCCAGCAAGTATGAGGCCAGCCTGGGCTACATGAGACCCTGTCTCAAAACAACCAAACAGTAAAAGAAAGGAAGGGAGCAATTTCTTTCCTTTGTAATTTTACCCAGTTTGTCAGATTGTGGTTTTTTGCAATATAAAACAGAGGTAGCAGCCACAATTTCATGAGAACCAATAGAAGTCACAAAAGTCAGAGAAAAAGATTCTTTTTTTATTATTTTTTCGAGGTAGGGTCTCACTCTAGCCCAGGCTGACCTGGAATTCACTATTTAGTCTCAGGCTGGCCTTGAACTCACAGAAGTCCTCCTACTTCAGCTTCCCAAGTGCTGGGATTAAAGGCATGCACCACCATGCTCTGCCAAAAGTTTTTATTTTTATTATTATTATTCTTTTGCCAGAGTCAATTTCTGCTTTAGTTGATGGAAAAGTTAACTAGCTACAGAACTTTTAGAAATGATCATAAACTCTAACAAGTGTAAAATAAAATATTCCATGCAGAGCATGTAGAAAATCTGTTTCCCACATTGCTTTTTAAATATGTGCATACAGGACATTTGAAAGCTTATAAAGCAAATATCAGTTTTTGGATGGAAAACTGGAATAAAGCAACAAGCAGATCTCTTGAATGCAGTCTGAGCACTTGGCTTTCTGAAAATAGTTCTTCAGGACAGGCTCAGGTAAATGTAACAGCAGAGCCATTGTCTTCACTAGCTGTTACTAATCTAACACTGGCAAGGAAGAAAATTACAGCAAAGGAAAAAGCAGCCAGTGTTTTCTACAATATTTTATAGAACCAAAAGGGCTTAATAAATGCAAAACAATACTATTCTAAAAATGTTTTCATTAAAGAAATCACCTGACACAGCTGGCTTGAATTACTATTTTATTGAAACCCACTGAACTATGTGGCATGCAGCATTATCTGAGGGCAGCTGTGTATCTCCACAAGTTAGATGTCAAATGAGGGAAATGAACCTGTGGTGGGACTACAGGCAGCAATTTCTTAAAGTAATTTGCAAACTGTTTGTAAGACTTAGTGACTTAATTAGGTTAGAGAAGCTTGTGCGTTGACTACACCAGCAGAGCTGATCTCTCAGCCTTTCCGCATCTCCAAAGCCATTTGCCTCAGTTACCTGAGCTCCAGAGTTTGTCTGCGATACGTGTTCCATAGTGCTTTAAATGCTGATCCTCACATTATTAAGAGACTCTGAGCATCAGATTCCTGCATTTCTTGTAAGCCAGCTTAGTGGCAACAAAATCCAATTCATCTCTAGATATTTATCCTTTCTTTTTTTCTTTAGCTAAGCCCTCCTGTTTTTCTGCTTCTTGGTTAATGACAAGCTGCAAAGAAGTCTATGGACCCATATGGGTATTAGTTTTACGTCCCGCCAGAAGATGAAACCATATAACCTTCTTCCTTTCTTAGATACTTGCTGTGTATAACTTTCCTTAGTTTTACTTTTTTTGTTGCATGAAATGCCTTCACATTTTTAAGTAGACATAGCAGAAGATTAAGCATTAGGATCTGTAGCCTCTCCTTTCATCTCTTAATCCCCCATGCATAGCCTAGCCCAGTAGGATAATACTTCTGGGAATGTACTGTTGGGGTTCTGTGACATGTGTGACTGCTGGTGAGATGGGACAGGCTTGGCTATCATTTCTTTGAGTCTGGGGTTCCTGCAAGTTTGGAGAGATAAGTGAAGATTAAAGACGTAAGAGAATGTTCATGAAATATATCCCAACTAGTACTAAAGGCTGAATATGACAGAGAGACTGGAGAATTTCCTGAACTAAATAGGGTTAAGTTTAACTTGACACGTGATGAGACTAAAGGACAGCTCCCCACCCCCACTCTCTTAAGGACATTCACGCTGCTGCCCCTTGCTTCATGACTACACAGGACTTGATGCACTTATTGGTTTTTGTCTGAAATGTCTTATCTGCTCAAAGCCATTTTGTAAGAATATTTTTATTTATTTATTTTGCAATGAGAGAAGGGGAGGAGAGAAGGGGCATGCTAGGGCCTCCTGCTGAAGCAAATGAACTCTAGATGCATGTGCCACTCTGTGCATCTGGCTTTATGTGGATACTGGGAAAATTGAACCTGGGGCTTCAGAAGCAAGCATCTTACTGCTGAACCATCTTTCCAGCCCTCATAGCCATTTTATTTATTTTCAGTTGGCCTCAATTCTCCAGCCTCATCCCCTTTAAGTCCTGCCATTATAGATGTGTGCCTCCATGCTTGGCACAAAGCCATTTTTAATGTTCAGTTGTAACAACTACATTAATTCTTAAGTTTTTATATCATTATCACAGTTTTTCTTTCTACTTTCTCATATGTGTGGCCATATGACTAGTGTATGTACATCTATATTAATATATGTATATATGATATTAATAATGATAGTAATATTTCTTATAACATTATAATTGTTTGGGGGAAATAACTGAAATATAAACATGTGGCAAAGAATAGATGATATTCTTGAGTAGGCATGGTAGCATGTACTCTCTGCATTCAAGAGGCTGAGGTGGGAGGATTCTGAGTTTAAGTTTAAGGCCAATGAGGGCTCCATAATCAGGGCCTATCTCAAATAAAAACCACAACCAGGACTGGAGAGATGGCTTAGCAGTTAAACGCTTGCCTGTGAAGACTAAGAACCCTGGTTCAAGGCTAGATTCTCCAGGACCCACGTAAGGCAGATGCACAAGGGGGCGCATGCATCTGGAGTTCATTTGCAGTGGCTGGAGGCCCTGGCGTGCCCATTCTCTCTCTTTCTACCTGCCTATTTCGATACCTCGCTCTCTCTCTCTTAAATAAATAAATAAATAAATAAATAAATAAATAAATAAATAAATAAATAGAAAATATTAAAAAAAAATCTAAATAGCTGATCTGAAAAGGATGCTTCCTAGTCTGTCCACAGTCTTTAGTTAATGAAGAGAGCACTGACGTTCATTATGAACAGAGTATGAGACAATATGACACAAAACAAAAAGAAAAGGAAAACGAGTCTTGAGAAGGCTGACCACACATGTTCTGCAGCAGCAGCCTCTGACTTACCCTTCCGTCTAAAACCAGGGATCTCACCCAGACTGCAAAACTGTGCTTAAGCTGGGGTGACTTGGACATCTGTGAGCAGAAATTAAAAAGACTGTGATTCTAATCTGAGTTTGATCTTTTGTTCCCACCTCCCCACCTGCCCCTTCCTCCACTTCCCTGTGATGATCGAAGTCCTCTGTGCCCACCCAGGCCTGTCCTCTGAAAAGCTCTCTCTGCTCTGCCCACCCAAATAAAACTGCCCCAGGCTTGTTAGGAGTGGGGGGGTCATGTGAAAATCATAGTCATGTCACAGAGTAGAATTCACTCCTCCTCAGAGCACATGGGACACATGTTGTTAACCATCCTGTGTGTTCTCGGGATTCAGGGGAAGTCAGCATACTTGTTCCCTTTCCTGTGTCCCCAGCTCTCTCCCCTCACTGCCTGCAGACAGCCTGGGCTCTGCATATTTTTTCCATGGGAAAAGAGAGATATAGAGTTCTCTTGGGATAAAGTTGGTAAGGAGGATTGGCATATAATTGATAAGCTCAGAGTTGAGTCTTTCCCCCTGTGTATAAATAGGAAAATCAATGGAATATTTCTGAGAGAAGTTATATGCTTAGTTTGAGACGTTTTATTTCAGAAATAAATATTTGGGGATATAGCTATTCAAACTTTTTCCCACAAACCTAGCTCCTATGAGTGAATGAGGTGCATTTATTGACCTTTTCATAGAGTCTTTGATTCTTGGTCATAAAAGATACCAACAGGGAACATTTGAGAGGTCTGGCACAGAGGGCATGGGAAGGGGACTAGCTCTGGCCAGGCAATCACTTCATATAAGAGTGTGATAGGCCAGCCTGGGGCTACAGAATGAGTTCCAGGTCAGCCTGGGTTAGAGTGAGACCCTACCTCAAAAAAAAAAAAAAAAAAAAAAAGAAAAGAAAAGAAAAGAAAAGAAAAGAAAGAAAGAAAAGAAAGAAAGAAAGAAAGAAAGAAAGTAAAAGGCAGTATCTTCAGAGAATGGTAATTTGGCTCTGACACATGTTCTGCTTTATAGTCCCCACTTCCTCTCCCTCCCAAAAAGGCTGTTTTTTCTTCCTTAAATCCTTTGAAAATAAATAGAAGGGATAATAATGGGATCTGAGGCTCCAATTATATTTATGGCTTAGCAGACAGGCTGTTTCATTTTCCTTTATGTTTTGTATGTCAGGAATATGGCATGGGCTAGAGAAATGGCTCAGTAGTTAAGCGCCCTTCCTCCATAAGCCTAAGGAAGCCCAAGAGTCTCCTGAAGTTCAGTCCCCAGGACCCTCATAAACAGTGTGGCCATGTATCGGTAATTCCTGTTGTTTAGGGGAGCAAAGACTTGAGAATCACTGGAGCTCGTGAAAAAAACAATAAGCTCAGGGATCAGTAAGAGACTCAGGCTCAAACAAGAACTAGAGGAAGAGTGATGGGGTGGACACCTAACCTCTCTGGGCACTGCAAGTGAGAGCATGGGGCACCACATGGAAGCATACATGTGCACATGCCACACATACACACACATGCACACACACACGCATGCATACAAGCCAAAAAGGAAACATAATTGTTGACAACAACACAACTAGATGGAGTCAAGAGTATAGCTCAGCCGGGCATGGTGGTACACGCCTTTAATCCCAGCACTCGGGAGGCAGAGGTAGGAGGATCTCTGTGAGTTCGAGGCCACCCTGAGATTACATAGTGAATTCCAGATCAGCCTGGACTAGAGTGAAACCCTACCTCAAACAAACAAACAAACAAACAAACAAACAAACAAACAAACAAACAAAGGAGTATAGCTCAATGTTAGTATGTTTAGTCCCTGGCTTCAAAAAAAATCCTCACCAAAACTAATCAGAAAACTTGGTTTGGGCCAGGTGTGGTGGCGCACACCTTTAATCCCAGCACTTGGGAGGCAGAGGTAGGAGGATCACCGTGAGTTTGAGGCCACCCTGAGACTACATAGTGAATTCCAGGTCAGCCTGAGCTGGAGTGAGACCCTACCTCGGAAAAAAAAAAAAAAAAAAGGTTTGGGAGAGTTAGTAAATCTTAATAGGCTCACAGTTTGGCTATTTTTTTCTTGCTTTCTTACTCTGTAAATATGAATGGACTTTTATGCTTTTCTTTTTCACCTTTCAGTCTTGGGTAGCAGTAGTCACATCTCAGCCTCACTGAACTACACAAGTAAAGGCATGAGTGCCACCATGTGCTCCATGAGCAGCTGCCTCTCTGTGTTAGGATGGTGTGACACAGATGTTTGTTCTCTGTGACACATATTTGCTTTGTCAACTACCCTTATTCCAAAAGCAAGAAAGTTGTATATTTAATTGGCAGCTCTAAAAGACCAATGGATAGCAGTTAATAAATTTGAAAAGGGTGTTTAAAAGCAGGCAGAAAAATATTGTTCACCAGTAAATAAGATTGACAGTTGATAACCATGAGATAGAATGCATCTATTTCCTAAACATTTGCATAAGATGGGGTGAAGCTTCACTGACAGTACTTGTTGGGGAAAAACTGTGCAGCCTACTGTCTGTATCCCAGGCCAATGCCACATGTTGTAAAGTGAAAGGCTGAGGGGGAAAGAGAGAGTTAGAGATTGTGCATTTGTATGGTGGGGCCGTGGGGGGCGGGACACCAATGGTGACTTGTTCCAGGAGGGGAAGAGGGGAATTCCAGGAGAGAAAGGCACATGCTGGTGTCTCCGTGCAGCAGAACCACCTGCGTGGACATGCGTGTTATGCTCCGCATGGCTCTGGGGACATCATTCACATGGATCCTGGAGGGAATGACACCCCCTGTAGTTTTGTAGTGTTTCAGCTCCAGCGGTAATCATTTATTTGCCAATTTGGAAATGTTTCCAGAAAAGGTCTAGTGTGTAGCTTATAGGCTTCTCTATTAACTCTGTAGCTTGTTCTGAGCAACTACTTAGTAAATATCTATTTGGTAAACAAATGAGAGAAAATCAACTTTTTAGAAAAAAAAAACAGTTTCACATTATCATAAAATCCATCTGTTTAAAATGTATAAACCAATATTTTAGTATATTTATGGGGTACTGCAATAGTCCACAATCAACTTAAAATTTTTTGTTCCTCCTTCATCAACCTCCCCAAGGAAAAAACAAAACCCCATACCCATTAATAGTCACTTTCTGTCTTCCTCTGTCCCCAGCTCCTGGAAACAACTGGTCTATTTCTGTTCTTATAGATTTGCCTATTTGATCATTTCATGTCCACAGAACCACAGAATGTGTGGCCTTTGTGAGCAGCTTCTTTCACTTAGCATAGTGCTTTTAAAATCTATCCACACTGAAGTAGTACATAACCATACTTCACTCTTTTGTTGCCATGTTATACTCTACTGTATGGCCATATCACAATGTACCTGTACTTTATCAGTTCATAATCATGGGTCATTTCTATTTTTTCCCATTATGATGAATGCTTACTATTAGCATTCGTGTATGGAGTGTGTGGAATTTTTGCTTTTTGTTTTACTGGGTATATATGTAGCAGTGGAACTATACTTTGTATTTCAAGTCATCTTATTAATGCAAGTGTCTGGCTTGGCTGTAACTTTTGGGTCCTGTACCAGTGCCGCCCCCCCCCCGCACTCCCATCCATCCCTACCAATGTTGTGAACCAGTAGGTGAACCACAGAGAATTGGATTGTACTAAATGTTTGGTCTCTGTGGACAGGGTCATACTTACATTGAATTCGCCCTGATTTATTGTTTTGCTACTGCACTTGGAACGCTGACAGGATTCACTGAGAATTGGAACTATGGACTGGAAACAGAGGCTCCCTGTTTTCATTAGTCAACTGTAAAGGATGGATAGAGCCAATTTCAGATTATTCTGGGGCTCTTGCTCTCTTAGTTTCTTGACATCCTTCTTTCTTTGGCCTTTTTGCTTTTCATTAGTGCCACTTGCTGAGCTCAGAGAACACAGATAATTCAGGAGAAGTCTTTTTATAGTCTTTGGGTGAAAAGAACTTTTAATACGTGTGTCATCTTGGTTTTCATGCCCCTTGAAAATGGTGTTTATTTTGAAAGTATGAAGAAGCTGCAGTCTACTTCTACCTAAATGTAGCATCTAGGAGTGTGCTATTGAAGTTTATTTTTTATTTATTTATTTTTATTTCTGGAGAGAGACACAGAGAGAGACAGAGAGGGAGAGGGAGACAGATAGAGATGGGCGCCCCAGCAGTCTCTCAGCTGCTGCAAACGAAATCCAGATGTGTGCGCCCCCTTGTGGTCAAGTGCGGCATTGCACCCTTGTGTCACTTTGCATCTGGCTAAACGTGGGACCTGGAGATTGGAACCGGTTTCTTAGGCTTAGCAGGCAGGTGCCTTAACTGCTGAGCCATCTCTCCAGCCCTGAAGTTTTTTTAAGGATGATAAAAAAGAGCTTTGTGGGCCTGGGGAGATGGCTCAGCAGTTAAGGCACTTGCCTAAAAAGCCTAACAGTCTGGGTTCAGTTCCCCAGTACCCACATAAAGCCAGAAGCACAAAGTGGTCCATGCATCTGGAATTTGTCTGCAGCTGTTAGAGGCCCTGGTGCTTCCATTCTCTCTCTCTCTCTCTTTCTCTCCTCTCTCTCTCTCTCGCTCACTCACCCTGCTTGCAAATAAGTAAACAAAATTTTTAAAGAACTTTGAGTATTGGAGGCAAAAAAGGGTCTAGCTGGATGTGGTGCAGACCTTTAGTCCCAGCACTCAGGAGGCAGAAGTAGGAGAATCGCCATGAGTTCAAAGCCACCCTGAGACTACATAGTGAATTCCAGCTCAGCCTAGGCTAGGGTGAGACCCTACCTTGAAAAAAAATAGACAATATTTTCATCACATTTACTTTATCAACAGGTAATGGGGTTATGAATTTTCAAACTGTGCATCTGTTAAAGTTGACATGCTAGGATTAATGGACTTTCAGAAGCTTGGTTTTGAGGGGAGGGTTTAAACTGCCTGTGTCGACCCTTTTCTTTGTGGACATATATTTGGCGAGCAGACTGTAGAGAGAACACAGTGGGAAGGGGTGCGATTTGACTCTTAAGGAGAACATTGAGAGAGGGGTAAAATATGGGCTCCTCTTTAAGTAACACAGTTTGCATTTCTGTTGGCCAAATCTTGAGACCCTGTTAAAGCATTAGTCCCACTGCATCCAGCATTCCTTCATTCCATTCTTCCTGGACTCTTCCACACAATGAAAGTGCTTGATTCATAGGCTGGCCAGAGAGTTTGAACAGGGAGCTTTGGGGGGATGTTTAGTAAGTGTTCCAGCAAACCATCAAGACTATTGATAGGTGGCCAAGCCCAGGGAAAGAGTATTAGTAAGAACAAGAGCTCCCTATTGCCTAGCTCTTAATCTACGTCAGGCACTGCACTAAGCACTCTACGTGTCTCCTCTCACAGCAATCCTAGCAGTTTGGACAGAGTTTATCCCCACATTGGATGAGGGAACAGATAGGTTAAGGATCATCCAGCTCAAGGTCATCCAGCCACAGGGTGAAGCTAGGTGGTCTACTTCGAGGATCAGGTCCCCTAACCACGTAAACTGGAAAATTGAAAGTGCCTGCTCATGGTGCTCAGCCACAGCTCTGAAGGAGGCTGGGTGTACATGATTTGTTTTCTGCTAACACTTTGCCAAAATGAACAGGTGACCTGGGGCTTTGTTCTAGCCTTATGTTGCTTAGATAATTTCAGAGGGCAAAGGTGCAGTTGTGTGGAATTCTAGGCTAGACCCTATCCATAGGCTAGGTCTACTCCTCTTTAAGAAACATCTGATTTTGTTTTTGTAAAAGAGAATGACATTCACTCGTGAGGACAATATTGTTCTCTATTATGGCTGGTTTGTGGGAAGTGGTAAGTCAAATTAAGAACAGTCAAATCTTGAAGATGAAGATGCTGAATCACAAGACCATAGCAAGAGACAACGAGGCAACTTGGGTTTCCATTTAATCCCTGTCGTGACCTTTTACCTCTGGCACTTAACATTTATAGAATAGCTGGGCATGATGGTGCACATCTTTAATCCCTGCACTTGGGAGGCAGAGGTAGGAGGATCTCTTTGAGTTCAAGGCCATCCTGAGACTACATAGTAAATTCCAGGTCAGCCTAGGCAAGAGCAAGACCCTCTCATCTCAAAAAAAAAAAAATCAAAAAAACACACATATATAATCTGTGGCATCATAAAATAAAGATCTACCAGGCCTTTTTTTTTTTTAATTTATTAGAGACAGATGGGGGACAGAGAGAGAATGGGTATGTCAGGGCCTCTAGCCACTGCAAACAAACTCCAGACACATGTGCCACCATGTGCATCTGGCTTATGTGGGACCTGGACAATCAAACCTGGGTCCTTAGGCTTCCCAGGCAAGTACCTTAGCTGCTAAGCCATCTCTGCAGCTCCTACCAGGCCTTTTCATTTCTACTTTTTGAAGTTGTGGAGACATCAGATGAAGCAAGCCCTGCTAACAGCTTCTGGTAGCATGTTGTGCTTTAAAGGAGTGATGGCTTCAGCAAGGGCAGGTCTTCCAGAAGACAATGTAAGGCCTTGGTTTTGAGGGAGGAAGTTTTTTTTGGGGGGGCTAGGGATCAAATCCAGGCTCTTGCACATGCCAAGCAAGTGTTTTTTTTTTTAATTTTTTTGTTTATTTTTATTTATCTATTTGAGAGTGACAGAGAGAGAAAGAGGCAGAGAGAGAGAGAGAGAGAATGGGTGCACCAGGGCTTCCAGCCACTGTAAACAAACTCCAGATGCATGTGCCACCGTGTGCACCTGGTTTATGTAGGTAATGGGGAGTTAAGCCTTGAACCGGGGTTCTTAACCACTAAGCCATCTCTCCAGCCGCCAAGCAAGTGTTTTGCCACTGAGTCCCAGCCCCATGCTAAGGAGTATGCTTCATTGAAAAATGAGCACAGCCAGAAATGATCTTACACTTGAGACTCCCCTTAGGCAGAGAAAAACAAAAGGTCTGTTATGAAATAGATAGCATGGAGTAGATTGGATGCATTCAGCCAGTGCATTTGAATTTTATTTCAGCAACTCAAATCAGCTGATTGAAGGCAGACATGTGGTACACATCACCAACTCTTTTTTTTTTTTTTTTGGAGAGAGACACCAAGAGAGACAGAGAGAAAGGGAGAGGAAGACAGATAGAGATGGGCGTGCCAGCAGCCTCTCAACTGCTGCGAACAAAATCCAGATGTGTGCGCGCCCTTGTGGTCAAGTGAGGCATTGCGCCCTTGCGCCCTTGCATCACTTTGCATCTGGCTAAATGTGGGACCTGGAGATTGGAACCGCTGGAGATTGGAACCAGCATTCTTAGGTTTAGGAGGCAGGAGATTTAACCACTAAGCCATCTCTCCAGCCCCACATCACCAACTCTTAACTTCATTTAATAACAAGAACAACAAAACCAAAATTACTATTTATTGACACTTAACTATTTGTGCTCTGTTTTATCACCTCTATTTTGGGGATGAAAAAGCCAAGTCTCGGGTTAGCTGCATATCACACAAGCCCCTTGATTTCAAAGTTCACTTTCCCAGCACTGCCACCATCTTGTGGCTGACAATAAGGATACAAATCCTTGAGGTCTTGGAATGTCTTCTGGGATTAACAAGGGAATCTTTGAAAATTTTCCAAACAGGAAACATGAAAAAGCAGAATCTAAGATGGAGGCAGACTGGGTGGGCAGTTTTGATCTGTAGTCTGTTTATATAGTGAGAGTCTGAATTAAGGTGCTAGGTTAAAACTGAAAGGGAAGAGAGAGAAAACACATGAGAAGGAAGGGGGATCCTTGAGACATGTTACTGTTTGGATATGCAGGTAAGAAAAAGAATCTACAGGGAATCTGAGATCTTCAGGAGTGACAGGAGAAAACAGTGTGGAAGTGGAGATCAGGTGCTAAAGCTGTTTGAGAAGGACGTCTTAGCAACTGGCAATGTTTTGAGCCCTTGCTGGGCAGTAGCTGGGTGCCAATGTGGAAGGACAGCAGATTCTGCTATCACAGCTTCTGTCTCCTAAAACAGGAGCCCAAAACTCTGGATACTTACTTTCTTAGGCTTAGAAGATACATGAGGATGCCTACTGCAGGTTTCTAGGGAGAAATTTTCTCCCCAATCATAAAACTTCAGTTAGAAAATTGGCATTTGAAATACAAAGATGTAATGCTGGGAGCTGCTGTAGCCATCTTGTGTCTTGAGCAGCAGACCATGAAAACAGGTGGGAAGCTGGCTGAGAAGCCTGACGTTGCTTGGGGAGCCCCTGAAACAACAATGAGACTGTCTCCTCCTCCACTTCCACGTGGAAAAAACCACATCATCCAAACTCTTTATAGGTGGGCAGTCTGTTTTTTGTAGCCAAAACATCTAAGTTGACACAAATTATATTGAACCTAGCCTCAATATATTTCCTCTTTTGCACATTCGTGTGGCAAAGACACCGTTATGGGGAGAGATCATTGGAATTGTCTATTGAAGATCCAAAATAGTAGAAGTTACAGAAAAACTCAACTCTAAAGGTGAGGCAGCCTGGCCTGGAGCTGAGACTTTGCTGCTAGGTTAGAACCTCCTGAGGCTTCATTACTGCAGTGTGTTTCCCAGAGGACTGAGGCATCTGGGGTAAAGGAAGCATTCCCACAGCCCCGAGATACAGACCCACGCAGGAAGCACGCTTCGCTTTCAGAGCCGCTGCTCTTTATTTGCTTCCTCTACCTTCCCTGCAAGTGTCTGGCGTCTGCTGGCGGGAAGACATACTCGCAGTGATGGATGTGTGCTAAGGAGAACCCGCCAGCTTTGTGCAGCTGTTGAATTACAGTGAGTGTGCTGCTCTGAAGGGCTGAATGACTGGTTGATTGAAAAGGAATTGATTGCAGAGCTTCAAAATGAGATTCAGAAGGCACATTGCAAATTAGATCACACAAAAGCCAGTTTTCTTTAGGACACTCTTCTTTTAATCCATTTGATTTTTTTAAGGCAGGCTCTTGTACTATTGCCCAGGCTGGCCTCAAACTCATGGCAATTCTACTCAGCCTCCTGAAAGCTAAGATTATAGGTGTGAACTACATGCTGGGATCCTCATTCGATTCTTTTTAAGTTTACAAAGTTATATTCTGAAGCTTTGTGTATTACATATAAAGTGTGAACAAGAAAGAAGGGGAAGTAGTTTTAGCCCTGGCTATATGCGTTAAATAATCATCACCTTGGGAAAACTGTTTACTCTTTCCAAATATTTCACTAAACCATGTGAAAGATCTGATTGACCTAAACTCAGTAAGACCTGGATTCTGTGTTCTGCATGACACTGGTTTGGGTGGCTTCTCCATACTCCTCCCTGAGAGAATGCACCTGTGGACAGAAGAACAGGCAAATAGGGACTGGAGAGATGGCTCAGTGGTTAAAGGCACTTGCTTGCAAAGCCTGAAGGCCTGGTTTCAGTTCCCTAGTACCCACATAAAGCCAGGTGCACAAAGTGGTGCATGTGTCTGGAGTGCATCTTCAGTGAGTGGCAAGAGGGCCCGGCATACCCATAGTGTCTGTCTCTCTCTTCTTGTAAATAAATACACTTTAAAGAAAAGAATCAGCATATGACCCCCTTGCTAGTCACTAACTGCAACATTTGTACCCTATTCAATAGTTGGGGAAAAAATTCCCAGACTACCTATCTGAACTTCAGTTTGTTTTTTTTGAGGCAAGCCCAACAAGGTGTCCTTTTTTTTTTTTTTTTTTTTTTTTTTTTAATGTGAGACAGAGTGAGAAAGAGAAGTGGTGTGCCAGGGCCCCCAGCCACTGCAATATAACTCCATATGCATGCGCCACCTTGTGCCCATGTGTGACCTTGCATGCGTGTGCGTCTGGTTTATGTAGGACCTGGAGAGTCAACCATGGGTCCTTAGGCTTCTCAGGCAAGTGCCTTAACCACTAAGCCATCTCTCCAGCCCCCCTTTTTAAAATATTTTATTTTTATTTACTTATTTGAGAGAGAGAATATGGGGTGCATCAGGGCCTCAAGCTGCGACAAGCAAACTCCAGACACATGTGCCACTTTATGCATCTGGCTTATGTGGGCCCTGGAGAATCGAACCTGGGTCCTTTGGCTTTGCAGGCAAGTGCCTTAACCACTAAGTCATCTCTCCAGCCCCTTTTATTTTTTCCTTTAATTTTTAAATTTCTTATTTATTTATTTTCAAGGAAGGAGAGGGAGAGAAAGGGAGAGGATTGGTGTGCCAGGGTCTGCAGCTGCTGCAAACGAACTCTAGATGCTTGTGCCACTCTGCACATCTGGATACTGGGGGATCGAACCCAGGTTGTTAGGCTTTGTAGGCAAGCACCTTAACTGAACTTCAAATTCAACTTGCCATTTGGTGTTTGCATCTCCTAAATTGCCAGCCTAAGTACGGTGTGGGGGTACTCACTGATGGTAACAGCCCCCATATGGGGGGTGAAGGAAGAGATGTAGAGACTCAGTTTGCTGGATCTGTGGTTCCAGAAGGGGAATTGAGGATGATCAGTGAAACTCAGGAGAGAGTAACAAGACTGAGGTGGAAAAGAACTCTCCTTGTTGAACATCTTCTCTCTTCCCCTGTTTGCCCTCCGATGGCTTTAATATTATATGTAAATATCATTTTCCTACATTAGGATTCAGTCTTGGCTTCCTTTCCCTGCCTTCAGTCTAGTTTGAAGCGAGTGGGTTGCCCTTTGTGTTTTGCATTTTCTGTGCTCACTTCCTCCTCCGTGATTGAACTGACTTCTGTCCATGTGTACCCAACATTGATTTCCCATGCTGTAAAGTTCCTCAATAGAATACCGATTTCCAAATTTCCCTAATTCCTTCCTAGATATTTGGGCGCTTCCAGATTCTATTTCTGTTGATCACTCAGTAGTTTGTACTGTTCTCACCTCAGAGTGTGTCTTTATGGAAGTAGAAGGCATGTCTCTTCTCCACCAATGCAGGATGGGCTTGCCCTGGGCTTTCACCCTGGTTTGCAGCTGCCTGGGCAGGGTCAGTGCTGTGCACTGCTACGTTGGTTCCTGTTTGTCAAACAAGATCACTTAACACCTGGGGTTGGGCAACACTTTTGCTGTGAATGAGAGGGGGCTGCTGAGCTGAAGTCATAGAGGTCACCTCCCCACATGGTAAGCATTTCAGGGCACCAGGCCCTTAGGTTAAAAGTAACAGGACGGGGACACAATGTGCTGATAGTGACACTCACGTGGCTCTGGAAGTCACTGTCGTAGGTGATCCGTAGTCAGATGCTGTCCCTCCAAAGCCTGGCTTCTAGGTTATTTAGTGAGGAGAGTTGCAGGAGGTGTCTTTGTGGTGCCTCTGTGTGGCATGTTGGGTGGTCCTTGGGTTGGAAGTTTAAATGGGAGGTAAGTATTTGGCAAGCAGAGGTCATTGGAGGGCATTAGTCAAAGCCAGTTCTAAAAGGACTGCTGAAGTTTGTCACCTATGCAATCTAAGAGAAGAATGAAAGTCCCTTGTGTAAAAATCTCAGGATGGGTAGCGGACTCGCCTAACATGAGGGAAGATACAGGTTCCACCCTCCAGTGCTGCCAAACAACAAAACACCTCTTACCCACCTGACTTAGCACAATGCTCAGTCAGCCAGCTTTCTTCTATGTGTTAGACACCAGGAATGCTGAGAAGAAAATGGTGCCCACTGCCTGGAAGCTCACAAGTTAGAGTCAGTATGTGGCTAGAATGCAGTATAATGAGGGCAAGGGTCACAGCTCACAGCTGGGTAGGTGCATATGGGAGCCGTGGAGTTTACTAAAGACAGGAAGCCCTTCAGGTATAGGAAGACTTGTGGACTTGGATGCTGTTGGTGATGTACTGTGGTCCTCTTGACTGAGCTGCTGGGCATATTGATGGCTGTCTCATGAAAACCTGCTCTCTTCGCCAGGCCCAGGGTTGCAATGGCTATAGAAGGAGTTCAAGGATAACCTTGGCAACTTACTGGAAACTCTGTTCTCAATATAAAAAGTGGAAGGGTTTGGGACATAAGCTCCATGATAGAGTGCTTGCCTAGCACACGCAAAACATAGCAAAAAAAATTTTTTTAAGTGCCTAAGGTATCTTCCCCAAGGGTGACCTAGTGCCACTGATTAAGAAGAGAGTACTAGGGCTGGAGGGATGGCTTAGCAGTTAAGGCGTTCGCCTGCAAAGCCAAAGGATTCCAGTTCGATTCTCCAGGACCCACGTAAGCCAGATGCACAAGGGGGCACATGTATCTGGAGTTCGTTTACAGTGGCTGGAGGCCCTGGTGCACCCATTCTCTCCCTCTGTCTTTCTCTCTCTCTCTGCCTCTTTCTGTCTCTCAAATAAATAAGTAAAATATATTTAAAAGAAGAAGAGAAAGGAGAGAAGAGAGAAGAAGAGGAGGAGGAGAGTACTAGCTGAGCATGGTGGGGTGGCACATGCCTTTAATCCTAGCACTTGGGAAGCAAAGGTAGGAGGGTTGCTGTGAGTTAGAGGCCACCTTGAGACTACATAGTAAGTCTCGGGTCAGCCTGGGCTAGAGTGAGACCCTACCTCCCCTACCTTGAAAAACCAAAAAAGAGAGAACTGAAAGGTGGCCTTTTGACTCAAGGTGAACAACTCTGTGTGCTGTTTATGCTGCAGAGATCCTACAGGATCAGGCTGAGAACAGACCAACTGGAGCCACAGCTTAACTTCTGGACAATCCTCCTACCTCTGCCTCCCAAGTGCTGGGGTTAAAGGCGTGTGCCATCATGCCCAGCTCCCTTTCAAGACTGAGTTAAAAGCCTGTATGGCCATGCCCATCTGTTTACATGGGATCTGGAGATACAAACTCTGATAATCTTAGACCCTTAGGCCCCATGCTTGCTCAGAAAGTGCATTTAATCAGAGCCATCTCTCTGGCCCATCCATTTGTTTTCTTAGTTTTTTTGTTTGTTTAATTTTTTTTTTTTATTTGCATGGGGAGTGGTACAGCTTTACATGGCTAGCTGGGGAATTGAACTCAGGCCAGCAAACTTTGCAAATTAGAACCTTTAACTGCTAATCCATCTCCTCAGTGCCAACCCAAACCATTTATTAACAGTTTAAACATTTCTTGTTCTTTTGTTTTCATGGTGTCACATGTTCTCTTGGACTAGCAGACATCCCTGTCAAATCTCACAGTCGGGAGAAATCTCCCCATATTTGATCTCATTCTCTCTTTCCATGTATTTCTGCTTGCTGTCCTTATCTCTAAGCAATGTGCTGACCAGGCACTGAAGAATAAGGAGCACCCTGACATTACATGAAAAGCAGCTTGGTGTGGTGAAAAGGCACACGCTCTTCCTTCTGCTGAAAAAGTCTCCATTCCCTTCCTCATTCTGTTAATTTTTATTCATCTTTTGGGTTTAGCTTCAATATCTTTTTTTGCTTTACCCAGAGTAAATCAAGACCTTCTCTTTTATATACTTTCAAAGTACCCTGTTCATCCCTGTGACTTAGCACAGTTGTAATTTGCAAACAAATCATTCGTTACCCAAGGTCTGTCTCATCTGATGGAATGTAACCTGTACAAGGGCAAGGGCCATGTCTGTGTCCCTAGCTCCTGGCATAGTGCCTTCCATAAAGAATGTGCTCAGTAAATATTTATAGAACAAATAAATGAGTATATGTGGACTTCAGAGTCCAGTTGTATTCCTAGATCTGTTCCTACTTAGCTATGTGATCTTAGACAAATCAATTCTTTAAGAAAAAAATAATTGTTTACTGCTTTTAATATTATATGATTGCTGAATTTACAGTATGTCAGCCAACCACCATAGCAGTTCTTTAAAAAAAAAAAAACTTCAAAAAATAATTTTTAAATTATTCATTTGCATGAGAGAGAGAGACAGAGGGGGCACACTAGGACTTCCTGCCACTGCAAACAAACTCCTTATGCATGTGCCACTTTGTGTATCTGGCTTTACTTGAATACTGGGGAATCAAACTCAGGTTATCAAGCTTTGCAAGTCTTTAAACCACTGAGCCATCTATCTCTCCAGCCCTAAGAAAACTTTTTAAAAAATGTATTCTATTTTTAATTTAATTGTTTAAGAGAGAGAGACAGAGAAAGGAAGAAAGAAAGAAAGAAAGAAAGAAAGAAAGAAGGAAGGAAAGAAAGAAAGAAAGAAAGAAGGAAGGAAAGAAAGAAAGAAAGAAAGAGGCAGATAGAGAAAAAGAGAGAGAATGGGCTCATTCCAAACTCCAGAAGCATGTACCACCTTGTGCATCTGGCATTATGTGGGTACTGGGGAATCGAATATGGGTTCTTTGGCTTTGTAGGTAAGTCCCTTAACCGCTAAGCCATCTCTCCAGCCCATAAAAAAAAAACTTTTAAAAATGTGTTTTATTTATTTATTAACTTGAGGTCAGGGGAGAGAGAGAAAGAATGGGTGTGCTAGGTCCTCTAGCCACTGCAAATGAACTCCAGATGCGTGTGCCACCTTGTGGCTTTATGTGGTACTGGAGAATTGAACCTGGGTCCTTTGGCTTTGAAGGCAAGTGCCTTAACCACTAAGCCATCTCTCCAGCCCCAAAATTTATCACTAACTTTTTTTTTTTGGGGGGGGGTTCAAGGTAGGGTCTCACTCTGGCCCAGGGTGACCTGGAATTCACTCTGTAGTCTCAGGGTAGCCTTGAACTCATGGTGATCCTCCTACCTCTACCTCCCGAGTGCTGGGATTAAAGGCATGCACCACCACACCTGGCTCCCCCTTTTTGTTTTTTTTTAATTTTTGGTTTTGACAAGGTCTCACTCTAGCCCAGGCTGACCTGGAACTCACTCTGTAGTTCCAGGATGGCCTTGAACTCACAGCGACCCTCCTACCTCTGTCTCCCAAGTGCTGGGATTAAAGGCATGCACCACCATGCCCAGCTATCTAAAAAATCTTTTTAAAATATTTTATTTTTATGTATTTATTTGACAGACAGAAAGAGGGAGAGAGAGAATGGGTGCTCCAGGGCCTCCAGCCATTGCAAACAAACTCCAGACACATGTGCCACATGTGCATCTGGCTAATGTGGGTCCTGGGGAATTGAATCTGGGTCCTTTGGCTTTGTAGGCAAATGCCTTAACCACTAAGCAATCCCTCCAGCCCTAAAAAAATCTTTTTGTTTAACCATTTTAATACGTGTACATATTATATTTTAAATACATTTTTAAAAATTAAAAAACCCATAACAGTTCTTATGTCCAATTAAGCCTGGAAAAACTAGATTTGTGCTTTTGAAACTTTTTGTTTGATTGTTTGCTTAGGAGTTGGTCTCATGTAGACTGGTCTCAAACACATATGTAGTTGAGGGTGACCTTGAACTTCTGATCCTCTGGCCTCCACTTCCCAAGTGCTAGGATTATCGATGTGTATCATGACATCTGGTTTTTGTGATGCTGGGACTGGAACCCAGGGTTTTGTGTATGCTAGGTAAGTACTCTGCCAACTGAGCTACTTCCCCAGCACTCTTGGAACTTGTTAAAGTCCCTTATTCCTTATTTATTTCTTTCTTTCTTTTTTTTTTTTTTTTTTTTTGGTTTTTCGAGGTAGGGTTTCACTCTAGTCCAGGCTGACCTGGAATTAACTGTGTAGTCTCAGGGTGGCCTCGAACTCATGGCAATCCTCCTACCTCTGCCTCCAGAGTGCTGGGATTAAAGGTGTGCATCACCAAGCCTGGCAAAGTCCCTTATTTCTTGAGAAACCAGTTTCCTCTATGATTTGAAAGTCTATTGTTACCAGGGATGTGGTAGCACACACCTTTAATCCCAGCACTTCGGAGGCAGAGATAGGAGAATTGCTATGAGTTCGAGGCCAGCCTTGGAGAACACAGTGAGTGTCAGGTAAGCCTGGGTTAGAGTGAGACCCTACCTATCAAAAACAAAAACAAAGAAAGTCTATTGTTAAGTCACAAATATTTGTCATGTTTATTGGCCTAAGATAATTTATCTTGAGTTTTCTTAAGAAGAAAAAAGGCAATAATAAAGATCCAACAGAAATCAATGAAGCAGGACAGTAAGGAGAGGCATGGACCATGCAAAGTTAGAGGAAAGAATATTAAGGACAGAAAGTTCTGCTATTCAAAGAGACCATCAGCCCAGCCATGTTTTTAAGTCAGGACAGAGGCTAAAGTGCCTCAAGCAGAGCCAGTGAGAATAGTAGTCAATAGCAGGTCATGCTGGGCCACTGGGCCAGCTCAAGGAACCAGAAATCTGGTTTTCCTTGGAACGTGGTTTACCACTGGAGGTTTTTAAAAAATATTTTTTTAATTTTTTGTTTGTTTATTTATTTGAGAGTGACAGATAGAGTGAGAAAGAGGCAGATAGAGAGAGAATGGGCATGCCAGGGCCTCCAGCCACTGCAAATGAATTCCAGATGCATGCGCCACTTTGTGTATCTGGCTTACCTGGGGAATCGAGCCTCAAACCGGGGTCTTAGGCTTCACAGGCAAGTGCTTAACCACTAAGCCATCTCTCCAGCCCCTAAAAAAATTTTATTTATTGACAATTTTATACATGTATATAAAGTATTTTGATCATATTTACTTCCCACTACCTGCTCTTGTCCCCTCCCTTTTTCTCCATAACTAGTCCTTCTTCTTTGATGTCTTTTTTATTTTTGTGATCTACTGAGTTTAATTAGGGTTACATCCATGAGCATGGGTTGAGAGTTATTTACTGGAGCATGAGCAACTTACCAGTGGCTATACCACGGAAGAAAAGGCCCCCATTCTCCCAGCAAGCATTAACTGCCAGTGACTCCTCAAGGAGGGATGGGGGCCTCATGAGCTCTGTCGGGGCCTCTGAGAGGGAAATGGCATGGATTAAAGGCTTCGGTCCTCTTCTGTGGTGTAAAAATTCACATTTGTTGTCTTGCATCTCTTCATGCAGGTGTGTGTTTTCTTGCCTGGTAAGTTAGAGTCTTCTTTCCCCGTATGGATGGAGGATTTTCTTTCTTTCTTTTTTTTTTTTTTTAATGGTTTTTCAAGGTAGGGTCTCACTCTAGCTCAGGCTGACCTTGATGGAGGATTTTGAGATCCAGGAGGGGTCTCCTAAATGTACAAACCCCAGTTGTGGGTCATTATCCTATTTTAACAAAGAATTGATTGAAATCAAGAAGGATAAATTATGAATTATTGAGTTTATTTAGGGAGAAATCACAAGCTGTAGGGTTTATTCAAGAGAAGTTGTGGTCTAGCAAAAGGCTGGAGCAGAGTCACAAACACATGGAAGATAGAGAATACGCACTCATGTGGAAGGCACAGCATGGAGAAATGGAGGTCTAGGAAGAGGCTGGAGCAGAGTCACAAGAATGTGGAAGACAGGAGCTGGGAGCTTATGTAGGGAGATTTAGAAAAAACATGCTCTCTGTGGAAAGCACAGCTTCTGTCCTGAGCCTCTCCATGGAGGAGAGTTAAGAGAGCAAGTGCTGATGGTTTAAGGAAGAGTGGCAGAGGGAAAGTACCAAAGCAGAGACCAGGAAATTCAGATGAGAAATGGGTAGTAAAGAGAGTTGCACCCATGGATACCCCGAGTTCAGAGAAAACATACAGGTAGCAGGCCCAGAGTTTAGAGAAAGAAAATACACACATGATAGACTCAGAGACCAGAGGAAAGTCATAAATGTAATTAAAGTGAGAAGTTACCCCAAAGCATACAGAAGAGGTGAGCAGAAAACCACCCAGGCCAAGAAACAATGCTTCCTCCTACCCACTTTAGCTGGGCATTTTATGTGTCCAGACAGAGATCACAGGGCAGAGAGAGAGGCAGAGAGCAGCATGAACAAGCCTTTATAGTGGATTGAAAAGGAATTCTTTCATCAGGTCTGTAAGGGGAAGACCCTATTGGTTTGCAGATTCAAAGGGTTTACCCTGAAGGCCAGCCCACGTAGGTAGTGTGCTAGACTGGAGGCAGCAGGGGGCGCTGGAGCCATTGTGGATGAAACTGGACAGGCACAGTTCCATTCCTGGTAAGGCAGGGTGCCACCTTCTGGTCCTCTCTTTGGGCCCCTGTTCCTAACTGATTACCTAAAAGAAGCTAGCTTTCTTCGGAGTCTCCTTCAATATGATCACAGATAGGTTGCTTCTTTGGGCTGTTTTTTTCTTTCAAGAGTATAGAGTTTGCTGGGATGTTCGCACAGATAGAGGTGCCTGACTTGTCTGTTCTGGAATTTTTATGGTGTATGGCTGCCTCCTCTGGCTGGAGGCACAGAGAGAGGGGGAGCTCAGAGAAGATAGGTGGTTGATAGCTAGAAAGAAAAGATGGGATGAATGGATGAGTGGACAAACAGATGGACAGACAGCAGGAGGAAAGGACAGAGAAAAGAAGTAATGGGCTGAAGATATCTATCTTTTTCTTTTCTTTTTTTGTTGTTTCGTTTTGTTTTCCTTTTTGAGACAGGATCTCACTCTAGCCCAGGCTAACCTGGAATTCACTCTGTAGTCCAGTCTGGCCTTGAACTCATGACAATCCTACTTCAGCCTCCAGAGTAATGTTTTGTTTTGTTTTGTTTTGTTTTTTGTCTCTTTCTTTTCTAAGACACTCTCACCCAGGCTGGCTTCAAACTCATAGTGACCTTCCTACCTCAGCCTCACCAGTGCTGGGATAAAAGTGTGAACTTCTGCGCCCAACTGATATCTTTCTTTATAAGGCAGCGTATAGAACTGGCTTTTTCTTTCCTTGTGAATCTCAGATGCAGAGTTTAGAAGTTGCATATTAGATTGATGCTACTTTAATTTCAGTCCCTAATAATCAAATATGTTCTCCCTTGACAAAAGAGATACTGAGTTTCTTCTTATTTCCCAAAGGCAGTGAGAGAGGGAGCTGTATTGGGATAGGACTTGCGGATGGTAGGCGTACTTGCTGAATAATGAAGGTAGCTAACAAAGCTGAACTTTGTCCTTGTACTACGGGACACTTTCTTTCCTGAATGTGAAATAACGCCTGGAACTTTCCTTTTGTGTTCTGGTTTTATTCAAGCTCAAATTATACTCTTGGTGACTTCACTATAACCCATGAAAGTGAAGAAGGTGAAATTTGAGTCGTATAGAAGGTGGTTTTAACTGCCCTCTTGGGTTGATGTGATGGAAACTGAGAACACCTGCATTTTCTACCCAACTCTTGAAGGAGGAAGAGTCCCAGCAGGAGTCAGCACAGGCACTTGATAAAAACAACAAAACGACTTCTTTCCAAAGCATTGTGTATTTCAGGACTAGAACCAATCCAAGAGATCTTCAAATGAAGAAAGTGAATGATGTGTACTAGAGGCACTTGTTCACACATTAGTGCACATTAATTCCAGGAAGCCATGTGGTGTCACACAAGTAACACAGGCTTGTGGGAACTATAGCTCTGTCACTATCTTTGACCCTCCTCTGTCCTATGTCATAGGCTGATTATATGAATCACATGGTATGTAATGCTCTGGGCATGGCGTAGATGCTCAATAAATAAGATATAACAAGTTCCCTTTTGTTGCCAGCAATGATACTGAATAAAAGCCATCTTGGATTTTAAAACTTTAACCAATGGTGAGCAATGGTGAGATAACAAGCATTTTCATATCAGGCATTATGTTAGGTGCTATACTGAGTTCAAAAATAACTATAGGCAAGGTGTGATTCTTATTATTTTAAATTTTATTTATTTATTCCACCATCCAGGGTCTCTTGCTACTACAAATGAATGCCATATGCTCATGCCACTTTTTGCATCTTATTTCACATGGGTGCTAGGGAAATTCAATCTGAGCTGGCAGGCTTTGCAAACAATCACCTTTAAGCTTTGAGCCATCTCTCCAGCCCTGGTTCCTGCTTTTAATTTAAGGAAATGAAAGTGGACATGTGTACATGACTTGTGACACAGCAAGAACCATGGGAAGTGTCACAGGGAGGTTAACATGGGTCTCTGGCAGAAGATGCTTCTTCAGCTAAGTCTCAGGATGAGAATGACATGTGAGAGGATTCTTAGAAGATTCTAGACAGAGATTGGACCCCTTCCAAGGTCCAGGGAACATTGTGGAAGAGGAGGTGCAAAAAATGTAAGAGTTGGAGAATGCAGAGAAGCGCTATGAAGCATTGACCTCTGGAGGTGACATAGCTGGCCCTTGTACTCGTAAACTCATGATAGCTGTGGTTACCAGCTTGTCAGCATTCCATCGCGGGTGGGAGTGGGGCTCAGGAGACCCTGCCTCTGCCTGAAGAGTTATTGGCTATGAATGGAGAGTTGTTTTCCTCAGTGGTATAGTGACTGGTAAGTTGCCCATGTTCCAATAAATAATGCCTTCACCCATGCTCACACAAGCAACCCCAATTGAACTCGATGCTTAATTAGTCACACACACATGAAAGTTGGAGGGGTCTAGTTAGAAAGAAAAAATGGTTCAGGGCTGGAGAGGTTGCTCAGTAGTTAAGGCACTTGCCTGCAAAGCCTAACAAACCAGATTTGATTCCCCAGTACCCACATAAAGCCAGCTGCACAATGTGGTACATGCAGCTGGAGTTTGTTTGCAGCAGCTAGAAACACGGGTCTGCCCATTCTCTCTCTCTCTGCTGCAAATAAATATATATACATACATATATATACATACATATGTATGTGTGTGTGTGTATGGGGAAAAAGTGGTTCAGTGGGAGTGAAATGGGGACAAGAGAGGGTAATGGGATTGAATATAGTAAAAATACATTATCTATGTGTGGATGAAAATGTGAAATAATATAAATAAATAAATAAATAAATAAGAGATAAACAGGCTGGGGAGCTAACCCAGTAGTTAAATTTGCTTGCAAAGCTTGCCAGCTTTAGTTCAACTCCCCAGCCACCCATGTAGACCCAGATGTAAAAAGTGCCATAAGCATCTGGCATTTATTTGCAGTAGCAAGAGACCTTGGTGCACTGTTGTAGTTAGTTTTACGTTTGGGGGATGAACCTCTAAACTAGGCACAAGTTATGGAGGAAGGGATTTACTGAAGCTTACAGATCTAGGGGAAGTTCCATAAAGGTGGAAGAATCTGGTCCCCTTTCCACACAGAGAGAAACACCACCAGCAGCACCATAAGTGAGCACACTCCAGGAACCCCAGGCAGAGCTTAAAAACTCTGTGTATCACCAGGCATGGAGGCGCACGCCTTTAATCCCAACACTTGAGAGGCAGAGGTAGGAGGATCTCTGTGAGTTCAAGGCCACCCTGAGACTACATAGTGAATTCCAGGTCAGCTTGGGCCAGTGTGAAACCCTACCTCAAAAAAAAAAAAAAAAAAAAAAAAAAACAAAACAAAAACAAAAAAAAAAAACCCTCTGTATATCTTAGGCTGAAAATCCAGATCTGCCCCCAAACACACCTTAGGGCTGGACCCTAGCATCCATCCACAGTGATACCTCCTCCAGCCAAGTTACAAGCCTGAATAAAACTCCTGAATCTATTGGGGGACGTCCACTGAAACTACCACACATGTGTGCACACTCATAGTCACAACACATGTGCAAATATTAACAAACAGACAAAGGGGCTGGAGAGATGGCTTAGCAGTTAAGGTGCTTTCCTGCAAAGCCTAACAACCCTGGTTTGATTCCCCAGTGTTTACATAAAGCCAGATGCACAAAGTGGTACATACATCGTTTGCAGTGGCTAGAAACCCTGTCATGCCTATTCTGTCTCTCTTCTTGAAAATAAACCAATAAAATAAAAAAAAAAATTTTAGTGCTAGAGAGATTGTTTAGTGGTTAAGGCGCTTGCCTGCAAATCCTAAGGACTCATGTTTAACTCTCCAGGTCCTACATAAGCCAGATGCACAGTGACACAAGCACACAAGGTCACACATGCACAAAGGGGCACACACATCTTGAGTTTGATTGTAGTGGCTGGAAGCTCTGGAGTGCCAATTCTCTCTCTCTCTCTTTCACTCTCTTACTCTCTCACTCTTGCATAAAAAAGGGCCAGTCTGTTGGGCTTGCTTCAATAAAATATTTTAAAAAACAACAACAGACAAAGGGTTAGGGTTAGGGTTAGAAAGGGGCCTCTTAAGCACAACTACAGAGTATATATTAGATTAAATAAACTTGTCTACTTAAGCAATGACAGAATGTGTAAAAAGGTTAGTTTAAATCAATACAGTAGCTAGCAGTCATTGAATGCTTGTTGCATACTAAATATTTGTTCTTTTCCTTGTATACATCACTGTGAGGGAGATCATTGTTATCCACACTTCACAGGTAAGGAAACTGAGGCATATGAGGTTATGTCATGGTGGACACTTGTACCCAGGTCACTTTACTTCAAAGCCCATGTCCTAGTTTTGACACCAAACTGTCAGATTTGCTTCCTTTGCTTCCTCCACCCTGCTCTGGGCCCAGGAAGCTGAGGGGCTTGGTCTTTCTCAGAAGCTCCCTTGTCCTCAGGTTTCCACCTGGACAGATGCAAGGAAACTGGAGTGGGCCCTTAGGTTTCCCTGGGCTACATTTCTCTTGGCTTGGGCTGGAGAGATGGCTTAGCGGTTAAGGCACATGCCTGCGAAGCCTAAGGATCCCGGTTGGATTCTCCAGGTCCCACATAAGCCAGATGCACAAGGGGGCACAAGTGTCTGGAGTTTGTTTGCAGTGGCTAGAGGCTCTGGCATGCCCATTCTCACTCTCCCTCTGTCTCTTTCCCTCTCTCTGTCTCTAATAAATAAATAAAGCCAAGCATGGTGGCGCACACCTTTAAAAAAAAAACACTTTGGCTTGCTGGGCTGGGTATCACACACCTTTAATCCCAGCAATTGGGGAGGCTGAGGTAGGAGGGTCGTTGTGAGTTTGAGGCCAACCTGAGACGTCATAGTAAATTCCAGGTCAGCCTGGACTAGAGGAAGAGTGTACCTTGGGGAATACAACAACAACCACAAAATCTTGGCTCCTGTTGGCCAGACTCTCCTGCAACCACAGGTCACCCTGTGTTTCGAACCCTTCCCTCTTGTTGCTGGGCCAGGTTGGCATCACTAGCCCCAGGTTCCTTCACCATCTCTTTGTAACTCTTGTCTTTATCTCAGTGAAGAGTGGAATTTTTAGCAACTTGTGTTCAGCTTTAGTAGATATAGCCAAATGGTTTTCCAGAGTTTCCTAAACTGTGGGTTCAGGAACTTGTGGGTTGGTTAAGGCACCTGTGCTTCGGTTAGTATCCCCCAACTCCATGGGCCAGAAGCTCCTGTATTCATTCACGATTCTTCCAGATTTTGCCTGGTGTATCTCTTCATCTATACCCTTCATTAATAAACTGATAAATGGAAGTAAAGCATTTCCCTGAGTTCTCTGAACTGCTTTAACAAAGTAAAGTAATTGATCCCAGGGGGTGAGGGCCTGTGGAAACCTGTGCTTACGACTGGCATCCCAACTGGAAGACACTATCGTGGGCCTGAGTCCTCAGCTTGTGGGATCTGATGCTGCCTCCAGGAAGTGGCCAAATTTAATTGAATTAGAGGATTCAGGGTAATCTTGGCTGGAGAGTTCTGTTGTCAGAGTGAAAGTGGAGAGTTCTATTTATCTTTACATTACTTTTCATGGCGTTTAGGATCAATCTACTGCTTTAATAGCGTAAAGCTGTTTTCCTATATTGTATAGTGTTATCTGGTGTTAGCTTTCACACATGCATCCACAGTTCATCAGGAATTGATTTTTTTTTTTTGTTTTGTTTTGGTTTTGGTTTTTCGAGGTAGGGTCTCACTCTAGCTCAGGCTGATCTGGAATCCACTATTGTAGTCTCAGGGTGGCCTTGAATTCATGGTGATCCTCCAACCTCTGCCTCTGAGTGCTAGGATTAAAGGCGTGCACCACCACGCCCAGCTAAGGAATTGATTTTTTTTTCTACATGTGGTATGAGAGTAAAATCTAAATACTTTTTTTCTACTACAAAAACTGAACAAACAAGGACCTGAATCAGGGAAATAGCAGTAAACATAGAAAAGAGGAAATGCAAGTAAAATACCTTGATGCCTTGTAATGGAAATATTTAGTATCATCATAAATGGGTTGAAATGAGATGATAGAACTCAGTATGTTAAACTCCTGCCTCCATTTGAGTAAGCACAAAGATATGCCTCATAGTTTACTTCATAGTTGTATTATAAAAGCAATAAACTATTTTTTAAATATAAAATTTGTGACAATTTTTTGTATGTTCAAAATGTATTTAGATCATAGTCACCTTGCCCCTTTCTTTTCTCTACCCCAACACTCCTTTCTCTGCTTCTTTCCTCCCTCCAACTAATCCCTCTACTTTTTTTTGAGTTTTTTGTTTTTTTGTTTGTTTGTTTTTTGGGATAGGGTCTCTCTGTAGCCCAGGCTGACCTGGAATTCACTATGCATTCTCAGGGTGGCCTCGAACTCACAGCGATCCTCCTACCTCTGCCTCCTGAGTGCTGGGATTAAAGGCATGAGCCACCACACCTGGATAATCCCTCTACTATTTTTTAATTATAAATTTATCATATGATCATATGATGGTCATATTCCCATCAGGTTATGTCTTATATCTTCTCTCCCCTACCCCAGTGCACTGAGGGCCCTCCTCAGTGGGGTTATTAGTGTGCCCCATAGGGTCATGAATGCAGCAGTCAGTTTCTGTTGGGGTAAGGTGACAATGTGACAGGACACTTCTTCCCATCCTGTTCTGTAATGTTTCCTGAGCCTTGGCAGATATTTTATAAGACTGCTTTAGTGGTAAACTCTAGGTAATCTCTGAGCTTCTGCTCTGAGGTATTTGAGTGTCCTAAGTGTCTATTTCCATCTGCCTGGAGCTGGTTGTCAGGCTAGCAATGAGAGCAGCACTCATGTTTAGATTATCACTTTCTCTGTAATGTCTCATAGGCCCTGGCAGATGTGATAGAAGTGGGTCACCTTATAGGATATGGCTAGACGGTCCAACAGTGGCTATCTGCAGGCTGGCAAGTGTGAGAACCAGGTAGCTACTTATTTCAGGAGGATGAATGTCTCAGCAATCTCAAGGCCTGAAGGATTCCTGGAGAGCTGCTAGTCTTCAGGACATGTTAGAAGGCTGAAGAAGCTCTGTTCCATGTCTGCAAAGGATGACAGCAACAATACAGATGCACTTACCAGCAAGTAGCAAGGGCAGCCAGCAAAAGAGCTTTTCCTGGATCCCCTTTATATATAGACTACCACTGGAAGGGCTGCCCACTCTGCAGGAAGGTCTTCCTCCCTCAGCTAACCCTTCCTGGAAATCCTCACAGACCTGCCCAAGAGGCTTGTCCTCAGTTGGTTTCTGGTCTGATCAAATTGACAATGACAACAGAGATTTAACTATCACAGATTCCTTACCTTATCAATGGTACCCACCTTTAAAATACCCCGAGACTACATCGTGAATTCCAGGTCAGCCTGGGCTAGAGCGAGACCCTACCTTGAAAAACCTATTATATATATAAATGCATGGTGGGAGTGGGGGGTGGCTTGCTAGGGCCTCTTGCCACTGCATACAAATCTCCTTCCAGCTTTACATGGATGGCTGGAGAATGGAATCTGAGTTGGAAGGCTTTGTAAGCAACAGCCTTTAACCACTGAGCAATCTCCCCACTTTTTACCCTTTTAAAGGTTTTCAGAAGATTACTGGTTTAAAGCAGTTCCCCATTTTGGTTTTTCTCCTAAGATTTTGTTGAAAACCATGATTAGGCATTTGAATTCTATCAGATTTTTTCTTCCTCATTTAAATGTCCACTTATTTTTTAAAATATTTTTATTAGTTTTCATGAGAGAGAGAGAAACACAGAGAGAGTCTGGGCACACTTAGACCTCCTACCACTGCAAACCAGCTCCAGATACATGTTTCACTTTGTGCATCTGGCTTTACATTGGTACTGGGGAATCAAACCCAGGCTGCTAGGCTTTGCACCTTTAATCATTGAACCATCTCTCCTGCCCCTGTTTTTGTTCTTTTGATTCAGAGTCTCACTATATAGCCCTGGCTGGTCTGGAACTTGCTATGTAGACCAGGCTAGACTTGAACTTGTGGTGATCCTCCTGACTCTGCTTCCTCAGTGTTAGGATTATAGGCATGCACCTCCCCCCACCCCACACACCCGGCTTTACCCTTCTGTTTTGTTTTGTTCCTGAGATAGGGTTTCACTCTAGCCTAGGCTGACCTGGAACTCCCTCTGTAGTCCCAGGCTGGCTTCAAACTCATGGCAATCCTCCTACCTCTGCCTCCCAAGTGCTGGGATTAAAGGCATGTACCACCATGCCTGGATATGCTTCTGTTTTGACTTTGCTCCAGAACCCAATATTATATCCTTTTCTTAGGCCTGATTATACTCCCACATGGACACACACACACACACACACACACACACACACATTATTTAGCTTGGCTAAATTGTAGGTTCATGGTACATTCTCAACAAAAAATCATAGCCAGGTGTGGGGGTGCACACCTTTAATCCCAGCACTCAGAAAGCAGAGGTAGGAGGCTTGCTATGAGTTCAAGGTCACCCTGTGACTATATAGTGAATAACAGGTCAGCCTGGGCTAGAGTGCCCCCTCTTCCACAGTGCTCCCTGTGTCTCAGTGGGCAAGATAGACATCTGATTTAGTATTGCTTTCTCTGTATACTCTGGCTGTCTGTTTTTATGAGGTTTGGGTGACCACTGTGCCTGTCGCCATTTCCCTGGAACTGGTTTTCAGGCTTGCCGTGAGAGTAGTATTGTTGTCACCGCGTCCCCTGTAATAACTTCTGGGCCAGGGCAGATGAGGTGGAGGTGACCCTTGGTAGACGATTGGCTCTCTCTTCTTGATGTATTGATGTAGCCTTGTTCTCCCCTGTATTCTCTTCCATGCTGCAAGCACGCAGGGTCCCAGCAGCCCCATACCAGCCCCAGGGAAACCAGGACTCTGGACTTCCTTCTCACAGCACAAGGTGGCAGCAGAAGACAAGACTCTTGACTGTCATTTGCTAAAACTGGCCGGATAATCTGGCTGAAGGTCACTGCTGCTCTTGGCGGTTTCTGTGAGGTCCAGGCTTCCAGGATTTTCCTAACCCTCCAATCCCACTCGAGGAAAATCACCCACCAAGTTCTCACCTTTAGAAGCTGAGAGTCCATGTGGCGACTGTGTGCTTTACAAGGCAAAATCTGAGAGGATGTGAGCTATGGACTCTAGGTGTTGTTTACCCAGGGAAGTAAATGTCATTTGAATGTGCTCCAGTTATAAACCACAGTCTGAGGTGGTTATGAGCTGTGGGTTGGGACTCTGATCCTTGGGGTTGGGAGGTGGGAGGCTGAGCTAAAGTCAGGTGGAAAGCGCCATAGGAGCCTGTCCTCGCTGTCTGGAGAGATTCTGAGGAGGCCTCAGGGCAGAGGCTGGGCCTGATTGAGGGGTGGGTCAGATGGTTCTTAGGAGAAGAATATAAGTCTGAGCCCAAAGAGAGTTGGTATGAAAACTAAGAGAAAAGGTCATTTTGCCAGGGAACTTGGGAGACTTCTGTGCAAAATTTTCAGCACAGTGGAAGTAAAATTAAAGGGCAAAAAAGATAGGGTCAAGGGCCAAGTTGAATGGTTTACAGGCAGACCAAAAGGACATTGATGCATAAACACTGGGAGTGGCTTAATAGTTAAATCATAGACCACATGACTGGCAGCTGGAGAGTGCTCTTATAATCCCCTTCCACAGCCTTCAGCTCATTTCCTAAGCTTCCAATCTAAAAGCCTACATCTCCAGAGCTGGTGAGGAGAAGAGCCCTGATTTTTCAGAGTATCCCTCCTACATTTTCTCCTTTATTTCTGCTGGGTGGTCAGAGCAGAAAGCCACAAAAGGGAGCAGCAGCAGAAAGGCTCAAAAATTCTTCCCTTTCTCATGATTCTACCTTCACAGCCTGCACTAGCGTTGGTTCTATCTGCAGGGAGTGTGGGGTAGAGAGACAGTGAGAGGAATGGCTAACTCTTGAATTGGGTGACCTTTTTGATAATTGCTACCTGGTAGAGAAGGGATGGAATGGAAGCCTGTGCTGGCCCATGGGGACTAGGGGTGATGGGTAGTGAGGTCCTATAAAGTCTTACATCTTAATGAGGTGTTCCTGTGAAGGGAGAATCAGTGAGAAAATCAATTTAGGTGATCACAGACCCAAATTCTTATTAAGCTAGCTTTATGGAGGAGCTAGAGTGGAACATGGTTGGTTAATATTTTGCTGAAACTCAGGGAACAAAGACAGTGGGTTTGATCATAATGGACTTCCTTGGCAATGTCATGAAAGTACCCAAGGCATGGGGCACACCCACGCCTCTATCAACAAGTCCTACCCAATGCTTTGATGCTTGCAGTCAACCCAGAGGCACTGGTGGCGGAGGTGGAGGGGAGCTGGAGTAGGGCACTGACCTTGTATCAGACTCTTCCTTACTTCCCTGGAAGTGAAGGATCTTTCTAGAAGTGACCACTTCTACAGGCCATTTCTGACTTCCTCACAGAGAGTTTGCTTTGGCTCAGAAAGGGAGAAGTGATGTTCATACTGATTACAGAAGACAGGGAGACTGGGCGGAGGTGGTACATGACTGTAATCTCAGCCCTGGAGAAGCTGAGGCAAGAGGACTATGAGGTTGTGGTCAGCCTGAGTTACATAATTATATCTTGCCTTAAAAAATAAAAAAATGGGGGATGGGAAGCTGGTTGCTGACTGGAATTCTAATGTATGGGGGGGTTAATACTTTTATGTTATTGTGATTGGTAACATTTACAGGTAAAGTGTGCTTCAAGGGAAAGAAAGAGTTTGGGGCTGAAGAGATGGCTTAGTGATTAAGGCTGTGCCTGTGAAGCCTAAGAACCCAGGTCTGATTCTCCATAACCCATGAAAGCCAGATGCATATGGTGGCTCATGCATCTGGAGCTTGTTTGCAGCTAGAGGCCCTGGTGTGCCCATTTTCTTTCTCCCTCCCTCTCTCCCTTGTAAATAACTAAATTTTTTTTTAAAAAGGAGTTTGGTAATTGTTCACTAAAGACTTTAAGAGAAAATGCCTTGATTCTTATTAGCAGACATCCTGTGTTCTTACCTGGTAGGTACCGAGAATATACTGAAGAGAATGACAAACTTGGGACTTGTATTTTTCTTCTCTGGGTCAGACATGATCACTAAAATGTGATATACATGGTATAGTCATTAAGTGATCATGTAAAATGTTCTCTTATAGTTCCTGGATAGGGTGGAATCTTGGGTTTACTGAGAACCTATGACTTGCAAAAAAAGTAAAGACTTTTGGAAGCAAAGACTAAATGGAAGCAAAACGCTGCCTAATTCACCTTTTTTTTTTTTTTTAAAGAAAAAAATTCAAAAAGCCTTTTACTAGCTGAATAGTTAAGGGAAAATTCAGAAGTATAGTAACTGGTACAGCTACTTTGAAAAACAGTCTGGAGCTTCTTCAGAAAGATAAGGTTACATACTTATACCATATGACCAGGAGTTCTTCCCTCAGCCATATGCCCAAGAAAAAAGAAAACAGGGCTGGAGAGATGGCTTAGCGGTAAATGTGTTTGCCTGCGAAGCTAAAGGATCCAGGTTTGATTCCTAGGACCAATGTGAGCCAGATGCACAAGGGGCACATGTGTCTGGAGTTCATTTGCAGTGGCTAGAGGCCCTGGCACACCTATCCATTCTCTCTCTCTCTCTCTCCATCACTCTTCTCTCTCTCTGTGCTTGCAAATAAATAAATAAATAATTTTAAAAATTAAAAAAATGAAAACATATATTCAAACAATGTGTATGTGTATGTTCATAACACCATAATTCAAAATAGCTCTAAAGTGGAGAGTATCCAAATTTCTATTAATTTAAGAGTGGTATAACTATATAATAGAAGATTATTTAGCTATAAAAAGGAATGAAATACTGATAATGCTACAACATGGAAGACCTTAAAAAAATCTGTACTAACCAAAAGAAGCCAGACAGAAAAAAACCATTTGCTGTATGATTACATTTATATGTACATGTTGAATAAACCAATCTATAGAGATAGACAGGAGATTAGTATTTCCAGGGTCCAGCTGTAGGCAAGAATTGGGGAATAACTACTAATGAGCATGGAGTACATTTTGGGGGAGATGAAGACATTCTTAAATTAGATAGTAATGATAATTGTAACATTTTGTGAATATTTGAAAAGTTACTGAATTGTACAATTAGAAAATTGAAATTTTTAGTATGTGAATTTAATTTTATAGTATATAAACTAAATAAATATATATGGCATATACACTATATCTTTTTTTTTTTTTTTTTTTGAGGTAGGATCTCACTCTGGCCCAGGCTGACCTGGAATTAACTATGTAGTCTGAGGGTGGCCTCGAACTCATGGCAATCCTTCTACCTCTGCCTCCCAAGTGCTGGGATTAAAGGCGTGCGCCACCACGCCTGGCTAAACAATATCTTAATAAAACATGAAGCCTATCCCAGAAACTCACCACTGAAGTAGAACTGAAATGATCCCAACATGGCTCAGGGAAATTCGTGGAAGAGGGGGTGGAAAGAGTGTTAGAGCCACAAGCTGGGTCATTATGCACAGAGACTTGGCCTATTCCCCATAACTCTTGACTACCCCCATAATGCATGACCCACATTCCTCATTGATGAGGGTCCCGTTGGAGGGGGGAGGACAGGGAGAAGGATAATGGAGTCACCAATATGAATGTAAATTAGAATAATATAAACAAAAAGATAAATTATAGGAAAAAAAACATGAAGCCTAAAACATGAAGATATACACAGAGACACATGCATCTGGAGTTCATTTACAGTGACAAAAAGCCCTGGTTACACCCATTCATTCTGTCTGACTCTCTCTCTTCCCACAAATAAATAAGAAATTTTAAAATTATTTTATTTGTTTGAGAGAGAGAGATAGGAGGGAGAGATAGGAAGAGAGAGGAAAGGCAGATAGAGAAAGAATGGGTGCTCCAGGGCCTCCAGCCACTGCAAACAAACTCCAGATGCATGTGCCACCTTGTGCATCTGTCTTATGTGAGTCCTGGAGAATCAAACCTAGGTCCTTAGGCTTCACAGGCAAGAGCCTTAAGTGCTAAGCTATCTCTCCAGCCCAATAAAACACTAAAAAAATAATAATAATACACAGAGCTGGTAGTTCATGCCTTTAATCCCAGCACTTGGGAAGCAAAGGTAGGAGGATTGCCATGAGTTCAAGGCCACCCTGAGATTACATAGTGAATTCCAGGTCAGCCTGAACTAAAGTGAGACCCTACCTTGAAAAACAAAACAAAGCAAAAACCTCAAGACATGTTTTATAGGCTGAGGGTGTAGCTCCATGGTAAAGTGCATATTTAGCATATACAAAGTCCTGGGTTCATTTAGCACAAATACGTACCTATACAAGTACACAAAATAAATGTATTTTTTCTAAAGTGTTTCTAGAAGTCATGCCACATCTCTACCCCATTCAGTCCCTGTGTTGCAGCAGACAAAGCTGTACACAGAGGTGATGCTGATAGCAGCAAGGACTGGGGGTCCCATTGCCAGGCCATTAGATGTCACCTAACCTGAGTCTCCAGCAAGAGCCGGGAGCAATGCCTTCATGGCGTAGTTCCTGTCACATGACACAATATGTGGGAAAAGAGTGGGGTGATTTGGAAATTTCTGAAACATCATGGATGTGCTCCTTCTGGATTGATGAGGGTCAATGTCGGCTAGCAGAGAGAGGGGAAGACCAGATGTTTGTCAACTAGGACCCTGAGCCAGAACTTGGCATATGTGACTTTGGGTCATTCATTTAATGAAAGCTTTGCAGCCATATGCCCTGTATAACAAAAAGGTGGGCTTAGTGGCTTACCATGCTTTTCATTGGGATATTGGCTATGCGCAGTGCAGTAGGAATGGGACAAGAAACCTTTGCCCTTCCAAAGTAGATGCTAGGAATTGATGGTCTTAAATTTGCTTAATTCTTTTTTTTCTTTTTTTTGGTTTTTCAAGGTAGGGTCTCACTGACTTGGAACCCACTTTGTAGTTTCAGGGTGGCCCCGAACTCACAGCGATCCACCTACTTCTGCCTCCCGAGTGCTGGGATCAAAGGTGTGCGCCACCACACCTGGCTTAATTCATATTTTTTAAAATTCATATTTTAATTCATATTTTTGCAATGAAATAACTATTCAAATTTCAGTAATTATGAGGTGATTATTTTGTTTGTGTGTCTATTCCTAGTGAAGTGTGGACGCTAGACTCTTCAGAATCACACATCAAATTACCCCACATTCTAATACAGAGGGAAATAAGAGAGATAGTTTTGGGAGATCCAGACCTTAAGAATCCTTTAGGTGACCTTCTCCCTGAGGGCAGGGATGACATTTATACATATGGGTTCACCCATATCAGCACCTGGCACCAAGCATTCACTTGAAATATTTGCTGTGGTTGAATGAGACCCTTTTTCAATGCCTTTGAAATACAGAGGCAAAAAGCAGAACGTTTTCATTAAAGCACAGGTTTCCTTTCATTTTCCCTTCTCCCTTCTCCCCCCCTTTCATTAAATAATTACTTGATTTAAAAGGCTATAGTACTCTCTGGAGCTTGTCTGAAAATTGGATATATTTCTAAACATGTGCTTTGACAAGAATGAAACCAGGCATCCAAACCTATTTCTACTCTCTCATTTGCTAGCGAATGTTCAATAGTCAAAGGTCGGGAAGTCAAACTCTTGAGGGCTGTAATAAAATGTCTTTCAAAACTCAAGCAATATCAACCCACGTAGGTAGAAAGAAAGCCCGCGGTGTGCACATCAGCAAAGGCCGAGGATAAAGATCACTGGATCTGGAACAAGGACAAAGGGAGGGACCTTGTGTCCTTCCAACTTTCTCTGCTTGTCTTCCTTTGCCCAGAGGCTGGCTCCATATTGCTGAGGGCTCTCTACAAAGCCTGATCTTGCCCTCTAGCGGAATTGAGAACTGCCAAGTACAGAAATCCCAAAGGAGACTCTTCATTGGCTCTGCTTAGGTCACATGCCCCACCTCTGTGGCCCATGGAACACTGGGATTAGTGGTGGCCTCCTAGAACCTCTGGTTCTAAGGGGGAGAGGCAGTGTCATCAAATAAGAGGTCTGCTTTCCAGAAGGGGGGTGTTGGATAGAACAAGAGCATCTATAGAGGCCAGGAAGTAAGTATCTTAGAAACTGGAAGGGTGACTCACTAAAAATCCCTGGTTTGCTTCTTGGGTTGGAGTTCTTTGAATTCCAGTGACTTCCGGGAGGAGATAGCTAGGAAAATGAGCAGACCAGCAATGTGAGCGATCCACCCACTGCAGCCTTGTGTTACTCACTTAGGGTACACCCTAAAGTGGGAGTTAGGAGGCCACGTGAATCTCGTTTGCTCTCAGCTCCTAGGTAACAAGCATTTTCCCTGAGTGAGTTTATTCTTTAATGTATCTATTTAATTTTTTTAATGCTAGGAACTGAACCCAGAGCCTCGTGTGTGCTAGGCAAGTTCTGTACCACTGGGCTACATCTGTAGCCCTTGTGTGTGTGAGACAGTATTTTTTTTTTTAAATTAGCACTTAGTTCTATCCATTACCTTTTTCTTCCCAGAACCAGAAAAGCAGAAGTCCATTCCAACACTGGAGGGAAATTGGCTGGATGTACAGAGAGGCAGGTGCCTAAGAGATTTTCCAGAACAATTTTGGTTATGCATGACTTTTCCCACATTCAGTGACTAATCTTAGAATCTAACTCCCCACAAGATAAGGCGCCTGTGCTTATTGAATGTGAATCTCGGTGTCTTGGAAGTGAAATCTCTTCACTGAAACTCTCCTACCTCTGGTTATTGGATGGAAATGGGAAGGATGCCTAATGGGTGAGAAGTGAGTGTGACAATATTGCAGCATAGATGTTTTTATTTGCTTTATGGATTAATTGATGTAGTTTATTATAGGCTACATCTTTTTGGGCCATCTAATTCGATTGCCCAGCCAGTTCTTAAATCCCAAAGAATCATCCAGGGTAAGATTGACTATCCTAGTTTCCTGAACTGTCTACCATTCTTAGCAAACCTTTCATCTTCAGATAACTCTGGCCATTAAAATTATGTTCCTTATATATAGAACTCAAATCTAGATTCCTGTAATTTATACTCTTTGATATTATATCTGCTTCCAGGGTCAAACAGAATTCATCTACTTGCTGTGCTTCTTGGCCGCATTTCAAGACTTTGAAGAGACCAGGCGTGTCCCTGCAAGTCTCCTGTTTAATGTTCTCCTGTTTCATTTTCACAAACTCTTGATGACAGCAATGCCAGCAATAGCTAACATTTATTCATTACATAACATAGTGTGCCAGGTGTTATTGTAATCAATATATATGCTTGTATTTATTTATATGAATATGTTAACATAAATTTCACAATAATTCTACAAAGTGAATATTACCCCAATTTTATAGTTAAGCAAACTGAGGCCTAGAGAAATTTAAATAATGTACTTCAAGTTATACCAAGTTAGTAAGTAACAGCGCAACCTTGAACCCAAATACTCTTAACACCGTTGCTAGATGACACTTCTATATGTGAGCCAGTTAGCCTCTGTGTTTCTCAGAATGAGCTTCAGAAGCAAATACAGTCCTATCGGAGCTGTCTGCCCATGAACTGCATTTTCCTACTTCGTGTATTTCTATTAATGCCATTCAAGCTTCCCTTTGCCTCATGCTATACCTCCTTCTAAATACTGAAACAAGAAACTTGTCAACTTTTCTTTGTATGGGTTATTCCCATAATACAATGAATGTATGGAATTAACTCAGATCAAGCCAACAAGAGCAGTCATTTCAGCTTCTGTCAGTATTTGGGCAGCTAAGTCTAGCAAGTACACATGACAGAAGAGAATTACTGTGCGTGAGAATCCATACATTGTCTTATGGCAATCAAGGGGCACTATTTCCATCAACAGATCCGGGTTAGCTTTCCGTAGCTGGTGTTGTGCTCAGGAGCTACACCATATGACTTCTTTACTTTTTATGATAAGAGCTTTTTATTTTTTAAAAATCATTCACAGCCCAATCCCTAACATTCCCTCTAAGGGTTTGATTAAGATTGAGTTTCTTTGAAAAAGTATTGACCTGTGATTAAATATGGTGGGCAGAAATGGATTTATAGTTAGCCAGAAGCTTTGGAGTTTATGAGGTCTGAAGTGTGTGTGTCAAAAGATAGACATGTTTCAAAATTATCCTAATGTTGCTATTATAGACATGTTAGCTAACACTGGCCTCAATTGCTGGGACCTAAGAATATCTTGGAAGAAAATTATAGTATTAATATGATTTGCTTTCTGAAAGAAAATTGTGTCTGTGAATGTGTATGTGTGTGTGCATGGACACGTGCATGCCATGGCATGCATATGGAGACCAGACAAGAACCTTGGGATGTTGGTCTTCTTCTACCTTGTTTGAGACAAGGTCTTGCTTTTTGCTGCTGAGAAGGCTAGTCTAGCTGGCCTATGAGCTTTGGAATCCTCTTGACTTCACCTCCTGTTTCTGCAGGCACGTTGGAATTATAGATGTGTGCAGTTTGCTGTCTTTATGGGTGCTGAGGGTCAGAAATATGGCTGGCAAGCTTACAGAACAAGCACCTTTAACCACTGGGCCATCTTCCTGGCCCCATATATTTTTTTAAGTATCACCATGTTTATTGATAGATACAAATTATTTGTTTTTTTAAAGTGTTACATAGGGATGGGGAAATGGCTTAGTGGTTAAGGTGTTTGCCTGTGAAGCCTAAGGACCCTGTTTCGATTCCCTAGGCCCCACATAAGCCAGATGCACAAGGGGGTGCATGCATCTGGAGTGCGTTTGTAATGGCTGGAGGCCCTGACATGCCCATTCTCTCTCTCTCTCTGCCTCTTCCTCCCCTCTCTCTCTCAAATAAATTAATAATAATAAATTTTTTTAAAGTGATACATAGAATCACGCTGATAACTAAGTCCCAAAGCTCCTAAGATGACAGTAGATTTCTCCGTAAGCTAATGCCATTATGCTTGCACAGTCATTTCACATTTTCATGTAGAATATTACCATTGTAGAAGTGGAGGTGGTTTGATTCCCTAGAGTCCCTGTTACATCTGTGATTAGCAAGAGATATGAAGGTAAGAAGTTGAATGTATTGCTAAATTCACTAACTTTTTAGTTTTGTTATAGATTACTGTACTTCATAGGTCTCTCATTCATTTATTCAATACATAATGGGAGTATAAGAAGTCACAGTCATGCTTGTTTTTTTTTTTAATTTTTCAAAGTGGGGTCTCACTCTGTCCCAGGCTGACTTGGACTTCACCATGTAGTCTCAGGGTGGCCTTGAACTCACAGCGATCCTCCTACCTCTGCCTCCTGAATGCTGGGATTACAGGTGTGCGCCACCACTCTGAGCTCAACTGTGCATTTTAAGCAAGTGGTCAAACTTAGTATTACCAAAAGTGGGTGTTGGCAATCAAATCTCATATTACCTTATGCCTCCTTATGTGATGTACTAAGGACGTAAGAACCCTTGGGCTGGAGAGTTGGCTCAATGGTTAGAGGCACTTTCTTGCAAAGCCTGATGGCCCTGGTTTGACTCCCCAGTACCCACGTAAAGCTAGATGCACAAAGTGGCACATGTGTCTGGAGTTCGTTTGCAGTGGCTGGAGGCCCTGGTACACCCATACTCAATCTGTGTGTGTGTGTGTGTCTTTCTCTCTATCAAATAATTTTTTAAAAAAATACGTTTTCTTTAAGAACTTTTGTGGGGCTGGAGTGATGGCTTAGCAGTTAAAGTGCTTGCCTGCAAAGCCTAATGACCTGGGTGACCCAGGTTCAATTCCCTAGTACCCTAGTGTCTAGAAAGGGAAAATATGACAAAAGCAAGGAATTGTTTGCAAAATAAGGATATTTAAGAACATGATAATTAAATACAATGAATGAGTTTTGGATGCTAAGCTATTTTGCTTTGTGTTTTAAGGTATAAAGGCCATGTTAGGACAACTGAAAAGTTTGAAAATATACTCTATGTTATATAATATTTTTAAATTATTTATTTGAGAGAGAGAGAGAGAGAAAATGGGCACGCCAGGGCCTCTAGTCACTGCAACAAACCAGATGCATGTGCCCCTTGTGCATCTGGCTTACATGGGTTCTGGGGAATTGAACCTGGGTCCTTTGGCTTTGCAGACAAATGCCTTAACTGCCTAGCTATCACTCCAGCCCTATATTATATATTTTATTAATGTAACTTTCTTCCATTTTGATATTATAATTGTAAAAGAGAATATCTTTATTCATAAGAGATACATAGTAAAGTATGAAGTAGCTATTAGGGAAACAATGTAGAGACAAATCCTTCAAAAACTAAAAATAGCCAGGTGTGGTGGCACATGTCTTTAATCCCAGCACTTGGGAGGCAGAGGTAAGAGGAGCTGTGAGTTCGAGGCCATCCTGAGGCTACATAGTGAATTCCAGGTGAGCCTGGACTAGAGCAAGCCCTTGAAAAACAAACAAACAACAAAAACCCCTACCATATGTTCTAGCAAATCTCCTGGGTATATATCCAAAGGAGATGAAGTCAGATGCCAGTACTTCCATGTTTGTTGCAGCATTAGCCACAGTAGCTAAAATATGGAATCACTATAGGTGTCCAGCAGTTGATTAATGGTTAAAACAATGGTGTCGGGCTGGGGAGATGGCTCAGCCTTTAAAGACATTTGCTTGCAAAGCTTACCAGTCTGCGTCCAATTCCCCAGCACCCATGTAAAATGAGGCGCACAATGTGGCACATGTATCTGGAATTCATTTGTAGTGGCAAGAGGACCTGGCACACCCATATTCATTCTTGTTCTCTCTCTCTCAAATAAATAATTTTTTAAATGTGGTAATATGAAAATATGAATATTATTCATCCATAAAAAATGAAATCTGTCACTGGTAACAATATGATGGAATTGGAGATCATTACTATAATGCTAAGGTATGGTGTTCAGTAACTTAGGTTTGTTGATTTATGACACTTTTCACTCACAATGGGTTTATCAAGATAAAATCCCATTATGAGCCAAGGAGGATCAATCAGTGTAACGATTTTATTAGGGGAGTAGTCTGCATAATGTGACAAAGTGGTGAATTTTCTTTTTCTATACTAGAGTCTCAGGGCTCAGAGTGAAGTGGAAAAAGTCCTGTTTTCTTGGACATAGTAAGACAGCCTAGAGAAGAGAAGAGGCAGGGGTCTCAGATCTTCTGGTAATAGTCTAGGGAGGGGGACAGGGACCAGGCAGGGTCAAACCCAAGAAAGACGATTGAGGAGTACAGGAGTGAGGAGGTGAGTTGCCAAAAGGAAGGCCAAAACAGAAAGAGTCACACAGGAAGGAATTTATAACCAAAATGGTCATCAGCACTGGCTGGAATGTGGAGTTGGAGGGGGACATAGGGACCTAAATATGATTGACCTAGGAGACCCAAATCCTTCTCCAGTTAACAAACGGTTCTCCCAGTTCCATACTTCAGGTACACCTGCATGGAAGGGCGCTGGTTCCACACCAATCCATTCGAGGGTGGCTTCAATAGAATTGTGGCTATGATTCCCACAAAGCAGGTGTCCACGATGAAAAGAGTTGAGGGAGTGCATGGGCAGCCCCTGAGAGCATTGTTTGTTTAAAAAGAACTGGGGGCTGGATAGATGGCTTAGAAGTTAAGCACTTGCCTGTGAAGCCTAAGGACCCTGGTTCGAGGCTGGGTTGCCCAGTACCCACATAAGCCAGATGCTCAAGGGGACACATGCATCTGGAGTTTGTTTGCAGTAGCTAGAGGCTCTGGGGTGCCCATTCTCTCTCTCTCTCTCTCTGCCTCTTTCTCTCTGTGTGTGTCTGTTGCTCCCAAATAAATAAAATAAAATAAAATAAAATAAAATAAAATAAAATAAAATAAAATAAAATAATGAAATAAAATAAAATATTTTAACAACCAAAAAAAAAAAAAAAAAGAGCTGGAAGGCCTAGAGATGGCTTAGCAGTTAAGCGCTTGCCTGTAAAGCCTAAGGACCTCAGTTTGAGGCTTGATTCCCCAGGACCCACATAAGCCAGATGCATAAGGTGGCACATGCATCTGGAGTTTGTTTGCAGTGGTAGAGGCCTGGTGTGCCCATTCTCTCTCTCTACCTCTTTCTCTTTCTGCCTGTTGCTCTCAAATAAGAAAGAAAGAAAGAAAGGAAGAAAGAAAGAAAGAAAGAAAGAAAGAAAGAAAGAAAGAAAGAAAGAGGGGGAGAAGAAAGAGGGAGGGAGGGAGGGAAGGAAGGAAGGAAGGAAGGATAGAAGGAAGGAAGGAAAGAAAGAAAGAAAGAGGAGCTGGAGAGATGGCTTAGTGGTTAAGGCACTTACCCTGTGAAGCCTAACAACTCATGTTCAACTCTCCAAGCCCCACGTAAGCCAGACACACAGTGACAGAAGCGTGCAAGGTCACACATGCACACAAGGGGGTGCACACATCTGGAGTTTGATTGCAGTGGCTGGAGGCCCTGGTGTGTCAATTCTCTCTTTCACTCTCACATTTAAAAAAAAAGGCAGTCTGTTGGGCTTGCCTTAAAAAAAAAAATTTTAGTCCTTGTACTATACTTAACTTCTAAGTGTCCGGGTGTGAGGGCAACCTACCTTGGACTTCATGCTGTGCAGCTTAGGCTATATGTTGGCTTCCAAGTTCAACGTTTCAAAAGTAGGCATGACAGGACATGAGCTAAAATAGTTTCCTCTGACATTGATTTCTTTCCCCACATCTTACTTGTTATCTGCATCCCTTTCTTTCTTTCTTTCTTTCTTTCTTTCTTTCTTTCTTTCTCTTTCTCATTCTCTCTCTCTCTTTTCTTTTCTTTTTTCTTTTCTTTTCTTTTTTTTGTTGGTTTTTGGAGGTAGAGTCTCACTCTAGGTCAGGCTGACCTGGAATTTACTATGTGGTCTCAGGGTGGCCTTGAACTCATGGTGATCATCCTACCTCTACCTCCTAGTGCTGGGATTAAAGGTGTGTGCCACCACACCCAGCTTTGCATCCCTTTCTTATGGTTCCCCAGTCCCCGTCCTTCCATATTTGAGTCCAGAAAAAAGACCAGTCATGTCTTCCCAGCTCTTCTGCATGTCTGGTCTGGCAGGGTTGGGGATGTGGTCACTGCTAACGCTAACCCTAACCTGAAGTACTCGGCCTGAAAGTGAAAATAGGTTCCTACTGACGGACATGTGAGTACAGAGAGCCAAATGACCAGTTCATTCACTGATGCTGAAGAGCCCAAAACACGCAAGTTCACAGCATCTGGATTAGGCTGAGAGACCCTCAGTATATTGAACCAGATAGTACAGAGACCTGCTGTACCCATCACCCAACTGTCCCCAGTGGTTCCATCTTACATAATTATAGTACAATGTCAGAATCAGAAAATTGACACTGGTACAAAGCTCACATGGAAGTTCCCTGGCATTTATTTTGTCACATATGTAGGTTCTTGTGGCCAGTGGCACAGTCTATACACTGCTCACTCCCTTCCAGCTCCCATTTCTAACCCCCAGCAACCACTAATCTGTTTTTTGTTTCTAATTTTGTAATTCTGAGAATGTTGGGCAGAGATTTCTTTTGACTGTGAATAAATTTTCCATGGTGTGACTGTTCAACTATTAGTTTCACCACTTACCATTTCAGGGACATCTTGACTGTTTCCAGTTTTTGGCTATCACAAATAAAGCTGCTATGAACAATTGTGTACAGATTACGTCAACATAAAGTTTCACTCTTCTGGGATAAATGCCCAGGAATACTATTTTCAGAGTGGCTGTAACATTTTACATTACGACCACCAATACTTGGGAGTCAGTGTTTCTCCATAGCTTGCCAGCATTGATATTACTATCTCTTAATAATTACTGCAGCAAGTATGTAATAACCTCTTATTGTGGTTTCAACTCACATAATAGCTAGTGATGTTGAGTATCTTTTTGTGTCTATTGCATATTTTCTTTTTTCTCTTTCATTGTTATATTTTGCTTTAATATAATGAATAATAAAAGTCTTCAAAATGTGTTCTTTTGCATTTTATTTATTTATTATTAGTAGTAGTATTGGTTTTTGAGGCAGGATCTCATTCTAGCCCAGGCTGACCTGGAACTCACTATGTAGTCTCAAGTAGCCTTGAACAAGGCGATCCTCCTACCTCTGCCTCCTCAGCACTGGGATTAAAGGCATGAGCCACCATGCCCAGCTCTTTTGCATATTTTTAATAGGTTTGCTTTCTTAATGTAGTTTTGCAGGGGTTTTTCAGTTTTTTAAAAATGTTTTTTCTGGTTTTTTAAATTTTAATTCTTTTATTATTATTATTATTACTTATTTGAGAGAGAAAAACAGGCAGAGAGAGAGAGAGAGAGAGACAGACAGAATGGGCACACCAGGACCTTCAACCACTGCAGATGAACTCCAGACATGTACGCCCTCTTGTGTGCATGTACAACATTGTGTGCTTGTGTCACTGTGTATCTGGCTTATGCAAGATCTGGAGATTTGAACGTGAGCTCTTAGGCTTTGCAGGTGACTACCTTAAGCACTAAGCCAGCCTTAATTTTTATTCCTTTATTTGAGAGATAGAGAAAGAGAGAGAGGCAGATAGAAAGAGAGAGAGAGAGAATGGGCCTGCCAGGGCCTCCAGCAGCTGCAAACAATCTCCAGACACATGTGTCACCTTGTGCATCTGGCTTACATGGGTCCTAGGGAATCAAACCTGAGTCCTTTAGCTTTGCAGGTAAATGCGTTAACTATTAAGCCATCTCCCCAGCCCTGTAAGTTTTTTTTTTTTTTTTTGAAGTAAAGTCTCACTCTAGCCCAAGCTGACCTGAACTTCCTCTGTAGCCCAGGCTGGCCTCAAAGTCATAGCTATCCTCCTGCCTCCTACCTCAACCTCCCAGGTACTAGGAGTAAAGCCACGCCGCCATGCCTGGTTTTATTTTGTTTTGTTTGGAGATATGGTCTTACTATGTAGCCCAGGCTGACCTGGAACTCACTATGTAGCCCAGCCTGGGCTCACAGTAGCAATCCTCCTGCCATGGTCTCCTGAAATCTGGAATTATAGGCGTGCACCAGCTCTAAGTTCTTTCAGCATAGTGTAAAAGGTTAGGCTTAGGGTTCCTCTAAGCACAGGAGCTCTTCTAATGTAGTTCTTACCATTAGGGTGCTGATTCCAAACCCCACCTTGCTTCAACATGGATGTGGGCCCCAATTCTTTATTATCCAACATTTCCCCCGTATCACAATGGAAACAAGCTTTCTCCGTCCTCTCTTCCCAGCTGCCTTCTGTTCCTAACCCTCTGGAGCACCCTGGATCTTCGCTCCTAGACTTTCTCTTCCCAGCCGCCTTCTGTTCCTAACCCTCTGGAGCACCCTGGATCTTCGCTCCTAGACTTTCTCCGGACCTCACAATCTGTTTCGTGAGCTGAAACCAAGCTTGGGAATGAGACTTTTTTTTTTTTTTTTAAAGATCCTCATGTCTTTTGAAGTTGAGAAAAGAATGCTCATCAGTTCCTTTGTACGTTTTCCCTGTGGGCCAGGCAGTGTGTGACTTGTCTATCCCCAAAGGCACAGAGTAAATGGGAACTTGGAAATAGGACCCTCTGTAGACAGTGGCCTCCTTTGAACATAGCAGCCACAGGAAGGAAATACCAGACTGTGGGAAAGAAGGCCTCTGGGAGGAAGTCTTGGGTGCGCTGCCCACCACAGAGGACAAAAGCCTTCCCTAAAGCAGTCAGAGGCAGTCTCTAGCAGGTTATTTTTAACTGCCTCATTGTAAAGTAAATGTTTGCAGATTGATAGTGCTGTCCACTGGCTTGTCCTAAACTCTGGCCTGGAAGATTACCAGAAGAGCCCAGGAGTGGCGTGTGAGCGAGAACTTAGGTGAGGGCTTGCCAGCTGGGATATCCCAACAGCAATCAACCTGCACTGTTCTGCTGCTGGCGTCATCTGGTTGAGCTGTCGTGGAATTTGTGGAATGAATTGTTCTCTTGGAGACACCCAATATCTCCTAATAATAGGAGCGCACATTCTTCGTTTTATGTAAAAGCTAATAAGGAATGTTTTACTCAGATGATCAGAGAAAAGCAAGCATGGCAGAAGCCTGCCTATTGGCCTTTCTTTTTTGCTTTCTCTTTCTCCTCATTCTTCTCTTCTTCCCCTAAGGTAGAAAGAAGGGGGCAAAGAAAGATAGATCCATTGCATAGAGGTCACTGGAAGTGTTGATACCATAGTTAGAGGGAAGAGAAGTATGGTGTATGGAAATTCAGGGTTTTCACTTCATGGATTCCTTTTATCCTCCCTCTCTCTTTCCCTCATTCCAGTAGAGTTTCATGTGTTCCTGGGTGTCCTTGAACTTGTTATGTAGTCAAGGATAACACCTTCTGATCCTCCTGCCTCCACCTCCCCAGCACTGGGATTACAGATATGTGTGGTGCTGAGGATGGAACCCAGGGCTTTGTGCATGCTAGGCAATCACTCTGCCAACTAAGCTACCATCTCTAGTCCAGAATTTTCTTTTATTTCTGTTTTTGTTTTTCTCAGTGAATAACCTTTGAGATCAAAGCAGTGAAGGATCAGGTCACTCTTACAAGATGCTACCTTATCCATTTAGGTTTAGGCGCTGAGAAAGCAACTTTCTCCAAATGTAACATTTCAGGGCTATTTTTTAAAAATAAATAAATAAATAAATAAATATATATATATATATATATATATATATATATATATATATGAATGGGAGAGACAGAGAAAGAGGCACAGAGGGGGGGAGAGAAAGAGAGAGAGAGAGAGAATGGGTGCACCAGGGCCTCCAGCCACTGCAAATGAACTCCAGATGCGTGTGCCACCTTGTGCATTTGGCTTACATGGGTATTGGGGAATTGAGCCTCAAATCGGTGTCCTTAGGCTTCACAGGCAGGTATTTAACCGCTAAGCCATCTCTCCAGCCCCAGGGCTATTTTTTTTTAATGTTAGTTGCAAATAATTGAAAAAAAAAAAAACTCTAGCTGCATAAGACAATAAAGAGATTAAATAGGGCATTGGAAAAATCAGAAGTAATGTCAGGGTGGTTTTGATTTAGTAATTTGACAAGCATTTTTATTTACTTTTTAATGATATCAATTTCCATGTAAGGTTGACTTCAGTGTTCATTTCCAAAGGGAGGCCAGTTTTTTCCCACAATTCCCAGAGAGGGTCCACAAGCTGTCTGGATTGCTCAGCATTGGCCCCTGTGGTGGGAAATGCCAAGTAGTGATAGTAGTGGCATTGCCCTTCTAGTTCAGATGTTATGAACAATGCACAATAGAGGAAGGAATAGATGTTGGGGTGACAGCCACAATGTTTAGCAGTATATCTTCTCAAAAGTTAATTCTAATTTCTGGACTCATGATTAAAACTCCTTTAAGAGAGAGCACCACACATTTTGAAATTTGAAATAAAACTAAAATGGTAACAACGAACTAATTTATACTGCAATGTGTGCAGGAATCAACTTGTATAATTCCAAATGTCAGATTATATAAGGAGTAGTTTTATTTCTTTGTAATTGAATTAAATTAATTCATAACTGTATTTAGTAAGAGAAAACTATTTCCAATAGAAGATAAATGATAAATTCGGTTACTATTTGCTTAAAACTCAGTGTTTCCTGAATAAATTCTTTTTTTTTTTTTTTTTTTTTTTTTTTTTTTTTGGTTTTTTGAGGTAGGGTCTCACTATAGCCCAGGCTGACCTGGAATTCACTATGTAGTCCCAGGGTGGCCTCGAACTCATGGTGATCCTCCCACCTCTGCCTCCTAAGTGCTGGGATTAAAGGAGTGCACCACCATGCCCTGTGCTGAATAAATTCTTAATCAATTCATGAGATCCTTCTATTCATAGATCTGAAGGTTCTTGTGTGTGTGTGTGTGTGTGTGTGTGTGTGTGTGTGTGTGTGTGTGTTGTGTAGGAGGGTATGATGGTTCATCTCTGGCTGTCAACTTGACAAGATTTAGCATCCACATGGAAACAAATCTTCAGTCATGTCTGTGAGAGATCTTCTAGATTAGATTACTTGAAGTGGGAGGACCCACCCTAAGTATGTGTGGTACCATTCTATAGGCTGGGTTTCTGGACTGTATAAAAGGAGGAAGCTGGATAAGCATCCACACTCGTCTCTGCCTCTCTCTGTCTCTGTCTCTCTCTCTCTCTCTCTCTCTCTCTCTCTCTCTCTCTGCTCTCTCCCTGTTAATGTGAACTGGCTGCTTGCTACTGTCATGCTTCCCCACCATGATGGGTTCTCCCCTCTGGGACTCTTAACTCTCCCTATCTGCTTCTGGTTTGGTGTTGTTGCTGTGTTCCAACAATGAGAAAGTAACTGATACAGAAAGTTGGTTCTGGGACCTGAGGCTGTTGTTCTGACCACGTGGCCCTTGGTCTTTTGGAACTAGCTTGTGGGAGGAATCTGGAAGGACTTGGAGCTTTGGACTAGAGAAGCTTTAAAATGCTATAAATGGAGCTTAGTGGGTATTCGGGTGGGAATTGGAAAGACCATAAGGCTGAAGGAAATGTCAACAATGGATGCTTAGCTCATAAAGTTTCAGAGGGGAATAAGGACTTTATTCACTCTATTGGGAACTGAGCTAGAGGCAGTCCGTGGTATACTCCAGCAGAGTAGCTGACTGACTTCTGCTCACATCATGAGAACTTGAGCAAAGTTAAATTCAAAAATAATAGACTATGGGCTGGAGAGATAGCTTAGCGGTTAAGGCGCCTGCCTGCTAAGCCTAAGAACCCAGTTCTAATCTCCTGGTCCCACGTTTAGCCAGATGCAAAGTGATGCAAGGGTGCAATGCCGCACTTACCCACAAGGGGGCGCACACATCTGGATTTCGTTTGCAGCAGCTGAGACTGCTGGCACGCCCATTCTGTCTCCTTCTCCCTCTCTGTCTGTCTCTCTCTGTGTCTCTCTCCAAAAATAAATAAAATAATTTTTAAAAAATTAAAAAAATAATAGACTAGAGCCAGGTGTGGTGGCACACCCCTTTAATCCCAGCACTCAGGAGGCAGAGATAGGAGGATCACTGTAAGTTTAAGGCCAACCTGAGACTACATAGTGAATTCCAGGTCAGCCTGGGCTAGGGTGAGACTCTACCTTGAAAAACAAAAATAAAAATAAAAATAAAAAATAATGATAATAGACTAATGTGTTTGGTAGAGGATATTTTGAGGCGAATAGCATTAAGTCTGTGGTGTGGCTTTTTTTAGTGTCCCTGATTGAAATCTACAGTGACAGAGACTAAGATGTAGAGCCAACAAATATAAAAAATACAAAGCTTGGCAATGAAAGAAATGTACACAAGTTTAAAATCTCAGGTACAGAAACTGCAGTGGCTTCAGCAGTAAGTGTTAAAGACATTACCACCATTAAAAAGAAGCTAACTGCTCTGTACTAGGACAATAGGACAATAGGAAAGATGTTCTGAGTGCAAGACCCAACCTATTGAAAGCTCAAGATAGGAAGAATGTGAATTCTTTTTTGAAAAGAAAAAGCCTAAAGAAAGAATGCTGAAGGAGACTTCTGTTTCCCAAAGTCATCACACAGTCAGTGGCGGCTATAGCTATGTTCCATGAGTTGATCTGATAGCAGAACTTGGTGGCATAACCCATATGGTAGTGCTTTTGGAAGAATGAAGGATACAGATTGAGAATGTTGTAGAATATTTTACCATCATTCCAGAGAGCCAGTGAGACTAAGCATGTGAGGCAGGGTCAGTGTCCCTTCAAGGATGCCCTGTGAGGCCACTGTGTGAAGCTGTGAAGGTGAACCCCAAATTGCAATGGGGACCTCATGATGTTAGAGGTGCCAGGACCATGTAATGGCCATGAAGGAAAGCTATGGGCTCAGGGTGGGTTCTGCCCAGGAGAGAAGTTATAGGCAGCACATCTGGGAAAGTGGGGCTTCCAAGCCTTTGGAGTCCAGGTGATCTCATCATGAATCACAGATGCTAGACAAGGAGCGGCAAATTTTGGAGTTTGCCCTGCTGAGTTTCAATCTTTTTGTGGTCTGATCATTCCTTGCTATGCCTCTTATTTTTCCCTTTTGGATTGTGTTTACTTTATGCTGGTGCATGTTAGAAGTATGCAACTTGTTTTTGTTTGTTTGTTTGTTTTTGTTTTTATTTGGTTTTTCAAGGGAGAGTCTTACTCTAGCCCAAGCTGACCTGGAATTCACTGTGTAGTCTCAGGGTGGCCTTGAATTCATGGCAATCCTCCTACCTCTGTCTCCCAAGTGCTGGGATTAAAGGTATGTGCCACCACGCCTGGCTTTAACTTGTTGTTTTTTTTTTTTTTTTTTTTTGGTTTTTTTCGAGGTAGGGTCTCACTCTGGCCTAGGCTGACCTGGAATTCACTATGTAGTCTCAGGGTGGCCTTGAACTCACGGTGATCCTCCTACCTCTGCCTCCCAAGTGCTGTGATTAAAGGCATGTGCCACCACGCCCGGCTTTAACTTGTTTTTTGATGTTATAGAAACTTGTAGTTAAGAATTTGTATGAATTTCAAAAGACTCTGCACACACACACACACACACACACACACACACACACACACACTCTTGTTTTGTCTTTTTTGTTTTCTTTTGGTTTTTGAAGTAGGGTCTCACTCTCTAGCTAGGCCAACCTGGAATTCACTATGTAATCTCAGGGTGGCCTCGAAATCACAGTGGTCCACCTTCCTCTGCCTCCCTAGTACTGGGATTAAAAGCATGTGCCCCCACACCCAGCTTATATTTGGTTTTTCAAGATAGAGTCTCACTCTACTTCAGGCTGACCTGGAATTCACTATGTGTCTCGGGGTGGCCGTGGACTCACAGTGATCCTCCTACCTGTCTCCTGAGTGCTGGAATTAAAGGTGTGTGCCACCACACATGGTTTTGCACTTATATTTTTAAACAGTGTTGGAACTATTAGCACTTTCGAAGTTGGAGTGAATGCATTTTGCATTATGAGATAACCATAAGTCTGGAAACAAGGATTGGAAGGTTATGGCTTAAGCGTTATGTTTAAGTGTTAAATTGATCAGGGGTGGATTGGTTAATCTGTGGTTGTCAATTTAACAGGATTTAGAATCCCCATGGAAACAAATCTCTGGTCATGAATGTAAGGAATTTTCTAGATTAAATTACTTGAAGTAGGAAGATCCATCCTATCTTTGGGCTGCACCATTCCATAGGGCCTGAGTCCTTTGGCTTTGTAGGCAAGTGCTTCAACCGCTAAAAAAGCCATCCCACAATCCCTCAGCCACTTTCTTACTTAACCTTGTATGACTAGAGCTTTACCTCCAATACATGATGAGTGGTTGATAGAAGGCTTCCTTATCTGTCAGTCATAATTGTCTTTTCCTGGTGGGGATTCAATGTCGATTCCTGCAAGGCACTCAGTGCAGCATTCTGTGGGAAATTATGAAATGGCAGGGTTTCTGGTCCATACGGTTCTTGACTAGCTTGTTCCAAAGGCCATTAGCATACGAAGTCTTTGAAGGCCAGACCTTCCTGGATAGAATGATTTGTTTGATGGTCTTGTTTATGGCTTTCAGCATTGCCCTTATGCAATGGAGATAACTCTTGTCAGCCATTTTCTGAATGCTGATTATTGGTGTGACACTAGACCTGGCATGATTTACTTTCTTATTCTGTGCTTTTTGTGGGGAAGTGACAAGACTATTTATGAAAGGCATAAGTATAATTAAATTGGATTTGGCACTGAAGAAAACTGAGGATGCATTAGTAATTCCCAAGAGACACTCATGGAGTTGTCACAGGTACCAAGAACCATTGCTTTTATGCTATGAAAGCTATTGTCCGGGCTTTGGTTGCCAAGGGACCAACTGCTCCTGAACACAGTTGAAGAGTCTCTTGGCTCATTTGACATCATTTTACAAGATGACAGTGTGGGAAAGCCCAGCATAAGCTCAGGAGGATTCAGAATATTTAAATGCAAGATGCTCTGCAAAAATTTTTGTATTTAAAAATAAGCACAAGCATATTTTTTTAAATGCATATAAAATTCTACTTTCCAATTGTTCGAATCTGAAAAATAACAAGCAAATATTATGTGCTCATAATTTGTTTGCTTCTGTGTATGTGTGTGTGTAATATGGTGTGGGGGTGGTGGTGTGTGCAGTGTATGTACATCTGTGTACCCTTATGGTTCCCCACGCACTTGCCTGCAGTGTCCAGAGCAGAGTGTTGGGGGTCCCACTCCATGGCTCTTCCACCCATTCATACTGATACTCGAACTTTGTGCTTTGCATGAGCCTGGGTGATTCCCTTTGTGGAACTGGAGTTGTAGGCACAAATGGCCATGCCCAGCTGTTTATGTGGGTTTTGGAGACTTGAACTTGGGTGGCTTCAGGCTCTCATCAGGAAGCACATGTAACCAATGATCCATCTTTCCAGCATACTCTTAATTTTTTTACGAAAAGTGTGTTTACAATATAGGAGGCTGCCAAATAAGTAGAAATTATTTGAGGCAGGTTTTGGTTTCGGACCTCACGTCTAGGATGGTGCCTTGGAGTTCAGAGATGGGATTTATAGCCTGGCTTTCCCATTGCTGCTCTGCAACTATTTAGCTCTTGACAAAGTGGATCATCCCCTGCTTGTAAAATGGTGACTTGCAAGGTTCAAGAGTCTATGAGGTGTGGGCTGGAGAGATGGCTTAGTGCTTAAGGTGCTTGCCTGAGAAGCCTAAGGACCCAGGTTTGATTCCCCAGGTCTCACATAAACCAGATGCACATGGTGGCACATGTGTCTGGAGTTCATTTGCAGTGGCTAGAGGCCCTGGCATGCCAATTCATTGTCATTCTCTCTCTCTCTCTAATAAATTTAAAAAAATTTTAAAAAGAGTATTAGGTGGAGTTGGAGAGATGGCTTAGTGGTTAAGGTGCTTGCCTGCAAAGCCAAAGGACCTCAGTTCGATTCCTCAGGACCCGCATAAGCCAGATACACAAGGGGGCGCATGTATCTGGAGTTCGTTTGCAGTGGCTGGAAGCCCTGGGGTGCTCAGTCTCTCCCTCTCTTTCTCTCTCTCTCTCTCTCTCTCCCTCTTTCTCTCTCCCTCTCTCAAATAAATAAATAAATAATTTTTAAAAAGACTCTATGAGGTGAAAATCAGAGACCAGGAACTTGATCAAAGGAGTCTGCCTGGAAAGACCTGGCCGGGTGCCTGGTATGAGCAGACATGCCGGTCAAGTGACTTCTGGTGTATGCAGTGTGCATAGTCATAGACTTCAGGGTCAGGTGGAGCTTTCTGAGTTATTCTATCACCTTCATTTGTCTGCCTTTTCATTTCTCTAGTATGACCCATGGTACACTGACTTTGCAGATCAAACTCCTATAAAACAATCTTATTCCCTGCATTTCCAAGCTCTTAGGGATGCAGGAAACCCTCACTGCACCCTCAAGTTCAAACATATGTGCTGACCATGGTCACAGCATTTACAACATGGCAGATAAATAATTTGTTTAGTTTCTGTTTCCCTATGACCAAGAATTCCCTAATATGCAGGGTGTCTTTGAAGTCCACATCCTCAGACAGTACAATGTCAGTTGCTCAATAAATGTTTGTAGTTTCCAATTGAGAAATACAAAAAGAAGTAGCCCAATCCAATTTAGGCTCACCTGAAGAAATAGTAAAGTCAGCAGAAGAGTGGTGGAGGGGGCTAGACAGTGATGTAACCAGAAGATAAGCACTTGTTGTCACCCAGCCTGAAGTGGGTCAGCATCCTTGACCCATAGTTTCTCATCATGATCATAAGAAAAGGACAGTCTGATGGGTGATTGACTGTCCCAAAATCCATTTCTGGCCTTTCCTCAGGAGCTAACCTTGGCAGGCTACATTCCCTGAGCCTAAGAGTCAGATGCTTGGAAGGTGAGAGGCAGACGGAGTCAGAGTATTTCTCCCTTCGCTTGGTCTCAGTACGGGTGCAATGGTTTTGTCTCCACGAGGACACTTGACCCTGCTTGCCTAGAATTACCTTCAGAGCTCCAGCCGTGGTTTCTGAGCTCCTCTGCCAGCCATGTCACCAGTTCTGTCTGTCTTATAGGACAATTTCTCTTTTCCTGCATCTGTTCTGACTGATACGGGCAGTGCTCTAGCCTTCCCACCAATGGCAAGAAAAGAATCTCGTCATACTTATTTATTGAGCACTTATTTGAGCCAATAGTCAGGCACTGTGGATACAAAAGGAAAAATGAACAAGATGTGCCTGCCCTAGAGGAATTCAGCTGATCGAGAAGACAGATATGGAAGCAAAGAATTTATGAAGCAGTGAAACATGAAAGTGTTCTCAGTCTTTGAAACTGGGTGAGAGAAAGTTTGAAAGAGGAAGTAACTTAATATAGTGTTATGAATACAACTTCAAATCCTGTCTTCAACATTCACTGGTACCGTAATACAAACAAGCGAAGGGTTTTATTTTTTTATTTTTATTTTTTAGTTTTTTGAGATAGGGTCTCACTGTAGCTCAGGCTGACCTGAAACTCACTATGTAGTTTCATGATGGTCTTGAACTCACAGGGATCCTCCTACCTCTGCCTCCTGAGTGCTGGGATTAAAGGTATGAGCCACCATGCCTGGTTTACAAGTGAAGTTTTTAATTATTCATTCATTTATTTATTTATTTATTTATTTATTTATTTATTTATTTATTTATTAGAAAGAGAGAATGAGAGAATGGGTGCACCAGGGACTTTAGCCATTGCAAATGAACTCCAGACACATGCGCCACCATGTCCATCTGGCTTACCTGGGTCTTGGGAATCAAACTTGGGTTCTTAGGCTTTGCAGGCAAGCGCCTTAACTACTAAGTCATCTCTCCAGCCCAAGTTTTTGTTTTTTAATTCATTATGTATCAATGTGATAATTGGGGAAATATAAGTAATAACAATAACTATATCATAGTATTAGATGAAGATTAAATAATATAATAGACATCAAGTATTTAATATAACAGCCAGCCCATGCCAAGCCCTAAAAAATATTAATTGTTTCAGCGCTAGGCACTCCTCCATCCCTTCTTCTCAGCACTATGTTGCCTTTTGTGTCATCCCAGTGGTCATCACCATCTGAAAAGAGAAGCTTCTCTAGCCAGAAGTGAGAATAGCGTTAATATGTGGACATGAACATTTAGTGTAGTGTCCCCAGGGCAGCTTGGTGGGAATAATATATACATTTAGTCAGACATGAGCAGGCTTATACCCCCAAGGCTCATGACCTCACCTACCATAGACTTTTACTTAGGTTTTTCAGTACCGGGTATGTATTCCCTCCCGTAGAGAGGGCCTTCAGTCCAATTATGGAGCACTTGGTTACCCCAAGAGTAGACACGCCACTATTGCACCCGTTCAGTCATTGGGCCTGTCTGGCCAAGCTTGAATATTCAGCATCCACTATTTTCACTGTTGATGGCTTCTGTCTCCCATACGCTGCGTGCAGTGCAGCTTTTTCCAGCTTTCAGTTGGCTGGTCTACAGGGAGAAGGTTTTCTGCTCAGCACCAGCTTGCTTTCTCAGTGTCCTTGCCTCTCAGGCATGAGATGTCTTCAGCAATAGGGTCTTACTATCTATTTCTCTAGGGAGACCAAGGGCTTTGGCAAAAGCCTTAATGTTTTGGAGGCTACCGGGACCTCCTTGGCCAACATCTCACTGGAAGGAGTTCAGGGACCATTGCGGAAGAGGGGGCGGATAGAATGGAAGAGCCAAAGGAAGGATATGACCTCTTACTATGCAGCTGCCCAGACAGAAATTGGCCTCGATATCCATGATCTTGCAGTGCCTAGCAATACCTTTGCAAGACCCTCAAAATAGAAGAGAAAGATGATGTCATCAAATTAGGAGAGAGACTAATGGAGAAAGGGAGGGGATATGATGGAGACCGGAGTTCTAAAGTGGAATGGGGGAGGGGAGGGAAATATCAGGTGGGGTTTTTTTGGTATGTAAGATTAAAAGTCAATAAAAATTAAAAAAAAATAAAAAAATAAAAAAATAATAAAGGTGTGAGCCACCACACTCTATTTTAAAAAAAAATAATTGTTATAATTATTGTTGCTTGAACAGTGGGGAAAGTATAGCTGTTCGGGGGGCTGGAGAGATGGCTTAGTGGTAAGTGCTTGCCTGTGAAGCCTAAGGACCCAGGTTCGAGGCTTGATTCCCCAGTACCCACGTAAGCCACATGAACAAAGGGGCGTATGCATCTGGAGTTCATCTGCAGTGGCTGGAAGCCCTGGCGTGCCCATTTTCTCTCTATCTGCCTCTTTCTCTCTGTATCTCTCTCTTAAATAAATGAATAAATAAGATATTTTTTTAAAAAGAAAGAAAGTATAGTTGTGTAGCTCCTAATAGTACTCAGAACAAAGTAGATGCTCAAAAGATACTGGCAGACTAATCAAATGAATTGACTAAATAAATAAATGATGAGGTATAGGAAGAAATGTATCCCAGGCAGTGGGCAAAAGCATGGCGACTTGGAAACACCACAAATCTAATGTTTATATATGTGCATCTATTTTTTATGAATTTAATTCATGTAAGTTTTCTATCTGCACTCACATCTGGCTGAATCAAGCTCTTAGATTTCAAAACTGAGCTATTCCAGAATTTTTTTGTTTGTTTATTTTGTTTTCAAGGTAGGATCTCGCTCTAGCTCAGGCTGACCTGGAATTCACTATGTAGTTTCAGGCTGGCTTTGCACTCACAGTGATCCTCCTACCTTTGCCTCCCGAGTGCTGGGATTAAAGGTGTGCACCACCACGCCAGCTTCAGTAGTTCTTCTAAAGGCAATACAAAGTAAGGCAGTCCTGAATGAGATCTTGTGGTAAGAGAAGGGTTGACAGATTTAGCAAATAAAAAAATGTGACACCCAGTTTTATTGGAATTTTGGATAAGTGTCAAATAAGGCATAGACACAAGAGAAATATTTTGAATTCTGGACATGCACACACAGCCTGGGACCCATCAGCATGTTTCGAAAAGGAGAAATTGGCCCTTGACATGATTCATGCTCTTCTGTCCTTGTTTTTATTTTCTTTGGAAGACCATAGACCAGATTTTTCTCTCTAACAATTAAAAAACATAGCAAACGGACTAAGAACTTTCCAGTTCCAACTATCCTTTCCTTCCAAAGACAATTTAGCCCTGCCTCGTCTATTTGCTTGCTCTCTGTTCTAAACACACAATACTTCCAGTTTCCAGTTCATGCTTAATACTTGAGTTATGCTGCCTTGTGCAGCTCTTTGTCTTTTATGGGCTTTCTATTTTCAACTAAACTGCAAGAATCCAGAATCCAATAACTAAATGTTTTTGTAGAAAATATTTTTAGCCAGGTGTGGTACCACATGCCTTTAATCCCAGCACTCGGGAGGCAGAGGTACGAGGATCACTGTAAATTTGAGGCCAGCCTGAGACTATATGTGAATTCCAGGTCAACCTAGGGTAGAACAAGACCCTCCATTGAAAAACAAAAAATAAGCCTGGCGTGGTGGCACACGCCTTTAATCAGAGCACTTGGGAGGCAGAGGTGGGGGATCGCCATGAATTCAAGGCCACCCTGAGACTACATAGTGAATACCAGGTCAACCTGGGCTAGAATGAAGCCCTACCTTGAAAAACCAATAAATAGGACTGGAGAGATGGCTTAGCAGTTAAGGTGCATGCCTGAAAAGCCTAAGGACCCCAGTTCGATTCTCCAGGTCCCACATAAGCCAGATGCACAAGGGGGTGCATGCATCTGGAGTTCATTTGCAGTGGCTAGAGGCCTGGAGTGCCCATTCTCACTCTCCTCTCTCTCTTTCCCTCTCTCTGTCTCTAATAAATAAATATATAAATAAATAAATAAATAAATAAATAAATAAATAAAATCTTTTTTAAAAAAGAAAAACCAATAAATAAATAAATATTTATTTATTTATTGGTGTGTGTATGTGTGTGCGCGCGCACATATGCATGTGAGAGAGAGAGAGTATGAGTGTAGCAGGGTCTCTTGCTGCTGCAAATGAACTCCAGGCACATGTGCCACTTTGTATATCTGGGTACTAGGGAAGGAAACCCAGGCTGGCAGGCTTTGCTAACAAGTGCTTTTAACTACTGAGTCATCTTGCTGCTGTGCAAGCATAGGAATCTGAGTTTAGCCAGGAGTAGTGGTGTACTCCTTTAATCCCAGCACTGGGGAGAATGGCAGAGATAGGAGGATCACCATGAGTTTGATGCCAGCTTGAGACTGCATAGTGAGTTCCAGGTGGTCAGCCTGGGCCAGGGTGAGATCCTACCTCAAAAAACCAAAAAGAGAGAGAGAGAAAAAAAAAGAAGAACTTGAGTCTGAGTTTGGGTTCCTAGCACTCACATAAAAATGCCAAAACTGGCAGGTGTGGTAGCACACGTGCATAACCGCAGTGCTGAGGACGTGGAGATAGGAGATTCCTCGGGCTCATTGGCTAGTTAGTGTGGCTGAACTGGTGAGCGCTAGGTTCAGTGTGAGACCCTTTCTGAAAAACACGGTAGAGTGACTGAGGAAGAAACCCAGCATTGACCTTCGGCCTCCACATGCACACAGACACATGTGCACTCACACCTGCACACATATGTGTACTCACTCACACACATATATACATGCACATACACACATTAAAAAATGTTTTTGTGGGCTGGAGAGATGGCTTAGTGGTTAAGTGCTTGTCTGTGAAGCCTAAGGACCCTGGTTCAAGGCTCAATTCCCCAGTACCCACGTAAACCAGATGCATAAAGTGGCGCATGTGTCTGGAGTTCGTTTGCAGTGGCTAGAGGCCCTGGTGTGCCCGTTGTTTCTCTCTCTCTCTCTGTTTTTCTCTCTCTCTCCTTCTGTCTCTGTTATTCTCAAATAAATAATAAACAAAAAAATAAATGTTTTTGTATCTTCCAGCTCCAGTACAAATTTTTTAAATATTTATTTATTTATTTATTTATTTATTTATGTATTTATTTATTTATGAGAAAGAGAATGGGTGCTCCAAGGCCTCTAGCCACTGCAAGCAAAATCCAAGCACATGCACCACCATGTGAATCTGACTTATGTGGGTTCTGGGAAGTCGAGCCTGCGTCCTTAGGCTTCACAGGCAAGTACCTTAACTGTTAAGCCATCTCTCCAGGCCCCAAATATCAGTTTTAAACATTTTCTCCGGGTGTTCCTGGCCCCTAGAGAGTTTGTTTCTATAGTAGACAGCTTTACATTGTTGGAATGAACATCTAAACCAGACACAGTTTATGTGAGGAAGGGGTTTATTTCAAGCATACAGATGCAGAAGGAAGTTCCATCAATAGTGGAAGAAGCTGGCTCCCATTCATAAATCCAAGCAGAGAAACCACCATCAAGTAGCAAGGTAGTAACCCCCAAAATAACCAGCAGACAAAACCAGCAGCAAGCAAGCAGGACCTGCCCCCACCCCCAGAGGTCAGACTTCTCTGCAGACCTTTGGGCTGGATCCTGAGATCCTCTCCCAGTAACACCTCTTCCAGGCAGGCAGCTGGAGACCCAAATTAAGCTTAATAAAACACCCAAGTCTATGGGGGACATACATTCAAATGATCACAGTTACCTAATGGACTTTGGCATTTAATCCAGTCTGAATTCCAGTTCCAACTCCATATTTGATATTTAACATTAAGCAATTTCTTTTTGTGCCTTATCATTGTCAAATGAGAATTCTTTTTCCAATGTTGTTATTGGAATAGGATTTCCTAACTTTAGACTGATTCACACATTTGGGACACTTTTCCAACTGGAAGTTATGATTATACGGATGACAATTAATAAAATTTAGAGAATCGTTCCATAGTCTTGCCACTTCCTGTCAAGCTTCAACTATAGGAAGTAGAAAGCTCTGATAAGACACTTGCAACGAGTTACTTTATTGGGCTGACTTGGTGTTTACAGAAAACCAGCCCGTTACAAAAGCTAGCTCCTCACCAGTGGTTCATGGTCATTTAGCAAATAACCTATCGATCTGAAATAGTGGGGAGCTGGCTGGGGGTAATGGCGTGGTGTTGCTGCGTGGTTGTCACTGCTTCCCCACATCCACCTCTGTGTACAGCACTAAGTTTTGAGTGATTGAAGTTAGTCTGGGCAAGAATTCCAGAAAAAGAAAAACAAATAGGTATGTCAGGAGGTCAGGGGAGAATAGGCCAGTGGAGGAGGAAGAAATGCTGAGCTAATAATTGAAAGATAATGGATGGGGGTGGGGTACAGCAACATAGTCCCAGGGGGAGTCAGACACCTAGACATCTGAGCAAGGCCCAAGGTTACAGCTCATCTTAAGGGAGGTCTAAAGAACACAAATTTCAAAATATTTGGGCCACCCAGCTAGGAATGTTGGGAAGGGCACTTGAGTAAGATCACTGACAGATTACCCCCCGCCCCCCGCCCCCCGCACTGGCAGGACTGGCAGCGTATGTCTCCTTAGTAGCAAATAGAAGCCAATTTGCTGATAATCGTCTGTACACAAGGCCACTTGATGGAATTTTAATCATGCAAAAAAATGGATGATGAGTGGAGATATTGTCAGGAATCTCTGGAATCTAATTAACCCTCACTTGAGTACATAAAGGTTTCATTTTAGAATCAGGGTGGAAAACTTTACCAGAAAAAAAATTGCTGTATTGATTTCTTTAGTTCTGCAAATATTTGAATTTTATAATAGACATTCATTCTCAGCTTTCTGTTAACTAAACAGAGGCTGGAAATCTGTGATGTAGTGGGTCCAGGACAGGTTTTGAGGGTAGATTTTTCATTGGACACTTAGTATTTACTAGGGATTTATTATCATTATTCTTCTTATCATTTTAATCTTACTCTTTGCCTCTGTTCTACTGTTTGTAAAATGGATATAATCGTCCTCATCCCATAGGTTATGAGAATTAAGCCAAATTATAAAGTAATGGGCTCCTGACCTTAGGAGACCCTCAAAACGCGAATGCCTTTTTCTCTTCCTTCCTCCTTTTTACTCCAGTCCCCCTTCACCCTTATCATTACAGCATTCTGTGACAGCGCTATGTATTTGATCAGGAACAGTCTTTGCTAAACTTATGAGCAATGAGGTGAGCTGAGGATAAGGGGAAGAAAGCTTTGTAGCTCCTGGGGGAAGGGAAAGGTGCTCCAAACAAAGGAGTCACCAGGTGCACAGACACACACATGACAGAGCAGAGAGTCTCAGGGAGGCCAGGGTGGCTGAGGTGGAGAAACCCCCAGGGGGAATGGTAGGAGGAGAGGTCAAGGAGACTCACAGGGAGACTATGAGACTGTAGAGAACCTTGAAAACCATTAAAAGCACTTGAGCCGGGCATGGTGGCACACACCTTTAATCCCAGCACTTGGGAGGCAGAGATAGGAGGATTGCTGTGAGTTTGAGGCCACCCTGAAACTACATAGTAAATTCCAGGTCAGCCTGGGCTAGAGCAAGACCCTACCTTGAAAAAAAAAAAAAAAAGAAAAAGAAAAAGAAAAAAAGCACTTGAAGCTGAGAGGCAAAAGGATTGCCTAAGCACAGAAGTTTAAGACCAACCGGGTTTACATAGTGAGAAAAAACATAGGAGCTTTGACTCTCAGTGACATGTTTCAATTCAGTTTTTAAAAATATTTTATTTATTTATTTATCTGCAATGAGGGAGAAAAGAGAAGTGGAGACATAGAGAGAATGGGTGCACCAGGGCCTTCATCTGCTGCAAACGAACCCCAGATGCATGTGCCACCTTGTGCATCTGGCTTACATGGGTCCTGGGGAATTGAACCTGGGTCCTTTATCTTTGCAGGCAAATGCCTTAATTGCTGAGCCATCTCTGCAGCCTTTAATTAAATTTTGAAAGGAGCAGATATGGCTCCTGCTGCCATGTTGAGAATTCATTATGGGGCAGGGATGTAGAGTGAGTAGAAGGGGCACAGGGAAACCAGTTAGGATCCCATCTAATAATCCAGGTAAGACTTGGTGAGAAGTGAAAGTGGGTCTGTAGCAACGTAGGTGTACAAAGTAGTCACACTGAGAACATAGTTTGAAGGTAGAACATTTTATGCCTTGTTAATGGAGTCAGTATAAAATATGCTAGGGACATTTTTAGGATTTTTGGTCTGAGAAAGTGAAAAGATAGTCATACTCATAATATGTTTCATAAAGGAGCAGGTTTGAAGGAAACACTAGGAGTTTCATGTTAGCCTTGTAAAAATCTGAGACATTATACAAACATGCAACAGCAAAACCTACTGTTTAGATGCAATGCAGAGAAATAGTTTGATAGGATGAAGGACCAAAAGTTTGTTTGCTGTGAAATTGGAGAAGTAACAGAATCTTCTTCAGTGATGAGAATAATTCAATAGAGTGGGAAAGTGTGTCACTGCCTGAGAGGGACAGTACCAGAGGAACATTCTTAAGTAGTGGTAAGCAGTGGGATCCAGTTCATAAATGGAGTGGGCAGCTATAGGGAAGAATGTAGCTGGTCTATCCTTAGTAACAAAAGGGTGACAAAGGACATGTGGTGGAGAGGTCCATGTGGTAAAAACCAGAAGAGTGTCTTCTCAGTGCAACTGCTTGCTGGGAAGCAGTCATTGTGGAATGATGAAAGGGATGTTGGAGTATTCAGGAATGTAACAAAGCTATGAAACTGACCAGGGAATAGAAGAGTGAGTGGATTTGGAATTGCCAAGTGAGTGAATTTGGAGCCGCCAGGTGGTATTAAGCGTCTGCTTGAGCCTAAAGGTCATGGATTTGAAATGTGACCAGCTACTTTTATCTGCATAAGTGTAAAACTGAGAAGCAGGTCCAGAGTTGCAATTATCTAGAGTTTTGCCTATTGTGCATGAGAAAACCAAGAGCAGAGCTCTTCTGCAGACAACTGTTTATCACAATAGTACATGGGTGTTATGATGGGCGGAAAGAGAAAGAAACAGTGAAAGGACCAGGATTGCCAGGCATGGTGGTACACACCTATCCAGCTGCTCTCAGGCTAGGCAGGACCATAAAGAGTTTGAGGACAGCCTGGGCTATTTAACAAGCTAACGTCTTAAGAGTTTAAAAATATTAAAAATTGGATCTGGCTGGAGAGATGGCTTGGTGGTTAAGGCGCCTGCATGCCAAACCTAAGAACACTGGTTCCAACCTCCAGGTCCCATGTTTAGCCAGACACAAAAAAGTGACACAAGGGCGCAATGCCACACTTGCCCACAAGGAGGCGCATGCATCTGGAGTTCATTCACAGAGGCTAAGAGGCCGCTGACATGCCTATTCTCTCTCTCTCTATCTATCTATCATCTATCTATCTATCTCAAATTTAAAAAAAAAAGTGGATCTGAGGATATAGCTCAGTTGGTAAAGTGCTTGCCTCACAAGCATAAAAACCTGAATTTAATCTTCAGAACTCATGTAAAAATGTTGAGTGTGATGGTGTACACTTGTGATTCCAGTGCTAGAGAGGCAGAGACAGGAGGATCCCTGCCACTCTCTGATCAGCCAGCCTGGTGAACTTCAGGCCAATGAATAACTCTGTCTCAAAAAAAAGTAGATGGCATCCCTGAAGAACAACACCTGAAGTTGTCTCTCTCTTTCTCTCTCTCTCTCACATACACAAAAGTAGCAATGTGTAGATCAGTAACTTGCCTAGGATGCACAATGTTCTGGGTTCAATCCCTCCACATAGAAGTACACAGACAGACAAACAAACACACAAACAAAAAATATAAGAAAGAATGATAGATCTTTTACAGGATTAAAAAAATTTAGTTGGAACTTGAGAAGAAGTGATCTGAAAATATGGAGAAGGACAGTGTGAATCAAAACCACACTGAAATATCACTTCACACCCTCTAGGATATTATTTTAAAAAAAAAAAAAACAGGGAGTAAGTTTTGAGAAGGATGTGGAGAAATTAAGCTGTTCGTACACAGCTGGTACCACTATAAACCAGTGCAGTGATGTAGTTGCCTTCTAGTTGCTGGAACAAAGCACCTAGCCCAAAGCAGCTGATGGGAAGAACATATTTTTTGGCTTGCTGTCTCAAGGGGAAGCTACATGATGGCAGGGGAAAATATGGCATGAGCAGAGGCTGGACATCGCCTGTGCCACAGCAGATGAAAACAGCAGCAGGAGAGTGAGCCAAACTAACACTGGCAAGTGAGGGGCTGATAAACCTCAAGGTCCACCCATCCCTAGCAACACACCTCCTCCAGCAAGGCTCCACCTACCAAGTTGCCATCTGCTGGGGAATAAACGTTCATTACACATGCGTTTATAGGAGACATCTGACCCAAGCCACCACAAGTGACTTTTAAAAACTCTAGAGCCGGGCGTGGTGGCACACGCCTTTAATCCCAGCACTTGGGAGGCAGAGGTAGGAGGATTGCCATGAGTTCGAGGCCACCCTGAGATTACAGAGTGAATTCCAGGTCAGCCTGGGCTTGAGTGAGACCCTACCTCGAAAAACCAAAAAAAAAAAAAAAAAACAACTCTGGAATTTCTCCATGGTGAAGCATAAAGTTGCCATATGACCCAACAATTCTACTCCCATGTACAGACCCAAGAAGAAATGAAAGTGTATGTCCCAAACTGAGTGTAGTGGTACACACTTGTAATCTCACCACTTTGAAAGTAGAGGCAAGAGATCAAGAGTTCAGGCTAGCCTGAGCTACATAGTGAGTTGGAGGCTAATCTAGACTACCCAGTGAGAACTTGCCCCTCTAACTCCAAAAAGTTATACAGAAATGCTTATAAGAGCATTTTTCATGGTAGTTCCACAGTGGAAGCAACCCAAATGTCCATCAAGTCAAATATGTCTCAACCATATTATTGAGTACAATAAAAAGTAATGAAGTACATGTTAGAAATTGGGTGAACCTTAAAAACATTATGCTAAGTGAAAGAAACCAGCCATAAAAGGCCATGTATTCTATGACATAGAATACTCAGAATGGACACAGTTATAAATACAAAAAAGCATACTTGGTGGAGAGCTGGCAGCAATGGGAAGACAGGACAGGGGATTGGGAAATCTATAGGCACAGTGGTTTGAAGGAGTGAGAAAATAGACTAAAGTTATTGCAACCGTTGTACAAACCAAAAACCACTGGATTGTGTGCACTTTACAAGGAGAGAAGTTTACGACATCTAAATTGCATCATAAAGCTGTCAACAATAAATGAATAAAGATAACAGGAGGTGGTCAGAGAGTAAAATGCTTGAAACTGAGATCATGGGGAGTTTGTATATGGGTAGCAACCAGAGCTAGAAAGCCTGACCTTGAAAGCAAGAAGCCAGGATGGCTGAGCAGGAAGTGAAGGAGGACAGTAAGTGCTGGAGGGTAGTGTAGGAGTGATGGGCACTGAGAGCAGTGGCAGGAGGCACCTTTGTAAGAAATCTGACTTAATGCAGAGTAAAAATCTCTAGGAAATGAGGAAGGCGGCTTGAGGGGTTATAGGAAGCATAGCAGATGAGGATCTGATAGTTCAAAACTGGGGTGTCGTTAGAGAGAATTCTGGAATCTGGATATTGAGACATGCTTAAGGACTAAGAGCATACTGTTCTTTTCCTTTCGTCATTTATTTATTCATGCAACATGCATTTAATCTTCTGACTGATAGCTTCAGGGTCCAGCAGATATAGAATGACCTCCTTCCAGCAATTATCCCACAACCTGTTTAGCCTGAGGATGGGTGAACGACCAGCTAGGCTGACCTGTGTGTGAACTTCCGTTGATCACTGTCATCACACTGGTAGTTGCTGTCACAACTGTCACAATATCTGCGTTATTGTTTAAGGGCTGCTTGTTTAGAATTGAATGGGAGAGTTAGAATGGACTCTGACTCTAGCTCTGGGTTTGAGTTCTTGCTGTACTATTTATATGTTTGTGATCTTATTTAATCTTGCTGGTTTTAATTTCATTATTGACAGAATGCCTAGTTCATATATGTTGGTGAGAATTAAAGGATATTCCACTAAAGGACATCCTGACAGGTAATAGACATAGCCGGAAATGTTAGCGCTCCCCCCCCTTTTCCCTTCCTTTGCCTCTGCTGACAGAACCTCTTGTGTAGTATTCCCAACTCCATTTCCAAGATCTAACACCAGACCAAGTGTCTTCTTACAGGGATGGTTGAAATCATCAGGCTGACTTCCAGATGGACATACAGTCAGTCACACTAATCCCTACTTCACTGAAGCTTATAACATCACTCAAAGGGCTTTACTGAGTTAGGAATGTGGCTCAGTGGTAGACCCCTTACCTAATATGCTGAGGCCCAGGGTTTGATCCCCAGCACTGAAAACAAGCAAACAAACAAAAAAAAGTTTTTAATTTTACCTACTAGAATAACGGTTTGAGGTATAGGAAAGAGGCATTAATATTTCTAATTTATGGAGACTATGCAGGTCTCAAAGGTGTCTAACATTTACTGGGCATATATGAGATGACATTTTTCTCCATCTTTTATGTGCATTCATTCATTTAATCCTCATAACAATCCTATGAAGTATTAGTAACTTTATCTCACATGAAGGGAAACAGGCCCAGAGAGATCAAATAGCTAGTTGAAGGTCACATAACTTCTAAGCATGAGGTCATGATTTGAACCTAGCAGTCTGGTCACAAAGCTTAACCACCATATGGTATCTGATAGACGGTAAGTAAACAAATCCTTGTTGGGAGCGACAGAGCACAGAAATCCTTTAGTTAGTTCAGATATCCTTCTGGTCTCTGGAATCTCATGAAACTTGTAAACACTGCTGGCTCACAGTGATGACTAATGGGAGGCTGTTGTTATCTGTGATAGCACAGGAGCCTTCATACCTCCTTGTGTTTTATTGCGCTGTTTGCTTCTAGCTCAGCCACCTCTCTGAATGCTTTTGCAGAGACAAAGAAATCAGTTGCTCCAGGTACCAAATTATATAAATAGACATTCTTTGTCATATGACAGTCCTGCTTATTGCAAGCCAAGTTCCAATATTAATGTTAAAAGTAGGGCTGAGCTGGGTGTGGTGGCACACACCTTTAATCCTAGCACGTGAGAGGCAGAGTTGGGAGGATCGCTGTGAGTTCAAGGCCACCCTGAGAATAGAGAGTGAATTCCAAGTCAGCCTGGGCTATAGTGAGACCCTACCTCAAAAAAAAAAAAAAAAAAAAATAGGACTGGATAGATGGATCAGTGGTTAAGAACACTTCCTTTGCAAGCATGAGGGCCTAAGGAAGTTTGAGAGACTGCTTGAGTTTCATTCCCAGGACCCACATTAACAGCTGGGTGGCCATGTGTGTCTGTAACCCCAGTTCAGTGGGGGAGCAGAGACTCACGAATTATCATAGCTCTCAATAAGACATAGCAAGCTCTGGGGTCAGTAAGAGACTCAAGAAAGAACAAGCAGTGGAGCGTTAGAGCTGGACACTGGATACTGTACTTGGGCTGGTGCAGGCAAGTACATGAGGTGCTGCATACACGTGCATGCACCATACGTGCACATACACACACACAACATATTACCCACACAGCACAAAATAAAAATAAGATGACAGCAATACAGCAAGACTGTAAGATGTCTTGATATCCTAAATCTAAAAATATGAGGGAACCAAACATGGGGCATATTCATTCAATGCTTCAGAAATTAAGAGGTGGAGGCAGGAGGATCTTTTAGAAGCCACACTGGGCTAAATACATAGCAAGACTCAGTAAAAGAAAACAAAGAAATCCAGGTGTGGTAGCACTCCCCTTTAATCCCAGCACTAAGGAGGCAGAGGTAGGAGGATCTCCATAAATTTGAGGCCACCCTGAGACTACATAGTGAATTCCAGGTCAGCCTGGGCTAGAGTGAGACCCTACTGTGAAAAAAATAAAAATAAATTTAGCCGGGCATGGTGGCTCGCACTTTTAATCCCAGCACTTGGGATGCAGAGGTAGGATGATCTCCAAGAGTTCAAAGCTACCCTGAGACTATATAGTGAATTCCAGGTCAGCCTGAGCTAGAGTGAGACCCTACCTCGAAAAACCAAAATAAATAAATAAATAAAAATTTTTAAAAAGAGGGCTAAAGAAATTGCTCAGTGGTTAAAGTTGCTTTCTTGAAAAGCCTGATGGGCCTGGGTTTGATTCCCCAGTGCCCATGTAAAGCCACATGCATAAAGTGGCACATATGTCTGGAGTTTTGCAGTGACAACAGGCCCTGGAGTGCCATTTCCTCTCTCTCTTCAAATAAATGAAAATAAAGAAAGGGGGTGGGGAGGAAGAAGGGTAGAAATGAGGGTGGGATGGAGGAGGAAAGAAAAGCAGAAAAATTTGGAAAATTGACAGTTCCTGAGGATAAATCAGGTTCACAATAATTGTCTGGTTCAAATGGACTTTTTCTTAGAAAAGATTGAGCCTTTATATACTGATGAAACTCATCTTAAAATAGAGCCAGCTACTTTTTTTTTTACCTTACAGTCTGTGGTGGTTTGAGTGTAACACGTCTCCCAAAGCCTCATGTGTTTATGATTAAGCCCCCAGCTGACGGAGCCTTTCCAAGATGGAGCCTTGCTGGAGGAGGTGTGTCACTGGGGTGGGCCTTGAGGTTTATAAGGCCAGCCCCATTGGGTGTTCATAGCTCAACTCATTCTCTTTATTACCTCCTTGCCAGGTTTCTGCGCATGCCATGCTTTCCCTGTCGTTATGAAACTTCCCCTCAAATTATAAGCTAAAATAAACCCTATTTCCATACTCTGCTTCTGGTCATGTGTTATGTACCAGCAATGCAAAGGTACCTGCTCTATAATCTTTTCCTCAAGTGCTACATATTTCATAGCTAAGGCATGTGGGGATGGGGACTAGTCAATCATTCAAAAGAACATGAGATTTGTCAATTTTCTTCTTGCTGCCACTGATTTTTTCTTTTTTTTGAGGTAGGGTCTTGTTCTAGCCCAGGCTGATCTGGAATTAACTTTATAGTTTCAGAATGGCCTCAACTCATGGGGATCCTCCTATTTCTGCCTCCCAAGTGCTGGGATTAAAGGTATGCTCCACCATGCCTAGCTGATTTTGTTTTTCAATCATTAGAATGTCTCCCCTATCAGGAGTAGGGGAAAACTGGTCCTAATTATTTTAATATGTCAGAAACTTTAATATCAATCTATAATATAAATCCTATTGGAAATTATTTCCGCCTATAGTTCCAGAAGGCTTATCATGGTAGAGAAGTATGGTAGGCTTGAGTAGGCAGCTTGTGTCACATTGTCACACCAACAGGGAAGAGATGAAGAGAACAAACAGCAATCTGGCTTGCCTGTAACACCTCAAAGCCTGCTCCTGTGACATTCTTCCTCCAGCAAGACTCTATCTCCTAAAAGTTCCACAACCATCCAGAACAGCACCATCAGGGTTTAAATATTTAAACAGCTGAGTCTCTAGGGGACATTTTCCATTCAAACCATCACAAGACACCACTGGGTTCAGTAGATAACTAGTGTGTGACACTGCTAAAATAAAATCAAAGCAATTTTTAAAAAACTTAGATTTCTTAGTGGCTCAGGCTCCAGGTTTCTCCAATAGTAATTTTCAATGCCAGTGTCCCACAATGCCTGCCTTCCTGTGTTATACTATGCACAGTTCCTTTTTGGTTTTTTTTTTTTTTTTAGTGTGCTGTGTGTGTGCATATTCATGTGTTTGAGTTCACATGCGTGTGCCACAGTACACATGGAGGTCAGAGGACAGCTTTCAGGGTGCTCCTCACCATCCCACCTTGTACAAGCCAGGGTTTCTTGTTGTTGCTCACCATAGCTTGGTCCACCAGGCTTACTGGTTCATGAGCTTCCAGGAAATTCTCCTGTCTCTGCTTCCCATCTTGCCATTGGCATGCTGGAATTACAGAAACCCACTACAACTTCCTACTTTTACATGGGTTTTGGGGATCTGAATTCAGATCTTCACACTTCTATGAAAGTACTTTATCTACTGAGCCATCTCCCCAGCCCAATTTTTGCTTTTGTCTCTAAGAAACCATGCTACACTCCCTGGAGTGGTTGGTTATTCCCTGCTAAGAGGAGGTACCAGAAAGTTTGTCTAAAGAAATTTGCTCTATAATATGAACCAAACTGTGATCTTAGATTATATACAGTTGAAAATCAAAACAAATGATTATGAAAACTATTTAATTTTACAATGATAACCATGTGCTAATCTTCAAAATAAAAATGAACTATTTTTTTCATCCTGACTGCAAACTTTTAAGATGCACAATTTTTATTCTTTTTTAAAAAATTATTTTATTTTTATTTATTTATTTGACAGAGAGAGAGAGAGAGAGATAGAATTAGGCAGGTAGAGAGAGAAAGAATGGGTGCACCAGGGTCTCCAGGCCCTGCAAACAAACTCCAGATGTATGCACCCCCTTGTGCATCTAGCTTACATGGGTCCTGGGAAGTTGAACCTGGGTCCTTTGGCTTTGCAGCAAGTGCCTTAACTGCTAAACCATCTCTCCAGCCCACAATTTTATTCTTTTTACTTCACCTTATTTCAAAAATGTTCCTGTCAATTATGCCATTGGTTTGCATTTTGCTTGCTGCTTGTATTGATTGTCATTCCATATCTAAGTGGATTGAGAAGACCTTAGCGGAACTACAGGAGATGAAGATAGAGCTGACTGTGGGGCTGTTGAGTGGGGTCTTAATTCATAGCTGCTCTCCTCAGCAGTGAATATTTTCCTGTGTGGCAGAAAAGTGATGAAAGCCCCCACTTGTGTAATGTCTTTCTTGTAGTCAATCTTGTCCTTGCCTTTTATTTTATTATGTTTTCCTTTTGCACAGTTTTTCTTAACTGCTCCTTCAGTCTTTTGTATTTCTAAGGAGTTGAATCAAATTGTTTGTAAGAAATGACAAAGGATAAATAAACAATGGAAAGGAATACTGATACTCAAGTTTCTAATTATTCCCCACTCTGAAAACTTGTTCTATTTCTTGTTCTATTAAAACCAACCACCTTAGGGAAGTCAGGTCTGGGCACTTTATTGCAGTAAGGAAAGCTGAGTGGCCAAGTGGCTTCCGTGAAGTTTGACAGCCTACCATTGTCATCAGGTCCTTCCTCCCAGTGAGCAATAAATCAAGAACTTCTCCGTCTTGGTTTTCCAGGGCTGTGGCTCATTTGGATGTCCTATAAGGTGTCGTTGGGTGACCCTTCCTGCCCTGAGACACCTCTCTGAAACAAAAACTTCCTCTTGAAGGAAGTCTCCTGTTCATTTATAAATCATCTTGTCTGTGAGAAAATAACCTCTTTTCTCTTCCATCAATTCCTTCCTGCTAGTCCCTGCAGTTGCCAGCATGTGTATTCTTGTTGTGAAAATGGTCAAAGAATGGTAAGAAAATCATGTGATTCTTGAAGCAGCCCTCTGAAACTCTTGATATATGAAGAAAACTTTCTGTGTCTACAGTGTGTGTCTATAGTGGTCCCATATTCAGAGGGCGAAAACACATTCAGGGAAGATGCATATTTTCGCAAGATCATATGGGAAGTGGAATTCATATCCATGTCAGTGGGACTCCAGAGTTCCCAGTCTTTACAAACCATGCTGCCTCCACTTTTCTTTTTCTTCTCATCTAGCTTATTAAACTCAGAGAAGAATAATATGCCTCTTATCGTAAAAATAACAAAATAAAGTAGTTACATGCTTTAAGTTTTTATTTATTTGGGTGCGCACACACACATGTGTGTGTGTGTGCGCGCACGTGTGTAAGCTTGCAAGGGCCTCTTGCCACTGCAGATGAAAACCAGACACATGCACTATTTTTTGCATCTGACTGCTTAATGGGGGGTGGCTTGGGCTTGAACCTGGGCCCCCAGGCTTTGCAAGCATGTGCCTTTAACTGAAGAGGCACATGTGCATTCCAATCTAAAGGAAGCTATGGTGCTTCCTCTGTTTGTCAGATTACATGTGAGAAACACACATTTCTGTGTGTAAGGCACTGTCTCCTCATAATTCAGGGCAAAATCATCCACACTTTATAGCTGAGGTCTATCTAGAGTCCTACAGATGGAAGGGCCAGAGTTAGAAGTAGAGCATAGGTTCCTGAGTCCCAATCCACTGTCTTTTCTCCACAAAACATGCCGCATAATGACCCAGAAAAGGAATCTTCACTGATAGAAACCTAATGACTTAAGATTAAGAGAGGTAGGTGGGGATAACAGGCAGCATCATGTTGGTACTGTTGTCACTCAGTGTAATACGCAGAACTGTTTCTCTGTTTCATTTTATAGCCCAGTAGTTAGTTCTGGGTTCCAAAAAATTGCTGATTAAATTCATGAACCTGAGAACCAAGTACAGATCCTGGGAGGACCTTTTGTATTCTTCATTGTTCATACCATATGAACAGTTCTAAACTGAGAATTTCTACCACTTGTGAGTAATAATAATTCCCAGAGAATAGAAAGCAACATTCAAACAGTTTGAGAAGTTCTTAATTTATTTGTCTACTATATTAATTTTTCTTGTCGCTGTGACCACACACCTTACGAGAAGCAATTTAAGGGAAGGAAGGTTGATTTGGCTTACAGATTGAAAGGGAACATCCCACCATGATAGGGAAGGCATGGGGCAGGAGTGAGAGGTGGCTGCTGCACACATGCACCTGTAGTCAGAGAGCAGAGAGCACACAGGAAGTGGGGTCAGGCTATAAAACCTCAAGGTCCACCACCAGTGACCCACATGCTTCAGTGAGGCTCCATCTCCTAAAACAGTGCCACCATTTAGAGGTCAATTGTTAGAAACATGAGCCTATGGAAGACATTTCACATTAAAACCACAGCATCTACTTTAATCCTTTCAGACGTTGCATATCTCATTAATACAATTATTACACTTAACAGAAAGTATTTCTCTGCAAATTACCAACTGAAAAAAAGAACAAATTTGTTGCACATTGCATTGCATTAACTATGACTGACTGACTTGCCCTTTCCTCTTTGTACCCCTACCTTATCATTAGGCAGGAAAAAAGTTGTCAGAAAGGACAACTAATCCATCAAGGCTTTAGACACAGCATGCAGGTGACATTCAGCTATGGTAGACCTCTACAAGATGAGTTTGAGTTCAGTTAAATGACAGAGAGAACTGCAGGTAAGTCAAAGACATTATGTGTTCAGTTTTGCATAGCAAGGCCATCTCCCTGCCCTGGGGCTGTGCATGCCAACTCTTTTTCTCATGGGTAGGTTGTGAATTCTGTTAAACCGATAAGTCTGTGTAATAGGTTTAGAGTTCTGAGAATCTCGGAAAGAGAAGGATAAGAACGCAGAAAGGTGGCGTGTCATGTTTCTTGGGCACTTGGAGGATTAGGCGGACAAGTGAAGTATCAGTCTGGGGCCAAAGAGCTGGGGATTTTTAGAGGCAACAGACTGGAGAACGTGTGCTTTGAAGTCCATGTGGAATCTCACTCCCAGCTCTCTCATTTTACTGACATGCAACCTTGAGCAAGCAGTTGCACAGCTCATGAGCTTTAGTATTCTCAGTTCTATCCTTGAGAATTTATGTAAATTCACTAAAAATGAGGTGATTAGCCGGGCGTGGTGGCGCACACCTTTAATCCCAGCACTTGGGAGGCAGAGGTAGGAGGATCGCTGTGAGTTTGAGGCCACCATGAGACTACATAGTGAATTCCAGGTCAGCCTGAGCTAGAGCAAGATCCTACCTCGAAAAACCCAAAAAAATAAAGAGGTGATTATCACAAAGGCCTGACAATTGTGACAACTGAGGTGATGCAATGTTATTATTGGAACATGAGGCGCCAACACCTGGCATAATGATGATGACATTTGATTCATCTCTATGATAAGCACTAAGCACCCACCATTGTATGCCCCCACTATTTTAGGCACTGGGAATACAGGAGTAAATGAGACAAGCATAAGTCACAGTCCTTATGGGCTGATATTCTAGCGGAAGACAGATAATAAACAAGATATATAAGTGAAAAGAGATTAAGTGCTGAGGGAAAAACACAACTGGGAAGGAGGACAAGTCGTATTAAGGACATTGAATTTTAGGGAGCTAAGGCTGGGTGGTGTAGCTGAGTGGCAGAGCACTTGCCTAGCATATGCAGGGCCTTACAGAAGTTACAAAGAGATGGCTAGGAAAGATATTTTCTAGCCTTTGTGTATTTGAATTTGTTTAAAGACCAAATTGGGGGGCTGGTGAGATGGCTCAGCAGTTAAGGCGTTTGCCTGCAAAACCTAATGACCTGGGTTTGATTCCCCAGTACCCACAAAAAGCCAGATGCACAAGGTGGCGCATGTGTCTGGAGTTCATTTGCAGTGGCTAGAGGCCCTGGTGCACCCATTCATTCTTTCTCTCTCTCTGTATCTCTTCTCTCTCTGCTTGCAAATTAATAAATAAAAAAAATTTTTTTTTGGTTTTGCGAGGTAGGATCTCACGCTGGCCCAGGCTGACCTGGAATTAACTATGTAGTCTCAGGGTGGCCTCGAACTCTCAGCAATCCTCCTACCTCTGCCTCCCGAGTGCTGGGATTAAAGGCATGTGCCAGCACGCCCGGCTAATAAAATATTTTTTAAACAGACCAAATTGGTCTTTATGTGGTAAGAAAATCAAATGAGTCTCTGGGGATAAAGCTTTGCAGGGTGAGGCAACATCAAGCACAAATGCTGAGGTGGGATTTGATCTGGCATCGTCTGCACGTCCCCAGGAGGTCCTGAGGCAGAACAGTACAAGGTGAGAGATGAGGGCCCAGATCCAGCAGGACCCATGATGCAGAGGGAGGACTTTGGCTTCACTGTGAATGTGACCTGCCCAGGAAGGTGATGAGAAGGGTTCGGGCCCGATTTCACTGCTGTGGTCATAGGCTATGAGGTTGTTGCCAGTGATGAGCAAGGAAATGTGATAGCTAATAGCATGCTAGAGAAAGATGATGGACAGGGCTGGGAAGACAGACTGGAGGCATTTTGATCTGGAGGACATAAAACTTAAGAGGCACAACATAGGGCCATGCCACAAAGAGCAATGTCAGTCACTCTTTCTCAATGTGATATAGCGAGAAAGACTGAAAGGAATGGAGATGGGCTGGCACTGCCCCTCTCTAGCACACGTCCAGCTGCTGCCAGCAGCATACAGTTTTCCCTTATGTGCCTACACCAGTATGTTGAGTCTCCTCTTATCATATACCACCCAGTACAATGGGCTAGAGTGAGATCCTAAAGTCACAGCATGATTTTAGAGAAACTGGATGAATAATCAACATAAACTTAATTTCTGCGTTTGGTGAGCTTTACTATGTTGAAGCCAAGTGTGCTGTTGCCAGTGCAACATTTCAGATTGTCATTTATGATAATCAGTGGAGACAATAGTATCAATTAAGGTCAGTCACAGCCCTGTTCTAGCCAATAGTTTCAACTTGCTTAGCAGCCATGTTTATGACCAAGTCACCGACACTGTGCTACCAAATGGACAGGAATAGAAAGGTCTGAAGGAAGAGGGGTTGTGGGGATTCTAAGGCAACCACCGAAGATATAGTGGCTTTTAACCTGGATGATGGCTGAAACAGGTAGACGAGGAGTCTACTCTTCTCACAAAACTAGCTTGAGTCAAAACTCAGTTTGAGCAAATTTAGTGGGACTCCCCCTTTTGGATTAGAATCCTGGATGAATCCCAGCAACTAAGAAGGTGTCCCAGATGCTCCCTCCCCTGGCCTTCCTGGAATAGTTGTTTATGAGGCTTAGTTGAGGTACCCTTAAGATGAGAAAGAAGTCAGCCTTGTTTTTATAAGCCTGGGCTCCCTGACATGCTTCAGCTGATGTGCTTTCTTTTTTTTTAAATTATTTATTTATTTATTTATTTGAAAGTGATAGAGAAAGAGGCAGAGAGAGAGAGAGAGAGAGATGGGTGCACCAGGGCTTCCAGCCACTGCAAACGAACTCCAGATGCATGTGCCACCTTTGTGCATATGGCTTATGTGGGTCCTGGGGAATCGAACCTCCAACCAGGGTCCTTAGGCTTCACAGGCAAGCCCTTAACTGCTAAGCCGTCTCTCCAGACCCTTTTTTTTTAAAGTACAAAGATGTGAAACATACTAAAAATATTCTAGAATATAAGTTCCAGGAAAGAAGAGAATCCAGTCTATTTTCTTCACTGATATATCCCCAGGCCTACAAAAGTGCTTGGCAATGGTGAATTCATTTTAAAAAATATTTGTGGGATGAATGAAAATATACACGTATTTCCAAGTTTCTGACCTCAGGAGTTTAAAAGCTAAGAGGAGGTCGGAGACCAACAAACATGGCGGTGGAACAGTGGTGTTGAACCAAACTAGGGGTTCTTAGTGCTGTTGGCAGAAGACCTCAGTATGGCTTTTGAATTTTAGGTGAAATTCCCTCCATGGCCTTCTGGAGTCTCTTCCAACTATTGGACATTTCATCTGTGTTGGGGTGGCAAGACAAAGGTGGAAGTGACTTGGGTGCAAAGGTAAAACATGCTTTCAAATTAAGCAGGAAAAGACAACGCAAAAATATGTGAAAAGAAGCCAAAGCCTTTGGACTTCCTGAAGGACTTACAGGAACACCCGACTCAGCAGACCCACCATGTGAACGGGATTTCTGGGTCGCTTAGTAGGAGACAAATAACAGAGACTCTTCAGGGAGTTGGAACGGAAGGTGACCAAAATGGAATTGATGACCCATCTGTTGAAATTCGTTTCCCTGGGCGAAAACTCAGGAAAGTCAGTGGATGGGGCTGAAAGGACCTTTAATGGAAAGCTCGTGTCAGTATTACAACTATGCCAGCAAGGAGCAGCCCAGCTGATGAGTACATTAGAATCCACACAGGAGAGAAACCACATAGATGTCACTTATGCCTGTTTGCATCTGCTTATGAACATCATCCGGAGACCCACATGCGGTCCCATACTGGAGAAGAACCATACAAACATGAATTATGTTCCTTCTGCTGCAGTGACCGAAGTACTCCATGTCATCGTTGGAGGCGCAAGCATAAAATGATACCAATTAAAGGTACTAGGTCTTCCTTAAGCAGCAAGAAAATGTGAGGGGATTTACAGAAGAGAACGAGCAATCTGGGGTATAGCAGAAGAGCATGAATCCACTTAAATCCACCTTCCATGGTGGTTCAGAAACCAGACTACCTTAACGACTTTACTCATGAAATCCCAACCATTCAGACTGACTCCTATGAAAGCATGGCGAAAACCACAGCGACTGGTGGTCTGCCAAGGGACCCCCACGAACTCATGGTCGACAACCCTTTGAGTCAGCTCTCCACTCAAGCAGGACAGTTGTCTAGCTTGCCACCTGAGAACCAAAACCCGCCTCCCCTGATGTCGTTCCCTGCCTTGATTAAAAGCCTTTCCTGATTCGGCAGCCCCTGCCCAGGCCGTGGTTTCTGCAGTGTCAGCAAGTGTTCCTCAGAGCTCCTCTCCCACCAGCCTAGCCATCACATGGTCAGAGGAACTATAGTCCAGTGACAGGGCTGAGCAATGAGCCAAGTGCCCACACCAGTACCCCCAGCATAGGAAATAGCCAGCCAAGCACAGCAGCCCCACCCTTGCCAGTGCAGGATCCCCAGCTCCTGCACCACTGCCAGCACTGTGGCATGTACTTTACAGACAATATCCTTGACACTGTTCATATGGGATGCCATGGCTATGAGAATCCTTTTCAGTGTAATATAAGTGGATGCAAATGTAAAACTAAGCATGATTTTGCCTGTCATTTTGCAAGAGGGCAACATAATCAACACTGAAAACATTGTTTCACTTGCTTGACCTTTTGGGGGAGGTTGCAGTTTTTGTTTGTTTTTTTATTTTTGGCCATTCCTAATAAGATATTAGCTAATTTAAGGTTTATACATTATATTTATAAAATATGGATTTGATAGTGGGAAAAGTGGATTTTTTTCATTAAAATCTGATCAGGGTTATTTATGCATTAGAATAATTAGACACATTGATACCTAATACCCTTTTTTCTTTGATTTAGACCTGTAAGAATTGAAGTACAATTATAAGCTACCAGATGTTCAGTTGTTCCCAACATTATTGTCCATTAAGATGTCAAAGGTTATCCATACTTTTGATATTTCAATATATATATTACAACTAAATGTTATTTCTTCCAGATTTCAAAATAGTAGAATAAAGTTTTTGTCTTGCAAAATCTGTTACAATCTATTTCAGTATTTGTAGAGAAATTTCCTATAAAATTGCTCTTAATCAAAATTCTGTTTTATCTACATAACTAGTTGAATCAGTGGTCTCATTTCAACCTGAAAATAGTAAAATTATTTCAGTGTAATAAATCTTTTTTTACAGGGAGAAATAAAAAATTATTAAAGTTATAAAAGCAGGTGAAAGTCCTGAAAAGAAATGAAACTCAAGTCAGTGCTAAGTTGAAATCATGTCTGATAGTTAAAATGCATGTTTATTCTATGGCTAGTTGAAACACTTTAGTATTTCATAGATTGTTTTTATACTTCCAGCTTATTTTTTTTTCAGCCACAATAAATACACTATAGTGCTATATACCTTTTGTTCCGTTTGAATTTTTCACTGAGATTCTCGAATGTGGTATTCTTCGTGTGGGGTGAGATTGACAATGCTAGTGAGGGATTTACTCTTCTGTTCCTTTGATGTTCAAAGAGGTGCAGTGGAATTCTTCCATCTTACTAAGATGCAGTGCTCCAAAGCAATCTCCCAAGTTTCCTTTTCCTGCCTTCTGTCTCAACATTGTCCCTCATTTCCAAGAAAAGGTGGTCATAAAAACATGGGGTAGTAAAAAAAATCCACAAAAATGAGAACATGTGTCCAAATAGACCCTGGTGTCCTCTTCAGAGGTGGCCATTTAAAATATTTCCTGTGGGCTCAAGAGATGGCTTAGCAGTTAAGGCATTTGCCTGCAAAGCCAAAGGACCAAGGTTCAATTCCCCAGGACTCTTGTGTAAGCCAGGTGCACAAGGTGGCTCATGCATCTGGAGTTTGTTTGCAGTGGCTGGATGCCCTAGCGTGCCCATTTTCTCTCTCTCTCTCCCTCCCCCCCCCTTAAATAAAAAAATATATTTCCTGTGGAATAGATGGTAAGACCCTATTTCTGAGGACTCCATATGCTTGAGCTGCAAGATCACTGAGAAATCCTGCTGGATCTGAGCTGAAAACCTCCTCCATGAAGACCAACTGATAGAAAGCTGGAAAAAGCTATGCTGCATGCAGCTCCATGGGAGAAAGAGAGAAAACACCAGTGGAGATAAGCAACAGTGGACACTGCAGGCCTTAAATTTGGCCAGCCAGGCCAAATGAGCCAACAGGTGCAATAGTGGCATGTCTGTTATAGGGGAAACCAACTGCTCTCTAATTAGACTGGAGGCCTGCTCCATGGGAGGGTATACAGGCCTGATACTGAAAACCTATGACGGGGTAGTCATGAGCCCTAGGGGTATAACGCCTGCTGGTGTCTGGCTAAATGTTTATACTGTGCTCACCAAACTGCCCAGTAAGCACTTCTCTTAATGTTCATACCCATATATTAATGCTACTCTCACTTTTGGTTAGATGGTTAGAGAAGCTTCTCTTTTCAGATGGCAGTGACTTTGGGATAACTTAGAAGGCACCATGGTGCTGAGAAGTGACAGAGGAGTGCTCAGCACTGAAACATCTCTATCACTCCTTCCAAGGCTCAGTGTCCATTGGGGAAGATGTAGTGGAAAGAATGTAAGAGCCAAAAGGAGGGTAGGACTGCTTACAATGCACTCTTTCAGACACAAAATGGCCTTGATATCTGTGACCTCACAGTGCCTGACACTACCTACACAAGACCATCATAATAGGAGGAAAAGATGATGACATCAAAATAAAGCAGAGACTTATTGATAGGGGAGGGGATATGGTAGACACTTGTCTACCACGTGTGAGGTTTTGGGGTTCATTCCTAGTACCAAAAAAGAAAACTTAACCACAGACCTTTCCATTGTTGCCATGGTTTTGCCTTTTCTAGAATGCCGTATAAATGGATTCACAGAGTATGTAGCCTTTTCATATTGACTTTTTTTTCAGTTAGGGATATTCATTTATGGCCCCTCAGTGTCTCCTTTTTAGTGCTGAATAATATTCCATTGTTTGTATCACTTTGCTTAAATAATGTTATAATTTTGGACTAAAAAAGTGAAGTAAGGGGCTGGAGAGATGGCCTAGCGGTTAAGGCATTTGCCTGCAAAGCCAAAGGACCCTGGTTCGATTCTCCAGGACCCATGTTAGCCAGATGCACAGGGTGGTGTATGTATCTGGAGTTCGTTTGCAGTGGCTGGAGGCCCTGAAGTGCCCATTCTCTCTCTCTCTCAAATAATATATATATATATAGGACTTAACTAGCCAGGTGTGGTGGCACATGCCTTTAATCCCAGCACTCAGGAGGCAGAGGTAGGAGGATCGCCGTGAGTTAGAGGCCACCCTAAGACTACATAGTTAATTCCAGGTCAGCCTGGGCAAAGTCCCTACTTTGGACCCCCCCCAAAAAAAAAAAAAAGACTTAGCTTTTAAAGGAATGAAATAGTAGCTCCAAGTGTACTTTTGATGTTGAAGAAGGAAGGGACAGGCAGGGGTGTTCTGAGTGTTCTAAGACAGCGGCCTTTAGAAGGAAACTACGAACACCCTCTGTGGGCAGTTAGGGTACTGAGGGCTACAGGGTATGGAAAGTGGGCCATTCCTGCCTTCCTGAATATTACCCTCTGGCTGGGTACAAGGGACGTAGTTACAGCTGGAATGAAGGAATCCAGGCAGGGATCAGGACAGTGGGGCTGACCCCAGGCTGGGCAGAAGTTCACTTGTGGCTCTCTGTCTCTCTCTGTCTCTCTTACCTGTCTGAGCAGATTGAAGAAGGGGGCAAAGCTGACCTGGTGAGCTCCAAATTGCGAGCTGGGGATGAAGTTGTGCACATCAATGAGGTGGTACTGAGCAGCTCCAGAAGGGAAGCCGTGTCCCTGGTGAAGGGATCCTACAAGACTCTCCGGCTGGTTGTGCGCAGGTAGGTGGGCTGGTGCCCCAACCCTCTTCCTGCCAGCACCCCATGGTGCCTCCCTGGCCTGCTTCACCTGGGGCAAAGAGCTCCCAACTAGCTTCTGTCTTTTCCTGTGTGTGGTAGTGGTGGCAGCTGTGGTGGTGACAGTATAGGAATACGTTTGTTTTCTTTTCCTTTCTTCTTGCTCCTGTGGCATGGGGGAGGAAGTGGGGTGAAGATATTTGGATTCTGTTTGTCCCTCTTTTGAAGCCTCCTCCCATGCATCAACTATACTTTCTAAGTTTCTAGGTTTGATGAGAAGTGACATTCACCCCAGATATGGTCTGGTTTAGTCTTCTAGGACTACACAAAGCAGTTGATTTGAACTAATGTAGGTGACGTTCCGTTAGCTGCATCTACAGCACAAGATTTATCTAAACAGGTGGAATTCCTCTTGTTTTGTAGTCTCGGCTGTTGTGGTTCCTCTGTTGGGAAAGGGTTAGCTGTGGTTGGTGTGAACAAGAACCAACTCTTGGTAGAAGAAATTATTAATGGAAAAGGAAAGGGAGGGGCTGGAGAGATGGCTCAGTGGTTAAAGGTACTTGTTTGCAAGCCAGATACACAAAGTGACACATGTGTCTGGAGTTCGTTTGCAGTGGCTAGAGGCCCTGGCATACCCATTCATTCATACATTCTTCTTCTTTCTTTCTCTGTCTCTCTCTTTCTCTCAAATAAATAAATAAAACTTTAAAAAAAAAAAAAAGGAAAGGGAATTGGCTTTTTCAAATCCTTACTATACTACACCAAGCACCATTTGAGATTCATTTAACCTGCACCAGACCCCTTGAGATAGCTACTACTATCCCTGCTTAATAGGTAAGAGGTTTATAAGTTACTGAAAGTGGCAGAATGGTAAATGGAAAAGATAGAACAGTCTAGCCTGCCTGCCTCCACTTTCATGATGCCTGTGAGCATCGTAACCTTGACTCCTAAGCCCTGGACCCACACTTTTGCATCTTTGAATTTTTCTTTCTTTCTTTTTCTTTCTTTCTTTCTTTCTTTCTTTCTTTCTTTCTTTTTCTCTCTTTCTTTCTTCTTTCTTTCTTTCTCTTTCTCTTTCCAGGTTAGCCTAGGCTAGAGAGTGAGACCCTACCTCGAAAAAGAAAAGAAAAGAGTGCCGGGCGTGGTGGCGCACGCCTTTAATCCCAGCACTCGGGAGGCAGAAGTAGGAGGATCGCCGAGGGTTCGAGGCCACCCTGAGACTACATAGTGAATTACAGGTCAGCCTGGACCAGAGTGAAACCCTACCTCGCAAAACCAAAAAAAGAAAAAGAAAAAAAGAAAAGAAAAGAAAAGAGTAAATTAGGACTGGAGAGATGGCTTAGGGTTAAGGCGCTTGTCTGAAAAAGAGTAAAGGGTATACTGTACTTGGTGACAAGAGATACTTCTGGTATTTATGTTATTCTTGTGTAAGTCTAGATGTAGGCCCATTTGTCTGGGTCGAGGTTTGAGTGAAGTAAGTAGGCACTCAAGAGTGAGGAAGGCTGCTGACTTTGCGGACAGGAGGGAGTGCTGTGGTGTGTTGAAGGTTTGAACTTGCCTGAGCACGGAACCCAAACACCAGTTTGAGAATACTGGCTTATCTGCTGAAGACTGATAGTGGAATCCACACTCCTGACGTGTTTGACAGGACTCTGGTCATCTATCCCCCTCTGGAAAGGTTTCCTGTTTCCTGCTGGTTTCTATCTATGCCTAGTTGATGGAGACCTAAGACTTGAATTACGGTTTCCAGCAGAACCTTTGTGAATCACATTTAATTTAGCATAAGGGATTGGAATCTGGCTTTTCTCTCTAATTTTGTGATCCTCTAAGCTTCAAATTCTTCATTTGTAAAACAAAAATAATAATTCCTCCTTCAAAAGGTCATTATAAGACTTATGATGAATAAGCTTAAAGTACCTTCGCCAGATATGCTAGTTGCCTGGTAATGGGGAAACGTCCCAGTGTTTGTTAGTAAATTGATCATCACTTACTGACTGTGTCCAGCTTATAGATCTAAACATGGGCATGGCTGCCCCAGAGCTTATGAAATTTAGGAGAATTAAGTCACATTACCCAAACTTACAATCCAGTATAGGATGAAAACTCCAAAGCCCATCGGCTAACTCATTTTGAAAGGGGCAAGTCTTACGAGGTAGACTTCCTCCCGACAGGAAAGCGAAGGGCAAGTTGTACTGTGGCCAAATTGTGGGCTATCTCTGCCACGGTGAAAAGAATGGGTCTGTGGGAGCTAATTCTGACGGCCAGGTGGTCCATCTGTTAGGGACCTTTCTGACTGCAGCCTCGATGCTGTCACGGACAAGTCAAGGCCTTTCCCCTCTGCTCCCCAAGGAATTATACTGCCATAGTGTCTCTCTGCATTGTTCCTTCACCACCAAAATCCCTCTTCGGACTGACACATTCTTTCTTTAGATATGTTAATGAAATCAATAAGGTTCCTGAGCCTTCTTATACTCCCCATTTCTGGTGTGGGAAACATTTTGTCTCTCAGATGCCTGTTGAGTATGTCTTAGCTCATCCATTATGTGTTGATGTTTATAGCTGAACTCTCAGAGTTCGAGGAAAAGCAGCCTGCCCTTACCCCTTGCACACACTTACAGAAAGGGATTATAGACATGCCCTGGAGACATTGATGGGCATTCCTCTTCTACCTCTCCAGATCCCATGCACAAGCCTTTTTGTGATGGATGACATTGGCTGTGCATTAGTAGGGCTGTCACTTGTCTGAGAAGTCTTACCTTTATACTTTGTTATCATCCTAGGATTTCATTCCCTTCGGTCTAATTAATGACAGAATGGTTTGTGATGTTTCATTTAATAACCTTCTTCCATTTCTAAATTATTTCTGTCTTAAAAAATATAGGATCTATTCCCTGAAAAAAATCACTTATATAGTCAAAATCTATGTATTGCTGCTCACTCTACCTACCTCTTTTAAAGTTATTTGGTGGGGTGGGAGAGATGGCTCAAGTGGGTGAGTGGACCTGAGTTCAATCCCTAGCACCCATGTGAAAAAAAGCTGGGAAGGGCCATGCCATACCTGTAACCATGCAAGGCCACATCTGCAACCCTAGCTCTGAAGGGGTCAAAGACAGGATGATCACTGGGACTCACCTGTCAGCCAGTCTAACCAAAACCAGTGAGCTGCAGGTCCAGTCTGTCACAAGGAAATAAGGCAGAACAGTGATAGAGGAAGTCACCTGATCTCCTTCTCTGGCCTCTGCACACATGCACATGTATCTGCACTCACATGTGTACAACACACACCACATAATATACCACAACACACCAAAAAAATAAAAATTAAAAGGAATGGGCCCATTAAAAATGATAAAATTGCCAGGCATTGGTGGCATATTCCTTTGATCCCAGCCTCCGGGAGGCAGAGGTAGGAGGATTGCTGTGAGTTCTAGGCCAGCCAGGAACGACAGAGTGAGTTCCTGGTAAGCCTGGACTAGAGTGAAACCCTATCTCAGAACAATGAAAAAAAAAGATAAAATTATTTTGGGTGAGGACAACACCTGTGTGTGGTTTCTACACCATCCATCAAAAAAAACAAAAACAATGAGAATGTTAACAGCAGTGTGATGATGTTTGTGTAAGTTTTACGGATATCTTACCCAGTGACTGAAAACAACTAGAAGTAGCAACAACTTCTTAAAAGGCTACAGTGGCCAAGCATACAAAGACTCAAGTGAGTTATGGGTCAGAGAGCTTGGGATTTCAGCTGACCCATGAAGAGGGTGGAGTTTAGCCTCCCTGGGAGGAAGAAAGGGGGCAGCGCGGGGACCCTGCAAGAACAGAGAATGTGGTGCGGCCTAGGACAGGTCTACCTACAGCTGGTGGTAGAAATAATAAAATAAGAGGACCAAAGAAAAGGTCTTCCAAAGGGAAAATAAACAACTCCCAGTTGGGGGAAATCCTTTGAATAAAAAGACCATACAAAGGACATTAACTAGGAAATCAGGCATGGATATAGGGGGATAAGAGTCAACACTCCAAATCCTCTCTGAAATCAATACAGACGTTGACAGAAATGTATAAAATACTTATTGGAGGATCCAGGGGACCTAATTTAGAATCGAAACTGGCAGACAAAGGGAAGGGTCAGATTTAATTGAACATCTCTGAGCATGATACAAGGTGCTTTTAACATAGCCTAAAACCCAATTTTTAAAATATTTTTATTTATTGATTGATTTTTAAGCAGAAAGATAAAGAGAAGAAAGACAGAGAAAATGGATGTGCCAGGACCTCTAGCCGCTGCCAATAAACTCCAGATGCATGCGCCACTTTGTGTTTCTGGCTTTACATGTATTTATCTAAGCCCTAATTTATCTGTCTGCCATCTATGTGTTTATCCATCTATCTATCATCAGTCTATTTATCTGTCATCTATCTTTGTCTGTATGTCCATCTGTCATCTTCTTCTCTCTTGCTGTGCTGGGGATTAAACCAGGGCCTCACATGTACTTGGCCAACACTCACTGCTGAGCTTTGTCCCCAGCTCTGGTTACACGTGCTTACCTTGAGTTCTGACTTACATTTCTGTACTGGATGGGATCAGAATAGCATTGTACCTAAGGAACCCTTAACCCCACTTCTGATCTTCTCATTCACAACCTCCCATCCTTCTGCATTTGGTGACTTGCAAAATACTACCCTACTCCTAATTTTGGCATCAATGGGTTTGTTGTTGTCGTTTTGTAGTTGGTAAAGAAAAGCTTCTGAGCATATTTCATGATAACTTTTTTGTGCTTTTGGACAGGCTCATGTCAGATCTGTGTTAGAGAGGATACACCAGGCAGTGGGAAAGGTTGAGGATGCCTAGGTTTGAAGACTGATGGTATTGGATGCTAGCCTTGGGACTTTGGGCAGATCATTAAATCTCTATGAGCTTTAACTGAGAAATATGTGGTTGCAGTATTTGCTGTAGTAATTATGCCATAAAAAAACTGAAAATTACCTTCTAGAACATAGCGTGCAAATGAGGGTCTCAATTAATGGGAGGACTAAGGTGGGGAAATGACCTGTTTGGGTAAATGAGAGCATACACTTCATTCAGAGCAGAGGGCTGGAAGCTCCTTTTCAAAGTGGAATTGTATTCTTTTTGAAACAGGGTCTGATTCTGTAGCAGAGACTTTTTAAAAAAATATTTTTATTTATTTATTTGCAAACAAAGAGAGAGAGAGAAGAGACAGAGAGAGAATGTGTACACCAGGGCCTCCAGCCACTGCAAACAAACTCCAGATGCATGCACCATTGTGCATCTGGCTTTACATGAGTACTGAGGAATTGAACCTGGGTTGTTAGGCTTTTCATGAAAGCACCTTAACCACTGAACAATCTCTCCATCCCTCTGTATTTTTCTTTGTTTGTTTTGTTTTGTTTTTCTAGGTAGGGCTGACCTGGAATTCACTATGCAGTCTTGGGCTCACAGCGGCCCTCCTACCCTGGCCTCCCAAGTGCTGGGATTAAATGCATGTATGACCACATCCAGCTAGACTGGCTTTTTAAAAACTTTTTATTTATTCATTGGCAAGTGAGAAAGAGAGAGAATAGGTGCTCCAGGGCCTCTTGACCCTGCAAACTAGCTCTAGCTGCATATGCTACTTTGTGCTGTTGGCTTTATGTGGGTATCAGGGAATTGAACCTGGGCCAGCAGACTTTGCAAGCAAGCACCTTTAACCCCTGAGGCATCTTCTGAGCCAATCACAGATTGGTCTTTAACTCCCAGCAATCCTCCTGTGTCAACCTCCCAAGTGGTGGAATTACAGACATGAGCCACCACAACAGGCTTGGAATCTTTTTTTTTTTTTTTAATGAGAGAGAAACAGAATTGGTGCACCAGGGCCTCTAGCCACTGTAATTGAAATCCAGATGCATGCACCACCTTGTGTGCATGTGTGGCCTTGTGCATGCATCACCTTGTGTGCATGTGTGGCCTTGTGCATGCACCACCTTGTGTGCATGTGTGGCCTTGTGCATGCATCACCTTGTGTGCATGTGTGGCCTTGTGCATGCACCACCTTGTGTGCATGTGTGGCCTTGTGCATGCACCACCTTGTGCATCTGACTTATGTGGGATCGGAGGAGTCAAACATGGGTCCTTAGGCTTTGCAGGCAAGTGCCTTAACTGCTAAGCCATCTCTCCAGCCTGGAATCTTATTCTTTTTTTAAATTCATGTGGCTTTTATTTTTTTATGATTTATTAGAGACAGAGAGAAGGAAAGAGAGAGGGAGAGTAAGAATGGGTGTGCCAGGGCCTCTAGCCATTGCAAACGAACTCCAGTCACGTAAATCCCCTTGTGCATCTGGCTTACGTGGGACCTGGAGAATCGAACTGGGGTCCTTAGGCTTTGTAGGCAAATGCCTTAACCGCTAAGCCATCTCTCCAGCCCTGGAATCTTATTCTTAAAACTCTGCACTGTCTCAAGTTTGACAGAGCCTTTCTCCTACCCATTTATTCTGTTGGAAGGGTTTAATTTAATTAACTATAGTGTGTGTGCATGCGTGTTAATAGAACATTACATTCTACTTGGAACAGTGGACTGGGAAGAGAGAAGGGGTAGATAACTAAAAAAAGAATGAGCATCTGCCTAAAAGATGGGTGTTCCCAATTGTGTGATTTGCCCTGTGTAGTGAGGCTGAAGTGAATCTACAGCTTGTGATTTCCAGCCTGTGGGTCTGCCTTGAGGTAGAAATGAAAGAATCACATCCACAGATGTGTAGGGACTTGTCCGGACCACATGCTGGCAGCCAGAATTCTCATTCTCAGAGAGAGAACACAGTTACTGAGATGGAGTTGTCAGTCTTTTGGCTCCTCCATCAGTGGACAGTGAACCCCTGTACTTTCCATACCACCATTGCCTCCTCCTTTTAGAAACATTTATGCCACCAAGAAAGCAGACCAAAAGAAAAAAGAAAGAAAGAGAGAAAGAGAGAGAGAAACCAGGCATGATGGTACCTGCCTATAATCCCTGCATCCAGGAGGTAGAGATGTAGGAGCAGCTCAGTACCAGTGTCAACTACATATTTTAAGGAAGAGGTGCTTCTCTTGTGATCTTGGAGGAACGCAGTGCTGCTGTGGACACTGAGCTGACTTGATTTTCTGCATTGGCCCCTGGTGGAGAACTGCAGCCCTAGCAGCTGCTTCGTTCTTCCTCGTAAAAGTGGTGCTAACACTAAGTCCACCACAGCCCCGGGCCCACTCACCCCTGCAGGACCCATCCCACATTTCTGAGGGTTAGAGGATCATTTCTTTATATAAATGTGTGGGATGACATTCTTGGAATGCAATGACCAGCTCATACACTTGCTATTCCATGTGTCAGATTCCTGTGACCTTTTATTTCTAGATTGAGTTGTGAGACTGAAACTTACTCAGGATTTGCAAGTCAATGATCTTGAAAGAAGTATCTTGTAATGAGCAGAGTGCTGGTTATGATCCTCTTAATGGATACAAAATTAACTCTATAAACTATTAAGAAAAAAGAGTTGAATAAATCAGGGCCTTTTCCAACTCATAAGGTTACAGGTTATGAAAAGACAATGGTTTCTTAGAACATAGCCCCTCCCTTGGGGGTGGGAGATGGCTCAATGGTTAAAGGCACTTGCTTACAGAGTCTTCCATTCCCTGTTCGATTCCCCAGTACCCATATAATGCCAGATGCACAAAATGGCACATGCATCTGGAGTTCATTTGCAGTGGCAACAGGTCTGGCATGCCCATACTCCTCTCCCCTGTTCTCTGTCAAATTAATAAATAAAAATATAAAATAGATGAAATTGTTTTAAAAAGAGAGAGAATATAGTCCCTCCGCACTGGCCTGACTCTATTCCCTGATGATACAGATGGACCTAGACTCTTCAGGCAACTCGCTCTGAACAACGCCTGTGTTAGGCAGCTTCCTGGTGCTGTGACATAAAAACCTAAGAAGGTAACCTCCACCCAGCTTTTGGAGGACTTTTCAGATGGAAACCATTAACAGCCTGTGACGTCTCTTCTTAACTGTTGTAAAGCACTTTTGAATATTTATTTATTTATTTATTTAGAGAGTGACAGACAGACAGAGAGAGAAAGAGGCAGAAAGAAAGAGAGAATGGGTGGGCCAGAGCTCCCCAGCCACTGCAAATGAACTCCAGATGCATGAGCTACCTTGTGCATCTGGCTTATGTGGGTCCTGGGGAATTGAGCCTCGAACTGGGGTCCTTAGGCATCACAGGCAAGCGCTTAACCGCTAAGCCATCTCTCCAGGCCCATAAAGCACTTTTAAAGAAAGAGCTTTAATTGAAACAAAACTGCTTATTAAAAAAAAAACTGCTTATTTAAAAAAAAACTCTTCTTTTTCTTTCTTTCTTCTCTCTTTCTTTCCTCTTTCTTTTTTTCTTTTTTTTTTTCTTTCTTTCTTTCTTTCTTTCTTTCTTTCTTTCTTTCTTTCTTTCTTTCTTTCTTTCTTTCTTTCTATGTGTGTGATGGTGGGAAGCCATGGGCCACAACATACCTGTACAGGTCAGAGGACAGCTTTCAGGCCAGTCTTTGCTTCTACCTCATTTGAGGCAGCATCTTTCATTGCTGTCTACAGCTCCATTTCTGAGCTTCTGGGAAAGTCGCCTGTCTCCACCTCCCTTCTCGCTATAGGTACCTGAGATTACTGAAGCCCGCCACAGTTCCTGGCTTGCATAGAGTCTGGAGATCTGAACAAGTACTCAGAGTTCTCCTCTGTCCCAAACTCCTCATTTTTAAAGCAAGATAATGTCAAGGGAGACTGAAACCTTTTCTGTCATAAACTGATATTCTGCAAGCCCCATTGTAGAGCAAGAAGGGGACAGGTCTCTCGTATGACACTGCAGACAGCATGAGGAAGACTTCAGATGTGAATTCCAATCTTAGCTCTGCTGGGTTCTGGCCAGATACAATGGGGATAACTCAGCTTCTGTACATTACCCCTCAGAATGGAGGAGCACAATAATAACATTTTCCATAATGAGTTGCTATTAGGTAAAATATGAGTATATATGAAAATACTTCATTGTAATAAAATATTGAATCAGTATTCCATGAAGACCTTCAGTTATAAAGTCTCAGTCAATAAAAATAATCCTGCCAGGCATAGTGGTGCACGCCTTTAATCCCAGAACTTGGGAGGCAGAGGTAGAAGGATTGCTGTCAGTTCAAGGACAGCCTGAGACTACATAGTGAATTCCAGGTCAGCCTGGGCTAGAATGAGACCTTACCTCAAAAAAGAAAAAACAAAAAATAAAAAAATTCTGACTTAATTCTCTTATGATTATACTATTTAATGCCACTGTTGGACACATTTGTACAAACAAAAATATAACAGATTTGATACTTCCAATTTTAACCTTTTGGCTAAGAGGAAATATATTTGTAAAGGACCTGCTTTGGAATGAAAATTTTGAGAAAAAGAACATATTCTCTGTAGAATTAAAATTGACAAGTTTTTTAAAAATATTATTTATTTATTTATCTATCTATCAGAGAGAGAGAGAAAGAGAGAGAGAGAGAGAATGGGCATGGCAGGGCCTCCAGCCACTGCAAACGAATTTCAGATGTATGTGCCACCATGTGCATCTGGCTTACATGGGTTCTGGGGATTCAAACCTGGGTCCTTAGGCTTTGCAGGCAATCACCTTAACTGCTAAGGCATCCCTCCAGCCCAAAGTTGACAAGTTTTGAGCCTGCAATATGTCACAGCTCATTGGTAGGAGGCTGAGCACCAGAAAGGGAACTCAGATTATAGGAGGGAGGTTTGTAGGCAAGTGTGTGAGTTCCTTCTGGGGCTGCTTTGTTCCAAGGATTCCTCAGATGAGTAAATGGATCGGGAGACACAGGCTGAGCAATTTGAAGACATACACTTTGGACAATGCTATCTGGTACCTTTGGTGAAATTAAGGTGTCAAGAGAGAACTATCAGCCAGGCATGGTGGTACACGCATTCATAGGTAGGAGCATTGCTGTGAGTTCAAGACAGCCTGGGAATACAGAGTGAGATCCAGTTCATCCTGAGCTCCAGTGATACCCTACCTCAGAAAAACTAAAAAACAAAAAGCACATGTGCAAGAGACAGATTACAAAGTAGGAAGTAGGAGTTGAGGACAAAAAAAAAAGAAAAAGAAATTTTTATTGGCTGAGACTTTATAACAGAAGGTCTTCATAGGATAAGATAATTTTTTGGTTTGTTTTGGTTTGGTTTTTTGAAGTAGGGTCTCGCTCTAGCTCAGGCTGACCTGGAATTCACTATATAGTTTCAGGCTGGCCTCAAACTCACAGCGACCCTCCTACCTCGGCCTCCTGAGTGCTGGGATTAAAGGTGTGTGCCACCATGCCTGGCCCCTCTTACTCTTTGAGATAAGGTCCCATGTAGCCCATGCTAGCCTCAAATTTGCCATGCAGTCAAGGATGACTTTGAACTTTTGATTCTCCTGTGGTAGAAGACATTTAACAAAGAAACCATGCCTAGATGATATTCTAAAACAGTTTCTATTGTACAAGCCTTTACCAGGGAGATAACATGACCCTGAGTCTCCTCCCTATCTATACAACTGCTCCCTGCATAGATATTATCTGGTTAGTGTAGCCATAGGCACAAACACCCTGAACAAGCAGCTTTGTGTTCTGCATCTGTACTTCCTTATCACTGACTGATTGCTAACGAATTTTCTGTTTGTGCCCAAAAATCATGTAGTCTTAGAAACTTGTAACCCACCAATAGTGTTAAGAATTCAAGATGACGTCACACTGCCTGTCATACTGTCTATAAAACCTCTGAGCTATCAGAGCTCAGTGCTCAGGCTTTGGAAGTTATTCCCCTGAGTCCATGTCGACATGAAGACATTTTCTGATTCTCCACTCTATCTCTGGTGCCATCTCTGTGTGACTCAGTTTCCTGTAACACTCCTGCTTCTACTAGGGTTTGTAGGGATGTTATCCTTTCCCCTCCTCCAAAGTGCTGGGATTGCAGGCATGATTTATGTGGTGCTGGGGATAGAACCCAGGAACGTACGCACGTGAGGCAAGTCCTCTACAACTGAGCTATATATCCCCAGCCCTGTAAAACTGTCCTTGAAGCTCAAGGTACTCACCTACATATAGAAGTGTGGCCTTTTCCACCTCGCTTGGACATAGATGCCAAATGGGAAATATTTTTGCTCTGAATAAGTTCTAAAACTGCTTCTTCAGATGTAAGAAGGGCGCTGGAGAGATGGCCCAGTGGTTAAAGGCACTTGCTTGTCAAGTCTCGATTTCCCAGTCCCCACATAAAGCCAGACACAAAAGTGTTGTATGTGTCTGAAGCTCATTTGCAGTAGCAGGAGGCCCTGGTATGCCCATACTTTCTCTTTCCCTCTCTAAATAAATAAAATATATTTTTAAAGATGTAAGACGGTCCCATGCTGTGTTCTATGGGAAGCCCCTGTGGAGGTGCAGGAAGAGGATGTGTCAATATTGGAGGAAGGTAATGAAGCTGTTCTGGCCGTCAAGATGGCAGGCAACATAACTCCTCATGACTTCTCATGAAAGTTAAGAGCTTTTAACATGATTCCTCTTACCTGCACATGCCTGTTTGATGGCTGTGAGGATGTCTGCCTCCCATCTTCTCTGCCCTTCCACCATGAGGTCATGTGTCTTTATGTTCTTTCAAATTCTTAATTTGGGCAAGGGGCTGGCAAATACTTGGGGTGTGAGTACAAATCCCTCACTGTAATACCATTTGCATCCCATCATAGAACTGAAAACTATGATGATAACTTACCTTCTAAACTGTTTTTTCCACTTGAGCAAGTAGTTGAGAGGAGGAGAAGGAGGCAGCTGCAGTGGCCTTTGACCCTTAGAAACTTTTCCAAGAGGCCTGGCATCATGGGAATTTGCTTTGTATGCTTTGAGGAGGTATTTCAATCCTGCTGGGGCCATACTCAGAGTGGTTTCTGGCTTCCCTGGAGTTCTAGGCTTGAATGTCACTGTACAGAAGTCTGGTATTTTATTTCCTAACCAGTTGTTCCTTCCCATGGAAAATTCATGTAACACATTATTGGGTTTCCTGAGAGGTATGCAATAAGATTCCCTTGCTGTAATGAGAAAAGGGACAGTTTTTTTTTTTTTTTTTTTTTTTTTTTTTTTTTTGCCTGAAGCATATAATGATAAGTGCTATTTTTATTCCATGGGTTACATATGCTCACTGGCTATGCACTGAACACAAGCCACATACAAAGGAATGCCCTATTTTCCCCAGCGACGGATGTTTGATGATAAAAGACCTGGTTTCATTCCTGGCATAGCATGGCTTTATTTTAAACTGAAGTCACCACCCTGTGCCCAACCATGAAAGAATGGCACTCAAATGTCTGAGTCTTTGGAACATGAGGTCTGAGTTCTGAGCTCACACAGAAGTTATGGTGGAATCTTTTCCTCCAATTATAACTGTGAATACATCAGCTAACATAAGTAAATTTGAATGATTTCAATTTTAGAATGTAGCCAGACATTTGGAATTTTGCATTCTACAATGAAATGACTTAAAGCCACTCCTTCTACTGGCCACACATTAGGATTACCTATGTTTTTTTTTTTTTTTGTTTTTGTTTTTGTTTTTTTTGTTTTTTTTTGAGGTAGGGTCTTGCTCTAGCCCAGGCTGACCTGGAATTAACTATGTAGTCTCAGGCTGGCCTCGAACTCTCTGCGATCCTCCTACCTCTGCCTCCCGAGTGCTGGGATTAAAGGCGTGTGCCACCACGCCCAGCTATTTTTTTTTTTTTTTTTTTTTTTTGAGGTAGGGTCTTGCTCTAGCCCAGGCTGACCTGGAATTCACTATGTAGTCTCAGAGTGGCCTTGACCTCATGGCAATCCTCCTACCTCTGCATCCCGAGTGCTGGGGTTAAAGGCGTGCACCACCACACCTGGTTTACCTATTTATTTTAAAACAACAAATCCTAATGCCCGAGCAACCTCCTAAAAGTCTATTTACATTGATATAGGTGTTTACTGACACTGGAACATTCAAAAGCACCTCAAATTATTCTAACGTGCTACAGAGTCTGAGGACCACTGGTCAAAGCTGTCAGTTGAATGGTATAACTAAGATGTAGGAAAAGATACATAGGATGGGAGGGGACCCAGGGAAAGCAGGAGAATCAAGAAAGCATGTCTGTGGGGCTGGGGAAACGGCAGTGGGTAAAGGACTTGCTTAGCAAGTATACGTACATGAGTTCAGATCCCCAGCACCCACATTAAAACTGGGCATGGTGACACACTTGCTGTTTATATTGCCCTCAAACTTGCGAACTTTTTATAAAAACGAGACCACAGTACAAATGCTACTTATTTACTTTTGTCTCTTTCGTTTGCTTATAATTATCAAGGATATTTTTCTATGTTACTAATACAATTATATATCATTTTTATTTTTTGTTTATTTTTATTTATTTACTTGAGAGCAACAGACAAAGAGGCAGAGAGAGAGAGAATGGGTGTACCAGGGCCTCCAGCCACTGCAAACAAACTCCAAATGCCTGTGTCACCTGTGCATCTGACTTACGTGGGTACTGGGGAATCAAACCAGGGTCCTTTGGCTTTGCAGGCAAGTGCCTTAACCACTAAGGCATCTCTCCAGCCCTACTTTATTTTCTTGATGAGAGAGAGAGAGAAACAGAGAAAGAGGCAGACAGAGAGAGAATGGGCATACCAGGGCCTCCAGCCACTGCAAACGAACTCCAAATGCCTGTGTCACCTGTGCATCTGGCTTACGTGGGTCCTGGGGACTCAAGCCTCCAACCAGGGTCCTTGGGCTTCACAGGCAAGTGCTAAACCGCTAAGCCGTCTCTCCAGCCCTGTACATCATTTCTTAGTTTCTGACTCTGTTTCTAGACATAACATATGATTGCTTCATAATTCATTTAGTCTCCCTTTACTGTAGAACCACTTTGTAGTTGTTTCTACTCTTTCTTCAAATGATATCACAGGGAAAAAGGGAATATCCTTGTAGCCAGATCTTTGAACTTTAGAGTGTTCATGTTTTTTTTAATTAAAAAAATATTTTATTTTTATTTATTTGAGAAAGAGATAGAAAGGCAGAGAGAGAGAGAGAGAAGGCATTCCAGAGCCTCCGGCTACTGCAGTAGAACTCCAGACACATGCGCCACATTGTGCATCTTGCTTACTTGGGTCCTGGGGAATCAAACCTGGGTCCTTTGATTTTTGTAGGCATCAAAATCAGCTATGGTGCCTGTTTAACAATGTGGATCTCAGGTTCCTTCTCTGAAATTAGACTCTGGCAGAAGATTTCTCTCTTTAAATTATATATTTTATTTATTTATATGTTTGTTTGTTTGTTTTTATTTATTTATTTTTTGGTTTTTCGAGGTAGGGTCTCACTCTAGCTCAGGCTGACCTGGAATTCACTATGGAGTCTCAGGGTGCCCTTAAACTCATGGTGAATCTCCTACCTCTGCCTCCCAAGTGCTGGGATTAAAGGCATGCACCACACCTGGCTTCTCTTTAGATTTTTAAAAAATATTTTATTTATTTATTTGCAAGGAGATAGAGGGGTTCAAAATAGGCATGCCAGGGCCTCTTACCACCTCCAACAAACTTTGGATGCTACTCTGTGCATCTGGCTTTACGTGGGTACTGGGAAGTTGAACTATGGCCATCAGGCATTACAAGCAAATGGCTTTAACCTCTGAGCTGCCTCTCCAGCCCAGGCCTGCTTTCTTACAGACTTGCTGCATGGTTCAAGCATCCACTGAAACTTGTAGCCTCCAGGGCTGGGAGACATGGATAAGCCTTCCACTGGCTTTGTCCTTGTCTCATTGGCCTACATAAGGCATAAAAGGGTGAGCTCGGAGTCCAGTTTGTTCTCATAAAGTTTCTAGTGTCATTTCTCCTCCTAGCCTAGACATACAGGTAAGGTTCAAAATTCCAAATTTCAGTCTCAGATGGAGTTTGGAGGTAGTTCTGATTTTCTTGAAATTCTTCATAAGCATTGAGAACACAGCCCAAACACACAGATTTCTTTTTTAAATACTGATCCTATGTAGCTTGCTCTCTTTCTAAGGACATGGCAGCCTGTGGTAGTTTCTAAAATTAGACCTTTCTGGTACAGGTCACTGAACAGGAATGGCCTCCTTATCACTCTGTTTACAGCTTTACTTCTGACACCTTCATAACAACAGTGCTGACTTGATGAGTCGTGGGACCCACCTCAGGCTGTGGGAATTCTTGGTAAACTTCAGCGAGGGGCCACAGCTTGTGAACAACCAGCAGCCTCTCTGCCCAGGCAGTGGTGTTTGGGTTTGTGGCCCTTTCAACCTTTGGCACATGATTCCTCATCCCTTCTCCATCACTGCCTCAAGGTCAGGGCAGAGGTCAATACCTCCATATCACTCCACAAGAAAGAACAGAAAAATGAGCTGTAAGACCCACAATGTTGTGTTTTATTTGTATTATCTATCTTGCATTTGTGTAATCACTCTTCCAAACATGTGGGATTATAAGGCATCATCTAGGTGCAAAGTCATAGGGACTTTTCAATTTAAAATGTTTAGAAAAGTCTTACTTATCTGTGCTATTTTCAGAAAAAATAAAAACAGGCTTCAATCCGGGTGTGGTGGTACACACCTTTAGTCCCAGCACAGGCAGAGGCAGGAGGATTGCCATGAGTTTGAGGCCACCCTGAAACTACATAATGAATTTCAGGTCACCCTGGGCCAGAGTGAGACCCTACCTTGAAAAAAAAAATAGGTCTCTTATTTGTATGTAATAATTCGTGTGAATCCTTCTACCAGCCCCTAAATGCCCATACTCCATGGGTGGTATTAGAATGACAGTTTCTTAGGATTAACATTCTAATTTAAGGAAATAGGATAAAAGAATTGGGGCACATGACATTGAATATACATGAGGTGATTGAACTGGACATTCACATTCATAAGATTCATAGTAGGGCCGGGCGTGGTGGCGCACACCTTTAATCCCAGCACTCGGGAGGCAGGGGTAGGAAGATCGCCGAGAGTTCGAGGCCACCCTGAGACTACATAGTTAATTCCAGGTCAGCCTGAACTAGAGTGAGACCCTACCTCGCAAAACCAAAAAAAAAAAAAAAAAAAAAAAAAAAAAAAAGATTCATAGTAGGTTCTGAAAAAGTAGATTAATTTTGATAAAATTCATAATACTACTTATAGGAATCAATTTTCTTTCATGTATTAGCTGGCCACCCTTAAATATGTAACTCTAGTAAGCTTTCACAATGTGAACTTTGAGTGTACTAAGCATTTTCCTATTTTAATCTCACAAAACCTTGAAAATGGGTACTATTATTTCTTTATTTTACAGACGAGGAAATAAAGAGGGCAGTGTGGCCAAGAGCACACGATCTACTAAGTATGGATTTGAACACAGCTGTCTGACACAAAAGGCCAAGCTATTAAACCAGACTATGTTCAGATGAGGTGGTTTTCTATGGTTGCAAAACCCCGAACCAACCCCAGCCTGGGGCAACCCACAGGTTGGACTCTGCCAGTAGTTCATTTGTTTGTCTTTGAAGACAGCATGCACTAGGACCTTTTGTTTTCCTAGCTGGGTTGATTTGCATCCCTTAAGTAAGTTAACCTTGTCTTCTTGTCTCACTTGTTTGATGGGAGCAAACTTAAAAGCCAGAAATAAAATAATAATAACAGGGCTGGAGAGATGGCTTAGAGGTCAAGGCACTTGTTTGTGAAGACTAAGACACAAGTTCAATTCCCCAGTACCCACATAGCCAGATGCATATGGTGGCACATGGGTCTGGAATTAGTTATATCGGCTAGAGGTCCTGGTGCACTCATTCTCTATATCTGCCTCCTTCTCTCTCTCTCTCTCTCTCTCTGTCTCCCTTTCCCTCTCTCTCAAGTAAATAAAAATAAATTGTTTTTAAAAATCAAGTTGTGGGAAACAGTCTAGCAGAAGAATTAAAATGTTATTGAAAGCCGGGGGTGGTGGCGCACGCCTTTAATCCCAGCACTTGGGAGGCAGAGGTAGGAGGATCGCCGAGAGTTCGAGGCCACCCTGAGACTACATAGTTAATTCCAGGTCAGCCTGGACCAGTGTGAGACCCTACCTCAAAAAACCAAAAAAATAAAAACCAAATAAAATAAAATGTTATTGAGATAGGGGCTCAGGTGCATCATTTTCTACCCCATCCCTGCCCCGAATAAAGCAAAACAGAACCCCACAGCTTGATTCCAATCACAGTAGTTCATTGTTTTGTAGAAGAATATTATAGATTTTAGCACTCCTCTTCCCTTGATAAATGAAGTTGAGCGTAAGGACTAGATCCACTAATACACACTGTTACCTTAGCATTCTCTCTGTTCCTTGTCGGTTGGGCTCTGCTCAGGCGTAGTCTAGCTTCTAAGGCATTGATCACGTGTTTGTTCTCCATAAAATCGTCACTACGCATTCCCTAAGGAAGCCTTGACTCCTGTCTGCCGTGTGCTTTCTACCCTTATCCCAAGGTTTTCCTCCCCCACAGTATTCTTTCTCAGCTGTGTCTTTCTTGTGTCCTTGTCCGACTTGCCTGTTCTCTTCTTTATCCCTTAGAACCTTGCTAACCTCTAAAATCAGAACTAGGAAATAGTAACCTTCCCTTGAGAGCAGTACAATCTTATATACAAACATCAAATAGGGATAATAAGCTATTATTCATATTTTTCAATGCAGTTTTGTAAATTATCTATAACTTACATAAAAGAATAAGTACCCACTATTATAATCCCAGTGACAAATTGGCTGTTATTATCTGTGTATGGAAGGGTGTGTCCTGTTTTCTGTGTATTGGTAAGTTTGTCCTGTCACTGAAAAAAAGTCATAAGCAGAGGGTAATCTGAAGTCTTACCATGGCCAAATCAGTCTGCATGTTCTGGAATATATAGAGCACTACTATGTGACTCATACCCCCTTCCCCCAGGGTGCCTTAGTGGTGGGCCATGGAGATAAGAGATAGAGGAGATGAGATTTGTTCTGACAGTATGATTAAAAGGCATCCATGTTGAAATGTTGATAGACTCAGAACTGTGCAGGTAACAATAGCCAACAGCTACTATGAGGTTAAGAATACAACTTAAAAAAAATGCAACTTCAGGGCCTGAAAAGATGGCTTAGCAGTTAAGCACTTGCCTGTGAAGTCTAAGTACCCTGGTTCAAAGTTTGATTCCCCAGGACCCACTTAAACCAGATGCACAAGGTGGCGCATGCATCTGGAGTTTGTTTGCAGTGGCTGGACACCCTGGTGCGCCCATTCTTTCTCTCTCTGCCTCTTTCTCTGTCTGCCTGTCACTCTTAAATAAAAATAAACAAAATAAATTAAAGAATGCAACTTCATGCCTGGAGGGGTGGCGCATGACTACCAAGTGAATTCGCTAGAGCGAGAACTCTACCTCAAAAAAAGAAGGAAGGAAGGAAGGAAGGAAGGAAGGAAGGAAGGAAGGAAGGAAGGAAGGAAGGAAGGAAGGAAGGAAAGAAGGAAGGAAGGAAGGGGGCACGCACGCACGCAGGCAACTTTATGTCTGGAGAATCATGTCCCAAAGTACTCCTTCCGCCCTCTGGCTCTTACATTCTTTCTGCCCTCCCTTCTACAATGTTTCCTGAGTCTTGGAGAGTGTGCCAGAGATGTCTCATTTAGCTCTGAGCATTCAACAGCCACTTAGTCTCGTACCTTTGCTGAGTTTTGATCTCCTTCACCTTTTGTAAAAAGAATCTCTGTATCTTGAACATTTTGAAAGGACAATGGTCAGCATGTCCCAGGCATGGCACTCAGTACAGTATCAGTGTGCGTGGATGTGCGCCTTTGTGGACTGTCTCCAGCAAAGGATTTATCCTGAAATTTTCTCTGTCACTCAATTGCTCCTGCAATATGAGCCCAAGCTTGAAATTCAACAAAGCTTGAGTTTAAACCTATTCATGGTCCTCAGTTATCACAAATGATATCACACAATGATTAAGAGTTGGGGTAGTGGGGCTGGAGCAATGACTTAGTGGTTTAGGTGCTTGCCTATGAAGCCTGAGGACCCAGGTTCAATTCCCCAGTAACCATGTAAGCCAGCTGCGCAAGGTGGTGCATGTGTCTCAAGTTCTTTTGCAGTGGCTGGAGGCCCTTGGTGTACCCATTCCCTCTTTTCTTTTTAAATTTATTTTATTTGAGAGAGAGCACACTGAACATGGGCATGCCAGGGCCTTCAGCTGCTATAAACGAACTCCAGACACATGTGCCACCTTGTGCTATCTGGCTTATATGGGTCCTGGGGAATTGAACCAGGGTCCTTTGGCTTCGTGGGCAAATGCCTTAAATGCCAAGCTATCTCTCCAGCACAAACAATTTTTTAAATATTTTATTTTTATTTACTTATTTGAGAGTGAGAGAAGGGGGCATATAGAGAGGGAGAACGAGTGCACCAGGGCCTCCAGCTGCTACAAACAAACTCCAGATTCATGTGCCACCTTGTGCATCTATCTGGTTTACATGAATCCTGAGGAGTCCTGAGGTTCCTTTGGAAAAAAAAAAAAATGAGGACGCCAAAATAGAAAGGAGCCTAGTTGGAACAAAGAAGGGATTCCATAAACTGGGGATTTGGGGAGAGGAAGAGGGTGGGAGGAGGGGATTATGATCATGGTATATTGTTTATGGAAGTTGTCAATAAAAAAGTTTTAAAAAATTGTTAAGAAGGAGCTGGGCATGGTGGCGCATGCCTTTAATCCCAGCATTCAAGAGGCAGAGGAAAAAGGATCACCATGAATTCAAGGCCACCCTGAGACTACATAGTGAATTCCAGGTCAACCTGGGCTAGAGTAAAACCCTATCTCAAAAAAAAAAAAAAAAGAAAGAAAGAAAGAAAAAGAAAGAAACAAACAAACAAACAAAAAGCTGTTAAGAAGGAAAATACTACAATTAATTTTTTAATTAAAAGAAAATAGATCAGTGGTAGAGCACTTGGAGGCAGAGGTAGGAAGATCGCTGTGAGTTTGAGGCCACCCTGAGACTACATAGTGAATATCAGATCAGTCTGAGCTAGAGTGAAACCCTACCTTGAACTGCCCCCCTCCAAAATGACTTAAATTGGGCTGGGTTGATGGCTCAACACTTAAGGTACTTGCCTGCAAAGCCTAATAATCTAGATTTGATTTCCCAATGCTCACACAAAGCCAGATGCACAAAGTGGCACATGCATCTGGAGTTTGTTTGCAGCAGCTAGAGGCCCTGGTGCACCCATTCTCTCTCTCTCTCTTTCACTCTCTCTCACTCTCTATTTCTGTATCTCTCTGCTTGCAAATTCATAAATAAAATATTAAAAATGGCTTAGGGCTGGAGAGATGGCATAGCAGTTAAGCGCTTGCCTATGAAGCCTAAGGACCCTGATTCGAGGCTCAATTCCCCAGTACTCACATAATCCAGATGCACAAGGTGGCGCATGCATCTGGAGTTCTTTGGCAGTGGCTAGAGGCCCTGGTGCACCCATTCTCTCTTTTTCTCTCTGCCTCTTTCTCTGTCTGTGACTCTCAAATAAATAAGTAAATAATAAACAAACTAAAGAACTGAAATCTTTTTTAAAAATGGCTTAAATTGAGCTGGGCATGGTGGCGCACGCCTTTAATCCCAGCACTTGGGAGGCAGAGGTAGGAGGATTGCTGAGAGTTCAAGGCCACCCTGAGACTACATAGTGACTTCCAGGTCAGCCTGAGCTAGAGTGAGACCCTACCTCAAAAAAAAAAAAAAAAAAAAAAAAAAAAAAAAAAAAAAAAAAGAAAAAGAAAAAAGGCTTAAATTTAACAATAGATATTGTTCTGAGGAAAGTCACATGGCTAACGCAACTGTTAACTCCACAAAACACAAACCTAGACGTTAGGGTTTAGTTGTGTGTATTGAAACAGATGCAAATGGTAAATTTGGGTAGTTTAGCAGATTTTAGTTTAATTTCTGAACTATTTCAAGTATAAAAAGAAATTGATCAAATAAATCATAGTCTAGAATTCAAATATGGTCATTGAACTCAGTGCTGCCTGCCTGTGGTAACTTTGTCACACTTCTTTTAAGGTAAGTGGGTTTGCTAGTATCACTGTAATTCCAGCTGCCGTTTTCTACTGTAGCATGCCACGTGTGCTAGAAAAGGAAAAGGAGAGCCAGGTATGGTGGCGCATGCCTTTAATCCCAGCCCTCAGGAGGCAGAGGTAGGAGAACTGCCATGAGTTCGAGGCCACCCTGAGACTACAGAGTGAATTCTAGGTCAGCCTGGGCTAGACCCTACCTTGAAAAAACAAAATAAATAAATTAAATTAAATAAAAAGGAAAAATGCTCTCTTCCCTGTCAGTTTAAGTGATTTGAAACAAGTTTTATTGTACAAAATGATCATCAGGCTAATTGCTTGGCAGCCTCTCTCCTCACTGCTGGCTGGCGCCTTGCAGCTGATCTCCTTTGCTGATATTGGGCTGGGAGAGACACACATACTCTCACCACAGAGAATGCTGCTACCCAGAGAAATTCCAAAGCCCCTGAGCATTTTACAGCAAGTCTGACATGTGCAGTGGTGTTGGGGTTTTTTGTTTGTGTTTGGAGGTAGGGTCTCACTCTAGCCCAGGCTGACTTGGAATTCACTATGTCATCTCAGGCTGGTCTCAAACTCACAGCAATTCTCCCACTTCAGCCTCCCTAGTGCTGGGATTAAAGGCATGTGTCACCATGCCCAGCTGCAGTAGTGTTTTAAAAGCATATAATCTGAAGTAAAACTGCCTAACTTCAAGTCCTGTTAGTGCTATATGTTAGTTCTGTGACCCTGGATAAGTTTTCATCCCTCTGTGAGATTCTTCAGCTGTGAAATGGGTGCAAAAATAGTATCCCCTTTGTAGCGTTGTTGAGAGAGTTAAAACAAAATTTGTATGGTACCCGGTACCCTGATAGTTAGAACGTGTTTAACTGTAAGCATAACTAATATATGCAGCTGCTTTTAAACCTTCCTCACTATATTAACTGTAAATAATTCTAGAGACTTAAATGAGCCATCTAATAGTGCTGTAATTTTGTTCCACCGTGATCTTTCTCCAGTTTTTCATTCCTCATTGAACTCAAATGCATTCCTTTACTCTGTTTCTTAGGATTAAATATTTGGATTTCGAGGTGTGACTGAGTTCATTGTCTTTGTTGTGAGAGCCGGGTGTGGTGGTACCCACCTTTAATCCCAGCACTGGGAAGGCAGAGGTAGGAGTACTGCAGTGAGTTGGAGGCCATCTTGAAACTACATAGTGAATTCCAGGTCAGCCTGGGCTAGAGTGTGACCCTACCTCAAAAGAACAAAACAAACAAACAAAAAGAACTCTGTGAGAGGGCTGGAGAAATGGCTTAGCGGTTAAGATGCTTGCCTGTGAAACCTAGGTATCCAGGTTCGATTCCCCAGGACCCATATAAGCCAGATACGCAAGGTGGTGCATGCTTTTGGAGTTCATTTGCAGTGGCTGGAGGCCCTGGTGTGCCCATTCTCCCTCTCTTTTTGCCTCTTTCAGTCTATCTCTTTCAGATAAATAAATAAAACTGTATGAGAATGTTCTTTTATTTCCCCAAAATAATTAGAGAAAATGAAGAGAGAAAAAGCATAGAGGTGATATGATTACTTTAGGCCAGTAGAATAGAGGTAGAATAAAATAAGTTTATTGACTGACATTATTAGTATCGTTAGTGAAGAAATATCATGTTTTTTAATTTCTATGTCATATGTGGTTTATGTTCTGTGATTACACAGTAAAGGTATTATGTAATATATACTTTGAACTTATCTAACATGTTTGATGACAATAAGGTCTTTAGGCATTGTTTCATAAATCTTAATGTCAGACCACTATCAGATTGGCATAAAGAATGTTCATTCACGTGAAAAGTGAACATTGGCTCAGCTATTAATGCATCCATTCCCCTCAGAGCATCCTGGAAAATCTGACTCATTCAAACACTTGGAGATCTCCAACAAATACAAATTTCCATAATATTAAAGGAAAATGGGAGCTGGAGAGATGGCTTAGCAGTTATGGCATTTGCCAAAGGACCTCATTTCAATTCCCCAGAATCTGCATAAGCCAGATGCACAAAGTGGCGTATGTGTCTGGAGTTTGTTTGCAGTGACTAGAGGCCCTGGTGTACCCATTATCTCCTCTCTCTCTCTCTCTCTCTCTCTCTCTGTCTCCCCCTCTTTCTCAAATAAATAAAAATAATTTTTTTAAAAACAAAAGGAAAATGGACTAGGAGAGAGGAAATAAATTTATTAGGTTTCTCTCTCCATTTTCATTCAGCCTGGAGGCTCTTTGTGGGAATTTATGGAGTTGGACTAACCTAATTATAACCCATGAAAGTATTTACTGAAGGTTTTTCTCACCTTCCATGTCATCATAATCTTGGTCATTATCACTGTCCTCACATTTGTGATCAATCATACAGAGCTTCTTCCCTCTAAAGATGCAGTGTGATTTCTAAAAGTGAGATGTGAAGGTAACAGTTCTACTTGAACCTTTTACATGATTTTATAAAGTTTAATTTACCAGTTACACATCTAATACCTGCCAGCCATTGCTCTATGTGCTTGAGACTCAACCAAGATGAAAACCAAACATCTTTGTCTTCATAGAGCAACATTCTTATGTACAGAGGCAGTATAGAATACATATAACTCATGTATAAAGTATACTCAAGTATAAAGTATGTTAGAAGTTGGTGAGTGCTCTGAGAAAAGAAAAGCAGTTCAGAAGCCAAAAGGTTGTTTCTGTTTTCTCCATTCATAAAATTCCTTAAATCCCTTGTGAGATTATGAAGGACAAACTTCTAATTTTTTAAATAAAATTTTTAAAAAATATTTTTTAAATTTTTATTTGTTTATTTGCAAGCAGAGAGAGAGAGAGAGAAGAGACACAGAGGGAGAATGGGCATGCCAGGACCTTTAGCCACTGCAGACAAACTCCAGATGCCTGTGCCCTTGTGCATCTGGCTTACATGGGTCCTGGGGAATCGAACCTGAGTCCTCTGGCTTCACAGGCAAATGCCTTAACCACTAAGCCATTTCTCCAGCCCCAAACTTCTAATTTTTAAAAGTCTACCCAGGGAAATTTCTTTGAGGTTTGAGAATATATCATAAATATACAAGACCTGGTAAGTGAATACCCTGTAAGTATCCAAATCTATCTTACATAGAAGATCTGTTGACCTTAGAACGCCTAGGCTAAGGTGAATCTGTTACAGACAAAGGGTTTGAAAATGACTAAAGTAACTACTCTTCCTTGCTTTGTGCAGCTCTCCCACTAGCAGACCTTTCTTTCTAATCTAAGACAAGCACGCTGCAAGAACATAGGTAATCATTGAGGAAAAAGAGCCAAAGTCATGGTTATCTACCATGGCCTGTCGTTTGTCTGCAAGAGAACATAAAATGCTCCTGACTGTGGGTTTATTTTTTTTATGGCAACCAGAAGAAAACAAGATATGCCAGAGTAGATGAGCCACTTGCTTTTAAAGAAAAGGAAATGTTTTCTCTTTCCAAGTACCCATATAAAGCAGATGCACTAAGTGGCACATGCAACTGGAGTTCTATTGCAGTGGTCAGAGGCCCTAATGCACCCATACCCTCCCTCTCTCCCTCCCTCCCTCTCTCTCTCTCTCTCTGTGTGTGTATCTCTGCTTGCAAATAAATAAATAAATATTGTTTAAAAGAAAAGGAAAGGAAAAATAGGACTGAACAAAGTTTGATGGCCTGGTTTTGATTACCCAGTACCCCTGGTTACGTGGCTTTAGCAAGATGCTTAAAGTGGCACATGCATCTGCAGTTCACTTGCAGTGGCAAGAGGACCTGGTATGCCCATTTTCTCGCGCTCTCTCATCTATCTACCTCTCTTCCCCTTGTAAATAAATGATAAATTTAATTTAAAAAAGGAAAAATAAAAATCACATTCCATTAAAAACTCAGCTAGGGGCTGGAGAGATGGCTTAGCAGTTAAAAAAAGAAAACAAAACAAAACAAAACCTCAGCTAGTAGGCTAGGGAGATGCTCAGTGGGTGGGTAAAGTGTTTGCTGTGTAAGCATGAGAACCTGAGTTTGGATCCCAGCACCCACATCAAAACCCAAGTGAGTAGCACCCTTGTGATTCCACCAGGGAAGGAGCAAACAGAAGGATCACTGGGGCTTGCTGGCTAGCCAATGTATCAAAACTGGTGAGGTCCAGGTTCACTGAGAGACCCTGTCTCAAAAAATAAGGTGGAAAGTGATTGAGGAAAACACCTGATATGAACCTCTAGCCTACACACACACACACACACACACACACACACACACACACACACACACACTTCATCCAGTACATTGATTTTTTAAAATTTATTTTTTTAATTTTATTTATTTATTTATTTATTTGAGAGAGAGGGAGAGAATGGGCACACCAGGGCCTCTAGCCACTGCAAACAAACTCCAGATGCACACACCCCCTTGTGCATCTGGCTTACAAGGGTCCTGGAGAGTCAAACTGGGATCCTTTGGCTTTGCAGACAAACACCTTAACCACTAAGCCGTCTCTCCAGCCCCAGTACATTGTTTTTAACTCACTCTTCACCATAATTATTAGAATGGGAAAAATGAGAATGTGGCGGTTCTGTGGGCCAGGATCACCCTCCAAGGATGAAGACCATAAGTGACTTGTTAAAGATCACTGTGCTGACTAGTTGCTAGAATGAGAAGAGTGAGGCACCTCCCCCCCACACTTCTGCTGAGAATTCCACAGTCCTGCTTCCAGAGTGCACCTTCAATGCTTCTCCAGATAAGGACAGCCTAACCCTTGACAACTGATTATCAAAGAAGCTAGGCAGGTGGTAAATGGGGTGTCAAGATGTTTGTAAAGCATTCCAGAAGGTCAGGAAGTCGAAGACGGGGCTGAAGGTAGGATTTTATCTGGTCAGTGGGCAGCAGGGCAGGAGGCAGTGCTACATGGGTGGTTCCTCTTCAAAATGAAGGGGATTCACACACATTCCATTGGGAAGAACTCCTACCACTAAATAGTCTGCACTAATTGTGAAGGGCATCTGTATTGGTCCACTTTTCATTGCTATAACAAATTACACAAGCCTGGGTACTTTAGAAAGAGCTTTATTTATCTCAGTTTTGGAGAAAGAAAGCACAAGCCACATAGTGCTGGCTCTGGTGAGGCTACTTCACCTCATGGAAGCGACACCATGGTGGTGACATGTATAGGAGGGAGAGATGAGATAGGAAGTGGAGAGAGTGGACAGGGGTCAGTCTTGCTCTTTCATAACTTCCCTCTCTTGAGCACTATCCAGAATCCATGATAATCATTAATGCCTTCCAGGGACAAGACTCTCAGTGACCTAATCACCTTGCATTAGGCTCTGCATCTTAATTCTCCCACCTGCCATCACAGTCATACTGAAGACCTAGTTTGAACACAAAAACCCTGGAGGCCAAATGCCTACCATGTCAAAATCACAGCAGTGTTGCTTCCAGGTTTGAGGACCCCCGAGTTCACTTTCATCACTTGGGGTGATGGGGACACATGCTGCTGTCTCACTTCTGGCTGTGATACAGATGGAGAGTGCAGCCGCTCAGCCCATACCATTTCCGTTAGGTAGCCTCTGAGATCTTCCGTGGGCTAGGCACTGTATGAAGTGCTTTGCTTCTATCGTCACCGTTAGTCCTCATATAAATTTGGTACCCATTTCAGAGGAGAGAAAACTGAGACATGGAAATATTTAGGTGGGGGTCACAAAGCTGATGAATGTCAGAGCTTCCTTCACAGTGGGTGGTGAGGTATGGATTTAGAGGTTATAACCTAAAAAGAGAGCCAGGGTATTACTGCCAGCTCTGCTGTGTGCCATGAAATGTTTGACAAGTTGCTCTTAACCTCCTCATCTGTGAAGTTGGAGTGATAATTACAACCTTTTTTTTTGGGGGGGGGAGTTCAAAGTAGGGTCTCACTCTAGCTCAGGTTGACCTGAAGTTCACTATATAGTCTCAGAGTGGCCTTGAACTCACAGAGATCCTCCTACCTCTGCCTCCCGAGTAGTGCTGGGATTAAAGGTGTTGCCACCACGCCTGGCTTCTGCAACTTTTTTTTTTTTTGGTTTTTCTAGGTAGGGTCTCACTCTGGTCCAGGCTGACCTGGAATTAACTATGTAGTCTCAGGGTGGCCTCGAACTCTCGGCGATCCTCCTACCTCTGCCTCCCAAGTGCTGGGATTAAAGGTGTGTACTACCACGCCCGGCTCTACAACATTTTTATAATCATGATTGGAGTATAGCATAGTAACTGCAGACATAGTAACAATTATGTGGTGATGAACTACAGGTTTAATCAATGAGATTGTTATTGCTATCATGGTGGGCCCCAAATCATCAAGTATCTGCAATTTCATATACTGCAATAAAATTCTGTGAATATTTCTGGTATTGAAGATTTAAGCTAGGACTTCACACATGGTAGGCAGCACGCTACCATTGAGCCACACCCCAAGCCCAAGCATCCATTTTTTGTAGATACCACAATTGTTCATTTAGTGATTTCATAATTTGTGAACACATAGGTGGTTTAATTGTTTCAATATAATTTAAAACATTTTTTGCTTTCCTACTTTAGCTTCCCTAAAGATTCCTATCAAGAATTCTTTTTTTACTTTTTTTTTTTTTTTTTTTTTTTTTTTTTTTTTTTTTTTTTTTTTTTTTTTTTAATGTATGTGTGAGAGAGAATTGGCACACCGGGGCCTCCAGTTACTGTAATTGCACTTGTGCCAGTTTATACATCTGGCTTACATGAGAGTAGAACATGAATCCTTAGGCTTGGTAGGCAAGCGCCTTAAGTGCTAAATCATCTCGCCAACCCTCAAGATTTCTTTTAATGTAAGTTAATATCCATGAGGACATATACAACATAGATGGTTCTCAGAGCCAATGACCTATTGTGAATGTTGCCATAAAGAACCAGAAGTGATTTCAAGAGAACAGGGCTCAACTATGAAGGAGGGACTGAAGAGGGACATTGACTCCTGGCTTCTTAACTCCTGTGAATGTTTTGCTATTTGAGGGAATGGAGTTCCCACACTAGAAATCTTCTGGAAATAGACAAATACCAAACACAACCACTTGTCATTCTACACTGTGGAGATGGGGCTGTGGTCAGCATCAGGAGGTTGCTCAATTTGACACATTCCACATGGATTGTATAGCCTGACTGCTCTTGAACTCTGGCAGGAAATGGTGGAAGGAAATGTAACTCAATTGTGCTAGCTGGAGAGGTTATGGGGGAAGGGGGAGGAGAAAAGCAAGATGAGGGTGAGAATTATTCCTCCTAAAAAGAAAGGATTACATGTGTGTGCGTGCATGCATGCATGTGTGTTGTATGTGCTGCTGGGGATCCAACCTAGAGCCTTAAGCATGCTAGGCAAGTGCTGTACCTCCACTCCAGAAAGCTATTTTTTCCATGTTTATGTGTGTGGTGTACATGTGTATGTGTTTGCATGCGTGAGGATATTGTATCTTCCTCCAACACTCACTTCACTTACTAAGGCAGCATCCCTCACTTGAACCTAGAGCTCACCGATTTAGCCAGTCTAGCTAGCCAGCTTGCCCTGGGGGTCCTTGTCTCCGCCTCCCAAAAGCTGGGATAACAGGTGACCGCTATGCCCACAGCTGAGGAGTGTGGAAGGAATCCAAACTCTGGTACTCCTGCTTGTGCATTAGTGCTTTATCCACTGAGCCATCGCCCCAGTCCCTGGAAAGCTACCTTTTTTGACCTGGAATTCACTATGTAGTCTCAGGGTGGCCTCAAACTCATGGTGATCCTCCTACCTCTGCCACCCTAGTTCTGGGGTTAAAGGCATGAGCCACCATGCCTTGCCGGAAAGCTACTTTTGAAAGAATGTGTCTACAGTGCAAAGTCTCATTGAAAGATCCCTTCTTCTGATAAAATGATCCAACCTCTGTTCCCAACCCACATGCATCTCAATCCTTGTATTTCACATTATAGAACTATAAATAGCTCCGGAATTCAAGTGGAACATTCTGGAGAGACAATCTTTCTCACTAATATAGAAACAGTCTTTAAATAAAATTCATCTTATCTTTGAAATGCACTGACATCTCGAGATACTTTAGACATTCTTGGTGTCTGGAATGGAGATTACTGCTAAATGTGCTTTAATGCCCTCTGATTTCAGCATTCTTACCCTCTCTCTAACTCTGTCTTTCTTCCCTCTCCTCTCTCTCTCTCTCTCTCTCTCTCTCTCTGTTTGCATGTTACTATCTTTCAACACCTAAACATTAATCCGCAAATCTTGTTAAGGTTCTTTTGCAAGATGATTCACAAATTATCTATGGATCTTAGTTCGCCTTTTCCCACCAGGTCAGCCCTAAACGAATGAAACTGCATTTATATCCCCAGGAACTCAGACACACTTGGAGTCCCATTTTCTCTGTGTGTTCTGTTCCTTTTTCTCTCTTTGTGTCTATGGTTACTGTTAAGCTGACCTCTACAGTCTGGGGCAAATACCAAACTTGAATCAAGCACTACTCAACCATACAGCTGTGATAGATTGCAGTTTCAGGGGCTCAAATGATAGAAGTAAACTTCCTTCAGCTGGTTGCAGTTTAGGGAACCTGTGACTTCCATCTACAGGTGGGTTACCCTGCACTCTACTATGGTGAAAATGGGGTATATTTTTCCTTCCTTCCTTCTTTCCTTTCTTCCTTCCTCCCTTCCTTCTTTCCTTCTCTTTTTCTTTGTCTGTCTTTCTTATAAGAAGTTTAATAAGTTTTTACATCTGAGGTGAATTTTTATAGTAATGAATTTCATCATTTGAAACTGTCACTGTAAAAAGACTTTTCTATTTTTCTCCCTCTCTGTATCATCAGTTTCTTTAAGAAAAAGTTTCCTGCCAAAACCATACCTAATTAAAAATTGAGCTTCATCAACTACAGAGGTGCCACTAACAAGGGGAGGTGGGAGAGCAACAGCTGTTTCAAGAAGAGCCACCAACAAAATCTTTACCTTCACCCTCTCATCACCCGACAAGAGTTTGTGAGTCACAGGGCCCTAGAGCCACAGTGTTGGGAGAGCAGGAAGGAGAGCTTATACCGATACCACAAGCTCCTTACCCTCGGTAAACAGCCTCTCCAGGGTGCATGTGGGCTGGCCTACCCCCCACCACTGTAGAAACCAGTTCTCAGGTTCAGCCCAGTGTGGACTCCCCCTGACATTAGGGGGCCTGCTTCTGTCAGGCAGGCTGGGAGGCGATTGGCTGGGAAGAGGGCAGTAATTTGAACTGCCTTTTGTACTTGGCTAATCAGGACAGCGCAGGTTCCTGGAGCCGTGGTGCTTGGGTGTGAGACACCTGTGTCTTAGTTCTGTCTTCCTGGAGCTGGCTCCTGTGCTAGGAGTTGTGCCTCGGTGCCACCTCCTCCCAGCTGCTGAGCCCCTTTGGTGGGCCAACTTAAGCCTGTGTCACACTGGGCAGAGTTGTCCAGATAACTGAGGACAATGGAGGTGCCTGGACTTAGATTTCTATAAGGTAAGTTCATTTAAACCAGTTAATTCTCACTGATATTTCTATATTTATCTTGGCAGAAATGCCGGTATGGAAAACTAAAAAGAGTCTGGGAGCTGTTGGGTCTTTATGATGAAATTACCAAGTTACCCAGCTTGTGGATGTGCTAATAAAGTGATAAAAAGGAATGAAAAGGGTATACATAGCAAGGGGAACTTGACAAATTACTGCAACCCTTCCAGCCACTCAGTACTCACTGTGTGCTTCATGCCATTCAATGAGAACTTATACCATGAGACTAAAGGAACTTTTAATTTAAAACCACAATATATATCTGACTTGTATGACTGGACTGGACATCTTGACTCATGCCAATGATGCAACCTAACTCGAGATTTCTATTCTAATTTTAATTACATCGTATTTTTAAGGCTCTCTTTAACTTTTCCTCATGTGACATGAAAGTAGCTTTCATTTTCAGGTTTGCTTCACATAGGTAAATTAGTGAATTCCACGTCAGCAAGGGGCTTTGATTGTCTTAGCTAGCTCAGTCTTGCCCATCTTTGTGTTCCAGAGAAGGTCAGATTCTTAATGCAAGCAATTTAAAATCTAAATTGGAGCAACAATTGAGATGCTGAGGAATGTTAAGCCCTGACACTGATTAAGCTTGTTCTCTACTCTGATTTCATTTTACTTGTAAATTGATTGACAAATACTTAAGGACCATCCTCTTTGGCTGCTGTTAGGGTACTTGTTCAGGATTTGGTAAAAAATAAAAATAAAGTGGGTTTGAAATCAGCATTTCTAATCTGCCTAGCAGGAAATAGTTCAACTTTGGATTTTAATATAAATGGGTGGTGGTCCTTTCATAAATCCAAAGGTTTTATGTGGACTTATCCCATCTTACTACTATCAGGGATAGAAACAACTTCAGAAATGGAGGTGTTTACCAATTCCAGTGACTCTAGTCAAATAGTAAACAGCAGTAGGGAAATAGATAAATGCAGTTGGACAGCAGGTAAAGTGGGTGAAAAGGATGCAATAAGAATTCAGAAACAATTTGCTGGAAGTCTGTGTTAACCTGTTTGTAATTAGTGGGAATTTTCCATCTCTCTGTTGTTAGTTGGCATGTCTTTATAAAAACATTTTCCTAGAACATACAAGTGGCATACAAGTCATGTTAAATATAAATGTAATATAAATACTAATTGATAAAAAGCACTAGTAATGACATCATCCAGCAGGTGAAATGTGATTATCACACATACCTACAGCAGTCATTTTTAAATGTGTGTACAAGTAATGCATTATGGTTAATAGATAGGTAGAGAGGTAATACTAAGTGAGCGTATAAGTGCTGGAGGAGTTAAAGAGAAATGAGCATTGAACACTAGGTAATATTACATTGGTTAATATTTTAAAATTCTACCCTTTCCTTATGAAATACAACCTAGAAAATATATAAATCAAATAGGTTAAGGATAAATCATTCTTGTTATAGAAGGGTAAATGCAATCTTAGATCTAATCAGCATCTTAAGCCACTATAAAGTAATAAACCCAATATTTCATATTGAGTAGAGAAGGCCCCTGAATATTTGCACAGCATCCCAGAGGACCCCACTATGTAACTCGACACAATCATTAGTAACTAGGGTAGATACATAGGTATTTCATTCCAAGAACAGTATCTTTAGAGAGCTAGAATGGAGGGCAGGGGGATTAGGTATCTAAATTTATTGTTTCCATGGTGACCATTTTTAAAAGTCTACTTCCTGGAGCTGTGGAATGCTTGCAGGGCTCCCTCCTTGTACTGTGGTGAGGGTCCCTTCTGGGGCTATGGACTGCACACAATGGGGCTCAGTAAAGCTGCCCAGCCCCCTTCCCAACACACTGTGCTCCCCACTGGCTGTGCTTGAAAGGTTCAGCTCTGCAAACTAAAAGCTGCAGATGTCAGATCTCTCCCTCTCCCCCACTCTCTGCCTCCCCTACCTTGGCTTTTGACTTTTCTGAGCCAGGGAGACCAGAATTCAGAAGCTGAACAGCTGGGCCGAATCATCCAGTGTGCTCTATCTCCAGACAGCAGATGAACAAACTGAGGTTCAGTTGCCATACACATGGAGAAAGGAGCAACACCCTTTTGACCTCCCCTATGTAGATGGCTAATAGTTATTGTTGGCATTTATAGTTAGTTTAGGCTAAATCTCTAAAGGCATGGTTTTATTTAAAAAATAAAAAGGGCAGGTGTGCCGATGCATGAATTATCCTAGCACTCCAGAAGCCAAGGTAGGAGGCTGGCTATGAGTTTGAGGCCACCCTGAGACTATATAGTAAATCCCAGGTCAACCTGGGCTAGAGAGACCCTGCCTTAAAAAAACAAAACAAAAGAAAACAAAACAAAAAAAAGCCCACTCAGTCCTATAGTTACATTTGGAGACTCTTGGGAAGCTGGAGATTTTTGGAAGGAAGGAGACCTGAGGAAGCTCCAGTGCTTTTGTTTCTCCATTGGTTCAGACTGGATTCTGATGTGGAAATGAAATGTCCATGGCAATGCAGAATTGGCAGCATATCATCTAATCCCAGTGAGAGAAAAGCTTTCCACCAATGGACCCTTTACGAACCCAAACCGAAACCCGAAGGCTGGCTGTGCTGGCCCAGTGATCACGTGAGCCTGGTGGTGCTCCTAAGAGGACTTTGCTCCTCACTGCAGGTCTGGTTTGAAAGCTTAGAAACCACTGGGATGGGATGTAAATGAGCCCCACCCTGAGAAACTATGGCCTTTAGACTCATTTGTTAGAAAGTAAGCACCAGAATTCCTCTGTGTGCTATAAAGCTGCTAGAGGGCCTACCCACGCAAACCTCTGATCAGCCCTGGGAACAGCCCCGAGGGGGTCATGGACGCTAAGAGCAGCAAAGTGGCCCACTTCTTCTTATCTTTTTCCTCACAGCAGCTAAGGGTAGGTGGCCTTACTTTGAGGCCACAATTTCCAAGTTGTTCCTTAATCTTACCTCACTAACTTCTCCATCGGATGGCCATGTCGGTGGCTCATTACTGTACTTGGGAAGAGAGAAAAGGTGGAAGCAGAATGATTTGTCCAAAGCACAGACAAGTTGGAAGGAAAACTCAGTTGCCACCGTTCTTTCTTTTCTCTTTTTTTTCTCTTTCTTTCTTTTCTTTTTCTCTTTTTTTCTTTTTTTTTTTTTGAGACAGTGTACCTCAGGCTGATCTTGAACTCACTACATAGTCAAGGTTGACCTTGAACTCCTGATTGTCAGACTCCACCTCCCCTGACCGGATGGCAGGTGTGCACCACCCATGCTCCCACTCCATCACCTCCTTTAAAAAAATGTTTTTTTTTTTCTTCTGTCAAAGGGAGAATCAGGAATCCTTTTCACTTTTCTTTCCCCTGGCAATTCTGTCTGGGCACTTCAACTGCTTTAGGTCAGGAGTTTGCTAGTGCTTCTAAGTAGATCACCTTGGGCTTAAAAGGGATGCAGAGGCTTACAGACAATTAAATGAATGGGCATTGTGGTATGTGCAAATGGACCCATGTGCACAGGTGTGTGCCTACTTGTTCACGGGAATGAACCACTGAACATCCAGCGGTTAGTAAAGTTTACCTGGAGCTATATCTAACAGAGGGCATCTTCTCCCCATGACTTTCCCCCGGAGGAGCCCCATCATGTCATTTATAACAAATTTCCACCCAGGACTCTTGACCAGGGAGGCCAGTCAAGGAGCCAAGGGTGAGCCAGCCTGAAGGTGGCTGGCTTGCACCTCCAGAGGTATGCCAGGAATGTTAATGGTATGCCTGAGTGGCGGGCTTCAGAGCTCTGCCTGAGAACTGTTCTTGTGGCCATCTGTTGTGGCCTAGAAGTCTCATAGCAACGATGTCTCAAGAATGGAGCCCCCACTTTTTAAATTAAAATTAACTAACACAAAACCCAAAACTGCTCCACTGCTCAAGAAGAATCAGGACAGGATTCGGATTCTTTCTACAGAGTGATGAGCTTTTAAGGAAGAAAAGCCCCCGCATCCCTAATTCCTGTTCTTTAAATGAGCAATTTGTACTTGGTGTTGAAGTCTTCATTTTCCCCCTCAGGGGTAGAGTTGTTTTTTGTTTTGTTTTGTTTTGCTTTGTTTTGTTTTGAGGGGTGGGGGATTAATAGAGGTGAAAATGAGTTTCTGAAAGCTGTGTGCAAAGTAACTGGCAAAAATATTGGTTAAGAAAAAGAAGTAAGTTTTGAGATTTTCTTGCTTTTAGTGATCTGTCAGCAGCTGCATTTCCTCCCTCTGTAATAATGTGAGCTTAGAAAGCTTGGCTATTTTAGTAGATGTGATGTACTTTAAACAGTATATGTGCCCCAAGAAGAAACTCTTGAAAACAGGCAACATAAACCAAAGAAAAAGAATGAAGATAAGTAATATTTGTAGTTTTATATTTTTAAATTGATTAGACATTAAATTAGCCGTTTACAAAAATGGAGGTCATGTCTGAGGATGGAGAATACTGTAAAATGATATGTAGGTCTAATATCCCACCCCTGGTGGTCCAAGATAGTTCCACCAACCCCCAGAAAAAGGATATGTACTGAGTTTGTGTTCTGAAATGTAGGTTCTTTTTGTTGTTGTGAGGCAGGGTCTTACTCTAGCCCAGGCTGATCTAGAACTCACTCTATATGTATCCTAGGCTGGCTTTGAACTCACAGTGATCTTCCTACCTCAGCTTCCTGAGAGTAAGAATGTACATTCAGTCAGACGTGGTGACACCTGCCTTTAATCCCAGCACTCGGGAGGCAGAGGTAGGAGGATCACCATGAGTTCGAGGCCACCCTGAGACTGCATAGTGAATTACAGGTCAGCCTGGGTTAGACTGAGACTCTACCTCACAAAAAACAAAGGAGGGACTGTAGAAATGGCTTAGTGGTTAAGCGCTTGCCTGTGAAGCCTGAGAACCTCGGTTTGAGGCTCTATTCCCCAGGACCCATGTAAGCCAGATGCACAAGGTGGCACATGCATCTGGAGTCCGTTTGCAGTGGCTGGAGGCCCTGGTGCACCCATTCCCCCCCTCCCCCTCTGCCTGTTTCTGGGTCTGTCTGTCACTCTCAAGTAAGTTAAAAAAAAAAAAAGATGTTAAAAAAAAAAAAACAAAATGCCATTTAAAAAAAAAAAGAAAAAAAAATCTGGGCTAGAAGGATGACTTAGCAGCTAAGGCACTTGCCTGCAAAGCCAAAGGACTTGGGTTTGATTCCCAGGACCCATGTAAGCCAGATGCACAAGGTGGCACATGCGTCTGGAGTTCTTTTGCAGCAGCTGGAGGCCTTGGTGCACCCATTCTCTCCCTCTCTCTCTCTCTCTCTCTTCTCTGTCAAATAAATAAATAAAAATAAAAATATCTTTAAAAATCCACCAACCTTTAAGAAAATGTGGATTCTTAGGCTGGGGAGATGGCTCAGTGGTTAAAGGCTTAAAGAGCCTACTGGCCCACATAAAGCCAGATAGATGCACAAAATGGTGCATGCATCTGGGGTTTGTTTGCTGCAGCAAAAGGCCCTGGTGCACCCAAGCTTGCACTCTTGCTCTTTCTCTCTCTCTCTCTCTCTCTCTCTCTCACAAAAATAAATAAATAAATAACACTTTTTAAAAAAAAGAATGTAGGTTCTTTTTTTTAGAATGAAGTTGGTCATATTTATTCAGAATTTTAAAAAGAGCAATAGAAGGTTGGCCTGTGGAAGAATGATAAATGTCACTGTGTAAGTATAAGGTTACTAAGTCTTACTTGATAAAACACTGACTACTATTGAAAAGGAAACATTGGCCTTTCCCAAATGAAGTGTTGTATAAATTTCTGAAGTAATGGTAAGAAATGTGGTCTTTAATGCAAAGGCCCACACATAAGTAGAATCAGCTAATTTTAATAAATTTTGTCACAAAGCTTCCAATGCACTTCTACTTTCAAGCAGAGTTTGCTAAAGGAAATTTACCTTAGATAGTATGAAAGATTTAATGGGAGCATTGATCTACCCCTTTCTTCCTGTTTTCTTTCTTTCTTTTTTTATTTTAATTTTACATTCATGTTGGTGCCCCGGTAGCCTCCTCCCTGACCTCTCCCCTCCAAAGGGACCCTCCTCATTGGGGAATGTGGGTCTTGCATTATGGGGGTAGCCAACAGTTATGGGGGAAAGCAAAGTCTGTGTGCATAATGACCCAACTTGGGGCTCTAACACTCTTTCTGCCCCCTCTTCCATTAATTTCCCTGAGCCACGTTGGGTTCATTTTAGTTCTACTTCAGTGATGAGGTCTTGGGAACCTGTGTGTCTCTGGATATCTGGCTTAGTAGGAATTGAATGTTCTCTGTGTTTATTTCCTTCAGCCCTGTGCTGGTGTCGGGTTCATCAAGAAAGCTGCACTCTTGCCCATTTCCCTGTGACTCTGTGCTTCCAGCTGGGCCCCTAGTGAGGTGTGATAGGCTGATCCTCCCTTCAGGTTCATCATCCATCTGGAAAAGAGAAGCAAATTCTCCAATGGAGAGAGAAGTTAGTACCAGATAGATGGAATGGCCATAGAGAGAATTTTATATGTGTAGGCCCTCTTCTAGCCCACATTTGGTGGGAGCTTGATATTGGAGAATGGGCTTATTTTTGGTACATGGTTTTGACTTGTTTTCCAGTTCTATGAGATCCACTCCATTGAGTGGATCTATTAGCCAAATCAAGAGCAGTTGGTTACACCATGGCTGTGTGCCAGAATGCAGGTACTCAATGAAGTTAGTCTTTCTATGGAAAGGCATGAACACTTGCCCTCTCTGGGCCTGTTAACCAGCAAATATTTATGGAGGGCCTGCCATGTACTAGTTGCTTTCTAAGTGATGGATTTAGAGCTGTGAACAAAAGGAGACAACAATCCTGGCATACATTACAGTTAAAGGTCATAGGTAATTAAAAAATAAGTCAGTTGTGCTTATTGGTTTGAAAATGGTTATTTCTATGGAAAAACATAAGCAGAGAAGTATGTTTATGTGGACTGGAGATGTAGCTCAGTTGGTAGAGTGTTTGCCTAACATGCTGGAAACCCTGGGTTTGATCCCCAGCACCTCATAAAAACTGAGCATGGTGGCTCATGCTTAAATTCTGAGCAGTGGGGGAGGTAGAGGCAGTCATTGTTTCATTTGTGAACGTATCAAACCCTTAGTCTTCAATTACAGGTGTATTTTGAGACATTTGGTGCTACTTTCAGCTAAAAAAAAGTCCCATTGAATCCCACTGCATTCATATATCTCAAAATGAGACTGTCTGAGTTTGGATCTTGATTTCCTACTCTAGGCTGTGGAATCTCCACTGGGAGAGGCCTGTTGCAGTTTTAATGACAATAGAAGTCAGTGTGTTTTCTGTCTCCTTGGAGTCTAGAAGCCTTTCGGAGCACTTCACGGACCCTCAAAATGATTTTCCTGGATATCCTTTGAATGTCCCAATTCTGTTGTATTGACTTCCACCTGAGAACTTGAATGACTGGATCATAACTTATACCCAGTGATGGCTAGTTCAGGATACTGGATGAAGACAGGAACCCTTCTCTGAGTGTATGAAGACCACTATGTAGAGTTAGGGGTATTGTTGCTCCAGAGTCAAGATTTAAAAAAAAAGTGCTCAGTAAATGAAAAAGTCTTTCTAAAACTGCATGCTCATCATGGGAACTGTTCTGAAACTGGCAGGAACTTCATTGTCAGAGGAGTTATCAGACATTTGGATAGAGCTTGACTCCCCAGGTCTCTTCCAAATCTATGGTTCTGCCTTCTTCCTAGATCTGCTTATTAAAATAGTAATTCTCCCAGAGAAGTCACCTTAAATTCTCTTTAAGTGACACGTTAGTTTGGGAGTTCTTAGAGAAGGAAGCAGCTGACAGGAGAGGCTCAGCTCTGCTTAAGGAAGGTGGCCAGGAGAATCCTCTTCCTGCCGTGGTCATCCAGGCCTGGATGCCTAGAGCTCCTGGTGGTGCATGCACCTCCACAGATACAAAGGTCAGCAGATTAGCTGCTGCTTGCTGCATTGTTGGTAGACTGGAGCTCATTTTCTCTTCTGAATAAACATTTGTATATTACTTACTATCTTCTAAATGACTGACCCAAAATGCCAATTCTTTTAGCACCCTAGGACAAAGTGGTAATTTCTCTTTCAACTTATCTGGTGAAACCATTGGGATAGCTGGTAAGAAACTAGTCAGATTTACATAGCTTTCCTATTGGTTTAGAGGAAAAAGTCATCGGGTATATCATTACCCTCTACTGCCCTCTGAGAGGGCAGAGAACATAGCCTGTTGGTTCTAAGTGCCTAGTGTGGTGCCTGGTGCATGCAGATACTCAAATATTTATTGGATATGTTGGGGAGTGAGGGTGTGACATGAATAAACACTAGTAAAGGCATATAAATTATGCTGTCTCAGTCTCCACATTCACAAAGACATATGTGATTGTGAGAAGTGACTTATGCAAAAATCTATGAGAAGTTAAAAAATAAAGATAGTGGTGAGACTACAATGGGACAATTATTTAAATAAATGTCAATAATTTCATTCCCTATTATATGTTCATTGGTATTTTAGTAAGTACTTCTCCGAAGAACCCTAATGTCAAGCTAGCACCTGCCATCTAACAATTGGGAAAGACACAAAAAGAGGCAACTCTTGAAGCACCATGAATCTCGCTAATCAAGGCTTTAGTGTGTGATTTCGATTCGGTGCATTTAACAAATGGACATTGAGACTCACAGATTTGTTATGGGGTTGAGAAAGAAAGCCTGGGTCTGGCCAATGCCAGTGCCTGTGGGAACATTTAGGTATAGAGAATACAAACAGCTTAGATTAGCCCAAATAAAAAAGAAGGTTCTTTGAGAAGAGATTAAGGCAGTTTATGAACTTCAACTATGGAAAACCAGCAACATCTTTGCTTTATTTTGGTGGTTAAGAGTTCTGAGGTCAGAAGGCCTGGGTATGAGCCTCAATCCTTTTATTGATGAATTTGTTATGTAAATTGTGAATAAATTGCTCTTTGACTGTGTTTATGTCCATTTGAAAAGTAAGGAATAATCATCATCTACCTTTTTGGGTTGTTGTACAGATTAAATGAGATAATTCACTTAAAACACTTGGAATACACAGTGGGCATGGTGGCACATGCCTTTAATCACAGCACTTGGGAGGCAAAGATAAGAGGATTGCTGTGAGATCAAGGCCAGCCTGAGACTACATAACTACATAGTGAATTCCAGCTATAGCAAGACCCTCCCTTGAAAAACCAAAAACCAAAAACGAAAAAAACCACACATACACACACCACACACACCACACTTGGAATACTAACTGATACATAATGAGAACTCAATCATTACCTTTAATTTATTTTATTTTTGAAATACGTAGCACCAGCTGGCCTCAAACTCAAGACAATCCCCTCACCTCAATCTCCTGAGTGCTGAAATTATAGGCATGTATCACCATACCTAGCTACCATTAGCTTTTGTAATTATTTAGAAAGTAGACAGCTATAGTCACTTTCTCTTTTGGATTGCAGAGTTGTTTGTTTCAGTTGGCTTTAAACTTCAGTTACATTGCCCTCCCTGTTGATTAGCTTCCTGTGTGACATGGTGCCAGGGCTAATTAAGTCATAGTGTCAAGGCTCCATGTTTGTCTGTTTCCTTTCTACCATCTCTAACATGGTAATCCCCAACCTCAGGTTTGCTTCTCATGCTCATAGATACTTGATGTGGCTCCAGGCATCGTGTTCTCACACAGCGTTGTCTAAAGATGGAAAGGAGTCCCAGTTTACTCTGTTTTATCAAGAATGAAGAAGGGATTGAGGATGTATATTAGTGGTAGAGAGCATTTCTCTACCATATATGTGAGGCCTTTGGTTCATCTGTTGTGTTGAAGTTGGGCAAACAAGGAATGAAGAACACTTAAAACCCTCCTCTGCAAACTTTACTTGAGGTCAGATCTCATACTAGGTTTGTACCCTGTACCCAGAGTACACTAGTAACTGGCAGGAAGTCAGATTGCTGTGATTGGTGTAGATCTGGCATGATCATCTATTTGGGCCATGGAAGGATCCAGCATACTGAGTACATAATCATCTGATACTGCAGAGAGTCAATTACATTTGTGAGGGATTGGGGGGGGGAACAGTGACCATTGAGTACTTAATACAATAAGAATTATATTAGATGAGTAAGTGGTAGGCCAGGCAAACTAGGCAAACTAGAGCCCCTTTTCAGAAATTTATATTGTTATATTCCATGTCTAAGAGAAGAGCTCCTGAAGTCCTTTTGAGATTGTGAATCTAGGATGAGGTGAACATGACAATCTCTACTCTTATCTTGTTTTCTGTATGTGTGTCACTATTACTACTACTACCACACACACACGCTCACAACACAGAAGTTGATTGTAGATAAAAGTGAGAAGAGCCGGGCGTGGTGGTGTGCACATTTAATCCCAGCACTTTGGAGGCAGAGGTAGAAGGATTGTCATGAGTTCAAGGCCACCCTGAGACTACACAGTGAATTCCAGGTCAGCCTGGACTAGAGTGAAACCCTACCTTGAAAAACAACAACAAAAGTGAGAAGAATGTGTGTGTTATATACATACCCCATTTCATCACTGAATACTGAGATAGATGATAGATAGAAATGTAGATACCATACAGAGATTTGTCTAGAGGGAAAGATATCATCACATACCAAGGAATGGTGCCAAATTGAGTAGGGATGGGGTAGAATCTGACAATATTCATTCTCTGAGGTCTCCTCCATCCTTGGACTTTACAAGAAAATCTTTTTCCTTAAATTTCTTTTTTTCTGTTCTTTTTCTTCTCTCTCTCTCTCTCTCTTTCTTTTTGAGGTAGGGTCTCACTGTAGCCCAGGCTGACCTGGAATTCACTCTGTAGTCTCAGGATGCCCTTAAACTCTCGGCAATCCTCCTACCTCTGCCTCCCAAGTGCTGGGATTAAAGACATGCGCCACCATGCCCAGCTCACTACTTAAATTTCTTTTTGAGTTCAGTGTCCCTTGTGTCATTTGCTATAACCATAAGGACAAAATCCCCTGTCCTCCCACATCATCTAGCATGTGGCTCTGGCTTACCAAGGGGCTGTTGCTAGGTTGTCCTCCATGTGCCCATTGCTCTGGAGCCTTGTCACCTGACTAACATAGCCTAAGTCCCCATTCTAGTTCCCACCAGCAGCAGACTTCATGGCTCTGCTTATGGCCAGGAATAAGCAGGCTCACCCTCGGCCCTTTGTCAGGGGCTTCATCAGGGGCCTGCTCTTCTAAAATCAATGTGAAAGGCAGATGGTAACTTCTGTCTCTAATACACATGTGTAGTATCTGCCCAGTCCTTCCTAAAATGACTAGTGGGCCAGCCAATTGAAAAACACATTTTTCCAGCTGGGTGTGGTGGCCCAGGCATTTAATCCCAGCCAAGGCAGAGAGAAGTAAGAGGATCTCTGAGTTTGATGCCAGCCTATGACTATACAATGAATTCCAGGTCAGCCTGAGCTAGAGTGAGATCCTACTTCAAAAAACAAACAACAACAACCAAAAGACAGACAGAAAGAAAAATACATTTCTCATAAGTAAGATGACTTGATCGATATACAAGTATCTTAAGGACTTAAAATCTTGTGCCTCAATTCCCTTTGGCTGACTTAAATAAAAGGGAATTCTGATTTCCATCCATTGGGAATTAGTAACAGATCTGAGAATGACCAGGAGAACTGAATGAAGTCATGACTGAAAGCCACATGGACATCAGGGGCAGCCAACTGGACTCGTGAGGAAAAATCCCAGAGAAGGTAGAAATGTAAAGTACCTTGTCTGTGGCTCATGTGCAGGCATAAAGGCCCAAGATCACCTGAGTTTGACATCCGAGGACCCACACAAACAGCTGGGCATGTATCTGTGGGTAATAGAGATGGGACAATCAGTGGAGTTTGTGAAAGTCAGAGCTCTTCACTCAGAGAGAGACTTGTCTCAAGAAAATGTGCACATAAGGGATAGAGAAAAGACTCACAACATCTCTTCTGGCCTCCATATGCCTGCTAGCACACCTCACACCCATGTGTATACATCACACACATACACCATACCACACCACATTACACAGGCAATAAAATAAATATATGTTTCTATTTTACATTTTTACTATGAAAACGTTCACATTTTTATGCAACTAAAGGGTGTCACAAGGTAAATGGCCCTCTGTCCAGTGGGACAACTTGTGTTCAATAGAACAAGGCAGGGAGAAGATGAAAGAAGTGAGCTGGTTCAACAATGGAAAAAATAGTCAGCGACAGATGTATTAGCGAATTTTTCAGGAGGGGATAGGAAGCTGAAATCCAAGATGTTTGTTCTCCATAATCATAGGTTAATGAAATAATTGCTAAATGAGGTCTGGCTCCTAGCTATTTGAGTAGGGATTATGTAATTTGAGACCTCATGGCCTCATCTCCAAATAGCTGGGTGGGGGAACTGAAAGATCCCCATGTTACGAGGTGACAGGCTAAGAAAGCAAGAGGCCATGTCCATCTGACATTCAGTAACTAACTTTCTATATAATCTTCCAAGTACTGTGCTAGGTTTTATAGGCATGCAGATCTGAAAGACCGGATCCTGCTGTCAGCATTTAATGTAGAGAATAGATGAGAAAATACTTGATTGTAACAGACACCAGAAGAAATAGTAAAGGCTGCTCACTGTTAGAGTGTGTGCTTAGCATGCACAATATTCTGGGTTCAATCCCAAGAACAACAAATAAAAGGAAGTGGGTAGAGGAAGCTTCTTGTATGAGGGTCACTGTCTTGATCTCTGGAAGCATAGGTAGGAATTAGCTGATGGATTTAGTAGTGAAGGCATTCTAGCCAAGGTTACAGCTTGAGCAAAGGCAGAAAAACAGAACCTCAAGCCAGTACTACAGGGCCAATGGTGCATTTATGACCTGTTTAAAAATAAATAGGGTGGGGCTGGCTATGCAGTAGGGAGCATGTGCTACAGTCCAGCCTGGACCTTTGATCCTGGTGCAGCAATGTCCCCCTGAGGAAGGAGGTGCCTCTTTTCTAATTTTCACAGGTGCTGCCTGGGCTGGGGTAGCCCTGCCTGAATGCAGCTGCTCTTCATTGTTGGAAGAGCCCACATGAGGACACTCAGGGTCTGAGCAGGACCCAGAAGCAAGAATGGAGTTAATGAAGAATTGAAAAGGCAGAGCAGTGACAAAATCAGACCTCGGTTTATAAAGATCAACCTGGCTGCATTTTGTGGTGGGTTTATTTGTTTGTTTTTGTTTGGGGTTGAACACAGGCCCTTGCACTTGCTAGACAAACGTTCTACCACTGAGCCACATCCCCAGCCTCTGGCAGAATTTGTGAAGGTGTTTTTGAGCATGGTAAATCTGGAGGAAATAAAGCTAGAGCCGGGCATGGTGGCGCATGCCTTTAATCCCAGCACTCAGGAGGCAGAGATAGGAGGATCGCTGTGAGTTCAAGGCCACCCTCAGACTACATAGTGAATTCCAGGTCAGCCTGGGCCAGAGTGAGACCCTACCTCGAAAAAAAAAAAAAAAAAAAAAAAAAAAAGCTAGGGAGAAAAGACTGGCCTAGGTGAGAAATATTGGAGGGCATGACCTGCAGCCATGAGTAGGGACAGAGATGCATTTGATACCTGGAAGATGACCTAGGGAAATGGGGTGACAGGATGCTGGCTGCTTGAGTGAAGGGGGAACAAGGATGACTCGCAGATTTTTAGCTTCAGCTACTCAGTGAAATGTTACCATAATCCTGTAAGCACTGATAAATCCAAGAACTTTGACATAGTATGTGGTAAGGTATTAACTGTTGAATAATGATAATAAAGAAAGTTCCTTATATAAGCATTGTGGTAAAAGATTAAAAGATGGCTTCAATAGTAGCCTTTGAGCCAGAGGAAAAACACCCTGCTTTTGAGTTATGTCCCTTCAGAGAACGACCAATTGTTGTGAAAGGAAATCATAGCTGCCTTTCGGGTTAGGATTTCTTTCAAGTAGAGCAAAACCCTCAGTAGCAAATCAGGCCATTAAAAATAGGGCAGAAAGCAATGCCCAGCTACTTTGTCACCCTTATTTATCCTTTCAACAGTAAAAGGCTGAGGATGTGGCTTGGTAGTAGAGTACTTGCCCAAACATGCCTCAGGTTCAACCTCTCACACCCCCAATAATTAAAAATTAAAAACAGATAAAAAAAATACCACTCCCTTTTCAGAATTCTCCTCAAACCGCCACAATTTTGCCAGGCATGGTGTTGCATACTTGTAATCCCAGCTAGCTGGAAGGTTGAGACAAGAGGATTTTGAGTTCAAGGCCTTGGGCTGTGTGTAAGGAGACCCTGCCTCCAAACCAAGCAATCAATCAAGCACGCAAGCAAGCAAACAGTAACCTTACAGTATCTCAAACTCCTTTCCCCTTCTTTCTGGGGAAAGAGATGTTTTGGTTTTCATAGTGTACTTGAAGACCTCATTCGAATGTCACCTGTGCTTGCCATAGTAGGTAATGAATGATCTTGGATTTGAATTCAAAATTCAGTCACCTTCTATTAATACTATCAATATGGCCCTCATCTGTAAAATGGGAACAAATATGGCCTACATTGTGGAGCTGCTGGGAGGGCTACGGGATAGGGAGAAGGAAGTGATTGGCTTAGGGCCTGCGGTTGTTGCCCCTGTTCTTGTACTGGTGCCTGTGATTGCTGTTGTTCTTGCTATGAATGCCCGTTTCGGACAGCAAGAAAGGGTACTGTTTATTATTATTATTATTTATATATATATATATATATTATTCAGTTATTTCTTGAGCCTTTATCTAGTAAATAGCAACTATATCTCATATTGCCTTCTTGTGGATTGGCCAAGGGGGAAGCGTTCCATGCTGCATGAGTCAAAGAGCAGGTTCCCTGTATCACATGCTCCCTCTTACCAGGCCTGGAGATACCCCACTGATTATACTTAAGGTAGAGAAACAGACCATTAGTTTGCAGAAACCTCCAGATAGAAGGCAGAACACATGACCAAGATGTTTTTCTATATATCAGAGGCCACTAAGAAGCCATGCTTGATATTGCATTAACAATTCAACAAAGAATAGCTAACTCCTCGCCTGTGGCTTCAGTGGTTAATAGTGTCACTGAAGCACTGAGAAAATGTGCTTCAACTTTCTTATCAAGAAACTGTCTTGATGAGATACTTTGGTCATTTCTCTGGAATGTCCCTGATGGTCCTGCCAGTTTTCATTGCTTATAGGTGTCATAAGGAAGTTTTTATAAATGCCCCCTGCTTTATGTTTTCACAAATTAAAAATGCTTTTATGTCTGTATGTCTGTACTACAACTGAAAACAAACTCTAGTGTAGTTCTCTCTCAATTCTAAAAAGGGAGTGCTCTTTGGGAGATAATGTTATTAAAGTGGCTGGGATAAGAAATATGTATTTAAGCATGAAAGTGTATGTTTGTTCACAGCTCTAGGGATCAAACTCAAGTCCTCATGCATGCTAGGCAAGAATTCTACCACTCAATTATACCCATGCCTCATGCATAAGTATTCTTATTTTGGTTGGCACTGGATCTTCATAAAGCAACCACCACAAGAATCAAACAGAATCATCTAGGAACTGTGACTTTTTTTTTTTTTTTTTTTTTTTTTTTTTTTTTTTTGAGGCAGGGGTCTCCTTCTAGCCCAGGCTGACCTGGACTTCTCTATGTAGTCTCAAGGTGGCCTTGAACTCACAGTGATCCTTCTACCTCTGCCTCCTGAGTGCTAGGATTAAAGGCATGCACCACCATGCCTAGCTCTGTATTTTTAAGCTACTCTAAATCTATTTCTCCTTTGAGAAGGAAGAGCAGTGGTTCAAAATGTTTTAAAAATTAACACAACTCCTTTGCTATAAAGGAAAAGGTAACCTCACAACACAGAATTATTTGGAACAAAACTATGTCAACAGGGCCAAGATTAAGAAAGCAAGTTACTCTCTCTCTCCCTCCCCCCTCTTTCTGTCAAATAAATAAATAAATAAAAATATTTTTTTAAAAAAGGGGGGGGGCTGGAGGGATTGCTTAGCAGTTAAGGCATTTGCCTGCAAAGCCAAAGGACCCAGGTTTGATTCCCCAGGACCCATGTTAGCCAGAAGCACAAGGTGGCGCATGCAGCTGGAGTTCATTTGCAGTGGCTGGAGGCCTGCCGCGTCCATTCTCTTTCTCTCTCTCTCCCTCCCTCTTTCCGTCAAATAAATAAATAAATAAAAATAAAATATTTTTTAAAAAAGAAAGCAAGTTAATGTTGGGGACTGGGGTGTGGCTGTATGGTAGGGCACTTTGCTTAGTTCATGAGATCCTGGGATAGGTCCCAAGTACGTACGTATGTGCGTATACACACACACACACACACACACACACGTGACAGGTGTTTGGAGAATAATTTGCTACTAGGAGCAACAGGCCACTCTTATCTAGCACAAGAGTTACTTCAGCAAGAAAGTATCCTTATTGCTTTCTGACAACTGAAATTATTTTCCTCATGCTGTATAGAGAAGCATCCTCTTTTGCCTTCTGATTGGGAAAAACATGCTCTGTCTTCTGACAGTATTAGTCTAGGCTGCTCTCATCACTCAGAACTAATTCTCCAGTTATCAGACAAAGGGATTTTAGGCCAGGTCAGGAGGCAGAGGTTGGAAGGTCCCCATTTCGGGAGACTGTGGGTGGAAAAAACAAAAACAACTACCAGATCGATTTTATATATTTGCAAAAATATTCCCTTTGATAGTTTGAATATATGTCCCCAATATATTCTATGTTTTAGTCTGCTGCTCCAGGGCCCTGTGCACAGCAGTTCCATGCTGTTTTTTGCCATGTGCTGTGGTGGCTGGCTGGTTTCTCTCTGGCCCTGTGAAGAAAGGCCAACTTCTCTTGAAGGGAACTTCCCTGGAGCTGGGCAAAAATAAATGCCTGTGCCCGGTCTGGAGTTCATCTCAACAACCTGAAGCTGTCTTTAAAGTGGGAAGTGGATGAACCTGAAATATTTGTCAAATGGGCATGGACTTGGTGCTTGCAACTGAAGGTGCCTGGAGTGGTAAGCCAGGACCAGGGGAATGCAACTGCAGACTGTAAAGCTTTCTGTCCTTTGTTTTCTTCCCTCCTCCAGGCCCAGAAAGTTTGAACAAGGTTAATGGACTGATTGCTTGGCTAAACATATTGGACTGAGAGATTTAAGATTTTAAGTTGGAAAACCTGAAGCAAGTTAAAAGTAGAGGCATTGAGGCTGGTTTATCAACATTTACTGTCCCAATGCCCTTTACATTAAAACAATACTGCCCAAGACACCAAAATTTGAAGGGATTTTAAGAACAACTAGAAGGACCAGGAGTGGTGGTGTACACCTTTAATCCTAGCAGTCAGGAGGCAGAGGTTGGAAGGTCCCCATGAGTTCGAGGCCAGCCTGAGACTACAAAGTGAGTTCCAGGTCAGCCTGGGCTAGAGTTAAAATGTTTAGGCTCTTGTTTGATTTTAAAAACAAAAAAAAACAACAAGACTAGAACCTTTGAAAATTACAAACTTACTTCCAATTATAAATCTATTGGGGGCCAGTCAAGGGGCGGAATGTGATAGTTTGAATATATGTCCCCAATATATTCTATGTTTTATTACTTTATAGTTTGCATCTGCAATCACCTTGCTAGAGGCAAGGTCACTGGGGCCGGTCTTATCTAGAAAAAAATAAATGATTTCTCTCTTAGATTTTATATATTTGTGTCTTACAAAATATAGAGTGAACCACGTTTTGCCATCCATTTAATTGTCTTTATTGAAAACAATAAAAACATACATGTTCATAGTAAATGACTGCTCTGAGCTACTGCCTCCAACTTTTTTTTTTTTTTTTTTTTTTTTTTTGGTCTTTTGAGGGAGGGTCTCACTCTAGCCCAGGCTGGCCTGGAATTTACTCTGTAGTCTCAGGGTAGCCTTGAACTCACAGTAATCCTCCTACCTCTGCCTCCAAAATGCTGGGATTAAAGGCATGAACCACCACGCCTGGCCTGCCTCCAACTTTTAAATGAATGATTGAGGGATCTAAACTCACATCCTCACTCTTGCATGGCAAGCACTTTAACCACTGAGTCATCTTTCTAACCCTACCAGTGAACCGCTAATAGCTAACAATTTACTAATAAAATATAAGCATGTTGGGTATTGTAAATATACTCAATGGAAATTCATTGCCAATGTCAGCATTGACTGCAAAGTTCATTTTATTTTGTTTATTTATTTATTTTGGTTTTTCGAGGTAGGGTCCCCCTGTAGCCCAGCAAATCTGAAATTTACTATGTAGTTCTCAGAGTGACCTCTACCTCACAGGTATGCACCACCACACCTGGTCCTAAAATAATTTTTAAAAATATTTTATTTATTCATTTATTTATTTATTTATTTATTTATTTAAGAGAAGAAAAGAGGCAGAGAGAGATAGAGAGAGAGGAAGAATGGGTGCGCCAGGGACTCTAGCCACTGCAGATGAATTCCAGACACATGTGCCACCTTGTGTATCTGGCTAACCTGGGTCCTTAGGCTTCACAGGCAAGCGCTTTAACCACTAAGTCATCACTCTATCCCTTAAAATAGTTTTTAAGTTAAATTGAATCACTTTTGTTTAGCCTGGAGGAAAGCCAGTTGTTTTTCATTATGATAAATGCTAGCATGTCTTAAGATACTTTAGCCCCAACTCACTATGCAAATTGGACATGAGACTTAAGAGGTCAGGCTCAGGCCAGAAGGTCTAGGTTCAGATCCTGGCTCTGTTGCTGACACTTTGTGAGCAGGCAACTTTAGGCAGATCATTTGTTCAAAGTGAGAGTGATAGCTGTAGGGTTTTCCTCAGAAAGTGGCTGTAGGGATCAGATAGTCTAAGGCGTGTCAGCCAGCACACAGTAAACACTCAGTACGTCCTAGGCATTCTTGTGGTATTGTCATCACCAGCGTATTGTATATTTGTACTAAGCATGGAACTGGTGGTTGGGCTGTTGCAGATCCCCATGTCCATCCAGTGTGATCTCAAGGCACTTACTTGAGATGGCCTCATGTTCCTTGGGACAGTTATCTTTTTAAAAACACATACTTTGGAACTGACAGGACAGAGATTTGTTGATCTATGACCAAATGCTGTGACTTCCTATGTAATATGACCACGGGAAATACTGGAGAGAGCAATATCATAGATTCCTAAGACTCCAGGCCACTTGGTCTTCAGGCAGCAGAGGACACATATTAGGATTGCTGCATCGGGTTGTCTGTGAAGAAGATAGTTTCAGCTCCTGAAGTTTGTTGATGTGATACCCAGGAGTGTGGGAAGCTTGCCCTCTAAAAGATACTGACATCAAATATATTATCGGTATGTTTATAGCAAGTTACTGTCATGTGGTATTTATTGTATTTATCTTTCTATAGCAAGATAAAATTGAGATGCTGTGCACTAATAGGTGGAGATGGTTTTATGGATTTCTCTTTGCAATTTATTTCCTAGAAACATATCTCATTTATTCTCTTGGTAAAGATTCATGATTACTTTTGAAACTAACCACAGTTAGCTTGGTAGCTCTATTATCATGTGCTATTCAGTAAATAAAGATGCCTGATCAAAACAATGTAAAAGACTGAATTTCCTTGTTAAAATGAGAACCAGCCACCTAAACAATGCCTTGAAAATATTAGAAATTATTGGCTTTCAAACATTGATGTTGGTAATTATTAGACAATGTTTAAAACACTTAAAATCCAACCCCTTTAAGCAGCATTGGAAACAGGAAGGGTTAGATTTCTAAAACATAAGTGATGCTGCATTCAGATAAAAGGTCCAGGAATTAAATTCTGTTAATTTCAGATTGAATTTCTAATAAACACTAACCTAGATAATTGGTAAGCCTAAGGATTTATTTATTTATAGACCCCAAAATGTGAACTAATTGATCTCTAGGGTACACTTTTATCTCTAAAATGTCCACACAGGGCTGGAGAGATGGCTTAGCAGTTAAGTACTTGTCTGCAAAGCCAAAGGAACCAAATTCAATTACCCAGTACTCACGTAAAGCCAGATGCACAAGGTGGTGTATACATGTATCTGGTGTTCGCTTGCAGTGGCGAGAGGCCCTGGCACATCCATTCTCTGCCCCGCTCCTGACCTGCCTCCCCCTTCTCTCTCTGTCAAATTATAAATAAATAAAATATTTTTAAAATGTTCAAATCAGGGTGGAGAGATGGCTTAGCAGTTAAGGCACTTGCCTGCAAAGCCAAAGGACCCAGGTTCGATTCCTCAGGACCCACGTAAGCCAAATGCACAAAGTGCCATATGCATTTGGAGTTCATTTGCAATACTGGAGGCCCTGGCATGCCCATTGTCTCTCTTTATCTGCATCTCTCTCTCTCTCAAATAAAAATAAATAAATAAATAAACTTAAAATGTCCAAATCCATTTAACGTGTTTTCTTGTTTTCTGGATTGAATTCCTTGAGGACCAGAGTAAATGTGCTGTGATACGACAATGGACAGTGCATTACTAGCGTACATTAGCCCTGACTTGGGTGCAAGTACCCGCTTGTAAAACTCAATATGGGCTCCAAAAGTCATGCCCCCATAGCAATAAAGGCATCAGTATGAAAGGACTTGTGGAAAGGTTTGTGGTAGGAGGGTCAGTTGGCTTTGTTTTATGATGACTTCAATGGTGTGGGTGCAGCAGTGGAGTTAAATGGCTTAGACAACATTGAGTGAACTTTCATTAAAAACATGAGTGGAAGCCTGGAGTGGTTGCACACACCTTTGATCTCAGAACTCAGGAGGCAGAGGTAGGAGGATCACTATGAGTTCGAGGCTACCCTGAGACTACATAGTGAATTCCAGGTCAGCTTGAACTAGAGTGAAACCTTACCCCGAAAAGAAAAGAAAAGAAAAGAAAAGAAAAGAAAAGAAAAGAAAAGAAAAGAAAAGAAAAGAAAAGAAAAGAAAAGAAAAGAAAAGAAAAGAAAAGAAAAGAAAAGAAAAGAAAAGAAAAGAAAAGAAAAAGAAAAGAAAAGAAAGAAAAGAAAAGAAAAGAAAAGAGAAGAGAAGAGAAGAGAAAAGAAAGAAAAAAAAAAGACAAAAAAGAGAGGACGAATCAAGAACTGAAATGTAAAGCCAGGCATGGTGGCGCATGCCTTTAATCCCAGAACTTGGGAGACAGAGGTAGGTGGATCACCATGAGTTCAAGGCCACCCTGAGACTGTAAGTGAATTTCAGGTCAGCCTGGGCTAAAGTGAGACCCTACCTTGAAAAAACAAACAAACAAACAAAAAAAAAACTGAAATGTATTCAGGAAACAATTAAATGACATCCAGCCCAGAACAGATATTTTGAGGCACCATTTCATTGCATCGTGGTGGGAAAGACTAGTTCTTATTTACAGAAATTCTAAGACAAGATTGAAAAGTAATGAACACCATAAATTAGGGTTGAATTTGACAGGCATTGCAACCTCCATTTCAGTCCCTTAAACGATCAGAGAGCAAGCAGGTGTAACTCATTGCTTGACTCTGGAAATTATAATAATCCTATTTAAGATGTAAATAACAAATGGAGGGCTGGAGAAATGGCTTAGCAGTTAAGGTGCTTGCCTGCAAAGCTAAAGGATCTACATTCGATTCCCCAGGTCGCACATAAGCCAGATGCACAAGGAGGTACATGCATCTGGAGTTTGTTTGCAATGGCTGAAGGCCCTGGTGTGCCCATTCTCTCTTTCTCTCTCTGTCTTTCTCTCTCTCTCTCTCTCTTAAACAATAAAATAAAAAATAAAGTTAAAAAATAGCAAATGGGGGAAGCAATGAAGAAACAGTCAAATAGAATTGCCCACATTGTCCAGAGAACTGTGCAACTCAGTTAAGTGACAACAATGAGGAAAGCTAATAGAGTTTCTGAAAATAAAGATGTTTTCAGTGGCACATGTACAGGACCAAATTAAAAAATAAGAAAACGATGTTGACTTTTAAATAGATGGAAAAATCCTTGTTTTATCAAATATGACCCTTGGTGAAAATTCTAATAACTACAGATAACTTTTTTTCAATGATGAAACTTCAGATATACAATTATGTTAGCATTTCAGATAAACACTTTTGTTTGCATCACTGCTGACTTTGCTGCTTGCCTGAGTGGTGCATGTTAACTGCCTTGACTCTGTTTTCATGTCTATAGAATGGGGTAGGAACTTCTGCCTTCAGAGTTACTGGAAGCATTGATTACATATATATTGTATTAAGGTACATGCATAGGATTATACTGGGTAGGTGGCAGGAAGTGAATTGTGGAACATACTGGTAGTGGTTTGGGTATATTAAACTCTACCCCAACTCTGACATAAATGGCAAAGATCGGCTACCAAATTGGCTCCTTGAGCTCAATTTCAAAATCTGCAAAAGCAGAAGGAAAATAATGTGTGTGTGTGTGTGTGTGTGTTTGCATGCATGTGTATGATACTCATATGTATGCATATGTGCATGAACTACTTGATATTTACAATGTTCTTACAAATATAAAACATCTGGACACAAAGATGCTGCTCAAGCCGGCGTGGTGGCTCACACCTTAAATCCCAACACTCAGCACTGGGGAGGCAGAGGTAGGAGGATTGGTGTGAGTTTGAGGCCACCCTGAGATGGCATGGTGAATTCAAGGTCAACCTGGGTCTAGAGTGAGAACTTACCTCAAAAAACCAAAAAAACATAAAGAGGTGCCGCTCAACTATTAATGATTACTTGTTCTTTCCTCCAGTTTAAAAGTATCAGTTGATCAGTTAGTACATCTCATAATTTCTTGTATTAGGGAATTAAAACTTGATTCAGTGATTCAGTGCATGTTTTATGGTCTTTCTTGGTTTAGGAGGTGAACAGGCCAAACTGGAAACAAACAAAGCCAGGAATCTTAAGCAAGAGTGGAGAGGCTATTCACTCCCACTCCCTCAGGAATGTATGACAAGCAAGTAGTTCTCTAATGAGCATAGAACAAGAGCATTGCATCTTCTCTTAATTAGTTGGACAGATATTCATTTAAATTTGAAAAGATTCCCAGGCCTGGGATAGCAAAAGAACAGCCTGAAGTCCTTTTGCATCTTAATTCTGTTTTGATTGTGGTGGCTCCAGGGAATGTCAGTATCTGAAAGACAAATAAAGTGCATGTCTTCATCCAGGGACCTCAGAGTTTCTGATGAGAACTGCCTAGGAACCACTTTGCAGCTGTGAAGTGCAACACAAATCACCAGGTTCTGTAGAATTGTGTTGGTCCTGGTGTCTATGATGGGGTGGACTTCTTCTTTTCTCATATCTTAAGCCTTAAATAGCAAGTTTTTGTATGAGAATAAGTCACAACTTGGGCATCAGTGGCATGATGTACAAGCCCAAATTGATGAATTCATTAAACTAGGAAATGTTTTAATCCCCAGTATTTAGAAGCATCATGATTTGGGGGTTTCCACAAGCCTTAGCTTATCCATGGAAATGAGTAATAAGAAGGCCATACACACTTTCAATCCTCTTTAACCAAAGTAACACTAGCCTTTATCTGAGCTGTTAAAGTATAGTCAGAGTGGGATGAGTCACCCATGTTACAACACTGGAATCTCTAGCTTGTCAGGCTGCTCACTACAGGCCATGCTCATTAGGAAGTATTCAAAGACTGAACCCTCATCCCTGGCCTGGTCAGGTACCTCAGATGGGCTAGTTGTGGGCCTGACTACATAGAGCTATTATCAGGGAAATGTCCAAACACAGACAACCTTGGGAAGAAGGCTTAGCACTTGACTAATCTACCAAAGATAAACATTTAGCTCTTACGTTGGGTCCTTCTGCACCAGCTTTACTTTGTCTAAGTGTCCCACCTCTACTTTCCCACTACCATCATTTTCTTCCTAACCTTAAAGAAATTCCTTTTACTTTATATCCACTCATTTTTCCCCCTTTCAGCACTGGGGATTGAACTCGGGGCTTCTGTATGTTAAGCAAGTGCTCAACCACTCTCAATTATCTTAATGAAGCCAGAGCACAACATAAGGAAAGGGGTCTGGTATTTTAGTTCTAATTAAAAGGAAAATAAGCAAAGCCTACAGAGTGTCATCTCTGCTCCCAGTCCACTGGTCTGGTCATTGGAATATAGTCTCTAGGTACTTTATTTAACTTGTTGGGCAGAGATTGAGAAACCCAGCCCAGTCTTGGGTCAGGAGGCCTGCGGGGAGGGGGGGGAGTGCAGAAACCCTGCTTTGTCATTGACCATAGTAACCTTGAGCAGGTTACTTTAGTGTTGAAGATCCATTTCCTCTTTGATAAGAACAAGAATAATAATATGAAGATTGGGTAATTTAATGCTCAGCTGTATAGCATTTGCCTAGCATCCACAGGCCTTAGGTTTGATTCTTAATATTAAAGAAAAGGAAGGGAGTGAGGAAAGGAAGGAGGGAAGGATGGGTATAACAGTCCTAAGTATTAGACATGCATCATCACCTGTGAATTTGTTAGAAATGCAAACTCCCAGCGGGGCATGGTGGTGCACATCTTTAATCCCTGCACTCGGATGTAGTGGATCACCATGAGTTCAAGGCCACCCTGAGACTACATAGTGAATTCCATGTCAACCTGGGCTAGAAAGCGAGACCCTACCTTGGGAAAAAGAGAAGAAAGAAGAAAGAAAGAAAGAAAAGAAAGAAAAGAAAGAAAGAAAGAAAGAAAGAAAGAAAGAAAGAGAGAAAGAGAGAGAGAAAGAGGGAGGGAGGGAGGGAAGGAAGGAAGGAAGGAAGGAAGGAAGGAAGGAAGGAAGGAAGGAAGGAAGGAAGGAAGGAAAACTCTTAGGCTGGAGAGATGGCTCAGTGTTTCAAAGTGCTTGCTTGCAAAGCCTGCTGGCTGGTGTTCAATTCCCCAGTACCCACATAAAGTCAGATGCACAAAGTGACACATGAATCTGGAGCTAGTTTGTAGCAGCAAGAGGCCCTGGCACACCCATTCTTATTTTCACATTCTCTGCTTATAAATAAATATTTTTGAAATCATGAAAACTCAGGAGTAGGCTGGGCATGGTAGTGCACGCCTTTAATCCCAGCACTTGGGAGGCAGAGGTAGGAGGATTGCCATAAATTCAAGGCCACCCTGAGACTACATAGTGAATTTCAGGTCAGTCTGGGCTAGAGTGAGACCCAACCTTGAAAAACAAACAAACAAAAACTCAGAGGTATTCGAGATGTCTTATTAAGTGAATTGGTGGATAAAATTAACAAGAATACTCTTCTTTTAGCTATTTACATTTAGGAAACTTGTTAGTGTATATAATTTACCCATGACAGTAATTTCACTTCTGGAGTGTACCTTCAGCCTTCTGAAGCCACACAATCATTTTCCAGGTTCTTAGTACTTCATTTTCCCTATAGAACACCCCCAAAGTCTGTTTCTGACTGTTTCTCTTGAGGATCCCCATCTTTGTTAATATAAATGCAAAGCCAAGTAGCAGAGACCTTTTACTTTCCTTTCAAATAGCTCATCAGAATAGACTAGAAATCAAGAATATTGGAAGCAGTGGAGTCGCTGCCCACCTCCTAATACCTAAGCAAATAGAAAAACATCTAGAATTATCATGTGCTCATGCTATATTGTATATCCTGAATAAAATTCACAAGAGAAGAGATAGTGTTTTCTTTTCTTCTTCTCCTTCTTCTCCTTCTTCTTCTTTTTTTTACTTGTTTCAGTAAATGCTACTGAACTGTAAACATCCTATTCACCTTGAATTTAGATCTTCAAACTTGTTTCAGACTCTTGCCACCTGGCACCCATTTTGCTTTATTTTTATTTAGCATCTGGAGAACAAAATGTGAAAGGCTTTGATGAATCCCCCAGGCAAGAAAGAAGCATTTTCTGCAACAAAAGTTGAGTGTTCGTTTTCCCTTCTAAAGGGCAATGAGGATACACTCTCAAGCCGTACTTGACCATCATCTGTCAAACTAAAACAAACAGGCCAGGCCAGTCTTTCCTATTGTAGAACTAGAACTGAAGACAACCGAGATGTGGTGGTTGTCCAGCCAAAGAAAACCATACTTGATTCAGAGTGTTTACTCGTTTGCCCTCACTGAGTGATATACCACTATAGTATGAGTTCAATACTGGCCTTTTGTGGAGAGGTTTTATTTGTTTAGCAAAACCACAGCTGCTCATTTTTGATAATATAAGATTTTTGTAAAGGTGGCAGTAGATTCTGAACATGCTTTTTGGTAATCTTTAACATGCTAGGCTTTTTTTAAAAAGTCACTTCTTTTTCTTTTTCTTTTTTTCTTTTTCTTTTTCTTTTCTTTTCTTTTCTTTTCTTTTATTTTTTGAGGTAGGGTCTCACTCTGGCTCAGGCTGACCTGGAATTCACTATGTAGTCTTAGGGTGGCCTCGAACTCTTGGCAATCCTCCTACCTCTGCCTCCCGAGTGCTGGGATTAAAGGCATACGCCACCAAGCCTGGTTCACTTCTTTTTAAAAATAAATTTATTTAGTTATTCACAAGAGAGAGAAAGAGGTAAAGAGAAAGAGAGAGAGAGAGAGAGAATGGGCACACCAGGTCCTCCAGCCACTGCAAACGAACTCCAGACACATGCGCCCCCTTGTGCATCTCACTTACACATGGGTCCTGGGGAATTGAACTGGGGTCCTTTGGCTTTGCAGGCAAACACCTTAACCGCTAAGCCATCTCTCTAGCCTGGCATTTTTTTTTTAATTGAGGAGAACGATATTGGAGCACCAAAAACAAGTAAGCCAGCAAACAAACTAAAACCTCAAAAGAATGGTTGGCGTTTTATGTATTAATATGAAATTTGGAAATTTAACCTCCCCACATATCTGATGCACTCTTGTAGTAATTCTTGTTTTGTGAATCTGTTGGTGGGTTCTTTCCAGTGAGATGCCTCCCTCGCCCAACACACCCCTCCCGTGCACACTGAATCTATCCCTAGCTTTCCCGTGCTCTGCTCTGTCCTTTGGGGTTTGATTACACTGCTGGCGTCCCTGCAGAGGGAGGTGTCTTGGAGCTATTCCTCTCCAAGCCACATCTCAAGACGATCTCCCTCTCTGTTTCCTGAGAGGTTCAGAGACAATGGTGGGTCAGGGACTCTGCAGAGCCTTGCTCCTGAGCCAGCTAGGTCAGTGTGGGGACTACAGTTCTGGCAGCTGGTGACATGGGCTGATGTCTTCATCCAAATGTTAAGAGGTGGAACAGTCTCAGCCTGCTTAATCTTTACTGTGAGGAAACAACTTTCTGGAATTAGAGATTGTTTTTCCTCTATTAAAAAAAATCAGAGCCAGGAATGGTGGAGCATGCTTTTTTTAATCCCAGCTCTCGGGGAGGCAGAGGTAGGAGGATCACCGTAAATTCGAGGCAACCCTGAGACTACATAGTGAATTCCAGGTCAGCTTGAGCTAGAGTGAGACTCTACCTTGGAAAACCAAAACCAAAACAAAACAAAACAAAAAATCGGAGGAAAATACATGAAAAATAAAGTGACTCTCTTAACCATTTTTTAAGTGGACAACTCAGGGGAATTCAGTGCATTCATGTAGTCATCATAGGCATCACCGCTTCCCATCTCCAAATCTTTTCTTTGTTTGTTTTTTCAAGGTAGGGTCTCGCGGTAGTCCAGGCTAACCTGGAATTCATTATGTAGTCTCAGAGTGGCCTCAAACCCACAGTGATCCTTCTACCTCTGCTGGGATGTGCCACCATATCTGGTTCATCTCCAAATCATTAAAATGATTTTTTTCAGTTACTTTTTGCCTTAGTGTCTACATTCCAACTGACTTTATGTGTTCTCTCTCACATACACTTTTTTAAGTCTACATTCCTGTTACGATTATTTAACTTAGAAAGTAGGAAGGATTCCGCCCCCCTCCCCCCATTGCATGATGAATTAATTGGTCACAGTGGAATTTAAACAACCTTATTGTTTTTGTTATTTCTTACCGGGAATGCTGATTCCCCCCCCACCCCCCCCCGAGGGTAATGGCAGAGGTGAAGGGGCAAAAGGTAGACAATATATTTTTGGAATCGTTTTAGCAAAAGAGAAGAAATGGTGGTAATATTAAATCTCTCCTGGAGTTAATTGTGACTACTGACAGAGCATGTTGCCACTCTGAACAAACTGAGACTCCCAGATTCTGTCTGGTAAGTCTCCTGTACTTTAGGACAAGCTTCTTGATGTTTTCCTATTTGCTTTCCAGTGATCAGAACTTAAGGTTGATAGTGCCCTCGAGTCCCCACTATGATTAGCAGAGGGAAGTTCTTTATTTAAATAAAAAATATTTCCAGGCATGTTGGCACACGCCTTTAATCCCAGCACTTGGGAGACAGAGGTAGGAGGATTGCCCTGAGTTCGAGGCCACCCTGAGACAACGTAGCCTGAGATAGAGCAAGACTCTACCTCGAAAAACAAAACAAAAAAGCAGCAGGGCCTCTAGTCACTGCAAACAAACTCTAGATGCATGTGCCATCTTGTGCATCTGGCTTTACATGGGTACTGGGGAATCAAACCCGTTTCCTTAGGCTTTTCAGGCAAGCACCTTAACCAGCCTCAGAAGGAAGTTCTTTACTATTTACTTCCTGTACACAGCATACCAGGAGTTGCAAAACACTCACTGACCATCACCAATATCTGTCTTGGCCTTATCGAGGGAAACTTGCTGCTAGGCACAACTTCTGCTGCTTCTCGAGTTTGGAGGCATACATGAAGGACTATGACCTTTTCCCAGTGACTAGCCTCATGTTAACTAACAATTCATTCATTTTCTCTCAGGAGAGACAAAGGGCGTTCTTCCTGATCCAACTACCTTGCTATCTTCAGCCTGCCCCGTTGTCATAAACTTTCTCTATTCTGAAGCCTCTCCAAGGGAATTCAGAACTTCTGTTTGGAACTACTTTTTACCCACCCAGATGGCAGTATTGTGTAAATATTACATCAGAAGAGCAAAATTTTAATCTGTACTTAGTTGCTTGCATATTTTGCCTCTCTTAAGGCAGGATGTTGTAGTTAAAACTCTAACTAAAAAACATATTAGGTATAAAATTAATTTGCTACAAGATGGAAGTGGAAGCAATGTTCATAGTATAGAAATTCTCAAACTGTTATAATGACCACCTGAAGTTCTAGGGAGGCATTTTTTTTCTTTCAAGTCAGACAGGTAATATACAGATATCATAGCAAGGTTTGTGGGTGGTACACGTGACACAAACATGTAGACACCCAGTCATCACACTCATGAACCAGTAAGAGGATCTGTGTGAGTTTTAATTATCTTTAAATTGCTAATGAATCCTAAGACCATATCCCAAGATATTAGTAGGTCCTTAGGGGAGCGTCATCAGGCTTAGAAGTGTTTTCTATGGGCAGATGCCTTGGTGGTCTTCATATTTTATTTTCATTACCATTAAACTTTATATGCTTAGGTCAGCCTGGGCAAGAGTGAGACCCTACCTCAAAAAAGAAAGTGACTAAAATATTCTAAAATGTTTTCAGCATATAAAGTTTTTTTTTTTTCTTGCTTTTTCAAGGTAGGGTCTCACTCTAGCTCAGGCTGACCTGGAATTCACTCTGTATTTTCAGGGTGGCCTTGAATTCATGGTGATCCTCCTACCTCTGCCTCCCTAGTGCAGGGATTAAAGGCGTGCACCACCACGCCTGGCTTTAGTCACTTTTTTCATCACTACAGCAAATATCTGAGGTACTCAAGTCCCTGCCTCTTAAAGAGTCCACCACCTCCTTATAGCTCCATGCTGAGGACCAAGCCTTTAGGGACATTTAAGATGCAAATTAGCCAGGCGTGGTGGCGCATGCCTTTAATCCCAGCACTAGGGAGGCAGAGGTAGGAGGATCACCGTGAGTGAGTTCAAGGCCACCCTGAAAATACAGCCTGAGCTAGAGTGAGACTCTACCTCGAAAAAAAAATAAATAAATAAAACAAAACAAAACAAAAAGATGCAAATTAGAAAATAATGACATTTCAAGCAAGAGTTTTAGCAGTTGCAAATATAAACAGCCAACTAACTTAGAGCCTAGTGCACATGCCAACAACGCTAGTGTCTTGTAAGGGGTAAACACGTGACCTTCTGCATTCTAGACAGACAAAACAAAACACAAGGACAGAGGGGAGAATTCTCAGCAAAAGGAGTTGGAGGAATGTACAACATTTGCTTCAAACTTCCCCTCTCCACTGTGTCCCATGCAGGAGACTCCAGTGATTATCTCAGACATATTCAGCCAGCCTTTCCTTTGTGATTACCCAGGATTTACTGAGTCAGCCCATTCATTATCTGAATGACTGGAATTATTGGAAAGTTGAAACGAGGAGTCCTTAGCTCTCTACTTTAAGTAACCACTGACTTCTTGCCAGAGGAAGGGGTTCTTCATGCTGTCAAAGCTTATGAACCTATGTGCATAATTCATAGAAAGCATTTACCATGGTGGCCCAGGCCTTCAATCCTAGCAGTCAGAAGGCAGAGGTAGTAGGATTGCTGTGAGCTTGAGGCCAGCCTGGAACTACAGGGTGAGTTCCAGGTCAACCTGGGTTAGAATGAGACCCTACCTTGAAAATAAAAAATAATTATAGTAAAGCATTTACGCTGGGCATGGTAGCGCAGGCCTTTAATCCCAGCACTCAGGAGGCAGAGGTTGGAGGATCGCTGTGAGTTCAAGGCCACCCTGAGACTACATAGTGAATTCCAGGTCAGCCTGGGCTAAAGTGAAACCCTACCTCAAAAAACAAAAAAACAAAAAAAAATCAAGCCAAATAAATAGCAAAACCAATACCAAGATGAGGAGCTGGGAGTTAGCTTACCAAGCACACATCCCTAGTCCAAGCCCTAGCATGCCCATTTTACAAAGAAAGCCTGTAAATCATATAATCATGCAGGGGAAGACCGACCCTAATCTTGCAGAATAGTCCTTAACAGAATGTCTACCAGACCTGAAACTTAAATTGCCACAACATCAAGGAAGAAAGAGAAATGGTGCCAAATCAAAATGGCCCTTTTCCCAAAAGCACAATGGGAAGTGGTAAAGACTGGCCAAGGGGAGGACTCGTGTGCCATCTAAAATGGATGGCAGGTGGGCGTGGTCACTCACCCTAACCCTAACCCCAGCATTTAGGAGGCTGAGGTAGGAGGATCATCTTGAGTTTGAGGCCAGCCTAGGGCTGGTTCAGATGGGCTACAGTGAGACCCTACCTGGACAAAAAAACAAAACAAAATAACGTGGGCAGCTACAGTTGGGCATGGTAGCACAACTTGTAATCCCAGTGTTTGAGAAGCCAAGACAGGAGAACGGTGCGTCCAAAGCCAGGCTAGAATACATAATGAGAACCTGTCTCAAAATAGAAATAGGAGCTGGAGGCCAGGCATGGTCGCACACACCTTTAATCTCAGCATTTGGGAGGCAGAGGTAGGAGGATCGCCGTGAGTTCAAGGCCACTCTAAGACTACATAGTGAATTCCAGGTCAGTCTGGGCTGGAGTGAGACCCTGCCTTGAAAAAAAAAGAAAAAGAAGAAAAAAGAAGAAGAAAAAGAAAGAAGAAAGAAGGAGTAGGAAGAGGAGGAAGGGGAGAAGAAGGAGAAGGAGAAGAGAAGAAGAGGAAGAAGAAGGAGAAGGAAGAGAAGAAGAAAGAGAAGAAGAAGAAGGGAGGAGGAGGATAATAGGCTGGAGAGATGGTTTAGCAGTTCAGGCACTTGCCTGGAAGCCTAAGGATCCAGGTTTGATTCCCCAAGCCCATGTAAGCCAGCTGTACAAGGTGGTACATGTGTCTGGAGTTCTTTTGCAGTAGCTAGAGGCCCTGGTGTGACCATCCTCTCTCTCTTTCTCTTTAAAATAAATAAAATATTTTTTAAAAATAGAAATAAAAGGGGCTGGAGAAATGGCTTAGTGGTTAAGGCATTTGCCTGTGAAGCCAAAGGATCCCAGTCCAGTTCTCCAGGACCCACTTAAGCCAGATGCACATGCATCTGGAGTTCGTTTGCAGTGGCTAGAGGCCCTGGCGTACCCTTTCTCTCTGTGTTTGCCTCTCTTCTATCTCTCTCTCTGCTTGCAAATAAATAAATAAATAAAAATTTTTAATAGAAATAAAAGTAAAGAGCCAGCTATTTTTCAACTCCAGAGGATATTACTATGAAGGAATGCACAACCATTTTGGCCAGGGATCCATATTTTTATATAAATAACCCCAAATAATGAAATGCTCAAATTAAAAGCTTTATAAGGACCAATGTAGAATAGGCCATCCAAAACCCCTGTGAGGCAAATGCTGGCCTAGGCTGAGAGACGCTGTGGATGGTGGTGTCGACAGACAGCACTGTGAGGTCACATGGTTTTCAAGAAATGACCTTTGCCACTCCCTGTCCTCTTCTTCCTTCCTTCCTTCCTTCCTTCCTTCCTTCCTTCCTTCCTTCCTTCCTTCCTTCCTTTCTCTCTCTCTATTTATTATTTATTTATAATCAGAAAAAGAGGGGGTGAGGAATGGGCTCACCAGGGCCTCTTGCCACTGTAAATAAACTCCAGATGCATAAACCACTTTGTGCATCTGGCTTTATATCAATACTGGGGAATCAAACCTGGGCTGTCAGGCTTTGTAAGCAAGTACCTTTGACCACTGACCCATCTCTCCAGCCCCTCTCCCCTTCTCCTTGAGCTAGCCTGTGTGCCTTCTCTAGAGAAATGCGTGATTGCCCCTGAAATTAGTGGACTATCAGACTGGAAGTTAGAAAGCTCACTTTGAATGGCAGCATGAAGATAAAAACAAGCAAGGAAAGACTATGAACTCAAGGCACCACAGAAAGCTTACTCTCATATGAAGACACTCCTAAACTCTTTTTGTTGTTGTTTTATTAAATTTATGTTTGTTTGTTTGTTTGTTTGTTTGTTTGTTTGTTTGTTTTTCAAGGTAGGGTCTCATTCTGGCCTAGGCTGACCTGGAATTAACTATGTAGTCTCAGGGTGGCCTCAAACTCACAGCAATCCTCCTACCTCTGCCTTTCAAGTGCTGGGATTAAAGGCATGCTCCACCATGCCCGGCTAAATTTACTATTTTGAAAGCAAGCACCTTTAACCACTGAGCCATCTCCCAGCCCACTAAATTTACTATTTTTTTTATTATTATTAATTTTCGAGGTAGCATCTCAGTCTAACCCAGGCTGTCCTAGAATTCACTAGATAGTCTCAGGGTGGCTTCGAACTCATGGAGATCCTCCTACTCTCCTCCCAAGTGCTGGGATTAAAGGTGTGAGCCACCATGCCTGGCTTAAGTTTACTTTTTTCTTTTCAAGGTAGGGTCTCACTCTGGCCCAGGCTGACCTGGAATTAGCTATGTAGTCTCAGGGTGGCCTCGAACTCACAGCGATCATTCTACTTCTGCCTCCCAAGTACTGGGATTAAAGGCGTGCGCCACCACGCCCAGAAAATTTACTATTTTTAATGAGATTTTCAAATTTGTGTGTGAATGCAGACATGTTTGTGCCATGGAACACATGTAGGCATCAGAGGTCAACCTCAATGTCAGCCCTCACTTTCTATCTTGTTCATCACTGCATAAGCCAGGCATATTAACTGGCTCTGAGTTTCTGGGGATTCTCCAGTCTCTGTCTCCCATCTCACTATAAGGAGTATTGGCATTACAGTGCTATCGTGCCTACCTTTATGCAGATTCTAAGTATCCAAACTAAGGTCGCCATGTTTGCTTGCTCTATCTCTCCAGCTATTTATTTTATTTTATTTTATTTTATTTTATTTTATTTTATTTTATTTTATTTTATTTGAGAGATAAAAAGAAAGAGAGAGAATGAGCATGCCAGGGCCTGCAGCCACTGCAAATGAACTCCAGATTCATGCTTCACCTTGTGCATCTGGCTTCTGTGGGTCCTGGGGAATTGAACCTGGGTCCTTAGGCTTTGCAGGCAAATGCATTAACAACTAAGCCATCTCTCCAGCCCTTTCTAAAAAATTTTTTGAGACAAGGTCTTCCTCTGTAGCCTAGGACTGCATCCAAGCCTTTGGGATCCTCCTGCGTCAGCCTCTCAGGTGCTAAGTTATAGGAGTGAGCCACCATACCTGGCCTAAACTCTTGACATTAGAGACTTTACCATCCCCACTTTTCAAAAAGGTCCCTTTATTTGGTGTGCATTGCAAGTACTACTCTCCATCAAAAGCACACTTGGAAGATTTGGAATAAGGGCTATTAAGTCTCAATGAGCTGTGTCACCTTTCATTTTGAATGATTTATCTTCCCAGAGGATCAACGAGAAGGGTGCCTGACAGGAGCACTGGGGCTTTAAGTTGTAATTTTTATTTTATTTAATCAATTTATTTATTTGAAAGAGAGAAAAGAGGTGGGGAGAGAATGGCACGCCAGGGCCCCAGCCACTGCAAATGAACTCCGGATGCATGCCCCTTTGTGCATATGGCTTACATGGGTCCTGGAGAATCAAACTGGGATCCTTTGCCTTTGCAAGCAAATGCCTTAACTGCTAAACCATCTCTCCAGCCTCTAAGTTGTAATTTTTTTAAGAATTTTGTAAGGGGGCTGGAGAGATGGCTTAGCAGTTAAGGCTCTTGCCTGCAAAGCCAAAAGATCTCAGTTCAATTCCCCAGGACCCACATAAGCCAGATGCACAGGTGGCGATATGCATCTGGAGTTTGTTTGCAGTGGCTGGAGGCCCTGGAACACCCATTCTCTCTCTCTCTCTTCTCTGCCTCATTCTCTCTCAAATAAATAAATAAATAAAATTTTTTAAAAAAATTTTGTAGGGCTGGAGAGATGGCTTAGCAGTTAAGGCTCATGCCTGTGAAGCCTAAGGACCCAGGTTTGATTCTCCAGGTCCAACATAAGCCAGATGCACATGGTGGTGCATGTGTCTGGAGTTTGTTTTCAGTGGCTTGAGGCCCTGATGTGCCCATTCTCACTCTCTCTCTCTCCCTCTCTTTCCCTCTCTCTCTGTCTCAAATAAATAAATAAAAAAAAATTTTGAAACAATTTTATTATTTATTTATTTATTTATTTAAGACACAGAGAAATGGAGAGAGAGAGAGTGGGTATGCCAGGGCCTCCAGCCATTGCAAACCAACAAATTCCAGACATACACCACCTTGTGTATGTGGCTTTACATGTACGTGGATACTAGGGAATTGAACATGGGTCCTTTGGCTTTGCAGGCAAGCATCTTAACCACTAAGCCATCTATCCAGTCCTTGTTGTGATGATCCTCCTGCGCCAGCCTCTCAGGTGCTGTTATAGGAGTGAGCCACCATACCTGGCCTAAACTCTTGACATTAGAGACTTTACCATCCCCACTTTTCAAAAGGTCCCTTTATTTGGTGTGCATTGCAAGTACTACTTCCATCAAAAGCACACTTGAAGATTTGGAATAAGGGCTATTAAGTCTCAATGAGCTGTGTCACCTTTCATTTTGAATGATTTATCTTCCCAGAGGATCAACGAGAAGGGTGCCTGACAGGAGCACTGGGGGCTTTAAGTTGTAATTTTTATTTTATTTAATCAATTTATTTATTTGAGAGATAAAAAGAAAGAGAGAGAATGAGCATGCCAGGGCCTGCAGCCACTGCAAATGAACTCCGATGCATGCGCCTTTGTGCATATGGCTTACATGGGTCCTGGAGAATCAAACTGGGATCCTTTGCCTTTGCAAGCAAATGCCTTAACTGCTAAACCATCTCTCCAGCCTCTAAGTTGTAATTTTTTTAAGAATTTTGTAAGGGGCTGGAGAGATGGCTTAGCAGTTAGTAAGCTCTTGCCTGCAAAGCCAAAAGATCTCAGTTCAATTCCCCAGGACCATGTCAGATGCACAGGTATGATGCATCTGGAGCTTGTTTGCAGCTGGGAGCCTGGAACACCCATTCTCTCTCTCTCTCTTCCTCTGCCTCATTCTCTCTCAAATAAATAAATAAATAAAAATTTTTTAAAAGAATTTTGTAGGGCTGGAGAGATGGCTTAGCAGTTAAGGCTCATGCCTGTGAAGCCTAAGGACCCAGGTTTGATTCTCCAGGTCCAACATAAGCCAGATGCACATGGTGCATGTGTCTGGAGTTTGTTTTCAGTGGCTTGAGGCCCTGATGTGCCCATTCTCACTCTCTCTCTCTCCCTCTCTTTCCCTCTCTCTGTCTCAAATAAATAAATAAAAAAATTTTGAAACAATTTTATTATTATTTATTTATTTATTTATTTATTTAAGACACAGAGAATCTCCCAGCCCACTAAATTTACTATTTTTTTATTATTATTAATTTTCGAGGTAGCATCTCAGTCTAACCCAGGCTGTCCTAGAATTCACTAGATAGTCTCAGGGTGGCTTCGAACTCATGGAGATCCTCCTACTCTCCTCCCAAGTGCTGGGATTAAAGGTGTGAGCCACCATGCCTGGCTTAAGTTTACTTTTTTCTTTTCAAGGTAGGGTCTCACTCTGGCCCAGGCTGACCTGGAATTAGCTATGTAGTCTCAGGGTGGCCTCGAACTCACAGCGATCATTCTACTTCTGCCTCCCAAGTACTGGGATTAAAGGCGTGCGCCACCACGCCCAGAAAATTTACTATTTTTAATGAGATTTTCAAATTTGTGTGTGAATGCAGACATGTTTGTGCCATGGAACACATGTAGGCATCAGAGGTCAACCTCCAATGTCAGCCCTCACTTTCTATCTTGTTCATCACTGCATAAGCCAGGCATATTAACTGGCTCTGAGTTTCTGGGGATTCTCCAGTCTCTGTCTCCCATCTCACTATAAGGAGTATTGGCATTACAGTTCTATCGTGCCTACCTTTATGCAGATTCTAAGTATCCAAACTAAGGTCGCCATGTTTGCTTGCTCTATCTCTCCAGCTATTTATTTTATTTTATTTTATTTTATTTTATTTTATTTTATTTTATTTTATTTTATTTGAGAGATAAAAAGAAAGAGAGAGAATGAGCATGCCAGGGCCTGCAGCCACTGCAAATGAACTCCAGATTCATGCTTCACCTTGTGCATCTGGCTTCTGTGGGTCCTGGGGAATTGAACCTGGGTCCTTAGGCTTTGCAGGCAAATGCATTAACAACTAAGCCATCTCTCCAGCCCTTTCTAAAAAATTTTTTGAGACAAGGTCTTCCTCTGTAGCCTAGGACTGCATCCAAGCCTTTGGGATCCTCCTGCGTCAGCCTCTCAGGTGCTAAGTTATAGGAGTGAGCCACCATACCTGGCCTAAACTCTTGACATTAGAGACTTTACCATCCCCACTTTTCAAAAAGGTCCCTTTATTTGGTGTGCATTGCAAGTACTACTCTCCATCAAAAGCACACTTGGAAGATTTGGAATAAGGGCTATTAAGTCTCAATGAGCTGTGTCACCTTTCATTTTGAATGATTTATCTTCCCCAGAGGATCAACGAGAAGGGTGCCTGACAGGAGCACTGGGGGCTTTAAGTTGTAATTTTTATTTTATTTAATCAATTTATTTATTTGAAAGAGAGAGAAAGAGGTGGGGGGGGAGAGAATGGGCACGCCAGGGCCCCCAGCCACTGCAAATGAACTCCGGATGCATGCGCCCCTTTGTGCATATGGCTTACATGGGTCCTGGAGAATCAAACTGGGATCCTTTGCCTTTGCAAGCAAATGCCTTAACTGCTAAACCATCTCTCCAGCCTCTAAGTTGTAATTTTTTTTTAAGAATTTTGTAAGGGGGCTGGAGAGATGGCTTAGCAGTTAAGGCTCTTGCCTGCAAAGCCAAAAGATCTCAGTTCAATTCCCCAGGACCCACATAAGCCAGATGCACAGGTGGCGCATGCATCTGGAGTTTGTTTGCAGTGGCTGGAGGCCCTGGAACACCCATTCTCTCTCTCTCTCTTCCTCTGCCTCATTCTCTCTCTCAAATAAATAAATAAATAAAATTTTTTTAAAAGAATTTTGTAGGGCTGGAGAGATGGCTTAGCAGTTAAGGCTCATGCCTGTGAAGCCTAAGGACCCAGGTTTGATTCTCCAGGTCCAACATAAGCCAGATGCACATGGTGGTGCATGTGTCTGGAGTTTGTTTTCAGTGGCTTGAGGCCCTGATGTGCCCATTCTCACTCTCTCTCTCTCCCTCTCTTTCCCTCTCTCTCTGTCTCAAATAAATAAATAAAAAAAAATTTTGAAACAATTTTATTATTTATTTATTTATTTATTTATTTAAGACACAGAGAAATGGAGAGAGAGAGAGTGGGTATGCCAGGGCCTCCAGCCATTGCAAACCAACAAATTCCAGACATACACCACCTTGTGTATGTGGCTTTACATGTACGTGGATACTAGGGAATTGAACATGGGTCCTTTGGCTTTGCAGGCAAGCATCTTAACCACTAAGCCATCTATCCAGTCCTTAAGTTGTGATTTTTTTTTTTCAAGGTAGGGTCTCGCCCTAGCCCAGGCTGACCTGGAGTTCACTATATAGTCTCAGGATGACCTCAAACTCACAGTGATCCTCCTACCTCTGCCGCCCAAGTGCTGGGATTAAAGGTATGTGCCTCCACACCTGGCTTAAATTGTGATTTAAAAAAATATTTCTATTTATTTATTTGCAAGCAAAGAGAGAGAAGAAAGACAGAGAGAATGGGTGTTCCAGGGCCTCCAGCCACTGCAAACAAACTCCAGACCCACGCACCTCTTTGTACATCTAGCTTTACATGGGTACTGGGGAATCAAACCCAGGTCCTTAGGCTTTGCAGGCAAGTGCCTTAACCACTGAGCAATTTCTCCAGCCCTCAGTTATGATTTGAAACAGATGGTTTATGCCAGCTGCAGTGTTGGTGCTGCATGTTCACACCTACTGGTGGAAGGTCCCTTTAGAGCTTCTCCCCATGTCTCATGACGTTTACAAGTCCTGCTTGAAGCTGAGATTAAGTCATCATTCTGCTGCTTAGCAGCTGTTTAACAGCTAAGACCTCTAGAAGTGATGGAGTGTGAACTTATCATTGAATCCCATGAAGGAGTGAAGGAAGGAGCCAAGGGGATGTGCCTGTCAGGTTGGTCCTTCAGACAGGTACTATCACAGTCTATAAACAAAGAGGTGTCTCACATGCATATGTGCTTGGAATGGAGTTTTGATGAAGTAGCAACAGTCTCATCCTCCAGCTTCAGATATGAGTAGTAGCTGTTGAGTAGAGCTGAGGATCTTGAGTCCAGGAGTTCACAATCAGCCTGGACAAGATAGTGAATGAGACCTTGTCTCAAAAAAAGAAAAGTGTGTGGGTGAGGGAGGGCTGGGAAAATACCTCCATGGTTAAAAGCACTTGTTTGCAAAACCCGCCAAATCAGAGTTCATTTCCCCAGCACACACATAAAGCCAGGGGCAAAAAGTGGCACATGCATCTGTCATTCATTTGCAGCAACAAGAAACCTTGGTACATGTGCGTTTGCACACACACACACATACACACGTGCAAATAAATAAATAAATAAGATTATCATTTTTGTTTGTTTGTTTTTTCGAGGTAGGATCTCACTCTAGCCCAGGCTGACCTGGAACTCACTCTATAGTCCAAGGCTGGCTTCAAACTCACAGTGATCCTATTACATCTGTCTCTTGAGTGCTGTGATTAAATGCATGTACCACTACATCCAGCAATAAATAATGTTTTACAAAAAAGAAAAAGAATAAAAAAAGAAAAAGAGATTAATATAGTAAATTAAAACAACATCCCCCCTTACTCCCCCCCCAAAAAAACAGCAAAAAAAAAAAACACTAAATAATCTGGTTTCTTTGCCTACCAATTGGGCTTCCAACTAACAAAAGTTCAGAAGTCAAAATTAAGTATTTTTTATTTTATTTGTTTTGTTTGTTTGCTTTTTTTTTTTTTTTTTTTGGTCAAGGTAGGGCTCATTCTAGCCCAGGCTGACCTGAAATTCACTATGAAGTCTTAGGCTGGCCTCAAACTCATGGCGATCCTCCTACTTCTACCTCCCAAGTGCTGGGACTAAAGGTGTGTGCTACCACACCCGGCTAATTTTTATTTTAAAACCAACTCACCAAGCATTCAAAACCCTAATGAGTGTTGCTTATAATGACTCAGTCAAGCTCCCATGGGTTCAGAGCCTAACTTGCTCCCCACAAATCCCGGCTCTGTTTTACACTTGGACAAATTATTTAACCATTATCTGTTGAATGGAGCTACCACATATATGGAATGTAAGAGGTGATGACATATGTAACATTTAGGGCTGAGCACAGCACACGGTGCTACATCAATAATGACAGCTGTGTTTATAGAGATATCCTGATAAACTAAATTTTATTTTTATTTATTTATTTTTTGTCCATAAAAAAATATTTAGAGGGCTGGAAAGATGCTTAAGCAGTTAAACATGCTTACTTAACAAAACCTGCAGCTGCAGCCTGGGTTCAATTCCCAACACCCTGTAAAATCAGATGCAAAAAGTGGCATTTGAAATGGCAGTAGACCCTGGCATTACCTATACACACAAGCACACACATCCAAGTAAGTTTAAAGTGTTTTTTAAAAGAATTTATTTAGAACTAGGAGTGGTAGTGCACACCTGTAATCTCAGAATTTAGAGAGCTGAGACAGGGTGACAGGTGGAAAGCTAACCTTTGATACATAGTGAGACTCTGTACAGAGGGCCAATGAATATGAAAATGAATGAGAATGAGAATTTAATAGAAGCATTATTCATGTTGGTGTTTAATGGTATGTAAATAGCTGAGTTATTCTGTCCAAGCTATTAATAATATGAGAACCATAAGAACAATGAGGGGCTGGAGAGATGGCTGAGCTGTTAAGCACTTGCCTTTGAAGCCTAAGGACCCCGGTTCAAGGCCCGATTCCCCAGTACCCACGTAAGCCAGATGCACAAGGTGGCGCATGCATCTGGAGGCCCCGGTGCACCCATTCTCTCTCCCTCTCTCTGCCTCTTTCTCTCTGTCGCTCTCAAATAAATAAATAAAAATAAACAATTTTTTTAAAAAAAGAACAGTGATACATTTGATACAAAGTTTTCATAAGCTAGGAAAAGTGACTTCTGACACAGGCATGGTGTTCAGGATTCAGCCTTATAAAGTTATTCTAATATATGGCTACTTCACTGCATTATAGAAACAAAACAACCGCTTAAGACTTTTTATAACCTGTTAATTTAAAAATGTTGATTCTCTAAGGTATAGTATGAAGGTAATAGTATTAGTTCTAAGAATTGATAAGCATTTATTATATTTTTCAACCAAAAATTAACACATATTAAATAAAATGTGAAAGGTAAATTCATGGTACCTAGGCAGTCCTATAGAAAGCTAAAAATAAACATGGAGTCAGTATGCATAATCCTTAAATCTATATAATTTGAGCTGATCTTAGTACAAAATATTAGAAAAGATGAAAAGTTGAATATTATGTACATAGGTAATACATAAGCAATTACTAGATTAAAGAAGGTTCTAGCTAGCCTGGAGCTACAGAGTGAGTTCCAGATCAGCCTGAGCTAGATTGAGAACCTACCTCGAAAACATCAAAGGAAAAAAAAAGAACATTCACTAACCCTGTCCTATTTGTTATTATCTATAATGTGAAAGGCTTCCTTGTTCATCAGTAATATAGGATAGGGATTTAATTTCTTTAAGATTTATTTATACTTATTTATTTATTTATTTATTTATTTGAGACAGAGAAAGAGAGAGAAAGAGAGAATGGGTGTGCCAGGACCTCTAGCTACTAAAAATGAACTCCAGATATAGGATGGGGATTTAATTCTTTAAGATTTATTTTTATTTATTTATTTATTTATTTATTTATTTATTTATTTATTTATTCATTTATTTCTTAGAGACAGAGAAAGAGAAAGAGAGAGAGAATGGGTGCACCAGGGCCTCTAGCTACTGTAAATGAACTCCAGATGCATGCGCCACCATGTATATCTGCCTTATGTGGGGCCTGGAGAATCAAACCTGGGTCCTTAGGCTTTGCAGGCATGCACCTTAACCGCTAAGCCATCTCTCCAGCCCAGGGATTTCATTTTTTAAATCTTCAAATGTTTTGCTTGAAAATTAATAAAAAAGCTACAAGAATAAGAAGAGCCCACAGAATACTCACTTTCACTCTATTTGTTTTGCAATGTTCTAATTACTTATAATATTTTTTAAATGATAAATTATGCTACAGTCCCCCCCCCTTTTTTTACATCAAATCCTTCAGTGTGTGGTACCTACAAATGCACATAATATCTTTCATAGCTATGGAATAATTATCAATTAGTAATTTTTTGAGACAGGGTTTCTAGCCTAGGCTAGCCTCATACTCCCTATGTAGCCAAGGGTGACCTTGAATTTCTAATCTTCCTGCTTCTATTTCCCAGTTGTTGGGATTACAGGCATGTATTACCATGGACAATTTATGTAGTGCTGGGGACCTGGGATTAAAACCCAGGGCTTTGTGCATGCTAGGCAAACTCTCTACCAACTAAAGTACAACCCCAGATCCAGTTTTTTTGTTTTGTTTTGTTTTGTTTTCAAGGCAGGGTCTCACTCTAGCCAGGCTGACCTGGAATTCACTATGTAGTCTCAGGGTGGCCTCGAACTGACAGCAATCCTGACCTCTGCCTCCAGAGTGCTGGGATTAAAGGTGTGTGCCACCACACTCAAGTTTATAGGGCATTTATTTATTTATTGGTTTTTCAAGGTAGGGTCTCTAGCTCAGGCTGACCTGGAATTCACTATGTAGTCTCGGGGTGGACTTGAACTTACGGTGATCCTCCTAGCTCCACCTCCCGAGTGCTGGGATTAAAGGTGTGTGCCACCATGCCTGGCTTCTTTACAGGGTATTTCTATAGTTGACACCAACATTGTGGTTTATGTCTTCTAAAGGCACTGTGTATGTTTGTCGTTTTAAAGTATAGCTATGTCAGTATGAACTCATCTGGTTTTTATTGGGGGGGGGTGGGTTTCAACTGGTTTGTGGGACCATATTTGATGTGCTCACTCCTACCTCTTCTTAGAGCCAGATCTTTTACTTGAATGTCAACAAAATGGCAGCTCTCAGCAAGGGAACATTCTTGTTTCCTAAACAGGGAACGAAGCCAGGCACTTGTATGTTCATTTTCAGATGAACTGGTTCTTATGCTGTAAATATTTAACCATTCACCATAGTATTCCTACCAGAGTTTCTGTTTGGTTTTAGCTAATTCCATTTCTCACAGGGAGATAGACAAATGTTTTCACTTTCTAGAACCCTCTTTAAGCAAGAATTGATTATCTTTGAAGATGTTTGGTTTGAGAAGAAGCAAAACATGAGATCTGGAAGTCATATTTTTTCATTGGTTTGGGAAAGGAAGCTATGAAATAAGCCCATCAATAAAGAATAACAGATATGTGGGTAAATCTGAATGGTGGCCATATATATATATATATATATATATATATGCCCCCCTCCCCCCGAGGTAGGGTCTTACTCTAGCTCAGGCTGACCTGGAATTCACTACGTAGTCTCAGAGTGGCCTTGAACTCAAGGCAATCCTCCTACCTCTGCCTCCGGAGTGCTGGGATTAAAGGCATGGCCACCACGCCCGGCTCACTTCACAATTTTTAAAACCTGATTTGGCTACAAAGCTGATGGCCAGCAAGTCCAAGGAAAACAAACTCCCACTCAGAATCCTCCATGGACCAGGCACCTGGAACGTCAACCTCAGCAGTGACCTGGCTCTGTTCAAAGAGTTAGTAAGAACATTCTCCATGTTCCTCACCTAGTACTAGTTTACACCAATATTAGATCCAAGAAAGAAATATATGGAAAATTCTGAAATAAAGCACCCCTTCCCATTAACTAGGAAATATGATACAAAGTTATTTTTCTTGAAGATTTTTGTGCCTCAAAATCCTCTGCTGCCTCTTTCCTGTGTAGCTTTGGACTTGCACCAAAGTGTTTTTCAGCAGTATGGGGTGTGAGTGTAGAATTGAAGGAATGTTCTTAGAATTTATACAAAGTGGCCTTGTGGCAAGGAGTAAATATTATTCCTTAGGTACCCAGATGTATCAAAACTGAGAATTCTGCATTTTCTTTCTGAAGCATTTTGTGGAGAAAGTTATGATAAAAAGGAAAACTTAGTTTTGCTTTGAAACCAAAATAAGTTAATATTTGTAATGAATGTACCTGGATTTAAAATTTAGCTAATTTCAATTTTTCTAATAACCATTTTTTAAAATAACTATTTGTGGTAAAGAGAAATCAACATTTTAAAAAGAATTTGTCCATCCCTTCCTGGTGTCTAGCTACTATCAACTGTAAGAGTTACCATTGCTATGCATTTTTAACATATGAATAAAATAACCATAAAACCTTCACATTTCTCCTTTATTTCTCATTAAAACACCAGAGTAAGCAGAGTACAGGCATGCCCTATATTCAGACATTCCAGCCTGCTGCACTTCTGTCCTCCCGTCTGTCCAGGGCCACTTGTCTGTGATCACTGTCTTGTGTTGATGATTGAGGTTTTCTTTTGGAAGCTGCGCCTGCCCTTGGTCTTGTGGCTTTGACACTGAAGCACTGTTGTCTGCAAAGACAGTACATTATAGCTCCTGGGCGCTCGCTTTGCTCCAGACTCTTCATTCTCGAGAGGTTTCTGGGTTTCCTGGGAGATGAAGCATGTGCCACACTTGCTCTGGCCTCAGTAATTTCAGAAGCCCTGAGGCCTGTTTTGTTGTTCAGGTTTCCAAGGGTGGGTGAGGGGCATGAGAATTTCCCAGCAGGGGCAGTTACTACTCCATGTCAAAACGAGTGCCATGCCACTTTTCTCTGTCACATTTTCCTAAAGACTGGTTTCCATGGTACTTTTAAAAATTGGGCTCTGCTTCACCAGCCAAACAGGAATCGTGAAGAAATGTCCAAAATGAACAGTATGCCAACATCTGAACTACTACAGAGTAAGTGTGTATGTAGCACATTTCAGGGCTGTCTCAAATCCCTTTTGGATTCAATAACAATATTAGTAAGATTGCTCAAATTAAAGCCAGATGAGATTTGGAATATTTGCCACAATTCATGATGTGATCTATAATAAATTTTTTTTTTCTGAATTAAAAGGAATACTCGCATATGATTTATAACTTTTGCCTTATGATCTACTATCTTCTCATTCATCTTAGTATGATAATATCATTACTGGAATTTTAAAGGTTTTTCCATGAGCCTTGCTTGATAATTCAGATAAAGAAAGAACAAATATTATATGTCAGACTCCTAATTTATAGGATACTGTTCCTATATCAAATGAGGTGATCAATCATACCTTTGCCTCCCCTGGAGGCCAAAATAATATCTGAGTCACAAGGGCAGTATGATTCCATTTTCAGCTTCATTGCAAAGTAAATTCTAACAAGTACTATTACTGAATCCTTTTTTTTTTTTTTTTTTTTTTTTTTTTTTTTTTTTTTGAGGTAGAGTCTCACTTTAGCCCAGGCTGACTGGAATTCACTATGTAGTCTCAGGGTGACCTTGAACTCACAACGATCTTCCTACTTCTGCCTCCTGAGTGCTAGGATTAAAGGCGTACGCCACCACACCAGGCTGGAACTTTCTTTTTGTGTGGAGGTATAAAATACAAGTCTTTCCAATTTCAACAATGACACACAATTTGCACCCCCCTTCCCTTTCTTACATTAATCAGAACTTTCACTGACCCACATACCATTAAAATAGTCAAGCCTTACGGCCAGGCAGGAGGGTCCCAGCCTACTCCCTGATCATGACCTTCTTCCGTTCCCATTTCACCAGGCAGGCACTCAGAGCCGCCTTTGGTTCCAGAGAATGCTGTGCTTTCTCCCTCCTTAGGCCTTTATGCAATAACCTAAATGCACATTTCCCCTCCCAAGGCTAGTGTATATTCTTGCAACCATTGTACCTCTTTGTGTGTGTGTGTATGTGTGTGAGTATGTGTGTGTGATTCTGGCCTTAAACTTACCATGTAGCCAAGGATGAACTTAAACATCTGATCCTCCTGCCTCTACCTCTCCCAGTGGTGGGATTGTGGGCATGTGCCACCAAACTCAGTTTATGCAGTGCTGGGGATGGAACCCAGGGCTTTGTGCATGCTAGGCAAACAATCTGCCAGCTGAGCTACTGAGAGGCAGACTATCTTGACCGACGTCACTAATAAATTGCAGACGTAGAACTGCAAACCTTCTATGTTTGTCCAAACCCTGTTCCCAACAATGTATTTTTCCTTCACCATTCTTTCTCAGGAGTTGGATGCTTGCACATATGAACATATAAAACCCTATGATGGCACAGTGGCTCATAGGCTACCACCCACAGCACTGTCTCATATCTCTTGGGCATGTGACCACAGACAGCATTTGTAGAACTATGCCATATATATATATATATATATTGGTTTTTCAAGGTAGGGTCTCACTCTAGTCCAGGCTGACCTGGAATTAACTATGTAGTCTCAGGGTGGCCTTGAACTCACAGCAATCCTCCTACCTCTGCCTCCCAAGTGCTGGGATTAAAGGCATGCGCCACCACGCCCAGCTCAAACTATGCAATTTTAACTCAACTGTTACAAATCTTTCCAAAAATCCCAAAAGAAGCCAGGCGTGGTGGCGCACTTTAATCCCAGCACTTGGGAAGCAGAGGTGGGATTGCCATGAGTTTGAGGCCACACTGAGACAACATAGTGCATGCAATGTCTGAAAGAGTAAGGCCTCCACCGCTGGGCAGATGGAGCGGGGAGAACAGCAGCAGATCAGGCCAAGGAGGTGAGAAGAGTGGTTCAGAGGGGGACTTTCAGACTAGTGTAAGAACGAGCTTTTGATTGATGAGATGAAGACATACTGTGAGGTTCTGAGCAGAGAATCAACATGATGAACTTGTGCATTAGGACACTCACTGGTTGTGAGGAGACCTCACCTCTGGTGAGGACTCTACGACAACAGTCAAAAAGGAAGATGAGGGCTGGAGAGATGGCTTAGCGGTTAAGGCGCCTGCCTCCTAAGCCTAAGAACCCGCTTCCAATCTCCAGGTCCCACGTTTAGCCAGATGCAAAGTGAGGCAAGGGCGCAATGCCGCACTTGCCCACAAGGGGGCACATGCATCTGGATTTTGTTCACAGCAGCTGAGAGACTGCTGGCATGCCCATTCTCTATCTGTCTCCCTGTCCCTCTCTCTCTCTGTCTGTCTCTCTCTGTGTCTCTCTCTAAAAATAAAAAACTTTTTAAAAAGTAAAAAAAAAATTAAAAAGGGAGATGAGTGACTTAGTCCTGGATCACAGCAGTGGAGACGATGAGATGCTGTCGGCTTATTTGATTTTACATTGTCTCCCGGGAGATTACTTATGGGGTCAGAGCAAGAGAGGAGTTGAATGAAAGTTTAGCCTTGAGCAACAAGCCGGTAGGATTGTCATCAACTGTGATGGATAGGGAAGATGACAAGTGGGACAGGTTAGAAAAGTTTAAACAGTTTAAATTGAATAGCACTGTGAATATCAGCTAAAGATGTTGATGAGAAAGTTTGTTTTATGAATCTGGTGTGTAGGAATGAGCACTGTGCCGGAAATATGAATCATGGAGTCTCCAATCCCTGAAAGTTCTATCGCTAGACCTGGCACGCAATGACATACAATGCAATCTAATCTTCTGGTCATGTTGACTGGCTTTTTATTGTCTTTTAACTATAATTAGACCCCACTACTCATGGCCAGCTACATTCATTCATTTGATTTTGTGCTTTCTGGATTCAACACATTTTCACACCATGCAGAGTTAGGGCTAGAACTCTGCTATGGGGTCTTATTTTGTTAGATGGGGAAAGTTGGTCCAAAGAAGCTAAATGGCCTGCCTAAAATGATACTCAGTGGTTCCTGGAGTCGGCCTGCCTTCCAGCCTGGTGCTTGTCTTTAGACTCTCTAGCTTGCTTGCAGTGTCACTAGATGGAGCAGGAAAGGTGATATCAGGGAAATAAAGATGAAGACCATTTCTGCCACCAGTTGTTTCCTTCCAAGAAGAGATCTAGTTGTGATGCTGACTTCCACAATGACTCATTAGAAAGCTGCAGTGAATCACGGAGTCCTTGGAGTTGTATGAGCTAGGCTTTGGATAAATCACAGAGTGACTACTGGATTAGAAGTAGCTGAGGCACAGAAGAATCTTTACTTTTTTTCCAACCAGTCACATTAAAAAGATTATTTTCCTATTAGACTAGGAAATTAGAGGTAGAAAGAAAAAAAGGTTGTGTGGGTACCTCTTTGATAATTCTTTTTTTAAAAAATGTTTTATTTATTTATTTATTTGAGAGACAGAGAGAGGAAGAGGCAGAGAGAAAGAGAGAATAGGTGCACCAGGGCCTCCAGCCACTACAAACGAACTCCAGACACATGCGCCCCCCTGTGCATCTGGCTTACATGGGTCCTGAGGTACCAAACTGGGATCCTTAGGCTTTGCAGGCAAACGCTTTAACTGCTAAGCCATTTCCCAGCCCCTCTTTGATAATTCTTTTTTTGTTCTGTTTTGTTTTTCAAGGTAGGGTCTCGCTCTGGCCCAGGCTGACCTGGAATTCACTCTGTACTCTCAGGGTGGCCTCGAACTCACTGTGATCCTCCCACCTCTGCCTCCCGAGTGCTGGGATTAAAGGCGTGCGCCACCATGCCTGGCTCCCTCTTTGATAATTCTTGATGATGAATTAGAGAAGAAGCTGTAAGAGAACATAGAATTGAATTTATTTATTTATTTATTTATTTATTTATTTATTTTGGTTTTTCGAGGTAGGGTTTTCCTCTAGCCCAGGCTGACTTGGAATTCACTATGTACTCTCAGGGTGGCCTCGAACTCACAGTGATCCTCCTACCTCTGCCTCCCAAGTGTTGGGATTAAAGGTGTACACCACCATGCCTGTCTCAGATAATATATTTTCTGTAATCAGAAAGTATTTACAGAAAGTAATTACAGAAAGTATATATCTTAACTATTGGTGAATTTTTTGATTAGCTATTGATTTCCATTATGCCATTATGTATAACTTTCAAATTGCTATGACACTCATAGTTAAATAACTCCTTGAACAGATCTTGATGGAGTACTCACTGGTAGCTATGGGATATACACTGGTAAAAAAGAGGTATTTGTCTTCATGGAACTTACATTCTTACGTGTGTTCACAGAAACAAACAAATAAATACATAAATGAAAACAACCTTGGATAGTAAGAAATCTAGGAAGAAAACAGAAAAGATGTCACGGGAGAGAGATTGAACTACTGTAGTAAGAAGGTTAGAGAAGGACAGTGACTTTTGAACTGAAACCTAAATAATGAGAAGGAGCTAGCCACAGGGAGGTGTGGGACATTTCTAACAGAAAGGAAAGTCAAGAACAAGACTTGATGTGGCAACAGTGTTGGGATGTTGAAGAAGGAAGGAAGCCAGTGTGGGTGAAGTTTACTGAGCAGAGAGTGTGAGTCCATATAACGTAGGGACTCAGCCCAGAGAAAGAAGTTGAATTATATTTCAAGTGCAGCATGAGGTCCTTGAGGGATTTTAAGCAAGAGAGTGATATTATCAAATTTGTTTCTTTGAAATAAGATACCTTTTTGAGAAATAGAATGTAATGTATTAGGCCTTCAAGGTTAGAAACCTGGGAGAAAGTTAGTTGGGATTCTATTAAACTAATCCAGGGAGATGCCCTGGGATGGCTCAGTAGAAATAGCTGAAGGAATGAGATTTGGGGCAGATAGGAACAACTGATGTGCAAATGAGTTAAATAAAAGGAGTAAGAAAAAGAAGAATGGAAATGCTGGGTTTTATCTGAACAATTTGGATAATAATGGAACCATGAATAATGGTAGGGAAAGCTGGAGAAAGCATGCTTGGAGAGTAGGAGAGTAGGGTGTGTGTGTGTGTGTGTGTGTGTGTGTGTGGAAACTGCAGAACCAAGAGCTCCAGTGCAAGTATAATCTGTTTTCTATACCCATCAGATGACTGGGTAGATGGTTGCGTCTGAGTATAGAACCCAAGGGAGAGATGGGGCTGAGAGATAGGATTGAGAGTCATCAGCATGTAAGTAATATTTAAGGACTTCAGACTGGAGTTACTCATCTGAGGAGAGAGTGTAAATATTTAGGAGAAAAACATAGAGACCAAGCCCTGGGGCATATCAGCCCTGAGACAGGTAGACGTAGCAAAGGTGACTTAGAAGAAACAGTAAGTTCCAGAAGGCATAATATTATAGAAGTCAAGAAAAGATAGCCTTCAGAGAAGAAAGGGTTAATCAGCTGTGGCAAATGCTGCTGCAGAGGGGTCCTCTAGGTGAACACAAATCACTGACCTTGGCAAGGTGAGATGTAGTGGGTTGAAGAGACCTGCCAACATGGAGACGAGTGCAGACAGTATATATAGCATTTGTGGGCTTCATTTTAGCTAAGTGTTTGGTAATGAGGCAGGACTACAAGCAGCATTGCTAGAAACACTCTAGTTATAGGCTTTTAAGTGGTGAGTTAAAAGTGATACACGTTCCTAGGAAACTTGATCTGCTCTGTCTACTTGGGTGGTTTAGTCTTTCATGGAGTCACCTTGATGTTTCTCCGGCTGCTCTAACTGTTCTCATACTAGTTCCTTGGGTAGCCCTACCCCTCAAATAGGACAAGAGACAGTAAAATAACTCACCTTTTATTGCACACTTGGGACACTGTTTAAAGGTGTATTCACTCATTTCATCTACACAATTCTCTTTTTAAAAATATTTTACTTGGGCTGGAGAGATGGCTTAGCGGTTAGGTGTTTGCCTGTGAAGCCTAAGGACCCCGGTTTAAGGCTCAATTCCCCAGTAACCACGTTAGCCAGATGCATAAGGTGGCACATGCATCTGGAGTTCATTTGCAGTGGCTAGAGGCCCTGGTGCGCCCATTCTCTCTCTCTCTCTCTCTCTCTCTCTCTCTCTTCTCTCTCTCTCTTTCTCTTTATCTCTCTCCTATAAATAAATGAATACATAAATAAATAAAAATCTTTAAAAAATAGTTTACTTATTTGTTTATTTATTTGAGAGAAAGAGAGAGGAAGAGGCAGATAGAGAGAGAGAGAGAGAGAATGGGCATGCCAGGGCCTCTAGCCACTGTAAGGAAGAAACTCTAGACATATGTGCCACCTTGTCCATCTGGCTTATATGGGTACTAAGGAATCAAACTTGGGTCCTTAGGCTTCATACGTAAGCACCTTAACCGCTAAGCCATCTCTCCAGCCCTGATCTACACAATTCTTAGGATGTGAGCGTGGTCATAATCCCTTTCTGATAAGAGCATATTGCTGCTTCTAAATTTCAGGTGATAATTGAAATTTTGTAATACATCTAGTATTTAGGTTCTCTGTGTTTATTAAAAATATTGATTTTTTTTCTTTATCTTCCTCACCCAAATATCACATATCAAGTTTAAATGACAGTGCTAAGTTTTGACAGGCAGTCTGGGAGGTTCAGGTCCTGACTTTAACCAGGGCCCTCTCTTTGAACTATAGGCAGGGAGACTCCAGAAAGGAAAAGCAGATGGTGCTTCATCAAATCCTAACCAGTGTTGGTGTAAGAATGCATAAAAGTATAACTCCTTATCAGTGGCCCGTTCTTTTATGCTTGTATGCCAATAGCACCTGTACTAACCAGTGTTAACCCTATGTTTACTCAGTATTCCCTCATTACTCGTCATAAATCTGTATACACTCACTCTTTGGAAAGGGTTTGGTATGTGTTTTTCTGCTGGACAACCATGAAAACCAAGGATGGATTGGATGCCTTTGTTATCTTTAAGTCTGCCTCTTTGTTGGGTGGAGTCAAAGGACATTTCCTGAAGAATAATAAGCCAGGAAGAGGCTACCTCATCATCTGAGTTAGATAGACCTCACACTCATTGGTGCTGCTTGGGAAGTGCCCTAGATGGAATTGGATTTTTTTTTTTTTTGATGTTGTTCTAATCTGAAAATGACAACATAGAACACAGCCAACGGCATGTAGCATTTTATTGTGGGTGATGCAGCTTTAATTGGTACGTAGAAGACATACCTGTGGACTTAGTCCTCCCTATATTGGCCAATCAGATCACTTTCAACATTTCTCAATGGCTAGTTTCATCTTATAATTAAGTAACAACGATCATTTCCTGAGAGCTAATAACTGGCTAGAGGAGATAGAAGCCTCATTAAGTTTATAATTTATCAAATTCTAAGTTCCTCATTTGCAGTGTTGCAAAAAGAGAAAGCACCCTCAAATTCCAAACAACTAAGAATAATATATTAAAAAATCTAAACATATTTCATATATGTGATAACTTCTTCAAAGGCTAACTTTATTTTCCAATAAAAATTATATATTTTTCCATCTAAACAAGAATATTTATATTACTTGGAGAAAGGAGGATGGAACTACATTAGTATGTGCACATGCTCTTAAGCAAAAGTAAAATCAGTAAATTTTGTTACTTTTAAGAATCTTTTTATGCCAGACCTGGTCCACATGCCTTTAATAATCCCAGCACTCAGGAGGCAGAGGTAGGAGGATCACCATGAGTTCGAGGCCACCCTGAGACTACATAGTTAATTCCAGGTCAGCCTGAGCTAGAGTGAGACCGTATCTCAAAAAAAAAGAATCTTTTAATGAAAATTCCATACCATTTCCTGAGGGTGCACTTGAGTATCCATGAATGCCACAAGGATTAATTGAGCACCTATGATGTGCCAGACAGTACTCTAAATGCTGAAATATAGCATGGGTAGGGGAAACAAATACATAGCCCAGGCTGATCTGTAATTCATAATGTAGTCTCAGGCTAACCTTGAACTCACAGCAATCCTCCTACCTCTGCCTCCCAAGTGCTGAGATTAAAGGTGTCTATCACCACACCTGGCAAAACCAAGTTTTGTTTTTTTTTGTTTGTTTGTTTTGTTTTGTTTTTCGAAGTAGGGTTTCGCTCAAGCCCAGGCTGACCTTGAATTCACTATGTAGTCTCAGGGCGGCCTTGAACTCATGGTGATCCTCCTACCTCTGCCTCCTGAGTGCTGGGATTAAAGGTTTGTGCCACCACACCCTGCTAAAACCAAGTATTTTTGGTGAGCTGATATTCTAATCATAAGAATATTGTCTTTAAAACTACCCTAGCGGATGGAGAGATGGCTTAGCAGTTAAAGCACTTGCCAGTGAAGCCTAAGGACCTAGGTTTGATTCCTCATTACTCATGTAAGCCAGATGTACAAGGTGGCACATGTGTCTAGAGTTTGTTCCTTATAGTGACTAGAGGCCCTGGTATGCCCATTCTCTCTTTATCTTTATCTGCCTCTTCCTCTTTCTTTCTCTTAAATAAATAAAATATTTTTAAAAAATACTACCTCAGAAGACTGCAGTTACATGAGTTTAGAATAGTCAAGCTAAAGGCAGAAGAGAACTTCCTGTGTCATCTTGGCCATGTGCCTCTGATGTTGTCTTCTCATCAGTGTGGTTATTCCAAAGTGGCACCAGCTTCTCCTAACTCAAGGATCACTCATGGAGCCATGTTTGGGGGATTGTAATCTTCCTTTGAGAGAGAACGGCATCTCTTCTAGAGACCCTGCTGTTTTTTTCTTCATGAGCTAGTCACCAAGAAAACAATAGTGTCTAATCTCTTACTGAAAACATTGGTCTATAGCTCCTTCCGGAGACAAACCTATTACCCAGGCTCTGGAATTCTAAAAATGTGGAACTTAAAAAACCCTAACTATAGCCAAGCATAGTGGTGCATGCCTTTAATCCCAGCACTCGGGAGGCAGAGGTAGGAGGATCCCCATGTGTTCAAGGCCACCTGAGACTACAGAGTGATTTCCAGGTCAGCCTGAGCTACAGTGAGACCCTACCTTGAAAAAAAAAAAAAAAAAAAAAAAAAAAAAAAAAAAAAAAAAAAAAAATTAACTATAGCCAGGTATAGTGGTGCATGCCTTTAATCCCAGCACTTGGGAGGCAGAGGTAGGAGGATCTCTGTGAGTTCAAGGCCACAATGAGACCACATAGTGAATTCCAGGTCAGCCTGGGCTAGAGCAAGATCCTACCTCAAACCTATTCCAAAGTCCTTTTGTCCTGCCTAAATCAGGTCTCCATGGCCCCCAGAAAATCAGAACCCTATGATGCTTACCCTGGGACTCTCCTGAAGAACCCTCAAAGCTCTTTTCCTCTCTCTCCTAATGGCTTCCTTGAATAAACTTAAGTCAGAGACACCCTGGTTTCTCCACCATGAGAGTAATTCATGATAAGCAGTCCCCTAGATTATCAAGGCTGGAAAAGTACACAGCAGAACTCCAGGGAAACTTACGGTGATTGCTTTGTGCTATCAGATCAGTCCCTGGACTTGGCATGAGAGAAACCTACCCTCATCTTCTATGTAATATGCGGAGTTTTGCCTTGATGCCGCTGGAGAAAGCTATCCTTCTGGTTTCCCAACCAATTTTCTTGATGAGACTTTTTTATTTTTATTTATTTATTTATTTTCGGTAGGGTCTCACTCTAGCCCAGGCTGAGCTGGAATTCACTATGTAGTCTCAGGCTGACCTTGAACTCACAGCAGTCCACCTTCCTTGGCCTCCCAAGTGCTGAGATTAAAGGCATGCATCACCATGCCTGGCCTGATAGGTTTTTTTTTTTTTTTTTTCTTTTTTCTTTTTTTCAAGGTAGGGTCTCACTCTAGGTCAGGCTGACCTGGAATTCACTGTTAGTCTCAGGGTGGCCTTGAACTCACAGCTATCCTCCTAAGATCCCCCTCTGCCTCCCAAGTGGAGTGCTGGGATTAATGGCATGCACCACACCCAGCTAGATTTTTTTTTTTTTTTTTTTTGGTTTTTCGAGGTAGGATTTCACTGTAGTCCAGGCTGACCTGGAATTCACTATATAGTCTCAGGCTAGCCTTGAACTCACAGTGATCCTCCTACCTCTGCCTCCTGAATGCTGGGATTAAAGGCATGCGCCACCACGCCTGGCTAGATTATTTTTTAAATCAACAATTAGGACTATGATTTTCTTCTTTTTTTAACTTTTTTATTGACAACTTTTATACATATTATATTTTGATCATGACCCCCTCCCTTTACTTTCACTTGTCCCTCCCCTTCCCTATCCTCTTTCTATTGAACCATTTCTTATGTCCAAGTAGTCTCTCTTCTATTTTGATATATTTTTCCTCCTCCATCATCCGTGACAGCATGTTGATGGGCCCAATACTATACAGGTTTTGTACATGCAGCTACAGCTGTTAGGAGGTCAGGAATACACTGGAAGCAGCACTCCAAAGCACTCCTCCCCATCCTTTGTCTTTTACATTCTTTTTTTAAAAAATATTTTTAATGTATTTTTAAATTTTTTGTTTATTTGAGAACAATAGACAGAGAAAGAGGCAGAGAGAGAAAGAGAGAGAATGGGCGCACCAGGGCCTCCAGCCACTGCAAAGGAACTCCAGATGCATGTACTACCTTGTGCATCTGGCTTATGTGGTTACTGGGGAATAGAGCCTCAAACCGGGGTCCTTGGACTTCACAAGCAAGCGCTTAACACTAAGCCATCTCTCGAGCCCGTCTTTAACATTTTTTATGCCACTTCTTCCACAGTGATCCCTGAGCATGGGAATTTGATAAGCGATATCTCATTTAGTATTGAACACTCAGCTGTCTTCTTATCATAGTGACAAGTTTTGAGTCTCCCCACTGGTCGCCGCCATCTGAAAAGGAAAAACTTCACTAACCAAAAGTGAGAGCAGCGCTAAAATATGGGCATAAGGATGAATATTTAGAGGGCTATTTGGTGGGCATAATATATCTATTTCGCCAAACAACAGTAGTAACTGCCCCCGAAGGCTTATGACCTTTCAGCCATAGGCTTTTGACCAAGTTTTCAGTACCAGGCATGATTCCTTCCCACAGTACAGGCCTAAATTGAATCAGTCAGCAGTTGCTTACTCCCATAACAGACATGTCACTATTGCACAGTGGGCATGTTTTATCTGGATGGCCAGTTGTATAGCTTGCAGGGTTCAATGCTGGTTATGACCGTTGATGATTTTCTCCCCCAGCTCTATGACATCTGGGACTACTGTGTCTTATGCTACCAATGACAGTCCTCTAAGATGGCTCCTGGAACAGTTTAACATCTGAATACTTTGCCCTGAACATAGTTCATAAGTAGTAAGAATGCATGATATTCCTTTCTGATTTATTGGAAACTTTCTTCTATAGAAAAATTTAAAATTTCAGCTTGATGTGGTGGCTCATGCCCTTAATACCAGCACTTGAGAGGCTAAGGTAGGAAGATCACTGTGAGTTTGAGGCCAGCCTGTGCTACGGAGTGAGTTCTAGGTCAGCCTGGGCCAAAGTGAAACCCTGCTTCAAGAAAAGAAATTCTAAAATTTCAAGATGTTCTCCATTACTTTGTTTGAAGCACCATGTAGCATATATTTGAAGAAACACTTTAAAAGCCTGTAGCAGACCTCAGAACACAGAGATATACCTGCTTAATAAACATCCCAACCAATGGGTACCAAGAGGAAATGTTACTTTAGTGTATAAATAATTACTTATGGACATTCTGTATGGTCACATTCACATAAAATAAAGCTGGGGTCAGGCGTGGTGGCTCACACTTTTAATCCCAGCACTTGGAAGGCAGAGGTAGGAAGATCACTGTGAGTTCCAGGCCAGCCTGGGCCACAGTGAGACCCTTACTTGGAATATAAAAAAATAAATAAAAAGCCAGGCATGGTGGTGCACACCTTTAATCCCAGCACTCAGGAGGCAGAAGTAGGAGGATCGCCATGAGTTCGAGGCCACCCTGGAAGATAACTTTGAATGATACAATTTCCTTTCCTCCTCTTCTTATGTGAATTCAGTGTTTTCTTTATATTTTTTCCTTTTTAATGGTTTGATTTAAAAAGTTTTACAGTGCTAAAGAACAAACTCAGAGCTTCAGGCATGCCCCAAAGCCACATCCTCAGGCTCCTTTATAATTTATAATTTCTTTGAGAAGGATATGCTTGGGGTGGTTGTAACCACATAAGCCCTGGCTCCATGGGCCAATGAAAGTAACAAACTATGGAGTTTGAAATTACACAGAGAATGAGCCGGGCATGGTGGTGCACACCTCTAATCCCAGAACTCAGGAGGCAGAGGTAGGAGGATCGCCATGAGTTCGAGGCCACCCTGAGAATACATAGTGAATTTCAGGTCAGCCTGAGCTAGAGCAAGATCCTACATCGAAAAAAAATTACACAGAAAACAGAGAATGACAAATCTTTGTGCTCTAAGGAGAAATCCAAGCACTGGACGTTGCGTGAATGTCTCCAGTCAAGACCTTCCAGTGGCTGGCACTGAAGAAACACCCTGGGCACTAGACCTGAGGGTTAGGAACCAAAGCCAAGAAGTTCAGCCTGGCTGTATCTCTGAGAGTGCCCTGAAAGGGAGGATATGAAAACCTGTGCTTGGTGCCTCTCCTGAAATACCTTTCCCTCCCAGGTTATGAGGTCAGATCTGGCAGCATTTAATGACTTTGAATCTCTGCAATGAGTGGCATCTGGATGGCTCAGGCGAAACAGACACCACCACCCTGTACTGGGACTGGAGACAGGGTGGGGTGGCTGGATGCCTAGGAGGATGTGTACTGGGGAGGATAGCTTCGGGCCCAGCCTGGTAAGTGAGTTAAGATATAGAGCCTTGGATCTCTGCCTGTGTCTATCCTGTTTTTAAGTGGTACTAAATGTATAAAAATACCCAAAAACAATAGTCTGATATTGCATATTTATAAAAAGATGAAACGTGGGGCTGGAGAGATGGCTTAGCAATTAAAGGGGCTTGCTTGCAAAGGCGAATAGCCCAGAGTTTGATTTCCCCAGTACCCATGTAAAGCCAGATACACAAAGTGGCGTATGTGTCTGGAATTCATTTGCAGGGGCAAGAGGCCCTGGTGTACCCATTCACTGTCCTTCTCTCTCTCTACTTGTGAATATAAATAAATAAAAAATTTAAAGATGAAAGTGATTGCTTGGTTGCTAGTTACTTCTAATTTGTAGAATCACATTTTACTCTGGGTATAGATATTAAACAACTCAGCAATTTTCAGTCAGGATTTTCTTTCCACAGGGGCTAGTTAGGCTGGAGATAGAGCTTAATAGAAGAGCACATGCTTGATATGTATGAGGCTCCAAGTTTGATCCCCAACACCACAAAAATAAAATTACAACAACAAAGAATCCAGTTAAAGATTTTTTTTTTTTTCCTGAGGTAGGGTCTCACTCTAGCCCAAGCTGACCTGGAATTCGCTCTGTAATTCCAGGCTGGCCTTGGAGTCACAGCAACCCTCCTACCTCTGCCTTCAGAGTTCTGGGATTAAAGGTGTGCGCCACCACACCTGGCTTAAAGGTTAATTTTGTGACGTAAAGTGGAGCTAGGCCACTTCAAAACTTTAAGTAGGCAGGTTTCTTCCATAAAGACCATCCCTGCTTTTTTCCTGAGTTTTCATGTGTTAACAATAGACTTCAGGAATGTGGGTGTCTCTCTGTCTTTTTTTTTTCTTTTTTTTTTAGTTTTTCAAGGTAGAGTCTTGCTGACCTGTACTCTCAGGGTGGCCTTGAACTCATGGCTATCCTCCTACCTCTGCCTCCCAAGTGCTGGGATTAAAGGTATGCACCACCCAGCTTCTTCTTTTTCTTTCTTTTTTTTTTTTTTTTTAATGTGTATGTGTATGGTGTGAATGTGTGTGTAGCTACACATGTGAAGGCTACAGGTTGACGCATGATGTCTCCCTCTGTTGTTCTCCACATTAGCTTTTGAGAAATAGTCTCTCACTGAATCTAGAACTCGCTGACTCAGGTAATCTAGCCAGGTTTCCCTGGGGATCTGTCTGTCTCCACCTCCTAAGCACTGCGATTACAGGGCTCACTATCATGCCCAACATTTAAGTGGGTCCTAGGGATCCCAACTCAGGTCCTCAGGCTTGTGTAGCAAGCCTCGAATATAGCTATTTGTTTTTGCAGTAGGGTCTCTCTTTAACTCAGGCTAACCTAGAATTCTCTCTCTCTGTCTTCAAGGTAGGGTCTCACTCTAACCGAGGCTGACTTCTGGAATTCACTAAATTGTCTCAGGGTGGCCTCCAACTTGTAGCGATCCTACTACCTCTGCCTCCTGAGTGCTGGGATTAAAGGCGTGCACCACCGTGCCCAGCTTCGATGTAGCTATCTTTTTTGTTTGTTTGTTTGTTTTTTGAGGTAGGGTCTCACTGTAGTTCAGGCTGACCTGGAATTCACTATGTAGTCTCAGGGTGGCCTCGAACTCTCAGCAACCCTCTTACCTCTGCCTCCCGGGTGCTGGGATTAAAGGTATGTGTCACCACACCCAGCTCGATGTAGCTATCTTTTAACAAGTCACATTAACTGACCATTTTAACCTGCATGTTCCCCCAACTAAAGGTTAATTTTGTGACATAAGTGGAGCTAGGCCACTTCAAAACTTTAAGTAGGCAGGTTTCTTCCATAAAGACCATCCCTACTTTTTTTGGCTTTGAGGAAGAGGGAATTCTATTATCCACATGCATTTGGAAAATAATATCTTCAGATAGCCAGATTATGGAAGAGTTTCCCAGAAACTACTTTAACTGCTCCTTCCTTTGGCTAGCACCCCTAAGCAAGCAGCTGGCTGTGTTTACAGAGGAACTTCTAGCAACACATCATAAAAACTATTGGTAGCCCTTTACTGAATACCTAAAACACCCATAGACCACTCCCTGGTATCTTACTCTATATAGAATAAAGCCCTCTAGAAACGACTACCTCCAAAGCATGCTTGGGGTCCTTTGTCCCCTGTCTGCTTCTTGGCCATTCTCTATGTCCCAGCTAACCAGACCTATTGCTTCAAATTGGTGATTAGGCAAGGTGGCTGGGAGGTGTGCCTACCTGGGGGAGTTCTGTTGTTTTTATAACCGGTGCCAGCTCTGAGTGGATGGTGAGTAAGCGCCTCTTCCTCTTTCCTCTGGCTGTTCTCCTTTCATACCTATCTTGCTGCTGGATTGTTCCGGACATGGTGGTGAGCAAGGGCTGCCTGGCTCTGATGCTTCCCAGATTTGGGACCCAAAACTCGAGAAGGCAACAAAAGTTGTAAGTGAGGGCTGCATGAGCCTGTTTCTTATTAGCTAGTATCTCCGTGAGGTTCTGGGGACAGGGGATAACACTCTTCCCTTTGCCTTCTTCCATGGGGCAAATGGAAAGTGCTTGCTTGGCACACAAGAGTAAAACCCAGTGTACCTTCCAGTTACCTTTGGGCCGATGTTAGGTTAGATGAATAACAGCTGCTTATTCATTCTTAGGCTTTAGAGTCACGTTATCTGTAACGACTACCCATACAATTTGGAACTGATTTTGCTCTTTTCTCTCCTACTTATGACAATAATGTTTTGCTTTGGATTTTAGCTGCTCTCTTGTGTTATACTGCTAACATTTTTGTCAGTGGACAGATCATTCCAAACAGATATAAAGGGGAATTTGCTTCTAGAAATAATCCCACAGTTCATGCTCAAGGAATTTTTTTTTTGTATACTCTATACAGTGTGTGTGTGGGGGGGGGATAATTCATAAGAACCTCTAGGGTTTTGTGTGTGTGTTTTTTCTTGTAGCTAGAAATCTGGAATGATTTATGCATCTTTAAGCATGAAGATCAGTTTCTCGTTCTGTGACTTGATTCCTTTCAAGCTTGTAGTTTAATTGAGCTCATTTGGAGTGACACGTTCAGAAACCCTCTCCGCTTCAGAAGAGTTTCTCCCAACCACGTGCTTCATGTTCACCTGCTGACCATGTCTGAGTAGCAGTCAGCTGCAACCCAGTGCTGTTACCTGTGCCAAGTCCATTCTAAGTAGAGTCTGTGCTTGAGAAAACTCATCATGCTCATTATTCAGACCTCCTCCTTGAAGTAATGTGCCAAAATTGTAGAGGCAGAAAAGCCAGAAATAGTATGAGGCTTGGTGGAGGGACTATAAAGTCAGACTTTCACCATAACATTGCTTTGTTCTTGGGGACATCACCCTTTCCAGCTATGTGCTCACTGGCCCTGGCACCATTTCTGAGCTGGTTGACTCTGTTGCTATGCTTCAGAGAGAGAGAATGGGACATGCAGCTGTGTGGCCACATTTACGTAAAGCCCACGACCAGCTAGAACTAGAGTCAATGCTCCTGACTTCTGTCCAGCCCTTTACTGCCTGAGACAATGCAGCCAACGTTGAAGGGGAGAACTGGAGGTTAACTCACAACTGCCCAGTGCTACCTGGAAACATCATCCAGGGGCCAGGAGAAATCAAACAGTGAGTGTTTTGAACCACAGGGCTTCAAAGATGCATGGATGGGCAAAAATCTTACAAGAAGAAATTGGGTGCCCAAGTCCAAGAATGTATGGATTATCTTTTTTTTTTTTTTAAATTTAGGGCATGATGCAGTGAGCTGGAACATGATAGATCACACAGTCGTCTTCAGTAGAAAAGGGCAATCAAAGTAAAGCTATAGAATAAATTTAACTCACTGGTTCAGTAAATATTGATTGTCTCCCATGAGCCAGCTCCTGTGAATATTCATCTTTGGATCCTTGTTGCGTGTCACATGGTGATGGATAGAATGGATGGACTGATGTTCAGATGAACATGCATTGTCCGTGAGGTTTTATTTTGGAGATTTCCATCTTCTTCCTGCTTTTTTTCCACTGGAACAGCACATACAACCCAGCCAACCCCCCCCCCCCCACCCCTCCTAGCACCACCCTCTCACAGGAAGAAGCTCCTTAATGAAGGCAAGTGAACTCGGGCTTGTGTGCCCACGGGGAGGAAGCCTTTATGTACTTTTACCCAGACTGAATCAGGGAGAACTATGTCAGGAAGAAGGGCACACCCTAACCAGCTCATGGGAGTAATATTTGCATGTCACAGGCTTCCCCAAGTGAGCCGAGATACAGGTGTAACATCTCTGGGCCAGGCAATCAGAGTAAGTTTGCCTCTGTGCTGTGTTGCGTCACCAGCCTTCATCACTGTCTCTTGAACTTGCTTCCTAAGATCCCAGCTTTGTCTCAAGCATAAGTAGCCAGAATCTAGGAAAGACACACCAAACACCATTACTTATTGAATGCCCTCAATGCATTGGCCTCAAACCAAATGCAGAATTAGATTACTGTACCTGACCAGTTGGTTCACATTTTAAACAAATAGGCAGATAGAGGTGAATTAAGTAGAAAGGAAGGTGGAAATAAATGCTAGGGAGAGGCCAGTACCAGGGAGGGGAAACCAGTCAGAGCTGGTCATTTTAAGAGTCTAAGTAGGACAGTATCTTAAAATATTTCAGATCCAGTTTTATGTTTTTGATCAGCCAAAGGAAAGACAAATTTAGCTGAAAGAAGGAAAAGCCTAGCACTTAATGCCTTTAATATTGATTGATTCCTTTATGGTTATTTGTATCCTGGGCCACAAGTGTGCTTTGTGCACACCTCTAACAGCATACATGGCTAGCAAGTATTCTTTTACCTTTTTTTTTTTTTCTAAAGTAGGGTCTTGCTCTAACCCAGTTTGACCTGGAATTCATTATGTAGTCTCAGGGTGGCTTCGAACGCACATCAATCCTCCTACCTATGCTTCCTGAGTGTTGGGAACAAAAGTGTGCACCACCATGCCTGGCTATCTTTGTAATTTTTTAAGATAGCACTTCACCATGCAACCCCAACTGGACTTGAAGTCATTATTATAGATCAGGCTAGCCTTGAACTTGTGATCTTTCTACATCTGCCTCCCCGGTATTGGAATTGCATGTGTGCATACACAGTCAGTGTACTTCTTGTCTTTCTTTTTGTATGCGTGTGTTTGAACTGTGATGTGTGTGGTGTGGTGCATGCATGTGTATGTGCCCATGTGGCACCCCATGTGCTCACCTGCATCAGGGCGCACTAGCCTGCTGTGGCCAGTGGGAACATTGGGTGTCTTGTTGCATTGCTCTTCCACCCATTCTTTTTTTTTAAGTGTTTACTTATTTACTTGAGAGAGAAATAGGCAGGGAGAGAGAATGGGTGTGCCAGGGCCTCTAGTCTCTGCAAATGAACTCCAGATGTGTGTGCCTCCTTGTGCATCTGGCTTACATGGGTCCTGGGGAATTGAACTTGGATCCTTTGGCTTTACAGACAAGTGCCTTAAGCACTAAGCCATCTCTCCAGCCCATCTTCCACCCATTCTTATTTGAGCTAGAGTTTCTTACCAAACTTCTTGCCCCCTCCCCCACACACACACACACACACACACACACACACACACACACACACACGCGTGCTTCCCTGTGAGTCCAGGGTTATAGATGCACATGGCTATGCCCAGCTTTATTTTGTTTGTTTTTTTGTTTTTCCGAGGTAAGGTCTCGCTCTAGCCCAGGATGACCTGGAACTCATTCTGTATTCTCAGGGTGGCCTCGAACTCCCGGCGATCCTTCTACCTCTTCCTCCCGAGTGCTGGGATTAAAGGCGTGTGCCACCATGCCCGGCTATGCCCAGCTTTTTATGTGGGTCCTGGAGATTCAAACTCAGTAGTCTTAGGCCCCCATAGGCCCTCGTGCTTACACAGGACATGCATTTAACTACCACACCATTTCTCCAGCCCTTTGTTCTCTTTTCCTTCTCTCTCTCTCTCTCTTTTTTTCCCCCAAAGTAGGATTTCATTTTTGCCCAGGCTGACATGAAACTCACTCAGTAGCCAGGGCTGTCCTCAAACTCCTGGTGATCTTCCTACAGGAGTACTGGGATAATAGGTGTGAGCCATCCAGCTCCTCTTCTTCTCTTCCCCTTTTCATTTTTTTGGTTTTTCGAGGTAGGGTCTCACTTTAGCCCAGGCTGACCTGGAATTCAGGCTGGCCTCAAACTCATGGCGATCTTCCTACCTCTGCCTCCTGAGTGCTGGGATTAAAGGTATGCATCACCATGTTTTCTTTCTTCCCCTTCTCTCCTCTTCCCTTCTCTTCTTACCCTTCCCTCCTCTTCTTTTCTTTCCTCCCTCCCTTTCTCCCTCCCTCTTTTCCTTCCTTCCTTCCTTTTTTCCCTCCCTCCCAGGATCTAACCCAGGGCCTTATGTATAATGCTAGGCAAGCACTTTCCCACAGAGTCACATCCCGGCCCCTTTCTGTCACTTCTAACACTAGTGCTGGGGGTTGAAGCCAGGGTCTTATGCATGCTAGACAAGCGTTCTACTACTGAGAGCAACAGCCCCAGCTTGGACGTAGTCATTTTTATCTCCAAGTTCCCAAAGGCTACCCAGTGAATACTTGTCGGATTTTCATATGATATCTGTAAGGATAATGATTATATTGAGTCTCAAATAGGACCAGGATGCAAGATGCTTTAGGAATTCAAGTAGAGGTGCTATGGATTGGAACGGTTAGACTGCCTTCTTGAATGTAGTATTACACCGCTGGGATCCTGAGAGGATGGGATTAAGCATGGGCTGGCCAGTTGCTGAAGGTAACAGCTCAGGATTGGAGATATTATTGTGATGCTTGGGGAACAGAGTGGACTGTGAGGCTGAAGCAGAGTTCATATTGAAATACTGCATCACATATATGAAAGGTAGCATGGGGCCAGCATGCAAATAGACAAAAATGCTTGAAATGCAAACTTTTGGCAATGGGATACCATTGAAGCTATTTAAATCAAGCCATAAAGAGATAAAAGGAAAGCTCAAAAGGAAAAGAGCTGCATCCAACAATGCCAGGCAACATAGGTTTTAGAACTTGCCCCAGTAAAGGCACAGAGCCTGGAAGGAACTTACAGCAACAACCAGTGTACCCCATGATGGATTCTGGCAGGGATGAATTTCCAGATTCTAGGGTATTTAGGTGGCTTAGGAAGTTGAGATAGAGATCACATTTGTATGCAAAGATATTTCTCTCAATGAAAATTAAAACAATCATAGCTAAGCATATGCTCCGTTTTTTTTTTTTTTTTTTTTTTTTGTTTTTCGAGGTAGGGTCTCACCACTCTGGCCCAGGCTGACCTGGAATTCACTATGTAGTCTGAAGGTAGCCTTGAACTCACAGCGATCCTCCTACCTCTGCCTCCCGAGTGCTGAGATTAAAGGCGTGCACCACCACGCCTGGCCCTGTTCTAAGCATTTTACATGTAGCATCTTAATTCATTGTCAAAGCACCCCTCTGAAATACTGCCATTAATTCCATTTGACAGATAAGCTAACTGAGGTACAGAGATTTTAGTAAATTGTCCTAGATTAGACAATTAGTAAGATGTAGAGCCAGGATTTAAACAGGATGTGAGACTGCGTAAGTCCAAGTCTTAACCACAAATACTCACTTCAACAGGCTTGTGGGAAGATTTATGGTATGATGAAAGAGATTCTAAACAGTGATGTGTGTTATCACCATTTTGAAAGGAGATCAGAGAGGCATTTTCTGCCCCAGCTTATCTGTCATCATTATTAATTGCCTACTCCAGCATAAGGAGAGAGCACTCACTAAAATTTAAAATCTCTTGTAGGATAATAAAATTTTTTATTTTTTAAGCATATTCATTATAAAAATGTAAACTTTCCAGGCATAGTGGCGCACACCTTTAATCCCAGCACTCAGGAGGCAGAGGTAGGAGGATCACCATGAGTTCAAGACCACCCTGAGACAACATAGTTAATTCCAGGTCAGCCTGGGCTAAGAGTAAGACCTTACCTTGAAAATAAATAAATAAATAAATAAATAAATAATAGATAAACTTGACAGAAATAATGGATGTATAATCAATGTCCCACGTTATCCTAACAGTCCCCCAAATTATTATCCCATTCCAACTGTTTATAGGGCTTCTGTATTAACATCACTTATGTTCATAGTCCTTTTCTCAAGGGCTGTCATATTTTCACTGAACCAAGGACTTCCTTCCATGTCAGTACATGGTTTTATTTTGTTTCCTTTAAAAGTTGCATAGAATTCATACACACTTTGGCTGTCACCAAGTGTAGATTCCTGTTCTTTTCCAATCAGCAGAGCAGCAGGTCTGATGTGACCTAGATTCTTACCTCAATGCCACTCTTGTCCCTTTTATGTCTTAGATAGGCCTCAAGGACAAGCAAGCTCAATGGGACCAGGTTTTCTGTTTCTATGGAAATAATAGGTACTAGTGTTGATCTAGTACTTAACTGTAAATCAGCAACTATTCCTAGCCCATTTTACAGCTGATAAGACTGACACATTAAGTAAATTACTTGCTTGAGGTGATATAGCTAGAAATTAGAAAGTTTGAACTTGAACCTTGGTTCTTTGACCCCAGAGCCTGTATACTTAATAGCACACTGTCTCTTTATTGCTTGGACCAGTCTCTTACTGATCAAAATGCAGTGGTTTCCATAGCAATGTATAGCTGTCAATTGTAGAGTAAAAGTTAGTCAATAAAGATGAACTCTTCTGCTCCTCTTTATGGCACATTTCACAAATACCAGCAGCTGAAAGCAAGGAACTGTCTGAAAGAACCTTCCTTACTTTCTGCAGCCCTTCTCCTCAGGCCACAAAGTGGCTGGGAATTGTATCCACTGGCCCTCAGCATCTACAAGGGTACATCCTCTGGTACTTGCTGCTGATAGGGGTCATGAGTGGAGGTTACCAAAGGTCCCCTGGTTGTTTCAGTGGTTTGTATATTCCAATGGGGTGACGTGGTGGCCACAGAAAGGCTGTGTGCATCTGTCTAGAAAAACTCACACAGAAAATTTAAAGTGCCTACTTAAGTAGGTGACCAGAGATAAATAGCTCAGGAGGAGATGGAGAGGTCAGGGAGCCTGTGAAGGTAAGTTATTATAGAAGAGCAATATTGGCCCCCCACCACACTCGTTCCCTGTTTTTCCATATTATCTTTCTCTTCCAAGTGTTTCCACCATTATGCCATCTGCCATGATGTGATTGGCCATGTAGACTCTCCCCAGAATCCAAACAAATGGAGCTACCTGATCTTGTATTTTTCAGCCCCCCAAAATATTAACTAAATAAATGTCAGGGGATGGAGAGATGGCTTAGCAGTTAAGGCACTTACCTGCAAAGCCAAAGGACCCAGGTTCAATTCCCTAGGTCTATGTAAGCTAGATGTGTCTGGAATTCGTTTGCAGTGGCTGGAAGCCCTGGTATACCCATTATCTCTCTTTCTCTGCCTCTCTCACATACGTATGTACATACATACATACATACATACATACATACATACATACATACATACATACACACACACAGCAGAACCAAACTCAGGCTGATGGTGATAAACACAGTGATCAAAACCTATCAAAACAGAATTCCAGAGGCTACAGAGAACTCAACACTAAATTAGACTGCCAACAGGCCTGCTGTGGCTCATAGAACATTGTGGAAGAGGGGACAGAAAGATTAGAGGGGGTAGGAATATCCTGAGGCACAGTCCCCTGCTACCCCATAGGGTCTGACTGAGGCCTCCATGACCCCACATGCAGTGAATCCCATCACCCCACTGAGGAGGCTCCCCAGGGTAACAGGAGCTGGGGCGAGGGGATAAAAGAGAAGAACCCAGGGCTGCAGAGATGGCTTAGTGGTTAAGGCACCTGCCTGCTAAGCCTAAGAACGCCAGTTCCAATCTCCAGGTCCCACGTTTAGCCAGATGCAAAAGTGACGCAAGGACGCAATGCCACACTTGACCACAAGGGGGTACATGCATCAGGATTTCGTTCGCAGCAGTTGAGAGGCTGCTGGCACACCTGTTCTCTCTCTCTCTCTCTCTTTCTCTCTCTCTCTGCCTGTCCCTCTCTCTCTGTCTCTCTGTGTCTCTCTCAAACAAAAAGAGAATAACCTGTTGTGATTAATATAAACTAAAGATTAATATTAAAAAATGTCAGGCTGGGTGTGATTGTGTATGCGTTTAACTCCAGCCCTCAAGAGGCCAAGGTAGGAGGATTGCTCTGAGTTTGAGACCAGCCTGAGACTACATAGTGAATTTCAGGTCAGCCTGGGCTAGATCGAAACCCTACCTCGGGGAAAATAATGTCCAATATCTTGTTATAGCAGTAGAAACAGTCCCATAAAACTATACTATAGAAATACAGACCTCCAGAACTCCTAATCTATTGGCTATCAGTCCTTTTTGGCTTAATAATGTGCTAGAGTGGCTCACACAATTCAGGAAACACTTTACATATGTTTTATGGTTTATAAATAAAGGATACAACTCAAAATAGATTACTGAGGCAAGGTATTAGCTGGTGACAAAGGATGGAGAGAGCTTCTGTGCCCTTTCTAGGCATACCATCTCATCTCATATGGACGTTCAGAGTCCTGACTGTTAAGATCCCTTCCTCTTGGGTGCAGTCTAGGTTACTCTGAGACTGTGGCATCTAAAATAGGTACAGAAAAGGACAACCACTTCCCTTCCTCTGGAGAGTTTGCTTCTACTATGCATGCTAAAATTAGTGTTTCAACCACTTCTTCAAAAGAAGGCAAACCAAAGAACTTTATTTTGGAAAGTTTTTTTTTTTTTTTTTTTTTTTTTTTTTTGAAGAAAAAAAGTCAATTTTAGTTTCTTCAAGCAATAGTATAGAAAAAGGAAACTAGAAATGGATTTTGTATTTGGCATACAATAGCATCTTAGAAGCCTGTTTTGTTACCAGTACTTGGCCATTCATCTCATCTATAGTAGCTCCAGGGTTAGTAAAAGACTCCAGAATAAAAGAATGTGGAAGAGTGATAGAGGACACTGGACGTTCTCTGGCCTCCACACATGGGGACACTGGGCACCTGCATCTTCATACACACACACTTGTATCCATACATACACCCCCCACATACACACACATCACACCACACATAATACACACACACAAAAGAAAAAAATGAAGAGGTGAAATATTGTAGAGCATTTCTTATGGCAGTGTTCTTTGTAATGGATGCCAGGTCCTTAAAAACTATTTTTTAAGCAACTCCCCACCACCTTTTTTGCTGCCCCAATGGAGTCATGTTTTTGAGAATTTGTTCATGTTGCCCTGAAAGGCCCAGTCTTTCCTCCTGACCTATTCCAAATTCAGCTTAGTTTTGTAACATTAGAAGTGAAAGTGAGGTGATAGAGTAGGTTTACTCAAAAAGCTTTGGCCAGAAACTTTGACCATATGCAAGTAAATTGGATTATGCTCTTAGTAATTCTGTCACTGGAGAAATTGCTGCTGGAATATTCAAAGCAACCTGAGGTCAGGGATACATGAAGGGAAAAATCCATCAACAGCCTTGTATCATGTTCAGAGAAGCAGATATATGATTGGAGGGAATCTGTATAGAAAAGCATCACAGAAAATTATTATATATAAGGAAGCCACTGTTAATATTAACAGTGCTAGGGCTGAAGAGATGGCTTAATGGTTAAGGTATTTGCCTGCAAAGCCAAAGGACCCAGGTTCAATTCCCCAGGACCCATGTAAGCCAGATGCACAAGGTGGCACATGCATCTGGAGTTCATTTGTAGTGGCTAGAGGCCCTGGCGGGCCCATTTCCACCTACCCCCTTCCCCCACTCTTTCTCTCTCAAATAAATAAAAATAAAAAATAAAATTAACAGTACTCTTTAGCTGTTGGCTAAATTTTTTTTTTGGGGGGGGGAAGCCTAACAGACTGCCCCTTTTGTTTGTATGAAAAGGAGCAAGGCAACAGGGGTATTGGCATGCCAAGGCCTCCAGCCACTATAATTGAATGCTAGACACATGTGTGATCTTGTGCACTTGTGTCACCTTATGCGTCTGGCTTATGTGGGACCTGGAGAGTTGAACATGGGTCCTCAGGCTTTGCAGGCAAGTGCCTTAACTGCTAATCCTTCTCTCCAGCCCTGCTAACTATTTTTTTAAAAGAACAAAATCTTAAACGTTAGTGATTTTGAAATAAAGGCCAACTAATTATAGGAGGGAATGTGTTGCATATGTAATTATGTAGTAATTATGTGAAAATATAATCACATGCCATCAGCTAACTACTCAAACATTTTGATGGGGAATGAATCTACCCCTAGCAGCCATCTCCTTCTGATCTCAAAGACCTGCTCTGACTTTGTAAAATATGTGATATGGTTTCTTCTTGGAAGGGTGACCTTTTCCTGTCCCATGAAAGGTGCTGCTTTGAGGATATTAGAACCCATGCTTAGATGGATAAAAAGGAAGTGGAAACTTCTTTATTTCTTTTTGTTTTCTTTCTGGTTTTTCGAGGTAGGGTCTCACTCTAGCCCAAGCTGACCTGGAAATCACTATGTAGTCTCAGTGTGGCCTTGAACTCATGGTTATCCTCCTACCTCTGCCTCCCGAGTGCTGGGATAAAAGGCATGAGCCACCACGCCCAGCTGAGAACTTCTATTAAAAGGAGCTAATGATGCCTGGAGTGGTTGGGATTAAAAAGAACAAAGTCAGTTTTAAAGAGATTCTCCAAATCAAAGAGCTGCTTCTCTCACCAAATATTAGGAAAAAGCAAAATGATTGTCAATGAAAAAAGGGGCAATAGGATCAGCCCTTTGCAAAGACCTTGGAATCTTAGTCAACACCACTAAGAAATTTTGACTGAAATGCTTTGAACTTATGTTTTAGGGCTGAAAAGATGGCTTAGTGGTTAAGGTATTTGCCTGCACAGCCTGAAGACCCAGGTTCGATTCTCCAGGTCCCACGTAAGCCAGATGCACAAGGTGGTACATGTAGCTCAAGTTCCTTTGCGGTGGCTAGAGGCCCTGGCATGTCCATTCACTCTCTGTTTCTCTCTCTCTCTTTTTCTCTCTCTCTCCCTCTCTGTCTCAAATAAAAATAAATAAAAGCTGGGCATGGTGGAACACACCTTTAATCCCAGTACTTGGGAGGCAGAGGTAGGAGGATCATCATGCGTTCAAGGCCACCCTGAGACTACATAGTAAATTCTAGGTCAGGCTGGGAGCTAGGGTGAGACCCTACCTCGAAAAACCAAAAAATAGTAAATAACAAACAAATAAATGAAACTTACAAAAAGAAATGTGTTGCACAAATGAGCTAGTGTCTTCAAAATAAAGACAAACTAGTTTCCTTCCAAATTAGATGAAATAATCCAGAAAAATATTAAATGGGCAAAAAGAATCTCTCCCCCCTCTGATTTTCAACTGATTAAAAAAAATAATATCTCTGTTAAAATGTAATGCAGGATGACCTGTGATATATGTACACCTTAGTAATTGTTAGGTGGTCACTGTGATTGTAATTATTATAAACTTGGCAGGTTGTACACGCTTAGTATACATTATTATAACCATCTGCATGAGCCTGCTTAGGCAGCCATAACAAAATGCCACAGACCATGTGACTCAAACAACAGAAATTTATTTCCATGTAGTTCTAGAAACTTAAAGTCCAAGATCAAGGTTCCTACAAGATTTTGGTATGGGCTCTTCCAGGCTTGCAGATGGCTACTTCACATGTCCTCATGTGGCTTTTCCTAGGTGGATACACTTGAGGGAGAAAATGAACTCTCTGGTATCTTTTGATTTAATTATATAGCAGCAGCAGCAGCAGCAGCAGCAGTGGTCCCCGACCCAGCCCATGGGAATGGCGCTATCCACATTTAGGGTGGGTTTTTCCATCTCAATCTAATCTAAAAACTCCCTCACAGACATGCCTAAAGGTTTGTCTCCTAGGTGATTCTAGAACCTGTCAAGCTAACAAATCAATATTAGCTGTGACACCCACCAACCCAGGACCTGTGGTGGCTAAGCAAGCTCTCTCCCACTGCTCTATAACCTCAGCCTGAGTATCTCTTCTTATATACACACATGAATTCTTCTGATCAGGACCCCACCCTTACGACCTTATTTAACCTTAATTCTTAGAGCCTTTCTTCTCCAATAGTTGCAATGCAGGTTAGAGCTTCAACATATGAGTTGATGGGGACTGGGGAGAGGACTTAAACATTAGTTCATAACACTATCTAACCATGCAGAAGTCAGTTTGGGGGAACTCCTGAGCTTGACATTCCTGCACACTAGCATATCAATGAGGAATGCCTTTGCCTCTTGGGGGATTGTTTGAGTGGGCAGCTGACAAGTAGTCAAGAAACCTAAGAGCAGCCTCGTGTTTCATTTTCTATTAAAACTAAATGAGGAGCTGAGTGTGGTGAGGCCTTTAATCCGAGCATTCAGGAGGCAGAGGTAGGAAGATTGTGGTGAGTTCAAGGCCAGCCTGAGACTACATAGTGAATTCCAGGTCAGCCTGGGCTAGAGCAAGACCCTACCTCAAAAACAAACAAACAAACAAACAACAAACACCAAAAAACTAAATGAGGGGCTGGAGAGATGGCTTAGCAGTTAAGGTGCTTGCCTGGGAAGCTCAAGGACCCAGGTTCAATTCCCTGGTACCCACATAAGCCAGATGTATAGGGTGGCACTTGTGTCTGGAGTTTTTTTTTTTTTTTTTTTTTTTTGCAGTGGCTTAGAGATTCTGGCACGTCCATTTTTCTCCCTCTCTCTCTTTCTTGCTCTTTCTCTATGCCTCTTTTTTTTTCTCTCTCTCTCTCTCTCCAATAAATAAAGAAATATTAAAAGAAAAAAAAAAAGCTGTAAATAGGGGCTGAAGGAATGGCTTGGTGGTTAAGGTGCTTGCCTGCAAAGCCAAAGGACCCAGGTTTGATTCCCCAAGACCCACATAAGGCAGATGCACAGAGTGGCACATGCACCTGGAGTTTGTTTGCAGCAGCTGGAGGCTCTGGTGCACCCATTCTCTGTCTCTCTCTGCCTCTCTCTCTCAAATAAATAAATAAAAATTTAAAAAACTGTAAATAAATTAGCTGTTTAAGCTAAAGTACATCACCAGCTTCTTCACTACAAATGTGATTGAACTCTCTCAAGAAATGTTTAATAGCAATGTGGCCAGTCATGAGCCAGCACTTTTGAATACTGGTTATCTAACATCTGACATTGGAAATAGGAGATTTGCACTGTCCAGCTTTACTGCCCCTGAGCCTCTACCTGCTTGTGGTTTTACTGGTGGTCAAAGATATTACTTTATGATTTTAAAAGTTTTCTAGCATAAAACTGGACATTCCTATTTGTACTAATACTCTTAAGTTACCTGACAGGACCCAAGATGGCACACAACTTAGAACTTCTAGAATAAATGAAGTGTTGTAGGATGAATTAAGTATTCAATTCAACCACAAAACAAAACAAAAACAAAAACAAAACAAAAAGCAACCTGTATGTATTAAGCTGAGTCAACAACCAGGTGTGGTGGTATACTTCCTTAATCTCAACACTCAGGAGGCAGAGGTAGGAGGATTGCTGTGAGTTTGAAGCCAGCCTGGAAGTACAGACTGAGTTCCAGGTCAGCCTAAGCTAGAGTGAGACCCTAGCTCAAAAACAAACAAACAAACTGGATGTGGTAGTTCATGCCTTTAATCCCAGCACTGAGGAGGCAGAGGTAGGGTTGTTGTGAGTTCGAGGCCAGCTTGAGACTACAGAGTGAATTCCAAGTCAGCCTGGGCTAGACAGAGACCCTACCTTAAAAAACCAAAGGAGGGGGGGAAGCAATGTCAATTTTCTCCCATGTTGTCATTCAGTTTTGGTGGTTTAATAATTTGAGAAGTAAACAGTCAAAGGGGTTCTTAGACAAGAAAGATGACTTCTTGGAAGCTAAAGACATCTGGTCTGATAAGAAGGCAGCTAGGAGAGGCGCTAAAGATAACCAGGAGGCACTGATTATAAATCTACCTCAAGGTTCAGACAGGGGGTCATGCAACTGGATTAGAGGTAGGGGTCACTGTGGTGGTCTTAAATCTTAGGTCCTGATTTTGACACCTCTGGACAGACTCCTTCACCATGTTCTCTGTCTCCACACATTAGGAGATTGACTACACATAGATGAAAAGAACGCCTTGGTACAAACATGTATTATAGGTTATGCAGTGTTGATGCGACTGTAAGGCTCTGAGAAATAGGTTGGCCTGTGTCTCTCCTATGCCAGAGGCTCCTACCCTTACCTGTGCTATGTTACATAGCCAATAAAACTTGCCCAACAGCTTGACAGTTTTAATCTTTGATCCCAGAAGGCCAGGCCTTCCTGTAGAGGTAGTGCCTGGTTATGAGTTCACACAGGCTATGGAATACATTTGAATTTTGTATATTTTATATATACAATAATATCAGCTGATATTTTTGCACAGATCATCTAGTTATTCTGGCTGGTTGTTGTAGGAAGCAGGTGTGGGTGTGTGTGTGTGTTCAGAGAGCGGTGGGAGGAGGTGAGAAGAGAGAGCCATTGATTCTATGTAGAACTTTGGCTTTATTTGCAGTATGACTTTAAAGGTAAGGGACTGGATGGGCTGGAGAGATGGCTTAGCAGTTAAGGCGCCTGCCTCCTAAGCCTAAGAACACTGGTTCCAATCTCCAGCAGTTCCAATCTCCAGGTCCCACGTTTAGCCAGGTGCAAAGGGGTGCAATGCCGCATTTGACCACAAGGGGGCGCACACACCTGGATTTCGTTTGCAGCAGCTGAGAGGCTGCTGGCGCGCCCATCTCTGTCTTCCTCTCCCTCTCTCTCTCTCTCTCTGTGTGTCTCTCTCCACAAAAAAATAAAAAATAAATAAAATAAAAAATAAAAGTAAGGGACTGGAGATATGGCTTAGTGGTTGAGACACTTGCCTGCAAAGCCTAACCACCCAGGTTCAAGTCCCTAGTACCCACGTAAAGCCAGATGCACAAAGTGGAACATGTGTCTAGAGTTCATTTGCAGCAGCTAGAGGTCCTGGTGCACCTATTCTCTCTTCCTCTCTCTCTCTCTCTCTCTCTCTCTCTCTCTCTGTCTCTCTCTCTGTAAATAAAAAAATTAAAAATAAGACTGAGTTCTTTTGGTTCTGAATAGTCTGCAGAGTTGTTCAGTGAACTTAAAACATAAACCATATATTCTGTTAAGTCTTATTGCCATTTCTACTACTGTACCACTAAACTACCACAGTTAAGAATGATATTTTGAAAAAAAAAAAAGTGTGCATAAAAGAAAAAGAAGGCTATATTGGAGCTGGACATGGTGGCACACGCCTTTAATCCCAGGACTCGGGGGGGGGGGGCTGCAGAGGTAGGTGGATCACAGTGAGTTTGAGGCCTCCCAAGTGCTAGGATTAAAGGCATGCACCACCATGTCCCGGAAGCACACTTCTGTTCAATGGACTGGTTTATTGATATGCAGAGAGTGAAGGTATAGGGGTGCAAGAGTGAAAGCAAGGAGGACATTCAAGAGGCCACAAAATAGTGAGGGCCTGAACAGGGGCAGTGGAAGTAGGAGAGAGAGAATAGCATGACTTAATGAAGGAGATGAGAACGAATGTTCAAGGGTGACTTCATGTCTGGGCTGTAAAGAAGATAACTCTCATTGTCTACACCATTGGAAATGCCCACTGAAGTAACCATTGTATTGTCCTTGCATATTGGCTTATTATCCCCACTTTGCAGAGGATAAAATTGAGACTCAGAGGAGAACGTCAGCTAGCCCACAGTCACAGTGCAGTTAGTCAAGAAGCCACAACCTGAGAACTGTTTCATGATCTGACTTCTATCATATGGCTTTGACTGACCATGGATTAAGCTGGTTAAAAAAAAAAATCACTCTGAGGCTGGAGAGATGGCTCAGTGGTTAAGACACTCGCCTGCAAAGCCTAAGGACCCAGGTTCAATTCCCCAGTTCCCATATAAGCCAGATGCACAAGGTAGCACATGCATCTGGAGTTCAATTGCAATGTCTAGAAACCCTGATACACCTTTCTATCTACCTCTTTCTCTTTCTCAAATAAATACATAAAATATCTTTTAAAAAATCATTCTAAACCAGGCATGGTGGCATACGCCTTTCATCCCGGCACTTGGGAGGCAGAGATAGGAGGACTGTCATGAGCTCAAGGCCACCCTGAAACTAGAGAGTGAAGTCTAGCAACCTGGGCTAGAGAGAGAAACCCTACCTCAAAACACAAAAAAAAAAAAAAAAAAAAAAAATCATTCTGAAAGAAGTTGACGTCGTGACTGTTGGCTTTTATGTTTGGCAGGTGTTCAGTATTTTTAGAAGGAAGGAATGATTTTAATTAAAATTATGCCAATATATTTGCATATCTTTTTCATACATTCTGCATGAGGGCAAACAAATAGCTTGCCAAGCATTATATGCAAATATCTCCTATGTGAGCTGCAGCTTTAGCCTCTTCCCAGGTTCTGCACTAACAAGTGAAGGCTTGAGATCCCGAAGCCCATTGTTCCATTTCTTTGTTAAGTATTCACCAAGTTCCTTTTGACACAGAGCCAAGGACATAGTTATAACAAATACTTATCAAATGATTTAGGAATTTATATTGTGTTTTAGCCTCAACATTAAATTCTGGGCCAAGAAGACCTTTAGTCTTGTTGTCATTTCTGCTCAAATATAGTGATGTGATGAAGAATAATCAGCCAGGAAAAGAGGAAGAAAGTCAGTATGCTAAGGGAAGAAATTTATGGATGTTGTTATGATAAACAGAAAGAAATTCCTATGTTACTTCTGTCTAGGCTCACTCATTTAACCTTTCCTTTTCCAAAGTTGGACTTCAAAGCTCCTAAAACCCCAAGATATGACAATGCAGGATTAGCAGTCTGAGTTATTCATATTTTTAGAAAGTGTTCAAAGAGACCAGCTAAGCCTGCCTGACAGCAGCAGTGACAGGTCTCATCATCAGAAAATTGAAGAATGATTATAGCCTGGGACCTGGGACAGCTCAAAAGGGTTGTAAGAATCGCCAGGAAATGTTACTGGTTTTTATCTCCAAGGAAAGCCTTCTTTCCCACTTTTTGGGAGAGAAACCTCGGGACCTGGATGGAAGATTCACAGCACTCATCCCCTGTAATTACTTACATCTGTTATCTGTACATGTGAGACTTTCACCCAGAACTGAGTACATAGATAGCCACAGTTTCGTATTTGTGAAAGTAGAATCATATAGACTGCTTCACAAGATCTGCAGAATTGAACACAACTTGTTCCAAAGTCAGAGTTTGGCAGAGTGAGTGGGCCAGGACAGCTGACAGAAAGCTCTTCTTCTCTTACTCCTGCTACTCCTGCCTGGGTTCCAGCTACAAGGAAGCTGTGGAAGTATTTCCTGTGCACCTTGTGTACCAGATCCCCCTTCTCAATCCTCAAGGCAGGGCTTGGTATTGGGTTTAGCCTTAGAAACTATGACTTGCCATTGGGTTGTTTTAATAATATTGTTCATATTCAGTCTAATTTAAGTGAAACCAACTATTCCTTTCACAAAAGGCCTTCTGTAGATTTAAACTATGGGTGACTATGGCTGGAGAGGTGGCTTAGTGGTTAAGGTGCTTGCCTGCAAAGCCTAAGGACCCAGGTTTGATTCTCCAGTACCCATGTAAGCCAGATACACAAGGTGGAATATGTGTCTGGAGTCTGTTTGCAGTGGCTAGAGGCCCTGGTTCACCCATTCTTTCTATCTCAAATAAATAAATATAAATAAAAATATTTTTTAAAACTATGGATAAGTAGAAGTATCCCTTCACTTGTGCCTATGTACTAGATATCTTTCCAGATTAAACACCTTTGATCTGTATGTCTCTTTGCTGTATTTTATTCACTGTCCAGATCTGTTTGTTTGGGTTTTTTTTCTTTCTTTCTTTCTTTCTTTTTTCTTTGTGGTTTTTTGAGGTGGGGTTTCATTCTATCCAGGCTGACCTGGAATTCACTACGTAGTTTCAGGGTAGCCTCGAATTCACGGTGATCCTCCTACCTCTGCCTCCCGAGTGCTGGGATTAAAGGCATGCACCACCACGCCAGGCTTCCAGATCTGTTTTAAGGTTACTTCCTCTTAGCCCTTTCTGATGGCTCATTTAGTTGTATAACACATGTCAAGAGCCCTTCTCATTATATTATAATTTGATTGTGAAAAACCTTAGAATTTATTTTGGGGCAAGAATGGCTTATATTTGTTTTAGTATGTCCAGTGAGAGACATGGGTCTGGAGTTTGTGGTGGCTGAAAGCTCTGGTGCACCCAGTCTCTCTATATATATCTGCCTCTCTCTCTCATAAAATAAAAAATAATAATAATAAAAAGCACATCAAATATTCAGGGCCTTACCAAACCAGAAAATGGGATTTGTCACTTATCCGCTATGTGATGGAAATGCCACTTGTTCCTACTGGGCCCTAATTTCCCCACATGAAAAAAAATGAGCCCGGTGTGGTGGTGCACGCCTTTAATCCCAGCACGCAGGAGGCAGAGGTAGGAGGATCGCCATGAGTTCAAGGCCACCCTGAGATTACATAGTTAATTCCAGGTCAGCCTGGGCTAGAGTGAGACCCAACCTCGGAAAAAAAAAAAAAAAAAAAAAAAAAGAAAAGAAAAGAAAAAAAGAAAAGAAAAAGAAAAGAAAAGAAAAAGAAAGAAAAAGAACATAACAGCACTTACTTAAAGAGTTGTGAAAAATTACAGTTCCTGGCTGTGATGGTTTGAATTAAAGTGTCCCCCCATAGTGGGTACCCCTCATGTGTTGTGATTAAGCCTCATACTCAATCTGTAGCTGGCGGAGCCTTTGGGAGGCAAGCCTTGCTGGAGGAGATGTGTCATTGGGGATGGACCTGGAGGCTTATCATCTACACTAGCTAGTTCACTCCTGTAGCTTCCGCCTTGCTGCTGATCTGTGGAGATGTGAGCTGGTTGCCATGCTTTCTCCACCATATGAGACTTCCCCTTAAAACTGTAAGCCTGAAGTAAACCCCTTTCTTCCCATAAATGGCTTCTGGTTGGGTGTTTTGTCCCAACAATGAAAAGGTAACTGCACCACAGACACATAGTAGGTGCCTAGCGAATAGATTTATTCCTTTGATCATTATACTATGTTGAGAATTACAAATTCTTTCCAAAACATTAATGCAGGGCCATTGATACAATGAGGGGGATCACTTGACAGCACATACATACATACATACATACATACATACATACATACATACATACACACATTTTTCTAAAATAATGTTGAACCTTGTCTACCCATAAGAGGCAGTTATGCTGAGTGAAAGAAACATGATATTTGAAGTCAAAGGACCTGGTTTGATTCACTTTGTGACCCTTTCTTCTGATAAGTGACATATTTTACATATTCATTATGTTCATAGCTGTTTGCCATAACTTGTCCCTGAATATGCCTGCTCTCTGCTAGCTCTAAAAACTAAAAATGGAATATCAGTTATTGTCTTGTGTAAAATTATTTACTTTTGGTTCAGAGTGTACTTTCTAAAGTAATGAGTATTGAATTGCATCCCCATGGAATTCAGTTCTGTTTCGATGGTACAACAGTGACATCCATTGGCCTGTTCTGCTAATTATAAAAGAAACTTGCTTCTCAGCCATGTGATTATTAGGCTTTCTGATAGAGATGCAAAGAGGATGCAGGAGCTCTGGGGCCAACAAGAAAGTCAGGCTAGTAGCTAGCATGCAGTGCGGGCCTCTAAAAACCGGGCTGGTCTCTGGATCCTTCCCCAGTGACATGTTAGAAGATCAATGCCACCTGCCTCTTTTCTGTAGCTGCATGGGGACCATCCTGGAATGGGTCTTTTCTGTGAAGTTCAGACCCATCAGTGGGCTGTGGGGTAGCCATTGGTTTGAGATCCATGTATGCTATTGAATGCTATGAATGAGGTAAATCTTTTTACTTTGGAATCTTTCTTTAGAGATTAATTTAAATTGATGGCAATACCTGCTTTGTGGCCACAAAACCTTTTTCATATAGTTTATAATAAACCCCACAATTCCACAGAATTTTATATAAAAAAATTAAAACAGGATGGCCTGGAGAGATGGCTTAGTGGTTAAGTGCTTGCCTATGAAGTCTAAGGACCCTGGTTTGAGGCTTGATTCCCCAGGACCCACATAAGCCAGATGCACAAGGTGGCGGGCACATGCATCTGGAGTTCGTTTGCAGTGGCTGGAGGCCCTGGCACACCCATTCTCTCTCTCTATCTGCCTCTTTCTCTCTCTGTCTGTTGCTTTCAAATAAATAAATGAAAATGAAAAAAAATTTTTAAAAATTAAAAAAGGAAAGCACAGGCAATCTGCTTAACATCCATTAGACTGTGGGGATGGGCAGTTGACCACCAAATTATCAGCCTCAGTAACTTATGTTCACTGCTTCAGCTGGAAGGAACTGAGTCATTACAGAAACTCTGGCAACATTTCTGAAAGAGCCCTGAGGAGAGGATCTAAAGATGAGATCAAAGGGAAGGTTCCCTGGGTGGATGAGACAGCAGTGAGCAAGTAGACAATGAGGTACTGTGCTAGTTCCCATCTCCAAGAGAACAGAACAGAAGAGAAAAGAGCAAGATGAAAATGGTTTGTTCTCACCTGTCTACTGTGTGTTGGGTACTCTGAGAAGCATCAACTATGAAGGACAAACAAGACAAAGCATCCCATGTCCTCAAAGACCTCTTGTCTTTGAGTGAATTGTAGAGAGCCAGAACAGCACTTATGATAGTGTGCTCTTACGTCAGTCTTTCTGTAGGTGCTATAGAACACCCATCCATCTTCCCCTCCCCGGGTGTGTGTGTGTGTGTGTGTGTGTGTGTGTGTGTGTGTGTGTGTGTCTTATGATAGTGTGCTCTTACGTCAGTCTTTCTGTAGATGCTATAGAATACCCATCCATCTTCCCCTCCCCGGGTGTGTGTGTGTGTGTGTGGTGTTTTATGGTGCCTTTGAATGGAAAAACTAGTGAATGAATAGTGCCAGTTCAACTCAAAGCCAAAATATCAAACATTTCTCAATTTCAAAACTAGCATATGGTACTACTGAAAGAGTCTGACACATCACACTTATGAAAACAAAACCCAAGGGTTCTGTTTCACTATGTATCATTTCATAGTTAATCTTTTTTTGGAATTAATTAGGGAATTTGTAACTAATATGTGAGGAATCTAGCCAAACCCAGTACTGAGTCAACTGGTAAAGCTGTTTTAGGATCATCCTTTATGATTAAGCAAAAATATTAATAATTATTATGACTCATCTAAAGAATCATTCAGATCCCATTCTTCAGTCTGGGTTGGCCACCTAACAGAAGAGCTTGGTCCTAATACTCCTTCTAGATGAATTGTCTCATTTTACCTCCCAGTGTCAATAATCTAGGCCCACCCTGCAGCCTCCTCTCCTCTCTCTCCTCTCCCCAGAGATAGCATCTGTCGGTGAACTTACTAACCTTCACTAGAGATAGTCCTGCACATCAGTCTCCGTGAAGAGGACGTGTGGGTTGTGTCCATTTGAGGGCTATTTCGAAGAAAACTGCTAGGGGTATTAGGGAATAAGTCTTTTTGCAGACATATGTTTTCATTTTTCTTGGGTAAATCCTTGAATGAAATACATTTGACTATATAAGAAACTTTTGTACCCTAGTCCAAAGTGTGTAGAATATCTTACAATCCAGTTTCAGTTCACAACTTCCCAACACTTGGTGTTGGCAGTTGCGTTAGTTTTCTGCTACTGCAAAACAATTCACACAGATTTAGCATCTGAAAGGAGAATACATGTATGAGCTCACATTCTCTAGGTCAGAAATCTCTCATGGCAGACTGGAGAGATGCGTCAGTGGTTAAGGTGCTCACCTGTAATGCCTGGGGTTGATTCCCCAGTACCCATGCAAGCCAAATGCACAAAATGGATGCATGCACCTGGAGTTCATTTGCAGTGACTAGAGGCCCTGGTGCACCCATACACACACTCTCTCTCTCTACCTGTATCTCTCTGCTTGCAAATAAATAAACAAAATTTTTTTGTCAAAAAAAAATCTCTCCTGGCTCTGGGTTCTCTACTCAGGGTCTCACGAGGCTGAAATCAGTGTAGATTGAGTTGGATTCTTATTAGGAAGGTATAAAGCAGAATCCACTTCCAAGCCCATTCAAGTTGCTGTCAAATTCAGTTTATTGTAGGATGACATCTCCATTTCTTTTCTTTTTTTTTTTTCAGATTTTTAAATTTTTATTTATTTATTACAGTCAGAGAAAGAGGGAGAGAGAGAAAGAAAGTGAGAAAGTGAGAATGGGAGCATCAGGGCTTCTAGCCGCTGCAAACGAACTCCAGACACACGCACCACTACGTGCATCTGACTTACATGAGATCTGGAGAATTGAACCTGGGTCCTTAGGCTTCGCAGGCATGCACCTTAACTGCTAAGCCATCTCTCCAGCCCACATCTTCATTTCTTTATTCACTATCATCCAGGGGCATTCTATGCTCCCAGAGGCAGCCTGCATTGTAGCTCATGCCAACCCCTGTCCTCAAGTCACAAGAAACATTGAACCTTCTAGTTGCTTTGAATTTCTCTGGTTTTTGCTAACAGCCAGAAAAATAAAAGGTTTGCTTTTAAAAGGTGCATCTAGTTTGAATCAAACTGACCTTACATAATTTCTCTATCTTTTTTCTTATGTATGGTAGTGTTGTTTTGAGATAGGGTCTTACTATATAACCCAGACCATCCTCAAACATTCAAACCTTCGGTCGTAACCTCTGAAGTGCTGGGATCACAGGCATGTGTCACCATACCTAGCTGTATATCTTAAGATCTATTGACTTAGGACATATCTTTTTCTTTCTTTGCTGTACTAGGGGGTCAAACTTAGGTCCTCACACATGATAGACAAGCATTCTACTTTTGAGCTACATCCTCAGCCTCTGATTTGAGGCTTTAATATTTATTTACCTGCAAGGAGAGAGTGAGAGAAGAGAAAGTGAGAAGTGTGCTAGTCCTCTTGCCACTGCGAACAAACTCAACTTGCATGTGTTACTTAGTGCATCTGGCTTTATGTGGGTAGTGGGAAAATTGAACCCGGGCCAACAGGCTTTGCAAGCAAGGCGTCTTAACCACTGATCCCTATCCCTAGCCCTAATTTGGGACTTTAAATGCATCTACAATAGTACCTAAGTTGATATTGGATTGAACAAGCGGGAACTTGAGTCTTGGTCCATCTTTGTGATTCTGCCTCCTGCAAACTGTCCATGTGAGGCTTTCAGGTTAGTCACATTTCCTATCAGTTGCTCTCAAAGCTCAAGGGTCCATAAACAGAATGAATAATTCTCATCTTAAATGCTTGGGACTATGGGCTGGAGAGATGGCTTAGCAGTTAAGGCTCTTGCCTGCAAACTCTAAAGACCCAGTTCAATTCCCCAGGACCCACATAAGCCAGGTGCACAAGGTGGTACATGTGTCTAGAATTCATTTGCAATGGCTACAGGCCCTGGAGTATGCATTCTCTCTCTCTTTCTCTCTCAAATAAATAAAGAATAATAATAAAATTTTTAAAAGATGTGAGGTTTGGAGAGATGGCTCAGCAGTTACAGTTAAAGTATGTACCTGCAAAGCCTAAGGACCTGGGTTCAATTCCCCAGTAACCACATAAAACCAGACGTGGTTTTGAGGCCCTGGCACACCCATTCTCTCTCTCTCTCTATCTGCTCTCTCTCTCTCTCTCTAATAAATAAATAAATAATTTTTTTTAAAGTCAGCTGAGCTTAGTGGAGGCTCATGCTTTTTTTTGGTGGGGTGGGGGAGAGACACAGAGAGAGACAGAGAGAGAGGGAGAGGAAGACAGAGATGGGCACACCAGCAGCCTCTCAGCTGCTGCAAACGAAATCCAGATGCGTGCGCCCCCTTGTCATCAAGTGCGGCATTGCACCCCTTTGCACCTGACTAAACATGGGACCTGGAGATTGGAACCAGCGTTCTTAGGCTTAGGAGGCAGGTGCCTTAACTGCTAAACCATCTCTCCAGCCCGAGGCTCATGCTTTTAACCCCAGAACTCAGAACACTAAGGTAGGAGGATCACTGTGAGTTTAAAGCCAGTCTGGGCTACTGAGTGAGTGCCAGTTCAGCCTAAGCTAGAATGAGACCTTGCCTCAAAAAAAAAAAAAAAAAAAGGTTGGATATCCAGTTTCATTTTTTTTTCTGAGAATTTGAGAATACCTGCTTTTTACTAGGTGACAATGTGGTTGAGGGCCTCTATGGACAGGTGAAGGCACTTCAGGTAGATACAGTCCCCTCTGGTTTGCTACTCCCATTTCTGTGCTTCTGTAGGAATTTAAGTCTACCCCACACTGCTGTTTTGAGACATCTTATCTGACTGTTCAAACAAATTCTTATCTGACTTTTATACACCAAGTATGTTTGGCTCCCTTTTCCTGGCAGTTGAAATAATAAGCCAGATTTTCAAAGTGAGTGAGTTACTTCCTGATATTAGGTTTAGCTTTTTCTATGGGCCTAAAGTCAGTTACAACATCAGATCATTGAGCTATATCAGCTGTCATATAACTTCAAAAAATAACCTTTTTTAGCCAGGCATGGTGGCTCATGCCTTTAATTCCAGCACTTGGGAAGCAGAGGTAGGAGGATCACCATGAGTTCAAGGCCACCCTAAGACTACAGAGTGAATTCCAGGTCAGCCTGGGCTAGAGTGAGACCCTACCTCGAAAAAAAAAAAAAAAAAAAAAAAAAAAAAAAAAGCAAAAAGCAAATAAGCAAATAAGCAATGATGATGATGAGTTCTAGAAGACACTCTAAGTAATTATAATTCAGTTAGTTGGGTGGTCCTGGATCTTTGGGCTTTTTTGCTTTTGATTTAGTTTTATTGTCATTTTTAAAAAAGCTCACATATAATATTACTTAACATCCCAACCAATTTTAGTTCAGCAACATTAAGTATATTCATAGGGTTGGGGATGTAGCTCAATGGTAAAGCATTTGTCTAGAATGTACAAGGCTCTGGATTCTATCTCTAGAAAAAAATATACATACATGTTTCATATTGTTATGTATTATGAATGGATCTCTAAAATTTTCTTACCTTACAAAACTGAAACTGTATACATATTAAAAAAAAAAAAAACTCCTAGAGCCAGGCATGGTGGCACATGCCTTTAATCCCAGCACTCAGGAGGCAGAGGCAGAGATAGGAGGATTGCCCTGAGTTTGAGGCCTGCCTGAGACTATATAGTGAATTCCAGGTCAGCCTGGGCTAGAGTAAGACCCTGCCTTGAAAAACATAAATAAAATACATAAATAGCCAGGCGTGGTAGTGCACACCTTTAATCCCAGCACTCGGGAGGCAGAGGTAGGAGGATTGCCATGAGTTCGAGGCCACCCTGAGAATACAGAGTGAATTCCAGGTCAGCCTGGGCTAGAGTGAGACCATACCTCGAAAAACCAAATAAAATAAAATAAATAAAATAAAAAATAAAATAAAATATAAAATAAATAAATAAATAAATAAATAAAATATAAAATATAAAATAAAATAAAAATAAAATGATAAAATCTATACATACTAAAAAACTCATTATTTCTGCAGACCATAGTTGAGTTTGTTTTGTTTCCAGGTTATTGGGATGTGCCCCAAACTGAGAATCATTGACTGAAAAAAGATAAGGCATGGCCAGGTATGGTGGTACCTGCCTTTATTCTCAGCACTTGGGAGGCTGAGGTAGCAGGATCGTCATGAGTTGGAGGTCAGCCTGGGCTACAGAGTGAGTTCTAGTACAGCCTGGGATAGAGTGAAACCCTAACTGAAAAAACAAAAACCAATTTTTTTTTTTCTGGGCATGGTGGCACACGCCTTTAATCCCAGCACTCGGGAGGCAGAGGTAGGAGGATCGCTGTGAGTTCGAAGCCAATCTGAGACTACATAGTGAATTCCAGGTCAGCCTGAGGCTAGAGACCCTACCTCGAACCCCCCCCCCAAAATACATATTTTTAAAGATTATATACCCCCAAAAGAGTTCCAGGCTTTTATAATGATCACCTGATTACTACAGTTACCAATATCATTCAAATTTAGGCAGGATGAATTTATTGCCCACATAATAGTGCAAGGATTGCCCATGTCCTTGAGTGATAATTACCCACGTTCTTAGGGCTCAAATAATGGAATTATTTCAACTTGGCAGCAGCTCTACTTATGGGCGCTTACTTATGCCACACTCAGCCAGTGTGGCTGGGCTGGCATCCAGGGATTGTGATCACCTTTCTCCCTGCCATTGATAGAGTGTGTTTAATTTCTTGACCCACCCTTCATAGCAGTCACGGGTGGGGCATCTGAGAAGGTGCACCAGGAAGTTGTGGCATTTCTCTGGCACTGGAGGCCTAGTAGACGGTCCTGTCAGGAGAACCAGACATCTGGAGGAAAAATGGTGGTAGAAGGCCCAACTCCACATGGTTTTGCTGTCCCAGCAGTGGTGAGACCTCCAGCCTTGCTGGAGCCATTCTGTGGACTTGGTTTATTTTGCCACATTCACAACAATCCAACTAAGTTTACTGATGTTTACAGCTATTGAAGCTTGCTACGTTTATTACCTGTAATGTCTTATCAGTCTTCTTGAGCCTGGCAGAATGGAGGAGACATTGTCCTGTTCTGGTATTTTCCACAAATTATCTGCTTTGTCCATATGCAGACAGTAGTGTTTTTTTTAAAAAATTTGTTTTTTGTTTCTTGAGGTAGGGTCTCACTGTAGCCCAGGCTGACTTGGAATTCACTATGTAGTCTCAGGGTGGCCTTGAACTCATGGCGATCCTCCTACCTCTGCCTCCCAAATGCTGGGATTAAGGGCATGCGCCACCACGCCCGGCCTGCATCCTTCCTTTGTAACATAAAATTCGAAACCTTACTCTGCTCCTTGCTAGTGCAGTCCTCTCTCTGTCATCAGGTATGTGACAATCTGACCCCATGTCATCCCTCATTCCCTAATAAGTACTGCCCAGTATCAGGGCTGACCAGGCCAACCTGGTCTATTACAGAAAACGACGTGCATTGTGATGTTCCAGCTGGTCATTTTTATCACTAAAACCAAACAGAACTGGGTCACTGCATGTCAGTATGGATTATGGAGAAAGGAGAACAAAATTTTTATTTATTTATTTGAGAGAGAGAGAGGGAAAGAGGAAGCTAGACAGACATAGAATGGGTATGCCAGGTCCTTCAGCCACTGCAAACGAACTCCAGACTCATGTGCCACCTTATATATCTGGCCTACATGGGTCCTGGGGAATTGAACCTGGGTCCTTTGGTTTCGAAGGCAAGCGCCTTAACTGCTAAGCCATCTCTCCAGCCCAAGAAGACAATTTTAATCAGGAATTTTGGGGCTGAAGTACTCATTGATTTAGTGTTATTTCTAAACTCCTTCCAAAATGTATAATGGAGTTTTTTGTTGTTGTTGTTTTGTTTTGTTTTTTTGTTTTTTGGTTTTTCGCGATAGGGTATCACTCTAGCTCAGGCTGACCTGGAATTCACTCTGTATTCTCAGGGTGGCCTCGAACTCACAGTGATCTTCCTACCTCTGCCTCCCGAGTGCTGGGATTAAAGGCGTGTGCCACCATGCCCAGCATTAAAATGTATAATGTTTACATTATAGGTATAGACTTCAAGAAAGTCCAGTAGTTCCCAGTGTTTCTTATAGTAACAGAAAGTTCTCGCCTTCTCCAGTACAGGTCGAGTTTTGCAATTTCAGTCCTTGGCTGGTCACATGGCTCTCAGTTACAAAGACATATTTTAGCTTGCCTGAGTTAAAGTATGAAAATGTCCTAATTTTTTGTTTTATATTTTTCTTTTAGGGATGGGCTTCAAAAAGTACTTTGACTGTGTTAACACTTCACACAAGGATTCAAAGAGATATTTGTATATTATTCAGAGCAGCATTATTCACAATAGTCAACAGGTAGATGTACTAACCCAATTGTCCATTGATAGATGAGTGGATATATGAAATGAGACCTATATGCACAGTAGTAGCCCATTACTCAGCCCTAAGAAAGAATGATATCCTTTTGCAGGCTACAATATGGATGAAGTTTGAGGACATTTTGCTAATGGAAAAAAGCCAGTTGCATGATGTGCAAAGTACCTGCAGTAATCAGATTTATAGAAAAAGAGAGCCAAATAGTGGTTGGCAGAGGCTTGGTATGGAAGAGTAGGGAATTATTTAATGGATACATATTTTCAGTTTTACAAAATGAGTTGTGTAGATGGATGATCACAGCACTGTGAATATGCTTAATGCCACTGAACTGTATTCTTACAGAGGGTTAAGAGGATATACTTTGTGTTATGTGTACTTCACCACAATTTTACATGAAGGAAATGCCAAGCACATAGAAGATGATATAATTGTCATGCACATCAAAATAAATATTTGCTGTGATGTTATATGAAATTCTTCTATAATCAGGCTTATATAGAAGGGAGCCTGCATCACAAGGAATCACCTGGGTCATAGGGAATTGGTTTTTTTTTTTTTCTGATTTTTATTTATTTATTTATTTATTAGAGACAAAGAGAGGGACAGAAAGAGAGAGTGAGAATGGGCACATCAGGGCCTCTAGCCACTGCAAACGAACTCCAGATGCATGTGCCACCATGTGCATCTGGCTTATGTGGAACCTGGAGAATCAAACTTGGGTCCTTAGGCTTCACAGACAAGTGCCTTAACTGCTAAGCCATCTCTCCAGCCCGGGAATTGCTTTTTCTTATACCTAAAAAGTAAATCTTAACCATGAAGCAGGCTGCCCCCAAATGGGCCTACCTTTATTAGGTATTTTGAGGAAGCTAACCTAAGGTTTAAAATCTATGTGATCACATGCCAGCTAGTCATGCCCACTGCATATGTTACAGGTAACTTACCCTAAACAGAGATCATCTTTCTTATACAAACTGTTCTTCTTCTAGTATCCCAGTCTCAGTGAGTTTGATATCATAATCTATCCTGTTACCTAAACTAGAAATCTGGGCATTTTCCTTGATCCCTCATTATTCTCGATCAAAATCCACAGGGTCTCACTCTGTTTGACCACTCAAAGACTTACATAAATGTCATTGCAGACAAAAGGTAGGGACAATTCAGACATCTATCAACTGATAAATAGAAAAGAACAAATGTTGTACATCTATATCAATAGAATACTATTCAACAATAAAAGGTATAAACTATTGAAACCTGCTACAACATGGATGCATCTCAAAAGCACATTCTATGAAAGCCAGCCACTAAAGATTACATATTGTATGGTTCTCTTCATTTGAATTATCTAGATAAGCAGTTATAAAGTTAAAAAGCACATCATTGATAGCCTGAGGCTGAAAGTGGGAGCAAGGATGGGGATGAGGGAACTTTTGGGGTAATGAAAATATCCTAAAACTGCTGCAAGCTGCTATTAATTTACTTAAAAATATCAGTTTATGTACTTTAAAAAGAGCATTTTATCTGGAAAAGAATGTTAGCATTTTATGTTAATTCATACAGATTTCTTAGGGAACACAGAAGAGCATGACTATTTAAGTCAATAAAGAAAATTTAGCTGGGCGTGGTGGCTCATGCCTTTAATCCCAGCCTTCAGAAGGCAGAGGTAGGCTCATCAAGAGTTCGAGGGCACACTGAGACTACATAGTAAATTTCAGGTCAGCCTGGGCTTGAGTGAGGCCCTACCTCGAAAAAATTTAAAAAAAAAAAAAAAAAAAAAAAAAAAAAAAAAGAGCCGGGCGTTGTGGCGCATGCCTTTAATCCCAGCACTCGGGAGGCAGAGGTAGGAGGATCACCATTAGTTCAAGGCCACCCTGAGACTATATAGTTAATTCCAGGTCAGCCTGGGCCAGAGTGAGACCCTACCTTGAAAAACCAAAAAAGAAAGAAAGAAAGAAAATTTAAAGACAGCTTTAAACAGATTAACAAGACCTATCCACTGCACTTCCACCATTTTTCTGCTCATCTGCACCACCCCTTCAAACCCCACTGGGGTAAGTTACCCAAGGTCAGCCTATTTGAGTGTTCTTATTTGTTCAACAAATATTTGAGAACTGCCTATGTGCTAGGTACTGTCCTAGGTGCTTGAGGCCTAGTAACAAGCCTTGTATGGAAGTCATACAGAAGTTAACAAAAGTCAACATCAGTTAAATGATCCCTGACCTGATGGAGCTTACAATCCAGGTGGAGGGCCACCATCACCCCCAGGTTATTCTCCTGTGGCTGGGTCCTAATGGTCTTCCTACCCTTGGCCTTGCTCATATCCACCAGTGGCCTCTATAACATAATCCTGTCCCTCTGCTTAAAATCTTCCAGCGGCTTCCAGCTGCCTTTTGTATAAACTTCAAACTCATAACCAGAATCTTGCTGGACCTGCATGCTTAGGGCCTGCCAGACCTTTGTGCCTAGTCACTTACCTATATTTCTCTAGGTTACTTCTCATGTTTTGTTTGTTTTTGTCTACTACAAATTATAAGACAGGTAAGGGAGGAAATAATTCCTATCCTTGAACTTCTGGAATCTTCTCAGGCTTTTCTCAGCTTGGTCACCAAGGGTGAGTTGTGTTCTAACAGCGTGAGAGTAGAACCACCCTACTCACCTGGAACATGTATAATAAAGGTTCCAGAAACCATTTCCTCCCCTACTCACTAGAATTCCCATTCCCCCACTCTCTCTAATCTCATGGCTCACATCAGCTGCCAGGGGCCCCACGTGGGTTGGCTCCAGTTCTCTGAAGTTTGGCAGTCGGTTAAGAAAACCAGGGGTGTAAATCACTGGCTCAACAGTTTCCTCCAGGAAAGCTTTTAAGTCCTGTCAAGACTTTTTATTCCTATATCCAGGAAAGAGACTAGTGCTCACTGAGACACAAATATAACTACCAACCAAGATGGGACCTTCAGACACAAATATGACCAAAGATAAACAAGGTGGGTGTGGGCAGACAATGGGAAGGAAGCCCAAAGTGAGGGGCTCAGTAAAGACTAAGATACGTCCATTTTGGGAAAAGTGAGGATCTTATGCTAAATTTAACAAATTCTTGGTTCAGTGGGTAAGAGCTATTGTCTACAAGTATGTGGGCCTAAGTTGGCCTGGGACTGTCTGATGAGATCCCAGCATCCGCATAAATAGCTGGGCATACTTATAACCTCAGCTCTGTGGGGAACAAAGACAGGAGAATCATGGGAGCTTGCTGGTCAGCCAGTTTGAACAAGAATGGCAGCTTCAGATTCAGTGAGACAATCTGCCACAGTGAGCAATAGAGGAGGACATCTGTTGTTCTCTCTGGATTCCACAAGTGTGTTTGTAGGGAACATATCTGCACACATATGCATACATTAAACATACACATCATACCACACACAAATCACACATGCAAAAAGCATTTTCAATCCAGCAGCTGCTATACAGATAGAAGGTTTCACTTGATAATTAGGGATAAGGTATTTCCATTATAAATAGTTTTTTTTTCAAAAACTTTATTTATTTATTTATTTATTTATTTATTTGTTTGTTTAATTTATTTGTAAGGATCGAGAGAGAATGAACCTGCTCCTCTTGGTGCTACAAATCAACTCCAGATGTATGCCTCACTTTGTTCATCTTACTATGTGGGTACTGGGTAATTGAACCCAGGCCAGGAGGATTTGTCTGCAAGAGCCTTTAATCACTGAGCTATCTCCTCAGCCCATAAAAAAGTTTTAAATAAAGCATTATTTGCCTTGTGAACTTGGTAGTTTCAAGACTCCAGTGAAGCATCTGTTTGGGTTCTTCTCTATTGCACACTGTACCTAGATGAGTGGGAGCATGTGGTCCTTTCCTCAAGAGTCTTACTATCCAGTTGTCAAGACCCTCCAAATATATTACAATTGAACAGACAAAGGGACAGGTTAAAGAACAAGGCTACATGTAGCCCAGGCTAGCCTCAAACTTAAACTCCTAATCCTCTTGCCTTCATCTCCTTGAGTGCTAGGATGATAGATGTGCACCACTACGGCTGGTTTATGCAGTGTTGGGAACTGTACCCAGGGTTTTGGGCATGCTAGGCAAGTTTCCTATCACTGAGCTATCCCTTCATCCTGTGGTACCCTTCACCCAACCACATCTAAGTGTGCTAGCAAGCATGGGCAATAAAGATGAATGAGGTAGAAACCCTCTAGAACATGAGCTGGGCGGGAAGAGGTTGTTGTAATGGCACCAGTATGTTTGTTGAGGTAAAACACAGTAATGGCTATGATAGATGATTGAATGAAGCAGTCTGGAACATCCGAGGGAGAGATTCCTTTTGGATAAGGATCAAAGACCTGTCACTGAGAAAGGAATACATGTTGCAGGTCCTAAAGGTTGGCTAGCATTTCCTTGGTGGAGTTAGGGAAGAGATCAAAACTCAGAAAAATGGCAATGTGAGTTAGGTGCCTAAGAGGGCAACCGGGGCAAACTGCCAAAAGGTAAATCTGACTCAAAACTGCTTAGCTGAACCAATGAGAATAGAACTAGGCATGATAAGCTTTTCATTGTTTTGTCAAAGGTGTGCACCACCAAGCCTGGCCTCTTTTTTTTTTTTTGTTTGTTTGTTTTTCAAGGTAGGGTCTTGCTCTAGCTCAGGCTGACCTGGAATTCACTATGTAGTCTCAGGGTGGCCTCGAACTCATGGTGATCCTCCTACCTCTGCCTCCCAAGTGCTGGGATTAAAGGTGTGCACCACCATGCCCGGCAAGCCTGGCCATTTTTTTAAAAAAGATTTTTAGGGTGCTGGGGAAATGGCTTAGCAGTTAAGGTCCTTGCTTGCAAAGCCAAAGGACCTATGTTCGATTCCCCAGGACACACATAAGCCAGATGCACAAGGTGGCACATGCATCTGGAGTTTGTTGCAGTGGCTGGAGGCCCTGACGTGCCCATTCTCTCTCTCTCTCTCTTTTTCTCTCTTTCTCTCTGTGCTTCTCTGCCTCCTCTCTCTCTCAAATAAATAAATAAATAAATAAATTTTTAAAAATATTTTTATTTATTTATTTGCAAGGAATGAGAGAGAACTAGCCAGCCAGGGCCTCTAGCCTCTGCAAATAAACTCTAGATGCATGTGCCACTTTGTGCATCTGTCTCTATGTAGGTACTAGGAACTGAACCTGGGTCCTTAGGCTTTGTAGGCAAGCGCCTTAACTGCTAAACCATATCTCCAGCCCTGCCTTTCTTTTTTTTTTTTTTTTTCCTTCACTATGTGGTCACAGGGTGGCCTCAAAGTCATGGCAATCCTCCTACCTTTGCCTCCTGAGTGCTGGGATTAAAGGTTTGCATCACCATGCCCAGCTTTTTATGCCTTTAATTTTTTTTTTTTTTTGATTTTTCGAGGTGGGGTCTCACTCTAGCTCAGGCTGATCTGGAATTCACTTTGTAGTCTCAGGGTGGCCTTGAACTCATTGTGATCCTCCTACCTCTGCCTCCTGAGTGCTGGGATTAAAGGCGTGCACCACCACACCCAGCTTGCGTTTAATTTTTTAAGAAGCATGATATTAAAATTTTTTTAATATCATTTATTTATTTGAGAGAGAGAAAAAGAGGCAAATATAGAGAGAATGGACATACCAGGGCCTCTAGCCACTGTAAACGAACTCCAAGTCACATGCGTCACCTTGTGCATCTGGCTTACGTGGGTCCTGGAGAGTCGAAACAGGATCCTTTGGCTTTGCAGGCAAACACCTTAACTGCAAAGCCATCCCTCCAGCCTTTCTGGGCATATTTTTGTTCTGATTCTCTCATGAGGCAATGGCAGCCAAGAGCCAATGAGATCTATTCAGGATTCTGTTACCTTTTTGCCTTTAGCCAATACAAGTACCCTTTGGATGTCGGCCAAATGTTCTAATTACAAGAACTTTCAAAATACATTTTCTCTCCTATCTTATCTTCTGGTTCCTAGGCAGGACACTAAGGTATGTAGAATAACACCAACATCCGGTTTGGAGTGTTTCTGGACACCTGGAAGAAAGTTGTGTTTAAAAACAAGTAAGCTGGAAAGCAGACAGATTTTCCTCAGCTGGAATCTGTGTGAAAGTATAAAGTAAAACTTGTGATTGGAGGCAAAAGGGAGAGACCCTAGAAGGTCACTCTGAGAAGAGCAGTTTGCAGGTGCTAAAAGAATACAGGGAGTTTCCTTGGCTTCTTAAACTCAGCAGTGAAGGGAGCCTGCCAAAAAGCCAACAAGAACTATATTTGACTTCTCTGCTTTTGAGAGCCAAGGAAGCTCAAGACCAACGAGGCTACCAATCTGCTTGGTGGAAAATTTTTGTTTTCAAGGACAAATATTAAAGTTTACCAATCTTTGGAGCACCAAAGATTTAGGCCCCTTAAAGAAATGTGCACAGGGCTGGAAAGATGGCTTAACAGTTAAGGCGTTTGTCTGCGAAGCCTAAGGACCTCAGTTTGATTCTCCAGGTCCCATGTAAGCCAGATGCACAAGGGGGTGCATGTGTCTGGAGTTCATTTGCAGTGGCTAGAGGCCCTGGTGCGCCCATTCTCATTCTCCCTCTCTCTCTCTCTCTTTCCCTCTCTCTGTCCCCAATAAAATCTTTAAAAAATATCTAAAAAAAAGAAAAGAAAAGAAAAGAAAAGAAAAGAAAAGAAAAGAAAAGAAAAGTGCACAAATCCAGGTGTAGTGGCACACACTTTTTTAGTCCCAGCAGAGGTAGGAGGATCACTGTGAATTCAAGACCAGCCTTGGGCTTCAGAGTACATTCCAGGTTATCCTGGGCTAAAGTGAGACCCTACCTTGAAAAATCCTCCCCCGCAAAAGAAAAGAAATATGCACATATTCATTACCAGATTATATGAGCCTTAGCAGCAATAAATAATCAGTCTTCTGTATTTCAAAAGCCCCAACTAGTTTTACCTTAGAAAATTTTCCTTTTTTAAAAAAAAAAAATCCATTCCTGTTTTCATTTGTTTTGGTGTTTGTTGTTTTGTTTTTGAGACAGGGTCTCACTCTAGCCCAGGTTTACTTGGAACTCATTCTATATCCTGGTCTGTATAGTGATCCTTTTTAGCCTCCCAAGTGCTGGGATTATAGGTGTGAGCCACCATGTCCAGCTCAATCTATTTCTTTCTCTCTCTTGGGCATGCCAGAGCCTCATACCACTGCAAACAAATTCCAGATGAATGTGCCCACCACTTTCTGCATCTGGCTTTACATGGGTACTAGGGAATTGAATCTGGGTCAGCAGGCTTTGCAAACAAGCACCTTTAACCACTGAGCTATCTCCTCGGCCCTACTTCCTTTGTTAATTTTATTATTATTTGTGAGAGAAGGAGAGAAAGAAAGAGAGGGAGAGAGAGAGGAAGAGAGGGGGAGGGAGAGAAAGTCAAACTGAGCATAGGCACATCAGGGCCTCTTGCTACTGCAAACAAATTCCAGCCGTATGTGCCATTTTGTGCATCTGGCTTTTTAAGTAGGTACTGAGGAATTGAACCTGGGTGAACAAGCTTTGCAAGCAAGTGCTTTTAACCACTGATCCATCTTCCCCTCCCCTAAATCTATTTTTTGGGTTTTTTAAATTTGTTTTGTGTTTTTTTTTTTTTAAGGTAGGGTCTCACTCTAGCCCAGGCTGAGCTGGAATTTACTCTGTAGTCCCAGGCTGGCCTTGAACTCACAGAAATCCTCCTATCTCTGCCTCCCAAGTGCTGGGATTAAAGGTATGCACTACCAGGCCTGACTAAATCTATTTCTTGAAGTTACTTTTCCACACCTTGGGACTATTCTTAAAGCAATGATCACAAATGGCAGTTTGATAGCATTTAAACATTTAAAATAGTTCTATGGGGCTGGAGAGATGGCTTAGTGGTTAAAATGTTTGCCTGCAAATCTTAAAGACCCAGGTTTGATTCCCCAGTACCTACATAAGCCAGATGCACATAGTGGGAGGTGGAGGTAGGAGGATCACCATGAATTTGAGGCCAGCCTGAGACTACATAGTGAATTCCAAGTCAGCCTGGGCTAGAGTGAGACCCTACTTTGAAAAAAAAAAAAAAAAAAGTTCTATGTAGTTGACTTCATGCTAGAATAAGGAAGAAAACTTCTTTAGAATGTGTATCTTGATGCTATAAATAAAATAACAACAGGTCCTTTTTTGAGAAGCTCAAAATTCTGACACAAAGCAAAAGACATTAAGTGCCAACTCATTGAGAAAGTTTCTTTTAAAAAGTAGCTTTGGTTTTGTTGGTGGTGTTTTGTGCTGCTATGAAGTAATCACTGTTGGAGCCTTCAATGAGTCAGGGAAGCAATGAGTCATTGTCTATAAGCAGTGGGAAATCATTATACTTTTAGTCATTAAAACATTTCTAGATGTCATTTTTTCATTGTTCATGCCAGTTTACTGGTGTCACTTGTCTCCCTTCCCCAACTCCTCCCTCTGCTTACTGATCTATGAGATTAGATCCAGAGACCTCCGCCTGTCTTTAAGCCTTGCTCCTGCTGCCCTCCAGGCAAGCTGGTGGTTTCCATCCCAGGTGTCTCTTTCTTTCTATCTCTCTTCTCTTGTACAGTCTCTCTGGCTGTGGCTTCCTATGCAGTCATCAGGCAGAACAATTGCCCTGTTTCTATATCAGCTAAATCCATTAGCCAAGGGCCAGTGTTGTTAGGTCTATATTGCTATAACTCGACTGTTCATGTTCAGACTTTTTTCCTTTCATTCCAGAGACAAAAGCTATTTGCACAGCAATTCCATCATATAAGACATTATAGGACTGGAGAGATGGCTTAGTGGTTAAAGTGCTTGCCTGAGAGGCTTAAGGACCAAGATTTAATTCCTCAGAACGCATGTAAGCCAGATGCACATGGTGACACATGTGTCTGGAGTTGGTTTGCAGTGGCTAGAGGCCCTAGAGCTGCCATTCTCTCTCTCTCTCTCTCTTTTTCGCTCTAAGAAAGAAAGGGAAGAAAAGAAAGAAAGAAAGGGAAGAAAAGAAAGAAAGAAAGAAAGAAAGAAAGAAAGAAAGAAAGAAAGAAAGAAAGAAAGAAAAGAAAGATTTTTAAAAAAATATTTTAAAAAGGACATTATAGAGCCAGGTGTAGTGGCACACACCTTTAATCCTAGCACTTGGGAGGCAGAGTAAGAGGATCACCATGAGTTCAAGGCCACCCTGAGACTACATAGTGAATTCCAGGTCAGCTTTTGAGTGACTTCTCAAAAACTCTACCTCAAAAACAAACAAACAGGGCTGGAGAGATAGCTTAGTGGTTAAGCACTTGCCTGTGAAGCCTAAGGACCCCAGTTCGAGGCTCAATTCCCCAGGACCCACATATACCAGATACACAAGGGGGCACATGCATCTGGAGTTCATTTGCAGTGGCTAGAGGCCCTGGCATACCCATTCTCTCTCTATCTAACTGCCTCTTTCTCTCTCGGTCTCTCTGTAGCTCTCAAATAAATAAATAAAAATAAAAAAAATTTAAAAAAACATACATACATACATACATACATACAAACAAAAAGGACATTATAAGTAATCTAAAGATGATTTAAAGTCTAAAAGAAGGTGCAGGGAACTTATATGCAAAGACTGCAGTTATATATGGAGACTTTATATGGACTTCTGTATCTGTCTAGATGGCAGGTAGCAAGAGGTCTGGAGCCAGTCCCCATACATACCAATGGACAACTGTATTTCTTAAAATACAAATTACAGGGCTGGAGAGATGGCTTAGCGGTTAAGGCGCCTGCCTGCTAAGCCTAAGAGCCCGGTTCCAATCTCCAGGTCCCATGTTTAGCCAGATGCAGTGACGCAAGGGTGCAATGCCGCACTTGCCCACAAGGGGGCGAACACACCTGGATTTCGTTCACAGCAGCTGAGAGACTGCTGGCACGCCTATTCTTTATCTGTCTCCCTCTCCCTCTCTCTCTCTCTCCAAAAACATAAAATATAAAATAAAATAATAAAATAAAATAAAATAGTTTTTAAAAAATACAAATTACAAACCAAGGTGAGACGTTGTACTAATTTCAGCCAGACATGGTAGCACATACCTTTAATCCCAGCACTCAGGAGGCAGAGGTACCATGAGTTTGAGGTCAGCCTGGGACTACAGAGTGACTTCAAGGTCATCCTGGGCTAGAGTAAGACCCTGTTTTGGAAAAGCTCCCCCCCAAAAAAGTACTATTTCCATCACTAAATAAGTTATAATCCTGTTTCCTAATGCCTTCTCTGAATCTGTCTTTTCATATTTATCTTTAGAAACATGAATATTTTTCTGGAAAAAAATAAGAGATTTATGGTGCCCATCCGAGCATATGTAGTAAGATTCCAGAAAAAGGTTGCAGTCCTCAGGTCTCTACTTCTTTGGTATCATCAGTTAAAATTCTCACTTGTAGAAATAGTTTTGGTTCTAAGAGCTATCTGGCTCAGTCCTGTCCATCCCTGCACATTCCTCCTCCCACTCCCTTTGCACGCATTCTCTGGTGACAAGGACATCAGGACTTGAATGCACTCTAGTTGAACCTATGTTGTTAAGGACCTGTCACTGACAGAGTTTCACCTTTCAGAGTCCTGGACCTACTGTTCTTATTGCCACTAGATCACATGCCTTTTCAAAGACAGTACCCTTCACATACCGAGTACACTTCACCTTCCCCTAGAAGGTTGCTACCTCTAATGGGAGGTGACAGCTGCTTGTGGATCCCATCAACCCTGTTTATGGCTTCAAGGTTGAAAAGAAGAAACGCTTTCTCCAGTACAAATCTCCAAAGTCAGTACTAGCTGGTAAGGTTTAGTTACCTCAACTGCAGCTCCACTTCTGCCTTCAACAAGTGAAATCAAAAAACAGGTTTCTTCCTTGAAATTTAACTTAGCAACTAAAGTTTAAGGGAATACCATAGGTTGGATATAGTAATTCTCCAACATAATCACCACTTTCCCCTATATACATTGATTTTTAAGTAATAATTAAAAAGAACTAAAATTCAGGGCTGGAGAGATGGCTCAGTGGTTAAGGCAGTTGCCTATAAAGCCAAAGGACCCAGGTTCAATTCCCCAGGACCCACGTTAGCCAGATGCACAAGGGAGCACATGTGTCTGTAGTTCGTTTGCAGTGGCTAGAGGCCCTGGTGCACCCATTCTCTCTCTCTCTCTCTCCCCCTTTCTCTGTCAAATAAATAAATATTTTTAAAAAGAAATAATATTCAATAAGCACTTACTTATGCCCTTTCAGTGCTTCTTATGATGTATGAGGCCTAAAACTTGAGCAGCTCTGTTGTTCAGATCCAATGTATGGTTCTCCCTTCACATACGGGGAGCTGTTTCATGGAGGTGTGTGGCTAACCTACGGTCACATAGTAAGCACCATGGCTGGGATATGCATCTGCCTGAGCTGTTCCCAGAGATTGCACTGTGAACCACAAGGCAGTGCTACCTTCGTAGCAAAGGGTCAAAGTCAGTAAGCCTAGCACTTTCCATCCAGTCTGTCCTCCACATGCATCAGTGTGACTTCCACATAGTGCAAGCTATGACACTGCACAAACCTTTTAGTGACTTCCCTGTACCTACAACATAAAGCCAAAATTCTGCAGATGGCCTAAAGGGCCATCATTGCCCACTACATGGCAGGAGCAGACAATCAGCTTCACATCATATCAGTGTGGAGGAAGTAAAGCAAGGGACAGCAAGCCAGGCTAGGCTGTACTGTCTCAAGGCCCTCCCCTAGGGACACACTTCCTCCAACAAGGCTCCATCTCCTAAAGGTCCCACACACTTCCTACACAGCATCACCAACTGGGGATTAAGTGTTTAAATACGTGGGCCTAGAGGGCACATTTTAAATTCAAATCATCATCTCTTGTGTGTCTTTCCCTGTCATAAACATTCTTTCCCATGCTCACTACCAGGATAGGACTATTTGTTAAAATCATAAGTACCATTTTTCAGCCCACATGCACCAGGTACAATGTAGAGCTCTTTGACTGTTTGCTTGGTACAAATGGAGCTATTGACTACAAGAGAAATATAACTGTTTTCTTTTTATTTTCTTTCTTTTTTATTTTTATTTTCTTTCTTTTTTATTTTTATTTTTTTCAAGGAAGGTCTTGCTCTAGCCCAGGCTGACCTCGACTGCACTATGTTGTCTCAGGCTGGCCTCAAACTATCTTTACTATTTTTGCCTCCTGTTTGCTGGGATTAAAGGCATGTACCACCACCACTCCTGGCCTCTGTTTTCTTTTTCTAAAAACCAATGATTTCCTTTTGGTGATCTCATTCAGGTGGGAGACAGAAACTTAATAGTAGTCAACTCAGGATTTCCTCTAGCCCCTAGGGCTGCAACTGTGTTGTAAGGGACCTAGACAGTCTCTCTCTCTCTCTCTCTCTCTCTCTCTCTCTCTCTCTCTCTCTCTCTGTGTGTGTGTGTGTGTGTGTGTGTGTGTGTGTGTGTGTGTGTGGTGGGAAAGGCACTGGGAGGGTGTGTCTTTGGTCTCCATGTTGCTACCTCCCATGCTTATGTCTGGTCACACTCCCAGCTAGGATGCTGGTATCTGCTATCTCCTTACACTGATCAAGTCTCTGTGCCCTCTTGGCTTTTGCAGAAACATTCTAGGTGAGGTTCTATCCAGCCCAAGTGTACAAATCTCTGAGCCTTTCTGAATCCTCCATCTAGTACTCAGCTGGTTTAAGCTGCCAGTGCCCTTATTCTTCAAGACTCTCCTTGCTCATCTACTTTAGCCCAGGAAGCTATAATGTTTGTTGTGGAAGAAAAACCAGCTTTGACCATTAATTGCCATGAGAAGATTCTTCTAAATCTTAAGACTTATTCCTGGACTCTTATTCTATGAATTCTGGCACATCATCCTTATTGCTAATGAGGAAAGACAGGGCAATCAGGAATTAAAACAAGGGGATAGGAAAGTCAGTATCACTAGTACCCCTCTTCCAAACACACACACTCAATGATGATTCAATATAATCATCATAGAGATACATAATTATAAGAGATATAATTATTCTTGTTTTTCTGTTGTTGTTTTTGGTTTTTCGAGGTAGGGTCTTGCTCTAGCCCACACTGACCTGGAATTCACTATGTAGTCTCAGGGTGGCCTCTCTCTCTCTCAAGTAAATAAATAAAAATAAAAAATATATTTTTAAAAGTCTCTTAGCCTCCTGAGTGCTGAGATTACAGGTGTATGCTACCACATACAGCTCTGAAGTAATTTCTTTTTAAATTTTACTTAGTTAATTAATTGATTGATTGATTTGTGAGGAGAGAGAGAGAGAGAGAATGGATTGCCACGGCTGACCTAGGTAACTGTCCTGTCATTTCCATGAAGACAAGAGCTGTTACCATCTGAAGCTCTTCTTTCCAACTATTTCATTTTCTTCTTTTCTAAGCTTTTTGCTTCCATTTAAAGTAATATGGGTTTCAAACAGGAGCCCAAATCTGATCCAGCAAACTGTGCCACCTACTGTTTATATGCGCGAGGCCCTAGTTTCAATCTCTAGCATTCCATGAGGCAGTATAGTATGGTGGTGGTGGTATACACTTGTAATCCCAGCACTCGGGAGGTGGAGGGCCAACTTGAATTATACAGTGAGTTCAAGGCTAGTCTGGGATATACAATGAGATCCTTTCTAAAAAAAAACAAAGGACAGGGGCTGGAGAGATGACTTAGCAGTTAAGTGCTTGCCTACAAAGCCAAAGGACTCAGGTTCGATTCCCCAGGACCCACATAAGCCAGATGAACAAGGTAGTCCATGCATCTGGAAGTCATTTGCAATGGCTAAAGGCCCTCGTGTGCCCATTTTCTCTCTCTCCCTGCCTATTTCTCAAATTTTCTCAAATAAATAAAAAAAAATAAAATATATTTTTTAAAAAATCATAATTATTCTCACCAATTCTTCCTTACTGATAACCTGACAGTTGTTGTGGAAAAACACACATACACATACCACTTGTATACACACATATAATAGTAATCAGACTATTATTAATTATATTAGATCCTTAAATAGCATACACTAATTTGATGTGATTTTAAACACTTTTTTTTTGTTTGTTTGTTTTTTTTTTGAGATAGGGTCTCACTCTGGCCCAGGCTGACCTGGAATTAACTATGTAGTCTCAGGGTGGCCTTGAACTCACGACTATCCTCCTACCTCTGCCTCCCGAGTGCTGGGATTAAAGGCATGCGCCACCATGCCCGGCTAATTTTAAATACTTTTTAAAACAAAGACATATTTTCTTCATCCTGAAGTTGTGTTTGTAGATGGAAATGATTGAGATAGGAAGAAAATAACTTGGCCTGTGATGCATGCAGTCCCTAAACTGGACACCATGAGCCTGTTTTGACTCACGACTTCAGTCCCTCAGCACTTTGGGGATACTGTGCTCCTCTTGCTGGTGTCATTGTGCCTCATTCAGATGGAGCTTTAGTTCAGTCTCTCTGCTTTTTTTTTACTCACTCCAGTCCCACAGAAGGCTTGGGGAGGGAAGAGAGCAAAATCATACCTTTTAAAGTTTGCATATTAATAGTGTATGAATCATATCTCCATTAATATGTTAATGAAAATAAATTATTACTTTAAAGAAAAAGTATGTAAATAGCATGTTTTAGACTGGCCTTACACACCCTTTCTAAGAGCAGGCTGTTCTTTTTTGTCCTATTACTTCCTCACAATACATTGAAACTCTTATAAAGTTTTATTCCCTTGGTATATATTTTAAGTTTAAAAGGCTTTGACCATGCTTGGGAGTGCAGCTCACTGATAAAGCACATGTTTAACATGCACACTGTTCTTTGTTCATTTCTCAGCAGGGAAAATAAAATTCAAAACAGGCTTTGGATTCTAATGTAATGCATAATTTCTGAATGTAATCTTAATACAGGAAGCTAAAGTTCAGTAAGACTTTACAGAGAACATCTTTAATAAGTGGCTTGTGGTTTATATATATGCACATTGGATACATGTGACAATTTCAGGCTCACTAGCTTTGCTTTGTGAATGCAGGGCAGACCATTTTGTCAGAGAATGCAGGCACCTGGTGAGGGAACTTGCCTTCAGCTCATGCAGAAAGAGACGTTGGCATGATTTAGTATTGCTGCTGAGATTTCATCATTTCATGCCTCACCTTTGGTCCCATGAGACAGGTTGCTTTCTTTCAGTCTAAAAATGTCTGACAATGTCTCAAAATCACAGACATAAGAAAAACTTCCTTGAAGCTGTTGTACAATAGAAGCCCAGTGACCTCTGGTCAGAGAGATGAATATAATACAGGCTGTGTGGGAAGAAAAATTTGGACCTAAAGTATTTTTTTTTAAAAAAAAAAAACTTTATACTTTGTTCTGTAGAAAGTAGTTTTGATGCTCAATTCTTTAACATTTGAGGAAGATGTTTAATATACAAAAAACTAATGCTTGCTTTTTTTTTTTTCCCTGTGGTTTTGCGAGGTAGGGTCTCACTCTGGTCCAGGCTGACCTGGAATTCACTATGTAGTCTCAGGGTGGCCTCGAACTCTAGGCAATCCTCCTACCTCTGCCTCCCAAGTGCTGGGATTAAAGGCGTGTGCCACCACGCCCGGCTCTAATGCTTGCTTTTTTAATGGCTGATTTCACACAGGCACAGAGGGATCTGTTCCACCCTTAAGAGATTTCTCCTGATTCCGAGGACTTAGCAAACAAGATGAGGCAGCAGCACCAGAGGAGGCTTTACCTTTTCTGCCTGGGAGCACATGCCTGTGTTCTCTAGCTAACGTCGCCCCAACATGGTGGTGTGGCAGTGACACAATGTATAAACTGGCCTCTTCTCCAAGCTTAAGTACTGAGCCCTCTTCCCAACACTGGATTCACACAGGACATTAGGATACAGAACAGTCAACATTAGCGTCCTGCTTCTAATGCCTAGCAACAAAGTGGGTACCCTGTGACCATGTGTGCTTGTGATACCACATGTTAGAACAAAATGCAATTTTAACAGAGATAATACCTTTAGAGTCGGTGGGGGCAGGCTGTTCATGAAAATTTCAATAGAGAGGACTGTGACTGCCAGTACTCCTGCATAATGCCAGGAATAACAAACAGCACAGCCAAATTAAGGCAAATGATATCACTGTGAAGTAACCTAGGCATCTCTAGCTGCTTCCTACCTAGTTAGTATTCTCTTCTGTGTCTATGTGCATGCTTATGGGATTTGAAAATTTGCAATAAGGGTTCTGCTTGAATGAGAATAACATCAATTTCAAACCCAGTAATTTTAAATATGGAGATGATATGTGAACACAATTAAAAGTATTCGCTGAGGAAAAAAAATCATCTTGCATCCATTGAAAAACTGAAAGAGGGCTGGAGAGATGGTTTAACGGGTAAGGAGTTTGCCTGCAAAGCCGAAGGATCCAGGTTCGATTCTCCAGCACCCACATAAGCCAGATGCACAAGGTGGAGCATGCATCTGGAGGTTCGTTTGCAGTGGCTGGAGGCCCTGGGGCGCCCATTCTCTCCCCTCCCCCTGCCTCTTTCTCTCTCCCAAATAAATAAATAAATAAAATATATTAAAAATTATAAGTAGGATGGAATACAGAGAAAAAAATTTTAAAAAAGAAAAAAAATGAAAGAGCAATTGAAGGAAGATGGGAATTGATAATAACATTTTCCTTAAGTAGATTACCTAGGTAATGCCTAGGCCATAAATGTAAAACAAGTGAAAATTTATATATTAGCTAAACCCCAATGCATAGAAAGCTAAAGTGAAATAATCTCTCTCTAGTTCCTCTGAGATGATGCTCCTGGAAACAAAAAGGGGCCGGGAGGGGAACCCTCAGCAGCTGTACTCCATCAACAACCTGAGTCTTTAGTTGACATACTGAAAAGAGGACCTCTGAGAAATACGATGGTTATTTTCCTTGTAATGTGAGCTTTTTTTTTTTTAACTGTGAACTTTTTACCTTGCTTCATTCATGCTTCATTTGATCAATCGTTAACTGTATGGCCCCTAAAAAGCAAGCGAGGGCATCTTAAAGCTGACACTTGGGTTCCAGTTCATTTCAAAGGGTGGGCGTGGGGGATGAAGCCACCTTGGGTGAGGGTTGACAGGAGACAGCATGAGCGTGAGCGTCCGGTCCCCCAGACCCCAGGACCTGAGGTCCGCCGAGGGGCCGGAGCTGCGCGTGCCTGCGGTCCCAGGATCCACTTGGCAGCCTCTAGGAGCCTTCTTAGCCATTGATATGCAAATCAGGTCCCGCGCGCGGGCCAATCCCCGGGGCTTCCTGTGGGATTACCTGCGGCGGCAAGGAGCGCGGCGTCGCGCTCGCGCGCGCGGCCCCGGGCAGGAGGCGTGGCGGGCCCGGCGGTATCCGCGCTCCCGGGCCGCCGTAGCGGGAGCCGCCGCCGCCGCGGGAGCCGGAGCCGGAGCCGGAGCCGCAGGACGCGCCTGGGCGCCCATTGTTGAGCGCCGCGGACCCGCCGGCGATGCCCCGCGCCGTAGCCTCGCAGCGGCCGCGGGGTTTGAACTTGGCCGGCAGCGGCGATGGTGAGTGCGGGCGGGCGGGCGCGGGCGGGCGGGAGCCGGGCGGGAGCCGGGCGGGCGGGCGGGCGGGCGGCGGCGCAGCCCTCCCCGAGGTCTGAAGACCGCCCGGCGCCGGCTTGCGGGCTGCCCGGCCTGGCGCGGGGCAGGTGGCCGTCGAGGCTCGGGCTGAGGCGCAGGCTGCCGCTCCAGGACCAAAGAATGGCCGGTTATTGACAGCATGACCACTTTTCAGAAGAAATGGGCTGTGAAATAGTTTAATTTTAATAAACTACTTCCCACGAGGGACCCTACTGAGTTCAGAACGCCTCACCTTTCTTAACTTTATTGGATTTGTTTTTATCCCAAAACAAATGTGAGAGGCGCGCGCGCCCATCCCCCACTTCTCAAGGCAGTAATTCTCAAGTTGGTCCCCTGTCAGGTAGCAAGAAAATGAAATTTCAGCCGACGTTTGCTTTACTCTCAGTTGCAAGAGGGGTAAAATTTCTTTGTGATTCTAGTGTCTGGCGTTTACACCGCCACCCTCAATCCCAGTGTTGCTGTGGAGAACTTGTGAGCAGAGCTGCCCTTTGCATTAAAACTGGGAGCAAATGGGCGCCCGCTTGCATTTAATCTCCACTGCTGTGAGCTGTCTAGGCACCAAGAAGTCCTAGCATGGGCTTCCAAGGATAGTTCTGTGCGTTTTCTACTTCTGAGTCATTTTTAAAGGCTAAACAATGTTCTAACTAAAAGCACCTAAATCACACATATGGCTAATATTTACTCGAAGTAATTTTACCAGAAGATTGTTTGGACTTTAATTAATTTTGGTGGTTCTTTTGCCTTTTTAACCCCCACCCCCATTGTCGCAGAAAAGGTAGATATACAGAACAGGAAGTAAACATAACAATAGCATAGATACTCATTTACTAAAACCCAGTTTTTCATAGAAGCCTAATCGTTTGAAAACTTTACAGCTGTAGGGTTTTTTTTTTTTGTTTTTTTCATTTCTAGTCTGTTTTTGGAGCAAAAACTAGGAATTAGCAAGTAATAAATTTACTTGAAATGTTAAAACTAACACTAACTTATTCCCATAGTTCCCAGGTCGAATCAGTTTATTGTGGCAATTTTTCTTCAGTCAACTTTCCACATCTGCCCCTGGCAAATGGCTTCTGTTTGTACGCCCTGTTTTGTAAATATATCCCTCCACCATTCAGGTAGAGTGCCAAACACACACCCGTTTCTAGTGTTTGTAGCTTGGCTTATAAAGTTAATATTTTTATTGGTTTCTACATCAGACCTTCCTCACCAAACCCTTGATAAAACCCTGGAGAAGGTTACCAAGGGATGGTGTAGAGAATTTACTTCCCTGGAGATTTTAAGAATAGGATAAACATCCATCTGCCTAGGATGGCTCAGAGCAGTACTATCTGAATAAGGGAAGACAAAGTCACCTCTCAGACCTCATAGTTGAGGAATTCTAAACAAATTTCCATTCTCAGTAACCTGGAACCAAAAGAAATAATAATTACCAAAAGTACGTGGGCCTATATGAGGTGAAAATCTGTTTTGATTTTTGTGAAACAAAGGTATTTTGGTAAGAAAGACTGAGATTATGCTAGGATTTACCAGTCTTTCTCTGTGGTGGAAAGACAATTGACAATGACTTAATTGCTTTTTAGGAAACTATAGTTTGCAGAATAAATTCTATGACTTAAGTAAAGAAACTGATTTATAGGAATGAAAGTTTTGCTTTGTGTAGGTGTAGTAAAGCTGTGACCTAAGGTTGGTGAGCCTGAGAGCATTCATATTGTGCTACATATGCACATGCACTAGATTGCCTAGCTAGGGTGGCCTCTAATCCTAGGCTCAAGCCATACTCCTGTCTCTGTATAGGCACACACCATTAAGCATGGCTTGCATTCTGATTTTTAAAAAAATTTTAAATTTTAATTAACTTATTTGTGTATGTGTGTGTGTGAGAGAGAGAGAGAGAGAGGAGGGAGAGGATGTGTGTGCCAGGGCATTCAGCCACTGCAAATGAACTCCAGACACATGTGCCACCTTGTGCATCTGGCTTACATGGGTACTAGGGACTTGAACCTGGGTCCTTAGGCTTCACAGGCAAGCTCCTTAACTACTAAGCCATTTTTCCAGACCACATTCTTCATTTTTTAAATTTATTTTTATTTGAGAGAGAAAGAGAAAATGGGAATCTCATGGCTGCTAGCCAGTGCAAACAAACTCCAGATGCATGTGCCACCTTGTGCATCTGGCTTACGTGGGACCTAGAGAATTGAACCTGGGTCCCTAGGCTTTCCTGGCAAGCACCTTAACCACTAAGCCCTCTCTCCAGACCCACATTCTTCATTTTTAATTCAGTGTTATTCTTGGTACCTTGTGAGTTATATCTAATTACATTATTTTAAATCTTACTTCTGAGGTGCCATGTGATGTTTTGGTACCTGTATACACTGTATAATGTTCATATCTATTCATTTATCATTCCTTGTGGTTATTTTTTTTTAAATTTTTTTTTTTGGTTTTGCGAGGTAGGGTCTCACTCTGGTCCAGGCTGACCTGGAATAACTATGTAGTCTCAAGGTGGCCTCGAACTCTCGGCGATCCTCCTACCTCTGCCTCCCGAGTGCTGGGATTAAAGGCATGCGCCACCACGCCCGGCTCCTTGTGGTTATTTTATTTATTTATTTATTTTTGGTTTTTTGGGGTAGGGTTTTACTTTAGTCCAGGCTGACCTAGAACTATGTAGCCACAGGGTGGCCTCGAACTCAGGGTGATCCTCCTACCTCTGCCTCCCAAGTGCTGGGATTAAAGGCGTGCCCACCACCCCCCGCCCTTGTGGTTATTTTTTGTTGTAAGTAGGGTCTCACTGTAGGTCAGGCTGACCTGGAACTCATAGCAAGTACCTCTGCCTCTCAAGTGCTGGGATTAAAGGTGTGAACCATATGTCTGACTCCTAGTGGTTAAATATTTTAAAACACCAGTATTTCACTTCCTTCTCAAAATTTATTTTTTTAAAAAATATTTTATTTGCCTGGTGTGGGTGCACGTTTTTAATCCCAGCACTCGGGAAGCAGAGGTAGGAGGATCGCCATGAGTTTCAGGCCACGCTGAGACTACATAGTGAATTCCAGGTCAGCCTGAGCTAGAGTGAGACCCTACCTTGAAAATAAAATAAAAAATAAAATAAAATTTATTTATTTATTTGCAAGGAGAGAGAGAGAGAATGAGCATGCCAGGGCCTCTAGCCACTGGAAACAGACATATTCTCCACTTTTGCATCTGGCTTTATGCGGGTACTGAGGAATCAAACCCACATCTTTAGGCTTTGCAGACAAGTCTTAACCACTGAGCCATCTTCAGTCCTCAAAATTTATTCTTGATTTCCATGTTCATGTAGAATTCATGGTACATAGAACAAAACCAAGTATGCTTGTAGTTTCTGTTGGAGAGTCCCAGCTGTGTTTTGATTTTGCTGATTTTCTGTAGCTTGTTGCTTCCTCTGACTGTCTGATAAGAGTATGTAATTCTAACCACTGTGTGCCCTCAACTGCAATGACATCTCGTTCCCTTGCTAGAGTACCACTTGGACAGGAGCTGCCATCCATTTCTTCCTATATGGTCACAGCGGACTGTCCTATCTAGGAATGGTCCTATCCAAAAAAAAGTGAGAGGTCAGGTCTCTGGCTCGACAAGTTTTCACCTTGCAATAATGAGCAGTGCCTTCATTCTTCTGTTTGTCAAATGTCTCCTTACTCATTACATGTCAGAAATTTGTTTCCTTATTTATTTATTTTGGTTTTTTGATTTTTCGAGATAGGGTCTCACTTTAGCCCGGGCTGATCTGGAATTCACAATGTGAATTCAGGGTGGCCTTGAACTGATGGTGATCCTCCTACCTCTGCCTCCCTAGTGCTGGGATTAAAGATGTGTGCCACCACACCCAGCAGAAATGAGTTTTCTTAGTTTATTGCAACACCCAAAGAAGAAATAAAAATAAGAACAGTCATTCATTCATTTAGCAAACATTTACAATGTGGGAGGCATTTCAGGAACTGGGAATGGGTTTCCTGCCCTTAGAGAACTCATATGAAATAAAACATGTTAATGCTGGGTGTGGTGGTACACACTTTAATCCCAGCACTTGGGAGGCAGAGATAGGAAGATCACTGTGAATTCAAGGCCAGCCTGAGAACACAGAGTCAGCCTGGGCTAGAGTGAGGCCCTACCTCAAAAACCCAAAAGTATACATACATACATACATACATACATACATACATACATACATACATACATACATACATACTTAGTGCTGTCCTGAGGGAACAGAGTATAGAGTACAGGGGTTAAGAACATAATCTTGTTGTAAAATTAAATATATTGCAACCTATGACCCAGCGTTTCCACACCCAGGAATTTACCCAAGATAAAGGAAAACCATTGTTCACAAAAAAGACACACAGAGTGTTCATAGCAGTTTTACTCATGATTGTGTGCAACTGGAAATAATCGTACATCTATCAACAAGAAAATGGGTAAACAAACTATGGTACATCCAATGAATGGCATATTACTTAGCAGTCATTAGAAATGAACTGATAGGTGAAGAAACCTGGACAAAACTTCAAAGTATTGGGTAAGGGCTAGATAGATGGTTCAGTGGTTAAGGCACTTACCTGCAAAACCTAATCACCCAGGTTCGATTCCCCAGTGTATACGTGGTGCATGCATTTGCAGCAGATGGAAGCCTTGGCATACCCATTCTGTCAGTTTTTCTCTCTCTTTTTCTCCTTGTAAATAAATAAAAATATAACTTTTAAAGTATTGTGGGGCTGGAGAGATGGCTTAGCAGTTAAGGTGCTTGCCTGCAAAGCCAAAGGACCCAGGTTCGATTCCCCAGGATCTCCATGTAAGTCAGATGTACAAGGTGGCACATGTGTCTGGAGTTCGTTTGCAGTGGCTGGATGCCTCAGCATGCCTATTTTCTCTCTCTGCCTCTCTCTCCCTCTCTCTGCCTCTTTCTCTTAAATAAATAAATAAAAATATTCTTTTAAAAAAGTATGTGTAGGGCTGGGCATGGTGGCACATGCCTTTAATCCCAGCTCTCAGGAGGCAGAGGTAGGAGGATCTCCATGAGTTCAAGGCCACCCTGAGAGTACATAGTGAATTCCAGGTCAGCCTGAGCTAGAGTGAGACCCTACCTTCAACACCCACCCCCCCAAAAATGTATATGTCAGGCTGGAGGGATGGCTTAGCCGTTAAGTAGCTTGCCTGCAAAGCCCAAGGACCCATGTTCAATTCCCCAGTACCCATTTAAGTCAGATGCACAAGGTGATGTGTGCATCTGGAGTTTGCAGTGGTTAGAGGTCCTGGTGCTCTTATTCTCTCTGCCTGTCTCTCTTCTCTCTGCTTGCAAATCAATAAAAAATAAATTAAAAAAAAAGTATTGTGTAAACTAAAACATCAGATACAAAAAAATACACAAGGGCTGGAGAAATAGCTTAGCAGTTAAGGTGCTTACCTGCAAAGCCTAAGGACCCGGGTTTGATTCCCCCATACCCTCGTAAGCCAGATGCACAAGATGGCGCATTTATCTGGAGTTCATGTGTAATGGCTGGAGGTCCTGGCATGCCATTCTTTTCATACATATATCTCCTCTTTCTCTCATAAATAAATAAATAAAATATTTTAAAAAATAAAAAATGCACAAACATTTGATTGATTGAATGATTGATGGTACTAGAAATTAGCCTAGGACCTTGAACTCTAGTCAAATACTCTACCTTTGAGCTATATCTCCAGCCCTAAACATTCTATTTATGAATACTGGAATAGACTAAGCTAATTCATGACAATAGAAGTCAGTGGTTGCCTTCATGTGAGGTAGGGGTTATTGGAAAGAAGTAAGAGAAACTTTCTGTACAATGGAAATATTGGAAGCTGGTTGGGATAGCACACACCTTTAATCCCAGCTGTTCCAGGCCACCCTGAGACTACATAGTGAATTCCAGGTCAGCTTGGGCTAGAGTTAGACCCTACCTCAAAAAACCAAAAAGAGGTCTGGAGAGATGCCTTAGTGGTTAAGGTGCTTGCCTGCAAAGCCAAAGGACCCAGGTTCAATTATCCAGAGCCCATATAAGCTAGATGTACAAGGTGGCACATTGTCTAGAGTTCAATTGCAGTGGCTGTAGGCTCTGGTATGCCCATTCTCTCTCTCTCAAATAAAAATTAAAAATATTTTTAAAAATGGAAATGGGGGGCTGGAGGGATGGCTTAGCAGTTAAAGCATTTGCCTGCAAAGCCAAAGGACCCCAGTTCAATTCCCCAGGGCCCACATTAGCCAGATGCACAAGGGGGCACACACATCTGGAATTGGTTTGCAGTGGCTGGAGGCCCTGGCACCCATTCTATCTCTCCCTCCTTTCCTCCCTCCCTCCCTCTTTCTCTGTCAAATAAATAAACAAACAATAAAGTATTTTTTAAAAAAATGTAAATTGGGGCTGGAGAGATGGCTTAGTGGTTAAGGCATTTGCCTACAAAGCCAAAGGATCCAGATTCAATTCCCCAGGATCCACGTAAGCCAGATGCACAAGGTGGTACATATGTCTGGAGTTTGTTTGCAGTGACTGGATGCCCTGGCACACCCATTTTCTCTCTCCCTCCCTCTGTCTGTGTCTTTCTCTCAAATAAAAATAAAACTTTTTAAAAAATTTAAAAATGGAAATGTTTTATGTCTTGTTTTCAGAAATAGTGACAAGTATATACAATTATCAAACCCTACTGAATTTAATACAGAAGACCTATGCATTGTAGTGCATGCAAAACATGCATTAAGAGGAACTTGGGGAGCTGGAGAAATAGTTTAGCGGTTAAGGTGTTTGCCTGCAAAGCCAGAGGATCCCAGTTTGATTCTCCAGGACCCACGTAAGCCAGATGCACAAAGGGAACATGCATCTAGAGTTCATTTTCAGTGGCTAGAGGCCCTGGCATGCCCATTCTCTCTCTGTCTACCTCTCTTCTCTCTCTCTCTCTCTCTCTCTCTCTCTCTCTCTCCCCTCTGCTTCCAAATAAATAAATTTTTTAAAAATTAACAAAAAAAGAGAGGAACTTGGATTCTAGAGCTATACAGAGGTACTCATTCCATCTCTGTCTTTAGATGTAAGTTATCTTGACTAATTTGTGTAATGCCTCAGAACACTGGACAGTCTACCATATCACCTTTATAGGGCTATAGGAAGACTGAGTTAGATAATGATTAAATGTACTTACCTTGGTTAGAGGTCAATAAATACTTCTTTCTATGCACTGTGATAAGTGTATGGTTTTAGTATTAGTAATAGGAGCATTTATACTTTTTGTGATAACCATCTCATTTACTTAGGTTTTCAAGGATATTAGAGCACATAGGGTGGTTTCCTTGGCATTATATATATCTGCATTTTAGTAGGTCTTTTTTGTGTGTATATGCTTACAGAGAATTTAAATATAATATTCTTTTTTAAATATTTTATTTATTAGTGAGAGAGAAAAAGAGGCAGAGAGAGAGAGAGGAGAGAAATGGGCATGCTAGGGCTTCTAGCCACTGCAAACAAACTCCATACACCTGTGCCACCTTGTGAGTACTGGCTTATGTGAGTACTGGGGAAACAAACCCAGATCCTTAGACTGCAGGCAAGTACCTTAAACACTGAGCCATCTCTCCAGCCCTTAAATGTGATATTCTTGCCTGCCTGATCCAAAATATCACAGGGGCTTATCTTATCTTATCTTAAAGACACCCCAAAGAGAAACAATATCTATTAGGCAAACTCCTCATTTTGAAGACTAATTTCATGATAGTATTCACAGCTGGATCTTCCAGATTGAGACTCACAGCATCTTGTGAGGATCCAGGTGAAATGTTTGTGTGTTGTTTCCTCTTTCCAAAGATACAGGTGAAAAAAGGAAATCTCTATATTAAAATAGACTAATTATATAATTTGAATTTTCAGTAAAATTCTTTGGAAAGAATGACAGTTTAATCTGTTAAGTTTCAGTTGTTTCATTTAAGTTCAAAAGAGTATTTGGGGGCTTGAGAGATGGCTTAGTGGTTAAAGCACCTAAGGATAGGTTTGATTCCCCAGGACCCTTGTAAGCCAGATACACAAGGTAGCACATGCATCTTGAGTTCGTTTGCAGTGGCTAGAGGCCATGGCATGCTCATTTTCTCTCTTTCTCTCTCTCTCTCTTTCAATATATATATTAAAAAGCATTGGAACTGAGCATGGTGTGCACACCTTTAATCCCAGCATTTAGGAGGCAAAGGTAAGAGGATAACTGAGTTCAAGTCCAGCCTGGAACTACAGAGTGAGATCCAGGTCAGTCTGGACTAGAGTTGAGACCCTACCTTGAAAGAACAACAACAAAAAGTACTTGGTCCCAGCACTCAGGAGGCAGAGGTAGGAGGATCAAGGTGAGTTCAAGGCCACCCTGAGACTACCTAGTGAATTCCAGGTTAGCCTGGATTAGAGTGAAACCCTACCTCAGAAAAACCATCAAAAAAAAAAAAAAAGTACTTGGGAAAGATGTTATATACTGTCAACTCTAAAGAGGCAGTTTGTTATAGGACTGGTTTAATTTATTTAGTAAACACTTATCAAATATTTACTGATGGCTGGAGAGGTGGCTTAGTGGTTAAGGTGCTTGCCTGTGAAGCCTAAGGACCCAGGTTCAATTCCCCAGAACCCATGTAGGCCAGATGCACATGGTGGTGCATGCATCTGGAGTTCATTTGTAGTGTCTAGAGGCTCTGACATACCCATTCTCTCCCTCCCTCCCCCACTTCTCTAATAAATAAAAATAAACTATTTAAACAAATTTACTGAGAACTTATCAGCCTCTGGGAATGCAGTGATGATGAATAGTAAGGTTTTGTGCTAAGGGGTGTGTAGATGATTTCACTTGAATGTGAACACTTTTCTGTTGGGCTGCTTTTCAGAGCAGAGAGCCTGTCCTTGGCTAGATTTGGTTTTTCATGCACTATGTGTTTTGTCTCCAAAGCCTCTGGCTTAAAGTTGCGATGTTTAGATTCTGATTCTTTTTCCTGGTTCTTAAACACTCGAGTTTGTTAGTGTTTTATCTTGTTATTCTTTACTAAAAATAACAACAAAGGGTCCTTATATAAAGGCAATTAAGTGAGTAGAAAGGTTACAGGCTGTGGGAGCAGAATGACCCATGTTTGTGTCTGAGCATTGCTGCCCACTGGTGACTTGGGGAGTCTATGACGCCTCAGTTTCTGCATGTGCAAAGCAGTGATAATAATAACCAGGGAGAGACATTAATGTTTACCACATCACTACTGTTATTAGGATTAAATGTCAACATACATGTAAAAATCACTAGCCAGCCACTTGGTAAATAGTGTTAGTTATTAACATTTATCAAATTCTTACTAATGATTGAATCCTATCTGAAAGGGCTCTCCTCTTGGCTGATTTTATCTTTCTTATACTCCTGTGAGGTAGGCATTGGTATTTTTTATATTTATTTTTAAATTTGTATTTATTTGCATATTGTATGCACGTGTATGTGTGTGTGTGCGCGCACACACACGCACACATATGTACCAGGGTGTCTTTATCAGTATAAACAAATGCCTGTCCGACTTTACAGAGGTGTCAGGGCTAAAACTGTATGCAATCCTGTCTCTTAACTGAGGTAATCCCTGATAGATGTTGTTACCTTTCCCTTTTAGGCAATATTTTTGATATTAAATTACTTTAAGAAGAGAATAACACCAATAAGTGGTACTTGTGTCCACCATTATGGGCTGCGTGCAAATGAATGCTGATGGAAGAGAAATTGGCTGACTCCCTAAGTGTTTTTTTATTTGTTTTTGTCACAGGGTGTTGGTATATAGCCCAAACTGACCTTGAACTCTCCATCCTCCTGCCTTATCCTTTTCAGGGTTGTACTTTCAGGTATGTACCATCACATCTGGTTCTGAGTGTGCTCTTAAATTAATAGATTAATAGATCTGCCACCTTGGAGAGGCAAGTTATTTCCCTATCCCCTCAAAAATCCACCTGTCACAGGCACTCTGATAGTTTCCCCTCACACCTTACCACAAGAACTCCAAATAAGAAGTAGTAGGTCAGGCTTGAAAGATGGCTTAGTGGTTAAGGTGCTTGCCTGTGAAGCCTAAGGACCCAGGTTTGATTCCCTCCCACCCACATAAGCCAGATAGATGCTCAAGGTGCCCCATGCATCTGGATTTCATTTGCAGTGGCGTGCCCATTCTCTATCTGCCTCCCTCTTTCTCTCAAATAAATAAGTAAAATATTAAAAAGTAGTAGTGAGTCCATCAGTTTGTGAACTAAAATTGTAGAGACCAAGGCCATCTGTTAGGATCTCACCTAAACTTTGTGAAGGGATTAACATGTCTGCTGCAGATATTCCGTCCTCCTCCAATAGGACTGAAGGAGACAAATGTGCCCCACCACACTGTGACTGTGAGAGCAAAAGTTAGTTAGAATGTTTTGTATTGCTTATTCCTCTTGGCATTTCTTTGACTCCCCGATTCTTGGGAACTTTGAACTAAAACTTTACATAAAAAAAAAATTATCCTAGGACTTGGGAAGCAGAGGTAGGAAGACTGCTGTGAGTTCAAGAACACCCTGAGACTACATAGTAAATTCCAGGTCAGCCTCAGCCTGGGCTAGAGTGAGAACCTATCTCAAAAAAAAAAAAAAAAAAAAAAATATAAGTGGTAGGTTGAAAACTATTGATGACAGCTTAAAATGTCCCATTGGCCAATTTATTAAAGTAGTATATAGATGCCAAAGGGGAAGACTAAACAATTGCTGAGTGGACATGATTGCTTATTTAGATATAAGCATTTTCACCCCTCCCACACCCCAAATTTTGATTGTTGAGCTAGGTCCTTGGGAATATTGGTTTCTCCTTTGGAGGGCCAAGATTGCTAGACACCTAGAATCTCAGGACCACTTCCCCAGCCCAAGAGGTCTCTGTAGAAGTTGCCAGCATGTAAAGTAGGTAGTTGGAGACATTCAGAGCAGAAGCCAGGTGAGTTAGGGAGGAGCCTTGACAGTGTCTTCTGAGGCCTTATGTTCTCAGAAATGCCACTGTATACTGGCTCTGGTCGTCCAAATGAACTGTATTATCTGAAGGCAGAATGACTGGCAGATGCAGTTAGGGCCATACTGTCTGAAAGGGAAAAAGAAATCTTGAAGAAGACCCTACAGGGATCTCAGGAGTCTGTCTACCCTAACACCCTTGAGGTCCTGTGCCAGGCAGCTTAGCTGTGGGCAAACCTCACTTTAGTCTTAGACTGATTCACAATAGACAGGCATGGCTGCAGATGGAAAAATGCAAGACTGTCACTGGAGTCCTTCTCAGCCTTGTCGCCTCCAGCTTGTCCTCTAACATTAAGCCCTTTGTGTTGGTTCCCATGGTTACTTCTCCACCACTAGCAGCTGGAATGTGTGGTGAGTGGAGGCTCCCTCCCCTACTGAGCCAGGTCTGGCTGGGGCGGAGGCCATTGATCCACAGCTGGATTTGTGAAATAGGGTCACAGTCCAGTACCTCTTCTTTGTTCTGGGTTCTGTACCATTCTGGGCTTGATGTGTCAGGGTTGCAGTGGGAAAAGACCTATGAGCTGATGGACAGCTATGCTATTTCCTGTCCAGGTTGGCCTAGTTTGGCTGTCAGTGACCTGCTGGACTTGCTGCCTAAGGCAGCATCTCTGCCCAAACAAACTAAGTGACCATTAGTATCTACCTGCTTTCCCTTGGACTTTGTTCTCTAAACCATCTGTTGGTGAGTTACTGATACTTTAACAAAGCCAGTTGCCCAAGTAGAAGGGATTGGTTTCACATCCAGCCTGGAAGATCCAGCAGGCACAGGAAACAGGAAGAACCTGGAGCCTTGAAGCTTTAGATAGGGGCCAAGCCAGCTGAGAGTTTGCTGGGAGGTGTCTTCCAACAGGGTTTGAAAGCTTCTTAATTAAATCCAATTGGCCCCCAAGTAGAGAAGGTCCTACTGGTGGAGATGTAGCGGACCTGACAGTAAGAAGAAGGGCAGAAAGTCACAATACTGGAGGAACTGTCATGCCCATCAGGGATTTTAGAGACCTTGCCATCCAGCAGATATCTGTGCCCTTAGGCAATCGGTTTCTGGTGGAAGGTACTTATGGGCACCTTGGGAACCATTTTCTTTGTGGTCTTGAACAGGTTATTTAAATGACCTGTGACTCAGTTCCTTATAACAATTCCTAGAGTTATTATGAAGATTAAATTTGCTATGTAAAAATAATTGGTCAACTGGGATGACCCAAAAGGCAACATAGTGCTGAGAAGAAGGGATGGAGGAGTGCCCAGCACTGAAACACCTCTGTAACACCCTCCAAGGCTCAGGCACCATTGCGGAAGAGGGGGCGGATAGAATGGAAGAGCCAAAGGAAGGGCATGACTTCTTACAATGCAACCACCCAGACAGAAATTGGCCTCGATATCCATGACCTTGCAGTGCCTAGCAATACCTTCGCAAGACCCTCATAATAGAAGAAAAAGATGATGACATCAAATTAAAAGATAGACTAATGGAAAGAGGGAGGGGATATGATGGAGATTGGAGTTCTAAGGTGGAATGGGGGAGGGGAGGGAAACATCATGTGTATTTTTGTATGTAAGTATAGAATTTGTCAATAAAAAAGTAATAATTAAAAAAATATATTTGGTCAACCATAATCCCAGCCCAGAGGTACAGGTGCCACCTGAGATCTGAATGGTTCTGAGAATAAAAAAAAAAAAAATATATATATATAAACTAAAGAACCATAAAGCAACACAGGTCTTTTCTTTTTTGTTGTTGTTTTTCGAGGTAGGGTTTCACTCTAGTCCAGGCTGACCTGGAATTCATTATGTAGTCTCAGGGTGGCCTCAAATTCATGGCAATCTTCCTACCTCTGCCTCCCAATTGCTGGGATTAAAGGCGTGCTCTATCACATCCAGCCTAAAGACAGCTTTTATCTACCCTATTTTATATTATTCAGGCTGAGTGTCCTTTATCTAAAATGTCCGGGACCAGAGGTATTTCAGATCATGGATTTCGGGGGATTTTGGATACTCATATAGACTTTACCATCCCCAGTCCAGAAATCTGAAATGTTTCAAAATATAAAACTTTATGAGTTGTATCAATGATCAAAAAATTTTGGATTTTTGGCATAATACTGATCTTGGATTTTCAGATTAGGATATTTAAACTGTATATGTCAGTGGATACAGAAATTTAAATGTTGCAAAGAGGAATTCACAGGATCAGGAAAAAGCACCTATGTTGTACTACATCATAGCAACTAAGGGAGTAGAAACAGCCCATGGAAGAATGGTTACAATATCTTGGAAAGGCCTCCTGTAAACTGCAGTTGTTCATCCATGTACTGGCTACATTTGGGTGCCTCACTTTCCTTATAAAATGTGCTTCCACAGTAGAAGCAGTAACAGGGGAAAAGCAAGCTTTGGAAACAATCTGCTTTAGGTGATAGCAGAAGTGGGAAACATTTAGGCTTGTGATTTGGAGACATTTAAATGGCATGGAATGCTTATCATCTATCCTAAAAAGCAAAACAAGTCTTGGATATTGTGGACACAGATGCATTTGGCAGGGGCTTTAAAAAAGTGCATTTGAGCTCCTTTCTGATACCCAGTAATCCTCTTGGGCAAAGTAAGTGTTAGGCTACCTTGAAAACAAGGCAGTTCCTTTTCAATAAGATTCCTCAACTGATGTCGAATTTAGCAAAGGACTCCTTTTACTTCCAACGAATGACAACCTCCATTCGCTCTTGCGTTTTTGCCTGTGGTATATTTATGCATGCTCATGTGTGTGCCTGTATGTCATGCGTAGGCCAGGGTATGTGGAAGTCAGAGGTTGATCTGGGTGTTTTCCTCAATTGTTCTCCACCTGGATTTTTTGTTGTTGTTTTGTTTTTTGTTTTTGTTTTTCGGGGTAGGGTCTCACTGTAGCTCAGGCTGACCTGGAATTTACTATGTTGTCTCAGGGTGGCCTGGAACTCACAGCGATCCTCCTATATTTGCCTCCTGAGTGCTGGGATTAAAGGCGCGTGTGCCACCATGCCCAGCTCCACCTGGATTTTTGAGGCAAGATCTGGCACTGAACCTGGAGCTCACCTATTAGGCTAGATAAGCCAGCCAGCAAACTCCAGGGAGCCTTCTCTTTCTACCTCCTTGGTGCTAGAATTATGGATGTGTGCTGCCCACTTGGCTTTTGTGTAGGTGCTGGGGATCCAAACTCAGATCCTCATGCTTGCACAGCAAGCACTTCACCTCCTATACATTGTTCCCAGTCCTTCATTAACATTTGTTTTGTTTTTGTTTTTGGTGGTAGGTTTTCCCTCTAGCCCAGGCTGACCTGGAATTCACTAGGTAGTCTCAAACTAATTTATGCACTTGCCCTGGCTTGTTGTATCTGAGGACTCAGTTAGTGGAAAAAATGAAGTCAAAGTAAACCTGAAGCAGATTAATGTATATTTTGAGAGTTAAAAGATATGGCTACTCATTTTTTTTTTTGTTTACCCCTTTTCCCATCTTTATGCAGTGTTGATATTAGAATTAATTAAGCTTATAAATTCAGAAATAATTAGAAATAGGCCAAGTGCCAATGGCATAAATTGTAAGTGTGGGTCAATTTTGAGATATTTTTAGGGAAGTAAAAAAAATAAAAATTTGGCCGGAGGTGGTGGCATGCACCTTTAATCCCAGTACCTGGGAAGCAGAGATTGGAGAATCACTGTGAGTTTGGGGCCAATCTGGGACTCCAGAGCAAAATTCCAGGTCAGCCTGGGCTACAGTGAGACTCTACCTCAAAAAAAAAAAAAAAAAAAAAAAACCCTAAAATTAAATTAAGTTTAAAAGCCAGAAAAGGTGCAAGTGAACCCAGGCCTGAGATGTACAGAGAACATCAATCTGAGGATGAAGGGTTCTGTATGCCCTTCTGTCATAGACCAGGCCTTGAGTGAGTGAGCAGGTGTCTTTAAGTACAGGGCAGCACCATGTCTGTGATTTAAAAACAAACAAAGAGGGCTGTAGAGATTGCTTAGGTGTTTAGGCGCTTGAGAAGCCTAAAGACCCAGGTTCAATTCCCCCAGTACCCTCATAAACCAGATGCACAAGGTGGTACATGTGTCTGGAATTTGTTTTCAGTAGCTGGAGGCCCTGGCATGCCCATTTCTCTCTCTGCCCCCTTCTCTTTCTCTCTCTCAAATAAATAAATAAATAATAATAAATTAAAAACAACCAAAATCCAGATAGGATACAGCCCTGAAGAGATACAGACTAAGATGATTAGAATGATTAGAAAAGCAAAAAAGGAGAGTAATGAAGGGAAAGAGACCCAGAAGGTTAAGGCTCAAATAAATTAGTAGCAAAGGGTCAGTGACAGGAACAAGGGTCCTTTAGAGAATGGGCAGTTCACTGAGAATGTCTGTGAAATCTTTGATACATGGTTACATAATCAGTCACTAGAAACTGAAGAGCAGCTATGTTTGGCTAAGAACAGAAATCTGTACACAAGCTCCAAAATCTCCCTCCAGGCATGGAAGAAGCTTAGAATCTAGGTCTTGTTAGCATCTCAGAGATGCTGGAGATCCTCTAGCAATGGCATTAGAGACCTACTAACCCAAAGAAAGAGTGGATGTTGGATGGGGAGACAATAATAAAGTCAGTCATGAAAAACATGGAGCAGAAGAAAAAAAGACACTTGGAAAAACAAGAGGATGGCTTTTAGTAAGGCAAATAGTTATGAAAATGAGTATGCATATATACCCAGTAGTAATCGAAGGAATTTCTACAAAGGGTTTTGAAGATAATCCTGTATAAATGCACACTGCCAACTTAATGAAATGCATTCTGGTTGCTTCCAAATCAAGCCAACAAAACTACACTGAGCCATGTCAGCTATTTATCAAAAGGTCTTGATCACAGGTCCCCCAGTGCCACTGCTCTCCCAAGAAAGCCTGCACTAAAAGTTAGAGCTCACAGCCCATGTCAAAAGTGACCAGAAGAAAAGAAGAACCCTTCCTGAAAACCTGCTATGAACAATTTAAAGGCTTAGGGAATAGAGCTTCATTTCAGAAGCCTTACACAAAAGTATTTGCTTATGATGTCCTAGAATTCATTTAACCAACATGTACCACTATGTGCTGACTATGAGTCTTTCACCATGCTGACCCTGGGTAGATGGTGTTTCAGAAAAACAAAACAAGCCAGGCGTGGTAGCACATGCTTTTAATCCCAGCACTCAGGAGGCAGAGGTAGGAGGATTGCCATGAGTTTGAGGCCACCCTAAGACTACATAGAAAAACAAAAGAAAAGCCAGATGGTGATCCCTGAGCTTCCTCTCATGTGTAGCAGTGTACAAGTACACAATTCCAAGCAGTAATAAGCACAACAAAGGGAAAGATAGAATGTTTGGAAGATGAATCTTTATATCAGATAAGGTGTCCTATGTGGGGTGATGTTTGACCTGAAGGCTAAGGAGTAGTCAGCCAAGTAAAGAATTGGAAAGAATGTGGAGTTGGAGGGAAAATGTGTGAAATCAAAGAGCTTGGTAGGTTTGGGAAACTTGTGGGAATCTGAATGAAGTTAGGGTTGGGTAAGAAGGGAGTGGTTGGGGCCTGGAGAGATGGCTCAGCAGTTAAGGCACTTCCCAGTAAAGCCTAATAACCTGGGTTCAATTCCCCAGTGCCCATGTAAAGCCAGATGCACAGTGGCACATGGATCTGGAGTTCCTTTGCAGTGGCTGGAGGCCCTGGCATACCCATATTCATTTTTATTCTCTCTCTCTCTCTCGATCTCCCTATCTATCTCTCTGCTTGCAAATAAATAAATTTTTTAAATGGGAGTGGTTGTAGGATGGGAAATAGTAGCCAGCCCACTTGATTCTTTGTAGACCAATTTAAGGAACACTTCATAATGCAGAGGAAAACTATAGGCGGTAACTAGGGACTGACAGTATTTACGTTGAAGGTTGTGCTGGCTACAATGGAAGGGGAAAGCTACTGAGGAAGTGGCTGCCTACTGGGTGAGGCAAAGCACAAGGAAAGAAATGGCTGATTCTAACATGTGAAACCACTTCCCTGTCATTGTAATAACTCTGCCAGAAAGATATGATTCTTCCATTCTCTACTTTTCTTTCCCTTTTAAGGACAAAGCAGGGAGGGGGGGGGGGATAAGCTCAATAGAAGCCAGTAACTAAAAGAACCTGGAGAGGCCATTTTCATAGCCCCCAGCTCCTAGGTCTTCTACTCCAGCTTCCCCTGTCCTTTCCAAATTTTTAAATTGTTCAAAGAAGCCACAGAAACAGGATGATCTGGAACTTTATCTTCCATTGGCTGAAGCTCAGTTCAGAAAGCAGTTAATGGTCTATTTAAAGACTACATAGTAAAACAGAAGTTAGAAATGTATGTTTGTTTATGTATTTATTTATTTATTTATTTATTTATTTATTTATTTATTTATTTGAGGGAGAGAGAGGGGGAAAGGCAGATAAAGAGAGAACGGGCATGCCAGGGCCTCTAGCCACTGCAAATGAACTCCAGACACATACGCCACCTTGTACACCTGGCTTATGTGGGTACTGGGGAATCAAACCTGGATCCTAAGGCTTTGCATGCAAGTGCCTTAACCACTAAGCCATCTCTCCAGCCCAGAAGTTAGGGATAGTAAAAGGCAGGATGTACTCATTATAGGAAGTAGACATAGGTAGATGGTTGTCCTGGATTTCTTGTTTCTTATCTGGGAGAAGAAAGATGATGCAATAGATCATTGCAATTGTAGATCACAATAATTTTTTAATTAATTTATTTGCAAGCAGAGAGAGAATGGGCAAGCCAGAGCTTCTTGCCACTACAAATGAACTCCAGATGCATGCACCACTTGTACATCTGGCTCATGGGCACTGAGGAATTGAACCTGGGCCATTAGACTTTGCAAGCAAATCCCTTTAACTCCTGAGCCATCTCTCCAGCCATAGCTGTTCTTTTTAAAAAATTTTTGCTGGGCGTGGTGGTGCACCCCTTTAATCCCAGCACTTGGGAGGTAGAGGTAGGAAGATCACTGTGAGTTCGAGGCCACCCTGAGAATACATAGTTAATTCCAGGTTAGCCTGGGCTCAAATGAGACCTTACCTCGAAAAACCAAAAAAAAAAATTTTTTTTAACTTATTTATTAGACAGACAGAAAGAGAGAGAATGGGTGCACTAGGGCCTCTAGCCACTGCAAACAAACTCCAGATGCATGTGCCACCATGAGCATCTGGCTTATGTGGGTTCTGGGGCATTGAACCTGAGTCCTTAGGCTTTGCAGGCAAGCAACTTGACCACTAAGCCATCTCTTCAGCCCACCTTAGCTGTTCTTTTTGTTTTTTGAGGCAGGGTCTCTCTGTAGCCCAAGCTGACCTCAAACCCACAGTGATCCTCCTACCTCATTATATTGCTGAGATGAACCTCCAAACCAGACATAGTATATGGGAGGAATGGGATTTATTTCAGGCTTACAGATCCAGGGGAAGTTCCATAATGGTGAAAAGAGAAAACCCACCATCAAAAGCAAGAGCAAAAACTGGCAGCCAAATAGCAGGGAACCCAGGCAGAGCTCAGACTGCTGTCTGCATACCTTAGGCTGGAATTTAGATCTGCCCCCAATAACTCCTTAGGGCTGGGCCTCAGGATTGACCCCACAGTAACACCTCCTCCAGCCAGGTGGCTGGAGATCTAAGTTACAAGCTTTAATAAACTCCTAAATCTGTTGGGAGATATCCATTCAAATACCCCATATGTATAATGGGGAAATGAACCTGGACCATCAGGCTTTACAAGCAAATGTCTTTAACTGCTGAGCCACTCTCCAAGCTGTTCTTTTGTCTGTTTTTTTGAGGAATGGTCTCACTCTAGCCCAAGCTGACCTGGAACTCACTCTGTAGCCCAGGCTGGCTTCAAGCTCACAGTGATCCTCCTACAGCAATCTCCCTAGTGCTGGTATTAAAGGCATGTGCCACCATAACCAGCTACATCACAATATTTTTAGCCCTGTTAACCCTGCTTAGGTTAGCTTAGGTTTCTAGTTTATCACTTGTAGTTATGATAATATTACATACTCATTTTTATGACAATTTGACTTATTATTATGACATTGAAACCAGATTATAGCAAGAAACATAACCCTAAGAAATGTCTCATTATTTTGACTTGTGAGTTCAGTTACAGATATGTTAAACATTTACTAGTACTTCACTTTTTTTTCAACAGATTTGTTCAACAAATACTGATGGATGATACCAGGCTCCAGGCTGGGCCTTCTTATTTTTATTGAGTGGTGGAGGAGGGACAAGCAAAGTGAGCAGGCAGTTAAGAAGAAACTGTGAATTGTTAGTGTACACACCTATAGCTAGTGTATAGGAGTAGGGGGCAGTGACCCTTCCTTCACTTATTTCACCCTTGGGAGTTGAAGCCTGAATGATGAGTATTGTTAATAAGACAGGGGAGGATGGTACATTGCTCTGAGGGACTGGACAGTCAAGTAACTACTCAGTATTTTCACTTGAAGTTGTTTAGCTGATTCCAGGATTTCTGTGGTGCATCTTTGGATATTTTTTTAATTTTTATTTCTTTATCTATTTGAGAGAGAAAGAGAGGAAGAGGCACAGAGAGAGAGAATGGGCATGTTAGGGCCTACAGCCACTGCAAATGAACTCCAGATGCATGAACCCCCTTGTGCATCTGGCTTACATGAGTCCTGGAGATTTGAACCAGGGTCCTTAGGCTTCACAGGCAAACGCCTTAACCACTAAGCCATTTCCCCAGCCCTCTTTGGATATATTTAAAGTAAAAATAAGCCCATTTAGTAATGGACAATCAATGGCCCCACCATCACTGTCCTCCATCAGATCTGGCTGAGTAATTTTAAAGGTACAAAATTTGTGACATAAACTGAAAATTTTGAAACTGATGATCTGAAAGGAAAAAGAGTGAGTGGTTGTCAGTGGTTTTAGTCCCAAGTGAGTATGATTCCATGCATACTTTGAACCAAGATATAACTCTTTGTCTCAGTGTACCTTTCTGGAAAAAGAGTCTTAGAAAAAAAATAGCTCCTTCTGAAACAGGGTGTTAGGGGTTCAAGAAAGTCCTTGAGGGGGCTGGAGAGATGGCTTAGCTGTTAAGGTACTTGCCTGCGAAGCCTAAGGACCTGGGTTCAATTCCCCAGGACCCATGTAAGCCAGATGCTCAAGGTGGTACATTTTTCTGGAGTTCGTTTGTAGTGGCTGGAGGCCCTGGTATACCCATTCTCTCTCTCTCTCTCTCTCTTATTCTATCTGCCTCTTTCTCTCTTTCCCTCTCTTAAATAAATAAGTAGATTTAATTTTTTTTTTTGAGAAAGTCCTTGAATCCCAAACTCTGGGTTCACATTTGCATTTAACCAAAGAATTGGGCAAATCAAACTGAGAAGGATAATTATTAAATTATTATATTTATTGTGGAAAGTACAAGACCAAGGGAGGGAAAATGAATACACCCATATGGTGGGCCTGGAAAAACTGTAAAAAGAGGGCTGGAGAGATGGCTTAGTGCTTAAGGAACTTGCCTGCAAAGTCTAAGGACTCAAGTTTGATTCCTCAGTACCCGTGTAAGCCAGATGCACAAGGTGGTACATGCTTCTGGAGTTTGTTTGCAGTGGCTAGAGGCTCTGGTGCACCCATTCTCTCTGTATATCTCTCAAATAAATAAAATATTTTTTAAAATAAAGTACAAAGCGTTCCTGCCAGATGAAGGACAAGAGAGGGTAAGGAGCCCATGTGCGAGTAGGGGTTAGGGGTTCTTCCCTCGTCTCAGCCGGCTGGAGGAAACTCACCAGAACTTGGAGGTTCAGGAGTAGTTAGGCCATAGAGAGGCTTGTCCCCCCACACATTTATTTATTACCTGATTGTGGTGAGTTTCACCTTCTGGCTCAGGTGAGCCAGAGAGGCAGCTGATTGGTCTGAGCTAGAGGCTGGCTCAGGAAGAGGCCAGCCATGACTCCAAGTTCTGGGGTCTAAGCTTGACCAAACACAATGTCAGGATTAGTTTTGAATTCTAGAAAAAGATCTCCCTTTGAAGGAAGGGCTCAGATATAGAAAAACAGGTCTATGGGACTAGGCAAGAGATAAGAAGTCAGATCATTCTTTGACCTCTAGCAAGTGTAGATTGCAAGGACAGACCTTCTTGCCTTTTTACTTTCAGGGGCCTAATCACACTAACTGCCTAACAAAGATACCTGATTCCCTCTCACTTCCGTCTCTCTTTAATCAAAATGTTTTGGAGATTACTCCCGACATATGGGAAAGCATACAGGAAAGCATACATATCCTTTTGTAAGAAAGACTTTTTAAAAAAAAAAAAAAAAAAAGAAAGACTTGAACAAAATCTGGCGGAGGCATGTGGCACCATTGGAGCACCATTGGCAAAGGAGACCACTGTGCTGGCAGACTTAATTACAACCTGTTGGGAGGCAGTTAGAGGAGACAGCTGTGAGTGGGGAGACATGCATTCTGGAGAGGGTGTGAGTTTAATGTGCATTTAGAGGGTTACTATGAAAATAAGTTGTTCTGGATTCAGATAAGGCAGGAAACAGGACTCTAAGATGACAGGCCTCCCCCTACTCATTCTAGAACAATCCTTTTCATTAAAATAGGAGCGTATAAATTAAAAATGTTTCTCATCTAGATTATTGCAGAAGTATTTAAGGTAGAAAAGATATGCTCTGGGTACTGGTGACTCTTCTGTTACCCTCCAGTCTGATTCCTAGGTCACAATACATTTTCTAGTTCTCCCACTCAGGTTCTCAAACTTCTGTTTGGCCTCCTGAAACTGCCCATCCAGGCAGAAGCACGAGAATTAGCTGCTGTGGCTAATTAGCCTGGGGGTTGCAATCAAACAATCAAATGGGTTTCATGAGTCATATATTCAGAGCCAACCTAGTCCTCTGAGATGACAGGTAGCAAAACAATATGACCTTGGAGGTCTGTGCTGAGGTGCTAGGCTCTGCCTAGTGAAAATCCTTTAAAAGTGAGCTGGGCTCATGTTCCTCTTGCTTTCATCTCTTTACTGTTTGCCTGTTGTTTCTGCCACCCCTTTACTGTGACACCCACAACCCCAGGTGGTGGTGTCTCTAGATGTGTCCAAAAAGAAAGAGTGGAAAGGAAAGGAAAGAATTTAGCCTTAGAGATTAAGTCACAGAGCCAACAGTTGTGGTTTAGGCAAAAAATGAGGAAGTTATTAAATGCCACAAAGCTTTTGTGAAATGTCAGGCTCAGGCCCTGTTTAAGGTTAAGGTTGAGGAAAGACCTGGAAAGGAAAAAAACCCTGCTCCTTATGGTGAAATGGATCCCAGTGGCTAATCTTAAGAATGTGCATTCTAGCCTGGCATAGTGGCACATGCTTTTAATCCCAGCACTCAGAAGGTAGAGGTAGGAGGATTGCTGTGAGTTGGAGGCCGGCCTGAGGGTAATTCCAGGTCAGTCTGGTCTAAAGCAATATCCTACCTTGGGGGAAAAAAGAAGAAGAAGAAGAATATGCTTTCTACATTCATAAAATCTTTACATTCAGGTATTGGATGGGGAGATACCTTGGAGTCTACTATCTCCTTTGGTTTAATCAAATGGCTGTCAGGTTGGTGTCTTCAAGGGTTGTGTGAGAATTTCTAACCAAGACTACATGGTGAATTCTGATCTTTTAACTCACTGACCAGCTTCTCTGTCTTCTCTCTATTTTTTATTTTGAGGAAGGGTCCACTAAGTTTCCCAGGATGGTCTTGAACTCATTATAGTCCAGGCAGGCTTTGAACTTGTGATGCCTTCTGAGTAGGAATTATAGGCCTGTGCCACAAGGTACAGTTCATAAGTTGGTTTTGCCTTGCTGTAATGAAATAATGGAGGCAGGCAGGCTAACTTGATAAAGAATTTTATTTAGGGCTGGAGAAATGGCTCACTTGTAAAGGTGCTTGTTTGCAAAGCCTAATGACCTAGGTTTGATTCCCCAGTACCCGCATAAAGCCAGATGCTTAGTGTTGCATGCATCTGGAGTTTGTTTGCAGTGGCTAGAAGCCCTGATGTGTCCACTCTCTCTCTCTTTTCTGTCTCTGCTTGCAAACAAATAACTTATTTATTTATATATTTATTTATTTATTTTGAGGTAGGATCTCACTCTAGCCCAGGCTGATCTGGAACTCACTCTCCAGTCCCAGGCTGGTCTCAAACTTACAGTGATCCTTCTACATCTGCCTCTCAGTTGCTGGACTAAAGGCATGTGCCACCACGCCCAACTAAATAAAAGATTTTTAAAAAGAATTTCATGTAGCTCACAGTTCAAGTGTGAAAGTCCCAGGTGGGGCAGGCCTGTTGGTTTAGCTTCTGTCAGCTGGTGGATTCCACTGCATCATGACAGGAACATGCACCAGAGCAAGAGACCACATTGCAAACCCAGGAAGCCAGAGAGTGATTCAGGGGCCATGTTCATCCTTATAACCTTATAACAACTCTCCAGAGAACTACCTTAATTTCTTCTAAGGGTAATGACGTAAATGATCTCTCACAAGGCTCTGCCTCTTACAGGTTTGCCTGCCACATGGACTAACCTCTAACACATAAGTCCTTGGGGTTTACACCTAGATTCCATCAGGCCATGGCACTAAGGTAGAGAACTGGAAACTCACAGTTAATCACCTTGGTCATCTTCTCCATACCCTAAAATAAAAAAATATCCTTCTCTTTCACTTATGATTTTAAAAGAGCTCTTTCATTTCCATTCTGTGTTCCAGAAAATAGAAGGCCAGATGGATAGCTTATTCTTAGCAGCTGCTCAGTAATCCTTTCTTAGTCCAGGCATATGCAGAGGAGGAGTGGCCTTGCTATGCTTAGAAAAATCCTTGCAGACAGAACTGGAAACAGCATTGGACTAGGCAAGCTGAGTGAGAGATGGCTCAGTAAAGTGTTTGTCATACAAGCATAGTGATCTGACTTTGGACCCCCAGCACCCGTGTAAATGCTGGATATGTATGGCAGCCTGCCGGTAATCTTAGTGCTTAGGAGGCAGAACGGGATCCCTGGAGCAAGAAAACTAGCTTGGCCTCCCCACACACATGTGCACACATGCATGCGCACCACACACATACACAAACCCACTTTAAAGCCTGAAGCAGGGACTATTTGATAAAGAGAAGACATTGGAATGCTTAGAAATTCTGGGCCCGAGACCCTTCCTGAGGAGAAATAAATGCATGCCTGTTCCCGTAGTGAAACACCTTGGCCACGTAGAGCTAAATTTTTCTCTGATTCCCTGAGAGTATGGAGGAAAGGAGTTGAGAATAGTGTTAGTCACTAGGATGGGAAGCTAGATTTAAATGAATGCATAAAAAGCTTGCCTCCCAAAACAGTGGAATCTAAACAATCTGAAATAGTTTAAGCTTATGAGTTGGCCTGTGCTTCTGAGCCCACTGAACAGAACAGCCGCTGTTGCACTTAGAGATCATGTAGCTGAGAAGTGAGATGGCAGGGACTTGGGTTCAAGAACCACTTTGTTTGACAGTTTGCATCAGTGAGTTCAGTTTTCCACTTCTGTCAACACTGCATTATAATAGTTAATGTGTGTTAGGAGTGTGGCTCAGTGGCACAACATTTACCTATCAGGTACAAGACTGTGGGTTCAACCCCTCAGGACTGCAGTGCCGAAGACTGAACTCAGAGTTTGTGCATGCTAGGCATTTAAACTACATCTGAAGCCCCAGGACTGCAAATTAAACAAAAATCAATACCTCTTTCTTAGAAACCCTGAGTTTTTGCTGGGCATGGTGGTGCAAGTCTTTAATCCATGCACTCAGGAGGCAGAGGTAGGAGGATCACTGGGAATTCAAGGCCAGCCTGTGACTACAGAGTGAGTTCCAGGTTAGCATGGGCTAGAGTGAGACCTTACCTCTAAAAAACTGAGTTTTCTAAAACAGGGAGGTATACTTGATTGTCCACACAAATACAGAAGGAAAGGCAGCCCTCAGCAGCGTCTTCTTTGGAGGAGACAGCTCTGTTGGGTGCACACCAGGAACCTTGCCCATAGTTGCACTGCTTTGCTCTACACACATGTGCACTTTGCATTTTCATGTATTTTTCCTGTTAGATTTATGTCCCTCCCCATCAAAACCATCATGCTCAGCTTCTTATGTCCCTTTTTTGACAGAGATGTGTGTGCAGATCCGGACCATGCAGATCCTGATGCCTCTAACTCCTTCAGTCCAGAGCAGCTCATCTCTGGTCCCCAGCATAGGAAAGCATCCTGGTCAGGAGGGGTGAAACTTCGGCTGAAGCACAGGTGAGAAGCATGCATGAGAAGCAGAGAACATTGTAGAAAAAGACTCTGCCCTGAAAGAGAGAACTGAATGCAAGGGTGGTTCAAAACACAGGCTGCTGGGAGAGAGAAAGGGCAGAGCAATGAGGTCACATGGCAGGTTAAAATTCAGATGATTTTTTTACTGGGGTGTTAGGGATCCAACCTAAGCCTTTTCACAAAGGGCACTGCACCTTTGAGCTATAACCACAGCACAGAATCTTCTTTTTTTAAAAAAAAAAAAAATTATTTTTATATATTTCTTTGAGAAAGGGAAAGATGCAGAGAGAGAGAGAGAGAGAGAGAGCGTGCCAGGGCTTCCAGCCACTGCATACAACCTCCAGATGCATGCGCCACCTTGTGCATCTGGCTTACATGGGTCCTGGGGAATCGAACCAAGGTTCTTCGGCTTTGCAGGCAAACACCTTAACTACTAAGCCATCTCTCCAGCCCCTTCTTTCTTTATTTCTTTTTTTTTGGGGGGGGGGGTTGGTTTTTCAAGGTAGGGTTTCACACTAGCCCAGGCTGACCTGGACCTCACTATGTAGTCCCAGGGTGGCCTTGAACTATGGCTATCCTTTTATCTCTGCCTCCCAAGTGCTGGGATTAAAGGCATGCATCACCATGCCCGGCTATTTTTTAATTTAGACAGGGTCTCTGTAGCTGAAGCTGACCTGGAATTCACTGTGTAGCCCAAGCTGTCCTCAAAATCATGATGCTTTTACTTCGGCCTCCTGAGATTTCAGATGTGCACACCTGAACCTGGAAAGGGTGACAACCTTCTCTCATGCATCCCATGCTAGCCCCAATGATGACCTTGAACTTCTGATCCTCCTGCTTCTACCTTCTGAATGTTAGGATCACAAATGTGTGCTCCCGTGCTTAGTTTATGGGTTCTGGGGATGGATCCAAGGCCTAGTGAGTACTACAATTCCAGTCAAGAGTGATAATCTTTTTTAAAAAAACATTTATTTGCAAGCAGAAAAAGAGAATGGACACATCAGGGCCTCTAGCCACTATAAATGAACTCCAGATACATGCACTTTCTGGTCTTTTATTTTTTTGGTTTTTCAAGGTAGGGTCTCACTCCAGCCCAGGCCTGGAATTAACTAAGTAATCTCAGGGTGGCCTCGAACTCATGGCAATCCTCCTACCTTTGCCTCCCAAGTGCTGGGATTAAAGGCATGTGCCACCATGCCCGGCTCCACTTTCTGATCTTTTAGAAAATATTTATTTATTTTAATTTGAGAGAGAGAGGCAGATAGAAAGAGAGAATGGGTATGCTAGGGCCACCAGCCATTGCAAATGAACTCCAGATACATGCGCCACCTTGTGTATCTGGCTTACGTGGGTCCTGGGGAATCAAACCTGGGTCCTTTGGCTTTGTAGGCAAGTGCCTTAACCCCTAAGCCATCTCTCCAGTCCAAGAGTGATAACTCTTAATAACATTTTTCATTCTTTATTCTAAAGAACTCTAAAGTGAAGCTGGTTGTAGTGGCACATACCTTTAATCCCAGCATTTAGGAGGCTAAGCTAGGGGGATTACTGTGAGTTCCAGGTCATCCTGGGTTAGAGTGAGATCCTGTTTTGAAACAATAAAAAAGAAAAAACAAAAAGAACTCTAAAGTTCTTGGAAGACAACCTGGGGGTCCTGAAAATCATGTGAATCACATATTGTTTCTAAAACACATTCTTAATTGTCTCTAAAACTACAATGCATTCAAGGGGGTATTCTAAAGTTTGATACTTTGGAAATGATCAGCTTGTTAAATTGTACAACAAAATTAATTCATCTTTGAGCTAGTTTTCGCTGGAAACTGTAGTTATCTCTAGAATACAAACTTCCCAGCTGCTTAATTGTGTGAGTCAGATGTAAGACATGAGACTGAGTGCTTCCTAGGGATGAGGTGATCCTGCTCTGTATGGATGGCCTCATTGAAGTCCTCCACCAGTCCTGTGAGATGTATACTAGTGGAAAAACATTCAGCTGGGAGGTGATAGATTCAAATTCAGGCACTTTGGTCAATCTTACAGCCAGTGCATTATTGCTTTAATATTGGCATAACATAACAGACTTCACTGGATAACTGTGGAACTTCAGTGACATAAGTATTCAAAGCACTTAGAGTCTCTTCATGGGAAATGGGAAATAAATGATAGGTGGTGGCTTAATGCTGGTTTGGTATGTTAGTTTTCTGTCACCATAACAAAATGCTTATACTTTTAACTCATTAAAAAAAAAAAGTGGGGCTGGAGAGATGACTCAACAGTTAAGGCACTTGCCTACAAAGCCTAAGGACCCCAATTTGATCCCCAGGACCCATGTAAGCCAGATGCACAAGGTGGCACATGCATCTGGACTTCATTTGTTGCAGTGGCTAGAGGTCCTGGCATACCCATTTGCTCTCTTTTCCAAATAAATAAAAAATAAATATTTGAGGAAAAAAAAAGTTGGCTCATAGTTTTGGAGTTTCCAGTCCAAGATCAGTCAGATCTATTTTATTCCTATTTGGTCCTTTTAGCTTTCTGGAAGGTGTGCCAGGGCAAATGGCAGGGAGTATGTGGTAGAGCAAACTATATACCTTATGGCCAGGAAATGAAAGAGGAACAGGAAGTGACCAGGCTCACACCACCTAAGGACCTCCTTTGGGCCCTCGCTCATAAAGGATCCACAACCTTTCCATAACAACACCGCAGGAACCAATTATTTAACACATAGACTGTGGGAAACAGTCTTCATCCAAACTATAGCATATGATTGTCATTATCAGCATCATTTTTATCATTGTCACAGATGTCTTGTGTCAGCAGCAAGGCAGTATAACACAGGAAATAAGACAGGGGTCTGTGCAGTCAGACCACCTAGGATTCAGACCTGGATTCTGCCACCTACTATGTGACTGCAAGCATGTTATTTAATTTCTATTTCCAGTCTACAAAATGAGCTTCTGAAAAGACTTAAAAGCTAATACACAACCCCACCCCCAACCCCCCGCACACACAAAAATGACCAGCAATGGTGGCAACATGCCTTTGATCCCAGCACTCGGGAAGCAGAGGTAAGAGGACTGGCCAGACTAGAGTGAGACCCTACCTAAAAAAAAAAAAAAAAAGCTAATAACATTAAGTACTCAAGTCTTGTACTTTTTTTTTTTTTTTTTTTTTTTTTTTTTTTTTTTTTTGGTAGGGTCTCACTCTAGTCCAGGCTGACCTGGAATTCACTATGTAGTCTCAGGGTGGCCTCAAACTCTCAGTGATCCTCCTACCTCTGCCTCCCGAGTGCTGGGATTAAGGGCATGTGCCACCACACCCGGCTTCAAGTCTTGTACTTCATAATACATAATACTCAACAAATGTTAAATCACTGTTCTATCAGTTATCCTGAGTTCAGTTTGAAGAGTTCTTTCATACTGACATGTTGACTTGTATTATCAATAAGTAGCAAGAAATTTGGATCTGTGCCCATCCAGATTTGGATTATCCATGTTTAAGATATGCAAATATACATTAAATAGCTTACTTTTATATAATAATTGTATTTCATATTTACCTTAACGGTTTTGTTTTTGTTTTTTCCAAGGTAGAGTCTCATAGGCTGACCTGGCACTTACTCTGTAGTCCCAGGCTGGCCTTGAACTCACAGTGATCTTCCTACCTCTGCCTCCCAAGTCTGGGATTAAAGGTGTGCACCACCACACCTGGCCTACCTTAACGGTTTTTTTTTTTAATTTTTTTATTCATTTTATTTATTTGAAAGAAAGAGGCAGAGAGAGAGAATGGACACACCAGGGCATTCACCTACTGCAAATGAACTCCAGACACATGCGCCACCTTGTGCATCTGGCTTACATGGGTCCTGGGGAGTCAAACCTGGGTCTTTGGCTTCTCAGGCAAATGTCTTAACCACTAAGCCATCTCTCTAGCCCCCTTTAGGTTTTTTTTATACTATCCCATTTGAAGAAAAAGATTCAAAATTTATTTTGAACATGCCAGAGTGAGACCCTACCTTGGGAAGAAACAAAAATAAAACCCTTGGAAGCAATTTCAAGGTGGCTGTAGCCTAATTCCTAGTTTGAAACAGAAAATAGGATGAGTTATTGCTGTCTTGTTCTTATTCTTACTGAAAGTGTACCATGATATGCTTACCTGAGGAGTCATACAAATGTTGAGGTAGGAGGTTAGTATTGAACATCTCACAGAGGTATGAACTTACTTTGAAGTTGCTAAGTGCTAAGGTCACCTCATGAACCAAATCCAAGTGCAAGGGGTCAGAGCTATATCTGTGTCCTTCATCCTTTAGAATATACTCTGAAAGGATTTTTTCATTGTTAATTTAAGAAAGGGAAAGAAGCTGGGTGTGGTGGCGTAAACCTTTAATCCCAGCACTTGGCAGGCAGAGGTATAGCAGTATCGCTATGAGTTAGAGGCCACCTTGAAATTACATAATGAATTCCAGGTCAGCCTGGGCCAGAGTGAGACCCTTCCTGATTTGGATCAGGTGTCTCCCATAAACTCGTGTGTTTTAAATGCTTGATCCACAGCTAGTAGCAGTTTGGGAGATGAAGCCTTGTCGGAGGAGGTTGCTGCCTGTGGGCTTTGGGGTGTTACAGCCTGCCTGCTTTAGTAGTTCTCAGGCTATGGGAAGCTTGAAGCAGTGAGCACATACTTTAACATACCGTGGCTTTTTTTGTTGTTGTTTATTTGTTTTGTGTTTTTACATCGATTTAGCAGAGATGGTCCCTTCAAAAGAGGCCTTCCTGCCGGGTTAATTCCAGCACTCGGGAGGCAGAGGTAGGAGGATCACCATGAGTTCGAGGCCACCCTGAGATTACATAGTGAATTCCAGGTCAGCCTGAGCTAGAGTGAGGAGACCCTACCTTGAAAAACCAAAAAAAAAAAAAAAAAGAGGCCTTCCTGTTTTCCTGCAATTTATTAGCAGATAAGATTTTTTTTACTTCCCTCCTGCCCACAAAGTAGAAATTTAGCATTTCAAAACTATATGCTATTGTTCAAGATGCTGATTTTTTTTCTTAGGAAAAGTTACTAAAGCCACCACCCTTTCTTCTTCTCTCTTGTATAGCAGGAATTGAATTTAATTGGCCCATTTATAGAATTGACTGGGAATGAAATTCACTCGCCCTTGAACTGAGTGTGGTAAGTTCAAGGAGATTTACAGCAGGCACAGAGAATTGCTTGGAAGCCCTAGCACCCTGGATGGAGCAGAAAGCTGCAGCCTGGTAAAGTGGCTTTTTACCCCATTCCTGAATATGATATCAAATTATACAGAAGACTACTGTCTAGAGTGTTTTTGTTTGCCATGGGGTAAGTTAGCAGTGGTAGATGGAGGTTCAGGGTCTTTCATCACAGGCCTCACTGGTGAGCCTTTCACAGATGTCTTTTTTTATACTGTGCTGTATCTAGGATTTTATTTTGTTTTCTATTTGTTGTTTGTTTGAGACAAAGTCTCACTCTGTAGCTCAGACTAGCGTCAAATTTATGGCAATCCTCTTACTTTAGTATCCCCAGAATATCTGTTCTCTAAATCTCATTGAATATCTCACATGCCACTTATTCCTTCTCTAATGCTCTTCTTTTTTATGTAAATGAGTTTCTGGTCTTTGTGTGTGTGTGTGTGTGTGTGTGTGTGTGTGTGTGTGTGTGTGTGTGTGTGTGTGATTTTTCAAGGGAGTGTCTCAGTCTGGCCCAGGCTGACCTGGAATTAACTTTGTAGTCTCTGGGTGGCCTCAAACTCATGGCAATCTTCCTGCCTCTGCCTCCTGAGTGCTGTGATTAAAGGCATGTGCCACCACACCTGGCTGGTCTATAAAATTCTTAATTCAACAAAGAACAATTTTTTTTTATGTATCTGAAAAAGTTTTTATTTCTCCTTCGCTTTGTTTGTTAGAAGGGTCTTAATACATAGCCTAGGCTGGTCTCAGAAATCACATTCCTCTTGCTTCCGTTCCGAGTGTTGGCATTACATGTGTGTACCATAATCCCTGCCTTCTTCCTTCACTTTTGTTTTGTTTTGTTTTTCAAGGTAGGGTTTCACTCTAGTCCAGGCTGACCTGGAACTCACTATGTAGTCGCAGGGTGGCCTCGAACTCACAGTGATCCTCCTACCTCTGCCTCCTGAGTGCTGGGATTAAAGGTGTGTGCCACCACACCCAGATTTTTTTTTTTTTTTTTTTTTTTGAGACAGGGTTTTATGTAGCTCAGGCTAACTTTGAATTCATTATGTAGTTGAGGTTGGTATTGAACTCCTGATTCCCTTGTCTCTACCTCTTACGTGCTGGTATTACCACCATGCCTGGGTTCTTTTTTACTCTAGAAGGATAATTTCACAGGGTACAGAATTCTAGGTTGGAACCTTTTCCTTCACTTTTTTGTTTTTGTTTTTTGAGGTAGGGTCTCACTCTAGCCCAAGCTGACCTGGAACTCACTGTAGTCTCAGGGTGGCCTTGAACTCATGGCGATCCTCCTACCTCTGTCTCCTAAGTGCTAGAATTAAAGGTGTGAGCCACCATGCCCAGGCAATTCTTTATTTTTATGTTTCTTGAGATACTTAAAAAATCCTTGAGCATTGCCTGGGCATGGTGGCCCACAGCTTTAATTTTAGCACTTGGGAGGCCAAGGTAGGAGGATCACTGTTAGTTCAAATCCAGCCTGAGACTATATAGTAAATTCCAGATCAGCCTGGGCTAGAACAAGACCCTACCTTTAAGGGGGAAAAAGTCCTTGAGTGGAGCTGTAGAGATGGCTTAGTGGTTAAAGGTGCTTGCTTGCAAACTCTGACAGACCAGGTTTGATTCCCCAGTACTCAAGTAAAGCCAGATACACAAAGTGGCACATGTGCCTGGAGTTTGACTGCAGTGACAGGAGGCCTGGTGTGCCCATTCTCTCCCCCCCCCCGCAAATAATAATATTTTAAAAAATAAATTAATAAGTCCTTGAGGGCTGAAGAGATAGCTCACCTGTGGTGGGGTGTACTCACCTTACACTACAACTTATGATAAAACAAGCTCTGGGATCAGTAAGGGACTGGTTCACACAGGAAAGAGCAGAAGAGCAATGGAATAGGACAATTGACTTGGCTCGGGGCACAAGTCGAGTGCACTATACAATAGGTGAGTGCATTGGGCATGACATGGGCACGTACAGTTACATACACTACACCCTCCCTACATAGTTCTTGAATTTTATTATTTTGTTTTTAATACATCTTTGGTTTTATTTATTTTTAACATTTTTGACATTTTCATTTTGATCTTATCCCCCCATTACCATCTTTTATCCCCCTCCCTTCCAGTTAACACTCTTCCCCATTAATCCCCATCTTGCTTTCATGCCTTTTTTTTAAAATTCATTGAGTTAAATTAGGGTTGCTTGCACAGTCATGGGTGGAAGGTTGTTTACCATGGAATGGACAACTTACTAATGGCTAATTTTTACATTTTATTTTATTTACTTTTTTGCAAGCAGAGAGAGAAAATGAGTGTGCCACAGCCTCTAGCCACTGCAAATAAACTCCAGATGCATGCACCACTTTGTGCATCTAGCTTTACATGGATACTAGGGAATTGAACCCAGGTCGTTAGACTTTGCAGGCAAACACCTTAACTGCTGAGCCATCTCTCTGGCCCTATTTTTATATTTTTTATTAGTTTAGCTAAAATACAAAATAATGTGTTTCAGTGACATTTTCATGCATATATATATATATTATTCTACTTTGCTCATAGTTACCCTTCCCTTTACCCTTTCTCTCTCAATATTTTACAATTTCACTCCACTCTTGAAGAGATGCTGGATGCCATTCTTAACCTTTGCCCTAAAGGACAGTAGGATATGGAAAGGAATGGGCTGATGCAACAGCCAGGGTAGTGTTCTAGAGGGCCAACTGACTTGAATACTTATTTTATTATAATAGGCATTTACTATGCCATGGAAATGGTAAGGAAGAATATGAACTGCTATATTATAAAATATATATATATATATATGTATATATACTGAGAGAGATCTAAGGGCTGGTTTTTCAAGTTTTATTTGGCATTCTTTCATCTGAAAGTGAATAAGAGAAATCATTCTTCTGAGTTTTATTATACTCTCCTCAAGTGTCAGATTCTGAGTTGGCTGGCAGTGGTAGTTAAACTCCTCCCTGCTGTAAAATTTATTGTGGAAATATTGGCAGGTAGGAATGGAAAAGCAGGAGCCTGTGCTCTTGAAGTTTTCTATCTTTTCAGGTACTCTACCCTAAAACTTAGACTGTTCTTTTTATTTTGGTTCCAACATTTAGAAATTTCATTTATTTAGGGTTGTGGGGTGTTTTTTTGTTGTTGTTGTTGTTTGTTTGTTTTTTTTTAGACAAGGTCTCACTCTAGCTCAAGCTGAACTGGAACTCACTCTGTAGCCCCAGGCGTACCTTGAACTCACAGTGATCCTCCTACCTCTGCCTCCTGAGTGCTAGGATTAAAGTTGTACACCACCATATCTGGCTATTAGAAATGTTACTTTAATGAGCAATTTTTCCAATATGACTTTAAAAAAAACTCTGTTTTTGGTTTTTGGTTTTTCAAGATAGGGTCTTGTTCTAGCCCAGGCTGACCTGGAATTCACTATGTCGTCTCAGGATGGCCTCGACCTCAATGTGACCCTCCTACCTGTGCCTCCCGAGCACTAGGTTTAAAGGCATGTGCCATCATGCCCACTGTAGATTCTTCTTTTATTCTACTTAAGGTTTTTCAATGAAATTGTGCTTTCTTTTCTTACCTTTAATTTCTTATTTTGAAGAAAGAAGATAGTGAAATAGAGAAGAGGAAAACATAGCCTGTATCCAATTTACTCTGAAAGGTCATTTGAAGTGGCTAGAGGCCCTGGTATGCTCTTTCTTCCTTTTTCTTTCTCTCTCTCTGTCTATATTCAATTTCTTTAGCTAGTGTTAGAGATTTGGGGGTTGGTTTTGTTTAAGGGAATTTTTTTTTTTTTTTTTTTTTTTTTTTTTTTTTCGAAGTAGAGTCTCATGCTGGCCTAGGCTGACCTGGAATTAACTATGTAGTCTCAGGGTGGCCTCGAACTCATGGCAATCCTCCTACCTCTGCCTCCTGAGTGCTGGGATTAAAAGGCATGTGCCACCATGTCTGGCTAAGCTGGCTAAGGGTATTTTAAAGAGAAATTGTTACCAAAATGTAAACATACACACACCCTATGGCAACAGCCACTTTTTGTTTAATTTAATAAATGTAATTGAACATATTTTTGGCATTTTATAAAATTAATTAGCATGAGTTTGAAATATTTTGGTTAATATTTGGACTTCTTTGTTTTTTATTTTATTTATTTATTTATTTATTTATTTATTTATTTATTTATTTGTGAAGTAAGGTCTCACTCTAGCCCAGGCTAACCTGGCACTCACTCTGCAGCCCCAGGCTGGCCTCAAACTCACAGTGATCCTCCTACCTCTGCCTCCTGAGTGCTAGGATTAAAGGTGTGCACCACCACACCTCGATATTTGGACTTCTTAAACTTCCCAGAAGACAGTTATCTGGGTTTATACCCTAAGGAGAAGGTTCCAGCTGTGATAGTGAGACAGGCTTCACTTTTCAGCCCAACAGTCCCCTAGGTAGAGAGCAAGAACCAAACCTTCTATGTGCCCTGCTGAACTGTTACAAATAGGAGTCCTCTTGGAAAGACCACAGGCATCTTCTCTAAAGGGAACACAGTCTCTCTGGTGGTTTCATTATTTTATTTTATTTTTATTAAGAACATAATTTGGGGCTGGAGAGTTGGCTTAGCCTTTAAGGCTCTTGCCTACAGAATTTAAGGACTCATGCTCAACTCTCCAGGTCCCATGCAAGCTAGACACAGTGGCACAAGTGCATGCAATATTGCACATGTACACAAGGGAGAGCGTGTCTGGAGCTCAACTGCAATGGCTGGAGGCCCTGGCGCACCAATCTCTCTCTCTCTCTCTCTGTCTCTCTCATGAAAAAAAGGGCCAGTCTATTGGGCTGGCCTCAAAAAAAAGATACTTTATATGGATACATCATGTATTGGTACCATCTTTTCCCTCCTCCCTGCCCCCATTCTGCACGGGGCCATCCTCAGTGGGGTTGCAGTCAGTTATTAGGGGGAGGCAATGCCTGTGGGCATGACATCCCAACCTTTGGTTCTTTCCACCCCCTCTTCTGCAAAATTCCCTAAGCCTTTGTGGGTGTGTTTTAAGTCTACTTCAGTAATGAGCCCTTAAGAGCTCTGATTTCTGCTTTGGTATGTGTTGAGTATCCTTAGCATCTATCTCCTTCACCCTGGCACTGATTGCCAGGCTCACCATGGAAGCAGCACTCTTGCTCATCTCCCCACTACCTCTGTGGTTTTGCCTGGGCCTTGACTGAGACGCAAGGGGTAGTTTATCTCCTCGGATCTCAGTACCTTTCTGCATATGCACTCCTAATCACAAAACAAGTAAGTTTAATTTGGTGGGATGGGTATGCTGATAAAACTATATTAGCAAGTGACATGCTGTCCTTACCTAAGCAGATCCAGGAATGCAAAACACATTTCTGAAAAAAAAAATCTACAATGAGTTGGCTCCGATTTAAACAGTATTCACTGATTACAACTGTGGGCCCACTGCCTTACTATAATGTGGCTGGAGGGATGGCTTAGTGGTTAAGGTATTTGCCTGCAAAGTCAAAGAACCCAGGTTCGATTCCCTAGGACCCATGTTAGCCAGATGCACAAGGGGGGGGGCGCACATGTCTGGAGTTCGTTTGCAGTGGCTGGAGGCCATGGAGTACCCATTCTCTCTCCCCTCTCTGTCAAATAAATAAATAAATATTTTAAAACATGGTTGGAGGTCTGCAAGGTCACGAGTTGTCAAAACAACCTTGCTGGGTAGAATTGGATGAAATACAAGTGTTATTCATTCACTCAAGCACCTTAGGATAATTTAACCTTGATACCAACTTTAAATACAGAACTATTAAAGAGAAAAAAGCCATCCATGATCACAAAAGTTATGTGGAGAAAGCTGAATCTTGAACTCCACCAAATTAAGTAGTCCATTACTTTTGAATGCAGCATTACTCAAATTTTCAGGAAATGGGGGAAATCCAAATTGTTCACAGTGATGAAAACCAAATAGCTTCTAGTCAAATTCCTAATGCAGTCATTTTTCCCATCTGAAACCGTATGAACTTAGGTATATTACTTTTCTGGTCATTGTAACAAAACACTTGGCGAAACTTACAGGAGTTAAGAGAGTCCAGTCCATCATGGTGAAGGAGGAATGGAGTTAGGATCAGCATCTGTCCTTGGCAGCAGGAGCATGAAGTAGCTGCTTGTTATTTGGCACATACCAGGAATAACAGAAACGAGACCCAGCTATAATTATCCCTCAAGGCCTAGCCTCAGCAACCCACATTCTCCAGCTAGGCCAGACCTCCTAAAGGTTCCATAATCTCCCAGAACAGCACCATCAGCTTGGGCCAAGTGTTAAATGCATGAGCCTTTGAAGGACATTTCACTTTCAAGCCATAGCACTGACCTTCACTGTCCACATTTCTAGAAGCATTCTAATCACCACCAAAATCACCCATTAAACTTTTACAGAATTCCAGAGATTTAGACAATCTCTCCAATCTTTTAAATTCTTCTTGCAAAACAATTCCACAGACCTAAGAATTACATGGTCACCAATGACTCCAAAATAGCAACTGAGGAGCAAGTATTTAAAACATGAGCCTGTGGGAGATATTTCAGATTCAAGCCATTAAAACTAGCTAGCATAGTGTCTGACATGTAGACAGACTATAAATGTCTCATCTTTGAATGTTAAGAAATCCAAGATGGCTGGAGAAATGGCTTAGCGGTTAAGGCGTTTGCCTGCGAAGCCAAAGGATCCTGGTTCGATTCTCCAGGACCCACGTAAGCCAGATGCACAAGGGGCACATGCATCTGGAGTTCGTTTGCAGTGGCTGGAGGCCCTGGCGTGCCAATTCTCTCTCTGTCTGCCTCTCTTCTATCTCTCTCTCTCTCTGCATGCAAATAAATAAATGAATAAATGAAAATTTTTTTAAAAAATTTTTTAAAAGAAAAAAAAAGAAATCCAAGATAATTTGGATAACTTACATTTAAAAGACTCTTGCTAATATTTTGAAAGCACAGAGTGAAATTTTCTTCACCTGACCAACTGCCCCATTTGTCTTGTCTGTGTTGTTCTATCTGCAGTATTCTTTGATACTTCGAAGTCTTAATTGAGAACTTCCAACAAGGTGCCTGATGCTTCATGAAGTATGTGGCCCAAATAGTTGCCTTATTCTTAAGGTACCTTCCATTTTCTTTACAGTTTCACACAAGGGCTTCTCTGGAACCTTTAGAAGTTATCAGTAAACATTATCCCATACTTCTTGTCTTTGACAAATGAGGGATCTTCTTTCTACAGAGCCTGTGAAATTTATCAGTGCCTATTTTCCTTGTGTGGAAAAAGCTTCTCAGTGCCAGTGTTTTTAGCGAGGCATAAGCAGATGCCACAAGGCACAAAGAACATCCTTAAGCATTACAGCACTGAGTTCCACTCTTCATGGGCATCTCAAAGCCAACCCCTTCACTAAGTAACTAGAATGTGAGGTAAGAAGTGATAGTTGCTTATTATTTTGAGCATGTTGGGATTCAAAATGGTATGTATGTCAATTGATTCCAGGTGACTCATGCAAAGGAGGCTTTTTTTTTTTAGGGTCTGGGTCCTATGTAACTGGCTTTCAGGCTTCCTAGCTATATGATTTGGATGAGCACCAAGGGTCTCAAGGCACTAGGAAAGGCTTTTAATCATTGGACAGAACTGCATGATAAACTAGGAATCACATGAGACTGTTTGTACAGGCGTAAGCCACCTTAAAAAAAAAAAAAACAAACAAAAAAAAAAGCAGTACAGCTTGGTTTCTTGGGAGCATGATGTCCAATATCAAAGCTGGTGTAACAGCAGGTTATGTTAAAGTGCAAAACTGCCAGGTGTGGTGTGGTGGTGCATGCCTTTAATCCAAGCACTTGGGAGGCAGAGGTAGGAGGAAGGATCATGTGAGTTCCTTGAAAAACCAAAAAAAAAAAAAATTGCAAAACAGCCTCATCCAAAACAGAATGTTTAAGGGTAATAGCATTAAATTGTCATAAACTTGCTTCCTGACATTGATCTCTTAATTTTGCATGGTCCTTCATCTTTAATCCAAGGCTGTCTACTGCTTCCTTTAGTTCTTTGGTAGATACACATGGACAGATCTGTTTCTTTTTGGCCTGTTTTATGCTAACTGATTTCAGATCACCGCCACCTAGCAGCTCTCTGTCTCACACTGTGGCCAGGACACCCCTATTGGCTCTGACCATCCTCTCTGTAATTATTTATTGACTCTCAGTACTTTATTAAGGAGCTTCAAACTGGAAGACTGATTAACACTAATGTTATGGGGCCAGTCTACTCTCCTTCAACTTCTTCCTCCCTCTTTCTGTCCTTCCTTTTCTTTTTTTCTTTTTCTTTTGTTTTTTTCAAGGTAGGATCTCGCTGTAGCCCAGGCTGACCTCTAACTCACATGGATTATCTTATCTCTTCCTCCAAAGTGCTGACTACTGGAATTAAAGACATGTGCCACCATGCCCAGCTTGTCTTTCCATTTAGATAGGTCTGTCTGATGAGCTTGTCTCCCTAGGAACCTCTCTGTTCTATCAATTTATTAATAATGAATGAGTTATAATAAACATACTTAATGTTTGCTGAATTTTATTATGAGCCAACTATGTCATCTTATTTATTTTTATTTTTTATTTATTTGTGTGTGTGAATGGGTGTGCCAGGGCCTTTTGCTGCTGCAAACAAACACCAGATGCTTGAGCCACTTTTCTGCCTCCAGCTTACTTGAGTAGCTTGGGAACTGAACTTGGGCCAGCAGGTTTTGCAAACAAGAGCTTTTTAACCACAGAGCCATTTTCCCAGCACCTCATTTCATTTTCAATCTCTCAAAGGTCTTATCAATAGGTTCTATTATAATCTGACTTTTTACAAATGAGGAAATTCAGGGTGGTTAAGAAATTTACTTAAAATTCCAAAGCCAAAAGCCAGTAGTATCTGGTTTTAGAAACTAGATTAGAACCCATTTGTTTTATCTAGAACTGTCACTTGTATTGGTCCATTTTCTATTACTATAACAAAATGTGAAAGGCTGGGTTATATATAAAGAAATTATGGCTTAGTGCAGAGGCATGTGCCTATAGTTCTATAGATACTTGGGGATATTGAGGGAGGATGATTCCTTGATTTCAGGAGTTCAAGGCCAGCCTGGACATTGTAGGAGACCATATCTCAGGAAAGAGGAGAATGATTATTTAGCTTATATTTTGGGTTAGCTGCCAGCCCATCAGCTTGATCAATGGCATCACAGTGGCAAGAATATATGATGTAGAAGAGCTCACATGGTGAATTAGGAAGCCAGCAAGATTTAAAGATCAGGCACATTCTTTTTGTAACAGTCTATTATTATGAGAAGTAACGAATACCACAAGAAAGATGCTTATTTGTTTAATTACTGTCAGTACCTTCCAGTAGGTCATGACTCTTGTAGGACCATCACCACACTGGAGACCAAGCCTCCGGCCCAGGAACCTTTGGGAGACATTCAAACCACATTGCACCCACCTTTCTTATCTTAAGAGAGATCCGGGTGTTTCTCATTTTTCTTGGCCTACAATATTTATTGAATGACTGAAAAAATATCTATGTACCTGTTTCCCTTAGTTCACACAAAACTAGTTTTTCACCAAGTGTAGTGGTACACACCTTTTATCCCAGCACTTGGGAGGCAGAGGTAGGAATATCACAGTGAGTTAAAGGCCACTCTGACACTGCATAGTGAATTCCAGTTCACCCTGGGCTAGAGCAAGACCCTACCTTACAGTCCTTCTTCCCAAGGAAAAAAAAAATGGTTTTCTTCCAGAATTTCTCTTCAGAGAGTCAAAATGCATGTACTTTTGGAAATCAGTGTTTATCTTGAGAATCCCTTCATTTTTTTGAAGTTATTTCAGATTAAAATGTGATTTAATGAGCCCTCTGTCTAATTTCTTCACTTTTTGTTGTTGTTGTTGTTTTTGAAATAGGGTCTTACTGTAGCTCAGGCTGACCTGGAACTCACTATGTAGTTTCAGGGTGGCCGCAAACTCATGGTGATCCTCCTACTTCTGCCTCCCAAGTGCTGGGATTAAAGGCTTAGGGAAGGGGGAATTGACTTCCCTGGGGTCAAATAGGTAGTTAATAACAAAGTCAGGACAAGAACTCATGTCTCTGGACACCTGATCTAACATTATTCTGATATGCTTAACAAAATTCCACTAACATCAGGGGATGAGTTTTCACTTATATTACAGAAGTTAACTTATATTCATAGAAGAGGAATAACTGGGTTTTGGGGGTCGAAGAGCAGATGTCAGGAGTTGAAATAAGTTATTATCTTCATATCAAAGTTGATTCCTGGATCCCATAAAAGTATTTCCAACTATAGAAATAGTTCCCTTCAGTCCATTAGTTCAAAAGTTTGCAACATGAAATGCCTGAGAGATCACCTCACTTTTGCCAAAAATACCACACAGCAGCTGTCTTCTAACTCTGACCTTCTATAGTTGATACCCCTTGTTACTCACCCTTCAGTGCTGCATCCTGAGGACACCCACATTTTCCTTTGGCTTTGACAGTTCTTTGTGTTTTAAAGACAGGATGTTTAAACATTGAAGTCACTGACTTTTAAAATGAGAAAGTATTTTGGTGAGCATTTGTTCTATGCACTGTGTGATTGAGAACCTTGTATTTTGTGCAGCTCTTACTGAGAAAGTAAAACAGTAGTGTCATTTATGCAACACCAAGATATGCCAGAGAATTCAAAAATCCCTAGGAAGTCTTTTGCCATCTATCTGCACTGTCCTTTGGGAAATAAGACAACATGTAAGAGGGCTAGATGAAGGTTATACTAATTTTGCAACCTTTCTATGTAATCTGAAATTATGTCAGAATAAGAAGCAAAATAGAAATATTAGTTGAGGGCTGGAGAGATGGCTTAGTGGTTAAGGCGCTTGCCTGCAAAGCCAAAGGACCCAGGTTCTATTCCTCAGGACCCATGTAAGCCAGATGCACAAAGTGGCGTTCATTTGCAGAAGCTGGAGGTCCTGCATGCCCATTGTCTCTTTCTGTCTCTTTCTCTATCAAATAAATTTGAAAAAAACTTTAAAAAAAAGAAATAATAGTTGATCAGAGAATAACAATGATTTGAGAAGAAATAAGCAATACTTGCATTTTCAGTCTCTGAGGACACAGCAATCTCTGCTTCCAGATTCCCCAAGACATCTCCCTTCAAGAGAGGACTCGGCTGAGAAGCTGCTTATGTTGACGGGTCCCTCTCCTGTTTCTGCAGGCGCAGTCAGCCTACAGGCCGTCCTCACACGTGGCATACAACCAAATTTGGGGAAAACCAACCCGATGCCAGCATGATGCAGATATCTCAGGGCACAATGGGCCCTCCTTGGCACCAAAGCTACCATTCTGGGTAAGTTACCTATCAGTAACCCATTGTAATACCATATTGGAAAAGTTGACAGACTTCGTTCCTGAGTGCATCAATGTCCTGAGGCCTTTAGTGAAAGCTGTATTTTTTTAAATCTATTTATTTATTTATAAGCAGAGAGAGAATGGGCACTCCAGGGCTTCTAGCCATTGCAAATGAACTCCAGATGCATGTGCCCCTTGTGCATCTGGCTTACATGGGTCATGGAGAATCAAACCAGGATCCTTTGGCTTCACAGGCAAACACCTTAACCACTAAGCCATTTCTCCAGCCCCAGCTGTATTTTTTTTAACCTGAACACATTTGAATTTTCAATTCAGTTTTTCTCCCTCTGTAAAAGCAGTCTGTTCCACTTAGCTCAACAGCAAAACCAACCAAGAGCTCTTTTCTTCTCAATGATACATGGTCTCATATAATTTCTCATGCCTTTTTTTTTCTTTGAGGTAGGGTTGTACTCTAGCCCAGGCTGACCTGGAATTCACTATGTAGACTCAGGGTGGCCTCGAATTCGTGGTGATCCTCCTATCTCTGCCTCCAAGTGCTGGTATTAAAGGTGTGCAACACCATGCCCGGCTCCCTTTCTTTAAAATAGATGCAGTATTATTAACCCCATTCTAGAAAACAAGAAATTAAAGTATGGAAACATTAACTTGTCTGAGGTCGGACAACTGATCCCAACAAATCTGTGCCAAGTTCCAGAGTTTAGTGTACTACCATGTTATACTTCCTCTAGAGGTTTTTCAGAAGAAAGCAGAACCACCACAAGTATTTCAGAAGAAGTGGTTAATTCTAGAAATCAGACCTTACTGGGGAAACTGAGGGGACGGGATTTAAATCCAGCCCCCCAGACACATTGAAGATTTCCTCACACCAACTAGAGGCACAAACTACCATCTATCTTGTTCCCTGGAGTCAGGCTCCACAATATATTACTTGGGATAAGGGTAAAAAAGGGTCATTTAGGCTGGGGAAATGGCTCAGTGGCTAAAGGAACTTGCTTGCAAAGTCTGCCAGCCTGAGTTCAATTCCCCCAGTACCCACATAAAGCCTAATGCACCAAGTGGCACATGTGTCTGAAGTTTGTTTATAGCAGCAAGAGGCCCTGGAAGTGCTCATGTATATGTGTATGTATTAGCAGGGACAGGGGGTGGGGATGGAGGAGAGTCACCAGGAAGCTTCTAGAAGGATTCATACTTTATGGCTGTAATGACAAGGCCAAGATTCAATAAAAACCCTTAAGGCTGATGTCAAGTCAAGAGAAAATCATAGATCATTCAGTGATGGAAACAGGAGAAACCACTCTCGTTTTATCAAGGTAAACTTCAGATCACATGAGGTAATTCCTGGTTACTATCATTCTTGTAGACCCTCCTCTCCTTTGCCATGCCCTCCCAACCTGAGGAATCTTTCTTTCATCCTCTGAGCCATCTATTCCAGAGAGTTGATTCTCTCATTTTTCTCCCTGTCTGTGAAAACATTCCAGTCTTGCTTTACAGGCTCCTGAGGTATTGGGGCTTTTTAGCAAATGAGGTGTGGGAGCCTAATAGTTTGAAATTGAGACCTACATCGTGATGAAGTGCTTGAGGCTTTAAGTCTGACCTTGGTTTAAATTTCATTCCCCACCTGCCATGAGCTTGATCTCTTTGACTTTGGCTTCCTTTCCTGTAAAATGGAATTAATATTACCAATATTAGTAGATTATTGTGAGAATTATATAAAATAAGATTTAGCTCCTGGTACATAGTACACACTCAATAAATGATAAGTATAGGCCAGGCTTGGTGGCACACGCCTTTAATCCCAGCACTTGGGAGGCAGAGGTAGGAGGATCACCGTGAGTTCAAGGCAACCCTTAGACTCTACCTTGAAAAATAAAAATAAATAAATAAATGACAATTATAATATAGTCAAGCTGAAGATTTAGGGATCCAGCAAAACTTAGATGAACTTGAGATTTAAGGCATAAAGCAGAGCACACAGATGTAGATGTGTCTTAACAGAGCATCACTGAACAGTAGGATCCAATCTCCAAACCCCTAACCTTGTTAGGAAGTCCCAAATCAGAAGTCAGAAGTCATATTATAACCTCAAAAATGACCTGGCCCTAAGGTTACTGTAGTCTGTGTATAGGACACCTGCTTGCAATGACTGTGGTCCATCAGGCTTGGGGGAAGGATGGAGTTGGCACAAAAAGTAGGTTTTCTGAGGGCTACACTTCTCCTCATCCTAGTCTCCAGTGGGGGCTTAGAGAGGTTGATATCTGCCCTTTGTCTACTGCTTGCCTCCCCCCAGGCAATGGCACCTCCTGACAAGACTGTTGACACAATAGTGCTGTGTGACAACAAAAGGAGAAAAGTAAGAATGCTGCAGGCATGTGTGTCCTCTTCTGCCCCAGCCTAGGCCCACTGGAGTATGTTCGCTGTGTGCCTTAGTCTGCAGCTCTGGCACAGGGCCTCCCTTTCTGAGTTGGCTTATGGGGTTTCATAGTGGCAGCTGTAGCTGGGGAAGGACTGCAGGTGTGTTCTTAGGTACACAGTGGCATCTGGTGGTCTCACAGCCAGGCCAGTTCGTTGGCTCCTCTCTGGTGCCTTTAGTTCTCAAAACTCAATCTCAGGCTTAAGTTCAGGAATACGTTTCTTGGGGCTGGGGATGTGACTAAGCATTTAAAAGTGCTTGCCATGAAAGTATGAGGACCTGAGACCATCTTACTTGGATTCCTTAGCACCCATGTAAACAAGTGGATATTGCCGTGCATGCCTGTAACTCCAGTCCTACAAGGAGCTGAGACCAGAATCACAGACTCGTGAAAACCCGGCCCCAGGTTCAGCAGTTCTAAAGTATTAAAGTACTCAAAAAGAGAATGGAAAAGTCATATAGTCCAACCCTCTGACAAGAGGCTGGAATAATGCTATCATAATGCTTGTGTACCAGTCCTTAAACTGAGTAATCCATTCACTCAGTAAATATGAGTACCCACCATGTCTCAGATGGCTTCTATTATGGGGAGTGTGGCTCTGAATAAGATATAAAATACCCCACCTTATAATTTCTGTTTCTCAGAGGGTATTTAGTGGAGTGACCATTCATTAAATAGAAGAAAGTTTTGAGGGTCTATTAAGTTTATGAAACACTGTTTAGTATATTTCTCTTTTGGAAAAACAGATGAACAATAGTTTATGAAAGACTCAGAAGTCTGGAAAAAAACAAAACTGTTTAACTTGTTTAGCCAGTGTTTCCCAAACATATTTTATCATCTCAGGAATTAATGTTCTGTGAGTACATTTTAGGAAATGTTCTCATATACTTTTGTGCTTTTTACAATGTTCTAAGTATTTTATAAAAGCTTTAGAGAGGGCTTAGCGATTAAGGCACTTGCCTGCAAAGCAAGAGACCCAGGTTGAGTTCCCTAGTACTCACATTAAAGCCAAATACACAAGGTGGCACATGTGTCTGGAGTTCATTTGCAGTGGCTAGAGGCCCTTACATGCCCATTCTCATTCTCTCTTTCTTTCTCTCTCTTTCTCAAATAAATAAAATATTTTTAAAAGCCAGGCGAGGTGACGCACACCTTTAATCCCAGCACTCAGGAGGCAGAGGTAGTAGGAGGATCGCCATGAGTTCGAGGCCACCCTGAGACTACATAGTGAATTCCAGGTCAGCCTGAACTAGAGTTAGACCCTACCTCGAAAAACCAAAAAAATAAATAAATAAATAAAATATTTGCAAATGCTTTAAAGCACACAGAATAGAGAAATATGGAAGAATGTTATGTTCTTTAAATCTGGATAGAATTGAAGTCCTTTCCAAATGACCATAAATATGATATAATATCAAGTAGTACTATGTACCATGAAGAAAATAAAGCAGGCTACAGGGTGTAAGGAGAGCCAAGGTGACATTCATTCACTTAGTTGTAGTATGTCTTCTCTAAAGCAGAGACTTAAATCAAGGAAAGGAGTGAGCCAGATAAGGAGGATTCCAGAGGGATAGGAATGAGGCAAGAGTGAGTAAGATCCAAGTACAAAGGTCCTGAGATACTAAAATGGGACTATATTTCAAGGGTTTGACCAACAGAAAGCCATTATGCTAGAATGCAGTTAGCAAGAAGGACAGCAATAAACAATGTGATTGGAGAAGGAGCCAAACTATGGTAAGACTGGGAACCATCAAGATTCATTCCCCTTGACTATTAGGCTGCCTTTGTTTGAAGTGGAACTGTGGCAGAATTAAAGCCATCATTCCCAATTATTACTCAGCTTCCAATACCATCTTGGAAGCAGAGTAGCAAAGTTAATAGAAATGAGCATTTCCAGATAGTAGTAAAAGACTTGCTCATAGAGGGTAACATCATGGCCCCAATTATCCAGGAAACTTGGGAATGGGAATCCTGAAGGGACAGCACTTCTTGAGTAGGAGGTAGAGTACTTTACAAAGACCCTTATTCTGGTCTGGCTGGAGATATGCATGATTTCATATATCTAGATACTATCTGCATTTTGAGATATATTAGTCATGTTATTTTCCTCATTCATGTTTCAGTCAGCTGTCAGTTTAGTCACTTTAGTGTGTGCATGTGTGTTCCAAAGTTAGATTTGAATTATCCTTTCAGTAACAGACTGATAGGATTTCCAACAGTCATGAAGAGGATTAAATAGTGTTTACTGTACAGAAGCTCTTAGGGGGTCAACTATTCCATCTCCCCCATTAAGTATTAGTGCTGAATGAATCTTCTATTATAGGAAATAAAAAGAATGATAAGGTCTGGAGAGATAGCTTAGTGGGTAAAGTGCTTGCCTTGCAAGCATGAGGTCTATCCCCAGTATCCATATAAAATGCTGGGCACAGTGGCATACTTGTAATTTCAGCACTATGGAAATGGAGCTCACTGGCTAGCTGGCTAGCTAGTCAAGCATAATTGGTGAGCTCTAAGCCAATGAAAGACCTCATCTCAAAAGAGGTGTCCTGTGTGTGTGTGCATACACACATGTACACAAATATACACCACGCATAGGTTTACACATACACAAAATTAATGATAGTAAGCAAAATGGAATGCATATATTGTTGTTGTTCAAGGCAGGGTCTCACTCTATTCCCACATAAAGCTGGATGCATGAGGTGGTGCATTCATCTGGAGTTCGTTTTCAGTGGCTAGAGGCCCTGACGCGCCCATTCTCTCCCTGTTTCTCCCTATTTCTCTTTCTCATTCACTCAAATAAATAAATAAATATAATATATAATATCTTTAAAATGTTTTAAGACAACTTTCTGGGGTATGTAAAACTAAGATTGAGTCTCTTTCTCAATCCCCCAGCCAGAGTCTAAAAAACCACCTGGAGAAGCTTATAAATGCAAAGGTCTAATCTTCCTCTCCTTAATGTTCACAGAGGTTCTGGCTTTGGGAAGTCATTTGCAGATGATGGAATCTGGCCTCAAGGACCTCCTGTGATTAATTTCTTTTAAAGCTTTCCTGTCTGCTTCTCTCCTCTCATTTGCTTTTTTCTGGCTATAATTTCTCTCTGTGTTGCTCCATTCAGCTTTGTATTTAGTTTTCTTGCCACAAATATCTAGTAATGCTGACATTCCAGGAAGATTGCCAGGGGTTAGCCTTTGACTGCTTAAAAAGGAAAGATGTTAACTAAAAATATATACATGTGCTCACACATGCCTATTCTCTTACTAAGCTTTTCTCTTTTTTTCCCCCACAATGGGGAAAATTTCATCTTCTGTGACTCTTCTTTCTCTTCCTCTATTCTTTACTCTCCCACCTTTTTTATTTTTTATTTTTTGGCATATGCACAATGTCATTTCCAGCACAACAAAAATCACATCAACATGCTGTCTGTGTCCAAGACCATATGACTTCCTCTGTGCTCCTCTTTCTTGTAGTAAGCTTGAGTGATTAATTAGAGACACACAGACTGACGAAAGCATTGGGCAGTCAGTCCTAGTGGCCACACAGGAAAGTGGAACAAGCCCCAAATATGGCCCTTTGTACCCACCCTTCCAAAAACCAAACATCTTGCATAAGCATACATTTATAATCTGGATCCTGTATCTGTGAACCTACTGAATAACTCCTCAGTAGTACTGACTGCATTATCTCCTTTCAGCTCCTCTACAAGTGACCTCTCCAGCTACGACCATGCTTATCTGAGACGGAGCCCTGACCAGTGCAGTTCCCAGGGGAGCATGGAAAGCCTAGAGCCAAGTGGAGGATACCCACCCTGTCATCTTCTTTCTCCTGCCAAATCTACCAGTAGCATTGACCAGCTCAGCCACCTCCACAACAAGAGAGACTCAGCATACAGCTCCTTCTCCACCAGTTCCAGCATCCTTGAGTATCCTCCTCCTGGTGTCTCCACCCGTGAGCGTTCAGGCTCCATGGATATAACTTCTGGTCGAGGCGGCATCCTAGATGGGATGAAGCAGGCAGACATTCGCTATGTCAAGACAGTCTATGATACTCGGAGGGGGGTCTCAGCTGAATATGAAGTGAACTCTTCAGCCCTGCTTCTTCAAGGTAGGGATCCCCCAGCATCAACAAGTAGTCAGGGCTATGATCAATGGCATAGTATTCCTCGAGGCAAAGGAGCTCCATCCCCTTCCTGGAGCCAGCATTGTCCCAGTTCCTTAGAGACGACCACTGACAGTCTGTCTCATGTGGGTGCACCCCTGCCCCCAACTCGGAGTGACAGTTACACTGCCTTTCGGCATCGTGAGCGTCCCAGCTCATGGTCTAGCCTTGATCAGAAACGTTTTTGCCGGCCTCAGACAAACTCTTCAGGCTCCTTGAAATCCCCACTCATGGAGGAACAGCTACATACTGTCCTAGAGAGGAGTCCAGAGAGCAGCCCCCCAGCAAAGCCCAAGCATAGTTACACCCAGAAGACCCAGCCTGGCCAGCCTCTGCTGCCCACTGGCATCTATCCTGTACCTTCTCCAGAGCCACACTTTGCCCAGGTACCCCAGCCTTCTGTGAATAGTAATGGTACACTCTACCCTGCACTGGCCAAGGAGAGTGGATATGCAGCCTCTCAGGGAGCTTGCCATAAGATGGCTGCTTTGGATGAGAATGGGAACCAAAATGAGGCCGGCAGGCTTGAGTTTGCCGTCTGCCATCCCCTAGAACATGACTCGCTGTCCCCAGAGGAGATGAAGCCAGAACCCACAGGCAAGTATATCCCCTACAAAGTCCATTTTTCTTCAGTGCCTGAAAATGAGGATTCCTCCCTGAAGAGACATCTCACACCTCCCCAAGGCAACACCCCATATCCCAGTGAGAGAAAGAACACCCACAGCCACAGACCATGTTCCAATCACAGCCTCAAATCCCCCCAGGCCCATGTCTGGCAAATGGGTGGTGAAAGGAAACTGTCCAAGCCCTCGGAACTCTGGGAGGGTGACTTCCAGGAAGAGCACAATGCCAACCTCCTGCAGAAACTGGAGAGAGAAGGCTTAAGCCAGAGCCTGTCCAGCAACTTTGGTAGGACCAAGTTAGCCTTATCTCTCCAGAACATTCCAGAGAGTCTAAGAAGACAAAGCAACCAGGAACTAGGAGGAGCCCAGGAGGGTTACCCTGGTAGCAGGCCCACCTGTGCAGTGAACACCAAGGTGGAGGGCCCTGAAAGGAAAGTCGTGCCTGACCAGAGGGGCCAGCTAAACAGGCCTGTTTCCTATCCAAAGCCTGAAGAGAAAACAAACACCTCAACCTCTTTCCACAGTGCTGACTCAAGGAATGAAGAACCAGCAGTCCCACCACACCAGCAGCCATCCAGCCTGGGCGGGAGACTCAACTCAGGCAGTACCTGCACCTTGCAGTATAGGAGACCCCAGTGCTCCGTGCTGGAGAAGGTTTCTAAGATAGAGCAGCGAGAACAAGGGAGTCCCAGACCCGCTAGTGTGGGCAGCTCCAGTTACGGCCTTAACTATAGGCCCAACAGGACCGGCCCAACTTCCAGTACTTCTGGGAGTGACTTTGAGGAACCGAAAGCCAGTATCCATTTCTCAGAGCTCACCGAGCCACGCAATGGGGAACAGAACTGCCAAAGCAGCGACCCTAAGTTGGAAGAGGGTTCCTGGCAGCCCTGTGGTCATCCGCTAAGGAAGGCTGCGGATGGCCGCCGAGGGCCTCCCCCCGGAGGCAGTGAGCCCCTGAAGCCAGACACCCGCCTGCTCCGCAGCCAAAGCACCTTTCAGCTCTTCAGTGAAACCGAAAAAGAAGCCGTGTGGTCTGAGGACAGGCCCAGGACGCCAGAGTCTCCCATGTTGGACGCGCCCTTTAGCCGTGCCTACAGAAACAGCATCAAAGATGCCCAGTCCCGTGTCCTAGGGGCCACCTCCTTTCGCCGCCGGGACCTGGAGCCCGGGGCCGCTGTGACCTCGAGGCCCTGGCGCCCTCGGCCTGCCTCGGCCCACGTGGGGCTGCGGAGCCCGGAGACGCCCAGCACAGCCAATGCCTCCCCGCACACCCCTCGGGAGCGGCACAGCGTGACCCCGCCCAGGGCAGCGCAGCCCTGCTGGCACCCCCGGCCGCCCGGAGAGGGCCCCGGCGCCGCTTGACGCCCGAGCAGAAGAAGCGCTCCTACTCGGAGCCTGGGAAGATGAACGAGGTCGGGGTCTCGGAGGACGAGGCCGAGCCTGCGTCCCTGGGTCCTCAGAAGCAGGAGCCACGCTTCCCTGAGAGCACCGTGGCCCACAGGCGCCGCATCTTTGAGCAGCAGCAGCAGCAGCAGCGATGGCAAGGCGGGCTCCGCGCTCAGCCTGTCGGGGCCCGAGCTGAAGCAATTCCAGCAGAGCGTCCTGGCCGATTACATTCAGCGAAAGACGGGCCGGCGGCCCTCCTCCGCGGCCGGCTGCGGCCCCCACGAGCCCAGGCTGCGGGAGCGTGCCCAGAGCACCTACCTCCAGCCTGGTGCCGCAGAGCCAGAAGGCCTCGGCCTAGCCTCGGCCTCCAGCCTGAGTTCACTTCGGGAATCCAGCCTGCAGCCCCGCAGGGAGGTCACCCATCTCATTACTGCCGCAGAGGCTCCACGGGCTCCCAGGGACCGCAGCAGCTCCTTTGCTGCTGGACGCCTCGTTGGGGAGCGGCGACGCTGGGACCCTCAGGTCCCAAGGGAGCTGCTCAGTGGCGCTAACTGTGGACCAAGGGACATCCAGTTGGTGGACAGGACCCCTGGAAGGCCCCCTTCCGTGGGGACAGTGGCCAAGAAGCCTGGAAAGTCCAAGTCTGCTGAGGATCTATTAGAACGCTCTGATGCCCTGGCAGTCCCTGTCCATGTGAGATCCAGGTCATCTCCCACTGCAGACAAGAAAGGTCAGGTAGGTGCAGCCAGCTCACCCTGGCCCAAGACTGTCTCTGACTCTGGAAGACCCCTGTTCTTTATTCCATTTTCCTTTTAAAACTATAAAAGTCGTAATTTTTTCCTGTGTGTTTTTTTGTCTCAGTGTTCCACCTGGTTTTCTTACCTATATATAAATATGTGTAGTTTTATAGATACCCTAGCATAAGTGGGGTTTTTGTTGTTGTTATACTGGGAATTGAACCCAGGCCTTGATTTTGATTTTGAGATCATCCTGCTTCAGTCTCCCAAGTAACTGCAATTACAAGCCTGTGCCACCAAGCCTGCAAAAAAAAAAAAATAAAATAACTAAAGCTCCCAAGTACTGGGATTAAAGGCATGCACCACCACCACACCGGGCCTAGCTTCCACTTTCTGGGAGTTGAAGTCGATATACAACACTGCAATCAAACACTGTCCAGTCTGGCCTGGCACTCTCATGTGTGAAGTGTCTACGAGGCCAGACCCTTTGCTGCCCTGATGTTGCTTTCCCCCCTTCCTTTTGCTCTTGGCCTTCGGCTTTTTCCTCTGCCTCTGGTTCACACATTGGGTACTGTCCATTCTGGTCTAGAAAGTCTTTTTGTTTCTCTTAACCTTCATTATCATGTCTTTTTCCTCTTCCACCACACACTGCACTTTCTCCTGGCACTGTTTAGGTACCACCACAGTTGCTATCTCTTGAAAATCTTCATTAAAACATCACTGTCAAATCTGAGAAATCGTTTTAAGTCTGTTGATCTCCTTTGGGGCATTCTTTTTTCTCTTTTCAGCACCCAGCTTCCTTTTCCATTTACCCTGTAAGTGTTTAGCCATGTTTTAACTGAGAAACAATTGCATGCACATCCACAGTAAGCCCTCTTAATCAATCTTACATGTATTTAAAACTGAAAGGAGGAGCCAGGCATGTGGTGGCCCAGGCCTTTATTCCCAGCACTGGGGAAGAAGAGATAGAAGGATCACTGTGAGTTTGAAGCCATCCTAGGCTACATACAGAGTGAGTTCCAGATCAGCCTGGACTAGAGTGAGAAGCTGCCTTTAAAAAAAGGAAAGAAATGAAAAGAAAGAAGGGACTAAGACTGTGGCTCAGTGATAGAAAATTTGACTAGCAAATTTCTATAAAACCCTGTTCCTAACACTTAAAAGGGGAAAAAAAGAAAAACAAAATTATTCTTACCATGTAAGTATCTGGCTTATGATTTTAAGATAAATTCTGATTTGGGGGTTGGAAATTCAAAGAATACTGCTATTCGTAAGCTTTTGTGAAAGTTTAATAAAGAAATTTTCTCATCCTCACTTTAGAGAACTCAAACAAGATGAGCAACAAAAATGTGGAGTCTGTTTTGGCACTGGCTTAATTTATGACATTCCCAGCATGTGACTTGCTCAGTCAGATACTAATAAAGCCAAATTTCATAAGCCTTTTAATATTTTATTTATTTAGTTGAGAGAAAGCGGGAGATAGAAAGAATGGGCATGCCAGGGCTATGTCGTCTCAGGGTGGCCTCAAACTCTTGGCGATCCTCCTACCTCTGCCTCCCGAGTGCTGGGATTAAAGGCATGCGCCACCATGCCCAGCTTTGTTTTGTTTTTTTGTTTTTCGAGGTAGGGTCTCACTTGAGTCCAGGCTGACCTGGAATTCACTATGTAGTCTCAGAGTGGCCTCAAACTCACAGTGATTCTCCTACCTCTGCCTTCCAAGTGCTAGGATTAAAGGTTGTGTGGTACCACACCTGACTTTATCCTATATATTTCTTTCTTTTTTTTATCCTATATATTTCTTAACAGTTTACAAAAAAGAAACCTTAGGCTGGGGAGATGGCTCAGTGGTTAAAGGCACTTGCTTGCAAAGCCTAATGGCCTGGGTTCAATTCCCCACTACCCATATAAAGCTAGATGCACATAGTGGCACATGTGTTTGAAGTTTTGTTGGTAGTGGCAAGAAGTCAGGCACACCCATTCCCTCCCTTCTCCCATTCTTTCCCCTTACAAATAAATAATTTTTAAATTTTTTATTTATTCACTTGAAAGAGAATGAGAATGGATGCACCAGGGCCTCTGGCCACTACATGTATACTCCAGATGTATGCTCCATGTTGTTCATCTAGCTTTATGTGGGTTTGGGGGAATCTAACCCAAGCCTGCAGGGTTTGTAAGCATGCATCTTTAACCGCTGCACCATCTCTCCAGCATAAAAGTATTTTTTTAGTGAAAATTGAATCTTCTTTGATAATGAATATATGCCCAAATCAAAGCAAGAAAACATACAGTGGGGAAATATCCCCCTTGGACTTCTCCTAGATTAAGAAGGCATTTTCCTTCTATCCAAATGGCATTTTGATAGCTGTAGGTATAGTTCAGTGCTAGAGTGGTTGTCTAGCATGAAGACGACCCTAGAGTGAATATCTAGTGCTGAAAAAAAAATTAAAACAAATGGTATTTTGATTAATAGAAAATTTAATGGATTTTCTCAATAGCTTATTATTAGGTTTAACTCCCTTTATCTTATGCATAGTCACATAAGTATTTCCAAGAGCCAGAAGTTAGATTTGTTCATCAGGATGTCATATGGGGCCTAAGCTGTTCCAGTTAATTATTGGTAAAGTGGCACATTCATGTCAACACAGGAAAGGATAGTAGGGAAAGACTTAAAAGTCCATAAGGTTTCATGGAGAACAAGAGTTCCCATTATTTTAATGATATTTGAGTGAAAATGCAGAATTCGTCATTCTCAGAGTCTTCAAGGCTGAGTATATCTATCCTACCTACCATTTTACCTGGTAAAATTTTACAGAAAGATGTTGGGCTTTAAAGAAATCCTGGCTTGAATCCTAATTTTTCTACTTTATTTAACTGTAGGCTACTTCTCTGGGCTATAATTACACACCTGCCTACACATGCACATATGTGTGCACACTACTTACAAAGCAAATGTCTAATGGCTAATATTCTAGGCATGTAAATTGCAGTTGCAAGGTACTTAGCACATAGTAAATACCCAAGAAGGAGTTGCTGCAAATTGTTACTATGTGGGTGTTTGTTTCTTCTACCTACCACCACCTTTGATTCGAGGGGTGTGTGTGTGTATACACCAAGAATTGAACGAGGCCCTAATTCATGCTAGGCAAGCACTGTACTATTGCACTGTATCTCTAGTCAAAATTGTGACACTTTATTACTTCTTACTATCTCTGCCACTGAGACAAAAACATGAGAGAAAGGGAGTTAAAAATCAGTTTTGTGTTTAGGGTAAGTGATAAAATAAATTATTAAAATTAAGTTTAGAGCCGGGCGTGGTGGCGCACGCCTTTAATCCCAGCACTTGGGAGGCAGAGGTAGGAGGATCACCGAGAGTTCGAGGCCACCTTGAGACTACATAGTTATTCCAGGTCAGCCTGGACCAGAGTGAGACCCTACCTCACAAAACCAAAAAAAAAAAAATTAAGTTTAGAGAGTGTGGTGGTTTGATTCAGGTGTCTCCCATAAACTTAGGTTGTCTGAATGGTAGGCTCCCAGCTGATGGAGATTTGAGAAGTAATGCCTCCTGAAGGCAGTATATTGTTGGGGGCGGGCTTATGGGTATTATAGCCAGTTTTTCCTTGCTGGTGTTTGGCAGTCTCTGATTGCTGTTGGCCAGGGGATGATGTCCATCATGCCATCCTGCCATCATGGAGCTTCCCCTCAAGTTTATAAACCAAAATAAACCCTTTTTTCCCCAAAAGCTTCTCTTGGTCAGGTGATTTCTGCCAGCAATGCGAACCTGGCTACAACAGATTATATGTGGATCTAATTTTTGTTGTTGTTTTCAAGGTAGGGTCTCTAGCCCAGGCTGACCTGGAGCTCACTTTGTAGTTCCAGACTGGCCTCCAACCCACCCTCTGCCTCCTGAGTGCTGGGATTAAAGGTGTGTGCTACCACACTCCTCTTGAATTTAATTTTTGTTTCCTACCTGTGTCCTAATATAATTGTTAGACAGGCTTGGTTTTTGCCTTTAATCCCCACACTGGGAAGGCTGAGGTAGGTTCTTGAGTTCAAAGTCAGACAGGCTACAGCGTAAATTCCAGATCAGCTTGAGCTAGAGTGAGACCCTTCCTCAAAAAAAAGTAATAATGATAATTGAGAGTTGAGTATATTATCATCAATGGCAACACTGTCTTTTTTCATTATGAACCAGATCATATGGGACAGATTTTACAATATTGATTCTTTTAGGCTAGCTATATATACTCTTAGTAAAAACAAAAATTACCTCTGAAAAATTCCCAGAGATGGGGCTGGAGAGAAGGCTTAGTGATTAAGGTGCTTGCCTGCAAAGCCTAAGGACCTAGGTTTGATTTCCCCAGCACCCACATGAGCCAGATGCACAAGATGGTGCTCAAGTCTGGATGTCATTTGCAGTGGCTGGAGGCCCTTACAGGCTCATTCTCTCTCTCTCCCTATTTCTTTCTCTAATAAATAAGTGAAAATAAAAATAAAATGTTTTTTTAAATACCTGGGCTGGAGAGATGGCTTAGCAGTTAAGGCACTGGTCCGCAAATCTGAAGGACCCAGGTTCAGTTCTCCAGGACCCCCAAGAAGCCAGACGCACAAGGTGGCACATGCATCTGGAGTTAGTTAAGTAAACAAATAAAATTAATATTAAAAATTTCCCAGGGATGGAACTGGAGGGATGGCTCAGTAGTTAATGGTGTTGTCCTATGGGCTTGAGTTCAATGTCCCAGCACCCACATCGAGCTAGACACAAAGTGGCACACATATATGTGATCCCAGTTTACCTTCTACAATGGGAGGCAGAGCTAGGAGAACCTGGAAGTTCACAGGCCAGCTGATCCCAGTTTACCTTCTACAATGGGAGGCAGAGCTAGGAGAATCTGGAAGTTCACAGGCCAGCTGATCCCAATTTACCTTCTACAATGGGAGGCAGAGCTAGGAGAATCTGGAAGTTCACAGACCAGCTGATCCCAATTTACCTTCTACAATGGGAGGCAGAGCTAGGAGAATCTGGAAGTTCACAGACCAGCTGATCCCAGTTTACCTTCTACAATGGGAGGCAGAGCTAGGAGAATCTGGAAGTTCACAGACCAGCTGATCCCAGTTTACCTTCTACAATGGGAGGCAGAGCTAGGAGAATCTGGAAGTTCACAGGCCAGCTAAACTAGTGCAGGCTGGTACACACAGTACCAAAAACAATGGAGACCCTTTCTCAAGCAAGGTAGAAGGAAAGAGCAAACATCCCTAGGTTGTCCTCAGATCTCTACACATGAGCACTGCGGCATGCGTGTGCACATACATGCATACACACACAGTAAAAAAGGAAAAATATCCCAAGTTGTCAATAGTACTTAAGGGTGAGACTTTTTCCCAGAGAGAATTTATTGTAGTGTGATTACAAACCAAATTCATCTTTTCTAACCATCATCCAGAACATTCTACAAAATTCAGTAACTTTCAGGTCAGCCTGAGCTAGAGTGAGACCCTACCTTAAAAAAACCAAAAAAATTCTGGAGTTTTGAGGACCAAGTGGGGAAGTATGTAAGAATGTTGCCATGGTGCCTGACATCACAGGTCACCAAGTATTCCTACTTCTTTCTACCAAACATTGGCTTATTGATAATAATGGAATCCCTTACTTATGTTTCAGGATTTGCTCCTGGGAGAAGACATTGGCTTTGGTTTTGTGAAGAATCCATGTTACTTGGCTGGCCCTGGATCTAGGTAAGTATGTGTATAACAAGGGCTGACAAGGGTAAGGAGAATTCACACACCTCCTCCATACACTGTTTGTGGGAATATAAATCAGCATGATAGTATAGAAAATAGGTTCCTCAAAAAAAAACTAATGAATGTATAAACAAAATATGGTATACATATACACACACAGTTGAACTTAGTCTATAAAAGAAATCCTATCAATTACTATGACATGGATGAACTTTTTATTTTTCTTTTATTATTTTTTTAAATTTATTTACTTATTAGAGACGGAGAAAGGGGGAGAGAGAGTGGGTACACTAGGGCCTCTAGCCACTGCAAACGAACTCCAGATGCATGCGCCACCATGTACATCTGACTTACATGGGCACTGGGGAATCAAGCCTCGAACCAGAGTCCTTAGGCTTAACAGGAAAGGGCTTAATCACTAAGCCATCTCTCCAGCCCTCTCTTTTTTTTTTTTTTTAAATATTTTTATTTGTTTGCAAGAGAGAGAGAAGAGAAGAGAGACAGACTGAGAGAATGGATGCATCAGGGCCTCCAGCCATTGCAAATGAACTACAGAAACATGTGCCACTTTGTTCATTTGGCTTTACATGGGTTCTGGGGAATTAAATCCTGGTCATTAGGCTTTGCAGCCAAGTACCTTAACCACTGAGCAATCTCTCCAGCCCTAGAATGAACTTTTTTGTTTGTTTGTTTGTTTGTTTGTTTTTTTTTTTTCCAAGGTAGGGTCTCACTCTAGCCCAGGCTGACCTGGCACTCATTCTGTAGTCCCAGGCTGGCCTACAACTCATGGTGATCCTCCTACCTCTGTTTCCCAAGTGCTGGGGTTAAAGATGTGCACCACCACCTCTGGCAACATGGATGAACTTTAAGGATACTATGCTAAAGAAATTAAATGACAAAGCTGAGCATGGTGGTACACGCCTTTAATCCCAGCACTTGGGAGGCAGAAGTAGGAGGCTTGCCGTGAGTTTGAGGCCACCCTGAGACTACATAGTGAATTCCAGATCAGCCTGGGCTAGAGTGAGACCCTACCTCAGGAAAAAAAAAAAAAAAAAGATAGACATACTGTACGCTTTCATTTATATGAGGTATTGGGATTAGTCAGATTCTTAGAAAACAGAATGGTGGGAGAGTTGGGGAATTGTTTAATGTGTATGTAGGGTGTCAGATTTGCTAGATATAAAAGTTCTGAAAGGGGGCTGGAGAGATGGCTAAGCAGTTAAGCCACCTGCCTGCCAAGTCTATAAATGCCCGTTGGAATCTCCAGGTCCCACATTTAGCCAGACACAAAAAGAGACACAAGGGTGCAATGCAGAACTTGCCCATAAGGGGAAGCACACCTCTGGAGTTTTCACAGTGGCTGAGAGGCCGTTGGCACGCCCATTCGCTCTCAAATTAAAAATAAATAAATTTTTTGGGCTGGAGAGATGGCTTAGCGGTTAAGGCGCCTGCCTCCTAAGCCTAAGAACGCTGGTTCCAATCTCCAGGTCCCACGTTTAGCCAGTTGCAAAGTGACACAAGGGTGTGAACGCATCTGGATTTCGTTCACAGCAGCTGAGAGGCTGCTGGCACACCCATCGCTATCTGTCTTCCTCTCCCTCTCTCGGTGTCTCTCAAAAAAAAAAAAAATAGATAATTTTTTTTTTAAAGTTCTGAAGGGGCTGGAGAGATGGCTTAGCAGTTACAATGCTAGCCGGCAAAGCCTAAGGACCCAGGTTCAATTCCCCAGTATACATATAAGCCAGATGCACGCGTCTGGAATTTGTTTGCAGTGGCTAGAAGCCCTGGCACACCCATTCTCTCTTTATTTGCCTTTCTCTCTCTCTCTCTGTCCCTCTCTCAAGTAAATTTTTAAAAAGAGATGAATAGACCCCGTACTGTTGCTCAGATATGGGGCTGAGTTAAAGCTCTCTCTGAAGCATCAAATCTTTGAAATGAAAAGTGCCATCTGAGCAGGGTGTGGTGGCACATGCCTTTTTTTTAACATTTTATTTTATTTGAAAGAGACAGAGGGAAGCACAGAGAGAAGGGGGGGCTGGAAAGGTGGCTTAGTTGTTAAGGCACTTGTCTGCAAAGCCAAAGGACCTCAGTTTGATTCCCCAGGACCCACATAAGCCAGATACACAAGGTGGTGCATGCATCTGGAGTGAAGTGGCTGGAGGCCCTGGTGTGCCCATTCCTTCTCTCTCTTGCAGTTCTCCTCTGCCTCGTTTTCTCTCTCAGATAAATAAAAATAAAAATATTTTTAAAAGAGAGGGCTGGAGAGATGGCTTAGCGGCTAAGGCGCCTGCCTGCTAAGCCTAAGAACACTGGTTCCAATCTCCATTGGTCCCACGTTTAGCCAGATGCAAAGTGACACAAGGGTGCGATGCCACACTTGGCCACAAGGGGGCGCACGCATCTGGATTTCATTCACAGCAGCTAAGAGACTGCTGGTGCGCCCATCTCTGTCTCCCTCTCCCTCTCTATCTCGCTCTGTCTCTCTCTCCAAAAATAAATAAAAATAAAAAAATTTTTTTTAAAAAGAGAGAGAGAAGGGGCACACCAGGGTCTCTATCCCTGCAAACGAACTCCAGATGGTGGTGCATGCCTTTAATCCCAGCACTCAGGAGGTAGAGGTAGAAGTATCACTGTGAGTTTGAAGCCAGCCTGAGACTACATAGTGAATTCCAGGTCAACCTGGACTAGAGTGAGACCCTACCTTGAAAAACCAAAAATAAGTGTCATGTACTCTTCAGATTCCTTTGCAAAGTTCATTGGAAAACTGCAGTACAGAATCTGCAAATGATAGGACATGATGGAGTTGTTTTTTTTCTTAAACCACACTTTTAACTCTTGCATCTCAGACAGCGTACATACTGTGTCTTGGTTTTTTTGTTTGTTTGTTTGTTTTTAGGTAGAGTCTTACTCTAGCCTAGGCTGACCTGGCACTCACTCTGTAGTCCCAGGCTGGTCTCAAACTCACAGTGATCCTCCTATCTATGCCTCCCAGGTGCTGGGATTAAAGGTGTATACCACCGTGCCTGGCCTTCTCTCTTTTTTTTTTTCCCCCAAAAGTAACTGCTCCTTAGTTGAGATACTTCCCTCCTTTATGTTTGTATTAGGAAATGACACTAGGAGACTCAGAAAGCTATAAATTAAACCTTCAAATTCAGTTCATCAAAGTGCTGCCCAAGCCAACTTCCCCCTTGAGATATGCTGGGATACAGTGAGAATAATTTTCTCCCCAGAGTAATCCACAAAGGAGTAGTCCTGCATCCTGTCCTCAAAAGCAACCCTATGCAAGCTTTGAGGGAGAGTTAATAAAAGGAAGTGCCTTGTATGCAGGTTTTGTAGCTGTTTCCTGCAGAAGCTCTACCTATCTAGTACTTAAACTTAGTTCTGTCTGTGGGCAGCCACAGGAAGAGTGTGCGGCTTTTCTGGAGTGAGGGTCCTTCTCATCTGTTTAGTTTGGGTTCAGTGTTTGCCCTTTCTAGTTCTAACCCTCATGTCTATACATTGTTCCAGGTCTCTCAGTTGTTCAGACAGAGGCCAAGAAGAAATACCATTGCCCCTACAGCATCCTACCCCTCGTTGGGGTGGCTCAGGCTGCAAAGCCACTGGTGGTTCATCAATTCCTAGTGAATGTCCTGGAGCCCCAGACCATCTGAGGCAAGCCAGCAGAATGCCTTGCCCCAGGCCCCTGTCGGCAGGAATACAAGGATACCTTCCAGATGCCAGGGTTGCTCCCTTGACCCCACTCAACTCTCCTCTGCCTTCACCTGTTCCCTCCAGCAATCATTCACAGCTCACCACTGATCAACAGACTGGAAGGGACAGTCAGGCAGGGCGACAGCCTCTTCCACCCTATGCCCCTGCAGTGACTCACAGAAGCGATGGTAACACTCTGACCCAGCCTTCCAGTGCAAGAGTCCAGGAGTTCAGCAGTCCAGAGCCTGGAGTAGACGAGGGAATGTGGAAGAGGGTCTCACTACCTCAGCGCCCCCATCCACCATGGGTGAAGTGGGCCCATGCAGTCAGAGAGGACAGCCTTTCTGAGGAAGCCTCTACACCTGAGTTTGCAAACCCAAAGCACTATAAAAAACAGTCAAGTCTTCTGAGTTCTTGCAGCACTTCTGACCCAGACACTCCAGGGAGGATCTCTCTCCGAATATCCGAGTCGACCCTGCAGGCCTCCCCACCACCCCGGGAGGACTTCGATGATGAAGTGTTTGTGAAGGACTTGCTCCCCAAGGCTCCTTCAAGCCCTACATTTGAAGCTCTTCCTCCACCTTCAACTCCTCCACTGAGTCAAGAAACTCCAGTGAGTAGCTCCGATAACTTTCCTCCACCTCCTCCTCAAGCCCCTTATGAAGTGCCTCTGGACAGTGAAGCACCCAGGGAGCCTGACAGCAGGTGAGTGAGCAAGCAGGTGAAGCAGGTTTGGGGCTGAGGAGGAAGAGGGCCTTCCTCACTCTTAGATGTTTACAGCCAGGCTTCGGGATTGAGTTTGTTATAAAGGCTCAGCTCATTTGGCTGGCAGAACTATTTCATTTGTTTGCTTGGAGGGTGTTTATTGGGTGCCAAGGAGTGAAAGAGGAAACGCCCAAACCCTCTTCCCTGCCTGTGTTCTGGATCAGTTAAAAAAATAAGGTAAACCAGGTGTGGTGGCACACGCCTTTAATCCCAGCACTCGGGAGGCAGAGGTAGGAGGATCGCCATGAGTTCGAGGCCACCCTAAGACAACATAGTGAATTCCAGGTCAGCCTGAGCTAGAGTGAGACCCTACCACGAAAAAAAACAAAAAACAAAAAAAAAAAAAAAGGAAGGTAAGTTTTGGTTGTGCATACCTTTAGCCCCAGCACTGGGGGTGGGGGGGACAGAGGTAGGAGGATTGCCATGAGTTCAAGGCCAGTCTGGGGCTACAAAGTAAGTTCCAAGTTAACCTGGGCTAGAGTGAAGCTTTACCTCAAAAAGAAAATAAGGAAAATTCATAGAACACAGAAATGTCATTGTTATTGATAGAGTAGATACTGAAGAATATGGCATCTATCTGAATGGAAGTGGGATCTCTGGATACAAAACCCCCAATTAGACGCGTTTACCTACCTAGCTGTATGGACATGCACACACACACACATACACACTCCCTCACTCCCTCCCTCCATCCCTCCCCCCCCCCAGCAGCCTTTCAGAGAAGGGCCTGGGCTACTCTGTCCAAAGGCACCTTGGAGCTAAAGGTCAGAAATGTTTAGGGGACCAGAAGAATAGGGAGCAAGCCTTTTCAACAGACAGGCTCCAGGACAAGTGACCACTCGTGGTGAAATTACCTTTGGGGTAGTGTCCTCTGAATACCACAAGGGTCACTTGCCAATACTTACTGTCTCTCCAGACCTTTCAGAAAGCTCTGAAACTTGATAGCAACATTCGTCAAAACAGTTCCTAGTGAATGCTTTTCTGTTAGACTGGGCTCAGGAGAAGGTCTTTTAGAACCCATAGTTTGGGGTACAGTACCTCAGCCATCTGTCTACTCACCACACTCCAACATCCTGACATAGAACGTTTCTTCCCCTTCCTCCACCCTCTCATTACCTTTTTATAAACTCTTCTCTTAACATTATCTCATTTTTTCCCCCTTAGCAACTCCAGCAGATTTTCCAAGGTGACAGTTACAAGGGAAAGGCACATGCCTGGTACAGTCCATTTGGTAGGTAGTCAGATACTGGCTTCCTCACCACCCAAAGCTTTGGTCAAAGGTTCAGAGGCCAGCGAGTCTGACCCACCTTCCATCATGAGTGTTCAATCCCAATTCACTGGGTCTCTTGACAAGAAGCCATCTCCCAACCGGACCCAAAACCTTGTTCATGAACCAGTTGGTGGAATTCAGGATATAGAAAAGAAAGTCAGTGCTGAGCCTCAGAAAACCTCAGAAGACATCAGAACAGAGGCTCTTGCCAAGGAAATTGTCTATCAAGACAAATCTCTGGCAGACATTTTGGATCCAGACTCCAGAATGAAGACAACAATGGACCTGATGGAAGGTTTGTTCCCACGAGATGCTAATGTGCTGAAGGAAGGCAGAATCAAGAGGAAGGCCTTGCAAAAAGCTGGCAGTTGCTCAGGGTGTGATGACAAGAGGTAAGTCCTTGATGACATGCCCAAAGGGTCTTATAATTGAACTCATTCTGGTGATTAGAGTCTAGGAGTGCTTGTCTGATGTGTTCCTACTTCCACAGATCCCTGGCCCAATAATGACATTCCATTTCCATCTTGGGGGAATGACTCTGAAGAGTAGGATATGGGATAGATACCCAGTAACAAAAGTGTCAACAATAGCAAAAATTATGATTAATACCTATTGTTCACTTTCCATATGTCAAACATCATATTAACTTCTTTATATAAGCAATACCTAATTTTCACAAGCACCTTCTAAGAGAACTGCCAAGCACAGAGGAACTAAGATCATGCTCCAGAATGTATGAGTTGGAAACACCTGAATTTGAACTCAACCTGTGCCTGCCAGCTCTCATAGCAATTACAGTGTGCCTCCCTCAACAAACAGTTGTCTGGCCCTTGTCCCTCACAGGGACATCCCAGGCTCAGTGCTGAGAAGTAGCAAGAAGTGAACTGAATATGTCTATAAAGTGGACCCAAGCCTAGAGAAATAGATTTATTCACTACACAGAGCATTTACTTTGAAGTGTTAAGGTAGGTATTTACTCCAATCCTGAAAATTAATAAAGGTCTGAATAGGTCTACATTTACTTGGCCCCTTACTGCTCCTCAAGCTTAGCCCTGCGTAGATGGTCATTTAACACACCTTAACTGCTAAGCCATCTTTCCAGCCCTGTTTGGTTTTTTTTTAAGGGACTCATGGGAAATTTTGTAAAGTGGCTATTAGTTTTCATTGAAAATTAAAAAGAAACTATGTGTATTGACAGACTCAGCAGTTAGTCTGGAAAGACTAAATAAAAACAGAGTATGTCATCCAAGTTTGTGCTTGCATTTTAGAAATTTCCAGCTGATACTAACTGAATTAGTAACAGTAACACCATGTTTTGATTGGCGGAGGAGGAGGGTGAAGAGCTATGTACATAGTACTTATAAGCTGTCTGCTGTGTTGTCAGTGGCTCTCCTAGTTCAGGGCTTTAGAGTCAAGTTGTTCATGCCCTTCATCTTTGGATTTGGGAAATGGAAGCTAATTGAGATGTAGTGACATACATTACTGAGCATCACAAACACTTGCAATATGCAAGGCCATCCACTGGGTAGCACAGGGCCCTCGGGATGAACTTCTACGGGTGTGATGGTAGATTGTAGTATAGTCATGTTGTTATCTGATCACTTGATGTATAGAGACCAAATTTGAGAGCATATGTTTTCTCAGTGGTGTTGGAAATGAAATGGTCCTTTAGCATGAAAGCACAGACCTTCCCCGAGGATGGCATGCGCCATCTTCTGGTAAAAATCAGCATTGAGCTGTTGTGATGAGACAGCAAGTAGCCATTATGAGGCTTTATCTGATGCCTGAAAAGCTCATTTGTAATGCAGTAGATATTGTGATAGAAATTGAAAAACATGTAGCAGAAAACTTTTTTCAGTTTTCTAATCAAGTGGGTTAAATGTAGACATACTGCTTAGAGGCTGTCATCAAGCAGGAAGTCAATGAAGATGACTGCTTTGTGTTTCGTTATGGTAAAATTATAGGGTCAATGTCATGTTAACATCACATGATTAAATAACTAAAATTGCTCTCTGAGAGATCCTAACTTATTCCTCTGAGTTATTTATTCAATCAGTGGCATATGAACTCTAGTCTGAAGCTGGGGTTGTAGTTCAATGGTAGAGTGCTTGCCTCACATGCATAAGAACCTTCCTGGGTTCCATCACCACTATCTCAAAAAAAAATAAAAATTTCCTTCTCACTACTGTACTTGATAGTCCAAAACAAAAAGGAGGGGTGGAGAGATGGCTTAACAGTTAAGGCGCTTGCCTGCAAAGCCAAAGACCCAGGTTCAACTCCCCAGGACCCACATAAGCTAGGTGCACAAGGGGGCACACAAATCTGGAGTTCATTTGCAGTAGCTGGAGGCCCTGGCCCACCCAGCCCCACTAGCCCCCCTCTTTCTCTCTCTCAAAAAAAGAAAGAAAGAGCCTAAAACCTAGGATTTCAGCAGTATCTTAAATTCTTTCACCTTGATCAGGTCATGGCTCTCTATTGTGTTTTTGTGAAATAAGGAGTCAGAATTGTTCTTATGTTTATCACAGAAGAGTCATGCAGGAAGTGACTAGCCAGTCCCAATTCCTACTCCCATTCCCAGGATTGCCTTTGATAGCTCTCCATCCTAGGTTTGCCTGGCATTAAGTTTGTTGGAATGATGATCACTCAGTAAATATTCGCTAACTCATCATTTCTAGAGAAAAAATTTAATAGAACTTTTGTGCATTTCTGAATGAATAGACATCTTTAGTGAAAAGAAGCTCCTGCTGCATGGTATGTGTGATTCTATGTTCTTTATGATCCAGGAGTGATGACAAGGAAGCAGTGAGCATGCTGGTCCACTGCCCTGCCTACTACAGTGTGTCTGCTGCCAAGGCTGAGCTTCTGAACAAAATCAAGGATATGCCAGAAGAGGTGAATGAGGAAGAGGAGCAAGTGGATGTCAATGAGAAAAAGGTAAATAAAGAGGGGGATACCTTGTTCCTTTTTTCCCCAGAAAGATAGTCAAGGTCTTTGGAATTAGCAGGGCTACTGGCCCTAAGGCAAGAGGGGGAGGAACCTGTCACATCACCAAACTCTGCCAAAACCATCATTATACTTTGAACTTGCATGACACAGGTCGGTTACTGTCACTCTCTTTTTACAAATGAAGAAAGTGAAACTTAAAGAAATTAATTTTTATCTTAAAAGTTTCATAGCTAGAACAGTGAAAAACAAGAGAATCTAGAAACTTTGTTTAGGGAAAGAAGCCAGTTAAGACATTTCTTGAGAAAAGGTAAGCATTGATCTTTATACATTCTCCAGCTGTCTGCAGTACAAAGAGCTTGGAATTACAGGACTGGAATTTAATTGTTAGCATTTGGTACTCCTACAGAAATTCTAAATGCCAAACATTTTTAAATTGACCATGCTACTGCTGCAGTCTTCCCACATACCATGGAGATCTAAGCTGGGCTGTGTCTACAGGACAGAAAGTTCTTGCCATTCCACTTTTTTGTTGTTGTTTTTCTGAGGTAGGGTCTCACTCTAGCCCAGGCTGACCTGGAATTCACTACGTAGTGTCGAGGTGGACTCAAACTCAGGACAATTCTGTCTCCTAAGTGCTGGGGATTTAAAGGTGTACGACACTACGTCCGGCCATTCTACTTTGACTATAGCCTCATAGGGGGTACCTTCCACCAGGCTTCTGGCTCTCCATACATCCCAAGCATGCTACAAAGGGTTGCTTACAGATTGCTTGATAGAGCATAAAATGTGTTTTTCAGTGATAACTTTTGACTCTTTCATTTATTGTACAATATGTATACCAGACTTTCTTGCTGATGTGTTGGATGAAACAGGAGGACATAACCTCTAGGAACAGAAAATTGGAGCCACCTAATCGGTGCATTTTTCCTACCACTACTCCAGCCCTGTGGGCTCAGTGTCTCAGGTAGCTGCAGCAACACATTCCCTCTTGGCTAGTGCTTTCCCTGCTTCGTTGTGTACCTGTAGTACGTATCTATCAGCACTGCCAAGCATGCTCATTTTATAGGTCCTGTGCATAGAAACAAGACCACTTTGCTCTTGCCCTGTCTATACTTCTTCCAAAGGAACTATGTAACCACTATCACATGTACTGTGTTGTCATGATATCTTTGTTATTTTATAGAGACTTCTGTTCTGTTTTCTGCACATAGACATAGAGTTAGCAAATTACTCATTAATTTTGTTTTAATTTAGCTGTTTTTCCATTACTTTAGTATCACCCTCTCATTTTGATAATTATGTGGCAAAAAGTATTTTTAGACTAAGAATTGGAAGAATATAGGCTCAAGTCATCCTCACAGCAGATAACACCAGTCATGTTTCAGTGTGGGCTGTGGTGATTTATGTAGTGCCTTATTATTGCCACCGATTTTTATCATGTGGCAATGGAGAGCATTTTGATACTTTGTTTTAACTTTATGTGTATATATGTGTAATAGAATTTCCCTTAGTGAGCTGGGTGTGGTGGCGCAGGCCTTTGGTCCCAGCAGTCGGGAGGCAGAGGTAGGAGGATTACCATGAGTTCAAGGCCACCCTGAGAATACAGAGTGAACTCCAGATCAGCCTGAACTAGAGTGAGACCCTACATGGAAAAAAAAAAAAAAAAAAGTAATGGTGAGCCAGGTGTGGAGGCAGAGGTAGGGGGATTACTATGAGTTCAAGGCCACCCTGAGACTACATAGTGAATTCCAGGTAAGCCTGGACTACAGTGAAACCCTACCTTGAAAAAAAATAATAATAATAATAGTTGTATTGAAGGTATCTATCAATATATTCAGCATTAAGTTGAAGATAGTTTTCCTCTTGTCCTACAATAAGCTTTTCCAATGGTGATTTTTTTTTTTTTCTTGTTTTGTTTTTCAAGGTAGGGTCTCATTCCAGTCCAGGCTGACCTGGAATTCATTATGTACTCTCAGGGTGGCCTTGAAGTCATGGCATTCCTCCTACCTCTGCCTCCCAAGTTATGGGATTAAAGACATGCACCACCACCCTGGCCAATGGTGATTTTAAAAATTGACATTTGTTTAAATTAATTCCTCAGAGTATTTCAAGGCCCATCCACAAACTTATGAAGTAATTTGTTACCTAATACTTAAAGTTATTAGTAACAAGATATATTTTAGACATGAAACTCAGTCAGTGGAAGCTAGATTCTGAACATGAGCGTGAATAAATATTTTTAAATTCTCACCATTTAAAAAATTTCTGCTTTTTTATATGGATATACATATATGCTGTTTTTATTCTGTTTTGGTGTTCAGTTTTTGAAACAGCATGTTCTCAAGCACAAGCTAGCCTGAACCTCGATATATAGCCAGTGATGACTTTGACCCTCATCATCTTGTCTCTATCTCCCAAGAACAGAGATTACAGGCACGTGCCACCATGCCTGACCTATATTTTCTATTTATACATTGTAGATGATGAACAGGATTCTAGCGAAAAATAGTATTTAAAATATGAAACACTTTTGTCATCTAAGCTTTAGACAATCAAAATTAAAGACAATTTAGAGCTTTCATCACTTTGGCTGAACCCTTTTTTTTTGGGGGGGGGGGGATAGGGTCTTGCCCAGACTGTCCTGAATGCACTATATACTCTCAAGTTGTTCTTGAACTCATAGCAATCCTCCTACCTCAGCCTCCTGAGTTCTAGAATTCGCCCAGCCCTACTGTATTTTTTGTGTGTGTATGTATGCGCATGCAAATGTGGTGTGTGTGTGTGTAGGCCAGAGGTCATTGCAGAGTGTCTTCCTCACTCATTCTCCAGATGCATGCACCACCTTGTGCATCTGGCTTACATGGGTACTGGGGAATAGAGCCTTGAACTGGGGTCCTTAGGCTTCACAAGCAAGCACTTAACCACTAAGCCATCTCTCCGGCCCAAAATCCATGCAATTTTAAGAGCCTTTGTTATGTTGTGCCAGTCTGTTCCCTTTTCAGAGTCTAGTCTGGGACTTGCATGTCATTTGTATTACAGTGCAGTTAGGTCTCCGATCCTTTTCAAATCCTTTAGGTCTTGTCTCTGCTTTTGCAGCTTAAAGGTAAGCCTAGGAACTCACAGGAGTTCATGCAAAGTTCAAAGACCTTGTCCAGTTCACTCCTCTTCTGGGTTTTCCCCACACTCTATGATTCCAGGCAACCCTCCTTATTCCTAAGCCTCTGGCAGCCTGTGTAGCTATGTAGTTCCCTGTGACTGGAATGATCTTCAGTGAAAAGAAGAGAAAAATAATGGAGGTCGTCCTCACTGAAGACCACAGGGCCTTTTCCCAGTTCCTGTAGTCAGGAAGGAGGATTCTGGATTGTGCTGGCACTGTGCAGTGTGGCTCTCTAAGTGGAGCCACCTTTGGGGACAGAGCTAGGAGAGGGAAAAGAAGAAAATGAAATGAGGAAAAGTTCAGGATTTCCTCAACCCCAGTGCACAGAAGCCACATTTTTCCAGTTTCTGCACTGAGGCTGTCACCAGCTCACAGCTAGAGCATAAAGGGATGAAAAGCAGGAAGCTTACCTTCTTTGGGTTAAGAAGTAAGTGTATACCCCTCTCCAGCCTACTACCCTAGTTAACTTTTCAGAATGTTCTTCAGAACTTCTAGTTTTTCCTTACAACATGCAGGAGAGAGAGGTGGCTTGGTCCCCACCAGAAGTCTCCTCTGGGCCTGGTAAAAAGCAGAGCAGGTTTGCACTTCAGAAAAGACCCTCTGGCAGTGGTATGCCGAGCCTGAAGATGAAAAGCCAGTTATCAGGGTCTTTAGGAGGCAGCACAGCCATGATATGCAAGTGATAATGCAATCTCCAAGCCACACAGAACAACAGGGTGAAAGAAAGGGGTTAAAAAAATAGTGCTGGGGGTGGTGGTGCACATGTGTTTATCCCCAGCATTTGGAAGGCAGAGGTAGGACGATTGCTGTGAATTTGAGGCCAGCATGAGACTGCATAATCAGTTCCAGGTCAAACTGGGCCAGAATAAGACCCTACCTTCAAAAAAAAAAAAAAAAAAAATAAGAGAGAGAAAAAGGGCTGGGGAAATGGCTTAGAGGTTGAGGCATTTGACTGCAAAGCCTAAGGACCCTGGTTCGATTCCCTAGGACCCACGTAAGCCAGATGCACAAGAGGGCGCATGTGTCTAGAGTTCGTTTGCAGTGGCTAGAGGCCCTGGCACACCCATTCTGTCTTTCTATCTGCCTCTTTCTCCCTCCCTCTCTCTCACAAATAAATAAATTAAATATTTTTTAAAAAGAGAAAGGGCTGGAGAGATGACTTAGCGGTTAAGGTGCATGCCTGTGAAACCTAAGGACCCACATTTGATTCTCCACATCCCACGTAAGCCAGATGCTCATGGTGGCACATGCGTCTGGAGTTTGTTTGCAGTGGCCCAAGGCCCTGGCATGCCCATTCTTACTTACTCTCTCTCTCTCTGTGTCTCTAATAAATAAGTAAAAATCTTTTAAAAAGAGAGAGAAAGAAAAGGAAGGAAAGAAAGGAGGAAGGGAGGAGAAGAAGCAAAATGGGCAGGAGCTGGTAACAGTATAGATGTGGAAGATAGTAGAGAAATAAGATGACTCCCAGCTCCAGGCCACTGTCCTAAGAGATTGAAAACCAAGAGACCATCTAGGAAGGGGAGGGGAGATGAATTTAATAGAATTTGTAGGGCTGAAGAGATGGCTTAGCAGTTAAGGCATTTGCCTGCAAAGCCAAAGGATCTTGGTTCAATTCTCCAGTACCCACATAAGCCAGATGCACAAGGTGGCACATGCGTCTGGAGTTCGTTTGCAGTGGCTGGAGGTCCCAGTGTGCCCATTTTCTCTCTCTCTCTCTCTCTCTCCCTCTTTCAAATAAGCAGAAAGTAAATAAAATATTTTAAAAAATAGAACTTGTGGAGATTTAGTATCATTTCTACTGTGTCATCAAAACTGGAACCAAGAGACCACCTCAAGTAGATGTGCTGACATTCTAGTCTAACCTTCCCTGAAAGGAAACAGAAAAGAATTCTTGGCAGAAATGTGCTGTAGAATGTTTAAAATGGTCATGTCTCTCTTCCCCTCACCCTCCCCATCTCTCTGCTTCGATCAGGTCACACAGTGTAGGATAAAAATTAAGTCCATATGCTGTCTAAAACTGCATGCTGCATCCAGGCTTCCCATTTAAGACCAAAGAAACAAGTCCTGTATAGAAATGGCTTTCCCTGGTCCTCATTTTTACTAGCAGAAAACTAAATCCCACTATGTCCCCAAACCCCAGCTACTTGGCCAGTAGTCCTGAATGACTCTTGTTTGAGATGAAGTCAGCTGACAGAAGCCAACTGTGTTTGTAGTGATGTTTTGGCAATGTTTCCTGCACAAGTCCTCAGAGCAGAAAGCAGACAGTGGGGGAAACTGGGTATTCCCCTGAGGAGTGTACTTAAAATGTGGGCTGTGTGTTCTTCATATAATAGCACAAAAATTCAAAAATATTTGGTATGTTTTGTTTTGGTTTGGTTTTTCAAGGTAGGGTCTTGCTCTAGTCCAGGCTGACCTGGAATTCACTATGTAGTCTCAGGGTGGCCTCAAACTCCAGGTGATCCTCCTACCTCTGCCTCCCAAGTGCTGGGATTAAAGGCATGCGCCACCATGCCTGGCTTCTTTTAATCTTTTTTTTTTTTTTTTTTTTTTTTTTTTTTTTTTTTTTTTGCATGTTCGAGATGTTCCTATTTTCCAGAGTGCTTGCACAAACTATTTCATCTGAGCCTCAAAACAGTCCAATGAGGTATTTTAATATAATGATTAAGACTGTACCTTGGGACAGGTGTGGTGGCATACACCTTTAATCTCAAAACTTGGGAAGCAGAGGTAGGAGGGTCACCGTAAGTTCAAGGCCACCCTAAAACTACATAGTAAATTCCAGGATCTAGAGCAAGACCCTACCTTGAAACAAAAATTAGTGATAAGGCACTTGCCTACGAAGCATAAGGACCCAGGTTTGATTCCCCAGTACCCACATAAGCCAGATGCATAAGGTGGCACATGCTTCTGGAGTTTGTAGTGGCTAGAGGCCCTGGCATGCCCATTCCTTCCCCCCACCACCACCTCTCCCTCATAAATAATAAAATACTTTTTGCAAAGTCTGGAACTGGGCGTGGTAGCACATGCCTTTAATCCCAGCCCTTGGGAGGCAGAGGTAGGAGGATCACCATGAGTTCGAGGCCACCCTGAGACTACATAGTGAATTCCAGATCAGCCTGGGCTAGACTGAGACTCTACCTCAGAAAAAAAAAAAAAAAAGTCTGTACGCTGGAGCCAGGGTTAAGCCTGGCTCTGCTTCTTACATGAACTTGGTCAGGGTTCTAGAACCTCTGTCCACCTTACTTTGCTCATCAGTGAAACAAAGAAAATAATGGTGTCTGTCTCATCCAGTTGTTTAAGTAGTGATTGAACAATAAGACACACTGCTTGGCAAAGAGAAAGAGCTCAGTAATTAAGACAGAATTGTTAGTTTTAGGCAAGTATTGTTATCCCTTTGCTATGGATAATACACCGTAAGTCAAGTGACTTGCCTGATGGTGAACATGTCACAGCCTGGTCTCTGACGTGCTGAGGAAACAAGAACGGGCCCCAGCATTCTGTTTTGTGTGCAGATGGTGAGGTGGGAGGGAAAGTGTATTAAACTATGTTTAGAAAAACATTTATAAATAGTATCTCACACAGCCTGCATTAACATTTTATGCTAGATGAGGAATTAAGTGGATAAACGTTAATGGTTTTACAAATAAAGTAGCTTCTGAGAGACTAGTGTGTTCGTGAAGTGTACACACACACTCTCTCTCTTTTCCTTTTACCTCCCTCAGTGAATTCTAGTTGAAGTTATATTTTTTAAGTTATTGCAAGATATTGGACTTTTAAAATATATATATTTGCTTATTTAAGAGCATGTATGTGTTAGCTGGGTGTGGCAGCGCACACCTTTAATCCCAGTACTCAGGAAGCAGAGGTAGCTGTCAGTCTTGTTCTCTCTCTTGCTCTCCTTGCAAAGAAATAAATAAAAATATTTCTAAAATAATTCTAAAAACTGGGGCTGAAGAGATGGCTTAGCGGTTAAGGCACATGCCTGTGAACCTAAGGACCCCGGTTCGATTCTCCAGGTCCCACGTGAGCCAGATGCACATGGTGTCACATGCATCTGGAGTTCGTTTGCAGTGGCTAGAGGCCCTGGCATGACCATCTCTCTCACTTTCTATCCCCCTCTCTGTGTCTCTAATAAATAAATAAAATTGTTTTAAAAAATTCTAAAAACCAGGAGACTATTACCTTCCTTTCTACTTTTCTTCAAATAAACAAAAGGTATTTTCTAGAAATTTTACTTCTCAAAATCTAAGGTTAAGGCTGGACAGATGGCTTAGTGGTTAAGGAGCATGACTGTGAAGCCTAAGGACCCCAGTTCAATTCTCCAGTTCCCACATAAGCTAGATAAACATGGTGGCACATGCATCTGGAGTTTGTTTGCAGTGGCTAGAGGCCCTGGCACGCCCATTCTTTCTCTCTCTCTCCCCCTCTTTCTCTAATAAATATAAAAAGTCTTTTTAAAAATCTGAGGTTAAAACAGATGCCTAAATTTGAATGAACAAAAGACCTTTTCTTAAGAAAGAAGTGTTTTAGATTTAGTATAATTCATTTTTCTGTGTGTGTGCATGTGTTTCTTTTGGTTTTTCAAGGTAGGGTCTCACTCTAGCCCAGGCTGACCTGGAATTTACTATGTAGTCTCAGACTGGCTTTGAACTCACAGGGATACTCCTACCTCTGGTTACTGGGTGGTCAGATTGTTTTTCAAGGCAGGATCTGACTGTATAACTCTGGCTGGCTTGGAGCTCCCTGTGACTAGACTGACCTGGAACTTACAGATATCTTTGTTCCATCCAAGTGCTGGATATCACAAGAGTTTACAACCAACCTGAGTATGTTCAAATTTTCTACAAGAAAGTATTGTCTAGCAATATTTAGAGTGACAAGCTCACCAGTTTACCCTACAAAGCTAACACCACCAGGACTGTCATTGTGTAGCTGTCTGTCTCTCTCAATCTTTCTGAAAAACAGCAAGCACTAATGACATTTGATTTCTTTTTGGTTTGTTTTAAATATTTTATTTTTATTTATTTTATTTTTTGAGAGAGAGAGAAAGCAAGGAAGAAAGAATGGGCGCATCAGGTCCTCCAGCCACTGCAAACGAACTCCAAATGCATGCACCATCTTGTACATCTGGCTTACGTGGGTCCTGGGGAATCGAATTGAGGTTCTTTGGCTCTTCAGGCAAACGCCTTAACCACTAAGCCATCTCTCCAACCCTGTTTGTTTTCTTGAGGTAGGGTCTCACTCTAGCCCAGGCTGACCTGGAACTCACTTTGTAGCTTCATGCTTGCCTTGAACAAAACAGCAATCTTCCTATCATAGCCTCCTGAGTACTGGGATTAAAGGTGTACACCACCATGCCCGCCTACTAATGACATTTGGTTTATCCTGACACTGGCCATGGGAATGTTGGGTGACCTAACAGCATGAGTGTTTGCTTTTCTTACTATTTTCCACCTCAGTACCCCTGCTCTGCTCCTAATATGAACTCACCTTGCTGAGTGGCCCATGCCTTTAATCCCAGCACTGGGAGACTGAGGTAGGAGAATGGCTATGAGTTCGAAGCCAGCCTGGGGCTCCAGAGTGAGTTTCAAGTCAGCCTGGGCTAAAGTGAGACCCTACCTCAAAAACCAAAAATTAAAAAAAAAAAAAAAAATCACAGAGAGAGAATGGTTGTGATTTTAAACCAAGTTTTCAGGTGGAGCTTCACAACTGGCCTAAAGATATGGTGTGTGTATATGTTTTATATGCAGTGTAGCTAAAACATTTTGTTTTGTGGTACTAGGATCTAAATGCAGGGCCTTGCACATACTGGGAAAGTTCTTTACCCCCTGCCCTAATCTGAGCTACATTCCTTGCCCTTAAGCTGCAGCCATTTTTAGTAGTAAACATATATTAACCAAAAATGATGATATCCCTTTTTCCATTTGAGTAATTTCTCCTGAAACAATTTAGGAGCAGACATTTAATATAAGTGAAGTTGGGTATGACACTACCAGGACATTTTATTTCATTCCTTCAGCTGAATATTCTGGATATTGCCCAACATGACACCTGTCATTCAGCACTTAGGATGTAGAGTAGAGACAGAAAGGTTGGGAGTTTAAGGCCAGTTTCAGCTACATAGTAATTTTGAGACCAGCCCTGGACTACATGAGATCCTGTCCCCCAAAAAAAAAAAGGACAATAAACATATATGCTATTTGTGTATCTATTTCATAAACATAGAAATTTATAATTGAGCCAGGTGTGGTGGCACACGCCTTTAATCCCAGCACTTGGGAGACAGAGATAGGAGGATCACCATGAGTTTGAGGCCACCCTGAGACTACATAGTGAATTCCAGGTCAGCCTGAGCTGCAGTGAAACCTTACCTCAAAAAACCAAAAAAAGAAATTTGTAATTGGGTTAAGTTTTGGAAGCAGGTTCAATAGAAACAATGAGGGGCTGACTTTCTGATAAAGTTCTGGTATCAATATTTAAAATGACTGTACAAGGATAGCTCCAAACGGCTGGCCCAAGTTCAAGGCAGTCCATCCTAATTACACGTGTGTCTTGGGCAGTCACTTTGCCTCACGAGGTCTCCATCTCCTCACCTATTGTATGTGGATAACATAGTATCTATGAGATTGATTGTTGGGAAGACTAAAGGAGGCAATCAATGTAGCAACAGCTGCACAAAGGTAGCTTCAGCAATATTCAACTCAGCTCAGAACGTGGGTGCGTCCCTGCATTCCTCTGTCTCCTAGTGTCTCTATTGTAATAGGTGCATTTGCCCTCCCTGCCCACCTGCCTGTGTTATGTGTCAAATAGAGCATGAAAGGACTTCAGTATGAGTACTGAACAAACCCGTCGGAAAGGCAATGTTGTACACACTGTGCCAGTCAGGAAACATGAAGAGGCAATGTGCAGCTGGTTGTTGGCTTATGAACACTAAGTAGATTCAGAGAGAGAAGCAGTTGTGGGCATTTAGGGAAAGGAAAGGATATTCTATTCTGATGTCAGTCCTTGATAGAGAAGGGAAACTTTCAGCTGAGTCTTGAAGGCCAATGGGACTGGAAGGTGTCAGTCCTTATGTTGGTAGCTGCTGACTCATCTTGCTGTATGCCTATTCTATCCTTACAGGCTGAACTCATTGGAAGTCTCACCCACAAGCTTGAAACCCTCCAGGAAGCCAAGGGAAGTCTCATCATGGACATCAAGCTAAATAATGCCTTGGGAGAAGAGGTGGAGGCTTTGATTAGTGAGCTCTGCAAGCCGAACGAGTTTGAAAAATACAAGATGTTCATAGGGGACTTGGACAAGGTGGTCAACCTGCTGCTCTCCCTCTCTGGGCGCCTTGCCCGTGTTGAAAACGTCCTTAGTGGCCTCGGTGAAGACGCTAGTAATGAGGAAAGGGTATGTGGCCTAGCAACTCAGTTCACAGGTTTCCCTCTGAGCCCATTTCCATAGAGAAGAGCCATTAGACAAGATACCTGCTCTCAAAATTACCGTCAGTTTGGAGCTGGAGAGCATAGATGACCAAGGTAGATTGGAAGCTGAATGTTCCATGCCAAGATGCAATGTTGACAAGGTTCAGGGAATATTTGGGAAAGTAAATACACAGATGCCCGAGTTTCTTGCCTCTCAAGTTCGATTGCAGCGGCTGGAGGCCCTGGTGCACCTATTCTCTCCCTCTATAGACCAGAAATCTTAGCCTCATAATTGACAGGATTAAGGGTGTGGGGCAACACACATCTCTCTCCCTCTCTCCCTGCCTCTTTCTCACTCTGTCTGTGTCTCAAATAAACAAACAAAAAGAAACAAACCAACCAACCTGGGCCAGGCGTGGTGCTGCACACCTTTAATCCCACACTTGGGAGGCAGAGGGAGGAGGATTGCCATGAGTTCGAGGCCACTGTGACACTACATAGTGAGTTCCAGATCATCCTGGGCTAGAGTGAGACGCTACCTCAAAAAACTTGGAAAAAATGGAAGTTGACTTTTTTTAGATGGGAAATGTATTCTTATTGTTATTGGTTAGAGAGAGGTTTTCAAACTTTAGAAAAGTTGTAAAAGAGGCCTGAAGAAATGACTTAGCGGTTAAAGCACTTGCCTACAAAGCCAAAGGACCCAGGTTCAAATCCCCAGGATTCACATAAACTAGATGCATAAGGTGGCACATCCATGTGGAGTTCATTTGCTGCAGCTGGAGGCCCTGGCACACCTGTTCTCTCTATCTGCCTCTTTCTTTCTCTCTCTCTCTCTCTCTCTCTCTCTCAAGTAAATAAATCAATGAATGAATAAAGTTGTAAAAGAATCACCAAAGTTTTACTTTTTGGGGGTCGGGGTTTCCAAGGTAGGGTCTTGCTCTAGTTCAGGCTGACCTGGAATTCACTATGTAGTCTCAGGCTGGCCTCGAATTCATGGCAATCCTCCTACCTCTGCCTCCCACATGCTGGGACTAAAGGCGTGCATCACCACACCTGGCTAAGAAGTTTTCTTAAACAGATCCAGCCCAGCACGGTGATGCTCACCTTTAGTCCCAGTGGAGACTTAGTTAGGAGGATCATCCTAAGTGCGAGGCCAGTCTGGGGCTAACAAAATGAATTCCAGGTTATCCTGGACTAGAGTGAGATTGCCTCAAGGGTGGAGAGGCCGAAAATTGCCTTTCTAACAAGTTCCTAAGGGGTGCTCACTTACTGCTGCTAGTCCAGCAGGCCCACTCTGACAACCACCCTAATACCCAAGGGAATTTGAGGATTGTCTCTAAGTATAAACCCCAAAAGTCAGGCTGTTACCCCAGCCACTTTACCCCTCTCCACCTGAAAACCCCATAACATAAGAATTAAATGGTTTTTAAAATATCCTTACCACGGTTGAAATTAGACATAGAACATTGCCATTCTATGAAAATGATCAGTGTGCAGGAGCCTGGCTCCCTTCTCTGTGCCATTGCTTATCTGCCTATTTTGCCCTAGCAGAGCTCTCTGAATGAGAAGAGGAAGATCTTGGCTGGGCAGCACGAGGATGCTCGGGAGCTCAAGGAGAACCTTGATCGCAGGGAGCGTGTTGTGCTGGACATCCTGGCCAATTACCTCTCAGCCGAGCAGCTCCAGGACTATCAGCATTTTGTGAAAATGAAGTCAACACTGCTCATAGAGCAGCGGAAGCTGGACGACAAGATAAAGCTGGGCCAGGAGCAGGTCAAGTGTCTGCTGGAGTCGCTTCCCTCAGACTTCACACCCAAGGCTGGTGTCCTCACCCTGCCCCCAGCACTCACCAGCCACACTGCTCCTGTGGCAGGGTGTTTGGTCGGTGGCATTTTCCCAACATTAACCTCTCCACTATAACCTCTTCTAAAAGGCCCAACCAAAAGATCACCGCTTCTCTCAACACTATTTAATCTGAAAAATGTTTCAGTACAAACTACCGTTTAAACTGTGCGTTATTGGGGTTTTCCTGGGTAAAAAGAAGAAAATTCTATCCAGGAAGAAGCCAATTTTTCCTTTCCTGCCTTCCGTGATTGATCTTCTGAGAGCTTGAATGCTGCTGGAAAATTCCCCCTTTCTATTATTACTTTGTAGTAGAAAGAAAGTTAATGAAACTGCAAACTGATTGGAGGGTATTTGATTGTTTAGATTTTAACAAGCTGAGGCAACGTGAATCAGTGTGTATCACCCTCAGGAATGCATCCTCAGTGGACTTCCTTGCTGGTGGGCAGTGAACCCTGATGACAGGGTACAAGTACCATTAATGAAGGGTCTGTAACACAAAGCCTTAAAAAGACACACATTAAGAAAATTGTAAAGCCTTTAACATTGTTATTTATATTTTAAAAAATGAAAAAGATCATTGTTTGTGTGCTAACCACTTAATTTGATTCTATTTTGTGGTGGATGTAGACAATTGTGTTTGAGCTTTGTATTTTGTGAAAAAATTAATGAAAAATTCCAAAGATAGTCACATTGAGTGTGGAGACTACTTTTCTTTTGTATTGTCTGTTTTTTTTTTTTAATAACCATGACCATTCTATACTTGTGTTAAACTTGTGAGAAAATTCCAGTTCCCATTGCTTCCAACCCTCACATTTCTCCCTTATCAAACTGGAACATACTCCTTTCCCAAGGGACAGACTAGAGGCCCGAAATCTATGCCAGTGGGTAACTGTCTGGCTGATCCTGAGCAGATGACAGCCAGCCTGCAAATGTCCATAGATGTTTTTAATAAAACCCTTCAGGGACTGGAGAGATGGCTCAGTGATTAGGGCACTTGCCCTTAAAACCCAACGACCAGAGTATGATTCCCCAGTACCCTTGTAAAGCCAGATGCCCAAAGTGGCGCATACATCTGATGTTCATTTGCAGCAGCTCGAGGCCCTGGTGCATGCATACCCCTCCCCCAATGTAGTAGCACACACCTTTAATCCCACTCCTAAACCCTGAAGGGGATGAGGAAGGAAGATTGTGTGAGTTTGAGATCAGTCTGAGACTACGTAATGAATTCCAGGTCAGCCTGAGCTAGAATAAGACCCTTCCTCAAAAAAAAAAAAAGCCTCAGAGGAGTCTGGTGCACTCAGGTCCCAACATTGTCTCGATTCCTCTTCAGGTTTGACTGGGGCGCACTCTGCACATTCAGTCTGTCCTGATGTCTTTCTAATTCATACATGTAAAACTAAATGACTTCCACAGTAGAGTGACAGGTGATTCTGTTGGATATGCTTAGCCTATGACCTCCAAATTTGTCTGTTCTTTTGTTACACCAAATAATAATTGTTCACTTGTTATATTGAAATGAGTGTGATACCCAGTGAGACTTTGCAATCCAATTCTTATGTGGATGTGGGATTTATTACAATAGGACTTAATCTATGTTTTGAAGAAATAACTAAATTTTCAAAGTTTACATATATAGAGAGTCAGTCTTGCTTTAGCCCATGCTGACCTGGAATTTGTCTCTCAGGATGGCCTCAAACACTCAGCAATCCTCCTACCTCTGCCTCCTGAGTGCTGGGATTTAAAGATGTGCACCACCACACCTGGCTCAAACTTTCCTTTTTTAAATTTTGTTTTTAATTTATTTGAGAGGCAGAAAGAGAATTGCTATGCCAGGACCTCTAGCCACAACAAATGAATTCCAGACACATGTGCCACCTTGTGCATCTGGCTTACATTGGACCTGAGGAATTGAACCTGGGTCCTCTGGCTTTGCAGGCAAGTGCCTTAACTGCTAAGCCATCTTTCCGGCCCCAGAGTTTTTTGGTTTTTTAAGGTAGGGTCTCACTGTAGCTCAGGCTAACCTAGAATTCACTATGCTGTCTCAGAGTGTCCTCGAACTCGGTAATCCTACCTCTGCCTCCCAAGTGCTGGGATTAAAGGCGTGTGCCACCACGCATGGTGTGTATGTCTGTATGCATGTGTAGGTTCACGTAGAGGCTAATGGATAACCTTGGAAAGTGTTCCTCAGGAATGCTGTCCATCATTTTTTGAGCCTGGAGCTCACTAAGTGCGTGCTAGACAAGCTGGCCAGCCAGGTCCAGGCATCCACTTGTCTCTGCTTCCCCAGTGCTGCAATTACAAACATGTGCCATCATGCTTGGCATCTTTAATATGAACTCTGGGAATCAAACTCAGGTCCTCAATGCTTTCAAGGCTTTACCAACTGAGCTATTTCCCCAGCCCTCAAAATTTACTTTTAAATGCTCTAACTAAAAAGAGAAGCTTTTTTTCTTCTCTCTTCTCGCTGTTTTAAATATACATATATATCATTTACTGTAGAAGCCACATTCCTTTCTTTTGTGTCCCTTACTGAGACCGTGAGAACAGTAGTCACAAACATGTTGGTCAAAGTTTCAGATCACACGTGACATCATTGAGAATGTTTATACACAGTGATTTCAAAGGCACACTTCCTATTTCAAACCAGATGGGATAGTCTTGCAATATGGCAAATAAGGATCCAACAGAAACCTAGGCAGTTCCAAGAAAGGACCAAAGCCTGTGACAAAGTCACGAGGTCTCCATATCCTGGGCCACTTGAGATGTCCTCAGCCTGTCACTGCATGTTGGCAGACTCAGCCTTTCTGCTGCTGTTTTATTGCGGTAGTTGCTAAACCCAAAAGAATGCAGGGAGGAGCCACAGTCTTTTTCTAGACACTGTCGAAACCAAACACATTTTCCTTTGCTCCAAGGAAACATCTCAGGTTTCATTTTGCACAGCTGATTCCCAAACTGAGAAATTAACTAATTTGGATCAATCCTTATGAATCAGTATCTGCCTTTGAGGTAAGAAAGGAGGGCTGGGGCCTCCCCATTTCCCTATTACCTTGTTAATATCTAACCTAAAATCAATTAGGAGTTTAAAGAAGCAGTATACAGGGTTGGGAAATGGCTCCGTAGTTAAAGGTGCTTGCTTAGAAAGCCTGCTGGCCAATTTCCCAACACCCGTGTAAAGCCAGATGCAAAGTGGCCCATCCATTCCAACACACCTATGACAATGAGAAGTGGAGCCAGGAGAATCTTACAGGCTAGCTAGTCTTGACGATGCAGTTTGACAACTCATTTGCAGCACAATAGGCCCTATCTAAAAGTATTTATTGCTGTCTTAACTCTGAGGTGGAGCATCAGACAAATTAAATTAATTAAATTATTTACCTCAGGGCTGGAGAGATGGCTTAGCAGTTAAGCGCTTGCCTGCAAAGCCAAAGGAAATTGGTTCACTTCCCCAGGACCCACGTAAACCAGCTACACAAGGTGGCGCATGCGTCTGGAATTTATTTGCAGTGGCTATAGGCCCTGGCATGCCCATTCTCCCTCTCTCTCTCTCTCTCTATCTCTTTCAAATACATGAATAAGGCTAGAAATGATGGTGCACGCCTTTAATCCCAGCACTTGGGAGGCAGAGGTAGGAGGATCTCTGTGAGTTCAAGGCCACCCTGAGAGTACAGAGTTAAATTCCAGGTCAGCCAAGGCTAAAGTGAGACCCTACCTCAAAAACAAAACGAAACAAAAATCAAATAAATGAATAAATAAAAATAAAGTATTTTTAAAAAATTATTTACCTTAAAAACAATCAAGTTGGCTGGGCGTGGTGGCGCACACCTTTAATCCCAGCACTTGGGAGGCAGAGGTAGGAGGATTGCCAAGAGTTCAAGGCCACCCTGATACTAAATAGTGAATTCCAGGTCAGCCTGGACCAGAGTGAGACCCTACCTCGAAAAACCAAAAGAAAAAAAAAAAAAATCAAGTTGGTCAGGCATGATGATGCATGCCTTTAATCCCAGCACTTGGGAGGTAGAAATAGGAGGATTGTCATGAGTTCAAGGCCACCCTGAGACTACATAGTGAATTCCAGGTCAGCCTGGGCTAGAGCAAGACCCTCGGGGGTTCGGGGGGGGGGGAATCAAGTCATCACACACTCAGTAATTTGAAGTTCTGCTCTGACTGAAATGATCATCACTGACCTTTGCAGTAGGAAACACAGATTTCTGTTGCTTCTTCATAGTCTCATACCACATATGAGTTAAAGTCTAGATAATGAAACAAAGGTGTGTTAATTTCCTTTGAAAAGTGGGAGAGCATCCAGTTCTAAAACCCTAGAATCAGAGCCTAGAGAAATGGCTCAGTGGCTAAAGGCACTTGCTTGTTAAGTCTGATGACCTGGATTCAATTCCCCAGTGCCCATGTAAGCCAGAGGCACAAAGTGTCACATGTGGTGTTTGTTTACAGTGGTCAGAGGCCTAGCTGCACCCATACTGCCTCTCTTTTTTCTTTTTCTTTTTTTGTTTTTGTTTTTGTTTTTGTTTTTGTTTTTGTTTTTGTTTTTGTTCTTGTTCTTGTTCTTGTTCTTGGTTTTGGTTTTTCGAGGTAGGGTCTCGCCCAGGCTGACCTGGAATTCACTATGTAGTCTCAGGGTGGCCTTGAACTCATGATCCTCCTACCTCTGCCTCCTGAGTGCTGGGATTAAAAACATGCGCCACCACACCGGGCACTGCCTCTCTTTTCTAACTCTCTCTCTCTCTCTCTCTCTCTCTCTCTCTCTCTCTCTCTCTCTCTCTCTCTGCTTGTAAATAAATAAAACAATTCTGCTCTGACTGAAATGATCATCACTGACCTTTGCAGTAGGAAACACAGATTTCTGTTGCTTCTTCATAGTCTCATACCACATATGAGTTAAAGTCTAGATAATGAAACAAAGGTGTGTTAATTTCCTTTGAAAAGTGGGAGAGCATCCAGTTCTAAAACCCTAGAATCAGAGCCTAGAGAAATGGCTCAGTGGCTAAAGGCACTTGCTTGTTAAGTCTGATGACCTGGATTCAATTCCCCAGTGCCCATGTAAGCCAGAGGCACAAAGTGTCACATGTGGTGTTTGTTTACAGTGGTCAGAGGCCTAGCTGCACCCATACTGCCTCTCTTTTTTCTTTTTCTTTTTTTGTTTTTGTTTTTGTTTTTGTTTTTGTTTTTGTTTTTGTTTTTGTTTTTGTTCTTGTTCTTGTTCTTGGTTTTGGTTTTTCGAGGTAGGGTCTCGCCCAGGCTGACCTGGAATTCACTATGTAGTCTCAGGGTGGCCTTGAACTCATGATCCTCCTACCTCTGCCTCCTGAGTGCTGGGATTAAAACATGCGCCACCACACCGGGCACTGCCTCTCTTTTCTAACTCTCTCTCTCTCTCTCTCTCTCTCTCTCTCTCTCTCTCTCTCTCTGCTTGTAAATAAATAAAACAATTTTTTTTAAAAAAAAAAACCTAAAATCAGCTGGGCATGGTGGCACATGCCTTTAATCCCAGCACTTGGGAGGCAGAGGTAGGAGGATCATGAGTTCAAGGCCACCCTGAGACTACATAGTGAATTCCAGGTCAGCCTGGGCTAGAGTGAGACCCTACCTTGGAAAAATAATAGCAATAATCATAATAATAATAATGAGGAAGGGCTGGAGAGATGGTGCAGTGGTTAAGGTGCTTGCCTGCAAAGCCTAACAACCCAAGTTTGATTCCCCAGTAACTACGTAAAGCCTGATGTACAAAGTGGCACATGCATTTGGAGTTCATTTGAAGCAGCTAGAGACTCCCATTCTTGCTGTCTGGCTCTCTTCTTTCTCTCTCTCTCTCTGCATGCACATAAATATTAAAAAATATATATTTGGGCTGGAGGGATGGCTTAGCAGTTAAGGCATTTGACTGCAAAGCCAAAGGATCCAGGTTCAATTCTCTAGGACCCATGTAAGCCAGATGCACAAGGGGGTGCATGCATCTGGAGTTAATTTGCAGTGGCTGGAGGCCCTGATACACCCATTCTCTCTCTCCCTCCCTCTTTCTCTCTCTGAAATAAATAAATAAATAAATAAAATTTATTTAAAAATATTTAATTTAATCACAGCATTCAGGAGGCAGAGGTAGGAGGAGCACCATGAGTTCAAGGCCACCCTCTTACTACATAGTGAATTCCAGGTCAGCCTGAGCTAGAGCTGGAGGCCCTGGTATGCCCATTCTCTGTTTCTCTATCTGCCTCTTTCCCTCTCTCAAATAATAAAATAAATAAATTATTAAAAAAATAAACAGGCAGAAAAAAAAGATGGAAAGGGAGAAACTGGCTTACTAAGTTCTACTTGATTTTTTGTTTTGTTTTGTTTTGTTTTGTTTTGTTTTGTTTTGTTTTGTTTTGTTTTTTGAGGTAGGGTCTCACTCTGGCCTAGGCTGACCTGGAATTCACTATGTAGTCTCAGGGTGGCCTTGAACTCACGGTGATCCTCCTACCTCTGCCTCCCGAGTGCTGGGATTAAAGGCATGCACCACCACAGCCAGCTCTCCCATGTCTGCTTTTTTAAAAAAATATTTCATATTTATTTATTTATTTATTTGAGACAGACAGACAGACAGACAGAGGGAGAATGGGTGTGCCAGGGCCTCCAGCCACTGCAAATGAACTCCCGATGCATGCGCCACCTTGTGCATATGGCTTACATGGGTCCTGAGGAATCGAACCGAAATTCTTTGGCTTTGCAGACAAAGCTAAGCCATTTCTCTAGCCCTCCCATGTCTACTTTTAATTAAAGAATTGAATTTGCCAGGCGTGGTGGCGCACGCCTTTAATCCCAGCACTTGGGAGGCAGAGGTAGGAGGATTGCCGTGAGTTCGAGGCCACCCTGAGACTACGTAGTTAATTTCAGGTCAGCCTGGACCAGAGTGAAACCCTACCTCGAAAAACCAAAAAAAAAAAAAAAAAGTAGACATGGAGGGCTAGAGAGATTGTTTAGTGGTTAAGGCACTTGCCTGTAAAGCCCAAGAACTCATGTGCAAATCACCAGGTCCCACGTTACCATATGCACAGTGACAGAAGCATGCAATGTCACACATGTGCACAAGGAGACACATGCATCTGGAGTTCATTCACAGCAGGCTGAAGGGCCTGCCACACCCATTCTCTTTCTCTCTCTCAAAAGTAAAAATAAAAAATATATATATTAAAAAAATGGCCGGGCATGGTAGCGCACGCCTTTAATCCCAGCACTTAGGAGGCAGAGGCAGGAGGATCGCTGTGAGTTCAAGGCCACCCTGAGACTACATAGTGAATTCCAGGTCAGCCTGGGCCAGAGTGAGACCCTACCTCAAAAATACCAAAAAAAAAAAAAGTAGAGCTGGAGAAATGGCTTAACTATTAAGGCGCCTGCCTGCTAAACCAAAGAATGCCTGATAGATTCTCCAGGCCCCATTCTCTCTCCCTCTCTCTCTCTCCAAAAAAAATAAAAATAGACGTGAGGCTGGGGGTGGTGGTGTACACCTTTAATCCCAACACTCAGGAGGCAGAGGTAGGAGGATCACTGTGAGGTCAGCCTGGGCTACAGTGAGACCCTACGTGGAAAAAACAAAAAAACAAAACTAGTCATGGAGCTGGGCATGGTGGAGCATGCCTTTAATCCCAGCATTCAGGAGGCAGAGGTAGAAGGATCGCCATGAGTTTGAGGCCACCCTGAGATTGCATAGGAAATCCAGGTCAGCCCCCGCTAGAATGAAACCCTATCTTGAAAAAACTAAAAAAAAAAAGGGAGCTGGAGAGATGTCTTAGCCATTAAGGCATTTGCCTGCAAAGCCAATGGATCCCAGTTTGATTCTCAGGACTCACATAAGCCAGATGCACAAGGGGGCGCAAACATCCGGTGGCTGGAGGCCTTGGTGCACCCATTCTCTCCACCCCCTCTCTGCCTCTTTCTCACTCAAATAATTTTTTTTAAAGTAGACATGAACCTAGTTTTTAGGGTTCAAGGACTTTCCTGAATACCTAACACCCCATTACAGATTGCTTGTTTTTGTTCAGTTTTTTGGGCTCTTTATATAGTCTAGGTATTACTTCCCTGTCAGATATATAGTTAGCAAATATTTTCTCCCATCTTATAGGTTGTCTCTTCAACAGATGAAATGTGTCTTTAAAGCATTAAGAGGGACCAGGTTAGGAAATAATTAAACTACCATCTAGAATAGAGGTCAGTCGGGGCCTCTATTTGTAAGAAGTGTCTTCACAGTTAGGGTGAGTTTCTTTGTGTCTAGTTTCCGTTATATAACTCATTCCAGTTTGGGGAAGGTTATGAGTTGCTGTACATGTAATTTCCAGTTGCACAATCTCTCAAGAAGGGCAAAAAAAATCAGGGTCATGCAAATAAGGGCACTTTGAGTACTGGGTCTGGTTACTGTGAACTGAGCTATAGCTCTGTGGTGTCAGATTACAGCATTCCAAAGCTAGGAGTTTGGAATTCCTGAGCCAAGTCTATGCTTTTGGCCTTTTTTTGGATTCTTTATTTATATTTGAGAGAGAGAGAGAGAAGCAGAGAGAGAGGAGGGGGCAGATAGAGAATGGGCGTGCCAGAGCCAGCAGCCACTGCAAATGAACTCCAGACGCATGTGCCACCTTGTGCATCTGGTTTACGTGGGTCCTAGGGAATCGAACCTAGCTCCTTTGACTTTTCAGGCAAACACCTTAACTGCTAATCCATCTCTTCATCCCTTTCTTGGTCTTTTATTAATAGCCTTCCCTCAACTTAATATAGCCATTTGATTTTTAAATAGGGCACCAAAACCAATTAAATATGGGGAAAGCTTTTTTAAAAATAATTAAGGCTGCAATGACTGATATCCATATGAAGAAAAAGTGAATCTGACCCCTCTTAACACCATCCACCAAAGTAATTTTAAATGAATTGTAGACATTGTTCGAGAAAGTGAGAAAGAAATGAAAAGACTCAGCTCAACAGCAGAGACAGGTTTTACTGGGAAAAGCCTAAGAAGGGCTCTGGTCAGGCAGGTCAGAATCAACTTCTCTTACAGACTAGAGGATACTTATGAGCAGTGGGGTCATTGGAATTCCTTGGTTGTGGGGGAGTCCACCTTGCTTTAAGGCTTGGGTCATTCCAGAGAAGTGATAATTGGGAGGAGTGATTGGGTCACTTTTGGGAGATAGAGTTACAATGAAATGGCAGTCAGAGTTAAAACTGAGACGATTCTGGTACTAACAAACCTAAGTATAGAAGCTATGATTGCATGGCTTTTTAGTGGAAGACATAAGAGAATATATTTTTTACTTTGGAAAAAGGAAAAGTTTTATGAAACTGGTTGTAACATTAAATAAACATTAAAGTTCATCAAAATTTAAAACTGTTGGGGCTAGAGAGATGACTTAGCCATTAAGGCACTTGACTGCAAAGCCAAAGGACCCAGGTTCAATTCACCAGTACCCACCATTAGCCAGATACACAAGGGGGTGCATGCATCTGGAGTTGGTTTGCAGTGGCTGAGGCCCTGGCATGCCCATTATCTCTCTATTGGCCTTTCTCTCTCTGTCAAATAAGTAAAATTTATAGCTGGGTGGTGGCACATGCCTTTAATCCCAGCACTCATGAGGCAGAGGTAGGAGAATCACAATGAGTTTGAGGGCCACCCTGAAATTACATAGTGAACTCCAGGTCAGGTTAGGCTAGAGTGAGACCCTACCTTGAAGAAAAAAAAAAAAAGAAAAGAAATTAAAACTTTTGGGCTGGAGAGATGGTTTAGCAGTTAAGGAGCTTGCCTAGGGACCCAGGTTTGATTCCCCAGTATCCACGTAAGCCAGATGCACAAGGAAGTGCATACAGCTGAGTTTGTTTGCAGTGGCTGGAGGCCCTGGCACACCCATTCTCTAACCCAGCACCCAAATAAACGCTGGGCTTGATAGTGCAGGTCTGTAATCCCAGTGATGGAAACAGGAGAACTCTGGAGACTCACTGCCTAAGTGGTTTAGAATTGGTGAGTCCTGGGTTTAGTGAGAGACCCTGTCTCAAAAACATAAGGTAGAAGAGGTACTGAGAAAACACCTAAAGTCACCATCTGACCTCCATATACACACACACGTATACACGTACCTGTACATACACACACGTGCCTGTATATACATGTACTTACACACACATAAAAAAGTCAGAAAGGCCGGGCGTGGTGGCTCACGCCTTTAAACCCAGCACTTGGGAGGCAGAGGTAGGAGGATCGCCATGAGTTCAAGGCCACCCTGAGACTACATAGTGAATTCCAGGTCAGCCTGAGCTAGAGTGAGACCCTACCTTGAAAAAAAAATGTCAGAAAGATTGCAGCAAAGGGTTGCAGCTTCTTGGCTTCCCACTCAGCCACATCCCCATGTAGGACCCCAAAATATTACCCCAGACTTAGAACCCAGGCATTCTTAACTATCTCTCCTAATGATTAAACCACGCCTTTAATCCCAGTACTCCGGAGGCAGAGGTAGGATGATCACCGTTAGTTCGAGGCTACCTTGAGACTACATAGTGAATTCCAGGTCAGCCTGGACTAGAGTGAAACCCACACACACACACAAAAATAATAATAATTAAAAATAAACTCAAAAAAGAAAAGTTCTATAAGATCAAAAAAAAAATTTTTTTTGTTTGTTTTTGAGGTAGGGTTTCACTCTAGCCTGTGCTGACCTGGAACTCACTCTGTAGTCCTAGACTGCTCTTGAACCCATGGTGATCCCCCTACCTCTGCCTTCTGAGTGCTGGGGTTAAAGGTATGCAGTATTATGCCCAGTCCTTATTCCCTTTTTATAAATTTATGCTCTAGGATTTTTATTTATGTATGTATGTATTTATTTTCAAGGAGAGAGAGAGAAGGAGGAAGAGAGAGAGAATGGGCACACCAGGGCCTCTTACCCCTGCAAACAAACTCCAGACATATGTCCCACTTTGGGCATCTGGCTTTACATGGGGAATTGAACTCAGACCATCAGACTTTGCAAGGAAGCACCTTAACTGCTAAGCCATCTCTCCAGCCCTATACTCTAGGATTTAATACCTTTGGGTAGGTTCCTTCACGGCTTGAAGACTTCTATTGTTATTGTTATTAGCCATTTGTACTTTACCATGAATGAGCAATTTTGTTTGTTTGTTTGTTTTTTGCAGGGGTGGGAGGTGGGGTGGGGAGAGCAGGGAGGTTTCCAGATAGGGTCTCACTCTAGCCCAGGCTGACCTGGAATTCAGTCTGTAGTTTCAGGCTGGCCTCAAACTCATGGCGACCCTCCTACCTTTACCCCCTGAATGCTGGGATTAAAGGCATGGGACCACGCCTAGCTTAAAAATATTTTTATTTAATGAAAAGATAGAGGAGCTGTTCATGTTGGTCCACGCCTTTAATCCCAGTACTCAGGAGACAGGGATAGGAGGATCTCTATGAGTTTGAGACCACCCTAAGAATACATAATGAATTCCAGATCAGCCTGGGCTACTGAGATCCTACCTCAAAAAAATCTAAAAAAATAATAAAATAAAATAAAATAAAATAAAATAAAATAAAATAAAATAAAATAAAATAAAATAAAATAAATAGAGAGAGATGGCACACTAGGGCCTCCTGCCACTGCTAATGAACTCCAGACACATACACCACTGTGAATCTGGCTTTATGTGGGTATGAGGAAGGCAAACCAAGGCCAGCAGGTTTTGCAAGCAAGTGCTTTAACCACTGAGTCATCGCCCCAGTCCCATTTTTTTTGTTTGTTTGTTTGTTTTTCAAAATAGGGTCTCCTTCTAGCCTGGGCTGACCTAGAATTTACTCGGTAGTCTCAGGGTGGCCTTGAACTCATGGCAATCCTCCTACCTCTGCCTCCCAAGTGCTTGGATTAAAGGCGTGTGCCAACATGCCTAGCTGCCAGTCCCACTTTTTAACTTTTTGTTTTGTTTTGTTTTCAAGGCTGACATGGACTTCACTTTGTAGTCTCCATCCTCAAACTTAGAGTTGATCCTCCTACATCTGTCTCCCAAGTGCTGGGATTAAATGCATACACCACCACACCCAGCTTTAACTTAAAAAATTATTTATTTATTTATTTATTTATTTATTTATTTATGTGCTGTTAGGTAGGACAAGTGTCTCAAAATGAAGCTGAGATGAAGGAAGAGAATGACAGCAGCCTGATTGATGCAACTTTAGATGTTTAATTGCCTAACCCTTACTCCCCTGACCTAACAATGCCCTAGCCACAGTTTTCCTGCCGATCTTATCTTAGAGACAACCTGGTTCCTCTTCTGATGACAATCCATTCTCTGATTGATTACCTCCTCAGCTTGGTCCCTGTACCCCCTGATTAATTAGTTTCTCCTCTGAATTCCTCAGTCCTTTTGTCTCCTGTAACCGCCCCCCCTTCCAAAAGAAAAAGAAACTATAAAAACCCATCTAGACTCACAATGGCTGTTCTTTCTCTCTCCTCTCATGAGACAACCTGGCAGCTCAGGTCCCAATTAAAAGCTATTTTCTGGGCTGGAGAGATGGCTTAGCAGTTAAGGTGCTTGCCTGTGAAGCCTAAGGACCCATGTTTGACTCTCCAGATCCCACATAAGGCAGACACACAAAGGTGAGGCAAGCGCAAGGTCGCACATGCCCACTAGGTGGCACAAGCATCTGGAGTTCAATTGCAGTGGATAAGGCCCTGGCACACCAATTCTCTACCCCCACCCCCCCCCCATCTCGCCCTTTCTCTCTTTCTCTTGTTCTCTCTAAAAATAAAATTAAAAAAAAAAAAGAGGAGAGGAAGGGGAGGGGAGGGAGGGGGAGGGGAGGGGGGAGGGGAGGAGGGGGGGGGGAGGAGGGGAGGGGAAGGGAGGGGAGCTCTTTTCCTGCCTCAGAGTGGTCTTGCATGGTCTGCTCATTCACAAACCTTACATCTGGTGCAGTGACTTGGATAAGAGGCTCCCAGCTACCCTCTCAGATGGCTGGACCTCCTTCCCCTGACCAGATTGCCCAGCTGCCACTGACCCTCTGAAGGCCTCCGACCTGGCCTGGTGCCAGCTCTCTCACTCACCACAATTCAGCTTCACGCCCTCTTCCCTTGCCCTCTCCTCCTCGGTAAGTGGCCCTCACGGTTTGGCCTGCTCCCTTCCTCTCTCTCGTCTGTCATACGGGCATGCCAGGCCACATCCCTCGCCCGCTTCAGGGCCCCCAGGTCTGGAGAAAGATGAGCTCTCACACCATGGGACTCTCTCTCTGTGGGCCCCCAGGCCCTGAGGGGTGCCTTTCGGCTCTGTGTTCCAGTTTAGGGACGCATCCCTCCTCTCCCCTCCTTCTCCCCCTGAGCTTCCTCGGCTGCTACTGGAGAGGAGCCAGCACTCTCCTCCACTTTTCCCCTTCCCCTCCTCCTCCTCTCTGCCAAGCTTCCTCAGCTGCCCTCAGAGGGAAGCTGACACTTTCCTCCTTCCTCCCCCAACCCTCTGAGCTGTCATTCACAGGGTCTGCCCGCTGCTGCTGTTCCACAGTCCCAGCCACTTGGTGCTGCTACTGGTCTTGGCTCTGAGTGGCACGGGTGGCACTGAGCCACTGTGATCTACGCATCCCCAACTTGGTGTCCAGAGCCACTCTGATCAGCATGCCCGTGGCCCAGCCTCCCAGGGCACTGCTGCCACTGTGTTACAGTCAGGTTCACACTGCTGGCAGAAATCACCCGACCAAGAGCAGCTTGTGGGGGAAAAAAGAGGTTGATTTTGACTCACAGGCTCGAAGGGGAAGCTCCATGATGACAGGAAAAACGATGGCATGAGCAGAGGGTGGACAACAGCAACAGGAGAGTGTGCCAAACACTGGCAAGGGGAACTTGGCTATAATACCCATAAGCCCGCCCCCAACAATACTCTGCCTCCAGCGGCTTTAATTTCCAATTGCAATCAGCTGAGGAGACTAGTATTCAGAACACTTAAGTTTATGGGGGACACCTGAATCAAACCACCACACACTGCCACTGCTGAGGCCATTAGAAAAACAAAAACAAAAAACACTGCTTTCCTTCTCTCCCTCCTCCTCCTGAGAACTAGTCCAACCTCACCATTTAATCTTTTATTGCAACATGGCCTGGCCTCAATATAAATTGGTCACTGGGTCCATGTGGCCTGAAAATGATTCTTTTGATTCCCAAATTCTTACTGATTTAGACAACTTCTGCCACCACACAGGCAAGTAGTCTCCCCATATTCTGATAACTGTGTGCCTTCTCAATTTTTGAGGAGCTCCATTCACAATTCTTGGGCCAAAATGAGTTGTAATGCTAGAATCTGTTATTTACAAATAATGTAATTTAAACATACACTATCAGATATCTGGTCAAAGCTCCATTTAATAGTCATGGGCAATCAGAATAATGTGGCATAAAATTGGTTTGTGTTAATCAAAGTAAACCTAAACGAGGTGCATCAGATTGATTGTTATATATTTCTCTATCATGATTAAGTTGTGTCTAGTTCAGTTTAGACAGAAAGATTAAAGCCACGAAGATGTGCACAGATACATAGATATATTTAAGGTTGATTCTAAGTTACTAAAGACAGACTTCTAGGCTTTCAACTTTATAACCAGAAGTCTTGTTTATATCTGCGACAGCAGTCAGAGGTTTTTAAGTGAAAAAAAAAATCTAGAATTCAACTCTGATTTTAGATTGTCTTACAGACTTAATTAAAAGGTCAAAATTTAGGTGGGTTTAATGTTTATTACAATAACTTAATTTCTGACATATTGCCTGATTTGAGTTTGTTGATAAAACAATATAATATGGTTATGAAAATTACACTGATAAAAGTTTACTGTTAATGACAAAAGCCATTGTTATTTGACTTATATTTAAGTCCAGATCCTCCCAATGTGTAAATAACATCCTTCTTATGCTCCTATAGAGGAGGTGATGATTATAGAAGGAGTGACGATTTTATATCAGGTGATGATTATAGAAGGAGTGACGATTTTATATCAGGTGATGATTATAGAAGGAGTGACGATTTTATATCAGGGCTCCATTGGAGACCCACTGTCTGCTAAACAAAACTGGGTATCACTCTGGTTTCCCTTAGACCAGAAAACAGATCCTCTAAGGGGGAAAAAAAAAGAACTTGGAGCCCCACGGGGATGATACTATTCTTCAGCTAGAGCTGTTTTACAAAAGAGAGAGAGAGAAAGAAAGAAAGAAAAGAAATAGACTGAGTTGTTCTATGTCCAACCCTTCTTATCTCTGATACCATCCAAAACTGACCCAGAGCAATTAATTAGACCCTCAGGCTTCTCAATTTCCTGAGAGATACATCTATAAGACCCTCAAGCCCCTTAAGACATTCTTGGGACGTACACAATTTTGTCAGATGGGATAGAACATGCCAGTAAAAAAATTGCTTGGAAAACAGGCAAAAATCCAGAGTTTGAGGCCAGCCTGGTTCGCAGCAATGACAACAATGGTCCTTCTAATTAACCGTGATAAGCAACCTGTGTGTACAGCTATGACGTGTTAGGCCAGTTAATCTCCAAGAAAAATTTCTGGCTAATAACTAACTGTCCCCTGAGAAAACAGGTTGTCCTCCAGAAATTCCTTTAAGATTAAAAGCATACCCCCTCATAGTGCGTGAGAAAAAAACTACTGGCTCTCACCAGGGCACTAAAACTAAATGAAAGCTATAGTTAATATATATATATTTTTTAAATATTTTATTTTTTATGTATGTATTTGAGAGAGAGATACAGAAATAGGCAGGTAGAGAGAGAGAGAGAGAGAGTGGGCATGGCAGGGCCTCCAACCACTGCAAACAAACTCCAGATGTGTGCCACCTTGTGCATCTGGCTTACGTGGGTCCTGAGAATCAAGCCTTGAACCGGGGTCCTTAGGCTTCACAAGTGAGCGTTTAACCACTAAGCCATCTCTCCAGCCCAATATTTATATTTTTGTTAATAAAAATTGTCTCCAGGACTGTTAACATGTTTTGTCTGCACTCACAAATGTTAGATAGTTTATATGTTTCCTATATTTCACATATGGCTCACCATGTCATCAAGACAACATAAGTTAAATGTCACAACAAAATGTTAAGGTTTTTAAATATCGGTTTTGTTAAAGACAAAAGGTACAGACATACTGGATATTCCCATTTTTCTCCTGGGTACTTAACAACCAGATGTAGTGGCCAGAATCAATGAGGACTTTGGAGTTAAAAGGGTACCCAATATTTGAGTCCCAGCCCTTCTAGGTCAAAAGGGCTCAAGAGACGAAGGGACCCTTCTTCCTCTAGAGAAGACATGGAGTCCCAGAAAATGGTTTCCAATCAATATGCAGTTTGCAGAAGGAGAGTCAAAACAGAGGGGAAAATTCAGTGATACTGGCCGGGCATGGTGGTGCCTCGAACTCTAATCCCAGCACTGCAGGAGGGATGAGGTAGGAGGAATTGATACTGGCCGGGCATGGTGGTGCACGCCAATCCCAGCACTAGGAGAGGTGAGGACTGCAGGTCAGCCTGAGACTAGAGTGAGATCCAGGTCAGCCTTGGGAAAAAAAAAAAAAAAAAGAAAACAAAAAAACTCAATGCTTCTAAGGAAAGAAAAAAAACTATAAAAACTTAGACCATGCAGACTCATGCTGGCTGCTTTCTCTCTCTCCTCTCATGAGACAGCCCAGTAGCTCAGGCTCCAACACAAAGCTTGTTTCCTGCCTCAGAGTGTCTTGCATGGTCTGGTCATTCACAAACTTTACATCTGCAAGCAGAGAGAAATAGAGAGAAGCGAGACCGACTAAAAGAATGGGCACACCAGGGCCTCTAGCCACTGCAAATGACCTCCACTTGGTGTGCCTGGCTTTACGTGGGTACTGGGGCATTAAATCAGGGTGGTTAGGTTTTTGCAGACAAGCACTTTAAACACTGAGCCATCTCTCCAGCAATCTTTTAACTTTTTGTTTCTGTTTTTGTTTTTCGAGGTAGGGTCTCACTCTAGCTCAGGCTAACCTGGAATTCACTATGTAGTCTCAGGGTGGCCTCGAACTCTCAGCGATCCTCCTACCTCTGCCTCCCAAGTGCTGGGATTAAAGACCTGGGCCACCATGCCCGGCTCCTTTTAACTTTTTTAAGAGGCAGGGTTTTACTGTGTTGCCCAGGCTGCTCTGGAACTCCTGGGCTCAAGGATCTCCCTATCGCAGCTCTCTAAGTACCTGGGACTTACAGGAGCACACTACCATGTTCCAGTAGTAAATACATTTTTTTAAAATTTCATTTATTGTATTTGTTTTTTTCAAGGTAAGGGTCTCACTCTAGTCCAGACTGACATGGAACTCGTTCTGTAGCTCCAGGTAGGCTTCAAATTTACAGCAGTCCTCCTGCCTCCCTAGTGCTGGGACTAAAGGTGTGTACCACCATGCCCAGTGGTGGATTTATATTGTTTTGATTTTTTGTGTTTCTTGTATTGTAATATAGAGATTTTTGCATCTTGGATTAATTTAATGCTTGGGTTTTCTAATTATCTGAAGTATTATTAGATGTATCAATCAATCTGATGTCATATATCTTCAGGGTAGGAGCTTAAGGTGCTAGGTGTGGCTCTTAAGACTCTAGAGTAACCAGAAAAGTGACCCTAGGTGTTGGGTTTGCCTGCTATGAGAGTATTCAGGTAGGCTGAGTGGAACAAAATACAGACACATTCTAAAATTTTAGCTAAACAATGTACACATTCAATGAAAAACAGCACAGAGTATTTATGCAAGAGTAGGTATTATGACAAACAGATCCTCTAACAAAGTCACAGTCCTTAAGGATGTGTGTTGCCCCACACCCTTAATCCTGTCAACTGGGAGGCTAAGATTTCTGGTCAGCTGGTGACCAAGTGAGACCCCCAATGAACGACAGAAGAGGAAACAAAGGCTAAACCCTGTATCTTTAATATAAAGACATATGCCAGAGTTTAGGATGTTTCTCAGCCATTAGAGTATTTACCTATCATGTGCAAGGCTCTGGGTTCAAGTTCCAGGACCTCTGAGAAATGTATCAGTAATAAAGATGTGACAGGTATGATATATATATATATACACACATATACACATATACACATATACACAGGGCCAGGGATGTTGGCACACACCTTTAATCCCAGCAGGATTTAATCCCAGTAGTAGGATGGCTGTAAGCTTGAGGCCAGCCTGGAGTTACAGAATGGGCTCCATGTCAGCCTGGGCTACCGTGAGACCCTACCTTGAAAAACAAACAACCAAACAAAAAAGGGCATACCAAACCAGCCACAAAAAATGCTTAATTGTTGTACTCTTATAGGTCAATTAAAGACATTGTTAAAGGCCTTTAATGAATCAAAACTAAGTCTAGGGTATAAATCCATCTAGGAAAAGACCAAAGCCCACTTGTGAATGCCTTGATGATCACCAAGACACAACCAATTGGCCCCTCTGCTATTTTTTCTCTGAGAGTAGCTCAATGCCTACAAATGTGCAGGAATGGGAGAGGAAGTGGCCTGAAAGGAGGTGTGGTCATAATAGCTGGGAAAACCTATACCACATGTAGTGAGGTTGAAAGAACTGGAGTCCCTATCGCAGCTCTCTAAGTACCTGGGACTTACAGGAGCACACTACCATGTTCCAGTAGTAAATACATTTTTTTTAAATTTCATTTATTGTATTTGTTTTTTTCAAGGTAAGGGTCTCACTCTAGTCCAGACTGACATGGAACTCGTTCTGTAGCTCCAGGTAGGCTTCAAATTTACAGCAGTCCTCCTGCCTCCCTAGTGCTGGGACTAAAGGTGTGTACCACCATGCCCAGTGGTGGATTTATATTGTTTTGATTTTTTGTGTTTCTTGTATTGTAATATAGAGATTTTTGCATCTTGGATTAATTTAATGCTTGGGTTTTCTAATTATCTGAAGTATTATTAGATGTATCAATCAATCTGATGTCATATATCTTCGGTAGGAGCTTAAGGTGCTAGGTGTGGCTCTTAAGACTCTAGAGTAACCAGAAAAGTGACCCTAGGTGTTGGGTTTGCCTGCTATGAGAGTATTCAGGTAGGCTGAGTGGAACAAAATACAGACACATTCTAAAATTTTAGCTAAACAATGTACACATTCAATGAAAAACAGCACAGAGTATTTATGCAAGAGTAGGTATTATGACAAACAGATTCTCTAACAAAGTCACAGTCCTTAAGGATGTGTGTTGCCCCACACCCTTAATCCTGTGAACTGGGAGGCTAAGATTTCTGGTCAGCTGGTGACCAAGTGAGACCCCCAATGAACGACAGAAGAGGAAACAAAGGCTAAACCCTGTATCTTTAATATAAAGACATATGCCAGAGTTTAGGATGTTTCTCAGCCATTAGAGTATTTACCTATCATGTGCAAGGCTCTGGGTTCAAGTTCCAGGACCTCTGAGAAATGTATCAGTAATAAAGATGTGACAGGTATGATATATATATATATACACACATATACACATATACACATATACACAGGGCCAGGGATGTTGGCACACACCTTTAATCCCAGCAGGATTTAATCCCAGTAGTAGGATGGCTGTAAGCTTGAGGCCAGCCTGGAGCTACAGAATGGGCTCCATGTCAGCCTGGGCTACCGTGAGACCCTACCTTGAAAAACAACAAACAAGCAAACAAAAAAGGGCATACCAAACCAGCCACAAAAAATGCTTAATTGTTGTACTCTTATAGGTCAATTAAAGACATTGTTAAAGGCCTTTAATGAATCAAAAATAAGTCTAGGGTATAAATCCATCTAGGAAAAGACCAAAGCCCACTTGTGAATGCCTTGATGATCACCAAGACACAACCAATTGGCCCCTCTGCTATTTTTTCTCTGAGAGTAGCTCAATGCCTACAAATGTGCAGGAATGGGAGAGGAAGTGGCCTGAAAGGAGGTGTGGTCATAATAGCTGGGAAAACCTATACCACATGTAGTGAGGTTGAAAGAACTGGAGTCCCAGGGTAGACATTCCACTTGCTTTGTGCCTTATTGCTGAGGAATGTTGAAAGAGGTTATAAGGAAAGCAACAGGTAAAAACAAAGTTCTGAAGCCATACGTGGTGGCGCATGCCTTTAATACCAGCACTTGGGAGGCAGAGGTAAGAGGATCGCCCTAAGACTACATAGTGAATTCCAATAACACCTAACACTGTCCTCTGACCTCCATATACATGCTCTGGCATGTGTGCAGGCACACTCACACATGCAAGATTTGTTTTGTTTTGTTTTTTTGTTTTTTGAGGTAGGGTCTCACTCTACCTCAGGCTGACCTGGAATTCACTATGTAATCTCAGGGTGGCCTCGAACTCATGGCACTCCTTCTACCTCTGCCTTCCAAGTGCTGGAATTAAAGGCATGTGCCACCATGCCCGGCTCACAATTTTTTTTAAATTTATTTATTTATTTATTTGAGAGAGAAAAGAGGCAGAGAGATAGGGAGAGAAGGGCGCACCAGGGCCTCCAGTCACTGCAAACAAACTCCATTTGCATGTGCCCCCTTGTACATCTGCCTTATGTGGGTTCTGGAGAATTGAACCAGGAACCTTTGGATTTGCAGATAAATGCCTTAACTGCTAAGCCATCTCTCCAGCCCCTTACGATTTTTGTTTTTTTAAAGAAAAATACCAAGATGGCTTTTCTCAAAAAGAAAAAAACAACCAGGCATGGTGGTGCACGCCTTTAATCCCAGCACTCGGGAGGCAGAGGTAGGTGGATTACTGTGAGTTCAAGGCCCCCTTGAGACTACATAGTGAATTCCAGATCAGCCTGTGCTAGAGAGTGAGACCCTACTTGAAAAAACAACAAACAAACAAAAAAGACTTCTAAGAAGAAGGAGGCCATAGGCACAGGAAGCAGAAATACATCACTAGATGTACCCTGCAAATGTTTCTAACCTCTCTCCTTCTTACCTTCCTGTTTCTCTTTTTTTCTCTGAGTTGGAGTCAAAATGCCTAAAAAGCAAAAACAAACAAATAAACGAACAAAAAAAGGGAGGTGGGTTGGAGAGATGGCTTAGAAGTTAAGGCACCTGCCTATAAAGCCTAAGGACCGGGGTTTGATTTCCCAGTACCCACATAAAGCCAGATGCATAAGGTGGCACATTCTTCTGAAGTTCATTTGCAGTGGCTGGAGGCCCTGATGTAACCATTCTCTCTCTGTAATAAATAAATAAAAATAAAACAGGGCTGGAGAGATTGCTTAGTGGTTAAGGTGCTTGCCTGCAAAGCCAAAAGGACTCACGTTTGATTCCCCAGTACCCACATAAAGCCAGATATACAAGGTGGTGCAAGAGTCTGGAGTTCACTTGCAGTGACTAGAGGCCCTGATGTGCCTATTTTTCCTTTTCTATCTGCTTCTCTCTCAAAAAAAAAAAGAAAGAAAGAAAGAAAGAAAGAGAGAGAGAGAGAGAGAGAGAGAAAGAAAGAAAGAAAGAAAGAAAAAAAAAAAGAAAAAAGAAAAAAAGAAAGAAAGAAAGAAAGAAAAAAGCATTTGACAAAAACCAGGCCTGGTGGCACATGCCTATAATCCCAGGTCCCACGTTTAGCCAGATGCAAAGACTGAGACCAGGGGGCGAGGATTTGCAGCTGAGAGACTGCTGGCGCGCCCATTGAGGGCTCTGTCCTGGGCTAAATAAAATTTAAAAAATTCTTTAAAAAAAAAAAAAAAAAAAAAAAACAGGCCTGAGTACCCACCACTCAGATGAGACAGGAGGATTTGCCGTATATTTGAGGGCTGCCTGGGCTACATAGTGAGTACCAGATAGTCAGAGTTAGGGTTAGGGTAAGGCTATCTCAATATATATATACACAGTTGGCAATCACATCAGTGATCCCAATCCGCTTGGGTTCAGCTTTTTCTGTGTTTGGTATTTAGTAACATCTTGGAATTTGGGCTGGAGAAATGGTTTAGCAGTTAAGACACTTGCCTGTGAGACCAAAGGAACCAGGTTCGATTCCCAGGAACACATAAGCCAGATGCACAAGGTGGTGCATATATCTGGACATCATTTGCAGAAGCTGGAGGACTAGCATGCCCATTCTCTCTCTCTTTTCTCTGTCTGTCTGCCTCTTTCTCTCTCTTAAATAAAAAAATAAAATAAAAATAAAAATCTTGGAATAAAATAAATATCAAAATGGATACTGAGCCAAGCATGGTGGCACACGCCTTTAATCTCAGCACTTGGGAGACAGAGGTAGGAGGATCGCCCCCCCCCCAAAAAAAAAGGATACTGGGCTGAGAGATGGCTTAGTTAAACCAGGTCAGCCTGGGCCAGCCTGAGACCCTTCGAAAACAATTCCCCAAAAAAAAATAATAAAATAAAATAAAAAAATAAAAATAAAAATAAAAATAAAAATCTTGGAATTCTATGGAGGCCCTGGCATTCCCATTCCCTCTCTCTCTATCTGCCTCTTTCTCTCTCAGTCTGTCTGTCACTCTCAAATAAATAAATAAACAAAAAAAATTTAAAAAAAAAAAAAAAGGATACTGCTTGTAACATACATTTGTTAGGTTGCTAAAGCCTAGCTGTTTTTTCTCTATATAGGGAAACACATGTTTGTATGTTAGAAATAGCCTGGACAACTGAAAACCAATCAAATTAATAGGTAGTACAAGTCCAAAAATAGTTTAGAAAAGTTATTAATAATTATATCTATCATCTGTGACATAATCACTTTATTTTTAGGTTTCTCAAAACTGCATTTCTGATTTGTCAGTGCTCATGCTCCCCACATTCACCACAAAAGTACAAGACAGGGCTGGAGAGATGGCTTAGAGGTTAAGACGCCTGCCTGCTAAACCTAAGAACGCTGGTTCCAATCTCCAGGTCCCACGTTTAGCCAGATGCAAAGTGACGCAAGGGCGCAATGCTGCACTTGCCCACAAGGGGGTGCACGCATCTGGATTTCGTTTGCAGCAGCTGAGACACTGCTTGCGCGCCCATCTGTCTTCTCTCTCTCTCTCTCTCTCTCTCTCTCTCTCTCTCTCTCTGTCTCCAAAAAAATAATAAAAAATAAAAAGTTAAAAAAATAAAAGTACAAGAGCAAAAGACTCTTTCTCCTTTCCTCTCCTCTCTCCACACCCATCTCCTCCCTACACCCTCTCCTGATCTGTACACCCAGCTAGCCTGGTATACTCAGCAACAAACAATAAAAAAGACCATGATTCAAAAAAGGTGGAAGGCAAGGACCAACGCCCAAGGTTGTCCTCTGACCTATACATCATGACATGAGCATTCCTACACACACACACACACACACACACACACAGAGCCCATTTTATAGAAGCAGCTTTCAAGAGGTGAAAATACCCAGCTTTAACCCATACATGCAGAGGGGAGAGAGATTGACTTGAAGCTCTTGGCCTGCCCTCCCTCAACCATTAGACTTTTTGATCCCAGCACTTGGGGGCAGAGGTAGCACTTTAATCCTAGCACTTTAGCAGGTGTAGGAGAATCACCATGAATTCAAGATCAGCCTGGGACTACAGAGAAAGTTCCAGTCAACCTGGGCTAGGGTGAGACTCTACCTAAAAAAAAAGGGGGGGGAAGGGCTGGAGAGATGGGTTAGCAGTTAAGGCATTTGCCTGCAAAGCCAAAGGACCCAGGTTCAATTCCCCAGGACCCACATAAGCCAGATGCACATGTGTCTGGAGTTTGTTTGGAGTAGTTAGAGGCCCTGGTGTGCCCATTCTCTCTCTGTCTCTCTTCTCTCTCTTGCTCTGCTTGCAAATAAATAAATAAAATTTTAAAAAAAGAAAGAAAAGAGAGGGCTGGAGAGATGGCTTAGTGGTTAAGGTACTTGACTGTGAAGCCTAAGGACCTAGGTTTGATTCCCCAGTACCCACATAAGCCAGATGCACAAGTTGGTGCATACGTTTGGAGTTTGTTTGCAGTGGCTAGAGGTCCTGGCATGCTCATTCTCTCTCTCTCTCTCTCTCTCTCTCTCTCTCTAATAAATAAATAATATTTTTTAAAGCCAAACACACACACACACAGAGAGAAGAGAGACTTTTGTGGCTCACTAGCTCCTCCACTTTTCAATGAATACTCTCTTCTCATTTCACCCTCTTCTTCATTTATCCCTGTCCAAAGAGTATCTTTTCCTTTGGCTTTGACAGTGTCTATTTTGGAAACCACAGAATAAATAAAAAGAAATCTGTCTACAGGCTCGGGTGAGTCACTAGTGTGGGAAAGGGATGTGGGGGACCAAGAGAGGCAAAGGGTTCACTGGTCAGAGGAAAGCAGTGGATGTTTGCTGCCCTCTGGGCAGTCGAGGTGACAGATTCATAGATTATCCTGGAGAGTAAAAGCTCCCCCTGCCCTTTGTGAAACATCCCTGGATGTTCCTTAGGAGACAGGATGCTTTCCACGGAAGTCTTGCCTGGCTTGGAGCCTTGGAAAGAGGAACCCTGAGAGAGGGTCTAACAAGAAAGTAGGGGGAGGAGAGAGGAAGAAGTCTAGGGAAGAAAAGCAGCTGGAACTGATCTCCTGGGGACAGGCTAAGGAGGCCCAGGCTCTGGGAAATCTGCTGGCTTCCTTCGCTTGCTTCTAAGTGTGTGACCACATGTGACAACTCCCAACAGATGTCCTGGTCCTGGCAAATGGGTAAGGAGGCTGGTACCAAGATCCTGTAACATAAAGATGTCTTGCCAAGCATAATGTGCAAATCAGAAAGCAAAACAAGAATACCTAAATAAAAAAATAAATAAATAAATAAATAAATAAATAAATAAATAAATAAGAAACCAAACCAGGTTGGGGCGATGGCTGAGTGTGCGAAGTGTTTGCTGTTTAAGACTAAAGACCTGAGTTTAGATCCCCAGTACCCATGTAAAATGCCAGGCATGGTGATGCATACCTGTAATCCCAGCACTGGGGAGGCAGAGAGGCATGGAGTCCCTGTGAGTCCCTGGCTAGCTAATCTAATCATATCAGTGAGTTATAGGTTTTAAAAAAGACCTTGTCTCAAAGAATAATGTGGAGAGATATCTGATGTCAATCTCTGGCCTGCACACACATAAATACTTAAATGTGTACAACCATCCACACATACATGCCTACATACATATTAATGCATGTACATACACGTGTCTGCATGCAAACTTCACATACATGCACACACACACAAAATATCCTCCAGTGTGTCTGCGTGACTCTGGCACATCTGTGGATTCTTGGTGCTGGAAGGACAATAAAAACAGCACAGCTAGCAGGAGACTGCAGGCTTTAGGTCTCTAAAGGAACTCAGATAAGAAAAGGGGCTCTTGTGTGGGGAAGGACTCAGGAAACAAGTTTGAAGGGGTTAATGTGGGGCAGAGTGGAAGTCATCTATGGAGGGCCTTAAAGTAATTCCAGATTTTGTTTTAAAATCAGAGAACATTAGGTCATTCTGGAATGATCTTGGACTTTACATGAGGTCAAGAGAAACTATTTTAGAAAGTAGATCATATCATATCATTTCCTTTCTTCGAAGCCATCAGAATTTCCACTAGAATAAGTTAATGAAAGCTTCCTGCCCTAGCTTTCCTGACAGGCCCTTGCCTGGTTTCCTATGTTGTCTCCCAGTCATATTGCTCTTTTGGTCCTGCAAACTCCTTGCTCAGGATCTTTGTACCTTCCGTTATTTTTGCATAGACAACTGATGTTCTTGGGCTAGCGAGATGGCTCAGCAGTTAAGGCACTTGCTTGAAAAGCCTGATGGCCTGGGTTCAATTCCCCAGTACTCAGGTAAAGTCATATGCACAAAGTGGTGTATGCATCTGGAGTTTGTTTGAAGCAGCAAGAGACAGGTCTAATTTCTCTCTCTCATCCCTCTCTCTCTCCTTGCAAATAAATAAATAAAAATGGTTTTAAAAAAAGAAAAGTAGCCAGGTGTGGTGACTCATGCTTTTATTCCCAGCATTTTAGAGGCAGAGGTTGGAGGATCACTGTGAACTCGAGGTCAGCCTGAGACTTCATAGTGAATTCCAGGTCAGCCTGAGCTAGAGTGAGACCCTTCCTTTAAAAAAAAAAAGTGATGTTGTTCAGGGCAGAAGCATAAAGAACAAGGGTTATCTATACACACTGGATAACTCAGCCATAAAAAGAATGGCATCCTGGAGCCCAGCATGGTGGTGTATGCCTTTAATCCCAGCACTCCAGGGGCAGAGGTAGGTGGATTGCCATGAGTTCGAGGCCAGCCTGAGACTACATACTGAATTCCAAGTCAGCCTGTGCTAGAGCGAGACCCTACCCCGAAAAACCAAAAAAAAAAAAAAAAAAAAAAAAAAAAAAAAAAAGTATCCTGTCATTTTCAAGGACATGGGTGATCCTGAAGGATAGTATATTAAGTGAAAAGTCACAGAAAGACAAGTATTTTATGATCTCACTCATTTGCAGAATCTAAAAAGTTTTTAAAACTTTTTTTTATTGACAACTTCCATGACTATAGACAATAAACCATAATAATTCCATCCCCTCCTCCATCTAAAAAGTTTTGATACAGGGGCTGGAGAGATGGCTTAGTGGTTAAGGTGCCTGCCTCCTAAGCCTAAGAACACTGGTTCCAATCTCCAGGTCCCATGTTTAGCCAGATGCAAAGTGACACAAGGGTGCAATGCCACACTTGACCACAAGGGGGCGCACTGGATTTCGTTCACAGCAGCTGAGAGGCTGCTGGCACGCCCATCTCTGTCTTCCTCTCCTCTCTGTGTCTCTCTCTCAAAAAAAAAAAAAGTTTTGATACAGGGTTTTGGAGTTCAGGAAAAACAAACCTCAACTTTTGAGCTCTTGTCTATTTTTGTTGTTGTTTATTTTATTTATTTGAGAGTGACAGACGGAGAGAAACAGGCAGAGAGAGAGAGAATGGGCGCACCAGGGCCTCCAGCCACTGCAAACTAACTCCAGATGCACGCACCACCTTGTGCATCTGGTTTACGTGGGCATCCTTAGGCTTCACAGGCAAGCGCTTAACCGTTAAACCATCTCTCCAGCCTCTCTTGTCTATTTTCTTTCTTTTTCGAGGTAGGGTCTTCTTCTAGCTCAGGCTGACCTGGAATTCACTATGTAGTCTCAGTGTGGCCTCAAACTCAGGACAATCCTCTTACCTCTGCCTCCCCAGTGCGGGGATTAAAGGCACGGGCCACCACACCCAGCTTTCTTGTCTATCTTTAACCAAGAATTGAAATAAACAGACTGAGAAGGGTAAATTATAAATCATTAGGATTATTCAGGAAAGATTATGAATCCAGGACGGGGCTGGAATGGGTATATATGTCCATATGGAGGTAGGACCTGTGAGCCCATGAGGGAAGCTGAGCATAGGAGAGGAGGAAAACCACAAGGGGACTTTCCAGGAAAATTGAAAAAGGGCTAGAGCTTAAAGGAACACACACAGAGAGAGACAGAGAGAGAGAGAGAGAGAGAGAGAGAGAGAGAGAGAGGGAGAGGGAGGGAGGGAGAGAGAGAGAGGAGAAATGGAGCAAAAGGATGTGAGCCTTTTACCTTCACTGTAGAAAAAAAAGCTAAGAGATCAGTTAGTAAGGGTTCACTTCCTTAGAAGAGAGTAACAAAATGAAAAAGAGCACCCCCATTCCGGCCCAGCCAGGCTTACCAAAACAGGACCCTGGAGGTTCAGGTGTCAGGAGAGATGAATAGCCAAGAAGGCCTTGCCCACTTGGTAAGCCCCTCTTATAGCTTATTGGGGTGGGTTTTACCCTCAGGCTCAGGTGAGTCTGGGAGAGAGCTGACTCATAGGCTAGGTCACCTAAGTATTGTGCTAGATTGGGGAAGCAGTGGAGGGCGCTGACAGTGAGGGGTGAGACTGGATCCGACACTGAATTCCAGTCCTGTTGAAACAGGCAGAGTGACGTCTCTTTGTTACCTCTCTTTAGGCCTTTCTCTCTAACTGACTACCTATTAAAACAAACAAACAAAAAAAAAAAAAAAGCAACAACAACAAAAAAGAACTCCCTTATTCCTAGTTCTCCCCCAGTCTAATCTGGTAGAGCACAGGCAGACTAGAATAGTGATTGGCAGAGGTTGGCATCACATAGGGGAGAGGGAGTCACCAGGTGCAAAGCTATAGTCAGTTAGGAGAAGAAAGTGGTGTCCAGGGATAATTTTTCTTTTTTCTTTTTGGTTTTTCGAGGTAGGGTCTCACTCTGGCCCAGGCGGACCTGAAATTCACTATGTAGTCTCAGGGTGGCCTTGAACTCACAGCAATCCTCCTACCTTTGCCTCCCGAGTGCTGGAATTAAAGGCATGTGCCACCACACCCAGCTCCAGGGAAAAATTTTTTTAAATTTTTTATTGACAACTTCTATACTTACATACAAAAAAACCATGATATTTCCCTCCCCTCCCCCCCCATTCCCCTTTAGAACTCCATTCTCCATCATATCCCCTCCCTCTCTCCATTAGTCTCTTTTAAAATTTAATGTCATCATCTTTTTCTTCTGTTATGAGGGTCTTGCGAAGGTATTGCTAGGCACTGTAAGGTCATGGATATCAAGGCCAATTTCTGTCTGGGCAGTTACATTGTAAGGAGTCGTACCCTTCCTTTGGCTCTTACATTCTTTCCGCCCCCTCTTCCGCAATGGTCCCTGAGCCTTGGAGGGTGTGACTGAGGTGTTTCAGTGCTGGGCACTCCTCCATCCCTTCTTCTCAGCACTATGTTGCCTTTTGGGTCATCCCAGTGGTTATCGCCATCTGAAAAGAGAAGCTTCTCTAACCAGAGGTGAGAGTAGCATTAATATGTGAATATGAACATTAAGTGTAGTGCTTTCAGGGCAGCTTGGTGGGAATAATATGTACATTTAGCCAGACAAGAGCAGGCTTTGTACCCCTAAGGCTCATGACCTCCCCTGCCATAGACTTTTGCTTAGTTTTTTCAGTACCAGGCATGTATTCCCTCCCATAGAGAGGGCCTTCAGTCCAATTATGGAGCAGTTGGTTACCCCAAGAGCAGACATGCCACTATTGCACCCATTCAGTCATTAGGCCTGTCTGGCCAAACTTGAATTTTCCAGTGTCTACCAGTATTTTCACTGCTGATGACTTCTGTGTCCCATACGGCTGCATGCAGTGCAGCTTTTTCCAGCTTTCAGTTGGCTGGTCTACAGGGAGAAGGTTTTCTGCTCAGCACCAGCTTGCTTTCTGAGTGACCTTGCCTCTCAGGCAAGAGATGTCTTCAGCAATAGGGTCTTACTATCTGTTTCTCAAGGGAAACCAAGGGCCTTGGCAAAAGCCTTTAATGTTTTGGAGGCTACTGGGGCCTCCTTGGCCAACAACTCACTGGAAGGTATCCCATGCCAGGTACTGAAAATTTTCTAGTAACAGTCTACAGCTTCTAGATTTCAAAAAAGTAGGTTTGCATAAGTCTTATTCAGACTATCTTGAATTTTGATTGACCCTCCCCTGCCCTTCTTTTACGCATTTTCTTCCCATGGCCTTGCTTAGGCCATTCCCCTCCCTGTAATCTATTCTTCTACTTTCATATGTGCAATACCATTTTGCCCCATTATTGTCAAAGCTGCAAGAATATTTATTCTCATTGTAAACAAATAACTTGCCTTTCTTTTTTATTTTTATGCATTAAGATCCACAATATTGTGGGTCCTCGCCATTCCCGGGGGTCATTTGCCACTGACATCCAGGGCGCAGGAGGAGTTGGGGGGAAGCCGGGTCCTGGAGCAGCAGGTGAGTGCGACAATGGGCAATGAACATCTGGGGGGCCTGATGGATAGCACATACTTTTTTATTCAACAGGGGAGTGGGTTTATAAACACTTGAGAAAGGTTGAGAAGGCACATACAGACTATATGGCAATTGGATACATAGTTTATGGGTTGCTATCTAATTGGATGGTGTTGGAAGGCAGAAGTCGTGAGGCAGGAAAAGCTATGTGACTTCAGAGTTGCAAGGGAGGACCTGCAAGAGAGATAACAGAAATGGCAGAAGAAGCTACATGACTTCAGCCACATAGGGTCTCGAGGGCAGCTAGCCACAAGGTCAGGAACTGTGGGGGGTGGGCAAAGCCTGACTTATGGAATGGTCAGATGCTTTAGGGATCAAAAAGGGGGGAGGGCCTCACCAGTTCTGTCCACTCTGGACGAGACAGGGCATACTACAACCTTGCCCAAGGGCAGGGAGGGCCAGTCACCATCGCCAAGGTGGGTTCCCAATGATAAGGCCAGCTGCAACTCCCACAGCCCAAAGTCCCTGGCCATGTCCAACAGCCCAGGCTAGCTTCCTCACAGTCCCAGCCCGTTTTTAGCAATGCCCAACACAATATTTGTTAATTTCCCTTATGGCATAAGGACAAAATAGATAAGGCCAGATAGATCTGGCCCAGGAAATTTGTGGTTAGATCCTAGCTAAAGTCAAGCTGATACTTGAAGCCCTTTATGCACAGGTATGATGTATATAATTCATCTTAAATTAGCATTTATAATGAAATACATGTGTTTATTGGGTGACATCAAACTCCTGACACTCATCAGGAACGTTCAATGAGGGTTAGGCAGCTCTGGTCCCTTCAGAAAGTCTTGCTCTACAGCCACTTTACTATACCTCAGCCAACAGCTTCAGATAAGCATGTTCAGTGTTGGAGATGGGCTTTATGGAAATCTAGCAATGCTTTAATAGGATAACTGAACCTGGAAATGGGTTTTCATTGTGAAATTAAGCATGTTCAAGGTGTGGTTAAAATTGACTGCAAAGTGCTCCCCAACCTTACGTGCACAGAGTATAAAACTCAAGTGAGGCCACTTTACCTCAGACACTGACTGCTGTTTAGTGTTGTTTGCCTGCTTGTCACATTCTCCCACTGGATTGCTAGGAATTGATTTGGAAATCAAACAACACGAGTTTCATGTTCTTTTGTGGTGGATAATTTCTTGGCTTACTTCTCTGCCTCGGGCATTGATACCCAACTGATGTTTGCTGGGGACTGAGTCTCAAAGCAGCTGAAGACAGGAAAACTTCTAAGCAGGGCATTGTGAGTAAACACAGGCTCTGCTTTAGCAGGCAGCAGGCAGAAGCGCTTAGGAGAAGCACCTGGACCTTCAGGTGGAGTCTTTGCTGCCAGTCTATTGGCTGAGCATACAAGCCATGTGCCAGGGCTTACAGAATAACGGATGTCAGCAGGTGGGCAGGGCCACTGCACAACTAAGACTCAGGGTATAAGGCATGGCTGAAACTCTGGGAGCACATGGGCAGAAGTAAAAAAAAATATGTGTGGGGGTATACTAGGCTTGAATCCAAGGTTTTGTGCATATTAAACACATGCTTTACCATTATGTGTTATACTCTACAACTCCAGGAGGAAAGAAATTGGATGATCAAGAATTTCAGACCCTCAGATGAGAAACCTAGTTGAACACAAATCACAAGCTGCATTTCCCTTTTTAAAAAAATATTTTATTTTTATTTATTTGACAGAGAAAGAGAAAGAATGGGCACACCAGGCCTCCAGCCACTGCAAACAAACTCCAGATGCATGCGCCCCCTTGTGCATCTGGCTAACGTGGGTCCTGGGGAATCAAACCAGGGTCTTTGGCTTTGCAGGCAAATGCCTTAACCACTAAGCCATCCCTCTAGCCCCATTTATCTTTTTTTGACCCAGGAAGCCTCCTCTTTCTAATGACCACTGTTGAATGCACTTTGCTATACCATATAACTCTACCAGCATAGCCTGAGATCAACATTTAATTAAGAATTGTGGCCAAGCATGGTGGCGCATGCCTTTAATCCCAGCATTCGGGAGGCAGAAGTAGGAGGATCGCCTTGAGTTCAAGGCCACCTGAGTCTACATAGTGAATTCCAGGTCAGCCTGGACTAGAGTGAAATCTTACCTCAGAAAAAAAAAAACAAAAAGAATTGTGTGTGAAACTGGGCATGGTGGCATGCCTTTAATCCCAGCACTCAAAAGGCAGAAGTAGGAGGATCGCCATGAGTCAAGGCCAGCTTGAGACCCTACCTTGATGGGATATTGTCTACAATTAAAGAAGTTGTCAATAAAAAAAATTTAAAAGAAAAAAAAAACAAAGTAAAACAATAACAACAAAGAAGTCCCAAATATAAAATAAAATAAAATAAAATGTACATTCCATATGAAGGTATAGTTTCTGTCTATTTTGTTTTATAAGCCTAAAACAGTTCCTAGTTCTTAGCAGATCCTTTAAATATTCACAGGAGGTAAATGACTATCTTGGGTGTTTGCTTGTTTGTATGCTTTTTCTGTGCAGTTGAGGAATAGCAGGACAGTAAGCCATGGGCAAGGGAAGTGGGGTTCAAAGCTACAGGAAATATAAGACACCATGGGCAGAGGACAATCTTAAGTGAAGTTTAATGCTGAGGAGCCTCAGGGTTCTGACCCTGGACAAAAACACACAACACTAAGAGCAACAAGGCCAATGAACAGAACTGAGGTTAGAACCCTGGAGCCTAGAGACTAGAGGAACAGTCAGAGATGGAGCTTTGGGGAGGAAGTGCCAAATTTTGATCCTTATTGTTTTCCCCTGGTAAAAGTAGAACTTTTTGTTTCTTTTCTTCTCTTCTTTTCTTTTCTTTCTTTCTTTCTTTCTTTCTTTCTTTCTTTCTTTCTTTTTTTTTTTTTTTTAGGTAGGGTCTCACTGTACCCCAGACTGACCTGTCGTCTCAGGGTGGCCTTGAACTCATGGAGATTCTCCTCCCTCTGCTTCCCAAGTGCTGGGATTAAAGGTTTGTGCCACCACATCCAGCAAAAGTAGAAATTTTAAAGATGCTTTGGAGGCTGGAGCGATGGCTCAGTGGTTAAAGGCATTGCTTTCAAAGTCTGCTTGCCTGGGTTCAATTCCCCAGTACCCATATAAAGCCAGATGCACAATGTGGTATATGACTCAAAAAAAAAAAAAAAAAAGCCAAGAAGCTGGGCATGGTGGCTCACACCTTTAAATCCCAGCACTTGGGAGGCAGAGGTAGGGGGATTGCCATGAGTTTGAGGCCACCCTCAGATGACATAGTTAATTCCAAGTCAGTCTGGGCTAGAATGAGACCCTACCTCAAAAAAGCAAAAGACCCTATTGGTGAAGATTCCACATATTTGGGCTGCAAAGTCACTGTGAAATCAAGCTGAAGCCGAGCTGAAAACCTCCTCCCTGTAGACCAGCTGACAGAAAGCTGGAAAAAGGTATACTGCATGCAGTCTTACGGCAGAGAGAAGTCATCAGCAGAGAAAACCATGGACACTGCAAGTCTTAAATTTGGCCAGCCAGGCCAAATGACCCAATAAGTGCAATAGTGGCATGTCTGTTATGGGAACCAACCACTCTCTAGTTGGGTTGGAGGCCTGCTCCAGGAGAGGGAATACATGCCTGGTACTGAAAACCTAATCAAAACCCATGGTAGGGCTGGAGAGATGGTTTAGCGGTTAAGATGTCTCTGCCTGCTAAGCCTAGAATGCTGGTTCCAATCTCCAGGTCCCATGTTTAGCCAGATGCAAAGTGACACAAGGATGCAATGCCGCACTTGCCCACAAGAGGGCACGCACATCTGGATTTCGTTCACAGCAGCTGAGAGACTGCTGGCGCACCCATCTCTATCTGTCTCCCTCTCCCTCTCTATCTCTCTCTCTGTGTCTCTCTCCAAAAATAAATTTAAAAAATAATTTTAAAAAAACCTATGGTAGGGCTGGAGAGATGGCTTAGTGGCTAAGGTGCCTGCCTGCTAAGCCTAAGAACGCTGGTTCCAATGTCCAGCGATTCCAATCTCCAGGTCCCACGTTTAGCCAGATGCAAAGTGAGGCAGCTGAGAGACACATCTGGATTTCGTTCACAGCAGCTGAGAGACTGCTGGCGTGCCCATTTCTGTCTCCCTCTCCATCTCTGTCTATCTCTCTCTGTCTCTCTCTCTCTAAAAAAATAAAATTAAAAATAATTTAAAAAAATTTTTTAAAAACCTATGGTAAACCGAGTGTGGTGGCGCATGCCTTTAATCCCAGCACTCAGGAGGCAGAGGTAGGAGGATCACTGTGAGTTCGAGGCCACCCTGAGAATACAGAGTGAGTTCCAGGTCAGCCTGGGCTAGAGTGAGACCCTACCTTGGAAAAAAAAAAAAAAAGCCTATGGTGGGAGAGTCATGAGCCCTAGGACTGTAAAAGCCTGCTCTTGTCTGGCTAAATGCATAGATTATACTCACTAAACTGCCCTGTAAGCACTTCTCTTAATGTTCATACCCATATACTAATGCTACTCTAACTTTTGGTTAGAGAAGCTTCTCTTTTCAGATGGCGGTGACCACTGGGATGACCCAAAAGGCAACATAGTGCAGAGAAGAAGTGACAGAGGAGTGTTCAGCACTGAAACATCTCTATCACACCTTCCAAGGCTCAGGGTCCATTGCAGAAGAGGTGGTAGAAAGAATGTAAGAGCCAAAGTAAAGTAGGACTGCTTACAATGCAATCATTCAGACACAAATTGGCCTCGATATCCATGACCTCACAGTGCCTAGCACTACCTTCACAAGACCTTCATAATAAGAGGAAAAGATGATGACATCAAAATAAAAGAGAGACTAATTGAGAGGGAGAGGGAATATGATGGAAAATAGATTTATGGAGGGGAAAGTGTGGAAGGGGAGGGAATTATCATGGTTTATTGTTTATAATTATAGAAGTTATCAATAAAAAAGTTTTTTTAAAAAAGCAAAAACAAAAACAAACAAACAAAAATAAAAAGAGCCAAGTGTGGCTCATGTACTACTGAGTGAATTCCAGGTCAACCTGGGCTAGAGTGAAACCCTACTTTGAAAAAGAAAGAAATGTCCCTACTTTCCCTTGTGTATTAGTCAGGGTTCTCTAGAGGAACAGAACTGATAGAATGAACTGTATTAAAGAGGGAATATATTGGATTAGTTTATAGCAATCCAACAATAGCAGTGAGCAGACTTGAGAATGAAGGAGCCAGGTAAATAGCTGCTAAGTCCACGTGGCCGGATGCCTCAGCAGTCCCAATCCAGCACGGAGAGCTTGAAAGCTTCCTGGAGAGCTGCTGGTCTTCAGTCCATGCTGAAAGGCTGAGGAAACTTGGTTCCAATGTCAAAGAAGGGTAGCCGAACAGGATAGATGCACATGCAAGTGTAGGTACTCACCAGCAAGCAGCACCAGCAGCCAGGTGGGAGGAAGGGGGTCCTTTCTTGGCCCCCTTTCCTTTTAGGGCTTCCTTGCATGAAGCCCACCACCAGGAGGGTGAAGAGTTCACTCTGGAGGAAGGATTTCCTCCTTAAGTCAGTCCTTCCTTCCTAGAAGCAACCTCAGAGACCCACCCAACAGAAATGCCTTTGGATTCATAATCAGATCAAGTTGACAACAGAACTTAACCATCATGCCTCAGTACATCCAATATATTTTTACCATTTCAATCTATTTGGGTAATTTTCAATAGGCATAACACTTTAACAACTCATCTCACAGAATCACAGAATTTTAGAATTGGAAGAAACCCAAGTGATTATCTCATCTAACCTCTCTCACACTACATATAATTTAAGAATTGTGTTTATCCATACAGAAGTAGCTATGAAAGAAGTAAGAGTGGCCTTAGCTGAAGGAGGCAAATATATTTCAGTTCTCTCACATCAAATAATCTAAGTACATATCCATTAATGTGCCCATTAAACATTTTTCTACAGTATTCTTTTGTTGTTGTTGTTTTTTGGTGTTTGTTTTGTTGTTTGAGGTAGGGTCTCACTCTAGCTCAGGCCAACCTGGAATTCACTATGTAGTCTCAGGGTGGCCTTGAACTCATGGTGATCTTCCTACCTCTGCCTCCCAAATGCTGGGATTAAAGGCGTGCACCACCATGCCCGGCTCTACAGTATTATTTATAATCACAATCATCAAAAGCTCTGTGTGTGTGTGTGTGTGTGTGTGTGTGTGTGTGTGTGTGTGTGTGGGCATCTCTCCCAGAGCCTAATGTATTCTAGACAAGCATTCTACCATTAAGATGTACTACCAAAGCTGGAGTGGTAATATATATATTACCAAGGCCAGGTGTGGTAGCTCACACCATTAATCCCAGCGAGACCTTGCTCAAAACAAACAAACAAACAGCCAGGCGGGCATGGTGGCGCACGCCTTTAATCCCAGCACTCAGGAGGCAGAGGTAGAAGGACTGAGTTCGAGGCCACTCTGAGACTACATAGTGAATTCCAGGTCAGCCTGAGCCATTGTGAGACCCTACCTCAACAAAACAAACAAAGATACACTACTAGCCTCCAAGTTCTGCACCCCACCCCCAAGCCCTGCAGGCAGGGTTTTACTCACTCTAGCCCAGCCTGAACTTGGACTCTGACTGTAGCTCCACATTAGCTTTAAACTCACAGCAGTCCTCCTACTTCAGCCTTCCAGGTATTGAGATTAAAGGCATGCGCCACCATGCCTGACAATACAGTAACAAAACTTTAGAGAGAGATTTATACTGAAAAGTTTTAGATATTGTTACTTCCATATGTAGCAGGCAGCTATGCTCACCACTATACCCCCAAGGCAAATTAGACCCTATTTGTCAGAAGTATATTCTCTGATATCAATCTTTTGTTGTTGTTGTTGTTTATTTTTATTTAGTTGAGAGTGACAGATAGAGAAAGAAGTAGAGAGAGATAGAAGGGGCACACCAAGGCCTCCAGCCACTGCAAACAAACTCCAGACGCATGCACCCCCTTGTGCACCTGGCTTACGTGGGTACTGGGGAATCAAGCCTTGAACCTTGGTCCTTAGGCTTCACAGGCAAGTGCTTGACCACTAAGCCATCTCTCCAGCCCCTCTGATATCAATCTTAATCAGTTTTATTATAGGCTCCACTACTTGCTCAGAGTTTAACACTGAGCAAGTGATTTGTCTTTTTCTTTTTCCTTCCTTCCTTTAATTTTTTATTTTTTGGTAATAGGAATTGAACCGAGGGCCTCACACTCATGTGCTTTACCACTGAAGAATATCCCCAGAATGTGATTTTTAATTTCTTTATCTTTTTCAAAAAATTTTAAAACATATTTATTTATTTATTTGCAAGCAGAGAGAGTGAGATAGAAGAGAGACAGACAGAAAGAGAATGGGCATGCCAGGGCCTCTAGCCACTGCAAATGAACTTCAGATGCATGTGCCCCTTGTGCATCTGGCTTATGTGGGTCCTGGGGAATTGAACCTGGGTCCTTTGGCTTCATAGGCAAATGCCTTAACTGCTAAGCCATCTCCCCAGCCCGATTTTCAATTTCTTTGCCTTAGTTTCTTCAACTCTAAAGGAAGAATTCTAGAGCTGGGTGTGGTGGTGCCAGTCTGTAATTTCAATATTTGGGAGGTAGAGGCATGTGGACCTGGAGTTCAAGGCCATCCTTGGCTACATAGTGAATTTGAGGTCAGTCTGGACTATATGAGATCCTGCCTCAAAATAATAAAATAAAAAGTAAAGTAAGGGGGCTGGGGAGATTGCTCAGTGGTTAAGGCACTTGCCTGCAAAGCCTAATTACCAGCACCCATGTATAGCCAGATGCAGTGATGCATGCATCTGGAGTTAGTTTGCAGTGGCTGGAAACCCTGGCACGCCCATTCTCTTCTCTCTCTCTCTCTCTCTCTCTCTCTCTCTCTGATTTTCCTCTCTATGTCTCTCTGCTTATAAATAAATAAAAAATATTTCTAAAAAAGTAAAGTAAAGTAAAATAAGAATGCTATAGCAGGTACTACCGCCTAGGGCACTTGTGAAAAATAGCATGTGTAAATACTTACAATAAACTAGCCATTCTTTTTTTAAAAAATATTTTATTTATTTATTTATTTGCGAGAGAGAAAGAGAGGAAGAGAGGGAGAGAATGGGTGTGCCAGGGCCCCTAGCCACTGCAAATAAAATCCAGATGCATGTGCCACTTTGTACATCTGGCTTATGTGGGTCCTGGGGAATTGAACCTGGATCCTTAGGCTTTGCAAGCAAGTGCCTTAACCACTAAGCCATCTCTCCAGCCCAAGACTAGCCATTCTTATTACAGTGTGGTAAGCTGGGTCCCAGGTAGAAATAGATGTGGACTACAACTTGTCCTGTGCTTTCAGACCTTGGAGTACTCAAGGGTTAATAAACTTTGCACCTTGTCTTCCCCTAAGCTTCACTGGGGCACAAGCTTACATGCCTTTCCATTGTTGCAGGAGGCTAGGCTTCAAATCTTTGGACTTGTAGAACTTTGAACCTAAAATTTCAACAAAAGAAGTTAGGTTATCCAAAAGATTTTACTCATGTTGCCATAGAAACTGATCTATTTTCTGATTTCCTGTCCACACCCTTCAGTGCAGTCAGATTGTGAGACGTATGGGTACCCTCAGAAGCGTCTGAAACACCCAAACCAGAGCCTGCAGCTTTCTGTGCAGTCCCTTTGGTAATCTGTGTAGAGCTGTTCTCTGGAACTTGTAAAATGTTGAGACTGTATGTGAACAGGAGGAAGTATCCTGCGCCTTCAAAGGGGAAACAATTTTTATGTCTTTGCCCAGCTGAGCTGCTCATTCCAGAAGGCAGCAAAAAACACATTCCACCTATTCAAGGAACTAGAAAATTCATGCCATTCCTGAAAAACTTACTCCAGGTCTAGAGTGTTAGCATGCACAAGGCCCTGGGTTCAGTCTCTAGTGCCATGTATTAGTGAATGAATGAGTGAACAAATGAACTTACTGCAAGGAATACTTAGCAAACAGAAATAAACTTAATAGTGGAAAAGTTAGGGTATAAATGGTCCTAGTAGTGAACTTTGAAGCCTGTAAATTAAGGCAAATGAGCATCACACTAGATGCAAAGGCAACTGTGCATTGATAATCTGAGCCGCTTGTGCCATAATTTCTATTTTATAGGTTAAAAGGATACAAGTAGCAGGGATTCTTGAAAATAGTGGAATAAAGCTAGAAAGGAGAGATAAGGGAGGGAGGAGGGGGGACTTAAAGGAATGGTATTGTATATATGTCAGTAGAAGAACAGATTTCTGAGAGTGGAAAGGTCTAAGTGAGGTCAGGGGAAGAGATTGAGTAAAGGAAGGATGGGAGGAGGGTTAATTAAAATCTAAGAGGGTATGAATAAGTCATATGGAAACCAACTTTTTTTTGACAATGGCACACCCAGAAGCCATAAATTGTTACTAGAAAATTTTCAGTGCCAGGGATGGGATACCTTCCAGTGGGTTGTTGGTCAGGGAGGTACCTGATGCCCCCAAAACATTACAGGCCATTGGCAAGGCTCTTGGTTTCCCACCTGGATTAGATGGTAAGATCCTACTGCTAAAGACTCCATATGATTGGGCTGCAATGTCACTGAGAAATCCCGCTGGAGCTGAGCTGAAAACCTCCTCTTCATAGACCAGCTAACAGAAAACTGGAAAAAGCTATGCTGCATACAGTTCAATGGGAGAAAGAGAATTCACTAGTGGAGATAAACAACAGTGTACCCTGCAAACTTTAAATTTGGCCAGCCAGGCCAAATGAGTGAATGGGTGCAATAGCGGCATGTCTGTTATGGGGGAAACCAACTGCCCCCTAATTGGACTGGAGGTCTGCTCCACAGGAGGGAATATGTGCTTGATACTGAAAACCTATGACAGGGGAAGTCATGAGCCATAGGGATATAATATCTGCTGGTATCTGGCTAAATGTAGATATTATGCTCACTAAACTGCCCAGTAAGCACTTCTCTTAACGCTTTTACCCATATATTAATGTTACTCTCATTTTTGGTTAGAGAAGCTTCTCTTTTCAGATGTCAGTGACCTTGGGATGACTCAGAAGGCACCATAGTGCCAAAAAGAAGTGACAGAAGAGTGTTCAGCACTGAGACATCTTTATCACACCTTCCAAGGCTCAGGATCCATTGTGGAAGATGTGGCAGAAAGAATGTAAGAGCCAAAAGAAAGGTAGGACTCCTTACAAGACACAAAATGGCCTGGATATCCATGAACTCACAGAGCCTGATAGTACCTACCCAAGACCATCATAGTAGGAGGAAAAGATGACGACATCAAAATAAAAGAGAGACTGATTGAGAGGGGGAGAGGATATGATGGACAGTGGACTTGAGAAGGGGAAAGGGGGGAGGGAATTACCATGGTTTATTGTTTATAATTATGGAAGTTCTCAATAAGAAATAAATAAAGAAAAACTAAAAAAATAAAATTAATTAATCAAAAAAAAAAAAAAAAGAAAGAAAATAGTGGAATAGAGTTCTGGAAAAATGGAACTCATAGTTGGAACTGGGAAACAAGTCAAAACCATGTCCAAAAAATGAGCCCATTCTCCAAGATCAAGCTCCCACCAATTGTGGGCTATAATAGGGCCTACACATATAAAATTCTTTCTAAAATAATAATGGCCATCCCATCTATCTGGTGCTGACTTCTCTCCCCATTAGAGAATTTGCTTCTTTTTTTCAGGTGGACGCTGAACCTGAGGGGAGGATCAGCCTATCACACCTCACCAGGGCCCCAGCTGAAACCATAGAGTAAGGGGGGAATGGGCAAGAGTGCAGCTTTCTGAGTGAACCTTACACCAGCACAAGGCTGAAGGAGATAGACACAAACACTCAACTCCTACTAAACCAGACATCCAGAGACACAGAGGCTCCTAAGACCTCATCACTGAAGTAGACCTAAAATGAACTCAACATGGCTCAGGGAAATTCGTGGAAGAGGGAGTGGAAAGAGTGTTAGAGCCACAAGTTGGGTCATTATGCACAGAGACATTGCCTCTTCCCCATAACTGTTGGCTACCCTCCACAATGCACGACCCACATTCCCCAATGAGGAGGGTACCTTCAGAGTGGGGAGGACAGGGAGGAGGCTATCGAAGGCACCAACATAAATGTAAAATTAAAATAAATAAATAATTTAAAAATTCCTGTTCCAATTGAAAAAAGTGGTTTAGTAGTGCCTGTAATCTATAATAAGACAATTAAGCAGAAGCTCAAAGAAATTGAGAGCTTTGCTCAAAAATGAGAGGCAGGGGCTGGAGAGATAGCTTAGTGGTTAAGTGCTTGCCTGTGAAGCCTAAGGACCCTGGTTTGAGGCTCAACTCCCCAGGACCCATGTAAGCCAGATGCACAAGGGGGCACATGCATCTGGAGTTTGTTTGCAGTGGCTGGAGGCTCTGGCAACCCATTTTCTCTCTCTCTATCTGCCTCTTTCTCTGTCTGTCACTCTCAAATAAATAAATAAATAAATAAATAAATAAATAAATAAATAAATAAATAAATAATGAGAGGCAGGAAGCCAGGCATGGTGGTGCACACCTTTAATACCAGCACTTGGCAGGCAGAGGTAAGAGGATTGCTGTGAGTTTGAGACCTCCCTGAGACTACATAGTGATTCCAGGTCAGCCTGGGCTAGAGCAAGACCCTACCTCCAAAAACAAAAACAAAAAGAAATAAAAAGAAAGGCAGGGGCTGAAAACATGGCTCAGCAGTTAAAGGCTCTTGCTTACAAAACCTGATCAGGCCCTGGTTCAGTTCCCCAATGCCCATATAAAGCCAGATGCACAAAGTGGCACATGTGTCTGGAGTTCCTTTATAATGGTAGAAAGCCCAGGAGCGCCAATACTCACACTCCCTTTCTATCTGCCTCTTTCTATCTCTGTCTCAAATAAATAAATAATTTTTTTAATTGAGAGGCAAAAAGAGAGAGAGAGGCAGGGGCTGGAGAGATGGCTCAGCCTAACAACCCAGGTTCAATTACCTACTACCCACATAAACCCAGATGCACAAAATGGCCCATACATCTTGAGTTTGCAGTGGCTAGAGGCCCTGGCATGTTCATTCTCTCTCCCTCTCCCTCTCTTTCTTCTTGCAAATAAATAAAATAAAATTTTAGAGCTGTAGAGATGGCTTAGCTATTAAGGCACTTGCCTGCAAAGGTGAAGGACCCAGAGTTGATTCCCCAGTACCCACGTAAGCCAGAGGCATACGTCTGGAATGTGTTTGCAGTGGCTAGAGGCCCTGGTGCACCCATTTCTCCTCTCTTTCTCTCTCACTGCCTCTCTCTTTCAAATAAGTAAATAAATAAAATATTTAAAAATAAATAAATAATTAATTTTAAAAAATGAGAGGCAGAGCCAGGCATGGTGGCACATGCCTTTAATCCCAGCACTCAGGAGGCAGAGGTAGGAGGATCTCTATGAGTTCGAGACCACCCTGAGAATACAGAGTGAATTACAGGTCAGCCTAGGCTAGAGTGAGACCCTACCTCAAAAAAAAAAAAAAAAAAAAAAAAAGAGAGAGAGAGAGAGATTGGCACGATAGCAGAAGCAAGTAGGAGTGAGAGCAGTCAGGACCTCTGGAAAATGGCTCCTCCATAAAAGCATCAAGAACTCTGGAGAAAACATTAGACATGCCCTTGTCAGAACTTTGGAAGTCAGGGCTGGAGGGATGGCTTGGAGGTTAAGGCATTTGCCTGCAAAGCCAAAGGACCCAGGTTCAATTCCCCATGACCCATGTAAGCCAGATGCACAAGGTGGTGCATACATCTGGAGTTCATTTACAGCAGCTGGAGGCCCTGGAACACCCATTCTCTTTCTCTTCTCCCTCTCCCCTCTCTCTCTCTGTCTGCTTCTTTCTCTCTGTCAAATAAATAAAATAAAATAAAATATTAAAAGTAAAGAACTTGGAAATCAACCAAGCATTGCCAAAAAGATTACTGACTTTCTTTTTTTTTATTTTAAAAATTATCTGGGCTGGAGAGATGGCTTAGCAGTTAAGGTGCTGCCTGCCAAGCCTAAGAATGCCCATTCGATCTCCAGGTCCCATGTTTAGCCAGACACAAGTGACACAAGCACACAATGCCACGCTTGCCCACAAGGGGGCACATGCATCTGGAGTTCATTCACAGCAGCTGAAATGGCCCTGGCATGCCCATTCTCTCTCTCTACCTCTTCCTCTCTCTCTCCGTTTCTCTCTGTATCTCTCTCAAAAAAAATTATTTATTTATTTGAGTGTGAGAAAGAGGCAGAGAGAGAGAGAGAGAGAGCGAATAGGCCACCAAGGCCTCTAGCTACTGAAAATAAACTCCAGACACATGCACTACCTTGTGCATCTGGCTTTCTATGGGTATTGGGGAATTGAACTCAGGTCCTTAGGCTTTGTAGACAAATGCCTTAACTGCTGAGCCATCTCTCTAGCCCAAATTATTGACTTTTAATAAGTACAGTGAACTTTGTGACATTTTTATTTGCCCTCTTCTCCCTAGCTCAGTGGTCTAGAGGGCAAACAGCTCTACAGACATGGGAAACCATAAGTTTAGCAACCACTGGAGGGAGCAAAATGAGTTTGGGAACCCCCAAAACATACTCAGAGACCTATCACTTGATGTACCTCACAGCTCCCTGGAAAACTGTATCTTAAAACACTGTCATGATTTGACCTGATTCAAAACAGCCCTTTCTCAGAGGTACTGTCTAAAATAATTAATAGCAATTGTTTAACATTGCAACTGAGGAAGCAATAACTGAGAGAAACTAGAAGGTGACCAGAAAACTTCAAAGAAGTTTGGAAATGAAACATTTGGAGGAGCCTTCAGTGCTCCAATATATTAGTAAAGATTTTATTTATTTATTTATTTATTTATTTATTTATTTATTTAATTGACAGAGAAAAGGGGAGAGAGAGAATGAGCACACCAGGGCCTCCAACCACGGCAAACAAACTCCAGACACGTGTGCCCCTTGTGCATCTGGCCAATGTGGGTCCTGGGGATTAGAACCTGGGTCTTTTGGCTTTGCAGGCAAATGCCTTAACTGGTAAGACATCTCTCCAGCCCTATTAGTAAAGATTTAGAAAGATACAAATGGCAAATGACAAGCCAGGTGTGGTGGCACACACCTTTAATCCCAGCACCTGGGAGGCAGAGGTAGGAGGGTCGCTGTGAGTTTGAGGCCACCCTGAGATTACATAGTGAATTCCAGGTCGCCTGGGCTAGAGTGAGACTCTACCTCAAAAACAAAACAAAACAAAACAAAAAAGATACAAATGGCAGCCTGTGTACAGGCCCAGGAAAGATTAAATAAATGGAAATACATCCTATGTTCATGCATTATAAGATTTAATATTGTTAAAACAATGCAACTGCTATCACAATCCCAGTTCTTTTTTCAGAAGTCCATCCTACAAGTCATATGGAAATGCAGAGGACACAGAAAAGCAAAATTGGAAGTACATTTCAACTTCAAAAGTTACTACACAGTTACCTACAGTTAATTAGATCCATGGAATTGAAATGAAAATCCAGACATAAATTGTTAGATATCCACAAAAATGTTGAGACAGCTTAATGGGGGAAAGAATAGTGTTTTTGTTGTTGCTATCTTGTTCTTTCCAGCAGGGTGTCACTCTAGCCCATGCTAACTTAGAACTCATTCTGTAGAACTGGCTGGCCTCAAACTCACAATGACTCTTCTACCTTAGCTTCTTTGTGCCAAAATTATAGGTGTGAGTCACATACCGGATTGAAGAATAGTCTTTTCAATAAATGATGTTCCAGGCGGGAGAGATGGCTTAGTGGTTAAGGTGCATGCCTGAGAAGCCTAAGGATCCAGGTTCAATTCTCCAGGTCCCACGTGAGCCAGATGCACATGGTGGCACATGCATCTGGAGTTCATTTGCAGTGGCTCGAGGCCCTGGCATGCCCATTTTCACTCTCCGTCTCTCTCTCTCCCTCACTCTGTCTCAAATAAATAAATAAATATAAAATCTTAAAAAAAAAAAAAAAGAAATGGCATTCCACGGTAGTTCATGCTTGTAACTCCATAACTTGCCAGGTGGAAGAGAATCAGGAATTCAAGGTCATCCTCAGCTACATAGAAGTTCAAGGTCATCCTAGACTACATGAAAACCTATCTCAAAAGGAGGTGAGAAAAAACAAAGGGGGGGGGGTAAGAGAAAATTACAATAGTGCTGTTAAGAACATTTGATTGTAATACCAACTATAAAACACACTCTGGTAAATTAAAAATTGCAGTAACATTACTAGCAGAACAAACACCATATCTGTCTCCTGTGGTAAAAATTTTAAGCTGTTTCCTACTATAGTAAGATGCCAATGTTGGAGGCAATGAAGAAGAAAACTGTCTCAAATTGGGCAGTATGGTTGAAGCACCTGAGAAAAGAGAACCAGAGCTGATTTCAAAGAGCTGGTGGTGTAAACTATACCCTGCTTGTGAAGGGACTTTTCTCTTTTAAAATGTATAAAGAGGCCAAGCGTGGTGGCTCACACCTTTAATCCCAGCACTTGGAGGCTGAGGTAGGAGGATCATCTTGAGTTCAAGGCCACCCTGAGACTACATAGGAAATTTCAGGTCACCCTGGGCTAGAGTGAAACCCTACCTTGAAAAACTGAAGAAGAAAAAAAAAAGGTGTAAAGTACAAGTCTTAGAATTTGATCTGTGATTGGTATTTGAATATATGCATTTGTCTGTGTGTCAGATGGAGTTGGGCATAGAAAGGCAGGAGACTTTCCCTACTTAAACTTATTTCACAGTTATGGTTGTCTCGCACAGAGAATCTAGGTGTTGTCCATTACAGGGTCAGTTTGCAACCGTTCTCATGGTTGTAATGCACAAGTGAATTAAAGAACCTCCCTGCCCCTTCCTTTGTAATAAGATCACTGGAAAGCTCACATCATCTGTTCCAGCCACCGCAGAATAAATCTTCAATGGCTTCCCTGTGGCCTCAGGATAAAGACAATGACCTCACACAATTTTTCTGACCCTTTGAGGTCTGGCCAGGTCACCTTCTCACTTTATCCCTGACTGTCATTTCTGTCTTAGAATTTCCTGCAATTCTTGCAGTTTCTCAGAAGTGCTGAGCTCCTTCCTGCTAGACTCAGGATTTTTTATTTTTCAGCTTAAAAAAACTGGTATAAAATTCATATTACATAATGTTCACCATTTTAAAAGATGATTCATAATCTTGTGTGATCATTGTCTTTATTTAGTTCTACAACAGCTCCACTATCTAAAAGAACTGTTATATCCACTAGCAGTCTCTCCTTTCCTCTATCTCCCAATGACCACAAATCTACTCTTTGTCTTTCTGGAATTACCTCCTTCAAGAAAATGGAATCAAGCTGGGCGTGGTGGTGCACGCCTTTAATCCCAGTACTCGGGAGGCAGAGGTAAGAGGATCGCCGAGAGTTCGAGGCCACCCTGAGACTACATAGTTAATTCCAGGTCAGCCTGGACCAGAGTGAGACCCTGCCTCGCAAAACCAAAAAAAAAGAAAAGAAAAGAAAAGAAAAGAAAAGAAAAGAAAAGAAAAGAAAAGAAAAGAAAAGAAAAGAAAAAAATGGAATCATAAAAAATGTGTCTCTTGTGTCTAATTCCGTTCCTGTAACATGTTTTCAAGATTCATTTATGTGGTAGCATATATTGATATCCACTCCCCCTTTATCTAAGGTTTAGAGAGACTTTATTAGATTAAGAGAAGAAAAGAGGAGAAAGTACAGAGAGCTCCTGCCCATTAGAAAGTGGGGAGGAGCCAGGCGTAGTGGCCCATGCCTTTAATCCCATCACTCAGGCAGCAGAGGTAGGAGGATCCATAAATTGGAGGCCACCCTGAGAATACAGAGCGAATTCTATACAGAGTGAATTGTAGGTCAGCCTGTGCTAGAGTGAAGACCCTACTTGAAAAACCAAAAAAAAAAACAAAAAAAAGAGTGACAGAGAGAAAAGAAAAAAGGAAGTGGGAAGAGGATGAAGCCCCCACACCTTTTTATGGCAGAGTAATATTCTGTGTGTAGATATGCAACATTTTGTTTACCTAGTCACTAGCTGACAGAGATTTGAGTTATCTCCACCTTTTTTGGATATTATAAATAATGCTGCTCTGAATATTTGGTTATAAGTTTTTGTGTGAGCAAATTTTTAATTTTTTGGCTCTGTGTTGAGAAAATAACATAGGTGGAAAGATTTATGTTTTTAGATTAGAGATTTCAGTCCAATCTTTGCCCTATTGCTTCTGGCTGGTGTGCAGTGAAGCAGAGCAGGATGGTGAGAGGCAAGTGATGGAGCAGTGTGACTCATTTCAAGGCAGAGAGGAGGCAAAATGTGAGACAGGAAAAGGCTAGGGACAGGATATACCTGTCAAAGGCACAGTCCAGTGACCTGCTTCTTCAACAAGGCCCTGCCTCTTAAGAGCCCAGTCAGTGACAAATTAATCTATTGAAGGAGTTAGCAACCTCATGACTTAAACATCTCTTGTTATTTTATTATTATTATTATTATTAATTTTTTTTTTGGTTTTTCAAGGTAGGGTTTCACTCTAGTCCAGGCTGACCTGGAATTCACTATGTAGTCTCAGGGTGGCCTTGAACTCATGGTGATCCTCCTACCTCTGCCTCCCAAGTGCTGGGATTAAAGGCATGTGCCACCATGCCCGGCTAAAAAAATATTTTTATTTATTTATTCATTCATTTATTTATGGGAGGTAGAGAATGGGCATGCTAGGCCTTCAGCCACTGCAAACAAATTCCATATGCATGCACGACCTTGTGCATCTGGCTTATGTAGGTATTGGGGAATCAAACCTGGATTCTTAGGCTTCACAGGCAAGCACTTTGATTGCTAAACCATCTCTCCAGCCCTTATACATTTCTTAATAGCATCACCAGCTGGGACCAAACCTTCAGCACATTAATTTTGGAGGGTACATTTTATATCCAAACTGAAACAGAATTTATACCCAGCAGTAAAATTTTGGGTCATATTGCAACTCTATTTAACTTTCTGAGAAATTACCCAACTGTTTTTTCTTTTGGACAATTTGATTGGTTCCTCAGATGGTCTGAATGGGCCATATCAGGGCCATACCCTAAAAATTCATTGTTTTCTGTCCCAGCTCAGACATTAAATCTTCTAAGAAGCTTTTCCTGATCAATTATGTCTACCAGATGTGTTTAAGATGTGAGGTAGAAAATGCTATCTCACACTTACTGTGTTGTTTCATACTTGCCTGGTCTGCCCTCTTCTCAGTACACCCCTAGTCTGTGAGCTCTGTATGTGTCTCTGGTTTTTAGCACAGTGCCTGAAAGCACATCTGAGAGACACGCAGAGAAAAACTATGAGAGTAAGAACAGTTACAGTAGATACTCCGTTCAATGCAAAAGCCTCTACTGCATGATTCTTCTGACATCTTTATAAACTGATTTGTGGAGTTACTAGAAAATAGCATTGAAGAAAGATATAGCATATACATATACATATACATGTATATCTATATATAGATAGATAGATAGATAGATAGATAGATAGATAGATAGATAGATAGATAGATCACATACATTTGTGGATAATTATGGTTGTGACTATTTTGGGGGGGGAGAGGGTTGAGGTAGGGTCTCACTCTAGCCCTGGCTGACTTGGAAGTCACTCTGTAGTCTCAGGCTGGCCTGGAGCTTACAGCAATCCTCCTACTACTGCTTCCTAAGTGCTGGGATTAAAGGCATGTGCCACTACACCTGGCCATTACTATTTTTTTAGCATATCTTATTTACTTATATGTATGTGTATGTTCCTATGTATACAAGTGCATGTGTGTGGAGACCAGATGACAGCCTTGGGTGTCATTCCTCAGGTGCCATTCACCCCTTTATTTATTTATTTAAATATTTTTATTTATTTGAGAGAGAGCGAGAGAGAAAAGTATATGGGCTCACCAGGGCCTCTTGCCACTGCAAATGAACTACAGATACATGCACCATTTTGTGCATCTGGATTTACAAGGGGTACTAGGAAATCAAAGTTGGACTGGCAGACTTTGCAAGCAACTACCTTTAACTATTGAACCATTCCCCCAAGTGCATATTCTCCTTTGATAAGACAGGGTCTCTCATTGGCCTTGACCTCACCAGTTTGGCTAGAATGGCTAGGCAGCCAGTTCTGGCATCTGCTTGTCTCTGCCTTATCCAGACATAACACCATGCTGGCCTTTTTTTTTTTTAACATGGGTACTAGGGATCAAACTCATGTCCTCATGCTTGAGAAAGAAGCACTTTACTGAGTAGGGCTATCTCCCCAGCTCATTATTTCTTATTATAATTATTCAACCATAGGGATTAAGCAAATCAAGAGATCCCACTGTGACAGTCCCATAAATGATGTATTAGTTACATTTTTGTTGTTGTGACCAAATACCTAAGAAAACCAACTTCAGACTTGAAGAGATGGCTTAGCGATTAAGGTGCCTGCCTGTAAAACCTAAGGACCCAGGTTTGGTTTCCCAGTACCTATGTAAGCCAGATGCTCATGGTGGTACATGCATCTAGAGTTGGTTTGCAGAGGCTAGAGGTCCTGGTGTGCCCATTCTTTCTCTCTCATAAATAAATAAAAATGAAAGCCAGGCGTGGTGGCACATGTTTAATCCCAGCACTTGGGAGGCAGAGGTAGGAGGATTGCCATGAGTTCAAGGCCACCCTGAGACTACATAGTTAATTCCAGGTCAGCCTGGACCAGAGTGAAATCCTACCTCAAAAAACCAAAATAAATAAATAAATAAATAAAAAATTTAAAAAAGAAAAAGAAGAAGCCAGGCGTGGTGGCGCACGCCTTTAATCCCAGCACTCGGGAGGCAGAGGTAGGAGGATCTCCATGAGTTCGAGGCCACCTTGAGACTACAGAGTGAATTCCAGGTCAGCCTGAGCTAGAATGAGACCCTACCTTGAAAAAAAAAAGAAAGAAAGAAAGAAAGAAAGAGAAAAAGAAAAAAGAAAAGAAAACCAACTTCAGGGAGGAAGAGTTTATTTTGACCCCTTGTCCTTGCCATCATTGATTCTGGGCCTGTCGTGAGGCAGAACATCATGTCAGTAGGACCATGTGGCAGAGGCTATTCACCTCAAGCAGAGCACAAGAAAGGGACTAGGCTTAATCTAATAACATCTCTCTAAACCTTAAAAAAAGAAAGAAGAAAGAAAGAAAGGAAGGAAGGAAGGAAGGAAGGAAGGAAGGAAGGAAGGAAGGAAGAGAAAGAAGAAAGGAAGGAAGGAAGGAAGGAAGGAAGGAAGGAAGGAAGGAAGGAAGGAAGGAAGGAAGGGAGAGAGAAAGAGAGAAAAGAAAGGAAGGAAGGAAGAAAGGAAGGAAGAAAGAAAGAAAGAAAGAAAAGAAAAGAACTAGTGACCTTGTATATAACCTTTGAAGATACTCCCCTAGTGACTTATTTCCAACTAGGCCTTACCTCCTAAAGTTTCTAGACCTCACCCCTCAAAATAGTGTGATCAACTTGGGACTGAGTGTTCAACACCTAAGCCTATGGGGGATGTTTCCTATTCAAACCACAACACATGCATATATCATGTTTTTCTTTCAAGGTAGAGTCTCACTCTAGCTAACTCAGGCTGACCTGAAATTCTCTATGTAGTCTCAGGGTGGGCTTCAAACTCTCAGCAATCCTCCTACTTCTGCCTTCTGAGTACTGGGATTAAAGGTGTACACCACCACGCCTGGCCATATCGCATGTTTGATCATATCTATCTTCCTACTGCTCTCTTTCCTTCTCCTCCCTCCCCTCTTTCCTTCACCCCCTTTTCCTTTCCTAAAAGTTTATCCTTCTCCTCTTTTTTTTTTTCCTGCAAACGTGAGGGGGAAAAACATGTGGTACTTTACTTTCAGTGTCCGGCTAATTTCATTTAACATAATAACCTCCAGTTCCATTCACTTCCTGCAAATGGCATGACTTAATTCTTCTTTATGGCTAAATAAAACTCTATTGTTTGTATACACACCATCTTTAATTCATTCATCTGTTAATGGGCATCTAGGTTGATTTCATATCTTGGCTATTGTGAATAGTGCCAGAATAATATGACTGATTTTTTTTTAGCATTCAGTGGTAAAATCTGGGACCATCTATTATGTCAAGATTGAAATTACATTCATAGGTACAAATATTTTGAAGCAGTTGGGCAGGGTGGTACACGCCTTTAATCCCAGCACTTGGGAGGCAGAGGTAGGAGGATTGCTGAGAGTCTGAGGTCAGCCTGAGACTACAGAGTGAGTTCCAGGTCAGCCTGGGCTAGGGTGAGACTGTACGTCAAAAAAATAACAAAAAGAAACATTTTGAAGCAATTTCTACTCCTTGTTTTGTTCTGAGACAAGGTCTCACTCTAGCCTAGACTGACCTGGAATTCATTGTAATCTAGGCTGGCCTTGAACTCATACTGATTCTTTTACCTCAGCCTCTTGAATGCTGGGATTATAGGCATGAGCCACCATGCCTGGCCACAATTGCTACCTTTTGAATAAGTAATTTCATTTCTGAAAATACTAAGGAAATAATTATAAATGCATTAAATATTTTTAAAAATATTTTATTTATTTATTATTTATTTCTTTATTTAAGAGAGAGTGAGTGAGAGAAAGAGGCAGATAGTGAGACAGAGAGGTGGGCATGCCAGAGCCTCTAAACACTGCAAACAAAACTCCAGACACATGCACCACTTTGTGCATCTGGCTTTACATGGGTGCTGGGGAATCAAACCTTGGGTCCTTAGGCGTTGCAGGCAAGTTCCTTAACTGCTGAGCCATCTCTCCAGCCTAGAAAATGCTTTTATGCATAGATATGCTGGCTGAAGGACTTCATATAAATAATATAAAATTGAAACCAATCTCCATTATCAACAAGTGGAAGAATGATTATATTAAAAGTAATGTTCTGGGCTGGAGAGATGGCTTAGCAGTTAAGGTGCCTGCCTGCTAAGCCTAAGAACCCGGTTCCAATCTCCAGGTCCCACGTTTAGCCAGATGCAAAGTGACACAAGCACACAATGCTGCACTTGCCCACAAGGGGGCGCACACATCTGGATTTCGTTCACAGCAGCTGAGAGACTGCTGGCATGCCCATCTCTATCTGTGTCCCTCTCCCTCTCTGTCTGTCTCTCGCTGTGTCTCTCTCCAAATAATAATAATAATAATAATAATAATAATAATAATAATGTTCTACTTGAGGTGCAGGTCACTGAAGGATCAAGCTGGAGCTGAGCTGAAAACCTCCTTCTTGTTGACTACCTGTCAGAAAGCTGGAAAGAACTATTCTACATGCAGCCTTTTATTTTATTTTATTTTTTATTTTTATTTATTTATTTATTAAAGACAGAGCAAGGGAGAGATAGAGAAAGTGAGAATGGGCACGCCAGGACCTCCAGCCACTGCAAACAAACTCCAGATACATGTGCCACCATATGCATCTGGCTTGCATGGGAACTGCAGAATCGAACCAGGGTCCTTAGGCTTTGTAGGCATGCACCTTAACTGCTAAGCCATCTCTCCAGCCCCCATGCAGCCTTTTTTTGGGGGGGGAGTCATCAATGGTGTTAAACAGCAGTGGACCCTACAAACCTTAAGATTGGCCAGCCAGGCCAAATGTGCCAGCTGGTACAATAGTGGCATGTGTGTTGTGGGGGAAACCAACTGCTCTCTGGTTGGAATAGAGGCCCGCTCCATAGGAGGGAATTTCCAAGTCATCCTCAGCTACATAGCAACTTTGAAGGCTGCCTAGGCTGCATGAGACCCTGTCTCAAAATACCAAAAAGAAAAAGGAAGGAAAGGAAAGAGAAGGGAAGGGAAGGGAAGGGAAGGGAAGGGAAGGGAAGGGAAGGGAAGGGAAGGGAAGGGAAGGGAAGAAATGCTGGAGAGATGGGTCAGAGGTTAAGGTGTTTGCCTGCAAAGCCTAAGGACCTAGTTCGATTCCCCAGCACCCACATAAAGCCAAATGCACAAGGTGATGCATGTGTCTGGAGTTTGTTTGCAGTGGATAGAAGCCCTGGTCTGCCCATTCTCTCTATTTGCCTCTCTTTCTCTTTCTCTCTCTAGTAAATATATATATATAAAAACATACCAATTTACTTTTCCAACCTAAAAAAAAAGAAGGAAGGAATATAGGAAGGAAAGAAGGAAGGAAGGAAAAAGATGAACATACAGCTACCAACTGACCCAGCTATTTCTATACTGGGCATCTACTCTAAAGGCTCCACTCTTCACTGCAGAAATATTTGCCCAACCATGTTTATAGCTGGGCAATTCACAAAAGCTAAGATTTGTAATCAACCCAGATGCCCATTGTTTGTAGGAAAATGGACGAACTTGGAACAGATCATACTAAGTGAAATCACACAACACAGAAAGACAAATGTCATATGTTCTCCTTTATATGTGGTTCCTGACCTAAAACAGCTTGAGTTGCAAGCATACCTGACAGGCAACTTGAGAGACAGATAATAGGAACTGAAGGGTTTGCAAGGAGGGCAATGGGAATGTGGCAGGGGGAGATGTACACAAAACTAAATCCAAGTTGAATTGGTACCATAGAAACCTTCCTCCTGGATAGAAGACTAGAAGATGTAAACCTCAATAGGAGGATGTAGAGATTGTCTGGTAAGAAGTGCCTTGGAGAGGGTGGGCTGAAACCTAACCCTAAAATATTTGGCTCTGGTTTGTAACTCCCAATGCCAGAAATTGGTTACAACCCATGTTGAGCTGTTGATTGGAGATGCCTGTGATGTCCTCAGAATAAGACAGGCACCTTCAGTCAAAGCACTTGATTACCCATCTGAGGTAAAACGTAAGACCCTATTGCTGAAGACACCATGTGCTGCCAACACAGAACATTGAGAGATCTGGCTGCAATCTGGAAGAAAGCCAGTTCCCAGAATCTTAGCCTGTATGATGCTGGAAAATGCTGCATGAGCTGCTGGGGGGAAATGGCCAAGAATATTGTGAGGAAGCAGGGGACACTGCTATATGAAAGCAACCAGCCTGATAAGATGTACATACCTGTGCAATAGTGACACCCAGCCTAGGTTGATAACTAATGGCCCTCTGATTGGCTAAGAGATTTGCTCAGTGGAAAGGAACTATGGAGTCCAAGATTATGGACTTCAATGAGAAGATCCCACTAGCCTTAGGCCCAAAGAAGAGGCTACACCTATCAAAATCTCTCTAAATTCACAAAGATTATCCTATTTAACCTATGCTGATCTCACTCTCCATTGGAGAATCTGTTCTTCTTTTTCAGAAGGCAGCCAGAACTGAGGACAACCAAAATCTATTAATAAGACAAGAAAAGATAGCTGACTCCTTGTCAGATGAACCCCCCCCCCCGGGCACATCAGCTACATCTCAGGTGAAACCACAGAAGAACTGACAAGATGAGCAAAAATGCTGCTTCCATGGTGAATCTGACAACCTGCACCAGGGTGATGGAGACAGACACTGAAGATACTCAAAATGCACCAAAGCAGAAATCCAGAAGCCACTGACAACTCAACACCAGAGTAGACTTAAAACACACCCATCAAGATTCAGGGAATTTTGCAGAATTTGTGGAAGAGGGGGCAAAAGACTTTAAGAGCCAGAGGGATTACTCCCCCGAAATGACTGACTGCTGCTCTCACAATTCATAACTCACAACCCCATGGTGAATGCCAGCAATCCCACTAAGGAGAACCCTCAGTGGAGTGGGGGCAGGGAGGAGGGAAATGATGGTACCAACACATGATGTGTCCATACAAAGTTTCTACTTGATAATAAAACGAAAAAGAACTCAACCTTTAAAAAGGTTGTATGATACCTTCTGGACTTAAAGCATGGCTGTTGGTAGAGATGGTGAATTTGGAAAAGAATCTGTGATCAGTTAGGAAACTGGGTGGGGGGTGGAGGGAGGGAGGGAAAGAGGGAGCACTACCACTGAACCTCAAGGATTTGACTATTTCCACCATGACTTTTTTTTTTTTTTTTTTTTTTTTTTAATAAGGATTCTGGGTATTGAACTAGGTCCTCATGCTTGCAAGGCAGGTACTTTACCAACTGAACTATCTTCAGACACTAATTCTTCTTTATGGCTGAAAGATATTTCATTGTATTGATCTCTCAGTGATTGATATTTATATTTTTTTCTTTGTTTTCTGAAACAGTATCACACCATGCAGCCCAGGCCAACCTCCAATTCATAATCTTCCTGCTTCAGTCTCCTGAGTACTGGGATTACAGCCATGGCCACCATACCCACCTGCTGCTGCTTCCTTCTCCTGAGTGAAAAAATGATTATCATGCCCTTGGCATTTCTCTCTCAAATAAAGATTCTACTATGCTGGTTTCCACAAATCACCAGAGTGGAGTACTGGGGAAAGTTTTCAATTAGAAAAAAAATCACCTTGGATAAACCTCAATGTTTATGACACTGCTGCTGCACAAAACTCATAGCTGGTTTCTGAACCAAGACTTTTGAAGTTTGATCCTTGGGCAAGCCATTCTCCTTGACATCTTTTCCTTCCATCCGCCTGCCCTCTGAGCTCTCCTCCACTACCTTTGCACTATCCTCAGTCATTGCCTCCAAGGAGCCTATCCCAACTCAGCCTCTCATATTCACTCTGCCAGATGGAAGGAAATCTTGTTTTCAGACAAGTTCTCATCTCTTTATGCTGAACAGTATGAATGCAGGTGTCGTTGGCTTTAGACTGATAAGACCAGCCCCAGTGAGACTTGGGAAGTTCATCTTCTGCATGTGCACCCTCACTTTATTAATCAGAAACAGAATATTCATCAAACCTGGAACAAAGACAGGAAAAGAGGTGTTCTTTTTCATTGCTGTTCTACCCACTAACCCATGTGATAGCATTAAGACGTATTCATGGGCTGGAGAGATTGCTTAAATTTAAGGTGCTTGCTTGCCTGTGAAGCTTAGGGACCCAGGTTTGACTCCCCAGAACCCATTTAAAGCAGATGTACATGGTGGCTCATGCACCTGGAGTTCATTTGCTGTGGCCAGAGGCCCTGGTGTGCCCATTCTCTCTCTCCCTCCCTCCCTCCTTCTATCTCTCTTCCTCTCTAATAAATAAATGAATAAACAAAAATAAATTAACTGGTTTTTTTGCATGTGTAGGTTGTGTATTGTTGAACATGTGTTCATGTTTGTGGGTGCCAAAGGTCAATATCAAGTGTCTTCCTCAATCACTCTGCACTTTATTTGTTGAGACAGGGAATCTCCAGTCTTAAAACTGGGAGGCAGGCTGGAGAGATGGCTTAGTGGTTAGGGCGCCTGCCTTCTAAGCCTAAGAACCCAGTTCCAATCTCCAGGTCCCACGTTTAGCCAGATGCAAAGTGACGCAAGGGCACAATGCCACACTTGCCCACAAGGGGTGCACGCATCTGGATTTCGTTCACAGCAGCTGAGAGACTGCTGGTGTGCCCATTCTCTATCTCCCCTCTCCCTCTCTCTCTGTCTCTCTCTGTGTCTCTCTCCAAAAAATAAAAAAATATAAATAAATAAACTGGGAGGCATACTCTGGAATTTCTGGCATCCTTTTTTTTCTTTTTTACATGGATACTGGGAATCCAAACTCAGGTCCTTCTGCTTGTGCAGCAAACACTTTACTCACTGAGACATTTTCCCCTAGCCTGATATTTGTCCTATAAAAGCTGCAGTTGCCGGGTGTGGTGGCACAGGTCTTTAATCCCAGCACTTGGGAGGCAGAGGTAGGGTCTCTAGCCCAGGTGGCCTAGACTACATAGTGAATTCCAGGTCAGCCTGTCAGGTGTAGTGGCACATGCCTTTAATCCCAGCCCTCAGAGGCAGAGGTAGGAGGATTGCCATGAATTTCAGGTTCAGGCAGGGCTAGAACGAGACCCTACCTTCAAAAACCCAAAACAAATTTTTTAAAAATTTACTTACTAGAGAGAGTGTGCCTATGCACATCAGGGCCTCCTGCCACTGCAAACAAATCTCAGGTGCATATGCCACTTTGTGTCTCTTGTTTAAGTAATTCAGGGCATTATCTTGCAACTGGTCCTCTGTGCATAGGAAGGTAGTGAGTCAGACATTAATAAAAAATGTTTCTTCAAAAACCCCTATGAAGGCTGGAGAGATGGCTTGGCAGTTGAGCACTTGCCTGTGAAGCCTAAGGACCCTGGTTCAAGGCTCAATTCTCCAGGACCCATGTAAGCCAGATGCACAAGGAGGCACATGCATCTGGAGTTCATTTGCAGTGGCTGGAGGCCCTGGTTATGGAGGCACCCATTATCTCTCTTTGTACCTGCCTATTTCTGTATAAAATAAATCAATTTTTTAAAAAATTTGAAAATTTAAAAACCCATATGAATGGAGAGTTAAAATCACTTATTATGAGCCGGGCATGGTGGCGCACGCCTTTAATCCCAGCACTCGGGAGGCAGAGGTAGGAGGATCGCCGAGAGTTCGAGGCTACCCTGAGACTACCTAGTTAATTCCAGGTCAGCCTGGACCAGAGTGAGACCCTACCTTGCAAAAACCAAAAAAAAAAAAAAAAATCACTTATTATGTGAATATATGGCCTCAGGAATAAAGCAAAATCAGACTTATGGGTGCAATGCATTACTAGTATGGTACATTTTGGCACTGTGCTTCTGAGCAGAGGTAGGCAATGCTGTTAGTATGTGTTTCTCCTCCCTCTGCCCCTTTACTCATTAAATTAAGACTCACATCTGGGTATGGTGGCACCTATCTGTACTCCCAGCACTTGGAAGGATGAGGCCAGAGGATTGCTGCAAGTTCAAGGCCAACTTGTGTTGCATAGTGAGTTCCAGACTAGCATGGGACACAAAGAGGCACATGCATCTGGAGTTCACTTGCAGTGGCTGGAAGCCCTGGTGCACACATCTCATTCTCTCTCTCTCTCCTTGCAAATTATATATGTAATTTTATGACAGAGTGGGAGGGAGAGAGAGAGAATTGGCGTGCCAGGGCCTCCAGCCACTGAAATCAAACTCCAAACGGGTGTGCCACCTTGTGTGCATGTGCAACCTTGTGAGCTTGCATCATCTTGCGCATCTGGCTTATGTGGGACCTGGAGAGTAGAACATAGCTTCACAAGCAAGTGCCTTAATGGCAAAGCCATCCCTCCAAACCTAAATAAAATATTTTTTTAATGTTTTCTAACCTTCAGATGTTCAAAGTCTTAAGGAAAATCAAACATAAAACTTCCTCAAATATGATGTGGCAGCCAAGTATGGTGGTGCATGCTATTGTAATCCCAGCATTTGGGAGGCTGAGGGCAGCCTTGGCTACATCATGAGTTTTAAGACAGCCTGGACTACATGTCTACAAAACAAAACAAATGATGTGCAAGAACTGTGATATGTGTACATAAGTATTCTGGACATTTTGATGAAGGAGCCAAGTATGCATCTGGCTTGGAGGCATCATCTTGAATCTCTGTTTTAGAATATTTTGAGTTGTCCTTTGAGGAAAACAATTAAGTTTACCAGGAAAGGAGCAAAAAGCTGAAGGAATCCAGAAGAAGACAAAGAGGTAGGGCCTGGAGCACTCCAGTGGGTCTGGGGCAGCTTCAGTACTGGGCTCATGCAGTAGGAAGGAAGAATGTGTTGCCCTGGTGGTTCTCCTGGCCTGTGTGCAACGTGCACAACAGTAAGAGATCTGATTTACTCTGTTCTCCACCCTCTCTTTTGCCCTATCCCGCCTCTACACAGCATATAACTTCTTTAAGAGAATTCACCAGATTAGGCCTGAATGTGGACCTGGACAGAGGGTCATGATGAACAAATTCTGATGAGAACCAACTCTAGACCTAGGATTGTGTTGTAACCACTGAGCAACCAGCCAACATTTGAGCTATGTGAAGCGCAAGTCAAGAATGTAGTAGAACTAACAAAGCTGGTTTCTTGAGAAGGCCAGGGACATCATTTAGATTCCTGGCCTTCATGACACCCTTCTTTATTTTCCCAGCCTAAAGGATCTCTCTCACTTTCCTTAGCTTTGTACTTAAGATTTTGGAGAGAAAAAAATGTTTTCTGATATTACAATTACTGGTTCTTATTTCTGGTGCACCTTTTCTCTTCTTGTCTAAAATTATAAGCTTATGTCTATTATAATGTACTTGTTTTTTGTTTTTGTTTTTTCATATTTGGTCTTTTAAGGTAGGGTCTCACTCTAGCCCAGGCTGTCCTGGAATTCACTATGTAATCTCAGGGTGGCCTTGAACTCACAGTAATCCTCCTACCTCTGCCTCCCAAGTGCTTGGACTAAAAGCATGTACCATCATGCTCAGCATAATGTAGTTTTTAAAAGACACCTTGGGACTAAGACAAGGTAGAAAGCAAGCAGAAACAAATATTTTAGATTTTTGTTTCAAGAGAAGTCATGTCTCATTCACCTTTATAAATCCCAGAGCACCACACAAAACATTTGCTGATTAAGCTTGATTTACTGCCAACAATATTGTGAAAATATTTAAGTGACTTAAAAAATATATTTTTATATTTATTTATTTACTTATGAGAATGGGCACACCAGGGCCTCTAGCCACTGCAAATGAACTCGAAATGCCGTGGGTCCTTAGGCTTCACAGGCAAGTGCCTTAACCACTAAACAATCTCTCCAGACTTAATAATCGACTTTTGTTGTTGTTGTTGTTATTTGTTTGTTTTTGAAGGTAGGATCTTGCTCTAGCCCAAGCTGACCTGAAATTCACTATGTAGTCTCAGGGAGGCCTTGAACTTACAGTGATTTTCCTACCTCTGCCTCCCAACTGCTGGGATTAAAGGCATGTACCACCATGCCCAACTTCTAATTAACTTTTTATTCTATTATTTTATTTTTTGTTTTTTGAGGTAGGGTCTCGCTCTAGCCCAGGCTGACCTGAAATTCACTATGTAGTCTCAGGGAGTCCTTGAACTTACAGTGATCCTCCTACCTCTGCCTCCCAAGTGCTGGGATTAAAGGCGTGCACTACCATGCCCAGCTTCTAATTAACTTTTATTTTATTATTTTATTTATTTTTTTTTTTGAGGTAGGGTCTTGCTCTAGCCCAGGCTGACCTAGAATTCACTATGTAGTCTCAGGCTGGCCCCAAACTCATGGTGATCCTCCTACCTGTGCCTCCCAAAGCTGGGCGTGGTGGCGCATACCATTAATCCCAGCATTTGGGAGGCAGAGGTAGGAGGATCGCCATGAGTTCAAGACCAGCCTGAGACTACATAGTGAATTCCAGGACAGCATGGGCTAGAGTGAGACCCTACCTCGAAAAACCAAAAAAAAAAAAAAGTGTACCACCATGTCCGTCCAGCATCATTGGCTTTTAAATACTAGAGTATTTATACAGATGTTTATATTGCAAACTTTTAAGTTTTCATTCCCCCAAACCATGTCCACACCATCTGTCATTTTTTTTTTCTTGATTTGATTTACCAAAGTTTCATGCTTCACATAGCACTTTCTGAGGAAGAGCCCACAGATTTGATTATTTTGCCTTTTTGTTTTCAAAAGATGGGGGCTGGGGAGTATAGGTCAGTGGTAGGACCTTTTTATATCAGAGAATAAAGCCCTAGGTTCTATCTACAGAGAGAAATAGAGATAGAGATTTCAGCAAAATTCTAAAGTAAAAATACAAACAAAAGTAATTAACACTCACTGAGAGTTTTATAAAAACATTAACAATAATCAGCATAAATACAATATTATAAATTATAAAGATCTGCTGGTGTTTTAATGCAGAAAAATAACCAGGAAAAAAATACACAAAAAATACTTTTAAAATACATTATTAGGTCACCACACATGAAAACTTTTCCATAAAAAATTTTGACAATTTCTGCTTAAATATTTAACTTTTCAGCTCTCAAAATCATTTATATTTTATTACAAGAACCCACAATGATCAGTCTCTTCATAACTAATTAAAAGAAACATTTCCTGTTAGGCATACAGTACTTCAAGGCTAATATTTAATCTTAATTGGCAAGAAGTTTAGTGCAAATAAGGTTATTTTTAGCAGCTTAATAAAGTTCTGATGGGTTACACCTTACTGCTTCCCTAGAATGGTTCTCTTTCGTGAGTACTAACCTTGACACTTCCAACCTATTGAAAACTGCTAGTGATGAGTCTGTTTGTTACATAAGGAGCTTTCCTGAAAGATGGTTTCAGCCACTATGAAATTGAGCCACACTGTGTTTACATTTGGAAAGCTCCTTTTGAGTGAACAAAAAAGCTGGGTCTGAACAGCAATCATTTCTCTAAGGAGTAGAGTGAAGGTCACAACTGTATCGTACCTAAGTGCTTCTCTGATCAGTGCTGAAGTCCCACAAAGGAGGCAGCAATCAGTTCACATCTTAGCCAAGAAAGGTGGGGTTCAGAGGAAGAGTGAGGAATCTCTTAAATCAAATTTTATACTTTCCAGTAATAATTTTACATCACTAATTTGAATGCCACAAAGCATATAAAGAAAGCCATCTGATTTCCAATCTGGTGCTTTCTATTCTCAGCCAAGAATTATTCTTCAGATGAACAGAAGCCAGAGAGCTACCAGCCAGAGAGCAGTTTGAGCTTTGTCAGTTCCTCTAATTGTCCCTTTTGTGACACATCTGTTCCTTCTCTTGCCAAGGCCTGGGACTATTTCTTCAGAAAACAATGTGGCTTACTGTACCCAGACCCATGCTGGCTCAGGAGAGGAGAACCCCACCCAGGGTTTGAGTGCCTTGTTCTGCCCTGCCTAGGTTTCAGACTAAGAACATGAGCCATGAAAAAACTGAGATGATCCCTGGGGTCCACTGAAATCCAAGAAAGCCATTTCATTTGACTTCTCTCATTACCAACTCGAAGCAATTTCTATTCCCCCTGAATTCTCTTACTAAGCAGCTCAAAGACTGTGGTGGAGCCACAGGAGGTAGTATCTGCCTGCTGGAGAGAGGGACCCACTTCAGTCACTATACTCTTCTCTTTCTTTTAGGGCATGGAATTTCTCATACTGGTTGGCCAATTTCCATTTGCTGTGCTGATGTTTGAGTAGTGCGGCCAAGGATGTCTTCCGGGTAATATTTCTTGTCATTTCTCTGCTCTTGGTCTTTCTGGTGGGAGATGAGCTTCGAACTAAAGGATAAACAGGGAAAATGGGCTTGCCCGGAGGAGCTCCCAGGAGCTGCCATATCTCCCCAGAGGTATTACTTGTCAGATACTGCCATGGCTTCTTCCCGCTGTTATCCCGGACATTGACCCGAGAAGCCAACCTTTGCACTAGCAATTTGATGACTCCCTGGTGGCCATGAATAGCTGCAAGGTGCAGTGGGGTATAGCCACAACTGGACTTCACGTTCACATCAAGTGCAATCCCTGCCTTCTGGGCTCCAGAAACCAATCCTTGAAGGGCCCCGAGGTCTCCATGCTTGGCTATCCAGTGCAAGGCAGTGTATCCTGTCAGGAAGTCTCTGTAGAAAGCCAGCTGGGGGTCCTCCCAGAACAAAGTCAACACTTGAATCCAGGAGCCACTAGCAAGTTTCACAATCCACTCATGCTCCCTAGCCTCTAGGGGGACCAAGGATGACTTGTGCTCAGAAGGTCTGTGGGGTACCAAGGCTGCAAGCCCATCCGTGCTGGGGACCCATAAGCGGTGTTGCTCAGCCACAACTTCCTTAACATCTGTCAGTCTCTGGGTCAAGGCTGCATCCACCCTTGGGCTGGGTACTGCTCCTGCCTTGGAAGCTTTCCGGGATCGAGGCGGGCGCCGACTTCTTTTCAGCAGGTCCTCATCAAAATATTCTTCATCCGATGAGAATGATTGGGCTCTCTCAGCCCTGGAGCTCCTCCTGAGGGACCTCCGAAACTTGGAAGCTGGGCAAGGCAAAGGACCCTGGGGGCGGTCTACAAGGCCGTTAAGTCCTGTTGGGACCTGCTGAGGGCTGTGACTATCCCCTCTGTTCCCGAGACCCTGAGGACTTCGTCTGGAACTGTCTTCCTTTGGAGACAGATGTAGTCCCCAGGATGGATTTGTGAGCTTTCTGCAATCTGGGCTCCCCAGGACAGCTTGCAGGCCCTCTTCAGATCCCCCGGGGGACTCTTTGGGACCACTGCTGCTCTCCTCACTGCCGTGGCTCTCTTGGTCCACAAAGTCATCCAGATCCTGCAGGGACAGCTGGCAACGAATGCTCCGAAAGACAGTGTGGGAAGGGTTCCCAGGACAGGATCCAGAGGACTCATCCGGAACCTCAGGAAAGACAAGATGAGAGGAACGAGGGGTCTCTGACTGCGCCAAGTTAGTCTCTGACGCCCAGATGACCGGGTCAGAGAATAGCGGGAGGAAGTTGTCTGGCAGCACTGACCAAGCCCGAACGGGCCCCTGGTGGCGGGCCTCGGGCATCTGAGGGTGCCTGGCCACCCACTCTCTAGTACGCTGCTGCTGTTGCTGCAGCTGCAGGCTCGAACGGGGCGGAGAGCCCGGGGTAAACAGCTCCGCTGGGTCTCCAGAGGGAGCAGGGCGGGGCCGGAGAGCAGGCGGGGACGCCTGGCTCCCAGCTGCCTCGACGGGGGCAGAAGAGCTGGGGTCATCCAGGCCTGGTGGAACGCACGCAGGCTTCTCCCCGGAGGTGGCAGGGTTCGGGGTAGCGCCGAGTAGTGGCTGTCCCGCCAGGTCCCCCGAGCGGTTCTGTTGGCACTCCCAGCAGCAGCGACCCAGCGTCTCCGCTGCCGCGCACCTGACTCCGGCCTGAGCAGGTACCACGGCAGCGGTGGGCCCCGGCGCCCTCTGGCTAGGGCTGCACCTCCGGCCGCGGTATTCCCTGGCCGCCTCCTGGGCGCAGCTGGCCAGCAGTCCGTTGCAGCCAGCGTTGGAGGCTGGGGCTGCGGCACCTGCTGGCTCCTCCTCCCGCGCCTCCTCCCGCCGCCGCCGCCGGGTCTGCGGCGGTGGCAGCTCGCTCGGGCCCGGGCGCGGGCGCGCTGCAGGCGGGGGGCGGGTCGGAGCTCCCTCGGCGGCTGCGGGCGGCTCGCGGGGTCGCTGCAGCCTCTCCTCCCCCAGAAGGTCCCGGTACCTCCTCTTGAGCACCACGTACTTGGTGCCGTCGGGGTCCTGGCGCACTGCGGCGACCGAGTTCACGAAGCCCTTGAAGAGCTCGCGGCGCCGCTGGTGCTGGCTGGGGGGCGCGTCGGGGTCTCGCAGGAAGCTCTTGAAGTGGCTCAGCAACGCGGCGTTGGTCACTCGGCCTCCGGCCTGGCACAGAAAGTCCAGTAGAGCCTCCTGGCTCAGCTCTCTTGCCATCGCCGCCTTGTCCCTGGCCCCCGGGGTGTCTGCGTCTAAGCCACCCAGCGAACTCTCCGTCCAGCAGAAACCCTGGCCTAGCGTGTCACCTGTACGCGGGGCGGCACCACACGCCTCCATCCGCCGGGGAGACCGAGCCGCCCGCAGCCCTGGAACGCGCCGGGAGGGTCCCCGGAGGTCAGGCCCGGGGCTGGACCCCGCGCAGCCTAGGTGGGAGAAGGTGGCTCCCAGGCCGCCCCAGTGCGACGCTGGCCTCGAGCAGCAAGTGCCCACAGCGAAAGTTCCGGGGATAGGTCGGAATCGGTTTCACCTGCGTCCTGGCTGCGCCTCCTCTGGGACTCTGGGGGAAGGGCCCGGCCCGCCTCCGCCTGTCCCTCCGCCCTCTGAGGTGTCCCCCAACCCCCGCCCCCCATCCTGGATGAGTCAGGCTGGTCACAGCCTCGGAGTGCGCGGGCAGGTGAGATCTGGGGCGAAGTCGAGCAGGCAGCTTGCCACAGCAGGACGCTCGGCCTCCGGGAGCCGGGAAGTCGGCTCCAGCCGTACTTTTGAGTCCTGGCCAGGTAGAAAACAAAAGAAAGGTCGGCTCCTGCCCACTACGCGCAGCACAAGTTCCCGCCGAAGTCGTCGGGGTGCACTGGGGGTCAAATTGGCAGATGCTCCGTGGTCTCTCCAAAAAGGCGCCTTTCTTTATTAACGCTGTCGGGAAGTTATTTTAGATTTCCAGTGGCAGGAACGAGACCAGGAAAACTCAGTGTGCATTCCAACCGATCTTTCTCGGTCGGCAGATACTGACGTTCCTTGGGCTACACCCACCCAAGTCTATTCTGATTCTGAAGAAATCACTTTGAAAGCTGCAGAGCAAGGTTGGTTTCTGCCTTTTTCCTTCATAAATTGTCGCATATTAAAGTGGGGGGGGGGAGCCGGGCGTGGTGGCGCACGCTTTTAATCCCAGCACTTGGGAGGCAGAGGTAGGAGGATCCTGAGAATTCGAGGTCAATCTGAGACTACATAGTGAATTCCAGGTCAGCCTGGGCCAGAGTGAGACCCTACCAAAACATAAATTAATAATAATAATAATAATAAAATAAAATAATAATAATAATAAAGTGCAGGGGGAAAATCACTATCGGAGAGTTTATTGATCTGGAAACCAAAATCGATAGAAATCATGTCCCTTCATATTTGATACCTACTGGTACTTTGGTTTTATTTAGTCTAAATTTTGTGAACAGAGAGATTTGTACAGTCAGTGGTGTGTCAGTGAAGCCTTTGCTTTGGAAATGTAAGGTTTCTTCCACATGTTCAAATGTTGAACACATGACAGGCTGGGCTGATTGCACCCAGGACCCCCTGCTTTCCAAGGGTCCTTGCTTCTCACTGTCCATTGAAGGGCTGTGGTCTGCACTTAGTCCCCTGAAGAGGGTCGAGTTACCGCAACTTTCTCCCCAATAGCTGCTCTCATTTTGTCTGTCTGATGCAGGTCCTACTGGATGTAAACCCAGTTCTTTATCACCATGTTGGCCTGCAATCTTCTACTATCTTCTTATTGCAGCTTCTACAGTCTCATGATTTTTTCTGTTTTGTTTTTCCAGGTAGTGTTGCTCTAGCCCAGGCTAACCTGGATTTCACTATGTAGTCTCAGGGTGGTCTCAAACACACAGCAATTCTCCTACCTCTGCCTCCCAAGTGCTGGAATTAAAGGCATGCCCCATCACGCCCTTACTACAGTCTCCTCTTCTCCTCCTCTTCCTCCTCCTCCTCCTTCTTTTTGGTTTTTTGAGGTAAGGTTTCACTCTGCTGGGATTAGACATGCACCACCACACCCAGCTCCAGTCTCATTTTCTTTTCTTTTTCTTTTCTTTTCTTTCCTCTTCTTTTCTTTTCTTTCCTCTTTCTTTCTTTCTTTCTTTCTTTCTTTTTTTTTTTTTTTTTTGGTTTTTCGAGGTAGGGTTTCACTCTAGCCCAGGCTGACCTGGAATTCACTATGTAGTCTCAGGGTGGCCTTGAACTCCTGGCGATCCTCCTACCTCTGCCTCCCCAGTGCTGGGATTAAAGGCGTGCGCCACCACGCCCGGTTTAGTCTCATTCTTTAGCACAGCTTCTGAACATCTTTCTGTTAAAAAAAATCCTTGTTTACCCCACTCTACCCCAGCTACCACAGCTCATTTCCTGCTATATATTCTTTCCTTCCTTCTTCCTTCCTTTCTTCCTTTCTTTCTTTCTTTCTTTTTGTTTTGTTTTTCGAGGTAGGGTCTTACTCTAGCTCAGGCTGACCAGGAATTCACTCTGTAGTCTCAGGTGGCCTCAAACTCACGGCAGTCCACCTACCTCTGCCTCCCAAGTGCTGGGATCCTGCCACATTTTCTATGATAAATTCTGTATTTTCTCCTCTTTCATCATTGAACACTACTCTCCTGCTCTCTTCTCAGCTCTCTACTTTTCCTTCTCTTACTCAACAATTCCTGAATTTTCATGAGCTCCTCTTCTTTTTACCAAGACAGAATATTGAAAATATGTTAGTCCTACAACTGTCAACATTTTTTTCCCCTCGAAATAGGGTCTCCTCCTAGCTAGCCTGAAATTCACTAGGTAGTCTCAGGCTAGCCTCAAATTCATGGTGATCTTCCTACCTCTGCCTCCTGAGTGCTGGGATTAAAGGCATGTGCCACCACACCTAAGCAAAACATGTTTTAACATGGATCAATCTTTGTTGTTGTTGTTGTTGTTGTTGTTTTTCTTTCAGCTAGGCAAGTGCTCCCCCACCAGCAAAGACCAAACCTTAATGACTCCCATCAGATAGGCCACATCAGCCAAGCTTTATGTAAAATCCAAACAGTACTCCAGGACTTTTCCATGAATGAATTGGAATCTTTGGCTTTAAGTTATTTAGGTCAGAAAGAACTAGAAACATGCTTGTCTATTTGTGGCATTTTCTAGAATTATAATTTAGTACTGCATTAAGAGAGGGAAACTTTCTATTGATATCTCCATATAACATTGATCTCTCTTTAATTTTTATTTATTTATTTTTTATTGACAACTTCCATAATTCCCCCTACTTTCCCCTTTGAAACTCCACTCTCCATCATATCCTCCCCTCTCAATCAGTCTCTCCTTTCATTTTGATGTCATCATTTTTTCCTCCTGTTATGATGGTCTTGTGTAGGTAGTGTCAGGCACTGTGAGGTTATGGATATCCAGGACATTTTGTGTTTGGAGGAGCACGTTGTAAGGAGTCCTACCCTTCCTTTGGCTCTTACATTCTTTCCTCCACCTCTTCTGCAATGGACCCTGAGCCTTGGAAGTTGTGTTTGAGATGTTTCAGTGCTGAGCATTCCTCTGTCCCTTCTTCTCAGCACCATGGTGCCTTCTGAGTCATCCCAAGGTCACCACCCTCTGAAAAGAGAAGCTTCTCTAACCAAAAGTGAGAGTAGCATTAATATATGGGTATGGACATTAAGAGAAGTGCTTACTGGGCAGTTTGGTGAGCATAGTATATACATTTAGCCAGACACCAGCAGACTTTACACCCCTAGGGCTCATGACTACTCCTGCTGTAGGTTTTCAGTATCAGAGATGTATTCCCTCCCATGGTGCGGGCCTCCAGTCCAATTAGAGAGCAGTTGGTTTCCCCCATAACAGACATGCTACTATTGCACCTGCTGGCTCATTTGGCCTGGCTGGCCAAATTTAAAGCTTGCTGTGTTCACTGTTGAGTATCTTCACTGGTGTTTTCTCTCTCTCTCCCATTGAACTGCATGCAGCGTAGCCTTTTCCAGCTTTCTATCAGCTGGCCCACATGGAGGAGGCTTTCAACTCAGCTCCAGCAAGATTTCTCAGTGACCTTACAGCACAAGTATGTGCAGTCTTCAGAAATAGGGTCTTACCATCTATTCCTAGTGGGAAACCAAGGGCCTCGGTAATGGCCTATAATGTTTTGGGGATATCTGTGACCTCCCTGGCCAACAACTCACTGGAAGGTATCCCATCCCTGGCACTGAACATTTTCTAGTAACAATCTATTGCTTCTGAGTGTTCCATTATCCAGAAAAGTAGGTTTCCATATGACTTATTTATATCCTCTTAGATTTTGATTAGCCTTCCCTCCACTTTTCCTTTACTCAATCTCTTCCTCTGACCTCACTTAGGCCTTTTCACCCCCATTAATCTGTTCTACTTACATATATACAATACCATCCTATTAAGTCCCCCCTCCCTCCCTTTCTATTCCCTTTATATCCCCTTTCTAGCTTACTGGCTTCTGCTACTGAATTTTATTCCTACTCACATAGAAGTCCAATCATTGGTAGCTAGGATCCACATAGGAGAGAACATATGACATTTGGCTTTCTGGGCCTGTGGTTTTTTTTTTTTTTTTTTTTTGTTTTTTTTTGTTTTTTAACAATGATCTTTTACTGCAGGTCAATCTGAGACTACATAGTGAATTCCAGGTCAGCCTGGGCCAGAGTGAGACCCTACCAAAACATAAATTAATAATAATAATAATAATAAATAAAATAAAATAATAATAAAGTGCAGGGGAAAATCACTATCGGAGAGTTTATTGATCTGGAAACCAAAATCGATAGAAATCATGTCCCTTCATATTTGATACCTACTGGTACTTTGGTTTTATTTAGTCTAAATTTTGTGAACAGAGAGATTTGTACAGTCAGTGGTGTGTCAGTGAAGCCTTTGCTTTGGAAATGTAAGGTTTCTTCCACATGTTCAAATGTTGAACACATGACAGGCTGGGCTGATTGCACCCAGGACCCCCCGCTTTCCAAGGGTCCTTGCTTCTCACTGTCCATTGAAGGGCTGTGGTCTGCACTTAGTCCCCTGAGGAGGGTCGAGTTACATAACTTTCTCCCCAATAGCTGCTCTCATTTTGTCTGTCTGATGCAGGTCCTACTGGATGTAAACCCAGTTCTTTATCACCATGTTGGCCTGCAATCTTCTACTATCTTCTTATTGCAGCTTCTACAGTCTCATGATTTTTTTCTGTTTTGTTTTTCCAGGTAGTGTTGCTCTAGCCCAGGCTAACCTGGATTTCACTATGTAGTCTCAGGGTGGTCTCAAACACACAGCAATTCTCCTACCTCTGCCTCCCAAGTGCTGGAATTAAAGGCATGCCCCATCACGCCCTTACTACAGTCTCCTCTTCTCCTCCTCTTCCTCCTCCTCCTTCTTCTTTTTGGTTTTTTGAGGTAAGGTTTCACTCTGCTGGGATTAGACATGCACCACCACACCCAGCTCCAGTCTCATTTTCTTTTCTTTTTCTTTTCTTTTCTTTCCTCTTCTTTTCTTTTCTTTCCTCTTTCTTTCCTTCTTTTTTTTTTTTTTTTTTTTTTTTTTGGTTTTTCGAGGTAGGGTTTCACTCTAGCCCAGGCTGACCTGGAATTCACTATGTACTCTCAGGGTGGCCTTGAACTCCTGGCGATCCTCCTACCTCTGCCTCCCCAGTGCTGGGATTAAAGGCGTGCGCCACTACGCCCGGTTTAGTCTCATTCTTTAGCATAGCTTCTGAACATCTTTCTGTTAAAAAACATCCTTGTTTACCCCACTCTACCCCAGCTACCACAGCTCATTTCCTGCTATATATTCTTTCCTTCCTTCTTTCTTCCTTCCTTTCTTTCCTTTTTTTTTTTTTTTTTTTTTTTTTTTTTTTTTTGAGGTAGGGTCTTACTCTAGCTCAGGCTGACCTGGAATTCACTCTGTAGTCTCAGGTGGCCTCAAACTCACAGCAATCCTCCTACCTCTGCCTCCCAAGTGCTGGGATCCTGCCACATTTTCTATGATAAATTCTGTATTTTCTCCTCTTTCATCATTGAACACTACTCTCCTGCTCTCTTCTCAGCTCTCTACTTTTCCTTCTCTTACTCAACAATTCCTGAATTTTCATGAGCTCCTCTTCTTTTTACCAAGACAGAATATTGAAAATATGTTAGTCCTACAACTGTCAACATTTTTTTCCCCTCGAAATAGGGTCTCCTTCTAGCTAGCCTGAAATTCACTAGGTAGTCTCAGGCTAGCCTCAAATTCATGGTGATCTTCCTACCTCTGCCTCCTGAGTGCTGGGATTAAAGGCATGTGTAACCACACCTAAGCAAAACATGTTTTAGCATGGATCAATCTTTGTTGTTGTTTTTCTTTCAGCTAGGCAAGTGCTCCCCACCAGCAAAGACCAAACCTTAATGACTCCCATCAGATAGGCCACATCAGCCAAGCTTTATGTAAAATCCAAATAGTACTCCAGGACTTTTCCATGAATGAATTGGAATCTTTGGCTTTAAGTTATTTAGGTCAGAAAGAACTAGAAACATGCTTGTCTATTTGGGGCATTTTCTAGAATTATAATTTAGTACTGAGTTAAGAGGGGGAAACTTTCTATTAATATCTCCATATAACATTGATCTCTTTTTAATTTTTATTTATTTATTTTTTATTGACAACTTCCATAATTCCCCCTACTTTCCCCTTTGAAACTCCACTCTCCATCATATCCCCTCCCCCTCTCAATCAGTCTCTCCTTTCATTTTGATGTCATCATTTTTTCCTCCTGTTATGATGGTCTTGTGTAGGTAGTGTCAGGCACTGTGAGGTTATGGATATCCAGGACATTTTGTGTTTGGAGGAGCACGTTGTAAGGAGTCCTACCCTTCCTTTGGCTCTTACATTCTTTCCTCCACCTCTTCCGCAATGGACCCTGAGCCTTGGAAGTTGTGTTTGAGATGTTTCAGTGCTGAGCATTCCTCTGTCCCTTCTTCTCAGCACCATGGTGCCTTCTGAGTCATCCCAAGGTCACCACCCTCTGAAAAGAGAAGCTTCTCTAACCAAAAGTGAGAGTAGCATTAATATATGGGTATGGACATTAAGAGAAGTGCTTACTGGGCAGTTTGGTGAGCATAGTATATACATTTAGCCAGACACCAGCAGACTTTACACCCCTAGGGCTCATGACTACTCCTGTTGTAGGTTTTCAGTATCAGGGATGTATTCCCTCCCATGGAGCAGGCCTCCAGTCCAATTAGAGAGCAGTTGGTTTCCCCCATAACAGACATGCTACTCTTGCACCTGCTGGCTCATTTGGCCTGGCTGGCCAAATTTAAAGCTTGCTGTGTTCTGTTGAGTATCTTCACTGGTGTTTTCTCTCTCTCTCCCATTGAACTGCATGCAGCTTAGCCTTTTCCAGCTTTCTATCAGCTGGCCCACATGGAGGAGGCTTTCAGCTCAGCTCCAGCAAGATTTCTCAGTGACTTTGCAGCCCTTGTGGAGTCTTCAGAAATAGGGTCTTACCATCTATTCCTAGTGGGAAACCAAGGGCCTCGGTAATGGCCTATAATGTTTTGGGGATATCTGTGACCTCCCCTGCCAACAACTCACTGGAAGGTATCCCATCCCTGGCACTGAAAATTTTCTAGTAACAATCTATTGCTTCTGAGTGTTCCATTGTCCAGAAAAGTAGGTTTCCATATATATGACTTATTTATATCCTCTTAGATTTTGATTAGCCCTCCCTCCACCTTTCCTTTACTCAATCTCTTCCTCTGACCTCACTTAGGCCTTTTCACCCCCATTAATCTGTTATTCTACTTACATATATACAATACCATCCTATTAAGCCCCCCTCCCTCCCTTTCTATTCCCTTTATATCCCCTTTCTAGCTTACTGGCTTCTGCTACTGAATTTTATTCCTACTCACATAGAAGTCCAATCATTGGTAGCTAGGATCCACATAGGAGAGAGAACATATGACATTTGGCTTTCTGGGCCTGTGGTGTTTTTTTTTGTTTGTTTGTTTGTTTTTTGTTTTTGTTTTTTAACAATGATCTTTTACTGCAGTTATTTAAAAAAGATCTTGTAGCCGGGCATGGTGGCGCATGCCTTTAATCCCAGCACTTGGGAGGCAGAGGTAGAAGGATCGCTGAGAGTTCGAGGCCACCCTAAGACTACATAGTTAATTCCAGGTCAGCCTGGACCAGAGTGAGACCCTACCTCCAAAAAACAAACAAACAAACAAAAGATCTTGTATTAAACTTCAGCTCTCTCTTGTATTTATTTCCTGGTACTGAGTCTTGCTGGAATTCAGAGGTATATCCACACCTTCAACAAGAGGGGATAGAAATGGAAACTTCAGGTGGGCACTTCAGTGTGGCAAGTGGAGAGAATCCATCCATGGTGTTCTGCAAGATATCTGGTTTTAAAATAAGGCTTGAGGGCTGGAGAGATGGCTTAGTGGTTAAGGCAAATACCTGCAAAGCCTAAGGACCCCAGTTCGACTCTCCAGGTCCCATGGAAGACAGCTGCACATGGTGGAACATGCATCTGGAGTTTGTTTGCAGTGGCTAGAGGCCCTGGCATGCCCATTCTCACTCTCTCTTCCTCTCTCTGTCTCTAATAAATAAATAAATAAATAAATAAATAAATAAAATAAAAATCTTAAAAAAATAAAATAAAATAAAATAAAATAAAATAAGGCTTGCAAGCCCATCATGGTGGTGCATGCCTTTAATCCAAGCACTTGGGAGGCAAAGGTAGGAGGATTGCTGTGAGTTTGAGGCTACCCTGATACTACATAGTGAATTCCAGGTCAGCTAGGGCTAGAGCAAGACCCTACCTCAAAAAACCGAAATAATAATAATAAATAAAATAAGGCAGGAGGGGATATGATGGAGATTGGTGTTCTAAAGTGGAATGGGGGAGGGGAAGGAAATATCATATGTTTTTTGTATGTAAGTATAGAAGGTGTCAATAAAAAAATTAATAATTAAAAAAATAAGGCTTGCAGATGCACAAAGTGGCACATGAATATGTAGTTCATTTGTAGTGGCAGGAAATCCTGGTGTACCCATTCCCTCACCCTCTCTCTCTCTCTCTCTCTCTCTCTCTCTCTCTCTCCTCTTTCTCTTTCTCAAATAAACAAATAAAAAATTTTTTTTTTTTGTTTTTCCAGGTAGGGTCTCACTCCGGCCCAGGCTGACCTGGAATTAACTATGTAGTCTCAATGTGGCCTTGAACTCATGGCGATCCTCCTACCTCTGCCTCCTGAGTGCTGGGATTAAAGGTGTGCATAAAAAAATTAAAAATTAATAAACCAAGCATGGAGGCACACACCTTTAATCCCAGCACTTGGAAGCAGAGATAGGAGAATCACTGTAAGTTTGAGGTAAGTCTGGCTCTACAATGCCAGGTCAGCCTGGGCTACAGAGAGACCCTACCTCAAATAAATAAATAAATAAATAAATAAATAAATAAATAAATAAATAAATAAAATAAGGGCTTGTTGCAAAAGTGGGTCATGATGTAGAATGAGTCTTGGACTTAAAATACTTTAGAGAGAAGGGGGGGTCATCAAAAGGTGTCTTTTGTTGAGTATTTTTAGTTGTGAGCAGAATTCATAGGCCTACAGGAGTAGAAGACAATAAAAAATTTAATCCTGTGGGGCTGAAGAGATGGTTCAATCGTTAAAGGTGCTTGCTTGTAAAACCTGACAGCCTGGGTTTGATTCTCAATATCCACATTGTTGGAGAATGTTCCAAGTAAGCACAGATGAAATCATTGTGGAGAATTCCTCTCAAGACAGCCAAACAAATTGTTTGCTCCTATTCTATATGTGCCCTTTACATGCTACTACCACTCCTAGAGGCATTAATCCTCATGGTATTTCTCCTAATATCTTATGGCAGATTGACTTCAGTAATTTTAAATTAGGAAAAACTCCTTTATTATTTGTAGTTATTGACATTTGTTCTTCTTTTATTTGGGCTGTTCCTATCATGTCAGAATTGGGTGCCACTATATCTGGGTTAATTCAGACCTTTGCTATTATAGGACTTCCTTCTGAAATTAAACCTGACAATGGTCCTCAACCTCAAGGCATTGTGGAACGAGCTCATCATATACTCAAAATTATGTTAATAAAAAATAAAAAGGGAAAATAATAGATATCATAGTAGAGTCGATAACCCAAAGATATTACTAAGTATTTCACTATTTACTTAAATTTTTAAAATCTGCCCATAGGCGATAAAGAATCTTGAGCTGACAAACATTTTAGTCAACCATAACCTAATACTAAACAAGCTGATATAAGTGTATGGCATAAACACTTTAATGAATGGTTACCAGGAAGAATAATCTTCCTAGGAAAAGGATATGCTTGTATTTTAACAAAAAAACAAAAAAATGGACAAAAAACATGGGTCCCCCTTTGGTGTATCTGATCCTGGACCCAGAAGCACATTAGGACCAATGATCACAGAGACCACTCAGAAAGTAGACATGATGTCCCTGATGGAGAAAAGAAGAAAGAGACCATATCCTCAAGCAGCCCAAAAAGGAATCCCAACATGAGGACAAATGAAAACTTTGTTGAGAAAAGCTGAAGAAACTCCCCACTGTCTACTGAAAAGATGCTTCTAGCCATCATGGCTGTTCTGACCTGCTCAACCCAGCTAAGTGGCCAAAATGTTTATTGGACTTGTATTCCTCATCCATCAGTGTTAAAACCAGTCGACTGGACCATGCCATCACCAATGGAATATACAAACGACACACACAAGTTTCCTGGACCATGGAATGAAGAAGGACCCAAATTCCCTCTGGAGGAAGAAAACTTATTAACATCTCACTGGGATTTAAGACTCTTCCCATATGTTTTGGAGGACATGAGGTATGCTTAAAGATGTTTGCTCAATGGTGTGCACTTATAATGGGTCAGGATATCACATGGAATTATTTTCTACTATAATTTTTGTTTCTGACAATCAGGAAAAGACATCTAAGGGACAAATTGTCAATTATACAACAAAATTGTTGAGACCCTCAGATGCCCCATGTGAAGGTGTACCTTGGAGAAGGTGTACCTTTACTCCTACTCATTGGAGTAATTGTAGAGGACAAATAGGGAAAATATCACTACTTCATAATTTTATTTTTGTTGGCTGGGGACCTCATGGTTTCTTCACCAAATGTGCTGAAGAAACTGATGGAGGTAATGTATGGTGCAATAATACACAGATCTCTTTCATTTGCTCATCTGGAGGAGTGTGGCACGAAGGAAATGATCTTTTAACCTGGCATAATGGAGGATTGGCTCCACCTAGACCAAGAATTGTTCAACCATTGGGTCCAGAACATTGGTCACATATGGAAAATTCCAGCAGCAACACAAAGATTTGCTTTGGCCATGGGATATGCTAAAACATTTTTATCCCAAAATTATAATATCACATATAATTTTACAGGACATATACAAGCCTATGTAAAATTACCTTATCTGTTCTTGGTGAGAAGAATTTATGTAAATTGGACTAGTAAACAATTGAATTGTATAAATTGCAAATTATATACATGTCTTAATCATACTCTTAAAATCAATCACTCTATTGAATCTATTATTCTAGTACAACAAAGGATGGGTTGTAGATCCCAATTAACATGACTTGTCCTTGGGTGGAATCTGCTTTAGTGCATACACTTTATTTAAAAATCATTTAAAAACCACCTTACATTTTACAAAAAGAATGATTGAGTTGATCATTGCAGGTTTTATAGGTTTAATCACAGTCACTAGTACTGGCACTGTCACTGGATTAGCTTTGCATAATTCTATTCAAAATCATGAATTTATAGGAAATTAGCAAAAAGATTCACATAAATGATGGACTCAACAAGCCAATATTGATCAATCTATTACAAGTAAGCTACAAGAGATACAAGAAGCTATTGTATGGATAGGAAACCAATTAATGGAAGTTCAAAATAGATTAACATTACAGTGTCACTGGAATTTTACTAAATTCTGTCATGGCTATAATGAAACTAAAATTATTGGAATAAGATAAAGGCCCATTTATATGATTTACCCAGAAATGAAACTTTAGAAGTAACAGAATTGAGAAGAGAAATGGCAGACACCTTTAATAAACCATTACCTAAATTGTTTAGTAGTGAGTTTTTTGATAAGTTAGCTGACCAATTTCATATTATTAATCCTCTTGAATGGCTTACTCAAATAAAACATATTGCTCCTATATTAATCTTTTGTGGATGTTGTATTTTGTTCATAATAGGATTCTGTTGGCTGTATCAAATCATCTGAGGAACCAGAGAAAAAAAATCCATCTAGTAGCTACCATGATAAACTTAATAAAGGGGGAAATGTTGGAGAATGTTCCAACATTCCAATGATGAAATCATTGTGGAGAGAAGGTCACATAATGACATCTGGACGAAGGGTTCAGAAAAACATCATGTGCTTTATAGGACATGCTTCTTGCTTCCCCTATATTGTTTCTCAGGTATATTGAAAAAACAATGTATGCTTGCTTAAACATTTGTATTCTTAAGAAAACGTGTAAACTGTCAGGAAATGACCTTTATGATGATTATGTTTTGTTTCATGGGAACATTGTGTTGAAGATTATACTGCTTGAAATTTCTGTATTCACAATTCAAAAGGGCTCGGGAAGATGGAGATTACTACAAGATCTCAGGGCCATCAACAAAGCTATGAACATTTGGGGCACCCCTCAGAGGGGCTGCTCCTTGTATCGGCCATTCCAGCCAACACCCCCTCCTTGCTATCCACATCAAGAATTGTTTCTTTTCTATCCCCATGTACTCCCAGGACTGACAACACTTTGTGTTCTCAATCCCCTCTGTCAATAACTCAGGGCCAGTCAAATGCTATGAGTGGATGGTTCTACCCCAGGATATGGCCAATAGTCCTACTATATCCCAAGAGGCGGTTGCTGCGGCATTAAAGCCACACCTAGATCAAGGCCTTAACATCTATCATTACATGGATGACATCCTAGTATGGAAAAACTCCTCCACCTCACCAGCCAAACTAAGGGATCAATTAATACAAAGCAGAAGCTGCTCTCGTCCAAACCACCTATCTCATGGGAGACTTCCGAGACAAACTTGACCAGGCCATGATATCAACTACCAACAGCCTCAAGTCTCTTCAGAGACTATTAAACTCTCTTGCAGGTAGAGCCTTAGACCTCATCACTGCTCAACATGGGGGGACATGCATGGCCTTGAGAGAAGAATGTTGGTTTTTTGGTCAATGAATCAAATGTTGTTGAAAAAAATGTTAAAACTCTCAAAAACTCCACAAGGAGCTAATTGATCACTATAAACCTGACGACCCCACCACCCGGTTCTCTAACCCCTTAGTCACTTGGCTTCTCCCCTTCCTTGGCTCCCTCCTGGCTATAGGAACCCTGTTACTTGTGGACCCTGCCTTATCAAATTTCTCAGACAACAAATAACTAATATTGCTAAAATAGCTACCAATCAGGTCCTCGTGTACCATCTAGCTCTATCTAGATCTGCCGTAGACTATAAAAATCTCACTCAATATGATACTGCCCCATTATAAAAACAAAGGGCAAGCTGCAGGGCACAGTTGAAGGCCCATGGGCTACTGGAGGTTTAGGCAGACCTGGTCTCTCAGGCATGACTAAGGGCCCCAGACCCTCAGGTTGCAGCAAGCCTAGACCCTGACAGTCTTACCTTGAGACTGGTAGGAGTGAAGCTATTCCCTTCCCCCAGCCTTGGGCACCTGGACATCCTGAGAAGACTTAGGTTTCACTTTCCCCAGAGCCTTGTGACCTGTACGTCCCTATATGTTAATGAGGTATGAGCCAGCAGCCTTTGCACAGCCAATCCACCTACGACCTATACCCTATACCTTTTCCCGCCACTACTTAGACCATGTGACCCTTTCCCCACTCATCCAAAGTCCCTACATACTAATTAGGCATCAGCAGGACCTCTGTACTAACCAATCCCCTTATGACCCATACTTCTTCCCACTGTTTCACAAACACTTATAAACCCATGCCCTAACAATAAATGAGCTGCCCTCTGATGCTGCCTCCTAGGCATTTCTTCTCCACCGACTCACAGCCACTCAAGACCCTGCTCCACAGTTGCCTAGACATCTCCAGGCAACCGTGGCCACAGGGACCCCAGGAACCATACTCTATAACTTATATTAGGGCATGTTTTCTTGCTTCCCTCTGATTTAGTTCCATTATTTCCAAAAAATATTTTTGGAGCAACTACACTACCATGGCAAGATTGGAAAGGGGTATAAAGGGAAAAGTATGCTTGAGAACTCTACTTGTTGGGAGCAACAAACAGGAGAAATGGCATGAAATTTGCTGGGTGTGGTGGTGCATGCTTTTAATCCCAGCACTTGGGAGGCAGAGATAGAATTGCCATGAGTTCAAGGCCACTCTGAGACTACATAGTGAATTCCAGGTCAGCCTGGGCTAGAGTGAAATCCTATCTTGAAAAACAAAAACAAGGCATATCCAGGCATGGTGGTGCACACCTTTAATCCTAGCACTCAGGAGGCAGAGGTAGGAGGATTGCCATGAGTTGGAGGCCACCCTGAGAATACAGAGTGAATTCCAGGTCAGCCTGGCTAGAGTGAGACCCTACCTTGAAAAACAATAAACAAAACAAACAAACAAACAAACAAAAAAGGCATGAAATCTTGTACTAATTTATTTAACAAAGGCATAATGCATATGGGAGTTAGAGGAGACACAGCTTGAGGGATAGGACAATTTTTTTCCATAAGAGGCAACTGCATAAAAAGGAAAGGGAAACCTTTAAAGCAAAATATACCTCAATACAGAGGCAAAGGGATCTAGCTTAGCATGCATTTGGGGGAACTAGCTGCAAATAGATTTGCTTGGCCTTCTTGGCTTTAACTGCAGAAGTAAGGTTCAAGTCAGAAGAGAAGAGACTTGGGGATAGGGGGCGAAGTCCTTGAAGGATTTTCCAGAGGACTGAAACCAGACCAGATTTGTACTTTAGAAAGAGCTCCTGGTGGTAAGTGCCAGTTTGGAGTTATGACCAAAATCAATGAGTAACAAAAGAACACATTGCAGAGCAGTACTGTCTTTAACCAAACTATAACAGCATCTGACACATTTGACTTCATAAATATTAAAATATAAAAATAAGGGGCTGGAGAAAATGGTGCTTGCCTGCAAAGCCAAAGGACCCCAGTTCATTGCCCAGGACCATGTAAGCCAGATGCACAAGGAAGCACATGCACCTGGAATTCGTTTGCAGTGGCTGGAGGCCTTGGTGCGCCCATGCTCTGTCTCTCACTCTATCTCTACCTCTCTCTCTCAAATAAATAAATTAATTACATATATTTAAAAAATATAAAAAGAAGAACCTCTTAAATAAGGGAATTAGGGGGGTGGAGAGAAGGCTCAGCAATTAAAGGCACTTGCTTGAAAGACTGATAGCCTGGGTTCAATTCCTCCATAAAGCCAGATGCATAAAATGGCATGCATCTGGAGTTTGTTTGCAATGGCAAGAGGCCCTGGTATAGCTATTTTCTCTCTCTCTCTCTCTTTCTCTCTCTGCTTACAAATAAATCTTTTTTTAACTTTTAAATTATTTTTTATTTATTTTTGGAGAGAGACACAGAGAGAGACAGACAGTGAGGGAGAGGGAGATAGAGATGGGTGCACCAGCAGTCTCTCAGCTGTTGTGAACGAAATCCAGATGCGTGCGCCCCCTTGTGGGCAAGTGCAGCATTGCGCCCTTGTGTCACTTTGCATCTGGCTAAATGTGGGACCTGGAGATTGGAACCAGCTTTCTTAGGCTTAGCAGGCAGGCGCCTTTACCCCTAAGCCATCTCTCCAGCCCCCAAATAAATATTTTTTAAATAGAGGAATTACTGAATTTTTAATTAACTTGTTAATTAATTTTTTAAGGTTTTTTTTTTTTTTAGTAGTGTCTCATTCTAGCCTGGGCTGACCTGGATCTCAATCTGTAGTCCCAGGATGGTCTCAAACTCACAGTAATTTTTCTACCTCTGCCTCCTAAGTGCTGGGACTAAAGGTGTGTGTCACCATGCCCTGCTATAAGTTTCTATTCTTAGAAAATATTTATTTGAGGAATTGGTGAGTCAGTGCATCCTGTTGCTACGAATGAACTCCAGATGCATACACTACTTTGTGCATCTGGCTTTTCTTGGATACTGGCGATTCAAACCTATGCCATCAGGCTTTGCAAACAAACAACTTTAACCACTGAGCCATCTCTCCAGCCCAGAAGTTTCTGTTTTGAGAAAAATATATACAGGTATTGGGGGATCAGATTTGAAGATTGCAAGAGAGGTAACTTAAAATGTTTTTTTACTCTTTAATTAATTTTCACAATTTTATGCATGTATGTAATGCAGTTTGATCAAATCCACACCCATTATCTCCCTTGTCCCCCTCACACTCTTACTGAAGTCTTTCTTTTTCTCAATTTATCCCCCTTCTACTTTGATTTTTTTTTTTTTTTTTGGTATGGTTTTATCTTTACTGGCAATGCCCACTGTATCAGTTACTTTTTATTAACAAATATCTGACCAGAAGCAACTTAAGGAAGGAGATTATTTATTTTTTGGTTTTTTCCAAGGGAGGGTTTCATTGTGGAATTCATTATGGAGTCTCAGGGTGACCTTGAAGAAAAACATTTATTTTGGCTTACAGTTCCAGAGCATAGAACCCATCATGACTGGGAAGGTATGCCAGACCAGAGTGGCAAGCCAGGGTAAATGTGGAAGCAGAATGCAGAACAGGAAGTGGAGTGAGGCCACAAAACCTCAAGGCCCACCCCCATGATCTAGTTTCTCCAGCAATGCTCCACCTCCTAATGATTCCACAACTTTCCCCGGCAGAGCCACCAGCTGAGGAAAAAGTATTCAAACACAGGATCTTATGGGGGCATTTTACATTCAAACCACTACATTCTTCCACAGGCTCAGTGGTCATCTCATGCTTCTAACATGCATTCAGAATAACGTTAAAAGTACCCATAGTTGAGGCTGGAGAGATGGCTCAGCAACTTACTGGTGCTTGCTTGCAAAATCTGATGGCCCAGGTTCCATTCTCCAGTATCCATGTAGAGCCAATTGCACAAAGTGGCACATGCCTCTGGAGTTTGTTTGTAGTAGTAGGAGGCCCTGGCATGCCAATTTACTCTCTCTCTCTGCTTGCAAATAAATAAATTAAAATTAATTAATTAATAACGAAATTGGCTGGGCCTGGTGGCACATGTCTTTAATCCCAGCACAAGAGAGGCAGAGGTAGGAGGATCACTATGAGTCTAGCCTGGGACTATAGAATGAGTTCCAGGTCAGTTTGGGCTAGAGTGAGACCTTGCCTTGAAAATAATAATTAATCATAAGTATTTATAGTCTTCAATAGTTCCAACACTTTAAAGTTCAAAACTTTAAAGTTGAAAGTTTCATCTGAGATTTCCTATAAAATTAAAACACAAGGGCTTGAGAGATGGCTTAGCAGTTAAGGGACATGACTGCCAAGCCTGAGGACCCCGGTTCGATTCTCCAGGTCCCACGTAAGCCAGATGCACAATGGGGCACACACGACTGGAGTTCGTTTGCAGTGGCTAGAGGCCCTGGCATGCCCATTCTCACTCTCCCTCTCTCTGTCTCAAATAAATAAAAAAATTTTAAAAAAACACAAGTGTTATAGTCAGTGCCACACTGCTGGGATGAACCTCCAAACCAGACAGTTTATGGGAAGAATGACATTTATTTAAGCTTATAGATCTGGGGGAAGTTCCATGATGGTGGAAGAAGCTGGCCCCTGTACCAAATACATGCAGAGAGGAAAAAAAACCACAACCAGTACCACCACAAGCAAGCACACTCTGGGAACCTCAGGCAGAATTCAAACACACTGCATACGTTAGGCTGGAATTCAGATCCACCACCAGTAACACATTAGGGTTTGACCCCAGGTTCTGCCCAAAGTGACACATCCTCCAACCAGGCAGCTGGAAATCCAAGTTACAAGCTTTAATAAACTCCTGAGTCTATTGGAGGACATACATTCAAGTACCACAACAAGTTACATACTTCCAATACATAATGGCACCAAATAAACATTCCCATTCTGAAATGGAGGAATGGAATGGGAGTTACAGCAAGGAAGTATTGGACCAAAGCAAGACCAAAACTCAGTAGGACAAACACCAAATTTTTTAGCTCCATGTCCAGTATCTGGTACTTGTTATGAAATCCTCTGGGTTCCAAGGCTTGGGTAGTTCCATCTCCACAGCTCTGCTACCTATAAAATATATAACCTCTCTTGTGTGCTGTTTCCATTCTGAGCCTATAGCTTTTATTGGTGGAGGTTCCCATGGTCTTAGCTCCTTCAACATCCTAGGGTCTACAATGCAACTTGAGTTCACCTTCACAGCTTCATGTAGTGACCTCTCAGGACCTTCTTGCAGAGAATCAGACCTTGCTTCACATTGTCTGACCCAGGAAAGGGTTGAAAAGTTTGAGTTCAGCAGTGGCTGAGAAAGAGAGATGGACAGCTGGATTTGAGAGATATTTAGAGGGTGAATTTGATAGGACTTTGCACCAGTGTAATCTTGGGGATGTAGAACAAGCTTGGCATGTTTCTATACATATAGCCTGTGTAGCTGATGATTATGATTATCTTCACTGATCTACTTGGACAGAAAATAGAGAAGATGTAGATTTTGAAGATGGGTAAATTGCTATGAGTTTAAGGCCAGCCTGTACTAGAGTGAGACTCTACCTTGAAAAAAACCAAAAAATAAATAAATTAATAATAAATTCACAAAAAATAGCCAGGAGTGGTGGCACATGCCTTTAATCCCAGCACTTGGGAAGAGAGATAGGAGGATCATCATAAGTTCCAGGCCACCCTGAGGCGACATAGTAAATCATCCTGGTCATCCTGGGCTAGAGTGAGACCCTACTTTGAAAAACCAAAATAAATAAATAGTGATTAAGGTACTTGCCAGCAAAGCCAAAGGACCCAGGTTTGATCCCCCAGTACCTACAGAAAGCCAGATGCACAAGGTAGTGCATGCATCTGAAGTTCATTTGCAGTGGCTGAAGGCCCTGGCATGCCCATCTCTCTCTCTCTCTGCCTCTTTCTCTCTCTCATGAATAAACAAATAAGGGCTGGAGGGTTGGCTTAGCAGTTAAGGCATTTGCCTGCAAAGCCAAAGGACCTTGGGTTCGATTCCCCAGGATCCACGTTAGCCAGATGTGCAAGGGGGCACACGTGTCTGGAGTTCAGCTGCAGTAGCTAGAGGCCCTGGCATGCCCATTCTTCCTCTCCCTCTTTCTCTGTCAAATAAATAAATAAATAAAAATATTTTAAAAAATAAAAATAAATCAATAGATAAAATATTTTAAGATAAATAAAATAGGTAGGATGTTAAGTATAGTCAGGAAATATTAAGTTTAATGTACCTATGAGCCATAAAAATAGAAATATCTGGAGCTGAAGAGATGGCTTAGTGGTTAAGGCTCTTGCCTGCAAAGCCAAAGACACAGGTTTTATTCCCTAGTACCCACGTAAGCCAGATGCACAAGGTGGTACATGCAGCAGGAGTTCTTTTGCAGTGCAGTGGCTAGAGGCCTTGACACACCCATGTCTCCCTCTCTCTCTCTTTCTCTATCTGCCTCTTTTTTCTCTCTCTCTTCAATAAATAAATAAAAATAATAAATTTAAAAAATAGAAATATCAAGCTGGAGAGATTGCTCAGTGGTTAAGGTGCTTGCCTGCAAAGCCTAACTACCTGGGTTTGATTCCCTATACCCACATAAAGCCAGATGCACAAAGTGGCACATGCATTTGGAGTTTGTTTGCAGTGGCTGTAGACCCTGGCATGTCCATTCTTCCTCTGTGTGTCTCTTCTCTCTCTGTGTTTGCTTGCAAATAAATAAATTATATATATATAGTTGTTGTTGTTGTTTTGTTGTTGTTTTTCGAGGCAGGCTCTCGCTTTAGCCCAGGCTGACCTGGAATTCACTCTGTAGTTTCAGGGTGGCCTCGAACTCATGTTGATCCTCCTACCTCTGCCTCCCAGTGCCGGGATTAAAGAAGTGCACCACCACGCCTGGCTTAAATAAAATGTTTTTTAAAAATAGAAATATCAGCCGGGCGTGGTGGCGCACGCCTTTAATCCCAGCACTTGGGAAGCAGAGGTAGGAGGATCGCCGAGAGTTCGAGGCCACCCTGAGACTACATAGTTAATTCCAGGTCAGCCTGGACCAGAGTGAGACCCTACCTTGCAAAACCAAAAAAAAAAAAAAATATCAGTTGGGCGTGGTGGCACACATCTTTAATCCCAGCACTCAGGAAGCAGAGGAAGGAGGATCGCCATGAGACCACCCTAAGACTACATAGTGAATTCCAGGTCAGCCTGGACTAGAACAAGACCTTACCTTGAAAAACAGAAAAACAAAACAACAACAATAATAATAAAATAGACCTGTCTAGAAAGCAGTTGGTAATGTGAATTTAAATCACCAAGAATGTATGATATTCACATCTATATATAGTCATTGATAGTACTGTTGGGGATTTAGCTCACTTGGTAGACTGTGCTTGCCTAGCATGCACAGGTGAAAATAAAGTTGCCTAGAAAGAGATATATAGGTAGTGGGAGGGCAGGTCCACAGTTACCAAAGAGAAAGAGGAGAAGAACCCCATAAAGGAGATTTAGAAAAGATTGCTAGAAGGAAATAGGAGCACCTGCATCCCCGAAATGCAGGAGTGTAAGGAGGAATGGCTTTCTAAAGAGGCTGCCAAGGTAGATAACTGAAATAGAACCAGAGCTTGTCAGTGGGGCTGATCTGGAGTGGTTTCAGAATAGTGGTAGGGATATGGCAAGTCACAGAGTTTGAGGAGTAAGAAATAGAGAGTTAGGTAAGAAAGACTCAACCATGAAACAAAGGAGAGAAAGCAGATAAAGATAAGGACAACATCTAGTTGGGTAACATAGATTTTCTTTTTTTTAGAATAGATATGATAGTGTCTATGTGCTAAGGGAAATGAGCCAAGAGAGCGTAAGTTGATGATCTCAGGGAGAGAGTGAATAATTGATACAGTAGGAAGTGTGGGTGGAGCTAGAGTCCAGAATTTAGGTAGAGAGATTCTCTGGTATAGGACAGGAGAGAGCTACTTTCCCCCCATTAAGAACAGAAAGAAGAGGGCAGGAGATGCATCTCAGTGGTAGAACACTTGTCTTGCATTACATAGAGTTTGATCCCTAGCACTGTCAAAATAAAATAATAAAATAAAATAGGGGCTGGAGAGATGGCTCAGCAGTTAAAGGTATTTGCTTGCAAAGCCTGGCTGGGTTTGATGCTCCAGTACCCACATAAAGCCAGATACACAAAGTGGTGCATGTGTCTGGAGTTCATTTGTAGAAACAGGAGGCCCTGACATGCTTATACTCACTCTCTCAAGGCCATCCTCAGCTATATCAAGTTTGATATAGCCCAGGCTTCATGAGTCTCTGTCTCCTACCCACCCAACCATGCCCCCCGAAAACCTGACAGTAAAAGACTGCTTGTTGAATTTATGTTGTCTCCTATCCTGAGCCTTTATTTATTTCTTTAAATATTTGTTGAGGGCTTATAACATGTATGTACTATTTTGAGTCTAGGAGCGCAGTGGTAAACAAAACCATGCAAAATCTATATTCTCAGGAAACTTGGACTCCGGTGGGAAAGAGACTGAAAATATACATACAGATAAACAGGAAAATATCAAAATTGCTAAGTGTTCAAATACAAAAGCCAAAGGTAGATAGGGAAGGCCTCTCAGAACATAGAAATAAGCAAAGACCACAATGAGATGAAAAAACAACTATGTGAGTGGGAGATGACAGCAGTTCTGGGAATAACATTTTTTTATTTCTTTTTTTTTAATTGACAACTTCTATACTTACAGACAATAAACCATGATAATTACCTCCCTCCCCCACTTTCCCCTTAACAACTCCACTCTCCATCATATCCCTTCCCTCACTCTGTTAGTCTCTTTTATTTTGATGTCATCATCTTTTTCTCCTATTATGAGGGTCTTGTGCAGGTATTGCTAGGCACTGCAAGGTCATGGATACTGAGGCCAATTTCTGTCTGGACAGTTGCATTGTAAGCAGTGGTACCCTTCCTTTAGCTCTTACATTCTTTCTGCCACCTCTTCCCCAATGTACTCAACCTTGGAGGGTGTGATAGAGATGTTTCAGTGCTGAACACTTCTTTGTCACTTCTCAGCACTATGTTGCCTTTTGGGTCATCCTAGTGGTCAGCACCACCTGAAAAGAGAAGCTTCTCTAACCAAAACTGAGAGTAGTATTAACATATGAACATGAACATTAAGCATAGTGCTTTCAGGGTAGTTTGCTGAGAATAATATATTCATTTTGCCAGACAAGAGCAGGCTTTATACCCCCAAGGCTTATGACCTCCCTGCCATAGGCTTTTGATTAGGCTTTCAGTACCAGGCATGTATTCTCTCCTATAAAGCAGATCTCCAGTCTCATTAGAGAGCAGTTGGTTTCCCCCAGAGCAGACATACAACTATTGCACCTGTTTGGTCATTTGGCCTATCTGGCCAAACTTGAGCTTCTAGTGTCCACTGTTTTCACTGAGAGAACAGCATTTCTTTTTTCTTTCTTTTCTTTTCTTTCTTTTTTTTTGGGGGGTGGGGTCGAGGTAGGGTTTCACTCTAGCTCAGGCTGACCTGAAATTCAGTATGTAGTCTCAGGGTGGCCTTGAACTCACAGAGATCCTCCTACCTCTGCCTCCCAAGTGCTGGGATTAAAGGCTTGCACCATCACACCTGGTGGGAACAGCATTTCTTGCTGAGGAAATACATGCACACACACACATGCAATAGTAGAGAAAGAGCCTCTTCTCCTCAGAGCCTTTCAAAAGAAGCTTTTTCCTCTTCCAGCTTCAAGAAGCTATCTGAATTCCTTAGTTTCCATAGTTTGTAGGTATATCTCTCCAATCTCTGGCTCCATTATTTCTCAAACCTTCATTTCTTCTGTGTCTTTTCTCCTTTCTCAAGGTATCTGTCATTGGATTTATGGCCCATTCAGACAATCCAGAATAATTTGATTTTATCTGTTAACTTTTACCTTTTCACAAATAAAGTTACATTTACAAGGTCCAGGAATTTTGGAATATGACATACCTGTTGGAAGGCTGTCATTCACCTAAACAATGCAACAGGGAGGTGTTTTTGTTTTCTCTTTACCTTTTCCTCCTTTCTTTAGTCCAGTTAACATACATTTCCATCAAGATTTAACTCAACTATCATTGAATCAGGGAAGCCATTCTTGACTCCCATCATCTGTCTTTGCAGATATCCTGTCTATAATTTATTAATTCTTTTTTTGTTTTGTTTGTTTTGGTTTGGTTTTTTGAGGTAGGGGCTCACTCTAGCCCAGGCTGACTGGAATTCACTATGTATTCTCAGGATGGCCTCAAACTCATGATGATCCTCCTACCTCTGCCTCCTGAGTGCTGGGATTAAAGGTGTGCGCTACTACAACTGGCTTTAGTAATTCTTGTATATTCAGCACTGTTTTATGGGTTTTCTGTGTATAAACTCATCTCTTGTTACCCTATAAAAATCAGCACTGCTTTAATCCCAGGGGAGGCAGAGGTTTTGCTGTGTATAAACTCAGGTCAGCCTGGACCAGTTACCCTATAAAAACCAAAAAAAAAAAAAATTGAATTCTCATGGTCTGTTTCATTTTCTCTCCCAACTCCCATGGTAGTTTGAATAGATGCCCCCACCCCCTAGTAGATTCAGGAGTTTATTAAAGTTTCTCAGATTTCCAGCTACCTAGCTGGAGGAGGTGTCACTGGGCATATCCTGGGGTTCAGCCCTAATGTGTGGTGGTGGATTTGGAATTTCAGTCTAAAGATATGCAAAGTGACTGAGTTCCATCTGAAATTCCTAAATGTGTTTGAGTGTGGTATGGCTTTTGGGTTTTTTGCCTCGTGGCTTCTCTCTCTCTCTCTCTTCTCTCTGCTTGGACCTGTGAAAGTAGGCCAGCTTCTTCTGCCATTATGGAACTTCCCCAGCATAAGTAAACTTCAATAAATATCCCTTCTTCCATAACTGTGCCTGGTTTGGAAGTTCATCTCAGTGACCTGAAGCTGTGTGCTATACACCCATACCTCTCCTGGGATAGCAACTAAGATTTATGCATCCTTTTACCCCTAAGACACACTGTGGCACCTCCAGGTTTTCTACAAAGGCTGTTGGATTGAAAAAAATAACTGAATGAAAGACTGGCAATCAATTGTGGAGGGTTTTTGAATATAAATTAAGACATTTAAGCTGGGCGTAATGGTGCATGCCTTTAATCCAACACTTGGGAGACAGAGATGGAAGGATGCCTGTTAGTTTGAGGTCAGCCTGGGACTAAAGAGTTCCAGGTTAGCCTGGGTTAGAGTGAGACACTATCTTGGAAAAAAGCAAAATAAAATAAGACATTTAGATTTTATCTTTTAAATCACCAGTGGCCAATGGAGTTTGAACATGAATCTTACTTTCCAAATATATTTTCTCCTTAGAAGTCATAGTATCCTATAGGAAAATACTCTGTTTCAAATATATATATTTGGTTTTTAAGGTAGGGTTTCACTCTAGTCCAGGCTGACTTGGAATTAACTATGTAGTCTCAGGGTGGCCTCGAACTCTCGGCGATCCTCCTACCTCTGCTTTCTGAGTGCTGGGATTAAAGGCAAGTGCCACCACGCCCGGCTTCAAAAATATTTTTATTGGGCTGGAGAGATGGCTTAGAAGTTAAGCGCTTGCCTGTGAAAACTAAGGACCCCGGTTCAAGGCTCAATTCCCCAGTACCCACATAAGCCAGATGCACAAGGAGGCACATGCATCTGGAGTTCATTTGCAGTGGCTGGAGACCCTGGTGTGCCCATTCTCTCTTTCTCTCTGCCTCTTTCTCTCTCTGTCTGTCTGTTGCTAATAAAATAAATAAAAATTAAAAAATTAATTTTTTAAAATTTATCTGCAAAGAGAGAGAGGGAGAGAGAGGAAGAAAATGGGCATACCAGGGCTTCTTGTCACTGCAAACAAACTCCAGATGCATGCGCCACTTGGTTCATCTGGCTTATGTGATCCTCCTACCTCTGCCTCCTGTGTACTGGGATTAAAGGTATGTGCCATTGTGCCTGGCTTTTTTTAATTAAAAAAATTTCAATATGTGTGTTCATGTATGCATTTGTGTGTGTGAAGGCCAGAGGACAATTATTATTATGATGATTGTTTTTTTGAGGTAGGGTTTCACTCTAGCCCAGGCTGACCTGGAATTCACTATGTAGTCTCAGGGTGGGTCTCATACTCTCGGCGATCCTCCTACCTCAGCTTCTTGAGTGCTGGGATTAAAGGCATGCACCACCATCTGGCTCAGAAGATAACTTTTTTAAAAAATTATTTAATTAATTTATTTGAGAGGAAGAGAGAGAGGTGGGGAAGAGAGAATGGGTGCAGGGCCTCTAGCCACTACAAATGAACTCCATATACATGTGTCCCCCTTGTGCATCTGGCTTATGTAGATACTGAGGAATTGATATGGGTCCTTAGGCTTCATAGTCAAGCACCTTAACCACTAAGCCATCTCTCCAGCCCACAGAGGATAACTTTGTGTGTTAGGCTTTAGGAATACCATCTACCTCTTTTGACATAGGGTTTCTCACTGGCCTGGAACTCACCAACTAGGATAGACTGCCTAGCCCAAAAGTCCCAGAGATCTTCCTGTCTCTACCTTACTAGTACAAGCATTACAAGTGCAGGCCACAATATCCAACATTTTTACTTTCAAGGCAAGCTCTTTACTGCCTGACCTATCTCCCCAATCCTTATAATTATATATAACATTTTTATTTATTTAATTGAGAGAGTGAGATAGAAAGAGAGAGACAGAGCCTCCAGCTGCTGCCAACAAATTCCAGATGCCTGTGCTATCATGTGCATCTCGCTTTACCTGGGTCCTAGGGAATTGAACCTGGGTCCTTTGGCTTTGCAGGTAAGTGCCTTAACTGCTAAGCCATTTCTCTAGCCCCGATTACCAATATATTTTAGAAATTATTTTATTGTATTTATTTGAGAGAGAGAGGGAAAAAAAGAAAGAAAAAGGCAGAGAGAGAGAGAGAGAATGGACATGCTAGTGCTTCCAGTCACTGCAAACAAACTCCAGATGCATGCCCCCCTTGTGTATCTGACTTATGAGGGTACTGGAGAATTGAACCTGGTTCCTTAGACATCGCAGGCAAGCGCCTTAACTGGAGTGATGCCATCACTCCAGCCCCATGATTAGCAATATTTTTTAAAATATTTACTTATTTATTTATTTGAGAAAGAGAAGAGGCAGAAAGAAAGAGAGAATGGGTATGCTACTGCAAATGAACTCCAGATGCATGTGCCCCCTTGTGTATCTGGCTTATGTGGGTCCTGGGGAACTGAACTGGTGTCCTGAGGCTTTGCAGGCAAATGCCTTAACCCGCTAAGCCATTTCCCCAGCCCCTGATTAGCAATATTTTAATAATTATTTTCTTATTTCTTTGTATTGAATGTGCTTTATAATTTGTATAACATTAAGTTCATGCACTAGCTTTTCATTGCTATGAAAAAACACCTAAAACAAATCAGGCCTGGTGGTGCATGCCTTTAATCCCAGCGCTTGGGAGACAGAGGTAGGAGGATTGCTGTGAGTTTGAAGCCACCCTGAGACTACGTAGTGAATTCCAGGTCATCCTGGGCTAGAGTGAAACCCTACCTTGAGAAACAAAAATAAACAAACAAACAAAAAACACCCTAAGAAAATAACTTAAAGAAACATTTTTTGCATGCATCCCTTTGTACATCTGGTTTTATGTGGGTACTGGGGAATTGAACCTAGGTCATTCGGCTTTTCAGGCCAATGCCTTCATTGCTAAACCCTCTTTCCAGCCCCTCAAAATGCTGATTTTGACTGGGTGTGGTGGCGCATGCTTTTAATCCCAGCACTTGGGAGGCAGAGGTAGGAGGATCACTGTGAGTTCAAGGCCAGCCTAAGAGCACATAGTGAATTCCAGGTCAGTCTGGGTTAAAATGAGACCCTACTGCAAAAAAAAAAAAATCTTAAAAAATATATATATATATTGCAGGGGGGGGGCATTGTTGGAGAGATGGATTAGTTGTTAAGGCATTTGCCTGCCAAGCCAAAGGATCCCAGTTCAGTTCTCCAGGACCCACGTAAGCCAGATACACAAAGGGGTCGGCATGCATCTGGAGTTCATTTGCAGTGGTTGGAGGCCCTGGTATGCCCATTCTTTATCTCTCTCTCTCTGCCTCTTTCTCTCTCTCAAATAAATAAATATATATAAAAGGCTAATTTCTTACCATGTATCAACTATAATACCAGGTAGCTGAGAATATGATTACAGTTCTTCTTGCTTAAGAATTATAAATGAAAAAAAAAAAAGAATTTTAAATGAGGGCTACAGAGATGGCTTAGAAGTTAAGGTGCTTGCCTACAAAAACCTAAGGACCTAGGTTCAATTCCCTAGAGCCCACATAAGCCAGATGCACAAGGTGGTGCATGCATCTGGAGTTTGTTTGCAGTGGCTGGATGCCCTGGTATCCCCATTCTCTCTCTCTCCCTCTTTCTCTCTCAAATAAATAAATAAATATTTTTAAAAAGGAATTATAGCCAGGCGTGGTGGCGCACGCCTTTAATCCCAGCACTCGGGAGGCAGAGGTAGGAGGATCGCTGTGAGTTCAAGGCCACCCTGAGACTACATAGTGAATTCCAGGTCAGCCTGAGCTAAAGTGAAACCCTACCTCGAAAAACCAAAAAAAAAAAAAAAAAAAAAAAAAGGAATTATAAATGAGCTAGGCATGGTGGCAAACGTCTTTAATCCTAGCACTTGGGAGGTAGGGGTAGGAGGACTGGTGTAAATTTGAGGCCAGCCTGAAAATACATAGTGAATTCCAGGTCAGCCTGGGCTAGAATGAGACCCTGTCTCAACTCTTCCCCCCCCCAAAAAGAATTATAAATGAGGGGTTGGGGAGATGATTCAGAGGTAAAGCCAGACACAAAGTGGCACATGTGTCTAGAGATTTTTTTTTGCAGCTGCAATGAGGCCCTGGTGTACCTAAGCTCTCTCTTCTCTCTTAAATAAATAGATATTTAAAAACAATTATTAGCCGGGCGTGGTGGCGCACGCCTTTAATCCCAGCACTTGGGAGGCAGAGGTAGGAGGATCGCCGTGAGTTCAAGGCCACCCTGAGACTACATAGTGAATTCCAGGTCAGCCTGAGCTAGAGTGAAACCCTACCTCGAAAAACCAAAATAATAATAATAATAATAATAATAAAAACAATTATAAATTGGGCTGGAGAGATGTCTCGCTGGTTAAGATACTTGCCTGCAAAGCCTAACCACATAGGTTTGATTCTCCAGTACACAAAGCCAGATGCAGAAGATGGTACATACATCTGGACTTTGTTCCTTGCAGTGGCTAGAGGCCTTGACATGCCTTCTCTCTATCTGACTCTCTCTCTCTCAAAAAATATTTTTAATTAATTTATTTATTTGAGAAAGAGAGAGACAGACAGAGAAAGAGAAAGGGAGACCAGACACACCAAGGCCTCTAGCAACTGCAAACAAACTCCAGACACATGTGCCCCCTTGTGCATCTGGCTTATGTGGATACTGGGATATCAAACCTGGGTCCTTAGACTTCACAGGCAAGCGACTTAATCACTGAGCCATCTCTCCAGCCCTTTTCTAAATTTATTTTTAATTTTAATTTAATTTTATTATTATTATATTATATATATATATATATATATATATATATTTTTTTTTTGGTTTTTCAAGGTACAGTCTCACTCTAGCCCAGGCTCACGTGGAATTCACTATGTCGTCTCAGGGTGGCCTTGAATTCACAATGATCTTCCTACCTCTGCCTCCCAAGTGCTGGGATTAAAGGTGTGCGCCACCATGCCTGGCTTCTAAATTTATTTATTTATTTATTTATTTATTTATTTATTTATTTATTTATTTATTTATTTTGGTTTTTCGAGGTAGGGTCTCTCTCTGGCTCAAGCTGACCTGGAATTCACTATGTAGTCTCAGGGTGGCCTTGAACTCTCAGCGATCCTCCTACCTCTGCCTTCCAAGTGCTGGGATTAAAGGCATGCACCACCACACCCGGCGTAAATTTATTTTTTATTATTATTGTTATTTTTTTTTAGAAAAAGTTTTTTAAAAGCTGGAGAGGTGGCTTAGCCATTAAGGCACTTGCCTGCAAAGCCTAAGGACCTGGATTCGATTCTCCAGTACCTATGTAAGCCAAATGTACAAGGTGGTACATGCATCTGTGGCTAGATGCCCTGGCACATTCTCTCTCTCTCTCTTTCTCTCTCTCTCCGTGTTTTGTTTTTTTTTTTTTTTTTTTTTTTTTTTTTTTTTTTTTTGAAGTAGGGTCTCACTCTAGCTCCTGGAATTAACTATGTAGCCTCAGGGTGGCCTCTAACTCACAGCTATCCTCCTACTTCTGCCTCCCAGGTGCTGGGATTAAAGGCATGTGCCACCACGCCTGGTTTATCCCTCTCTCTTTAGTTGCCTCTTTCTCTCTCACATAAATAAATAAATAAATGTTTTAAAAAATGAATTATAGGGCTGGAGAGATGCTTAGCAGTTAAGGCACTTGCCTACAAAGTCAAAGGACTTTGGATAGATTCCCCAGGACCCACATAAGCCATATGCACAAGGTGGCACATGCATCTGGAGTTCGTTTGCAGTGGCTGGAGGCCTTGGGGTGCTCATTCTCTTTCTTTCTCTCAAATAAAAAAATTAAAAAAAAATTTTTTTGGTGTTTTGGGGTAGGGTCTCACTCTAGCCCAGGCTGACCTGAGATTCACTCTACTTTCTTAGGGTGGCCTCGAACTCATGGCCATCCTTCTATCTCTGCCTCCCAAGTGCTGGGATTAAAGGCGTGAGCCACCATACCCGGCTTAAAATTAAAAATTATATAAATAAATGCATTGTTTTCTCTCTCTCTCTCTCTCTCTCTTTTTTTGGGGGGGGGTTTCCGGGGTAGGGTCTTGCTCTAGTTCAGGCTGACCTGGAATTCACTGCTGTCTCAGGGTAGCCTTGAACTCATGGTGATCCTCCTACCTCTGCCTCCCTAGTCTGGGATTAAAGGCATGCGCCACCGCGCCTGGCTTTTTTTCTTTTTCTTTTTTTTTTTTATTAAGAACATACTTGGGGGGACTTCTGGGTAAGATGACTGCATAGTAGCCATGCCAAAGCAGCCTAGGGAGGGAAATAAGCAGAAAAACAGCAAAATACACTCTTCTAAATACACTCTTCTACTTGAAAGTAAAGGTATATACACTATTATCAACTACAGCAGAGAAGCAGGAGAGACTAAGGTCTTTCAGAAAGGAGGAAACTAGCCAGAATCCCGCCGAGGAACCAGTGGCTGCAGGCCACCTGCCCATGTGCCTGCCTGGCACAAAACTGCAGGAGCAGAAAACATGTGGAGGGATTTTCCACTCACATTAGCCTCCTTGCAAAGTCAAGAAACCTGAAGGAGAATATAGCAGGGAGCAACTGAGCAGCTGCTGAAGGAGCACACAAACAGGATCAGCTGAGCAGCTCTGGTACAACTCCAGGCATCTTGCACAGCTTCCCATCCTCCAACTGTCAGTGTCCTGAACTTCTGGAGAAGTCATGATATGATTCTATACATAAAGGACCCAAAAAACTCTACCAGCAAACTGTTCAAGCTGATAAACACTTATCAATGTAGCAGGATACAGACTAAACACACAGAAATTAGAAATCTTCCTATATACTAACAACAAACATGCTGAGGATGAAATCAGGGAATCACTCCCATTTACAATTGCCTCAAAAAAAAAAAAAAAAAGTACCTCGGACCTAATCAAGGAAGTGAAGGTTCTCTACAATGAAAACTTTAAAACACTTGAGAAATTGCAGAATATCCTTGGAAATGCAAAGACATCCCATGTTCTTGGATTGGAAGAATCAATATTGTGAAAATGGCAATCTTACCAAAAGCAATCTACACATTTAATGCAATCCCCATCAAAATTCCAATGGCATTCTTCATGGAAATAAAAAAAAATCAATCCTAAAATTCATTTGGAAGCACAAAAAAACCTTGAATATCAAAAACAATTTTGAGCAACAAAAATAAGGCTGATGGTATCACCATACCTGATTTTAAGCTATATTATTACAGAGCCATAGTAACAAAAACAGCATGATACTGGCACAAAAACAGACATGTAGATCAATGGAACAGAATAGAAGAACTGTATGTAAGTCTGGGTAGCTACAGCCACCTGATCTATGACAAAAATGCCCAAAATCCTCATTGGAGAATAGATAGCCTCTTCAACAAATGGTTCTGGGAAAACTGAATATATGTAGAAGGATTAAAATAAATCTTTATCTCTCTCCATGCACAAAAACTAAGTCCAAATGGATAAAAGACCTTAATATCATACGTGAAACTCAAACTGCTAGAGAACAAAGTAGAGGAAACTCTTCAACATATTAGCATAGGCAATGACTTTCTGGTTTTTTTGTTGTTGTTGTTGTTGTTGTTGTTTTTGTTTTTTTTAATTTTGGAGGTAGGGTTTCACTCTAGCCCAGGCTGACTTGAAATTCACTATGTAGTCTTGGGCCTCCTACCTCTGCCTCCTGAGTGCTGGGATTAAAGGAGTGTGCCACCACACCCAGCTGACTTTCTGAATATAACCCCAATTGCTCAGGAAGTAAAACCACTAATCAACCACTGGGACATCATGAAATTACAAAGCTTTTGTACAGCAAAGGACACTGTGAATAGAGCAAAGAGGCAACCTACAGAATGGGAGAAAATCTCTGCCAGCTATACATCTGACAGAAGATTAATATCCAGGAACTCAAAAAAACTAAGTAATAAGAAATCAAAGAACCCAATTAAAAATGGGCTATAAGCCAGGTATGGTAGTACATGCCTTTAATCACAGCACTTGGGAGACAGAGGTAGGAAGATTGCTGTGAGTTCAAGGCCACCCTGAGACTACAGTGAATTTGAGGTTAGCCTGGGCTAGAGTGAGACCCTACCTCGAAAAACAAACAAACAAAAAGGACTATGAACATAAATAGAGAGTTCATAAAAGAAGAAGTACAAATGGCACATAAACATCTAAAAACATGTTCTACATGTTAGCCATCAAGGAAATACAAATTAAAACTACTTTGAGATTCCATTTCACTCTTGTCAGAATGGCTATCATCAAGAAAACAAATGACAATAAATGTTGGCAAGGATGCCAAAAAAGAGGAACCCTTCTACACTGTTGGTGGGAATGAAATCTGGTACAGCCATTGTGGAAATCAGTGTGGAGGTTCCTGAGACAGATAAAAATAGATTTACCATATGACCCAGCTATATCCCTCCTAGGTATATATCCTAAAGACTCATTGCACTATCATAAAGATACTTGCACAACCATGTTTATTGGCACTCTATTCACAATAGCTAGGCAATGGAACCAGCCTAGATGTCCTTCAACTGATGAGTGGATAATGAAGATATGATACATTTATACAATGGAGTTCTACTCAGCAGTAAAGAAAAATGAAATTATGGAATTTTCAGGGAAATGGATGGACCTGGAAAGGATTATACTTGGTGAGGTGACCCAGGCCCAGAAAGCCAAGCGCCACATGTTCTCTCTCATATGTGGATCCTAGCTACAAATGTTTGGACTTGTATGTGAGTTGGAATGAAACTTGTTAGCAGAGGTCAGTAAGCTAGAAGGGTTATAAGGGAGGCAAGAGAGGGGAGGAATTAAGGGGATGGTATTGTATATGTGTAAGTAGAAGAACAGATTACTGAGGGCTGGAAAGTCCTAAGTGAGGTCAGGGGAAGAGACTGAAGGGGGGGAGGATTAATCAAACTCTAAGAGGGTATGAATAAGTCATATGGATACCTACTTTTTTGGACAATGGCACATCCAGAAACCATAAATTGTTAGTAGACAATTTTCAGTGCCAGGGATGGGATACATTCCAGTGACTTGTTGGCCAGGAAGATCCCTGATGTCCCTAAAACATTACAGGCCATTGCCAAGGCTCTTAGTTTTCCACCGGGAATATATGCTAAGACCCTATTGCTGAAGACTCCACATGTTTGGGCTGCAAAGTCACTGAGAAATCTTGCTGGAGCTGAGCTGAAAACCTCCTCCATGTAAAGCAGCTGACCGAAAGCTGGAAAAAGCTATCCTGCATGCAGCTCCATGGGAGACAGAGGTCATCAGTGGAGATAAACAACAGTGGACACTGCAAGTTTTAAGTTGGATGAGAAAGGCCAAATGAGCCAATGGGTGCAATAGTGTCATGTCTGTTTTGGGGGAAACCAACCACTCTCTAATTGGACGGGAGGCCAGCTCCACAGGAGGGAATACATGCCTGATACTAAAGCTATGATGGAGGAAGTCATGAACCCTAGGGGTGTAATGCCTGCTGGTATCTGGCTAAATGTATATATTATGCTCACCAAACTGCCTGGTAAGCACTTTTCTTAATATATATATATATATATATATACACATATACACATACATACATACATACATACATACATACATACATACATACTAATGTTACTCTCACTTTTGGGTAGAGAAGCTTTTCTTTTCAGATGGCGGTGACCTCTGTGATGATTCAAAAGGCACTATAGAGCTCAGAAGTGACAGAAGAGTGCTCAGCACTGAAACATCTCTATCACACCTTCCAAGGCTCAGGGTCCATTGTGGAAGAGGTGGTGGAAAGAATGTAAGAGCCAAAGGAAGGGTAGATCTCTTATAATACACTTTTCTAGACTCAAAATGGCCTGGATATCCATGTCCTCACACTGCCTGGCACTACCTACACAAGACCATCATAATAGGAGGAAAAAGATGATGACCTCAAAATAAAAGAGAGACTGATTGAGAGGGGAAGAGGATATGATGGACAATGGAGTTGTGAAGGGGAAAGTGAGGGATTCATCAAGGTTTATTGTCTATAATTTGGAAACTGTCAATAATACATAAAAATAAAAAGACCATATTTTGTATGGATACATCACATGTCGGTACCATCTTTTCCCTCTTCCCTGCCCTCATTCTGCAGGGGCCCTCCTCAGTGAGGTTGCTGGCATTCCCTGTGGAGTTGCAGGTTGTGCATTGTGAGAGCAGTAGTTAGTTATTGGGGGGAGTCAATGCTTCTGGGCATGAAGTCCCAACCTGTGGCTCTTACAATCTTTCTGCCTCCCACTTCTGCAAAATTCTCTGAGCTGTGGTGTGTGTGTTTTAAGTCTACTTCAGTGATGGGCTCATAGGAGCCTCTGGATTTCTGTTTTGGTATGTGTTAAGTGTCCTCAGCATCTGTCTCCTGCACCCTGGCGCTGATTGTCAGGCTCATCATGGAAGCAGCATTCTTGCTCGTTCCCCCAATTCCTCTGTGGTTTCACCTAGGCCTTGGGTGAAATGCAAGGGGTGGTTTATCTCCTCAGTTCTCCTACCTTCTGAAAAAGAAAAACAGTACTTGGAGAAATGGCTTAGCAGTTAAGGCACTTGCCTGTGAAATCTAAGGACCCAGGTTGATTTCCCAGGACCCATGTAAGCCAGATGCACATGGTGGCACATGTTTCTGGAGTTTGTTTGCAGTGGCTGGAGGCCCTGGTATGCTCATTCTCTCTCTCTCTCCCTCTCTCTCTTTCTTTCAAATAAATAAAAGAAAAAGAAAATTTAAAAAAGAAAAACAGATTCTCTAACGGAGAGTGAAGTAAGCATAGGTTAAGTAGGATAAGCATGATTAATTTAGGGAGATTTTTAATGGATGTATGTATGGCACAATACAGGCCTGGTAATAGCCAGACCACATGGCAGAAGAAACTAGGAAGTTGCTTCTGTGAACTTGGCATTCTGCGCAGGCTTGGCATGACAACAGCTACAGTCCCATGCTCATGAGAAGCCTGCTACAAGATGACCTATCCAGAGACAGGCTGTCATTGGTTACAAAAAGGGGACCACACCATACAATGATTAGCCAGCCAAGCCCCTTAAAACCCACGTGCACTTCCTCAATAAACGAGTTTGCGGTAGCTCGCTTCCTGCTTTCACCCAACTCCCGGAGTCTGTGTCGTGATTCTGCGCTGCTCACCCCAACTCAGCAGAGACCCTGCCATCCCTCCTGGGCTGGCCTTAGGGGGGACCACAACAGATGTAGCCCCTCTTTTGGCCAAAGACTAATGGGATCTTGACATTGGAGAACATAATCTTTGTCTCCATAGGATTCTGACCTGGTTCCCAGTTCCAGATATAGGTTCCTTTCCACTGAGCAGATCTCTTAGCCAATCAGAAAGCAATTGGTTACCCACGGTAGCGGAAAGTTTCAGGCTCACTGAGATGAACTTCCAGACCAGGCAAAGTTATGGAGGAAGGGATATTTATTGAAGCTTACAGGTCCAGGGGAAGTTCCATAATGGCAGAAGAAGCTGGCCTGCTCTTACAGGCCCAGATATAGCGAGAGGAGAGAGGAGCAGGAAGCCAAAAGCCAAAAGCTACACAGCACAGCACACCTCAGGAGGACCAGCTAGGCACACTTTGAATATCTTTTTTTTTTTTTTTTTTTTTTTTTTTTGTTTTTTGAGGTAGGGTCTCACTCTGGCCCAGGCTGTCCTGGAATTAACTATGTAGTCTCAGGGTGGCCTTGAACTCAAGGCGATCCTCCTACCTCTGCCTCCCGAGTGCTGGGATTAAAGGCGTGTGCCACCACGCCCGGCCACTTTGAATATCTTTAGATTGAAATCTTAAACCCACACCACACCTTAAGATCCACCCAGAGACACTCCCTCCAGCAAGGTGGTGCAGATGCAAACTACCAACTAATAAACACTGAATATATTGGGGGCCATCTATTCAAACTACCACACCCACCAAGGCTGTATGCCACATTTGGCACTGGTATGTACTTCTCAGACTGCTTGCTTCTGAGTTGCTTAGACCCCTGCTTGCTGGCCACTTTCCCCCAGTAGCTCATGCACTAGATGGGCTGTCTGGGGACTGGCTCTCTTCCTGATTCCAGCCAGGTCTTTCTGTGTTCTGTGATGGCAGCGTATGATGTCTTCAGTAATAGGGTCTTACCTTTTACGTCAGGCCAATAATCAAGTGTTGGGACCTAGCTTAGCAAAGAGTGAGAAAAACCAAAATAATATTAACATTAAAACAGAAGTTTCACCTTTAATCCCAGCGCTAGTGCTAGCTAAGATATGTGGATATAGGACCTTCTGTCTGAGGAATAGTATCATTATTATATTGTGAGGATTTTATTAAATAGGAATCCTAGGCTGGAGAGATGGCTTAGTGGTTAAGGCACTTGTCTGAAAAGCCAAAGGACTCAGGTTCAGTTTCACAGTACCCCTGTGAAAGCCAGATTGGAGTTCATTTGCAGCAGCTAGAGGCCCTAGCACACCAATTCTCTCTATCAGCTGCTCGCCCTCTCTCTCAAATAAATAAATAAATAAAAATAAATGTTTGGCCAAGTGTGGTAGTGCACGCCTTTAATCCCAGGAATTGGGAGGCAGATGTAGGAAGAACACCCTAAGACTACATAGTGAATTCCAAGTCAGCCTGGGATAGAGCGAGACCCTACCTCAAAAAACAAACAAACCAAAAATTTTAAAAAAAGAGGGCTGGAGAGATGGCTTAGCCGTTAAAGTACTTACCTGCAAAGCCAAAGGGCCCAGGTTTGATTCCCCAGGACCCACATAAGCCAGATGCATAAGATGGCACATACACCTAGAGTTCATTTGCCATGGCTGGAGGCTCTGGAATGATCATTCTCTCTCTCTCTCTCTCTCTCTTTTTTCGAGGTAGGGGCTCACTCTAGCCCAGGCTGACCTGAAATTCACTATGTAGTCTCAGGGTGGCCTTGAACTCACGATGATCCTCCTACCTCTGCCTCCCAAGAGCTGGGATTAAAGGCGTGCACCACCAACCTGGCTCTCTCTCTCTTTTTGTAAGTCTGGCTTTATGTGGGTTCTGGAGAATTGAATGCTGATTGTTAGGTTTTGCAGGCAAGCACCTTAACCACTAAGCCATCTCTCCAGCCCCCATTCTCTCTATCTGCCTCTTTCTCTCTCTCTCTCTCTCTCTCTCTCTCTCTCTCACACACACACAAATAAATAAATAAAAATTTTAAAAAGAGACTGGATGTGGTGGTGCAAGCCTTTAATCTCAGCATTTGGGAGGCAATGGTAGGAGGATCACTGTAAGTTCAAGGCCAGCCTGGGACTGTGTAGTGATTTCCAGGTCAGCATAGGCTAGAGTGAGACCCTACCTCGAAAAACAAAAACAAACAAACAAAAAACAAAAACAAAGAGAGAGACAGAGAGAGAAGAAAGAAAGAGGAAGAAACAGAAAACAAGAATCATCACAAGTTTTTTTTTTCCTTTTATGCTGAGGATTGAACTCAGGGCCTTGTACATGCAAGGTTAGTGTGTTACTGTTGCAATCAGCTCCTCCATGTTGCTGGGACAAACATCCAACCAGACACAGCTTATGGGAGGGAAGGGGTTTATTTCAGGCTTACAGAGTCTAGGGGAATACCATCAATGGGTGAAGAAGCTGGCTCCCTTTCATAGATCTCCAACTATAGCAAGCAAACACCAACACCAGCAAGAAAAACTGCCAGCTTTCAGACTGCTCTCTTCCCACCTACTAGGGCTGGACTCAAATCTGACCCCAAACACACACACCTCTGTAGACTGGCCCAGGCTTTGCAAGCAAGTGCCTTTAACTGCTGAGCCCCTATAAACAAGCTATAGATTTAGGATTATTTCACATGGGAATATTGGAATACTTATTGAATTATTTCATCAAATCATAACTGGAAGGATATAATGACATTTTTCTAATTTTAAATGATTGCAATCATAGTTTTTTATGATGAGTCTTTACATTTGCACTAGAGAAATCATTTTATGCCATCTTTCTAATATTTTTAAACTACACAAGACTGAAACACCTTCAGGAAATTGTGAAGATGAATCCAATTATGCAGACAAATTTTAGTTTGCTAATTGAATAACACTTTAGATCAACCAAAATGGTTCTTAGAGATTGTTACAAATAGTTTATTTATTTTTAATTGCTAATTTAATTTCAACAGTAACATTTTTATTTAGGAAATTACTTCACAGGAGAAAGTAATAGGCAACAAGATAAACAACTATGTATGATTTATCTTTTTTGTTTTTTTTTTTTAGGTAGGGTTTCACTCTAGCTCAGGCTGACCTGGAATTCACTATGTTGTCTCAGGGTGGCCTCGAACTCATGGTGATCCTCCTACCTCTGCCTCCCGAGTGCTGGGATTAAAGGTGTGTGCCACCATGCCCGGCTTGATTTATCTTTTTTTAAATTTATTTTTCAAATTTTCTTTTTATTTATTTATTGAGAGAGAGAGAGAGAGAGAGGGCATGCCAGGGTTGCCAGCCACTGCAAACAAACTCTAGACACATGTGCCCCCTTGTGCATCTGGCTCACATAGGTCCTGGGGAATCGAACCAGGGTCCTTAGGCTTTGCAAGCAAATGCCTTAACCGCTAAGCCATTTCCCCAGTCCCCTGATTTATCTTTAAGATTCTATTAGGTGGCCGGGTGTGGTGGCGCACGCCTTTAATCCCAGCACTCGGGAGGCAGAGGTAGGAGGATCACTGTGAGTTCAAGGCCACCCTGAGACTACATAGTTAATTCCAGGTCAGCCTGGACCAGAGTGAGACCCTACCTTGCAAAACCAAAAAAAAAAAAAAAAAAAGATTCTATTAGGTACAGGGCTTATGATAGTATTTAGAAGAAAGGAGGCCCTCTTACAACTTTAACTTTCCAATATAATGTGTGTTAAACTGGTAATAAGAAAGAAATGTGGCTTTGGTTTTCTTAATGAGGTGCCTGTTTTTACATAGAGGTCTTCATTGTACTTAAGGAGGGTTGACTGTATAGAAGTCTGGAGTGTTGGTTCTGCTCTGAAACCATCTATCTCTTTGATCTCAGATTTACAAGTCAGTGTACCATTTCTGAACTGCAGTTTGCTGTCTTTGGAAATAAACTTAAGAATCCTTTTTTTTTTTTTAATTGGAAGGCAAGCAGAGCAAAAAAATATTCAAAGACTAAGAGAAGGACGGAAAGAAGACAAAGCTCCTATACAACAGGAGAGATTCTGAGTCAGTAATACCCTCAAGAATCTTTAGTGTACTTCTCAGCACCAAACGTCAAATGTCTGCGATGAACTCTGCACTCTCCATGGTGCTTATAAGATTAACATGTTTTAGCTGGGTGGCACACGCCTTTATTCCCAGCACTTGGGAGTCAGAGGTAGGAGGATTGCTGTAAGTTCAAGGCCACCCTGTGACTATAGAGTGAATTCCAGGTCAGCCTGGGTTAGAGTGAAACCCCACCTTGAAAAACTAACTAACTAAATTAATTAAATAAAATAGTTTACTGATAATAATAAGTACCAATGGTGGCTACACAAAGTAGATGCCTCATTCTACTGCTTACTTGCCATATAACTTGGGGTAGTTGTATTTCAATTTAGTCAACTAAAGCAGGTCTAATGATGGGATAGAAGAAAAGGCCAATGATCTGCTTTATAGTCCTTTCTCCCATTGCAGCTACAGAGGACAGCTCCCAGGCCTGTCATCTGTCATTTCACTATTTGACTTTTTTGCTCCCCCCTGGGCTTTTTCTGGTGACAAAGGAACATGCACAGCTCAAGAAGGCCAGATGAAATCCTGTATTAGTGAGGGACAGAAGTCTTCCTGATATTCAGTAGGCTGACTCATAGGCACAATTCACAGTTCCCTTGAGGGAAGAGGGTGCCCAGTTGAATTAAGCACCAGTCTCTCATAGGTGCTGTTTGCTCATTAATCAGTCTCTGACTTACTTTATAGCCTCGTTTGGGCTTCCTAGAATCACCACCCAAATAAACTATTTGCATGCACAAAATTTCTCATCTCAGGATTTGCTTTGGGGAAACCAAAGTATTAGCTTTGGTGATGGTTAATTGGGATCAAATGTGTAAAGATGCTATGGTATGATCCAACAAGTAGTAATTATTATTTACCAATTGAAACAGAATTTCTGGGGCTGGGAAGATGAGTCAGTGGTTAAGATGCTTGCTTACCAAGCCCTGACCCAGGTTCAATTCCCCAGCCACTCATGTAAAGACAGATGACATTCCTTTGTAGTGATAAGAGACCCTGATGCCCCCATCTCTCTCTCTCTCACACACACACATACACATGCAAACAAATTTAAAAATTTTTGTAGAGTTTCATAGTTCTAGTTAATAAAACATCTATGCCTTTTGATCTAATTTCCACTTTTAGAAATATTTGTTAAGAAAATAATTGGGGGCTGGAGAGATGGCTTAGCGGTTAAGGCACCTGCCTGCTAAGCCTAAGAACCCTGTTCCAATCTCCAGGTCCCACGTTTAGCCAGATGCAAAGTGATACAAGGGCACATGCCCTTGACCCCAGCACTCTGGATTTCAGTTCAGGCTGAGAGACTGCTGGCGCGCCCATCTCTGTCTCCCTCTCCCTCTCTCTATCTCTGTGTCTCTCTCCAAAAATAAATAAAAAATAAAAAAAATTTAAAAAAAAAGAAAATAATTGGGAGCTGGGCATGGTGGCCCATGCTTTTAATCCCAGCACTTGGGAGGCAGAGGTAGAAAGATTGCCATGTGTTCAAGGCCACCCCAAGACTACACAGTGAATTCCAGGTCAGCCTGGACTACAGCAAGACAATACCTCAAAACAAACAAACAATGACGGGGAGGGGGGAGCTGGAGAGATAGCTTACCTTAGTGGTTAAGGTGCTTGCTGGCAAAGTCAAAGGACCTAGGTTCAAGTCCCCAGTATCCATGTAAAGCCAGATGCACTAAGTGGCACATGCATCTGGAGTCTGTTTGCAGTGGCTGGAGACCCTAGTGTACCTATTTTTTTTTTTTTTTTTTTTGAGGTAGGGTTTCACTCTAGCCCAGGCTGACCTGGAATTCACTCAGTAGTCTCAGGGTGGCCTTGAACTCACAGTGATCCTCCTACCTCTGCCTCCTGAGTGCTGGGATTAAAGGCGTGCACCACAATGCCCAGCTCCTAGTGCACCTATTCTGTCTCCTCTATCTCTTGCTCTGTTTGCAAATAAATAAAATTTTTATAAGAAAGAAAATAATTGGAAATTTAGGCATGTCTACATAAAGATGTTTACTGTGCTATATATAATAGTGGATGGGGTGAAGAACAAAAGGAAAGGAGAAAAGAAGAAAAGAATAATAAATGGGAGAGGATGAAAAAGAGAAAAAAGAAAAATAATTGGAACCATGGGACCACTAACCATGGAATGATTTAAGTAATTTTCAATGTACTCATAAGATGAACTATTTTTTGTTTATTTGTTTTTAGAGATAGAGTCTCACTGTAGCTCAGGCTGACCTGGAATTCACTATGGAGTCTCAGGGTGGCCTCAAACTCCTGGTGATCCATCTACCTCTGCCTCCCAAGTGCTGGGATTAAAGGCTGTGCCACCACACCCAACTTAAGGTGAACTATTTTGCATCCATAAAGATAACTTATTTGGGGTGGAGAGATGGCTCAGCACTTAAGGCACTTGCCTGTGAAGCTTAAGGACCCATGTTTGACTCTCCAGATCCCACGAAAGCCTAAAAGATACCTTTGTGGTGCTGTAAGTACAGCTTGATGGACCATTCTGGTTAGAGTTGAAAGACCTGAATGCAGTAAAAACTATGGGCTGTGAGGTTTGCCTTATGAGCATGAGGAAGAGCTTTGCTTGCACTGGGCTAGAAGCAGTTTTGTGAGAGGCTTGTTTTTTTTTAAAGAAAGTCAAGTTCTAGGGTTTTTTTTTTAATTTTTATTATTTTTTATTTATTTTTGGAGAGAGACAGAGAGTGATAGACAGAGAGGGGTGCGCCAGCAGTCTCTCAGCTGCTGTGAATGAAATCCAGATGTGTGCGCCCCCTTGTGGGCAAGTGCAGCATTGCGCCCTTGTGTCACTTTGCATCTGGCTAAACGTGGGACCTGAAGATTGGAACCGGGTTCTTAGGCTTAGCAGGCAGGCGCCTTAACGCTAAGCCATCTCTCCAGCCTGAGAGGCTTGTTTTTGTGCCTATGTCCTGAGAACTTGTGCAGGGTTGCATTGTGTAGAAATGGACTGGTGTGAGCTGAGGGATATGGCACAGAAAAAATGTAATCTTTGGGTCAAAACTGCTGCCCATTCAACTGCAATTGTTTGAGAGATTACAACCATTGAGATTGGGTCCATTGACCTGCACTGGGACAACAGGAAGAACGCAGACTCTTTGGAAGGGGCTTGAATGCTGAAGGAGTGTCACATTTCTAGCAGCAATGACACTACTTCTCAATACCAACTTTACTATTGCAGTCAGTTTTGCATTGCTGGCAGAAAACACCCAAGCAAGAGTAGCTTGTGGGAAGAAAGTTTTATTTTGGCTTATAGACTTGAGGGGAAGCTCCATGATGGCAGGGGAAAACGATGGCATGAGCAGAGGGTGGACATCACCCCCTGGCCAACATCAGATGGACAACAACAGAAGAGTATGCCAAATACTGGCAAGAGAAAGCTGGCTATGACACCCATAAGCCCACCCCCAACAGTACACTGCCTCCAGGAGGCGTTAATTCCCAAAGCCCCATCAGCTGGGAACCTAGTGTTCAGAATACCTAAGTTTATGAGGGACACCTGAATCAAACCACCACATAGATGTAGGAGTATTGTTGTGAGTTTGAGGCCAGACTGAGATTACATAGTCAATTCCAGGTCAGCCTGGCTAGAGAAAGACCGTACCTCAAAAAACCAAAAAGAGCCAAGCGTGGTGGCGCATGCCTTTAATCCCAGCACTCGGGAGGCAGAGGTAGAAGGATCGCTAAGAGTTTGAGGCCACCCTAAGACTACATAGTTAATTCCAGGTCAGCCTGGACCAGAGTGAGACCCTACCTCGAAAAACCAAAAAAAAAAAAAGAAAAACAAAAAATTTTATTTTGGTGAGACGTGATGCACATGCATTTAATCCCAGCACCTCGGAGGCAGAAGTAGTAGGATTGCCACGAGTTCGAGGCCAGCCTGAGACTAGTGAATTCCAAGAATTCCAAGGGTTAGAGCAAGACCCTACTTTGAAAAACCAAAAATAAATAAGTAAATATTTTTTAATTTACTTGCAAGCTGAGAGATAGAAAGGAGAGACAGAGAGAATGGGTGCACCAAAGCCTCCAGCTGCTACAAATGAACTCCAGATGTATGTGCCACTTTGTGCATCTGGCTTTATGTGGGCACTGGGGATTTGAACCAGGGTTGTTAGGCTTTGTAAGCAAGTGCCTTGACCACTGCGGCATCTCTCAAGCCCAAAAAGTTTTTTTTTTTTTTTTTCCTTTTTTTTTTTTTTTTTTTTTTTCCGAGGTAGGGTCTTGCTCTAGCCCAGGCTGACCTGGAATTCACTATGTTGTGTCAGGGTGGCCTCGAACTCACAGCGATCTTCCTACTTCTGTCTCCCAAGTGCTGGGCTTAAAGGTATGTGCCACCATGCCTGGCTCAGCAGTGATTTTTGTCTTAAGTGTGTTCTTTAAACAAATGAGATGATGTGGTATGTAACTGTAAGGTTTTATACAGGATGAATTCACCTACCCACCAACGTTGGGCACTCATGTTCTTATAGGCCAACTATCTGAGTTTTCAACATAAACATTTACAAACTCCAAACTACAAACAAAAAAAAAATTCCAATCTGGCTGATATAGCACTAAGGGGAGAGTGCCCCCACAGCTGATGATTGTGTGGAGCCCTCTTTTTCCTAGGGCTTCCTTCCTTAAGACCTCTTGCCCTCACATGGTTAGTGATTCTTCCAGTTGGTGGTGAAAGATCAAGATGTCCATGTATCACAGCTGCAGATGAAAATATTTCTGTCTCTGCTCTCTCTTTGCACAGCATCCATCCACGGGAAATCTTTCACTTAACGCTTGCCTACTGTATGTTTGGCATAAATAGTAGTCTGTATTCTCACAGGAGTTGATGTCTACGAGGGCTATGGAATGTGATAAAAACTTTAAGACGTTACTGGTGTTCAAACTTGACGTTACCAAGACTTCAGGGTCCACGTCAGTGTATCTCACCTTTCTTTCTTCACTGTACTTTCTTCTCCAGAAGTTCCACTGCTGGGGGTGAAATTCACTCCGGGAGATTTCTAGCCCCTTGCCCACCTACTACAGCAGCCCAGCTTCAGCGTCACAGCAGCAGAATCGGGGCACCAGGGCCATCCATCCTTGGCCAATGACCGCGGGTGCCTTTGAATTCTGTGGCCCACAGGAAGCGGGGCACGGAGGGTAAACTCAGGCCCTCAGAAAGCTGGATGTTTGGAGCCTCAGGTCAGATTCTTGGTAGTCCCAAACCAAACAGGCAGTTTTTCTTTTACCTAATTCAATAACCCTGGTTTTCCCTCGAGGGCGCGATCCTATAGACTGAGCAAAGCCCTTAAATGCCTCACCACACTTTCCCTGTGCTTCAGTACACCTGGTTCTCCCAACTCCGTCTAGTAGCTAACCTCGGGAATGTACAGCATATGACATGCCTCACCGCAATCCAGTACCCGGGGCTGCACAACGCCGCATGCACCAGGATCCACCATTCCAGCCGCCACACAGTAACATTCCAACATCTGCTGGAAAAATCCTTCTCAATGGCAGAGGGTTTCTCAGTCCCACGACTCGGGAGTTGCGTCCACTCCAGTGGCGCGCTTGGCACCGTCGCCGCGCCCCATCGGCAGCTCTGGCGCTCCGATCAGGGTCCCCAGTCTGTCTCTCGCGATCCAATAAAGTCGGCCGAGCGCACACGGGTGGCCTCTGCAGTCGCTCCGCGGGCGACCTCAGTCCACGCTGCGGAGCGGAGCAGCCAACAGCTGCCTTAACTCTACCGCGGGGCGTTTTCTTCTCTCCAACAGGCAGAGTTGGGTCGCCCACGGTGGAACTTCCACGGCCTCTTCCTCTCCAGTGTGGTCCTTGCTCGGCCCAGGAGATGGTGGCAGCTTCCCGCAGCCGGTTTTAGTCTCCAGAAGCGAACCCTCAGGGCCCGCACCTCTTCACTGGTAGGGGCCCGCCTCTCCCGCTATCAGCGCCCACGGCCCCTTCCCGGTCCTCGGCTCAGGGTGGGGCGCGTCGCCCAGAGCGAACTTCCAGCGAGGCGAGGGTTCCGCTAGCCTCCCTCGGGGTAGCCGCCGCGGACGCCGGCTCGGCGGGGCGCGGGGAGGGACCTCTGCCTTTACTCGGACTCCAGCACGCGGCGGAGCGGGGGTGGCACCTAGTCCACCGACTGGGGACACCATAGTGGCCCGGGGCAAGGTCGCACAGTGGAGGGGACTCAATTCTGGGAGGTGATCTCGGATGCCAGGACCAGCCGAGCCAGGCTCGGGGCCCACCGACTGTGTTCCTTCCCTCCGCCGAGGCTCACACCCCTTCCCGGAGAAGCAAATGGTCGCTTCCAGGCGGGTGGCCATGTTGCGCGGATAAAACGGGAGGGGAGGCGGCGTGGGGGAGCAGATGCCCCTGGCCGCGAGCAGGAGTCGGGCTCCGGCAGAGCGCAGCTGCGAGCGAGGCGCGGGGGAGGCGAGCGGGAGCCCGAGTGCCAGCAGCAGCGGGTGTCGGTGGAGAGCACCCGGGCGCAGCCGGAACCGCCGTCGTGATGGCCGTGGCCGTGGGCAGACCGTCTGTAAGTGCCCGGGCCTCGCTTCCCTCGCGCCCTGCTCCCTCCAGCGCCGGAGGTCTCCGCTTTGGGGCGGCTGCGGGTGGGGACTTGGGAGGAACCGCGCGGGGGCTCGGCTGTGGCTGTGTGCATGAATTTGGGCACGCGTCTGGGGCTTAGGTTGAGGGCTTGGACCCTGCCTGATGCAACAGTGGATCGCCTCCTCGCGCTCCCGACTGAGGCACGTGGAAGAATAAGGTCCCCCCTCGAATGCTCCCTTTAAAAGGGACCCTTTGGCCACAGTGTTTCTTCCTCTGTCCCCACGCACACCGTTTCCCTCGCGACCGACATCAGTCGAGAAAGGCGCCGGCTGCAGGGGGTTTCCTTGCGGCTCTGTAGCGCTCGCGCTCGGGGGCGGTCGAGGCATGGGAACTGGGAGTCGAAGCTGTGTCTCCGGGCTGTAGAAGAGGGTCAGAGGGGTGGGATTTCCGTGGTGGCTCCCTCCCCCTGTGCATTATGAAATTCCGGGCACCCTCAGGCACCCACCCCGGTGACCCGGCCCTGCCCAGGATGTGGACAAAGCCCAGATACACAAAGTTTTCAAAGGGTTCCCTTCTCCTGGTGGGTGGAAATACTGTAATATTCTGTGGCTGGAAGGCTGGGGGCGGTGGCGGAGGAAGGGGGGAACGCGAGGAAGAAGGGAGGGTGGGTGCCTGGAGGAGTGATCCTGCGCCTGGAGGCTAGGCGGGTGGGAGAGGATGCGCCTGATGGGACTTTGTGGGCCTGAGGACTCGTACGGGCGGCGCCTGTTGGAGTTGGAGACGGGGTTTGCAACTCTGGATGGAGTCTGAAGGAGTGGGACTTTGAGGATGCGGTTCAGCGACTCCTCCACATTCCCCGGTGAAAGTCGAGGGAAGGGGCGGTGGCTGCCTTTCCTTTTTATTGAAATGAGCAGAGCTGGGCGGGAAAGGCGGAGTCCTCTTTCTCTTTTCCCCCTTTCTTTGTTGATGTTCAAGTCCAGTTTTGCCTGGTGGGCTTTGGGGTTTAGCAGTTCTTCCTGGTCTACCACCACCGCTTTATTTTCTCTTTCCCTTGGAACAACTGTGGAGCTGCAGGTGGGGACTAAAAGATTTTGTAGGTATAGACAAAAAAAAAAAAAAATCTTAGGGAGATGATGGAAGCTTCAAAACCCCAAATATGTAAGGCTGTGTTCTGAAACTATTGGTTGCCCTCCCCGCCTCCCTAGACACACCTCTTGTACCCCAGAGCTCTAGCCCAGAAGAAAGTTCGAGGGTTCCTCATTGCAGGGTCGATCTTGGTTTGGAGATTAGTGTGCTGGATCTACTCCCTAGGGTGTTTGGAAAGATCTTTTTCTATGGTCAGAATATGTGCAGCTGTCATAGCTCAGTGAAATTGGTTCTTTGAGGACTTTTAAACTCCTCTGTTTATAGAATTCTGGTTTCCACCTACACACAAATTATGATCTTGTTAATTGGTGAAGGAACTTGTATAGACTCTGGGCTGACCTCATTTTTCTGGTGAGGAAACTGAGGTTAAATTCTCTCCTAACACACAGAGAGACACATGTTTTCAGGGCACAGATTTAGAGAACTAAAGGAACAACGTCCGGGAATGCAGATATTATATGTAGGGGATGACTTTTTCAGTAACACCTATTGCTGATGCATTCTTGAGGGCTGGGGAGGTGGAAGAAATAATTTGCTGCACATTTTAAATAAATTAGTAAGTTCATATATGTCAGTTAAATAGGAACAATATGTGGATTTAAGATTTAGTTGTGTGTACATAATCATATCCAACACCAGATCTGCCAACCATATGTGAGCTTAATTCCATAGAATTCCTGTGTAAGACTTCTCTCTCATTCAGATAATAGAGAAGGAGGGTTTTTTTTTTTAAGTGTACAAACAGGTTACTGCTTTCTGGAATTATTATTGTTAATATTTTTGGTTTTTCATGGTAGGGTCTTGCTCTAGCCCAGACTTACCTGGAATTCATTATGTAGCTTCAGGGTGCCCTCAAACTCCTACCTCTGCCTTCTGAGTGCTAGGATTAAAGGCGTGTATCACCATGCCTGGCTCTGCAATTTGTTATTTTATTATTTATTAGAGACAGAGGGAAAGATAGGGAGAGTGAGAATGGGCACGCCAGGGCCTCTAGCCACTGCAAACAAACTCCAGATGTGTGCGCCCCCTTGTGCATCTGGCTTATGTGGGACCTGGAGAATGGAACCGGGGTCCTTAGGTGTTGCAGGAATGTTCCTTAACTGCTAAGCCATCTCTCCAGTCCCTCTGCAATTCTTTATTGTCACTGGAATTAAATTACTTCAAACAAAACTTTTTCTTGTTTGTATGAGTGGTCAGGAATTGACTATAGAAAATGTGTGGTCACATTTCCAAGAAATTGTTGAACTGCTTCAGTTTGTTGATTTAGTTCTGTAGTTAATGTTTTCAAAACTCAAAACTACTCCAGTTAGTGCGAAATATTTTCCAAACCCAGCTCCTGAAGAATCTACATTGCATTTTTTTTTTTTGTTTTTGAGGTAGTATCTCCCTTTAGCCCAGGCTGACCCGGAATTAACTATATAGTCTCAAGGTAGCCTTGAACTCTTGGCAATCCTCCTACCTCTGCCTCCTGATACTTTGCATCTTTAATGTTAAAATGTTTGCAGTTCTAGTCTTCTCATCTCTTCTGTGATTTGAATAAAAAAAGAAAGGGGTTAGAGGAAAAAGAATCTTGTGAATAGAGTTGTCCCAGTTTCTTATTTATTTATTTATTTTTGATTTTTCAAGGTAGGGTTTCACTCTAGTCCAAGCTGACCTGGAATTCCCTGTGTAGTCTCAGGGTGGCCTCAAACTCACAGTGATCCTCCTACCTCTGCCACCCAAGCGCTTGGATTAAAGGTGTGCGCCACTACACCCAACTCCCAGTTACTTTTTTTTTTTTTAATTTATTTATTTATCCATTTTGAGAGAGAGGAAGAAAGGCAGATAGAGAGAATGGGCACACCAGGGCATCCAGCCACTGCAAATGAACTCCAGATGCATGTGTCTCCTTGTGCATCTGGCTTACATGGATTTTGGGGAATTGAACCTGGATTCTTAGGCTTCATAGGCAAATGTCTTAACCACTAAGCCATCCCTTCAGCCCTGGTTACTTTTTTTTTTTTTTTTTTTTTTTTTTGGTAGGGTCTCACCCTAGCCCAGGCTGACCTGGGCCCGAACTCACGGCGGAAACTTTTTTTTAACATTTAAACACCCTCTAAGGCTCAGGGCCTATTACAGAAGAGGGGGCGGATAGAATGGAAGAGCCAAAGGAAGGGTACGACTCCTTACAATGTAACTGTCCAGACAGAAATTGGCCTTGATATCCATGACCTTGCAGTGCCTAGCAATACCTTCACAAGACCCTCATAATAGAAGAAAAAGATGATGATGTCAAATTAAAAGAGAGACTAATGGAGAGAGGGAAGGGATATGATATGATAGAGATTGGAGTTCTAAAGGGGCATGGGGGCAGGGGAGGGAAATATGCATTTTTTTTTGTATGTAAGTATAGAAATTGACAATAAAAAATAATTTAAAAAAAGAAAAAAATTTATTTTTACTTATTTATTAATTTGACAGAGAGAAAGAGAGAAAGAGAGAGAGAGGGAGAGAATGGGCGCTCCAGGGCCTCTGGCCGCTACAAACAAACTCCAGACAAATGTGCCCCCTTGTGCATCTGGCTAACGTGGGTCCTGGGGAAGTGAACCTGGGTCCTTTGGCTTTGCAGGCAAACACCTTAACTGCTAAGCCATCCCTCAAGCCCAACATTTTTTTTTTATTTATTTACTTGAGAGAGAGAGGCAGATAGACAGAGAATGGGCACACCAGGGCCTCCAGCCGCTGCAAACAAACTCCAGATGCATGTGCCACCGTGTGCATCTGGCTTTGCTTGGGTCCTGGAGAATCGAACCTGGGTCCTTTGGCTTTGCACCTTAACCACTAAACCATTTCTCCAGCCCTCCTGGTTACTTCTTTAGAATGAAATTTTTCTTAAAAAGTTGTTTAGGAAAACAAGACATCTCTCTCTCTCTTCTTCTTTTTTTTTTTTTTTTTTTTCCCGAGGTAGTCTCACTGTGGTCCAGGCTGACCTGGAATTAACTATGTAGTCTCAGGGTGGCCTCGAACTCACAGCCATCCTCCTACTTCTGCCTCCTGAGTGCTGGGATTAAAGGTGTGTGCCACCACTCTTGGCCTTTTTTTTTTAAATTAATTTTTTTTGATTTTTTTTTTTTTTGGAGAGAGACACAGAAAGAGACAGAGAGAGAGGGAGAGGAAGACAGATAGAGATGGGCGCACCAGCAGCCTCTCAGCCACTGTGAATGAAATCCAGATGCATGCGCCCCGTTGTGGTCATGTGGGGCATTGCGTCCTTGCATCACTTTGCATCTGGCTAAACGTGGGACCTGGAAATTGGAACCAGCATTCTTAGGCTTAGGAGGCAGGCGCCTTAACCACTAAGCCATCTCTCCAGCCTCCCCCCTTTTTAAAATTTTTTTGAGATAGGGTCTCTCTCTAGCCTAGGCTGACCTGGAATTCACTATGTAGTCTCAGGGTGGCCTTGAACTCAAGGTTATCCTCCTACCTTTGCCTCCTGAGTGCTGGGATTAAAGGCGTGCACCATCACACCTGGCTTTTTAAAATTTTAATTTAATTTTATTATTGAATTTTATTTTATTTATTTGAGAGAGAAAGAGAGAATGGGCACACCAGGGCCTCCATTCTTTTTCCTATTCCTATAAACTGCCTCTCTTAAGTTTCCTAGATAGCTATGTTGATTGCAAAGCAAAAGCTTCAGTTCATTCCTTTTTTGGAGAGAGACAGAGAGAGAAGACAGAGGGAGAGGGAGACAGATAGAGAATGGGTGTGCCAGCAGTCTCTCAGCTGCTGTGAAAGAAATCCAGATGCGTGTGCCCCCTTGTGGTGAAGTGTGGCATTGCACCCTTGCATCACTGCATCTGGCTAAAGGTGGGACCTGGAGATTGGAACCGGGTTCTTAGACTTAGCAGGCAGGCGCCTTAACCGTCTCTCCAGCCCATATTCCATTTTTTGTGTGTGTGTTGTGTACATGCATGTGGGAGGGTGAGATTGAGTGCTTTTTAGCTTTTGCAACTTATTTATTTATTTATTATTATTTTTAAATTTCAATTTATTTATTAGAGAGAGAGAGTGAGGGGAGAGTGAGAATGGGTGCGCCAGGGCCTTCAGCCACTGCAGACGAACTCCAGATGCATGTGCCACTATGTGCATCTGGCTTACATGGGACCTGGAGATTTGAACCAGGGTCCTTAGGCTTCACAGACATGTGCCTTAACCACTAAGCCATCTCTCCAGCCCTCCAATTTATTTATTTTTCCACCTTATTTCTTAAGATAGGGTCTCTCACTGAACCTTGAATTCAATGATTCAGCTCGACTAGCAAGCTCTAGGGATCCTTCTGTTTCTGCCTTACTATATATATTAGGATTATAGGCATGCATTGCCTGGCTTTTGTGTGGGTGCTGGGGATCCCAACTCACATTTTCGTACCTACTTTTATGGCAATCACTTTATCACCTGAGCCATTTCCCAGTTTTAATCTCCGATTTCTAGCTTATTTATTTTTCCACAGGCTCTTTTAAGATTCTTCAGTGATAAGACCCTAAAGCTTGTGTGCTGTTTCCATAGTGTAACTGATGATGATTGGCGAGAGGTCTTCCCCTCCTAGGAACATGTCTACATTTTGGATGACTTAGTATTTTTGTACCCACATCTCAAAACAGCTGTTTATTTTAAACAGTACTTGGTAACTAATCTACTGGGGAATCAGGCCTTATTTAGCTGACACACTCTTAAAGTGTGACATTCATCAACTTATAGATTCTAGGGTTAAACTTCATAAGTTATTTTTTTCAGTCACCACCCCAGTGCAGAAGTATTTCTTACTTTTCTTTTCCTTAGCAAAAGGTGTCTTTCAATTTTTTTTTCAGCAGTTTAAATTCTTCACGAAAATTTGTTTAATTACTGTTTTGTTTGTTGAACCAAAAGAAACAGAAAGCCAAGTTAATGATTTGCTCATTTAATACCATTACTGCTTATCTAATTTGTGCTTGATACTGTCCTAGGGGTTGGTTACAGCAATGAATAGGAATTTCTTTCTTTCTTTTTTTGGGAGAGAAAGACAGAGAGAGAGGAGAGGAAGACAGATAGAAGATGGGCATGCCAGCAGCCTCTCAGCTGCTGCCAACGAAATCCAGATGTGTGTGCCCTTTGTGGTCAAATGCAGCATTGCAATGTAACTGTCAGACAGAAATTGGCCTTGATATCCATGACCTTGCAGTGCCTAGCAATACCTTCACAAGACCCTCATAATAGAAGAAAAAGATGATGATGTCAAATTAAAAGAGAGACTAATGGAGAGAGGAAGGGATATGATATGATAGAGATTGGAGTTCTAAAGGGCATGGGGGCAGGGGAGGAAATATGCATTTTTTTTTTTGTATGTAAGTATAGAAATTGACAATAAAAAATAATTTAAAAAAAGAAAAAAATTTATTTTTACTTATTTATTAATTTGACAGAGAGAAAGAGAGAAAGAGAGAGAGAGGGAGAGAATGGGCGCTCCAGGGCCTCTGGCCGCTACAAACAAACTCCAGACAAATGTGCCCCCTTGTGCATCTGGCTAACGTGGGTCCTGGGGAAGTGAACCTGGGTCCTTTGGCTTTGCAGGCAAACACCTTAACTGCTAAGCCATCCCTCAAGCCCAACATTTTTTTTTTATTTATTTACTTGAGAGAGAGAGGCAGATAGACAGAGAATGGGCACACCAGGGCCTCCAGCCGCTGCAAACAAACTCCAGATGCATGTGCCACCGTGTGCATCTGGCTTTGCTTGGGTCCTGGAGAATCGAACCTGGGTCCTTTGGCTTTGCACCTTAACCACTAAACCATTTCTCCAGCCCTCCTGGTTACTTCTTTAGAATGAAATTTTTCTTAAAAAGTTGTTTAGGAAAACAAGACATCTCTCTCTCTCTTCTTTTTTTTTTTTTTTTTTTTCCCCGAGGTAGGGTCTCACTGTGGTCCAGGCTGACCTGGAATTAACTATGTAGTCTCAGGGTGGCCTCGAACTCACAGCCATCCTCCTACTTCTGCCTCCTGAGTGCTGGGATTAAAGGTGTGTGCCACCACTCTTGGCCTTTTTTTTTTAAATTAATTTTTTTTGATTTTTTTTTTTTTTGGAGAGAGACACAGAAAGAGACAGAGAGAGAGGGAGAGGAAGACAGATAGAGATGGGCGCACCAGCAGCCTCTCAGCCACTGTGAATGAAATCCAGATGCATGCGCCCCGTTGTGGTCATGTGGGGCATTGCGTCCTTGCATCACTTTTGCATCTGGCTAAACGTGGGACCTGGAAATTGGAACCAGCATTCTTAGGCTTAGGAGGCAGGCGCCTTAACCACTAAGCCATCTCTCCAGCCTCCCCCCTTTTTAAAATTTTTTTGAGATAGGGTCTCTCTCTAGCCTAGGCTGACCTGGAATTCACTATGTAGTCTCAGGGTGGCCTTGAACTCAAGGTTATCCTCCTACCTTTGCCTCCTGAGTGCTGGGATTAAAGGCGTGCACCATCACACCTGGCTTTTAAAATTTTAATTTAATTTTATTATTGAATTTTATTTTATTTATTTGAGAGAGAAAGAGAAATGGGCACACCAGGGCCTCCATTCTTTTTCCTATTCCTATAAACTGCCTCTCTTAAGTTTCCTAGATAGCTATGTTGATTGCAAAGCAAAAGCTTCAGTTCATTCCTTTTTTGGAGAGAGACAGAGAGAGAAGACAGAGGAGAGGGAGACAGATAGAGAATGGGTGTGCCAGCAGTCTCTCAGCTGCTGTGAAAGAAATCCAGATCGTGTGCCCCCTTGTGGTGAAGTGTGGCATTGCACCCTTGCATCACTGCATCTGGCTAAAGGTGGGACCTGGAGATTGGAACCGGGTTCTTAGACTTAGCAGGCAGGCGCCTTAACCGTCTCTCAGCCCATATTCCATTTTTGTGTGTGTGTTGTGTACATGCATGTGGGAGGGTGAGATTGAGTGCTTTTTAGCTTTTGCAACTTATTTATTTATTTATTATTATTTTTAAATTTCAATTTATTTATTAGAGAGAGAGTGAGGGAGAGTGAGAATGGGTGCGCCAGGGCCTTCAGCCACTGCAGACGAACTCCAGATGCATGTGCCACTATGTGCATCTGGCTTACATGGGACCTGGAGATTTGAACCAGGGTCCTTAGGCTTCACAGACATGTGCCTTAACCACTAAGCCATCTCTCCAGCCCTCCAATTTATTTATTTTTCCACCTTATTTCTTAAGATAGGGTCTCTCACTGAACCTTGAATTCAATGATTCAGCTCGACTAGCAAGCTCTAGGGATCCTTCTGTTTCTGCCTTACTATATATATTAGGATTATAGGCATGCATTGCCTGGCTTTTGTGTGGGTGCTGGGGATCCCAACTCACATTTTCGTACTTTTATGGCAATCACTTTATCACCTGAGCCATTTCCCAGTTTTAATCTCCGATTTCTAGCTTATTTATTTTTCCACAGGCTCTTTTAAGATTCTTCAGTGATAAGACCCTAAAGCTTGTGTGCTGTTTCCATAGTGTAACTGATGATGATTGGCGAGAGGTCTTCCCCTCCTAGGAACATGTCTACATTTTGGATGACTTAGTATTTTTGTACCCACATCTCAAAACAGCTGTTTATTTTAAACAGTACTTGGTAACTAATCTACTGGGGGAATCAGGCCTTATTTAGCTGACACACTCTTAAAGTGTGACATTCATCAACTTATAGATTCTAGGGGTTAAACTTCATAAGTTATTTTTTTCAGTCACCACCCCAGTGCAGAAGTATTTCTTACTTTTCTTTTCCTTAGCAAAAGGTGTCTTTCAATTTTTTTTCAGCAGTTTAAATTCTTCACGAAATTTGTTTAATTACTGTTTTGTTTGTTGAACCAAAAGAAACAGAAAGCCAAGTTAATGATTTGCTCATTTAATACCATTACTGCTTATCTAATTTGTGCTTGATACTGTCCTAGGGGTTGGTTACAGCAATGAATAGGAATTTCTTTCTTTCTTTTTTTTGGGAGAGAAAGACAGAGAGAGAGGGAGAGGAAGACAGATAGAAGATGGGCATGCCAGCAGCCTCTCAGCTGCTGCCAACGAAATCCAGATGTGTGTGCCCCTTTGTGGTCAAATGCAGCATTGTGCCCTTGCGTCACTTTGCATCTGGCTAAACGTGGGACCTGGAGATTGGAACCAGTGTTGTTAGGCTTAGGAGGCAGATGCCTTAACCACTAAGCCATCTCTCCAGCCCTTCTTTTGGGTGTTTTTTTTTTTTTTTTTTTTTTTTTTTTTTTTGGTTTTTCGAGGTAGGGTCTCACTCTGGTCCAGGCTGACCTGGAATTAACTATATAGTCTCAGGGTGGCCTCGAACTCTCGGTGATCCTCCTACCTCTGCCTCCCGAGTGCTGGGATTAAAGGTGTGCGCCACCACGCCCGGCTTTTCTTTTGTTTTTTTGAGGTAGGGTCTCACTCTAGCCTAGGCTGACCTGGAATTCACTATGTAGTCTTAGGGTGGCATTGTGTTCCTCCTACTTCTGCCTCCCAAGTGCCAGTGAAAATTTCCTTTCTGACTTGAAGGGTTTTGTTTGTTTTTGTTTTTAGATTTAGTGTCCCTGTATAGTAAAATTTTGTGAACTAGTGTGAAAGCATATGCCTGTTACTGAGTCAGGGAAAGGATCTTATCTGTCTCAGAATCATTGCAAATCTTTCCTAAAGATGTGCCCTGTCCTCAAGGGGTATGACAGCTGACACAAGGGGTGCTAAGGTAGTGACAATGTAATGTTACTTTTCTCTTTCTTTTTCTTTTTGGCAGAATCTTACCCCAATTCAGGCTGATCTGTAGCCCAGGCTGGCCTTGAACTCACAGGATCCTCCTACCTCATCCTCCCAAGTGCTGGGAATAAAGGCATGAACTCTCATGTCTGGCTGTTGTTTCTTTTTGTTATAAAATTGATATTTCTGTGATTTGAGATTTGTGACCAAAGATGGAGGGATCTAGCTGATGTGTCTAGAGAAAATTTATGGAACTGAAAAAAAGTTTAGGCTTGAGCCATCTAAATAATATATAGGCTGTTATGGAGGGGGTGGTTTCTAAATGATTAGAACTCTTTAGCTAGTGACATAAATTATATACATTGAGGACTAATAAGTAATAATTAAGTAATGTAAGCAGTATTTAAACTGCATTATCCTTCTTTTGAAATCTTTTCAAAGCTATAGATTTTTTTTTTTTTTTTTTTAAGATAGAGTTTCAATCTAGTCCAGGCTGACCTGGAATTCACTATGTTGTCTCAGGGTGGCCTCGAACTCATGGCAATCCTTCTACTTTTGCCAACTGAATGCTGGGATCAAAGGTGCACACCATCATGCCCAGCTGGAAGGCCTACTTTGCCAAAACACTCAGCATTTATACCCAACGAGGATGCCACCCAGTAACGATCATCTGGTTGGCTCTGGAGCCGCTAATAATGTTTTTCTTTTTGTAGGACCTTAAATTGGCTGGAGATAAAGTCTGGTTTTTAGAGTTTCTCCTCCTCCTCTTCCTCCTTCAACTTTTTATTGACAACTTCCATGCGTATAGACAATATATCATGATCATAGTCCCCTCCCACCACCTTCCCAGAATTTATTCTTTTATTGGGATTTATCATTCATGGCCTTGGCTAGACCTGTCTCAAATGGAGTTAGTAAGTTGAACCATTACTTAAGCAAAGACTCAGCAAATCTAAGTCCTCTATCTTTTTTCCCAAGGAGACATATTTTACAGTATAATTGATACTCTCCCCCACCCCTTTGAATCTAGAGTGACTGAAAACTCCCTTACAATTAAACAATACTTCCCCTGACCCACGGTGGCACTGCTGGCATCCTGTAACTGCAGCTGCTATTGAACATAAAAACAATACTTGTGCTAAGGTGATAAAGGCAGGCCTCTAAAAAGAATTTGCTGGGCGATCACAAATAAAGTTTGCATTGTTGCAGTCCTGGCCTCAGTTAGAAATCTTAGAGTCATTTTTAGAGTATGAGCATACTGTTCAAGTCAAACATTAAGTGACACAGAAAGTACGGCTATATAGACAAGCTGTCCACTTGTAGCACTGTCACCCTGTGGTGTGAAAGGGGGTGTGATATGTTGAGAGAAAGCACTGAGGTAGAGAAGTAAGAAAGAATTATCCTCAAAAACAAAAACAGCTGGGGTGGTACACACCTTTAATCCTTGCAAAGGTTATGAGTTTGAGGCCAACCTGAGATGACACAGTGAATTCCAGGTCAGCCTGGGCTAGTAAGAGACCCTACCTCAATAAACAAACGAACAAAAAATCAAAGCTGAGAGTGGTGATGTACAACTTTAATACCAACACTTTGAAGGTGGAGGTAGGAGGATCACAGTGAGTTTGAGGCTACCCTGAGACTACATAGTGAATTCCAGGTCTGCCTGTGTTAGAGTGAGACCCTACCCTGAAAGAAACAAAAAAGAAAACCAGCCGGGCGTGGTGGCACACGCCTTTAATCCCAGCACTAGGGAGGCAGAGGTAGGAGGATCTCCAAGAGTTTGAGGTCACCCTGAGACTACATAGTGAATTCCAGGTCAGCTTGGACCAGAGTGAGACCCTATCCTCAAAAAAAAAAAAAAAAAAGTAAAAAAATTAAAAAAAAAAGAAAAGAAAACCAGACAGCTTTGGATCCTGTAAATGAGACTTAAAAAAATATATTTTGGGGGCTGGAGGAATAGCTTAGCCATTAAGGCATTTGCCTGCAAAGCCAAAGGACCCCAGTTCAGTTCCTCAGGACCCATATTAGCCAGATGCATAAGAGGATGTACGCATCTGGAGTTATTTTGCAGTGACTAGAGGCCCTGGTGTGCCCATTCTCTCTCTCTCCCTCTTTCTCTGTCAAATAAATAACTAATAAAATAAATATAAAAATATTTTGGGAGCTGGAGAGATAAATTAGTGGTTAAGGTGCCTGCCTGCAAAGCTTAAGAACACTTGTTTGAATCCCTAGATCCCATGTATAGCCAGACGCAAAAGTGATGCAAGCATGCAATGTCACACATGCGCACAAGGGGGGATGCACACATCTGGACTTCATTCACAGCACCTGAAAAGGCCCTGGCGTGCCCATTTTCTCTCTGCCTCTTCCTCTCTCTCTGTCTCTCTCAAATTAAAAGAAAAAATATATATATTTATATATAAATATATATATATATATTTGGGGGGGGGTTCCTGGAAAGATGGCTTAGTGGTTAAGTGCTTGCCTGTGAAGCTTAAGGACCCCAGTTTGAGGCTTGATTCCCCAGGACCTACGTAAGCCAGATGCACAAGGTGGCACATGCATCTGGAGTTCGTTTGCAGTGGCTGGAGGCCCTGACGCACCCATCCTCTCTCTATCTGCCTCTTTCTCTCTGTCTGTTGCTTTCAAATAAATAAATAAAAAGTAAACAAAAAAATTAAAAAATATACTTTATTTATTTATTTTGTTTTTTTGAGGTAGAGTCTTGCTCTAGCCCAGGCTATCTGGAATTAGTCTCAGGGGGCCTTGAACTCATGGTATTCTTCCTACCTCTGCCTCCCGAGTGCTGGGATTAAAGGCATGCGCCACCACACCCAAACTATTTATTTGGGAGAGAGAGAGATAGATGTGAGGAGGGAGAGGGAGAGAGAATGGACATGCCAGGACCTCCATCCACTGCAAATGAACTCCAGATGTATGTGCCACCTGGTGCATCTGGCTTTATGAAGGGATTGGGGAATTGAACTCAGGTCCTTGGGCATTGCAGGTAAGTGCCTCAACTGCTGAGCCCTAGAGACTTGGCTAACCTGGAATTCACTATGTAATCTCAGGGTGGCCTTGAACTCACAGTGATCCTCTTACCTCTGCCTCCTGAGTGCTGGGATTAAAGGTGTACCACCATGTCTGGCTTGTTTTCATTTTTAAACAGTTTTTAATTGTGCAAAAGAAAATCAAAATATGTATAATATATGATTTAACCTCTATGTTTTTTTAAAGAGAGGCTACATTCATCAAAATCTCATTTATTTATATTTATTTATTTATTTATTTATTTATTTATTTATTTATTTTTATTTGAGAGATAAAGAGGCAGAGAGAGAAAGAGAGAGTCCATGTGCCACAGCCTTCAGCCTCTGCAAACAAACTCCAGACTCATGTGCCACCTTGTGCAACTGGCTTATGTGGGTCATGGGGAATCGAACCTGGGTCCTTTGGCTTTGTAGGCAAGTGCCTTAACCACTAAGCCATCTTTTTTCTTTTTTTAAAAAATTTTTATTTATTTTTAAGAGAGAGAGAGAGAGACAGAGACAGAGCCAGAGAAGAGAGATAATTGGTGTGCCAGGGCCTCATCCACTGAAACCAAACTCCAGCCAATTGCCTCACCTTTGTGAGTCTGGCTAAAGTGGGTCCTAGAGATTAGAACATGGGTCTTTAGGTTACAGGCAAGTACCTTAAGTGCTAAGCCATTTCTTCAGCCCTCTCCTGCCTAACTTCTAATTTTTGATAAGTATTATTTTATTTTGAGCATTAATTTAGGAAGAGCTTACAACTTTCATTTTTGCTTCTATGTGTGTGTGTATTTGTTTTTGCATTTGCATGAGTATACATGCTTCACTCCAACTTATTTACTGAGACAGGGTCTCTCCCTTGAACCCTGAGCTGTCTTTTGATTAGTTGTCTCCTTCTGTTACTGAGTTTTCTGTCTGGTTGAGTTTGTTGTTTTAGAATCATGAAGAATGGTGAGAATAGATAGCAGAAGGGTAAACCAAGCAAGCCATGCAGAAGTCAAAGTAAAGTAATAGCTCCTTGCAACTGGTAGGGACCTGAAAGGGATTGCCAAGTAATACATTGGACCAGAGGTTTTTGTATGTTGAGAAGGAACTTGATTGGTTTTGCCTGTATGTAAATTAGATGTCAAGCTGGGATAAGCCTGATTGGCTAATTTAATTGTATATGGAGGATCCTGATTGGTAGAGTGTAGACTCAGAAAAATCCTACCAAATCTAGGGAGAAGGAAGAACCAGAAAGTAAAAAAAAAAAAAAAAAAACAAAGGCTGGTGGTTAGCTGACATCTTTTTTCTTTTCTTTTCTTTTCTTTTCTTTCTTTCTTTCTTTATTATTATTATTATTATTTTTGGTTTTGCAAGGTAGGGTCTTACTCTGGTCCAGGCTGACCTGGAATTAATTATGTAGTCTCAGGGTGGCCTCGAACTCTTGGCGATCCTCCTACCTCTGCCTCCCAAGTGCTGGGATTAAAGGCGTGCACCACCACGCCCAGCTTTTTTTGGTTGTTGTTTTTTCGGAGAGACAGAGACAGAGAGAAGAGGGAGACAGATAGAGATGGTCGCGCCAGCAGCCTCTCAACTGCTGTGAATGAAATCCAGATGCACGCGCCCCCTTGTGGTCAAGTGCAGCATTGCGCCCTTGCGTCACTTTGCATCTGGCTAAACATGGGACCTGGAAATTGGAACCGCTGGAGATTGGAACCAGCGTTCTTAAACTTAGGAGGCAGGCACCTTAACTGCTAAGCCATCTCTCCAGCCCTTTCTTTTCTTTTTTTAGTTTTTCGAGGTAGGGGCTCACTCTAGCTCAGGCTGATCTGAATTTACTGTGTAGTCTCAGGGTAGCCTTGAATTTACGGAGATCCCCCTACTTCTGCCTCCCAAGTGCTGGGATTAAAGGCGTGCACCACCATGCCCTCGCTGACAGCTAAGTGAGTCAGGACCTTTCTGGATTTGATCTCCTAAACTTTGTTCATTCTTTGGACTTATCACTACTTAAGCAGAGTTCTTTATACAATTTTTTTTTTCCTTTGGTTTTTTGAGGTAGGGTCTCACTCTAGCCAGGCTGACCTGGAATTCACTATGTAGTCTCAGGGTGACCTCGAACTCACGGTAATCCTTCTACCTCTGCCTCCCAAGTGCTGGGGTTAAAGGTGTGCGCCACCACGCCCTGCTCATTATACAATTTTTGTGTTCTCAGTGTTGACTACAGTTTTAAACCTGGGCATGTCGACATTTTTGTTCATTTGTGCCTACAAAATGGAGGCTGCCTTGCTCCTAATTCCCATTACAACTCCCAAGTGCCCTGATTATGAGGCAGGCCTCTATGACCTGACAGCATTTACATGGTATTGAGGGGTCTTAACCAGATCCTCATTCTTTCAGGGCAAGCATTTTATCCACTGACTCATCTCTTTAGCACCAGTTTTCTTAGAAATTGAAAGAATCAATATCTCATTCTTGGCTTTCTTATCTCCTTTTTTTTTTTTGTTTGCTTTTATTTATTTATTTATTTATTTTTGGTTTTTCGAGGTAGGGTCTCGCTCTAGTCCAGGCTGACCTGGAATTCGTTGTGTAGTCTCAGGGTGGCCTCGAACTCATGGCAATCCTCCTACCTCCGCCTCCCAAGTGCTGAGATTAAAGGCGTGTGCCACCACGCCCAACTTGTTTTTTGTTTTTTGAGGTAAGGTCTCACTTTAGCCCAAGCTGACCTGGAATTCACGGTGTAATTTCAGGGTGGCCTTGAACTCACGGCAATCCTCCTACCTCTGCCTCTCGAGTGTGAGTGCTGGTATTAAAGGTGTGCACCACCACACCTGGCTTATCTGCTTTTAATACCTATTTTATCAGATTTTTTTGCTCATTTTTCTTTTCTTTTTTAAAAAATATTTTATTTTTATTTATTTGAGGGACGGGGGAGAGATATAGAGAATGGGCTTGCCAGGGCCTCCAGCCACGGAAAACAAACTCCAGATGCACACCTCACCTTGTGCATCTGGCTTATGTGGGTCTTGGGGAATCAAACCAAGGTTGTTTGGCTTTGCAGGCAAGCACCTTAACCACTAAGCTATTTCTCCAGCCCTGGTTCATGTTTTGAGGGGCTATAGACCATCATGGTGTATAAGGCATGATGATAGATAGTGCCATGGTAGCTTGCTCTTATCTCAGAGGACCAGGAAACAGAGTCTGAGCCTAGAAGTACGACTGGGTTATAACTCATAAGCCCACTTTCTCTAGGTAGGCCCACCTCCCAAAATAGTGGTACCAACTGGAGACCAACTGGAGACCGAGTGTTCAGATAAGTCATCCTGTAGGGCAAGGGGCATTTTACATTCAAGGCAAAAGAGGAACCAAGCTTTCAGACCAACATGAATTTAAATCTACTGTCTGTATCGGTTATACTAAAGAGTGGTGAAGTAGCACAGCATAGGTTTATTTCTCATTCAAGATCCTTGAGGTCTGGGCCATGTTGAATTGACTCCAGGACACAACCCAGCCTCCTCTATCTGGACATTGCTAGGCTGGTGGCAGAGGGAAAAGACATGCTAGACCTCAACTGACTGTAATGGTTATTTCTCCATAAATTTTATTGGTGGGAGTAAATGATTATCTCTAGATTCAGAAGGGTAGAGATGGGTAATCTTCCTGCAAAGAGTAGCTTTGTAAGTCATTTGGCAAGCTTAAGAGTAAATCCTCCTCTACAGAGAAGCAGCTAATATTTTGAATAAGTTAACCACTGAAAGACCTGTGCTACTCCCTGGTGGCTCCAATTTGGGTCTGGACTCTAGGAGATGGATTTGAGGCCACTAGGACTTCCAGCTGCTTTATTATTTCCTTTGGAATACTTCTAAATCAGATCTTTCCCAGCCATTCTTTACCTGAATGCAGATGCCTCTGATTGCTTTATTCCTTCCCATGATGTTTTCTTTCTTCTGAGAAATAGCTGTGTGAAGCATTGAAAAAAATTATTTCAGAGAGAAAGAGAGAATGAATGAATGAATGAATGAATGAATGAATGAATGAATATGGGTATGCTAAGGTCTCCTGCTGCTGCAAATGAACTCCAGACCCATGTGGCACTTTGTGCATCTGGCTTTACAGTTACTGGGACTCAAACCTGGACCATCAGGCTTTACAAGCAAGTGCCTTTAATCACTGAGCAATTCCTCCAGCCCCCTGTGTAGCGTTTGGATCAAGAATATAGGCTCTGGAGCCAGGCTGCTACAGTTCCAAGGTATCAGCTTTATTATTTTACAAGCTCTGTAACCTTAGGAAACTTACTTACCTCCTTTGTAAAATAATAGCAGTACTTCACTCAAAACAGTTACAATTTAAATGATTTAACTTTCACAGCTTGTTTAAACTGTTACCTGGAGGTCTACTATGAAAGCTAGTTATCCAGAGGACATGAATATTGAAGGTAGTAACAGCTTTGTACTGAAGACTGGGTTCAGACCCACACTGGCACCCTCCCACCCAGCAGGAACCGAGTCTTCCCCTTCTTCTGTATACTCTAAGGGCACAGCCTCCCAGTCCCAGTCTCTAGTTAACACACCTAGTATGCTCTAAATGTTCCTGCCCTGAAGCTCCTGTACAGTGATTGTCTATGACCTTTCCCCCTATTTTCTTTAACTTATATTTTTCTTTTTTTTTTTTTTTTTTTTTTTTTTTTTTTTTTTTTTTTGAGGTAGGGTTCACTCTAGCCCAGGCTGACCTTGAATTCATTATGTAGTCTCAGGGTGGCCTCAAACTCAATGTGATCCTTCTACCTCTGCTTCTGAATGCTGGGATTAAAGGCATGTGCCATCATGCCTGGCCCATAGTTTTTACTTTTTAAACTTCTTTTTATTTCTTTTGGTTTTTCGAGGTACGGTCTCACTCTAGTCCAGGCTGACCTGAAACTCACTCTAGCCCTAGGCTAGTCTCAACTCAGAGCAGTCCTACTTCAGCCTCTCAAACACTGGGATTAAAAGTATGTGCCACCTCGACCACCTTAAAATTCTTTTATTTATGTATTAGAGAGGGTGGGGGGATGTGAAAGACAGTATGGGCATTTCAGTGCCTCTTGCTGCTGCAAAAACTCCAAATACATGTACCACATTGTGTATCTGGCTTTTCATGGGCACTGGGGAATTGAACCCTGGCTGGCAGGCTTTGCAAACAAGCACATTTAACCACTGAGCCATCTCCAAAGTGCATAAGTTATATATAACCCTATTTATTTATTTAATTACTTATTTAATTAGAGAGAGAAGCACCAACACAGAGAGTGAGTATGGGCATGCCAGGGCCTTTTCTGCCATTGTAAAGAAATGCCAGATGCCTGCTGCACTTTGTGTGGGTATTGGGGAATTGAACCTGGGCTGTTAAACTTTGCAAGCAAGTGCCTTTAACCACTGAGCCATCTCTCCAGCCCAAGCCTCTTCCCTTCCTCCCTCCCTTCCTTCCCTCCCTCCTTCCTTCCTTCCTTCCTTCCCTCCTTCCTTCCTTCCTTCCTTCCTTCCTTCCTTCCTGCCCTCCCACCTTTGCCACAAGCTTTTATTATAGGCCATGGTGGCTGTCCTGTTCTCCTTTCTTTCTTTCTTTTTTCTTTCAGGGTGTGGTCTCACTCTAGCTCAGGCTGACCTGGAATTCACTACGTAGTCTCAGGGTGGCATCAAACTCATGGTGATCCTCCCACCTCTGCCTCCCGAGTGCTGGGATTAAAGGTGTGCACCACCATGCCAGGCTTCTTTAATATTTTTATTTGAGAGGGAAAGGTAGACAGAGAGATAGTGAATATGGATGACCAGGGCCCCTGCCATGACACATGAACTCCAAATGCATGTGCCATGTTATGTATGTAGCTTTACATGGGTATTGGGAAATCGAACCTGGGCCATCAGACTTTGCAAGCAAGTGCCTTTAACTGTTGTGGTGGTTTGATTCAGGTGTCCCCCATAAACTTGGTGTTCTGAATGCTAGGTTCCCAGCTGATGGAGATTTGGGAATTAATGCCTCTTGGAGGTAGTGTATTGTTGGGGGCAGGCTTATGGGTATTATAGCCAGTTTCTCCTTGTCAGTGTTTGGCATATTCTCCTGTTGCTATTACCCACCTTATGTTGGCCAGGGGGTGATGTTCACACTCTGCTCATGCCATCATTTTCCCCTGCCATTATGGAGCTTCCCCTCTAGTCTGTAAGCCAAATAAACCTTTTTTTTTTTTTTTCCCCCAAAAGCTGCTCTTGGTTGGGTGATTTCTGCCAGCAATGTGAACCTGACTGTAACAACTGCTGAGCCATTTCTGTAGCCCTAGTCCCATTCTCTTTTTAAAAGCCTAAGCTGGTGGTGACCTGAAAGAAAGAGGGGAATAAATGATATCTAGGAGAAGTACTCGAGCTGGAGAGATGGCTTAGCAGTTAAGCACTTGCCTGTGAAGCCTAAGGACCCTGGTTCGAGGCTCGAATCCCCAGTACCCATGTAAACCAGATACACAAGGTGGGGCATGCATCTGGAGTTCGTTTGCAGTGGCTGGAGACCCTGGTGCATCCATTCTCTCTCTATCTCTGCCTCTTTCTCTCTCTGTCACTCTCAAATAAACAAAAATACACAAAAACATTTTTTAAAAAAGAGAAGTACTCAAGGACCTTCAGATGATTCTGTGATTTAAAACCATCAAAACAAAGTATATGGATGATGAACATTTTGAGATGACAAAGGTGGTTAAATGCGTATGAAGGTGTACAATGCTGGAATTGTTTCTTTACCACCACCACCATCAAAAATAAAGTTTGATCTGGGTGGTGGTGGCGCATGCCTTTAATCCCAGCACTCAGGAGGCAGAGGTACGAAGATCGCCGAGAGTTCGAAGCCACCCTGAGACTACACAGTGAATTCCAGCCTGGGCTAGAGCGAGACCTTACCTTGAAAAACTAAAAAAAAAAAAAAAACAAGTTTGAGAGCTGTAGAGATGGCTTAGTGGTTAAGGTGCTTGCCTGTGAAGCCTAAGGACCCAGGTTTGATTCACCAGTACCCATGTAAGCCAGAAGCACAAGATGGCACATGCGTCTGGAGTTTGTTTGCAGTGGCTGGAGGCCCTGGTGGACTCATTCTATCTATCTGCCTCTTTACCCTTCTCTTTCTCTCAAATAAGTAAATAAAATGTTTAAAAAAAAACAAGTTTTAACTCTGATGGAACAGTTACTGAGTCAGACCCCTCTTACCTTTGTTTATATTGAACAGTGTTGGACTTTTGCATAATTTAAAACACTTAAACATTATTCATATGTAATATTTATCATTGAGCTTTATCGAATGATAGCAGTGCTGAAACATCAAGGAAAATTTGAAGGTGAAAAAAGCTTGAGTGTCATTATTTTGTTCAGTCTTTTCAGAGGGGTTAGCTCCTGAGAGAGACCACTTGATCTGAGCTTGCATAAGTGGTCCAGTCCTCTGACATACCACATTTGCCAAGATGAATGATTGGTTGAGTTAAAAGGTATAGTTCTAAGTCATTACTATCTGAGGTTAATCTGCTTATGTTATCTATCTATCATCTATCTGTCTGTCATATATTTGTTTATGTGCGTGCGTGTGTGTGTGTGTGTGTGTGTGTCAGGGGGTATGGTGTGCCAGGGTCTCTTGCTGCTGCACATAAATGCTTGTCTGGCTTAAGTGTGTGACTGGGGAATTGAACCCAGGCCAGATGGCTTTGCTAGGAAGTATCTTTAACCACTAAGCCATCTCCTCAGCCCCTACCTAAGATTTATTTTGTTTTTTCAAGGTATCATCAAATCAGTCCTACTGTCCTTTCCATGAAAGGAAGAGACAAGAAACTGTTAAACCTTTTAAAATGACTGTGATCTGATTAGGTAAAAGCAGCAGCTATTTTTTGCAAAGAGGGCAAATGATTTGTGTGAGTAGTAGGCTTTTAGAAATTTGTTAAATTTATAGATTTTGAAACGCTTTTTTTTTTTTTAATATTTATTTATTTGAAAGAGAGAGAGAGAGAGAGAGAGAGAGAGGTGGGGAGGGAGAGGGAGAGAATGGGCACACCAGAGCCTCTAGTCACTACAAATGAATTCCAGATGCATGTGCCATCCTGTTGTGCATCTGGCTTGCATGGGTATTGGGGACCTGGGTCCTTAGGCTTTGCAGGCAAGTGAATCCTTAACTGCTAAGCCCTCTCTCCAGCTGTTGAAATACTTTTTTTTTTTTTTTGGTTTTGCAAGGTAGGGTCTCACTCTGGTCCAGGCTGACCTGGAATTAACTATGTAGTCTCAGGGTGGCCTCAAACTCTCGGCAATCCTCCTTCCTCTGCCTCCCGAGTGCTGGGATTAAAGGCGTGCGCCACCACACCCGGCTTGAAATACTTTTTATGATAGTCCAAATCTAGCAATAACACATCTTGAAAAAGGAAATAATGCTTACATGGATATTACTATAACATTAATAAATAGGTATTTACTTACATGTGTTCTTTAAAATTGCTGGTGATCAATGATTTATTGTGTGGTTCTGGTAGATTTACTGGGTTCTGAATTACATTATTGATGACATGTATGATGAAGACAGTAGGGGAGCTGGGTTATATAACCCATATTTGATTAAGGGAACAGCATTATTGGAGGGAAAGTGTCAAAAGTGGATAACAGGTTCTAAAGCTGCTGTAACTGGATAAACCACGTTGGCTCTGACTAGAGTAAGGGTTATATTAGTGTATGATTTCAGTTATTCAGGAGAAAATGTGCATTTAGGTTTGAAGTGAAATATTCCCATCTGAAAATTTTAGCAACATTAAATCACATATCTGGAAAGTATTATATTAGACACACAAACACATTTATAAGATAGGTATGCTAATTTACAGTCCAATTTCTCTTGGAAAACATCCATATTTCTTGTATTTGAATGAAAATAAAACCATTAAAAGTTTTGGTATACCATTTAAAATGTACTAAAATTTGAACAGTTAAAAGCATTTGTATGTGTATTTGTGAAAAATGTGTGTTTAAAATAGAAGAAGCTGGGTGTGGTGGCACATGCCTTTAATCCCAGCACTTGGGAGGCAGATGTAGGAGGATTGCTGTGAGTTCAAGGCCAGCCTGAGACTACATAGTGAATTCCAGGTAAGCCTGGGCTAGAGCAAGATTGTGCCTTGAAAAACCAAAAAATAAAAAATAAAACAGCAGAGCAAATGCTTGAGCTATGTAATTCAAAAGTATATGGGTCCTTTGTGGGGCAGAATTAAAAACCTTTAAATTGTTTCCTTAGCATTCTTTCCCTAGGATATCAAATTGGAAGAGAGGAACCAAGTTGAGGCGTGGCTGAGTAAGACTGCAGCAGAGAACCAGAGAGCAATTCTGGGGCATGTGGGAGGCAAGCAAATGTGCTTCTGCAAAACATGTGCTATATATAGTGAAGGGGTTGGACTTTTTATTTCTGTTTAGATCCAATGATAGCTAATGGCTGTTCCTACAGACTACAAATTATTTATGAATTTGGCAGCAGATGATATAAAATGCAAGTGAGTATAGGTAGAATAAGATCTGTTACAGATTTTAATAAATTGTTGGTACTGGAACCAGAAGGGATTTTAGAGGTCATCTAATCCAAGACCTTCTTTTAGGGTAAGGATGCTGAAGCCTGGGGTCTAAGTTGTGGCTTCAAGTCCTCATTATCCCTTCCCTGGCTGCAGGAACCCAAGAGTGTCCCTTCTTTCTTCTCCTCCTCCTTTCCTGCCCCTCTTCCCTCCCACCCCCAGGTAGGGTTTCATTCTAGCCATGCTGACCTGGAATTCATTATGTAGTCTCAGGATGGCCTCTAACTCATGGCAATCCTCCTGCCTCTGCCTCCTGTGCAGGGATTAAAGGTGTGCACCACCATTCCTGGTTTACTTCTTTCTGCCTATAGAAAAATACATCTTCCATGAACTATTGGTGACAATACAGAGTTTTTGTTTATTTAGAAAATTTCTTAGGTTAATTTATCCTTTTAAGTTTCTGTTTTTTAAAATTTTTTATTTAATTAATTTATTTACTTGGGAGAGAGAGAGACAGAGAGATAAAGGGAAAGGGAGAGAATGGGCACACCAGGGCCTCCAGCCACTGCAAATGAACTCCAGATGCATGGGCCACCTTATGCACACCTGGCTTACATGGGTCCTGGGGAATTGAACCTGGGTCTTTTGGCTTTGCAGGCAAGTGCTTTAACTGCTAAGCCATCTCTCCAGCTCCAATTTCCGTTGTTTTATGTGAGTTTTAAAAATATTTATTTGCAAGCAGAGAGAGCTAGAGAGAAGAGAGACAGACAGAATGGACATGCGAGGGCCTCCAGCCCCTATAAATGAACTCCAGATGCACACCACCTTGTGTACCTGGCTTTACATGGGCACTGGGGAATTGAACTTGTGTCATTAGGTTTTGCATGCAAGTGCCTTAACTACTAAACCATCTCTTCAGTCCTTATGTGTGTTTTGATACTTTCTTTCTAAAAGACCTACCTTCCCCCCATGTTTCTATGAAGCAAAGCCAAAAACAAACTCAAAACCAAAACCAAAACCAAAAAAAAAAAAAAAAACCAAAGCCAGACTTGGAACTTACTCTGTAGTCCTAGACTGGCCTCAAACTCACAGTGATCCTCCTACCTCTGCCATCTGAATGCTGAGACCAAAGGCATGCACCACCATGCCCAGCTTCTTCCTATTTTTTTTTTAATTTAGTATTTATTTATTTGCAAGCAGAGAGACTGGGAGCACCAGGACCTCCAGCCACTGCAAATGAACTCCAGATGCATGCACCACTTTAGGCATCTGGCTTTATGTGAGTTCTGGGGAATCAAACCTGGGTCATTAGGCTTTGAAGGCAAGCACCTTAACCACTAAGCCATCTCTCTAGCCCTTCTTCCTTTCTTTTTTTAAAAAATATTTATTTATTTATTTATTTGTAAGGAGATGAGAGAATGGGAGTGCCAAGGCCTCTAGCCATTGCAAATGAACTCCAGCTATAAGCACCACTTTGTGCATGTGACTTTATGTGAATACTGGGAAATTGAACCTAGGTTGTTAGGCATTGCAAGCAAGCACCTTAACTGCTGAGCCATCTCTCCAGCCTCCCTTTTTTTTTTTTTTTTTTTTTTTTTTTGGTTCTTCAAGGTAGGATCTCGCTTTAGCTCAGGCTGGCCTGGAATTCACTACATAGTCTCAGGGTGACCTCGAACTCATGACGATCCATCTACCTCTGCCTCCCGAGTGCTGGGATTAAAGGTGTGCGCCACCACGCCCAGCCCTTCTATCCTTAAAGATACCTTTAATGTTCTATGTGTCATTGGCCCTCAGCTCCTCTCAATGTATCCTCTACAACATGCTGGAGCATTTGTACTGCAAATCATGGCCGTGAGGATCAGTGGCTCTTAGTTCACAGGTGTCTTTCACCTATTATATTTGGCTTGAAGCTCCTCCCTTGCCTTGAAGAAAAGACTGCACTTAAAGTCAGATACTGGATCTATTTCTCATTTTCAGGCCAACAGAAGCAAGTTAGACACAGAAGTGCTCAGTCTTGGTCAAGAGCATAATAGTTTGGTGTTCAGTTACCAACTTGTACTGGATCTGGGACTCCTGACAACATTGCCTTGTTATTGTAACCATATCCTTCTAATTTGGATTTGGGGGATGAACTGGCCCACAGAAACCAGTGCCAAAACTTTAGCCTTTTTCTTTTTCTGCTAGTTTTCTAGATTGAATCTGTTGGATATTTGCTTTATCAAAACAACGTTAGTGAAAGAAGTGTCATTTTAGCATTTTGGAGATTATAAAAATGAGTATGGGAGACATCTGCATGCTTAACAATGAAAGTTATGGAAAAATATGAGCTATTGGACCTGAATCATATTTCAGGCTTCTTACCAAGTGAAGTAAATCTTCAACTCTAGGCATCAAAGGAATTAATAAATGTATGCAGGGTCGGGCGTGGTGGCGCATGCCTTTAATCCCAGCACTTGGGAGGCAGAAGTAGGAGGATTGCCGTGAGTTCGAGGCCACCCTGAGACTACATAGTTAATTCCAGGTCAGCCTGAGCCAGTGTGAGACCCTACCTCGAAAAACCAAAAAATAAAAATAAAAAATAAATAAATAAATAAATAAATAAATGTATGCATGTTCATTTTTCTCAAGAAATTAGAACAGGAAAACCCTCCCAAGTTCAATCAATAGAAGTAAGCAGAAATCTGTTGGCTTGTAGGTTTCTAAAGACCAGAGTATACCACAGCTGAATAAACACAACAGAGTACTAGCAGCAATGTAGAAATGGGATTTTGTTTTATTGCTTTTAGCCAGAAGGTTCATTAAAAATTCTTGACATTTCTAAGCCCTTTGTGACTATTAGTTAAAAATGCAAATGCTAAGGTCTTTTTTTTGTGATTATTTTGAGACAGGCCTGGAATTTATGGTTATAGCTCAAGCTCGTCTTGAACTCAGTACACTGCATCAGCCTCCCAGGTGCTTAGATTATAGTCATGTGTCACCACACCTAGCTTTTATTCTAGTTCTTAAGAAAATATTTCATAATACTTTCACACAAGCTGTAGAACTTTGTTAGGGTAAAAGGTTTCCTGGAGGAAATGTTATTAAATCTACTTTTCTCTCCTTTACTATGTGTGTGTGTGTGTGTGTGTGTGTGTGTGTGTGTGTGTGTGTTCAGTTTTTTCAAGGAAGGGACTTACTGTAGCCCAAGCTGACCAGGAATTCATTTGTAGGCTGACCTTGAATTTACCTCTGACTCTGGAGTACTGGGATTAAAAGCATGCACCACCATGCCTGGCTTATTTATTTATCTATTTATTTGTGGGGGGGGGGGAGGGAGGCAGACAGTGAGTAACAGAGAGAGGGGGAGAGAGAGAGAGAGAGATGAAACGGTGCACCGGGGCCTTTAGCAACTGCAAACTCTAGACACGTGTTACCTTGTGATTTGGCTTTATATGGCTACTGGGGAATCGAACCTGGGCCCTTTGGCTTTGCCTGCAAGTGCCTTAACCATTAAGCCATCCCTCTAGCCCTGTAATTTTTTCTTTTGAGATAAGGTCTCGCTGTAGCCCAGACTGACCTGGAACTTACTCTGTAGTCTCAGGCTGGACTTGAACTCACAGCGATCCTTCTTTTTTTAAAAAAAATATTTTATTTTTATCTATTTATTTATTTGAGAGACAGAGGAAGAGGCAGGTAGATGATAGATAGATAGATAGATAGATAGATAGATAGATAGATAGATAGATAGATGATAGAAGATAGAGAGAAAGAATGTGAGCACAAATGAACTCCAGACTCATGTGCCACCATGTGCATCTGGCTTATGTGGGTCTTGGGGAGTTGAACCTGGGTTCTTTTGGTTTTGCAGGCAGGCACCTTAACCTCTGAGCCATCTCTCCAGTCCCAGGGTTGCTTTTAATATTTTCATTGCTTAATTACCTTGTAGAAAACTGCCAACATACATAGTAAAAATTGTAGAAATATTGGAGTAGGAGGCAGGGAAAAATAAGTATGTTTTAAAAGTTTATGTGTGATGGGCTGGAGAGATGGCTTAGTGGCAAAGGACGCTTCCCTTTGTTATCACGTGGTTGACTGAGCACTTGGCTTATTGCCACTGCCCAGCATCCCAGGAGAGTATCATACTGCATATTGCTAGCCTGGGGAAAGGAAAAGTCTTAGCATTTCAGGCACACTTTCCACTCAAACTTTCAGTTTGAAAAATCATAAATGCAATCATTATAAGTAAGTCCGAAACTATGTGTAGTTGTCATAGTGATTCTGTCCCACCCATACTTTGAAGTCTTAAAAAAAATAGGCCTTTTAGCAACATAGTGCTGAGAAAAAGGGATAGAGGAGTGCCCAGCATTGAAACACCTCTGTCACACCCTTCAAGGCTCAGGGACCATTGTGGAAGAGGGGCAGATAGAATGGAAGAGCCAAAGGAAGGGTATGACTTCTTACAATGCAACTGCCCAGGCAGAAATTGGCCTCGATATCCATGACCTTGCAGTGCCTAGCAATACCGTCTCAAGACACTCAAAATAGAAGAAAAAGATGATGACATCAAATTAAAAGAGAGACTAATGGAGAGAGGGAGGGGATATGATGGAGATTGGAGTTCTAAAGTGGAATGGGGGAGGGGAGGGAAATATCATATGTTTTTGTATGTAAGTATAGAAGGTGTCAATAAAAAAATAATAATTAAAAAAATAGGCCTTTTAGCTGGGTATGGTGGTACATGCCTTTAATCCCAGCACTGGGGAGGCAGGGTAGGAGGATTGCCATGAGTTCGAGGCCACCCTGTGACTACATAGTGAATTCCAGATCAGCCTGGGCTAGAGTGAGACCCTACCTTGAAAAAAACAAAAAATAAGCCTTTTAGCTGGATATAGTCTATGTCTGTAACTAGTGCTCCAGAGGTAAATGCAGGAAGATTACCAGTTCTGGGCCAGCTTGGATTATATGGAAAGATCTTGTTTCAAAAAAAAAAAAAAAAAAAAAAAAACCAAAGGCCAGGAATGTAGCTCAAGGATAGAGAACTTGCCTTGCATGCAATGCCCTAGGTTCAGGGTTCAGCACCACAATAAAATAGAAAATAAAAATAATTAAAATTTTTTTATTTTAAAATATTTGTATTTATTTGCAAGGAGAGAGAGATTGAGAATGAGAATATATAGGCATACTAGGGTCTCTAGCCCTTGCAAATGAACACCAGACACATGCATCACTTTGCGCATCTGGCTTATTGTGGTACTGGGGAAGTCAAATCTGGGTCGTTAGACTCTGCAGGCAAGTGCCTTAACTGCTGAGCCATCTCTCCAGCCCAAATAAAAATGAATTTAAAAATAGACCCTTTAAGCCAGGCGTGGTGGTGCTTGGCTTTAATCACAGCACTCTGGCAGTAGAAGTAAGAGGATTGCTGTGAGCTCGAGGCCATCCTGAGTCTACATTTTAGTGGCTGGGCATGGTGGCACACACTTTCAATCCTAGCACTTGGGAGGCTGAGGTTGGAGGATCACTATTAGTTCGAGTTCAAGTCCAGCCTGGAACTACAGAGTGCTAGGTTAGCCTGGGCTAGAGTGAGACCCTACCTCAAAAAACAACAACAAAAGACCTTTTAAGATTTTTTAAAATTTTATTCATTTATTTATTTGCAAGCAGAGAGAGAGAGAGAAAAAAGAGGCAGACAGAGAATGGGCATGCCAAGGCCTCTAGCCACTGCAAATGAACTCCAGTTGCATGTGCCCTTGTGCATCTGGCTTAAACTGGGATCCTTTAGCTTCGCAGACAAACACCTTAAACTCTAAGCCATTTCTCCAGGCCCAAAAAGACCTTTTAAAATACAGGGATATGAATTAACTTCTCTAAAGTAATTGTGAAGTAAAGAGGACCAGTGGCCCTACAAGATGCAATGATCCTCACTTTGTATGCATTAGTGTAGTTGGACATCTTTTCGTAAGGTTATTGGGCATTTATTTTTATTTCTTTGTGAGTAAACTATTCACATCCTTATTTTTCCCCCAAGCCCTTTCCATTGGGCTATTTCTCTTGTTGATAGCTTTACTAAGTGCATTAATGTCTCCTAATGGGGTTGGGGAGATGGGTCAGTGGGTGAGAGTACTGTAGCCATGTATGGCCATGCACAACTGGTACCCCAGTGCTGAGGAAGGAGAGGCAGTAATAGGTAATCATAATGAGCACTAACTATGGCAGGCACCATGTGTGAGCATTTCATGTACACATGTACATTATCTCATTCAGTAGCAGTTGCATCTACAGGGGCCATCGTGACATTTTACAGATGAAAAGGGCCCCTAAAGGGAAATTACTTGCCCCAAATATATAGCTGGCAAATAAATGGTCCTAGAGTTTGAACTCATTATTTTCTAATTTCACAGCCATCAAATTTTTTATTTTATTTTTTTAGCAAGTATGATGGCGCATGCCTTTAATCCCAGCACTTGGGAGGTAGAGATAGGAGGATTGCCTTGAGTTTGAGACCACCCTAAGACTATATATAGTGAATTCCAGGTCAGCCTGGGCTAGAGTGAAATCCTACATCAAAAAACAAAAACAAAAATTATTTATATATTTATTTGAGAGAGAGAAATAGGCAGGTAGAGAGGCGGGGGGGGGGGTTGGGGAAGAAAGAGAGAGAATGGGTGCGCCAGGTCCTTTGGTTGTTGCAAATGAACTCCAGACACATGTGCCCCCTTTTGTATCTGGCTTACGTGGGTCCTGGGGAATTGAACCTGGGTCTTTAGGTTTCACAGATAAGTGCCTTAACCACTAAGCCATCTCTAGTCCTGATTGTTAGGGGTTTTTTGTTGTTATTGTTTGTTTTGTTTTAGGTTTTTTGAGGTAGGGTCTCACTCTGGTCCGGCTGACCTGGAATTAACTATGTAGTCTCATTCCAAGTGCTGGATTAAAGGCATGCACCACCATGCCTGGCTAGGTATTTTTAAAAAATATTTTATTTTTATTTATTTATATGAGAGAGAGAGGCATGGGAAAGGGAGAGAGGGAGAGAATGCAAATGCCAGGGTCTCTATCCACTGCAAACAACTCTAGGTGCATGTGCCACTATGTGCATCTGGCTTAACATGTGTTCTGGGGAATTGAACCTGGGTCCTTCCTTAGGTTTGGCAGGTAAATGCCTAAACCACTAAGCCATCTCTCCAGGCCTGATTGTTAGGTATTTTTAAAAATAAAAATCAAGCCGGGCATGGTGGCACATGCCTTTAATCCCAGCACTTGGGAGGCAGAGGTAGGAGGATCACCGTGAGTTCAAGGCCACCCTGAGACTACACAGTGAATTGCAGGTCAGCCTGAGCTAGAGTGAGACCCTATCTCAGAAAACCAAAAAAAAAAAATAAAAATAAAAAAATAAAAAAAATAAAAAAATAAATAAATAAAAATAAATAAAAATCAAGCCGGGTGTGGTGGCGCACGCCTTTAATCCCAGCACTCGAGAGGCAGAGGTAGGAGGATGGCCAGGAGTTCAAGGCCACCCTGAGACTACACAGTGAATTCCAGGTCAGCCTGGGCTAGAGTGAAACCCTACCTTGAAAAACCAAAATAAATAAATAAATAAATAAATAAAAATAAAAAATAAAATAAAAATCACGGGGTGCACACCTTTAATCCCAGCCCCCCAGAGGCTAAGGTAGGAGGATCACTGAGTTTGAAGCCAGTCTGAGACTACATAGTGAAATCTAGGTTAGTCTGAGCTAGAGCGAGACCATAGCTTGAAAAACCAAAAAATGACTAAATAAATAAATCAAAATAAAATAAAAATCAGTATTCTTTTTGTTTCTGAGGGGGAAATACTAAAATATGCAGATGCTTGGAGCTCTTTTTAAAATGGTTTAGCAATGGCATATAACCTATACACACCTTTTTTTTTTTTTTTTTTTTTTTTTTTTTTTTTTCGAGGTAGGGTTTCACTCTAGTCCAGGTTGACCTGGAATTAACTATGTAGTCTCAGGGTGGCCTCGAACTCTCGGCGATCCTCCTACCTCTGCCTCCTGAGTGCTGGGATTAAAGGCGTGCGCCACCACGCCCGGCTTATGCACACCTTTTTATATGTGTGTTTGTAGTGTATGTGCTTATACATATACATGTTCATATGTGGGTACATGTGTATGTATGTGCATGTAGTGTCCAGAGGTTGACCTGGGATATTGTCCTTGATTGTTCTTTGTTTTATTTACGTAGGCAGGGCTTGCTGACTCAGTTAGTTGAGCTAGCCAGCTTGCCCCAGATATTGCCTGTCTCTGCTTCCCAATCACTAGGATTATAGGTGGACCCTATGCCCACCAGCATCTATGTGGTTGCTGGGATTCAAAACTTCAGTCCTCACATTTGTTTAGAAAAGACTTTATGCACTGTTACTTCTTCTTAGCTATGTGTATCCTCATGTACTTTGTTGTTGCTTATTATAGACAAGATCTTATTTGATAATGGCACAGATAACCATGCTGAGTAAGTACTTTCCTTCCTGGCTATACTTTTCTTGCTGAATACCAAGTAAATTGTCAAAATTTAACTTTTTTTATGGGGGTGGGAGGGACTTCCAGGGTTTCTCTCTAGTCCAGGGTAACTTAAAATTCACTTTTTTTTTTTTTTTTTTTGAGGTAGGGTCTTGCTCTAACCCAGGCTTACCTGGAATTCGCTATTTTTTGTTGTTGTTGTTTTTGAGGTAGGGTATCACTCTAGCCCAGGTTGACCTGGGATTCACTATGTAGTCTCAGGCTGGCTTCGAACTCACAACAATCCTCCTACCTTGGTTTCCCAAGTACTGGAATTAAAGACATGCACTAACACACCCAGCTTTAACTTTTAATTGACTATTTTTCCCCAAGGTAGGGTCTCACTCTAGCCAAGTCTGACCTGGAGAATTCACTATGTAGTCTCAGGGTAACCCTTGAACTCACGGTGATCCTACCTCTGCCTCCGGAGTGCTGGGATTAAAGGCAAGTAGTGATAGGGTGGGTGTGGTGGTGCAAGGTCACCCTGAGACTACATAGTAAATTCCAGGCCAACCTAGGCTAGAGTGAGACATTACCTAAAAAAAAAAAAAAAAAAAAAGGGCTGAAGAGATGGCTTAGTGGTTAAGGCATTTGCCTGTGAAGCCTAAGGACCCAGGTTCAATTCTCCAGGTCCCACGTAAGCCAGATGCACATAGTGGCGCATGCATCTGGAGTTCGTTTGCAGTGGCTAGTGGCCCTGGCGCACCCATTCTCACTCTCTCAGTCCCTCTCTCTGTCTCTAATAAATAAATAAAAATAAAATTTAAAAAACCCAAAACAAAACAAACAAAAGAAGAAGTGGTGGCAGGGGCCAGAGAGATGGCTCAATGGTTAAGGCTTTTGTCTACAAAGCCAAATGACCTGAGTTCAGTTCCCCAGTATTCACATAAAGCTAGATGCACAAAGTAGTACATGCATATGGAGTTCATTTGCAGTGGCTAGAGACCCTGACATGCCCATTCATACTCTCTCACACACAAATAAAGTATTTTTTAAATGGTGATAGGTAGGGAGCTTGAAATAAAGCCAGAACCCTATCCTTAATGGGACCCATGCTTTTCTACCCTAGCACCACCACGCCCGGCTGTCTTTCTCTTTTTTGAGGTAGGGTCTCACTCTAGCCCAGGCTGACCTGGAATTCACTATGTAATTCTAGGGTGGCCTTGAACTCAGTAGCAATCCTCTTACCTCTGCCTCCCTAGTGCTGGGATTAAAGGCCTGTGCCACCACACATGGCTAGCTATACTGCCACTTTCTGTTGTCCTCTCCCTTTCTTCTTCTTTTTAAAAATATATTTTATTTTTATTTTTTTGAGAGAGAGAGAGAGAATGAGTGCACCAGGGCCTCCAGCCACTGTAAACAAACTCTAGATGCATGTGCCCCCTTGTGCACCTGGCTAACGTGGGTCCTGGGGAATTGAACCAGGGTCCTTTGGCTTTGCAGGCAAACACCTTAACCGCTAAACCATCCCTCCAGCCCTCCTCTTCCTTCTTAATTTTACCCCTCTGCTGTGTCACTTGTCAAGTACTTTAAAGGTCAAGAGCATTGACCCTGTGCAGCTTTGAGTCCAAGTGAATGCCCTGTATGTAGGCTTTTGCTCTGGGTTTCATAGTGTGCTAGTGCTATAAGGACTTTTAAAGATATCACTCCTCCACTTCTTTTCTTTTACAGAGAAGGAAGCCAAGACTCAGGAGAGTAAATGACCTGCTTAACTAAGGCCCACAGACCCAGAACTGAGCCAAATCCCCTGACTTGTGTACACTACAAATCCAAGGACAGTAGAAGTAAGGTGTTCTAGATAGGTAGTCTGGAGACAGCTCAGGTGACAACCCATGCCTTAAAGACAACACTGGAAGGACATGGAGCTCTACCATCCCAAGTATTTACTGTGATAATGTTGGCTTGGAACATTTTTTTTTTTTTTTGGTTAGTATACATTATACTAAAATAAAGGTTTCCCCTAGGTATTCCCATGACTTTTTTTTTTTTTAAATTCTTTATTCTTGAGATAGGGTCTCACTCTAGCCAAGGCTGACCTGGATTCATTTTGTATTCTCAGGATGGCCTCAAACTTACAGTGATCCTCGTACATGCTGGGATTAAAGGTGTGTGCCACCACGCCTGGCTCCCATGACTTTTTGTGGCAATTTCAGTTCACTTCTATGATTAAATTTAAAAGTATTTGCTTAATTCGTTTAAAGTAACAACAATAAACTTATTAACATGTTAAATGACATTATTTTATGAAAAAGTTACTGTTTTTCAAGCCAAAAACTTAGATGAAATACATAATGTTAAGAGTTTTATAAATCTCTCTACTGTCCTACTTGATTGATGACAGGCCTGCTTTCTATTGACTCTAATGGCAGTGCATTGTGTTGGCTGAAGTGCATGAAGAAGACATAACCCCATACAGATGTCAATTGTTTTTTGTTTTGGTGGTACAGGGTATTGAACCAGGGCCTCACAAATACTAGGCAAGAACTCTACCACTCAGCCATACTCTCAGCCTATGAGATTGGAAAAGAAGGAACTTATATACTCCTGAAAGGTTTCCTGGGGATCCTCTGACCACATTTTGAGAGCCACTCCTATTACCTAACTTTTGTAGCCTCTATTTCCATTTAATCATCTATAGGGAAGGAGCCTTGTATTTCCCAATAGAGAACTTGGAGAAGCAAGTGGATAACTTCTAGTGACTGTTTACTATTAGTGACTTGTAAGGTAACATTATAAAGAAAAACAGGGCTTGGGAGATGGCTTAGCTGTTAAAGACACTTGCCTGCTGAATCCTAAGGACCTCGGTTCAATTCCTCAATACCCGTGAAAGCCAGATGCACAAGGTGGCACATGCGTCTGGAGTTCCTTTGTATTGTCTAGAGGCTCTGGTGTTCCCATTCTCTCTTTATATATATCTGCTTCTCTCTTTCTCTCTCTGTCTCTCAAATAAATAAAAATATTTTAAAAAACAAAAAGTATGATTTTATTTTATTTTTAAATTTTTTGCCTTTTAATAAATTTTTGTCTTTTTTCAAGGTAGGGTCTCACTCTAGCCTACGCTGATCTGGAATTCATTCTGTAGTCTCAGGATAGCCTCAAGCTTATTGTGGTCTTCCTACCTTGGCCTCCTGAGTGCTGGGATTAAAGGCATGTACCACCATGCCTGGCCAACTTTTTGAAACCGGGTTTTATGTAACCCATGCTAGCCTCCATCACCCAAGTGCTGTTATTACACCACATCTGGTACAGAACATGATTTAATGCAAATTTTAGATAATGTTCTGTGGTAGGGACTGTGGATAGAGGCGGACATTATGTGGCATACTCTGGAGCTTTAAAGTTTTGGGTTATAATTGTTTCTTGGATTGAGTTTTGGTACATGGACTTTTTAAAAATCTTTACATGATAATGATATCTTAAAAGATTATAAGCATATGATTTATCTATTCATATTTAAAGAGAGCTATAGTTTTCAGTGCTTGAGGAAACAATATTTTCTTCATTTAGTCTTCTACTTTTTTTTTGAGAGAAAGAGAGAGTGAATGGGCATGCCAGCAGCTTCTCAGCCGCTGTGAACAAACTCCAGATACCTGTGCCCCCTTGTGGGCAAGTGTGGCATTGCACCCTTGCGTCACTTGCATCTGGTTAAATGTGGGACCTGGAGATTGGAACCTGTGTTCTTAGGCTTGGCAGACAGGTGCCTTAACTGCCAAGCCATCTCTCCAATCCCCCCCCCCCCTTTTTTTAATTTGAAGGTAAGGTCTTGCTGTAGCCCAAACTGACCTGGAATTTACTATGTAATCTCAGGCTGGCCTCAAACTCACAGTGATCCTCCTACCACTGTGTCCTGAGTTCTGGGATTAAAGTGTCTACCACCATGCCCAGCTTTTATGCTTTTCTTGCTTGGTGATGATGATAGACTAACGCAAGTTGAAATAGGAAAGCTTAGAGGAGTATCATGGTGAAAATAGCTTTGTGTATATGTCTATTTGTTGTAAGTCCAGCTGAACAGTATTATGTGGAATGAGATGGAGAGAGGAGTACAGTATTCTAAAGAAAGTTAATTTTAGTGGGAGAGAAATTTAGACTATAGGGAAAGGTTTAAGAAAATATGACTACTGAAAAAAAAAATAAAGCAAAAAAAGTGAGTACAAATTTTTAACAGTGAGGGAATGTGATATTAAATCACATGTGACTTTAAATTTATTAAAGTTTGATTTTAAAATGCTTTACAAGCCAGATGCATAAAGTGGTGCATGCCTCTGGAGTTTGTTTACAGTGGCAGAAGTCCCTGGCACACCCATACTCTCTCTCTCTTTCCCTTCTCCCTCTGACTGCCTCTTTCTGTCTCTACTTCAAATAAATAACACTATTTAAAAAAAGAAAATTCTTTATGGTTCATTGCTCTTACAGAACTATTATTGCTAAGTAGTTGACTACTGAATATGATTTCCAAGGATCTGAGCAAATTATTTGTAATTACTTTCTAGATCAATCAGTACAACAGGCATTTTGTGTTTGTGCTACAGTGGCTGATGGTTTGAATATTTGTTGCAAATAGCCAGCTGCAAAAAAGTGCATTTAAAGGAATGTGGGCATCATTAAAATGCCTTCACAAGTTGGGGTTTAGGTAAATATTCTCTCTCTCTTTGAGTTGGAGTCTTGTTCTAATCCAGACTGACCTCGGCCTCACAGCCGTACTCCTACCTCGGCCTCCCTGAGAGCTAGAATTATAGGCATGTGTCACCACTCCTGGCTTATGTAAATATTCTATCTGTTATTAAGCGAAGCAACCTAAGAGGGGCTGCAGTGACACCCAGCTCAAGACAAGCCTTAGGACATAGGGTTAATTTCCAAAGGTAAAAAATATTACTAATTTTTTTGTTTGTTTTTTTGTTTTTCAAGGTAGGTTTTCACTCTAGTCCAGGCTGACCTGGAATTCACTATGTAGTCTCAGGATGGCCTCAAACTCACAGTGATCCTCCTACCTCTGCCTCCTGAGTCCTGGGATTAAAGGCGTACGCCACCATGCCCAGCTAATTTTTGAAGATTTACTTTTTTAAACATAAGCTAAGGAGTATATGATGGTGTTCCATCAGCAAACTCATAGATGTATTTTACTTCAGTCCATTCTTTTGTTGTTGTTGTGTTGTTTTTGTTTTAGTTTTTTGAGGTAGGGTCTCACTTTAGCCCAAGCTGACCTGGAATTCACTCTGCAGTCTCAGGGTGGCCTCAAACTCATGGCGATCCTCCTACCCCTGCCTCCCAAGTGCCAGGATTAAAGGAGTGCACCACCACGCCCAGCTAATTTTTGAAGGTTTATTTTTTCAAACATAAGTTCAGGAGTGTATGATGATGTTCCATCAGCAAACTCATAGAGATATTTTTCTTCAGTCCATTCTTAGATACCTGAGTAGTGAGCATTCTTTACCTTCTCCTTCTCCTCTAGATAAGATAAGGAAATTAATCTAGATGTACTTGTCTCCTAAAATGTGCATTAAAAAAAACAATAAAATTGCACTCAGGAAGTAGAGGTAGGTGGATTGCCGTGAGTTCAAAGCCACCCTGAAACTGCATTATGAATTCCAGGTCAGCCTGGGCTTCAGCGAGACCCTACCTTGAAACAATTAAGTTGATAAAATAGCTCACTAATTCCTTGCAAATAATAAGTAGACGTATAGAAGAGCATTCTTCCTCTCCCTTACTACCAAAAGTTTTTTTAGGTCATACAACCATATGTGTATTTGTTCCTTGGTGGTCTATAAGAAGCTGAGGAGGGAGGGATAGGAATTTCCATGTGTTAGGCATGTGGTTTTAATCAGTAAGGGCTGCTAGCTGCATCCTGCCTGCCTTTTATTTTTTATTTTTTTCTACCACTGGTTCTTCCTGCTTTGCTAGAGAAATGTAAGAAAAGAACCTAGACAAATGAGAGTGATTGCTCTAGGCTGCTCAACCTTAACTATCATCTTTCAGTAGACTTTCTCCTCTTCTTTTAGTTTTGCTTCCTTTTTTTTTCCTTCCTTTGGTTTTTTTCAAGGGAGGGTTTTACTCTAGCCCAGGCTGATCTAGAATTCACTATGTAATCTCAGGGTGTCCTCAAACTCACAGCAGTCCTCCTACCTCTGCCTCTTGAGTGCCCCGCTTTGCCTCTTACTTCAACCTCTGGAGTCCTGGTATTACAGGCATGTGCCACCATACCATCCTGGCTTTCTGCTCCTTTTATGTGAGAAATACAAGAAATGCATTCTAGCCACACATGGTGGTGCATGCCTTTAATCCCAGCACTTGTGAGGCAGAGGTAGGAGGATTGCTGTGAGTTCAAGGCCATCCTGAGACTACAGAGTGAATTCCAGGTCAGCCTGGGTTAGTGAGACCCTACCTCAAAAAACCAAAAAATAAAAAATAAATGCATTCTACAAGTTGTAGAGTCTCTTCTCAGATTCTCCCTCCTCTTCCTTCCTGCTGTAACCTCTCCCCTTAGCTTCTACTTTACCTTCCTCATAAGCTCCCACGTGGTAGTATAGGGCCTATGTACTGTGATGGAGAAGAAATAGCTTTTCTAGCCTTTTAGGCCTTGCTAATGCACTAGTGAAGAATTTGGTGTAGCCTGCTTACTTCTGAATCCTCACCCTTCCACTTTCTGTGCCTCTATACAGTTTAATGGTCTCAACTGAGTAAAAGTGACAAGAGAAAAAATGTGTTGCTAGGTATAAGAGGTGATGAATGACCCAAATACAGTGGGCATTTGTGAACTGGAGAGTGATGGTGTCTAATTCAAAGAATCAGAGAAGGCTCAGTGAAGAAAGTACCTGTGATTTCAAGGGTGTATAGAAACTGTGTAAGGATGGATATCCTTTGAAAAATTCAGTTGTCCAGTTTAAGGTAGACCTGAAATCTGGCAAAACTAGTTTGAACTCTGATTTTGCTATTTAATTGATCTTTGGTTTCCTCATCTGTAAAATGAAGTCAATAATATGTACTTCACAAGGTCATGAGTTCTAAGTGGGAAGAATCTTTTTTCTTTTTTTAATAATATTTTTTAGTTTTATTTATTTATTTGGGGATACACACACACACACACACACACACACACACACACATATATGGAGAGAGAGAGAGAATGTGTATAGCAGGGCCTCCAGTTGCTGCAAACGAACTACAGACACATGTGCCACCTTGTGCATCTGGCTTATATGGATCCTGGAGAATCAAACCTAGGTCTTTTGGCTTTGCAGGCAAGCCTTAACCACTAAGCCATCTCTCCAGTCCCCCTTTTTGAGAGAGAGATAGAGAGCTAGAGAGAGAGAGAGAGAGAGAGAGAGAATGGGCATGCCAGCAGCCTCTCAGCTGCTGTGAACCAACTCCAGATGCATACGCCCCCTTGTGGGCAAGTGTGGCATTGCACCCTTGCGTCACTTTTTGCATCTGGCTAAACGTGGGACCTGGAGATTGGAACCGGCATTCTTAGGCTTGGCAGGCAGGCACCTTAACCTCCAAGCCATCTCTCTAGCCCTACCCCCCCTTTTTAAAAAGGGGTGTGGGCCTGGAGAGATGGCTTAGCGTCTAAGGCGCCTGCCTACTAAGCCTAAGAATGCTGGTTCCAATGTCCAGCGGTTCCAATCTCCAGGTCCCACGTTTAGCCAGATGCAAAGTGAGGCAGGATGCACCTTAACCACAGCAGCTGAGAGCCATCTCTCTCTCTGTCTCCCTCTCCTCTCTCTCTCCCTCTCCAAAAATAAATAAAAAATACAAAAGGGGGTGTGTAGCTTGGCAAAGAAGAATCCAGTAAACTGTTACTGATTTCTTTTTGGCAGGGCCAAGCCTTAACCACTAGATGCCAGCAGCCTCTCATGCATTTGTGGGCAAGTGTGGCATTGCACCCTTGGTCACTTTTGCATCTGGCTAGGCGTGGGACCTGGAGAGGAACCGGCATTCTTAGGCTTGGCAGGCAGGCACCTTAACCTAAGCCATCTCTCTAGCCCTACCCCCTTTTTAAAAAATGCTGGAGAGATGGCTCGTCTAATGTCCAGCCTAAGAATGCTGGTTCCAATCTCCAGGTCCCAATCTCCAGGTCCCACGTTTAGCCAGATGCAAAGTGAGGCAAGGATGCAATGCCACACTTGACCACAAGGGGGCGCACGCATCTGAATTTCGTTCACAGCAGCTGAGAGACTGCTGGCGCGCCCATCTCTGTCTCCCTCTCCCTCTCTATCTCTCTCTGTCTCTCTCTCCAAAAATAAATAAAAAATTACAAAAGGGGGGGTGTGTAGCTTGGCAAAGAAGAATCCAGTAAACTGTTACTGATTTTTTTTTTTTTTTGTTTATTTATTTGAGAGTTACAGACAGAGAGAGAGAGAGAGAGGCAGAGAGGGAGAATGGACATACCAGGCCCTCCAGCCACTGCAAAGGAACTCCAGATGCATGCGCCACCTTGTGCATCTGGCTTACATGGGTACTGGGGAATAGAGCCTCGAACTGGGGTCCTTTAGGCTTTACAAGCAAGTGCTTAACTGATAAGCCATCTCTCCAGCCCCTGGAAACTGATTTATTTATTTATTTATTTATTTATTTATTTATTTATTTATTTATTCAAGGTAGGTTTTCACTCTAGCTCAGGCTGACCTAGAATTACCTCTGTAGTCTTAGGGTGGCCTTGAACTCACAGCTGTCCTCCTACCTCTGCCTCCCAGGTGCTAGGATTAAAGGCATGCTCCACCATGCCCAGCTGGAAACTGATTTCTTGATGGTTGTGGTGGAAGGAAAAATTTTTTGAGAAACTTGAAGGGGTAGACTGAATGTGCCAGCCTTGGAGGATTTTGTTCATCATTGCTAACACATACTTAGTACTAAGCTCTTTACATGCTCACTCAGTGATTGATCTTGGTTGGCAAAGGAATGTGAGACACTTTTTTTTTTTTTTTTCTGGCTAAAAAAGTAGTAGAGTTCATCCCCTCTTTTCTGAGTATTTCAGCCTTCAATATACAGGTCCTTTTAGGCAACTTTTTTGGTTTTTTGAGGTAGGGTCTCACTCTGGTCCAGGCTGACCTGGAATTAACTATGTAGTCTCAGGGTGGCTTTGAATTTATGGTAATCCTCTTACCTCTGCCTCCCGAGTGCTGGGGTTAAAGGCATTCCTACTATGCCCTGTTCCTTTAGGCAACTTTGAACTGATACTTTAAAAAGATTTTCATCTATTTTTCCACTTTGGTTCCAGAATATGAGGTGAAATATGAAGCCCATTTAGTGTTTTACTCTCCACAGACTAAAGCTTCCCTGGTTTCTGTGTCCAAATACATCTTGGTTTTACAGAGTCTTAGGTATCTGTGCACATGACTGTGGCTGTCAACATTTCTCAAGTTACTAATATATGGCCCGAGAATGGGTAGGCAGTTGGATTAAGAAGAGATCCTGAGGGCTAGCTGTCAAGCCTTATTTCTTTACCCTCATGGTTGCAGCTGCCACATTGCACAAACCCAGGTCCTAGTAATAACTGACCTAAGTTTGTACATTTGGTGCATTTGTGGCAAAAGGGGTTGAACTCTGTGTAGCCATGATTACAGGAAGATACGTGGTTTGACCCTGTCTATGTGAACAAGGGTTTGAGACTTGGATTTTCCTCAAGTTCAGATAGTTAGAGTAGTTTTTATTTTGCCAGTGTTATCAGTTATTTCCCCTTGCCTGACTTTCATTTTCACTACTTTAATAATTATTCTAATGTTCCATTTGTGTTTGGAAGAGTTTAATGGCAGTGACTTGTATCAGTGCCCAAGATTTAACCTAAATCTGGTCTTTCTCTCACCCTGGGTCTCATTTAACTTTCTCCTTCCTCCAGAACGTACAGAGTACAGCAAGGGTCTCCTGCCAAGCTATAATCTTTGAGGTTTTGATTTCAGTGGAATGCTCCCCTGCAATCACATTATCCAAAATATTCCCATTCATATATTCTCATAACTCTAAATCAGGTAATCTAGAGCATTGAAATGAAACTGGTCCCCACCTTGTCGAGAGTCTGTGTTGCTGATCCAGCCCTTTGGTTAGTGGTAAACTATGTGAAAACAGAACCCCTGCTGTGGTAGCTATTTAAGTATCTATTTTTGAGAGCTAATGGTATTTTTTAAAAGTATTTTATTTATATTTATTTATTTATTTATTTGAGAGAGAAGGAGGCAGAATGAGGGAAAGAAGGGGAGAGAGAGAGAAAGAATGGACATGGCAGAGCATCCAGCCACTGCAAACCAACCCCAGACACATGTGCCACCTTGTGCATCTGGCTTACATGGGCCCTATGTGATTATTCAGACATACTAACCTCATAATAATAATGAATATGCCTCTTTAAAAAATATTTAAGTTAGGGCTGGAGAGATGGCTTAGCAGTTAAGGCACTTGCCAGCTAAGCCTAAGAACTCCAGTTCCATTCTCCAGGTCTTATGTTTAGCCAGATGCAAAGTGATTCAAGGGCGCAATGCTGCACTTGCCCACAAGGGGGTGCATGCATCTGGAGTTTGTTCACAGTGGCTGAGAGGCTGCTGGCACACTCATTCTCTGTCTTCCTCCCCCTCTCTCTCTGTCTCTCCAAAAAAAAAATTTCCAAAAAAGCCGGGCGTGGTGGCGCACGCCTTTAATCCCAGCACTCGGGAGGCAGAGGTAGGAGGATCGCCAAGAGTTCGAGGCCACCCTGAGACTACATAGTTAATTCCAGGTCAGCCTGGACCAGAGTGTGACCCTACCTCGCAAAACCAAAAAAAAAAAAAAAAAAATTTCCAAAAAAAAATTTTAACTTAGAGAGAGAGAGCGAGTGAGCACATCAGGGCCTTTTCCCACTGCAAATGAACTCTAGATGTATGTGCCACTTTGTGCATCTGGCTTTTTGTGCGTACTGGGGACCCAAATCCAGACTGATAGCCTTTTCAAGCAAGCACCTTTAACTTCAGCCATCTCTCCAGCCATGGAAAGGCCTCTTTCAGAGACATTTTAGGTGACAGTGGAGGGGGTGGAGGAGACTATGGGAACATTCTTTTGAGCCAGCAGTGTGTGAAAAGATTTGTGTTGCATTAGCTGAGCAAGACAAGAAAGCCAGCATTTAAAATCATCCATCAATAGGACACTTTGAGAAAAGAGGAAAATTGTAATATAATCTCTTCGATCTGCCTTCCTAAGCACACAGATAGGTATACATATGAAAAGTCCTCAGTCAGCTTTCTCTTCTCTAGATGGATATTTCTGGGATGCAGTTACCTTTTTAGTAAGGTAGAAAGTTGCCTCTTCTGCTACTAGGAACATTTATTCTATAGAGATTCAGCGTGGCCCCTTTCCCCCACCCAGGTATGGTCTTACTCTAGCCCAGGCCAATCTGTAGTCCTAGGCTGGCCTCAGACTCATGGTAACCCTTCCACCTCTGCCTCCTGAGTGCTTGGATCAAAGATATGTGCCACCACACCCAGCCAGTGTCCATTTTTTTTTCCTTCTTTTCAAGGTAGGGTCTCACTCCAGCCCAGGCTGACCTGGAATTCACTATGTAGTCTCAGAGTGGCCTCGAACTCACAGTGATCCTCCTACCTCTGCCTCCTGAGTGCTGGGATTAAAAGCGTGCACCACCATGCCTGGCCAGTGTCTTTTATTTATTTATTTATTTATTTATTTATTTATTTATTTATTTATTTATTTGAGACAGAGAAAGAGGGAGGGAGACAGAGAGAAACAGAGAGAGAGAGAGAATAAGAATTGGCATGCCAGGGCCTCTAGCCACTGAAAACAAACTGCAGATGCATGTGCTACCATGTGCATCTGGCTTACGTGGGACCTGGAGAATTGAACCTAGGCCCTTAGGCTTCGCAGGCATGCGCCTTAACCATTAAGCCATCTCTCCAGTCCCAGTGTCTATTTTTTAAACTTTCTTCTTTCTTTCTTTCTTTCTTTCTTTCTTTCTTTCTTTCTTTCTTTCTCTCTCTCTCTCTCTCTCTCTCTTTTTCTTTCTATCGTCTATCTATCTCTAGCTAGCTATCTGAGAGTGAGAGGAGATGTCCAAGGTTCTCCAGCTGCTGCAAACAAACTCCAGATGCATGTGCCGCTTTATGCATCTTACTTTACATGGGTACTAGGGACTTGAAACCAGGCTGTCTGACTGTGCAAGCAAACACCTTTAGTCACTGAGCCATGTCTCTAGCCTGCCTGCCTTCTCTCTGTACTTTTTTTGACATGGTGTTTATTTATATTGTTTTTTGGTAGTACTGGGGATTGAGCTCAGGGCCTCATTTATGCTAGACAGACATACTACTACTGAGCTATATCTCCAGCCCTAATTGTTCCCTTAGTCCCTCCTTCCCGTTATGCTCAGGAGCCCTTGTTCTGCTGGCTGGGTGGCAAGATGTGTCCACAGCACTGGGTAATAGGAAGCAGAAGAATCTTTCCTGATATGACTTCTCAGTGATTGTTTCTAGATCTCCCCCACTCAGCACTTGAACATGCAGTCATGAATCCTGAGCACATGAATGCTTTTTCATTGCATATATGTGTCTTTTAATGTTTATTTTTTCAAATATAATGGTTATTTAAAGAAATGTTTTATTTAAAGAAATATTTTCGTAAACAGTTTTGAAGTCCTTATGCCCTCTGCTCATAATTCAGTTTCCTGAGTTCATTGATTTCCACGTCGTTAGACCTCTTTTCTTTTATTGGTAATTCATTTCCTCCCTCCCCCTCTTTCTTTCCTTTCCCTCCCTTTCTTCCTCTTTCCCTCCCTCCCTCCCTTCCTCCCTCCCTCCTTCCTTCCTTCCTTCTTTCTCTCTCTCTCTCTCTCTCTCTCTCTTTCCTAATATTTTTAATCCTGGCAGAGGCAGAGGTAGAGAGTTCAAGGCCGCCCTGAGACTATATAGTGAATTCCATGTCAGCCTGGGCTAGAGTGAGACCCTACCTCAAGGCATCAAAAAATTGGTATGCCAGGGCCTCTTGCTACTGCAAACAAACTTCAGACACATGTGCCACTTTGTGCTTCTGGCTTTATGTGGGTACTAGGGAACTGAACCCAGGCCAACCTAGGCTTTGTAAGCAAGGGCCTTTTAAACACTGAACCATCTCCCCAGACTTTTCTTGGTCACTTCTTTGACAGATTTAACTTCTTTCTCTCTTCCAGTCTCCATTCCATTTCTACAACAGATGTATTTCATTTCCCTATGACTCAGGTCACATCTGACCTCCTTTAAAGGAATTCTTGTTTTTTACCCTGGTCCATGTGAACTTCTGTCATCTAATCCCATGACCTTTGTACTCTATTCCATCATGAAACACTTTGAAGTTATCCTTTGTTTTATCCGACTTATCTTCCCATAAGACATATGTTCCTAGGATTCTTGTCACTTACTCAGCACTTAGCTATTTGCAAAGTTCTTTCTATACTGGAAGACTTCCTCCAAACTCAGAGGGACTCCAGCCAGGCATTGGCTGTGGGCCCTTAACAAATTTAGGAAATACAGTGGTACCTGGAAAAAAAAATCTAGCTTACTCTACTTTACTAAATTCTATCCCCCATCCCTGGAAACATCATTGTGTTTTGTTCTGAGTTGAGGAAATGATAATATTCACAACTATATTATCTTGAAGTTACACATAAGAAATTGGCAGGTTATAATTATGCATACTCAGCTTGGCAAAAGGACTTAAGACCATTATGGAACAGCCACTCCTTAGAGTGGCTTCACTTCTAGCACAGTTCACTGTTAGCACTGGAGATTATCGTGGGGAGACTTGAGTGGATCAGAGGATACCTTTAAAGTGACTAGGCTCTTCCTGATGAAGATTCCAAGTGTGAGAGCCGCATGAGGAAGCTTTCCATTGCTGGCTTTGAAGTGGGAGATGACCACATGACTTGGAGCATTCATGATCTTTTGGACCTGAGCATAGCCTCTGGTACCCAGCAAGGAGAGGAGGCCCTTAATCCCATAGCTTCAAGGACTTGAATCCACCAAGAACCTAATGAGTTTGTGTGTGAAGCCTGTGGGTGAGAGGTCACCCTGGCTAGCCCTTGTCGGAGCCTTGTAGCCTCTTGATTAGAGAACCCAGCTCAGCAACCCTGCACTCACCACCTATGAACCTGAGAGTTAATAGTGAGTGCATTTCAAGCCACAGAATTTCTGGTAATATATTACATGGCAATAAGAAATTGATACATACCCCAAATTCCTGTGAATAACCTATTTTATCTTTATAGTGTTTGATCCAGAGCTGAGATTAAAACATTATGAAGTTCTTAGAAGGGCTTAAGAATTTGGGCCATAATCATTAGTGCTATATATAGAACAAGGTCAGATGTTCATTAGTGAGTTTTATGTCCTGAGCATATATTTATTATACCTTTAGATATTTTGGGTATACCTCCTCGATTTCAGGAGTTGGGAGTGTAGTACTGCATCAGAGAGATGACTAGACCAACCTGGCTTAGGAATTGAACATGCATTGGGAGGAGAAAGTGGCTAGGTTGTTACTGAGGACACAGCACTGGTGCTTTTGTTTATGACTGCTTTAGAGCTGTCTTAAGCTTGTTTTTCCTTATATGAACATTCTTACATGATCATTACTGTAACTGAAAATCCCCTTCATTTTCAGAAAGGGACAGAAATAAATGGTATCTTTTAAAAAGGAAGTGGCAAATTTATGTCCAGTGATAGAAATTATGGCACAGGGAAGGAAACGTCCCCTCTATATTTCATTATTTGCTAATTAATACACTTGGTAAATAGAAATGTGAACTAAGCCATGATATTTCTGAAATAGGAAGAACTGAGAAAATGGATGTGTGAATGTGAGGAGAAAAAGATACATAAAAAGTTGAGAAACTTACATTTGACTCAGGCCTTTTAATTCTTTTGTCTGCATGTTCGCCCATGTTTGGAAAAGCTTGTCTAAAAGACATAGCCTATGGCAAGGCAGGGCAGGAAGGACAAAAGTGATGAAGAATTGTGAAATAAGACCTTATATATCTTAAATTGAGTTGGGTGATTTGAGTTCTTACTGGAAAGCCTGAGGGTTTTGAAATTATTTGTATCCCATGTTTTCCTGATCGGCTTTCCTCGTGACTGTGTATGCAGGGCTTCTCATCATCTCAGCATGGAAGGGTGTGGGAACAGCTGCAGCGTCTGCCTGTAGTAGATCACATCCTGTAAATTCTTCTTGCTGATTTGTCATATTGCTTTCCTCCCACTCTTTCTTCAAGTACTATAAAATGTGCAAGCATCCCTGGAATGCACACATGGACCCTGCTGTTTCCAAGCATGGGACTTCTGCTGGTCAGCACTTATAGATTTGTGAAGCTCTTAATAGGGTATGTTTCACTCAGACTCCTATAGAAAGACTGTGGTCTTTATAAACTCAAGAAAATGGCTCTTTTTGTTGTTAATTTTTGACATACATTTAGATTGGACCTCTTGAGTTTAAACAGACTTTTTAAAAAAGATTTATTTTATTTTATTTATCCATTTATTAGAGAGAGAGAGAGAGGAAGAGTGAGAATGGGCATGCCAAGGCATCCAGCCACGGCAAATGAACTGCAGATGCATGCACCACCAAGTGCATCTGGCTTACGTGGGACCTGGAGATTTGAACCGGGGTCCTTAGGCTTTGCAGGCATGTGTCTTAACCACTAAGCAATCTCTCCAGCCCTAAACAGACTTTTTAAAAAATATATTTTATTTTTATTTATTTATTTACTTGAGAGAGAGGAAAAGGGATTGAGAGAGAGAGAGAGAGAGAGAGAGAATGAGAATAGGTGCACAAATGAACTCCAGACACATGTGCATCTGGTTTACACGGGTCCTGGAGAATCGAACCTGGGTCCTTTGTCTTTGCAGGCAAGCACCTTAACCGCTAAGCCATCTCTCCAGCCCAAGACTTTTTGAAATACATTTTGTCTATAAGGAAAAATAGTTCTCCACTTCGTTCAATTTTTGGGTCATCACACTTGGCAATTATTTGCCTGGATCTAGAGTTGTAAGCAGCAATTGGGGATTAGTACACTTCAGACATTCATAACTGGGGCCTGCTTTTCAACAATGTTTTCACTAATTGGTATTTAAAAAGTCTAATTTTTTTAAGGAATGAAGGTGAGATCCTGGCCCCAGACAAACCAGCTGGATCTTAGGAAATGTTAGGGTGTGCAAAAGACAGAAAGGAGCTGGAGGTTAAAGTGGTGTGGTGTTTTCAGGCCCTTTGTACAAGGCTTCACCACCAACTAAGCCCAGCTCTTTTTTTCTAATACTTTAAAAATATTTATTTATTTGAGAGAGAAGCAGAGAGAGAAGGGAGCATGTACACGCCAGGGCCTACAGCCACTGCAAATGAACTCCAGATGTATGTGCCACCTTGTGCATCTGGCTTATGTGCTACCTGGAGAATTGAACCAGGATCTTTAGGTTTCACAGACAAGCACCTTAACCACTAAGCCATCTCTCCAGCCTGTTTTTGTTTTTTTGAAGTAGTATCTTACTTTAGTCCAGGCTGACCTGGAATTCACTGTGTAGTCTCAGGCTGGCCCTGAACTCACAGTAATCCTGCTAACCCTGTTTTCTGAGTGGTGGGATTTAAGGCGTGTGCCACCATGCTCTTCTCAGCCCAGCTCTTATCTGTAATGGTGTATAGTTGGAGAGAGGAATGAGCCAAGGCAGGGTATTTTCCTGAGGCTCTGTCTCTGCCCACCTAGCCCTGTGATTACTCATAGGAATACGTTATTCCGGAATCCTAATCTGAAGCATGTAAGATGCTGCATTAGACCTACACTTTGGTAAAGGATAGTGGGGTAGTACAACAGTTACCTTCTCAACGCTGGGAAAACAACAGGCCAAAAGCAGTTTATGGAAGGAAAGAGTTTATTTTGGCTTACAGCTTCAAGGGAAGATTCATCATGGTGGGGAAAGCATGACACAAGCAGTCAAGTGGGCACCACATCTCTACAGCAGCAGGAAGGAAGTAGTCTGAGTACTAGCTTCAAGATGAGCTATAATGCCTGAAAGCCTGCCCCCATACATACCTCCTTCAGCAAGGCTTCACCTATACCAAAGGTCCATTAACTTTCTCAAATTGCCACCAGCTATAGGCTAAGTATGCAAAACACATGAGCCTATGGGGGACATATCATTCAAAACCATATATATAAATATATATAATCTTTTTTTTTCCTTTTCAAGATAAGGTCTCAGTCTAGCCCAGGCTGACCTGGTACTCTAATACCAGGCTCACCATGAACTCACAGTGATCAATCCTCCTACCTCTGCTTCCTGAGTACTGGGATTAAAGGCCTGAGCCACCCTGCCCAGCTAGTACTTATATTTTTATCCCATCTATTAGCTGCAATAAAAATTGCTTTAGAGGCTGGAGAGATGGCTTAACAGTTAAGGCATTTGCTGCAAAGCCAAAAGACCCAGGTTTCATTCTCCAGGATCCATGTAAGCCAGATGCACAAAGTGGCACATCCATCTGGAGTTCATTTGCAGTGGCTGGATCCCCTGGCATGCCCATTCTTTCTATCTGCCTCTCTCTGTCTCTCTATGAAATAAATAAATTTAAGAAATTGCTTTAGGGCTGGAGAGATGGATTAGTGGTTAAGGTATTTGTCTGCAAAGCCTAAGGGCCCAGATTCAATTCCTCAGGGCCCATGTAAGCCAGATACACAAGATGGTACATGCATCTGGAATAAGTTTGTAGCGGCTGGATGCCCTGGCATGCCCATTCTGTTTCTCTCTATCTGCTTCTTCATCTCTCTCTCTCAAATAAATAAATATTAATTTAAAAATTGCTGTAAAAATCCTTAAAACAAGCCAGGCATGGTGGCACATGCCATAAATCCTAGCACTCAGGAGGCAGAAGTAGGAGGATTGCCATGAGTTCAAGGCCAGCCTAAGACTACAGTAGTGAATTCCAGGTCAGCCTGGGCTAGAGTGAGACCTTACCCCAATAAACCAAAACACTTAAAAGGTTTTTTGTTTGTTTGTTTGTTTTCAAGGTAGGGTTTCAGTCTAGCCCAGGGTGACCTGGAATTCATCATGTAGTCTCAGGTGGCCTCAAACTCTGTCTCCCAAGTGCTGGGATTAAAGGTGTGTGCCACCACGCCTGGCAAAAGTTTTTTTTTTTTTTTAAATATTTTTTAAATTTATTAGAGAGAAAGAGGCAGATAGAGAGAAGAGATAATGGGCACATCAGGGCCTCCAGCCACTGCAAATGAACACCAGACACATGTGCTACCTTGTCCACCTGGCTTACATGGGTACTGGGGAATCGAACCTGAGTCGTTTAGGCTTCTCAAGAAAGTGATTTAACTGCTAAATCATCTCTCCAGCCCCTAAAAAGTACCCCCCCCCTGCAAGGTAGGGTCTCACTCTAGCCCAGGCTGACCTGGAATTCACCATGTAGTCTCAGGGTGGCCTCAAACTCACAGTAATCCTCCTACCTTTGCCTCCTGAGTGCTGTGATTAAAGGCGTGCGCCACCACACCTGGCCAGATTTCAAGTATTTTTGTTATGAATATGCTTCAATTTTAAAAATCCATTTTAATTAATTAATTAATTAACTTATTTTAGAGAGTGAAAGAGGCAGCTAGAGAAAGAGCGAGAGGATGTATGGGCATGCCAGAGCCTGTAGCCACTGCAGATGAATTCTAGACGCATATGCCGCCTTGTGCATCTAGCTTTACGTGGGCACTAAGAAATTGAACCTGTGTCCTTTGGCTTTGCAGGCAAGTGCCTTAACTGCTAAGCCATCTCTCCAGCCCAAGCACTCTAATTTTATTGGTGATAGAATAATGAAAAAAAGCAAGAAGGAAACAAACCCATTTTTGTCAGACACCATGTTTTTTATCATCCTGCTCTGCTTAAGCAAGACTGGGAACTGTGGAATATGGGTACTTGCAGAATGTAGATGTCAGTATACTTTCTTATATAATTTGTTTTATAATAGTTTTGATAATGAAATCAGTTGGGCATCTCTTGAAAAACTTGTTGGTGTGATTATAAACTTCAGGGTATGCATTCATAGTAAGTGATTTTGGAAATACATAGCTTTTATTTAGAAATGCTTCAGCAAGCTACACACTTGTTTCACTGATAGATTGGTGGAAACTCAGACTTCCTAAAAAGGTGCCTCCAAATTTCTGAAGTCAAAAGCTACTTTACTCACATCCACCTTTTAAGATCATGGTATTTGTCACTTTTGTCCTTAGTACTATTACATGTAATATGTTTTATCTCTACTGCTACATTATAAAACTTCTCAGGGTTGGGAACAATGTTTATCAATGAATAATAAAAATAACATATTTGAGCTTCTTTAGTGCTAGTGGTAACATTTTTTTTAAACTTTTGTTTTTGTTTTTTGAGGTAGGGTCTCACTCCAGGCTGACCTGGAACTCATTATGTAGTGTCAGGGTAACCTTGAACTCATGGCGATCCTCCTAAGTGCTAGGATTAAAGGCATGTGCCACCATGCCCCACACATTTTTTAAACGAGTCCTGATTTTAGAACTGTAGAAGTTCTTTTTAAAATTTATTTTAATTTTTAATTTTTTGACATAGGTTCTCACTCTAGCTCAGGCTATCCTGGAATTCACTATGTAGTCTCAGGGTGGCCTTGAACTCATGTCGATCCTCCTACCTCTGCCTCCCAAGTGGTGGGATTAAAGGCATGTACCACCATGCCAGCTTTTTATTTTTTATTAGTTAATTATTTAATTAATCAGAGAGAGAATGGGTATACCAGGGTCTTCAGCCATTGCAATGAACTCCAGACCCATGTGCCACCTTGGCTTTGCAGGCAAGCACCTTAACCGCTAAGCCATCTCTCCAGCCTGTGGTAACATTTTTTAGGTGAACAAATTATTATAAGCAAGAGGAAGTGTTTGAAAAAGAGACAGATGAAATAGTCAAGTTAAAGATCAGCTATTTTATACCATTGGATTTAGTCCTAACTCTTTCAAGATGGAATCGGCTGTGAAAATCATCTGATGACAAATCCTCACCAAATAGAGTGAAACATTTACTCAATTAGGTCTCATAGATACTTAGTTCATGGCTTCATATTGGTCTTTTTGTTTCAAACATGGTTAAAGCTCAGCCTTACATTATGGGGTTCATGTACCATACATAGTCTAGTGTATCATGTATTCATGTATCAAAGTTTAGTGACGGCTTTTACACGACCAGTGAAAATATACATGGATCTACTTTGCCAATTCTAATCTCAGTTTCTACCATTTGATTGCCAACTCGTTATGATTTTAGAGGATATTTTGTCTTTTACAAGTTGGACTTTTATGGCAACTAAAAGCATTATAGGCAAGGCTACCTGCAGGATACTCCTGTGCTAGCTGAGTCTCAGTGGAGTCCTCTTGACTTCTTGCATTCAGATTTTAGATCCTCAGTTTCATTAGCTATATCCAAACTTCTCTGCCTCTGTTTTCTTGTTTGTAAGTTGTGTTTGAGTAATAGTAACTGTCTCTTGCAGTTGTTAGATAATATATTCATACATTGTTTAGGGCATTTGTGGAACATTGAAATGGTCAGTATGTTATTAGCTGTTAAAATGATCCAAGAATATCAAATAGCTTGAGCCATCTTTATTCAATCAGGGATTTCCTTTTATTGGCAAGGGGAATAATGCTTAGTGAATTTTTTAAAAAGAAAGTTTATTTTATTTATCTATTTGAGAGAAAGAGAGAGAGAGAGAGAGAGAGAGAGAGAGTGTGTGTGTGTGTGTGTGTGTGTGTGTGTGTGTGTGTGTGTAAGAGAGGCAGAGAGAGAATGGGTGCACCAGGGTCTCTAGCAGCTGCAGACAATCTCCAGATGCATGCTCCACCTTGTGCATCTAGCTTACATGAGACATGGGGAATTGAACTTGGGTTCTTTGGCTTTACCAGCAAGTGCTTTAACCACTAAGCCATCTTTCCAGCCCTGAAGTTTTGTTTGTTTGTTTGTTTTTTGGGGTAGGGTCTTGCTCTAGCCCAGGCTGATCTGGAATTTACTACATAGTCTCAGACTGGCCTTGAACTCACAGCAGTTCTTCTACCTGTCCCTCCCTGGGATTAGAGTGCTGGGATTAAAGGTGTGCACCACCATGCCTGGCTCCTGAAAATTTCACTGAGATTTCATAATAAAAATAATTTTGAGGGTAAAATTTCAGTGGGATCTAGTATGGCTATGTCAATATTGGATATGAGACGCTTCCATTCCAGGTTAGAGGAAATAGTATGAGTCACCATTCTGTGGTGGGAAGACACCTGGGTCTGTCCCCGACACAGGAAGTGACTCACTGTTGTATTAGGTGCTCCCTGGGAAGAAGTGGGAGCTTAAGTAGGAATGGAGATTCTGGGGGCCTTAAGATAGCAGGCTAAGGTGTTTGGAAAGACAGCCTGTCAGAGTTGGGTTCAAATTACAAAATTAAAAAAGGAGAGATGGCTTAGAAGTTAGACATGGTTAGGGTGCTTGTTTACCAAGGCTTAAAGACCTGAGTTCAATTCCCCAGTATCCATGTAAAGTCATCAAGGTGGCGCATGCATCCGGAGTTTGTTTGCATTCCCAGTTGTGCCTATTCTATCTCTTGTTGCTTGCAAATAAATAAATAAAATATATTTTTTAAAAAGGTACATTTTAAAATTTAGATTTTTTTTGAAAAGTTCAAGACCCAAATGTTTTTTAGTCCTTCATTTTGTGTGTGGTTTTCAATGGGTATAAAAATACTCAGTGGGTGTGTGGGTGGTTTCTGATGTTTTAAAAAATGGTGAGAATATGAGATGCTGAGCTTTGGTTTCTGGAATGAGAGCTATAATTACTGATTCCTTTCTTAGGATTGGTTCATAAATGGATATCTGGTGTCTAGAAACCCAAGAAGCCCTCGTCTCTCCCTTTGGAACTTTAAAGAATGGTAATGATGGACAGTAGAGGGAACACAGGACAGAGTCTTACCCACCCTTTTCACTTTTAGTCTGCTCTCTGACCATTCACATCTGAAATGTTGCAGAAATGAAGGCTGATACAATGGCTTCTCGCCTAGTGCTCATCAGCCTCATAGCAGCTGCAATGGAAACATTTCTAAATATAATCCAGTACTCACTTCAGATCTTAACTCCTCCCCAAGCCTTGGCGGATGTGGTAAGCACCCTAAAAATACCTGTGGTTCAAACTTTTGAGGTAGCTGAGTGGAAGGGGCAGGCACTAGCACTTGGGCTAGAAGTACAAGGCTGTTGGAAGATTTCCTTATGCTCCAGGACTGCTGCCCACTAAGCCAGCTGTGCAGTGGGCTGTCAAACATAACTTCCTACTTAAGCACAAATGCTTGCTCTCCACTCTCAGATTCACTGTTGGCAGATTTCAAGGAAATTGTTCATGGAATAGGCATCTATTGTCTGTCCTATTGACCTCAAACTACAACTGCCTCCATAGTCTTTAAGCAGTGGGTTGGGTTTTAGTTTTATTTTACGGAACTAGAATTTTAGAGCTGTTATGGACATCAGATAATCTAGGATTCATAAACCAATTAACATCCATTAAAATGACCACATTTGTGGAGTCACATTTCTGTACTTTTTTTGTTGTTGTTTGGTTTTTTGAGGTAGGGTCTTGCTCTAGCCCAGGCTGACTTGGAATTCACTAAGTAGTCTCAGGGTGACCTTGAACTCTCAGCAGTCCTACCTTTGCCTCCTGAGTGCTGGGATTAAAGGCATGTGCCACCTTCTCAGGCGCATTTCTGTACTTCTGTAGCAACCATAGAGATATGAAAATGGATCATCTGCCTTTGGTGACTAAGTCACTCATAACTACACAATACAAAAATAGGAGGATAATGAAAAAGCATCTTTAAAAATTTTTTTTAAACTCTATTTGCAAGGAGAGAGAGAATGCAAATGAGTGCACCAGGGCTTCTAGTCACTGCAAATGAACTCCAGACACATGTGCCATTTTGTGCATCTGGCTTTACATACTGGGAAATTCAACCTTGGTTGCTAGGATTTGCATACAAGAGCTTCACCTGCTGAGTCACGTCTCTAGCCAAAAACCATCTTGTAAATTACTAAGTGATCCTGTATGAAGCCTTTTCTTTTTTACTTAAAAATAGAACTGTAAGCTGATACGCTAGCATACACCTTTAGTCCCAGCTCTCGGGATGCTGAGGTAGGAGGATTGCTATGAGTCTAGGCCAGCTGGAAACTACATAGTGAATTCCAGGTCAGCTTGGGCTAGAATGAAACACTACCTCAAAACAACAACAACAACAACGAGACCTTGTTTTGAGAAAATAAACAAAAAACTGTGAGGTTTACTTCCTTAACCAAAATTCTAATATTCTTTAAATTTTATTTATTTATTTATTTATTTATTTATTTATTTATTTATTTATTTGAGAGAGAGAGAGAGAGAGAGAGAGAGAAAATGAGAATGGACATGCCAGGGCCTCTAGCCACTGCAAGCAAATTCCAGACAAATGCACCACTGTGTGCATCTGGTTTATGTGGGTATCCTGGGGAAGCAAACCTGGGTCTTAAGCTTTACAGGCAAGTACCTTAACTGTTAAGCCATCTCTCCAGCCCTTAGTATTTTTTTATGCACACATGTGCATGTGTGTCTGTGTGTGCATCTGATAAGTTGCATATACATATCTGTATGCATGCACGTTGAGCCCAGAGGACAATTTCAAGTGTCATCCTCAGGAATGCTGTCCACCTTTTGTGAGACAGGTTCTTTCATTGGCCTGGAGCTAACCAATTAAAACAAGAATGGTTACTCAATGAGCCCCAGAGATCCTCGTATCTCTGCCTTCACAGTGCTGGGATTGCCTGGCATCTTTTTACTTGGGTAAAGAGACTCAAACTCGGGTCCTCATGTTTGCAAGGCAAGCATTTTACCCACTGAGGTATCTCCTCAGCCCAAATTTTAGTATTTTGAATGTAAAGTTTATTGATGACACATCCAGAACACCAGGAATCTGATTTTAGTGTCCAGTTTTTGGAATTAAAAAGAATAACTCTAAGCTAGGTGTGGTGGCATGCACCTTTAATCCTAGCACTCAGGAGGCAGGGGTAGGAGGATTGCTGTGAGTTTGAGACTACATACTACATAGTAAATTTCAGCTCATACTGGAATAAAGCAAGACCCTACCTTGAAAAAAATAATAATAATAAAAATTTTAAAAAGAAAGCTATCACAGATGATCTCTAATACCCATGATATGTATAATACACATGCAAAGTTGTGGAAAGCCATGAGCTATGTAAAATAGCCTAAGTCACTTGACTCTGTAATGCATGAGAATGGCCTTACTTGGGTCTCTTACTAGTTCATTCTGAGAAAGGCCTGTGCAAAGAAGTCCAAGTAACCTTGTACTATAAATAGAGGAGATGGAACCAGTTTGTGTGTTGAAAAGTTGTTAAATATGTTGTACTATGATGGGTAGAACATTGCCTTAATTATAATCCATATGCCCTCTACTGTAAGCTTGTCAAAGCTCCTTTATGTATCTGGAAAAATATGTGTTTGTATATATGGAAATTAAATTGTAAGTTTTTCTTGAATGATGAAAGCTATCAAAGTATTTTTTTAAAGATTTTTTTAAATTTTTCTTTTTAATTTGAGAGAGAGAGACAACTGGTGTGCCAAGGTCTCAGCCACTGAAATTGAACTCTAGACGCTTGGGCTACCTAGTGGGCATGTGCGATAGCTACCATGGGCTTGTGCTTGTCTCACCTTTGTGCATCTGGTTAACATGGGATCTGGAGAGTAGAACATGGGTCCTTGGACTTCGCAGGCAAGCACCTTAACCACTAAGCCATCTCTCCAACCCCAAAGTATTTATTTTTATTTTATTTGAGAGAGCTAGAGAGAGACAAAAAGAGAATGGGCGCACCAGTGGCCTTTCAGCCACTGTGAACAAACTCCACACACGTGCACCCCCTTGTGGGCAAGCACAGCATTGTACCCTTGCATCACTTTTTGCATCTGGCTAAATGTGGGACCTGGAGATTGGAACCGGCGTTCTTAGGCTTGGCAGGCAGGCGTCTTAACTGCCAAATCATCTCTCCAGCCCTCAAAGTTGTTTTTTTTTTTTTAATGTCACTTAGTGCATATCTGAACTAGCCACTAAAAGCTCATTTTCTCTGAAAGCAATATACTTAAAATAAGAATGAGGCACCCTGGGAGGTAATCTGTTATAGATGGTAGGCTGTGGAAAAAGTGGACTTTGGAGTTAGTAGTGCCCTGTGTTATGAAGAAATGGAGGAGGGTGTGGAGACCAGGGCTCTTTTCTCCATGTATGTCACAAGGAGAGTAAGGGAGAAGGCTATGTCTGGTGGCAGACATAGTTTATGGGTTCTCAAACATTTCTCTCCTCTAAAATTCCAGAATGAAGAGCTTCGAAACTTGTCCCTTTCTGGCCATGTTGGATTTGACAGTCTCCCTGATCAGCTTGTCAACAAGTCCACTTCTCAAGGGTTCTGTTTCAACATCCTGTGTGTGGGTAAGTGATGTGTACCTGCTGTATAACAAAGCATCCAACCTGTAGATGGAGGCATGTTTCTAGGAAAGAAGGAGAGTCGTTTTTTTAAAATATTTTTATTTTCATTTATTTATTTATTTATTTATTTGACAGAGAGAATGAGGGAGAGAGAGAGAGAATGGGTGTGCCAGAGCTTCCAGCCACTGCAGACGAATTCCAGACGCTTGTGCCCCCTTGTGCATCTGGCTCACATGGGTCCTGTGGAATCGAACCTGGGTCCTTTGGCTTTGCAGGCAAATGCCTTAACTGCTAAGCCATCTCTCCAGCCCAAGAGAGTCATATTTTTACTATCTTTCCCTCTCCAGTATAGCAAGCTAATACTAATTGCTATGCTTGGTAAGTTTTGTGGTATTACTAAATTTTTTTTTTTTTTTTTTGAGGTAGGGTCTCACTCTAGCTGAAGGCTGACCTGTAATTCTCAATGTAGTCTCAGGGTGGCCTCGAACTCACGGCAATCCTCCTACCTGTCTGCCTCCCAAGTGCTGGGATTAAAGGTTTGAACAACTATGCCTGGCACAAATCGTTATTTTGTATTTCTGTTACATAGTCATGCAACTGGACAGCTTTTTTATTGTTATCAGAACATTTATTTTAATTTTTGGTAGGGAGAAGGATTTGGACATTAACTAGACCATAGGAAGTTGACAAAAGGAACTGAGATACCTATAGTAAAAGCATTCCAAAAACTTTTAATAATATGTTTCTCAGGTCTCTGACTATATTACAGGAGTAATCTCCACTGAAGTCTTTTATTTATTTTTTAAAAATAGTTTTATTTTTATTTATTTGAGAGAGAGAAACAGGCAGGTAGAGAGAGAAAGAAGTGGGGAAGAGAATAGATGCACCATGGTCTTCAGCTGCTGGAAATGAACTCCAGATGCATGTATCACCTTGTACACCTGGCTTATGTGGGAACTGGAGACTTGAACCTGGGTCCTTTGGCTTTGCTGGTAAGCGCCTTAACAGCTAAGCAATCTCTCCAGCCGTCCACTGAAGTATTTTAAAGGCATAGTACCTATAGGCAAACACTACTTTAATAAACTTAGTGTTTAAAATCTTGTGTGCTCAGAGCAGAAGGCAGCCTAAACCACTATTTTACATCTGACATAAATTAATATTCTATCCCTAAATTGAGATCTAAAATTTATTTTAGTTTATTCTTGGTAGACAAATGGAGAAGTCCAGAGATATCTGGTTTGTGTTCCCAGCATCTTATTCCTAACCCTTAAATGTTGTACCTTAGTCTAGGCAGCCTGTGGCCTGGGTGTTTCTCTTCATCTCTCTAGCTGTATATCCTTTTTAAACAAAAAAGGAGGAATGTAAAAAAGGACCAAAAAGAAGAAAATTACAGTATAAATTTCATGTTAGTTTGAAGGAATGTTCCTGAAACAGGTAAAACTGTTCTTTTACCCTTTCTGTCACACTGATAATGACCCAATGAGACACAGTGAGCAGGCAAGCCACAGTGAGATAGTATGGTGGTCTGAATTAGGTAACCCCCATAAACTCACATGTTCTGAATGCTTGATTCCTAGCTGATGAAGTGGATCCTTGCTGGAAGAGGTGTGTTGCTGGGGATGGATGGACCTTGATGGTTTATTAGCCCTAGCTTGCCAGTGTTAGTTCACCTCATGCTCCTGCCACTTTTGTCTACCTGATATTGGCAAGGAGATGATGTCCAGCCTCTGTTTGTGCCATCTTTCCCCTACCATCATGGAGCTTCTCTTGAGACTATAAACCAAAATAAAAGCATTCTTCCATCAGCTGCTTTTGGTTGGGTCCTTTGTCCCATCAATGCAAAGTTAACTACAACAGATAGGTTTTTTGTTTGTTTTTCGAGGTAGGGTCTCACTCCAGTCCAGGCTGACCTGGAATTCACTATGTAGTCTCAGGCTAGCCTTGAACTCACAGCAATCCTCCTACCTCTGCCTCCCGAGCGCTGGAATTAAAGGTGTGTGCCACCACACCTGGCTACAACAGATAGTTTTTGTCTGCATTATTTTGCTGCTGCAGTCCTCCTTGTTGCATATTCTTCAAGGCATTACTTTAGACAGATAGAAGCAATCCTCTTTGTGGCCAAATGGGCCATCTTTCTTTCTACACTCGACAAAAGATGCTACACTTAACTTCTCTTGTCCAAGTAAAATAGAGTGAAATAGAAGGGTGCATCTGTGATATGAGTAGCATGTTGGCTTACCTGTTGGGAATAATTTACCTTCTTCAAAACCTTTTCCTGTAATCTAATGTACTGTAGCCTGTGTTCTGGGTATATGAAAGCGTATAATGTAGAAAGTGACAATTGGCTGGCATTTGGCTAGCTTGCCTTCTGGCACCATGGTTTAAGCCATGGATAAGAGAATGACTGAGAGAAACATCCAGAGCAGCCAACTTTCCTCTTTCTTCTGTATGAAGGCCTTTTAAAATTCAGCAGGGCCCTCCTGAGTTACAGCTAGTTCTGTAGAGTGGCACAAATTAGATGTTTGGTATACACTCTTTGTAGAACTGGGCAATTCTTCATCAGCATAGCAATTTGTTGGCAATCTGTTGGTTTTCTATTGAAAAGTATGTTGAATTGTAATCCCAGGCCAATTATTAATTCTAGTTTTTCTTCCAAGCCTTTCCAGCTGCCTTTCCAAAATTAACTTCATGAATTTTTCTGAGTGTAGTGCTGTCTGGCCTACACTATCTCCACTACAGTGGAGAACCTTCCACCGGGTTTGGACTTGCTGAAAGGGCTGGTTTTAACTGGGTGAATGGTATGCCATGGCTCAGTGACTAGCTGGGTTTTTTGTTTTTGTTGTTGTTTTTGTTTTTGATTTTTGGTTTGGTTTTTTGAGTAGCGTCTTGCTGTAGCTCAAGCTGACCTAGAATTCACTTGGTAGTCTCAGGGTGGCCTTGAACTACAGTGATCCTCCTTCTTCTGCCTCCCACATGCTGGGATTAAAGGCGTGTATTACCACGCCTGGCTAATAGCACAGTTTTGATGCTGGCTGGATTTCCTTTTTTTTTTTTTTTTTTTTTTTTTTTTAAATTTTTCTATTTATTAGAGACAGAGAGGGAGAAAATGGGCATACCAGGGCCTCTAGCCACTGCAAACAAACTCCAGATGATTGCACCACCTTGTGTATCTGGCTCACGTGGGACCTGGAGAATTGAACCTGGGTTCTTAGACTTTGCAGGCAAGTGCCATAACCACTAAGCCATCTCTCCAGCTCCCCCCCCCTTAAAAAGTTATTTATTTATTTGCAAGCTGAGAGAGCTAGACAAAAGAGAGACAGACAGACAGAATGGGCATACCAGTGGCCTCTAGCTGCTGCAAATGAGCTCCAGATAGATGTACCACTTTGTGCATCTAGCTTTATGTGGGTACTGGGGAATTGAACTCAGGTTGTTAGCCTTTGCAGGCAAGTACCCTAATCGATAAGCCATCTCTCCAGCCTTGGATTTCCTCATAAAGGATATCAATGCTCTCCTGTTAGATTTATAACTCAGCCACTATTCTCATTGTCCTGGGTGAGTGATAGTATCTATGATTCTTAGATGCTTATTATACTTCTGTGTTTTTTTAAAAATAGGTGATCTATATTTTATTTTGGAAGGGCAGTTATTATTATTTTTTAAGATATTTTATTTATTTATTTATGACACACACAGAGAATGGGTGCACCAGGGTCTCTAGCCATTGCAAACAAACTCTAGACACATGCACCACCAAGTGTATCTGGCTTACAGGGGTACTGGGGAGTTGAACCTGGGCCCTTAGGCTTTACAAGTAAGCACATTACGAAGCCATCTCTCTCTCTAGCCCATTTTTATTTATTTATTTGAGAGAGGGAGAGAGGGGGAAATGGCTATGCTAGGCAGGGCCTCTTGCCACTGCAAACAAACTCTAGATGAGTGCACCACTTTGTGCATCTGGCTTTATGTGGGCACTGAGGAATTGAACCTGGGACAACAGGCTTTGATAGCAAGCACTTTTAACCACTGAATGACCTTCCATTCCATGCTTTTCTTTTTGTTTTTGTTTTTCAAAAAAAAATTTTTTGAAGCAAACCCAACAGACTGGCCTTGAACTCCAGATATGTCCACCACCTTGTGTGCATGTGTGACCTTGTGCATGCATCACCTTGTATGCTTGGCTTATGTGGGATCTGGGGACTCAAATATGGGCCCTTAGGCTTCTCAGGCAAACGCCTTAACTGCTAAGCCATCTCTCCAGCCTCCATGCATCCATTTTGTTTGTTTGTTTGAGGTAGGGTCTCTCTCTAGCCTATGCTGACCTGGAATTCATTATGAAGTCTCAGGGTGGCCTCAAACTAATGACAATCCTCCTATCTCTGCCTCCTTCATGCTAGGATTAAAGGTGTATGCCACCACACCCAGCTCATGCTTCTGTTTTTCTTTTTTTTTTTTTCCAAATGAAGTTAAGGTTAATTTTTCAAACTGATTAATGTAATATATGCTTATTGTTTTAAAAGTTATAACCCTCCCACCCTCAGACTAGGGTTATCCACAGATAACTCTAGGATGCTTCTAGAAGCTTTCAAACAAGAGTCTTTATTTAACCCCTGAGCAATTTTCCCACCATTTCTAGAAGCTTTCTACATCTTTCTGTAAAAAGACATTCTGTTTGGTGGCTTACTACACCCAGTGCATTACTTTCTGGTTTTGCAGGTAGACTCTGCATGGATCTGTAAGCAGCATTCCTTTCAGGAATGTCAGGGAGATTATATTCCTTACTTTTTCAATTTTAGAGGATGCCTGCCATCCTTTGGCTCTTGGATCTTGTGTTAGTTACTTTTCTCCTTGTTGTGACAAGGTACTTGACAAGTAACTTAAGGACGAAAGGGTTTATTTTGGTTCACATTTTGAGGATACAGTCCATCATGGTGGGGAAGGTATGTTAGCAGGATTGTGAGGGAGCTGGCCACATTGTGTTAAAAGTCAGGAAATGGGCTGGAGAGGTGGCTTAATGGTTAAAAGGTGCTTGCTTTACAAAGCCTGACAGTCTGAGTTTGATTCCCCAGTTCCTTTGTAAAGCCAGATGCACAAAGTGGTAGATGTTGAAGGCTAAGAAAAAGTTGTAATCCCATTAAGGAAAATTTTTGTGAAAAAGGCTGTAAAAGTTGGGTGGGATAGCATATACCTTTCTTTAATTGTAGCACTCAGGAGGCAGAGGGAGGAGGATTGCTGTGAGTTCTAGGCCAGCCTAGGACAGAGTGAGTTCCAGGTCACCTCGGCTAGAGTGAGACCCTACCTTGAAAAACCACACACACCCCCCAAAAAAAGTCTGAGATGGTTTAGCGGGTAAGGCAGTTGCCTGCAGAGCCAAAGGACCTGGGTTTGATTCCCCAGGATCCACGTAAGCCAGATGTACAAGGTGGCATATGCATCTGGAGTTTTAAAATATTTTTTGTTTTATTTTTATTTATCTATTTATTTATTTATTAGCAACAGAGAGAGAGAGAGAGAATGGGTGCACCAGGGCCTCCAGCCACTGCAAGCAAATTCCAGATGCAAGTGCCACCTTGTACGTCTGGCTTATGTGGGTCCTGGGGAACTGAGCCTCGAACTGGGGTCCTTAGGCTTCACAGGCAAGCGCCTAACCTCTAAGTCATCTCTCCAACCCCATATCTGGAGTTTGTCTGCAGCAGCTAGAGATCCTGGTGTACCCATTCTCTCTCTATCTGTCTGTCTCTCTCTTTCTGCTTCTCCCTCTCAAATAAATAAAAATATTTTTAAAAAGAACCCTTCCCAAAAAATGACTATAGAATCACAATTTTGTTTTGTGGGTTGAAAGCAGAAAAAAATCAGAGTAGTTATTGATCCTGACATGAACTTAGTCTAGTTGCAGTTATTGAATTAAATGTCTGTTGAGTTCTGAGGATATGTATAAGATAGGAAGAGTAGTTTTCACTTAACCTAAGATGAGAATTCTGATGCACCCTGGACTTCATCATATGAATTGGCTTTCTAGGCCTGGGTAACCTCAGTATAATCCCTTCCAGATCCATCCAGTTCCCTGTAAATTTCATAATTTTATTTTACTTTACCACTGAATAGAACTTCATTGTATAAATGTACCACATCTTCATTATCCATTTATCAGTTGAGGGACATCTAGGCTGGTTCCATTTCCTAGCTATTGTGAGTAGATAAACATGGATGAGTAAATATCTCTGAGGTAGTGCGATGAGTCTTTAGGATATATGCCTAGGAGTGCTATAGCTGGATCATATGGTAAATATATTTTTAGTCTTCTCAGGAACCTCCACACTGATTTCCACAGTGGTTGTATCCATTTACATTCCCACCAAAAGTGTAGAAGAGTTTCTCCTTTTCAACAGCCTCACCACATTTATTGTCATTTGTTTTCTTGATGACAGCCATTCTGACAGTAGTGAGATGGAATCTCAAAGTAGTTTTAATTTGCATTTACTTGATGGCTAAGGATGTAGAACATGTTTTTAAATGTTTATATGCCATCTGTATTTCTTGAGAACTGTCCATTTAGTTCCATAGCCCATTTTTTATTTGGGTTGTTTGATTTCTTATTATTTAGTTTTTTGAGTTCTTTCTGTATCCTGGATGTTAATCCCCTGTCAGATGTATAGCTGGCAAAGATTTTCTCCCATTCTGTAGGTTGCTTCTTTGCTGTATTCACAGTGTCCTTTGCTGTACAAAAGCTTTGTAATTTCATGAGGTCCCATTGTATGGCACAATGCAGATCAGGCCCTAGCCAGACTGCATGCTAAAAGAAATCAGGCCACACCTCTCAGGTTTTGTCACCAGGATGGTGGGTAGTCAATGACAGGTAAGACCCCAGGAGATGGGGCAACCTAAGACAGGCACCGTCATATGTGATGATCCCTTGGGACCTGGGTTCAACAATGGCTTGGCAAAGAACCATGCCTCCCAGGGTTGCCAATAATAAAAACAAAAAGGAGGATATGTATGGCACAATGCAGGTCAGGCCCTAGCCAGACTACATGCTAAAAGAAACCAGGCCACACCCCTCAGGTTTTCTTACCAGGATGGCAGGTAGTCAATGATGGGTAAGACCCCAGGAGATGGGGCAACCTAAGACAGCCACTGTCGCATGTGATGATCCCTTGGGGCCTGGGTTCAACAGTGGCTTGGCAAAGAACCATGCCTCCCAGGGTTGCCAATAATAAAAACAGAAAGGAGGATATATATGGCACAATGCAGGTCGGGCCCTAGCCAGACTGCATGCCAGAAGGAACCAGGAAGTGGCTTCTGTGGACATGGCGTCCTGCCCAGGCTTGGTGTGACAACTGCTACAGTCCCATGCTTGTGAGAAAACTGCTACAAGATGATCTGCCCGGAGATCGGCTGTCATTGGTCACAAGAAGGGGACCACCCCAATCAATGATTGGCCAACCAAACCCCTTAAAACCCCCTACACTTCCTTAAATAAACAAGTTTGCGGCATCTTGCCCTCTGTTGCTTCCACCCAACTCCCGGAGTCTGTGTTGTGACTCCGCGCCTCTCACCCCCAACTCGTCCCTCCTGGGCTGGCCCTAGGAGGGACCCCAACAGTCCCAGTGATTGATTAGTGGTTTTACTTACTGAGCAACTGGGGTTATATTTAGAAAATCATTGTCTATGTCAATATGCTGAAATGCTTCCCCTACTTTTTCCTCTAGCTGTTTCAGTGTCAGGTCTGATATTAAGGCCTTTGATCCATTTGGACTTGATTCTTGTGCATGGAGAGAGAAAAGGATCTATTTTCATCCTTCTACATATAGATAGCCAGTTCTCCCATCACCATTTGTTAAAGAGGCTGTCTTTTCTGCAATGAATATTTTTTGCATTTTCGTCAAAAATGGCTGTAGCTGCCTGAGTTTACATCTGGGTCTTCTATTCTGTTCCGTTGATCTATGTGTCTGTTTTTGAGCCAGTGCCATGTGTAATATATCTTAAAATCAGGTTAGGCACTATCCAGCCTTATTTTTGTTGCTTAGAAATGTTTTGGCTGTTCGAGTTGTTTGTTTGTTTGTTTGTTTGTTTGTTTGTTTTTGTTTTTTGGAGGTAGGGTCTCACTCTAGCTCAGGCTGACCTGGAATTCACTATGTAGTCTCAGGGTGACCTTGAGCTCACAGTGATCCTCCTACCTCTGCCTCCTGAGTGCTGGGATTAAAGGTGTGCGTCACCATGCCCAGCTTATTCAAGGTTTTTTTGTGCTTCCAAATGATTTTTTTTTTAATAAACTGGGTGCTGTGGAGCACCATCCATTTTAATTAATTAGTTAATTAATTTTTTATTTGAGAGCGACAGACAGAGAAAGAGGGGAAGAGAGAGAGAATGGGTACACCAGGGCCTCTAGCTACTGCAAACAAACTCCAGATGCATGCGCCACCTTGTGGTTCTGGCTTATGTGGGTACTGGGGAATTGAACATGGGTCTTTGGCTTTGCAGGCAAGCACTTAACCACTAAGCCATCTTTCCAGCCCCCACATGAATTTTAAGATTTTTTTTTCTATTTCAGTGAAGAATGCCATTGGAATTTTGGTGGGAATTACATTAAATATGTAGATTGCTTTTGGTAAGATTGACATTTTCACAATATTGATTATTTCAATCCAAGAACATATGATGTTTTTCATTTCCTAATGTCTTCTGCAATTTCTCTCTTGAGTGTTTTAAAGTTTTCACTGTAGAGACCCTTCACTTCCTTTGTTATGTTTATTCCAAGGTGCTGTATTGAGGCAATTGTGAATGGGAATGATTCCTTGATTTCATCCTCAGCATGTTTGTTGTTAGTATATAGAAGGCTACTGATTTCTGTATGTTAATTTTGTATCCTGTTATATTGCTAAAAGTGTTTATCAGCTCTATTAGTTTGCTGGAAGAGTCTTTAAGGTCCCTTATGTATAGAGACATATTATCTGCAAATAATAATTTGATCTCTTCCTTTCCAATTTGTATCCCTTTTATGCATGTCTCTTGCCTTATTGCAATAGCCAAGACTCCACTACTATATAAAAGTGGGAACTGTACATATCCTTGTCTTGTTCCTGATTTTTGTGGAAAAGCTTCAAGTTTTCCCCCATTTAGTATTATGTTGGCTGTAGGTTTGTCATAAATAGCCTTTATTATGTTGAAATATGTTCCTTCTATTCCAAGTTTCTGTAGGACTTTTACTATGAAGGGATGTTGGATTTTGTCAAATGCCTTTTCTGCATATATTGAGGTGATCATGTGATTTTTGTCCTTCAGTCCATTTATATAGTGTATTACATTCATCAATTTGTGTTACGTTGAACCATCCCTGGATTTATGAGATGAAACCTACTTGGTTAGTGTGAATGATCTTTCTGATGTATTCTTGTATAACTCTGTTTGCCAGTATTTTGTGGAATTTTTGCATCTATGTTCATTAGGGAGATTATCTGTAATTTTATTTGTGTGTGTGTGTGTTCTGTCTTTGGTTTTGGTATCAGGGTAATGCTTGCTGACTTCACAGAATGAGTTAGTATTCTTTTCTTCTCTGTTGTAATGGGAAAGTTTAAGAAGCATTGCTGTTAGTTCTTCTGTGAAGATCTGGTGTATTCACCAGTGAATCTATCTGGGCCTGGACTTTTTTTAGCCGGGAGATTTTTGAGTGGGAGCGGAGGTTTATAACTACTTTGATCTCAGAGCTCATTATAGGTCTGTTTAAATGGTTTATCTCATCTTTATTTAATATCTGTAGCTCATACAAATTTAGGAAATAATCCGTTTCTCAGAATTTCAATCTTAGTGGAGTATATGTTCTTAAAGTATGTCCTTATGATTTTCTGATTATTTTTGGTATTTGTTTTAATGGTGAATTTTCATCTCTATTTTTTTCTTTTTAAAAAATTTATTTATTTATCTTTTTTATTTTTGTATTTTTTCTTTTTTAAAATTTATTTATTTTTATTGACAACTTCTATTCTTATAGACAATAAACCATATTTCCCTCCACTCCCACCCCCTTTCCTTCCTTTTACAACTCCACTCTCCATCATATTCCCTCCCTCTCTCCATTAGTCTCTTTTTTAATTTGATGTCATCATCTTTTTCTCCTATTATGAGGGTCTTGTGAAGGTATTGCTAGGCATTGTGAGGTCATGGATATCGAGGCCAATTCCTGTCTGGACAATTGCATTGTAAGGAGTTGTACCCTTCCTTTGGCTGTTACATTCTTTCTGCCACCTTTTCCACAGTGGGCCCTGAGCCTTGGAGGGTATGATAGAGATGTTTCAGTGCTGGGCACTCCTCTATCCCTTTTTCTCAGCACCATGTTGCCTTTTGGGTCATCCCAGTGGTCATCGGAATCTGAAAATAGAAGTTTCTCTAACCAGAAGTGAGAGTAGCATTAATGCATATGAACATTAAGTGTACTGTTTTCAGGGCATTTTGGTGGGAGTAATATATACATTTAGCCAGACAAGAGCAGGCTTTATACTCCTAAGGCTCATGACCACCCCTGCCATAGGCTTTTGATTAGGTAGAGCAGGCCTTCAGTCCAATTTGAGAACAGTTGGTTTCCCCTAGGGCAGACATGCCACTATTGCAACAGTTCAGTCATTTGGCCTGTCTGGCCAAACTTGAGGCTTCCAGTGTCCACTGATTTCACCACTGATGATTTCTTTCTCCCATAGGGCTCCATGCAGTACAGCTTTTTCCAGCTTTCAGTTGGCTGATCTTCAGGGAGAAAGTTTTCAGCTCAGCGCCAGTTTGATTTCTCAGTGACCTTGCTACTCAGGCAAATGAAGTCTTCAGCAATAGGGTCTTACCATCTGTTTCTCAAGGAAAACCAAGGCCTTTGGCAATAGCCTGTACTGTTTTGGAGGGAGCAGAGACCTCCTTGGCCAACAACTCACAGGAAGATATCCCATCCCAGGCACTGAAAAATTTCTAGTAACAATATTTGGCTTCTGGATGTGCCATTATTCAAAAAAGTAGGTTTACATATGTCTTATTCAGGATATCTTGAATTTTGATTGACACTACCTCCTGCCCTTTTTTTACAGTCTCCCCCCATGGTCTCACTTAGGCCTTTTCTCTCCCTGTAATCTCTTCTTCTACTTATATATATATATATATATATATATACAATACCATCCCCTTAAGTCCTTCCCTCTCCTCCCCTTCCTTATAGCCTTTTTCTAGCTTACTGGACTCTGCTACCAATTTTTGGTTCTAGCTCACACACAAATCTATACATTTGTAGCTAGGATCCACATATAAGAGAGAATATGCAACATCTGGCTTTCTAGGCCTGGGTTACCTCACTTAGTATAGTCCTTTCCATATCTGTCCATTTCCCTGCAAATTTCATAATTTCATTTTTCTTTGCCGCTGAATAGAACTCCATTGTGTAAATGTACTATATCTTTATTATCCATTCAGCTGTTGAGGGACATCTAGGCTGGTTTCATTTCCTAGCTGTTATGAATAGAGCAACAATAAACACTGTTGTGCAAGTATCTCTGAGGTAGTGAGAAGAGTCATTAGAATATATGCCTAGGAGTACCATAGCTGGATCATATGGTAAATCTACTTTTTAGCTGTCTCAAGAACCTCCACACTGATTTCCACAATGGCTGTACCAGATTACATTCCCACCAACAGTGTAGAAGGGTTCCCCTTTTTCTGCATCCCCGCCAACATTTATTGTCATTTGTTTTCTTGATAGTAGCCATCCTAACAAACGAGGTGGAATCTCAAAGTAGTTTCAATTTGCATTTCCCTGATGGCTAAGGATGTAGAACACTTTTTTAGATGTTTATATGCCATCTGTATTTCTTCTGATGAGAACTCTCTATTTAGTTCCATAGCCCATTTTTTAATTAGGTTGTTTGATTTCTTATTGTTCTATATTTTGAATTCTTTGTATATTCTGGATATTAGTCCTCTGCCAGATGTATAGATGGCAAAGATTTTCTCCCATTCTGTAGGTTGTATCTTTGCTCTATTCACAGTGTTCTTTGCTGTACAAAAGCTTTGTAATTTCATGAGATCCCAGTGGTTGATTAGTGGTTATGTTTCCTGAGCACCTGGGGTTATATTCAGAAAGTCATTGACTATTCCAATATGTTGATGGGTTCCCCTACTTTTCCTCTAACAATTTCAGAGTTTCAGGTTGGATATTAAGGTCCCTGATCCACTTGGTCTTGATTCTTGTGCATGGAGAATGACAAGGATCTATTTATTTTTATTTTTATTTATTTATTTACAAGGAGAGAGAGAGAATGGGCATGCCAGGGTCTGTAGCCACTGCAATGAACTCCAGGTGCATGTTACCCTTGTGCTTCTGGCTTAGGTGGGACCTGGGGAATTGAACCTGGGTCCTTTGTATTTGCAGGTGCATGCCTTAACCACTAAGCCATCTCTCCAGCTTCAAGAATCTATTTTCATCTTTCTACATATAGATATCCAGTGTTCCCAGCACCACTTGTTGAAGAGGCTATCTTTTCTCCAATGAATACTTTTGGCATTTTTGTCAAAAATCAGATGGCTGGGGCTGGAGAGATGGCTTAGCGGTTAAGGTGCCTGCCTGCTAAGCCTAAGAACCCCAGTTCCAATCTCCAGGTCCCATGTTTAGCCAGATGCAAAAGTAACACAAGGGCGCAATGCCACACTTGCCCACAAGGGGGTGCACACATCTGGATTTCGTTCACAGCAGTGGAGAGGCTGCTGGCATGCCCATTCTCTATCTGTCTTCCTCTCCCTCTGACTCTCTGTGTCTCTCTCAAAAAAAAAAAAAAAAATCAGATGGCTGTAGCTGCCTTGATTAACATCCAAGTCCTTTATTCTGTTCCATTGATCTACATTCTGTCTTTGTACCAGTACCATGTTATTTTTGTTACTATGGCTTTGTAATATAGCTTAAAATCAGGTATGGTGATACCACCAGCCTGATTTTTGTTGCTCAAAATTGTTTTGGCTATTCGAGGTTTTTTGTGCTTCCAAATGAATTTGAGGATTTTTTTTTCTATGTCTGTGAAGAATGCCATTGGAATTTTAAAATATATATTTGAGAGAGAGAGAGAGAGAAAGTAAGAGGCCTCCAGCCACTGCAAACTCCAGACGTATGAGCCCCCTTGTGCATCTGGCTTATGTGGGTCCTGGGGAATAGAACCAGGGTCCTTAGGCTTCGCAGGCAAACGCCTTAACCACTAAGCCATTTCCCCAGCCTGCCATTGAAATTTTAATGGGGATTGCATTAAAATGTGTACATTGCTTTTGGTAAGACTGACATTTTCACAATATTGATTCTTCAAATCCAAGAACATGGGATGTCTTTCCATTTCCTTGTGTCTTCTGCAATTTCTCAGAGTGTTTTAAAGTTCTCATTGTAGAGATCCTTCACTTCCTTGGTTAAGTTTATTCCAAGGTACTTTTTTTTTTTTTTTGAGGTTATTATGAATGGGAGCTATTCATCCTCTGCATATTTGTTGTTAGTATATAGGAAAGCTACTGATTTCTGGGTGTTTATTTTGTATCCTGTTACGTTGCTAAAAGTGTTTATTAGCTGTAACAGTTTGCTAATAGAGTCTTTAGGGTCCTTTATGTATAGAATCATATCATCTGCAAATAATGATAGTTTGATCTCTTCCTTTCCAATTTGTATCCCTTTTATGAGTGTCTCTTGCCTAATTGCTATAGCTAAGACTTCCATTACTATATTAAATAAAAGTGGGGACAGTGGACAGCCTTGTCTTTTTCCTGAATTTAGTGGTAAAGTTTCAAGTTTTTCCCCATTTAGTATTATGTTGGCTGTAGGTTTGTCATAAATAGCTTTTATTATGTTGAGATATGTTCCTTCTGTTTCCAGCTTCTGTAGGACTTTTACCATGAAGGGATGTTGGATTTTGTAGAATGTCTTTTCTGCATCTAATGAGATGACCATGTGATTATTGTCCTTCAGACCATTTATATGATGTATTACATTTATGAATTTGTGTATGTTGAACCATCCCTGCATCTCTGGGATAAGCCTACTTGGTCAGGGGTAATATATTCTGATATATTCTTGTATTCTGTTTGCCAATATTTTGTTCAGATTTTTTTTTTTTTTTTTTTTTTGGTTTTTCGAGGTAGGGTCTCACTCTGGTCCAGGCTGACCTGGAATTAACTATGTAGTCTCAGGGTGGCCTTGAACTCTTAGCGATCCTCCTACCTCTGCCTCCCAAGTGCTGGGATTAAAGGTGGGTGCCACCATGCTCGGCTTGTTCAGAATTTTTGTATCTATGTTCATGAGGGAGATTGGTCTGTGATTTTCTTTTTTTGTTCTGTCTTCATCCAATTTTAGTATCAGGGTGATGCTGGCTTCATTGGAGTTTGGTAGAATTCCATCCTTTTCTATTTTATGGAAAAGTTTGAGAAGCAGTGGTGTTAGTTCTTCCATGAAGGTCTGATAAAATTCACCAGTGAATCCATGTGGGTTTGGACTTTTTTTAGTTGGGAGACTTTTTATAACTGCTTGGATCTCCTTACTTGTTATAGGTCTATTTAAATGGTTTGTCTCCTCTTGATTTAATTTTGGTAGGTCATATGAATCAAGGAAATCATCCATTTCTTTCATATTTTCAAACTTAGTGTCATATATATTTTTTGTGTATGTCCTTATGATTTACTGAATTTTTTTGGTATCTGTTGTAATGGTGCATTTCATCTCTGATTTTATTAATTTTTGTCTCTTTCTTTCTTCTGGTCAGATTTGCTAAGGGTTTATCAATCTTGTTTATCCTTTCAAAGAACCAACTCTTTGATTCATTGAATCTATGGATTTTTTGTTTTTATTTTATTAATTTCTGCCCTAATCTTTATTATTTCTTCCCATCTACTGATTTTTGGTTTGCCTTGTTCTAATTTTTCCAAGGCCTTAAGGTGAAGCATTAAATTGTTTACTTGTGAACTCTCTAATTTCTTAAATAGGCACTTAGAGCTATAAATTTCCCTTAGGACTACCTTCATTGTGTCTCAAAGGTTTTGGTATGTTGTCTTCTCATATCATTTGATTTAATGAATTTATTGATTTTCTTTTTGATTTCTTCAATGACCCATTCATCATTCAGTAGTGTACTGTTTAGTCTCCATGAATTTCTGTATGCTCTGTAGTTTTTCTTGTTGCTGATTTGTAATTTAATCCCATTATGGTCAGATAGAGTACAAGGGATTATTTAAAACTTCCTGTTTGTTAAGATTTGCTTTGTGTCCTAATATATGGTCTCTTTTAGAGAATAATCCATGTGCTGCTGAGAAAATGGTATATTCTGCAGCATTTGGATGGAATGTTCTTTAGATATCTGTTGAGGTCCATTTGTTCCATGACATCATTTAATGCAGATGTCTATTTATTTTTTGCCCGGGTGACCTGTCAATTGATGAGAGTGGGGTATTGAAGTCTCCCACTACAATTGTGTTTGGTGTTATCTGTGAGCTTAAGTCTAATAGTGTTTGTTTGATGAAACTGGGAGCCCCATGGTAGGTACATATACATTTAGGATTGTAATGTCCTCCTGTTCTAGTGTTCGTTTAATCAGTATAAAGTGACCTTCTTTATCTTTCCTCACTAATGTTGGCTTGAAGTCTATCCTGTCAGATATTAGGATAGCAACCCTTCCTTGTTTCCTAGGTCCAATTGCTTGAAATACCATTTTCCATCCTTTCACCCTAAGATAGTGTCTTATATTGAGATTGAGTTTCCTGGAGGCAACAAATGTCAGGATCCTGCCTTTTAATCCAGTCTGCAAGCCTGTGTCTTTTGGTTGGGGCATTGAGGCCACTGATATTAAGAGTTATCATTGAAAGGTATGTATTCTCTCTGCTCTTGTTTTGTAGTGCTTCCTGTTTTCCCTTTACTCGCTTGTTTTTATTTATTTATTTATTTATTTATTTATTTATTTATTTATTTATTTATTTATTTTTGGAGAGGGACAGAGAGAGAGAGAGAAGGAGAGGAAGACAGATAGAGAATGGGCACGCCAGCATCCTTTCAGCTGCTGCAAACGAAATCCAGATGCATGCGCCCCGTTGTGGGCAAGTGCAGCATTGCGTCCTTGCGTCACTTTGCATCTGTCTAAACGTGGGACCTGGAGATTGGAACTGACATTCTTAGGCTTAGCAGGCAGGCGCCTTAACCGCTAAGCCATCTCTCCAACCCTTGTTTGTTTTAAGTGTTATTTGAGTATAGCTTATTTTTTCGTATTTCCTCCTGTGTGTGTTTTGCTTTCTCTTCAGAATGAAGGGTTCCTTCAAGTATTTTCTGTAGAGCTGGTTTAGTTGTCATAAATTCCTTTAGTCTGTTTTTGTTGTAGAATTTCCTTATTTCTCCATCAATTTGGATAGATAGCTTTGCAGGATAAAGTAATCTTGGTTGACAGTTGTTATCTTTCAGAACTTGGAATACATCATTCCAAGCCCTTCTGGCTTTTAAAGTTTGTGTTGAGTAATATGCTGTAATTCTGATGGGCTTGCCTTTGTAGGTGACTTGCTTTCTCTGTCTAACTGTTTTCAATATATTTTCTTGGGTTTGCATGTTTAGTAGTTTAATTATAACATGGCGAGGAGAGGTTCTTTCCAGGTTTTGTCTGGTTTTAGGGGGCTGAAGAGATGGCTCAGTGGTTAAAGGTGCTTGCTTGCAAAGCCTGCTGGCCTGGGCTCAATTTCCCAGTACCCTCATAAAGCCAGAAGCACAAAGTGACACATGCACCTGGAGTTTGCCTGCAACTGTAAGAGGCCCTGGCGTGCCCAAACCCACCCTCTCTCCCTAACCTTCTCAAATAAACAAAACTATTATTATTTTTTAAAAGAAAGTTCTCTACCCCATATTGGGGTGTGTTTTATGTCAGGCAGATGCTCTACCACTAAACTATATCTATAGCCCTTTTATACCACAACTGGTGGTTTAATAACCAAATCTTTCCTTTATTTTTTGAGTACTCATTATATGCAAGTTGCCTAGGAATTTCTTGAATTTGTAATCCTTTTTCCTCAGCCTCCTGAGTAGCTGGGATTACAGACCTGTACCACCAGATTTGGCTTTTAAAGAATACTTTGATTTGTAAATTCAAGCTCTTTTCTGCTGAATAGCTTCTGAATTCAGAGGCATTTCTAGATCATCCATAGAAAGAGCTCTCTATCTCTTTGGACACAATGGGATTTCTGGTGATATTGTACCCCACCTTTTTTACCCCTCCCCCTTTGGGGTAGGGTCTCGCTTTCACCCAGGCTGATCTGGAATTCACTATATCATCTCAGGCTGGCCTCACACTCACAATGATCACCCTACCTTGGCCTCCTAAGTACTGGGATTAAAGGTGTAGGCCACCACACCCGTCACACACACACACCTTCAATCCCAGTGCTCTGGAGGCCAAGGTAGGAGGATCACAGTGAGTTCAAGGCTACCCTGAAACTACAAAGTGAATTCCAGGTCAGCCTATGTGAGAGTGAGACCCTACTTAAAGCCCCCCCCCCCCCACGAGCCGGGTGTGGTGGCGCACGCCTTTAATCCCAGCACTTGGGAGGCAGAGGTAGGAGGATCGCCTTGAATTCAAGGCCACCCTGAGACTACATAGTTAATTCCAGGACAGCCTGGGCCAGAGTGAGACCCTACCTCGAAAAACCAAAAAAAACAAAACAAAAGAAAAAGCACCCCCCCCAATAAAAAGTCAATTTTTTTTTCTCCCATGGTAGGGTTTTACTGTAGCCCAGGCTGACCTGTAATTCACTATGTCGTCTTAGGATGGTCTCTAACTCACAGCTATCTTCCTACCTCAGCCTCCCAAGTGCTGGGATTAAAGGTGTGTGCCACCACACCTGGCTATTTTTTTAATTATTAAATTATTATATTTATTTTATAACCATGTGGCTAGAGATCCTACGTGGAGGGTTTGGGAAAACCTTGGAAAGAAAAGAGAGAAAAGAAAGTTTAAAGAGCTCCTGCCCTGAAGGGAGCTGGAGGGAATAAAGAGCCCATGAAGAGAATAAGGGATTAAGCCCAAGTGATATACATTATGATATTTAAAAAAAAAAAAAAAAAAAAAGACGCCAGGCATGGTGGCTCACGCCTTTAATCCCAGCACTCAGGAGGCAGAAGTAGGAGGATAGCTGTGAGTTCAAGACCACCCTTGAGACTACAGGTCAGCCCGAGCTAGAGTGAGACTCTACCTCAGGGGGGAAAAAAGAGTAAGGGCTAGGGGGCTGTTTCCTTGGCTCGGGTATGATGGCACATGCCTTTAATCCCAGCAATTGGGAGGCAGAGTTAGGAGGATTGCCATGATTTCAAGGCCACCCTGAGAGTACATAGTGAATTCCAAGTCAGCCTGGGCTAAAGCAAGACCTTACCTCAAAAAAAAGACAAAGGGGGAAAAAAAAAGACCAAGTTAAGCTAAAAACTTTAGTTATCAAATAATGTTTTCTCTTTCAAAGCAGATTTGTCAAGGATTGTATTAAATTGTTATTGTTTTGACTCAACAATAACCAGGTTCTACTCTATTGTTCTCCTCTATTATATATAATCAAATAATTTAAATCAAGATTTTGTTTAAATAACTATCTCATTTTTTAATATCCCAAGCCCATTTCTTATATTAACTTCTTTTTTTTTTTTTTTTTAGGGTGGCCTTGAACTCACAGTGATCTTCCTAACTCTGCTTCCTAAGTGCTGGGATTAAAGGCGTGTGCCATCACACCCAGCTTTTAGCTTAATCTTGGATATCAATTAATCTGATGTATATTAGAAATTTTTATTAACATAAAGCAATTTTATAGCCGGGCGTGGTGGCGCACGCCTTTAATCCCAGCACTCGGGAGGCAGAGGTAGGAGGATCACCGTGAGTTCGAGGCCACCCTGAGACTACATAGTGAATTCCAGGTCAGCCTGGGCCAGAGTGAGACCCTACCTCGAAAAAAAAAAAAAAGCAATTTTATGTCTTAGGCAAGCTGTCTTAACATATTTTATCTAATGGGAGGATAAAACTTCCTGAAATTAAATCACTTTAACTTAAATGATTAAACCTAGCGATGACCATTAGCATAAATAGCATAAATAGAACAAGGGTTATCTTTAAAGTCACAATGATTTTCGGTATGAGAACCTTATCTTTAGAAATTAAACACTTATACATGAACCTTTTATCTTTTTAAAAATATTTTATTATTTATTTATTTGACAGAGCAAGAGGGAGGGAGAGAGAGAAAGAGGGAGGGAGGGAGGGAGAATGAGAATGGGTGTGCCAGGGCTTCCAGCCTCTGCAAATGAACTCCAGATGTGTGTACCCCTTCGTGCATCTGGCTAATGTGGGTCCTGGGGAATTGTAATTGGGTCCTTTGGCTTTGTGGGCAAATGCCTTAACCGCTAAGCCATCTCTTCAGCCCCATGAACCTTTATCTTAAGACTCAGTTTCCCCTATAGTTAATGTGTTGGAGAACATAGAAACATAGTTAACTTTACTGATAGCCTTAAAGTTAGTTTTTATATCCCGTAAGCCGTAACAAATTAGCATCATTTGAGAAAGAGGTAGATATATAGAGAGGATGGGTGTGATAGAGCCCCCTGCTGCTGAAAACAAACTCCAGATGCATGTGCCACTTTGTGCTTCTGGCTTTATGTGGGTACTGGGGAGTCAAACCTGTGTTGTTAGGCTTTGCAGGAAAGTTCTTTAACTGCTGAACTTCTGTGTAGTCCACCCACCCCCCAGTTTTTTTCTTTTCTTTTTTTTTTTCTCTGAGGTAGGGTCTTACTCTAGCCTAGGCTAACCTGGAACTTTCTTTTTAGTTCCAGGCTGGCCTCAAACTCACAGTGATCCTCCTACCTCTTCCTCCTAAGTGCTGGAATTAAAGGTATGTGTCACCATGCCTGATACTGCCTTAAAAAAAAATCTTTACAGAGCCGGGCGTGGTGGCGCACGCCTTTAATCCCAGCACTCGGGAGGCAGAGGTAAGAGGATCTCCGAGAGTTCGAGGCCACCCTGAGACTACATAGTGAATTCCAGGTCAGCCTGGGCTAGAGCAAGACCCTACCTCGAAAACCAAAAAAAAAAAAAAAAAAAAAAAAAACTTTATAGGGCTAAAGAGATGGCTTAGCAGTTAAGGTTCTTCTGCAAAGCCTAAGGACCCAGGTTTGATTCCCCAAGTACCCACATAAGCCAGATGCACATGTTGGTGCATGTGTCTGGAGTTTGTTTGCAGTGGCTGGAGGCACTGGTGCACTCATTCTCTCTGTGTGTCCATCTGCCTCTTTCTCTTCAAATAAATATTTTTTTAAAAAAAATTTTAAAACTGGACATGGTGGTACACGCTTTTTATCCTAGCACTTGGAAGGCAGAGGTAGCAGGATTACTGTGAGTCCAAGGCTACCCTGAGACGACTACATAGTGAATTCCAGGTCAGCCTGGGATAGAGTGAGACCCTATCTTGAAAAACAAAAACAAACAAAAAAAAACCTTTACAAATATTATTAATAAACATTGACTGATGACCTGAACCCTGAAAAACAACCCATTATTCAACTTTTCTTTTTATTTTATTTTATTTTTTTTTATTCAACTTTTCTTTTGTGTTTATATAGGTGAGACAGGTATTGGCAAATCCACTTTAATGGACACTTTATTCAATACCAAATTTGAAAGTGATCCAGCTACTCACAATGAACCGGGCGTCCGGTTAAAAGCCAGAAGTTATGAGCTTCAGGAAAGCAATGTACGGCTGAAGCTCACCATTGTTGACACCGTGGGATTTGGAGACCAGATAAATAAAGATGACAGGTAAGAATATAAATAGATAGGAGAACCCATCCCAGATAAATTCAAAGGCTGAATGTTTCTGGTGTTCTCGAGTTGTGAAGCTTGGTTTATTATCATGTAAAAGATAAAACATTCTTGTCTTCAGAGAAGTTTTCTGAGAATATTCTTCCTTGAAGTCAGAATTAAAAAACGAAAGTGACTCTGGCTAGTATAAGCAGAAAATTGATTTGTTAGAAGATATGTCACTTTTTCAGAAAGATCTTTGAGATTTGCAGATTTTTTTCATTAGGAAAAATAATTTAGAGAAATACCCAGCCACCCCAAAGAAAGCTGTTAACAGATATACCTACCATCAACCTTAAATTGCTTGGTACGCATGACACTTAGGAGAGAGTCCTAGGAACTTCATCAAATATGTCCCCTGTTATTTCTCCCTGTCTGTGGCTTCCGTCTGTGTTGCTTACTCCCACTTCCAGATCTTGTATGGTTGCATCTGCTTGGCAGAGATTAAGCTACATCCACTCTTTTTTTTTTTTTTTTTTTGCAGGGGTGGGGTGGGGATGTTTCTGAGGTAGGGTTTCACTCTAGCCGAGGCTAACTTGGAATTCACTATGTACTCTCATGGTGGCCTTGAACTCACAACAATCCTCTTACCTCTGTGTCCCTCTCCTCCCCCACCCCACCAAGTGTGCTGTGGTTAAAGGTATACACTACCACCAGGCTAAGCTACATCCAGAATCCTAGCTGCAAGAGAGTCTGGAGGCCATGGTGTGTCCATTCTCTCTATGTCTTTTCATTATCTCTTGCTGCTTGCAAATAAATAAGTGAAATTAAAAAACTATTTTAAAAAATTTCCTCTATGGCCAGGTATGGTGGCACACGCCTTTTATCCCAGCACTCGGGAGGCAGAGATAGGAGGATCACTGAGTTTGAGGCCACCCTGAGCCTACATAGTGAATTTCAGGTCAGCCTGGACTAGAGTGAAACACCACCCCCAAAACAAACAAACAAAAAAATTTCTCTAAGCGGATATTACTTAATTAGATAATTTGCACCACCACACTAGACACATGTCTTGTTTTTTAAAATACATGTGTATATTTTATAAAGAGCAACTTGAAATGTATTTATTTATTTATTTGAGAGAATATGGGCATTCCAGAGCCTCTTGCTGCTGTATATGAACTCCAAATATGTGTGTCTGGCTTGATGTGGGTACTGGGGAATTGAATCTGGGACATCAGGCTTTTCAAACAAGCCTCTTTAAGTGGTGAACTATCTGTCCAGCCCACTTGAAATACTTTTTATTTAGAAATGAGAAAAAAATAGAAATGTGTATTGTCTGGATATATTTTAACAATTCCCAATATGAATAAGAGTACCCAAGTAATCACAGAAATATGTAATATATTCTGTACCTGAGCACCAAGTTCTATTTTTTCTAAGGAGTACTTTAAATACTCTACAGTAGTCATTGTCCTGTGATAACAGGAGCAGTTGTTACATTAGCGAGAAGGGTTTTATTTTGCATGTGGTCAAAATGGACTAACTGTACATTGTGTTGGGATGAGGAAAGCCAAGTTCTGGCCAATGATCAAGTAGTTGCTCTTTCTGTGACCTCAATGTCAGGGAATAGTGGATAGGTTATACCTGAAGGCTCCTTGTAACACCAAGTGAAACAAATTTTAAAAAGTAAAAATAAAACAAAAACCAAGCCAGGCGTGGTGGCACATGCCTCTAATCCCAGCACTCAGGGAGGCAGAGGTAGGAGGAGCACCGTGAGTTCGAGGCCACCCTGAGATTACATAGTTAATTCCAGGTCAGCCTGGGCCAGAGTGAAACCCTATCTCGAAAAACCAAAAAAATAAAAATAAAAAAATAAAACAAAACCCTTCATGACTAGAAAAGGGCACAGGTGAATTGTGGGAGCTGGAGACTGAGCCAAGGGCTTCTGTTGACTGCACGGCTGCAGAACACACTCAGAGTAGCTTTTTTTCCAGCTTTTAGTTGAACAGTTTTCTCCCTGGTGTTAGGGAATACCATGTTTATGCACTCTGTGATTAGATTCTTGTCAGGATTTCCCACAGGCATGAGTAACTGCTTTCTATCCGGGATCTTGCTGCTAAAATTCCATGTGCTTCTCCAGCTCCAAAGCCTGTTGGCCCAGGTCCAATTCCCTAGCTATGCATGGAAAGCTGCACACAGAAAGGTGACAGGTGTGCTGACAGTGGTAGCAGCAGCAGACCTTGGCACCCATATACGCATACATACACATGTACACACATGCAAGTAAGTAAACAGAAATTTTGAAAAAAGAAATTATCTGTCTCATTTGGGTCAAGTAATAGTTTCCAAGGAGATTTAGGAGTGAGAAGGTGTGATATTAACCTAACCTAGATACCAAATATTTTTCTTTCCTCTAAAATTTCTTGACAGCTATTGTATAACCTCTTTGAATGGCATTTGGAACTCTGTTACCCGGCGCCTCAGAAGGCATTTTTGACACTGTTGACTATAAACCCAAATGACTTGTTTAAAAATAGTTTTGGGACAGTCTCTGCTTCCATTTTAAAAAAAATGGAAGTGGGATATGCATTTTTGCAACGATATGCAACCCTATGAGAAGAGATGTGCTTTTTCTTTAACCCATGATTATTTTTGCCTACTTTAGGGATTAAGCCATAGATATGAGACCAAAAGAATGTCCCAGTTTGTTTACATAGGCTTCAGACATGTCAGCATTCTTTCACCACTATCTGCCTCTGACCAGGGTAGTAGCTAGGAGGAGGCAGGAAGAAAGATCTGGTGAGATTTCCTGTTATGTTTAACTCTTTCTTACCAAGGGATTCCTTGGCTATCTGTACTCATGGATGAAAGAGGAAAGGGTTCTGGAGAAGGGACCAAGTTTTGCTGCCTAACGAGAAACAATCATTTATTCCACCTTTGGTAGATGGAGATGGACTATCCCTGGTACATAATGAACTGTAACAATCATCAGCCTGAAAAGCAGGGGTAATTAAGTCCCCTGAGAGAATCGTCAAATTCCTACCAGAATTATGAAACAGTAGCGAAGTGGACTGTTTAACTTTTATTATTCTTAAAAGTCTTTTAAAAATATATTTATTTACTGAGGGAGGGAGGGAAAAGAACATGGGCATGCCAGGGCCTCTTGTTGCTACAAATGAACTCCAGACACATGTCACTTCATGCATCTGGCTTTATGTGGGTACTGGGGAATCAAACCTGGGTTTACTCCACCTTTGGGAAATGGAGGTGGGCTGTCCTTGGCACATAATGAACTGTAACAATCAGCAGCCTGAAAAGCAGGGGTAATCAAGTCCCTTCCGAGGTAGTCCAGATATAAGGAAAATTATCTTTGGCTAACAGATAACAAGACAGAGGAAAGTATGTTTAGTCATATAGTTAATCTCTGAATGGTAACATTGGTCATTTGCTAGAATTATAAGTGGGTCTGTTGGATGGATAGAAAACATTGTATAACATAATACTCATAGTCCAGTGTGTTAAGAGTGCCAGCATCTCTCAATTTATTCACCCCCACCACCACCCTCTTTGAAGCAGGGTCTCCAGGCTGACTACCTCAGCCTTCCAAGTGCTGGGATTAAAGAAGTGTGACACAGAACTGGGTTTGCAGACATGCATGACCATGCACAGCTGTTTATGTGGGTTCTGGGGAATTGAGCTCAAGCTGTCTCAAGCCCGCATGCTTGTGTTACAAGTGCTCTGAACCTGTTGAGTCATCTCCCCAGCTCCTATTATTAATTTTTTAATTTATTTAAAATTTTTTGAGATCAGACCTTTTGTATTCTAGGCTAGCTTAGACTTGTTATGTAAATAAGCTGGCCTTGAAATCTTGATTCTCTTCCCTCTTATTGTGTAGTGCCAGGCTGGCCTTGAACTCACAGCTGTACTGAGTGCTGGGATTAAAGGTGTGTACCACCACAGCCAGCTTTCTCTTTCTTTTTAAAGAGAGACTTTATTAGATAAAAAGAGTATAGGGGGCTGGAGAGATGGCTTAGTGGTTAAAGCGCCTGCCTCCTAAGCCTAAGAATGCTGGTTCCAATCTCCAGCGGTTCCAATCTCCAGGTCCCACGTTTAGCCAGATGCAAAGTGACGCAAGGGTGCAATGCCGCACTTGACCACAAGGGGGCGCACACATCTGGATTTCGTTCACAGCAGCTGAGAAGCTGCTGGCACGCCCATCTCTGTCTTCCTCTCCCTCTCTCTCTCTGTCTCTCTCCAAAAAGAGTATTGGCTAGAGAGATGGCTTAGCAGTTAAGGCACTTGCCTTTGAAACCTAAGAACTCATGTTCAAATTTCCAGGTCCCATGTAAGCCAGACACACAGTGATGCAGTGCCTCACATAGTGCACAAGGGGGTGCACACATCTGGAGTTTGTTTGCAGTAGCTGAAGGCCCTAACGTGCCCATTCTCCCTCTCGCTCCCTTGTTCTCTCTCTACCTGCCTCTTTTTTTTTTTATGAGAGAGAGCGAATGGGCACGCCAGGGCCTCCTGCCACTGCCATCGAACTCCAGATGCGTGGACCACCTTGTGTTCATGTGCAACCTTGCATGTTTGTGTCAGCTAGTAGAAGCTGTCAGAATCATGTTACTAGGATGGATTTTAAAGCCTGATCACCCATTAGGAAAGAATGCCATGATCTCTTGTCATTACACTCCATGGGAACCCCTAGAGGAAAAGGCAGCATACTCTGCATATTTATAGTCTGCCCTAAAGGGTGAATGTTAGCTAGAAGAGTCATGGGAAGAAGATTGTCCTCAGCTAGAGAGTCCTGCATGGGCCGAGGCCCAGAGGCAAATGAAGTGGGGCCCTGTTTATACCCAACCAGAAGAGTTTTGAGACAAGAAATATGTGGATTTGAAAATGTTTTTAAAACATTCTGCATTCTAGTTATAAGCCAATAGTGGAATATATTGATGCCCAATTTGAGGCTTACCTTCAAGAGGAATTGAAGATTAAACGGTCTCTCTTCAATTATCATGACACAAGGATTCATGCCTGCCTCTATTTCATCGCCCCTACTGGACATTCTCTGAAGTCCCTCGACCTGGTCACCATGAAAAAGCTGGACAGCAAGGTACTAGATAACATTATTACCATCCTTGATCCTTTTAGATTAAATATAAATTTAAGATTTATTTTCGTGTAAAAGCTCTCCCTGAATTGCTCTTTAAAAGTATTTCCCACCCCCCTCAAGGTTTGGCTTTAATTTGAAGTTTAGAATGGAATAAGGTTGTTATGTTAGCTTTTGGCCTAGTCGAGGATAGGCCAACTTTTTAGATTTTAAAATTGTATACATGTCTTCACAAGAAGAACAAAGTAGAATCTTGGGCTGTGAAGACAGCGTAATGAGAGAAGTACTTGCCATACAAGCATAAGGATGTGAGTTTGGATCCCAACATCCACATGAAGCCACGTGTGGTGCCTGTAACTGCAACACTGAGGGTGTGTAAACAGGAGAATTATGGGGTTCACTGGTTTGAGATCCTATCTCAAAAAAATAGAATGGAGAGTGCTTGAGGAAGAACCCAATGTCGATCACTGGCCTCTGGTGCATGAGCCCCACCACCACCAGCACATGTGCTCACATACACCACACATAAAGAAGTGATGTGTTCCTTTCAGTTTGCCCCCTGAACCTGCCAGGTGTGTGGACTTTCTTTTTACAGTATTTGAAAGAAGGGACTGATAAGTTTGATAAAATTTGGTGCCCAATTTTACAATTAATTTGCTTTTCTGTTTTTCTTTTCTTTTTTTTAACTTTTTATTTATTATTATTTTTTTGGAGAGAGACACAGAGAGAGAGAGAGGGAGGGAGAGGGAGAGAGGAAGACAGAGATGGGCGCAGCAGCAGTGTCTCAGCTGCTGTGCACGAAATCCAGATGTGTGTGCCCCCTTGTGGTCAAGTGTGGCATAGCGCCCTTGCGTCACTTTGCATCTGGCTAAACGTGGGACCTGGAGATTGGAACCGCTGGAGATTGGAACCAGTGTTCTTAGGCTTAGGAGGCAGGCGCCTTAACCCCTAAGCCATCTCTCCAGCCCATTTTCTTTTGTTTTTGTTTTTCAAGGTAGGGTCTGACTGTAGCCCAGGCTGATTTAAAATTTACTATATAGTCTCAGGCTGGCCTCAAACTCACAGAGATCCTCCTACCTCAGCCTCCCAAGTGCTGGGATTAAAGGCATGCACCACCATGTCCAGCTTCTTTTTTAAAACATTTTTAAAAATTATTTGAGAGGCAGGGACAATGGTGGAGGAGAGGGAGAAAGAGCATGAATATGTGCATGCCATGGCCTCTTATTACTGTAAATGAACTCCAATGCATGTGCCACTTTATGCATCTGGCTTTATTTGGGTACTGGTAAATCATACTTGGGCTGGCAGGCTTTGTAAGCAACACCTTTAACTGCTGAGGCATCTCTTGCAAGCCCAACAGACTGGCCTTTTTAAAAATTTATTTTTATTTTTATTTATTTATTTGAGAGTGACAGTCAGAGAAAAAGGTAGAGAGAGAATGGGTGCATCAGGGCCTCCAGCCACTGCAAACGAACTCCAGATGCATGTGCCTCCTTGTGCATCTGGCTTATGTAGGTACTGGGTAATTGAGCCTCAAACTGGGGTCCTTAGGCTTCACAAACAAGCACTTAACTGCTAAGCCAACCCTCCAGGCCCAGACTGGCATTTATTTATTTTTTATTTTTTGTTTATTTTTTTTTTTTTTTAGGTAGGGTCTTGCTCTAGCTCAGGCTGACCTGGAATTCACTATGTCGTCTCAGGGTGGCCTTGAACTCATGGCGATCCTCCTACCTCGATCCTCCTACCTCTGCCTTCCAAGTGCTGGGATTAAAGGTGTGCGCCACCACGCCCGGCTTCTATTTTTATTTTTATTTATTTATTTGAGAGCAACAGACAGAGAGAAAGAGGCAGAGAGAGAGAGAATGGGCGCATTGGGGTATCTAGCCACTGCAAACGAAATTCAGATGCATGCGCCACCTTGTGCATCTGGCTTACGTGGGTACTGGGGAATCAAGCCTCGAACCAGGGGCCTTAGGCTTCACAGGCAAGCGCTTAGCTGCTAAGCCATCTCTCCAGCCCTAGCATTTTTTTTAATGAGAGAGAGAGAGGATATGAATTGGCATGCCAAGGCCTCCAGCCACTCCAGACTCATGCACCATCTTGTGTGCATGTAGGACCTTGTGCATGCTTCACTTTATTCTCCTGCACTGCCTCATTCTTCTTTACAGAGTAAAAGGAATTATTTTATGACAAATGAGATGGTGCAGGAGAATAAATTACAAGTAACTTTTCAGGGTAGGATGGGAGGAAGCCAAAACTCAGAGACTAAGATTATTCCCTGTCTTCTTAATTTTGCACATAGTAGAAAGTCTAATTGTCGTTATCATTAGTATTTCACAGTGAGGTTTTGCAGTGTTTGCTATGCTTTTTTATTTGTCTAGTTATTTTTCTTACAATGGAATTATATAAAAATGGGCATGTTTTATTATACAGGTGAACATCATTCCAATAATTGCAAAAGCTGACACTATTGCCAAGAATGAATTACACAAATTTAAGAGTAAGATCATGAGTGAACTAGTGAGCAATGGAGTCCAGATATATCAGTTCCCCACAGATGAAGAAACGGTGGCAGAGATTAATGCAACAATGAGTGTAAGTCTAAGTAAAAAGGTTTTTTTTTCTCCTTTTTTTCCCACTAAGGTGTTGGAAAAGCCTTAACTGAGAAGTGAGTTCTACATTTGGCCTCCAGTTCTTTTACTACTGCAAGTCATTTAACCCATGCCTCATTTTCTCTAGCTGTGAAGTGAGAAAGTTAGACAGGATGATCTCTGATTTCCTTCCCCTGTGTTATGATTTCTGTGCCAAGTCTTTTAGGAAGGAAATGCCTATGCAGCATCACTTTACACAAAATAGCTTAAAAGAAGAGACCTCTGCTTCTGTTGGTAGAAGCATGGCTGCCTGTCTCCATTTTGCTTCAGTACTTTCTCCCTGCACTGCTCTCCTTCCTGTTTTCCTATGCTTTTCTGAATCACTAGGTAAACCAGGAGCTATGGGCATGATGTCCATAGAACAAAGGTATTGGTCAAGAGCTAAATGACTAAAAAGCATGATGGTTCTGTGTAATCCCTCTTGCTGAATCTGCATCCTGCCTATTGTTACCTAGCTGATCCTTCTGCTCCTTTGTATGTCAACTCTGAACCACAGTAACTATTCATATCTTTTTCCTTTGGTGACTACATAATCTTCCTTCCTTCCTTCCTTCCTTCCTTCTTTCTCTTTCTTTCTTTCTTTCTCTCTCTCTCTCTTTCTTTCTTTCTTTCTTTCTTTCTTTCTTTCTTTCTTTCTTTCTTTCTTTCTTTCTTTCTTTGTTTTGTGTTTGAGGCAGGGTCTCATTATAGCCCAGGCTGACCTGGAATTCACTATGTATTCTCAGGGTGGCCTCAAACTTATGGTGATCCTCCTACTCTACCTCCCACGTGTTGGGATTAAAGGCGTGTGCCACCACACCTGGCTGTGACTAAATAATTTCTTTTAAAAATAGCATTCTTGGGCTGGAGAGATGGCTTAGGGGTTAAGGCACCTGCCTCCTAAGCCTAAGAACACTGGTTCCAATCTCCAGCCTTTCCAATCTCCAGGTCCCACGTTTAGCCAGATGCAAAGTGACGCAAGGGCGCTATGCCGCACTTGACCACAAGGGGGCGCACACATCTGGATTTCGTTCGCAGCAGCTGAGACACTGCTGGCGCACCCATCTCTGTCTCCCTCTCCCTCTCTCTCTCTCTCTGTCTCTCTCCAAAAAAAATAATAATAAAAAATAGCATTCTTGGGCTAGAGACATGGCTTAGCATGCCAATCTCTTTGTTTCTCTCTCGCTCGCTCTCTCTAAAATAAAATAAAAATAGCATTATTTCCATATAGTAATACCAATGATAGTTATTGGTACTGGGGAATCAGACCTGGGTCCTTAGGCTTCACAGACAAGTGCCTTAACCTCTAAGCTATCATTCTAGCCTAGGGAGCATGTTTTGATTTCAGACTTGGGCTTGAGAAAAAGCTGTCCTTCCTATAGAGTGTGAGATAGACCAGGAAGTCTTGTACATCATATAAAATACCACTTGTGCAACCTGGGCTGAAGATTCTGTCAAGCTCTGTATATATAGAAGAGGATTTGGCTTGAAGACATTCCCTTGTTTCTCGACTTCATCTTAGGTGGGGGAAAGTGTGCACTGGATCAAGGAACCATAGTAATAATTTTTAGAACATCTATTTCAAAGCACCACATTCTTATATGATAATAATAAACAAAATTAGTTTTTTCCCCTACCCCCAGAAGGTAGCCATAACTACTGTAAATCAGTAAAGACGAGTCAGTTATTTTGGACACCGTACTATGTCTACTTGAGATAAATCTTCGGTATAAGATTTGAGTCATTATTTTGGGCTAAGCCAGACCTGCATGCATTTAATCCCAGCACTTGGGAGGCAGAGGTAGGAGAACTACCATCACTTAGAGGCCACCCTGAAACTATACAGTGAATTCCAGATCAGCCTGGGCTAGAGCAACACCCTACCTTAAACCCTCCCCTTCCTCCCCCATTTTTTTGGGGGGGTTGGCTAAAGTGTCTTTCTGACTTGAAATTTATATGCTGATAGCTTTCAAGCAATTGTGGAGCTGTGGGAACAGCCCGCTGGTAGAATAATTGCCTTTACATATGTAAGGCCTCAGGTTCCATCCCTTGCACTGCAAATTAAATAAGTAAAATAGCTCGACTCAATAGAAATACAATATGAGCTAGCAAGTAATGTAAATTTTTCTAGTAGTCCCATTAAAAAAGGGAAAAGAAACATGAAGTTAATTTAAAGAATTTCTTCACTCTTAATTTATTCAAAGTGTTAATTCAACCTGTTTTAAAATTTTTTTAAATTATTTATTTGAGAGAAAGAGAGAGAGAAAGACAGAAGCAGATAGAGAAAATGGGCACACCAAGGCCTCCAGCCACAGAAAATGAACTCTAGATGCACGTGCTACATTGTGCAACTGTCTCATGTGGGTCTTGGGGAATTGAATCTGGGTCCTTTGTCTTTGCAGGCAAGCACCTTAACCACTAAGCCATCTCTCCAGCCCTAAAAGATGTTTTTTCCTTTTTTTTTTTTCTTGGAGGTAGGGTCTCATTCTAGTCCAAGCTGACCTGGAATTCACTATGTAGTCTCAAGTTGGTTTCAAACACACAGCAATCCTCCTACCTTTGCCTTCCAAGTGCTGGAATTAAAGGCATTCACCACCATGCCCAACCCTACAAAAATATTTTTTATTTAGTGTTTGCAAGCAGAGAGAGATAGAAGAGAGACAGACAGAGAGAATGGGTGCCCTAGGGCCTCCAGCCACTACAAACAGATTTCAGATACATGCTCTACTTTGTGTATCTGGCTTTGTGGGAGTACCCGGGTCATTAGGCTTTGTAGCCAACGCCTTAACTACTGAGCCATCTTGCAATCCCCCTTAAATTTTTTTAAAATCTGTTTATTCATTCATTTATTTGTATGCAGAGAGGGAGAGAGAGAATAGGTACACCAGAACCTCTTGTTGGTGCAACTGAACTCCAGATGCATGTGCCACTTTGTGTATCTGGCTTCATATGGATACTGGGGAATCAAACCCAGGCCATTAGGTTTTTCAAGCAAATGTCTTTACCATTGAGTAATTTCCCCAGCCCTGATAGTTCATCTTAATTCAGATTTCAAACTCATCAGAGATACCTGATTTACATTTATATTTCATTAAATTTAGAGTAAGATGCAAACTTATCTAGTTGTTCCTAATAAAATTTTAAAGTTTTTCCAATGTGAAGAAAGTTAACAGATACTTTTTTTTCTTTAAAATTTGTGTCTAGGGGCTGGAGAGATGGATCCACAGTTAAAGCTGATTGCATAAAATTTGTATCTACCTTGGGGCTGGAAAGATGGCTCAGCAGTTAAGACTCTTAAATCTGGAGTTCATTTGCAGCAACTGGAGACCCTGGCATGCCTTCTGTCTGTCTCTCTTCTATCTCTCTGCTTGCAAATAAATAAATACATAAATTAAACAATTGTATCTACCTTGATAAAACCAATCTTTTCTAAAAAGAAAATTTGAGATTGAAGCAAAGTGAAATGCAGTTGCCTACCAAACAATAAAGCTATATTTAATGCTAAAATATATTGTTTCGATTTTCCATTTAAGTATAAATTAATTAAAAGTAGTAAGATTGGGACTGGGGAGATGGCTAAGTGGTTAAGGCACTTGCCTGCAAAGCATGAGGACCCAGGTTTGATTCCCCAGTACCCACGTAAAGCCAAATACACAAAGTGGCAGGCGCATGTGTCTGGAGTTTGTTTGTAGTGGCTGGAGGTCCTGGCGTACCCATTCACTCCCTCCCTCCCTCCTTTCCACTCTCCCTCACTCCCTCCCTCTCTCTGTCTCTTTCTCTGTCTCCTTGCTCTGCTTGCAAATAAATAAATAAAAATGTCTTTTAAAATAAAAGTAATAAAATTACCCAGCGTGACAGCACCTTTAATGTTAGCACTTGGGAGGCAAAGGTAGGAGGATTGCCATGAATTTAAAGCCAGCCTGAGTCTACATTGTGTATTCCAGGTCAGCCTGGACTAAAGTGAGACCCTACCTCAAAACAAAACAAAACAAAACAAAACAAAACAAAAAAATAATAAAACTGCAACTAAGGAGATAGCTCAATGGGTAAAGCACATACCTTATAAAGGTGAGAACATGAGTTTGCATCTCCAGTATCCATGTTAAAATGCCTAGTGTGGGGTCGGAGAAATGGCTTAGTCATTAAGGTACTTGCCTGCAAAGCCTAAGGACCCATGTTCTACTTTCCAGATCCCTCATTAGCCAGATGCACAAAGGTAAGGCAAACGCAAGGTCACACTTGCCCACTAGGTGGTACAAATGTCTAGAGTTTTGATTGTAGTAGCTGAGGCCAATCTCTCTCTCCCTCTCTCTAAATTAAAAAAATTTTTTTTTTTAATGCCCAGAGTGGTAGCAAGGGCCTGTAATCCCAGTGCTGGGGAGGTGGAGACAAGAAGATCCCTATAGCTTATTGGCTAGTATAGCTGAATTGGTGACTTCTAGATTCAGTGTGAAAGACCCAGTCTCAAAGGATAAGGTGGACAGTGACTGAAGAAAAGATCCAATGTACAGCTCTGCCTTCCAAATGCACACATGTGTGCCAACATTTATACAAGCAACCATATACACATGCAAACCACACACATATGCATACATATATGCAAAAAAGAATAAAAACACCATCACAATGAAAAAGTGTTAGATGGGTGTGTTGACACATGCATTTAGTCCCAGGCTGAGGTAGGTGGATTACAATGTTTGAGGTCAGCCTAGGGCTACAGAGTTAATTCCAGGTTAGTCTGGGTTAGAAGCTGGGTGTGATAGTGCACGCCTTTAATCCCAGGCAGAGGTAGGAGGATTTTCTTGAGTTAGAGGCTATACTGAGAATACAGAGTGAATTCCAGGTCAGCCTGGGCTAGAGTGAGACCCTACCTCGAAAACACACACAGAAAAACAAAAGTGTCTTGGTCCTACAAGACACACACACACACATATATTTAAAGTTTTTATTTTTATTTATTTGAGAGAAAGAAAGAGGCAGATAGAGAGATTGGGTGTGCCAGAGCCTACAGCAACTGCAAAAGAATTCCAGACTCATTTGCTACCTTGTGCCTCTGGCTTATGAGTCCTGGGGAATCTAACTTGGGTCCTTTGGCTTTGCAGACAAGTGCCTTAGCTGCTACGCTATCTTTCTAGCCCCATGTATTTAAAAAAATATTTTATTTATTTAAGAGAGAGAAAGAGGCAGAGAGAGAAAGAGAATGGGCACTCCAGGGCCTATAGCCACTGCAAACCAACTCTAGATGCATGTACCACCTTGTGCATCTGGATTAATGTATCCTGGGGAATTGAACCTGGGTCTTGGGCTTCGCAGATAAGCGTCTTAATCACTAAGCCATCTCCCCAGTCTCTCCAAGCTACATTTTGTATGCTCCATAGTCACAGGCATTGAGTGGCAGCTACGACAACACACAGCTCAACCTCAAGTTCATTTCCCCTTAAATCTGGCTTTTACTTGGCTCCAAAGGGTAGACTACATGAAATGTATCCACCAAACTACAGAATCATTTCCTACCTGTTCTCCATGTTTCTACCTTTTCTCTAAGAAGGAAGAACGTTGAGGCTTGGAAGAAATTGTTTTCATTTGAGATGTGAAAAATAATGCTGTCTTTTGTTGCCTGGAAGGTTCATCTTCCATTTGCAGTGGTTGGCAGTACTGAAGAGGTGAAGATCGGCAACAAGATGGCCAAGGCCCGGCAGTACCCCTGGGGTGTGGTGCAAGGTATGTCTGTCATGGGACTCATATTTAGTTCCTATAGTGAATGGCCATGTTTCTTCTCTTCCTTCATGCACAGGGTGGTGTTCAGGAGAGGGCAGGCAGAAATGAGTGGGGTAGTTTCACTTTTAGTCATCCTGGGGGTGAAGAAGCAAGAAGTGGTCATCAGGCAGGTAAACATGTTATAGAAGTAGCTACCAAGACCTAAGGCAGCCCTTCACTATGTTGGGATATATAAAATTTCCTAGAAAAGAAAAAAATGTTCTTCTTTAGGAATTTTTTTTTTTCTTTTCGAGATAGGGTCTTGCTCTAGCTGGGGCTGATCTGGAATTCACTATGTAATCTCAGGGTGGCCTCGTACTCACAGTGATCCGCCCACCTCTGCCTCCCAGAGTGCTGAGATTAAAGGTATACGCTACCATGCCCGGTCTTCCCTTAGGAATTTGAACTAGTTGCATCAGCAAAGTATGAAGGTGCAAAAAAAAAAAAAAAGTGCTTACAAACAAGAGGGTATGTACTTTTTGGTTTTTTTGAGGTAGGGTCTTATTCTAGTCCAGGCTGACTTGGAATTCACTCTGTAGTCTCAGGGTGTCCTTGAACTCATGGAGATCCTCCTACCTCTGCTGGGATTAAAGGCATGCGCCACCATGCCCGGCTGTACTTGTTTCTTTTTTTTTAGTTTTTCGAGGTAGGGTCTCACTCTAGCTCAGGCTGACCTGGAATTCACTATGTAGTCTCAGGGTGGCCTTGAACTCACAGCAATCCTCCTACCTCTGCCTCCCAAGTGCTGGGATTAAAGGCGTGCGCCACCACGCCCGGCCTCTGTACTTGTTTCTTAATCATCTCTGGGAAAGTTGTTTTTCATGGAAATGCTATTTCAATAAATATTGATAATTGAGAATAATGATGGTATTTGAAAACTTCCCTGCTCATTCCTGACAGCATGAAAAGGTAGAAATTGGACTGGCATTGAAGCCAAATAAAACGACATTTGAATTTAGACTCTGCTACTATATTTGTTTTTGGCTTGCTTACCAAAGTCAGACTTCAGCATCTGCAAAGCAAGATACCCATTGTCTTTTTGGTAGAATGATCACAAAGGTAAATCAAGATGTTGAAGCTTCTTCCTTATATCCTGCACTTAGTAGGCTCCCAGTAGTCACTGTTATTGGCATCAGCTTGAAGGTCACCATTGTCAGAGTGTATCTTCTTTAGGAATGGAAGGTATAGCCAGCAAAGCATCTTTGATGGATTTGATACTGCAGATTTCAGAAAGGATAGTTATATCATCTTGGAAAGCATCACTTCAGATTTTCAGTAACTTTATTGCTGGTGGTCCTCTCCTTTTCCTATCTCTTGGCAGTTGAGAATGAAAACCACTGTGATTTTGTGAAGCTTAGGGAGATGCTGATCCGTGTGAACATGGAGGACTTGCGAGAACAAACACATACTCGCCATTACGAGCTTTACCGGCGCTGTAAGCTCGAGGAGATGGGGTTCAAGGACACTGACCCTGACAGCAAGCCCTTCAGGTACGAGGGCATAAAGCAGACAGGTGTCTCAGGTGGTGGCTGGGGTGGTATGTTGTACCACAGAAATGCTTTCTGGGTTGAGGCATTGGTGATAGAGTAGCTTGGGGAGGAAGATTAATGCACAGATCTCCAAGTATTATTTTTGTTTGCATTAACTTAGCTAACTAATGTTGTGGGTGTTGTTATTACCACCCACATTTTACAAGAGATGGAACTTGAGCCACCAAGACTGTAAAGCTACCTGCATAAGGTCTTGTAAGTAATAGGGGTCGGTTTGAGCCCTTGCCTCGTGTCTCCTGAGCCCAGACTCTTAACTGTATATTTGCAGAGTACATTGTATGGCCTATACACTTTACCACCAAGGCAGAGCTACTGGTTTCAGTTTGCCTCTTTTTTTTTTTTTTTTTTTTTTTTTTTTGCCAAGTAGTTTTAACTTCCTGAGGCTCTTAGGTTTCAAGTACTCTTTGGTGTTTTTTTTTTTTGTTGTTGTTGTTGTTTTTTTTGTTTTTTTTTTTTTTGTTGTTGTTTTTTTTTGCATGTGTCACCACGCCCTGCTTGGCTGAAAGTCTTTTTTTTTTTTTTTTTTTTTTTTTGTAAAGATTCATTTTTATTTATTAGAGACAGAGAGAGGGAGAGAGAGAGAGAAGTGAGAGAGAATGGGTGCACCAGGGCCTCTGGCCACTACAAATGGAACTCCAGATGCATGTGCCACTTTGTGCATTTGGCTAACGTGGGACCTGGAGAATCAAACCTGGGTCCTTAGGCTTTACAGGCATGTGCCTTAACCACTAAGCCATCTTTCCAGCCCTGAAAGTCTTTTTTTTATTTTGTTTTTTTTAATTTGTTTTTATTTTTTTATTTGTTTATTTGAGACTGTGAGACAGAGAGAAAATGGGCACACCAGGCCCTCCAGCCACTGCAAACAAACTCCAGATGCATGTGCTACCACCTTGTGCATCTGACTTACGTGGTCTTGGGGAATTGAACCTGGGTCCTTTGGTTTTGCAGGCAAACGCCTTAACTGCTAAGCCATCCCTCCAGCCCGCTCTTTGTTTTTCTTGAGGCAGTCTCTCTGTAGCCCAGGCTGTCCTCGAACTCACAGTGATCCTCCTACCTCAGACTTTCAAGTGCTGGGACTAAAAGCATGTGCCACCATACCCAGTGGGGTTTTTTAAAATACTTATTTGTGTGTGTGTGTGAGAGAGAGAGAGAGAGAGAGAAAATGAATGAATATGGGCACACCAGGGCCTCTTGTAACAATTGAACTCCAGGCGCATGCACCACTGTGCATTTGACTTTATGTGTGTATTTGGTTATCAAAACCCCAGCTGACAGGCTTTACAAGCAAGCACGTTTTATTTCTTTATTTTTATTTTTTTAAATATATTTTATTTATTTATTTATGAGAGAGAAAGAGGCAGAGAGAGAGAGAATGGGCACACCAGGGCCTCCAGCCACTGCAAACAAACTCCAGATGAGTGGGCCACCTTGTGCATCTGGCTTATGTGGGTCCTGGAGAATCGAACCAGGGTCCTTTGGCTTTGCAGGCAAATGCCTTAACTGCTAAGCCATCTCTCCAGCCCAGCAAGCACTTCTTAAATTTTTTACTTTTTAAGCAAGTACTTTTAACTGCTAAGTCATCTCCCCAGCCCTTAAATACCCTTAGTATCTTTCAGTGATATATAACTCCTGGGTTAGGAATACAAATAACTTTTAGAAACTTCATATATAATTTCCCACCATCACTGATAGGTAGAGATGTAAAATGTGGACAAAGAAAAGAATGTAAAACTAGTACCTCAGCAACTGCCCAGTTCCTATCAGAGTCCACTGGTGGGGCAAAGGTTCTCGGGATTGGGATACTAGTGCCCACATCATACTTAGTGAACTGTGCGACTGACCCGGGTCAATGGAAGGGGAGGCTGTGAGGCCTGCTTGCCACCTTCTGGTAGAGGAGAGGATTGTCCAGACTGAGCCCAAGTGATTTATTGGGATTTTTGATTGAGACAACATGAGGTTTGTCTGGATGCTGTGCTACAGTGCCTTCAAAAAAACATTTTCTGCTGGGCGTGGTGGCGCACGCCTTTAATCCCAGCACTTGGGAGGCAGAGGTAGGAGGATCACTGTGAGTTCAAGGCCACCCTGAGACTACATAGTGAATTCCAGGTCAGCCTGGGCTAGAGCAAAACCCTACCTTGAAAAACAAAAAAAAAAAAAAAAAACAAAACAAAAATTCCATCTCAGATGTTTACAACCACAGAATATACAGAACAGATGGCTAACCAAAGAACCCAAGGGACCTTGTGTAACTTTTTGTCTCCTCAGTCTTTGGATAGGTGGCGCTTATTATCATAGAATTGTTTTGGAGATAGTTCAGTACTGTCTGGGCTGCTCCCCTGCTACAGCTCTACTACGGAGTCCCACATACATTTGTACATTTGATAAGACCAAATGCAGATCCCAGATAAAAGCTTCTAATTATGAAGTTAACTTCTAGCAAAATTAGTATTATTTAATCTGTCCTGCAGGCTTTTAATGTCACATTGTATTTTTTATTTATGATAACCATTCTGTTTGTATTAACTAGCTTATTATTAAATAATTAAATTATTATTTAATTTGGTCCTGAAGGGTTATAATGTCACTTTGAGGTAGATAAGCCTTTTTGTGCACACAAGTTTAGTTGAATCTTGAAATGCATCTCCCAGAAAATAATCCTATAAAATCAAGCCTCCTCTATGGTTATTTTTGTTTTTCGAGGTAGGGTTTCACTCTAGACCAGGCTGACCTGTAATTCACTATGTAGTCTCAGGGTGACCTTGAACTCACAGCCTATCTCTGCCTCCTGAGCGCTGGGAATAAAGGCATGCGCCACCACGCCCAGCTCCTCTACAGTTATTAAACCTGATAAAATGTTTTCTAACCTGGCATGGTGGCTCAGGAGACACAGGTAGGAGGATAGCCATGCATTTGTGGACCATAAAATGTTGAAGAGTGCTGTGCTAAGAGTCTAGAATCTATGTTCAAATCCTAGTCCTACTACTGCTCACATCCTTAAATCATCTGGGCCCGAGTTTGTGTATCTGGACCATCTTGTAGAATTTGAAATTTCATCTTTTCTTTTGCCCAGCTTTCTCATCTGTGATATGTACAAGAGAAATTTTGGCTGACTAGTAACATGTCTTTGGTGCTGTGTTGTGCTTTTTGACACATTTGTCTTTGTGCCACATAGATAAAAACAAAACTGTCTTTTTATTTGAGCTTTAGTGTGGTAAACAACAGTTTTATCTATCTTTTGGAACTAGAAGGATAGAAATGACATGAATAGAAACTGATTATGCAATTTCATGACCTCGTCCTTGGTTTGTGGATTTTGAATAGTCTTCAGGAGACATATGAAGCAAAAAGGAATGAATTCTTGGGAGAATTGCAGAAGAAAGAAGAAGAAATGAGACAAATGTTTGTTATGAGAGTGAAGGAGAAAGAGGCTGAATTGAAAGAGGCAGAGAAAGAGGTAAGCTGTCTGTCCTCCAAGTGGCAGAAACCTAAGAGAGATATTTTATTAATAATTGGCATTTATAGGATTTCACATTGATCCAGGTCCTTTCTACACCCATCTTATCACAAGAACGACACCCCAATCAGGCAAGAAATGTGGGCTAGATTTTCTTGCCCCATTTAACAGATGCTAAAGTGAGAGGCATAAAGGTCAAATGAGTTTTGTAGTTACATACCTAATTGGTAGTGAAGCCATAAAGTGTTGCCACACAACTCTGGATACATGAGTTTGGATTGGCTTCTGTAATCTCAGTGCACCTACAACAAGAAGAAAGGTGGAGACAGGAGAATTTTCTGAAGGAATTATGACCAACCTGCCAAAAACAAAGTTGATGGAAGTCAAGGATCAACTGAATATTTGTCCTCTGACCTCCACACGTATACCTTAGCATGCACACACTCATACAGCCACAATAAATAAATAATTTAAAACTAGATCTTAGGTTTCTAGTCTTGATCATACCATCTTTGATTTATTTTTTTAATATTTATTTATTTATTTATTTATTTATTTATTTATTTATTTATTTGAGAGAGAGAAAGACACAGGGAGAGAGAGAGAGAATGGGTGCGCCAGGGCCTCCAGACACTACAAACAAACTCCAGACGCATGCGCCACTTTGTGCATCTGGCTTACATGGGTCCTGGGGAATCGAACCAAGGTCCTTTGGCTTTGCAGGCAAATGCCTTAACCACTAAGCCATCTCTCCAGCCGCCCTCCCCCCCCATCTTTGGTTTTTTGAGGTAAGGTCTTGCTCTAGCTGGAATTCACTATGTAGTTTCAAGGTGGCCTCAAACTCATGGCAATCCTCCCACCTCTGCTTCCTGAGTGCTGGGATTAAAGGTGTGCGCCACCATGCCCAGCCTGATCATTTATATGGTCTTTGCTGTTTTGTATTCCCTTAATTTATAAGGGTTTCATTATGAGACTGACATTCTGTAATTTTTATTTTGTTCTGTTTTGTTTTTGCAGTACTGGGAATTAAACTCAGGACCACCTTTAGGCTAAGCAAACACTCTATCACTAAGTCATGCCTCTACCCTTGGATTTTTAGTCTTATGAGTTGACTCATCATACTGAACAATGGTGGGCCCTTTGGCATTATCTAGCTGATGATGTTGGAAGTGAGATCTATACTCCATGTCTATGACCAAATTGTTCCTTTCTAGCATACATGCCCTACTGTGGTATTTTCTGAACTCTTTGCTCCACCAGGGTTCCCACTAAGGCCAAAATCACTGCTTCCTAGAAGTTTTCATGAAAAAAAAAAATTTTTTTTTTTGAGGTAGGGTCTCACTCTAGCTTAGGTTGACCTGGAATTCACTATGTAGTCTCAGGGTGGCCTCAAACTCATGGTGATCCCCCGCCCCCCGACCTCTGCTTCCCAAGTGCTAGGATTAAAGGTGTGTGCCACCACACCTGACGAAATTTTTTTTTTCAACCATAACATTCCACAGAATGTGATAGATGAGAAAGAGGGAAAGAACAAATGAAAAGTCAAGAAAGAAGGGGAGAGGGGCAGATAGACGTGTGCTTCTGCTGGTAGTACTTGACAATTTTGTATATTATTTCATCTTTAAAAGACTGCTGAGGGGGCTGGAGACACAGCTTAGTGGTTAAAGTACTTGCCTGTGAAACCTAAGGACCCAGGTTCCATTTTCCGGTCCCCACATAAGCCAAATGCATAAGGTGGCACGTGTCTGGAGTTTGTTTACAGTGGTCTCTACATGCACATGTACACGTACAAATGTGCATACATATACCACATACATTAGTGAAAAAGAAAAGAGACTGCTGAAACATAGAAGTTATTTGCATTGCTGGATCCTTAAAATGATTTTGTTATAGAGAAAGGAAAATTGAACCTTATTTGTCCTTGGTCTTAGCCAAAGGGATGATGGTTAAGAATTTAGAATTTTAGCCGGGAGTGGTGGTACATGCCTTTAATCTCTGTCACGTTCAAGGTTAGCCTGAGACCACATAGTGCATTCCAGGTCAGCCCTACCTGGGAGGCGAGGGGATTAGCATTTTGTGTCCTCCTTTTTATTTTATTTTATTTTATTTTATTTTATTTTATTTTATTTTATTTTATTTTATTTTATTTTATTTTATTTTATTTTTTGAGAGGGAGACAGACAGAGAGAGAGAATGGGCATGCCAGGGCTTTCAGCTGCTGTAAATGAACTCCAGATGCATGTGCCACCTTGTGCATCTGGCTTACATGGGTCCTGGGGAATTGAACCTAGGTCCTTTGGCTTCTCAGGCAAACTGCTTAACTGCTAAGCCATCTCTCCAACCCCCTTCTTCTTCTTTTTTGTTTGTTTCTGATTGTTGTTGTTTTTTTTTTTCAGTATGAAGGTCAACTCAGGGCTTCATACATACTAGGCAGGCCTTCTACTACTAAGCTATACTGCCCAGCCCACGATTATGATTATTTTTTATGATTATGATTTTAAAAAAATTTTTTGCAAGGAAGGAGACAGGCAGATAGAGTTTATGAGCATGCCAGGGCCTTTTGCTGCTGTCAACAAGCTCCAGATGCATGCATCACTTTGTGCATCTGGCTTTACATGGGCACTGAAATTGAACCTGGGCTGGCAGGCTTTGCAAGCAAGTGCCTTTAACCAGTGAGCCATTTCCCCAGGTCTTTCTTTTCTTTTCTTTTCTTTTTTTTTCTTTTCTTTTCTTTTTTTTTTTTTTTTTTTTTTTTTTTTTTGAAGTAGGATTTCACTCTAGTCCAGGCTGACCTGGTATTTACTATGTAGTCTCAGGGTGGCCTTGAACTCTTGGTAATCCTCCTACCTCTGCTTCCAAAGGGCTGGGATTAAAGGCATGTGTCACCATGCCCAGCTGTTTTTATGTTCTTATTTTATTTTATTTTATTTTTAAACTTTTTATTTTTTTTTTTTTTTGGAGAGAGACACAGAGAGAGAGAGAGAGAGAGGAAGACAGAGATTGGCGCGCCAGCAGTGTCTCAGCTGCTGCGAACGAAATCTAGATGTGTGCGCCCCCTTGTGGTCACATGCGGCATTGCGCCCTTGCTTCACTTCGCATCTGGCTCAACGTGGGACCTGGAGATTGGAACCAGTGTTCTTAGGCTTAGGAGGCAGGCGCCTTAACTGCTAAGCCATCTCTCCAGCCCTGTTTTTATTTTTTAATTCAACCTGCCAAAGGCCAAAAAATTGCTCAATAAGTCTTATTATTTAAATAGCTAATCCATAGACATATGTGTGTATACATACATATGGAGAGGTGAGGAGCATTATGTTTTCATAATTTTACATGTTGATAAAGGACCAGAAATAAATACATACTTTTACCACTGGGATGAATTTATTAGGATAATGGTTAGTTTTAACCTTCTTTTTAAAATTAATTTGTTTATTGGAAAGAGAGAGAGAGAGAAAGAGGCAGATAGAGAGAATGGGCATGCCAAGGCCTCTAGCCAGTGCAAATGAATTCCAGACATACGTGCCATCCTGTGCATCTGGCTTATGTGGCTCCTGGGGAATCTGAACCTAGGTCCTTAGGTTTTGCAATCAGGTGCCTTAACTGCTAAGCCATCTTTCCATTCCAAGTTTTCACCTTCTTTATGCTTTTAAAAAATGAATATGTACCTTATTATCAGAAAGAGTGCTCAAAGGATGTTTAGGCCCAAGGAGCTCAGGTGACAGAATTGCTTAGCACTCTGAAAGATGCTTCCCAGTAAGCCACCCAAGTGGTACTTCATACCTTTAATAAGAGCCAGTACAGGTATATTTTGATTTTGCATGGATCGACATAGCCTTACATCAGTAAGATTTTTATTATTTTCCCCAAGTCCATCTTCCCCTTTTTTTTCCAGCTTCATGAGAAGTTTGACCTCCTCAAGCGGACACACCAAGAAGAGAAGAAGAAGGTGGAAGACAAGAAGAAGGAGCTTGAGGAAGAGGTGAATAACTTCCAGAAGAAGAAGGCAGCAGCTCAGCTACTACAATCCCAGGCCCAGCAGTCTGGGGCCCAGCAAACCAAGAAAGACAAGGATAAGAAAAAGTAAGCAGGTGTCATCCCATCTACTGGGAACCTTTAATAGTTTATTCCTCTCATATCTACTTTTCCAATTTACAGACTGAAAACAAGTCTTTTACCAGAAAATAAAAGCAAGTATTTTCTTTACAATGCAGGGAAGATGACAGAGGTCTTAAAAGCACTTTTTAAAGGTACATAAGGTTTAACTTATAAAACTTGACCATGTTGATCAGACAATTAGGAGTGGAATAGCCTGTCATCTCCCTAGTATCTTCTGTACTAATACTAGGACTCTCAGAGAAGATAGACATATTTCTTTTCAGTGCCTCTGAAGATAATTCTCATGACTCTTGGTAAAAAAGCATTCCAAAATCACAATTGTTAAGATGGCTTTTCTACTGTGAGTTATGAAGTGTGACAAGCCAGTTTTGTTCCCAAACTGTAGTGAATGAGCACTAGTTTTCCTCTAAATTCATCAAGCTTGAGAATTATCTTACTGTGAAGTGTGGTGAAAATGATCATCCAGTTAGCACACCCCTGCCAACTCTTAAGCCATAACTGTACCTACACACAGAGAATTTTAAACATAGCCTTGATTACATGTGCCAAAGGGTCAGATTGCCTGTGAGTTGGTCACTTCCTATGATATTCCAGCAACAGTTGTCTGAATCTAGTGGGAGATTTTAGCTCCTTCAAACTCCTAGGATTCAGAGCTTGCCTTCAAATCACTCTGAAGACTAGGGAGCATTTTTATGATAGTAGCTGTCAGTTTGACAAGTACGGTCATCAGAAAGTATTTGGAGGAAACTTGGAGTTGCCATATAGCAAGCTCTCAGATGCCTCCCTCCTCTGAACCTGCCTAGCATTTAGGCCAGTTATACAGCAGCCCAGAGCTTTTACCAGGATTCTTAGTAACCAAGGTGCTAGGGAAAAGTGAACAGCTAAGTACACATAAAAAATGTTGGTATTCAAGCAGGGAAAGAATTATATTCCTTAAAAATGGAGCACATAATATTGATTCTTTGCATAATCCTAATTGAGACTGTCACGGGAAAAAAAGCCAGTCCAGTGCTGTTGCCTGTTTAGTCCTGGTTAATGTGTAATCCCTAAGCAAGCTCAGAAATGAAAATGAAGTTTCTATTGAGTACTAATGTGATAATCACTCCTAATAGACAATGGTTTGTGTTGTTTGAGAAAGCAACCAAACAGGAAGTCAGTCCTTCCACTTGACCATGCAGTGGTTTGAAGAAGTCACTCATAAGTCCTAAATTTCATGCAAATGGAAACTAACCATGTGTTCTTTAATTCAGTGTTAAATTTTTGCCTTTGCTTGTCATGTAGAATATCCTCCTCAGAGTTTTGTTTTTAATTTCTTTTGGTTTCATAATTATTGCATGGGCATTCACCATTACTGAATGCTGGTGCTGGCACTCCTAATTTTCCTTTCATTTTATTTTATTATTATTTCTAACTTTTTTGTTTTGTTTTTTAACTTGCAGTGCAAGCTTCACATAAAGCCTGGCAAGCCAAGGATGTTCCCGCATTTACCTGCTTTTGCAGTAATAGTATATGTCTGCCATCTGTGTCCTTTTATTTTATTTTATTGTTTTACCCTTCCCCAAACACCAGTAACTCAATTCATTTTGCTAAATGTTGTTTGGTGGTGGAATATGATAGATCAAGGAGATAACTACAAATACTCTGTGCAGCTGGACTTTGTTTTTGGAAAGTAAATGATTTACTTTGTATGCTTATCCCGAATGGCAGCAGGAAGCATGCCTGTTACTTGTATGTTGCTTTGGACCAAGGAAAGTGAGTAAAATGCTACCTGTACATCTGATGTGAAAACTTCTCACCACCTCAGCAACTGAACTAAAACCCTGAATAGCCATGACAACAACTTGCATTTTCTTGATGATTCATCTCATGAATGCACACCTGCTGTAGACCAAGGTAGATTTGTAAGTAGGCACAATGGTGGGTGACCATCAGAGATGACTTTACACTTGTATCAATTTGTCATTTTAATCACGTGTATTATTTGGCCAAGCTTATGGTCTATTCAGACTGTTTTAGGTATTGAGAGTGCATCTGAATGCTCACTTCAAAGCTTGGCCAAGCTAGGATGGATAGGTGTAAGAAAACAGCAATTACATTTATGTCCATCAGTTTGTCCTTGACTCCCTCACAGGCAAATCTAAATATCAGGTTATATAATAATGCTTAAGTAGAAGAATCTTCCAGTAAGAATGATATACCAATTACAGTAAAGGATCATATACAAACACACTTGTATTTGCTTTGAGTGGGCCAAGAAGAATACCTATGACTAGATCTCAGGATATGGGTACTTCTAATAAAAGTTTTCATAAATTACAAGGAGAAAATTTCCACAAATAGTTCAAATAGAAAACTTGCTATAAAATTCTATCATCTGCAACATAAGTTAGAATCAATTTAAGGTAAAATGGGAAAGAACATAACACAACCCATGATTCAAGCAAGTAGGAATTAAAAAAAAAATTTAAATGTAGAAATTCAGCTTCACTTCCATCTTGCTTGCTGGTGTTTCTAATATAGTTGCCCTGAAGGATTTTCCTTCCTTGTACCCTCGCCATGACTACTAGCTCCACCAGCTCTTTGTTTCCTAGGACCATTGCCTCATCCAGGACTAGAACTAACCCATATGCCCTAACCCATCCCACATGTCTGATTTGTAGAGAAGGGCATGCTTTCTGTCTTCTGCCCTTTTTCTAACACTTATCCTTTATCTTCTGGCTTCTGCCTACTAACAAGATTGCCCCAGCTTTCTCTCTAACTCTTGTAAGTAATTGTTGCTTACTTCACCCAGGCCTTTATCTCTGTACTTCCCCTCTGACCACTGCTTAGTTACATGCAAACATTTGAATACTCTGTAGTTCTCCTTCCTCAACACACACCTTTTTTAAAAGTTAATAAGGGAAGCTGGGCGTGGTGGCGCAAGCCTTTAATCCCAGCACTCGGGAGGCAGAGGTAGGAGGATCACCAAGGGTTCAAGGCCACCCTGAGACTACATAATGAATTCCAGGTCAGCCTGGACACCAGAGTGAGACCCTACCTTGCAAAACCAAAAAAAAAAAAAAAAAGTTAATAAGATCTCAGCAAAGTTCTGCCCCACCCTTTTATCCCCAGTCATACTGAGAAGGAATCAATTTCATTAATTTATTTAGGCTTCATTGGGCAAAGTAAGGAAATTAGCTTCACTGAGGTGCAAACCAAGCTGTAGAATGGGAACAGCAGTAACTGCCTTTACAGGTTGAGGGAGGAACTACTAGACTGACACTTTTGCTTTGCTTTTGCTTTTTCTAGCTGGCTGTGGAGCAGCTGTGTGCTAAATGGCATGCTGACTAACCATGGCTTCATTTGCTCCTTTGCTGGGCACCACACAAGAGCTTGAATATTTGTGTTGTGTGCTTGTTCCAACCACTGCTTGTGTGTGCATTTTTGTGCCTTGTAATAGAAAGTACACTTTTAAATCCTATTTCTTGCATCCCTAAAAGCTTTTTAAAATGAGTGTAACAACAAAAATTATCCAGCTGACTTTTTGATGTCAAGATTATTGATTGATATTTTTTGCATTAAAATTTTTCACAGCAAAGTAAATCATATGGAGAGTCAGGGAATAAAGAGCCAAAAGAATTATAGAAGCTTTATAAAAAATGTATTGCTTCTGAAACTTTTTTCTTCCACTGCTCCCTAGCCTCGTTTAGTTTGTTATTGCTGCTCTCTTTTCTTTCTGTATCTATGCCTTTTTTCACAGTAGTCCTTGGCTCTGCACGGAATAAATGATACCCTCAAATCTAATTGGATGTGCTTTCACCTTTGCATGTAAGTACAGTAGTAAAAAGTCTTTGAGATCTTTCTGTTTCAGATCAGAAAAAAAAAAAAAAACATGGGACAGATTTCTTTTTATTCTTTTTTTTTTTTTTATTTTTCAAGGTAGGGTCTTGCTCTAGCCCAGACTAACCTGGAATTCACTATGTAGTCTCAGGGTGGCCTTGAACTCAGTGATACTCCTACCTCAGCCTCCTGAGTGATGGGATTAAAGGCACATGTCATCATGCCTGGATGAATTTTTATTTCTTTTGGAGAGGTTATGAAGGGAGATAATGATTTGAGAAGTCTTTTTTTTAAAGTTAAATATATCTATAAAGTGGCCACATTTATATTTTTCTTAAAATTTATATTTCTTGATCTCATTGTCAAAGTTAGCCATGTTCTGCATACATAGTATCATGGGAGTAAGAAACTCGCCTTTCACTGGAAAAAAAATCAAGAAGAAAACATTGATGCCAGGCTGCCTTTCCCTTTCTTTCTTTCTTTCTTTCTTTCTTTCTTTCTTTCTTTCTTTCTTTCTTCCTTTCTTCTCTCTCTCTTTCTTTCTTTCTTTTTTGTTGGAGAGAGACAGAGAGGGAGAGGAAGACAGATAGAGATTGGCGCACCAGCAGACTCTCAGCTGCTGTGAACAAAATCCAGATGCATGCACCCCCTTGTGGTCAAGTGCGGCATTGCGTGCTTGCATCACTTTGCATCTGGCAAAATGTGGGACCTGGGGATTGGAACCAGCGTTCTTTAAGCTTAGGAGGCAAGCACCTTAACCACTAAGCCATCTCTCAAGCCCCAGGCTGCCTTTCTTATCCTTTGTATTTGGATCTTCGTTCAATGGTCTCTCTCTCTGGTGCTAACTGCACAGTGATTCTTTTTTTTTTTTTTTTTTTTTTTTTGGTTGACCTCCTTCTTTTTTTTTTTTTTTTTTTTTTGCTCAGATGACCTGCATGGTCTGACCTCCTCCTCTACCTCTGCCTCCCATTTTTGCTCAAACAAACATAATGAGTATCCTTTTCTTTTTGGTTCTCCTAGACTATAGATTCCTATAACATTCATATGTGGTACAGGGTATGATGGGAAAACTTACATGAGAGTATTTTAACAGTTCAGAGACTGTTTTCCCAATTTAGACTGTATAATTGGTCAAGGTTTTGTTCCAAAGGACTGTTTTTATCCAGGGGAATTGTTTCATGTAATGCTGGGCACAGGCATCTTGTTACCTTGCTTCCCTGCTTTGCATCTCACTAGCAATAACACTTCCTGTTCATCTTGTGTACCTCAAATGAATAGATTTGGCTGCCTCACTTTCTTACATTTCCATAACTATTCTACAAACTGCTGAGTTGGTGTTAAGTCATCCCTAACCCATATCAGACTGTCTCTGTGTAGTCCTATCAGAACTGTTCGTTCAGATCCCTTGACTTTGCCATTCTCTTCTGTCAAATTCAATTTTCAAAATCCTTCATTCCATTGATAGGACATTTAATGACAGTGGGAATTATGACCTAGTTTATATATAGGTATGAAGGGAATTAAAATAAATTGAAAACAAGCTGTGAGCAGCATTAGAACTTTAGCTATTTCTTGATTTTAAAACTTGCTGATATGCCTTAAACTGTAGTTGTAGATCTTTGTCATTTTGCTGTTTGAAAATAACCAATGTTTTCTAAAACTGTTGTGTAATCTTTCAGTGTTAATACAAAATTCTCATGTATGTAAGTTGCATGTTAGACACTTGTTTTTTAATAATTGTATTGATGTGAAGTATATCATTTCTTCAAGTATGAAAGTATATACTCAGAAATTTACTGAGTAATTTTGGTGTCTGTTCATGTATAGTGGTGACAGGTAATCTATGCATATATCACTAGTGCCAAGACATAAAGCAGGGGAAATATATTTTTACCCAAACATTGTTCTGTGTGCCCTTTTGTGAGTTCTTTATAGTCACTGCTTGATATTCCTATGTATACACACATGCCTATTATATCAGATCAAAGAAATGGGGTGCCTGTTGTCTCCTGCTTTCTTGCCTTGTGTGCTGGACTTCAGTCCTGCTGTTTGGATGGCTCCAGTTTCTCCAAGATACTTGCTCTGTGGTGTCTTGTATCTCACACAGTGTTCCCACCACCCTCCTCTCATTCCTGTCCCCACCTGCCTTGTGGATCATTGATGAACCTCAGTGCCCAGCAGAAACATCCTCTTCTCTCCTGGTCCTGGTGCCCACACTGCTGCTGAACCTCTCCAGCTGTGATTGGTGACATTGGCCTTTTAACCTACACACTGCCACTGATTCACAGCTAGTTCTAGAAAAGCATCCTTTTTTGTTTGTTTGTTTTGCTTTGTTTAAGGCATTAAGAACCAAATTTGAATCTGAACCTTTCTTTTTTCTCTTCTGTAGCTTCTTCTTTATGTAACCATCCTGTTGACAAGCCCTACTCTCTCCTAATGGACATAGAGCATTAGAAGAGCAGGAGCTGTCTGTTCACACGTGTTGGGGAAGAGTTACCTCATTTCCACCATCGCCTCCCGTTCTTTATAAGTCTGGGTCAAATATTGCACTGCTGTTTGTATTTGTCAATGTCTGTTTACAAACCACTGCCTTCTTACTGCTGAAGTGACTTCATTACCAAAAATACTAATATTAATTAAAAAGAAATTGAGTGAAGCAGAGAACTTGGGCCCAAACCCAAGGTCTCATGCTGGAATCCTCTTGCTTAGCTGTCATGTTCTTGAAGCTTCTGATCCAAGAACTTGTGGATAGAAGAGAGCATGTGTACCACCTAAGGTGGCCATCATCTCTGGGATAAAATTGACTTGTGGCACCTCTTCATATCTGTCCCATGAGCAACACTCTTAACAGCCCCAAAAGGATCCTCTACCACCATCATGAGAGCTGGGCAACACTTTCCTTCCTTCTGTTAGCTTTGTGGGCAGGGTGGGGGGGCTTGGTGTTTGGATTTTTTCCATTTGATACTGCATGAACAGAGGTGGCTGAATTTTTTCCAGTTCATGTGTCCTATTGATACAATGTTTTTATTTTTCAGCTGATCATCTGCCTCTTGAGAGAAAGAAGTGGGATCCTTCCTTTAAATTCAGGAACCATTATTGTTTTGTTAGACTCTTTTTCTGTTATCTGCATCCCTTTTATAAATAATTTTTGGATTGGGATTGTGGGTTACTTATTTTTAAGGAGAGGTGGAGTCCAGCTAATGAGTTCTGCTTTTTGTATTTGTTATTCAAATTTACTTTTGGTATCAAAATTATGCCAGTTTTCAGCTTACCTAAAGGGGAAATACAAGTTAATTTTATAAATATAAGTTCAAAACTCTGTTTAATATGTTCTCCTTGTCTTAGATGCAATCTTAAAATCCCCTTTTTTGTTACTAGGGTTTTGATCTACAAGTCTTATTCATGTTTAAAATGTGCCAGTGTTGGATAAATGACTTTCTGCCTCTGGGGCTCAATTTATATTTAAAGATATCTTAAGATAATTTCCTAGCCCATCCTTGCCTTCTTATTTGTTGTGATGCTCTGCTTTCTCTTGTGTCTATTTTTTTTTAATCATAACCCACAAATTCCAGACTATAGGAAGCAAACCTCAAACATATCCCTGTCCCAATAACTGCATCATTAATACTGGCTCATTACTAACAACAGCATCATTCACATTGTCTCAAGTGGCCTACGTGGTTTTCTCCAGTCTCTGCAGAAAGCCTGTTAGGAATCAAAGCATTTGGACAAAATCATTTAAATACTTCCATCCAAATACACACTTAGGCCAGCTGAATGAGCCTGAGTCAGATTCAGGGCCAGACTCAGAAATGGTGGTCACCTCTCAAAGTTATATCTATTGTAGAGCATAACCATGCATTTTAAGGTAACAAGTTCACTGTAGCTTTGCTATTTGCATCTTCATTTTTCAGCCCTATAATAAGTACATCATAAATATACTATTGGTGAAATGAGTTGCGTTTGAATCAAGATCCTTTGGAGAGGTCCCCTCTGTAAGAAAGGTAACAATGCTTCCATTGGCCAGTGAAATGGTGAAGTAACGGTAGCTGCTGTTGAAAAAGGTTACTTACAGCAATTGGATAAGAATGTGGCAAGCTGTTTGCTTTACTTAGAAAGGGTTACTAAGTATATGTAAAGTCAGACTTATTTGAGCTTAAGTGACCAAACATCCCTTCATGTCATAGTAAACATAGAAATCTAGTACTGTGACTGGTCACGGGGGTATAGGAAAGAATGGGCATGCCAGGGCCTCCAGCTGCTGCAAACAAGCTCCAGATGTGTGTGCTACCTCATGCATCTGGCTTACATGGGTCCTGGGCAATCAAACCTGGGTCCTTTGGCTTTGCAGGCAAACACCTTAACCACTAAGCCATTTCTCCAGCCCAAATTCAATCTTTTTTTAAAAGATTTTTATTTATTTATTAGAGGCAGAGAGAGGGAAATAGAGAGAGGGAGAGTGAGAATGGGTGCGCCAGAGTCTCTAGCCACTGCAAACGAACTCCAGATGCATGCACCCCTTATGCATCTGGCTTACGTGGGACCTGGAGAATCAAACCGGGATCCTTAGGCTTGGCAGGCAAACACCTTAACTGCTAAGCCATCTCTCCAGCCCCCAAATTCAATCTTTTAATATCTACTTATAAAGCTTATTTTATTTTATTTATTTTTTTTTTTTTTTTTTCGAGGTAGGGTCTCACTCTGGCCCAGGCTGACCTGGAATTAACTATGTAGTCTCAGGGTGGCCTTGAACTCATGGCAATTCTCCTACCTCTGCCTCCCGAGTGCTAGGATTAAAGGCGTGCGCCATCACGCCCGGCCAAAGCTTATTTTAAAAACGCCCTGCTACAGGTTATAAAGATTTTTTTTTTTTTTTTTTTGGTTTTGCAAGGTAGGGTCTCACTCTGGTCCAGGCTGACCTGGAATTAACTATGTAGTCTCAGGGTGGCCTCGAACTCTCGGCAATCCTCCTACCTCTGCCTCCCGAGTGCTGGGATTAAAGGCATGCGCCACCACGCCCAGCAGGTTATAAAGATTTTTTTTTTTTTAGCAATGTTTAAAAATTGTTAGGTAGCAGTACTTTTTTTCTAAGTAGAGAAATGTGTGGTCTGTTGCCAGTCCTTATTTCTATCTAACCCTAACCCTAGATTAGAGTAAGTATTAAGTGGAATCGTCTTCATGGGACCAGAGGCAATTTTAAGCATATTAGCCTGCATTTACTGACAGTCAGGAACCCTGTGGCGGACATTGCTGACCAAGTGCCTTGCCAGTCACTTCTGCTTCTAAGATAGACTACCATTTAATTTTCATAAATTATTTTTTTATTTATTTGAGAGGGGATGGAGAGAATGGGCACACCAGGACCTTTGCAAATCAACTCCAGATGCACACTCCACCTTGTGCATCTGGCTTTATGTGGGTCCTGGGGAATAAATAGAACCTGGGTCCTTTAGCTTTGTAGGCAGGTCCCTTACCATTAAGCCATCCCTCCAGCCCCCCCCCCCATTTAATTTTTATTTAATTTATTTATTTATTTATTTATTTATTTATTTATTTATTTGCGAGGAGAGAGAGAAAGGGTGCCCTAGGGCCTCTAGCTGCTTCAAAGAACTTGAGATGCATGTGCCACTTTGTGCATCTGGCCTTAGTGGGAATTGAACCCAGGATCAGTAGACTTTGCAGGCAAGTGCCTTAACTGATGAGCCATTTCTCTATCCCCAAGATAGCCTACCTTTGAGCATTTTACCTCAGGGTTTCCTTTTCTCAAGTGCTGACAAAGTTCTATGAAACCATACTAGGAATAATTATCAGCAACAATTTATTGGCTTGTCCCAAGCTAGACTATGGGATAGAAATGCAGGGAGAATTGAAAATTAGAACCTATTTATGTGGCTAATACACTTTTTGTTTTGTATATTTTTCATTTATCTGTAAGGAAAGAGAGAAAGGGCATGCCAGGCACTCCAGATGCCTGTGCATCTGGCTTTACATGGGTACTGGGGAATTGGATCCTGGTCATTAGGTTTTGCAGGCCAACACCTTAACCACTGAATTGTCTCTCCAGTCCCTCCTTTTTATTTTTTATTCAATCTTTAAAAATAATACGTAGTTTTAAATACAAAATCTACTTCTGTACATGACTAGCACAGCAAGGAGAGATCTGACCTTCTGAATTAGTGTCTGCTGAGCTGGAGCAAATGAAAATGGAACATCATCCCATACCAAACTAACTTCTTTTTGTTTAAAGAAGATACAAACTCCAGACTCGTGTGCCACCTTGTGCATCTGGCTTATGTGGGTCCTAGGGAATCGAACCTGGGTCCTTTGGCTTTGCAGGCAAGCGCTTTAACCTCTAAGCCATCTCTTCAGCCCTCAAACTTCCTTCTTAGTTATTTAAGTTAAGCTTTTTGTCTACCATCAGCGCACACTCTAGCACATTTCTGGATGTCTGAGAAGTACATAATTTTAGCTGTATTTAGATGACTTTCCTATGCAAAACCTTTGCTTTACAGATGAAGATCCTTGTACATGAATGCTTATAATATCTTTCCCTTACGTCTGATGCCATCTGACTTTCAGATCAGCAAGCAACTGGCATTGCCATAGTTAAAGGACTGAATGTTGATTTGAGAAGTCTACTTGTGAGCCTCTACAATTTATTCCCTCTCGAACGTTGTTATTCTTATGATGTGGCATAATATGTGAGCTACAAGAGATTCCACATCTGCCTCATCACTTGTAGTGTCATGAGCTGAGGAATATCCTTTCAGTCCACTGTGAAAACATTTAAGATTGTGGTATCTAGTGAGAGGAGGTCAGAAGCTAGCACAACAAGGCTGCTCACATAAAAACAAATGAGTGTGTATAAAAAGGAACAGAGTAATAATATATAAAAGGCCAGGCTTAACATGCCTTCTCTTCTACAAAGCTTTTGCAAGTTTGAAGAGTTGTAGGGTATAGCACTCGTTTTTTGTACCTACCCACCTTCCCCCTTTCCAAATACTTTATTCTGTATAACATGTGAAGCCTACATGAGTGGTTGGGGGTGTAGTCACATACTATTAATTGTACATGTGTCTCATAGTGCCTTCTAAGCACAGCAAATGTTTGGAGCAGAGGAAAGGTAAGCCATGTCAACTCACCTGCTGAAGATAACAATTCTGAAAAAACAAAGATCCAATTCTTCCCCAGTCACTTTTTTTTGTTGGGGGAGGGGGTTGAGTGAGGTAGGCTCTTGCTCTAGCCCAGGCTGACCTGGAACTCAGAGATTCCCCTACCTCTGCCTCCCCAGTGCTGAGATTAAAGGCATCCACCACGACGCCCAACATGCATTTATTCTTTTATGTTCTAGGGATTGGTTAAATCCACCTCAACTGAAAACAATGTTTGAGGACCTATTTTCCTATCTTTTCAGTTGTATTTTTAGGCTATTATACACATTCAATCTTTTTGGTTTTTTGAGATAGGGTCTCACTCTAGCCCAGGCCGACCTGGAATTCACTGTGTAGTCTCAGGCTGGCCTTGAACTCATGGTGATCCTCCTACTTCTGCCTCTGAGTGCTGGGATTAAAGGTGTGTGCCACCATGCCCGGCTCAATGTACTTTTTTTGTTTTGTTTTTCAAGGTATGGTCTCACTGTAGCTCAGGCTGACTTGGAATTCACTATGTAGTCTCAGGGTAGCCTCGAACTCATGGCGATCCTCCTACCTCTGCCTCCCAAGTGCTGGGATTAAAGGTGTGAGCCACCACGCCCAGCTTCAATGTATTTTTTTAAAGTAAGGTCTCTAGCCCGGGCTGGCCTCAAACTCATAGCCATCCTCCTACCTCAGTCTTCCTGACAGCACTCATTAATTAGGGTGCTTAATGTGTAAAACTGGTTTGAGTAGTATTTGTGTTATTTGTTTGAGACTTTGCTTCACATTCAGCCATCATCTCCCCCTTGCCATGACTGATTTGGTAGTTTTCCTCAGTGGCACATCTCCATACCACCTAAGTGTGAAAGTGTTGCCAGGCATAGTGGAGCACACCTTCTTTTTTTTTTTTTTTTTTTTTTTTTTTTTAATGAGAGAATTGGTACACCCAGGCCTCCAGCCAGTGCAATCAAACTCCAGATGGATGCACCCCCTTGTGCACATGTGTGAACTTGCATCACTTTGTATCTGCCTTATAGAGAGCCTGGAGAATCAAACATGTGTCCTTAGACTTCACAGGCAAGCACTTTAACTGCTAAACCATCTCTCCAGCCCATGGCACACACCTTTAATCCCAGCACTCATGAGGCAGAGGTAGGAGGATAATAGTGAGTTCAAGGGCAACCTGACTACATAGTGAATTCCAGCTCAGCTAGAATGAGACTCTACCTCGGGAAAAAAAAAAGTGTAACCACAAAACATACAGATTTATCAGGCTAAGTAACTAGATGTATTTATTTGCTCATTACTGCAGCTAGCCCAAACATTTCTATTTATCCCTGAAGTTAAAATAATGCTCAATTCTTTTCCTGGAAGTAGGTAGCACCATCTAGTGGCCAAAACTCAAAGGGACTTTTTTCTTTCTTTTTTTTTCTTTCTCTTTCTTTTTTTTTTTGGAGGTAGGGTAGGTCTCCCTCTAGCCCAGGCTGACCTGGAATTCACTATGTAGTCTCAGGGTGGCCTCCAACAGCGATCCTCCTACCTCTACCTTCTGAGTGCAATGATTAATGGTGTATACCACCACGCCCAGCTCTCATTAAGTTTCAAAGGCTAATTTCAAGAATTTAGGAAGTTTTAAAAGTGCACATTAGACAATATATCATGATGTATAAAAAGAGTAAATATTTGAGACAAGTTGGAAGTTGGACCTTGTTTAAAATGCAACACTGACACTCTAACACTCAATTTGCTAATGTAAAAGGGGGGAAACTTACCTCTGGATGATGGTGAGAACATAAACACAATTTGATCTTCCCTTTCTAGTTGAGAATGTTTGAAAATAAGCTCCCTACCATGTTGCCTAAGCATTGATAGTTTAATCACATTTTCTTCTCAATGCACAACTTGTTTTGCTTCAGGTCTAAGTAAATGGCAATGTTAATCCAGGATACACACAAGTTGTGGCTTTAACATTGGAATGGTTCTTGAGTGAGGAGACACCAAGTGAGAACTTAGGCTGATTCTTACTGATTTGGCTGGGTAAGAGCTACTGTCTAGCTTCCCTCAGAGAATTCTGTTGTATCTCCCTAGTGCTTAGAGATATTAATAGTGCTCCCTCCCCCCTCTAAACTAAGAGTATCTGTAAAGAATCGGGAGAGATGGTGCACACCTTTAATCCCAGCACTCGGGAGGCAGAGGTAGGAGGATCGCCACCCTGAGACTACATAGTAAATTCCAGGTTAGCCTGGACTAGAGTGATTATCTATAAAATATTCAGTTCTCTAGATAACCATCTTCATAGAAGTCTTTCAGAGAATGAAATGAATAGATCCTTATAGTATTATTTTCAAATACTAGAGCATGTTCCTCCACTTTTTCTGAGGATTAGAGAATAGCTCCCATGCCCATCAAGTTTATTCCGTTGTCTCTCTAGAAGCTTGAAGTTGTGCTGATAAATATTGACAGTTTGTGATTTGACGCCAAGGTTTAACTCCAGTAATTTAGGATAGGCTAAGGAAAGTTCCACATAAACAAGTTACACAGAGCTCCTGCCCATGAGAAGGCAACAGGAGATAAAGGCCCCAGAAACTTTTTTGTTCTCAAGGTAGGGTCTCACTCTAGCCCTGGCTGACCAGGAACTCACTCTGTAGTCTCAGGGTGGCCTCAAACTCACAGCGACCCTCCCACTTCTACCTCCCAAGTGCTGGGATTAAAGGTGTGCCCCGGCCTAGAGAGACGGCTTAGTGGTTAAGCACTTGCCTGTGAAGCCTAAGGACCCCAAGGCTCAATTTCCCAGGACCCACATAAGCCAGATGCACAAGGAGGCACATGCATCTGGAGTTTGTTTGCAGTGTCTCTATCTGCCTCTTTGTTACTCTCAAATAAATAATAAAAATATTTTAAAGGTGTGTGCCACCACGCCCGCAGAAATGTTCTTTTAATAAAAAATATTAATTTGAGGGCTGGAGGGATGGCTTGGTGGTTAAGGTGTTTACTTGCAAAGCCAAAGGACCTAGGTTCGATTCCCCAGGACCCACGTAAGCCAGATCCACAAGGTGGCATATGCACCTGGAGTTCATTTGCAGGGGCTGGAGGCCTTGACACACCCATTCTCTCTCTGTGTCAAATAAAAATAAAATATATTTTTTAAAAAGTTATTTGAGAAAGAGGCAGATAGAGAAAATGGGTGCACTGCAAACAAACCTGGGTTATTTGGTTTTGCAGACAAGTGCCTAACCACTGAGCCATCTCTCCAGCCCCAGAAAATGGGTGCACTGCAAACAAACCTGGGTCATTTGGCTTTGCAGACAAGTGCATTCTAGCACTGTTTACACTGTTTTAGTGTTGTTTCAAGCCAAATTCTTTAAAAGTAGGTTATGAGGAATAGAGCTGAGGTCTCTGGAAATGTGGAACTTTAACTGAAGGAAAGAAGATACCAAATATTACCATCAACTAAAAAAGAATTAGATGAGCTAAGCAAAGAACAAAGAATCTGACTATCCACTTGAATCTGCATCCCAGGAAAACAAATGTTCCAAACTGACCATTGGCTGCTTTTTGAAATTGAGTCTCACTATATTGCCTATATTGCATTAGCCTCTGGAGCAGCTGGGACTACAGGTGCATGTCAGTACCCAGTTTACTGTTTTTCATATGAGAAAACCTTAAGATCAGTCAGTGATAGTTGTGTTATTATCTGTTCTCTGCTCAATTTGTAGCTTCTGAAGTACAAATATATATATAGCCTCTAGACTCGATTTTGTCCCTATCTTTCTTACATAACTATCCTTATCTAAGTAGGGATAAGGGGAGAATGTCATTAATAGTATAGATAGTAAACACATGTAGCTGTAAACTAAAGGCTCCCCTAAAATTGAGAAATGCAATCAAATAAAAACAGGATATGGGTTTTAAAATAATGTACATCTGAGACCAAACCCTAATCATTTTGAGGTAGAGTCCCTAGCCCTTAGGCTGGCCTTGAACTCAGGGCTATTCTACCATGGCTTTGGTATGAATCACCACACCCAGCTTTTGTTTATTCTTTACCTGTTCCCCAGCCCCATACTTAACACCATACTTCGCCACCGTTGATTTTTTTTTTTTTTTTTTTTTTTTTTTTTTTTGAGGTAGGCTTGGATCCTTCTCTACCTGTGGAGTGCTGAGATTAAAGGCTTATCACCACATATGACCTTACAATTAGATTTTTCAGTTTTTTGTTTGTTTGTTTGTTTTTTCAAGGTAGGGTTTTGCTCTAGCTCGGGCTGACCTGGAATTCACCTCACTATTTAGTTTCAGGGTGACCTTATGGTAATCCTACCTCTGCCTTCTGAGTGCTGGGATTAAAGTTGTGCCCCACCATGCCCGGCCACAATTAGATTTTAAGATCATAAAATGGGCAGTTAAAATTTCTGCAAGAATTTACAAAATGTCTGATTTTGACTTCTACTCTCACAAGCAGCAGATTAAGAATTTCTAAAATTCTGGGCTGGAGGGATGGCTTAGCAGTTAAGGTGTTTGCCTGCAAAGCAAAGGACCCAGGTTTGATTCCCCAGGACCCACGTTAACCAGATGCACAAAGGGGTACATGCGTCTGGAGTTTGTTTGCAGGGGCTGGAGGCCCTGGCACGCCCATTCTCTCTCTGTCAAGATAAATAAAAATAAAATATTAAAAAAACAATTTCTAAGATTCTTAGCCCACCTGTAAGAAAATACTATAAAGGAAAAAGTTCTGTCTAGAACTAAACCCTCAGTCACATTAATATTCCCCCTTTTCACCTTTTATTTTTCAACACCCATATTCTTAGGCTTTTTACTGTTTTTCTTAGTTGAAATATCAGTGCCCAAGCAATCAGGAACCAATAATTCTTCACAAGCAAGAAAAAAAAGCTACAGAAACAAAAGCTAAGGACAACTTTTTATTGCCACCAGACACTTATCATCAGTATGTGGTTCTGACTACAATACCCTCTTTCAGACTGTGAAGGGAGCTCAGGGGTCCAGAAGTCATTAAGAGAAATACAGGTAGGTTGGAAGACAGGAGGAATAACTTGTTATCAAGAAAACATCCCAACAGTTTAACATAAAACTAGAGTACTGAATTCAGTTATTACAAGCTAGCCTCAAGTCATGGAGCTGCCCCAGTATTTAGACAGCTGCTCCTACTGATTATAAATGAGTAAAAACAGATCAGTTACAAAAAATTACATTTCTTTGGTAAACAATTGGATATATTAACTTTATCACAAATTCTTTTATACAAATGTCAAAAGTGCTTTCAATTAGTCTAAGGACCTTAATTACATACTATTTAACTAAAAAATGAACTGACACACATATTATGTAATGAAAATTTTATAGCCTTTAATATATGAGACAATTTCAAAGTACTCTTCAAATTAACTGAATTAAACATGGCTGTCACACTGAAATTTTATTATTAAAAAGTTTTTAGGGGTAGCCTACTCAGTGGAAGCCAAAATAATAGAGACCAACATGCACAAAATTCATTATTCAATGGAGAAGCAAGGAAAAAACAAAAATAAATCAGGATACTGGGAACAAGTTTTGCAAGCTGTAAACTCTGGAACCACTTTCCTACACATTAAATGCTGTTTTCTGACATGGGGCAAGCTATGCTTTAACAGAGAAAAAGTGAAACTGACTTAGTATAAAGAAATTTTTTTCTTTTAAATATATTTTGGATCTTCTGAATTATATTAATAATTATAATTAGCTACACAAATCAACAAGGGTTTTTGTTTGTTTGTTTTGTTCCCCCAACCCTGGCTCACTTCAAATCAGTCTGATAAAATACATATCCTTCTCTATAGCCTTTTCTGGTCTAGTTTGTTCTCACTCCCAGAGTACTCAACCTTAATTTACACATGAAACTACATGACAGAAACAGGCTGCAAAGGTGGACAAGGGGAAGCATTTCCCTCTTGTCTTGATAAATCAGTGGCACACACAGAACCCACATTTTCTGAAGCATTATCCTCATTATAGAGCCGTTTGATTCCATCATAGAAATCATCCACTTCCATTTCCTCCACTTTACGTTTAGCAGAGGTATGCTTGCACCCAGTGGCAGCTGGGAGATGATGGTAAAAGGCTGTTGTACTTCTGACTGGCACTTCTGGCTTGCTGTTGTCCTTGGAGAAATCTGGGCCTGAGACAGAGGAGGGATGTACCTTGAACGCTCCTTTATCACAGGTCACCAGGGTGTGCTTGAGGGGACGGTAGACATAAACGGAGTTTAGAGGCAGGGAAGACTGCAGAGTAGAAAGGTGATGTGCCACCAGCTCCCGACAATGGATCAACTGGGAGCTGTCCATCTGGACCAGGAAAAACAACATTAATCAGCCACTTTCCCATCCTGTGACATGTTCCTTCAGCTTTTTTTTCTCCCCCAACATCATCTATCTCACATTTATCGATTCTTTCAGCTTAACCAGCATGATAAATTATGTCCAAATCCATATTTTTAAATTTTTATTTATTTATTATTTGAGAACAACAAAGTGAGAAAGAGGCAGAGAGAGAAAGAATGGGCACACCAGAGCCTCCAGCCACTGCAAACAAACTCCAGACATACTCCAGATGTGTGCGCCACCTTGTGCATCTGGCTTTATGTGGGTACTGGGGAATAAAGCCTCAAACTGGGGTCCTTGGGCTTCACAGGCAAGCACTTACCGCTAAGCCATCTCTCCAGCCCCAAATCCATATTTTTATTTATTTATTTTGATTTTGTGCAGCAGGACCCCACTCCAGCCCAGGCTAACCTGGAACTCACTCTAGCCCAGTCTGACCTTGAACTCACAGCAATCTTCCTCCTACCTCAGCCTTCTGAGTGCTGGGATTAAAGGTGTGTACCACCACATGCAGCTCAAATCCATATTTTAACAAATCTCCTTGGACCTTGTATTTTTCATGTGTATGTATTTGCTGGTCACTTACATAAGAGCAGGCACTATTTTCTTTGTTCACTGCTATATAACTAATGTCTACTTTCTTTACAGTCTTCCTCCTATCTATAAGGTCCTTTTTACCCCGCTGTCTTGGCCTCTTCTAATTTCTTTAATGCAAAACAAAGTAAAGATAAATACAAAATTCATTTGGAATTCCTAGCAAACAGGTCTGCATACTTACACACAAACTTCCTCCCCCTTACTTTACCCTTGTTTATCCTACTTCTATCTGCTGAAATCATTACCTATTCTGATTCAGAAAATTTGTCTGGTCCACCTAAAGTATCAAAGATTACTTCCCTCCAACCTCCCATCTTTCTTCTTTTTATTTATTATTACTTTTTATCAACGAGAGCGATTTGGCATGCCAGGGCCTCCAGCCACTTTATTTGAACTCCAGATGTATGCCACATCTTGTGTGCATGTGTGATCTTACACGCTAGCTTCACATTGTGCAGCTAGCTAACATGGGACCTGGGGAATCAAACACTGAGTCCTTAGGCTTCGTAGGCAAGCACCTTAACAGCTAAGCCATCTCTCTGGCCTTCTTCATTTTAAAGCCTACAGTGGCCTCCAACTCTTAATTCTCCTACCTCAGTCTCACAAGTGCTGGGATTAGGAGTATATGCTATTATGCCCAATTTACTCTGGACATTTCTTAACTCAGTTTGATTCACTCCACATAGCTTGCAATACTCAGCATAGCTATCTCCAATGCTTCAGAGAAAATAGCACTCTTTAAGAACATATTTGTTAATAATTAATTTCTAAACATTCATGACATGCTAACCAGGAAAGAATCAATGGGAAGAAGGATGAAACACTATTAACCATAAAGCAATACAAATGTAAAATTAGTTGAAACTGTCAGAATACATGAAAATTGCATATTTTAGGATCTACCATTTTACTGAATGACCTAACACTTCCCTCCATAGTACTTTAAGATACTATGGTTAAGACATAAAAATGGGGCTAGGAGCCGGGCGTGGTGGCGCACACCTTTAATCCCAGCACTCGGGAGGCAGAGGTAGGAGGATCGCCGAGAGTTCAAGGCCACCCTGAGACTACATAGTTAATTCCAGGTCAGCCTGGGCCAGAGTGAGACCCTACTTCGAAAAACCAAAAAAAAAAAAAAAAAAAAAAAAAAAAAAATAAGGGGGCTAGGAAGATGGCTCAGTGATAAAAAGGAGCTTGCTTGTAAAACCTGCAGCCTAGGTTTGATTTCCTAGTACCCACATAAAGCCAGATGCACAAGGTGCTGCATGCATCTGCAGTTTGCAGGGCAAGAAGCCCTGGTGCACCCATTCTCTCTGCTTGCACAAAATGAAAACATTTAAAATTAGCCCACTAATGATCAAATTTGCTACAATTGACTAGGTTTTAGTATTATTTCTGGGGTGTAGACCCCTGTTAAAAACTAATAAAAGGGGCTGGAGAGATAGCTTAGTGGTTAAGGCGCCTGCCTCCTAAGCCTAAGAACCCAGTTCCAATCTCCAGGTCCCACATTTAGCCAGATGCAAAGTGACACAAGGGCACAATGCCGCACTTGATCACAGGGGGGTGCACACATCTGGATTTCGTTCACAGCAGCTGAGAGACTGCTGGCGTGCCCATCTCTATCTGTCTCCCTCTCCCTCTGTCTGTCTCTCTCTCCAAAAATAAATAAAATAATAATAAAAAAAACTAATAAAAGTACAGAGAAGGGATAGATGGGGCTTTTATCATTATTTCAAGCAGTATATTTAAAAAAAAAGCGGGGCTGGAGAGATGGCTTAGCAGTTAAAGTGCTTGCCTGCCTTGGTTCTATTCCCCAGGACCCACGTAGCCAGATGCACAAGGTGGCGCATGCATCTGGAGTTCGTCTGCAATGGCTGTAGGCCCTGGCATGCCCAGTCTCCCTCTCGCTGTCTCTCTCTCTCTCAAATAAATAAGTAAGTAAGTAAGTAAGTAAGTAAATAATATTTAAAAGAAAAGAAAAGAAAACTGGGGCTGGAAAGATGGCTCCACGGTTAAGGTGCTTGCTTGCAAAGCCTAAGGACTTGAGTTTGATTCCCCAGTACCCATGTAAAGTCACATGCACAATGTGGCACATGTGTCTGGAGTTTGTTTGCAGTGGCTAGAGGCCCTGTGTGCCCATTTTCTCTTTCTGTCTCTCTCTGCCTCTTTCTCACACTCTCTCAAATATATATATAGCTGTTTTTCTGAGGTAGGGTTTCACTCTAGCCCACGCTGACCTGGAATTCACTATGTAGTCTCAGGATGGCCTCAAACTCACAGCAATCCTCCTACCTCAGCCTGCTGAGTGCTGAGATTAAAGACGGGTACCACCAATGCCCAGCTCAAATAAATATATATTTTTAAACAAGTATATATATTTTAAAATAGTTTATTTATTTATTTGAGAGAGAGAGAGGAAGAGGCAGAAAGAAAGAAAGAGAATGGGCACGCCTCCAGCCACTGCAAACCAACTCCAGATGCATGCGCCCCTTTGTGCATCTGGCTTACGTGGGTCCTGGGGAATCGAACTAGGGTCCTTAGACTTCATAGGCAAATGCCTTAACTGATAAGCTATTTCCCCAGCCCCTCAAATATTTTTTTTTTAAAAAAAGAAAGTTAGCTGGGCATGGTGGCACACACCTTTAATCCCAGCACTCCGGAGGCAGAGTAGGAGGATCACCGTGAGCTCAATGCCACCCTGAGATCACATAGTGAATTCCAGGTCAGCCTGGACTAGAGTGAAACCCTACCTCAAAAAACCATAAATAAATAAATACATACATACATACATACATACATTTTTAAAAAGAAAGCTAATAGGTAAAAATTAGTCAAAAAAGGCTATAGTATAGAATTTTTTCTTTGTAACGAACTTGAATTGCCTTAGAGATGTGGGTTTTATGTACTATATGGAGAAATAAAAGCCTGAAAAACTACTAACAAAATATAATTTCACTTCGTAGATCACTTGTGTTTTGTTCCTTAGCCTGTTTCCTCAGCCTAAATTCTCAAGAACTATTCATTCCTTAGCAACTAAATGACACCTGGCATCCTAGAAAAATAGAAGTGCAACAAAAAATTTAATGTTTTTCTCAATGGCCATGGCAGAATCCTGAAAAAAAGATATAGGTATTAAATAAAAGACTATGTCACTAATCTTTATGTGTGGAAAAGAAAAAGAAATGTTATATTTTGGAGATGAAGACTAGAAAAGATACAACTAGAAAGGATACTCAAAATTATTCAAACCAGGTGGCTGGAGAAATGGCTTTGTGGTCAAAGCAGTTGCCTGCAAAACCAAAGGACCCAGGATCGTCATATGCACAATGTAGTGCCTGCGTTTGGAGTTCATTTGCAGTGGCTGGAGGCCCTGGCATGCCCATTCTCTCTCTACCTCATCTCAAATAAATAAATTTTTAAAAAATTCAAGAAACCTAAGCTAAAACTTCAAGTAAAAAAATTATTCAGACCAGAGCTAGAGAGATGGCTTAGCAGTTAAGGTGCTCGCCTGCAAAGTCTAAGGACCCAAGTTCAATTCCCCAGTACCCACATAAAGCCAGATGCACGAGGTGGCACATACATCTGGAGTTTGTTTGCAGTGGCTAGAGGCCTGGCATGCCCATTCTCTCTCCCTCCCTCAGCACCCCCCATTACCTCTTTTTTTCACTTCCTCTCAAAATAAATAAAAGAGGGCTGGAGAGATGGTAAGGTAAGATGGCAGGTAAGGCATTCACCTGCAAAGCCTAAAGACCCATTTCAGTTCCCCAGGACCCACATAAGCCAGATGCACACAGGGGCACAGTGTCTGGAGTTCATGTGCAGTGGCTAGAGGCCCTGGTGCACCCATTTTCTTTCTATCTGCCTCTCTCTCTCTGTCTCAAATAAATGAGTAAAATACTTAAAAATAAATAAATAAATGAAAGAATTAAAAAAATTTTTAAAGAAATTGACACCAAGCATGGTGGCACACGTCTTTAATCCCAGCACTCTGGGAGGCGGAGGTTGGAGGATTGCCGTGAGTTCAAGGCTACCCTGAGACTACAAAGTGAAGGCCAAGTCAGCCTGGGCTAGGGTGAAACCCTTCCTCAAAAAAATACAAAAAGAAAAATTATTCAAACCAATACTATCCATTCAAATTCCACTTCCACCCAGTCCCCAAACAGAATGTGTCCAAAAGAACATTATCAAAATAAACTTCTAGGGGTTAGAGATTGCTGTTGTTAAAGGGACTTGCTTGTAAAGCCTATTGGCTCAGGTTCAATTCCCAGGTACCCACATAAAACCAGGTGTACAATGTGGTACATGGGTCTGGAGTTCATTTGCAGTGGCAAAAGGCCCTACTATGCCCATACACTCACTCTAAATAAAAATAAATAAATAAATAAATAAATAAATAAATAAATAGCCCTCTAATATGGCATAATCTGAGTTTGTTCCAAAAAGCATGAAGTAAACAATTTGGTCATTGTTAAGACTGTAGCAAAACCAATATTATCTTGGAATTTCAAATTTCCTAAATTCTAGAAGCCAGATGAGCCCTCTAAACAATCTCACTTAAAAGCATTTAAGGGAGTCTTGGGAGGTGGCACAGTGGCTCTCTGTATCTGCCTTTCTCACTTGCATAAATAAATTAAAAACACACTACTCTTTTAAAAGATGCACTTAAGGGCTGTTGAGATGCAATAGTAAAGAACACTTCCTGTGCAAGAATGAAGGTGTGAGGAGCACCGAGACTCCAGGATCCAATATTAGTAGCTGGACATGAACATAACACATCTGTATCCCTAGTTCAGTGAGGAAAGGAACAGATACCTGAGACTTCCTAGAGCTTGTGGAATAAACCAGCAAGCTGCAAGAGATCAGCAAGACTCCTGCTTAAAAAAATTAGGTGCAAGAGCAGTAAGAACAGGTGGCTCTGACCACTGCAAGTGAGCACATGGGACCAGGCATGGACACATACACTGTTCCTCCTCCCCCCCCCCAAAAAAGCATTTAAAATGAATGTCTCTACAAGTATCAAGAGAACATCTATTGCTAATTTTTAAGATTATCTTTCTAAATTTGAATATGATAATTATTTCTATCCTTAGCTAGAAAAAAACTATACTTAGCTAGGAAATGCATCAGGAAGCATTAAAATATACATTAGTAAATTATTGATGAGAATTGGAGCAGAATAGCATAAGTGATAAGTCCCAATGGATCCAGGTTTGGTGAGCAACTATCAATAAAGTAACTTAAAAAAATTTTTTTTATTTGCAAGCAGAGAGAGATAGATGACAAACAGATAATGGGTGCGCCAGGGCCTCTAGCCACTGAGAACAAACTCCTGACTTGCATCACTTTGTGAATCTGGCTTTACGTGGGCACTGGGGATTCAAACCTGGGTCATTAGGCTTTATGAGGCAAGCGCCTTAAACTGTTAGAATTAAACCAGCACTTTCAAGCCAGGCATGGTGATTCATGTCTATAATCCCAGCAAAGCAAAGCAAAACAAAACACCTGGCTTTCCACTGAGCCATATCTACATTCCCTACTCTTGCTATACTTTTTTGTTTTTTGATGTAGGATCTTCTCACTCTAGCCCAGGCTGACCTGGAATTCACCAGTCTCAGGCTAACCTCAAACTCACAGCAATCCTCTTACCCACGCCTCCTGAGTGCTGGGATTAAAGGTGTGTGCCATCATGCCTGGCAGAGAGAGAATGGGCATACCAGGGCCTCTAGTCACTGCAATCAATTCCAGACACATACACCACTTTGTGCATCTGGCTTACGTGGGTACTAGGGAATTGAACGTGGGTTCTTTGGCTTTGCAGGCAAGCGCCTTAAGCACCAAGCCATCTCTCGAGCCCCAAATCATTCTTAAGAATAGCAAGAGTTGGGCTGGAGAGATGGCTTAGTGGTTAAGGCACTTGCCTACAAAGCCAAAGGACCCAGATTCGATTTCCCTTAAGCCATTACACATAAGCCAGATGCACAAAGTGATGCATGCATCTGGAGTTGATTTTCAGTGGCTGGAGGCCCTGGCACACCCATTCTCTGTTTCTCTCTCTCTCTCTCTCTCTCTGACTCTCTCTCTCAAATAAATAAATAATTTTTAAAAGAATGGTTTGCCACAAAGGTTTTATGCCCATCTACTAACCCTATCAATTCTAATAAAGAAAACAGTGATAGCAATGTTGGGTTGACACCTACCTGTGCTTTCTGAAGCAGTTCAATTGTAAGAGGAAGCCAATCAGGAATGAGTTTTTCCATTTCTAAACTAACCATGGCCAGGGCAAGCATGGAGCCTTTGAATTGCAGAAGTTGGTTGCAGGCCATACAGTGAAGAAGTTGCTTGGTAAGGACTGCCAAATGTTGAGATGGGCTCAATCTGGACAAACTGAAAAGTAATTGAGGCCTAGTTGACACTGCAATGGCATGGAACTGGAAAAAAAAAAAAAAGAAGAAGAATTTCATTTTAGTTTTATTTAACTATCTTAGAGATTGTGCATAAAAATTATTTACATACTATTCAAGTTCTAAGTTTTCAAGTTTAGCCTCAGTGATTTGATATATATATCCCAATTCCTAATTTTTGACTAGTTTCAATAGTTTTCTTAAAATCAATAAATGGACAATGTTTTCAAAGGTACAAAAACAGAACTATTTTATGTATTCAAATAAGAAATTTAAAATCTTCTGGTATACTTACAATGTGAAGAAAATCCAATGGTGTGGCCGTGTGAAGATCCCAATTCAACTTATCAAGAATAATTCTCTCCATTCTCAAAATTTCAGATGAAGAGCATCCACAGAAACTGTCTCTTGCCAATACCTTCAGAACTGGAATTTTCTATCCAAGACAAAGGGGTAGAAGAAAGCAAAGGCAGAAGTAAACTCATTTTCAATTTTTGTTCTAGCAAAAAAAAAAAAAAAAAAAAAAAAAGCTGATAAAACAACAAATGTAAGAAAAAAGTCTTAAAAGGATTCATTACCTCATCCTCTTCAACTGTCTTCGCAGCTAGAAAAAAACAGCTGATTGCAATACAACTCAAATATTTTGGATGGGCCTAAAATTTTGCAAAGGAGAAAAAGCAGCATCAGTAATCAGCTTAGTTTCCGCCCCCGCCCCCACCAAAGTAGGTTCTTACTCTAGCCCAGGCTAACCTGGAATTTACTATGTAGTCTCAGGTTGGCCTTGAAATCATGGCAATACTCGTACCTCTGCCTCCCAAGTGCTGGGATTAAAAGTGTGCACCACTGCACCTGGCACAGTTTTGAGTTTTTTTAAAAAATATTTTATTTATTTGAGAGAGAGACAGGGGCAGATAAAGAATGAGTATGGCAAGGCCTCCAGCCACTGCAAACAATCTCCAGGCACATGTGCCACCTTGTGCATCCAGCTTACATGGGTACTGGGGAATCAAACCTAGATCCTTAGGCTTTGCAGGCAAGTGCCTTAACCATTAAACAATCATTCCACCCCAGTTTTGTGATTTTTAAAATAATTTTATTTATTCATTTGCAACAGACAGAAAGAGAGAGAGAGAGAGAGAGTGTGTGTGTGTGTGTGTGTGGGTGCGCACATGATTGCACACCAGGGTCTCTTGCCACTACAAACTTCAGGTGCATGTGTCACTCTACACCTGGCTTATGTGGGTACTGGGAAATCAAACCCAAATTGTTTAGGCTCTGCAGGCAAATGCCTTAACCACTGAGCTATCTCCCCAGCCCCCAGCTTAGCTTTATATAACTGATTTTTAAAATATTTTTATTTTATTTATTTGAGAGAGAGAGGAAGAGGTAGATAGACAAAGAGAACTGGCACACCAGGGCCTCTAGCCACTGCAAATGAACTCCAGACTCATGCACCCCTTGTGAATCTGGTTTACGTGGGTCCTGGGGAATAGAACTGGGGTCCTTAGACTTTGCAGGCAAATGCCTTAACTGCTAAGCCATTTCCCCAGCCCTATATAACTGTTTTTAACATCTAAATATGCCAATAGCACAAGTACATACAAGTGTGTAAAATCCAATTTAATTTAATTCCCACTCATTCTTCTAGGCCAGAGCTAACTTTTAGTATCACATTAGCCATCTGATAGCCTACAGAAATAATAAATTATCCTATTGCTATGAGTTTAATCAAAGTTAATGGCAGATAAGATTTTAGAAGTCATTTAGTAAATATTCTCAAAATTTCAAGTACATTTACATGTATGTATACATTTTTTTTTGGAGAGAGACACAGAGAAAGGTAGAGGAAGACAGAGATGGGCGCACCAGCAGCGCCTCAGCTGCTGAGAACAAAATCCAGATGCATGCACCACCATGTGGTCAAGTGCAGCACTGCACCCTTGCCTCACTTTGCATCTGGCTAAACAAGGGACCTGGAGATTGGAACCTGCGTTCTTAGGCTTAGGAGGCAGGCGCCTTAACCGCTAAGCCATCTCTCCAGCCCTATGTATACATTTTTTAAAGCTAGCTTTACTTCACCCAAGAAAGTATCACTATAATAAAAAGTAGATACTAGGAAAATTAAAATGAGGGAAGAAAATAAAAGACTGCTAGTGTGTGTGTGTGTGTGTGCATATATATACATATATATTTAAATATTTTTATTTTTCACTTGAGAGAGTATGGGCATGCCAGGGCCACTTGCTGCTACAGCAAAAAAAAAACCCTCCACACACACATGCACCACTGTGCATCTGGCTTTACGTGGGTAGTGGGGAACTGAACTCAGGCCAGCAGTCTTTGCGAACAAGTGCCTTTAACTGCTGAACCATCTCCCAAGCCCCTGTGTGTGTGTGTGTGTCTGTCTATCTGTATGTATGTATATGTACACACATACATTAGCAGATGAGAGCCCACACAAACCTATACTCAAGATACATAAGAATGTAATGCTTCCAAATTCACATGAGATCCATTAATGGTTTAAAACATACAAACCTTTCTTGGGGTTGGAGAGATGGATTAACGGTTAAGGTGCTTGCCTGAAAAGCCAAAGGACCCAGGTTCGATTCCTCAGGACCCATGTAAGCTAGATGCACAAAGTGGTGCATTCATCTGGAAGTCGTTTATAGCGGCTAAAGGCCCTGGCATGCTCATTCTCTCCCCCACCCCCACAAATAAATAAAATAAAATAATTTTTAAAATACCTTTTTAGGGTCTGACCACCCAAGGTGACCTGAATTTGCCTGTTTTCCTATCTAAAAGGTCCACTCTTGCAATGTAATATAAATGAAGTTTTCAATAATTTCAACAGGGTAGTTCAACAGAATACACAAAAAGACAAGACCTGTTTCAACATTTCATTTTTAATAAAAAAAAATTCTTAAGTAAATTGGCCATGTCTCAGTCTAGGTATCTTTTAAGCCTACATTCACATGAAATTGGTTCAATGCTACTGGTAACTCTTGGGCTGGAAAGATGGCTCAGTGAAGTGGTTAAAGGCACTATTTGCAAAGCCTGGCAGTCCAGGTTTGATTCTCCAGTATCCACATAAAGCCACACCCACAAAGTGGCATATGCATCTGGAGTTCGTTTGCACTGGCAAAAGGCCCTAGCATGCCCATTTATTCTGTTTGTAAATAAATAAAAAATGTAAGGGGCTGGAGAGATGGCTTAGTGGTTAAGGTACTTGCCTACAATGCCTAACAACCCAGGTTCAATTCTCCAGTACCCACATAAAGCCAGATTCACAAAGTGGCACATGAATCTGGAATTCATTTGCAGCAGCTAAGGGCCTTGGCATGCCCATTCTCTCTCTGCTTTCAAATAAATAATTTTTTAAAAATTGTAAGGAAAAAAAATGAGTAACAAGTGTTAAAATTAAAACAGCACTTTGAGCTGGAGACATAGCTCAATGTTAAGGTACTTGCCTGCAAAGCCTAATGACCTGAGTCCAATATCCCAGTACCCACGTAAATCCAGATGCATAAAGTGGCGCATTCATGTGGAGGCCCTTGCACATCCATTTGCTCTGTCTCTCTTCTTAACATCTCTCTCTGCTTGCAAGTAAATGAATAATAATATTTTTTAAAAGACAGCTCTTTCATGTTTTAAAAAGTATTTAAGCCAGGTGTGGTGGCACATGCCTTTAATTACAGCACTCGGGAAGCAGAAGTAGGAAGACTTCAGAGAGTTCAAGGCCACCCTGAGAATACAGAGTGAATTCCAGGTCAACCTGAGCTAGAGCAAGACCCTACACCTTGAAAAACCGAAAATAATTAATTAATTTAAAAGATGAACTTTACTAAAAAATATTTATTTAGTTGAGAGGCCATTGCCGGCTTATTACTTTTTCCATGATGCCCTAACTCAAGGTTTTGTGAAGTGTACATTTTATTACTGAGCCATGTCCTCAATCCAGGTTCCTTAATTTTTTGTTTGTTTTTCAAAGTATGGTTTCGCTATAACCCAGATTGACCTAAAATTTGCTATGAAGTCTCAGGATAGCCTCAAACTCACAGTGATCCTCCTACCTCTGCCTCCCAAATGCTGGGATTAAAGGCATGCACCACCATGCGTGACTCTTTTTTTTTTTTTTATGGTTTCATGAATGCTACACAAGCACTGTACATTGTGCTTTATCTCCAGCTCCTTTCTACTTTTTTAAAAAATATTTTTTATTTATTTATTTATTTATTTGAGAGAGATACAGAAATAGGCAGGGAGAGAGAGAGAGAGAGAAAATGGGTGTGCCAGGGCTTCCAGCCGCTGCAAACAAACTCCAGATGCATGCACCCCCTTGTGCATCTGGCTTACGTGGGTCCTGGAGAATCGAGCCTTGAACCGGAGTCCTTAGGCTTCATAGGCAAGTGTTTAACCTCTAAGCCATCTCACCAGCCCATCCTTTCTACTTTTTTAGCTAACTTCATAGTGACATCTATTAGAATTGAGGAAGCATTCTCTGTTTCTGTTCAGAGCTTTTACAGTTTGCCTTAATGGTCTTTATATTTTTTGGTTTTTCGAGGTAGGGTCTTGCTCTAGCCCAGGCTGACCTGGAATTCACTATGTAGTCTCAGGCTGGCATCGAACTCCTCCTACCTGGGCCTCCCAATAGCTGGGATTAAAGGTGGTGCTGGGATTAAAGGTGTGCATCACCATTCCCAGCTAACTGGTTTTTCAAATTTTTTTCATTTTTTAAAAATTTTTATTTAAGAGGCAGGTGTGGGGGGGAGAGAATGGGCACACCAGGACCTCCAGCCACTGCAAATGAACTGCAATCACATGTGCCACCTTATGCATATGGCTTATGTGGGTACTAGGGTATGGAACCTGGGTCCTTAGGCTTCCCAAGCAAGCACCTTAACCCACTAAACCATCAATCCAGCCCTAAGTGTTAACTGCCAGACATGGTGGCACACGCTTTTAATTCTAATATTCAGGAGGCTAAAGTAGGATCACACCGAGTTCCAGGTCAGTGAGACCCCAACTTGCAAAAATAAACACAAACAACAACAACAAAATTTAAGTTAACTGTTTTGATATACACTTAACCATCTATAGGTAAGGCTATTTAATATTAATTGGAGTCTGTCATGTTTATTAACAAGAAACATGAAAAATAAGAAAATAGTTGGCAAAACTCTGTTTTCAAAATATCTGAAAATGTTTTTCAAATGTTTAATAAACACAGAATCTTATAATAGAAGTCACAACATTAAGTTAGTAATTTTTACAAAATATTTTATTTTTATTTATTTGAGAGAGTAAGAGGCAGGTAGAGAGACAGACAAAGAGGGAGAAAACAAGCGCACCAGGGCTTCCAGCCACTGCAAAAGAACTCCAGACACATGTGCCACCTTGAGCATCTGGTTCATGTGGGCCCTGGGGAATAGAACCTGGGTCCTTTGGCTTTGAAGGCAAGTGCCTTAACTGCTAAGCCATCTCTCAAGCCCACAGTTAGTCATTTTTGAAAACTATACAACCCAAGAAAGAACACTTACCTTTCTATGGAATTATCTGTAAAAGAGAAGTTAGCTATGATAGAGAGACAAGGGCTTGTTACTAAGATAAAAGAAGGAATATGAGATTACCCAGATTTCAGGAAATTAGCATCATTATAATTTAAGAGTTTTTTTAAATATATTTTTACATATTTAGAGAGAGAGAGAATGAGTATGGGTATGCTTGGGCCTCCTACCACTGCAAATGAACTCTAGGCACATGCACCACTTTGTGCATCTGGCATTATATGGGTACTAGGGAATCAAATCTGAGCCATCAGGCTTTGCAAGCAAGCATCTTTAACCACTTGAACCAACCATCTCTTCAGTATGAAGTGTTATTTATTTTTTTTTTTTTTTGCTTATTTTTATTCATTTATTTGAGGCAGAGAGAGAAAGAGAGAGAATAGGCACACCAGGGCCTCCAGCCACTGCAAACGAACTCCAGGTGCATGTGCTACCTTGTGCATGTGGCTTACATGGGTACTGGGAAAACTGAGCCTCAAACAGGGGTCCTTAGGCTTCATAGGCAAGCGCTTAACTCTTAAGCCATCTCTCCAGACCAAATTAAGTGTTTTTAAAAGTCCTTTGTAAGCCGGGCGTGGTGGCGCACGCCTTTAATCCCAGCACTTGGGAGGCAGAGGTAGGAAGATCGCCGAGAGTTCAAGGCCACCCTGAGACTACATAGTTAATTCCAGGTCAGCCTGGACCAGAGTGAGACCCTACCTCGCAAAACCAAAAAAAAAAAAAAAGTCCTTTGTAAGCAAAGTTTGAAATGTGAAAAGGTAACTGAAGGGCTATACAAATTCTTATACATTCCATATTTTGTGGCTTTCAATTTTTCCCCTAACCCCTGGGGGTGAAGGGTTTTGAGACAGACTCCACTCTAGTCCCGGCTGGCTTAGAAACTCACTCTGGAGACAAAGCTGGCCTCCAGGATGCTTGGATTATAAGTGTGCACAACTATACACTGTAACTATGGCTTTAACTTCTTTAAGCAATAGCAAAACATTTAATTCATAGTTCCTTCAGCTTACATAATCCTAGGTTCTTTCATGGTTTGCTATTAAATAAATGCTATTGAAAGCTTTAAATCTATTGAAAACTTTCTGATAGAAAATAGCCAAAGATACATTACAATAAGGACAATATAAAACCTATGAATATATTTGTATACTCTTATTCAATAAAATTATACCAAAGTCAGGTGTGTTGGCACACGCCTTCAATCCCAGCACTTAGGAGGCAGAAGTAGGAGGACTGCCTTAAGTTCAAGGGTACCCTGAGACTACATAGTGAATTCCAGGTCAGCCTGGGCCAAAGAAAGACCATACCTTGGAAAAAACAAAAGCTGGGTGTGATGGCACCTTTAATCCTAGCACTTGGAAGGCAGAGGTTAAAGGATCTCTGTGAGTCACCTTACGACTACATAGTGAATTTCAGGTCATCCTGACCTAGAGTGAGACCTTACTTCGAAAAACCAAAGAAAAATAAAAAATGTTTTGAAGCCTTTATACCTCAAAGTATACTTTGGAAAATATGCATATATTGTCCAAAAAGCCATACAATATAGGTATTCAAAAAATAAGTAATGAGGGCTGGAGAGATGGATTAGCGGTTAAGGCTCCTGCCCGATAAGCCTAAGAATGCCAGTTCCAATCTCCAGGTCCCACATTTAGCCAGATGCAAAGTGACGCAAGGGCACGATGCCACACTTGTCCACAAGGGGGTGCACACATCTGGAGTTTGTTTGCAGCTGCTGGCCTGGCACGTCCATTCTCTATCTGTCTCCCTCTCTGTCTCTCTCTCTCCAAAAAAACAAACAAACAAACAACAACAAAAAAAAAGTAATGATAGAAGAAAATATGCAAAAATCTTATCCTTTTGTAGTTTGATTCACTGCCTCTGGTACACCAAAATGTTAGAAGATAATAGTTCTGCTAATGCCATATGGCCTGTATTAAAAAAAAAAAAGAGAGAGAGAGAGCAAAAATTTCATAGGCTAAATATAACTTGTTGCAAAAAACAGATTATAATGAGACATTTCCAACATTTTAAAACAATAGCAAATGAAACATTTTCCTTGGGGATGGAGAGACTGCTCAGCGGTTAAGGCACTTGATTGCAAAGCCTGACAGCCTGAGTTCAATTCCCCAGTACCAACTTAAGATGCACAAAGTGGTGCATACATCTGGAGTTTGTTTGCAGTGGCAAGAGGCCCTGATATGCCCATTCTTTCTCTTTCTGTCTCTCTGTAAATAAATGAATGAATATTCAAAAAAAATCACTGTCCACGAGATAGCCTCATAAATATACATATAGGTATCTATCTATTGTTAGGTAACTACCACTATTCAGGAAAGCTTTCTATTTTTTTCTAACTTATAGTATGTTTATAAGCCTATAGCTTAACATACAAGACCTCTATCAAGAGGCTATATTTAAATGTATCTTATAATACTCACCTTTACAGTAGCTAAAAATCTGTCCAAAAGACTGCTAGCCAGAGCAAATGTTTCTGGGTATAGGTTGAACTGGTACTTGAGTTTGGCCAGCCACTGAATTACTTCATCTCTCTGGGATGGAGAAACATTCTATAAGGGAACAATTTATCATCAAGTGTATGTTTATAATACTCATAAATAGTTAAATACTACAGAAAATGCATCTGTAAGTTAAAAATGTTCCTAAGATTCTTCAAACATCAAATAAGGTAGATGACAATAAAATTTTATTTACTATAGTACATTTAATTTCATCAAGTATTTACTACTTTTTTTTGGTTTTTTCGAGGTAGGGTCTCACTCTAGCCCAGGCTGACCTGGAATTCACTCTGTAGTCTCAGAACTCATGGCAATCCTCCCACCTCTGCCTCCCAAGCACTGGGATTAAAGGCGTGTACCACCACGTCCAGATAAGTATCTACTACTTTTAATTAAAATCTTCACTCTGGGGCTGGAGAGGTGACTCTGTGGTTAAGTGTACTTCTTGTGTAAGCAGAGGGCCTGAGGGGGCCTGAGACTGCCCAAGTTCAAATCTCCAGATCCCCTGTAAAAAAACTAGGCACAGCTGAGCCTGGTGGTGCATACCTTTAGGAGGATTGCCATGAGCTCAAGGCCACCAAAAATAAGTAATGAGGGCTGGAGAGATGGATTAGCGGTTAAGGCTCCTGCCCGATAAGCCTAAGAATGCCAGTTCCAATCTCCAGGTCCCACATTTAGCCAGATGCAAAGTGACGCAAGGGCACGATGCCACACTTGTCCACAAGGGGGTGCACACATCTGGAGTTTGTTCGCAGCTGCTGGCCTGGCACGTCCATTCTCTATCTGTCTCCCTCTCTGTCTCTCTCTCTCCAAAAACAAACAAACAAACAAACAACAACAAAAAAAAAGTAATGATAGAAGAAAATATGCAAAAATCTTATCCTTTTGTAGTTTGATTCACTGCCTCTGGTACACCAAAATGTTAGAAGATAATAGTTCTGCTAATGCCATATGGCCTGTATTAAAAAAAAAAAAAAGAGAGAGAGAGCAAAAAATTTCATAGGCTAAATATAACTTGTTGCAAAAACAGATTATAATGAGACATTTCCAACATTTTAAAACAATAGCAAATGAAACATTTTCCTTGGGGATGGAGAGACTGCTCAGCGGTTAAGGCACTTGATTGCAAAGCCTGACAGCCTGAGTTCAATTCCCCAGTACCAACTTAAGATGCACAAAGTGGTGCATACATCTGGAGTTTGTTTGCAGTGGCAAGAGGCCCTGATATGCCCATTCTTTCTCTTTCTGTCTCTCTGTAAATAAATGAATGAATATTCAAAAAAAATCACTGTCCACGAGATAGCCTCATAAATATACATATAGGTATCTATCTATTGTTAGGTAACTACCACTATTCAGGAAAGCTTTCTATTTTTTTTCTAACTTATAGTATGTTTATAAGCCTATAGCTTAACATACAAGACCTCTATCAAGAGGCTATATTTAAATGTATCTTATAATACTCACCTTTACAGTAGCTAAAAATCTGTCCAAAAGACTGCTAGCCAGAGCAAATGTTTCTGGGTATAGGTTGAACTGGTACTTGAGTTTGGCCAGCCACTGAATTACTTCATCTCTCTGGGATGGAGAAACATTCTATAAGGGAACAATTTATCATCAAGTGTATGTTTATAATACTCATAAATAGTTAAATACTACAGAAAATGCATCTGTAAGTTAAAAATGTTCCTAAGATTCTTCAAACATCAAATAAGGTAGATGACAATAAAATTTTATTTACTATAGTACATTTAATTTCATCAAGTATTTACTACTTTTTTTTTGGTTTTTTCGAGGTAGGGTCTCACTCTAGCCCAGGCTGACCTGGAATTCACTCTGTAGTCTCAGAACTCATGGCAATCCTCCCACCTCTGCCTCCCAAGCACTGGGATTAAAGGCGTGTACCACCACGTCCAGATAAGTATCTACTACTTTTAATTAAAATCTTCACTCTGGGGCTGGAGAGGTGACTCTGTGGTTAAGTGTACTTCTTGTGTAAGCAGAGGGCCTGAGACTGCCCAAGTTCAAATCTCCAGATCCCCTGTAAAAAAAACTAGGCACAGCTGAGCCTGGTGGTGCATACCTTTAGGAGGATTGCCATGAGCTCAAGGCCACCCTAAGACTACATAGTGAATTCCAGGTCAGCCTGAGCTAGAGTGATACCCTATCTCAAAAAACCAAAACAAAACAAAAAAAGAACTAGGCATGGCCATGCTTGCCTGTAACCCTAGTCCCACAGGAGAGAAGACACCCAAGAATCATCAGAGTCCCACAAACTCTAGAATCAGTAATAAGAGCCTCTGGCTCAAAAACAAGACCAAGCCAGGTGTGGAGGCACACGCCTTTAATCCTAGCACTCAGTAGGCAGAGGTAGGAGGACTGCTGTGAGTTCAAGGCTACCCTGAGACTACATAATGAATTCCAGGTCAGGCTTGGCTAGAGGGAAATCCTACCTTGAAAAAACAAAACAAAACAAACAACTATAACAACAACAAAGACTAGGCAGAACAGAGCAATGGTGCAAGATACCCAATATTCCACTGGGCCACAACAGGCAAGTAAGTGACCACCCCCCCCCCCACTGCAGGCAAATGTATGGGGCACCACAAGAGCACACACACAAGCATACAACCACACCATTACACTCAAACATAAGCAAAAAATAAAATACAATCTTCACTCTGTCATCTCACCAAAGGTCTATAGTTTAAATTAAACTGAGATATTCAAGGAACATAACATTTTAAAATTTATATTTGCCAGGCGTGGTGGCTCATGCCTTTAACTTCAACACTCAGGAGGCTGAGACAGAGTGAGTTAAAAGCCTGGGCTACAGACTGAGTCAGCCTAGCTAGAGTGAGACCTGCTTCATAAAAAAACAAAACAGGGATGGCGAGATGGCTCAGCCATTAAGGTGCTTGCCTGTTAAGCCTAAGGACCCAGGTTCGATTCCCTGGTATTAACATAAGCCAGATGTACAAGATGGTGCATGCATCTAGAGTTCGTTTGCAGCGGCTAGAATCTTTGGCACACCCATTCTGTCTGTCTCTGCCTGTCTCCCCCCACTTATAAATAAAGTATTTTTTAAAAATATATATATGGGCTGGAGCGATGGCTTAGTGGTTAAGGCACAAGCCTGTGAAGCCTAAGGACCCAGGTTCAATTCTCCAGGTCCCACATAAGCCAGATGCACATGTGGCACATGCATCTGGAGTTCGCTTGCAGTGGCTAGAGCCCTGGCATTACCATTCTCACTCTCTCTCCCTCTCTCTATCTCTAATAAGTACACAAAAAATAAAACCTTTAAAAAATATAAGAAAATTACACACACAGACACACACACATACAACCCAATGTGCAGTTTAGAGAGATGGCTCAGACACTTGCTTGCCAAGCCTGATGGACCAGGTTCAATTCCTCAGTACTCACATAAAACCAGACGCACAAAGTGGGGCATGTATCTGGAGTTTATTTACAATGGCAGGAAGCTATGGCACTCCTACTTTCTCTTTTTCTGTTTCTGCTTGCAAATAAATATTTTTATTACCAACTGATAGTAAGTTTTCTTCACTCTTGAGAATAATGATTTCTTTCTAAGGCAGGCAATAGCTGTCAACCTATATTAACAAATAAAATTGGACTACAGCAGAGTCACAGTCCACTAAAAACAAAACAAGAATCAGAAATAGTGAAAAATACCATGTACAGCAAATGTATGAATTGTAGAGTTAAGGATGATGAAAAAATATTTAAGGGGAAATTGATCCAAAATATTACTTAGAAAAACTGCTATTAACACAATACATAATCATTTTAATCTTCCGAAGTCTATTTATTTTATTTATTTACTTATTAGAGAGAGAGAGAGAGAATATGGGCACGCCAGGGCCCCTGGCCACTGCAAACGAACTCCAGATGCATGTGTCACCTTGTGCACCTGGCTTACATGGTACTGAGGAATGGAACCTGGGTCCTTAGGCATCAAAGGCAAGTGCCTTAATAGCTAAGCTCTCTCTTGAGCCCCCAAGTCTATTTTGAACTGTTAAAGCTTATTTTTCTTAGAAGATACACACATTAAAACACTAATGATTTTGGGCTGGACAGGTGGCTTAGTGGTTAAGGTGTTTGCCTGTGAAGCTTAAGGACCCAGGTTTGATTCCTTAGTGCCCATGTAAGCCAGTTGTACAAGGTGGGGCATGTGTTGGAAATTCATTTGCAGTGGCTAAAGGCCCTGGCATAACCATTCTCTCTCCATCTGCTTTTCTCTCTCTCTCAAATAAATAAAAACATTTTTTTTAAATACTAATGATTAATACCCATATCACTATTCAACAACTATTACCAACCTACTAATGAAACAGATATTTTTGTTTGTTTTGGTCTTTCCAGGTAGGGTCTCAATCTGGCTCAGGCTGACCTGGAATTCATTATGCAATCTCAGATTGTCCTTGAATTTACCATGATCCTCTGACCTTTGCCTCCTGAATGCTGGGATTAAAGGTATGCACCACCATGCCTGGCAAAACAGATTTTTTTAAAGTACTACTTCTGTCAGATAAACACAACAAAGTAATGAAATGATTCTACTTCTGTAATGACTGGTAAAGAGTATTGTGCCTTTCCTTTTAAAAGTTATTTATTTATATATTTTACAAGGAGAAAAAGAGAGAGAGAAGGAAGGCCAGATGTGGTAGGGCATGCCTTTAATCCCAGCACTCATGAGGAAGAGGTGATCACTGTGAGGATAAGGTCAGCCTGGACTAGACGGAGACCATACCTTGAAAAAGAAAAAAAAAATTATTCCAATTTGTCCTCCTTTACTTTCTGTCATTTCACTTTTCAGCTCTGGCATGACAAAGTCATTTTCTGTAGCAGCCAAACCAACTAACACATTTACATTGTCTTAAATTCAGTTCTTTAGTGGTTAACACACCCACATTCTAGCCAATGCATAAGAATATAAATAACAATAGCCGGGCATGGTGGAGCACGCCTTTAATTCCAGCACTAGGGAGGCAGAGGAAGGAGGATCGCCATGAGTTCGAGGCCACCCTGATACTACATAGTGAATTCTAGGTCAGCCTGAGCTAGAGTAAGACCCTACCTCGAAAAACCAAAAAAGAATATAAGTAAAAATGGTTGACAATCTCTCATATTAACAACTCACTATTAAGTTGGTAAGTGAAAAAAAAATCCCTGTTTACACTTCAAAACTTAAGTCTTATGGTGAAGCAGACCATAAAAATGTCCCTCAAATATTTTAAGTATTGAAACAAATTTGTGTGTTAAGCTCTAGGTATCACAGTGAAAGGGTACCTGGCCCAGTGTGGGCGTATAATGAAAGCTTCTTAAAACAGCAACTAATTCTTACCTTTAAAAAATGAAGGGGAGGGCTGGAGAGATGGCTTGGTGGTTAAGGTGCCTGCCTGCTAAGCCTAAGAATGGTAGTTCCAATCTCCAGGTCCCACGTTTAGCCAGATGCAAAGTGATGCAAGGGTGCATGCATCTGGAGTTCCTTCACAGCAGCTGGCACGCCCATTCTCTATCTGTCTTCCTCTCCCAATCTCTCTCCCAAAAAAAAAAAAAAAAAAGAAGGGGAAACTGGGCGTGGTGGCACATGGCTTCAATACCAGCACTAGGGAGGCAGAGATAGGAGGATCACTGAGTTCAAGGCCACCCTAAGACTACATAGTGAATTCCAGGTCAGCCTAGGCTAGAGCAAGACTCTACCTCAAAAAAAAAAAAAAAAAAAAAGTGGAGGAGAGGCTGATCATTTGTGGAAGACTGAAAGGTATAGTCCTAGTGTTTAAGCCCATGTACTTTCCTCTGTAAAACACATAAAAAGTGAACAAGGAACAAGTATTAGTTTTCTTCTTTCCCTCCTTTAACTGATAAGACAGAAAATAAAATCGTAAAATGTTTTCATATATGACTAGTTTTTAAAAACATGATAATCATGGAAAAGATTATGAATAGAATCAAGAAAGCACATCATCACTAGCTACAACTAGTACTGACATCAAAATCCTCAGAAGTCAAGTTTCACAAGATTTTAAGATCACTATTCCAAATCAATTCAAACATATTCTCAGCAGTAGTATTTATTAGGACTGCCTTTAAAAAAATACTTTTAGCTGGGTGTGATGACGCACCCCTTTAGTCCCAGCACTTTGGAGGCAGAGGTAGGAAGATCACCATGAGTCAAGGCCACCCTGAGGACTACATACTGAATTCTAGGGTCAGCCTGAAGTAGAGTTAGACCCTACCTCAAAAACCCAAAATAAATAAATAAATTTTTAAAATTCTTTTATTTATTTGCAAGCAGCAGAGACAAACAGAGAGAATGGGAGTGCCAGGGCCTCCAGCTACTGCAAAGAACTCCAGGTGCATGGGTCACTTTGTGCATCTAGCTTCACATGGGAACTAGGGAATCAAACCCAGACCATTGGACTTTACAAGCAAGCACCTTAACTGCAGAGCCATCTCCTCAACGCTGCCCCCTTTATTTTTAAAAAAACATTTTATGCCTAAAATATTCTATTCCTACTCATTTAAAATAGTGTATAGGGCCGGGCGTTGTGGCGCACGCCTTTAATCCCAGCACTCGGGAGGCAGAGGTAGGAGGATCGCCGAGAGTTCCAGGCCACCCTGAGACTACATAGTTAATTCCAGGTCAGCTTGGACTAGAGTGAAACCCTACCTCGAAAAAAAACCAACGACAACAAAAAAAAAGTGTATAGGACAGGAGATATGGCTCAGGGGTTAAAAGTACTTGCTGTCAAAGCCTGTGGACCCAGACTTGATTCCCCAGTACCATGTAAAGCCAGATGCACAAAGTGGTGCATGCATTTGGAGTTTATTTGCAGTGGCAAGAGGCCCTGGTGAACCTCACTCTCTCTTCCTTTCTCTCAAATAAATTAAAAATATTGGATTTTTTTTTTTGGGGGGGCGGGTTTGCAAGGTAGGGTCTCACTCTGGTCCAGGCTGATCTGGAATTAACTATGTATTCTCAAGGTGGCCTCGAACTCTCAGCAATCCTCCTACCTCTGCCTCCCGAGTGCTGGGATTAAAGATGTGCACCACCATGCCTGGCTAAAATATTTTTTGTTAAAAAAGGATGAGGGGGCTGGGGAAATGGCTTAGCGGTTAAGGCGTTTGCCTGTGAAGCCTAAGGACTTCGGTTCGATCCCCCAGGACCCACGTAAGTCAGATGCACAAGGGGGCACATGCGTCTGGAGTTTGTTTGTAGTGGCTCGGGGCCCTGGCGTGCCTATTCTCTCTATCTATCTGCCTCTTCCTTTCTCTTTCTCTCTCTCTCAAATAAATAAATAAAATATTTTTTAAAAGGATGAGGGACTGAAGAGATGGCTAAGCAATTAAGGAGCTATGTGCCTCTTTCTTTCTCTCAAACAAATAAATAAAATAAAATATTTTTAAAAGAAAGAAAGAAAGAAAGAGAGAGAGAGAGAGAGAGAGAGAGAAAGAAAGAAAGAAAGAAAGAAAGAAAGAAAGAAAGAAAGAAAGAAAGAAAAAAAAAGAGGCCAGGGCATGGTTGTGCATGCCTTCAATCCCAGCACTCAGGAGGCTGATATAGGAGGATCACCATGAGTTCAAGGCCAGCCAAGACTACACAGTGAAGTCCGGGTCAGCTTGGCTACAGTAAGACTCTACCTTGAAAAACAACAAACAAAACAATAAAGGATGAGGGCTGGGGAGATAGCTGTTAAGGTACTTGCCTGCAAAGCCAAAGGACCCATGTAAGCTAGATGCACAAGGTGGTGCGTGCATGTGGAGTTCGTCTGCAGTGGCTGTGGGCCCTGGCATACCCATTCTATCTCTCTCTCAAATAAAAATAGTTTTTAAAAATTTATTTTTATTTACTTATTTATTAGAGACAGAGAAAGTGAGAATGGGCCCGCCAGGGTCTCTAGCTACTGCATACGAACTCCAGACACATGCACCACCATGTGCATCTGGCTTACATGGGACATGGAGAATCAAACCTGGGTCCTTAGGCTTCGTAGGCATACACCTTAACTGCTAAGCAATCTCTCCAGCCCAAATTTAAAAAAAATTTAAGAAAGGATGAATAAATGAAAGAGAGAAAGAAAGAAAACTAGTTCCAAACAGCATTCCTGATTTCACAAACAGAACTGTTTTTTTTTTCTCATATGGACTACCCAAACAAAATTAAGAAGATCTAGTTGGTTGAACAGCTAATTCCCAAGACAATTTGCAGTAGATTCAACATAGTAAAACACAACTACATGATGCTAGTCTCTTCCCTAAACACTAATCCTGCTCAGCTTTTATTTCTAAAAGGCTCCTTTTGCCTACACACATAAGTATAGTCCTCCAGGCATAAAATACTAATCCTTCTATGACCTACCTTTCCAGCTTCATATACCTTGCATCACTTTTTGCCTTATATCCTAAGAGCAGTATATTTTCCATGCTATTTCACATCATTGTTCCTTTCCTCATATTATTCTTTCTAATTGAAACACACTCTCCCTTCTCTATTTTACTTACCTCATTTTATTTATATATATCTCAAAAGCTATTTCAACTCTACAACAGACATTTTCCTGATAATTCAAGGGTTAAGTACCCTCCTACATTTTCATAATATCTTGCCACACCTACTATAGTCAATACTAAAAAAAATGTATTTCTGCCAGGTGTGGTGGTGCATGCCTTTAATCCCAGCACTTGGGAGGCCAAGGTAGAAGGACTGCTGTGAGTTCAAGGCCAGCCTTGGCTAAAGAGACACTCTACCCTAAAAAAAAAAAAAAAAAAAAAAAAAGGAGTATTTCTGTTTTGGGCTATAATTAAGTAGGTAGCAGCAAACCCACACTCCAACTAAGAATAATGTAAAAAGGCTGCTACAATAACCAACTTTTTAAAGGTGCCAGTACTGCTGGTACAACCAGGCCCACAGGAGAGGAGCTAATAAAAAATAATGAATCCTGGGCTGGAGTTCGACTGCAATGGACACCCTAGCACATCCATTCTCTCTCTCTCTCTCATAAAGGTGCCACCATGCCTAGCATAAATAAATAAATAAATAAATAAATAAATAAATAAATAAATAAATAAATAAATGAATGAATATAATGAATCCTAAGCCACGCATAGTGGCACATACCTTTAACCCCAGCACTCGGGAAGCAGGGGTAGGAGGATTGCCATGAGCTCAAGGCTACCCTGACACTACAGAGTGAATTCCAGGCCAGCCTGAGCTAGAGCAAGACCCTGCCTCAGAAAGACCAAATAATAATAATAATGATGATGATGAATCAGGGGCAGGAAAGATGGCTTAGTGATTAGGGCGCTTGCCTGTGAAGCCCAAGGACTCAGGTTTGATCCCCCAGGATCCATGTAAGCCAGATGCACTAGGTGGCACATGCGTCAGAAGTTCATTTTCAGGGGCTGAAGGCCCTGACTTGCCTATTCCTTATCTCTTTCTATCTGCCTCTTCTTCTCTCAAATAAATGAATATTTTGTACAAAAAATAAATAAATTAAATAAATTAAAAATAAAGAAAAACTAAATAAACAAATGGATAACCACAAATCACCAATTCAGAAATGAAAATGAACTCCTTATATATTGTAAAAAATTTATATAACTAGTGACAATTTAGGTGAAATTAATAAATTCCTTAGGAATTACAGGCTGTGATTACAGGTATGCACCATTATATCCAGCTAAGAGCATGTTCTTAATGGCACATGTCCCCTGTGTAATATATAAATATATCAGAGCACTTCTAGTAAGACTTATCTAAAGAGAGAAATCATTACCTGATTTGTAAGCATTTTCGGCAAATTAACCTTCCACATCTGGGCTTCCCTAGAGATTGACTTTTCCAATAGGAAAGACAATCTCTGGTTTTCCAAAGGTCCTGGAAACTTCATGATATCCTTTGGATCTGCTTGCCACCCAGCTTGATGTAGCTACCTATAAAATTAATATAAATAATGCTCATTATTTAATTATAGAACATCAGCTTAATTTTAAATATCAGTACTTATTAAGCAATTTATAAAACAAAATAGATGTTACAAAGCAGTATATTTTATAGCTCTTTAAAATACCATATATTAAAATGTTATAATAATCAGTTACCTAAAACATTCTCACTTTAAATTTAAGCTTAAATTATTCAAAAAAAAATCAGCCACCTAAAGCAGATGTAATATTAATCTTAGAAATACAGTGTAACTAGAACTGTAGTGTAAACTAGATGGACTGTCAAGAGATATTTAGAAGAAACACTAATATTGGATAGATTAGACTATGTAGGTTCTGATGTTTTCTTTCACACCTAATTTTAGTCTGTAATTTATGAGCTCTGGTCAAAAACTTCAAATTTAAGTCATTTTTTCTCATGCCACACATTAGGGTACCACCATCCTTCTTAACACACCTCAACACTGGCTACTACAAAGAACTACTTTCTATGAATAATCTTCCTCTGAAGATTTTGTTTAGGAGGCACAGAGAGACAGAGACAGATCAGAATTATGTGAGGAGGAATGATCAACTACAAATAAGGTTTAAATTTTTAAATGTTCAGATGCTGCTAAGCTTATTGTTTTTAACTAATTTTATTTATCATTTATTATGTGTGAGAGAGTGAGTACAAGAAAATGGACATGCCAGGGCCTCTACAAACAAACTCCAGACATATGCACCACCATGCGCGCACCTGGCTTACATGGGTTCTGGGGAATCAAACCTGGGTCATTGCCTTAACCACTAAACCATTTTGCTAGCCCTCTTTTTGACTTTTTATTGATAAGTTCTATAAAAATAGACAATATACTATGAACATAATCCCCTTAACACCCTTCATTTCCCCTTCCAAAATCTCTCTTCCTATGATTCCCTTCTTTTCAACTAGTGTCTCTTCTATTTTGATGTCATCATTTTTTCCTATTATGCAGCTCTTGTGTAGGTAGCATATTATCAACTTTTTAAAAACAAAGGAATCTTCAAAGTATTTTGAGAAGATGAAAATGAAGACATCCAAAACGAACAAGGAAAACAGTGTCTAAGGGGGAAATTAATATCTGAAAAATGCCTATATTTTAAAAGATCTCAAATGATGGGCATAGTGGCACACACCTTTTATCCCAGCACTTGGAAGACCAAGGTAGGGGGATGGCTGTGAGTTTGAGGCCAACCTAGGACTACAGAGTGACAGTGAGTTCCAGTTCAGCCTGGGCTAGTGCGAGACTCTACTTTGAAAAACAAAACAAAACCTCAAAATTTGCCTAACCTCCACCTAAAAAGACAATGGAAATCAGATATAATAGTGCATACCTATAACCTCAATACTTCTGATACTTGTCTGGGCTATACCGCAAGATCTTGTCTTGGAGGAGGAAAAAAGAAAATACTAACAGAGCCAGGTATGGTGGCTCATGCCTTTATTCCCAGCATTCTGGAGGCAGAAGTAGGAGGATCACCATGAACTACAGGCCACCCTGAGAGTACATAGTGAATTACAGGTCAGCCTCAGATAGAGCAAGACCCTACCTCAAAAAGCAAAACAAACAAACAAAAAGAAAAAAAAAAAACCTAACAGGATTCCACAATATAATAAAAAAGGTTATCTATGATAACAAGTGGAATTTGTCCTAAGAATGTGCAATTAGTGTAAAAGAAACTAATGTAATATATATTATAGAGAAAATCATTTTCCTTTTTTGTTCACACAAAGGAAAATTTAACTCAAGAAAGGAAAATGAGTTCAGATTTCCAAAAGCTTTAAGAAATACATACAGGGCTGGGAAGATGGCTCAGCAGTTAAAAATATTTGCTTGTAGCCAGGCATGGTGGCGCACGCCTTTAATCCCAGCACTCAGGAGGCAGAGGTAGGAGGATTGCCATGAGTTCGAGGCCACCCTGAGAATACAGAGTGAATTCCAGGTCAGCCTGGGCTAGAGTGAGACCCTACCTTGAAAAAAAAAAAAAAAAATTGCTTGTAGCCTGCCATCTCAGGTTCAATTACCCAAGACCCACATGTAAAGCCACAAAGTAGATAGCATGCATCTGGAGTTCATTTGCAGTGGCAAAAGCCCTGGCACATTCATGCCTCTCTGTTTCTCTCAGCTCTCAAATAAATGAAAATATCTTTTTTAAAAAAGAAAAGAAAAACATGTAAACAGGGAGCAGTGTCACATGCCTAGAAACTTGGGAGGTAGAGGCAGGAGGATCATTAGGTGAAGTTCATCCTTGGCTACATAATGAGTTCCAAGTCACCCTGAGCTACAAGAGATCCCACCTCAAACTGACAAACTAACAAATAAATAAATGCATACAAGCAATTCAAGTAAATGGGGAAAAAAAAAAAAAAAACACCAAGTGGTGAGAACTGTGGAGAGGCTCAAGCTTAAATGAAGCACTCACTGAACTGGCTCCTGTCTACAGGGAGATACATATTGTTAATGTCATTACTAGATCAATTGAGATAAATGGAATATGGACTGTAGATTACACAAAATATATCAAAGCTAACTTTACTAGAATTAAACTTTACTGTGATTTTTGGATGGAATATCCCTATTCTCAGGAAATGTAGATAATTTTAGAACTTGTAATGTATGCCAAACACAAAATATTAAGTCTCTTGGGAGAAAAATTAAGTTTCAAATTATTTACAAATTTAAAAATGTAAAAATAGCAAAAAATGAGATTTTATGGAAATGCTTAAGTTAGTATTTTCTACACTCCTTTTCTAAGACAAGATTGTTACGACGACAAGGTAAGACTAGAGGATTCAATACTTCACAAATTACACAGAAAAATGAGAAGCAGGTAACAAACTCTTATTCAGAAGAGACTATATAGCGTAAGAGTCAGGCTGAATTCTAGGCCCTTATCCAAAGGCAAACATGTTGTGGAGGCTGTTTTTCCTCATATGTGAAGATGAAGATGCTACTGCCTACATCAATGAGTTTTTGAGAATGAAGTTGCAAACCACTAAAAACCTTGCCAGAAAGCCGGGCGTGGTGGTGGCACACGCCTTTAATCCCAGCACTTGGGAGGCAGTGGTAGGAGGATCGCTGTAAGTTTGAGGCCACCCTAAGACTACTACCTCGAAAAACAAAAAAAGAAAAAAAAAGAAAAGATAATTGCCTGACAGGTAAACCTTACCTCAAAACGCTGAATAGCGCCTCACTGACAAGCATAAAAGCCAATTATTTTACCTTGACAAAGACCTTCAATTAATCCATCCTTACTTCCCTAGACTGGAAACTTTTCACTATGTTGTGACGAGTCTCAACTTCTTCCCAAATGATCTGCATGCAGGCCTTTAGCCCTTCTTTCAAAAATCGGTATTTTTCTCTCCAGATGGCACTCACTTCTCACTCTACTTTCACCCACCCAAGTCCTGAGCATCTCTCTCTCCCCTCCCTCAATTTCCGTAACGTGGGTGGGTCGCCCCACTCGCTTGACATTCTCTCGGCTTCCCACGTTCCGTGATCTTGCTGTGGTTCCCGCAGGGTCCATGACGTCCAAGGGTGGGTGTGTGTATACTTCTTGATTAGCACTGGTCTGCGGAGCCTAGAACATACACCCGGCTAGGTAATGTACTGAGGTTACAAAAAAGTTACTCGAAGACGGAAAAAACGGCCTGAAATGGAACCTAAATGGGCTGGAGGCGCGGAAGGGCGGGTCCCTTCGGCTGCCCGGGAGGGGACACAGGGCGGGTGTCCGGCGTCCGCGCGCGCACGGTGGCAGGTGGCTTCGTGGCGCAGAGCTCGCGCCCCTCACCTGCTCCTCCTCCTCCTCCTCCTCCTCCTCCCCGGCGGAGCTGTAGGCCTCACTGTGGTGACGCGGGGTCATCCGGGGGCCCGTTACCACCTCATCTTGCTCTGCGCGCGGCGGCGGGGCGCGGACAGGGCCGACAGCGGAGGGAGAAGAGGGTGAGCGGGACGCGGGCGCTCGAGCGGGACGCACAGCCGCGGCCAGAGGGTCAGTCAGCGAACTAGTTCCATGATGACCCCGGACCTGAGGCCGCCGCCGCCGCGGGTCCCGCTGCTCGCACCGACGCCGCTCGAGCCCGGGGGAGGAAGGGGCGCCCTCTCGCCATAGGGCGGCGGGGGCCGGGGAGAGGCGGGGGGTGAGGCCGGCTCTGCCCCTGCCCGGGAGAAGCGCCTCCAAGGGGAAATGGTGGAAGGGGAAAGGGGGGGAAGAAAAAAAAAAGGAAAGGGAAAGGGGGTAAAATAAGAAAAAGCGAGACCGAGGCGCCGGGGCGTCCGCTCGCGGGGAAGGCGGGGGAGGGGAGGCGGGAAAGTAGCGCCGGCCTCCTCGGCGCCGCCCTCGCGGACCGATTCCTCCCCGCGCTGCTGGTAAACAACCCCCGCTCCCTGTTTCCTTCCCGACCCCTAACCCGGCCCACGAGCAGATAATGAAATCTAGCCTCAGGTTGGGGTGTTGGAGGAGACCTAGGAAAGTCGTTGGTTGAGAGAAGAGACTACATGTCGTGGGAGCTAAGGAAAGGTGCACGGACTCATTTCTCTTGGAGGAGTAGGACTTCGCCTATCGCATGGTGACGTAAGTGGCCTCGACCAGTGGAAGCCGTGCGGCGCCTGAGAGTGCACTGCGCATGCGCTCCCGGGAAGAAAGACGTCGCTGAGCTCTCGCCTGGGGGAAGGGTTTCTGCTTAGTTTTTCCTTAAGGTAGAGGTTCCTGTGTTTTCCAGCCTAACTTGTCTCCAGAGCTTACCCGCGGACTTACTGGAAAAGGGCTGGTGATCTGCTGTGTAAAAGACCTGACATTCTCTTGATCTCGCAAAAAATTAAGTGTTCTTATCATTGACGTATAAATGGATTTGTGGCCTTTTTTTTTCCGTTGTACAGCCGTGTGAGTGATGGAAAATTCTTAAATTTTTTGTTTGTTTGTTTTTCAATGTAGGGTCTTGCTCTAGCCCAGGCTGACCTGGAATTGACTATGTTGTTTCAGGGTGGCCTCGAACTCTCAGCAATCCTCCTACCTCTGCCTCCCGAATGCTGGGATGATAAACTGGGTGCTGAAGATCACCTTTAAAACAGTGAATTGTGCTACTGACTGCTGAGAGCCGGCTTAGTAACTCCAAAGGAATTCTATCCACTTAATAGTTCTGAGTATTTTAGGGGTAGGCTTTATTACTAGTTTCTTAACGACTGTAGGTGTGGGTGACATATATATGTTTATTTGGAATTCTTTTTTATGTTAAATGGTAATTTTTGCTTATCTTTTACTGTCCTGATTATAAAAATAACATGTGCTGTGCATGGTGGTGCGTGCTTTTAATCCCAGCAATCAGGAGGCAGAGGTAGGAGAATCACCGCGAGTTCGAGGCCAATCTGAGAGTACATAGTGAATTCCAGGTCAGCCTGGGCTAGAATAAAACCCTACCTTGGAAAAAAAAATCTAGACAAAGCCAGACAGATGGTGCATGTCTTTAATCCCAGCACTAAGGAGGCAGAGGTAGGAGGATCACCGCAAGTTCGAGGCCACCCTGAGAGTACATAGTGACTTCCTGGTTGAAAGAGTCAAACCAACACCATGACAGGCTTCAATAAGATATTTCCTAGCTAGGCCTAAGTTTCAAATTCTCAAGAAGCCTGAACTAAATTCTGGGAGAACAGAACAAAGAACCAAGTTATTTCCTGGAAGGTTTCAGAGATGGCTAAGGCCATTTCCCCTTTCTTAGCCCCAGCTAATCAGAAGTAAAAGAATATGAGATATGCTTACTGGCCACTTAACTGGCCACCTTAGGAAATTACCTTCCCTAGAGCTCCCCTCCCTTAGCCTACATGTGTGGAATTATAACCAGTCAGGAGTGCACAAGTACTATATCGTTCAAATTAGCTAATTATGTTAGAGGTCTTTGTTTAGCTGTCTTTAAAAAGGCCAGAGAGCTCACCTCGGGGTCACCATTTAGTGCAAATGGTGGACCCTGCATGCTGGACTTCTCTGCACAATAAACACTCTATGTTTTTACATGCTATATGAGTCTGAGTCTCCCTTCAGTGATTTTCAGCCCCTAACACTGGTCAGCCTGAACTAGAGTGAAACCTTACCTCGAAAAAAAAACAACAACAAAAAAAAAGTAATATGTAGTGATAACAGAAAACACTAGTAGCAAACAGGAAGAAACCTCAAACTCAACCATCTCATAAAAGTATTCTCATTTAGTTCCCACCTTCCAGGAATTTACAGTCCAAGCACAGACAATAGCTATTGAGCTAATTGTCACTATCTTGAAATTACCCAGTGCATTAAGTATACATGTATCCCCTCACTAGAATATAAGGTCACGTATAGCAAGGGTCTTGTATGCTTTGTTTCATTTTGTAATTGCATGTAAAGGGCTCTTAATATTTTATTACTGTCTCAATAAACTATTACCAGTATCAAAACTAATAAGATGGAAAATTGCAGGCTGCTTTGGAAACACCTGTAGCCTAGTTAGGGCTATTAGAGAAGGCTTTTCTGAAGAAGTGACATGTAAGATGAGACTTGAAACCACTGGAGAAAAAATGATACAGGCAGAGGAAGCAACATATGCAAAGACTTTGAAGCTGATGTTTGAAATCTCTGGAAGCTAGTATGGCAGATAGAGAGTAGAGTGGGGAGAGGGCAAAGACCTGACAGAAAGATTCCATGGGACACAGTAATAGGAAGCCCTGGAAGAATTTCAAGTAGGTTATATGTGTATTTACCTTTTTCCATATCATGTAGCCTTTTCTGTATTGTTGCATAATTTTTTATATGACCAACATTTTTCTACATAATATTCTTGAGTAGAGCATTTCTACATATTTTTACTGTAGCTTGATTGTATTGTTGGAGCATGAAATTGCCTCTAGTTCTCATTCCTGCAAGAATAACAAGCTAAGAGTGTACTTCAGTGGTAGTCTACTTGCCTAGCATGTGAAAGGGCTTGGGTTCAATCCTCCCAGCACCACAAAATAAAAATAAGTGTACCCCCTAAAAATATGTGTCCCTACATAAGAATTTATGCATGAGCTCTCACAGCAGCATTATTCATAGTAAGCAAAAGGTGAAACAACACTGATGTCCATTATCATAATTTTGAATAGTTTGTCCCCACCAAAACTTACGTTGAGCCGGGCATGGTGGCAGCTCCTGTCTTTAATCCCAGCACTCAGGAGGCAAAAGTAGGAGTGTCTCTGTGAGTTCAAGGCCAGCCTGAGACTACATAGTGAATTCCAGGTCAGCCCCATACCCTACCTCAAAAAACCAATAAATAGGGCTAGAGAGATGGCTTAGTGGTTAAGACGCCTGCCTCCTAAGCCCAAGAACGCAGGTTCCAATCGCCAAGTCCCACATTTAGCCAGATGCAAAATGATGCAAGGAGGCAATGCCGCACTTGACCACAAGGGGGCGCACACATCTGGATTTCATTCGCAGCAGCTGAGAGGCTGCTGGCGCACCCATCTCTATCTGTCTTCCTCTCTCTCTGGTCTCTGTCTCTCTCTGTCTCTCTCCATAAATAAATAAATGATTAAATAAATAAATAAATAAATAAATAAATAAATAAGTAAAAAAAAAAAAAAATCCCGAGCCGGGCGTGGTGGCGCACGCCTTTAATCCCAGCACTTGGGAGGCAGAGGTAGGAGGATCGCCAAGAGTTCAAGGCCTCCCTGAGACTACATAGTTAATTCCAGGTCAGCCTGGACCAGAGTGAGACCCTACCTCAAAAAACCAAAAAAAAAAAATCCCATGTTGAGGCCAGGTCTCTAATGGCCTTGAAAGGTGCATATCCTTTGAACAGGATCCCCTACCCCTCGCTCCTATGAGGAAGGGTCTCATTCTAGCCCAGGCTGACTTGAAAGTCACTCTATAATCCCAGGCTGATTTCAAACTCACAGTTCTCCCACCTTAGCCTCTGAGTGCTGGTATTAAAGGTGAGTGCCACCACACTGGGCTGAGGAAGCTTTCTTAAGAGCTAGAATTCATTCTTATAGGAATTGTGATGGTTGATCTTCACTGCCAATTTGAGTATGTTTAGAGTGTGTCTGTGAGGGTGTCTCCAGAGGTGATTAACTGAGGAGGGGAAGCCTGTTTTCTACCTGCTGTGGAAGGAGATGATGTCCAGTTTCTGCTCATGCCATGCCTTCTCCTGTTGTCATGAAGCTTCTCCTCGAGATTATAATCCAAAACAAAAAACTTTCTTCCCATCAGCTGCTTTTGGTTGGGTGCTTTATCCTAGCAATGAGAAGGTAATTAAAACACTTGTTTTCTCTTACCTTATGATCTCTTCCATTTTCCACATGTACCTACTCTCCCTTCTACCATGAAGTCCTCACCAAACACAATGCTCTTAGACTTTCAGAACCATAAGCCAAAATAAACACCCTTCTCCTCACTGTCTCAGGCATTTTGTTATACCAGAAACCTAAGATATCCATCAACTGAGGAATGCTTAAAACAAATGTGGTATAATTATATACTGGTTGTGAAAGAAAAGTATTATGAATGTGCTATAACATGGATAAACTTTGAAAACATGCTAAAGGGAAAGAAGACAGTCACAGAAGATCTATTTCAATAAAATGTCCCAAATAAGCAAATCTATAGAGACAGATTAATGTTGCTTAAGGTTGGGGCAGACATGGGTCTAGAAGATGATAGTTGTATGGCACAATATAGGCCTGGTCCTAGCCAGACCGCATGGCAGAAGAAAACAGGAAGTGGCTTCTGTAAAAATGGCGTTCTGCGCAGGCTTGATGTGACAACAGTTACTGGTTATTGAGTTTTTAAAAAATATTTGAGAGTGAGAGAAAGCATGGATGCATCAGGACCTCCTGTCACTGCAAACAAACTCCAGACACATATGCCAAATTGTGCATCTGGCTTTGTGTTGGTTCTGGGAAATTGAACCTGGACCATAGGCTTTGTAAGAAAGCACATTTACACTGAGCTATCTCCCCAGCCCAGAGTATTGGTTTGCTTTCAAGATTATGAATATGTTCTAAAATTGATTGTGATGATGGGTGCCCCAAATATATTAAAAGCTAGTGAATTGGGGCTGGAAAGATGGCTTAGTGGTTAAGGTGTTTGCTTGAGAAGGTTAAGGACCCAGGTTCAATTTCCCAGTATCCACATAAGCCAGATGCACAATGTGGCATATGTGTCTGGAGTTCATTTGCAATGTCTGGAGCCCTGGCATGCCCATTTTCTCTATCTGCCTCTCTCCCTAATAAATAAATATTTTTAAAGTAGTGAATTGTACATTTTAAGCAAATAAGCTGTATGGTGTGTTAATTGTTTATCGATAAAGCTCTGACTTAAAGATTAAAAAAAAAATTCAGCCGGGTGTGATGGCACACGCCTTTAATCCCAGCACTAGAGAGGCAGAGGTAGGAGGGATCACCATGAGCTCAAGGCCACCCTGAGACTACATACATAGTAAATTCCAGGTCAGCCTGGGCTAGAGTGAGACCCTACCTCAAAAAAAAACTAAATAAAACCAAACAAACAAAAAAAAATTCACTTCTTTTTGCATAGCTTCTTTTGAGGTATTCCTGGGTTTAACAGTATTTACGTTATTATGGCTATGATGATTACCGGTTTGTCAAATTGTTTGACATAGGGATTTGAGCCAGTTAAATTGTATCTAGGTATATTTAAGAGCCCCACTTAATTTCATATTTATTCTTCTTGAAGTTCAGATTTATTAAAACTGTCTTGATGTCTGTGAGATTGCCAGTGACAATTTAATCCACAATACTACAAATATAATTAAAAGCAATTGATAGGCAGATAAGGAATTAGTTCCAGTTATCTGAAAAAAAAATGGATATTCTGTTTTTGTTTCTTTGTTTTGTTTTGTTTTTCAAGGTAGGGTCTCCCTCTGGCTCAGGCTGACCTGGAATTCACTATGTAATCTCAGGGTGACCTTGAACTCACAGTGATCCTCCTACCTCTGCCTCCCAAGTGCTGGGATTAAAGGCATGTGCCACCACGCCCAGCTTAAACATGGATATTCTTCATTATTTAAGACTGGCTTAGCATCTTTGTTTCTTGATAACTGTATTTTGCAATGAATTATAGTTATAAAAATGAAAAATCAGCCAGGCATGGTAGTGCATACCTTTAATCCCAGCACTTGGGAGGCAGAGGTAGGAGGATTGCTGGGAGTTTGAAGCCAGCCTGAGACTACATAGTGAATTCTGCCTCTGAGAAATTGTGCTACTGTACTAAAGCCTGTGATCTGAAATACAGACCCCTTCAGAACTCTAGAGCCACTAAAGCAAGTCCAGTTGGTCAACACAAGGTGGTTTGCTGTCCTTGAATTTTCAACAAAAATAATTAGAAATGCAATGCTTACATTTTTTATAATTCTATTTTATTTTTAAAAATATTTTATTTATTTGTTTGTAAGCAGAGTGAGAGGCGGAAGTTGTGGAGAGAGAGAGAGAATGGGCACACCAAAACTCTAGACGCATGCACCATTTTGTGCATCTGGCTTTACATGGATGGGTACTAGGGAATTGAACCTGGGTCACTAGGGTGTAGAGGCAAGTGCCTTAACCACTGTGAGCCATCTTTCCAGCCCCCATTAAGGCAAGCCTAGTTAATCTTTAGTTACTTTAATTTCCAGTCTCCTGAGGCCCTAGTGAGTTTTTTTTTTTTTTTAGGTGCTGTTTCCATGAGACAATTTATAAAAGTACTATCTTGTGGAAGAAATATTAAGGACTATGAGAACATGGAAATTATTTATACTATATAAATGTAAATATTAATATTATATAATATTATGTAATTAATATTATATAATTAATATTATATAATTACTCTGGTATCTGGCTTACATGTAAGGATTCTATTAACAACCTCTAAAATACTTGTTTTCACCCATCTCTACAGAGAGTGAATATAAGAAGAGTAAACCTTCCAAACTATCATGAGTATATCAAGAGAGGGAGTCCCCATTCACCAAAATAACATAACGTCTTAATGAACATGAAATGGGAAAAGGAGATCATAAAGAACATGTCAAAATCAAGCTGCTTTCCAGACTTCAGTCAATTATGGATGTAAGTTGACTTATGGTTTTTCATTTAGGTACTTGAAAAAAACCTCACTAGGGAGATCATTTTAAGATATTAAAATGACCCACCCGAATCAAATAGCAATCACCAATTTATATTTATATCTGGAAAGCTTCAGTAGAAACATTATTTACTGATTTATTTTGGTTTGGAGAAAAATAGGTCATTAAAACAATACATTTTCCTCTTTTCCAGAACTGTTGTGAATCTTGAATCACTACACTCAGTAAAATAGGTAACAATCTTCCAAAGCTTAGTTACTCTCATCATGCATTTGCTGTAATCAATCTCTCTTCTTCTCTTTGCTTTTCAGTAACATATTCTTAATAATTAGCCCTTTTTATATAATTTACATATTTCAAAATGACTTTATTCTTTCCTATTAACCTTTTCTTTCAAGTTTCTTCTCTTTAATGCCTTTGTGTGTCAGCTTTTTTTTTTTTTTTTTTAAGACAAGGTCTTACTCTAAAGCCCAGGCTGGCTTGGAATGAAGCCACCCTGCCTCAGCTTCCTGAGTGCTGGGATTACAGGAACCATGTCAGGCTCTGAGGTCTTATTTCAGAGCTTCCTTTTAGCCATACTTTACCTTGAGTGAAATGAGAAAAGAAGACAAATGTAAATGGGAACTAAAAAATCCAGTTTGTAGACCAGCTTGACTAGGTGATTCCAAATGTATAAATATTGTTCAAGCTTCATTTCTTTGCAGAGTATGTATAAAGGAAAACTGATTCAACCTTGCTACTTTGTAGCTAGATTAGAGCAACAGATATTAACATTTTTCTTGGATCTCATAAATTAAAGACCCAGTTTGCTGTTTTAGGCCACTCCAGGCTTGGTCCCCATTGGTAAGAAATAACTGGGGCAAGGCAGGGTACTGAAGAGTGTTGTGTGACTAACAAAAAAGGAATTCAGGGCTGGAGAGATGGCTTAGTGGTTAAGGCACCTGCCTGCTAAGCCTAAGAACCCGGTTCCAATCTCCAGGTCCCATGTTTAACCAGATGAAAAATGACACAAGGGCGCAATGCTGCACATGACCACAAGGGGGCGCACACATCTGGATTTCATTCACAGCAGCTGAGAGACTGCTGGCACACCCATCTCTATCTGTCTCCCTCTCCCTCTCTCTCTATCTCTCTCCAAAAATAATAAAAAAAAATTTTTTTAATTTTTTAAAAAAGGAACAGGGGGCTGTAGAAATGGCTTAGTGGTTAAGGCGTTTGCCTGAGAAGCCAAAGGATCCCAGTTCAATTCTCCAGGCCCCACGTAAGCCAGGTGCACAAGGGGCACATGCATCTGGAGTTCGTTTGTAGTGGCTAGAGGCCCTGGAGTTCCCATATTCTCTCTGTCTGCCTCTCTTCGATCTCTCTCTCTGCCTGCAAATAAATAAATAAAAATTTTTAAAAAGGAACTGGGTTTTAAATCTACAGATGGATCTTATAAGAAGATAACAAAAGCTAGGCGTGGTGGTGCATGCCTTTAATCCCAGCACTTGGGAGGCAGAGGTAGGAGGATCGCCATGAGTTCAAGGCCACCCTGAGAATACAGAGTAAATTCCAGGTCAACAAAAGCAAAATCTACCAAACCAGTAGAGCAAACAGGCAGGCTGAAAAGAAAAGCAGAACTGTGCTTGCTAAAACAAAAACAAAACAAAAGGACCTGAGAACTCATGATAAAGCAGAAAACAAGGAGGAGTTGGGAGCTAGTCATGTGTACATGATAGCCCATCTTCAATTTTCCCTCTTAACAAGAGCATATAATTTGTGAATTTCAAACTATTCGATGACTTGGGTGCATTCTGTGAGATGAGCAGATTGTTTGGATGAGGGAAGACATCAAAGCCATTCAAGAGAGATACTCATTTCCTAAAAGGTTGATTTAATTTATCCATGCTACCCTGTGTTCCTACCCACTACCACCCACCCTGATGCTGACAATTCTGCTAGCTCAACCAAGTTTGATTTCAATTTTTAGTGCAGCTGAAAAGGGCTTCATAAATAGAATAATGAAACAAAAGTAAAAACAAAACCAGATTTTTTTTCTCACAAACACAAATATTATGTCATTGACATAGAGAAAAGGTTTGGTACTTTATCTTTCTTTAGAAAAATTAAAATAGGCTGGAGAGATGGCTCAGTGGTTAAAGGCACTTGCTTCCAAACACTTATGTAACCCCCCCCCCAACATGGACCAGGTTCAATTCCCAAAGACCCACATAAAGTTGGATGCAAAAACCAGCACATGTAAGTTTGTGTTTGCAGTGGGGTGAGGCCCTGGGGCACCCATTCTCTCTCAAATACCTCAAAAAAAAAAAAAAAAAAAAAAAAAAAAGAAGGGCTAGAGAAATTGCTTAGTGGTTAAGGCGCTTGCCTGCGAAGCCTAAGGACCCATGTTCTTTCTACTCTCCAGATCCCATGTTAGCGAGCTGCACAAAGGTGAGGCAAGCACAAAGTCACACATGCCCACTAGGTGGCACAAGCATCTGAAGTTTGATTGTAGTGTCTGAGGCCCTGGCGCACCAATTCTCTCACTCTCAAATAAATAAATAAATAAATAAATAAATATAAACAAAAAATTAAAAATAAATTAAATTTAATAAAAGAAAGAAAAGGTAAAACTGGCTTGAGAAATGGCTTAGCAGTTAAACGCACTTGATTGCAAAGCTTAATGGCCTGGGTTCAGTTCCCCAGTACCTACATAAGGGCAGACATACAAAGTGGCATGTAAAAGTCTGGAGAGATGGCTTAGTGGTTAAGGTGCTTGCCTGCAAAGCCAAAGGACCCAGGTTTGATTCCCTAGTAACCACATCTGGAAGTTTTTGTTGTTGTTGTTATTGTTGTTGTTTTCAGTGACAGGTAGCCTTGGTGCACCCATATTCAATCTCTCTCTAATAAATAAGTAAAAAATATTAGGAAAAGCACAAACAAAAAAGTAAAAGGGGGCTGGGGAAATAGCTTAGTGGTTGAGGCATTTGCCTGCAAAGCCTAAGGATCCAGGTTTGATTCCCCAGGACCCATGGAATCCAGATGCACAAGGGGCATATGCATCTGGAGTTTGTTTGCAGTGGCTAGAGGCCCTGGCATGCCCATTCTTCCTGTCCTATCTGCTTCTTCCTCTCTCTCTCTCTCTCTGAAAGAAAAGAAAGAAGAAAGAAAAAGAAAAAGAAAGAAAGAAAGAAAGAAAGAAAGAAAGAAGAAAGGAAAGGAAAAGAAAAGAAAGAAAAGAGAAAAGAAAAGAAAAAGAAAAGAAAAGAAAAAAAGAAAAAAAGAAAAGAAAAGAAAAGGAACCATCTTGCAATAGTGGCATGAATGTTATAGGAGTAACCAGCTACTTTCGGATTAGATTTGAAGCCTGGGCCACAGAAGGGAATTTATTCCTGGTACTGTAAATCTGGTCAAAAGCCTGTGGCTAGGAGCTGGGCATGGTGGCGCATGCCTTTAATCCCAGCACTCGGGAGGCAGAGGTAGGAGGATCGCGAAGAGTTCGAGGCCACCCTGAGACTACATAGTTAATTCCAGGTCAGCCTGGACCAGAGTGAGACCCTACCTCGCAAAACCAAAAAAAAAAAAAGCCTGTGGCTAGGGATGTAGGTCCTAGGGGGTAACCTACTACTGTTGTTATGCTAAACGGACAACGGACATGTCAAACTACCTTCTAAATATGATTGTTTCCATAGATTAGTGCTGCTCTCAGCCTCCATCACGGAAGTTGTAATAGGCATAGGTTAATGCAGAAATGCATAGCTGGCAAAATTACTGAAAATAAATGACTATTGTGTGTACCCATCTCTAAACAAGATATCTAAACCACCCCTTCCAAAGTTCACAGAGCTTTGTGGAAGAGGGGGTAAAAAGAATATAAGAGCAGAAGGAGGTTTTCAGAGTTCTTCTTTTTTAAAATATTTATTTATTTGTTTGTTTGTTTGTTTATTTATTTGAGAGACAGAGAGAGAGAGGGGACATGCCAGGACTTCCAGCCACCTAAAATGAACTCCAGACACATGCACCACCTTGTGCATCTGGTTTATATGGGTACTGGGGAATCGAACCTAGGTCCTTAGGCTTCGCAGGCAAGTGCCTTAACTGCTAAGCCATCTCTCTAGCCCAAGAGTTCTGTTTTCTGAATACGACATGACTATTATACTCATGAACTACCAGCAGCTAAGGTTTCCTGCACAAGATTTACCATGTCCTTATTTCATCATGGATTGGTGAAGGGTTCATTAGATTCCACACCTCCCAGAGTAGCTAATAACAGCTAATGATTTCTGGGAGAGGAGAAGACATGTTCTTCAGTAGTGTAGCTGCTGGTAAGTTGCCAATACCCCAGTAAATAACTTTATTATGCCCACTATCATGTAAACAACCCTAATTTTTTTGTTGTTTTTTTTTCAAGGTAGGTTCTCGCTCTAGCCCAGGCTGACCTAGAATTCACTCTGTAGTCTCAGGGTGGCCTCAAACTCACGATCCTCCTACTTCTGCCTCCCGAGTGCTGGGATTAAAGGCATGTGCCACCACGCCCAGCTAAACAACCCTAATTTAACTCAGCGGGTCAAAAAGAAAAAATGTGGCATATGTGGTAGTTTGAATGTATATTCCCCATTGACTTAGGTGTTAAAATTAAACTTGTAACTTGGATCTCCAGCCACCTGGCCAGAGGAAGTGTTGCTCCAGGTTCGATCCAGCCCAAAGGTGTGTTTGAGGGTGTGGTAGTTTGAATATATGTCCCCCAATATATTCAGTGTTTTATTAGTTATAGTTTGCATCTGCAATCACCTTGCTAGAGGCAATGTCACTGGGGGCCGGTCTTAAGGTGTTGGTGGTGGGTTTGAGATTCCATTGTAAAGATGTGCAAATGTGCCTAGCAGGAGTTCCTGAAGTGTGCTGTGTGACCTTTTGGCTGTAGTTTTGCTCTGTGTGCTGTGGTGGCTGGTTGGCTTTCACTTTCTCTGCTTGGCCCTGTGAGAGCAGGCCGCTTCTTCTGCCATTATGGAACTTCCCCTGGATCTGTAAGCTTCAATAAATAATATCCCTTCCTCCATAACTGTGCCTGGTCTGGAAGTTCATCTCAGCGAACCTGAAGCTGTCTGCTACAGAGGGTGAATCTGTTTCCCAGCCCAAAGATATACACAGAAGTTTGAACTCTAGTGAGATATTGTGTTTTGCTACTTTTTGGTTTTTGCTGGCTGATTCATGATTGTTTCTCTGCTTGGGTTTATGAATAAATTCATCTTCTTCCACCATTGAAGAAACTTCCCCCTGGGTCTGTAAGCTTCCTCCTATAAACTGTGTCTGGTTTGGATGTTCATCCAAACAACATGAAACTGACTACTATAGCATAAAAGTAGGATGGGAATTAACTGGGAAAAAGAAGGATTTTTTTCTTTTATTCTTTTTGTTTGTTTGTTTGTTTGTTTGTTTGTTTGTTTGTTTGTTTGGTTTTTCGAGGTAGGGTCTCACTCTGGCTCAGGCTGACCTGGAATTCACTCTGTATTCTCAGGGTGGCCTCGATGTTTGTTTGTTTTTCAAGGTAGGGTTTCACTCTAGCTCAGGCTGTCCTGGAATTCACTATGTAGTCTCAGGCTGACCTCGAACTCAAGACAATCCTCCTACCTCAGCCTCCCAAGTGCTGGGATTAAAGGTGTGCCCACCACGCCCAGCTCAAAAAGAAGGATTTTAGTGGGGAGTGATAAGAGCATAATTGGTGGGAATAAGATCAAAATATATTATATACATATATGAAAGTGTCAAAAATAAACATTTAGTTGGGTATGGTAGTGCTCACCTTTAATCCCAGCACTCTGGAAGGCAGAGGTAAAGAGGACTGCTGTGAGTTTGAGCCAGCCTGGAACGACAGGATGAGTTGCAGGTCAGCCTGGGCTAGAGTGAGACCTTACCTCAAAAACACTACAAAAATAATAATAATAAATTAAATATATAGAAAACAAAAACAGAATAACCAAACCATCTTGCAAAATATATTTTATCTTGGGACAGGAGAGATGGCTTAGCGGTTAAGGCGCCTGCCTGCTAAGCCTAAGAACCTGGTTCCAATCTCCAGGTCCCACGTTTAGCCAGATGCAAAGTGACACAAGGGCACAATGCCGCACTTGACCACAAGGGGGCGCACGCATCTGGATTTCGTTCACAGCAGCTGAGAGACTGCTGGCGCGCCCATTCTCTATCTGTCTCCCTCTCCCTCTCTCTCTGTCTGTCTCTCTCCAAAAATAAATAAAATAAAATAAAAAATTTAAAAATATATATTTTATCTTAAAGGTAGCTTGTACATTTCTAAGTAATCTATTCCAAAGGAAATGGTCTCCTTTTAATTGTTTTTAGAGGGTTATTAGCACGTGATTAATTTGAACTGTGTGATAGCAGAAACTAAGACTCAAAAGATCTAGCAACACAAAATAATTTGATCAACCCATGCAGAAAACAGTCAACTAACTTTAACTTAAATCTTATGTATAGGTGACTTGGTGGCACAGACCTATAATTCCAGCTACTTGGAAGTCTAAGGCGAGGCCTACTTTGAGCTACAGAGTAAGAGTTCAAAGCCAGCCTAGCAGCTATGTGTGACTCTGTTTCAAAATAAAAAGTAAAAAGAGGGCTGAGGATATAGTTCAGAATAGAGCACCTGCCTAGCATATGTGAGGCAAACACACACACACATACACATGTTTTCCCCCAAAATCCACTGTTCTTGAACACTTAAGGATAGGTTGAGTAAGGAGGAAAATATAAATCCAAAGATATAAAATGAGATAAATCAATCTTTATTGATATTCTGTAGGATCTCTTTCTCCTCCCCCAATTTAATATATTCTCTATTATGCCTCTTGGAGAGGGCCCTGATCAGTTTTTACTAGTTCACTGAAACTTGACATCCTGGCAGCTATCAGGAATATACAACCCACATATAATAGGCAATGAATATTTAAAGACTATGGCATGGAATATTAAAAGAATGGCAAGTCATGTTTTTACCCAGAGTATCACTGAATAGAATTTAGAAAAGTTCCTTTGACAGCTACTCCCACATACATTATGACATATGCACCACATTCCTTACTGTAGAAAGTTTCAGGTAAGGTCACAGAAACCAGACCTTATCTCCATGAAAAAGAACCCATGTTAATATTGTTTTTATATTTATGCATAGTATACTGCTATTTACCTTTGCCTGGAAACACATTACTGCTTTGGTTCCAAAATGTAGGCAGTTATTCACTATGTTCTCTTCAGCTGCTGAATTAAAATGTAATTTATGAAAATAAATATCATTGTATTAAAATTACTATGTTTGCCAGGTGTGGTGGCACATGCCTTTAATTCCATCATTCGGGAGGAAGAGGTAGGTGGATCACAGCGAGTTCGAGGCCATCCTGAGACTACATAGTGAATTCCAGGTCAGCCTGGGCTAAAGCAAGACCCTACCTCAAAACCCCACCTCTACAAAAAAATTACTGTTAGGAGTCAGATAAAGGCCAACACTGGGAAAGACTATAATTTTTTTGTAAAATACTGATTTAACTCCAGACACATGCACCACCTTGTGCATCTGGTTTATATGGGTACTGGGGAGGTCCAGACCTAGGTCCTTGATGCTTGAGCAAGTGCCTTAACTGCTAAGCCATCTCTAGCCCAGAGTTCTGTTTTCTGAATACGACATGACTATTATACTCATGAACTACCAGCAGCTAAGGTTTCCTGCACAAGATTTACCATGTCCTTATTTCATCATGGATTGGTGAAGGGTTCATTAGATTCCACACCTCCCAGAGTAGCTAATAACAGCTAATGATTTCTGGGAGAGGAGAAGACATGTTCTTCAGTAGTGTAGCTGCTGGTAAGTTGCCAATACCCCAGTAAATAACTTTATTATGCCCACTATCATGTAAACAACCTAATTTTTTGTTGTTTTTTCAAGGTAGGGTTTCACTCTAGCTCAGGCTGTCCTGGAATTCACTATGTAGTCTCAGGCTGACCTCGAACTCAAGACAATCCTCCTACCTCAGCCTCCCAAGTGCTGTGGCTGGTTGGCTTTTTGCTCTCTGCTTGGCCCTGTGAGAGCAGGTCTGCTTCTTCTGCCATTATGGAACTTCTGTCAAAAAGAAAAAATGTGGCATATGTGGTAGTTTGAATGTATATTCCCCATTGACTTAGGTGTTAAAATTAAACTTGTAACTTGGATCTCCAGCCACCTGGCCAGAGGAAGTGTTGCTCCAGGTTCGATCCAGCCCAAAGGTGTGTTTGAGGGTGTGGTAGTTTGAATATATGTCCCCCAATATATTCAGTGTTTTATTAGTTATAGTTTGCATCTGCAATCACCTTGCTAGAGGCAATGTCACTGGGGGCCGGTCTTAAGGTGTTGGTGGTGGGTTTGAGATTCCATTGTAAAGATGTGCAAATGTGCCTAGCAGGAGTTCCTGAAGTGTGCTGTGTGACCTTTTGGCTGTAGTTTTGCTCTGTGTGCTGTGGTGGCTGGTTGGCTTTCACTTTCTCTGCTTGGCCCTGTGAGAGCAGGCCACTTCTTCTGCTGTTATGGAACTTCCCCTGGATCTGTAAGCTTCAATAAATAATATCCCTTCCTCCATAACTGTGCCTGGTCTGGAAGTTCATCTCAGCGAACCTGAAGCTGTCTGCTACAGAGGGTGAATCTGTTTCCCAGCCCAAAGATATACACAGAAGTTTGAACTCTAGTGAGATATTGTGTTTTGCTACTTTTTGGTTTTTGCTGGCTGATTCATGATTGTTTCTCTGCTTGGGTTTATGAATAAATTCATCTTCTTCCACCATTGAAGAAACTTCCCCCTGGGTCTGTAAGCTTCCTCCTATAAACTGTGTCTGGTTTGGATATTCATCCAAACAACATGAAACTGACTACTATAGCATGAAAGTAGGATGGGAATTAACTGGGAAAAAGAAGGATTTTTTTCTTTTATTCTTTTTGTTTGTTTGTTTGTTTGTTTGTTTGTTTGTTTGTTTGTTTGGTTTTTCGAGGTAGGGTCTCACTCTGGCTCAGGCTGACCTGGAATTCACTCTGTATTCTCAGGGTGGCCTCGATGTTTGTTTGTTTTTCAAGGTAGGGTTTCACTCTAGCTCAGGCTGTCCTGGAATTCACTATGTAGTCTCAGGCTGACCTCGAACTCAAGACAATCCTCCTACCTCAGCCTCCCAAGTGCTGGGATTAAAGGTGTGCGCCACCACGCCCAGCTCCAAAAAGAAGGATTTTAGTGGGGGAGTGATAAGAGCATAATTGGTGGGAATAAGATCAAAATATATTATATACATATATGAAAGTGTCAAAAATAAACATTTAGTTGGGTATGGTAGTGCTCACCTTTAATCCCAGCACTCTGGAAGGCAGAGGTAAAGAGGACTGCTGTGAGTTTGAGCCAGCCTGGAACGACAGGATGAGTTGCAGGTCAGCCTGGGCTAGAGTGAGACCTTACCTCAAAAACACTACAAAAATAATAATAATAAATTAAATATATAGAAAACAAAAACAGAATAACCAAACCATCTTGCAAAATATATTTTATCTTGGGACAGGAGAGATGGCTTAGCGGTTAAGGCGCCTGCCTGCTAAGCCTAAGAACCTGGTTCCAATCTCCAGGTCCCACGTTTAGCCAGATGCAAAGTGACACAAGGGCACAATGCCGCACTTGACCACAAGGGGGCGCACGCATCTGGATTTCGTTCACAGCAGCTGAGAGACTGCTGGCGCGCCCATTCTCTATCTGTCTCCCTCTCCCTCTCTCTCTGTCTATCTCTCTCCAAAAATAAATAAAATAAAATAAAAAATTTAAAAATATATATTTTAACTTAAAGGTAGCTTGTTCATTTCTAAGTAATCTATTCCAAAGGAAATGGTCTCCTTTTAATTGTTTTTAGAGGGTTATTAGCACGTGATTAATTTGAACTGTGTGATAGCAGAAACTAAGACTCAAAAGATCTAGCAACACAAAATAATTTGATCAACCCATGCAGAAAACAGTCAACTAACTTTAACTTAAATCTTATGTATAGGTGACTTGGTGGCACAGACCTATAATTCCAGCTACTTGGAAGTCTAAGGCGAGGCCTACTTTGAGCTACAGAGTAAGAGTTCAAAGCCAGCCTAGCAGCTATGTGTGACTCTGTTTCAAAATAAAAAGTAAAAAGAGGGCTGAGGATATAGTTCAGAATAGAGCACCTGCCTAGCATATGTGAGGCAAACACACACACACATACACATGTTTTCCCCCAAAATCCACTGTTCTTGAACACTTAAGGATAGGTTGAGTAAGGAGGAAAATATAAATACAAAGATATAAAATGAGATAAATCAATCTTTATTGATATTCTGTAGGATCTCTTTCTCCTCCCCCAATTTAATATATTCTCTATTATGCCTCTTGGAGAGGGCCCTGATCAGTTTTTACTAGTTCACTGAAACTTGACATCCTGGCAGCTATCAGGAATATACAACCCACATATAATAGGCAATGAATATTTAAAGACTATGGCATGGAATATTAAAAGAATGGCAAGTCATGTTTTTACCCAGAGTATCACTGAATAGAATTTAGAAAAGTTCCTTTGACAGCTACTCCCACATACATTATGACATATGCACCACATTCCTTACTGTAGAAAGTTTCAGGTAAGGTCACAGAAACCAGACCTTATCTCCATGAAAAAGAACCCATGTTAATATTGTTTTTATATTTATGCATAGTATACTGCTATTTACCTTTGCCTGGAAACACATTACTGCTTTGGTTCCAAAATGTAGGCAGTTATTCACTATGTTCTCTTCAGCTGCTGAATTAAAATGTAATTTATGAAAATAAATATCATTGTATTAAAATTACTATGTTTGCCAGGTGTGGTGGCACATGCCTTTAATTCCATCATTCGGGAGGAAGAGGTAGGTGGATCACAGCGAGTTCGAGGCCATCCTGAGACTACATAGTGAATTCCAGGTCAGCCTGGGCTAAAGCAAGACCCTACCTCAAAACCCCACCTCTACAAAAAAATTACTGTTAGGAGTCAGATAAAGGCCAACACTGGGAAAGACTATAATTTTTTTTGTAAAATACTGATTTTAGCCGGGTGTGGTAGTGCATGGCTTTAGTCCCAGCACTCGGGAGGCAGAGGTAGGAGGATCGCCATGAGTTCAAGCCCACCTGGAGACTACATAGTGAGTTCCAGGTCAGCCTGGGCTAGAGTGAGACCCTACCTCAAAAAAACAAAAACAGCCGGGCGTGGTGGCGCATGCCTTTAATCCCAGCACTTGGGAGGCAGAGGTAGGAGGATTGCTGTGAGTTCGAGGCCACCCTGAGACTACATAGTGAATTCCAGGTCAGCCTGAGCTAGAGTGAAACCCTACCTCGAAAAACAAACAAACAAACAAAAAAAAAAAAACTAAACTGCTTTTATATTAAGAACCAACCAATTTACATTAAAAAAATATTTATTTATTTTATTTTATTTAGAGATAGAGGCAGATAGAAAGAATGGATCCTCCAGAGCCTCCAGCCATTGCAAATGAACTCTAGATGCATGCACCACCTTGTCAATCTGGATTATGTGGAACTAGGGAATCAAACCTGGGTCCTTAGGCTTCACAGACAAGCACCTTAACCATACGCAATCTCTCCAGCCCTGTAACTTGTATTTTTAAAGAGAAATTCACTTTCAACAAAGAAGTAGAAACAAAACTCAAAAAATAATAAAAAGATTCACCACTTAATATTATTAGCTAACAATAAGGAGAAGACTTACGTTTGAAATCAATATTACTGAGTTTTAAAATTTTACCTTTCTTACCAGAAAGATCATCAAGTAAATCCACCATCTTGCTTCTGCAGTGCACACAGGATTGCTATAAACTGTGATTTTATTTCCTAAGCTTTTTTCCTAATGTGTTTGAATGTATAACCCCATAGAATCAGGCATCTTTGATTAAGATTAAGCTTCCTCCATCAACCTACTGGAGGAGGTGTCACAGGGGCCAATCGTTAGTCCAGCCATAAGGCATGTAAAGAGCCAGTTTGACCTTTGGGTGTCCATGTTTGCTGGCTGTTAGGTGGTGTCTCCTTGCTATGGATGTATGGAAGTGAGCAAGCTTCTTCTGCCATGATGATGCTTCCCCTGGATTCTGGAAGCCTGAAATAAACTTCTTCCATTAGCTGCTATGGTCAGGTGTTTGTCCCAGCAACATGAGTAGAACATATAGAGAAATGGCAGAGAGGCATTGCTTCCCAGAATGACATACTTTAAAAAAAAAAAAAAAACTTTATTGAGAGCTTCCATAAGTATAGACAATAAGCCATGATAATCCCCAGCCCCATTCTCCCCCTCTCAAGTCCACCCTCCATCAAGTTTCCTTCCTCTTCCAATTAGTCTCTCTTCTGTTTTGATGCCATCTTTTCCTCCTATTATGAAGGTCTTGTGCAGGCAATGTCAGGCACTGTGAGGTCATAAATATCAAGGCCATTTTATGTCTAGAAGATTGCAGAACAATATATATTTTTGTATACTCATGTTTATAGCAGAATTATTAATACATGAGAAATAAGAAACAACTCAAGACACATCACCTGAGTGGATAAACACACTGTCACATTACCTGTATACAATGGGGTATTTTTAAAAAGCTGGCATTGTGCATGCCTTTAATCACAGCACTTGGGAGGCAGAGGTAGGAGGATTGCTGTGAGTTTGAGGCCAGCCTGAGACTACATAGTGAATTTCAGGTCAGTCTGGGCTAGAGTGAAACCCTACCTCAAAAAAACCCAAAACAATGGGGTATTTTAGACAACAAAAGGAATGACACAACTTTCAAATTATGCTAATAGAAGCAATCATAAAAGATCATATTTTGAGCATTTCCATTTATATGGAAGTGCAGAATAGGCAACTCTTAGAGCTAAAGGTAGAGCCTGGGATGGGGCAGGTAATAGATGAAGAGCTTCAATACCAAAAAAAAAAAAAAAAAACTTTATTATGATGATGGTGGTTCAACTGTGCAAAAACAGTAAAAGGCATTGACAATACTTTAAACAGGTGAATTTTATGGAATGAACTGAATCTCAATAAATCTATTAAAAATGAAAGCATGATGGGGATACCATAGCTTATTAATCCTTTATTATCTATTATAAAAAACAGAAGCAGGGCTGGAGAGATGGCTTAGCGGTTAAGGCGCCTGCCTCCTAAGCCTAAGAACACTGGTTCCAATCTCCAGCGGTTCCAATCTCCAGGTCCCACGTTTAGCCAGATGCAAAGTGGCGCAAGGGTGCAATGCCACACTTGACCACAAGGGGGCTCACGCATCTGGATTTCGTTCACAGCAGCTGAGAGACTGCTGGCGCGCCCATCTCTGTCTCCCTCTCCCTCTCTGTCTATCTCTCTCTGTCTCTCTCCAAAAATAAATAGAAAATAATATTAAAAGAAAACAGAAGCAGCTTTTCCACTATTTTATATTATTTTTCTAAAATAGATAATTAACTATTTCAAAATTTAATGGACATTTTCATCGACATATTCTTTTTTTTCTTTTTTCTTTTTTTTTTTTTTTTTTTTTTGTTTTTTTTTGAGGTAGGGCTTTACTCTGGTCCAGGCTGACCTGGTATTAATTATGTAGTCTCAGGGTCACCTTGAACTCACAGTGATCCTCCTACTTCAGCCCCCAAAGTGCTGGGATTAAAGACGTGTGCCACCACATCCGACAACATATTCTTTTAAAAAAATATTTTTATTCATTTGAAAGCTGAAAGTGATAAAAGAGAGGGACAGAGAGACAGAGAGAATTGGCATGCCAGTGCCTCCAGTCTCTGCAAATGAACTCCATATACATGCACCACTGTGCATCTGGCTTTACATGGGTACTGGGAAATGGAACCCAGGTCATTAGGCTTTGCAGGAAAGTCTTAACTGCTGAGCCGTCTCTGCAGCTCCAGAATGACATATTCTTGCCAGAACTTTATCATTCTGTATTTTACTGCCAAAAGTTAATATAATTATGCTTTATCAGTAGAATCTCCATATCTTACTTACAAGATTAGGCTTTTTTTTTTTTAAGTTAAACTTAAGTACCTTTCAATCTCAAGATGCAGAGTCTAAAAGATTCTTCAAGGCATTTCTTCATTTAGGTACAGTATAGGACAGTGTATGATTCAAATTCATGCCAATATTAGTTTTGCAAGTCACATTTTCTGGTAAAGACAGTTGTTAACCCTATGTGATTCAATGAACAAATATTTAAATATTTTGAGTATCAACTATGTAAAAGGTTTTGGGATTAATTAAAGTATCAAGCCATGAAACCAGGAGGTAATGTTACAAACACTAATATGCCTATTGACATATTTAGCAGTCTGAACTTAGTAAGGCAAATACAGTATTTTAAAATTTTTTCCTATTAGCTTACAAAGAAATAGATTTTAAAAATTATTTTATTTTTATTTATTTAAAAATATATATTTAAGATAGAGAGAAAGAGAGAGAGAGAGAAAATTAGCATGCAAGGGCCTCCAGCCCCTGCAAAGGAACTTCAGACACATGTGTCACCTTATGTATCTGGCTTATGTGGATCCGGGGAATTGAACTTGGTTCTTTTGGCTTTGCAGACAAGAGCCTTAACTGCTAAGCCATCTCTCCAGCCTGAGAATTGGGTTTTATTATGGTGTTTCATACTTTTTTTTTTTGTTTCCCTTCTAAACTCTTTTCCTTTTGCCCATCCCCTCTTATGTCCCCACCTGTAAACTTAGCCTCCTTTCTGCTTTCATACTACTTGTCTCTTTTTTCCTTTGCTTCTTTCTCATAACCTCTTGCTCTCCTTTTGTGGTCTACTGTCTACAATCATAACCCACATTAAGTCTCATATCCCCTTATTTACGTCCATACAAACATTAAAACATGTGAGAGAACGTGTTATTTTTATCTTTTTGCATTTGGACTATCTCTGTACAATTTTTTTTCTAATTCTGTCAACTACAGTATTTTTTAAAACTTTTTTATTGACAACCCCCCCCCACTTTCCCCTTCACAGATCCACTGTTCATCATATCCCCTCTCACTCTCAATTAGTCTTTTATTTTGATGTCGTCATCTTTTCCTCCTATTATGAGGATCTTGTCTAGGTAGTACTAGGCACTGTGAGATCATGGATATCGAGGCCAAATTATGTGTGGAAGATTGCATTGTAAGCAGTCCTACTCTTCTTTGGCTCATACATTCTTTCCACCACCTCTTCCACAATGGACCCTGAACCTTGGAGGGTGTGATAGAGATGTTTCAGTTCTGAACCCTCCTCTGTCATTTCTTCTCAGCACTATGGTAACTTTTGAGTCATCCCAGTGGTCACCACCATCTGAAAAGAAGAGCTTCTCTTCATATATATATATATATATATATATATATTATTTATTTGAGACAGAGAGAGAGAATGGGCATTTCCCGGTGCTGGGATTAAAGGCCTCCAGCCAGAGAGAGAGAATGGGCATTTCAGGGCCTCCAGCCATTGCAAACGAACTCCAGATGCATGCACCCCATTGTGCATCTGGCTTATGTGGGTCCTGGAGAATCGAACCAAGATCCATTGGCTTTGTAGGCAAATGCCTTAACCACTAAGCCATCTCTCCAGCCCGCCATAGGCTTTTGACTAGATTTTCAGTACTCCCTCCTATGGAGCAGGCCTCCAGTCCAATTAGAAAGCAAGTTGGTTTCCCCCTATAACAGCCATGCCACCGTTGCACTCATTGGATCACTTGGCCTGGCTGGCCAAACTTAAGGCTTGCAGTGTCCACTGTTTTTTATCTCCACTAGTGACCTCTCTCTCCAATGGAGCTGCATGCAGCATAGCTTTTTCCAGCTTTCTGTCAGCTGGTCTACAGGGAAGAGGTTTTCAGCTCAGCTCCAGCAGGATTTCTCAGTGATCTTGCAGCCAAAACATGTGGAGTCTTCAACAATAGGTTCTTACCATCTATTCCTGATGGGCAATGAAGAGCCTTATCAATGGCCTGTAATGTTTTGGGGACATCAAGGACATCCCTGGCAAAAAAACACACTGGAAGGTATCCCAACCCTGGCACTGAAATTTTTCTACTAACCATCAATGGCTTCTGGGTTCACCATTATCCAAAAAAGATGTCCATATGGCTTATTCATAACATCTTAAATTTTTTTTAATTTTTAAAATTATTTTTATTATTTATTTTTGGAGAGAGATAGAGAGAGAGAGAGAGAGAGAGAGAGACAGACAGACAGACAGACAGACAGACAGAGGAGAGGGAGACAGATAGAGATGGGTGCACCAGCAGTCTCTCAGCTGCTGTGAACGAAATCCAGATGTGTGCGCCCCCTTGTGGGCAAGTGCGGCATTGCACCCTTGCATCACTTTGCATCTGGCTAAACGTGGGACCTGGAGATTGGAACCACTGGAGATTGGAACCAGCATTCTTAGGCTTAGGAGGCAGGCGCCTTAACCGCTAAGCCATCTCTCCAGCCCACATCTTAAATTTTGATTAACCATCCCCCACCCTTCTTTTAATCAGTCTCTTCCCATGACCTCATTTAGGCCATGCCACCCTCAGTAATCTGTTCATCTACTTACATATATACAATACCTTCCACTTAAGTTCTCCCCTCTCCTCTCTCCCTTATAGCTCCTTTCTAGCTTACTGGTTTCTGCTCTTGATATTTACTCCAACTCACAATTCTAAACATTTGTAGCTAGAATCCACATATGAGAGAGAATGTGTGACATTTGGCTTTCTGGTCCTATGTTACCTCACTTACAATAATTCTTTCCAGATTGATCCATTTCCCTGAAAATTTCATAATTTCTTTTTCTTTTTCTTTTTGAGGTATGGTTTCTTTACCATGGAATAGAACTCCATTGTATAAATGTACCACATCTTCATTATCCATTCATCTGTTGAGGGACATCTAGGCTGGTTCCATTTCCTAGCTATTGTGAATAGAGCGGCAATAAACATGGATGAGCAAGTACCTAATAATAAGAGTCCTTAGGATATATGCCTAGCAGTGGTATAGCTGGGTCATATTTTTTTACCTGTCTCAGGAACCTCCACACTGATTCCACAATGGCTATACCAGTTTATATCCCCACCAACAGTGTAGAGGAGTCCCTCTTTTGTGGCATCCTTGCCAACATGTATTGTCCTTTGTTTTCTTGATGATAGCCATTCTGACAGCAGTGAGATGGGATCTCAAAGTAGTTTTAATTTGCACTTCCCTGAAGGCTATGGATGTAGAACATATTTTTAGATGTTTATATTGCATCCATATTTTTTATTTTGAGAACTATTTAGTTCCATAGTCCATTTTTAATTGAGTTCTTTGATTTCTTATTATTTAGTTTTTTGAGTTCTTTCTATATCCTGGATATTAATCCTGTGTCATATGTATAGATGGAAAACATATTTCCATTTCTATAGTTGCCCCTTTGCTCTATTCACAGTGTCCTTTGCTGTACAAGTACTAATCCAGTGGTGGATTAGTGGTTTTATTTCCTGAGCAACTGGGGTTATATTCAGAAAGTAATTGCCTATGCCAATATATTGAAGCATTTCCCCTACGTTTTTCTCTAGCAGTTTTAGAGTTTCAGGTCTGCTATTAATGTCTTTGATCCACTTGGACTTTATTCTTATGCATGGAGAGAGATAAGGATCAATTTTCATCGTTGTACATGTAGATATCCAGTTTCTCAGCACCATTTTTAAAGAGGCTATCTTTTCTCCAATGAGTATTGTTGGCATTTTTGTCAAAAATCAGATGGCTATAGCTGCCTGGATTTACATTTGGGTCTTGTATTCTGTTCCATTGATCTTCATATCTATTTTTGTTTTTATTGTTTTATTATTATTATTTTATTATTGCTGTTTTTATCACTATGGCTCTGTAATATAGCTTAAAATCAGGTATGGTGATACCACCAGCCTTATTTTTGTTGTTTAAAATTGTTTTGGCTATTTGAGGTTTTTTATGCTTCCAAATGAATTTTAGGATTATTTTTTCTATTTTTGTGAAGAATGCCATTGGAATTTTGATGGGGATCGCATTAAATATGTAGATTGCTTTTGGTAAGATTGACATTTTCACAATATTGATTCTTCCAATTCAAGAACATGGGATATCTTTCCATTTCCTAGTGTCTTCTGCAATTTCTCTCTTGAAAGTTTTAAACTATTTTTTATTATAGAGATCTTTAACTTCCTTGATTGGGTTTATTCCAAGGTACTTTTTTTTTGAGGCAATTGTGAGTGGGAACAATTCCACGATTTCATCCTTAGCATGTTTGTTGTTATTATATATGAAGGCTACTGATTTCTGTATGTTTATTTTGTATTCTGCTATGTTGCTAAAAGTGCTCATAAGCTCTAACAGTTTGCTGGTAGAGTTTTTAGGGTCCTTTATGTATAGAATCATATCATCTGCAAATAATGATAGTTTGATCTCTTCCTTTCCAACTTGTATCCTTTCTATGAGTATCTCTTGCCTTATTGCTATAGCTGAGACTTCCAGTGCTATATTAAATAAAAGTGGAACCCTTGTCTTGTTCTTTATTTTAGTGTGAAATCTTCAAGTTTTTTCCCATTTACTATTATATTGGCTGTAAGTTTGTCATAAATAGCCTTTGTTATGTTGAGATATGCTCCTTTTATTCCCAGTTTCTTTAGGACTTTTGCCATCAAGAGATGTTAGATTTTGTGAAATGCCTTTTCTGCATATATTAGGTGTTCATGTGATTTTTGTCCTTCAGTAAATTTATATAGTGGACTAAATTTATCAATTTATTTACATTGAACCACACCTGCATCTCTGGAATAAAGTCTAATTTGTCAGGGTGAATGATTTTTTTTAAGTTTTTTTGAGGCAGGTTTTCACTCTAGTCCAGGATGACCTGGAATTCTCTAAGTAGTCTCAGGGTGTCCTTGAACTCATGTTGATCCTTCTACCTGTGCCTCCCGAGTGCTGGGATTAAAGGTATGCACCACTATGCCCAGCATAAGTGATATTTTTGATATATTTTTGTCTTCTGTTTGCCAATATTTTGTTGAGAGTTTTTTTTAATTAAGAATATACTTTAGGGGGCTGGAGAGATGGCTTAGCAGTTAAGGCGCCTGCCTGGTAAGCCTAGAACGCTGGTTCCAATCTCCAGTGGTTCCAATCTCCAGGTCCCACGTTTAGCCAAATGCAAAGTGACACAAGGGCGCAATGCCGCACTTGCCCACAAGAGGGCGCACACATCTGGACTTCGTTCACAGCAGCTGAGAGACTGCTGGCGCGCCCATCTCTGTCTTCCTCTCCCTCTCTGACTGTCTCTCTCTGTGTCTCTCTCCAAAAAAATAAATAAAATAATTTTTAAAAATTTTAAAAAAAAGAATATACTTTAGGGCTGGAGAGATGGTTTCGTGGTTAAGGCACTTGCCTGAGAAACTGAAGGACCCAGGTTTGATTCTCCAGTTCCCACATAAGCCAGCTGCACAAGGTGCCTCATGTGTCTGGAGTTCATTTGCAGTGGACAGAGGCCCTGGTGTGCCAATTCTCTCTCCTTCTGTCTCACTCTCTCTCTCTCTCAAATAAATGTAAAAAATAAAAAAATATTTTAACAGCCGGGCGTGGTGGCGCACGCCTTTAATCCCAGCACTCGGGAGGCAGAGGTAGGAGGATCGCCGAGAGTTCGAGGCCACCCTGAGACTACATAGTTAATTCCAGGTCAGCCTGGACCAGAGTGAGACCCTACCTCACAAAACCAAATATATATATATATATATATATATATTTTTAACAAAAAATATACTTTGTATGTACATCATGTGTTGGCACCATCTTTTCCCTCCTCCCCTGCCCCCATTTTGCTAAGAGCCCTCTTCAGTGGGGTTGCTGATATTCCCCATGGGTTGTTGAGAATTTTTACATCTATTTTCATGAGCGAGATTGGTCTGTAATTCTCTTTATTTGCTCTGACCTTGTCTGGTTTTGGCATAAGAGCAATGCTGGCTTCAGTAAAGGAATATGGTAGTATTCCTTCCTTTTCGATTTTATGGAAAAGTTTGAGAAGCATTGTTGTTAGTTCTTCCATGAAGGTCTGGTAAAATCTATCTGGGCCTGGACTTTTTTTAGTTGGGAGATTTTTTTATAACTGCTTGGATCTTCATACTTGTTATAGGTCTATTTAAATGGTTTGTGTCATCTTGATTTTATTTTGGTAGGTCATATATATCTAGGAAATCATCCATTTCATTCATATTTTCAAACTTAGTGGAGTGTAAGTTCATAAAGTGTGCCCTTATGATTTCCTGAATTTCTTTGGTATCTGTTGTAATGGTGCCCTTTTCATCTTTAATTTTATTTTGTTTGATTTTTTTTGCTTGTTTTTTTTTTTTTTTTTTTTCAAGGTAGGGTTTCACTCTATCCCAAGCTGATCTGGTATTCACTATGTAGTCTCAGGGTGGCCTTGAACTCATGGTGATCCTCCTACCTCTGCCTCCCAGAGTGCTGGGATTAAAGGTGTGTGCCACCACACATGGCTCATCTTTAATTTTATTAATTTGTGTCTCTTCTCTCTTTCTTTTGGTCAGATTTGCTAAGGGTTTGTCAATTTTGTTTGTCCTTTCAAAGAACCAACTCTCTGTTTCATTGATTCTTTGGATTGTTTTTTCAGTTCATATTTCATTAATTTCTGCCCTAATCTTTGTTATTTCTTCCCTTCTACTGATTTTTGGTTTGCCTTGTTCTTCTTTTTTCAAGGCCTTAAAGTGAAACATTAAGTTGTTACTTGTGACCTTTTTAGTTTCTTAATATAGGCATTTAAAGCTATAAAGTTCCGGGGGCTGGAGAGATGGTTTAGCGGTTAAGGCACCTGCTTCCTAAGCCTAAGAATGCCGGTTCCAATCTCCAGGTCCCACGTTTAGCCAGATGCAAAGTGACACGAGGGCGCAATGCCGCACTTGACCACAAGGGGGCACACACATCTGGATTTCGTTCTCAGCAGCTGAGAGGCTGCTGGTGCGCCCATATCTATCTGTCTTCCTCTCCCTCTCTCTCTGTCTTTCTCTGTGTCTCTTTCAAAAAAAAAAAAAAAAAAAAAGGCTATAAAGTTCCATCTTAGGACTGCCTTCCCAAAGGTTTTGGTATGTTGTGATCTCAATATCATTTGATTCTATGAATTTTTAAATTTCTTTCCTAGCACTTGGGAGACAGAGGTAGTAGAATGACTGTGTGAGTTCTAGGCTATCCTGGGACTACAGAGTGAATTCCAGATCATCCTGGGCTAGAATGAGACCCTACCTCAAAAAAGAAAGAAAGAAAGAAAGAAAGAAAGAAAGAAAGAAAGAAAGAAAGAAAGAAAGAAAGAAAGAGAAAGAAGGAAAGAAGGAAAAAGAAAGAAAAAAGAAAGAAAGAAAGAAAGAAAGAAAGAAAGAAAGAAAGAAAGAAAGAAAGAAAGAAAGAAAGAAAGAAAGAAAGAAAGAGAGAAAGAAAGAAAGGGAAAGAAAGAAAGAAAGAAAAAAGACTTTAAGATCCCAGAAACATGTTCTCTTAACACCAGACTTTCTGGATTCTCACTTTCAGCATGAATGTGCTTTAGCTAGTTTTCATACACAATGTTTAATCTAAAAAGAAATGATGGGGTTCATTATTTAGCTCAGTGTTAGCAAACTTGCTGTTGTTTGAATAGATGGCCCCCAATATATTCAGTGTTTTATTAGTTTATAGTTTGCATCTGCAGCCACTTGGTTGGAGGCAGTGTCACTGGACAGATCTTAAGGTGTGGTGGTGGGTTTAGGATTTCAATCTAAAGATATGCAAAGTGTGCCTAGCTGGAGTTCCCGAGGTGTGCTATGCTGTGTGGCTTTCTGCTTTTGGCTTGTGGCTTTGCTCTCTGTGTTTGGTCCTGTGAAGGCAGGCAAACTTCTTCTGCCATTATGGAACTTCCCCTAGATCTGTAAGCTATAATAAATCCCTTCCTCCATAACTTGGCCTGGTCTGGAAGTTCATCTCAGAGAACCTGAGGCTGTCTGATACACTTGCCTAGCATGCTGAAGGCTCTGAGTTCAATCCCCAGCACCATGAACAAAAGAAAAGAAAAAGGAGAGCTGGAGAGATGGCTTAGCAGCTAAGGCACCTGCCTGCTAAGCCTAAAGAACCTGGTTCCAATCTCCAGGTCCCACGTTTAGCCAGATGCAAAATGAGGCAAGGGCGCAATGCCGAACTTGCCCACAAGGGGGTGCACACATCTGGATTTCGTTCACAGCAGCTGAGAGACTGATGGTGCGCCCATCTTTGTCTCCCTCTCACTCTCTGTCTATCTCTCTCTGTCTCTCTCTCCAAAAATAAATTAAAAATAATTTTAAAAATTAAAAAAAAGAAAAGAAAAAGGAAATTGTGAAAGGTATAATAAATCTGAGGTAAGATGGATCATTTACAGATTGATTATTCCTTTTTCACTCTTTTTATTATTAAGAACATACTTTGTATGGATACATCATGTGTTGGTATCATCTTTTCCCTCCTCCCTGCCCACATTCTGCTGAGGGCCCTCCTCAGTAGGATTGCTGATATTACCCATAGATTTATGGGTTATGTGTCGTGAGAACAGCAGTCAGTTATTGGTGGGGGGCAATGCCTCTAGATATGACATCCAAACCTATGACTCTTACAAACTTTCCATCACCTCTTCTGCAAAATTCCCTGAGCTGTGGTGGGTGTGTTTTAAGTCTACTTCAGTGATAAGGTCTCAGGAGCCTCTGGATCTCTGCTTTGGTGTGTGCTGAATATCCTCAGCATCTGCCTCCTTCACCCTGGCACTGATTGTCATGCTCATCATGGAAGCAGCACTCTTGCTCATCTCCCCAGTTCCTCTGTGGTTTCACCTGGGCCTTGGCTGAAGTGTGAGGGGTGGTTTATCTCCTCAGGTCTCACTACCTCCTGAAATAGAAAAACATTCTCCAATGGAGAATGAAGTCAGCATAGGTTAAATGGAATAAGCATTGTTAATTTAGGGAGATTTTGATGGATGTAGCCTCTCTTTTAGCCAAAGACTACTGGGAGCTTGTCATAGGAGACCATAATCTTTGTCTCTATAGGATTCTGACCTGGTTCCCTGTCTAACTATGGGTTCCTTTCCACTGAGCAGATCTCTTAGCCAATGAGAAAGCTACTGGTTACCCACCAAGGCTGTATGCTACCATTGCACTGATGTGTCAGGCTGGTTGCTTCTGAGTACCTTAGACCCCTTGCTTGCTCATACCATTATTGGCCACTTTCCCCCAGTAGCTCATGTAGTACTTTCCAGCACTCGATGGGCTGTCTGGGGAATAGCTCTCTTCTGGATTCCAGAGAAGTCTCTCCATGTTCTGTGGTGGCAGCATATGGTATCTTCAGCAGTAGGGTCTTACCTTTTACCTCAGGCAGGTTATCAAATGCTTTGACAGAAGCCTGTCTTGTTTTGAGTACCTCATAGGTCACTGGGAGTTACAGGCAAGAGTCAAATGTTTTAAGATTAAGCATCCCACCCTCTCCAGGGTCTTATTGAGGGTTAAATCTTTTAGTCTACCTTCAAGGAGAAAGGTTTCTATGGTACCAGTTCATTTTGGGTTTAGTTCTGTGTTTATTTTCCCCAACCTCCCCTTCCCCTCCCCACAAACCCTTCCGTCCCTATCATCTGGGTCTCAAGTTGCCTATAAGGTATGCCAGAAACTCAAGCTATTCCAGGTTAGGAACCATAGATGAGTGAGAACATGCGGCATTTGTCTTTTTGTGATTCTGTGTGTTTGCTGAGTATGGTCTATTCCAAGTCTGTCTATTTTCCTGCAAATTTCATTGTATCATTTTTTCTTAGTGCTGAGTAAAATTCCATTGTGTAAATGTACCACAACTTTGTTATCCATTCATCCAATGATGGGAACCTGGGTCAATTCCAGGTTTTAGCTAATATGATTTGAGCAGCTATAAACATGGTTGAGCAAATATCTCTGTAGTGAAGCATGGAGCATTTAGAGTAAAAGCCTAGTAAGGGAATAACTGGGTCTGTTAGTAATTCTATATTCATCTTTTTCAGGAGTCTCCATATTGATTTTCATAGTGGTTATGCAAGTTTGCATTCCAACCAATAGTCAATGAGGGTTCTTCTTCCCCCACATCCTTGCCAACATTTATTGTTGTTTGATTTTTTTTAAATTTATTTATTTACTTATTTGCATGCAGAGAGAGAGAGATAGAATAGAGGCAGACAGAGAGAGAATGGGCATGCCAGGGCCTCCAGCCACTGCAAACAAACTCCAGATGCATGTGCCCCTTGTGCATCTGGCTTACGTGGGTCCTGAAGAATCGAACCGGGATCCTTTGGCTCCGTGCGGGCAAATGCCTTAACCACTAAGCCATTTCTCCAGCCCCCTGTTTGATTTTTTTAAAAATATTTATTTATTTATTTATTTATTTATTTATTTATTTATTTATTTATTTATTCTCAAGCAGAGAGAGATACAAAGAAGAGAGACAGAGATATAGAATGGGCACACTGCAAATGAACTCCAGATGTATGCACTACTGTGTATCTGGCTTTATGTAGGTACTGGGGAATCAAATTCAGGTCATTAGGCTTTGCAGGCAAACACCTTAACCTCTGAGCCATCTCTCCAGCCCTCATTTTACTTTTTTTTTTTTTTTTTTTCGAGGTAGTGTCTCACTCTAGCCCAGGCTGACCTGGAATTTACTATGTACTCTCAGGCTGGCCTCAAACTCACAGTGATCCTCCTACCTCTGCCTCCAGTGTACTGGGATTAAAGGCATGCGCCACCAGACCTTTTTTAAAAACTTTTTTTTACTTTTATTTTTACTTTTATTTTTTTAGAGAGAGACACAGAGAGAGACAGACAGAGAGAGAGGGAGAGGGATACAGATAGAGAATGGGCGCACCAGCAGTCACTCAGCTGCTGTGAACGAAATCCAGATGCGTGCGCCCCTTGTGGGCAAGTGCGGCATTGTGTCCTTGCCTCACTTTGCATCTGGCTAAACGTGGGACCTGGAGATTGGAACCACTGGAGATTGGAACCAGCGTTCTTAGGCTTAGGAGGCAGGCGCCTTAACCGCTAAGCCATCTCTCCAGCCCTCATTTTACTTTTTAATGATTGCAATCCTGACTAGAGTAAGGTAGACTCTCATAGTATTTTTTTTTTTTGAGGTAGGGTCTCACTCTAGTCCAGGCTGACCTGGAATTCACTATGTTGTCTCAGGGTGGCCTCGAACTCATGGCGATCCTCCTACCTCTGCCTCCTGAGTGCTGGGATTAAAAGTGTGCGCCACCACGCCCGGCTCATAGTTTTTTTTTTTTTTTTAAAGATTTTTATTTATTTATTAGAGACAGAGAGAAGGAAAGAGAGAGGGAGAGGAGAATGGGCACACCAGGGCCTCTAACCACTGCAAACAAACTCCAGATGCATGCACTCCCTTGTGCATCTGGCTTACATGGGACCTGGAGGATTGAACCAGGGTCCTTGGGCTTCGCAGGCATGTGCCTTAACTGCTAAGCCATCTCTCCAGCCCATAGTTTTTTTTAAAGATGTATTTTTATTTATTTATTTATTTGAGACAGAGGGAGAGAGAAAGAGAGAGAGAGAGAGAGAGAGAGAGAGAAATGGGCATGCCAGGGCCTCTAGCCACTGCAAACGAACTCCAGATGCATTCACCACCATGTACATCGAATCTGGGTCCTTTGGCTTCACAGGCATGTGCCTTAACCGCTAAGCCATCTCTCCAGCCACTCTCATAGTTGTTTTAATTTGCATTTCCCTGATAGTTAAGGATAGTGAACATTTCCTTAAGTGTGCATTAGCCATTTGTATTTCTTCTTCTGAGAACTCCCTATTCAGTTCTCTGTCCCATTCTTTTGAGTGGGTTGGGTTTTTTTTGTTTAGTTTTTTGAGTTCTTTGTAGATTCTAGATATTAGACCTCTGTCAGTGGTATAGCTGGCAAAGATTTTCTCATTCTATGGGTAATTTATGGGCTCTGATTATGGTCCGTTTGTTTGTGCAAATTTAGTTTCATGAGATCTCACTGGTTGAGTGATTGTTTAATTTCCTGGACTACTGGGGTATCATAGATTGATTATTCTTTCCCAGTGCTGTAGGCATTGAGGTTGGATGGCTTCCCTTGGACAGTGAGAAAACAAGAAAGTTTGGGGCTCTGGGTTTTCAGTCTACTGTTCTGACCATAAGACCACATTTTTCACAATTGAGATGCAGCGAGAATGTAAAATGTATAGCAACTGGAGTAGTGACAAAGGCTAAAAGAAAAACACCACAATGTTACTTCATGAGTACAAAGTAAAATCTGAATCGAGGTAGCACTTTGAAGAAGTTCTTTGCAAATCTGATAAGCATAATTGGCATGAATAAAACAATTTCTTAGAAATCTATCATAGTGGGGCTGGAAAGATGGCTTAGTGGCTAAGGCACTTGCCTGTGCAGCCTAACAGCTCCCACTCTCTAATAAGTTAAATAAAATATTTTTAAAAATCTATCATAGTCAGAAGACTGGGAGGAGTACATTGCAATACAGCCTTCAGAAATAAAGTGGCTGTGGTATTTATGACCTCACCTACCTAAACAAGACCTGAATAACAGGAGGGGGAAAACGATGACATCAAAATAGGTGTGAGACTAGTTGGAAAGAAAAAGGATTCAGTGGAGAGAAGGGAAGATTCAGGAGGGGGAAAGGAGAGGGTGGTGGGAGGGGATTATGATCATGATATATTATCTATATGTACAGAGGTTGTCAACAAAAAGTGTTTTTTTTTTTTTTTTTTTTTTTTTTGAGGTAGGGTCTCACTCTAGGCCAGGCTGACCTGGAATTCACTATGGTCTCAGAATGGCCTTGAACTCACGGCAGTCCTCCTACCTTTGCCTCCTGAGTGCTGGGATTAGAGGCATGCACCACCACGCCCGGCTAACAAAAAGTTTTTTAAGGGTTGGAGAGATGGCTTAGCAAGGTGCATGCCTTCAAAGCCTAAGGACCCAGGTTTCATTCTCCAGGTCCCACATAAGCCAGATGCATAAGGTGGCGCATGTGTCTGGAGTTTGTTTACAGTGGCTAAAGGCCTTGGTGCACCCATTCTCACTCCCTCTTTCTCTCCCTCTCTCTATTTCTAATAAGTAATAAATAAAAATAAAATCTTAAAAAAAGTTTTTTTAAAAGGCTGAACTCTGTTAAAATACAAAGTTAAAAGTCAGTGATTCTGGGCTGGGCGTTGTGGTGCATTCCTTTAATCCCAGCACTTGGGAGGCAGAGGTAGGAGGATAACTGTGAGTTTGAGGCCACCCTAAGACTACATAGTGAATTCCAGGGCAGCCTGGACTAGAGTGAAACACTACCTCGAAAAACCAAAAAAAAAAAAAAAAAAAAAAAAAAGTCAGTGATTCTTCCTGCTCCCACCTCCCCCCCCCCCCGCCCAAAAGATGTAGGTTAACAGGCTGGATCAGAAAACAGGATCCATCCATTTGCTCTCTTCAAGAAACCCATCTTGGCCAGGTGTGGTGGTGCACACCTTTATTCCCAGCACTTAGGAGGGAGAGGTAGGAGAATAGAATCACTGTAAGTTTGAGGCCAGCCTAAGACTACATAGTGAATTCCAGGTCAGTCTGGGCTAGAGTGAGACCCTACTTCATACAAACAAAATAAAGGGCTGGAGAGATGGCCTAACAGTTAAGGTGTTTGCCTGTGAAGTCTAAAGACCCAGGTTTGAGTCCCCAGTACCCACATAAGCCAGATGCACATGATGGCAAATGCATCTGGAGTTCATTTGCAGAGGCTGGAGGCCTTGGTGTGCTCATTCTCTCTGTCTCTATCTTCCTCTTTCTCTCTCTCAAATTAATAAAAATTTAAAATTTTTAAAAATGGCTGGAGAGATTGCTTAGTGGTTAAAGTGTATGCCTGCAAAGCCTAAGGACCCAAGTTTGATTCTTCAGGTCTCATGTAAGCCAGATGCACATGGTGGCACATGCATCTGGAGTTTGTTTGCAGTGGATAGAGGACCTGGCATGCCCATTCTCACTTTCTCTTTTTTCCCTCACCCCTCTCTCTGTCTCTGATAAATAAAAATAAATCTTTTTTTAAAAAGTTTTAAAGGGGCTGGAGAGATGACTTAGTGGTTAAGGCGCCTGCCTCCTAAGCCTAAGAACGCCGGTTCCAATCTTCAGCAGTTCCAATCTCCAGGTCCCACTTTTAGCCAGATGCAAAGTAACAAAAGGGCGCAATGCCGCACTTGACCACAAGGGGGCACACATCTGGAATTCATTCGCAGCAGCTGAGACACTGCTGGCGCACCCATCTCTATCTGTCTTCCTCTCCCTTTCTCTCTGTCTCTCTCTGTGTTTCTCTCCAAAATTTTTTTTTAATTAAAAAATTTAAAAATTAAAAAAAAAAACAGAAAGAAAGAAAGGAAGAAAGAAAGAAAGAAAGAAAGAAAGAGAGAGAGAGAGAGAGAAGAAACCCACCTTACCATTAAGAAAAAAAAAATTAATCATAGTCTAGGCACTGTGAAAAGTACTAAGGATACACAGGGGAAAAAATATCATTGAATAATGAGTAGTATGGCAGACATTATTTCCCAGGCCTGATCCCTTTTATAGGCCTCAGCTGCTCAGTTTCTTGGCTCATAGCTGTGACTTTTTCCTGACGCTTGACCTTGGCTATGTGGAGCTCCCCTCACTGGAGACTCTAGATGTGTTATTCCCCTCTCTTCTCCATGTATCACCAAGGACTGACTCATTTCCATTCTCCCACCCTAAACTTTAACCTCAAACCATGTGCTCTCTGACCTCTCTCCTATTCTGCTCCTTCCCTTCCTCAAAAGTTTTTCCTAAAGAATATTCCCTCAGTAAAGTATACATACTAGAACACTTCATTCATAGTTTTTCTGGTACAAAACCAACCATGAAAGCCGGGTGTGGTGGCGCACGCCTTTAATCCCAGCACTCAGGAGGCAGAGATAGAAGGATCGATAAGAGTTCGAGGCCACCCTGAGACTACATAGTTAATTCCAGGTGAGCCTGGACCAGAGTGCAGAGACCCTACCTCGAAAAACCAAAAAAAAAAAAACCAACCATGAGTCAAGTGTTGCTGCAGGTTCAGAACAGTTTTCTAGATACATTGTGCAGGAAAAGATTTGTAACATTATGCAGTCTGTAAACACAGTAATAGACTTCAACATTTCCTGCTCTCTTTAAGATATTTAACACAATTGAGCTTCCTCAACAACCTCTTCCACCTTCTCCATTTTTTCTTTCTCCTAAAGACTAACCAACCTAGTTTTCTTTCTTTTTTTTTTTTTTTTTTTTTTTGGGTTTTGCGAGGTAGGGTCTCACTCTGGTCCAGGCTGACCTGGAATTAACTATGTAGTCTCAGGGTGGCCTCGAACTCTTGGCGATCCTCCTACCTCTGCCTCCCGAGTGCTGGGATTAAAGGCGTGCACCACCACGCCCGGCTTCCAACCTAGTTTTGTAGTGACCTTTCAGTTAATACTTTTTGGTACTTAAGAGATATCCTTTGAGGGAATGGAATAACATAATTGAACAGTAAATATTTATGTATCTACATGAGTGATATGCACAATAATGATATGGGAACTAGGGGTGTCTTTGAGAGCAAAAGAGCCTTTCTTGGCTCTTGTTTGGTTGAGTGGCAACTCAGAAGTTAGAGTGCCAGATGGTCATGGTCACACAAAGCTTCCACTGAGTCCTTGGCCTCCAGTTTCTTGACTTATGACTTTGATGAATGAAATCTACAGACAATAGAGGGTGAAGTTTGGGAATATTTTGTTTTAGAAATTAAGAGAAGAAAAGAAAGCAAAGCAGGACAGAGTCCCTGGAAATGGGAAAAGCCCACTGTTGACCCTTATTGGGGTCTTCTATAATTTTTTTTTTTTTTTTTTTGGTTTTGCAAGGTAGAGTCTCACTCTGGTCCAGGCTGACCTGGAATTAACTATGTAGTCTCAGGGTGGCCTCGAACTCTCGGTGATCCCCCTACCTCTGCCTCCCGAGTGCTGGGATTAAAGGCGTGCGCCACCACGCCCGGCTGGTCTTCTATAATTTTTTTTTATAGAGCTAGTCAGTCCAATTCTCATACCAGTGTTCAGGTGCTTTGTAATCTTATTCATTTCTTCCTGTCAAATTTATAGGGAGCAGAAACTCCTTTAGAAGAGTAAAAAAAAAAAAAAAAAAAAAAACCAGGTTCTTTGTCACATATTCAGATACCTAATCATTTTATTCACATCCTCCAGTCACGTTTTAGGGAAAAAGAGATAAGGGGGAAAACACAGACATTTAAATTCTCTTATCACTATTACACATTCATGTACATAATTCTTTTTGTGGTTGTTCCAGGCCCACCATGTGGGCTCTTAGACCATGTGGGTGTATTCATTTTCTTTTCCTTGGTTCCGTACTTCCCTCAATAAATATAATAATTTAACAATTATCCTTCTCAATTTGATTTGCCCAATTCTTTGGTTAAATGCAAACATGATACCAGGGTTTGGGGTTCAAGGATCTTCCTGAATCCCTAATGCCCTGTTTCAATACCTATGTTACTTTTCTATCTTTGCTTTCTTGGGCAAATAAAAAGGGACCCTAATCTCCTCCTTCATGTTCTGGTCATAAACTTTACTCTCATGGTGTATATTTACATTCAGTTGCTTTGTTTTCTCCTTGGATTCTGTTCACTGAGCTCTTCTCTGTATAAAATCTGTTATCTACATTCTCATCTTAGCTCTATTCTCCAAATTAGTTGCCTATTTCTGTAAATATTTATTAGCATTGATTTCCATTAAGATAATTATGTCAACTAAAAGTAATAATTTTAGTAATGATTAAAAGATCAATAATCCCAGCAATTGGGAGGCTGAGGAGGAAGGATCACTGTGAGTGGGAAGCCAGCCTGGACTGCAGAGTGAGTTCCAAGCCACAGGTAACAAAATGATTCACAGAAAACATACGGAAGCAGTTTCCCAGAGACCTGGTGATTTAGAATTCCTGAACTAGTATGCTTGTGACAGATCTGCATGTTTGTTCAAAGGTGGGGACTGAGGAGGCAAAAAGTAAAGAAACTAAATTTTCTATATTCACAAGGGTGAAAGTTTCTTGGCCTAAAGCATCTAGTTGATTTGCTTTTCGTCCCACCTTGGGAGAGTTGTCACCTAATAACAAAGCTAATTATAATGGATAATAAATGATTATTCATGGCCCACCAAGTACCAAGAGGCTGTGGGAGCCTTCTTTAAAAAACAACCCAACTAGCCGGGCGTGGTGGCGCACGCCTTTAATCCCAGTACTCTGGAGGCAGAGGTAGGAGGATCACTGTGAGTTCGAGGCCACCCTGAGACTACATAGTGAATTCCAGGTCAGCCTGAGCTAAAGTGAGACCCTTCCTCGAAAAACCAAAAAACAAACAAACAAAAAAAAAAAAAAACCAACTACAATCTCTTGAGGAATGCTATTTATTTATATGCCCCGAACAATGTACAGTTTCTATTGAAAAGTCCCTCCTTTGAACTTTTTTATTACAGAAAAAATTTTAAGGTACACAAAAGTCGAAACAATAGTGGACCCACGGCCCAGCTTCAGCAACTCGGCATTGTGCCCAATTGGTTGAATTTAGTCATTTTTTTCCTTCTGAGTCGGTAAAATTTTAAACAAAAGTCAAATATAATATCATTTTACTCATTAATATTTCATTTCAGTCATCACATCGAAAATGTTACAACTTGATTGCTTATTGCAAATATAGACTTGTAGGACAATAAGAAACATAAACGCTTTTTCCTGGTGGAACTGTCGTGACAAAGGTTAACTTTGACCAACAGAGCGTCATTCTACCTGCACAGACCAAGATGGACCAGAGAGAGGAGATAAACCCGGAGAGCATAGGAACTAAATGCCAACAAAGATACTCACCAAGCATGCGCAATGCAGACCTCAGCGTTGCTAAGGCCTGGAGGAAGATTGACTCAGTACAAGGTGAGAACCAATCAGAAGGCCCAAAGACCAATTAGTCCGCCAATCCAGATTCCAGATTGAATCAGGTCTTCAGCACTTTACATTCCCCACCTGTATCCAATCAGAGAGCCAGCTACTTTGGGCGGACTTTTCAAAATAGGGAAAACAAAACAAATCTGGGACCTTTAAGAGGTGCAATACGACCAGTAACGATCTCCTTCCGCCCCAATCCGATCGCTCCTCTTTTCTCCCCTTCTGTCGAGCCAATCCAGAAATAAGGATTAAATACAGATTCCACTCTCTGCCTTATAATTTGGCTCGGTAAAGCCAAAGGGAGCTGAAGTGGTTAAAACAGGCTGGTTACAGTGATTTAGAGGAGGGACTCTTTTTCAGAATTTGTTGAATTGAAGGATCCCTCCGCTCAGTCACTTGCCACGCCCCCTTAGGGGCGTGGCGAACTCAAAACAAAACAAGGGGTTTGCTAGGACCGAGCCGAGGCTGCGGCGCTGCGGCGGAGGCCGAGGCTTTGGGGTGGTCGTCGCTGGCTGAGGCTGGGGCCGTGAGGCCGAGGCGGCGGACGCAGGGCCAGGGGTCGGATGTGAGTCTCGGCGCCCTGCTCCGGCGGCGGGTCCTAGACCCCAAGACAGGTCCAGACGCCCCTGTCGCGTCTGCCCCTCCGGACCGCGACGTGGGAGCGGTGGAGGCGCCTCTCTGGCACGGTGAGTGGGCGCACCCTGGTTGGCTGTGCGTTTCTTTGTTAGTGGTGGGGTGTGCCGTGGGTGGGGGAGCGGTGAGCGTGTCCTGATTGTGGCCCACCCCTCACTGCAGTGTCTGCCGCAGGGCCTGGCAGCCGGGCGGGCTGAGTAGAGGGCAGTGGGGCCAAAGGCTATTCGCTTGATTCTGTCGCTGGCGCTGCTCGGGTGGTGGTTCGGGGGTTGCCAGCCCAGAGCTTCGCATAGTTATGGAACTCAAGTGTGTCAGTGGATGAGCGCGAGGGGATCGGCCCGGCGGATTAGATTTCCGTCTCCCTTCCCCAGCCAGGCAATCTGCGCCCCCTGTCCCGTTGGGACGTCTGCTATTTCAGGTACATCCCCTGCGGGACCGGACTGGGAAAGCTTCTGGGCTGGGCTTTAGCCAGGTGGGGTGGGCCGGGGAGGGGGTTCTCTTAAATTGGGATCCCGGGGCGGAGCTCCCGAGTCTCCTCCCTCAGGTTCTTTGTTCAGTCTCGGGACTTATTTCCCCTCCTTCCCTATTGTACAAGGCCCCACCCCCGAACCCGCTACAGTCACTGCAGCACCCCCATCCACCCCGCATTCCCTGGGCTGAAGTCCCTCTCACATGACTTCAGGTGAAGCTGACCGTAGGTCACCACCGTCCACAGACAGTTTTCCTGTTTGTACATTGCTCACAGCTGTGGCTGGCTGGTCTGTCTGACCTAGCACTGGCCAGGGCAGGTGACCACGCCCCTCCCCATGCCACACCCCCTTGGCTGTGAGGGAGTATGGGGTTGCTGGTAGACTTGACTGATTTCTTCCCACCAGCGCCTCCCGGTTGTGTGCTAGGGCGCCCCTCATTTGAGGTATTGCTGTCAGCTTTCTGCCTTACTTCGTCACTACTCCTAACCATCAGGTCTGTGGTGACTTTGCTGCAGATGAAGGATTTGGGGGCAGAGCACTTGGCAGATCGTGAAGGAGTCCAGCTCCTTGGATTGTTGAGCTTCTACCTGGAACAAGAACAGAGATTCCAACCTCGAGAAAAAGGGTTGAACTTGATTGAGGCTACCCCAGAGGTAAGTTTGAGGGGGAAAAAATCAAGGAACCCTCCCTCTCTGTGTTCCAAGGGAACGGTATTTTGTAACTGCTCTTTAACCCTTCTGGAGTGTGACAACAGCTTGCTTTCTTTATTTTAACGTTGTTACTTATTTTTATTTTATTTTTTATGAGAGACAGAATTGGCACATCAGAGTCCTTGGGCTTCACAGGCAAGCGCCTTAACCACTAAGCTATCTCTCCAGCCCAACAGCTTGTTTTATATTGAGTTGCTGAAGCTCTATCTATATCTATATATCATCTATCTATCTGAAAACTAAGGGGGAAAATTGTTACTCTTGCACCTCAATTCTTAGAAAATAATACTTTAGTTTTTGTCTTTTTTGCAGAATGATAACACTTTGTGTTCAAGATTGAGAAATGCCAAAGTAGAAGATTTAAGAAGTTTAACTAACTTTTTTGGATCTTGCACTGAAACCTTTGTTCTGACTGTCAATATTTTGGACAGATTCTTGGCTCTTATGAAGGTACTTAGACATATTTATAAAACATGTACATTTTCTATGCCTAATTCCTAGCACACTGACCCCATAAATATTTGTCAAGTGAATATAAAAATCTCTAATACATAAACTCTAAAAATAATCCAAATTGTGATCATTAGTATGAGGAACACTACAAAATTATGTCATTGTAGCTAAAGTTTTGTACCCCTTAAAATACTTTATCTTAGCCAGGTGTGGTGGTGCACACCTTTAATACAAGCACTTGTGGGAGGCAGAGGTAGGAGGATTGCTGTGAGTTCAAAGCCACCCTGAGACTACATAGTGAATTACATGTCAGCCTAGACTAGAGCAAAACACTACCTTGGGGGGCGGAGGGGGGACGGACTTGAAAGACATAACAAAAGGAAGGCTATTTTTTTTTTAGGTACTTGAGTGTAGAGTCTCTCTCTCTCTCTCCAGATAGTTCTCAAAATCGAGGTTTTTAAATTTTTTTTGTTGTTGTTGGTTTTTCAAGGTAGGGTCTCTCTCTAGCCCAGGCTACTGACCTGTAATTCACTATGTAGTCTCAGGGTGGCCTCAAACTCATGGCATTCCTCCTTTACCTGTGCCTCCTGCATGCTGGGATTAAAGTCATGCGCCACCACACCCATCAAAATCAAGTTTTGATCTTTTCATTTCTCATGTTTCTCTTCAAGCTTAGGTGTTGTTAATAATGAAACATGACAAATAAAATACAACAGAATATTAAAAGTTACCTACTATAAATCTTTTCAAAATAGGGAGCCACAGTCCTATTAATAGTCAGCAGCACCTGTCAGAAAAATGTGGTGATTCTCCAGCCAATAGGATTGCTGTCAGCTTCTGGGTCAGTTTTTAGGGCATTGAAAAGGGCAGCCATCTGTCCATGTCAGCTCTTACGTATGTCCTCCACACTGCACAAACTTAATAGGATACATCTCTTGGGAAAAGTACACTGAAGTGTGGAATGATTAAAAAAATTATAAAAATATAAGGTATAGAAAGGTTTTGCCTCTGTATCCAAAGAAATAATATATCGTGTATATATGTTGAAAGTTAATTAGCTTTGAAGGAGGTCATACTATTTTGAATTTCCTTTTCTTAAAAAAAGTATTACTCACTGCTAGAAATCTAGCTTTTGAACCAGGATTGGAAAAATTCAATTTAAATGATCAAATAGCTTTTTGCAAAGAGTTTGAGAAGATCTGACATGTAAAACTGAGTACAATTGTCAGTAAAAGCAAGTACGCATTAGAGAAGCAATTTGATTGTGTTCTGTTACAAGAGTAGGGGTATCATTTAAGTGTCTGCTTTGCTAAATTAAAGTGACAGTTGTGAACATTCCTTTTGTTTTTTTGTTTTCTAGGTGAAACCTAAGCATTTGTCCTGTATTGGAGTCTGTTGTTTTTTGCTGGCTGCTAGAATAGTGGAAGAAGAATGCAATGTTCCATCCACTCATGATGTGATCCGTATTAGTCAGTGTAAATGCACTGCTTCTGACATAAAACGGATGGAAAAAATAATTTCAGAGAAACTGCATTATGAATTAGAAGCTACTACTGCCTTAAACTTTTTGCACTTATACCATGCTATTGTATTTTGTCATACCTCAGAAAGGTGAGTGGGATTAAAGATTTTTGTTTTGAGCATTATTATAACTAACAGCAGGAAAGTAGAATGCCAATAAATTTACTTTTATACTCCCTTCTAACTTTCAATTTGGACTTTAATGATGTGCCATTAAAATAATTTACATTTTTGAAAGGTTAACCTTTTTCCTTTCTTTGCATTATATAGGAAGGAAACACTGAACCTTGATAAACTAGAAGCTCAGCTGAAAGCTTGCAACTGTCGACTTGTCTTTTCAAAAGCAAAAGTAAGTCTATTTTTTTCTTACATAAATCTCACAGTTTCTATTTTGAATTTTTTAAAATGTGTTTGCTTATTTTTTATAGCCATCTGTATTAGCTTTGTGCCTTCTCAATTTGGAAGTAGAAACCTTACAGTCTGTAGAATTACTGGAAATTCTCCTGCATGTTAAAAACTATTTAAAGGTAAATATCTTTCTTCCTTATTTTTAAGAGAAAGTTTTTTTCTGATGTTTCATTTTTTCCCCCTGTGGGGTCTTAAATAATTCAAATAATGCTTTATGAGGTTGTAAAATTTTATAGTAATTTTTTCTTTTTTAAAAATTATTTTTGAGTGAGAGAGAGAAAGAGGCAGAGAGAGAGAGAGAGAGAGTGAGTAGTAATGGGCATGCCAGGGCCTTTCAGCCACTGTGAATGAACTCCAGACATGCACACCCCCTTGTGGCACATGTTCAACAGTGTGTGCTTGCATCACTGTGCATCTGTCTACGTGGGACCTGGAGATTCGAACATGCATTCTTAGGCTTTGCAGGCAAGTGCCTTAACTGCTAATCCATTTCCCCAGACCATTTTTAAAAAACACTTTATTGGCTGGAGAGATGGCTTAGCGGTTAAATGCTTGCCTATGAAGTCTAAGGACCCCGGTTTGAGGCTCGATTCTCCAGGACCCACGTAAGCCAGATGCACAAGGGGGTGCATGCATCTGGAGTTCGTTTGCAGTGGCTGGAGGCCCTGGCGCACCCATTCTCTCTCTCTCTACCTGCCTATTTCTGTATCTCTCTCTCTCTCTCTCAAATAAATAAATAAATAAATAACACTTTATTTATTTGAGGGAGAGGAATAGTCAGAGAGTATGGGAATGCCAAGGCAGGGCCTCCAGCTGCTGCAAACGAACTCTAGATGTATTCACCACCTTGTGCATCTGAGTTACGTGGATCCTAGGGAATCAAACCTGGGTCCTTTGGCTTTGCAGGCAAGCACCTTCACTGCTAAGCCATCCTCTCCAGCTCTCATTTTCTCTTGTGTCTCAAATGTTTCATTCTCAGAGTACAGCTCTGACCCAGACAGTAACAATCTGGAAGAGAACTCTCACTTAGCCTAGCTTTCTGAATACAGGATTCCCTTCTAAAGATCCATGCATGATGGCAATATAACTGTATATACTGCCATATGCGTATTTGTTTGTTTTCAAAGTAGGGTCTTGCTCTAGCCCAGGCTGACCTTGAATTCACTATGTAGTCTCAGGGTGGCCTCTAACTCACAGCACTCCTTCTATTTCTGCCTCCCAGGTGCTGAGATTAAAGGGGTATGTCACCATACCTGGCCTTTATATTGTTTTTAATTGCATTCTGGGAAGTAGACAATGCATTGGGAGAGTAATGATGATAGGATGGAAGAATCATCATTTCAGTAGCATTACCACAAAATTGTAATGTTTATTTTTTTTTATTATTATTTTTTTTTTTTAGTTTTTCGAGGTAGGGTCTCACTCTGGCCCAGGCTGACCTGGAATTAACTATGTAGTCTCAGGGTGGCCTCGAACTCATGGCGATCCTCCTACCTCTGCCTCCCGAGTGCTGGGATTAAAGGCGTGAGCCACCACGCCCGGCGTAATGTTTATTTTTAAGCCTCATTGGCAGGCTGTCACAGTAAGTTTTTGTAGTCATAAAGAAGTACAAAACAGGGCTAGAGAGATGACTTAGTGGTTAAGGTGCTTGTCTGCAAAGCCTAAGGACCCAGGTTCTATTCCCTAGTATCCATGGAAGCCAGATGCACAAGGTGATGCATGTGTCTGGAGTTCATTTACAGTAGCTAGAGGCTCTGGAGTGCCCATTCTCTCTCTCTCTCTCTCAAATAAATAAAATATCTTTTTTAAAAAGAAGTACAAAACAGGCACTGGGGATATGGCTCAATAGGTAAAGCACTCAAGCATGATAGTATGTTTTGTTACTGTGTTTCAGTGTTAGGTAATAGTAAATATAAGACATGTGTGAAGGTTGTCAGCAAAGAAATAGGACACACCAGGAGAGATACCATCAATAAGAGCCTGGTTAGAGCTGAAGAGTCAAGAATGAAGGTTTGGGTAGCAAAGACTTATGACTAAGAAACTGGAAGTCTAGTGGGTTGGGGAAGTTATTTTAGGATAGGTTTACAGATGGAATGTCAGCTGTAGAATAAACAGCAACAAGGGTACCTAACTCTAATAGTAGTTTTTAGAAGCCCAGCATGAAAATGAGTCAAGGAATCATGAATGATCAATATTTAGACCTAATGATTGCAAGAATATTAGCATTATTGAAAGAAACTTGGGGGAAGTTGATTTTTGATGAAGTATGGCTTTAGATGCTTATATGCCAGGCAGGTAGGTATCTTCCAGGTGGTGGCAGTATAAAGATTCATAAGAGAGACTGGAGAGATGGCTGAGTGATAAGACATTTGCCTGCAAAGCTTAACAACCTGGGTTCGATTCCCCATTATGTATGTAAAGCCAGATGCAAAGTGGCCCATGCATCTGGAGTTCATTTGCAGTGGCTACAGGTCCTCGTGTGCCCATTCATTCTTATTTCTCTGTCTTTGTCTGTCTCTCTCTCTCTCTCTCTCTCTCTTTTTTTTTTTTTTTTTTTTTTTTTTTTTTTTTTTTAGGGTCTCACTCTGGTCCAGGCTTACCTGGAATTCACTATGTAGTCTCAGGGTGGCCTCGAACTCATGGCAATCCTCCTACCTCTGCCTCCCGAGTGCTGGGATTAAAGGCATACACCACCACGCCCGGCTCTCTCGGCTTTTTTTTTTTTTTTTTTTTTTTTTTTTTTTTTTGGTTTTTCGAGGTAGGGTTTCACTCTGGTTCAGGCTGACCTGGAATTAACTATGTAGTCTCAGGGTGGCCTCGAACTCACGGCAATCCTCCTACCTCTGCCTCCCAAGTGCTGGGATTAAAGGCGTGCGCCACCACACCCGGCTTTCTCTCGGCTTTTTGAGGTAGTGTCTCACTGTAGCCCAGGCTGACCTGGAACTCACTATGTAGTCTGAGGGTTTGGGCCTCATGATGATCCTCCTACTTCAGCCTCCCAAGTGCTGGGATTAAAGGTGTGTGCCACTATGTCCAGCTTTCTCTTTCTCTTATAACTAAAAAAATTATTTTAATCTCAGCACTCAGGAGGTAGAGGTGGGAGGATCACTGTGAGTTCAAGGCCACCCTGAGACAACATAGTGAATTCCAGGTCAGCCTGGGCTACAGCTAGAACTAGACCCTATCTTGAAACACCAAAAAAAATTTAAAAATTCATATGATTAAACCATGATTAGAGATGGAAAGATATCAACAATGGTTAAGAGTTGGAATTTGTCATGAAACATTAATAGTTGAAGACATAAGAAACTTACTTAAGGGGTTAATTGAAGCTCTGGTATTTTTGACATTGACCCTGTTCCCTGCCTAGGAATCAAGTGAACAGATGTATATTCTGACAAGTGAGAACATTGTCCAGTTAGAAAGAGGTTTTTAAGAAGGCTGCTGGTACTGAATTTTGATGAGAAGGCCAGTGTGATAAAAATGGAAGGGGAGGTCATTGGATACCTCAGATGAGATGTCAGTATTAGTAAAAAGGGACTGGCAATAGCCAATGACAAGGGCTTTAAGATGTGTCTAGACTCAGTGGAAATGGAAGCCAAGATGACATACAAAAAAATTCAGTTTTGAGCTGGGTGTAATGGTGCACACTTGTAATCCCAGCAGTCAGGATGCTGAGGAAGCAAAATTGAAAGTTCAAGGCCAGCCTGGGCTATATAGCAAGTTTGAGGTCTTGAACTAAGTGAGACCTTGTCACAAAAAAGTTCTCTGTTTGTGGTGGAAGTGCATTAAATATGAAACATTTTATTGGATATAGCTAACTTTTGTCTAAATTACAATTTTTTTGTTTCCATTTTTTTATTAAGTAGGAATTTTGTATGTTCATATCATGTGTTGGTATCATCATTTCCCCCATTACACTGAAGGCCCTCCTCAGAGGGATAGCTGGTTGATTCACAATTTTATTTCTTTCCAGTTGAACTTAATATTGACAGTGATACATGGAAGCATCTTCAGTGAAAATTGATTCTGTGAAGTCAGTCACTCAAACTGGGGCATTCCCCAGTGGTGGTGAGCTATGCCCTTTTTGGGAAATTCCTCTTTCATATTTCTTTTTTTTTTTGAGAGAGAGAGAGAGAGAGAGAATCAGCGCACCAGGGCCTCCAGCTATTACAATTAAACTCCAGATGCATGTGTCACCTTTGCATGCATACCCTTGAGCATCTGGCTTACTTTGGATCTGGGGAGTTGAACATGGATCCTTAGGCTTTGCAGGCAAGCACCTTAACTGCTAAGCCATCTCTCCAGCTCTTCTTTCATATTTCTAACTTTAATTTGTATCTGGTGTCATGATATATATTATTTGCAATTCATTTTTACTTTTGGGTTTTTCAAGGTAGCGTTTCACTCTAGCTCAGGTTGACCTGGAATTCACTATGTAGTCCTCCTACTGCTGCCTCCTGAGTGCTGGGATTAAAGGCATGCACCACCATGCCTGGCTTATTTGCAATTCATTTTTTTATTTTTATTTTTTGAGGCAAGCCCAACAGACTGGCCTTTTTTTTTTTTTTTTTTTTTTTTTTTTTTTTTAATGCAAGAGAGTGAGAGTGAGCATGAGAGAAAATTGGCATGTCAGGGCCTCCAGCCTCTGTAATTGAACTCTAGATGCATGCATGCTCCACTTTGTGTGTGTGTGCAGTATTGCACAATTGCATCACCTTATGTGTCTGGCCTACAAGGGGTATGAAGAATTGAACATGGGTCCTTAGGCTTCACAGGCAAGAGCCTTAACTGCTAAGCCATCTCTCCAGCCCTTATTTGCAATTCAAACAGTGTTTTGTTACATAAACATAATTATTTAATATGTTTCTGTAACAAAAGGAATGTTAAATTCCTTTTTATTGGGCCTACTAAAGAATTATCTTTAAAAAAATTTTATCTATCTATTTATTTATTTATTTGAGAGAGGCAGATAGAGAGAGAGAGTACGGGCATGCCAGGTCCTTCAGCTACCTGTACATGTGCCCCCTTGCACATTTGGCTTACATGGGTCCTGGGGAATCAAACTGGGGTCTTTAGGCTTCGCAGGCGAATGCCTTAACTGCTAAGCCATTTTCCCAGCTCCCCCCCACCTTTTTTTGGTTTTTCAAGGTAGGGTCTTGCTCTAGCCCAGGCTGACCTGGAATTCACTATGTAGTCTCAGGGTGGCCTCGAACTCACGGCAATCCTCCTATCTCTGCCTCCTGAGTGCTGGGATTAAAGGAGTGAGCACCACGCCCGGCTCCCAGCCCTCTTTTTAAAATATTTAATTTATTTGAGAGAGTGTGTCTATGGCTCCTGCTACTGTAAAGAAACTCCAGAACATGTACCACTTTGTGCATCTGGGCTTTATGTAGGTACTGAGAAATTAAACCCAGACCATCAGGCTTTGCAAACAAGTGCCTTTAACCACTGAGCAGACTCTCAAGCCTCAATATATAAGCATTTAAAAATTATTTTATTAGAGAGAGGGAGAGACATAAAAAGAGGCAGACAGAGTGTGAGTGAGTATGGGTACACCAGGGTCTCCTGCCACTGCAAACAAATTCCAGACAAATGTGCCATTTTGTGCATCTGGCTATATGTGGGTACTGGGAAATTGAATCCTGTGCCATCAGACTTTTCAGGCAAGCACATTTAACCACTGAGCCATCTCTCCCCCATTTTTGCTTTATTAATGAACAATATTTTTAGGTCAGTTATTTTATTTATAATAGGTAAACCCCTCTATATGTATTGCATCCTGTGTAAGTTATACTTACAGTCCTTATCTTTAGTAGTTCCCAAGTGTTGGCTACACATTACAGTCAGTTTGGTGAGTTTAAAAACCCTTAGCTAGGCCTGGAGGCACATACCTTTAACACCAGCAGTCAAGAGGCTGAGGTAGGAGGATTGCTGTGAGATCAACGCCAGCCTGGGCTAGTGATTCTAGGGGTCAGCAATGTTTGGAAACTACTGTTTTGTAACCTCTTTATTTTATTATTTTCAGGTCAATGACACTGAATTCTTTTACTGGAGGGAATTGGTTTCTAACTGTCTAGCCGAATATTCTTCTCCTGAATGTTGCAAACCAGATCTTAAGAAGTTGGTTTGGATTGTTTCAAGGCGCACAGCTCAAAACCTCCACAACAGCTACTACAGTGTTCCTGAATTGCCAACAATCCCAGAAGGGGGTTGTTTTGACAAAAGTGAAAGGTAAGCAAGCATCTTGGCTAATTAGGCTTCCACAGACTATTACTGATTTTTGTACTCAAGAACTATGGCCAAAGCAGTAGTAGCTCAGTGGTAGTGCTTGCTTTGCATGCATAAAGCCTTAGCTTTAATCTTTAGCACCACAGAACATAAAAATAGGCACAATGGAACCTTCCTGAAATCCCACCACACCAGAGGTGGAGTCAAGAGGATAAAAAGATTAAAGTCATCCTTAGCTACATAGCAAGTTTGAAGCCAGCCTAGGCTATAAGAAACCCTGTCTCAAATCAACAAAAACCTGTAATATCCAAGCTTTCAAGAGAAAGTCCCTACTCTAATGGCATTATTTCTTCAAGCAAGAAAATTAACCAGTAATTTTGCTAAAATAATTTATAAACTCTCACTTTTAAAAAGACCCTTTCTCTCTCTCTTTTTCTTGCTGTCTGAAATTCAGCGTAATTATTAAAACAATACAAAACTGAAAGAACATTCTAGGCTTCTAATGTTGACGTGCTAATATGGTGCTGTTAGAAAGAGAGTGAGCGGTAGATGACTGAAAAATAAAGGAAGGGAACCACCACCATTCATGGGGTGTATATCTACAGATAGATGTTCGTGTCTTCAAGTTTCTTTCTCTCTTATTCTTTTTTTTTTTACAAAGTGAATTTTACTACATCTGGTTGATGTTATAAAGACTGTAAGTTCCACTTCCATAGCTTGTTCTTGCTTTGGTATCTGAGAGTATCAATGATACAGTTATTGATAGAAGATAGATGTTTAAACAGAACATAGGTTAGAAGATATGTTGTCTTTAGAATAACTGTATTGAAAATACTTAAAAAATTTTAATTACTACCAAAGATAATTAGTGTAATTGTTGGGCAGATATTAACTAGGTTAAACCTCTTAAGAAAAAATGTATTTTATAAGGCTGGGAAGATGGCTCAACGGTAGAGGAGCTTGTTCTGTAAATCTGCCAATTTGAGTTAGTCCCCAGTACTCACACAAAGACAAATGCAAACTGGTACATGTGTATGTAATCACAACACTCCTAAGGCAATGGGAGATAGAACTAGCAGAACCCTGAAACTAGTGGGCCAGCTAGACTGACCTTTCCAGTGGCAAACTAACAAAGAAGGCGGCAGGAGAGAACAAATACCCTGAGGTTATTTTCTGATTTGTATATGTGTTTGTGTTCAAAGAAAAAAATTAAGAAAAGTTTATATTCTCTAATGAGAATAGATATCACTTTAAGATATCCTTGCAGGCTGGGGTGATGGCTCAGCAGTTAAAGGCACTTGCTTCCAAAGCCTGACAGGCTAGGTTCTATTTTATTGCCCACTGTCCATGTAATTCCAGGCACACAATGTGGCACGTGTCTGGATTTCATCTGCAGCAGCAGTAGGAGGTTCTGGCATGCCCATACTTTCTCTCTCTCTCTCTCTCAAATAAAAATTTTAGGGGGCAGGGGATTTGAAATAGGTTCTTTCTGTAGCCCAGGCTGACCTGGAATTCACTATGTATGTAGTCGCAGGGTGGCCACAACTCATGTTGATCCTCCTACCTCTGCCTCCTAAGTGCTGGGATTAAAGGCATGCACCACCATGCCCAGCATAAAAATAGCTTTAAAAAAGAAATACAGGGGCTGGAGAGATGGCTTAGCGGTTAAACGCTTGCCTGTGAAGCCTAAGGACCCCGGTTCAAGGCTTGATTCTCCAGAACCTACGTAAGCCAGATGAACAAGGGGGCGCACGCATCTGGAGTTCGTTTGCAGTGGCTGGAGGCCATGGCGTGCCCATTTTCTCTCTCTCTCTCTCTCCCTGCCTATTTCTGTATCTCTCTCTCTCTCTCTCTTAAATAAATAAATAAATAAATAAATAAATAAATAAATAAATAAATAAATAAAAAGAAAGAAATACACTAGGCATGGCCTTTAATCCCAATATTTGGGAGGCACAGGTAGGAAGATTCTGTGAGTTCAAGGACAGTCTGGGACTACATAGTGAATTCCAGGTCAGCCTGGGTTATGATGAGTCCCTACCTCCAAAAAACAAAAACAAAACAAAAGAATTCCTTGGAGCCTGAGAGATGGCTTAGTGATTAAGGCACTTGTCTATGAAGCCTGAGGACCCAGGTTCGATTCCCCAGTACCCACATAAGCCAGATGCACAAGATGGCATATGCATCTGGAGTTTGTTTGCAGTGGCTAGAGGCCCTGGCATGCCCATTCCCCTTTCTCTCTACCTATCTACCTCTTTATCTCTCTCAAATAAAAAATAAAAAACAGAAAAAAAAAGTTTAAAACAAAAAGAAATCCTTTGTAGTTAAGATTTGCTCTGTCATGTAAACTAAAACAGGCTCAGTTTTATTTTGCCTGTAAACAGTCATATATTTAAAGCAGTAACACCTCCTATGTTATGTCATTTTCCCTTCAGTGAAGACTCTTGTGAAGATATGAGTTGTGGAGAGGAGAGTCTCAGCAGTTCCCCTGCCATTGATCAACAGTGCACCTTCTTTTTTGACTTCAAAGTTGCACAGACACTATGTTTTCCATCTTAGAACTCAAATCCTGTGTCAGGATTTAAAAGTATGTGTATCAACTTCAAAGCAATAAAAGGGAGAGTTGGTACTTTTCTAGTAACCCCCCCCCATCTAGGCAGAAATTACATAGACTGGAATACCTACCTTCTGGTTATTATTCAGATCAGATATGGCCTATTTTCATATTTAATCCGAAGCCATCAGATGGGTTAGTGCCTCTTAAACAATTAACAGTGCTTAAAACATTGGCACTTTATTTTTCTTGTTGATCTGTAGCTACTTTGGGGAGGAGGGATGGTGCTGATCCCTTGAATTTGTTAACTTTTCAGGAAAAATGTTAAAGATAAATATGTAATTTATCTTAAGCTTTTTATAAATCCCTCAGGTGTCTATTTAACAGGTTGGGAGTGTGTAAGTGCTTCCTTAGCAGGGACAATGGATAATCCTTCAATAGTTTTATCTTAGATTCCCTTCTCCTCCATTCTCAGAAACTGTACAGAAGTCTTAAATGTCACTTATTTTATTGCTGTTTTAAAACATTGATCAGTGTAATGTCTGATGCAAAGCCTATAAATTAGAAATTATAATACTGACATTTCTATGAATTAAGTTTGTAAATGTCTTGAGGTTTCTGCTAAATCAGAAATAGTTGTCAGGCTAGGGCTTAGAATGGTATTAATACCTGAGTGTTGTCAGTCTAGAGAATTATTTTAAAAATCCATAATTTGAGCCGGGCATGGTGGCGCACGCCTTTAATCCCAGCACTCGGGAGGCAGAGGTAGGAGGATCACTGAGAGTTCGAGGCCACCCTGAGACTATATAGTGAATTCCAGGTCAGCCTGAGCCAGAGTGAGACCCTACCTCGAAAAAAAAAAAAAAAAAAAAAAAAAAAATCCATAATTTACTAGTTTTGCATGCACCTGTATGAAAGCAGTACAGGAGGGTGAACAGAGCTAGGTAACTATGGAATTGATAAATACTGATTTAGTAGCTCATCTCATTTTCGTATATTAAAAATATCTGCATGATTATGTTTTGTGTACTTTGTAATTTACATTTCAAAAATAATACAGGCTGGAGGGATGGCTTAGCAGTTAAGGCATTTGCCTGCAAAGCCAAAGGACCCAGGTTCGATTCCCCAGAACCCACATTAGCCAGATGCACAAGGTGGCGCATGTGTCTGGAGTTCATTTGCAGTGGCAGGAAGCCCTGGCATGCCATTCATTCTCTCTTCCTCTCAGTCAAATAAATAAATAAATAAATAAATAAATAAATAAATAAATAATAATATATAAGCCGGACATGGTGGCGCATGCCTTTAATCCCAGCACTCGGGAGGCAGAGGTAGGAGACTCGCCATGAGTTTGAGGCCACCCTGAGACTACATAGTTAATTCCAGGTTAGCCTGAGCTAGAAAAGTGAGACCCTACCTTGGACCCCCATTATAGGTGCCAAGATTTGAATATGAAGTACAAACACTCAAGGGTTTGTAATGTTAAGTTTTAAAGCAAATCTGTGGTGATACAACCAAAAGGATAAGGATATGTAAACCTGTACACATAAAGTTTTTTGCAGAGAATTTTTAACTTTATAAACTGTTTGTGAAAATGTAAATCTTTAAAAATGTACATAAAATACTGTATTTTTTTACTTTGTGTGATAATCTTGTCAGTGCATGTAAATATAATTTATTGTGTCTTCTGTATCATATAGACATTGGCTTACTTTTTTACTTGTGAGTCAACATCCACTTTCTTCTGAAGTAGATCTTTTGAAGTGATAATAGATTATAATTCAAAATAAAAATACCAATAAATTCTCCTTGCTTATATTGCAATTCTTTTTTGCTTGCTTGTGTGCATATGTGTGTGTAGTATGTTTGTGTTGTGTGTGTGTGTTGTATGAATGCCTATGTTCCCTTGCAGGGCTCCAGGCGCTAATCTGCGGTGATGAGGGGATGCTTGACTGTGGTGATCAGAGTTGAACATGAGGTGCCCTGGCACAAGTGGCCAAGCCCAGCTGTTTATGTGGGGTGTGGAGATTCAAACTCCAGTGGTTTAAGGCCTTCATGCTTGCACAGGAACCACACTTAACTGCTGAACCCTATCTGCAGCCCATACTAATTTTGAATCTTTTGGTACAAGAAGACTGAGGTTGGAGTATTTTCATTGTCAGCCTTCTAACTGGTAACTTAGAAGTTCTTTGTCACAGTTTATCCATTAGTCTTAGAAATACCAAAAATGAATGTCACTTGAAAGGTGACTTCTTTCTGGATTCAGATTAAGTAGGCTCACATATGAAAAATCATTCAACAGGTTCTACTCAAGGGGAAATTATGTCATGACATACAGGTCTCTTCCCACTCTGCACCTGCTAATGGTTTATTTTTCCTTGCGAGTTCCTAGAGCTATAAACATGCATCAAGAAAGGTAACAACAGGTGTGGTGGCACATGCCTTTAATCCCAGCACTGGGGAAGCAGAGGTAGGAAGATCACTGAGTTTGAGGCCAGCCTGAGACTACATAGTGAATTTCAGGACAACCTGGACTACAGTGAGACCCTACCTCAAAAAACAAAACAAAACAAACAAAAAAAAACCCTGAAGGCTGGATGTGGTGGCACACACCTTTAATCCCGGTACTTGGAGGCTGAAATAGGAGGATCACCGTGAGTTTGAGACCACTCTGAGACTACATAGTGAATTCCAGGTCAGGCTGGGCTAGTGTGAAACACTACCTTGAAAAAAAAAAAGTGGCAGCTATCTGGAAAATGGACTGGAGCAGATGTAATGGATGTGTTTGGAATCCCACAAAACTACAGTGGTGAAGAATTGAACAAAGGCAACAACAGGGGAGTAAGGAGATAAAACAAAGGCATTGTCTTTTTTCTTGAGGCAGTATTAGAGCACAGGGCAAGTTCAGGAGCCTGGTGGTATCATTCAGTCAGGTGCCTTTCCTATGGTGGTAATGAATAAAATTGAGACTTACGCATCTACCCCATTAAAAAAAGGAAAGAAGGCTGGAGAGATGGCTTAGCGGTCAAGGCGTTTGCCTGTGAAGCCTGAGGACCCCAGTTCAATTCTCCAGGTCCCATGTAAGCCAGATGCAGAAGGGGGCACATGTGTCTGGAGTTTGTTTGCAGTGGCTAGAGGCCCTGGCATGCCCATTCTCACTCTCCCTCTCTCTCTCTTTCCCTCTCTCTGTCTCTGATAAATAAATAAATGAATAAATAAATGAATGAATAAATAAATAATTAAATAATAAAAAAAGGAGGGCTGGAGAGATGGCTTAGCGGTTAAGGCACCTGCCTGCTAAGCCTAAGAACCCGGTTCCAATCTCCAGGTCCCACGTTTAGCCAGATGCAAAGTGATGCAAGGGCGCAATGCCTCACTTGCCCACAAGGGGGCGCACGCATCTGGATATCATTCACAGCAGCTGAGAGACTGCGGGCACACCCATCTCTATCTGTCTCCCTCTCCCTCTCTGTTTTTCTCTGTGTCTCTCTCCAGAAAAAAAAAATTTTTTTAAAGGAAAGAGAAGGCCTCATACTCATAACTTGCCCCACCCTCTGGACTTGGCAAGATTTCACTCTTCCAGGTTTTTTTTTTTTTTTTTTTTTTTTTTTTTTGTGTGTGTGTGTGTGTGTGTGTGTGTGTGTATTTTGTTTTGTTATTTGGTTTTTCAAGGTAGGATCTCACTCTATCCCAGGCTGACCTTGAACTCACCATGATCCTCCTACCTCTGCCTCCCCAGTGCTAGGATTAAAGGCATGCAACACCACATCTGGCTTCTAGTTTTGATGCTGTGGTTTCCAAGGATGTGGTATACATACTTAGTTGCTTTTGCTACTGTGCTTGGTGAAAGTTTGCCAGGGCCCTAGGTCTCCATCCATTTGACCATGCTCCCACCCCTTCCGGATTTTGAGATTACAAAAACAATGTATTTTGATGAATTGCCACAGTAAAAGTCAGGTTAATTGTAGAGGCATTGATTGCATATTTCTCATGGTGTCTTAAACTATTTTCATATCAATCTTTCTAGGTTTCAGTATGGTGTTTTCTCTACCTCACATCTCTCCCCATCACACATGCAAATTGTTATTTTATTTTATTTTATTTTATTTATTTATTTTGGTTTTTCGAGGTAGGGTCTCACTCTGGCCCAGGCTGACCTGGAATTAACTATGTAGTCTCAGGGTGGCCTTGAACTCACGGCGATCCTCCTACCTCTGCCTCCCGAGTGCTGGGATTAAAGGCGTGCGCTACCACGCCCAGCTTGCAAATTGTTATTTTAGATAGGCAGTCCAGTTCAAGTTTTTTTTGTTGTTGTTAGTTTTATATAGATTGGGAAAATGTACTTTTTATTTGTAGCTCCTTTTTCTTTCTTTTTTTCTTTCAGGGCTGGAATTAAACCCAGTTTTTTTTTATTTTTCATTTTTTTTATTTTTGGAGAGAGAGAGGGAGACAGAGAATGGGCATGCCAGCAGTCTCTTTGCTGCTGTGAACGAAATCCAGATGTGTGCGCCCTCTTGTGGGCAAGTGCGGCATTGCACCCTTGCATCACTTTTCATCTGTCTAAACGCGGGACCTGAAGATTGGAACCTGGTTCTTAGGCTTAGCAGGCAGGCGCCTTAACTGCTAAGCCATCTCTCCAGCCCTAAACCTAGGTTCTTACATATACTAGACAAGCATTCTACCCATGAATTATATCTCCAGCCCCATTGTGTCTCTTGACCTCAGTTTTCTTTTTTAGTTACTATTTTTAAATTATTATTATTTTGGTTTTTCGAGGCATAGTTTCACTCTAGCCCAGGTTGACCTGGAATTCTCAGGCTGGCCTCAAACTCACAGCAATCCACCTACCTCTGCCTCCCCAGTGATAGGATTAAAGTAAAGTGCTACCATGCCCGGCTACTTTTTAATTTTCATTTGAGAAACAGTATGGATATACCAGTGTCTCTGCCACTGCAAATGAACTTCAGATGCATGTGCCACTTTGTACATCTGGCTTTACTTGAGTACTGGGGACTCAAACCTTGGCCTGCAAGCTTTGGAAGCAAGTACCTTTAACCACTGAGCTATTTCTCCATCCCCAGTTTTCTTAATTATTTAGTGCCAGACAACTTACTGTCTTGGTGTTTAGTCAGTTCAGATTATATGGTAGACACTTTCCCAATATGGCAGCCAGGGAATCTTCCCATCCCTAGCATACATGCTGCTCTTCTACCAATGAATGCAGTCCCTGTTTTCTTTGAATTATGGCTGTCCTTGTGATTGGTTTTGTCTACTAAAGTGTAAGGAGAGAAGCTCAGTACATGTGTAAGCCTGGGCTTTCAGAAGGCTAAAAGCTACCCTTCTATCACTCATAGAAGGCAGTCACTGCTGTAAAGGAGTTTGCACTGGATTCCTGAAAGATAGAGCCATGTGGAAACAATCACTTGAGGATGAGAGACCATCTTGGTTTGAGCTCCCAGCTTGAACCTAAACAGAACCTAGGAAGAATCCAACTGAGCCCAATCCACCCACAGACTGGAGAAATAAGTTATTATTTTAAGTCACTAGGTTGTACGGAGGCTTGCTGCACAGAAATAGATAACTAGGGCGGGAGAGATGGCTTAACAATTGAGCTTGTTTGTGAAGTCAAAGAACCAGGTTTGATTCCCCAGAACCCATGTAAACCAAATGCACATGGTAGCACATGTATCTGGAGTTCACTTGCACTGGCTGGAAGCCCTGGCACATCCAAACTCTCTATCTCTGTCCCTACTTCCGCCTTCTCTTATAAATAAATAACAATAAAATATTTTTTAATTTATTTATTTATTTGACAGAGAGAGAGAGAAAAGGCACATGAAGACCTCCAGCCACTGCAAAAAAACTCCAGATGCATGCATCTGGCTAACATGTTCCTGGAGAATCAAACCTGGGTCCTTTGGCTTTGCAGGCAAATGCCTTATCAGCTAAGCCATTCCTCCAGCCCCAAATAAAATATTCTTAAAAAAATAAAGAAGAAATATATAACTGTAACTTATTGCTTATGGTCAAATGGTGATTATAGGAATGGTGACATTGCTGGTGGTTCTTAAAAATGAATGACTACTTTAAAAAAACAGGGCTGGAGAGATGGCTCAGCGGTTAAAGGCTCTTGCTTGCAAAACCTAATGGCCTGGGCTCAATTCTTAGTATCCATGTAAAGCTATATGCACAAAGTGTTACGTGCATCTGGAGTTCATTTGTAGAGGCAAGGCTCTGGTGCACATATTCTCTCCCTCTCATTCTGCTTGCAAATAAAATATTTAAAAACACCAATAATCTCTTTCTTTTGATGAAAATCCACATGGCTTCTTACTCTTCCTTAGCATTTAGTTCACTCAAGCTCCTTTCCATGACTCACCAGACCATCCTTGATTGGCCCCTGCTCTCTTTTCAGCTTTTTCACTATATATGTACTTTCCAGCCTCATTGCACTTCTGCTCATCATGCTTTCATTTCCTTCAGCAACTTCACACCCACTGTGTCCTCTACCTGAGAAGTCCATTTCTTCACTAATTCATTTGCCTATTGGATATTTGAATGCCTATTACATAGTGAATTCTAGGTCAACCTGGGCTAGAGTAAAACCCTACCTTGGAAAACAAAACACAAAAAAAAAGCCTATGGTGGGGGAGGTCATGCGCCTTAGGAGTATATCTCCTGTTCTTGTCTGGCTAAATGCATATATTATGCTCACCAAACTGCCCTGTAAACACTTTACTTAACATTCATACCCATATATTAATGCTACTTTCACTTTTGGCTAGAGAAGCTTCTCTTTTCAGATGGTGGTGACCCAAAAGGCACCTTAGTGCTGAGAAGTGACAGAGGAGTGTTCAGCACTGAAACATCTCTATCACACCTTCCAAGGCTCAGGGTCCATTGTGGAAGAGGTTGTGGAAGGATTGTAAGAGCCAAAGGACAGATAGGACTGCTTACAATGCAATCATGTACATAGAAATTGGCCTTGATATCCATGACCTCACAGTGCGTAGAACTACCTTCACAAGACCCTCATCATAAGAGGAAAAGATGATGACATCAAAATAAAAGAGACTAACAGAGAGGGAGAGGATATGAGGGAGAGTGGATTTGTGCAGGGGAAAGGGGGGAAGGGAGGGAAGTGTCATGCTTTATTGTAAGTATGGAAGCTGTCAATAAAATAAGGTTTTTAAAAATCAGAGGACCCATTATCTATTTATTATTTACTTATTTACTTATTTTGATGCTGGAGATTGAATTTAGGTTCTTGTGCATGCTGAACTTTTATTATACCAGTTGCCTCCAAACCTCTTTACACTCAGGTCAAAGGGCCATGTACAACCAATTATTTTTATACTTGGTTGACACTTTGTTTATCATTATTTAGAATTCTAGGACTTACAGTAATTCAGAGTTAATTGGGAGGAAACTTTGTTACAACAGAAGACTGTTTTGTTAAGAGTTTGCTTTACTATTTCCAGCATAGCAAATACCACTGGGATATTTCTGATAATTATTTTATACATTTGTGGTTTATCCTCTTCTAAATCGTAAGATTCTTATGAAAAAGGATGATATATTCTTCTTTCTTTTTCTCCTTCAAGGTACCTACCATAATTCTGAGAAAAAGTCTGTGTCAACATTTTTTTCTGTGCTGCTATTCATGCCTGGCCATGTCTTTGCTGTTCTTAGTTGCAGCGCCTCATTGTTTTCACAAGCAGACTTTTGTACATGCAAGATCAAATTTACCTTCTCCAAATAATTTCAGATAATTAATAGAATGCATTGGAGGGCACAGCACACTTCTTTTTATTGCCCAGTCTTTTGTACTTGCTTCCTGCAGTATTCTCTGCTCTCCCTAATTATCCCTTCCACTTCCCCTTTTCAAAGGTGCAGTTACCTCTGCACACACCAGGATGAAGCTCAGCTCTTCTTCCCACTGGAAAACATCTGTTCACCATTTTAATGATTATTTGCCATTATTTATCTTTGATGACATTGAGATCTACCTTTTCTACTTCACAGAAATATGAGGATTGAATAATGTAATGGAGAAAATAAAATTGCAAAGTTGTGTATAAATTCAAGCTGTCTGTGTGAAGGCATCATGTATATTTTCCTGAGAGTTTATAAAAAGATCTAAAATTTGTTCTGTTAATATATCTCCCTTGTAAAACTAAAAATTTAGCAAAAATTAGATAATGCCTAAAATGCTACTCAGAAATACTATTGTCAACACAGTGTTTATCTTAATAGTGTTTATGAACACCTGAATCTCTTTCTTTACTTAAGTGGGGATCTTACTCTCTATTCTGTTTTATTTTTTCCAGGTAGGGTCTTGCTCTCACCCAGACTGACCTGGAATTCTGGAATTCACTATGTAGTCTCAGGGTACCCTCAAACTCTTAGTGATCCTCCTACCTCTGCCTCCCAAGTACTGGGATTAAAGGAATGTGCCACCACACCCAGCTATATGCTTTTTCTTTATTGACAACTTCCATTATTATAGACAATAAAGCATGATAATTCTCTCCCCCACTTTCCCCTTCACAAATCCACTCTCCATCATATCCCCTCCCTGTCTCAATTAGTCTCTCTTTTCTTTTGAAGTTAACATCTTTTCCTCCTATTATGAGCATCTTGTATAAGTAGTACTAGGCACTGCAAGGTCATGGATATCAAGATTTACGTGGGTTCTGGGGAATCAAACCTGGGTCCTTTGGCTTGGCAAGCAAGCATATTAACCGCTAAGCCATCCTTCCTACCCTCATTTGTTTTCTTGATGATAGCTATTCTGACAGGAGTTACATGGAATCTCAAAGTAGTTTTAATTTGCATTTCACTGATGGCTAAAGATGTAGGACATTTTTTAGATGCTTATGTGCCATCTGTGTTTCTTCTTTTGAGAATTCTTTAGTTCCACAGCCCCCTTTTTTTTTTTTTTTTTTTTTTTTTTTTTTTTTTTGGTTTTTCGAGTTAGGGTCTCACTCTGGTCCAGGCTGACCTGGAATTAACTATGTAGTCTCAGGGTGGCCTCGAACTCTCAGCGATCCTCCTACCTCTGCCTCCCGAGTTCTGGGATTAAAGGTGTGCGCCACCACGCCCAGCTAGCCCCCCCCTTTTTTTCGAGGTAGGGTTTCACTCTAGTCCAGGCTGACCTGGAATTCACTATGTAGTCTCAGGGTAGCCTCAGACTAATGGTGATCCTCTTACCGCTGCCTCCCAAGTGCTGAGATTAAAGACGTACACCACTACACTTGGCCCATAGCCCTTTTTTTGTGTGTTTGTTTGTTCTGTTTTCTGAGGTAAGGTCTTTTGTTTTTGTTTTTGGAGGTAGGGTCTCACTGTAGTTCAGGCTGACCTGGAATTCACTATGTAGTCTCAGGGTGGCCTTGAACTCTCTGTGATCCTCTTACCTCTACCTGCCAAGTGCTGGGATTAAAGGTGTACACCACCATGCCTGGCCCATAGCCCATTTTTTAATTGAGTGGTTTTTTGATTCTTTCTCTATCCTGGATATTAACCTGCTGTCAGATGTATAGCTGGCAAAGATTTTCTCCCATTTTGTAGATTGCCACTTTGCTCTATTCACAGTGTTCTTTGCTGTACAAAAGCTTTTTTTAAAGACAGAGTCAGAGAGAGAGAGAATGGGCACTCCAGTAACCTCCCAGCTGCTGTGAATGAACTCCAGACTTGTGCGCACCCTTGTGGGCAAGTGTGGCATTGCACCCTTGCATCACTGCATCTGGCTAAACGTGGGACCTGGAGAGTAGAAGGAGTGTACTTAGACTTAGCAGGCAGGCTCCTTAACTGCTAAGCCATCTCTCAAGCCTGGTACAAAAGCTTTTTAATTTCATGAGGTCCCAGTATCTGTGAAGTGAAATCTTTGGGCCTAAGAGAAAATACATTTAAAATTTATGTATTTGGGCTGGAGAGATGGCTTAAGCAGTTAAGGCACATGCCTGTGAAGCCTAAGGACCCCGGCTCTATTCTCCAGGTCCCACGTAAGCCAGATGCACAAGGGGGTGCACGCGTCTGGAGTTCATTTGCAGTGGCTAGAGGCCCTGGAGCGCCCATTCTCACTCTCTCTCTCTCTGTGTCTAAGAAATAAATAAATTAAAATATATTTTTTAAAATTTATGTATTTGGGGGCTGGAGAGATGGTTTAGTGGTTAAGGTGTTTTCCTACAAAGTCTGAAGACCCAGGTTCAATTCCCCAGTACCCACATAAAGCCAGATGCACAAGTTGGCACATGCATCTGGAGTTCATTTGCAGTGGCTAGAGGCCCTGGCGTGCCCATTCTCTCTCTCTCTACCTGCTTCTCCTCCTCTCTCTTTTTGTCTCTGTCTCTCAAATAAGAAAATAAATAAAAAAAATTTTAAGTTTATGGGTTTTTTTGTTTGTTTGTTTTGTTTTCTGAGGTAGGGTCTCACTATATCTCATGCTGACCTGGAATTCACTATGAGTCTCATGGTGGCCGTGAACTCATGATGATCCTCCTACCTCTGCCTCACAAGTGTTGGGATTAAAGGCATGCACCACCACGCCTGGCCAAAAGTTTATGTATTTTTTACCTGATGTCCTGGAAAGAATACAGAGTTACAGTACCATTAATGATGCATATCAGTGACAGTTTGCTTACTTTCATGCCAGAGAATTTTAATGGGGATTCAGAAAAGCAAATAACATCACTAAATTTCTAAGGACTCAAATGAAGGTGCTACTAAAGGGATACAAGAAAGAATCAATTCAAAAGGCTAGGCTCAGAAAGTAACCTATACCTACCTTCCATTTAGTATCTGGTACCAGTTCACCCACTATTGGGCAACACACATCCTAAACCACCGGACTACCCAGACTCCTTCATACCATGTATCAGGTGAGAAATGGGAGCCAGTAGCTGCCCTCAGGTCTGAGTAGGCCATGGCCTTTCTTTGTAGCATTGGTGGAATCCCTGCTTGTAGCTATACCTGTCTAACCTGAGCTTTTGTCCTATCTTGCACATTAGAGGAGCAAAGTTAACTGGAGGAAAGGAGATGAAAGGCTAGCCAAGCTGCCAGCTCTCAGAAGTGGTGCTGTGCCTGAATTTGGTGTCTGCTTCAAGCAGCAGACTTTCGTCTTGGTTGCTCCAGGCAATATTTCATGAAATTTTGGGGTGGGGCATCAAGGAAAGGTCAGGATGACAGAGTCACATTTTACCTGCCTCTGTGTCCATGTTGTACAACTGCTACAGTTCATTTTTGTTGTTGTTGCTTTTTTTTCTTTGAAGTGGGGTTTTGCTTGAGCTCAGGCTGACCTGGAACTCACTATTAGTCTTAGGGTGGCCTTGAACTCATGACAATCCTACTACCTCTGCCTCCCAAGTGTGGCAGCTTAGCTGCCACAGTTCTACCTTCTCTCTCTCTTTTTTTAAAAATTAATTTTTTTCGGGCTGGAGAGATGGCTTAGCGGTTAAGGCACCTGCCTCCTAAGCCTAAGAATGCTGGTTCCAATCTCCAGGTCCCACGTTTAGCCAGATGCAAAGTGACGCAAGGGCACAATGCTGCACTTGACCACAAGGGGGCGAATGCATGTGGATTTTGTTCACAGCAGCTGAGAGACTGCTGGAGTGCCCATCTCTGTCTTCCTCTCCCTCTCTCTCTGTGTCTCTCTCCAAAAAAAAATTAATTTTTTTCTAAAGTTGAAAAGGTTTGAGTGCAGAAGTTTTATGGAGAAAGACCCTTAAAATATTGTTCTAACTTTCATCTAAAATATATCCATTCAGATGCACAAATGTCTTCATGATATATGTTTTCTGCCAGTTGTTGTCTCAAGTGTTTGAATTTTTCACATAGCTTCAGAGGGCTTCTCTCTTTTTCTGTGCATTTTACCCTAAGCAACTTTCAAACACAATGATGCAGCTGTTTAACAGCTGTTGCCAAGACTTAGAACAGGATCTCCACTTGGGATTCAGTGACATGGCTCCTTTATTCAGTCTTCAGGAGTCTGAGGCCCAGAACCAGACATGGCTATTAAAGAAAAAATGTGAAATGGGCCAAGCCAAGAGAACTGGGTGTTTGCTTTCCAGGGCCAGTCCCCAGGGGCTTCTTAACTGCCTTCCTTTCCATTACTGGTGCTGTTAGAAAAACATGAAAATAGATGCTACATAGGGAAGTTTGATCTATTATCTATTTTCACTGCTTATTTGTATTCACTATTCTTGGTTTGTTGAACCCAATGAGATTGTCTGCTTTTAGAGAGTAACTAGTCTGTTATATTCAAAGCCAAGAAGTTATGCACAATAGATATTTTTATTTTTATCAACTTGCAGAAACTAGAGAAAGCCCTAAAACTTTATATATTTTCTTAAAGTTCCAAGGGCCCCCTATGCAATCATTGGAAAACCTACTCTCCATTCCAGAAGTATGTTAGTATTGTCTTGGGAATTTGGTAGCACATTTTTTCTTTCAGAAGTATTTTTATGGGTTGAGAGTCACTACTTAGAAAATCTGAAATCTGAAATACACTACAATATCAAACTTTGAGTGCCAACATGATACCACAGCTGGAAACTTCACATGAATATTGGTTTTATATATAAAGTTATTAACAATTTCCAGGCATGGTGGTGCACGCCTTTAATTCCAGCACTCAGAGGCAGAGGTAGGAGGATCACCATGAGTTCAAAGCCACCCTGAGACCACGTAGTGAATTCCAGGCCAGCCTGGAGTAGAGTGAGACTCTACCTCGAAACCCCCCCCCAAAAAAAATTATTAACAATCTTGTGCAAATTGTCTTTAGGTTATATGTATAAGGTTTATATGAAACACAATGAAAGTCTGTGCTAACCTCTGGTCACAGAAAGCTAGGGAAGAATGGGGAAAGGCACTGTCAGAGAAAGATCTTTGTGTTTCATGGTTCCAAGTCCAGGAGTTTATCAAGCTCCAGAAGAGTGTAGGGTGCTGATGCCCCATCATCCTTGGTGGAGTTGGGGGCATCTGCAGACCCTTTATCCATGCCCTGGCAATTCTCAACACACTTGGGCCTCATCTACTCCAACTCTCCTGATGCATGGTGTGAGTAGCTGCCCTCTCAACCTAGAGGTGCCCAGGGCCTCTTCTGCTCCTCTCCACACTCCCCAAATGTGATCACACTCATCTTGGTGGCTACAGGTTAGAAGGGACAGAAACAGCTTGTAGGAGTTTTCTAAAGTGCTGAGGAGTCCAACATTTGTGGATGGGTGTGGCAGGCATGGATGTTCTTGTGTAAGCTCTGCCCCCACCTAGGGTGGCCAATTGACTGGTTTCAGCAGTGTCGGGTTAGACTTCCAGGGTGTACCTGTGCACCTTACACAGGTGTTTGCTGCTGCTGCTGCCTGCGGCTCCATTGTACCCCCAGTAATCTGTTCATTTAATTATATATACAGTACCATCTCCTTAAGTCCTCCCCTCTCCTCCCTCTCTTATAGCCCTTTTCTTTTCTATTCTTTTTTTCTTTTATTTGTTTTTTGTTTTTTTGAGGTAGGGTTTCACTCTAGCCCAGGCTGACCTGGAATTCACTATGTAGTCTCAGGATGGCCTTGAACTCACAGCAAGTGCAGTGATTAAAGGTGTGCACCACCACACCCAGCTCTCTTATAGCTCTTTTCTAGCTTACTGACCCCTGCTACTAATTTTCACTCCAACTCACATAAAAGTCCAAACATTTCTAGCTAGGATCTACATATGTGAGAGAACATGCAGTGCTTGGCTTTCTGGGCCTGGGTTACCTCACTAAGTATAATTCTTTCCAGATCCATCCATTTCCCAACAAATTTCATCATTTCATTTTTCTTTACCACTGACTAGAATTCCACTGTATAAATATACCACATCTTCATTACCCATTCATTACTTGAGGGACATCTATACTGGTTCCATTTCCTAGCTATTATGAATAAATAGAGCAGCAATAAACATGGTTGAGCAAGTATCTCTAAGGGAGTGAGAAGAGTCCTCAGGATATATGGCTAGGAGTGGTATATCTGGGTCATATGTTAAATCTATTTTTAGCTGTCTCAGAATCCTTCACACTGATTTCCACAATGGCTGTACCATATAACATTCCCACCAAGAGTATAGAAAGGTTTTTCTTTTTCCACGTTCTCACCAGCATTTATTGTCATTTGTTTTGCTGATGATAGCCATTCTAACAGAAGAGAGGTGGAATCTCAAAGTAGTTTTAATTTGCATTTCCCTGATGGTCAGTCAATCCTTTATAAAAGACATAAGCTAGCAAATGACAATGCATACAATATTGTAACTTGATTTATAGATCCAAATATACTACTTTTTTCCCCTTTGGTTTTTCAAGGTAGATGATCCAGAACTGAGACAGAGGCCCAGGGCCACTGCCCCTGGAGGGTTTGTAAGTATAGAGAGGATGTACGGCTGAACAAGCATCTGACTAAGTGTTCTTTGAAGAGGGGGCAAGAGTGACAGTGATGCCAAATGAGCTGGACAGAACATTTGGAGGAATAACACTGGTAGGGGATGAAGGTACTCTATCTTCCTAAAACTGCTGAAATAATCAGCTGTAGGTCCACACTGGGGGAATGGGTTGCAAGTGTGGGTCCCCTTCTGGTGGCAGCACAGGGTATCTGGCATGCTATGACTTCTTTGTTTAATGCTTGCCATCCTATGGCAGCTGAAATTTATTGGGCAAGGTAAGGTTGTAAGGGTAGGTTCACTTGCTCTCCTTCTTAAGGGAAGAATGAAGGTGAGAGGATCTTAATGGGTCATGGCAGCATGCAGCTACATGGGCTTAGCTTTCTGGTCATAGACGTCCTCCCAGGGTGACTGACAGTTTAAAATGAGATATGTGACTATGACCTCATTACATTTTTTTACTCATAAATACTCCCTAATGTCATGAGGGGTTTACTCCATTATTTACATTGCCATCACAGTGCTGATGTTTGGGTCTATGGGGACTGTCTATACGTCAGATACTACTACACTTTTCTTGTCATGACTGAGCCATATGTTCTCCATAATGTGGTCTATTGTGCCTCTGCCAAGGGCCAACAGTTAACAACTGACTAGTGTCATTGAAATGTATACGGAAAAGCTGGGATGAGATGGAATAGTTTTTTATTATTAAATTATTATATTTATTAAGGGAAGTACATGTAATGGTTAAGTTTGTGTCAACTTGATTTGTTTAGGAATCCACAGACATTCCTCATAAGTGTGTCTCTGAGGCTGCCTCTAGGAAGGATTAACTAAAGGAAGAATCCTTCCTCCAGGGGTAAGCCCTTCCCCCAGAGTGGGTGGCCCAGAGTGGGCGGCCCCTCTTGGAGGAGGGGGCTGGTTGATAAAAAGAAGCTCTGGGAAGAAAGGCTCTCTCTCTCTCCCACCTGGCTGCCAGTGCTGCTCGCTGATTGCCACTGGGTACTTGCTGCTTGGTGCTTTCCACTTGGTACTTGCTGCTTGGTGTTGCTGCTTTCTAGTGTGGACTGAAGACCAGGGTGGACTGAAGAGCAGCGTCTCTCCAGGAAGCCTCCAGGCCTTCAGTGCCGGATTGGGACTGCTGAGGCCTCCAGCCTCGTGGACTGAGCAGCTACTGGGTTTCTTGACTCTCGGACCTGCAACCTGCTATTGCTGGACTGTGTAAGCTAATCCAATAAATTCCCTTTTAATACAATTCATTCTATCTGTTCTATTCCTCTAGAGAACCCTGACTAATACAAGTTCCTAATATTCAAATTGCAATGACTAATTTGTCTAATCATAATACAAATGTAACTAAAATTCATTATTTTCTGAGTAGTTAACAAATACAAACTTATACACAAATAATATTGTTAATATTCTAATAGCAATTTTAAGTAAATACGTAAATTAGAAATGAAACAAGGGTTACATCTTGGAGGACATCTGGGAATCAGAAGAAAGAGATAGGAGACTTACTTCACATTATGTATGTTTTATTTATTGTAAAGTTAGACCATTGTCCAAGAAAAATATTTATAAACAGGAGGATCAACATGTTGACTCAAAGATCACTTTCTGGAAAAATGGTGTAATAAAATAATGTTTCTTTTATTTTTATTTATTTATTTGAGAGAGAAAGAGAAAGAGGCAGATAGAGAAAGAAAAGGTGAGAAAGAGAATGGGTGGCACCAGGGCCTATAGCCACTGCAAACAAACTGCAGGTGCATGTGCCACCTTGAGCATCTGGCTTTATGTGGTTACTGGCCACTGCAAACAAACTCCAGATGCATGTACCACTTTGTGCATCTAGCTTTACATTGGTACAGAGAATTCCCTCTGTGTCTCTCTCCAAAAATAAATAAAATAATAAAAATTGAGCTCATAAACTTTTTGATATGGATGAGAGAGCAGAATAACAAAAAGAAGCTGGAAGCTGTGAAAGGATCCTATAATCCCAGCACAATGACCCTGAGGCGAGATGGGAGGTGAAGACAGAAACATTCCTGGGAAAGATTTAGAGAGTTTGAGAATCCAGAGAGGGAAAAACCCTGTCTTAAATGATATAGAAAGGCAATGGCTGACATAAAAATAGTTGTCACCCTACACACACACACACACACACACACACACACACACACACTAGTGGCTAGGGGGATGGCTCCATGGGTAAGAACACTTTCCATGTAAGCATGATGAACTCCAAAGCCAGAGATCACCAAGTTCATCTCTCCAGAAGCCGTATTCTAAAAGAAGCTGGAAGTGTCCCTGCATATCTGTAACCTCAGCCTGCCTGGGGATAGAAGTTGGGAGGAAGGATACAGGAGAGTCACTAGGGCTCACTGACAGCATCTCTGTATCTCTGGTTTGAGGAAGAGATCTCAGCTTCAGAAATTATGTGGTTGAGTGATAAGAGGAGGGTACCCAAGTTTTCCTCTTATCTTTGCACACAAGTGCACGGGGCATGTGCATCTGTACACACATGTGTATACAACTTACATCACACACAGAGACATACAGAAAAATATTTATAGTGGATGATATAGAGTTGTCTCTTTCAGAAGCACTTGTACAAACCAATATGCACACAGAAGCTGTGACATACAAGTCAAAACTGCTCATGATAGTAACATGACCACAGGGCTCAAGCATCTGCATTTTGGCACAGAAGTGAAGTTCTTCTAATGACCAAGTGCACACAAGATAGGAAACTAACATTCTCATCTGGACACCAGCAGAATTCAGCCACAAAGTAGAGCCCTGTGGTAACTAATCCAGAACCCTAGGTCTTAAAGCAGGGTGACCAGCAGACAATCACAACGTAGATGGGACCCTGATAGCCTAGTATAGCTACTGTCCCCACTTATGACTTTGTCATAAGTACTTCAATACCAACAAAGTATCACTTGATCCAACCCCAGGATGTGGGCACAGCATTCAACCTGGCTTCAACCAGGCCAACCCCCTCTGCTTCCTCCTGGGGATGGACAAGTCTCAGAAAACTGCCAGGGGTACTGGTGCACCCTCAGTTACATCCTACCTTGCCCAGGTTGTGCAGAGCAGGTGTGGGGAAGTCTCACCCAGTGCTAGAGAGTCCCATTTCCGAACCATGATTGTAAACAAAGGTCCGTTGCTCTCATTTGAAAAGGTTTATTTAGATGTTGAAATCGTCCAGTCACTGAGCAAGATTGAGCCCCCAGAGGATCCTGGTTCTTCTGGGCTGCAGAACTAGCCTTGTGATTTCCACCTATGACAGGGTTTGGTGGGTTGTCTTCTCACTGGCTGATGTGCTTTAAAGAGTTTTCCAATTGCAAACTGTGACTGTAGCCTTCAGAATACCAGTTATGGCCAGGAATAGGGGTCTTCATGAAATATGCTATCCCAGGAGCTTCCAGTCTTAACATCTGCACAGCAGGTGGCCAGAATTCAGGATCAGTTTCTGATCCTCACAGGACAGCCAGTCTTTGCTCATCTACCACATGCACAAACCATAGAAAGCTACAGTTGGAAATGTCCTGCAAAACTCAACAACATTCTTCAAGAACATTTCTCATGGCACTTAAATAATTTACAAAAAGGTACAAAACCCAGGGCCTGGTGTGGGGTACACACCTTTGGTCCCAGTACTTGGGAGGCTGAGGTAGGAGGATTACTGTGAGATTGAGGCCAGCCTGAGATTACACAGTGAATTCCAGGTCAGCCTGGGCTACAGTGAGACAGTACCTCAAAAAAAAAAAAAAAAAAAAAGTACAAAACCCATATGAAGCAGGACACATCAGCTAAATAAAATGTTATTTAAGGTTACGCTAAGTACAGTACTCCATAAAAAGGACCTGGTTTCTACCCTACCTGGGAGTGAATGGTAGATGCCTTGCACTTCTCACTCCTTCACTGGCTCACCCTTCTGTTTCTCCACACTTTTTAGCTAACCAATTACTCTATCTGTGTTCTGATGTCATTCCATTCTTCTCTTTAGAATAGTCTATGCTTTGCTATTCAACATGTCACACAGAGGCAGCTTCTAGTCTGCCACTTACAATAGAAATTTTATTTTTCATATGTTTAAAAGGTAAATACATGGGCTGGAGAGATGACTTAGCAGTTAAGGTGCTTGCCTGCAAAGCCAAAGGATCCAGGTTCAATTCTCCCCTGCAATACTCATGTAAAACCATATGCACAAGGTGGTACAAGTTTCTGGAGTGTTTGAAGTGGCTAGAGGCCCTGGTGTGACCATTCTCATTCTCTCTCTCTCTCTCTCTCTCTCTCTCTCTCCCTCCCTCTTCTCTTTTTCTCAAATAAATACATAAATAAGTAAAATATTTTTAAAAAGGGAAATGCATAACAACTATAAATCCATCTTATTAGACATTAAATATATAGATATGCAATGAATAACAGCATTGGTGGAGATAAGAGCAGGGTTTTTATGTGCTATTGAAGTGAATTGGTCACAATACAAATAGGATTGATAAAAGCTTGGGATGCCAAATGAAAGTCTTGTGTAACTACAAAGGAAAATACAAATATACAAAAGAGATTATAAAGAGATCAAAAGTATTCACTCTAATATAAACTGAATACAAAAAAAGAAATAAGAGGGCTGGAGAGATGGCTTAGTGATTAAGGCACTTGCCTGTGTAGCCTAAGGACCCAGGTTCAGTTCCCCAGTAACCACATAAACCAGATGCACCAAGTGGTGCATGCATCTGGAGTTTGTTTACAGTGGCTGGAGGCCTGGGTGTGCTTACTATTTCTCTCCCTATCTTCCTCTTTCTCTCTCTCTCAAATAAATAAGTAAAACATTAAGAAAAGAAAAGCAAAAAAAGCAATAAGGGTATAAATGAAGTTAAGACATGCAAGAAAGAGTGAGCAAAATGTCAGAAGTCTTTCCCTATTAGCAGTTACTTTAAGTTAAAGTCAGAGATTGGTGAGAGAGATATAAAATGACATGTAACTATTTGCTACCTACAAAAGACTCATTTTAATTTTAATTATTTTTTATTTGAGAGAGACAGAGAGAGAGGACGAGGCAGAGAGAATGTGCATGCCAGGGCCTTTTCAGGCACTGTGAACGAACTCCAGACGCATGTGCAACATGGTGTGCTTGCGTCACTTTTGCGTCTGGCTGAATGTGGGACCTGGAGATTTGAACACGCGTTCTTAGGCTTCACAAGCAGGTGCCTTAACTGCTAAGCCATCGCCCAGCACCAAAGACTCATTTTAGATATGAAGGCATCAGCAAATTAAAATCAGAAAATTGAAAAGCAAAATCTATTGTAGTCAAATGAGTTGGAGTAATCTGCAAGAAATTTGTTGTGAGCAACCCTATTCCATGTGCTTTGTGAAATTCCAAGAAGTACCAATGCATTTTCAGTTTTAAAGAAGTCCATATATTTATCCTTTCTACTTCGGAACCACAGACACTTTATGAAAAATTCGAGTAGTGCTGATAATTTTATCACAATTTCTGCTGTCATTTCTCTGAAACAAATCCACATATGAAGATATATACTAGTGAAAAACTTTGACATGTGATTCATTCATGTGGGCCTTGGAACATATGTCCCGATTATATAGAGATTATTATACATGGTGGTAATGGTGAAGATGCTATGGTAATCAGGCCTTTCTACTTGTGCCCTGCAGAGAGCAATAACTATTTTCACTTTTTACAGGATCTTTTTTTTTTTGGTTTTTCGAGGTAGGGTTTCACTGTAGCCCAGGCTGACCTGGAATTCATTATGTAGTCTCAGGGTGGCCTCGAACTCACAGTGATCCTCCTACCTCTGCTTCCCGAGTGCTGGGATTAAAGGCGTGCGCCACCATGCCCAGCACTTTTTACAAGATCTTATTTCAGCATGTGGACTAACATCTCATGTTGAAGATCCATCTGCTCAGAGGTATTATTCCCACACAATTTCCTAGGAGACCTTTGCCTTTGGACACTCTTGTGCCTGGTGCTAATTACCCTGTTAGGAATATAGAACTCTCTAGGTCCCAGTCTGGGCCTGGCTTCATTTGCTGCTACAGTAACACATTTCAGCATAACCTGACTCTGGACATAAGCACTCAAGTACAATATTTGGCCCTGGATTCAAAGATTCATTTTCAGAATTCTGTGTTTCTGGAAAATGCCATCTTTTCAGCTTATGAAAATAATTAGAAGGGAAAGGGACAAAGAATTCGAGGTGAGGAAGCAACTACACCCCTTTCTCTTCCTCATCTGTGTATACCACAAACTGCATAGAGAAACCAATTTTTTTTAGTTTTTGGTCATCTTCAACCATGCAGCTAATAATTCACCTTTCTTTTATCTTGTTATCTAAATGTTGATTTTTTAAAAATTTCTGAATGACTTATTAAATTGACTTTCACTGCTTTATAAGAGTATTGGATTTGGAATAATTCATATTTTTATAGTCACATTAATTCTGAAGAATGTACATTTAGCAACAGGATGATGCAGAATACAAAGAGCAGTTCCCCTATGTGTGGGATAATTTCCTTCTGACTCAGCTTTCTTAAATTCTTTCCAATTCCAATATCTGCTTAAGTATGAAGTCTTTCTGATATAGTCACAACTGTGCATGCATGCATGCTGTTGAGAAGATAGCTCTGTATCTATGTGTATATGGGTATGTTTGGTAATCATTCTTTCTCCTCTGATGCATTCCATTTTCTCATAAATGACAGAGAATTAAAAACACTCTATATCAAAATATTTACATTTAAATATGTGGGAAATTATGATGTTTATGGATTCTATTTTCCCAGGGAAAAGTTAATGAATCAACCTGGGTCAAATAAACCAATATAGATGAGCCTGATGTCTATATCAGAAGCAAATCCTGAAGATACATTTTTTTAAAAACCTCACTTTTCTTTTTATTTTTCAAGGAAGGGTCTCGCTCTAGCCCAGGCTGACCTGGAATTCACTAAGTAATCTCAGGCTGGCCTTGAACTCACAGTAATCCTCCTACCTCTGCCACCCAAGTGCTGGGTTTAAAGATGTATGCCACCTGATAATCCTCACATTTCTAAGTGTTATTTAACAACATTAAAATGTTTGACAGAATTCTTAAGGATATTGAACTACCTTGACTGAATTTCATGTTTGGAGAGCAAGAAATTAAGAAAAAAACACACATTCTTTAAAATAAATGATTTTAATGAATATAATTACACATATGTTACTTTTTAAACAATTATTTTGTTTTGGGTTTTTTTTTTTTTTTTTTTTTGGTTTGTTTGTTTTTGTTTTGAGGTGGAGTCCCACTCTAGCCCAGACTGACCTGGAATTCACTCTGTAGTCTCAGGGTGGCCTCAAACTCACAGCAATCCTCCTTTCTCTTCTAAGTACTGGGATTAAAGGTGTGTACCACCAAAATCCAGCCTTTGAAACAATTTTTAATGAACATTATCTTCAGTATGTTATAGTTCTATATATTTAAAATATGCTTTAAATAATTTTTCCTTCTTAAGAGAGAAAAATTAGGAGAATAGCAGTTTAATACTATGGTAAATGTACCAGCTTAGTCAAAATGCATTTATTCTGTGATTGTCCTGTTTTTTCAAGCTTTCATTCTAAGAATAATGATAGAAACCTTTTAAAGAAATATATCTGCCCACTAAGAGTTTTATTTCCTTTTTTAGGACCCTTGACATGTTCAATGACATGGGCTGTTACATAAATTGATGCATGTTACAAAGTAATTCAGAATTTCACAACAGAAGTAGTTTGTCAAGTGGATATTACCACTGTTCTTTTTGGAAGATGTTCCTCCAGACATAAATATTAATAGGTGAATAAAATTTGGCAAAAGGAAATAAAATAATCTTAGGAAAATTGATATGATTCACAATGAAATTAGAACTTTGATTTGACTATAGGAAGTGTTATATTCTTGAAAATTATTCTTGATAACAGAAAGGAAGACCAAAATTGTTCAGAGACTTGAATTAAATGATGAGATTTGTGAAACTGGCATTTTAAGAAATACAAATCACATCTCAATAATGTCTTATTTTCATGATTCTGATTGCCATGTACAAGCAAGTAATGAAGACTAAAAGCCAAAAACTAACAGACAACCATGAATGGGTTTCCATCTAGGATATCCATGAAAAGTTTTTTGTTATAAACTAAATAAAAGGTGAGTGGATGGGGGAATCAGAGGGAATCTGCTTAACATAAAATATATATTTGTATGAAAGTGTTCTCATATACCATAGTACCATGTGCAATGAATATGCATACTGACAACTAAAAACACTAAATGAGGAAGGAAATCAAATGGACTTCATGTTTTGTATTATATATTAATTATATTATATTATATTATATCATATCATATTATAAGAAAAGTACACTTTATAAAACACAAATTCACAGGGCTTTGTTGAAAATGAAAATGTGAAAGCATCAGTCACTTTAATATAAAAGTTAAAAGCCGGGCGTGGTGGCACACGCCTTTAATCCCAGCACTTGGGAGGCAGAGGTAGGAGGATTGCCATGAGTTTGAGGCCACCCTGAGACTACAGAGTAAATTATCCTTTTTTGTTTATTATATTTCTTTATCATATTTATACATTCATTTAATTATTTTTTATTTACATTGGCTTATTTAATATTTATACTGCTTCGTTTATTTATTATATTTACTTATAATTTATTAAGTTTTTTGTTTTATTATTTATATTCATTTATTTAATATTTAATACTTATTTGTTTACTATATTGACTTATTGTTTGTAGCCATTTATTTAATATTTATCCTTATATGTTGAATTATATTTATTGATTATTTATATTCATTTGTTTAATATTCATACTCATTTGTATATTACATTTATTTATTATTTTGTTTATTGTTTTACTTATGATTTCTATTCAATTGTTTAATATTTATACTTATTCATTATATTTATTCACTATTTATTTTTTCTTTATATTCATTAGTTTAATATTCATATTCATTTATTATGTTTATTTACTGTTCTTTGTATTTATTATTTATATTCATTTATTTGATGGTCACCCTTGTTTATTGTATCTATTTACTTTTTTTATTTATTGTTTGTATTCATTTAATATTTATCCTTATTTATTATATTTACTTATTATTTATTATGTTTGTTTCTTTATGATTTATATTCATATATTCAATATTTATCCTTATATATTATATTAACAACTTATTTATTATGTTTATTGATTGTATTATTTATATTCATTTGTTTAATATTTATACTAATTTGTTCATTATATTTATTTATTGGTTATATTCATTTATTCAATATTTATACTGCTTTATTATATTTACTTTTTGCTTTTCTTATTTATTGGTTACATTCATTTACTTAATATTTATACTGATTTGTTTATTATATTTATTCATTTATCATTTGTATTTATTGCTTTAATTATTTATTATTTATATTATTTTAAAATTTTTATTATACTCTTTTAATTTATCATATTTATTTATTGGTTTTATTGATTGATTATTCACATCTATTATTATATTATTTATTATTATATCTATTATTTATCTCTATTTGTTCGTTGTATCATTTCACCCTTTATTGATGAGAGAGAGAGAGAACAGGACACAGGGACACCGCTTTGTGCACGTGCAACCTGGGGATTCGAACCCGGGTCGTCGGGCTCCGCGAGCAGGCACCCTAACCACTGGACCACCTCGCCAGACCCCCAAGTCCACGCACGCACACACACATGTGCACGCACGTCACAGAGAAGGGAGGTCGCCACGGCCACACGTCTCCAGCCGGATTCGAACTCACAGCCATTCCTCTCTGGCTGGACTTGAACTCATATCTGTGGGTCCCTGGATTCAAACGCACGACCGTGAGTCTCCAGCCTAATTTAAAGTCACTGGCTGTGTGTCTTTGACTGGATTCGAACTCACGGCCATGCGGCTCTGTCTGGACTGGAACTCATGTCTGTGGGTCTCTGGCTGGATTCGAACTCATGACCATGTGTTTCTGGCTGGATTTGAACTCATTGCCGTGTGTCTCTGGCTGGATTCGAACTCACGGCCATGCGTCTCTGCTGGATTCGCACTCACGGCCATGTGTCTCTGGCTGGATTTGAGCTCATGACCATGCATCTCCGGCTGGATTCAAACTCACAGCCATGCGTTTCCTCCCGCTGGATTTGAACTCATGGCTGCGCGTCTCCTGCTGGATCCGAACTCACGCCCGCGCGTCTCCAGAGGAAGCAACGCAGGGCCATGCGTCTCAGGCTGGATTCGAACTCACAGCCTATGACCCATGGCCATGGGAGGTGTTCACCTGGAGGGTGCTCATACTCAGTCCTTGCCCTGAAAGTGGTTCAAGTCTTGGGGTGCTCTATGCTCAGTCCTCCATGGGGAGACCCGGGACCAGCTGTCGGGGTTCTCAGCACTCCATGGTGGCATGAAGCATGACACGGGGTGCTCCTGCTCAGTCCTCCACGGGTTTTGACCCGGACTAGTCGGGGTGCTCAGTACTCCATGGTGGCATGAGGAATGGCACGAGGTGCTTATGCTCAGTCCTCCACGGGAGAAACGGGATCATCTGTCAGGGTGCTCAGTACTACCCCCAAAAGAATGGGGGAAAATGGCGTATGCGCCAAGGTTGACGGAGGGAAACGGAAAAGGCCCAACGTCTTCGGGGATGGCCGAGCGTGGACGGAAGTTCCCGACGATCTCCGGAAATGGCCGAAGATGGACGACGGGTCTGGGGTTGACGGAAATGGCCGAGCGCCTTAGGAGACAGCCGAGTGTTGACGGAAGTTTCCGAAGAATTCCGGAAATTACCGAAGATGGACGACGGGTCTGGGTTGACGGAAACGGCCGAGCGTCTTCGGGAACAGCCGAGTGTTGACGGAAGTTTCCAAAGATCTCCGGAAATAGCCGAAGATGGACGACGGGTCCCGGGCTGACGGAAACGGCCGAAAGTTCTCGGGAAGGCCGAGCGTGGACGGAAGTTCCCGAAGACTTCCGAAAATGGCCAGCGCAGACTGTGTGCAGATGTCCACAGTGTACACAGTCGGCGCATACTGCGTGCACATGTCCACAGTGTAGGCCATGGGCTCATACTTCTATAATTCAGACAAGTGGTGCCTACTGCATGCACACGTCCACAGCGTACACAGTTGGCACCTGCTGCCTGCAGACTTCCACAGCGTACACAGTTGGCACATACGTCATCCACACGCCCACAGTGTACACAGTCGGCGCACACTGCGTGCACACATAAACAGTTTTTTCGAGCACCTTCCTGCACGCATGGCCATCCCCGAAGACTCTCGGCCATTTCCGTCAGCCTGGTACCTTCGTCCATCTTCAGCCATTTCCGGAGACCTTCGGTAACTTCCATGAACACTCGGCCGTCCCCGAAGACGCTCGGCCGTTTCCGAAAGCCCGAGACCCGTCGACCATCTACGGCCATTTCCGGAGATCTTCGGGAACTTCCATGAACACTCGGCAATCCCCGAAGACGCTCGGCCGTTTCCGTCAGCTTGGGACCCCCCCATCGTCCATCTTCGGATATTTCCGGATATCTTCGGGAACTTCCGTGAACACTCGGACGTCCCCGAAGACTCTCGGCCATTTCCGTCAGCCTTGAGCTGTCGTCCACCTTCGGCTGTTTCCGGACATCTTCGGGAACTTCCGTCCACGCTCGGCCTCCCGAAGACGCTTGGCTATTTCCGTCAGCCTGGGACCCGTCGACCATCTTTGGCCATATCCGGAGATCTTCGGGACATTCCGTGAACACTCGGCCTTCCCCGAAGACTCTCGGCTATTTCCGTCAGCCCGGTACTGTCGTCCATCTTCGGCCATTTCCGGAACTCTTCGGGAACTTCCGTGAACACTCGGTCGTCTTCGAAGACGCTCTGCCTTTTCCGTCAACAAGGGACTCGTCGTACACCTTCGGCTATTTCCGGAAATCCTCGGGAACTTCCGTCCACGCGCAGCCGTCCCCGAAGACGATCGGCCATTTCCGTTAGCCCGGGACCCGTCGTCCATCTTCGGCCATTTCCGGGACTCTTCGGGAACTTCCGTGAACACTCGGCCGTCGCCAAAGACGCTCGGCCTTTTCCGTCAACTCGGGACCCGTCGTCCACCTTCGGCTGTTTCCGGAGATGGTCGGGAATTTCCCTCCAGGCTCGGCCGTCCGTGAAGACGCTCGGCCGTTTTCCCCCGTTTTTTTTTTTTTTTTTTTAAATTATTAATTTTTTTGTTGACAGCTTCTATACTTACATACAGAAAAATGATATTTCCCTCCCCTCCCCCATTCTCCCCACTCTTTTAGTTGGAGTACTGAGCCTTCGACAGATGATTCCCTTTCTCCCATGGAGGACTGAGCATAAGCACCCCGTGCTATTCCTCATGCCACCATGGAGTACTGAGCACCCCGACTAGTCTGGGTCAACACCCGTGGAGGACTGAGCATAGAGCACCCCAAGACTTGAACCACTTTTCAGGGCAAGGACTGAGTCTGAGCACCCGCCAGGTGACCACCTCCCATGGCCATGGGTCATAGGCTGTGAGTTCAAATCCATTCTGAGACACACGGCCGTGCATTTGCTTCCTCTGGAGATGAGCAGCCATGAGTTCAAATCCAGTGGGAGACGCGCAGCCATGAGTTCAAATCCAGCGGGAGGAGACACATGGCTGTGAGTTTGAATAGAGCTAGAAATGCATGATCATGAGTTCAAATCCAGCCAGAGACACACACAGCCATGAGCTTGAATCCAGCCAGAGACACACACAGCCATGAACTCGAATCCAGCCAGAGACACATGGCCGTGAGTTCGAATCTAGCCAGAGACACACGGCAATGAGTTCAAATCCAGCCAGAGACCCACAGACATGAGTTCAAGTCCAGCCAGAGAGGCATGGCTGTGAGTTCAAATCCAGCCGGAGACGTGTGGCCGTGGCGGCCTCCCTTCGCTGTGACATGCGTGCGCACGTGTGTGCGCGTGTGTGCGTGCGTGGACTTGGGGTCTGGCGAGGTGGCTCAACGGTTAGGGCGCCTGATCGCAGAGCCCGACGACCCAGGTTCGAATCCCCAGGTCCCACGTGCAGAAAGTGGTGTCCCCAGTGTCCTCTTCTCTCTCTCTCATCAATAAAGGGTGAAATGATACAACGAACAAATAGAGATAAATAATAGATATGATAATAGATAAATAAGATAATAATAGATGTGAATAATCAATAAAACTAATAAATAAATATGATAAATGAAAAGAATATAATAAAAATTTTTAAATAATATAAATAATAAATAATTTAATAAATACAAATGATAAGTAAATAAATATAATAAACAGATCAGTATAAATATTAAGTAAATGAATGCAACCAATTAATAAAAAAAGCAAAATAAATATAATAAAGCAGTATAAATATTGAATAAATGAATATAACCAATAAATAAATATAATGAACAAATCAGTATAAATAGTAAACAAATGAATATAAATAATACAATAAATAAACATAATAAATAATAATATAATATATATAAGGATAAATATTAAACATATGAATATAAATCATAAACAAAAATAAATATAATAAGAATGTAATAAATAAGGATAAATATTAAATGAAAACAAACAATAAATAAAAAAGAAATAATATAATAAACAAAATAAGGGTGACTATCAAATAAATAATATAAATAATAAATAAATGTAAAATAAATAAATGTAAAATAAATATGAATATTGAACAAATGAATATAAACAAAAAAAATAAATATAATAAATAAGTATAAATATTAAACAATTGAATAGAAATCATAAATAAAACAATACAATAAAAATAATAAATAAATGTAATATACAAATAAGTATGAGTATTAAACAAAAAATATAATCAATTGATAAAAATAATTCAACATATAAGGATAAATATTAAATAAATGGCTATGAACGTTAAGTCAATATAATAAACAAATAAGGATTAAATATTAAATAAATGAATATAAATAATAAAACAAAAAACTTAATAAATAATAAGTAAATATAATAAATAAACAAAGTAAAATATTGAATAAGCCAATGTAAATAAAAAATCAATAAATGAATGTATAAATATGATAAATAAATATGATAAACAAAAAATAAGGATTAAACAAATGACTATAAGTAATAAATAAATGAAACAATAAATACATATAATAAATAAATAAGTATAATAAACAAATAAGGAGATAAACTAAATCAATGAATGTAAAAAAATAAATAAAACAAATAAATTTCATAAAATAATAAATATATTGAATAAGTGAATACAAATAATAAATAAATATAATAAACTAATAAGAGTGAATATTAAAAAAGTATAAATAATGAATAAATATAGATAATAAAGAAATAAATACAAATAATAATGAATAAATTTAAATAGTAAATAAATCTAAATAATAATAAATCAATGTAAGTAATAAATGAATAAATAACTGTAACTATTATAGAAAGAAATAAAGAAATCTTAAAAGGCCATGTGGCTGGCCTCCTGGCTAAAGGCCTGTCCAGTGCACAACCTCTCTTTGTGTCTAATGTCAATAAATGAAAATAAATAGTTATTTATTGATTAGAGAGAGAGAAATAGAGAGGGACAGAGAGAGGCAGAGGGAGAGGAGGGAAGGGACACGCCAGGGCCTCCAGCCAATGCAAACGAACTCCAGACACATGCGCCACCTTGTTCGTCTGGCTTACGTGGGTCCTGGAGAGTCGATCCTGGGTCCATAGGCTTCGCAGGCGCGTGACTTAACTGCTGAGCCACCTCTCCAGACCCAGTTTATTTGTATATTATTTTGTTTTATTTTAGTATTTATTATTAATTTGTCATTATATTTAACTCTTTTATTTAAGTATATTATTACATTATTATTTATTATTTTATTACTTTATTTTACTTTTAAATTTAATTTTATTTATTTTATTATTTTATTTTACTTTTATTTTATTATTTATAATTTTATTTTACTGTTTAATTTTTCTGTTCTTATTTATTTTTAATTATTTTTATTGTTA